>OY728140.1:1207093909-1209712878 GCA_963277665.1 Viscum album
ATTAAAACTAATAACTACTAACTAATAATAATTAATATAACTATTAATTATTAATAATTAATACTAATCACACATACTTGAAAAAATAATAATGCAACATAAAATTACTTAGTTCAAATTTAATTTAATTACAACAAATGAACAATAATTATAATCAGTATCAAATAAAATGAATTAACATAAAAACACAAGAATCAGATAAATACCATAATACCGAATATTTCAGAAGATATTAGCTGCAAATATTGCTCTGATTTAAATTTTTAACTTAGAATAATTTTGAGAGAGAAAATATAAATAGAGAGGGAGAGATGAGTACAAAAAGGAGTGGAATCAGAGGAAAACTGATTAGGGTATACATTGGTTAGATTAGTTGTGATTAGATTATTGGTGATTGGATTCACATCACAAATACTAACCCCTATCAATTCTGGGTGGTTGTTAAAAAGATTTTTACGATGGGTCCTGTTGGAAATTGAAATCTACCGACATACTATTTGTGATTGGAGATAAATCTCATCACAAATACTTAAAAGCACCACCAGTTATTTGTGATGGAATTTTATGCCCGTCTCAAATATCCTTATTGTGGGTTTTCACACAACTCATGCTAAAACATTTGCGATAGACGGGTAGAGGGTCCCAACCTAATTAGTCCCTCATGATTGACTATTTTTAATGAGACTGTTCCCCATCGCAAATACCCCATCGCAAATACCCTTCTTTTCTATTGTGGATGAAATGTTGAGTGGATAATAAAAATAAAAAAAATCAATGGGAAATTATGTTTAATTTTTTTAAAATTATTTTTTTGAACCCTCATCAAAAAATCAAAACTAAACTAGCTATAGCATCTAGGATTGTTGATATTTTATGATCCTAAGAAACCCCTCATAAATTTTATTCCAAATATAAATGAGAAAATTTTTAATAATTGAAATTTTTGATATGGAAGATATTGACCTTACACAAGAAGGATGTTAATTTTTCTGATTTTTTTTAATTTTATAAAAATTAAATTCATCATGGAAATATATTTGAATAAAAATTAGAATTTCCCTAAATATTTGAATAATGAAAATATAATATAGTTTTATGTTTGAAGAATATAATCTTGGACGTAATTAGTTCAAGAATAAATAACATAACTCAATGAAATATGTATTAGGTTATAAATATCCTTTATGGATTATGAGTCCATATAGTAAAACATAGTAGAGAGATGGATAGATATAGAAGTTATAAAACCGTGAATAAGTCATAATTCATGATATTATATACCCAATAAGAATTATATATAATATTCAAATTAAATTAGTTGCATAAAAAACATATAATTAATGATATATTTATCATTACGAATATAATAGTCCATGAAGTAATAATCCATCCTAAAACTATTAATTGGAAATAATTTTAAATCTATATAAATTTTTTTTTAAAAAAATTAGTAAAATTATATGATAAAATTACTCCTTTTACAAAAAAAAATCATGCTATAATTATTTTAACTCAGTGAAATGGAATGGAGTAACGGTATACCCTTATGTCCTTGGTACATTTTAAAAAAAATTGATATCAAAGAAGAGATAATGAAATGGATTAAAAAAACATGAATTTCAATAAAATCAGGATTATAAATTCAATTTACCTTATATACATTACATTAGTGAAAATAATTAATGAATATAAATCATATATCAATGATGAAATATTGAGATAAAAAACCCATACTTTCAATCCTACATAGTTGATTATCCTAAAACCTCATATATAACAAAAATAAATATTTAATAAACTATTTAATAAATGTATTCATACATATAGAATTCTATTAACATTGATTATAATATTTTATATGAAAATGTTATGTTTATATATATTTTTCAAATATATCATTTTAATAAAAAAATTTTGTTCAGTATGTGTGTTGAAATTTAGGTGTAGATTTATGTGAATTGGTTCATATTTAATTACATTTAGATAATTTTTGGTATACAAATTTATGTTTTATAATTATTTATAATGCTATTATTTCATTTCAAATATATATTAATAATGATTAATGATATAAAAAATTATTGATTAGCATATTTCAGAAAATTTTCATTGACATACAAATTATACATTAATAATAATTTAAATATTTTTTAGGCATTTTAAAACCATTTAAAAATAATAATTTATAATTAATTTATTATAACACCAATTTTCATATTCCCATATTCATCTATGATATAATTTTTTTTTAAAATTTTTGCAAGGAGGTTTAGCCGAAGAAAATAATAAGAATATGTAATTTTTGGGTGAGTATTGTTATGAAAGTGATAATTTTAGGGTAATATCATTATTTATAAATCATAGTGATGATATTTGGATTTCATTATGATGTTCATCTTAATTAAATGTATACTGACAATGAGTAAAAAAATAAATGAAAACTAAATTATTCTACTTTGGCTGAGGAGGTGGTCTATATATACACAAAAGAGAGACATTTTTTCTTGAAAGGGATGATGAAAGGTAGTTATTTATAATTTTAGAATCTTAATAACATTTTTAATATATGATTAATCCATTAAATATTGATTTATTTGTTTTTCATCAATGTGGTGTTGAAAAATAAAACTCATCATTCTTGGAGGTGATAGTTCACATGTACACATGACGATGATTTTATTATTCTAAGCTATAATGAAAGGGTAGATTATAATTATTCAATAATCATCAGAAAAATTAAATGTATTAATAATATTTATATTATTATAATTCAATGGATTATATTATTTTAAAGAGGATGAATAAATAAATATATTAGAAATTGAAAATTAATATTTTTGAATTTTAACTTTATACATTATAAAAAAACTTTGTAAAAAGGATCAATACATTAAATCGATTTACATTGTGTATTCAAGAGACACTTGGATGTGGATAGGTATTTTGGGGAGGTATTTCGGTAGATATTGGGTAAATAAAATTTTATATGGATTTGAGAACAACTAGGGTGGCGAAAGATCCTAATATAAGTGGTGGGGGTGCTATATGGTAATAATATACAAGTTAGAATCAATATTCAACAGAAAGAATGTTCCTAAAATGATAATTAATTTAGATTGAGTATTATAAAATTTATATAATCCCACGAACATTAATTTTCATCAATGTATCATTTATTTTTTTTCTATCTTTTACTTGTTTATTTTTTACTTTAACCATTTTTGGTTTTTACTAAGGTAATAATTTTATTTCTTAAGTAATCTGTTTAAAATACAGGAAAATAAAATTTCGATTATTACCTAACATTGACCTAATTATTGAAAATTTTTAATTCAACTTATCAAATTTAAATTCTATGTGTTTGGGACGATAATTTTTAAAATATAGAATGTGATGCTTAAAATACAATTGAAATAAGAAGTGAACTTTTAAGCATAAATGATCAGTTTTGGAAAGAATTATCAATGATGTTGATTTTTATAAAATAATTAATTCATTATTAGGCATGAGAGAGTTATATAAATTTAAAATTAATTAACAATTTAATTTCATGAATAAATAATTATTATAGAGACAGTAAAAATTGTTTTTATTAGAATTTCTTTTCTTCAAAAAGTTATGCACATGGTTTCTAAAATCAGTATTCTTTTTAAATTACCCAATTTACAAAATTATTACAATTTTTATCTTGAATTTATTTATATGTTATTAATTTATAATTCTTGATAAAGTCATAAATGACATGATTTTTATTAAAACTATAATCATCATTAATCAGGAAAAATAATGTACAAAATTTTTTTTATCCAAAGTTAATATTGAAAATATTAATAAAAAAATTCTGTTAATTTTTTGAAATTAAAATTAAAATTATTTAAATTGAATTTAACTTTGAAATAAAAAAATAAAAACTATTATGAAAATCCATTTGTATTGGAATGAAACATTTCAAAATAATTATTGTTCTCATTCTTATTTCCTATGAATTAATCGTCTAATTGGTGCTAATTTTTTATATAGATTAACAATATATCTTATACATAAAATAATTATATTGGTAAAATAATAATGAAAAATTAGACCATTATAGAAAAAATCACTTTTATAATAAAATGTGCTTATTGATATATAATTAGGCTAGATAATTTCATCATTGAATTGATGTTAAAGGTTTCAATTAATTTTGTTACAAAATATATTTTATTATTTAGTTACAAATATTTATACCCTATAATTAAACAATATTCTGAGGTTCATTTTTCTTCAATGTTTTGTCTTAAACAAGCTATCAAAACCATTATGTTTCAAAGGAAAATAAAATTTGAAATACAACTGTGTTAAACATATTTCATATGGTCAATAAGAAATATATATTAAGGGAAAACATATGTTATTTGAATATCAGAGTTTTTTTAATTATAAGTAGATGCATCTTCATTTCATGATGTTTTATAGTTGGTAATTTCAAAAAAGGAGGTTAGGTGTAGAAACAATCTAATAGAAATTAAGTATATTATGTATTTTATTGTATATTCTTATCTGCAAATATGTGTACTCGACATTAGTCATGTGAATATTATTATTGTATATCAAGAATCATGTTATATGATATATCGACTAAAACCATGATGTAATATGCTCACAGTAGGGTATGGTATGTTGGGTTTTTCATAAAGTATTTTTCAATCAAAAAATAAGCTAAGATAATTTTTCTATTTTTAGTTAATCATTGAAGATATCTTAGGCCTATTGATTGAAATATAGCTTCTTAATTATTTCTATTCCATTTATGTTAATTAATGATGAGTTTTTTGATATGTAAAAAATAAAAATCATGTATATGTTCTTATGAAACATATAAGCATCATTCTTGATGTGATATAGATATAAATTCATTGCATTACACTATTAGTTTTCATTTGATGATTCTTCCCTTATGACAGTAAAAATTTTCAATATGTTTTCCTTGAGATGTTACTGGGAACCAATATTTTATTTTAGGAATTTTCACTTTATCTATCGAATAAATTTTCCTAAAGAAGTCACATGCTATGTGTTTCCATAATCTCAATTATGTTTAACATAAATTTAATTTGAAGAATAACTATTATTCTTAGTTTTTGTAACACTGACAATTAGTTATTCCTATCATATAGTTTCAATAACTAGTTATCTATTTTTAATATTTTTATGAGATGAATATTACATATCTATATATTTTCTAGTAAATTGATAAAATATTAATTTATTTTCTGGTCATATTTTAAAAATATATATAATTATTTAAATAAATAATTATTATGAAATGTTTTATGAATACCGATCAAGAATGATGGGCTGGGATAAGGACTTGTTGAGATGATATATATTATTAAATATCATATATGTATATACCGATTTATTGAGATAATAAATAGTAATTACATAATAAATGAAATAAACATATATATATATAAATACATATGAGTATGAAAATGTCAAAGAATATAACTATAAAAATATTATTATTATTTTACAGGGGTTTAAATTAATAATAATAGATAATGGGCTAATAAAGAAATACTAATTGTAAGACACTATTTATGAAATTTTATTTATATTATTTTTGTGGATAAGAAGTGTTGTACATTATTGATTCTCCCATGATAATTCTCAAAAACCCTATGATATAAGATATCAAGAATAAGCTATAATCCTCTTCTTTAATCACATTAATTAGATTGAAAGAGAAGAATTATTCCATAATAGAAAGAATTCTTATTGGAATCAATAATGAATGCAACAATGAATTTGGTTCCATTATAGTACCACACATAACACAAAAATAATATTATATGATTAATGGAGTTCCTTGTGATAATTTTATATTAATTATTTGTTTTATTGATTGCATGAATGATGATATGAGGTATAATGGATAATTTGATAACAAATACAGAAGAATTATAAAATGGAGATAATTTATGTTTAATGTAATTATTAATTTTATGTTAGACGAAGATCTCTACAAGTAATCCATGTATTAATTTATTAGGTTATTTAAATTCAACTAATGAAACTGATATAAAACATTATTGGGTATGTCATGAAACCCTCCCCACATTTTGTACCCCTCATGGGACAGAAATGGGTAAAGTGAGATAATGACACGTGAGTCATGCATCAAGTAAGCCATGGCCTGGTGACTAGAACTGGGGATATAGTAAATACATTGATGGGATGCATTAGAAAGTATGAGAACACATGAGAAAAAGAGATATTGGATATACACCAACCAACTCCTACTCAATCTATAAAAATAAATAAAAAATATGCACCTGGGAAATGAAAATTTAATAACTACTACAACTAAAAGGAATAAATTTATATACCAAAAGAAAAGTAAGGATGAAAGTGAACATGAATCCAAAATATCTCAAACTAAACCTCAAGACACATGTAAATATTATATTCTCAAAAAACCTGAAACTAACAATAAAAATAGTTTATATTTGTCTAGGGTGAGAATGAAGGTATACTTACTTGGATCCTCCCTAGTGCCTCTCATTAAAAAGGCAATGAAAGGTTGATGATTTATAGTGAAAAAAAGTGAGACTAACTCATCACCTATAATAGTATATTGTATTCCCAACCACAAAATGGATACACTCACAAAATATCACATACAAGATCTTATAATATAATGGTAATAACAAGTGTTCCCCACTACTTCCCCATTTTATTTTCTCTCTACCCCAACATTACATGTTCTAAGAATCTCTCTGCAATAGGCCATCCCAGATACACCTGTGTGAAGAACCACAAAATGAACCCCATGCAACACAACACCACATCAATATAAAAAGGTAACTACATAGTATTGTGGATCCAACACAGACCATATAACATGTATCATAAATTTTGTATCATACCGCAATCCATCACAGTCCATACACAATGTAAGGATCATCAATCCATTATATCCTATACATGTTATTATAATAGTACTCCTTATGATACTATATCCAGAATACCTATGTGTGAAATAACTACACACAATTAATTCCCTCTACAAACATATATGGGAAAATTAACCATTTTTCCTTACAGTTCATGTAACAAAAAAGAGAAGAGAGTAGGGCCATAGGGGGTAGTCATCATCCATCCTCCCATTAGAAAGTTTGGGAAAACACCCCATAGTGCCCAAAATCACTAGAGTGTTAGTTTATATATCTTATAGGGTAGAGTGGAGTATAAAAACATAAAATTAACATGCTATAATAAATCTAAATACTACACTATAGGAAAAACCTAGTATCATAATCAACTACACCTAATGTCCCTCAGAATATCAGTTTCCACTACTAAGACTAGATATCCTATAAGCTCACAACCATTAAAATAAATACATTGAAATATGTTATCCCTTTTCATAATTTTCACTTTATGGTAATTAATTATTTACCTATTAATATTCTAATAACATTTTCCAAATTACATTTCATTACCATCATAATAATGATCCAAGATATATAGGCCTAAAAAAATAGAGTTTATGGATCTTAGGATTATAAACTCAACATTACACCCCATCATGATCCAAACCCATTGGTTAACATTTACTCATTTTCTAACAAAATTAACTTCTATATTATTAGTAACTCTAGGAATACATCCTAATATACAAAAAAATTATACAATTAATCACATCCATCTTCCACAAGATGTGGTTAAAGGAAAGAAGATAAAGAAATAATGTGGCTATCAGACAAACAACATATTCAAAGAGGCTTTCAACTTTAATATAATTGGATAAGATCACATTGAACTCATTATACCATTCCTTGTGTGTCATCCTTGACACCCACAAATTTATCTTGATGCATCCCCTTATCATAAGAGTCAACTCATCAATAATAACTTGGCCCCACCGCCCCACATAACACATTACCCCTCCTGGATCAACCATCCAAGTATCATGTCACATCTGAGACTCCTTGAGTCACATACCCAAACATCCCTCCTAGATCAACCATTTTAGGCTCAAATCACATCATAAGAAATAGGAAACAATCATACCAATTGTTCTATTGGCCCTAAATAAAGGTATCCAACCTCCACACTGAAAAATCCCCCACAACTCTAAAACACAAGGCACATGGCCTTTACAAGAATGCGGATAGAATAGGCCCTAAAAAGGCATTATAATTTTTTACACAATGGATTCTTATTCTATATTGAATAAACTTATTCATTATTCACAGGTTCCGACTCTTGGAAACCTAAGTAGTAATCTATCACAAGCTATCAAACATTAATTAAATAATTAATTTAAGATGTCTTTAATTATTTTATCTATGATAATAATCATTCATTGCATCTTTATATACGAATGATCAAATCATTTGAACATTATTATTGAATTAAGTATACAACAAACCAGATTCACTAATCATGCTTCTTAAATCTTTTATAAAAATAAACATCCTTTATTTTTGGCTTTAAATTCATAAAAAATTTAAAATTCAAAATTAAGCACAATAATCACTACATAGATATCACTCTATCTAGAAAAAATAAGATAAATATTATCAAAGTACAATAGAAAAGAATCACCATACTATCGATGACATTTCATTAATCTACTTCATGTATCAATTACGTTAATTTCAGTATGATCCAAGGGGGTAAATCATGTATCACTATGGTTAGATTTAAATAAATACATAATAAGTGTATCTCATATGTCTAAAAGAGTGAAAATGATCTTCACATGAGTATAGAAAAACGTTGTAGATCGCAATCAACACTCCATCAAGAAATACAACCACTGGAGTATTCTGCCCCATGTCATTTCCAACAAAATACCAACAAAACTCCCCTAGAAATATGGAGATCATGACCCATCACATGGAAAAGTGGTATGGGAGAAAACTGATCAAGGAAAACACATGAACAAAAGAAGAACATCTTTTGGATCAGTGCAGATCACCATATATCAAGGATGAAAGACCAATGGTTGGTTCCTATCGAAGGAATCTCCAAAAAACATATAAAGGATCTGTTGGCCATTGGAAAACATGAGGAATCCCTTTAGTCATAGGGTTTGTGAAAAAATTAATCAGATAGAAAATTATAAAATTTATAACATTGGGAATTTAAATAACGTGTAATCTTCAAGGTTCATTTTCTGGTAAAAAATGCATTTCAATTGTTTTATTTGAACCAAAATACTTACATATCATTAACTTTACATAGAAGATGTAAAATCCTTAAATGGAGTATAAATCATCTTGTTCTATCATTTCATTGCCAAACTCCTCCAGACATCCTCCGAGTTTCCTTTGAGAACCTTGGTCTTGTAAAAATAGAAATATTTGATCCATGGGGATCTGAACCCTTATATTATATACCACTCAGAACATTATCATCATCAAGAATACTTAACCAACCTAGAGGGGGGAAATATAAAGGTTCATCTAAATTGCCACACCATGAGATACGTTTCATGGCTATCACCACTATAGGTTCTCATCCACCTTACCAAGAGAATAGCATGAATCATCACAATAATAAAAAACCATATCCAGAAAACTCTATTGGGGAAGATACCTCTTTGATAGAGTAAGACACAATATGAAAAAAGAGAAGGTAATCACACACATTTTCAATGGGATGAGAAGCCTTGCTTCAAACAACACTCAGTGATTTTCATCTTTAGAAAAACCATCATGGGTCACGCCACAACCAACTTGATCCCTCTAGATCTCTACCACATGATCCCCAAAATGAGATTCATCCACCTACTACACTAGATAGGGAGACACTATCATATTAAATACAAATCCTTTTCCACATAACTCTCCCAAATAAAATTCAATGAAGAATGTTATTGCATCACTCTTTAGAATTCCCAAAATTCAGACACTACATCACTTTGCATATTCCTTCTCAGCACATCAGGAATGAAATTACCCTTTCTAGGTGTATAAAAAATAAATAAGTAGTAGTAATGTAATAAATACATCCACCAATACTGGCTCAATTTCTAGTACTGTTAATAGAAAACACAACTTAGGAACTTACGATCATTGTAGACTACAAAGCACTTGCTGATGTAGTAGTTTCTTCAAAACATAAAGAAAAAGAACACCACCAAAAATGCAAAATAATTGTTTGTATAGCTATGTTAATGGGGATATGACTTTTGAGACCCATAAAAAATGAATAAAATCTACTACAGTAGAACATAGCTTAACCCAATACACCAAGCATCACATAAAACTACAAACTGAGAACCTTCTATTGGTAGGCAATGAACTAAATCACTAACAAACTTCTCCTTTAAAGAGTCAATGTTTTTCTAACACCGATCATTCAATAACAATGGAAAATAATATCTATTCCACATGATTAGATGAGTCTCAACTAGAGATAAATTGGCTAAGAACCTCCTGTAACAGCCTATAATACAAAGTATGCTTCACACCTCTACCACAGTCTTGGGGGAATCCTAGGACAGAAATAATTCTATCATGATGGATCAACAACTACATTATACCGGAATATATCATACTCCAATAAAAAGACTTCTCGAGCCCAAAACTCTCACTTTGGCATCTTCAAAAAGTACCGCCCACATAAAAAACTCCCAAAATTGTATAAATATTCTCGGAACACTACTCTTTGTATGCGTAATAAAAAAGGATTTCATTGTATACAAAGACTATGAACATATATTGGAACAGAAGGAACACATCATATATTAAATCCCTAAACACAACTAGAGATTTCTTTACACCAAATGACATCATAACAATCTTGTAATGCCCATAACAACATCATAAATCTCTATTTGGGATGTACTCATCCTTTACACACATCTGAGGACATCATGACTACAAATCGATATTATATAACAGTATTTCACACAACTTTGGATTAGATAATTAATCACTCAATGGAAAAGGATAGCGGTTCTCCACTTTTACTTGGCTCAAGCGACATTAAACGATACAAAAATATAAACATCCATCAGTCTTATTTATTAACAAAACTATTGCACCACAGGATGACACACTTGACTAAAAAAAACCACAATGTAATAGACCATTGATCTGTATAAAATATATTGCAACTCTGAATGAAATTACTCCATGGAGAAATCATGATAAGAGACACACTTGGATGTAGCTCAATCCTGAACCCAGTCTCTTGTTGAGGGGGTAATGCTACAACCTCATCTGGATATACATAAGTTTATTCTTCTATGGACCTGTGAAACACTTACTTCTAAACATCCGATAAAATCAATATTACGTCATAAATAATAGAATACAAGAATAGAATACTACTTTGACACATTGTAGGGTATCTATCTTGAAAAAATGATACTTTCCTATCATTATCATTGAAGAACAAAATCGTACTCATGAATAAATCCATGGTATCTTTCAATTAATACAACAAATCCATATAGAGGATGATGTCATACAGTTGTATCCATAATCATTGGAAATCTCCCCAATAGTCATGATGCCCTAGTACTAGATCATAGTATCTACATACATAATACAAATCAGACCTCCTTATAACTGGAGTAATCAACTCCAAAGGAACTCGATGCCTATCTACCTCATTTACTATTGCATGGACAAGGCCAGGTGATATAAAATTGTGTGTCTCTCATTGAAAAAACAAGTAATGTGAGAAAAAATAAAATAAGAAATGTGTATGTTGAAGGACATCTAGATTTCTTGATGCTATAAATGCTAAAGCATGCCACTGAGGATGAACAGATCCATGACCTCTCTGACCATACATATGTCCACATATATAGTTTCTCTATACACTATAAATATGGGGAGAATCATGGGGTTGTACTATGACTTTCCCCTTTAGTCTATACTCATCCCAAATTAAACTAACCTACTACTACTACAATTACAAGAAATGTCTTAGTGAAGTAATCGGATGTGGATCTAAATGCACATGCTGACTGCTAAGAATTTTTGGGCACTCACATCATTGATGACATAGTCCTCCATAAAAAACATGATTATAATATTATATAATAGGGTTGATATCTACTTCTACCCAAAGAAATGAGACATTATGGATTGGTACCAACCCCATGGTGATCAAAAGATATTCTGTCACGGCTACTGGGAACCCCAGAACATAGATCTTCTTCACGAGGAATCTGGAAAACTTCCCTCCCATGGTGATATTGTTCTGGATAATGTCTTATGAATGAGATATTCTCTAACCAACACCATGAGATACGTCTAAAGAATAAATGGGGTCACCGACTGATAGATCATTGGATGGAAATCATCCTCAAAATGACATGACATGGCCTATACATCAAGAAAAAAGCCGGAAACATATCACAAAAGTTTCCTAAAATGGATTTTAAACTCTATCACACTATATCTCCCCTATCGAAGGGAAAGAAGTTACAAGCGATATGACACCTGCACAGTCAAAGAAAGAAATCAAACTGTGGTTTGGTATTGAATCTCTTTCCATGAGACTTATAACTCTTCATGATCTTTGAGGAATATTAACCATAACTACCTCGCTTCCTTAAACCGCATCATCAAATCTAAGGATTCCAATTTCTCCTTATAATCATGGATTGAACAGAAGGCCAACTCAACCTCCTCTAACCCATCATTTTTAAATATATCTAAAATGAATCCCATATATATTTTGATAGAGTTTTGCTAAAACACTCAGAGTGTCCTCCAACAAGTGTCATAATCATAAAACTCATCTATATAGTGATCTACTTGCACAACCAACTAATGATATTCCACGTGAATGTGATGTGGGAGTTGGCCTAGAGCCATCCCTATAAAATAAAAAACAAGTTAATTAATCTAAAAAATTAATATGTAGAAACATTAAAATAGTCAATTTTTAATTACTTAATTCATTTTAGGATAAAATTTACAAAGGTCAATGCATTTTAATCACAAAAATAAAGAATAATGATGTATAATCTTTACCAAGGTCACTACCCTACAATGACCATGACCCTATTTATTATCAAATTTTAGTTTGAATTTCAATGATTTAGATCAATGGGGGGCGAAAATACCAATATCTAAGCCGACATCAAATGTTTATAGAATATTATAAAATTAGCTGACACTGTTTTCTAACTATCAGATGAAACTTCACCTATGCCTAACTCAAAAATCAATCATTTATCTCAACCAGATATTTTATACCCCTCTTTCATGACCCTATTTCCACAAATTGTACCACTCATCATCCAAAAATGGGGTAAGAGAGATAATGAAACATGATTCCCAACTTTAGTAGGCCCTAGGTTGGAAACTAGCACTGTGGGAATAGTAAACACATAGATGAGTGGTATTACCCTATATCATAACACATGGGAAAGAGAGAGATACGAGATACACCCTCCGATTCCTCAGAATAAAATATTAAATAAAACCAAAATTCACATATGTAATGACATGAAGGAACTACTAAAACTTAATGAAAAAAAATACCAAAACAAAAGTAAGTACGATAGTGACCAAAATCCAAAATAGCTCCCACTAAATCCTAAGAAAGTAGTAACTAACCTGATCTCTAAATTACCCTAACTTACATGAAAATAGTATATATAAAGGTAGGGTGAATATAGTTGTATACATTCTAGTTTTATCCCGATAATATTTCAGGAAAAACGTAATTAAATCCAGATTAATCATAGAGAACACAAATAAAATTAACTCACCAAATAAACATGTAAAAAATGTTCCAAACCACACCCTGTAAACTCTCACCAAATATGTAATATAAGATCATATAATATAATTATAATATAAGGGTACCCCACAACTAATTCCCCACTAGTTATACACAATTCCCCAATAATTCATATCTTAGGCATCTCTCTCAAAAATGTCTATCCCACATACCCCTATGTGAAGCTCTATAATAGGCACTTCATGAAACACACCACCATGTACACATAACCAAATGTAACTAGGTATTTTATGTGATTCACTACATCCCGTATAACAAGTATCATACATAATGTAATATCCCTCATGATATAAAATCCCATACACCGATTAAGGACCCTGAAGCCATCATATCCTATACACGTTATACGTATATTAGTCCTTAAGAATCAATATCCCCAATACATGTGTTTTAAATATCCACAAGTCATTGCATCCCTATACACACATGTATGGGGAAAACTGAATGTTTTCCATATTATCATATGTAACTACTAAGAGAAGAGAGTATAGACAAAGGGGGTCTCCAATAATCCATAATCCCACTAGAATGTTTGGGAAACCACCCCCCTTATGGATTAGAATCACAAGGGTGTCTATTTACCAAACTGAGATAGTGTATCAACATATAAAAAACTAAACTGTACATGATATAATATAGCTTACTAACACAATATGGGTAAACATAGTCACATACTCAACTACAGATCATGTCACATGGACACCTAGGTGGAACTGCTAAGACCATATATCCTATATCCACATAGAAATTGAAAGAGATAAATTGGATTATTTTATTCCTTTTAATAACATCAAAATTATATTAATTCATTATTAAACCATTAAAAATCCATTAAAAATTTCACATTAATGTTCACTAGGAACATAAAAATGTTTCATGCCCTCATGAAAAGAGAAAACCAAGTCCATGGATTATCATAATTATAACCTCATCATTTCAACCCTGCAAGCTCCAATGACATGGGTTAATAATTATTCACTTTTTAGAAAAATTACATTACATTTTAATAGGTGGCCTAGTTAAACATCATAATATAAAAATAATGGTATAAAACCATTCACATCTATCTACATTTAGTTGTTGGAAAAGGAAAGTAGATAAACCAACAACATGGAAATCATCCAAAAAACATATTCAAACTAGAAACCAACATTCATATCAATTAGTATGCCCATATTCCTCATGTCTTTTCCTTATTGGTGTCCTCTCCAATACCCACATACCTATCATGATGTAACTATCTATCACAAATGACAACTTATACCACAATAACCAGGAATCCCACCCCACATACCACAACATCCCTCTAGGCACAACCATCCCCTGCTCACATCACATTCATGTCTACATTCCCTATGTACCACAATATCCTTCTAAGTATAGACGTAACTAGATCTAATCACATCATAAGAATTTGAAAAAAAAAACATAGAAAATGGTCTCTTGGACAAAAAGAAATACATATATCCCTCACACAAAATGATCCCTCCCAATTTCAAAACACAAGGCTCTTGTCTATTACAAGAAAGAGGGAAACTCAGGACCAATAAATGTATTATCATTTAACTCACAACCCATTATTATTCCATCATTAATTAAATGATTCATTATTATCTTGGTTCCAACAATGGGAAACCAATCACAAGATCCCAAAATTTAATTTAACATGTATTTAATTCTCTTATTAGTGAGCATGAACATATTTTGTATCTTTATGAAAATAAGATAAAACCATTTAAACATGCTTGAAACATTAAGATTATAACATACTAGATTGATTAAACATGCCTCTTCAATAAATTAGAATATTAATTATTAATTAATTCAAGATTTATAATTAAAAGTTCCATATGGAAAAATCAGTATAACAAGAACAACATAGATATCACATAATCTAGTAAAGCATGAGGAAAATAATTATCAAGATACTAAACAACAACATCGCCATGTGATTGGTACCAATTATTTAATACGGTTTATGTAAATATTATCTTAAATTTGTTGCAATCCAAGGGGATATTTGATGTTAGATCTATTATTTAATGTAAATAAATAGAGAAGCAACAAATCCCTTACCTAAAAAGGGTTTCCAAATTCTTTACACAATAATTTCCCTATATTTTGGATCTCGATCACCTCTCCCAGAAGAACTCCATCTACCCAAGGACAATGTGCCACAACCACACCTACCAAAAAATAACAAAACTTCTTTAGAAACATGGAGATAAAGAGACATCACATGTGAATGAAGAATAAGAGAAAATAGATCAAAGAAACAAAAATAATGGAGGTAGAACATACATTGGATATCCATATATCACAAAATATTTATGATAGAACCCGTTTATCAATTATTATCGACAGAATCTCCAAAATTTTCAAAAGGGAGCCATTGGTCGAAGGGAAATTATAGGAACCACTGTAGCACTAGGTTTTGTGAAAACCAACGAGATGGAAAAATTATAAAATGTAAAAAATTAGGCATTTAAATGGCATTTAATACCCCTTCACATCACGTAATTCCCATTTTTTAGTTTTAGTAGGAATAAATTCATCTTTTTATTAATTAACACCAAAGTCATTCACATTGTGAACCTAAATGACATGAGGTGAAATCATTACATGGATTTTTGTTCATCTTTTTTACATCATTTATTATACAAAACTCTTATAGAATTACCCTGATATTCCTCCAAGAACCACAATCTTTGAAATAATGCAATGGGTTGATCTATACAAATCTATCCCTTTATATGACATGTTACTGATTAAATGTATTTTCCCGTAGAAGATTGTTAATGATGTTGTATGTGGAATTGATATGTATTTTTTTCTTATGGTACTTGTATAAGTTCGTAGGTTGTTATTCCAGGTTTTTCATAAGGCTCTCACATCCTCAATATTTTCAACCTTTGGTTATAGATACTATGGTTGTGAGGGTAATATATACTAGACATTAAGTAATTCATATCAGTTTGTGCATACAAACTAAATAATTTTATACCTTTGATAATCAACTATTATCATTATCAACCACTATTACTGAATAAGACAAAAATTTTCAGTAGTGAATGGTATATATTCATATTTCAAATTTTATTGTATTTTTGTTTTATATATGAGGATCATTTAAATGAGGTTTATATTTTCATCCACTATACAGAAAAAGTATTTCCTAATTCTCAACCACCCATTATATGATAATTTTATCTTGGAAAATAAGTTATTATTATTTACTCTAAGGGATTATACTACTATCAAAAACACAAATTTATCATAAGTAGTTTTGTTTAGATGGCATTGGTATTTATGAAATATCATGGGTTGTTTATTATGGAAAATTAATTAATTTTTTTGAATGTATTTCTATGAATCATTTATTAGAACATGGTCATGAATGAGTTATAGGGTTATTAGAGCTAAATATGAATAACTGGAATGATATTTATTATGAAAAGGATTTATACTTGTTTTAGTGATATATTAAAATGAAAATTATATGATTAAAAAATTATTTGTGATGGATTGTTATTTTAATAGCCATTTTAGATACTATATCTATTATATGAACTGTGTTCCATGATATAAATACGATGAAAAACTCATAGGTAATGGAGTTTTCTCATGATAATATGGTTTTAGGCCCTATGGATTCCCAAAATGGGTATTTAAACTCATCATAATTCCATATATAATCTTGAAAGTACCCATGGTCTACTTGGGAGTAATGGTGGATATTTAACTATAGAACATGAAGCAGGGTATGAGATGATTCCATAGGAAACTAATGAGGAAACCAATACTTTTTCCCATTTAAAAATAATCTACCAGTGAAAGACACCAAAATATATTGACTAATGTAAATTAGAGTAGAATAAGTACATGTAATGGCCTTATCATGAACACAACAAAGTAAATCATGTTTTTTCAACGGAATTGTTGGATATATACCATTAAGAGATGAGGTTGAAATGCTTATTTTGGTTTGTTTTTTTATATAAAATATAGAAATTGGTTTTTCATGGATTTTTGGAACATGGAATAGTTATAAAATATTTTATATCATGATATTTGAAAGGGAAATTATAAATTTGATAAGAAAGAATATATATATATATATATTCATGAAAATAAGATTAACTTATTTATGAAGAAAACAGTAATAATTTGATATCATAAACCATGGGGGTTATATTTTTTTAAATTAATTATTAATTTTATAATTTATTATAAACTATATAAAATATTAAAAAGATAAAAAAATATATTGAAAAAAATCCCAAACAAGGATGATTTTGGATATGATTGAGGATAAATACAAGGGTTAAAATATGATTTAAAATTTAGTGGATCTTCGGGAAAAGGTATGTTAAAATGATTTAGTTCTATAATCTATTTTTTAATTCTTTTACATATAATTTTATGGAATAATCTATATTTATTCCATTTTCTGTAGTAAAAATGGTAAATGGTGTCTTGGGGATCATAATTATTGTACACCAAGGTTTAGTAACTCAATAATAAGAGTAAGTGAACCGTATAATCCCACTAAATTTTATTTTTTATTTATCTCTATAAGAATCATTATCACATCATCGCATTCGAAATCGATTTACCCTTACTAGTTATCAGGAATATGATGATTGAAATTAAGTTGTTTAGTAACCACTTATTCAATCACCCATCAATGTGGTGTCATAATTTCTCTATGGCTTGTATTAAAATAAATTTATTTAATTATAATATTTTATGTTAAATAAATTGATTATTTTTATGAAAGAGATAATTTAATTAGTGTTTTTTAATTATTAATAAATTATTAATAATTATTTTTTCATTTATTCCCATTAGATTACAAGAATGTATTATTATTTTTAATTATATGACATTAAATCACTGGTTTTATGGTTTGTAAATGTAATGGAATTTTTTAAAAATACAATATAGTTTCTATGTATCTAATGAAATGGATGATATTTTTAATGTTTTTAAATTTAAATAAAATCTATGTGTATGATTGAAAATTTGATACTTGGTCAAGAGATATAAATTTTTTAAAAACCATCCAATTTTGATGATATTTTCCAACAAGTGGATTCATTTAGTTAATGGATATTATCCATAGTTTAGTGGTAACGTTTTGAGTGTGTGGATGAGTTAGTAGTGTGACTTATTTAAGGTATTTACGGTTCTTTGAATGTTTGTGGGTTAAAAGATCAAATTTTAGTTTCAAACACTAGTTGTTGAGTTTTAGTTGGCATGTTGGATGCGTAACAAGATTATTATACTTATAAATTGGGGATCTATTCCATTAAAAATATATATATATCATTTCAATGAGTATATTTTAAGAGAGGAATGTATAAATATTAAATATTTATCTATTATGAATGTCAAGGAGGAGGTTTTATCTTGATAAGATCAATGGTTTATTTAGAGAAAGAAATTATAATAATATAGGGATAACTATTAATTGGAAGGAATAATAGTTATTGTCTATTATATATGACCATATAATTATTGTTTATCAATGATTTCACATACCATTATTATCTAACCATTAAAAGTGGGATTAGGTCTATAGTGACTATGTAATTGAATATATGTAATTTACTTAAAATTAATTATAAATTATTGAATGAAATATGTAGTCTACATAGTTTTTAAAATATAATTTTATTTACATATGAATAAGATAACATAAATATATGTACTATTTGTGGATTATTATATTTTATTAATCTACAATGTATCTCTTCAATAATATTTTTTAACGTATGGAATATCAGTGACGGTGTCCTTAATTAATATAATTTTACATCAACAATAGATCAATGAAAATTATGTTTATGAATTGAACAAATATTTAGGCTTTATTGGATCCTTGTATGGAAACAAACACGTGATAAATATTCTTTATTAGAATCATACTGATTTTATATTGTGATATATTGTACTCCATGGACTAATCATGATGTCTAGAGTAATAAAGAGAGCTATAAATGTAATGGAAGAGTATTATTTATCATTCATGTTGTAGAGATAAATATTTGATATTGTACATGTTGTTATTTATGGATTAAATGACTTTTTAATTTATCTATTAGTAATGGATGAGACATATATTAACCATGACTAATAATGAATAATATCATTACTATATAAGATATTTTTTATGTCATGTTATGATTTTGGTAATAATTTTGAGATATGTATATATATTTGTGGAAATACCTCTAAACCCTATAACATTGAGTGAATTTCATATAGAGGTTTTGTATGGATATCTATACTATATATTATTATTGATTATGCTTAATTATAAACAATAGCATGATTTACCGAGTCTCATGTGTGGTGATGAGGAAAATACTATGGTCTGGATTACACTATCCATTTTTTTGACACAATAATTCCAAGGATTGATGATTGTATTATATTGTGGATGATGTGTTGGGAGAACCAATGTTAATGGGAGTGGTAGTGTTGCATATACATTCATTTCTTATTATCCATGTGAGACATTCTGATATATTATTTTATGAGTGAATGTCAAAAAATTGAATTTAAGAATATGATGACCTCTAAGAGATACTATCATATATTTTTGGGATCTGTTCTATTCATGAATTTTACTATTATTTGGGAATTTAAATGATATTTCATATAAATAATTAGTGTTTTTATTAAAAAAAGTGTAAATTATGACATTTTAGATTGTGGATAGAATGTGATGGGTAGTGTTGGTTATCATTAAAGAGGTGTAGTGGTATTATAAGTTCACTTATTAATTATCTTGCGCAATGAGTCAAAATGTTATGTTGAGACAAGGGTTAATTTATATATGGGTTGTTATGGAATAGATTTCATAAAAGATGTATATAATTAGATGGTGAACATTATAAAATCTATTTTTTTTATCAATGATATAATTTTTTTAATAGAAGTAGGATTCAAAGAATATTTGTAAAGGTGAAAATAAATCAATTAATTTCATGGTGTGTATAAATCTGGTCAATTCAATTATATTAAATTACGAGGGTTATAAATTAACTCATATTGTGTGGGAATTGTTATCGACCAATCTATTTATTTTCAGATGTATTATTTTTATATAAAAATAGGGTAATAATTCATAGATCAAAATATTATGATATGTAATATGTTTAACCGTATAAAGGGTGTGGTGTTATTGAAGTTGATGATGTAATATTTAAATAATAAAATAAATTTTAGGTGGGTCATTGATCTCTAGAGTAATACTGTAAATACCCCTTTAAAATGATAAATAATATAGTTTTATATTTTTTATTAATTATAGGAATTAAAATTAGTTTACTATGTTAATGGATTGTATTTTTAATGATGTGGTGTTGCGAGAAATTTTAAAATTAGAGGCTTAAAGGAGGATATTTTGTTCTAGTCATATTTTTAGTGATGAAATTGTAATTTGAAATTATTTAAAATTCAACAAATGAAACAGGTTGAAAAATTAGAATTAAGTTAACTATAAACTAAAATATAGGGTGAAGAATGTCCTAAAAAAATTCCATGTGGTGGAAAACTAATATGGGTAGTGTTAGAAGTCAAATTATATCCACTACCATTCCACCAAACTTATGGTGGATGGTTACTAGAATTTTTCTGTCCCTTTCGGATTTTGATTAATTTTATATAAATCATTATATTAGGTTAACATTTAAACTAATTCATACTCCCTAAATGCATAATTTTCTCTGATCAACCAAGATCATATATACATAACATGGTTTTGTTCTCTAATAAATATTTATATACCTCCACCGGTTACGAACCATTCATATATTTTTCTAGGGTTACCACATAAAAGTGGTAAGTATCCCTTTATATAGCCTATTTGTACTTGTTTATTTAGGGTTCTCAAATTTAATTCACTAAATATTCATATATGTTTTGTATTGGTTTATTGTCTTCCTCCTTGATTTTAGGAATTTTATCACTTCGTAATTAAAGATTTTCCATTAGAATACCACTATAGGTACTCGGTTGGTGTTCCCATCCAATTCTCATAGTTTTTATATTTTATTATTTTTCTTCATGTAGAGTTATGGTATTAATTTTTATGATGATAAGAGATTTAAATGATTTGGTTATTTGTATATTTTTTAGGTTGGGTTTTTTGTTATATGATCTATCCATATATGAAACATGACATATATCTCGAATTGAATTATGTCATATTTGGTATTAATGTACAATGAATACATATAATGAATACATGAATCCATAGTATGATTTAAACCAATTTTTGTTCTTGTTAAATTTCATTGGATCTTATGTACTTTTACATGGAAATACCATCCCAAGTGGTGACATATTTAATGGAAAAAAATTTAAGAATATATTTTCGCTTAAAAAAATTTATTGATATATGTTTTTCAGATGAAAAAATGATCTAAAATGATTCTCAAAATATTTGTTAAAAAAAATAACAATAATAAAATAATTAGATAATAGAAACATTTTAATCAGTTATACATCTATACAAAACTTCATTAGGAATACTTAAACAATTTGAGTTAATTGTTTCAATAAATTTTGTTTTTCATTATAAAATTAATTTTCATTAAAAATATAAATTTTATAAATTTTTAATTTCAATTTGAAAATATTTAATTAATTATTGTATTATTCATTTTAATAAAATAATATAATGAATATATGTTTTTTTTAAAATAATTATCTATTTGGTGAATAGTGAAAAATAATAAATTTCTCTCAAACAATAAATTTTGTTTCATTAGCACATCTAAATTTAAAGAAATATATTTTTATATAAAATAGATATTTGTAATAAGTTATATAAATAATTTAAAAATGATATATATAATTTATAAAACACATGTTTAGCACTTTGACGACATAAATAAAAATTAACACTATTAAACAATTTTTATGATCCTAATTTGAAAAGAATATTTTATCAATAATAGAAATTTACCTCAAAATAAAATATTCCATATTTTATATAATCATATCCACATTTTATTATAAATTTAATTTCATCTTAATATATAAAATTAATTTTCTATTATAATATTTTATTATTGTGATAAAAATGAAATGGTTTTTTTCAATGATTTTTTATTTACATTAAAATTTCATTAACAAATCAATTAAATTGACATATTTTAAATAATCAATAAAATATGATGTATAAAATCATATATTATTAAATAAAAATAAATCAAATTTTCAATTCCTTTTAAAAATGTTTAAGAACATGTAATAATTGGAATATATTTTATGTGAAAAAATAGTTTTTCTATATATAATACATTTCAAAATAAAATAAAATTTTACCTTATTTTTTAATGGAATTAGAATAAATATAGATTAAATTAATTCTTTCCAAATAAAATTATGAAATTATTTTTAATGTTTTCAATTAAAACACAAGTTACCAATTTAATACTAGATTCCTTGTAAACAAAAAAATGTAAAATAAAAAACAAAGTAATAAATGACTCCAAACATGATTCAATCATGTGTTGAAATAAGTAGTGAAAATAATTTCAAACAAAGAACAAACAAAATTCATTTAGTCCCGATAATTTGAGGGATTTAACTTTTAAAAGTGTGGTGATATCACATAAATGTATATAGTTATCACAAAAGAACAATTTTCATCATATATAAAACATAGACACTTCAATGATTTCAATGCACCCCTCCATAAAATTTAATTTTAATATGTATTTTTCATTACTGCCCTAACCATTTTAATATTATCAAATAATTATCCTTAGTATACTGATTTTTTATTAAATCAATTGAATAACACTTATCTATTCCTTCTAATCCTCTTATAAAAAAATATCGATAATGTATTGTGCGGGCAACATCCTTCACAAAAACACAACTCCTGTTGTCAACCACCAACTATAATAAATAGTTAATAGTATAAAATTGAATAATAAATGTAAAATTTATTATTTTATGAAAAATATTAAAATTAAATTTATAATCAAGATTAAATTTCTCTCATTCATCTATAAATGAAAACGATAACTAGGTGTTATATGAAATACCACCTCCAAGAAGTGTTATTATTCATTTTTTATAACAAATTGCATTATTTAACAAAAAATATTCAATTATTGTTCCCTTAATTAATGAAAAACTAAATAATATAATTATTATTATGTTATAATCATAGTATAATCTAATTTAACAATATTCTTCTATCATGTAACAACATGCTAATGTTTGGGTTTGCATAATAACCTATGTTAATGATTCAATAAAATTGTATAATTGATAAAAATGGGGGAAATTATTAATATAATTATAATATGTGATTTAGATAATTTTTTATAGATTTGAAAATGTTATTTGATGTATATATATTTTTATTATGATATCATATTCGATCACTATAATTATTTAAATAAATTGTCATCATTCCTTTTTTCATACAAAATAACAATCACAAGAATAAATTATAAAATAAATAAATAAAATATTCGGATAAATGGTCTTTATTTAATGAAATATGTATTCCTAAATTTCTTATAAAGTTACCTAAAAAACTTAATTTCAATTTTCTTTAATTTTATATGTAGATTGTTAATCTTGACCAACGTAGTGGTTTGTTTTCATAATTTTTACTCAATGAGTCATATTAATTATTATACAACATATTTTCATTGAAATGGTTCTGAAAAAATAATTTAGAATTTTTTTATGAATATATTATATTTTGTGGTATTTAATTTTACCTTCGATGTTATTTCTCTCAAAGGGGTTTGATGAAAAACTGAAAATGTTTTATGGGGTTTTTATCATAATTTTATATAATTGAGTTAAAAAAGTCTTATTGAACACTATTATTCCATTAATTATTTATTACAATTAATTAATATATTATATTACATTTTATCCTTCTTATATTTGTTTCATAGTATTATTATAACCACAATATCAAATTGTTCATAAATTAATGATTGTGTAACTTAAAAGGATTACATGGACTAAATATCAATTAATAGGATGAAATTCTTATTATGAAACAATTTTATTTTATATAATTTACAAAATTAGAATTAATTATGTTAAATAATGTTATATATTTTTAGGATATTGGAATTTAAATTTCACACTTTTACTCTTTTAAGTATTTTGATTTTGATGATACTCAAGATATAATAATTTTTTATTAAACTCAATATGAAATAGGGATATCACATATACTTTACACCATCTAGGTATTATTTATAGTCTTTTGTTGTATTATCATTATCATTTTATTATTATCTGATTATCTTATGTGTAATTTGATTCTACTTTATCAAATTCTAAAAAGAATATTCTAAAATCATTTTATGATATGTTGTTTTCAATGATGCTATTTTTATTAAAATAATAAATTTATTATTTTTCACTCAAAATTTATCTTTGAACCCACATTTTTCTTACATATATATATTATTTTAAATTTATAAAATTGATTGTTTCCACTCCCTTGAAATGTTTTAAAAACATATTAAAAAAAATAAATTAAATATTTTTTGTATAGAATATTATCAAAATTGGAAGCTATTATATGATTTCTATTTGAAAATATCTTTCCCAAACCTTTATCAATAAATATAGAACCTTCTCTCTAAATTTACATAGTTTCTAAATTAAATTAAATTTATCATTATTTTATAAAACATATCTTTTAACATTATTTTAAGAGATCAAGGGAATTTTTTATTTATAAATAGTTTTTCCGTCAAATAAATTAAAACAAATTTTAATATAATCATTGAAATATCTTATTTATATCGAGGATATTTTTAAAATCTTACAAGACACATTAATTTTATAGACGACTTATGAAATGTTAATTTATATCAATTATATGATGAAACACTAAATTTTTCATACTTCTCAATTCACGGTGAATGGTTGTAACTATTATTACAACACATTTAATTTTGAATACCAAGGTTATTATGTATTTTACTGATGGGTTTTTAAAAACAAATACATGTACATAAATTGAATGGGAAAATAATTGACTTAAACATATACATTATTATTATAATGTGTATATAGAATATTCATAATAATCATGATCCATGTTCATTTACATAGAATTTTACATAATATCATTGTAAACATATTTACTTTCCATGTTCTTCTAATGTTATTATTATTAATGGAATTATTAATTTTTTTAAATAGGATTCGATTTGAAATTGTTGTGATACTCATTTTCATTCTATGAGTTATCTCAAATTTAATGAATCAACCCATTTTCATTAAATGGGTTCTTTAGGATATGATGATTGATAT
This sequence comes from Viscum album, assembly GCA_963277665.1. Lineage (NCBI taxonomy): Eukaryota > Viridiplantae > Streptophyta > Magnoliopsida > Santalales > Viscaceae > Viscum > Viscum album. The sequence continues at coordinate 1,207,120,001 of OY728140.1, forward strand.
ATTTCAAGTGCCACACATATGTATTGATGAATTATGGGTGGTTTCATATATTTCCCTCCATTAAATTTGATTGAAGTTCATGTATCATAAGTCTGGTATTCTTGGGAATAATATAATTTCAAAAAAAACATGGGTTAATATTTCTGAAAAACTAAGGTAATGTTTCCCTATACATTTTTTTTGTCACAATTTTAAATAATTCCATGTTCCGCTGATAAGTGACAGTTTCATGATATGTTAATATGTTATTAAATGGATAATACCATGATTTAGGGTTTATTATTATTTGGGTATAACATTATAATATATATTGATTATAACCATATCCATAAATTATTCATTATTATGATCATTTATTGTTATCACCATTTATTTTTTTTAATGAGAATATGATCATAACCACTTTCTTATTATTCTATTTATATGGTGATAAATATAAGAGAACTATGAATTGTCTATAAAGTTTTTTGTTGATAAACCACAAGAGATATTAAAGACTTCTTAGGGATTACACAGTTTCTCATACTGTGAATAAGATGTTAATTATTTTAAATGAAATGAGTTTTGTTAGTAAGTGGTACATTAAAATTATAATATACTATTAATGAAAATTTTAATTATAATTAATTGTAATGTAATATTTTTATGGAATGTAATTGAGATTGTTGCATCATTAGGGCATCATCTTTCATATTAGTAAATGTTTTAGATAAAATTAGAGATCACAATCTTATTAGTGGTATTTATTTTAAGAGTTAGAAATGTAATAAATGTTTTATAACTTATTTAAGGTCATTATTTTAAATTTATATGTTACCCATTCAATTATTTAATGAAAATTTAATTATTTTATAGATTAGGATATGAATAATCCTATGAAATACATAGGATATGTCTATGGTATAATTATAAGTATATGATTAAATCTATAAGTACTGGTAAGGATAATTCTATGTGGTTCTCTAAGAAATTGTAACTATATCATGATATTGATAAATGGATGTGGATACAGCCCAAATGATCCAAGGGTAATCACCGTAAAAATATGGGTGTAGTATAAACTCAACCTTTACACTAGTTAATGACTTGGGTACCTTAGACTCCAGACCTAGCTAGACACACCCATTGAATTTTATTTTGTTAATCACATTCTCAAGAAAATCGTTTTTGAATGATTTATTATGTAAAGGAATTATTTTATAAAATATTTTATAACACCTATTAAAGATAAACATATTGAACTAATAATGATTTAGGTTGAACTGAATTCCAATGTAATGGTTTTGACAAGTATGAAATTTTGTGTAATAATTTTCCATTTTATTATCTTATAATAATTCAATAATTGTTATTTTCAATCATTTTATATTTTTTGGGTTTTACTAATTTATAAATCCCATATAAATCAAGTCAATAGTTCTTTTAATCGAAAAATTCATGAAATTCCTATCAAGAAACCTAATAGGTTTTGAGATGAATTGATGAATCTTATTTTTATGCCAAAATATAAATTAATAATTAATAATAATAATTTGAACATAGTTTAGTGTCCAAATAAATCAAATTGGGGATAGGTGATTTCCCAATGACATTTTGGTTAAAAATATAGAAATATAATGAATGTTCAACTTCCTTGTCTCAATAATAATGGAATGGGATCAAAAGAAAAATTTCTAAATAGAACTAGGATATTATTTTTGTAATTAAAGTAAAGTCATAAATTAATAAACTAGTCAATAAATTTAAAGAGTGTATAGAGAAAATTGGAAGTAGATAGAGTTCGTTGGGAAGTGCCACTAATAGTTAAATTTTTTATATATGCAGAACAAGGAAGTTTTCAAAGTTAATTCCCTCATCAAGATAACAACTATAATGATTAATAGTAATCATATATGAGATAATGTATATAAAAAGAAATTACAATTATGGTCGTGGGTTCCAAAGTGATATGTACTATGGAATATTTATTAACCCTTCATGAAATGTGAGTAGTGTAGATTTATGTCATACAACCTACTCCATTATACCTAGAATTTTTACCACAAACAAAAAATATCCACATCAATTGAGAGATGTCGAATTATAGGCACGAAATTCAACATGTAAGATTATTATATCGCATGAATATAAATCATCTCAAATTAATGTTTATAGGAATTTAAATCCGACAAAATCCTATTATCTTTCCATATGTCATATTTGTTGTGATATTAGGAATGGATTAGTTCTGTTGAAAATGATAATTTCCATGACAGTCAAATAAAAATAAAAATGTTCCCATGATCACTAAAAAAAGATAAGATGACTACAATCTCCAAATAAAAATTTATTTCCATTGAATATTGATATTATGCATAAATTTTTTAATTAAACCTAATAATAATTAAATACCAGTTATGATCGGGTTGTTGTTTTACATTGTATCCATAACATGTAACGTTCTGTATCTATTAGAATACATATGATAAATATATAAATTATTTAGATATCATAAATATTTTTTATTATCATGTGTTAATTAAAATTATGATGAAAACTTTTATTTAATGGGGGGAGAATTTAACACCCTGAGATTTTGAAATATATTTACCCTTTAAAAATAATTATGTCAATACCATGTTTCACATGAAACATCAAAATAAACTGATTCATGATATAGTTTAAAATAAAATTAAAAAAACATTAAAACCTATAATAAATAATAATTATTTAATAAATCATAAATTCATAAAAAACCGGATCAATAAATGTTAATGTATTTAAAGGGAATTCAGAATTTAGTAATTTTTTTCTTTAATATATTATATTTCATGATATTTAATTTTGTCTATGATGTTATGAGTATTTTTTCAAAATTTTATCTCATTGAGTTAGAAAAAAGTCTTATTAAACACTATTATTCCATGAATGATTTATTGCACATACTGAATATATTTTATTACATTTTATCCCTCTTATATGTGTTTTATAGTATTATTTAAAACCTCATTATCAAATTTTTCATTAATAAATGATTGTCTAACTTGAAAGGATTACCTGGACACAATATCAAATCATAAGATTTACGTCTTATTTTCAATCATTCTTATTTTATATAATTTATAGAATTAATATTAATTATATTGTATAATGTAATATTTTATAGGATATTTGAATTCAAATTTCACACTTTTACCCTTTTATGTGTTTCGATTTTGATGATACTCATGATATAATGTTTATTTTCCTAAACTCAATATGAAATAGAGATCCCATGTATGATTTATAGCATCTTGGTATACTTTATAGTATTTCATTGTATTGTCATTATCATTTTATTATCATTTGACTATCCTTGTTGTTATTTGATTCTGCTCTAACATGTTCTGAATTGAATTTTATTTAATCTTTTTATGAGATTTTGTTTTCAATGATGCTATTTTTATTTAAATATTAAAATTATTATTTTTCACTCAAAATATATATTTGACCCCATGTTTTTCCTAAATCAATATACACTTTTTAATTTTGTTAAATTATAGTTTCAACTACCTTGAAATTGTTTAAAAATTTATTAATACAAATAAATAAAATATTTTCTGTATGGTATATTTTTTAAAATGGAATCTATTTTATCATTTCATTGTGAAAATATATTTTCTCCACCTTTATCATTAAATATGAAACCTTCTCCCTATGTTTTCATAGTTTCTAAATGAAATTACATTTCCCATTATTTTATAATATATATCTTTTTAAATTATTTAAGTGATCAAAGATATTTCTTATTTAAAAAATGTTTCCCTCAAATACATAAAAATAAATTTTCATAAAATCCTTGGAAAATATTATTTTTATCGATGATATTGTTAAACTGTTACTATCCACATTCTTTTTATGGATGACTTATTCAATGTTCATTTATATCAATGATATAATCAAACACTAAATTTTTCATACATAACAATTCACAGAGAATGGATGTTTCTATTATTACAACACATTTCATGTTCAATACCATCGTTTTTGTGTATTTGATTGATGGGTTTTTAAGTAAAATACATGTACATAAATCTAATGGAAAAATTATTGACTTAACCATATACCTTATAATTTTAATGTGTAAATAGAATATTCATAATAATCTTGATCAATGGTTATTTACCTAGATTTTAGTTAATATATTTGGATACACATATATTTCCAATGTTCTTCTATTTATATTATTATTAATGGAATTTTTAATATTTTACTTATATAATTCGATTTGAAATTGTTGTGAAACCCATTTTCATTCCTTGGTTTCTCTCTAATTTGATGAATTACCCCATTTTCATTCCATGGGTTCGTTAGGGTATGATGATTGAAATATTTCAAGTGGCACACATATGTATGGATTAATTACAGGTGGGTTCATATATTTCCCTCAAATAAATTGGTTTGATGTTTATATATCATAACTCTTTTACGTATAAGAATGATATAATTTCAAAATAATGGAGGTAAATGTTTTTTACTGCCAAAGGTAATGTATCCCCATGCATATAGTTGTGTCACAATTCTCAAGTATTCCCAATTTCACTAAATGTGACAATTTCATGATATTTTAAGATGTTATGAAATGGCTAATACCATTATTTAAGGTTTATTAATGTTTGGGTATAACATTATAATATATATTGATTATAAACATATGCACCTCTTATTCATTATTATGGACATTTATTTTTATAAACGTTTATTTCCATTAATGAGAATATAATGTTAACCTCTTTCTCATTATTCAATTTATATAGTGATGAATATATGAAAACAATGATTTTTTATAACAATATTTTTTGTGGATAAGTTGTATGAGATATTGAAGACTTCTTATGGTTTAGGATGTTTCTCATTCTGTAAACAAGAAGATAATTATTTTAAATTACACGATTTTTGTTAGTTAGAGGTCCATTAAAATTCTATCTAATAATTAATGAAAATGTAAATTGGAATTAATTTTAATGTAGTATTTTATTAATGGAATTTAATTGAGATAGTAACATCCATGGGGAATAATAGTTCATATTAGTAATGGTTTTAGATATCATTAGAGATCATGATCATACTGGTGGTATTGAATTCAAGATTTAGAAATGTAATAAAAGTTTTCTAATATATGTAATGTCATTATTTTAAATGTATATGTTACCCATTAGGTTAGTTAAGGAAGTTTTAATTATTTTATGGAATATGATATGAATAATCCTGTGAAAGACCTAGGATACGTCTATGGGATAATTATAAGTATATGATAAAATCTATATGTACCGGTAAGGATAAGACTATGTGGTTCTCTAGTAAATTACAACTATATGAAGAAACTGATAAATGTATGTGTATTTGGCCCAAATTCGCTTATGTAATCACCTTGAAAATATGGGTGTAGTGAAAACTCATCATCTACACTAGTTAATTATTTGCGTACCTAAGACTACACAACTAGTAGTACACTCCCCTTGTTTTTTATTTTTTTAATCACATTCTTAAAAAAAATCCATTAGTAATGGTTTATTATTTCAAGGAATTATGTTATAAAATGTGGTTGAACACATCCAAAAGATAACAATATTTAACTGATAGTGATTTAGGTTGAACAGAATTCTATTGTGATGGATTAGAAAAGTAAGAAATTTTGTGTCATAATTTTAGATTTTATTGTCATACAATAATTCACTAATGGTTATTTTCATTCATTTTATCTCTTTTGGTATTTAGTAATTTATAAATCCCATAGGAATCTAGTCAAAAGATTTTTCAATAGAAAACTTCAAAACATACCTATCCAGAAACCGAACAGGTTACGTGATGAATAGAGAAATCTTATTTTTTATTCCTATACATTAATTAATAATTATGATTTATAATTTGAAAATAGTTGAGTTTCCAAATTAATCAAATTTTAGAGGGATGATGTCCCGAAGACATTTGGGTGTGAAATATGGGAATATAATGGATGTAAAAATTCTATGTGTCAAAAATGATGGAAGGGGAAGAAAAGAAAAATTTCTTAGTAGAACAACGATATTATTTATGTTATTAAATTAAAGTAATAAATTAACAAATTTTTCCATAAATTGAAATAGTTTTTTAAATTGGAAGTAGATAGAGTCCATTGGGAAGTTCCACTAATAGTTTAATTTTTTATGTATGCGGAACAAGGAAACTTTCAAAGTTAATTACCTTATCAAGGAAACAACTATAATAATAAATATTAATAATTTACAAGAAAATGTATATAAAAAAATTACAACTATGGTTCTAGGTTCCAAAAATGATATATACCAATGAATATTGATTAACCCTTTATGAACTATGAGTATTGTAGATTTATGTCATAAAACCTACTCCATTATACTGAGAATTTTTTCAAAAACAATTCTCCATGTCAATTGAGAGATAATGAATTATAGAGAAGAAATTCTACATGTATGATTATTGTATCCAAAGAATATAAATAAAGTATAATAAATGTTCTAGTAATTTATATCCTGTAAAATCTTATTATCTTTCTATATGTAAATTTTTTTGTGATATTAAGAATGGATTGGATCTAATGAAAATGATAATTTACATGATTGTCAAATAACATATAATATTTTTCTAGGATCACTGAAGAAAGGTAGGATGAGTACAATCTCCATATGAAAATATACTCCCATTCAATATTGATAATTTTCATAAAAGGTTTAAATAAATCTAATAATCCATAAATTCTAGTTATCATAGAAAATCTGTTATGCCAAGTATCTATAACATGTAACATTAGGTATCTATCAGAATATTTATGATGAATCCAAAAATTATTTTGATACCATACATAATTTATATAAGTATTTGGAAATTATTATTTTGATAGAAAATTTTATGTAATGTGGGGAGAATATAACACCCTCATAGTTTGGAATATATTTTCCCTTCATAAATAATTATATCAATATCATGTTTCACATTAAACACCAAACTAAACTGATTCATTATATAGTTTAAAATAAAATTATTACAAAATTAAAACATTTAAAAAATAATAATGATTTAATCAATTATAAATTCATAAAAAACTAGATCGAGAAAATTTAATGTATTTAATGGGAATTTATAATTTATTTATTTTTTTCATGAATATATTATATTTCTTGATATTTAATTTTATCATCTATGTTATTTCTCTCAAGGGGTTTTGACACTAATGTCAAAATATTTTGACGGGATTTTATCATAATTTTTATCATTGAGTAAAAAAAAGTCTTATTAAACACTATTATTCCATGAATTATTTATTAAACTTAATGACTATATTTTATTACATTTTATCCTTTCTATATGTGTTTTTATAGTATTTTTTCTATTCTCATTATCAATTTTTTCATAAATCAATGATTGTGTTACTTGAATGGATTACGTGGACTCAATAACAATTCATAAGATGTACTTATTATTATAAAACAAAACTATTTTATATATTTTATAAAATTAATATTAATTATATTATATAATGTAATATATTTTTAGGTTATTTGAATTCAAATTTCACACTTTTTCACTTTGAAGTGTTTCAATTTTGATGATACTCAAGATATAGTGTTTCTTTTCGTAAACTCAATATAAAATAGAGATCCCACATATGATTTATACCATCTAGGTATTCTTTATAGTCATTCATTATATTGTCATTATCATTTTATTATCAACATACTACCCTACGGTTTATTTGAATCTACTTTATCATGTTCTAAATTGAAATTTTCATTATCATTTTAAGATATGTTGTTCTCAATGATTATATTTTTATTAAAATAATAATTATATTACTTTTCACTCAAAATTTATATTTGACCCCAGATTATTCATACTTCAATATTTTTAAATTTATTTTATAAAATGATATTTTTTACTACATTATAATTGTTTTAAAATTTATTAATGCACAAAATTAAATGTTTTTTGTATGGTATATTTTCTAAAATGGAATCTATTTTGTCATTTCTATGTGAAAATATCATTCCACCACCTTTATCTTTAAATATGAAACCTTTTCCCTACGTTTTTATAGTTTTTAAATAAAATTACATTTCTCATTATTTTATAAAATATATCTTTTAATATTATATTAAGTGATCAAGGATATATCTTATTTATAATTTTTTTTATCCCACAAATACATAATTTTTTTTCATTTATGCCTAGAAATATCTTATTTTTATTGAAAGTATTTTTAAAATGTTACTATCCCCATTTGTTTTATGGATGACTTATGTGATGTCCATTTATATCAATGATATGATCAAACACTAGATTTTTCATACATAACAATTTACTGTGAATGGTTGTAACTATTATCACAACTCCTTTTATTTTGAATACCTTCACTTTTTGTATATTTGATTGATGGTATGGGCCCGTAAGGGGAGGAGTGAAGCGGGAGCTTCCTTTGCGACAAGGGTTCCTCTACCTCCGCTCCACCCTTCTCTTCCTATCGGTCATCTTAGTCAGTGTGGTCTAGGCTTGGGTTGTTCATGTCATGGAATGTATAATGCTCTTGGTATTTCATATTGGAAAGGCCTATAGAGATCCATCAATAGTGATCATCATTCAACCTCATCTGATGATTCGACTTGCGGGTCTTAACTCTTGCATCCACGACAACCTATCCTCTTCTCCAATGGTACCACCCCCTTCATTTCTTCTGGTTTTGGTTATGTAGTGTTGTCGCCTTTTCTCGGGTCAGTACAAGGTCATAGGTAGCATCCTCAGGAAAACATGGTGCCAATGGCGTATGCTTTTCTTTTGGGTTAGCACTAGCTCTTTGGGTTTTCCAGCATCTTCGAATCCGGCACAGCGGTGGCCGAGTGGCGACAGTGTTCCCCATCGGGATCTGGTTTTTTTTGTTATGGTGCAGATCTAGTCCCTGTTATGTGTTTTGGTTTCCTCTGATTGGGAGGTTTGAGGTAGCGAGGGGCCTCATAGTTTCCCCTTCCGATCGACCAAGGGTACAATCATCGGTGATCGGTGAAGGGAGGCTTGGGTTCAGTGCGGCCGTTGCGAAATTTTTGGTCGACAGGGGCACCACTCTAGGTTGTGTTAGGTATAAAATACCTCTCTATTTCTTAAGATCTTATTTGGAAAATCAAAAACGCCTTCTTCTTAACTATATTTTCCTTACACTTATATAATTTTCCTTATAACCTAAATTTCCTTAGACATTTGAGTTAAATATATTTTTATTAAAGTTTTTAGAAATCTATTTTTACCATATCAAAAATGTTCTTAAGGTTCTAAAATTTGGTTCATGGTTATACCATACCAGAATTCCTTAAGACGCCATTTCCCATTCCCTATTTTCACTGCAATACTGATTTCCATCTTAAATGAAATCTTGTAACATATTTTCCTTATACATAGAATTCCAGTATTTCAGTTCTCTATAGTTCTTATACTCTGATTTCATTGTTATCGGTACTAATGTTCCTTCAGAATGATTTTTCATACAAATATAGGAAATCCTAATATTGAAATCCTTATATCTTTTCTTATGATACAGATACTAGAGAATAATAAATCTGTACCGAGAATTTCTATATACGTTGTCTTCTACAATCTGATACTGGTTATATTCTGTAATGTCGTAAATCATGATACCATTTTATGGAATTTTTAAAACTGAGTTTTCATAAAATATTTCTTTATATATTACTCATACAGATTTTATGAAAATCAATTCCAAAATCTATAATTCTGGAATTTATTATTCAAATCATTATTTCCTTAGAATTTCGATCCTTATAATTTTCTTTCATATCATTTAAATTTTATCGAACTCCATGTTCCTTATAGTTATGGTGTATGATAATTATATTCATGGTTAGTTATATAAAACAATGTTGTTGTTTTCGTTATAAACTAACTATTGTATGTTTTTCACGTTTCCAGGTCCCTCCGAGATTTAACGAAATATGATCATTGGAGTGGAACCAACCAGTTGTTTTTGAAAGCTATAAATAGGACCTTAAATGATGATATCCACACAAGTTCACATGTTTTCATTTTGGAGTTCATCACTCAAAAAATGAATTTCTCTACAGTGAGAGGCACTTATAAACTCTAAGGCTTCAGGCAGAAAGTTTGAACGACTTGTTCAAACTTGGATTCATGTAGAATTTCTTCTTGGAGAGGTGTGATTTCCTTAAAATCAAAGACTTCGGGCTGTGAATTCTGAGGTACTAATTTCCTTACAAATCGAGGGCTTGCGGGGATTTCAAGATAGATACCGATCATAGGATTGATGGCTTACCCGGGTTATGGTAAGACAAAATTTCTTATAAGTATAAAACAAGGGTACTTTATCCAAGGTTATTGGATACCCTCCTCTTGGGGTTAAAATATGATTATAAATTTCCACTGCTTTGTAAAAGTTAGGAAATTTTGATTTTGTATAAACATCCTACCATGTACATCTAGAAGTAATAGATTCTTTACACCTTGGTGTATAATCTATTTTTAAGAATAGTTTCTTATGAATTAGACTTAGTAACTTTATTTTTCTCTAAGATGGTTATTTATTATTAGAGGTGTTGTGAATTTTGTTTATAAAAAATTTCATTATGAAATTTTTGATTCACCCCCGTGTATATTGTGAATATTCAGTTCTATTACGATCCTAATATTGGTATAGTGTTGAATATCATACTCTATACCAACCTATCAATTGGTATCAGATCATTGGTTCAATCTGAATTAATCTCATGATTTGATTCAGAAGAGAAATCATCATCATCTTTATATTTTAAAATTAATAATTTCTGACTCAGAAGTCCGGACTCATATTTTTCTTTGAGTAACTCTTGTTTTTATTTTTCTATGAATTTTAAAAAATTTCTTCAAGTTTTATCTAAGAACATTATATTTTCATCAACCGCAACTACTAACCTTTTTGTCAAAGAAAGTAATAGTTTTTTATGGAAAAATCCATGCATATTGGTTCTTTGGACAATTTAAATCCTACCAGACCTCATATTTTTGAAGAAAACGATTATGAGTACTGGAGAGATAGGTTGACGACATTAGTTATTAATACTGGAGTTGATAACTACCTGATGCTGACAGGCGATTATAAGTTTCCTAATAAGGATTTGAGAACATTTACTAATCCAGAGAGAGAAGAATATCAAGTGAATTTCAGAGTCAGAAATACATTTCTATATTCCATGACTAGGAACATCTATATTCAAATATCCTCATGTGAAGCTGCAAATATTATCTGTAATAAATTGGAAGTGACACATTTTGGATCTTCTAAATTTATAGAGACAAGAAGAGCTATGTTGAGAGATGAATATAATGGATTTAGCTTTCCTTATGGAGAACCCATAAGCAATGTTCAATAAAGGATCATGGCCATTGTGAATATATTACAGTCTATGGTAGAAAACAATCATAATGATGATATACATTTTTACAAGATCATTAACATCATGCCAAATAAAAGAGAGTCCAAGAGGATAGCAATTAATGAGAACAAGAAAGCCACCCATATTTCCTTAGATGAGATTTTTGAAACTCTTCATTAGTAGGAGACTAGAATAAAGAGATATGAGGATAATATTAAGAAAAGAATGGAAATATAAGTGTTTCATTCATAAAAACATCTAACCATAACAAAATCTAAAACTCCAGAAAGAGTTAGTACATCAAAGTCAATGAAGGTTAATATTCAGTTAGAATCAAGTGATACCGAAAAATCTGAGAATGAGTTAGCTAATATTTCTTGGATAATGAACAAGATAATATCTCAAAATAAATATCAAAATATGATTAATAAGAGAGACTACAATGAAAATAATGATGTGGACGTTACTTGCTACGAATGCAGAAGATCAAGTTATATCAGATCTGATTTCCCTCTTTTGAAAAAGAAGGATAGTAAGGAATGAAATTCAGAGAAAAAAAAGAAGTAGCTATACCATTCTATGAACAAGAAAATTCATAATGAAAACGACACATGGAGTGCTAGTTTTGGAGACTCTTCTGAAAGTGAATCTTATGAATATGAAACATTAAAAAAGAATAATATCGGATTCATTGCTACTACTTCTTTCCCAAATACTTGTCTTATGGTCAAGTTACGCTCTTCTGAGGATTTGATAAATTTTTCTCTTGATAAGAATTATTATCCTGAAGATATTACTTCTGATGAAAATACATCATCTTAAGATAATGAAGAAATACCATCATAAGAAGATGTATCAAGATTTTCCAATTTGTTAGATGACAAAAATTGAAAAATTTATAATAAACTAGAAAAGGAAAATACTATAGAGGATGTTCTTACAAAAGAGATTTCATATCTCACTAGAGATCATGAAGATAAGGATGAGGTCCAAGAAATACATTCTAAAGACTTTCAAGAAGTAAATTTTGAAAAGGAAAATCTTTCTAAAGATCATAAAAATGATATTTCAAAAATAAATGTTTTTTAAGAAAAATATAACTCTATGCAAATAATTACAGAGGATAGAAATTTAGTCATAAGATTAAAATCTGAAATAAATTCCCTTAAGAAACATCTTTCTAACTTTAATTCTGGTAATTTTTTTTACAAGATCTATTCCCAAATCACACCTCATAGAAACAATTTTGGAGTAGGTTATAATCACAGGAAATCAATTTTTAAAAATTAATACTTTATTACATAAAAATCCCCTTTCTGTACAAAATGTCAAAGTGAAGGACATTGGAGGAAAAAGTATTACTTTAACAAAATTTAATTTCTCGGATTTCACAAGGCCTATTTTTTAAATCAAAAGTGGGTTCCTAAAATTTTATTGTCTAACCCCGGATCCAAACATGTTTGGATTCAGAAGATTTAACTTTTGTTTTTACAGGAAAATGAATATTATACCAAAAATATCTGGTATATGTATAGTGGATGTTCCAGTCATATGACTAGTAACAAAAGTTATTTCAATAATATTGTCATAATGAAATGCGTAAAAGTAACCTTTGGGGATAATTCTCATGGAGATATTGTCGGTATAGGTAATATTATTCTTCTTGGGATTGTTTTAATTTCTAACATTTTATTTGTTAATGGTATTAAGAACAACCTTATAAGCATAATTCAATTATGTGATGAAGGTTACCTTTTGAATTTTAGTAATGATAAGTGTTTAGTTCACAATTGAAAGGATGAATATATTCTTACTGCCCATACGCATGAGAATGTCTATACTTTGAACGCAGAAGACTTAAGAAAAAAAGATCATGCTTGCTTAAGGGAAATTGAAGATCATTCGGGGCTTTGGAATAGAAGGTTAGGACACTACAACCTTAATAACCTTAGTATTCTCTCAAATAAAGAATTAGTTAAGGATCCACCAATTCTATGTTTTGATTCTTCAAATGTTTGTGACCTGTGTCAGTTTGGAAAGAAACAAAAATCTGGATTTATACTTATTAGTATAATTTCAAAATCTAATTACCTATCGTTAGTGCATATGGATTTATTTGGTCCGACACAAACTGGAAGTATTGGAGGTAAAAATTATGTATTTGTTCTTTTTGATGACTACACTAGAAATAGTTTTGTATATTTTCTAGAAAGAAAACATGAAGACTTTTTTATTTTTGAACTTTTCTAGGTCAAGTAAAAAATGATAAAAACCTACCATTGATAACTATTCATAGTGATCATGGTGGTGAATTTTTAAATTCGGATTTTTAATCATTTTATAGTAAGAAAGCTATTACTCACAAATTTTTCAACTCCTAAAACTCCTCAAAAAAATGGTATTGTTGAAAGAAGGAATTGAATCCTTCAAAAAATAACTAGAACCATGTTGAGTGAATATTCTATAGAAAAACACTTCTAGGATAAAGCTGTAAGTACATCATGTTATACTATAAATCGTGTTTTGATAAGACATTTTGTTAATAAAACTCTTTATGAGCTATAGACTGGTCGAAATCCAAAATTTTCTTACTTCATGGTTTTTGGTTTTAATGTTTTTAACCTTAATAATAAGGATAACTTACAAAAATTTGAACCAAAATACGATGAAAGAATTTTCTTAGGGTATTCCACTAACTCTAAGGAATATATAGATTTAAAAAACACTTGTACTGTGGAGGAAATAGTACATGTTAAATTTGATGAAATTGCTTCTTTTGTTTTCAAACAACCTGATTTAAATCTTCGAGATATATTTTCTAAAAATGATTAACAACCTATAATTGAAGATTCTTCTAAGGAAAATGTTCAAAAAATATTATTGAAATATTTACCCATGAATAGTTTATACCTTATGTTGATGATCAAGTTTTACAAATCCCAAATCAGTTGTTACATAAATATCATCCTAATGATAATATCATAGGAGATGCCAATCAACATATAAGGAATAAATGTTCCTCAAGGAATGAAATTGAACGTGTTGTTTTTCTTTAACAATTCGAGCCTAATACTCCTGGGGAATCCTTAGGTGATGAAAATTGGATAAATTCTATGCAAGATAGACTCAATGAGTTTGTAAGGAATCAAGTCCAGACCTTGGTTGAGAGACTTAAGGATACATCTGTTATTGGTGTAAAATGGGACTTCAGAAATAAATTTGATGAAAATGGGATTATAGTTAGAAATAAATAAATATTAGTGGCTAAAGGTTATAACCAACAAGAAGACATGGACTATGAAGAAAAATATGCAATAGTAGCAAGACTTTAATCTATCTGAATTGTTCAATCATTTATTTCATTCTATAATTTTAAACTTTGTCAAATGGATGTGAAGTGTGATTTCCTTAATAGATATGTACAGAAAGAAGTCTATGTAGACCAACCTCATGTTTTTAAAGATATAAAACATCCTAATCAAGTATATAAACATACTAAAGCTTTATATGGACTTAATCAAGCCCCTATAGCATGGTATGATAGACTTACTAGATTTTATCTTCAAAACAACTATTCTAGAGGAACCGCAGATCCAACACTTTTTATAAAGATTGATAAGAAAGATATTTTTATTTCAAAAATTTATGTTTAAGACATTATATTCTGATGAACTCATCATTATTTAACTTATTCTTTTGTCGATCTTATGATATATAAGTTTGAGATGAGTATGATGGGTGAGTTAAAATTCTTTCTCGGTTTTAAAATTTCTCAAAAACCATAAAGAACTTATATATCTCAACATAAGTACGTCAGATATATTAATAATTAGTTTGGGTATGATAACACTAAGAGTATAAGTACTCCTATCGAAAATTCTAATACTCTTGATATTGATGGAACAAGGAAACATGTGGATCAAATGTCTTATAGAGGAATGATTGGAAGTTTACTTTACTTAACAGAAATTCACCCCAACATAATGTTTTCTGTTTAATGGGTGCATGATATCAAGAAAATCCTAAGGAATCCCATCTTAAGGATGTGAAACGAATTTTCCGGTACTTAAAAGGATCCTTGGATTTAGGACTTTTTTGTTCTTCTAAAAATGTTTTTAAATTAAAAATATTTTCAGATACTGATTTCACATGTTTTAAAATGGATAGAAAGAGTACATCTCGATCTTGTCATTTCCTAAGAGATTACTTAGTTTCTTGGTCTTGTAAGAGACAACATTCAGTAGCACCTTCCACTACTAAATCAGAATATATAGCAGCAGGATGTTGTTGTGCTCAAGTGTTGTGGAAGCAACAAACACTCACAGATTATGGCATAAGTTTTACCAAAACTCAAATCTTGTGAGATAATAATAGTGCCATGACTCAAAATTAAAACCCAGCACAACCCTCCCATGATAAGCACATAGATATTAGTCATCACTTTCTTAGGGATCACACACTCAATGGAGATATAATTCTTCAATTCATCAGAACCCAAAAACAACTTGCTGATATATTTACAAAACCATTACCTTCTAATAGATTTGAATACATTAAATAGAATCTAGGAATTATATCTGTAACATAATCATTCATATCTACTTCATATTTAACCATATACTTAAATTAAATTACTCCTTAATTTATGAGGAATACATATGTCTGAGATTTTTTTTTTTTCTATAATTTTTTTCCTAGAATCATTGACTTTCGAAATTGAAATTTTTCCGATATCTTTTTTCTCAATAGTCTTAAAATTTAATAGTTCCAAAAAAATTTGGTTTTCAAATTTTTAAGAAAATATTTTCTTTAAGGAAATTTAACCTTACAAAATTTATTCCTTAAGTTAAACCAACATTAAGGATTTTTTTCTTTATTTTAAATTTTCTGTCTTTTTTGAAAATCCCTGAATTGAAATTCTCAGAATCCATATTTCTTGAGTTGAAATTATGAGAGTCAAAATTCAGGTGTCTAGTTTTTCCAACCCCAAGAAAATTTTCTTCAATACCGATAATTTATTCAGAGATTCCTTAAAGGTATATTTTCTTATCCCTGGTTATTTTTCTTACCATTATATTTGTTGGTATTTCTTTCTTTAAAGAAATTTTTCATCAGATTCATATTTCCTAAGAATCCGACTATAATTTTCCTAAAACCTCTATATTTCATTATGGGAATATATTTTTCAACCATCTTCAACTGTTAGATCATATTGGTAAAATATCAGCCATTTGATTTCCTTATGGAAGTTTAAAGGTCGTAGTTTATCTATATAAGGAATAACCCACTTCATGAGGACCCCACCAGTTCCATAAGTCTTCGAGGTGAAGTCCTGCTACATTATAGTTTTTCATTCCATATTTCTTCAGATATTTCTTACAATTCCGAATGTCACACAGTTTTGACTAGATGGTAGTCAAGGAGAATAAAGACAAGATGATATTACAGGAGAGAATTGTATGTTTATATTATTACAATAGGTATGATTCTCTCATCTCTCGTATTATCAAATGCAATCATTATGAGAGTATTTTAATAGAAAAGGACTAGTTTCATGATCTTGTATATCCATAGCTAGTCATACAATTTTATGACTCGATTAATTTCTTTGAGAATTTCGGTAAAAAATATTTCAGGTTTAAGGCTTATGAAAAGTCTTACATCGTTTCACGTCAAAAAGTTGCCATATTCTTGAAGATTCAATATGAAGGATAGGACCTTGTAGTTTCTTACAAAATTTCAGATAAGGAAGGTTCTTTCAAGAAGAATCATGCTTTAGAAAGTCTCTGCATCAGGGGAGTTAAGACTCCAAAGCTTGTACACTTATCTTTATACCACATCATGGTGGAATTATTGATGCAGGGGTTCTATAACCAAAAAAGGGGATAATGATTCCTTAAATATGTGAAAACTCTCTTGTTAGACATTCTCATCATCCTCAGGAAGGTTAATTTTTTTAAGTATATATTTCATACAATTAATGTTATGGAAGATGGTACCATAAAATCCCAAATTCTAACATACCCTACCACTTTCTCAAGGATAGCAGTTATGGTCTTAGTTGAAATAGAAATTGCATGAAATTACTTTTTGTAGTCTTATAAGATTAAGTTTCTAAGAGAACATACACTGAAGAGAATGAATCTTTATTACATTCTAGACTCTAAGAAGTTTGAAGAAGTCATGACATCAGAAGTTCAGAAGATGGTATTGATGGAATCTATTCTAGAATCATCCAAAACGGCACTGAAAAAGTCAGTACCGGAATCATCAAAAAGTGCTCAGAAGAAGAAAAAGTCAGATGGGATCTCTCATGTCGATCCTATTTCAGTACATACGGATTAAACTCCCCCATTTATAAGGAAACCGAAGGCTTAATCTAACGATATTGTAACTGGATGGTGGAAGTTAGCTTAATCCAGGAAATATGGGGACCCAACCTTTGGGTTGAATCTAGAATAGGTAAAGGCTTTGAAGATTCAAACTACTGATGTGTTATAAAAAGAAGAAAATGATAAAAAGTTGAAATGGAAGAGAACAGAGACAGAGATCATACAATCCTTGCTGACAGAAGTATAAAAGTCCTCCGAGAAGCTACCAGTAACAGATGTCATTCCGGAACCTAAGAACATGAAGAAACCTATAGTGATAACAGAACCTGTTCTAAAACTTCAACTAGAAGTATATGAATATGATGAGATATTTCAAGAAGAAGAAAATTATTTGATTAGAAAAGTTGATAATTATATTTCAACCCTAGGGGTTTCTACCGAGGAAGAAGAATAAGATGAAGTTGAGACCGATGTTGAATATGTATAAGAGGTAGAAGAAGAGATTGATTTAATTGGAGATGAAGATGAAATCCGTGAATCTAGAAATAATGATACCAGAAGTGAAGAAGAGAAAGAAGAAGAAGATATTCAAGGATGATCTGGATATGATAAGGATATAGAAAATGAGGAAGTCCCTTAGGGTTCCAAATCCTCTACAATGCCGAATGTAGATAAAGGGAATGCCATTATGGTTTCCCCTTCAGATTCTGACACTCCTAAAAATCTTGAGAATCTGAAATCCTCTGTTCTAATGGTCAATATAGAAGAATCTGACTCTAAGTACTCACCATTTATGGGTGATGACATTGTAAAAAATTCTTTAAGGAAATTAGTAAGTACCTTTCTGGTACCTGCTAACATAGATTATCGGATCCAAATAATGTAGGAAACCTCAATATAAAAGTTGGATTCAACATCTAGGCTAAGAGAAATGGTGGTGAAAGGTGAATATGATCTTAGTAATATTCTCATTGATTAAAAATATCAAAAAATTTCATGTCAAAAAGTGATGATCTGGACCCAAACCTTATCAGATAATGCTCTACAATTCTCGGACTTCATGGAATTAGAAAAGGGAGCTTTCAATGATGTAGCAAATAAGATATCCAAAGTCGGGACTTCTTTCTCAGAGAAATTTTCAAGTGAGTTAGATGTGAGAAAAAATGACGGAAAAAATATTATTGATAAAATGAAAACCATTTATGAAGTTTTCAATTATCATAAATGAATATCAACTAGTATAGTGATGAAATCAGATTCACAAAAGGATGTGATCAATGTTTAGGAAGATAAGAATCAGTCCTAAGAATTCCAGGTCCAAGATTTGGAGAATAAGGTATTTGAGATAGATTCCTTGATGAAGAATATTCAAGAATATTACAAGGATGTGAAAAATATTAAGCCCTTGGTGAAAAGTCTTCTTTTAGAGAAGAAGAAGTAGGGTTGATACATTTCTTTCCCATGCTGAATTTTTGTTGTATTTTCATTCATGTGAATCTTAATGAATTATTCATTGCAAATCATTTATATATTTTGTCGTATGTATATGATTTCAATCCTTATAGGTCCTTCTCCATTCCTTTCTGAAAATCACAAAGGGGGATAATTTTATCAAAGGTAGAAGTTAAAGGAATAAAATTTATAAATGAAAATTTCCTTAGGGTAAAATCTAAGGAAAAATGAATTTTCTAACTTTCAACTATAAGGAAAAGTTCTACATCTATAGAAGAGTCTCTATAAATAGATGAATATATATCTGATGTGGAGATTTACGTACTCTATGAACTTCTACATAAGGGATGAATAATTTACCCAATTTCATACAATTAAAGGGGAGCAAAGTATTTTTAACTCTTAGATTTTTTTTATTTCCTTTGTAAAATTTTTTAAAAGTTGTCTGAGATTTCCAAAAAGGGGTTGATTATTTGTTCTATAAGACATATCCATTACTTAAGATCTTATTTTGAAAATCCCAAACATCTTCTACTTAAATATAATTTCTTTACACTTACATAAATTTCCTTATAACCAAAATTTAATTAGACTATTGTGTTAAATATATTTTTATTAAAGTTTTTAGAAATATATTTTTACTATATAGGAAACGTTCTTAAGGTTCCAAAATTTGGTTCATGGTTATACCATATCAGAATTCCTTAAGACACCTTTTCCCATTCGCTATTTTTACTACAATACCGATTTCCATATTAAATGAAATCCAGTACCATATTTTCCTCATACTTAGATTTATAGTATTTTGGTTTTTTATTATTCTTAACCTCCGATTTCCTGGTTATCGGTACTGAAGTTCCTTAAGATTGATTTTTCATACCAATGCTAGAAATCCCAATACCGAAATACTTATACCATTTATTATGATACCTATACCAGAGAATAAGAAACTGGTACCGAGAATTTCCTTATTCACTATCTTCAATAATCTAATACGAGTTATATTCTGTCATGTCGTAAATCATGATACCGGTATTGGAATTCTTAAAACCGAGATTTCATAAAATATATCCTTATACTTTACTCATACTAATTTTATGAAAATCCATTATAAAATCTATAATTCTAGAATTTAATTTTGAAAGGTTTATTTCCTTAGGATCCTGACCCTTATAACTTTCTTTCATATCATTTAAATTTTATCAGACTCCATGTTCCATACACATAAGGTGTGTGACCTTTATATTCTTGGTTAGTTATATAAAATAACGTCATTGTTTCTGTTATAAACTAACCGTTGTATGTTTTACACGTGTACAGGTCCCTCAGAGATTTAGGGAAATATGACCATTGGAGTGGAACTAACCAGTTGTTTTTGGAAGCTATAAATAGGAACTCAGATGATGAGATCCGCACAATTTCAAATGTTTTAATTTTGGAGTTTATCTCTCAAAATGTGATTTTCTCTTGAGTGAGAGGCTCTTATAAACTCTCAGGCTTCATGTATAAAGTTTGAACAAGTTGTTCAAACTTTACTTCATGTAGAATTAATTCGTGTAGAGGTGTGACTGCCTTAAAATCAGAGACTTCAGGCTGTGAAATCTGAGGTACTGATTTCCTTACAAATTGAGGGCTTATAGGGATAGCAAGATAAATAGAGATCTTAGTATTGTGGCCTTACCTGGGTTTTGGTAATATAGACTTTTTTTAAGTATAAAATAATGGACCTTAATGAAAGGATGTTGTATACCCTCCTCTATGGGTTAAAAGAAGATTGTAAATTTCCACTACATTATAAAAGTTAGGTTGTTTTCTTTTTTATAAATGTCCTAAATTGTTTTTGTGACTGTAAGATATTCTATATGCCTTGTTGTAGAATCTCTTTGTACGAAAATGTTCTTATGCTTTAGACTTAAGAACTGTATTTTTCTTTAATAAGGTGATTTCTCATTTGAGGGGTTGTGAATTTTGTTTATACAAAAATTCCTTAATTTTTTTAAAGTTCACAATTCTCCACCCTCTTGTATATTGTAAATATTCAATTATATTGATATCCTAATATTGGTATAGAGTATATTATCATACTCCATACTATCATATCAGGTTGATGGGTGTCGCAAGAAAGTGAAGGGTGGTGTTCATGGTTCCTGATATGTTACTTTGTTTTGAGTGGGTCTGGCTTTGGATAGAATTATGGTCTAGGAATATTGGGATCCTAATCAACCCATTTTTGAATTATTTGATATGATGTTTTTGGCCTGGTTTGTTGTTCATTTCTCACTATCCCAAAGCGATTGATTTAAAAAAATGAAGTTTTAGTCACATTGAACGGTTTTAAAAAATATATATATACAAAAATCGAATGGGAAAAAATTTAATTAACCGTATAACTTATAATTATAATGTGTAAATAGAATAATCATAATAATTTAGATCCAATGTTATTTAGCTTTAATTTTACTTAATATCAATGGAAACACAGTTATTTTCTATGTTTTTCTGATGTTATTATTATTAAACGAGTAATTAATATTTTTATTATATGATTCAGTTTGAAATTGTTGTGAATCCCACTTTCATTCCATGAGTTCTCTTTGATGTGATAAATTAACCCATTTTCATTCCATGGTTTCTTTTGGATATGATGATTGATATATTTCAAGAGGCACATATATATATATATAGATAAATTATGGGTGCGTTCATATATTTCCCTCCATTAAATTGGTTTTATGTTTATATATCATAAGACTTGTATAAATGGGAATGATATAATTTCACAAAAAATGGTTTAATAGTTCTGAATTACTAATGTAATGTTTCCACAAATGTATAGTTGTTTCAAAATACTATTTTATTCCCTGTTTCATTGATATGTGAGAATTTCATGATATAATAATATGTTAAGAAATGGATAATACCATGATTTGGGGTTTATTATTGTTTGTGTATAACATTATAATTTATATTGATTGTTACCATGTCAACATCATATTCATTATTATAGTTATTTATTGTTATTAACATTTCTTTCCCTTAATGAGCATGTGATCTTAACCGCTTTCTTATTATTATTTTTATATGGTGATGAATATAAGAAAACTAATTAATTTCTCTAAATATATGTTTTTTGGGTAATTCCTGAGACATATTGAAGACTTCTTATAGATTAGGCAGTTTCTAATAATGTGAATAAGATTTTAACTATTTTAAATGTCATAAGTTTTGTTAGTTATTGGTCCATAAAAATTATATCTAACTATTAACGAAAATGTTAATTAGTATTAATTGTAGATTAATATTTTTTAATGGCATGTAATTGAGATGGTCACATTCTTAGGGAATCATAGTTTATATTAGTAATGGTTTAAGATAACATTGGAGATCATGATCTCATTAGTGGAATTGAATTTAAGATATAAAAATTTAATAAACTTTTTATAATTTATTTAAGGTCATTATTTTAAGTGTATATTTAACCCATTTAATTATTTATAGAAAGTTTAATTATTTTATAGATTAGGATATGAGTAATCCTGTTACGAAACCTAGGATACATCTATGGGACAACTGGAAGCATATGATAAAATCCATATGTACTGGTAAAGATAAGACTATGTGGTTATCTAAGAAATTATAACTATATAAATATTCAGATAAATGGATATGGATGTAGCCCAGTTGCACCTAGGGTAATCACCCTAAAAAATGTGTGTAGTATAATCTCAACCTTTACACTAGTTAATGATTTGGGTACCTAGAACTATACACCTAGCTGGACACAACCATTGAATTTTATTTGGTTAATCAAATTCTCAATAAAACCCACTAGGAATGATTTATTATTTCATGGAATTATGGTATAAAATATTGTAGAACACATCCTAAAGATAACTATATAGAACTGATAATTATTTTGGTTAAACAAAATTCCAATATAATGGTTTTGATAAGTATGAAATTTTGGGACAGAATTTTACATTTAATTATCTTATAATAATTCACTAATAGTTATTTTCAATCATTATATATCTTTTGGGATTTATTAATTGATAATTTTAATAGGAATCAAGTAAACAATTTCTTTAATAGAAAAATTCAAGAAATTCTTATCATGAAACCTAAAAATTAATGAGATAAATTGAGAAATCCTATTTTATGACAAAAAACAAATTAATAATTATGATTATGAATTTGAACAAAGTTGAGTTTAAAAATATATCAAATTGGGGATGGATGATGTCCCATGGAAATTGGGGTGTGAAATATGGAAATATAATGAATGTTTAACTTCAATTTGTCCCGAATAATTTAAGGGGAACAAAGGATAATTTATAAATAGAAGTAGGATATTATTTATGTTATTAAATTAAAGTCATAAATTGAGAAATTAGTTAATAAATTTAAATACTTTATTGTAAAAATTGTAAGTGGATAGTGATCATTGTGAAGTAACCCTACACTGTTAAATTTGGTATGTATGGGGAACAAGGAAATTATCAATGTTAATTCCCTCATCAAGACAACAAATATAATGATAAACAGTAAAATTGTTCTAAAAATGTAAATAAAAGGAAATTATAACTATGGTTGTGGGGTCAAAAAATGATATGTACTAAGGAATATTCATTAACACTTCAAGAACTATGATCATTATAGATTTATTTCATACAACTTACCCCATTATACGTAGAATTTTTACCAACAACAAAAATTCTCTACATCAATTCAGATATGTTAAATTATAAATAAAAAATTCTACATGTATGATTATTCTATCCAAATAATATAAATCATCTCTAATAAAGTTTATAGGAATTTAAATCCTATAAAATCATATTATATTTCCATAAGTCAAATTTGATGTGGTATTTGGAATGGGTTGGATCTATTGAAAATGATAATTCCCCTCATAGTCAAATAACATATAAAATTTTTACATAATCACTGAACAAATCTAGGATGACTACAATATCCATATGAAAATCTACACCTATTGAATATTGATATTATGCATAAATGGTTGAAATAATTCTAATAATGCTTAATTCCAGTTTTGATAGGGAATTTGTATTACCTAGTATCCATAACATGTAATGATCTATATCTATAATATAGTAACCTAATATGTTATAGTAAATTTTCCCTTCAAAAATCATTATATCAATATCATGTTTCACATGAATCACCAAAGTAAACTGCATCATGATATAATAGAAAATAAAATAATTACAAAATTAAAACCAATAATATATAATTACATTCAAATAAATTATATATTTATAAGAAACAGTATCAAAAAATTTTAATGTATTTAAAGGGATTTTTATTATAAAATAAATTTTTATTTATATTTTTAAAATTTCATTTTTGATATTTTTGAATCTCAATTATATTGTTACACTAAAAACTCTTTTTATGTACTAACATTAAAAATAAAATTTTATGAATTTTAGAAATTTAATATTATATAGTTGATTTAATATTTTAGATCACCATGATAATATTATTTGTAAAATTGAATTTTTTTTTTATGCATAAATATTGTATTACTATGTTAAAATTAATTAT
This sequence comes from Viscum album, assembly GCA_963277665.1. Classification (NCBI taxonomy): domain Eukaryota; kingdom Viridiplantae; phylum Streptophyta; class Magnoliopsida; order Santalales; family Viscaceae; genus Viscum; species Viscum album. Next base: position 1,207,144,761 of record OY728140.1, read on the forward strand.
AGTGATAATGATGATTATGTTATTTTAGAATTTTGTTTTATTAACGTTGTGTAATTATTAACTAATAAATTATATTAAAATATATTAAATAATTACTCTTATATCATTTTCAAACACATAAATAATTATACGAACAGAAATATAATTGTTAATAAATATTAGATAACATTAAAAATACCCAATTTATAGAACATCACTTTGTTTCAAGCAGCAAATTATCAATGAATAAAAAGATTTTATTTCAATGTAAACACTATCTTATTTAGAAATTTATTTAGATTAAATATATATTAAATTTTCCACTATCACGCCAAAAAATTTTATGATATTTTATTATATAATTGTCTTATGTCAAATGTAATTTCAGTAAAATTAGAGACACTAATAGAAACAAAATAATTATTACAGTAAAAATATAGTTGTAAAAACATCAAATATACATAAATAATTTGTCGATGTAATTGTTTAAGGATTTAAAAAACCCATGGTCACCCCTCATAATATTATTTTAATATTTTAGTGGAATAAACAATTTAATTGTTCAATTATATCACTGAAAAGCAACGGTTGTTCAAAAAAAATCATTTTTATTCACCTCTAAATAGGAATCACTTCCACCTCTCAGTTCACCACAATCCCATAAAAGTATAATTGTAGAGTTTACTATTTTTACCCTTATATAATTTCTATTAATTTTTTAAATCCCCTAGTAAATAAATTTTTTCATATTTCATTCAATTCAATGGAGTTCAGTAAGAGTATGTTCATGGTCTTTGTGTAGGAATTGTATACTATATACCTTTCCTTCGTAATCATTCTCTTACAAACCTATGCTAACCATTGTTATATAACGAACTAAGTGCCAGTTTATATTTAATATTTATTATGTTAATCGAATATATCTAATTTATTATAAAACATCCTCATGTAAAATAAGGATTACTTTGATAATCTGTTCGGTATATTACAACCTCTGTGAAGCAATGTGCTCCATTTTTCACGATCAAATCTCATTACTGTTATAAATGTTATCATTTAAGGTAAAATGTAAAATATATAACAATATGTTTTTATTATTATAAAAAATGTTTATTCACCTTATTTCCATCTAATTCAACTTGGGATGAAAATACTAACTATGTCTTGTGTAGACTATTGGCTCCACAGAGCAATATATTTTTCATTTTTCAATATTATTTTAAATATTTAGCCCAACCGCATAAAAATGATTCAGAATAATAAAAATAAAAATAATATAATTATTACATTTTTCAAATGATATATACACTTGTTTAACCATACTCATCCATCGAGTTATAGTGTTTTCTTTTTTGGGTTGGTTTAACCACGTACACATGTGACACTATTTTACTATATCATGGATCAATATGTGAACATAAGTACTATCATTTATTAATTTAGTTTTTAAAATAAATATTTTTTATAGTTCTTAAGAGGTTATATTATTTATTTAAATTTGATTTATATAATAATTTTCGATCAATAAATTTATTGAAATAATCCACAACTGATTCCATTTGAAATTAAAATAATTAAAATAATAAAATACAACATAATTAAAATTTAAATGATGATGAATAATCTATAGTAAACATAATCTATGTGAATAAGTTTCATAAGAATTTATATAAAAATAAAATTTTATTATTTATTTAGTTAAGTGTTTTTATATATTGAATTTTGATCAATATAATGGATTTTTCTCCCAATTTTTACACAATTAAACATATTTCTTATTATTCAACATGATTTCAATATAATTTTCAATATAATTTACATTTAGTATTTTTGAACCACTATTTTATTAAATATCATGATATCAAATGTTCTATAAAATTTTTATTCCATCATTGGGATTTGAATAGAAAATTACAAAACCTACCAGGGTATGTGCTATCTAAATATTCATATATTTAGATACAAACAATAACAACGAACCATATTGTTCAATTTTTGATTTGTTATACATAATGAATAATTTTTATAATATTTCATCCTTATTTCATGTATTTTTATTATTCTTAACTATTACCTCATTATCAAGTAATTCATACCTTAATGATTATATATCATGGAATGGTTACTTTGTCTCAATTTAGATTTAATGAGACATACTTCTTATTATACACCAAAATGTATTTATATGGTGTATATACATTATTTCTGTTATATTATATCATAAATTATCTATTTTTAATGATATTTTCATTCCAATTGATTGACCATTCACATATAATGCTTTTGATGTTGATGATACTCATGTCGTAAGGATTTTTTCACTACCACATTTTAAAAGATATATATATATATATATATAATTTGACAAGAATTTTAAGAATTTTAATATTATTTCATTGTAATGTCATATAATTTTTTCTACAGTGGTTTTCATTGGTGATATTTGTTTTCTAGAATATATATATATATTAAAATTGGATTTATATACTATTTTAATGAGATGTTTTTTATCAATAAATGAATTAGTATAAAAATGAAAAGAAAAGTATTTTTGTCCAATATTTTACCATCGATTTTTTTGTAAATATTAATATGGTATTTTAAAAAATCATAATAAAATTTTCATCAATATTTAATATAGTGATGCACACAACTCTTATAAAGAAATTATTTTTAATATTAGAGACTTCATTATATAACATAACAATTGATGCAATCATTATTTAGATGTAGATCATTTAGAAACATGGATACGTAAACATCTAGTTCGTAAGTGAACTAAATCATCTAAAAAATTTTTCATCAGAACTAGAACACTTTTTAGAAATATCATAAATAAAACATTTTTTATAACATGGGTAAATAATCTTGAGACAAGGTGAGATCATATGATCTGTAAGGGATAAAAATGTAGATATCACCACAACAAGGGAATTAGTTTATGGGAATATGATAATATCCTTCAAAAAGCATACCCTTTATGTAATAGATATTAAAATAGAATGTTGGGATAAAAATTAGATGTTTATACGAATCATTCATAATATTATAAAATATTATAAGCCATTAGATCATAACATTGGAATATATTTCAATCATTCACATATGAAATGAAACTCATTCCTATATTAGATTGAAATTATTTCCCAGACTATCATTGTAGACTAGGATCCCTCTGTAATCCATCATAGTAGTCATATTTCAATCCCAGTGCTATCATAGTAGATTGGATTCAGTCCCAAAACAATCATAGTATCCTTGGATCACTTCTCTAACTATCGTTCTAGAAAATTTCTATTACTGAACTGGAATAACACTATATTACAGTATTATTTACCCCATGAGATATCAATATTTACTCAATTCATTAGAATGGGATATAGGTCCCACTCATGACATATTGAATATCATACATACATTTTCCACCAAAATAATAAAAAATCATCTTCCCTGAACCTATGAAAAGAAGTGATCTTCCTAAAAAAATTATCATATCAAGAAAAATAAAAAAAATTGAGCATCACAATACATTTATTATATATGAAACCATGATAGGAAATGAGATTTATATCACACATATCATATCATAACCCATGAATAGTAATGTGTTTCCTAAAATATTTATAATAGAATAACCCTTGAAAACCAAATTGAGTTCATAACCATCTTGTAGTCATAATAATTAACTATCTATGAAAATAAGAGTGATAGTATAAATAGATAATATCACAAATAGATATGATTTTAACTTGAATGATTTATTTTAAGATGGAACATGATTTTGAAATATCACATGGAGCATTCTTGAAGAAAATTACATTTCATTGAAAATAAAAATTTTAAAACAAAAAATCACATTATTTAGTGAAAATTAATTTGTTTTAAATGAACATTGAATATTTTAAATAATTATATAAACAATTTAGCGATCTTGATGATATGAAATTATTATCATACTGTACACATTAAAAAAATATTACTTTAACGCATTTGATAAAATGAAAACATTCCTTGTTTAGAACATGCCAAGAAGAACTATTTATTTTTTTATAAAATAAAAAATATGTAAAAATGACCCTATATAATCATAGAAGATAATTAAAATATTATCTTAAAAATTTATAGAAAAATTAGATGTAGAAGAACTCATATTTTCGACCAAAGAGATAAATAATATTTGGTTTCATAAAAATAGTATTTTTGGACTACTAAGTACAAAATTAGGGGGAAATGAATGGAAAAAAATTTTCACATGAAATAACAGGATGATAGTAATATTAATGATTTCATTAAGAAATAAATCATCACATTTCATCATATAGAACACATTCATAACCAATGTTTATAAATAAGGAGAATGTAACATCAAAGCCGAACAACTTCGGTATCTCTTGAATCATATTCCAAATGAAAGGGATAAACATATATGTATATTAATATAATATAATTATCATGATAATTATAATATAATAAATTCATCTAATGAATAAAAAAATATAAAATAAATAAGATCTGAATTTTTCATATGTCTCCAAGAAATAAAATGGAGACTAGAAATACCTTACAATAACTCTAGAAATCCATTAAAAAAATATTATAATACTATATAATTATTTATAGGTTTATTATAAATATATTTCATAATAATGATTATATATATCACATCATATTTATATAATTATGTCCTTTTATTAACCATTTATAATGAATTCCTTATTAATATCATTTTTTGGATAATAAATATATATTTTTTCATATTTTCATGATTTCATATTTTTTTCATTTTACATCGATATTGGATGCATAATATCTAGAAAATTAAACATAATAAAAATATAATTAATATTCTTTATACATGAAATACACTGCCAATAAAGATAGTTGGAAATATATATGCTTGAATGTTATGTCTATTAACTGAACAGATGGAACAAAGGAAAGGTAAAAAAATATAATAATTGTAGAGAGATTATAATGTAATATACATAACATTTATTCATTAAAATTTCCTTCATACCATTAATTTACATGTCTGTTTGAAATGTATTACCTTAGTTTGCAAGGAAGTAGTTTTCCTTACGCCCATGTAATATTATTGTAAGACCAGAGAGTGAAATGAAAGAATTTATATGTGACATTATAATTCTTAAAGTACTAGAATATAATAAATAACATATATATACATTAATTATATCATTACTTCCGTCTTTGAGAAGTGATTATAGAAGAAGAATTACAACACTTCAAGTGGCGGTTGTCTGTCATACACACCATCAATGACTTCATTTCCCATTTGATGGAAGGGGAGTTAACTGTATGTTATTAACTCAACATAATATCATATATAAATTTTTGATATTATGTTGTTTTTATTTTATAATTTTTGATATATTAATGAATTTGGAAAGAGAATAAGTAAAAAAATAATGTGCTTGTTGAAGAAAATAACTTCTTAATAACAACATCCTTTGTGTCTATTATTATAGACCATAGGATTGGAATATCTAAAAGAAAAAAATCTATAGAATGAATCTATATAAAATAGAGAGAAATCAAGGAAGGTTTTGGTCGATCCAAATGGATTCAGATGTGTTAAAGATAGTTTAGAATGTTGCCTTTTATAATTTAAAAGGAGTGTCATTTTATTAGACACCCAAAACAATTCAATACTGGGAAGTAGTATCAGAATAAGTTCCTCTATAATTGAAAACTATTATATTGAAGGTATTATATATATGATCCACATGACCACAAAAAATTCCCATGTTTTAAATATTTTATCCCTTAAACATAATGTATACATAAAATTATAATTTTAGTTTTTTTCATAGTAACTTGTATCTATTTATTTAACTTTATGATATATCCAATTAGGAATACAAATAAAATTATCCATATTAGATAATTTGGAACCAATAATTATAATTATTAAATCAAATTTCTTATAGAAAATAAACTATCAATGTGGAAAATTTATTTTAAAATAATCGCATTGAAAACACAAAACCAATTTTTAACCTTAATCGTGGTAATTAGGATTTATTACCTTTGTTAATTATTATGACCAGAAAATTATTTTATAATATTATTTGATATAATTTATATTGACTCATTATTTTATACATTTTAACAAATTCAAATCACTGATGTGACTTAATTTAAATTAAAATTAATTCTTCATACATGATGAAAAATTAGTTCTCTAAATAGAATTTCTGTAAAGGAATAGACTAACATAAAATCAAAATTAAATATAATTTTTTCCAATTAAATAAATTATATTATTAAATATATTACTGAAAAAATGTTACATTTATAACCAAAGTAAAGTAAAATTTTTCTTTTATCTATTTTTAACTACAATGTTTTTTTTAAAATAATGTTTCATTTTTTAATATTCATTAAAAAAATTAACGTCTTCACAAAATATCAAAAATTCACCCAAATAATATTTTTAAATTTTGATCTATAATGTAATGTTTAATTTTTATAATTAATTTTCTATAAGTATAAAATACATATTTTTATTATTTTTAGATTAAAATAATTAAAATCAATTTTTGAGAAAATATTATTTTTGAAATATATAATGATATGACAAATAAATAAATTTTTTTTAATAGTATGTATTCTATAAGGTCCCAGCCTTAAACCTTACTTAATCATGAGTTATTACAAGATTACACATTGAGGATCTTTTCAGGTTTAGATTTTTATAGAATTAGATCATAAAACTTGCATTATATTCCACATTTAAACAAAGTAGTTACATAAAAGATAGTATTAATTTTTTCCCATCAACGGAAACATATTTAAAAATAAAACATGGATTCTTTCTTGACACTTCCTTGAAACTATCATCATATCATGTAACTTTCCCTAGACCTGTGAAAAACATTTCAAAAAAACTTAGGATGAGAATAACAAGCTCAGTAAGGGTTATAAAAATATGAAAAAGAAACATGAGTTCATATATACATAAGAATGAAATCATAATTCACCCATAAAACATAAGAACTTTAACATACCTCATCAAAACATGAATAAAGCATAGAAATCATAAGACATAAAGGTAACTTGAGGCATTCATAACATTCTTACGTAGGGAGTAAGAATGTTAAAGGAAACATAACATTTCCACATTTCAATCACAAGATATCATTAAAACACATTGATATAAAAAAACATTATGAAAACCATTTTCAATACCAAAATAAAAGAAAAGTAAAACATGGTATTTATTTTTCTTTTAAAAAGAAGGTATGGCTTGTAGAGGAAGTCAAAACTCAAATAATGGCCACGGCGGTGGAGAAGTTGTTGTCGCCGCATACGTATGAAAAAAACATTCCCTTTTTTCGTTTACTAAAACGCATCATATAAAAAAGATTCATTTTTGGATAAACATAAAAGTAAAAGGGTTTTATACACCGTTTAAAAGAAGGTTGTGTATAAAACCAAATATGCCTCAATGAATGGAGATTGAGACGAAGTCCCTTACAAAGACAATATCCTTGGTTTAAGGATAAATCAATTACATAATTATGTGTGACAAACAAATACACCAAATATAAGTGGATTTTAAGTGTAAAAAAATCAGAGGATATTCACACATATTCATAGAACGACATATTCAAGGAGTACGAGTTTATCCCAAAGAATCAAATTTGGGTTAAGAAGTTCCCTTGCAAAAATTTGACAGCCTAACGACGTCACTAAAATATTCAGAAAATGAGTTGATGAGAGATAAAAGGGTATCTCATAACATGGAAATAAAATTTAAATCAATAAGGATAGAGAAGAACATATACCAACATAATATTATGTGAATTAAAATACATAACAAAAGAAGTCTTATAAAAAGAGGAGGGTGAAAGGTTCCCTTACCGACATGGGTATCTTTCTAAACATACACCCCGTGAAAGAAGGACAATACAACATTGATGTAAATACTCATAAATGAAAGTATATTACACAATGAGTAAAATAATGGGTAGTACATACACCACTCAAAGGAAATTGTGGCAAATGTAGCATAAATCTCACGGGAATAAAAGTGAGATGAAAAATCCCTTACGAAAACTCGGTAGCCTAACGGCGCCACTTAAAACTTACAAAAATGGATTGATGAGATCAAATAGGGTCTCTCATCATATTAACATAAAGTTTACGGAAAGAGGAATATAAAATAATATCCCCCAACATAACAATGATGAGATTAAAAGAAGTGACGTAAAGGAGAGTACTTAAAAAGAAAGAGAGAAGATAGATCTCTTACGAAAATTCGGCAGCCTAACGGCGCTACTCAGAACTTCCAAAATGGATTGATGAGAGAGAATAAGGTCTCTCATCATATGAAAATAAAAATTACAGTAATATTAATATAAATGAACATCCCAATAACAAGAAAGATGAGCTTTAAAAGGAATGACATAACAGACTGAACTTAAAAAGAAAGAGAGGAGTAGGATCCCTTACCTCAAGTCCGACTTTTCTTGTTCGTTTCTTTATATTCCGGAATAATAAACTTTGGTCAATTTATAATTGCCTAAGGACCTCCTTTAAAGATTATTATTCAGTTCATATCACATATTATAATGTTATAATAATTTTTTAATAATGTTAGTTTATATCAGACGTTTTTGCCGATGTTTGGTACATGAGTCAAAAATGAACTTGTTTGAAAAATGATTGCCCATGTAGTTATTAGTAAATAACTTCCAGAATAGTATTAATGATTAATATATCATATATATTCATTACATATTCATTTTATACTATTCCATATCATTTGGAGAAAAAAAAACAAAAAGCACCGTTCATGGAGACGGTAGGCCGTACGTACGCATGAACACTACATTCATTTTTTGTCATCTTAATGGAATTAAAAATAAATGATATATATATATTATAATTCCAGTATAATATATATGTTATATAGGTCACATATGTTCATTAATTTAATTCTTTATACATTCCATGTATTGCATGTTCGAGTCACATCACTTGAGGGGGCGGTAGTCCACACTTCCTCATATGAAATTATCGTATTTACACAACATGAAAAGAATAAAGGTATGTTTTAAATATAAAATAGATAAGCATATAGTAAACATAAATACCATATATATCATATATAAAATACAGTGACATCATAATGGCCCCCTTTATAGGTGTTAAAAGAATATTGAATAATCATCGTTTTGTGAGGCAGAAAATCGCCAACCACAGAAACAATATGTTCTTTAACCATTAGATGAAGGTGTGTAAGTGTAGCTTGAATACATATTATAACAACATACTAGTATATTTGAGATACTGTATTTTTTTCAAAAGAAATTAATAAAAAGAGTTTATGGGGTTGGAGAAGAAAAATAAAACAAAAGGACTCAAGTGAAGACATTACCTTAAAATCGGCAACTCCCTTTGGTTTGAGCTCAAATGCTTCCTTGGGAAGAATTCTGCCCAAATTTAGGCTTCAAGGAGTTATAGAGGTAATTGGAGATACGAAATGGGCAGGGGTTAGCAGAGCCAAAGGCTTTGTATGTGTGGGTAAGGAGGTAGAGGCGGGGGCCTTTTATAAGAGGAGAGGAGGGACACCCTTGGAAAGTAATGAAATGTTCCTTTATTTTAAAATGATTTTCGGATTTAAAAGGTCTCAAATTGATTTCATTCTATCTTAAGGTGATACGAGTTAGAAATATACCCATCCAATAAGTTTTGGACATGTGTAGGTCATAGATTTTACATTATCTTTTCATTTTATTTAAATCCTTTATTAATGAGGTAATCACTGCATCATCATGATGTCATAAATAATTTAATATATTTAATGTCTAAAAATATAATAAAACTATCATGATGTAGGAAATAATTTTATATTTCTAATGAATATTTATAGTCAAAAATCTGACTTGTATAACCCCATGTAAAAATTGTTTTTGTAAAACATCTCATGTTTGTGTCATTTTTACTTTAACATTAAATAAAACGTTATTTATGTCAGTTTCCAACCAAAGTGGCTCCATGGGGTCCCCAAGTTTACCCATGGATTGTCTTGGTCTTCCATGACTCATCCAATGAGTTTATAACATGTGTCTATGTCATTTAATTTTATTAAAACATTATTCTTACCCTGAACTACACTAATTACCTCTAATCACGATTAAAAACTTAATAAGTTACTATTCACCAAAAAATTATTTTAATCCCATTGAACCAAATTTTACTTCTTAATGACAACCATGTATGTAGTATTTTTGAAATTAAAGACACAAATATGGAAAAAGTTCATTTAAACGGAAAATCAGTTTTTATAAGTATCACTTAGTGGTTTCACTATTCATCAAAAATTGATGTTTTTCAGAAAATTATCAAAAAATCACCCTAAGATATATTTGATATTCCGAATTCAAAAATGATATCTATTTTAAAAAATTCAAAACATATAAGTTGCATTAATTAATTTAATAATTAATTCCCACTGTCAAAACAAATAGCGTGTTTTTATGAAACAAAATGTATCAAAAGATTGACACTAGTTTAAGTCCGATTTCAAAGTGAAATTAATTCCAACGACCACTATTGGATTAAATGGTAAAAATATATTAAAATTTCAATTTAAAACCAATTAAAAATATAATCTATTCATTTAAATAAATTATATTAAAAAGAGGTTTTGAATTAAAATACAACATTTTTCATTATTATTTAAAAATTGAACTTTTTCGGAAAAATATCAAAAATTTACACAAAGTAAATTTTGATGTCCTGATTCTAAAGAAAAATTTTATTTCTTCAAATATAACACATAAAATTTTCAAAAAGTGGGTTTAAAAGAGGTTCTCCATCAAAAGGCGGTTAATCGACCTTTTAAAGAATTTTAGAATTTTTACGCTTAAAATTGGATTCATTCGCATTTTTAATCCTCTAACATTTATTGTAAAAAGTAAAAATATTTGAAAAACATATATAATAATTTTTTAGTTAGTTATATTCATTCCCGCCATCACAACAGCTAGGCGTTAACTACCATTTAAAATAATATTATTTTATTATTAGAGTGCAACGTAAGATTCCCAAAAACTCGTTGTTGCGTATTCGGTACACCATCAATCATAGAATCCCATTGAAAGTAATTTTATTCAAAAATATGGATAAATATATTAATTTCATATTCTTTATTTACCTGGGGTGTTACATCCTTCCCCCCTTTTGGGAATTGCGTCCTCGCAATTTTAAGATTGATCTTGGAAACATCCTTGAAAGCCCCACATCGGAACAAGAGTCGGTAAAACAATCACTTTAAAATAAAGACAGATAAGTACAGAGGTCACCCGAGTTAAGCCATACTAGGATTCCATGTAGGAAAACATGTACATGGAGGAGAAAACATAGGGTCATGTTCTGATGGAGAGTGATAGAAAACATGTTTACGAGAAAGTTAACCACAAGAAAGTCACAAACCTGTGATGGGTTAAACGGTATTCGATTCCCCAGTAGGAAAAGTTAATAGACAACATTTTTGTTTTAAGTTACTTTTTATTGAGGAATTTATTCATAAGGAAACATAATCAATTATTATGTTGACTTTCAACTTTTATTATATTCCTTACACAAACTCATATTTTCTCCAAAAGACGAGTATTTAGGAAGACTTGTTCACATTAATAGTACTATAATCAACTTCTAGAGAATCACCTAATCCAAAAAAGAGAACTATATAATTCCCATGTCTTTAGACTTTAACCAAAACCAAAACCAAAAAGGTTAGTAAAAGATCAGATAATCCAGAAAAGGATAACCCATTATAAAAAGAAAATCTATTCTTAATCCCCAAAATTTGTCCACAAAAACCCAAAGTTAAACGAGGATCATTCGATAAACAATTTGTCCATAAAATTATTCAAAGTAAACCAAACTACGATTGAAACACAAATATTTGAAGGATTTAGTCACATAGTCTTCCAAGTTAAATCGTAACATTTATCTCCAAACAACATCAGTTTCTCTTAATGTCTCGTATTGAAATGTAATTTACCTAATCACATATCCTCCATGATAGGTTAATAAATTTACATAGATAACCCAAAATCAACTTACTCTTAATTAATAAAATCATCAAACTAAAAATAATCATTAAAACTAACCAGGAACTTCACAGAGTCCAGTGGTAGGCGATAAATACCAATCGCACCTTGGTTGTGGGTTCGATTCCTGCAGCTTTGTCCGATGCGACGGGTTGTCACACGGCCTGCATGATGTCCTTTTTATAAAACTCCAAAAATAACTCTAATATGTTTTAACCTCAATGGTTTCTTTATACCTCTCATTTTCATCCATATTCATTATGATCTCAATATCTTAATTCTTGAAGTCTTATTTCACCACCATAAGATAAAATAAAATAATTCCCAAAATGAATAACATCATACCTTGATCATGGCGTCCACTCGGTTTCATCATCATCTTGCTCATGTAGGTAGAAGTCCCATGCATTACAACAATGATTTAGAGATCTTTCAAAATCATTTTCTTCCTACATCAAAATACACCTTGTACAACATGAGTCATATGGGTGTTCACACAAAAACAGTTTTGGAAAATAATCATGTATGACATATAATTCCAAAACATCTGATAAAATATGATTTCTATAAAATAGTCATACAGAATTTGAGTTGAATCTTTCTATTATTGGTCCTTTTAAAATACCATAAGTATGTGCTGAGAGACTATATTTTAAAAGAAAATATAAATAGGTTGCACAAGGGTCTCGTTCCTTAGCACCATTTTTAAAATCACAATATGCTTCAAATTCTTGTGATAAGGTGAACTATTTGAAAATACCTTGATAATATTTACCTTTCTTGAAAATATGATAATATTGTGAAAATAATATTTGTCTAGAAACATCCCATGATCCACGATGATAATGTGGTACAGTGGAGGTGTTTGATATCTCAAACAACTGCTTGCATGTGAGTTGTATGCTAGAAAAAGTTTCACAATCATCCAAACTTGACTTTGCAATAATTATTGCAAGCATGTCATCTGGAAGAGATAGGAATGTCATTTGAGATCCTTCTCTTTCCATTCGCAACTGACTTTACTTGACCTGAAAAAAGTTATAAAACAAGGATTTAACTTAAATAATAGATATAGGGACCAATCAGGTGTCTAGAAAAAACTCATAATCCCTAAAGTTGTCTAAACCAACCTCTGATACCAACTATAAGGCCCCAGCCTTAAAACATACTTAATCTTGAGTTATTACAAGATTACACATTGAGGATCTTTTCAGGTTTAGAGATTTAGAGAATTAAATAATAAAACTTGCATTACATTCCACATTTAAAAAAAGTGGTTACATAAAAGATTGTATTCATTTTTTCCCATCAACAGAAACATATTTAAAAATAAAACATGGATTCTTTCTTGACACTTCCTTGACACTATCATCATATCATGTACCTTTCCCTTGACCTGTGAAAAATATTTCAAAAAAACTTGGGATGAGCATAAAAAGCTCAGTAATGGTTATAAAAATATGGAAAAGAAACTTGAGTTCATATATACATAAGAATGAAATCATACTTCACCCATAAAACATATTCACTTTAACATACCTCATCAAAATAGGAATAAGTCATAGAAATCATAAGACATAAAGGTAACTTGAGGCATTCATAACATTATTACGTAGGGAGTAACCCTCTTGGTTATGTTTGGAATACCCACCATAGTATATTCCCTAAATCTCTTCGGAGAAACCTTAACGTTTCACTCCTTCACGTTACCCAATGAATTGGAGAGCTATATTAGGCTCACCCGCCCTTAGTTTATCATGGAACCACCCGTATTCATAACAATGCTCAAGAACCATAACATAATCGTACCACATAATACATGCATAAAGGAAACAAAACATTTCCACATTTCAATGACAAGATATCAATAAAACACATTGATATAAAAAACATTATAATAACCATTTTGAATACCAAAATAAAAGAAAAGTAAAACATGGTATTTATTTTTCTTTTAAAAAGAAGGTATGGTTTGTAGAGGAAGCCGAAATTTAAATAATGGTCACGGCGGCGGAGAAGTCGTTGTCACTGCATACGTACGACAAAAAAATTCCCCTTTGTCGTTTAGTAAAACGCTTCGTATAAAAAATAGATTCCTTTTTGGATAAATGTAAAACTCAAAGGGGTTTATACACCGTATAAAAGGAGGTTGTGTACAAAACAAAATATGCCTCAATGAATGGAGATTGAGACGAAGTCCCTTACAAAGATGGTATCCTTGGTTTAAGGATAATTCAATTACAAAATTATGTGTGACAAATGAATACACCAAATATAAGTGGATATTTAGTGTAAAACAATCAGAGGTTATTCACACAAATTCATAGAACAACATATTCAAGGAGTACAAGTTTATCCCAAAGAATCAAATTTGGGTTAACAAGTTCCCTTGCAAAAATTTGACAGCCTAACGGCATCACTACAAAATTCAGAAAATGAGTTGATGAGAGATAAAAAGGGTATCTCATCACATGGACATAAAATTTAAATCGATAAGGATATATAAGAACATATCCCAACATTATAGTATGTGAATTAAAAGACATAACAAAATAAGTCTTTTAAAAAGAGGAGGGTGAAAGGTTCCCTTACCGACATGGGTATCTTTCAAAATATAGACCCCGTGAAAGAATGAAAATAAAACATTCATGTAAATACTCATAAATGAATGTATATTACACAATGAGTAAAATAATGGGAAGTACATACACCACTCAAAGGAAATTGTGGCAAATGTAGAATAAATCTTACGGGAATAAAAGTGAGATGAAAAATCCCTTACGAAAACTCGGCAGCCTAACGGCGCCACTTAAAACATACAAAAATGGATTGATGAGATCAAATAGGGTCTCTCATAATATTAAAATAAAGTTTATAGAAAGAGGAATATAAAAGAAAATCCCCCAACATAACAAAGATGAGGTTAAAAGAAGTGACGTAAAGGAGAGTACTTAAAAAGAAAGAGAGAGGTTAGATCTCTTACGAAAATTTGGCAGCCTAACGATGCTACTCAAAACTTCTAAAATGGGTTGATGAGAGATAATAGGGTCTCTAAACATATGAACATAAAAATTTCAGTAAGATTAATATAAAATAACATCCCAATAACAAGAAAGATGATCTTTAAAAGGAATGACATAAAAGAGTGTACTTAAAAAGAAAGAGAGGAGTAGGATCCCTTACCTCAAGTCCGACTTGTCTTGTTCGTTTAATTATATTACTGAATAATAAACTTTGGTCAATTTATAATTTCATATGTAACTCCTTTAAATATTATTATTCAGTTCATATCACATATTATAATTTTATAATAATTGTTTAATAATGTTAGTTCATATCAGATGTTTTTGCTGATGTTTGGTACATGAGTCAAAAATGAACTTCTTTGAAAAATGATTGCCCATGTAGTTATAAGTAAATAATTTCCAGAATAGTATTAATGATTAAAATATCATATATATTCATTACATATTCATTTTATACTATTCCATATCATTTGGAGATAAAAAATGAAAACCACCGTTCATGGAGACGGTAGGTCGTACGTACGCATGAACGCTACTTTCATTTCTTTTGTCCTATTAATGGAATTAAAAATAAATGATATATATATATATATTATAATTATAGTATAATATATATGTTATATAGGTCACATATGTTCATTAATTTCATTCTTTATACATTCCATGTATTGCATGTAGGAGTCACATCACTTGAGGGGGCGGTAGTCCACACTTCCTCATATGAAATTATCGTATTTACACAACATGAAAAGAATAAAGGAATGTTATAAATATAAAATAAAGAATCATATAGTAAAAATATATACCATATATATCATATATAAAATAAATTTACATCATAATGGACACTTTTAAAGGTGTTAAAAAATATTGAACAATCATTGTTTCGTGAGGCAGAAAATCACCAACCACAGAAACAGTATGTTCTTTAACCATTAGACGAAGGTGTGTATAAGTGTAGCTCGAATCCTTATTATAAAAATATCCTAGTATATTGAATATACTGTATTTTTTACAAATGAAATTAAAAAAAAGAGTTTAGGGGGTTGGAGAAGCAAAATAAAACAAAAGGACTCAAGTGAAGACGTTATCTTAAAATCGGGTAACTCCCTTTGGTTTGAGATCAAAAACTTCCTTGGGAAGACTTATGCCCAAAGTGAGGCTTCAAGGAGTTAGAGTGAGATTTGGAGATACAAAATTGATAGGGTTTGGCTGAGACAAAGGCTTTGGAATTGTGGGTAAGGAGGTAGAGTTGGGGGACCTTTATAAGAGGAGAGGAGGGGCACCCTTGGAAAGTAATGAAATATTCCTTTATTTTAAAATGAGTTTCGGATTTAAAAGGTCCCAAATTGATATAATTCTAGGATAAGGTGATAACGGTTCGAAAGATAACCATCCAATAGGTTATGGACATGTGTAGTTAATAGATTTTACATTATCTTTTCATTTTATTTAAATCCTTTATTATTGAGGTAATCGCTACATCATCATAATGTCATAAATAATTTAATCTATTTAATGTATAAAAATTATATAGAAAATATCATGATGTAGGAAATTTTTTTATATTTATAATGAATATTTATAGTCAAAAAATGACTTATATAACCCCATGTAAAAATTGTTTTAGTAAAACATCTCATGTTTGTGTCATTTTTACTTTAACATTAAATAAAAAGTTATTTATGTCATTTCCTACCCAAAGTGGATCTATTGGGTCCCCAAGTTGACCCATGGATTTTATTGGTAGGACATGACTCATCCAATGAGATTAGGACATGTTTCTAGGTCATTTCAGTTTATTAAAACATTATTCTTACCTTACACTACACTAATTACCTCTAATCGTGATTAAAAACATATTAAGTTACTATTCAACAAAAAATTATTTTAATCCCATTGAACCACATTTTACTTATTAATGACAACCATGTATGTCAGATATTCTAAATTAAAAACTCAAAGATGGCAAAATTTCATTTAAACGGAAAATCAGTTTTTATAAGTACCACTTAGTGGTTTCACTATTCATCAAAAATTGAAGTTTCTCAGAAAATTACCAAAAATTCACCCTAAGCTATATTTGATATTTTGAATTCAAAATTATGTCTATTTTACAAAATTAAAAACATATAAGTTGCATTAATTAATTTAATAATTAATTCCCGCTGTAAAAAAATAGCATGTTTTTATGAAACAAAATGTATCAAAAGATTGACACCAGTTTAAGTCCGATTTCAAAGTGAAATTAATTCCATCAACCACTATTGGATTAAATGGTAAAAATATATTATAATTTCACATTAAAACCAATAAAAAGATAATATAGTCATATAAATAAATTAGATTAAAAAGTGGTTTTGAATTAAAATACAACATTTTTCACTATTCATTAAAAATTGAACTCTTTCGGAAAAATACCAAAAATTTACACAAAGTAAATTTTGATGTCCCAATTATAAAGAATAATTTTATTTAGTAAAATATAACACATAAAATTTTCAAAAACTGGATTTAAAAGAGGTTTTCCATCAAAAGGCTGTTAATCGACCTTTTAAAGAATATTAGAATGTTTACGCTTAAAATTGGATTCATTCCCATTTTTAATCCTCTAAAATTTATTGTAAAGAGTAAAAATATTTGAAAAACATATATAATCATTTTGTAGTTAGTTCTATTCATTCCTTCCATCACAACATCTAGGAGTTAACTACCATTTAAAATAATATTATTTTATTATTAGAGTGCAACGTAAGATTCCCAAGAAACTCGTTATTGCGTAATGGGTACGCCATCGAGCATAGAATCCCCTTGAAAGTAATTTTATTCACAAATATGGATAAATATAAAAATTTCATATTCTTTATTTACCTGGGGTGTTACATATTCAATATAAATAAACATTTTATATAGATTTTAATATGTATTTTTTCTTACTTACACTCTAATGTTTAACACCTAAGATAAAGTGATGTTTTTTAAATTATAAAAATAATATTATATGATGGGTTTTTAAAACTAAATGGTGTGCATAACCTAAAATACAAAAGAAATAAAATTTAATTGATATAATTGTCCCAAAAATTCATGGTTTTACATTCTAACCACATAAATATTAATTTATCCCATGAAATTAATTATTCTAATATAACTAAATGATGAAAACAATTCCTCATCATATCCTCAGGTTTCTCACACATCTTCATAAGATTAGTTGTTTCACAACAAAAAACATTACAAGGGACTTGTATTGTTTAATATCACAGTCTTTCTATGACCCAGAGTCTGCACATATTTTTTCCATGTAAGAAAGATAATTCTCTACTAGTGTGACAACTATTTCCATTACATGTGATGGATCATGTATATAATTCCTCAAGAGAGGGATAGGGAAGTCATTGTTCTCTTAATATAGGTTTTCTAGAAGAGACATGAAATAATATATGGTATCAATAATAAAATTTATTTCAAAGGGGCTGATATAACTAAGGAATAGTTTTCAATTTTTCAAAATTTAACTACATTCTTATTTAGAGAAATTATTAGAAACACTTTATCACCAACATCAAATTCCTCGTCACACGAGAGATTTTCCATATAACTTTGATGCCAACATTGTGCATTAATTGTATGATGTTAAATGTGTCTAACATTCTCATCTATATCAACATCTTGTCTTATTACCTATATCTATATTTCTGAAACATCATCCCATTACATTGGATTTCTAAACTACATTCCATACATTGATTAATAACGATCTATTAACATGCTCATTTGAAATATAGTTTTGTATAAAAACTAAACATGATGATCTTGATGATCCAAAATATATTTGAAATCCACAGAAAAATTTCTATAAATATCCTATTGGATGTGAATATTGATATATAAAATAACATCTATAAGAGGATTATTTCTTATAAAGAAACTAATCTCCATAACCAGAGACTTTTGGAAGACATAGAAAGAACATAAAGGTAATCCTTAGATCTCAATAAGTTATAATGGAATTTGGTACACAATATAACCTTACCAAATCCTTTATTAATATACTATAAATCTAATCTAGAGTGAAATATTCAATACTAGTGATTAATTGTGCCAACATTATATGTCGACTGACTATAACCGAGATAATAGCTTCCCCTTTAGATTATTTGTGGAATCTAATAATAAAATCCATGGAATTTTACTCCCATTTCCATTATAGTATGGTTAACTCCTATAAAATTTCCTTATAAATTTTTCTCTCAACCATAAATTGATAGAATCCTAATAACCGAGATAAATTCTTAGAAAAATACATCATTATGTTGTCTCACTATAAATATTCATTAAAATCACTATAAATCCTAATATATCCTCGATGAATTGATAATGAGTAACTATGATCCCCCACTAAGATGTCCTTATTCAAAACAAGTATTGGAGGGAAGAAACATGGTTTTCATACCTTATTACACTATTATAATCAATATCACACACATGAACATATATAACATCCTTTGGTGGCTAAAAATCATCTATATGTACCCCTTTTATATTATCTTGTATAGATAGTTGAACATACATTTGAGAATGCTAATATTTCTCCCCATCCATAAGGATTTAAAGATAAATCCTTTTTAAATATCGAAATAATGGTTATTTTTACCCTCATCAGGGATATTTCTAGCACGAACCATTAGAATCCAAGCATAAAAAACATTGTTCAATTTTCCCATATTGGATATTCATTGAGATCTCATATTCAGTGATAATATTTTACCATATTCTCCAGGTCATTATAAAATCATTCTGTGTAAACATAATATATATATATATATATTTCATTTCCCTATATTGATAATTCCTCTATATCGTTAATGAAAAATTGTACACAATAAAATCAAAATAAGTAGTTGTCTAATATTTCTCATGAAAATTTAATTGTAATGAGATATAAGTTATATGTTTTTTATTTTACATGATAAATCATCCAAATACCCTTTTTTATAATTCAATATATATTATAATAACCTCAAACTATGATGGATAATTTTAGAAATGATGCAACGACTAATCTTCTCTTTATTTAACTAATTGTTTCCTTGTATTCATCCATAAAATTGAAATTGACTCCCTTTAGAGTTAACATGGTGACTGAAGTATATTGTGGTTAGAATTTCTCAATAACACATAAATAATATCTTTCACAATAAAAATATAATTGGACCATTCCATCCATGGTTGTTCTAGGATGAATTTCAATAATGTAAATATTTTATATATGCACCGATATACCCTCTCATGAGATTAAATGGCCCAAAAAATGAAACCTTTTACAAAGAAAAGTAATAGTTTGTCATTTTTTCATAAAGTTTCACATTAATTATGTTATTTAGTAAAATTATCATGTTATATTCATGTTATCCCTTAATCATTAAATATATAAAAAATTTATCTATAATGACTTCCACAAACCCATCAATGTATCCTATAAAGACTACATTCATGAAAATTATTAATGTTGTAGGGGTATTTGTTAGACCAAATTGCATCACTATATTCTCATAGTTTCCATATATTTCCCGAAACGTTGTCTTTTGTTCAACAAACTTCTTGAACGTCAATTTATGACATCATGATTAGTGGTAAATCATGGAAAAGTATTGAATGCTAATTATTTTTTCACATATGTCATTATTATAGGACACATCATAATTTTTTATGAGTGTGATCATTATCAATTTTTAAATCAATAGAGAGTCTCATATATAAATTTTTATTCCTATCAAATATAACATGTTACAAAAACGGTATAAAACATCAATGAATGAATCCATTGAAATGTTTCTCCTATATTTCCATAAACAATTATTATAAATCAATATGGTTCATTCTATAGGGAGTATTTGATGTTGGTGTGGAACCCAATATATAATGATTTGGAATATCTATCAAAACATTACTCACTCTGTAATTGAAGTGGAATTTATATAGATAAATTAAATCCATCCTGAATGTATTTTCAAAATCAACCATATGGAGAAGAAAAGAATTTTTAGAAATCACAATCGTTCAAAGTTCAAACATATAAGAACTATAAAAATGAGATGTGACCATCTTTCCATTTGGGGTTTTCAATGGAAATTCAAAATCTAACTGTTTATTATATGAATTAACATACCTAAATACTATTCATTGTATAAAAAAATACATTTATAAAATATCAAATAGGGTACTTACATATTTTAGAGTTAATGTAGAAACCTAAACATAATTATTCTATCATCAATACCTTTAAAATTTTTGGTTTATCTGACCATAAAACATCAATGATCTGAGTGATTAGATGTAGAAAAAATTAATAGAATGTACAAATCATGACATGTTATATTATGTATATTGGCCCAAAGAATTAACATAATTTATTCATGGTAATTTATAAAATTTATTAAGATAGTTCATAATGTATTTTTGAACATCCAAATCTATCCCCTAGGATTTTCTAACTAGGTGAGAATATAGGGAAGTTGTCACACATTAGGTGACCATTAAGTCCATATCAAATTCCCATTTTTATAGTTATTTACCATGAATGATATAACCTAATATTGATATGAATATAAAATAATTTTCATGAAAGTAATAATAAAATAAATTCATGTGAATTACATACACCACATTTATGAAATAGGTGGTGAAAATGAATTATGTCATCAAGAAATAATAGAGGGATCAGAAATCCCATTTCCTTAATATCTGACTTACTTTTTACACATATTAACCACATTTATATAAAATATAGTTCTATTATGAATATATAATTAATCCATATAAATATTTATTACACCTTATAATGTTTACTTCTGATCTTCTATTACACTTTTATTAATATTTCCTTGTTTAAATCAAATTTTGGGTAATAATTACATTGTTTTTCATGTATGATTTAATTTGGAATACTTTTTCATTTTACCATAATCATAGTTCCACCATATATATAATTTTATAAATGATATGAATATTATATATATTCATTATTTATTTATTTATTTTATTCCATATTACGTATTTATAGAAAATGAAATACAATATTCATGTAGATGGTAGGCTATACATATGAATTAATTCTGAATCATTTACCCAAAATATGGAATGAAAGAATAGTATGTAACATATTTCCTATAATTATCCATTATGATTTAATATATTTCACTTAAATTCCTTAAATTTATTATTATTACCACCCATTGTAATTTGATGTTAAAAACAAATCACATTGCTTCGCGAGGCATAGTCTTTCGTACACATGATCGATGTTATTCTGATTTTTCCATAAGTAAAATTTGAATGTATATGTGATATTATAATTAATTATTTATAATAATATCATAAATATCATATGTAAACAATAAATAAATCATAATATCTTGATGTGATAGGTGGTGATGGAAAATGAATTAGAACATTTTGCGATGTTAAAGTCCTCCTTACACACGATTGACAATTTCATTTCTCATTTGATGAATGTGGAAAGAGATAGTGGATATTAAAAAAATATATTAATAGTTCAGTATATTTTAGTTACTTATCTAAATATAATAGTATTATTATTACATGTATGATGGTGGTAAGAGGAGGAGTATACGTGAAAGAGCTTATTAAAGCCAATTATCTTCTTCTAGAACAACATTCATTTAATCTCTTATTATGGACCATAATACTGCTAATTTTCGAATAATTATACATATAGAATATTTATAAGTATTATAGGGAATATTTTGGTCGGGTTTTATTGAGAGAAATGGATTAACATGTGTGAATAAGGGAAGGTATGAAAATCCCTTTTATAATTGAGGAGGAGTGACATTTCTCTAAATACGCAAAACAATTAAATAATGGGAATTCATTCTCCCCTCATATGCAACAAAAATTCACAAATAATTTATTTTGGGGATTTTATTTTTCAGATATACCTCCCTTGATTTTTTTGTTTAGGTTATTCCTTTGCCTTTAAATTTAGTTAATTTTACAATTTCAGGGATCGCCATGATAACTTATATCATCTGAGTTACCCAATTAATCTATCATATAAGAAAAAAATTAACATGAGACTTATTATGTAATTTATACCCACTAGTTATAAATAATAAATACATATTATTATATAAAATTTATATTGCCTCAAAAATTTAATTTTAACACAAATTCATATAACACACAAAACCCTATTTTTACTTTATTCTAAATAATAAAATAAAATTTTTTATTTTTATTTATGATATAAATTTATTTTTACTAAATTTTATAATATAACAAATTATAATTCGATATATAGTATTGATTTTATCAAATTAAATTCACATGAGTGTATGATTATAATTTTGGATTAATCATGAACTCTTAATGAGAAAAACGGTTTTAAAGAGAAAATTTTCACAATAATAGAATTTTATATTATAAAATTCTATATAAAATTAATTAAAATAACAAAAATATAAATAATATTATATATATTTTATAATTTTACTTTTAAACTCATAATAAAATAAAATATAACTTTTAATTACATTAAACAACTATCAGTTTTAGTAAAATTAATAATTTTATAATATTCATTATAAAATATATATTTTTATAAATTTATCAAAAAAACACCTAAAGGTAATTTAGACATGATGATTCCAAAAATGAAACATATTTTTTCAAATAAATCTTCTATGATATTCATAATTTAACTATAATATTTATTCACAAAAAGAATTTTTTTTGAGAAAATAATATTTTTTAAATCATATAATAATATTACAAGAAAATAGAAGGACAATTATAACAACTTTTGTAATTACATAAAAATATTATAATTAAATTATTCAATAATTTTATTCATATTAATACCATCATATTTTAAAAATATGTTACATGATCCATGTTAAAATAATAATATTAATTTTGTACCATGGTATGTTAAAAATTAGTATTCCTTGTAATGAATTATATTAATGAAATAAAATTTAACAAAAAATAAAATTTCATGAAATCATGGTATGTTATATTGGATTTCATTGAATTTGTTTTAAAAAATAATAAATTTAATTGTTTAAAAAAATCTATTTTCAATAAAATAATTTAATATAAGATTACATTGTAAACATAACATTCGACCACCTTTTAATAATTTATGGAAATTCCCTCTTAATTTTAATACATTCAAAATTAATTTATATTCAACATATGTTTAAAATTATTTATTTTAATATTATTTATAATTTTTAAGGATATATCATATTTACAATGTAATTTTTCATTATAATTCATAACAATATTCCATAATCTATGTTATTATCCTTTGACATATCTTTTTCATGATGGAAATTATTCATAAAATGTTACAATCGTGAGATTTCTACTAACATGTAACTGGAAATCCGAAAAAACATGTTCATAAGAATGAATGATGAATACAAGAAGAATATTGATTTTTATCTTTAGAGGCAAACCTTGGGAATTATTATTAAAAGATAAATGATTTGTGTAACACCACAAGAGTTCATAGTATGTTATATTTTCAATGTAATTCAATCAATTGCGCTACACGCAACAAAGAGTTCGAGCACACCACGACTTACCAAGATAGCCGTTAAAAATGTGGATATGAATATTATTAACTAAATTTTAAATTATATATATATTATATATAATTATTTAATCCATATTATGTGTTTCTCAGAAATAATATATGAACAAATACATTTTTTCAGATAAAGGATATATTTTTTAGAAAATGCAATTTTGACGACATTTAATAGAGATCCTTTTTTAAATTCAATATTTGATACTTTTATATATTCAATTGGACAAAATAAACATTTTCTTTAGAATAGGGAAATAACAATTTAGTTTCGATAAATTTTTAGTGTTTTTCTAACAAATTTCATATTTGGGTGAATACTGAAAAATACGAAATTTTAATAGAAATCAATTTTTTTAATCAAAATATTTTATAGTGTTCAATTCTACATTTTAATGGTTTGGATGTATAATTTTATTGTATTTTTATCATTTAATAAATTTATGTCATTATAAGTAATTTCTCAATTAAAATTGACATAAACACATGTCAATCTTTAGATAGTTTTTAATTCTAAAAAACCCCGCTTTTTGGTTTTGACAACGAGTATTAATGTTAAATTAATAAATTAATCTTCTTTGTTTTGAATTTGAAAAAATAAACTTCATTTTTGAATTCAGAATATGAAAATTCTCTTAGGGAAATTTTTATTTATTTTTATGAAAACATAATCTTTTTCCGAATACTAAACAACACAGGGTTATTATTTAAAACCAACATTTTATTTAAATAATTATTTATTTTATTTAAATATATTTTATGTAAAAATAGTTATATAATACCTATATATGTTCAATTTAATTCATTGGAGTCATTTTATAATAAAATTATATGTATAAATTCATATTCAACTTTTTAGAGTCTTTTACCCACCTTTTATGAGAATTTTCAAATTTGCAGAAAACATAATTTTAATGCTTCTATTAGATGAATTTCAAAAATACAAGAGACATGGTTAATATCAGTAAGTAAAATATGGTTCAATAAGATGAAAATAACTTTGGGGAATAGTAACTTTTTACATTCATTTACCACGAATAAAGGTAAATAGGGTAATTAAGGATAAAAATGATATTATAATTATCCTAAAACATGTCCTAATTCTATTGGATAAGTATAATTAAACCAAAAACAACCTTAGGAATAAAATATGATCCTTTTGGTCCACATGGATTAGATTAGGTCATTTATTATAATTTTATTTAGAGAAGAGTTAAAAGAGTAAAATTCAAAGTTTAAGAAATAAACCATTAAAAATATATGGTTAAAAACTATATAAATTCAACTAAAAATATTCATTATAATGCTAAAACGGTTTCCTAAATAATGGTATTTTATTTATAATTGTTAGACATTAAATAATTTAATTTATTTATGACACAATAATGATGTAGTAATTACCTTATTAATAAAATATTAAAATAATTGATAATAAAAATATCCAAATAAATGTAAATAGAGACATAAAATGTATTCCACTAATTTTCCAACCATATAATATAAAAATACAATGAGACATGGTAAATGTAAAACTATTTAACTTAGGGTTTAATATAAACGATAAGGTTAATATAGTAACCTAAACCTATTTAAAACCTATTAGTTGAGAGGATTCCAACCCATATCTACCTTATCCTTAAAATAATTTATTTTTGAGACATTAGAAATCGAAAATTATTTTTATATAAAATAATATTTCAAGCTTTTCCAAAAGTGACCCTCACCTCTCTTATTAAAGGGCACATACCCTTCCTTTAATTTCACACCTCCAAATCCATTTGGATTAGCCAAAAAATGCCCCCAATATCCTCCCAACATCCCTCACTCCATTATATAGGCTTTATTTTGTTAAAAAGCCAACCTAAGGAGCCATTTTGATCAAATCAAAAAGAATAACATGAATAGGAGGTAAATATTTCAGCACATCTTACAAGATATTTTTGTTGAGCAATGTATTGTTTTCAAACAATTCAAAATAATGTTTTTTAAAGGGGGAGATTATTTCAAATAATACTCTATCTCTTTATAATGATTTTGATGCTCACAAATACCCTTAATTATTTACTAATTATTTCGTTGAGTATTTTGCAGGAATATATTTTATTTATTTATTTCATACAACGAGATTTCATACTTCACTGTAGCGCAAGATCAATTTTAGCGTGTTCTGGAATCACTGTAGCGCGAGATCAATTTTAGCGTGTTCTGGAATCACTGTAGCGCGAGATCAATTTTAGCGCGTACTGGAATCACTGTTCATACCCTACGTTGATGAACATAACGTATGGATGAAAAGTTTACTTTTTATGTTAAAAGAAACGTATGGTTAAGGAACCTTACGTTATTTTGAAACGTATGGTTAATGAACCTTACGTTGTTGAAAAGTATTGAAGAAGAACATTACGTTTGGAAGGAACCTTATGTTTTCGTTGTTGGACAAGTATGGAAGAGAAATCGTACGTTAGTTTTCAGTGTTGAGTTTGTTTCTCAAAAGTATGGATCATCAACCTTACTTTTATAATCAACCGTACGTTCTTTGGAGAGTTGAAGCAAGACAAAGTATGGATGATCAACCCTACGTTTGAATGCTGAAGAGAAAGTATGTATGTTCAACCTTACGTTTGTGAACCATACGTTTGTGAACCTAACGTTTGTGAACCCTACGTTTGGAGCCACGTCATCAACCCTACGTTTGGCGTCGGGATATTTTTGACAGACGATATTTCCTTTTGCATTGGTCAAACAAGCGGATTATTAGGCGGATTTCGAGCCGATTCTTAAGTACGACTTTGACTGAATCAAAGACGATTTTCAACGGATTACTGATTGATTTAAACGGAGATTTTTATGCCGATTCTTCAGGGGAGTTACAACGGCTCTGTTATTTCATTTAATATCGGGAATCTAAAGGAGATTTTTATGGATCTATTTATGTGGAAGAATTTCTCATATTTGAATATATATGTTCTATCTTGGAAACTTCGGATTTTATATATATACACAGAAAAGTGTGTGAAAGATATAGATTGATCTTTTAACGAGCAAGAAACAGAGACTGAGAAAAGGCGTTCTTTTCTGGTGATCGAGAAGAAGTGTAAAACCTTTATTGCCGAAGGAAGATCTTGATAGCAGATTCACGTGTTCTACATCGACTATCTGTTGTGAATCTACTGCTGCTGAAGTTGTGAAGTTTCTGGTAATATCTATTGCAACTGGATCGACTCAGAACTGTTTTGATTACAGATCTTTATTTTCTGAATACAACGATCTATCTACTGTCAATTGCATTCTATTGCAATTGTGAAGAACAACTGGAGAAGTGTTTTCTTTATCGAAACCCTTTTTTTATTTTTGAGTGATCAGCTTCTCGTTCTAAGCTGTGTGGGTTCGTGTTTGAACCAGGAAGGCTGTGTTTGCCTGAATCTTGTAAAGGTGTCAACTGCCTGTACTCAGTTGTGAACAGGTCTGTGGAAACGAGGACCAGATAGTGAAAATCGCCAAGCTCGTGGATTTGAGCGTTGGTGGAGTGGACTAGGGGCCTTCTGTTCCCTGAACCACTATACATCCGTGTGTTCATGCTTTTACTTTTTCCGCTGCATATTTAATCGAGCAAAAGCATAGTGGACAGAATTTTTCTAAATTGAAGAGATTATAATATTTTTGAAAAGACACAATTCACCCCCCCCCCCCCCTCTTGTGTGTAATCCGTAGATTCAGATCCAACAATTGGTATCAAAGGAGGAGCTTCTTATTTTTAAAGTCTTATCAAGCTAGAAGTATTTAAAGATTATACATAGTGTATCATGGCTGATATGAGAGAGGGAATGTCAATGGTCAGAGCACCTTACTTTAATGGAGATAATTATGGCTGCTGGAAATCACGTATGATTATTTATCTGAAAAATCTTGGTTACAAAGTCTATTCAAAGATTCTGACTCCCTATGAAATTCCTGAAAATCCCGATACATGGAGTGCTGCTACAGAGGCTGACTATGACATAAATTCAAAAGCTATGAATGCAATCATCTGTGGTCTAGGACCAGATGAATTTAACAGAGTATCTCAATGCCCGACTGCATATGAAATGTGGCAAACAATAGCTGTTGCTTATGAAGGAACAGATAATGTAAGATAGATGAGATATGCAACTGCTAAGTTAAAATTCAATACTTTCAGAATGATTGAAGGGGAGAGCATCACTCAGATGAATGGAAGATTGACAGAAATTGTCAATAATATAACAGCTCTAGGAGAACCAATCAAGCAGGCTGATCAAGCGTTGAAGGTACTGAGAGTACTTCCTACTCGATGGAATGGAATCTCTGCAGCAATCAGACAATCAACTTCTGTTAAAGATCTAACTATGAGAGAACTGATTGGTACATTGATGATGTACGAAGCTGAAATGCAAGATGAGGTAAATGAGCATAAAGTTTACATAAAAAGGGAAATTACTGCTTTGAAAGTGACTTCTCAACAAAAGGATAGAAAGATGAAGAACAGAGAAGTAAGTGCTAAATCAGAAAGCTCTGATTCTTCAAATTCGGATGAAGAACTGGCTCAGCTAGCCAGAAAATTCAGAAAGTTCTACAGTAAGAAGAAAGACTTCAAGAAATCCTTCAAAAAGGATATCAAGGAAGTGAGATGTTATGAATGCAAAAAGATGGGACATATCAGACCGGATTGCCCAAAATTGAAAGATGCAAAGAAGAAGAAATTCTTCAAAAGAGATGATTATGAACAGAAAGACAAGAAAGCTATGAAAGCTACTTGGAGTGTTTCTGAAGACTCAAGTAATTCTTCTGAATCAAGCTCAGAGAAGGAAGAATCCAATTTAAAAGCAAATATGTGTTTCATGGCTGAAACTGATGAGGTACACTCATACTACTCCTCTGACTCAAATAATGAATCAAACTCTGAAACAAGCTTCTCAAATAAAAAACTTGCAGCTTACTGCAATATGCTTGAAGAAAGGTATGAATCATTATTTAAAAAATATAAATCTATAAAGAACTTGCACAAAGCTATTTCAGATGAGAGAAATACTTTGCTAAAACAACATAAGGAATTAATTGACAAATACAACTCTGTTGACTCAAATAAAATTAATTTTGAATCAAAAATAAAAACTCTACAGGATGAAGTAGAATCTTATAAAAAGGCTGCATTAGTTTTTACAAAAGGAGAAAACACCTTAAATGAGATACTTGGAAAAACTGCAATTAAAAAGGAAAGGTTTGGAATTGGAAGTAAAGGAGAAAAACCTAAGTTATAAAAAAATTATTTTGTTCCTAGCACTAAACAGGTTATTTGTAACTTCTGTGGAACAAAAGGTCATATAGCTAAAAACTGTTTTCTAAGACAACCTCAAATATGTGGAATTAAGAAAGCTTATATTTCCAACGATCTATATGATTCAATCAATTTTAAGGAAACAAAGCAAATATGGATACCCAGATCACTGCTTGCTAACACTCCTGGACCCAACAAAATATGGGTACCAAAGCAATTTGTTTGAATGTCTTTGCAGGTAGCAGGTCACCAAAGAAATAAAGAAATATGGTATATGGACAGTGGCTGCTCAAGACACATGAGTGGAACTTCAGCTAATTTCTCTTCTCTTACTCGAAAGGAAGGAGGACTTGTCACCTTTGGTGACAATGCCAAAGGAAAGATTATTGGTATTGGAACAGTTGGAGATCTAGAGACAGTCTCAATCAATAATGTACTTTATGTACAAGGGTTAAAACACAATCTGATAAGTATCTCTCAACTCTGTGATGATGGATACACTGTTGATTTTACTAACAATAGTTGTACTGTTTCTAAAGATAAACTGTTTAAGTTTAGAGCACCCAGAACTGATAATGTTTATACTTTGGATTTGTATTCCTTGTGTAAACAACAAGTAAACTGCTTAACTGCTAATATAAGTGAATCCTGGATCTGGCATAGAAGACTTGGTCATTGCAATATATATGCTTTACATAAATTATCTAAGAAACATCTAGTTTCTGATTTGCCTAATCTCAAATTTGAAAATGACAGATTTTGTGATGCATGTCAGCTTGGCAAGCAACACAAATCATCATTCAAATCTGTTAATAAAGTTGCTACAACTAAACCTATAGAACTTATCCATATGGATTTGTTTGGACCTTCAAGAGTAGCAAGTTTAGCTGGTAAATTATATGTTTATGTATTAGTTGATGATTATTCTAGATTTACTTGGATTTTCTTTTTGAAATTTAAAAGTGAAGATTTTAGTTTATTTGAAGGTTTTTGTAAATCTATTCAAAATGAAAAAGGTTTTAATATAATCTCATTGAGAAGTGATCATGGTGGAGAATTTGAGAACCAGGAATTTAATTCCTTTTGCTCAAACATGGGTATTAAACACACCTTCTCTGCTCCAAGACCACCTCTACAAAATGGGATTGTAGAAAGAAGAAATAGAACTATTCAAGAAATGGCTAGAACTATGTTAAATGAATATAGCCTACCTATATATTTCTGGGCAGAAGCTGTTAATACAGCTTGTTATATAATGAATAGAATTTTAATAAGACCTATTTTGAAAAAGACACCCTATGAACTATGGAATAATAGAAAACCTAAAGTAAATTACTTTAAAGTTTTTGGATGCAAGGTTTACATCTTGAATACCAAAGATAATCTTGGTAAATTTGATCCAAAATCTGATAAAGGTATTTTCTTAGGATATTCTGCAACCTCCAAAGCTTATAGAGTCTATAATAAAAAGTCAAGGATTGTTGAAGAATCAGTTCATGTGAAATTTGATGAATCTGATTCTTTTGAGAAAAGGATAGAACAAATAGATGAACTTGATTCTAATGAAAACATGAGACTTGAGAATTTAAAGAATGATTTTGAAAATGATATAAAAGAAATTCAGTCCAGTTCAGAAGAACATGACACTGAAGAACCTTTGAATGTAATGCCTAGACAGTCTAGAACCTTAAAGAATCACCCTTTAGAATCTGTGATAGGTGACTTAGAGACTGGTATTCAAACTAGAAGAAACTTTGGAAACATAGTTGAATTCTCTGCTTTCCTATCCCAATAAGAACCTAAGACCATAGAAGAAGCCTTAGATGATGAGAGCTGGGTAATAGCAATGCAGGATGAATTGAACCAGTTCAAAAGAAATAAGGTTTGGGAATTAGTTGAAAGACCACATGATTATCCAGTAATAGGAACTAAATGGGTCTTTAGGAATAAACAGGATGATCAAGGGATAATAACTAGAAATAAAGCAAGATTAGTAGCTTAAGGATATAATCAAGAAGAAGGAATAGATTATGATGAGACCTTTGCACCTGTAGCCAGGTTAGAAGCCATTAGAATCCTTTTAGCCTATTCATCTTATATGAATTTTAAATTATTTCAGATGGATGTTAAATCTGCCTTTTTGAATGGTTATTTAATGGAGGAAGTTTATGTTGAGCAACCTCCTGGTTTTGAAAATTCTCAAAAACCAGATTCTGTTTTCAAACTTACTAAAGCTCTTTATGGCCTTAAACAAGCACCTAGAGCTTGGTATGAAAGACTAAGTTCTTTTCTTTTGAAAAATGATTTTACTGTTGGACTAGCAGATCCAACACTCTTTAAGAAAACTGTGAAAAATAATGTTTTGTTGGTTCAAATTTATGTTGATGATGTAATTTCTGGATCAACCAATAAAATTCTTTGTCATGAATTTTCAGAATTAATGCAAAAAGAATTTGAAATGAGTATGATGGGAGAATTAAATTTCTTTTTGGGTCTTCAAATATTTCAAAAAGATTTTGGAAATGTTTTAAATCAATGCAAATACATTACTGATTTACTTAAGAAATTTGGACTTGAAAACAGCAAGACATTTACAACTCCTATGTGTACTAATATAAAACTTGATTTGGATGAAACTGGAAAATCAGTGGACAACAAGTTATATAGAGGTATGATTGGTAGTTTGTTATATCTTACTGCTAGTAGACCAGATATAATGTATTCAGTATGTCTTTGTGCTCGATTTCAATCAAATCCCAAAGAATCCCACTTAACTGCTGTTAAAAGAATTTTTAGATATTTAAAAGGTACTATTTATCAATCTCTGCTTTATCCAAAAACTTCTGATTTTAATTTAATTTCATATTCAGATGCTGACTTTGGAAGCTGTAGATTAGATAGGAAGATTACTTCAGGAACATGTCACTTTTTAGGAAAGTCTTTAGTATCATGGTCTAGTAAGAAACAACACTCAGTTGCCCTGTCAACAGCCGAGGCAGAATATGTGTCTGCAGGTAGTTGCTGTGCACAGGTGTTGTGGATGAAAAACACTCTTATGGACTTTGGATTAAATTTCAATAATACACCTATTTTATGTGATAATACTAGTGCAATTAATATTTCAAAAAATCCTATTAGTCATTCTAGAACTAAGGACATTGATATAAGACATCACTTTTTAAGAGATCATGTGTTTAAAAAGGATATATTTTTAGAATTTGTAAATACAGAAAATCAATTAGCATATATTTTTACTAAACCACTTCCCACGGCAAGGTTTGAATTTATTAAGGGGGAGTTAGGTTTATTTAATTTTAAATAGTTTTTTTTAATCTTATTCTGTTTTCGAATTCTGCTTAATTTCTGTTTCCCGCTATAAGTAATTTTATTTTGTTTTAAATAAAAGTAATGATTAGTGATTACACGGGAATCAAGGCTGTCAGAACCGTTTCACCTTCTAAACTATTTCACCTTTTTCGAAAACCCTTTCGAAAACCTAAAACCGCACATCTGCTCTAAAACCCTTTTCTGAATCTTCAAACCCTAAACTTTCGAACCTTCAGAAATCGTTGTTGAAATGGCAAAGACTAAGCGTCCAGATGAAGCTGAGAGCAGTGCTGCAAAGAAACCTAAAGTAGTTGGTTGGAAAATACTGCAAGGTAAAGTCATAGATTTAGAATGGCTGTTTGAATCTAATTTACTGTTGAAGCAAGCGTTGTCATTTCAAAGCCTTGAGCAAGCTTTTAATAGTGCAAATTCTGAGTTTCTATATGAGGAAGAAATGAGACATTTCTTTAGAACTGTTCAGTTTAGCCTTGGAGATACGGAGGATAGTTTATTGGCTCAAATAGAGGATAAGGACTTTTCCATATCATCTGTAGAGATAAGTCAAATTCTTAACTGCCCTCATGAAGGAGTTTTTCATTTCGATTTACGGAATATTGGAGATTTTGTACATAAGTCTGAAGACATTATGTCTTTTCTATTTGGAACCAGAGTGATAAAGAAAATGTTTATTAAAGATTTGGAGCCCGATCAGAAAATCTTGGTAAAATTTGTTCAGACTGGTTTAGCACCAAGGATGGCTGAGATGGAGAAAATCCTATACCCTGACATATACATAATGTATCTTCTGATGTGTGATATTAAGTTTAATTTTCCTCGGATTATGATAAGATATCTGAGATACTGCTGTCAGAGTGAAGCAAGAATGACCTTTTTCCCTTATGGAAGGTTCATTTCTTTGTTTTGGCATAAAAGAGGAATGATCAGATTGGTAGATGCTGGGGTGAAATGTCACCACAGTAATGTTTTTAATGCTGGAACTTTAAGGAAAGTAGGATACTTCTGGAGCACAATTAAAGGAAAACTCTTACCTGTTGGAGCTGAGGAAGACTCGGAGAGTGCTCAGGCTCAACCGGCTAAGTCCAAGGAGGGACAAGCAGAATCAAGAGTTAGTACAGTGGCAAGAAGAATTCGCTTTGAGATGGAGGAAGTTGAGGAAGAGAGAAGTCAAGAAGGACTTCAATCTAGAAGGAAGAGGTCAATTGATGAAGAAATTATCTCTCCTGCCTTGAAATCCTCTGAACCGGTAATTTCTTATTCATTTGTGAGAGAAGCTGTTGTGGAGCAGACTGCACCGATAGAGGAACCAGTAGCTCAACCGGAAATCCAAAAAGAACCTCAATCTGCTGCTGTGGCTGTTGAAAAAGTAATTCCACAAGAACAACCTATGGAGGCAGTGCCTGGTGAAGAAGTGGCCCGACCTCAAGATTTACATGAAAATATTGTTCTTGACCATTCAGTAGAAATCAGATAGACTACTGTTCGTGAGGAACATACTTCTGAAGCTAATACAGAGGTACTTCAGGAATATTTTTCAGTGGAAGAGTTTCAGGCTTCAAAAGCTAGTTCAGTGGATCAACCTTGTCAGGACAAGGACAAAGAACAGTCAGATGCAGATTCTTTACCACTTTCCCTGCCTCATCAACCTATTTCTAGACATGAGAATAGAGCACAGGGTGCCCCTGATTCGAGAAAAGAAGAAGTTGTTGAGCTGTACAAGCGTATCTCTCAGTTAGAATCTGAGAATGTTAGTCTCAGAAATTCTCTGAACTTAGAGCAGTTGAAGTTTCAGAAGCTGAAAGAATGTACTGTTTCAAGACAGGAAGTAGATTTGTTTAAGACTGATATGTTGCATGCTGTTGATCAGTTAAAATCAGAGATGGTAAATAAAGATGATATGTCTGAGTTGAAGATTTACATGGAGAATAAATTTGAGTCTCTTGCAAACAGTGCTGTGAGTGGATCAGGCTCTTCACCTGATTTGATTCGGAGATTTCAAGCAATTACTGCAGCAATAAGAAATATGAGTGACAGATTACACGATCTTCAGTGTAATAGTGCCCCTTTGTCAGTTTTGCTAGATAATCAGAAATTTTCAGTGGATCAGTTGACATCTGGAGAGCAACCGATTAGGATTCTTTTGAATCAGTTATCAGAGAAACTGGCTCTTTTTTTTGAAAAAGAAGAAAGAATGCATGAGTTTTTCAGAGTTAATTTGATTGAAGATATTCATATGACTCAAGAGAACAGAGATCTTATCATCAAGTTAGGAGATGGAATGATGAAGAGGCTCAGAGAACAGTTTACAGAGATCAAGACCGCGATTCAAAGGAGATAGACACCCTTTTTTTTCTTCCCTGTCTTATCTATGAACCTTGATTCCTCTGTATATCACAATCGTTTAAATATAACAGCTTGTGAATGAAAATTCTTTTCTTTTTTTTGTTTTGTTGTTTATTGATTTATGATTAAGTTAGCCAGTATAACAAATTCACTTATTCATACACAGTTAATTATAGCATTTACTTATAGTTCAGTGCAATATTGAATGTGTTCAAATCCGTAATTTTTCATTCTTTTTGATATCACAAAAGGGGGAGAATTTGGATAAACACAACATTTAAATTCATTTGTTTCGGAATTTGGATATATACGACATTTATCTTTTATCTATTTTTTAGCTGAAAATTTATTTTTATGGGGGAGAAATTTTATTATAGTTAAATATTGTTTTAATCCTTTCAGAATACTAAAATTTTAAAGATTGGAATTAAATTAGTTCTATTATTTTATGGGTTTTGTGATCATCAAAAAGGGGGAGATTGTTGAGCAATGTATTGTTTTCAAACAATTCAAAATAATGTTTTTTAAAGGGGGAGATTATTTTAAATAATACTCTGTCTCTTTATGATGATTTTGATGCTCACAAATACCCTTAATTATTTACTAATTATTTCGTTGAGTATTTTGCAGGAATTTATTTTATTTATTTATTTCATACAACGATATTTCATACTTCACTGTAGCGCAAGATCAATTTTAGCGTGTTCTGGAATCACTGTAGCGCGAGATCAATTTTAGCGTGTTCTGGAATCACTGTAGCGCGAGATCAATTTTAGCGCGTACTGGAATCACTGTTCATACCCTACGTTGATGAACGTAACGTATGAATGAAAAGTTTACTTTTTATGTTAAAAGAAACGTATGGTTAAGGAACCTTACGTTATTTTGAAACGTATGGTTAACGAACCTTACGTTGTTGAAAAGTATTGAAGAAGAACATTACGTTTGGAAGGAACCTTACGTTTTCGTTGTTGGACAAGTATGGAAGAGAAACCGTACGTTAGTTTTCAGTGTTGAGTTTGTTTCTCAAAAGTATGGATCATCAACTTTACTTTTATAATCAACCGTACGTTCTTTGGAGAGTTGAAGCAAGACAAAGTATGGATGATCAACCCTACGTTTGAATGCTGAAGAGAAAGTATGTATGTTCAACCTTACGTTTGTGAACCTTACATTTGTGAACCTTACATTTGTGAACCCTATGTTTGGAGCCACGTCATCAACCCTACGTTTGGCGTCGGGATATTTTTGACAGACGATATTTCCTTTTGCATTGGTCAAACAAGCGGATTATTAGGCGGATTTCGAGCCGATTCTTAAGTACGACTTTGACTGAATCAAAGACGATTTTCAACGGATTACTGATTGATTTAAACGGAGCTTTTTATGCCGATTCTTCAGGGGAGTTACAACGGCTCTGTTATTTCATTTAATATCGCGAATCTAAAGGAGATTTTTATGGATCTATTTATGTGGAAGAATTTCTCACATTTGAATATATATGTTCTATCTTGGAAACTTCGGATTTTATATATATACACAGAAAAGTGTGTGAAAGATATAGATTGATCTTTTAACGAGCAAGAAACAGAGACTGAGAAAAGGCGTTCTTTTCTGGTGATCGAGAAGAAGTGTAAAACCTTTATTGCCGAAGGAAGATCTTGATAGCAGATTCACGTGTTCTACATCGACTATCTGTTGTGAATCTACTGCTGCTAAAGTTGTGAAATTTCTGGTAATATCTATTGCAACTGGATCGACTCAGAACTGTTTTGATTACAGATCTTTATTTTCTGAAGACAACGATCTATCTACTGTCAATTGCATTCTGTTGCAATTGTGAAGAACAACTAGAGAAGTGTTTTCTTTATCGAAACCCTTTGTTTATTTTTGAGTGATCAGCTTCTCGTTCTAAGCTGTGTGGGTTCATGTTTGAACCAGGAAGGCTGTGTTTGCCTGAATCTTGTAAAGGTGTCAACTGCCTGTACTCAGTTGTGAACAGGTCTGTGGAAACGAGGACCAGATAGTGAAAATCGCCAAGCTCGTGGATTTGAACGTTGGTGGAGTGGACTAGGGGCCTTCTGTTCCCCGAACCACTATACATCCGTGTGTTCATGCTTTTACTTTTTCCGCTGCATATTTAATCGAGCAAAAGCATAGTGGACAGAATTTGTCTAAATTGAAGAGATTATAATATTTTTGAAAAGACACAATTCACCCCCCCCCCCTCTTGTGTGTAATCCGTAGATTCAGATCCAACAATTTTCTACTACCGCATCCACTTTCGTTGTGGTTTCCATTCAAAAATAATAACTCTAGAAACTTCTATATAATTTGAAGTAATTAGCAAAATGGTACAACCATATTAATTATTAAATCCATCACATGAATGAAAAAGTCATCATACGTGCATACGTACGAATTACCGTCTCCAAGTCATGTGTTGTTTGTTATTAAAACAGTACATTATTTGGATGGATATAATAATGAGTATAATTGATGTAAATAATAAATATATAATGTTTTTGATTCTATAAATATGATACACAATCAAATTACATACTCTTTCACCATCAATATAATGATATTGTCCCACGTGCGTACATATCGATTACCCTCTCCACGATGCGATTAGATTCATTCCAATGTACACCACTCAACGATGATTATAAAAATATATATTATTAATAAGTATGTAATATATTACATAATAATTAAACTGGATATATATATATATATGTACTTATATATTTCTTATTCACTTATTTCTGTTCAATACGATATAAAAATGAAAAGTGAGTTTATACGTACGTACGACCTTCCGTCTCAACAAACGGAGCCTTCCATTTTGTATATCTATCGATTATAAATATTTATATTCTAAATATATATGATATATATATATCAAGGATTATATTCTGGATGTATTTAAATCATGATCTAAATGATACAATCAAGAACAACGAGTTAAAACTCGTATGATAAAGAAAGCGATTATTACCGAAAATGTAAAATTAACAGGGAAATAATTTATTAATGGGTAGCATAAAGTCATTAATGAATCATGTATGATATAATAAATATGAATATGGTTCTGGTATAATTTAATAACATAATATGGTCATTATACAGGCAGTTAAACGTACCCTCGACCGAAGGAAAGTGCAAGGTAAGGGTTAATTCTACAATATATTTACAAACCTGAGGTTGTTAATACGTAAGTATCTTCTGGGAACTCTTTATCATGAATATCCAAGTTTTCTTAGAAATGTAATTCGAATTTTTTTTACTTTTT
The DNA here is from genome assembly GCA_963277665.1 of Viscum album. NCBI lineage: Eukaryota > Viridiplantae > Streptophyta > Magnoliopsida > Santalales > Viscaceae > Viscum > Viscum album. Next base: position 1,207,183,747 of record OY728140.1, read on the forward strand.
TACTATGGGTTAAAGTCATTTATACCCTTATTTGACCATATTTGTTTTGAACGAAATCATTCCATCGTTTTTCAAACAATGTACTTTATGACCATTTCAATAAAATTAATGATAGAATGTTTTTTGATCTTATACAGTGGGTGTGGCTATTCTCCTCTATTATAACATTATCAAATCTTCCCATACAAGCTTATTAGAATATTTTCAAAATAAATGTTTTCATTTATAATTTTATGACTTTTAAATGATTTCAAAATTAAAAGAGATATTTCTCTAAAAAAATCATTTCATCTATGTCAACATAATTTTGATGGATTTTAAGATTGTTTGATGTTGAGTTACAATGATAAAAATCATCCATATAGTATTGAAGGTTTTGTGATTTATTTGACTGTGGATGTGTTATTTTTGTACCATTCATGGTTTATGGATAATGTATTGACATTTTGTATGCTAGTTTTAATATGAATGTTTATGTTATGTTCAAACCATTTCATACGAGGAATGGATAGGACTTAGTAAGTGATGGGTGGAGCCCACTCTAGCTACTCGATGCATCGGTAGGTCTCATGAGACAAACTAGTGTCTTGGAGCAAGGCCTTGACAAAATAAAATATGTAGTCTTGGAACAGGGCCTTGACTATGTGGTTATGAAGTCTAGAATTATGCATTCCATCATAATGAAATTGGCTATTTGATATTTCATGTGATTATTCAACTAGTAGAATAACCATGTGAATAAGTAAATGACATTATATGATTTATATTATCCATATTAGTTAGAAGTTTATGTTTAAAAGGCTTATGTTTTAGTCTTATTCATTTTATTAAATGTTTAAGCTTATTTATGAAATTTCCTGCTCTGTTGTTGTCATTACTGATAATCTGATCTCAACGATTTCAATGTTTTATTTTTTCCAAGATGCAAAGAAGTATATTATGAATGACCAACAGGGATATTGTAAGGGATATTATTGTGGTCAATGGAAATAATGTTGTTGTTGTTTTTCATTTTATAATGTAATGTTACAATTATGTGTGTAAGCTATTCTTCCAATACTGCTAAACTAATCGATTCTTTATGACATGATTCCTTGTAATAAGGCCAATGTATTAAAATAATGCATCGACTTTGGGTAACTGGGGTCAGGGAATTATAGTTCTAATTAGAGGATGCTTAGCAACAACCTTGGAAATATATTTAGATAAACTCTTATTATATAACATTACCCTAAGATAGTATATAAGGATTTGTGTAGAATAACATCCTAGAATTTTGGTAATGTATATATTTTTTTAATTTTCTACGCAATACATACATGTTTGGAAATTACCAGGTTAACGCGGCTTCAGCACAGATGTACCTTGGAGTGGAAACTCTGAAGAGGAGTTTTGGTCTTGACCTTGGGTATCCTGGTACACGACAATGGGTCTTGCTGCACTCTTAGTCATGACACTCTAGAGGGATATTCTTAGGATAATTCACATTTTCTTTATAAGCCATTATGAAGGATTTATAAGTAAATACTTCTTTAAAGAAAATACTTTTTATGATTATAGATTATATGATAATATTTTCAATTTACGTTATGTATTTTACAAGTTTGGAATTATACATTGTGATTCATAAACAAACATAGTGTATACCATTGTTTATAATAGGTGCCTAGTAGAAGAAATGAGAATTCGAGCAATATGCATTATTAAAAGATTCAGAAGGATCATATCATTCATGGTATTATGGAAACTTTTAAAATAGAAATAGTCTCACATGTATTATCATCAAATGAAGAAATAATATCATGTGTTTATAAGATAAGTAAGTAATTCTCTGAGTCATAGGGCCTTGAAGGGAAGCAAGAGAAGAAAATGATATAAGAGGGAAATAAGGATAAAGGGAAGAGGGGAAAAAGGATTTTTCCATATGTGATAACTATAGAAAAAATAACATTGGAAAATTCTTGAAAGGAATGGAAGTTTGTTATAAGTGTGGAGAAAAGGACACCAAATACGTGATTGCAAGGGTAAGAAAAAGGTTTCAAATGTAAAATACTTTAACAAAAGGAGTTGGGACACTACGCGAATCAATGTCCAAATCATCAGAGTATACCCCAAATGCTGCTATTGGATAATGATCATGTTATGATACTAATGAAGATGAAGAGGAATTATTAGATTTATTATGTTGTAATTAATTTATTGTGTCATTTGATTAGTATATTAATAATGTACATGCTATACGAATTTTAGAGTATTTAAGGGTTGTACTGCAGTACTATTTCATTAAGGGCTTGAGATTGTGTGGAACCATGAAAAGTGACACTTCTAGAAATAGTAAATTTCCCAACAGTTCAGAACCATTGGGATAGGTTGTAGAACCATTGGTATATATTATACCAACAGTTTTTCCAACCATAGGGAAGTAAGCCATTGGGAAAAAGTTTTCCCAATAGTTTATGTAGAACCGTTTGGGGATAGTTTGGTTACATTAACACATACCAACGGTCTGGATGAACTGTTGGTATAAGATTTTCCAACAGTTCAACCAAACCATTGGTAAAACCTCCTCTAGGAACCCTTTGCAAGTAGTTTGTAAACCATTGGTAAATGGTTTTTACCAATAGTTCTCATATAACCATTGTTAAAGGCATCCTATAATATTTATGCAACCCGTTTGAAACTGTTGGCATATGCTATGCTGTGCAAATTGCACAGTAGCCTGCAATTTTCACGGCAAGGTCTGCAATCCCATTCCGGAATGCTATAATTTTTTCTATTGTGCTGTAATTCTCCATTCCCTCTCCTTTCCAATTATTTAACATATAATTCATACACATTTAACATTGCACCCTGGAACTATAAACATCCAGAATTAAATCATATTTCATAACGTAATTATAAACATACATAATTGATTTAGAATTCAATTTAATGCATAGATTTCAATTATATGTTGAACCCAGAATTCAATTCATAATTGAATACATACATAATTTAATTATCAATTATCAATAAAAAAACATAAAAAACTAAATAAGTAATTATATGTGTTATACACAATTAAGAATACATACAAGTGGTTTTTACTAAAAATTGTGTCCATTTTAAACATTATACATACACATGGAGTGATACCGGCCACAACGCATCTCAGATTGAGGTGGGTATGACTCTTACACGTCACATATGACCCATGGATCATTGTTCTAAAATATCAACATATTCCGAAATCATTTGGTCAGTCACAAAAGAGAGAAACATTGAGTGTTTCCGGCCACACCACACCTCAGATTGAGGTGGGGTTGACTCGTACATGTCACACATGACCCATAGATTGTTTTCATAAAGTTTCAACAGAATCCGAATGCGTTTGGTCAGTTTTTCGTATGCCAGCTGTACTTTTCACATAAAATGTTGTCCATTTCAAATAAAACTGAGACACATCGAGTTGTACTGGCCACACCGTGCTTTAGATATAGTCGGGGTTTACTCGTACTCATCACATATCACTCGTGGATCATTGTTATAAATCTTCAACGGAATCCGAATGCGTTTGGTCAGTTTTTCGTATGTTAGTTGTTGGTTTCACTAAACACGATGTCCATTTTAAAAAAAAGGAGAGGCACTTTGAGTGGTGCCGGAAACACTGCCCCTCAGATTGAGGTGGTGTTGACTTGGACACGTCAAAAATGAGTCATGGCTCGTTTTCCTAAAGTTTCAATAGAATACAAATGTGTTTGGTCAGTTTTCCGTATATAAGTTGTTGTTTTCAATTAAAATGATGTCAATTTTAAACAAAAGAGTGATAATTTCAGTGGTGTCGGCCACACCGTGCTTCATATTGAGACAGGGTTGACTCGTACAAGTCACATGTGACCCATGGATCATTTTCCTAATGTTTCAACAGAATCTGAATGTGTTTGGTCAGATTTCTGTATGTCAGCTGTTGTTTTCACTTAAAATGATGACCTTTTGAAAAAACAGAGAGACACGTTGAGTGGTGTTGGCCACATTGGGCCTCAGATTGATGTGGGGTTGACTCATACAAAACCAATATGACCCATGGATCGTTTTCCTATTGCATCAACACATTTTGAATTCATTTGGTCAGTTTTCGGTATGTCAGTTATTCTTTTCACTTAATATCCTGTCGATTTTAAACAAAAGAGACATAGTTAGGGTGCTACCGGCCACGATGTGCCTCATATTGATGTGGGGTTTACTCTCACATGTCACAAATGTCTCATGGATCATTTTACTAAAGTTTCAACGAAATCCGAATGCTTTTGGTCAGTTTTCCATATGTTAGTTGTTGTTTTCACTTAAAATGATGTCTTTTTGAAACAAAAGAGAGACACTTTGAGTGGTTACAGCCACACTGGGCCTCATATTGAGGCGGTGTTGACTTGTAAACGTCACATATAACCCATGGATCGTTTTCCCATAGCATCAACACATTCCTAATGCATTTTGTCGGTTTTCCGTATGCCATTTGTTCTTTTCACTTAAAATCCCATCCATTTTAAACAAAAGAGACACAATTAGGGTGCTACTTACCACACCATACATCAAATTGATGTGGGGTTGACTTTTACACGTCACAAATTTCCCATTGATCATTTTCCTAATGTTTCAATAGAATCCGAATACGTTTGTTCATGTTTTTCGTATACCAGTTGTTTTTACTAAAAATGATGTCCATTTTTAACAAAATACATACACTTAGAGTGAGACTGGGCACACCATGCCTAAAATTGAGGTGGGTTTGACTCGTACAAGTTATAGATGACCCACTAATCATTTTCCTAAAGTATCAACATATTCTGAAAGCGTTTGGTTGGTTTTCTGTATGCTAGTTATTGTTTTCACTTATAATGTTGTACATTTCAAACAAAATGAAAAAAATTGATTGGTGTCGGCCACACCATGCCTCCGATTAATGTGAGGTCAACTCGTACATGTCACATATGACTCATTGATTGTTGTGCTAAAGTTTCAACATATTCAGAATTTGTTTGGTCAGTTTTCCATATCGCAGTATTTGTTTTTAATTAAAATGTTTTCCATTTCAAATAAACCTGAGACACTTTGAGTGTTTTTGGATACAAAAGGCCTTGTATTGAGGAGGGGTTGACTCATACACGTCACATATGACTCATGGATCATTTTCCTAATGTTTCAATTGAATTTTAATACATTTTTTTGGTTTTCCATATGTCAGTTATTGTTTTCACTTAAAATGATGTCATTTTGAAACAAAAGAGAGACACATTGAGTGGTTCTGGCCATACCGCGCCTTGGATTGAGGTGAGGTTGACTCATAAACATCAAATATGAACCATGGATCATTTTACTAATGCTTAAATAGAATAAGAAGGAGTTTGGTAAGTTTTCCGTATGCCAGTTTTACTTTTCACTTAAAATGATGTCCATTTCAAATAAAACTGATACACTTCGAGTTGTGATGGAAACACTACGCCTGAGATTTAGGAGAGGTTGACTCATAAACATCCCATATGACCCATGGATCATTGTACTAAATTTTAAATGGAATCCGAATGCATTTGTTCAGTTTTCTGTATATCAGCTGTTGTTTTCACCCAAAATGATGTTCATTTTAAACAAAAGAGAGAGACTTTGAGTAGTTCTTGCCACACCACACCCCAGATTGAGGTGGGGTTAACTTTTAAACGTCACATATGACCTATGTATCGTTTTAATAAAACATCAACACATTCATAATGTGTTTGGTCGATTTTCCATATGTCAGTTGTTGTTTTCACTTAAAATGTTGTTCATTTCAAAAAAATGCGACACTTTGGGTGGTTTTGGTCACAAAATGCCTCTGATTAAGGCATGGTTGAATTGTACACATCAAATATGACTCATTGATCATTTTGATAATGATTCAATGAATTCAGAATGTGTTTGGTCAGTTTTCCGTCTGTGAGTAGTTGTTTTCAATTAAAATGTTGTCCATTTCAAATAAACGTGAGACACTTTGAGTGGTGTCGGCCACACCGGGTCTCAGATTGAGGCGGGGTTGACTCATACCTTTCTCATATGACTCATGGATCGTTTTACTAATGTTTCAAGTGAATCTGAATGCGTTTCCTTGGTTTTCTATAAGTCAGTTGTTGTTTTCACTTAAAATGATGTCATTTTGAAACAAAAGAGAGACACATTGAGTGGTTCCAGCACAAAGCACCTCAGATTGAGGCGAGGTTGACTCGAACACATCACATATGAACCATGGATCATTTTCTTAAGGCTTTAATAGAATATGAATGTGTTGGGTCATTTTTCCGTATGCCATTTGTAATTTTCAATTAAAAAGTTGTCCATTTCAAATAAAACTGAGACACTTCAAGTTGTGATGGCCACAATGTTCCACGGATTTAGGCGGGGTTGACTCTTAAACATCACATATGACCCATGGATCGTTTTCATAAAGTTTCAATGGAATATGAATCTATTTGGTCAGTTTTCTGTATATCAGTTGTAGTTTTCACAAAAAATGTTGTCCATTTTAAACAAAATAGAGACACATGGAGTGGTGCCGGCCACACCGCAGCTCGGATTGAGGTTGTGTTGACTTTTACACATCAAATTTGACCCATGTATAATTTTCCTAAAACATGAACACATTCAGAATGTGTTTGGTTAGTTATCCATATGTCAGTTTTTGTTTTCACGTAAAATGTTGTTCATTTCAAATAAAATGAGACACTTTGAGTGGATCCAGTAACACCATGCCTCAGATTAAGGCAAGGTTGACTCATACAAGTCACATATGACTCATTGATCATTGTGATAATGTTTCAACATATTCATAATGCGTTTTGTCAGTTTTCCTTATGCCAGTAGTTGTTTTCAATTAAAATGTTGTCCATTTCAAATAAAAGTGAGACTCTTTGAGTGGTTCCGGCCACACCGGGCATTGTATTTACTCAGGGTTGACTCGTACATGTCACATATGACTCATGGACTATTTTCCTAAAGTGGCAATAAAATCGGAATGTGTTTCATTGATTTTTCGTATGTCAGTTGTTGTTTTCACTTAAAATGATGTCCTTTTGAAACAAAAGAGAGACACATTGAGTGGTTCTGGCCACACTGCACCTTGTATTGAGGCAAGGTTGACTCGTACACATCACATATGACCCATGGAACATTTTACTAATGTTTCAATAGAATACGAATGCGTTTGGTTGGTGTTCCATAGGCTAGTTGTACTTTTCACTTAAAATGTTGTCCATTTCAAATAAAACTGAGACACTTTGAGTTTCGACAGCCACATTAGGCCTCAGATTTAGGAGGGGTTGACTCATAAACATCACATATGACCCATGGATCATTGTCCTAACGTTTTAATGGAATTCAAATGTGTTTGATTGGTTTTCTGTATATCTGTTGTTGTTTTCACTCAAAATGATGTCCATTTTAAACCAAAGAGAGACACTTTGAGTGGTTTCGGCCACTCCAAACCTGTAATTGAGGTGGGGTTGACTTTTACTAATCACATATGACCCATGTATCGTTTTCCTAACGCATCCACACATTCAGAATGCGTTTGGATGGTTTTCGTTTTGTTAGTTGTTGTTTTCACTTAAAATGTTGTTAATTTAAAAAAATGAGACACTTTGAGTGGTTCCGATCACACCATGCCTCAAGTTAAGGTAAGGTTGCCTCCTACACGTCACATATGACTCATTGATAATTGTTATAAAGTTTTAACAAATTCAGAATGAGTTTGGTCAGTTTTCCGTATGCCAGTAGTTGTTCTAAATTAAAATGTTTTCCATTTCAAATAAACCTGAGACACTTTGAGTGGTGCCGGCCACACCGGGCCTCATATTGAGAAGGTGTTGACTTTCAAACTTCACATATGACCCACAAATCATTTTACTAAAGTTTCATTGGAATTTGAATTTGTTTCATCAGTTTTCCATATGTACCAAAAATGTTTTCCATTTTAAACAAAAGAGAGACACTTAGAGTGATCCTGACCACACTATGACTCGTATTGAGGATAGGTTAACTCGTACATGTCACATATGACCCAAGGGTCATTTTAATAAATTTTAAACAAAATCCGAATGCGTTTGGTCAGTTTTCCGTATGTTGGTTGTTGTTTTCAATTAAAAAGAATTCCATTTTAAACTATAGAGAGACACTTCGAGTGGTGCTGGCACTCCACACCTCTGATTGAGGTTGGGTTGACACATACACATCAAATATGAACTATGGATCATTTTCCTAAATTATCAACACAATATGAATGCATTTGGTTAGTTTTCCGTATGTCAGTTGTTGTTTTCATTTAAAATGTTTTCTATTTCAAATAAACCCGAGAAACTTTTAGTGGTCCCAGCCAAACCTGGCCTCAGATTGGGGCTAGATTGACTCTTACATGTCACAAATGACTCATGGAACATTTTCCTAAAGTTTCAATAGAATCTGAATGTGTTTGGTCGGTTTTATGTATGTCAGTTGTTGTTTTCAATTAAAATGAAGTCCATTTTAAACTATAGAGAGACACATCGAGTGGTGCTAGCCACTCCGCACCTTGGATTGAGGCTAGGTTGACCCGTACACGTCAAAAATTACCCAAGCAACGTTTTCATAAAGTTTCAACACAATCCGAATGTGTTTAGTTAGTTTTCCGTATGCCATTTTTCACCAATAAACATATAATATCCCCCATGATCACTGTATGACTTAACACCAATAGGTAAATATCTCAAAATATCTTTAAAACAACTCATTAATAGGCTAAAAACGTAAATATAATCTTAAAACAACCATGGATTCTCTTTCACAACACATTCTCACACACCAGTTATCTCATGTGTTACTAAATACCAAACATGGTGACATAACAAGTGTACTATAACAAAATACATTACACAAGCCTTATTAAAAAAATTCTCATTTTAATAAAACAGTTTCTTCAAGATTAAATCATTTCTGAAATATATTTCGAAAACCATTTTAAATAAGTAAATCCCTTTGATCATTTGTAACAAATATTTGGGGTATTCTCAAGGAACCCCCATTTGAAAAAGTTACATTAAATGCCCAATTCCCATGCCAAACCATTGAAAACAATTAACATGGGACAATCATCGACCACAAATAACTTAACTAGAAATTAAAAAAACAGAAACCAAATGTGATATAAAATTTAATGTTAAGATAGGGGAAATGAGAATAAATAGAGACAACTACATCATAAATTGTTCCAATATCATAAATTTTGATTAAAACCAACAATAATAGGATTGGGAATGCCCCATACACATAATACCTAATAAAACAAACCAAATATTCAATTAAAACATTGAATTTAGGGTTTCAAACATCAATAAAAATAGATAAATATGTAAGATAAGTGGAAAATGACTAATAAGAAATGATGATTTGGAATTATCCCAACTAACCTCATGGGGGAGTCTCACAGGATTTGATGGAGTTCACCTGGGGGGCGCATGAGGGTTTTGCAAATTTGGGGACAGGGGTTCTGGAAATTGGGGGAGAAAAGTGAATGGAGGAGAGACTGGAGGAGGAGGTCTGCCCGATTGTATTTCTGGACATCTTTTCCCAACGGTTTGAACCAAATCATTGGGAAAGCATTGGGAATGTGAATATTTCCCAATGGGTTTGTTAAACTGTTGGGAAATCATCAACCTTTCCCAATGGATTCATCAAATCATTGAGAAAAGGATCATAAGTGACAGATTTCCCAATGATTCTATCAAACTGTTGGGAAAACTCTCCTATACCAACGGTTTATTGGAACCGTTGGTATAATACCATTGAAAAAAACAAGATTCCCAGTAGTGTGACATAATAAGATGTTAATTTTTCTTAGAAAATATATGTTTGAGTGAAAGATAAACCTTAATATGATTCAGATACTGAGGTAGTGATTTTGGAATAAATTATGATTGAATTAGATAAATTATATTAGATATTCTTGACAACCTTGAAACTGATTAATGATTTGTATATTCCATCATTATTAGAGTTTATAACATTTTTGGATATAAGAAGTATATGTAGTATTATATAAGGAATAAGGGACAAGAATGTAATCAATATGGTTTTATGTTAATTCAGGGAGTAACTTTGTTTTAATAGAATACATGATGAAGTTATTCAAATGTTATTTTGTCAAAAAATATATCTTTATTATGTTTACATTCCTTATAAATTTTGGACTATGAGTTTGGACTTAAGTATTTTGGATAAGTATAAATGTTGGAATGGATAATGTTTTACATTGGATATTATTCTAAAAGATTAATAATTTCTTAAGATTATTTTTGGATTGTTATAAAAAGGACAACCTGGAGGTCAGGAGACAACCCATCACATCCTGAAATGCTGCTAGACTTGAACCCTTAACTGAAGGGAGACAAGGGGGCATCACATTCCACTAGCCTACTTGATGTCCTGGTTTGTATAATATAGTTTTCAAAAAATGTCTAACTATCAAATTATAATTTAATTATTTTTGTAACCCTATACAATTAGGATAAATATAATTTTTTTATATTCTATTATCTTTTCGAGTGAAAGATGATTTTGTGTTGGGAATTAGTTTAATGATTAAACTCTACATGTTAAGAATATTTTTTCCTCTTATCTATGAATGAATTAATTGTTAAACATTAGGTAAGAGTTCTTGAAAACAAAAATTTGTTATCCTAATTCCTTATGTTTTGTTAAACCAATGATATTTTAAATCATTATAGATTGATCGAATTGAGGCTCTCAAATGTTCACTTTTTTGTGAATAAGGACATCAATAACTCCTTATAAATTTTTACTTTTTTCTTATAATTATGTGTATCTATTTTCTACCAATGTTTGGTTGATCGAGATAATAAATTTGTGGTGACTTTTTCATTTCCCTTTCACTCTTATTAAGAATAATTTTTTTTAACCAATTTCTGATGGGGGTTTTCCACAATGGTAATTTTCAATTTTTATCCTTTTATTTTTGAAAAACAATTTCAAATTTTGAGGATGAAATTTATTGATGGAAGGGAGAATGTAACACCCCAAGTTTTCATATTATTTTATCTCATCAATGAAATTCAATAACATAGGCCACACACAACAACGGGTTTGAGCACACCACAACTAAAAAAACTAGCCTTTCAAAAAGCAGTTATGAATATTATAAACATAATTTCGAATTTTTTATATATTCTATATAATTTTAGAATCCTTACTATGAGTTTCTTAGACATAATATAAGAAAAAATTCATTTTTTCTGATAAAGGTTGTATTTTTTCCGAAATGCAATTTTACCGCCTTTTAATGGAGAATCTTTTTTAAATATAATATTTGAAAATAGTATATAATCAATTCGAAAAAACAAACATCTTCTATATAATCAGGACATAAAAATTTATCTTTGATAAATTTTTTGTGTTTTTCGGAAAAATTTTAAAATTTGGGTGAATAGTGAAAAAATACAAAATTTTAATAGAAGACAAATTTTTTGATAAAAATAATTTATAGTGTTCAATTATACATTTGAATAGTTTGGAAGTATAATTATATTATATTTTTATCATTTAATATAATGTCTGTCATTATATGTAATTTCACATTTAAATTTGACGTAAACACGTGTCAATCATTTGATAGTTTTTAGTTAGAAAAACTGGTTTTTCGTTTTGACAACGGGAATTAGTTTTAATTTTATAAATGAAACTTCTATGTTTTTAATTTGGTAAATTAGAATTAATTTTTTAATTTAGAGTATCAAAATAATCCTCAGCTGAATTTTGGGTATTTTCTGAAAACATTCAATTTTTTGTGAATAGTGAAAAACACTTTGTTATTATTTAAATCTGACTTTTTATTTAAATAATTATTTATTTTATTTAAATAAATTTTATGTAAAATTAGATATATAATAATTATTTATGTTCAATGTAATTCATTTAGATAATTTTATAATAACAAAAGATATATAAATTTTTATTGAACTTTTTATCGTCTTTTACCCACCTTCTAAGAGCATTTGCAAATTTGCATAAAACATAATTTTACCATTTCTATGAGTTGAATTTATAATATTCAAGAGACACAGTTACTATCATTAATTAAAATGTGGTTCAATAAGATGAAAATACTTTTGTTAAATAGTGGCTTTTGATTTTTATTTATCACGGTTAAAAGTAAATAGGGCAATTAACGGTAAAAGTGATATTATAATTTCCCTAACACATGTCCTTATTGTATTAGATAAGTTTTATTCAATCAAAATTAAATTTGGAATAAAATATGAACCTTTTGGTCCACATGGATTAGATTAAGACATTTATTACTATTTTACAAAATGAAAAGTTAAAATAGTTAAATTCAATGTTTAATAACTAAACCATTTTTTATATACGGTAACACACAATATAAATTCGACTAAAATTAATCATTATAAATTTAAAAATATTTCCTAAATAATAGTATTTTATTTAAAATATTTGTACATTAAATAATTTAATTTATTTATGACACAATGATGATGTAGTAATAACCCTATTGATATAATATTAAAATAATATATATTATAAATATCCAAATAAATGTAAATTGAAACTTTTGATTAATTACACTAAATTTATAGGTTAATATAAAATTTTAGGGTTGGTTAAATAAATTTTATTTGATGTGATAAAATTTTTATGGCTTTCAAAACAATCAAATACTAAATAGGGTCAAAATTGACATAATTGAGTTTTTAAAACAAATACTGTATTATTAGTTGATATAATATTTCTAAAAATATAAGGTTTAGACAAAGTACATAGATAATGTTTTATATATTAATAATTAATCACATGGGGTTCTCTTGGATTGTTATATTATGTTTATTAACCATATAATATAAAAATACAAAGCGATGTGGAAAATGTCAAACTATTTAACTAAGAGTTAAATCTAAATGATTAAGTTAATATGGCGACCTAAACCTCTTTAAAGCCTATTGGATGAGAAATTTTCGACCCATCCTCTCATTATCCTTGAAATAAATCATTTTTGAGACATTACAAACTGAGTATAATAATATTATAAAATAAAATTTCAAGTTTTGCCTAAAGTGACCCTCACCTCTCTTATAAATGGGAACTTCCCCTTTTATTAATTTTACAACTCCAACGCCTTTTGGATCGGCCAAAACATCCCCATATATTCTCTCCACTTAATTCAATTAATTATAGAGGCCTTCATTTGGTCAAAAAATCCCCCCTATGGAGCCCTTCTGATCAAATCAAAAGGAAGAACCCGAAGAAGAGGTAAATATTTCATCACCTCTTTCAAGTTCTTTTCTTCTTCCACTTCCTATTGCTTTGTTGTTTCCATTATAAAATAATAACTCTAGTTTCTTCTATATACTGTGATGTTATTAAAAAAATGGTACAAACATATTCATTATTCTACCAATTATATGAATGACAAAGTCACCATACGTACGTACGTACAACTTACTGTATCAACGTCAAGTGTAGTTTATTATTCAAACCCTTAATTATTAGGATGAGTATAATAATGATTTTTACTGATGTAAATAATAAATATAGAATCTTAATGATTCATTATATATTATATACCATCCAATTACGTAATATTACACCATCAATATAATGATATTGTCACTCGGGCGTATGTACGGATTACTGTCTCCACGACGCGATGAGATTCAATCAAATATCAACCACTCAAAGATGATTATAAAAATATATATTATTAATAAGTATGTAATATATGAAATAATAATGCTACTAGATATGTAAATATATATATATATATGTATGTATGTATTCACATACATATATCTTATTCATTTATTCCTGTTAAATACGATATGAAAACAGAAACAACGTTTCTACGTACGTACGACCTACCGTCTCCATAAATGATGACTTCCATTTCATATATATATCTATAATAAAGATTTATATTATAAATATATATACTATATAAATCATGGTTTTTATTCTAGAAGTATTTAAATCATGAACTAAATGATACGATCAAGAATAACAAGTTAAAACGCGTATGATAAAAAAATAATTATTACCCAAAATGTTATTTTCACATTGAAATAATTATTAAATGGGTAGTATAAAGTCATAAATGAATCATGTATGATATAATAATTATAAATATGGTTTTTTTATTATATAATATCATACTATGGTCATTATACAGCAGGTTAAACATACCCTAGACCAATGAAATGTGCAAGGTAAGGGTTAATTCTACAATCCCTTTACTTATATATGGTTATTAATATGTAACTATGTACTGGGACCTCTTTATCAGTCACTTCCATGTTTTTGTAAAAACTTAATTCAAAACATTATTACTTATTAATATGGGTTAATGTCATTTTTACCCTTATTTGACCATATATGTTTTGAATGGAATCTTTCCGTCATTTTCAAACAAGTTACTATATAACCTTTTAGACAAAATTAAAGTAATAATGATTTTTAACTTATACAGTAGGTGTTGCTATTTTCTGCCATTATAACATCCTTGAAGCTTCCCATACATTATTATAAAAATATTTTCAAAATAAATGTTTTGTTTTATAATTATATGACTTTTAAATGATTTCAAAATAGAAAGTGATATTTCTATAAAAAACTATTGATTTCACCTATGTTAACATCCTTTTGATTGATTTTATGATTTTTTGAAGTTTATTTACTATGAAACAAATATTCCATACTATAATGAATACTTTGTGATATGTTTGATTGTGGATTGGTTATTTTTGTACCATTCATGGATTATGGATAAATTATTGAAATTTTGTATGCTTGTTTTAATATAAATGTTTATGTTATGTTTAAACCTTTTCATATGAGGAATGACTTGGATATAGTAGGTGAAGGGTGGAGCCCACTATAGCCTCTTCATGCTTCAGTAGGTCTCATTAGACAAACTAGTGTCTTGGAAGAAGGCCTTGACAAAATCTTATTTGTTGTCTTGGCACAAGGCCTTGAAACTTTTGTTATGAAGTCTGACATTATGCATTACATCATTATGAAATTGGCTATTTGATATTTCATATGATAATTCGACTAGTTGAATATCCATGTGCTTAAGTAAATAGAATTATTTGATTTATATTGGCAATATTATGAAATAATTTATGTTTAAAAGGCTTATTTTTTATTCATATACATTTCCTTAAATGTTTATGAATATTTATGAATGTTTCTGCTATATTTTTATCTTTACTGAGCATATGAGCTCACCCCTTTCTAAGAATTATTTTTCCGAAGAAGAAAAAATAGTATATTATGATTGACCTCTATGGATAGTCTAAGGGATATTAATGTGGTCAATATGGACAATGTTGTTTTTGTTTTTCATTTTATAATGTAATGCAATGTTCATATATGTAATCTATTATTCCAATACTTCTAAACTGATCGGTTCATTAGGAATTGATTCACTGTAATCATGCCAATGTATTAAAATAATGCACTACCTCTAGGTAACTGGGGTGGAGGCGTTACAATTTTTTTTGGGGTTCCTGGTATTTTATTCATGTTATCATTCTATTTTCTCATACCCTTGGGTGTTGTTTTTTTCTTGATGGATTTTCAATGTTTGGTTTTTTGACAGATCTTTTTAGACTTGAGAGATGGATCGACATTCATTAAAGTACAATTTACTAATATGATTCTTCATGTTTGGGTGTTTTTTGGTGCTATAGAAATCATCCACTACATGAAGTTAATTATTTTTATAATTTTGATGGATTGTATGAATTTTTATTATCTTGAGTGTTGATGCTTCAGAATATAGTTTTCAAAGGTTTAATGATAGATACTAATTTACCAATTTTATAAAGTATAACATTTAATATTTTTTGCTTCAAATTGTCTATATTATATGGGTTTTATTTTTTGATGGAATATGCAGTTCAACAATCACTCTTGGGGGTTTTTTTGTGATTCTTGACAAACATGACATGGTGTTGTGCATACTATATTTTTTGGGATTCTTAAATCTAATTTTACAGAAATTTTTTTATTATACCTCACATGCTTTATCTTTTACTATGATAACGAATCTGGATCAGGTGGAAATGATTCAAGATGATTACTTGCCTACAAAAAAATTTTGTGGAGTGAAGGTCTTGGATATTGAAATTACTTATATATTTGTGGGTAGTGGATTATTTTAATTATAGCTCTACAACTATTTTATAGTATTTTTATATTAAAAAAACTCAATTTATTTAATATCCTATATTTCCTAAATCCGTGAGTTTTTTTTAAAAAACACGTGGTTTTTTACGATATAGTCATATCCTATCTATTGAACTTAAATTTTCCACATGCATGTTTTGAATTTCAAAAAAGAGACATACATGGTTGAGATCCGTGTGATATTTAGATTCTAATAGAATTAACATAATTTTAAATGAATATTAACCTAACCTTATGAATATTAACTGACCATTATGAATTTTAATATCACTCATATTAATGTTATCATTAATCATGAAAGTACAAATAAAATTTATCCACTCTGATAATAAAGATTAATATTTAAAGTGTTTGTATATTTCGATTAAATAATGATGTTAGTTAAAATTACATTTATCCTATTTAGAAAACTATTTTTGAAAAATGGACTTCATTTTCAGATTCTACACATCAAAAAATGGTTACTGTAAATTTTTTAGAATTTTCGGAAGAATTTGGTTTTTTATGAATAATAAAATACAATAAATTATGATAAATGTTAAATAGATGATTTACTGCATCATAGGTGATTCAAGGAATATGTAAGCCCACATGGTTAGAAGTAACATCCCATTATTACTATTTAGGATCACATTAATCAATAATATTCATATTCATGAGAAAAAATATTAAAATAATAATTAAAATAATGTAAAATCCCTCCTCCCCATGACAATATAAACTGCCCCTCACCCCACTTCCTCCCACACCACTAAAACTTCAAGAAATACCTAAATTCTTCTCAAATATCTCCCAAAACACCTCTCCCATGTCCAAGACATTTTGGTCTCCCTAAAAGGCCAAAAAAGGCCTTAAGGATATTATCAAGGAGGAGTATAGAAGAGGTTAACATCTCTTATATTTTTGTTCATATTCTATTACATGTTTTATTCTTTTGATACTCTATCACAACCTCCCCAAGTCAAAATTATATTGAAATTATATTACCTTAAATGTACTAGGATTTTATTATTCTAAAGTAATATTTAATCATCATCTCTTTTTCCCCCACTTCTTACACTCAAGATGAAAATATTGTCCGAGATGTGTTAATTTATCACATTCAAGGATGTCGAGATTCCAATTTCTATTACAATCTTCAAGAATGGTCATGAAACATTTTCAATGTTTTAACCAGATAATAATATTTCTAATTTACCTTATTCATTGTTCTAAAATCCTTACACACTCCTATACAAAATTAAAATGCAAAAGAAGATCATTATGCACAAACTGCAATGTTAATCCAAGTATTTATCTATAATGAACCATCATAAATACATAACCTTAAATCATTATAGGGCCATTTATAATTTAACTACTTATACATATTTAAAATTATGGTTTTTTGAATACATTTCAAACAAACTTTTATTCAGGAATACAATTAAATCAGACATGAAAACCAAGGTAGAAAACACATCCAAAACAATAAAATGGAATATATTAAACCCATCACAAAGGGCCTGAATGAATCTAATAAAGTTATATAATATCAATTAAATGATGATTATTTTCTATAATTATTAATTAATGAAGCTAAATTTCATTATTAAGATCATTAAGAACAATCATGAAAACCTTCAAGCATAAGGAGAGGGATATCTTAACTCAATTTTCATTCATTGAGTTAAACATCAATGTGATTGGTATTTTCTTTACCCAAATAGGGGTTACTAACCTATGATTGTTTTATTCTGTGTATCCACTCTTATTGTGTTGGTTTATGTATTTCACACATAATTATTTTAGTTTTTTATCATTAATATAATGATATGTTCTTTGTAAGGGATTCTCTCTCCTGGTTTTATTTATGAATTCCCCAATATGTTGTGTCCGTTTATTTTTTATTCCTAATGATGTGGAATGTTTTAACACCTCCACCATACTACCATTATTATATATAAATTATGGGATACCCCTTTAACTCTTTATTAATCCCTCTCAAGAAACCATGTTACCATGCCGAGATGTTTCTAAGGGGTTTCTCATATCACATTCAATTCTGCAAGATTTCCATTGTTCACTGCTTATTTCATGTATGTGGTGTGTTTGTAATTTCTTCTGATGTATAATATCACGATTCAATTAATTTTCATTCTATCCATTGATTTAATTTATGGTTATTATCGTTTGGTATTATGATTCAATTGACTGCAATGAGGTAATGAACATTGTCTCATTTTCCATTTCGTTGTGACTTACATTATATTTCACAACTAATAATTCTTCTATTGTGTACCTACTTCCCATTTTATAATACACTTCATTTGAAATTACATTTCTATTAGATACCCACATTATGGTTTCATCGATATGATTATTTTCTTAAGTCGTATTCCCTTTCACATATGATGTTTATTTGGAATGTTGTTTTAAATATTGAAATATTGATGAACCCGTATTCTCTACACTATAAAGATACTGAGAGGGAGTATTATACTTGTATTAAAACTATGTATAATGAATTATTTGTAAATTTAGTGATGGGTGAGGCCCACAATAGACCCTGATGAATCAATAGGTCTCTTAAGACACATCTGTTAGTGACAAACCCTACGAGTTTGTTTTCTAAAATTCAGACCGGTTTTCACCCAATGGATTAAACCATTATGATGTTATAGTGGTATCATGTTCCAAATACATGATGTCAAATTAATAAGAATTTTAATAATTAGTTTTTAGTTAATTATATACACAAGTTTTACCCTATGATAAAATCATTGGTTACAGTTTCAATTTAGTATCATAATGGAACATGTTTTTCATTTATTCATCATTACATATTGCCTATGCCAATTGTTTTATGTTTTAGTCATTCAGTCATGATTAATCTATTTGTATACCTTACAGATATGTTTAGATCACCATTTTCATTTGTTTACCATCAACAGGTTAGGAAGAAGATATCATGTATTGGGTTTCCATTGATGTAGTTTTTTTATTTTTTGGTATGTATAGTATTTTGTTACCTTTCACGTTGTAATTTGAGTTAAATATATGTATCAAGTTTCATCAATAATACTAAAATGATAATTCCGTTTTTATTTCAATATTTTAACCATGCCATTGTAATTAGTAATTCACCGCATCTGAGATTTTGGGGTCGGGGTGTGATAGTTTGTATCAGAGGAAGATTAGTAACAAACATGGAATGAAGATTAGAAAACATAGATCGGGGAAAAATCCCTAATGTTGTATTTGAGGATAAAAGTAAAATACTGTCTTCATACTATGTTAATGAATATATTATGTTGAACTTTCAAGAAAATACATCTCTATCTGGATACAAAAAGAAAAAGGTGGCTCTGGAACTAATGTACCTATGAGTGAAAACTCCGACAAGGAGTTTCGGCTTGACCTAGGATATCCTGGTACATGATAATGGGCCTTTCTTCTCCCTTGGTATTGAAACTCCCGAGGGATATGATTTAGATAATTCACATTTTCTTTACGAGCAATTATGAAATATTTTAATGTAAATTTTTCTGAGAGAAATAATGTTTATGAGATTATATATGCATTGAATTTAGATTTATTTTATGTACTTTTATAGTTGAGACTATAAATTATGATTCATAACCTAATTTAGTGTATTCCCTTATTTAGTGATGGGGAATAATGGAAGAATTAGAGTCAATAATCTTGGGGAATGTTGGGATTTTCCCACTAAGCACCTTAACATAGTCAATGTTGGAGCAGATCAGGTCATGACCATATTGGGACTGCTTACTCAGGTTGTAAAAAATAACCACGATACACCAGTGTTGGATCACTTCATGTGGCAGAATACCCCATAATTTTGTGGGATGACTAATCCAGTGTTATCTATGTAGTGGATCAAGTGCCTGGAAAATATATTCAGGGCATTAAGATAAAATGAAAATGAAATGGTAGTACTAAAAGTATATTGTCTCAAGGGTGATGCTGATAAATGTTGGTATTTGATCAAAAATACAACTTAGTAAGATTAAATAGAATATATGTAATTGAGGACATCAACTAAATATTCAATGAAAATCAATTTCACCATGAACAACGAACAAAAATGTGGAACAAATTATTTTGTGTAAAGAAAAGGGAAAAAGACAATGTCACAGAGTATGAGGCTACCTTTACTAGACTAGTCAAGTATTCTCTAGATTATGTACATGAGTTAGAAAACAAGATTGATCATTTCAATTAAGGTCGTAATCCTTTTCTTCTAAGGATAATGGCTTCTTAAGCATTTTCATCATATGATGAAATTTTATCAAGTGCCATAAAAAATGAGAAGTAATTTTCCAGATCAAATTATTTCAAAGGAAACCAAAATATGAAGTTGTACTCTGATAACCAAGGAAACTTTTATATACCAAATACGGGAAAGGGAATGAAGAAATTCCCATTATGAGATAAAATTGGAAAGTATCATCTCGATAAATGCTTGAAAGGCTTGAGAGTTTTCTATAAGTTTGGAGAAAAGGGTCATCGATCTAATGAATGCAAGGGTGAGAAACTAGATGAGTATGTTTAATGGTATAATTGTGGAGATATGGGACACTATGAATGTTACTATCCTAAGATACAATGAAACTTTCCTCATAATAGGTTACATGAGAAAGGGAAGGTTTATATTATTACAACCGTAGTTGTTAGATTTCTTAATGACCTGGTGGTATGTTCTTAAATTTTTTACACAATCTTTTCCTGCGCATTATTAGATTTTGTATCATCACATTCATTTATAACTTCCCATTTTTCCATGAAAATAAGATATATCCAACTTGATTTAATAAAGGAGCCATTAGTCAAAACTCCTAGGGGATGTATCATTGTAACAAATGTGTGTCAATCAATCCCTCTCTTGACACATAATTGTGCTTTATTTTCATACCCTATCGTCATACGATTGATGGAATTTGATATAATCATGGGTATGAATAAGTTGTCAAAATATAATGTGACAATCTTTTTCAAGAATAAGGAGGATACAATTTTTAAAAATGTTGTAGAAAACTTTATATTTATAGCATAAACCTCACTATCATATTCTTATCTAGATATACCCCTGTAAGTCTATTGAATACAATTCTTAGAGAGTAATATAAAAAAATATCTGTGGGAGAGGAAATAAATATAAAATTTGAATATGTAAATATAGTGCAAGAATAAATTGTAGTATTTTAGGAGGATTTACTTTGAAATCATCCAGAGTGAGAAGTTGAGCTCTCTATGCATTTAATTTCAAGCGCAATACATATATCAAAGAATATCTATAGAATGGAAACTATGGAATTATTAGAGATAAAAATCAACTATTGTAATTGAGTGACAAAGGATTTATTCAACATTGTATTTCTCCATAGGGATCCCATATCTTTAATGTAAATAAGAAAGATGGATCCATGAGGCTATGCATTGATTACATGGAAATCAATACTCTTACAATAAATAATAAGTATCATATTCCATGAATTGATGATTTATTTGATCATGTTCATGGGGAAAAATATTTTTTAAGATTGACCTTAGATCTTGATATCATCACTTTCATGTGAGGAAGGACGATATTCTAAAGATAGCATTTTGAACCCAGTATAGGCATTACGAGAATACAGTGATGCCTTTTGGACTGACTAATGCACCCTCTATTTTCATGGATTTAATTAATTGATATTCAAGGAATATATTGATAACTTTTTCATTGTATTTATCTATGATATCCTAGTATAATTCAAAAATCTATGAAGACCATGAGAATCACCTACGGATTTTTATAAAAAGTCTTACAGGAAATTAATTATATAGATGTTTGGGAAGTTTGAATATGGATTCAATCAGTTTTATTTATATTCAACACTATCAGTAATGATGGATTCCCAGTTGATCCTGTAAATACAAAGTCAATCCAAGAAGGGCCTAAGAAATTGAACATAACTGAGGTACGCAATTTTATTAGCTTAGTAGGTTACTAGCATTGTTTTGTTTTTGAATTCTACTTGATTACATAACCCACTAACCAAGATCACATGTAAAGGCATTAAGATTTTATGGAAGAAGGAATGTAAAAAATCCATCAATGAATTGAAAATAAGACTAGTCAATGCTCTAATTTTGATTCATCCATTTGGAAATGATGGATATTTGATATACTGTGATTCATCAAATAATGGATTGGTTTGGGTATTTTTGAAAAATGATAAAGTCATTTCTTATTAATCAAGTTAGTTTAAGACTCATGAGAAAAATTAGCCAGCTCATGATCTTTAGTTATCATCCATAATATTTTCTCTAAAAATATAAGGACATTATCTCTATGGTTAAATATGTGATATATATATAGATCAAAATAGTTTAAAATACAATTTTACATAAAAATAACTCATCATGAGGTAAAGAAGATGGCTCTAGTTACTTCAATATTATTATTGTTCAATATAGTACAACCCTAGAATGGCAGATAAGGTGGCAGATGCATTAATCCAGAATGATCATGGACTACTGTCCGAATTTTGGATTGAGAGAGAACTAATATTTATGTATCTACTAAAGATGAATATTGTAATTGTTAAGGAAGGGTAAAATATTTACCATTTCAAATGATTAGTAAACAATCATTAATAGTGAAGATAAAAAGCTCTCAATCTGTTGATGATAATCTCTAGAATAAAATTAATGCAGTTAAGAATGTGAGATTGGGAGAATGTGTGTATGAGGAAGGAGTTATGTTATTTGGAAATAGGTTTTTTGTTCCATATGTACCTGATCTAAAAAGGAAGCTATTAGATTATTCTCATAGATCAAATTTCTCTATACACCTGGGTAGCACAATGATATATAGAGATCTGAAGGAAAAATATCTTGGGGTAATATGAATCATGAAATTGCTGACTACATGCCAAGGTGTATAGCTTGTTAGCAAGTGAAGGAAGGGAGAGAACATCCTAGTGGGGTTATGAAACCCTTACCTATTACTATGTGGAATTGGGATTACATTATGATGGAGTTTTCCACAAGACTTCTAATGACACCTAGAAGGAATGATGCAATATGAGTATTTATTGATTGTCTTACAAAATCCTTACATTTCCTTGCTATATGAGAACATTAACCACATGGGAGAATGAAAAGACATTATATTGATGATGTTGTAAGACATAATGGTGCACCTATATAAATTGCGGCCAATTGAGATCCCAATTTTTCAACAATATTTATGAAAAATTATCTAGAGGGCTTTGGATCCTGAGCATCATATTAGTAATTCTTATATTCCCCAAACTGATGGATAGTCTGAAAGAAATATTCAATCATTAGAAGTCATGTTGAGATCATGATCTCTTAAATTTCAATGTATTTGGGATCAATTCATTTCATTGGTGAAATTTCCCTACAATAATAGTTTCTTTTCAAGTATTCAAATGGCTCCATATGAAGCATTATATGGATAGTGATTTCGTACTCTAACTTGCCGGGAAAAGTTGGTGAGAGGAAACTTATAGGATAATAAGTTATTGAAGAGACAAATAAAGAGATAAACTCAGTTCAAAACCATATTAATGAAGCCCAATGTAGGAAAAAGAGTTATGACGACTACTAGTGAAATTACATGGAAGTCCCCATGGGAGATCATTTCCTTCGGAATGTATCTCCATGGTAGAGTGTCTTAAGGTACAGTAAGTAAGGGAAAACAATCCCTAGGTACATTGGACCATTTGAAATTATAGAAAAGAATCAGAGTTGTTTATTACCATTTATAAATTCCACCAAGTCTCTCCAAAGTTCATGATTTGTTCCACGTGTCATTGTTTAAGATATACATGCCAAAGCCTGCACATGTACCCGCCTATGATGAAATAGAATCAGAACCTGATTTTTTATACTGTGAAGAGCCAATCGGGATTCATGAGACAAGGGAGAAGGTATTGAGAAATAGAAAAACCTGTCTAGTAATGGTCTATGGAGAAACCATAATATGGATTAAGAAACGTGGGAACCTAAGGATGTTATGTAGAAGAACCACCCACAACTTTTTGAAGGTATTTTTAAATGAAAAATTCCGAGGATGAAACTTCCAAAAAGGGAACAATATAACACCCAAAACATTTTATTGAATGTTTCTCTTAAATACATTCTATTCATTAAATATCCTATATTTTATAATGCACTTAATTTATTCCAATGAGCCTGTACCCATCTGGTAAAGGCTTTTTCTTAGAATACAAAAGACCTAGGATCAAATCCAGGTTGGGATGAATTTCCAGGTACTGTAGCAGGAATGTAGCAGACAATGTAGAAGTATTGTAGCAGCAGCGGGACTTTAGCGGCAACATCAATGTAGCGGTAGAGGCACTTTAGAAGTTGTGGTACTGTAGCAGGTAATGTAACAGATTGGGTATTGTAGCAGTACTATTCACCGAAGGGGCCTTTGGGCCAAAAAATGGGCATACAAGCCTTGTATTCAAACTACTTGGTCTTGGGCCTTTGGGCTATATAATGGGTCTCCCTATTCCGAGTTTGAAAGTGGTCTTTGCTATAAATTGTAAATGAGGCTTCAACCCCAAACATTAAAAAATAAAGAACTTATTTTATTTGATTCAAAACTTGGTTATTTAATGGATACTCATAACTTACCACTGAACATAAATTTTTCTCTTTTTTAAAAGAATTATGAAAAAACGAAAATACATGGTTTCTATCCTTGCGAAATTTAGAGACTTATTGAAATAAAATAATTTTCAATGAATAGTATCTTAACCTTATGAATATTAAACTACCATTATGAATTGTAACATACCAAAATTAATTTTAATATGAATATTATATATGGTATCCTTACTCATGAATGTATAAATAAAATTTAGCCACCTTGAAAATCATGGTAAATATTTTATGTGTTTGTATTTTTCAATTAAATAATGATTTTATTTAAAAATTAAATTTATCCTATTTATAAAATTATTTTTGAAAATAGATGTTAATTTTTTGATTCTATTAATCAAAATATTGTTGGGGTGATTTTTTGGGATTATTCTTAAATAATTGAATTTTTTAGGAATAGTAAAATATGATAAATTAAGATAAATGCTAACTACATAATTTACTGCATCAAAGGGTAAGAAATTATGATATAAGTTCACTTTGTTTGAACTCACATTCCATTAATTCTATTTTGAATCACTATAATCAATACTATTTATATTCTTGAGAAAAAAATTAAAATAATAATTAAAATAATGTAAAATCCCTCATCCCCTCCACTATATAAACAACCCTCACCCCTTCTTCCTCCCACACCATTAAAGCTTCAAGACCTACCTAACATCTACTAAAATATCTCTTTAAGCTACTCCTACACGTCCAAGACTAGCTGGTCTCATCAAATGGAAAAACTAAAGGCCTTACGGTGATTCTCAAGGAGGAGTACTCAAGAGGTAAATCTTTATTTTCTTTTCTTTCAAATTATATTACATGTTTTATTCATTTTTTAGTATCTCCACACATCACAACATCCAAATGGTATTAAAACTATCGTACAATAAATTTACTATAATTTTACTATGCTAATGAAATATTTTATCATCATCTCTCTTTTCCCCCACCTCTTACATTGAAAATGAAAATACTACCTGACAATTGTTAATTTATCTCATTCAAGGATGAGGGGTTTTTAATTCCTATTACTATATTAAATAATGGTAATTATAACTTATTAATGGTTGAAAAAGATCACAATATATGTAATTTACCTTATTAAATGTTCTGTAATCCTTACACACTCATTATACAAAATTATAATACAATATAAGTTCATTAAGAAAAAAACCATAATATTAATTCTAGATTTTTTCAAAAACAAACCATCCACAAGTATATTTCCCAAAATCATTATAAGATCATTTATAATGTCACTATTAATATTTATTTAAAATTATGGATGTTTAATCTCATTAAAAATTATATTCCATTCATAAATACAAGTAAAATGGTCAGGAATACCAAGGAAGATAATTCTTCCAAAACAATAAAATTGAATATCTTAAAACCCATAAAAGGGCATGAATAAAACGAATAAGGTTATAAAATATAAATTAAATGTTTATTTGGTTCTGTAATTATTAATTAATGAATATAAATTTTATTTCTCAAGTGGTTTTGAATAATGAAGAACACCTTCGATCATAAGGTAAGGGATATCATAACTCAATTTCCATTCATTGGGTTAAAAATCAATGCCATCGGTTTTTCCATTCCCAGATATGTTTGAATTTCCTATGATTGATTTATGATGTATTTATACTTTTAATTTGTCGGTTTATATGTATCGCACATAATTATTTCCTTGATTTTTCATCAATCAAATGATATGTTCTTTGTAAGGGGTTCTCTCTCTCATTTTTATTCAAGAATTCCACCCAAATGTAGTGTCCTTTTATTTTTAATTCCTAATGATGGGGTATAATTTAATACCTCCCCCAGAATTCCATTATGATATATAAATTATGGGATACCCCTTTACCTCTTATTAAGTCCCCTCCAAAAAAACCCGTTTCCATGCCGAATTGTTTGTATGGGGTTTCTCATCTCACATTCTATTCCATTAGATTTGAATTACTCAAAATATATTTCTAGTATAAGGTGTACATATACTGAATATTTCTGTATAATATCATGATTCACATTATATTCATCATATATAATTATTCAATTGATGGTTATTACATTTTTGTTATACGATTTTATTGACTACAATGCAGTGAGGTACATTGTTTTATTTTCCATTTCTTTATTACTAACATTGTATTTTGCACCTAATAATTCTTAGGTGGGGTAACTAATTCCAATTTTATATCAAATTTAATTTGAAATTATATTTATATAAGATAATTTTTTTTGTTTCATTCATATGATTATTGATACAGGTCATTTACCCTTTCACATTTGTTGTTTATTTGGAATGTTTTTTAACTATGAAAATATTGATGATCCCATATTCACGACTCTATAATGATATTGAGAAAGAATATTATAATTCTATTAAATCAATCAATAAATATTTATTTTAACATGTTTTTCTGGGAGGGTACCACTATATCCCCTTAATGCATTGATAGGTCTCATGAGACAAATTAGTTGGCGACAAACCCTTCGAGTTTGTTTCCAAAAATCAAACAGGTTTTTACCCACATACATAAACTGTTACGATGGTATAGTGGTATCATGTTATATATACATGAAATAAAATTACTATGAATTATATTTATTCATTTTTAATTATTACTATCCATGATATTTTCACTATGACATAATTTATAAATGCAGTTTCATTCTCATCTTATTAATGGCATGTGTTTTTCATTTATTCACCATGCCATATTGACTATGCCAATTTTTTATGTTTTAGTTATTCACTCATGATTTTTCTATTTGTAACTCTTTTTGAGTAATTGATCTCACCCTATTTATTTTTTTCCATGAACATCTTATGAAAACACTACTGAAAAAATACCCTATACCAACAGTTTGGAACCGTTGGTATAGGCCTCCATACCGCTGGTATAGACTATACCAAAGGGTTGGAGAACCTTTTCTAAGTAAGCTGTTGAGATAGGTCTATAAAAATGGTTTTCCAAAAACCATTGGTATATGTAATATGAAAATATATACAAATGGTTCTATAAAATCGTTGGTATATGTAATTTAAAAAACAATCATTTGGTTTGTTTCGATCCCAACACCTCTGATTTGTGATTGAGCGACCTAACCACTAACCTAAAATACTAGTGTGAATATAATATCATAATAATATTTATGTATTATGATAATTATTTTAAATTTTTATATATTTAATGCCCTTTTTAAGAATATTCCATTGAATGTACATGTACTTAAACCAATAGTTCTCAAAACTATTGGTATAGACCTATACCAACGGTTTTGGACAAACCATTTGTTTAGGGGGGACCTATACCAACAGTTTGGCCAAAATCATTGGTATAGGGTCTCTATAATGGACCTATACCAATGATTTTCCCAAAACCGTTGGTATAGGTTCAAATTAGTAGACATTACCAACGGTTTGTCCAAAACCATTGGTATAGCTACAAATTAGTGACCTATAGCAATAGTTTTGGGAAAACCATTGTTATAGGTCCATATAAGTGACTTATCAAAATGGTTTTGGCCAAACTGTTGGTATAGGTCCAAATTACTATACTATGCCAACGGTTTTCCCAAAACAAATTTTATAGATCATATTTCATGTAGTGAAAGGCTATCTTGTGTTGAGTCTCCAAAGATGTATTTGTTTAGTTTTTTCTATGTATTGTATTTTGGTACCTTTATTGTTGTAATTTGAGTTACATCAATGTATCTAGTTTCTTACATACTACTAAAATGGTTGTTCCTTCATGATTTCATTCATTATACATTTTCCAATGTAATTAGTAATGCAGTGGCACTGCGATTTTTGTGTCAGGGTGTCAAATTAATTTATTGGCTTTGTGTTTTTATGAACCTCTTCATTCAGTTTGGTGGTGTCATCACTTATCAATTTTATACCTATGGTTGATAACATAATGGATTTATATTACTCGAATTTAATATTTGAATAACTTGAAGATATTTTAAATTAATAATTATGAATGTACTTTGGAGAATACGAAGCTCGATATATAAGATTTAGATTTTCATTATTTGATACATGGTGGGTTGAATTTGTTTCTTTATTTTATATCATAGATGGTTTAGTATCAATATTTCTCATGATTTAAAAATAATATTAATTTTATTTAATAGATTTATGGGGGTATGGGGTTAGTGAGAAAACTATATCTTATTCCCTTTATAAAAAATCCATCATTTATATGTTGTAAATACCATATGTTTTATTAACATTATCAAATGGAATATATGTATATTGTTACCTAATATAATTTCATACTAATTTAATTTCCATTGGATTATCATGTTATGATTGTTGAAGGAATTTTGAATTTTTCCGTTAAATTAATTCATGTTAATAGGATATTAGAACACATTTATTTGGATGGATTTATTATGTTATAATTAATGATATATTTAATGTCGCACACTTATATATGGAAGAATAACGTTTGGGGACCTGTATCACCATCTAATGAATTTGGTAAATTTTTAAATATCATTATACAAATATATATGTGGCTAATTTATTTTATTGAATGCATAGGTACCATTGTTTGATTGATGATGGTATTTTTTCCCAATACAGATACTTGTTCCATCATTATCATGCATTCCATTATTTTTTTATATAAATAAATTTAGTGAATGTTTTTATGTTATGATATCCATTATTCCAGGATTAATAGTTTATTATTATTTTTGTGTATCACCCAATTAGTTATCATGATTTTATACATATTCCAAATTTATCCAATTTTATTTTCAATTATTGTTATCATTTATGATTACACATACAGAGAATTTGATCACTCCAAATTTCCAGGGTACTCTTCCTAAGGATTTGAATATATAAAGAGTTTGATATTACTATATAAGTATATTATATAAATATTTAGTGGGGGATGTTACATATATTTTATGGACTAATAAGTTTCATATATAGTGACAATGTTTCTTGTCGGTTAAAGGAAATGAGTATTGTTCATCGCGTTTCACATAATTCCCAAAACTCAAAATCTCATGAATAAAATGAATATAATTTAATGTCATATTATATTTAAATACATATAATTATTGTGATCACTTATATTTTGAGTCATAGCCAACCATGGTGAAAATAATAATAATTTATGATTAATATATGTAACTAGACTGTGGTTATAGTTGAATAAATTATATAATATGGAATAATTGTTTGAAATGTTTTGTATATACATAGAAAAACTACTAGTATGACTAGTTTTATTTGGTGGAATTTTGGATCCCTATGTTGTGGATATAAATTTAATTCGAATATTAAATTTTATTATTTCTATGGTAATGGAATAAATTCCATGGATCTATTACCATAGACAGAATGGTCAATAATTTGAATGATTAGATACGGTAACTATAGGGTCTTGAGTATTGATATGTTCCGGGGTTCACAAAGTTAGTTGGGTTATTGAAATGTGTAATTTTTTATGTAATTTTTTATTCCATTGTTAATACTATTTTTAATGAAAATGGTTTAATTGATTTTAAAAAACTACATATAGACCTTTAAATCCCTAGATTCACAACATTTAATGTCAAGGATATTCCTTATATCATGTGGAATCATTAATTTATAGGAAAACAAAATTTATTTTGGGAAATGTAATGAAATTTAATTAAAATTACAAATAATTAAGAATTTTATTTCCCTTCAAAACAAATAGGAGGATTAATTATATAATTTTTTATGTTCTATTCATGATAATTATGCATGTATTTTTTATTTTAGTGGAACATTTTGATATTATTAATTTCCATGTATACTATTCAGGAATAATTTTCATCCATATTAATATTCTTAATATATATTATACATGAAATTAAAGTTGTTTTAGAAATTTTATAGAATCCTATCAATTTAATGATATATATGTTATAGTTTGTTGAAAATGATATAAATATGAAAACTCTACACATGTTTAGTTGTAAAATAGTTAATTATTTTATGGTAAATTTTTTAGTAGGTGGAGTCATTGGTATGGTGATAATATGATTAGAGGCTATTTTGTTTTGATTTTAATGACCATAATTATTATATAGTTTTGTTAAAAACATACTAAAGCTAAACCATTAATTTATTGATTTACATGAGTTTTTTGGTTTATAGGGGTATAATTATTTTATATATATAGTGTACTAATTTTTTAAATAATTTTTGAATTTAAAAATTAATATTCTTTTTATAGTGATCCCTTTTACATTATCACACCTTAGATAGATATTCTTCATGCACTCTTCTACCCTATTTGGAGGGGCCTATAGATTTAGAAATAGTAAAAATATATATTCAATCATAAAATATTTTTTCTTATAATTAATTTGTTTCCATGAAAGGATATCTTTTTTATGGTTGATAGGTACAACAGTAATGGACACTTATCATGACTAAATAAAGGTATTATGGGTTTTGGTAGTGTTAGGTGATATGGTGTGTAACACCCCAAGCTTCTACGGTACGCTTCTCTTTGAATAATGCGATAGCGTGTGTTGTACGCAACACCGAGTTCTAACAACCAATCAAACTAGCCGTTATGAATAGTAATACCTACTTTTTAAAATTATATATATTTTATATTTCAAAATGGACTTCATTTTTGGATTCTGAATATCTAATTTAGCCTAATATGAAATTTTGGTACTTTTCGGATAACTTTCATATTTTGATGAATAGTGAAAATTACTAAATTTTAATTAAAAACAACTTTTTTAATCAAAATAATTAATAGTGATAAATTATGAATTTTAGTAGTTTTAAAGTATATTTAGAATATATTTTTACCATTTAATATAATGTTGGTCATTGGACATAATTTTACAATTAAACCGAACATAAACAAATGTCAATATTTTGATAGTTATTATCTCTTAAAAACACGCTTTTTGTTTTGACAGCGGGAATTAATTTTAAATTAATTTCTGCCACTTCTGTGTTTTGAATATAGTAAAATGGATTCCATATTTCGAATCAGGATGTTAATATTGTGTAAATAGGTAACTTTTATTTTTAGACATTTTGAATAATTACTGCGGTAAATATTTTATTTACCATGGTTAAGGGTAAATCCGGTAAATAAGGGTTAAAGAAATAATGTTATAATAATACTAAATTACCCTAAAACGTGTCTTAACCCTATTGGTTGATACAGGGTCGACCATGGGCATCTTTTGGTCGATTTTGGGACCCCATGGATCCACTTGTAAGTGATAATGACACTTTATTTTAATTAAGTTAAAATGAATACAAAAATGACACAAACGTATATCTTTTAGTAAAACAATTGTTACGTAGGGTTATATATGTTAGATTTTAGATTACAAATATTAATTAGACAGATAAAAACATTTCCTACATAATGATATTTTATTTATAATTTTTAGACATTAAATAAGTTACTTTGTTTATGACACAATGATGATGCAGTAATTACTATAATAGTGAAAAATTAAAATAATTGATATTATAAATACCCAAATAAATATAATATGAAACTTTTAATTAATTAAACTAATTTTCTAGGATAATATGATATATAAGGATTGATTTAATTGACTTTTTTCGAAGTAATCAATCTGTTATGAGTTTCACAAAAATCAACTATTGAATAGTGTCAAAATTGACATAAAAGAGTTCTTAAAACAAATATTATATTATTAATTGATATTAAATTCCTAAAAATCTATGGTTAGGCCAAGAGACTTATATCATGATAGGTTCATCATTAATGGACCACTTGGGGGTCGCTTGGATGAATGTAGTAAGTTTATTAACCATATTATATAAAAATACAAAGAGACATTGTAAAAGTGAAACTAATTAACTTAGAGTTAATACTTAAAGATAAGGTTAATATAAGTACCCAAACCTTTCTAAATTCTATTGGTTGAGTGTTTTTAGAACTATCCCCACCTTAACCTTTTAATAATCAACTTTGGAGCCATTATAAACCGAATATGAATTTATTATAAATTAATATTTCTAGCTTTTCCAAATGTGCCCCTCACCCCTCTTATAAAAGGGAACTCCTCCTTCTCATTTCTTCACACTTTAAAAGCCTTTTGGTTCGGACAAACTCTGCCCAAATACTATTCCAACTTCTCTCACTACAACCTAGGGGCCTTAGTTTGATCAGAAATCCAACCTAAGGAGCCCTTTTGATCAAATCAAAAGGAAGAACCTGAAGAAGAGGTAATGATTTCACCACCTTTCTCCAAGTTCATTTCTTCGTCCACTTCTTCTTCCTTTGTTCTTACCATTATAAAATAATAAATCCAGTATCTCACATATACTGTGATGTTATTATAAATATGGTAAAACTATATTCAGTATTCTATCCACCCTTTGAATAACATGTCACCATACGTGCGTACGTACGGCTTACCGTCTCCACGTCGTGGTGTAATTGTTATTCAATATATTATTATTTGGATGGGATTAATAATGATGTGTAACTCATGTAAATAATAAATATAACATGTTAATGATTCTTTATATATGATAGAACATCCATTTATATATTATTTTAATATCAAAAGAATGATATTGTCGCTCGTGCGTACGTAGGGACTACCGTCTCCACGAACACGATGAGATTCATTCTCCATCGTATCCCTTCAAGTATAATTATCATTTGATGATTTAAAAATGATGTTTAAGGACTTGATATCATTCTGGATATGAATAATATACAACCTATCCTTTACAAAAATGTCTTACGTAACAAAACATATAAAAGAAAACAAGTATGTTAACACCCGAAACAATGATAATACTAAGATATTATTATCAAATTAATATTAAAAGATCATATATGATATCATATTAATGTATATGATTCTTGTATAATTTAATAAAAATTATTTCACCATTATACAGGAGGTTATCCTACCCCAACCAAGGAAAAGTACAAGGTAAGGGTTATTTCACAATCTCTTCATTATCCGAGGTTGTTTATACGTAATAATCTACTGGGATTTCTTTATCATCCACATCCATGTTTCTTCGAAATGTATTTCAAAAAATATTTATTATTTACAAGAATATGGGTTAAAGTCATTTATACCTTTGATTGACTTTTTATAAGAGGTTTATAAAGGAATCTTTCCGTCGTTTTCAAAACAAGGTCCTTTTTAACCTTTTCGACAGAATTAAGGTAAGAATGTTTTTTTTAACTTATACGGTGGGTGCGGCTATTTTCCGCTGTTATAAAATCTTCAAAGCTTCCCTTACAAGCTTATTAGAATATTTCCAAATAAAATGTTTTATTTTATATGGATCTTAAATGATTTCAAAATAAGAGGAGATATTTGTTTAAAAAGAATTTTGATTTC
Organism: Viscum album; assembly: GCA_963277665.1. Lineage (NCBI taxonomy): Eukaryota > Viridiplantae > Streptophyta > Magnoliopsida > Santalales > Viscaceae > Viscum > Viscum album. Next base: position 1,207,218,052 of record OY728140.1, read on the forward strand.
ATCTATGTCAACATCCTTTGATGGATTTTAAGATTATTTGAAGTTGATTTATTATGATACAAAACATCGATATTTTATTGAAGGTTTTGTGATATGTTTGAATGTGGATGTACTATTTTTATACCATTCATAGTTTATGGTGAAATTATTGACATTTCGTATGCTAGTTTTAATACGAATGTTTATGTTATGTTTAAACCTTTTCATATGGGAATGAATTGGACTTAGTAAGTGACGGGTGGAGCCCGCTATAGGTCCTCGATGCATCGGTAGGTCTCATGAGACAAAATAGTGTCTTGGAACAAGGACGTGACAAAATCTTATTTGTATTCTTGGCACGAGTCCTTGGCTATGTGGTTATGATAGTCTGGCATTATGCATTCCATCATTATGAAAGTGGTTATTGATTTTTCATGTGATTATTTGATTAGTAGAATAATCATGTGAGTAAGTAAATGGCATTATTTCATTTTATTTATGCCATACTATGTTAAATGTTCAAGTTTAAAAGGCTTTTGTTTTAGTTATACATTGCCTTAAATTTTTATTCTTATTTATGAAAGTTTCCTCTATATTGTTATCCTTACTGGGAATTTGAGCTCACCCCTTTTCTATGTTTTATTTTTCCCAGGAAGTGAAGAAGTAAGTTATGAATGACCTGTAGGGATATTATGTGGGGATATGAGTGTGGATTATGGAGACAATATGTTTTTGTAGTAGTTTCTCATTTTATGATGTAATGTAAGACTTATGAATATATCTAGTGTTTCCAAGACTACTAAACCAATCGGTCTTTCGAGATTTGATCTTTCTTGTGATCATACCAATGTTATGTAATAATGCACCGACTCTGGGTAACTGGGGTCGGGGCGTTACAGTTGGTATCAGAGGATGTTTAGTACAAACCTTGGAAGCTAGATTTAGATAAACTCTGATTAGAGCACGTAGATCTAAGATGAACTTTGAGGATTAGTATAGAAGAACTTCCTAGAAATTTTGGTATTGTAGAGATTTTGTGAGTTTTCCGAGCAATACATCCCTGTCTGGATACGAGCAGGAAGAGGCGGCTCTGGCACAGATGTACCTTGGGGTTAAACCCGAAAACACCGCTTTGAGCTAGACTCGAACGGGAACTGGTGCACGAAAACGGGCCTTGCTGCACTCTTGGTTACGACACTCCCGGGGGATATGCTTAGGATAACTCTCATTTTTCTTTACAAATAATTTTGATGGGATTATGAGTATATACTTCCTCAAAGAAAACATTCTTATGATTATGGATTATATCCATAAATAGTTCAATTTATGTTAAGTGTTTTATAAGTATGGGATTATGTATTTTGATTCATAAACTGATCTAGTTTATGCCATTGTTTAGAAATTGCGCCTAGTGGAAGAAATGGAAACCGTATCAATGTACACACTCCATGTAGGGATTTACCTCCTGCTCAAGATAATTATAGTGGAGCTGGTGATGCAACTGGAGCCGATCAGCTAATCACCATACTGGGAGAACTTACTCAGGTTATGAATAATAACCTTTCCCATATGGAGCACCCTGATCCGCAGCGTGGAGGATCAATGTTAGATCGAGTCATGAGGCAACAGACACCAACGTTCAATGGGAGTACAAATCCCTTAGTAGCTGAGCAATGGATATTTTCCCTAGAGAAAATATTTCAGGCTTTGGGGAGCAGTGAAAGGGAAAACGTTATCATGGCAGTTTACCGCCTCACTGGAGATACTGATCAATGATGTTCATTGATTCAAAATACGAAGGAAGATGATGAAGTATCAAATATGGAATGGAGGGAGTTCAAAGATCTGTTTTTAGAAAAATACTTTCCTCGCGACCATCGAGCAGATATGGAAAGGCAATTTCTAAGTCTGAGACAGAAGGAGGATGAGAATGTCACAAAGTATGAGGCTAACATTACAAGGATAGCAAGGTACGCTGGTGATTATATACGTAACCAAAGAAGTAAAATTGATCGTTTCTTTGATGGGTTAAAACCATTTCTCTATCGAGCATTAGTCTCACAATCCTTTTCATCGTACGAAGACATTGTCTCATGTGATATCAAGACCGAAAAGGAATTCTCTAAGTCTTATGACTTTAAAGCAAAGAAAGAGAAGAAGAGACCTGCTGATCAATCTGGGAATGGAAATAAGGGGAAGAAGGGAAAGGTTGAATATCCATCTTGTGGTAAATGCGGGAAGAAACATCCTGGTACTTGCTTGAAGGGAATGGGAGTCTGTTACAAGTGTGGTGAAAAAGGCCACCAAGCTCGTGATTGCAAGGGGAAGAAGGAAGCTAGCAACGTTCAGTGCTACAATTGCAGGGAGATGGGACATTATGCAAATGAATGTCCTAAGAGTCAGGAGAACTTATCTCAGAAAAGTCCAAGGGATCAAGGCCAAGCTTATGCTATCACTACTGCTGAGGTAGAAGCTCCGAAAGACGTAGTGGCAGGTAATTTAATGGTTTCCTCAAGTTTAGCAAATGCATTATTTGATTCTGGATCATCGCATTTTTTCATATCTTCCCAGTTTTCTAAGAAAATTATTTATTTCCAATTTGATTTAACAAGGGAGTTTTCAGTTAAAACTCTTAAGGGAAGTATCATTGCAACAAAGTTTTGTGAATCAGTCCCCATTAGAGCACATAAATGTTCGTTATCTGCTGATCTCATCGTCATAACTATGATTGAGTTTTACATAATCCTCGGTATGGAATGGCTTTCTAACTATGATGCGAAGATTTATTGTAAGAAGAAAGAGGTTACGATTCTTGATGATAATGATAAGGAACCCATTATCTTTAGAGCAGAATCGTCACCACCTAATTATTATTTAGATCCACCCTCAATAGCTCAACTAAATTCAATTATTGGGGAGGAAGAGAATGAAATAATTGCGGGTGAGGAATGGAATGTTCAAATAGAGGATTTACCTTTTGTTAAAGAATTTGTAGATGTATTTCAGGAAGATTTACCTGGACATCCTCCAGAACGAGAAGTTGAGTTTTCCATTGATTTAATTCCTGGATCAAGGCCTATATCGAAGACCCCTTATAGAATGGCCACTGTAGAATTAGTTGAACTAAAGAAAAAACTAGAGGAATTGAGTAATAAGGGATTTATTCTCCCTAGTGTTTCTCCATGGGGATCCCCTGTTCTTTTTGTTAAAAAGAAAGATGGATCTATGAGGTTATGTATCGACTACAGGGAGATCAATGCTATAACAATAAAGAACAAGTATCCCCTACCTCGTATTGATGATTTATTTGACCAACTACATTGAGCTCAATAGTTTTCAAAGATTGACCTTCGATCTAGATACCATCAGTTGTGTGTAAAGATGGAAGACATTCCGAAGACAGCATTTTGAACCAGGTACGGTCATTACGAGTTTACTATAATGCCTTTTGGATTGACTAATGCACCCTCTGTATTCATGGATCTGATGAATAGAGTTTTCAAGGAGTATCTCGATGAATTTGTGGTGGTATTTATTGATGATATCTTGGTATACTCCAAAACCTACGAAGATCATGAAAATCACTTGCGCATTATCTTGAAGACTCTGAGGAGGCATAAATTATATGGGAAGTTTAGCAAGTGTGAATTCTGGCTTCAGGAGATTTCTTTTCTTGGCCATATTGTCTCTAAAGATGGAATCTCTGTTGATCCTTCTAAGACCAATGCAATCCAAGAATGGCCAGCACCTACGAGTATAACTGAGGTACGCAGTTTTATTGGTTTGGCAGGTTATTATCGACGTTTCGTCCAGAATTTTTCCCGATTGGCTTACCCATTAACGAAGCTCACACGTAAAGGGGTTAAATTTGTTTGGACAAAAGAGTGTGAAGAATGTTTTGATGAACTGAAGAAAAGATTTGTCAATGCTCCTATATTGACTCTACCATCGGGGAATGATGGGTTCGTTATTTATAGTGATGCATCGAAGAAAGGACTTGGTTGTGTCCTTATGCAGAATGATAGAGTTATTTCTTATGCATCACGACAGTTGAAAATTCATGAAAAAAACTATCCTACTCATGATCTCTAGTTAGCAGCTGTGATCTTTGCTTTGAAGATATGGAGGCACTACCTCTATGGTGAAAAATGTGAGATTTATACTGATCACAAGAGTTTGAGGTATATTTTCTCATAAAAAGAACTCAACATGAGGCAAAGGAGATGGCTTGAATAACTCAAGGATTATGATTGTACGATACACTACCACCCGGGGAAAGCAAACAAGGTGGCAGATGCTTTGAGTAGAAAAGACCATGGAGTTTTTAACAATATGAGAATTGAAAGGGATCCAATTTTCATGGATCTAGTGAAGATGGACATGGGAATAACCAGGGAAGGCGAAACATCATTTCTTTTTCAAATGGTTTCCAAACCATCTTTAATAGAAAGGATTAAGAGTTCTCAGACTGATGATGAAGAATTACAAAAGAAGATTAAAGCTGTGAGTGATGGGAGATTGAGAGACTTTGTGTATGAAGATGGAATTTTGAAATTCGGGAAGAGACTTTGTGTTCCCAATATACCTGATCTAAAAAGGGAATTGCTGGATGATTCTCATAGTTCCAATTTCTCTATACACCCTGGGAGCACCAAAATGTATAGAGATTTGAAGGAACATTTTTGGTGGGACAACATGAAGAGGGAGATTGATGATTTTGTGTCAAGATGTATGGTTTGTCAACAAGTGAAAGCTGGAAGGAAACAGCCTGGAGGAGTCATGCAACCTCTTCCCATACTGGAGTGGAAATGGGACAATATTACGATGGACTTTGTCATGGGGCTCCAAAAGACTCCTAGAAGGAACGATGCAATATGAGTTATTGTTGATCGTCTTACCAAGTCAGCACATTTTCTTGCTATAAGAGAAGATCTACCCCTGCAACGTCTAGAAAGACTATATATTAATGAAGTTGTGAGACTTCATGGAGTACCCCTATCGATTGTTTCTGATCGTGATACCTGTTTTACTTCAAGATTTTGGAAAAGTCTTCAGAAATCCCTGGATACTGAACTTTATTTGAGCACTGCTTACCACCCTCAGACAGATGGACAATCAGAATGGACTATTCAGACCTTAGAATACATGTTGAGATCTTGCTCACTTGACTTTCAGGGTATGTGGGATCAATATTTACCACTGGTAGAATTTTCCCATAACAATAGCTTCCATTCGAGTATTCAGATGGCACCATATGAAGCGTTATATGGAAAGAGATGTCGTACACCAACCTGTTGGGATGACGTCGGTGAAAGAAAACTTGTAGGCCCAGAACTGGTGGAGGAAACGGTGGAAAAGGTGAAAGTAATCCAAAATCACATCAAAGCAGCTCAAAGTAGGCAGAAGAGCTATGCCAATAATCGAAGGAAGGATTTGAAATTTCATGTCGGTGATCATGTTTTCCTGAAGGTATCTTCGTGGAAGGGAGTCATACGTTTTGGTAAGAATGGTAAATTGATTCCCAGGTACATCGGACCTTTCGAAATTCTAGAACGAATTGGGGTTGTACCTTACAGATTGGCAATGCCGCCAAGTCTCTCCAAAGTTCACGATGTGTTCCACATATCTCTGTTGATGAAATACATGCCTGATCCAACGCATGTACTCACCTATGAGGAATTCGAACTGGAACCCGATCTTTCCTATTGTGAAGATCCCGTCAGGATTCTTGATAAGAGAGAACAAGTACTGAGAAACCGGACGACGCGTCTGGTAAAAGTTTTGTGGAGAAACCATAAGATGGAAGAGGAAACGTGGGAACCCGAGGAACTTATGATGAAGAACCACCCGAGTCTTTTCATGCGATAGTATTATAGAAATTTCGAGGACGAAATTATTTGAAGGAGGGGAGAATGTAACACCCCAAGCTTCTATGGTACGCTTCTCTTTTAATAATGCGATAGCGTGTGTTGTACGCAACACCGAGTTCTAACAACCAATCAAACTAGCCGTTATGAATAGTAATACCTACTTTTTAAAATTATATATATTTTATATTTCAAAATGGACTTCATTTTTGGATTTGGAATATCTAATTTAGCCTAAGGTAAAATTTTGGTACTTTTCGGATAACTTTCATATTTTGATGAATAGTGAAAATTACTAAATTTTAATTATAAACAACTTTTTAAATCATAATAAATAATAGTGATAAATTATGAATTTTAGTAGTTTTAAAGTATATTTAGAATAAATTTTTACCATTTAATATAATGTTGGTCATTGGACATAATTTTACAATTAAACCAAACATAAACAAATGTCAATCTTTTGATAGTTATTATCTCTTAAAAACACGCTTTTTGTTTTGACAGCGGGAATTAATTTTAAATTAATTTCTGCCACTTCTGTGTTTTGAATTTAGTAAAATGGATTCCATATTTGGAATCAGGATGTTCAAATTGTGTAAATAGGTAACTTTTATTTTTAGACATTTTGAATAATTACTGCGGTAAATATTTTATTTACCATGGTTAAGGGTAAATCCGGTAAATAAGGGTTAAAAAATAATATTATAATAATACTAAATTACCCTAAAATGTGTCTTAACCCTATCGGTTGATACATGTTCGACCATGGGCATATTTGGGTCGATTTTGGGACCCCATGGATCCACTTGTAAGTGATAATGACAGTTTATTTTAATTAAGTTAAAATGAATACAAAAATGACACAAGCATATATCTTTTAGCAAAAAAATTGTTACATAGGGTTATATATGTTGGATTTTAGATTATAAATATTCATTAGAAAGATAAAACGATTTCATACATAATGATATTTTATTTATAATTTTTAGACATTAAATAATTTACTTTGTTTATGACACAATGATGATGCAGTAATTACTATAATAGTAAAAAATTAAAAATAATTGATATTATAAATACCCAAATAAATATAATATGAAACTTTTAATGAATTAAACTAATTTTCTAGGATAATATGGTATATTATGATTGATTTAATTTAATTTTTTAGAAGTAATCAATCTGTTATGCATTTCACAAAAATTAACTATTCAATAGTGTCAAAATTGACATAAAAGAGTTCTTAAAACAAATATTATATTATTAATTGATATTAAATTCCTAAAAATCTAAGGTTCCGCCAAGAGACTTATACCATGATAGGTTCATCATTAATGGACCACTTTGGGGTCTCTTGGATGTATTTAGTAAGTTTATTAACCATATTATATAAAAATACAAAGAGACATTGTAAAAGTGAAACTAATTAACTTAGAGTTAATACTTAAAGATATGGTTAATATAAGTACCCAAACCTGTCTAAATTCTATTGGTTGAGTGGTTTTCGACCTATCCCCACCTTAACCTTTGAATAATCAACTTTGGAGCCATTAGAAACCGAATATGAATTTATTATAAATTAATATTTCTAGCTTTTCCAAAGGTGCCCATCACCCCTCTTATAAAAGGTCACTCCTCCTTCTCATTTTATCACACCTTCAAAGCCTTTTGATTCGGCCAACCTCTGCCCAAATACTCTCCCAACTTCCCTCAATACAACCTAGGGGCCTTAGTTTGATCAGAAAGCCATACTAAGGAGCCCTTTTGATCAAATCAAAAGGAAGAACCCGATGAAGAGGTAATGATTTCACCACCCTTCTCCAAGTTCATTTCTTCTTCCACTTCTTCTTCCTTTGTTCTTACCATTCTAAAATAATAACTCCAGTATCTCACATATACTGTGATGTTATTATAAATATGGTAAAACCATATTCAGTATTCTATCCACCCTTTGAATAACATGTCACCATACGTGTGTACGTACGGCTTACCGTTTCCACGTCGTGGTGTAATTGTTATTCAATATATTATTATTTGGATGGGTATAATAATGATGTGTAACTCATGTAAATAATAAATATAACATGTTAATGATTCTGTATATATGATATACCATCCATTTATATATTATTTTAATATCAAAAGAATGATATTGTCGCTCGTGCGTACGTACGGACTACCGTCTCCACGAACGCGATGCGATTCATTCTCCATCGTATCCATTCAAGTATAATTATCATTTGATGATTTAAAAATGATGTTTAAGGACTTGATATCATTATGGATATGAATAATATACAACCTATCCTTTACAATCATGTCTTACGTAACAAAACATATAAAAGAAAACAAGTAAGTTAACACCCGAAACAATGATAATACTAAGATATTATTATCAAATCAATATTAAAAGATAATATATGATATCATATTAATGTATATGATTATTGTATAATTTAATAACAATTATTTCACCATTATACAGGAGGTTAACCTACCCCAATCAAGCAAAAGTACAAGGTAAGGGTTATTTCACAATCTCTTCATTATCTGAGGTTGTTTATACGTAATAATCTACTGGGATTTCTTTATCATCCACATCCATGTTTCTTCGCAATGTATTTCAAAACATATTTATTATTTACAAGAATGTGGGTTAAAGTAATTTATACCCTTATTTTACTTTTTATAAGAGGTTTATAAAGGAATCTTTCCGTCATTTTCAAAACAAGGTCCTTTTTAACATTTTCGACAGAATTAAGGTAAAAATGTTTTTTTTAACTTATACGGCGGGTGCGGCTATTTTCCGCTGTTATAAAATCTTCAAAGCTTCCCTTACATGCTTATAAGAATATTTCCAAATAAAATGTTTTATTTTATATGGATCTTAAAAGATTTCAAAATAAAAGGAGATATTTCTTTAAAAAGAATTTTGATTTCATCTATGTCAACATCCTTTGATGGATTTTAAGATTATTTGAAGTTGATTTATTATGATACAAAACTTCTATATTGTATTGAAGGTTTTGTGATATGTTTGACTGTGGATGTACTATTTTTATACCATTCATAGTTTATGGTGAAATTATTGACATTTTGTATGCTAGTTTTAATACGAATGTTTATGTTATGTTTAAACCTTTTCATATGGGAATGCATTGGACTTAGTAAGTGACGGGTGGAGCCCGCTATAGCTCCTCGATGCATCGGTAGGTCTCATGCGACAAACTAGTGTCTTAGCACAAGGCCTTGACAAAATCTTATTTGTAGTCTTGGCACGAGGCCTTGGCTATGTGGTTATGATATTCTGGCATTATGCATTCTATCATTATGAAAGTGGTTATTGATTTTGCATGTGATTATTCGATTAGTAGAATAATCATGTGAGTAAGTAAATGGCATTATTTCATTTTATTTATGCCATACTATGTTAAATGTTCAAGATTAAAAGGCTTTTGTTTTAGTTATACATTGCCTTAAATTTTTATTCTTATTTATGAAAGTTTCCGCTATATTGTTATCCTTACTGGGAATTTGAGCTCAGCCCTTTTCTATGTTTTATTTTTCCCAAGAAGTGAAGAAGTAAGTTATGAATGACCTGCAGGGATATTATGTGGGGATATGAGTGTGGATTATGGAGACAATATGTTTTTGTAGTAGTTTTTCATTTTATGATGTAATGTAAGACTTATGAATATATCTAGTGTTTCCAAGACTACTAAACCAATCGGTCTTTCGAGATTTGATCTTTCTTGTGATCATACCAATGTTATGTAATAATGCACCGAATCTGGGTAACTGGGGTCGGGGCATTACATGGTGGGAGGCATATGCACATGTTTTATGATGGATTGCTCTATGACTTTTTAGTTTTAGTTAATTATACGACTATATATGCTCCATTATGATTTATTTTTTTCTCATTTTTTATAGTTCTATCATGTTCTAAATCAAAACCTCTAAATACTAGTGTATATAAATTTATATGATATTTTTTTATAGGAAGCATTATTGGTAGCCTATTGAATTTCGTATTCTGTCATTCCTTATAGATGTAGATTAATATAATGTAATACTTATTTCAATTCAGGTAAGGCTACTTATATTTGTCGGATGTTTTATTAAATTTGAAAGATACTTATTAAATTTTGTTTTATTTCAACAGATCGTATCTAAATAGGGGGCTGGTAGTTTATATTACACATATGCCTATTTCTCATCATCTCAACATCAATTTTTAGTATAGTTATTTATTAAATATAAAATTTATGTATATTATTTTTATTTTTTATTTTTAATTATCTGATGTTGTTTCATTTATTTTGATAGAGTGCACATATTATATTATTTTACTGGTGTAATATATAATCACAACAATTTAATGTGTTTATTTTATTTCAGTTGTTAACATTCTGAATCAGTAAAAATTGTTTTCTGGTGGATTGAATTTTTTTTTAAAATATTTTAAAAATTAAGAATTTTATTCTATAATGGTACCCATTGATAGTTTTTTATAATATTATGGATATAATGTCCAATAAATATTTATAACGTCAACAGTTTTTTTAATTCAGTTAAATGGAAGAACGCATTTTGGGTAACTACACAATTTATAAGCAACAAATGATATGTATAAGAGGTCAAGAGGGTTTTTGTAAACAAATAACGGAATATACGGTATGTTCCCTATTATGAATTGAAACTAGTGGGATTTTTTAGATTATAGTTATCCCTTCTATTATTTTTGATATACAATAATGTTTTTGACAACTATTTTTCCTTCCAGTGTGTTTTGAATAAAATTAAATTATATCATATGGGTTTCTAGCATTGAGAATTTCCCCTATTGACCTACGCATGTCTTCTCTGTTTGTATATAAAACTGAAATAGAGTTGTAAAATATTAATTTGTATTTTGATAGATTGGTGGAGAAAAAATTTATATATGTCACCAAATTGGGTGGATTATAGTTGGGAATTATATTACAAAGAACAACATATAGTGGCCTAAATTGATTGTAAAATAAGATATATTTATAGTGGCCTAGTAAATTTACCTTCAAATGATTAGTTTACATATGTGGTTAATATGTAGGGTGGGATAGTGTAACAAATAGGACAAATATTGGCATAAACAATATGCTATATCTAACTATAAATTATCCAAAAGCATGTACAAGATCCCCAAGTACTGGATACATGTTACTTGGATTGAAATGAATATACATTAAAATGATTTCCCCAACTAATATCATTTAAATAAATATCATAAATCTATAGAAAATAATCCTGGCCATCAATATATTAGATTACTACTGTGTATCAAACAGTACTAACCATTCGAGCATCATATAGTAAATCATTAAAACAATGGTGGAAAAATATCACTGATCACCCCAAGTCTCCACCCTATATAAGATATATAACCAAAAAGTCTCAACCAAATGCATTTTCATTGGAAACTAGTAAATTTTACAAATATCCTTTTATAAAAAGTAGAAAAATCTTTTTTGGACAAGTAATTTGTATAATGGCAATCATAATATACATTCCATTAATGAAAAAACATACTATAAAAAATTATTTAATATCTACAATATAAATAATGAGGTAAAATATAAAACTCCCCACGAATACCTAGAAAAAAATAAATCATCAAAGAGTGGTGTGACTGAAAACCAAGAACCTACCAAATATATACAATAATCATGAGAAAAAAAGATCCTTGTAATCTTCCATTAACAAAAAATAATTATTAGGAAACCTAGTGTATAATAGTTTTTAAAAAGACAAATTGAAAAAAAATTATTAATTATGATTAGATATAATTTTGAAAAAACCATGAAACATTCAATATTCTCATTTTTACACAAACAACCCATTATATAAAATAAAAACTAGAATGATTAATAATTTTTCATTATCCTTTTAACTAATGATTGTGTAATTTAAACAATATTAAATGAAAGTAATTCAATATTTTGAAGCATTGTATGTGACCCATGAAATTTCTATTTTAATAAAAAAGATCTTGGTAGAAAAATTGTTAAAAATAATTTTAAGAAAAACTAAACTATATTCAATTTTAAATTACGCTCTGATGAATTATTAAAATAAGGTTTTTAGGGTAAATCAATATAAATTCGAGGTTCAACATACGTAACATATTGAAACCAATAAATCATGTAATCACAATCCAAAGGATAATATAAAAAAATTATTCTAATGACAAAAATTAACTACTAGAATTACAATTAAATCATAAATGGAAATCCTCTAATTTTTTCGAAAATGGAACGATCATCATGGGAATCATCCCCATGATTTAGAAATAAAAGACGAAAAATAGTGAGAAGGAACACATGAATGATATAATGAACCCATCTAATCTATTGTAGTCCTGTATAACTCACTTGAAATAATACTCTGAATAATTTCATCATCCATGTTGTAAAGAAGATTGCTAACATAAATGGCTTTTTTCATATTTTTGTCTAATAAATTTAGAGTGACGAGATTGCACTCTCGATTCAACCCACTACCATCACAAGAGTTTAACCTCACTCAGGTATTCTAATACTTCCATATAACTCATAAGAGATGTCATTTGAATGAGATAAATAATGAATCACATGCATCAAGTATAAATCATTTAAAATGAAGTCATGACTAACCTCTCGCACACCCAATAGAGGATACCCCAATAAAACATTTACTAAAAGAATCCCCACAGGCATATAAATATAAATAATCCCCAAAATATTGAAAATATAAAAAGGGAATATATGAATTAACACATCCCAAATTTGGTCTCACATATTTTTAAAACCTGTTCCAAAAATTTTCATTTAATATTTCACAAAATATCTCAAGGGCTCTTCCCAATCATTATATTTGAAATAAAAGTAAAATAACCATTGAAAATGAAATTAAAAATGTCAAAAACAGAAATAAATATTGAATATATAAAAATTTCATATAAAAAACATTATAAAATAAATATTATACTATCAAAAGTGACCACATTATGCCAAAACCATTTTTACATGAGAACACTCTTCATCATTTTAAGGAAATTTTTTAAAAAATATGATCTCAATGGTATAAAAATAATTTCAAATAATACCTCACACAACCATTTTTACAAGAATGCAATTTATAATAAATTAATTATTTTTAAAAATTGAACAGATATAAATCATATTTTACTAAAATATTAAAATCAATTTATAAAATACAATTATGTACTTGATCAAAATCATGGGATTCAAACATGGATGAATACAGGTCCATCAATCATTTGGTAATATTATTAAAACCAATATGGGATTCCAGTGACAAAAAATTATAAATGAAATGTTTTAAAAAATAAAAAATAATTTTTAAAGAGAAATGTGAACAATTTTATAGGATCACGATTTCTGTATAAAGCACAAACCAATCAAAAATCCATTAATTTAAAAAAAAAGACTCATCAGGGAATACAATAAAGTTAAAAATTCATATAAAATTCATTTTCAAAAATAAAATTTATAACAGTAATTATAATTTATTTATGATGAAACACCTACATAAAATAAATGATGGGTGATATGAAAAATATCTCCTTCAATATTATAAATTTAAATAGTAAATAATATATCCTTATAAAAAACTATAAATTTAAAAATTATTCAAAATATGATGAATCAGAATCCACAGGTTTCTGAAATTTATGGGGGATCCAAAGAGAGTAATAAATCAGATAATTATAAAAGATAAAACTAGTAGAAACACTTTTATAGGTAGTTCAAAATAAAAATCTAGGAAATAAGAATATATAAAGAGTGGGGGAGGACATGAATGAGGCCCACAATGGAATAAATTTCAGAATCATGATAGAGGGAGATGGAGGATAAATATTCCCCATATGAAGAAACTATTTCATTTGAATTACACATAACTTCAAAGGAAGGTACAGTGGATCTAGCTTCATGCAACGTATCCTAATTAGGTTTCATTATTTTACTGAAATTATGATTTTTTCATAAATAAATTCTTTTTAACTATTCATTACATAATTATTTGAATGTGAATGGAATAATTTATTGCCCTAAAATAAACACTGGTCAATGAAATTCATATTTTTTTATGTTTAGTGAATAATATTTCATTGTTTTAAGCATAATATCTAACAATCCCAATAATTAATGATATTATAATATAAAACTCTTACCACATTTCTAGCATTTAATCATAACACCCATGATTAATTAAAATAAAAAGGAACATATGATATAATTAATATAAATATATTCATGATATTAAATGAAAAATGATATTTTTGGGTACCTTGTAGAGGAAAATAGTTGTATAACATAACATACATATCAAAGACAAAAAATGATATAGAAATACCATATTACATTGGTTAATTTTTAATTGTAAAACCAAGGGAAGAGAAATATTAAAATGGATATGAAAATAGACACAATTTTAAGTATAGATATAATTAAATAAATTCATTGGAAATATAATCCCCATATAAAAGAAATAGTTTTTGAATATGGAATGTGTCTCATAGATGTAAATATGAGACATATATCCCTTACCTTAATTATTAACATATATCATAATCATTAAAAAATATATTTTAATAAATATATGTTTTTAATTAATATTTTACCAAATCATATTTATATATATCATACCATATATGATTCCTATATGAACATTTATTACCAATTTATTAACGATTCAATGTCAATGTCATGTTTCAAGAAATAACTACATGGTTTTTTAAGTTGGTTATGACTTTTTATGTTTGGTCCCCCTAAAAATATCATGATTTTAGAATATCTAGAATTTAAAACATAATATATATATATATATAATTACATATTCTTTTTCATTATACATTAAAATTAATGATAATAAATAAAATACACCATTCATGGTGATGTAAAACCATAAATATTCACAATAGTTTTTTTCCAAATTTTTAATTAATTAAAAATATTAAATTAAAGGATATATTATCATTAAATAATAATGATTAAATCATATATATAAAATATTTTTTAACTCATACTTATAAAATATTATCTAAATCATGATAAAATCATGTTGTTTCATGAGGTGTTAGTCCACATTACACATGAGTGTTGTTATCATATTCCAAAAATGGAATTAGATAGGATATGTGTGATATAAAAATGAAATAATAATATTAATATCATAAATATAATATAGAAATAAATATCCACTATTCGTTCCAACCTTGAGCGGTGGTATTGTGAAAATGAACGAATTCTGTTTGTGAGGATGTAGTCTAATGTAATCACAAACCATGACTTTACAACCCATTTTATAGAAGTGGAGGTGGTTTTGGGTCATTAAATTGACAAAAAAAATTTGAAATATATTTAATATTATTATTACATCATATAATAATTGAATAGTAATCATTTAACTAAGTGGGTTTGAAATAAAAAAATGATCATTGATGACCGTAACCAATTCTCTGGGTTCCATCTTTAGGTTTTCACATAAATACTTCCATGGTTGGATTTATATCCAAAATAATTTTTATATGATTTATTGATGGATTAAATAATGTTATTTGTTCATTTAGTGGATGAAAAACGAGTTTTTAATGTGTCAATAAGAGAGGATAGGGGGTCGCCTTTTATAAATGGGGGATGTGATACACTTTGTATTTTTCAAAGGAATTGAGTTATCCCATGTTTTTTATATTTCACAAGGGTAATGAGTAGACCATTATTAAATAATAGGGTTTTAATAATCTACATATCATAAAAAAATAGTTTTTGGAAATGTTTATATGTCATCTTTACCCTTATCTTACTAGTTTAATCCCTAGTAAACCAATTTTTTTCTTTACCATGATAATTGATTTTAACTTTATTAACTACTAATTTTGATCGAAACATAAGTTGAACATATTATAAATAAAAAATATTGTATTAAAAAATATCTAATTAATTTTTCAAAATTTAATTAACATAAGACAAAATATTTTGTTTAATATTAATCTTGAAGACTAGATGAGAAAGTGGGGTTTAATTAAACAATATCCAAAAGTAGATATTGATATTATATCGATACTGAAATAAAAATTGATTCCAATAAAATAAATTGTATTAATTTATTTATATTTTAATTAATTTTACATTAAATGTTTTATAAGTTATATATATTTTTAATTTATTGAAACGAAAAATCATTTTTCAATTAATTTACAGTATTATTCACTATTCATAAAAAATGAATCATTTCATGAAATTAAAAAAACATCACCCTAATATAATTATGTTATTCATATTTAAAAATTTAGTTTATCTTTTCCATTTAAAAAATTTATCCAAAAATTCACTTTAAAATTAGTGTGCCATAAAATGAGAAAAACTAATTTTAAAACAATATTTTTTAATTCATAAATATAATTTATTCATATATATTTTATAAAAAACAAATAATATGAATATTTAATATTTGATTGAATATATTTTAAATAAATTAAATTAAAATAAATCAATAAAAGTATTTTGATTATTTTATTATGGTTCAACACATTGTTTTCATTAAAAATAATTTTCGAGAAGAAGATTTCCTTTAATTAGAAATAGTTTTCATTTTCATTTTCATTTCAAATTTTTATATAACTGTGTAATTCATTGTATATTCTTGTTTCATCTATATTTTCCTAATTTAAAAATCAGATTCATAACTACCATTACATTGGATTGGTGATAAGAAGCATACTAAATAATCATATTTTAATTTTATTCCTTGTTTTGTTTAAACATGGTTTTCTCTGTAACACAAGATAAACAATGTATTTTGTGTAACATATTCCAGAATTAGTTTTGTGTGTATAAGAACCTACAATTATATTTTTATGACATAAAATATATAAAATATTATATATATTTAAAAAATAAAATTTCCATGGGTATTACATTTTACCCCCCATAAAATGAATTTATCCCTAAAAATTCTATATGTCATCAATGGTTTAACATTTGAAAATTCCATCATAGAAATATAAATCATATGAATGAATAAAAATAATAATCTTACAAAATGGTAAATATCAAAACATAAAATATTACCAAAATTAACTCATAAATACTTTTCCATATATGATAATATTGGTGGGACTTGATGAATTTAACAAACATTAAAATTGTAAATAATAATAGAGAGTGATATAGACCTTTGATCATAGAAAAGGGGGTGATCCAAAGATTTTAATTAACTATAAAATATTAAACCAAAGCATTGTGAATATATTCACTAATATATTCAAAAAATATCATAGTTGGTCTAAATTTTAGTTCAATATATTTTTTATAATGAGAATATATCAATACATCATTTCATTCAATTAAGAAGAATCTCAACCATTGTTTGTTCCTTGACTAATTTTCACTAAATGTCTTATTTTAACAAATGAAGGTGAATTTATTGTGAATTAACCGCTAACTAAAAATAAATATATTAAATTAAATTACAATTCATTCCACTTTTCCTTAGATAAAAAATATTAACACTCATTATAATAAATGGATAAATCCTCATATGGTGATGAAATATATTATTCTCTAAAGCATCATATAATGTTCAACATAAACCACTACCAAAATGGTTAACCATGTGAACCATCCAATAAATTTGAAGTATATCATAATAAATTTGAAAAAATTATATTAATATTAATCATTCAAATATTATTAAGGAGCTATTATAGATCAAATTCAAAATATATTAATTTAATAGTAATATATTCGCTAGAATCCTTGTAATATACACAATTATCATAAAACCTCTATTAAAACATTATTATTCTTCATTCCATACATAAAAAATAGATCATTGAATATATTCCTTAAGTCAAAAAATTTTACTATCATCATCAATGATAACATATAGTACATTTTCAACAAATTATTTATTAGTTTTGGGGTCATCAATACTATCCACTTTAATTACACCATATCAATCACCTCGTTATCTAAACTAAAAACCATTCCTCAACATTAATAAAATTTAAAGGGTTTAAATCAATTAAATATAATATAACCATTCCATAAAATGAATTTTCTTGTACATCATCACCATTCATCATATTTGTTAAAATACTTAATAAAAACTTATACTAAACAATTTCATGATTTATATTATTTAATTATTGAATACAAATACAAAAAAACATCAATCACCACAATTATTTCTCAAAATATTAGCTAGAATTAAACATTATATTCTTTAATAACCCTTAATGAAATTTGAAATATAAATCATGTATTGGCATTAATCAAACTCAATTTAATCTTGATTCAAAATAATATTCTTATAAAAAACCTCAACATTCTTATTTCATTCGTGGTCTCATTATAATTTGTAGAAAATCCATTACCAATAAAACCTTTGTTATTTCCATCATGATTTTCCCCCAAGATATTGATTTTGATAATTCCCATACTTCAAAAATTTTAAACAATCATTCATTGGTAATAATGTAGGGAGACCTATATTCCAATACATTGTGCTAACAAAAAAAATATTCACAAAAACATTTCATTCATTATGTCATTTTCCAAACACATACAATTTTACAATTCCTAAAAGACATTAAATATAGAGATTATTTATAGATTCTCATTATATGGGAAACTGAATTACCTTTCATCTATAGTCGCCACTACCTAAACTATCATATTAATTTATCCTTATATTCTTTCATGAGTTTGAGAGATAGTTAAGGTGAAAATTTTTGTTCATATACCATGATGATTGATTATTAACCATCACAAAATCCATTACTTCAGTCATCATCACATTTGGATTCCGAATGGAAAATTATCCATCACATTCAATGTTAACTCATTTCCTCTTTTTTCCCATCGTTATCTAAAGACAAAAATCATAGAGTGAGAGACATATTATATCATATATGAAAACATATCCCATTATGGTCATAAATCATCATAAATTAAGCATGAATCATACTATCTGTCATAATATTGAGTCACTATAATAAAAATAGAAAACCATATTTTATATAAACATTAGGTACCAAGACCATAATGGTAGTGGATTATTACATATCATGCATTTTTTATACTGGATATGGACACACCAATTTCCCAAAGTTGATCAATAGAAATATCTAATGGGCCATTTTTTATCTCATGAGATATAAATATATAACTAATAAATTAAAGGGATATATACATCCCCCAAACCACATAATGTGAATTATGCACAATTGTGCCGCAATATCATAACTATTTGATATATTGTTACCTATAAAATGAAATGGGTTTCATAAAAATTTCATCATATCATATCGTTTATAAATGAGATGAGTTTGATAATCATTTTACCATTTCATCATATAATAACCCATTAAAAACAATTAAGGTTCCTAGAAATTTAGTCATTATATAACACATTTAATATGTAATGGTCCGGACCTCTCCGGTCCATTACATTGTGAAATGTTGGTGTTGGAGGTGTTCTGGGAGGTCAAGTGGACTTATCCCCAACACTTTGCCAATTTTCCAGTTCTGTGAACAGTGTTTCCAGTTTTATGAATAGTAACAGATCGGTCTCATCGATCGGTCTGACAGATCGGTCTGACAGATCGGTCTCACAGATCAGTTTCACAGATCGGTGTGACAAATCGGTTTCACAGATCGGTCTGACAGATCGGTTTCACAGATCGGTCTGACAGATCGGTTTCACAGATCGGTCTGACAGATCGGTTTCACAGATCGGTGTGATAGATCAGTTTCACAGATCGGTCTGACAGATCGGTTTCACAGATCGGTGTGACAGATCCGTTTCACAGATCGGTGTGACAGATCGGTTTCACAGATCGGTCTGACAGATCAGTTTCACAGATCGGTATGACAGATCGGTTTCACAGATCGGTGCGACAGATCAGTTTCACAGTTCGGTGCGACAGATCGGTTTCACAGATCGGTGTGACAGAGCGGTTTCACAGATCGGTCTGACAGACCGGTTTCACAGATCGGTGTGACAGATCGGTTTCACAGATCGGTCTGACAGATCCGTTTCACAGATCGGTGTGACAGATCCGTTTCACAGATCGGTGTGACAGATCGGTTTCACAAATCGGTGTGACAGATCAGTTTCACAGATCAGTGTGACTGATCGGTTTCACAGATCGGTCTAACAGATCGGTTTCATAGATCGGTTTCACAGATCGGTTTAATGTACAGTAATAGTGGGTGAACAGTGTTTCCAGACTCCTACATTTTTGCCCCTTTGGACGTTTCCTTTGACGTAAAATACATTTAAAGCCTTATTTTAAGGTCTCTTAAGGCCGTTTAAAATGCCATAAATCCTATATTAATTGTTCCTAAGACTTTGAATGTTTTACCGGGTCAAACCGCGTGGGTTAATGCGATCCGTTTTTAATGGGGAATTAACCGGATCTTAAACCGTCGCCCCATTAAATCTCTAAAAGGGACGAGATATCATTCTCCCTTGTTCTTTCCCTTTGTTCTCAGCTAAGAGATGCTATAACCTTTCAATCCTTTCCGTAGGAGTTGCACAATCTATCTCTACTCCTAGTATTGGTTCCGCATTGTTTTGATGCAACCAAGCTGTGTCGATCAATCTTCGATATAAGGTATGTTGTATCATCGTTCTTTGGGTTTCATCTTCTCCTATCCTCTTTTCCATAATTATACCATGTAATTTCCAAGATTCTAATGGGTTTTCTTGGGGTTGGTTGGTACTGTCATACGGCAGCATCCTCCGGTGGATGCAGTTGTCGCGAGGGGAGGATCGTGACCTGTTGTGTGGATAAAGAATGTGAGGAACTGTTTGAGGTAGGGGATTCATGGCTTCTCTAATTGTATATGTGCAATCGTAGAATTAACATGATTTATCCCTTTGGATCACAATGAAATTGACCTAATTAAAAACTTGAACCGGATTAAGAGAATTGGTTGATCTCATGTTGTTTCTTTATACCGTGATAACAGTTGCCTCATGTTTTTCTAGATAGAGTGTTATCTATGTTTTCTTTGGTTTGTTATTCGTTCATGATAGAAATTGATAATGAACGTAAAGCCGGAATTAATTGTTAATTAATTGGATAAAGATAAAGAGGCATATAAATTAATCTGGTTATTTTCGTTGTTGTAGTAGTTCTAATTTGAGGATAATTAAATTAGGGAAGTAAGAATGGTTATTTATTTGTGATAGCTTACTGATTAGGTATCCATGATTGGAACCTACGAATAACAAATCTTCCAATTCAATATGGATTAATGAACACATTATGTGGGAATTTCTAAAAGGGTTCTGAGTTACCCTCTTGTTTGTTAATGGGTCAAGAGCCCATGATGTGATGTTTGTTTTCCTGCTGCTTGTGCTGTGATGTGAGCCTGGATGGTTGTTGTGATATGTGGGTTCATGGAGGCCTTGTGGTTATGGTAGCAGATGACGCCTAGAGTGGCGAGTTGCATCAGTTTATGCATGTGGGTGTTGGGGAGGACACCAGGGGTGATGGAATGGGATGGATGTGGTTGCTGGTTTCTTGCGGTTTTCTTGAATGTTAATCTGCTTTGCTTTTCCCGACTGCTCAAGGCAGCTGGTCTTGCTACCCTTCTTCCAAAGGAGGCGAAGACGCGGGGGTTATGCCACGTGCTTTCCGTGTTTAGCCTCTCGAGGGAGAATGGGTATATGCTATTTCTATAGGCAGAAAAGACTCAACGAGTAGTATATCTACTAACCGTGTTGAGCCTCCTTTGTGTTTAGAAGCATAGGATGCTTTTCTAGAATTCCTGGGAATGTGGAAAAGTAATTCTTTAATGAATGTTTGATTAAATGGTGGAAATCCACGGGGATAGAGATGCTGGAATTTAAAGGTGATGTGAATCTTAAAAAGGAGCAGTTGTTTTTTAATGTGATGCCAATTCAGTTTAATGTGGAATTGTTCATTCTTAATTAATGTTTAAAGAAATAATTAATGTACAGTGGAACTGATAAAATGAGAATGGAGTAATCTAATAAAGCTCTTCAAATGTTTGAGTGCTTATAGGATACCTAGTCTTTGAAGTAGCATCCTGGAGTCTGAGAGGCGTTAGCCGCAGTTGTATCTAAGACTAGTTAATGCCCATATTGTGGATGTGAGTTACATATATATTCTATACTTTTTGTGTTTCTATACGCTACTCCACCCTGTCGGTAAGGGAAACTGACACCCCGGGGATTTTGAGCCCTGGGGGGGGGGGTGTTTTCCCCAACATTCTGATGGGAGGTCGAATGGCTGACTACCCCCTTTGGCCCCGCTCTCTTCTCTTGGTAGATACTTGTGCCATGAGGCACAATGGTTAGTTACCCCATATATGTGTGTAGAGGGCTATAATGGCTTGTGGTTATTCACACGCATATATTCTGGATATAGTACCCTATGTACTACTATAGGTGTAACGTGTATAGGATATGATGGCTTGAGGATCCTTACTCGGAGTATGGGTTTTAATGGGTTGAGGTTTTATACCCGACGTATGATACACATTATGCGAGCTGTGGTGGCTCCCGGAAACTACCTGGTTACCTTTGGATGTGAGGACGGCGTGGTGCTTCGCCCAGGTGTCTGCGGGAAAGCTTATGTCGTGAACGAGGTGCAGATTGTGGAGCTTAGCCCAGGTGTCTGCGGGCAAGCCTTTGGAGAGAGATGAACATGACTTATGTCGTTGGGGAAAAGCAGAAAACCAGTGGGGAAGTAGTAGCGGGGTACCCTTGATATTCTATGCTATATTCTATATTCTTGTATGCGTTACTTGGTGAGAGTAGCCATGGTGAGGTTGGGAACAGAGTATACCTGTTTAGGTGACAAGTTAGTTTCACTTGTTGTTCACTAGGCTTTAGCATGATTTCTTTACTTTTGCACGAGCGCCTTGGGGAGGATCCTACTGAGTATACTGTTATACTCACCCTATGTATATATAATCTGTTTTTCAGGTCACTTGGAGCAGGCTGGAGATCAAGTGGGTTACTACTATATTGTGGTTGGAGGAGGAGCTGTTCGGGCTCGTGGTTGCTGCAGTTTAACTTTTTTTGGGTACTTTTAGTTTTCCCCTTCAGTTGTAGTACTTTTTCATGACATTTCATATATGTACTTGGTTTCCTTTTATATCTCAGTTCTAAGTTGGAGTTTATTGGAGTCTATTCTATCTCTCTCTTCCCCACGTGTTCTCTTAGAGGGTAATGCCTCCCATTTGTATGTTTATTATACCCTCGGTGCTAGTCGCCAACCCGGGGCCTACTGGAGGCAGGACTCGGGGGTCATTATCTCTCTTCTCACATTGCCGGCCCAGGAGGGGTACACTTTGTGGGGAGGGGGTCATGACAGAGTGGTATCAGAGGTCTGGTTGAGGGATAAGATGGAGTTTGGAGTTAGTCACAGGTGAGGATGCATGGGATAGTAGGGCAACAATGTCATTCATGTTTAGCAAGTGGGGTAAACACTGGATACCAGCAAAGACATAGGCGTTCAGGGCCCCCTATGATCTGTTGCACGGACCTTTATGTTTACGATGGCTACTAAACAAAGTGATACTCGTTGCAGGGTTGAGACCTAGGAGAGGATCATGCATCATTATTCTTTGCGCCTGTGTTTGAATGGGTAGACCTTGGGATAGGTAACCTAAAAATTAATAATACAAATTAATTAATTAATTAATGTTGAGTCTTCCATATTCCAGGCTTAGGAGCTCTAATGGTTGTTATTTTACAGGTATGGCTCCAGGTCGACGTCCTCGTCAGGTTTGCGCAGGAGGTGCCCAGCAGGCTGTTCCATCAGATCGACGGCAGGCAGAGGTTGACGACGATGACACTTGGAGGAAGACACTCCGAGAGTTTTAGCGCCAGAGTCTACAGAAGTATGAGGTCTCCGTTTCAGATGCAGTCACAGAAGACTGGTTGGAGGAGATCGAGATAGGCTTCAGTTTGATTCGTTCTCGGAAGGAACACTGGGTGTCCTTCGTTGTGACGATGCTGTGTGGAGCAGCGAGGCAGTGGCGGTTCTTGTTCCTCAGTGATCATGAGGAGTCAGCGATCTGATGGTAGGAGTTTCGAGTCAGGTTTAGAGTCGAGTTTCTTTCATCGACTGCGAAGGTGTCCAGTCACCAGGAGCTTCTCACCCTTCGACAGGGGAGCTCCAATGTTCGAGAGTTTTGAATATGTTTCAGGAACCTTCTACGATATGCGTCAAACCAGCTACCAGATGATGAGGCCAGGGCGAGGCATTTGGAGGAGGCTTTGCATCCAGAGATCGAGCGCCAGGTCACCCCATTTATAATGAATACATATCTTAAGGTGCTAGAGAGGGAAGAGGTTGTTGAGAGGACTTTGGCTAATACCGGATCGTCACGAGAGGGGAATCGTCATGATTCATCCCGAATCAGAGCTGTGGTCCGGGGTTCCCGGTTTTCAGGACAGAAGAGTTTCCGTTCACCTGGGGGTAGGTCCCAGCCCATCCCATATCGTTTCTACGTAGGCAGCAACTCTCAGGCCTATGCCAAGGGATCAGGCGCTTGTTTTTCTTGTGGTGGTCGTGGTCATCAGCAGCGGGAGTGCCTGACTTTTCAGAGCAGTCATCGTGCACCGGGCGCTCCACTCCAGGTTCCTCCGTTGAGGCAGTTCCAGCCAAGGCAGCAGCAACAGGTTGCACCAGCTTTAGATCACCAGAGGGTAGATGGAGAAGGCAGAGGACAACCCCATGACGCTCCCCGTCCTCAGAGAGCAGAGCGCGGCCATGGTGATGGTCATCATCAGGGTCAGAAAGTTCGTGGAGGAGGTCGTGGTCAGCTTCATGCTCTAGTGTTGCCATCTCCAGGCGAGCCAGACGTCGTCTGAGGTACCCTTTTCTTGTTTTCAACCTTAGTGTCTGCCTTGTTTGATTCAGGAGCGACACACTCCTTTATATCCCCTACCCTTGTCCACGCTTTGGGACATGATGTAGAGAGGCTTCCAGTGCCCTTGGCGTTGACTACGCCAGTTGGAGGTCGAGCTAGCTTGTTTGAAGTATGTAGAGGCTGTGAGCTAGTGTTGGGGCAGCACCGCTCTTGGGGAGATTTCCTATGTTACGAATACAACCATATGATGTCATCCTCGGCATGGATTGGTTGTCTTCGGTGTAGGCTATTGTGGATTTCTACAGGAAGAAGGTCATTTTCTTTGATGAAGATGGAGAGGAAGTGGTGTCTGTTGGTGAGAGAGATCCTCGAATGAGTCATAGACGAGTTCCTTCCTTATCATCCATGATGGCTGAGATGATGTTATGTTATTCAGAGGTTGAGCAGTTGGCGTTTCCTAGGGTTGTGGAGGAGTACCCTGATGTATTTCTCGAAGAGAATGTAGCATTACCCCCTCGATGAGAGATCGAGTTTGGGATCGAGCTACAGCCAGAAGCGTCTCCTATCTCTATGTCTCCGTATAGGATGTCCCCTTCTGAGTTACGAGAGCTACTTATACAGCTCGATAGTCTGTTGCAGTGTGGTTTTGTTCGGCCAAGTGTGTCACCGTGGGGTGCACCAGTTTTGTTTTTGAAAAAGGCTGACGGCAGTTTGCGGTTGTGCGTCGATTATCGTCGATTAAACAAAGTGAAAATAAAGAATCGCTATCCTCTTCCACGGATTGATGACCTATTCGATCAACTGAAGGGTGCAAGTTGGTTCTCAAAGATCGACTCGCGGTCAGGATATCATCAGATGCGTGTAAAGGATTAGGATATCCCGAAAACTGCTTTTCGTTGTCGTCATGGGCATTATCAGTTTGTTGTAATGCCATTCGGCGTGACGAATGCTCCAGCTGTTTTCATGGGGTTGATGAATGTTGTGTTCCGTGAAGTCCTGGACAAGTTTGTTGTGGTTTTCATCGACGACATCCTTGTGTACTCCACATCTGAAGTGGAGCATCCAGAGCATCTACGAGCCGTTTTGGGAGTTCTTCGCCAACATAGGTTGTTTGGTAAGTTGTCCATGTGTGAGTTTTGGGCTTGAGAAGTTCGTTTCTTGGGGCATGTTGTGTCCCAACAGGGAGTAGTTGTGGATCCTTCAAAGATAGAAGCAGTGGTGTCATGGACAGCCCCCAAGACCGTGTCAGAGGTGCGAAGTTTCCTTGGTCTCGCAGGCTATTATAGGAGGTTTGTAGCCAATTTCTCCCAAGTTGAGACTCCTCTAACAGCTTTGACCAAGAAGGATCAAGCATTCATATGGACTGATCAGTGTCAGGCAGCTTTCGAATATCTAAAGGAGAAGTTAGTAAGTGCTCCAGTCCTTTGTCTTCTAGCGGAGGGAGTCCAGTTTGATGTTTTCTGTGATGCTTCACATCTGGGGCTAGGCTGTGTACTTATGCAACAAAGGTCAGTTGTTTCTTATGGGTCCCTAAAATTGTGTCCCCATGAACGCAACTATGCCACCCATGATCTTGAGTTGGAAGCCGTGGTGTTTGCGCTGAAGTTGTGGAGACATTACCTCATTGGCGAGCGCTTTGTGGTTTTCACCGATCATAAGATTTTGAGGTATGTTTTCTCCCAACGTGACTTGAACTTGAGGCAGCATCGGTGGATGGAGTTCTTGCAGGAATAAGACATTGAAATTTCGTATACACTTGGAAAAGGGAACGTTGTAGCTGATGCACTAAGCCGAAAGTCACGTAATGATGTTGTGCATGAATCTGGTGATTCTTGGAGAGTAATGGAGGAACTTTCAGCATTACATCTTGATATGGAAGAGGTTGGAGGTAGAGGTTGTCTTTTCCAGATGACAGGGCAGTCATCTCTGATGCAGAAGGTGGAAGAGTCTCAGTTGGGTGATCTAGAGGTGGAAGTTTGGAGAGACAGAGTTGTTTGTGGGGAGGCCCCTGATGTTTGGTCGGAGGATGAACAACACCGAGTGTTGTATCATGGCAGGCTTTGTGTTCCCTTGGCGATGCGTGAGACGGTTCTCCTATAGTTACATAGTTAACCCTTGGGGGTACATCCAGGTGTGACGAAGATGTACCGATCCTTGAGGAGTAAGTTTTGGTGGCCTGGGCTGAAGCGTACAGTTGCAGAATGCGTGTCTCGATGTTTAGTCTTCCAGAAGGTGAAGGCCGAACACCGTGTTCCTGGTGGTCTTCTCCAACACATAGATATTCCTCAGTGGAAGTGGGAGGACATCTCAATGGAATTTGTTACAGGTTTACCTCGAACTCTGGGAGGACATGATGCCATATGGGTGGTAGTGGATCATTTAACAAAGTTGTCCCACTTCATAGCAATCAAGGAGTCGAGCTCAGTGGAGGTTTTGTCGAGGCAGTATCTGGAGGAGATGGTGAGGCTTCATGGAGTACCTAGGACGATCATTTCTGACCGAGATCCTCGTTTTACCTATAGGTTGTGGAGAGGTCTCCAGCATGCTTTTGGTTCTCAATTATGCCTTAGCACTGCTTTTCATCCTCAAACATATGGTCAGACAGAGCGAACCATCCAGACTCTGGAAGACATGCTGCGCTCTTGTGTTCTTGATTTTGGAGGTTCGTGGGTGAAGCACTTACCCTTGGTAGATTTCGTTTACAATAATAGTTTTCACTCTACCATCGGCATTGCGCCGTTTGAAGCCTTGTATGGATGGCCATGCCGTTCTCTATTGTGCTGGACTGGGGTCGGAAAGTCAGCAATTCTCGGACCAGAACAAGTGCAGAATACAACAGAGATGGTACAGGTGATTCGTGAGAGGATGAAGACAGCACAAGATCGTCAGAAATCATATGCTGATCAAAGAAGGATACCATTAGAGTTTAATGTTGGGGATCATGTGTTTCTAAAGGTGACTCCTTGTCGTGGGCAGCGATGGTTTGGTCGTGGAAGTAAGCTTTATCCCCGGTTTGTTGGGCCTTTTGAGGTGTTCGCTCGTGTTGGAGCTGTGGCGTATCGAGTAGCACTTCCCCCTCAGATGAGTCGGATACATGATGGTTTCGATGTATCGCAGCTCCGTCGTTATCTTCATGATGAATCTCATGTTATCGATTGGGGAGAGATCGATATTGATGATGATGAAACCTTCAAGGAGAGACCTGTGGAGATCCAAGACCACAAGGAGAAGGTGTTGTGTGGGCGTTCTATCCCCTTAGTTCGTGTCTTGTGGCGACACGGTGGCAGGGAACAGAGTACCTGGGAGCATGCGTCACATATACGTGCTCAGTACCCAGAGTTGTTCAATGTTTAACTCCTTTCGTGTAATGATGTTTCCTCTCTGGTTAGACCTTTCATGTTTTATTTATGTACCTTTGATGTGATGTTATGAATGAATTGTTTGGGTATGGATTTTTTGTTCCCATACTCCCGGATGTCATAGTTTTGTTCTAGCTTTTGAACAACTCATGGTGGTTTTCCCCTGAGAGGTATCTTATGGGGTGGTTGTTCAGACCCCTCTTTTCTTCTAGGCTGGTTTTTAATTCTTGAGGACGAGAATGTTTTTAGAGGTATCTAATGTAATGGCCCGGACCTCTCCGGTCCATTACTTTGTGAAATGTTGGTGTTGGAGGTGTTCTGGGAGGTCAAGGGGACTTATCCCCAACACTTTGCCAATTTTCCAGTTATGTGAACAGTGTTTCCAATTTTACGAACAGTAACAGATCGGTCTCACCGATCGGTCTGACAGATCGGTCTCACAGATCAGTTTCACAGATCGGTGTGACAGATCGGTTTCACAGATCGGTCTGAGAGATCAGTTTCACAGATCGGTCTGACAGATCAGTTTCACAGATCGGTGTGACAGATCGGTTTCACAAATCGGTCTGACAGATCGGTTTCACAGATCAGTGTGACAGATCCGTTTCACAGATCGGTGTGACAGATCGGTTTCACAGATCGGTCTGACAGATCAGTTTCACAGATCGGTGCGACAGATCGGTTTCACAGATCGGTGCGACAGATCTGTTTCAAAGATCGGTGTGACAGATCGGTTTCACAGATCGGTCTGACAGATCGGTTTCACAGATCGGTGTGACAGATCGCTTTCACAGATCGGTCTGACAGATCGGTTTCACAGATCGGTGTGACAGATTGGTTTCACAAATCGGTGTGACAGATCAGTTTCACAGATCGGTGTGACAGATTGGTTTCAAAGATCGGTCTGACATATCAATTTCACAGATCGATTTCACAGATCGGTTTCATGTACAGTAACAGTGGGTGAACAGTGTTTCCAGACTCCTACAGTTTTTCCCCTTTTGACATTTCCTTTGACGTAAAATACATTTAAATACTTATTTTAAGGGCTCTTAACGCTATTTAAAATGCAATAAATCCTATATTAATTGTTCCTAAGTCTTGGAATGTTTTACCTGGTCAAACCTCGTGGGTTAATGCGATCCGTTTTTAATGGAGAATTAACTGGATCTTAAACCGTCGCCCCATTAAATCTTAAAAAGGGACGAGATATCATTCTCCCTTGATCTTTCCCTTTGTTCTCAGCTAAGAGACTCTATAACCTTTCAATCCTTTCCGTAGGAGTTGCACAATCAATCTTTACTCCTAGGATTGGTTCTTCTTTGTTTTGATGCAACCAAGCTGTGTCGATCAATCTTCGATATAAGGTATATTGTATCGTCATTCTTTGGGTTTCATCTTCTCCTATCCTCTTTTCCATAATTATACCATGTAATTTCCAATATTCTAATGGGTTTTCTTGGGGTTGGTTGGTACTTTCGTACCGCAGCATCCTACGGTGGATGCAGTTGTCGCGAGGGGAGGATCGTGACCTGTTGTGTGGAAAAAGAACGTGAGGAACTATTTGAGGTAGGGGATTCATGGCTTCTCTAATTGTATATGTGTAATCGTAGAATTAACATGATTTATCCCTTTGGATCACAATGAAATTGACCTAATTAAATACTTGAACCGGATTAAGAGAATTGGTTGATCACATGTTGTTTCTTTATAACGTGATAACAGTTGCCTCATGTTTTTCTAGATAGAGTGTTATCTATGTTTTCTTTGGTTTGTTATTCGTTCATGATAGAAATTGATAATGAACGTAAAGCCAGAATTAATTGTTAATTAATTGGCTAAAGATAAAGGGGCATATAAATTAATCTGGTTATTTCCGTTGTTGTAGTCGTTCTAATTCGAGGATAATTAAATTAGGGAAGTAAGTATGGTTATTTATTTGTGATAGCTTTCTGATTAGGAATCCATGATTGGATCCTACGAATAACAAATCTTCCAATTCAATATGGATTAACGAACACATTATGTGGGAATTTCTAAAAGGGTTCTGAGTTACCCTCTTGTTTGTTAAAGGGTCAAGAGCCCATGATGTGATGTTTGTTTTCCTGCTGCTTGTGCTGTGATGTGAGTCTGGATGGTTTTTGTGATATGTGGGGGCATAGAGGTCTTGTGGTTATGGCAGCAGATGATGCCTAGAGTGGCGAGATGCATCAGTTTATGCATGTGGGTGTCGGGGAGGACACCAGGGGTGATGGAATGGGATGGATGTGGTTGCTGGTTGCTTGCGGTTTTCTTGAATGTTAATATGCTTTGCTTTTCGCCACTGCTCAAGGTAGCTGGTCTTGCTACACTTCTTCCGAAGGAGGCAAAGACGTGTGGGGTATACCATGTGCTTTCCGTGTTTAGCCTCTCGAGGGAGAATGGGTATATGCTCTTTCTATAGGCGGCAAAGACTCGACGGGTAGTATATCTACTCACCGTGTTGATCCTCTTTTGTGTTTAGAAGCATAGTATGCTTTTCAAGAATTCCTAGGAATGTGGAAAAGTAATTCTGTAATGAATGTTTGATTAAATGGTGGAAATCCACGGGGATGGAGATGCTGGAATATAAAGGTGATGTGAATCTTGAAAAGGAGAAGTTGTTTTTGAATGTGATGCCTATTCAGTTTAATGTGGAATTGTTCATTCTTAATTAATGTTTAAAGAATTAATTAATGTACAGTTGAACTGATAAAATCAGAATGGAGTAATCTAATTAATCTCTTCAAATGTTTGTGTGATTATAGGATACCTAGTCTTTGAAGTAGCATCCTGGAGTCTGAGAGGCGTTAGCTATAGTTGTATCTATGACTAGGTAATTCCCATAGTGTGGATGTGAGTTACATATATATTCTGTACTTTTTGTGTTTCTATAAGCTACTCCACCCTGTCGGTAAGGGCAACTGACACCCTGGGGATTTTGAGCCCTGGGTGGGGTGTGTTTTCCCCAACATTCTGATGGGAGGTCGAATGGCTAACTACCCCCTTTGGCCCCACTCTCTTCTCTTGGTAGATACTTGTGACATGAGGCACAATGGTTAGTTACCCCATATATGTGTGTAGAGGGCTGTAATGGCTTGTGGTTATTCACACGCATATATTCTGGATATAGTACCCTATGGACTACTATAGGTGTAACGTGTATAGGCTATGACGGCTTGAGGATCCTTACTCAGAGTATGGGCTGTAATGGCTTGAGGTATTATACCCGATGTATGATACACGTTATGCGAGATGTGGTGGCTCCCGGAAACTACCTGGTTACCTTTGGTTGTGAGGACGGCGTGGTGCTTCGCCCATGTGTCTGCGAGCAAGACTATGTGGTGCACGAGGTGCAGATTGTGGAGCATAGCCCAGGTGTCTGCGGGCAAGCCTTTGGAGAGAGATGCACAGGATGTATGTCGTTGGGGCAAACCGGCAAACTAGTGGGGAAGTAGTAGCGGGGTACCCTTGATATTCTATGATATATGCTATATTATTGTATGCGTTACTTGGTGAGAGTAGCCATGGTGAGGTTGGGAACATAGTATACCTGTTTAGGTGACGAGTTAGTTTCACTTGTTGTTCACTGGGATTTAGCATGCTTTCTTTACTTTTGCACGACAGGCTTGGGGAGGATCCTACTG
The DNA here is from genome assembly GCA_963277665.1 of Viscum album. Classification (NCBI taxonomy): domain Eukaryota; kingdom Viridiplantae; phylum Streptophyta; class Magnoliopsida; order Santalales; family Viscaceae; genus Viscum; species Viscum album. The sequence goes on from OY728140.1 coordinate 1,207,249,830, forward strand.
AGTATACTGTTATACTCACCCTATGTATATATAAACTGTTTTTCAGGTCACTTGGATCAAGTTGGAGATCAAGCGGGTTACTACTAGCTTGTGGTTGGAGGAGGAGCTGTTCGGGCTCGTGGTCGCTGCCGTTTATCTTTTTTTTTTGGGTACTTTTAGTTTTCCCCTTCAGTTGTAGTACTTTTGCATGACATTTCATATATGAACTTGGTTTCCTTTTATATCTCAGTTCTAAGTTGGAGTTGATTGGAGTCTATTATATCTCTCTCTTCCCCATGTGTTCTCTTAGAGGGTAATGCCTCCCATTTGTATGTTTATTATACCCTTGGTGCTAGTCGCCAACCCGGGGCCTACAGAAGGTGGGACTTGGGGGTCATTATCTCACTTCTCACATTGCCGGACCAGGAGGGGTACACTTTGTGGGGAGGGGGTCGTGACATAATACATCCAGGTTTCATAAACCTTTATTTATAATAATCCCTTGTGACAATGAGTAAAAATAATATTATTTTTGTAACACTTATATTGAATATTTAACATCAAAGTATTTAATCATAGATGGAAAATAATTTTGAAATATTACATGGTAAAATTATTGAGGAAAATATATTTTCAATGAACAAATTTCTAAATCAAAAAATATTTTGAGATTAATTTAATTTGAATATATCATTGAAAACATATAGTGGAATATTTGTGAATACTTTAAAACCTTCCATAAATAATATTTCATTTCTTCGTAGAAAAAACACTCTTTACAAAATAATAAATTTAAAAATTAAATTTCCTTTAAAATAAACTTGAAATTTTATAATTTATATTGTAGAAAAAATTTAAATTATTTATTCAGTTATATATAATTTTTTATTTTGAAACCAAATTTTAGATTAAAAAAAATTTTAATCATTTTTTCAAGAAAGCCCGGAAATCTTAATAAAGAAGATTTAAAAATAAAATAAACATTTCCAGAAGAAAATATCTATTCTTCTTTTAAATAAAATGTTTTAAAACACAGAACATTTTAATAAATATTTTCATTTAATAAAAACATGAAATCATTTTATGGAATATTTACCAATCATTTAAACATTTTAATTCTGAAAATATCATATCTTTTTTGAATAACTAGTTAAAACAGAAAAAAATTTAAATCAATTTATTTGAATGTAAATATGAAGAAATTTAATCAAGCCATAATAAATAAATTGAAAATTTTTATGACAAAAGTACCATTTACACTAAAAAAATAAATAAAAATAAAAATTTTTAAATCAATTTTAGAAAACGTAGTTTTTCATGGATAATTTTTTTGAAATAATACTAGATTTTCAAAAAAAACATTCTTTTGAAACCATGTGTATATAAAAATAAGGTTATAACAACATGTAATCTAATGAAATAAATTGAGAAAGAGAAAATTTAATAGTTTATTTAGAGGTAGATTATAATATTTCATCATTAGAATCATAATCACCAAAAAATCCTGACAAACAATTATATTTTAACATAAAACATATAACACTTTGGTATCATTAAATCATCATACACATGAATTAATGAAACAAAAAAGAAACACAAAAATCATTATTATAAAAAAAATTCAAGGCATTACATAAAAAATGGGTTTTATATGTACTTCATGAAGTAAAATTAGTGTATGACAAAACGTACATCCCAAAGAAAGAAAATTGATAAGAAAACACTTACTGCTATCATTATTATTGAGCAATAAACCTCCTAAAATAGGATAACAATGATAAAATATATTCATGTGTTGTATATACGGCACATAAAATAAATAGGTGGTGTATATGGCTTGTGTCTCACCAGAGTAAAAGCGAGATGAAAATCCCTTTCAACAATATATGACTTAATTCGTAATCATAAAATTATAAAAAATATAAAATATAAAATTATTATCCAATTATTATATTGAAATATTTATATATATCAAACCATATATGGTTTTTTATGGATTTTTTTACCCTTTTAATGAAAATTATTTGTAAAATTCATATTTCCGGCTATCATTGCTTTGTTTTTCAAGTATAATTTGACATGAAATTTTTATCCACATTAATAGTTCAGGATTTTATCATCAAAAAATTTAAACAATAATATAAATATCAATTTAATTTTATATTTATTTATTATTATTCATAAATTTTAGTGATTTGAAATAAAATTCAACATTCCTGGAGGTGGTAGGTTACACATACACAAGAATATTGTTTCCATATTATAATAGAATTTAATAAAGGAATAGTAAATGGTATATTATCATTGAAAAATAATTATTACTTCCTATATGTAAAATATATTTATAAATACATTGGTTAATACATTCCATGTAAAGCATGAATGAATCACATCACATCATGACATGATTGTGTAACAAACACATGAAATACATTATCTTATTCTAAAAAAATGAATTTATGAATGTATTTATAATATAATAATTTTATAAGAATAATAATATAATAAATATCTTATATATTCAATAAAACTTTAATTATTTCCAACATTGTGAGGTTGTAATGGAAAAACAAATGACATTAGTTCATGAGGTGGTTGTCAGCCGTATACATGTACGTTAATTCCGAAACCAATTAGATTAACGTTGAGAAGGCTGTACATCATTCCATAACATAACAACATAAAATAATATAGAATATAGATAATTTATTAAATAATATTTGTAAAAAATAATGAAACTGTGGGGAGAAATAATGATAAAATGCTCAATGATGAACATTACATGTTCATCGAGCTTCCTCCATATGATAATAATAATTTCCTTCTTTAGCTGGATTTCTGTAAAAACTAAACATCATTGGATGATTTTATGGAATATGGGAATTTATATAAATTAGGATAATTCTAAGATAATGGGTTTTTCTGTATAAGAGTGGAAAGTGTGCGTCCATTATAAATGGTGAGGAGGACACACTTGGTATTTTTGAAAAATAAATGGGTGCTTCAAAGTTTTTCATATGTTACAAGGGTCAAAAATGGACCATTCTAGATAATTATAGGTGGAAAATAGAAATATCTCCATAAAAGTGTTTTTAATTAATCTTATAAGTCATTTTAACCATTGTTTTTTGTTTATTCCCAAGTAAACCAATTTTTACCATTACTGTGATAAATAATTTTTAATTTTTTAAATATTAAATATAGAAAAAAACATAATATAAACATAATATTGATTATAGATAATTATTTTTCCAAATATGGAATCAATTTTTTATAATTCAACTCATACAAGTGGAAAATTTTTAATTAAAATTTATCCTTAAAACTAGACGGGAAAGCTGGGTTTTAAAGAGTAAATGTAAAATTGTTCAAAATGTATGTTTATAAATATTTAAAATAAAACTGAATAAATTGAACAGAATTATATTAATGGATATATAATTAAACAAGTTATATATTAAACAAAATTAAAATACAATTAAATTCAGAATAAATTTCACAGAAAGGCATTTTACAATATCAATTATTTTTTTTCATAATTCATCAAAAATGAATCTTTTTTGAATATTACCAAAATCACACCCTATGATAATTAATATATGATTATTTTAAAAATGAATTTTATTTTTTCAAATAATTTTTTTAATGTTTCAAAATTAATTATAAAATAAGTACACTATAAAAAGGTGAAATAACAACCTTTTAAAAAAAATTATTGTGAAAATTTATTATTTATTATCCCTTATATGTAAAAAATATAATATGAATTTGAAATATTTTTATCGATATATAATATATAAATTTCATTAATTTCATTCACCAAAAAATCTTTCGTTTATTTTATTGATATAGAATACATTTTTAATAATTAAACAATGATTTTAGAAAAATATTTATTGTATTTTATTAATGTTTTTTATATCATTTATAATTAATTGGACATGAAAGAAATTATAATATATACATGATTAATTGTTATTTTAATTTTTCCTCTAAACTTATTAAAACCCTCCATTACAATGTCTAATAGACAAATATCATAGTAAATAATATTAATTTAATATCATTTAACTTTTTATTTAAATTCGGTGTTACATGTATGACATGATAAATTCGGGATTGTGAGTAACAGAGGACAAAATTTTTGTCATATGTAATGTAAGAAAAAATCATCATTATTAAACATAAAAAGTGATATTTATTAAAAATATTTGAAAATTTTAATTTACAAATTTTTGGGGTGTTAAAAAGGATATACCGAGGAAGGTTTTAGGTTTTATGGAGTTAAATAGGATATATTTTAATAAAAAAATTATAAATATAGTTTATGGAAAGATACCACTATAATCAATGGAAATACATGATACATTCTAAAATTATTGATCTATAGAGTTTGAACTATTCTAATGTTTAGGTATATGTCAACTTATATATTTTATGATATTCATTTATTAGTTTTAAGCAATATAAAATTGAATTACCATATATCTATGGTTAATAAATATTTATTGATTTAGTCCCATGTGATGAAAAAAATCTTGAATAAGAGCTCAGTGATTATGTAATGTGGATGGGATTTATTTCTATTTTGACCTTTCAATATACACAAAAAATCAATTATGTGTGTAATAAGGATTAATGATAATTTATAATTGTAAAAAATTAAAATTAAAATATTCTATGAAGAAAATCCTTAAAACACAAGTCGTTAAACATAAAAGTGTTATGTTGTTAGAAAATATAAAATCAATGTTTAAATAAATCTATATTGGATATTTATTTTTTAATTTTATGACATACTTCGAAAATAGTGTCTTTATTGTAAAAATACATGAAATAAATTAAAAATAGATATAATTTTAGTTATAGTATCAAAAAACCATTATTTAATAATAAACTATTTTTACATTCAAAGTGTCGTTTTATGGAAATAAAAAAAAATTCCTGAAAAAAATAATCTCATTCTAAGGAATTTATCCTAAAATTATCATATAATGTTATATAAATTAGAGTGATTGAAAATTTATAATGATGTGATAAAAATATTTCTATAAATGGGTTCAGATATCTACCTAAGATTATTGTTGAAACATTGACTTGTGTTTTGTAATGAACATGGTTGAAAAATGGTAGGAAAAAGAATAATGTTCCACCTGATATTTTGGAAATTGAAGATTTTAAATACATATTTATGGTAGGAAGGATACAACCATTAGAATCAATAAATTCAAAATGGATAGTTATACTACATATATTGAGTGTAATGAAACCTAAAAGTATGATTCTAATGGAATAAAAATAATAATGACATTAATAATTGAATGATAATAATGGATTAGATGTATTACGATTCTAGTGATAATTATATTGAATATTTTTGTGGGAATTCATGTTAGGATATACGTGGATTTTATATTCACGGTACCATCAATACTTGATTGGTTATACAAAGACATGATGCCCAAATCTATGTGAATTTTTTATTGTAAAAGCTACATTCAATAATCATTATATTTGGAGATGAATTTAAAATTCATTGAAGGTGTTTATATGATTCATTAATAACAGACTTTTAACACCATAGAAATAAAAAAATTAGTTATTGTAACTAGAATCTAGTTTTTTATTAATTTCAGAAATTATATCATAGAATATTCATTTGGAAAGAATTTTTTACATGTATCTACATGGAGTAAGTGGGATTATCTTTTTTTACAGTGATATTTTTATAAGATATTGAAAATAGTTATTGTTATTATAGTTTTTAATAACTATAATGAACGAAATAATATGTAGGTTTACTTAGAGTACAAACATAAACATTAATGAATAAGATCCACTATGGTAGATCCGATTGGTTTTTTAGACCAATTAAAAGGTTTATTAAAAAATTAGGTTTTAAAAAATACAATTTGAAACATTTTTAGAGAGAATGTTTTACAAATTTATTAATTAATAAATGTCTCCAAGAAGACATCTAAGATTCATGTGAAAAGATTAATGTGGTGATATGAATCTAATACACATTTGTGATAGATTGAAAAAATATTCAAGGTTATATACAATTTTTATTATTTCCAAAATATACTAAATGATTAGGGAATGTCAATAAAATCCAATTGATATACATTGCAGGCTAAGAGATCTATCTGATTTTATATGAGAGAGTACAAGGGATATATACTAGATAGTTAGAGAGGATGAGAAACTAGTGTTTTTGGAATAAAATACTAGAACACTTTTAGATAAATATCCTTTAATTTTATAAAAAGGAAAAGGTAATGTGAAAAATATCAACATTTATGAAATTTGATTAAATATCTAAAAATATTTATTGTTTTGAAACATTTAATGTAGTGTTAGTTGAAATGTAAAGTATAAAAAAATTGTTCTAGTTCTAGGAATCTCAACTAAAATATAAATTCATTTCATAATAAAAAATATGATACTTCAACTATGACTACTATATTGGATGTCATGTTTTGACTATGAAAATAAATATTTCTCCCATGATATCATATCATGAGGAGTCATACTCAAGGTGGTGATGTAGTAAATAGTATAGTATCCATGAAATAAAGACATTTCATGCACAATTTGCAATGAAATAACTCAATAGAAGAATGATATTATCATGTGAGGCCTAACAATAGTTGTTAGAAAGAATATTCTAGTGTAAGAGGTGGGGTTTTAAAATTTGGTTCCATAGACCTATTTTAAACACTACTATTTGATTACCATAATATATATATATATATAGTAATTTATGCCTAATTTCCCCTAAACATAAAAGTGTTGATATTTAATAATCCACTATTTTTATGGTTAAATCCTTCATTTATATGTTACATCAAAAGGTTCAAAAAATTACCATGAAATAATGGGAAAATCAAGATACTATGAAATTAATCATAAAATGATTTTATATACTCCATTGACATCATACTAACTATAAACAGATATTGTGTAACTATTATGTGTTGATGAATTATAATATGTGAGACTTATTTTCATGACATTTTCACATGGTGATTTAGTGTCGATGGTATTATGAGGACTAACCTAGTAACTGGAACACCGAATGTTTCATTTTTAATTATTAGTTTATACATAAAAACACTTGTTACTATCTCTTGAATTTTGAATATTATCATTGAGTACAATTTTGTTTTCTTCCTTGATTCCATATATAAATAATTACATTAACATCTTAGTGAGGTATCCTGCATTGGGTGGTCATTGGTGGTGACTAATATGTTGAAAAATCATGAATTAATTTCTCACATCCAATAGGATGTGATATAATGGTCCATGTAGATAAGGATGGAAGTATATTTACTAAATTAGTGTGTAAGGTAGAAGAAGGTAAGTCTATCTAGTAAGTTCTATGAATAATAAATAAATATTTTATGATGACATAAAGTGTTCTTCAAATATTATGAGATATCATGAGAAAAAGAGATTAAATTTCATGAAATATATTTATATGTATGATTTTTGTTTCTATAATTAAACATTATCTATTTATGTTCAATGATGGGTTGATAGATTCTAAACCTTATCTACTGAATGTATTCTCTACTATCGACATAAGGTCATAGAGGGTCACACAATTAGTGTATTGAAATGTCTTCCCTATTTCGATGAATATTATATTAGAACATGGTGGGACCCACCATATGGGCCTGAATGATGTTGATGTATATATGATCCTAAAAGAACAATTAAATTCCTTTTTTAGGTTTAGAATATTTTATATTAACATTATCTATAAATTATTAAAAAATTAAAGTAAATGCATAGAGAAATATTATACGATTGAATATTCTTTTAGTATTCTAGGTTAATTTACTATTCATGGTAATGAAGACTTGAGTTATTGTATTAATTTTTTCACATAGTTTTTTATTATATTACAAGTAAATTATAAAAATATAATTAACATATATGACATAATAATTTGTATATAATGTGTTTTTTATTGAATATTTAGTACGTAATTAATATTTGGGGGTCAAGCAGCCAATTATAATAATTTATTTTCTAGAAAAATAAGGAGGAGAGGGTTTTAATTTTTGGTACAATTGATCACATGATATTGAGATCACCCTTCCCCTCTTATAATTTCTATAGGGAGAATCACTCAATGTAATATATTAGGTGAATTTCTTCTTCACATATCAATGGAACATGATTGCAATAATCCTTGTCATGACCAAGGCCTCAAAGAATCACAACTATTGAACATAAAATTTAATTAATTAAATTATCATATTTATTTTTAAGATAATTTGAAAGGTCAAGATGGATCTTACATTACAATTCCAAAAAACTAGTTTTCCACAACACCACACATTATGGGCACTTTATTTTAGCGCTAATAAATCCCCCCCTTTATCAGTGATTTTTTTAGCACTATTAAAGGGAACACCTTTATTAGCTCTTTTTTCAGCACTGATAAAGGGATGCTTTATCAGTGATGTTTTTTTATCGCTAATAAAGTATATATTTAAAAAAATCCTGAAAAATATATTATTATATATTTATATTTATATTGATATAAATATAATATGTTTTTTAAATATGTTTTAGATAAGTATAAATAGTCTATTACATTTAATATATAATTAATTTATTGAAAATGGCTTTTAAATATTTTTAAAAAAATTATTAATTAATAATTTTCTAATTATCATTGATTAGTAACCATTTAATAACAATTTGAAGACAGGAAAAATCAAAAACATTAATAAAAGATCTAATTTAAATTGAAAATGTATCTCAAACAATAAACGTCCTTAAATTTTCATCCGAGTGTCTGTGTGAGATCTACCGTATATCAAATTGAATATTGCGACTAGATATATTCCATAGTTTTTTAAGGGAACATTTTGTTGCAATTTTTTGGCCAAATAAAGCCCAGATTGCCTCAGAAACTGATTTTTTAGTTGGGATACCTCGATTTCTTAACATTCGAACGGGAATAACATCAGATCGGAATTTCCACTAGGCCTTTACCACATATCATATCAAATATTGATACATTTTATTAGACATTACTAGTTGAGGAGTCAAAACAGACTTCTGGATAAGAATTTATGGTCATTTTAACATTCCATGGCTTTTCAAATACACACATATATCTATTTATTCATAAATATGTGTGTGTGTTTGTGTTTTTATATATGTATGTATGTATGTATGCATTATTTATTTATTTATTTATCAAACACACATAATAAAAATATAATATAAATGTATTTGAAACTAATCTTATAAATATATATTAATCTAGAAATAAATAAATAGATAAAAAATTATAACTAAATATATATATATATACTTATATATGAATACATATATATGTATAAATATAACTAAAAATATTTATATTATTATGAATCTATGTTAACATAAGAATATATATAACTATATAAATAAATATATAAATATATTAATAAATATATATGTGTATTATATGTGAAGGCTTGCAAGGGGGGAGGTCACGGGTTTGAGTTCAGGTGGATGCAGGGTGGGGTGCACGGGAAAGTGCAGGAGGCACGTGCAAGTGAACTGCATGGGAGAGTGGGAGGGGGTCTGCCAAGCACTAATAAAATGGGGGTCAAGAGCTTGGAGAAGCTTCGTGAGCATCTTAATTTTTTTAACTTTTATCCTCGCTAAAAAACATTGATAAAAGAGACCCCCACACCTTTATCTTCACCTCAATTAACAGGTATTTTATAGTTCTATTAATGACTTATTCATGTTTTGATAATGGCTATATTGGTAGTAGAGTTAGTTTTCTTGAGAAACTATCAACATAGAATAATTACTGATGAAATCGACTTCAACATTATTCTAGTAAATTTTGATTAAGTTTTATACATAAACGTTTCACATTTTATCGTCATAACTTGTACCCGGATGTACATTTCCATAAAAACATTATTTTTCCAATCATGAGTGACTATTTTCAATTCCTCACCCCTTTTACACACTTCATTGACAATAACATGTTTTAGGGTCATATCACCATAAAATTACATAGATCTGTATGAAAAATGGAGTCTTGATCTTATGGTTACGGGTAAACAGCTTGGTAATGGTATTTTTGTTTTTATAAGTGGTATCTAAAGGTAACTAGGTTCATTACCATTACACACACATGTACAAGGGACACTAAGGAATTATCCATGATATTTATCATTATGCAGTTAAAGAAGATAAGAATTACCTTTATGAAAATGACATGATTGAAGGTATTACCATTACATAAGGTAATGAATAATGGTTCTTCCCAACTTAACCATTCACATATGAGGTTTTGGAATGGTATTAACCTTATATAAGTTGTCTTCATTATGGATAAATGTAGAAAGAAAATATTTATTTTTCTACATATGGGTAATTGGAGGATATTGTTATAGGAAACAATATTCTTAAATATTTTTAACTCTTAATTGATTTTCATGTTTTATCCAATGTGTATAAATAATTATAAATGGGATTTTGGTGTTTTTTATTTATAAAAGGTTTATAAATTATTTATGTAAATTATTTATAATTAATATAATATTTATGAATCAATTTAATTAAAAGTATTAAATTAAAATATTTGGAATATGTGTTAACAAATTATATGGGAATTATTATGATTTAGAAATAAAACTTTCTATTTTTTAATTATAAGGTATATAATTTTCAAATGGTTATGAATATTTAAAAAATTAAAAAATATGATATTTTATATTTAAATTATTTAATATTCATGTTTAGATTAATTGAATAGTTCCAAATAAAAAGGGTCCTTATATTGATGTAATTTTTACAGCATCCAATTTTTTTGATTATTGATATGATCATGTCTTAAATGATATTTTTTATTTTATTTATAGTTTAGATAAAATTTTATAGAATAAAAATTTGAATATATATTATTTACAATGTATTTAATATCATATATATATATATATTGGGAAATATATATAATGAAAAATATGAAATGGTACATTGTTAAATTAGAATAATTTTTTTATTTTCATACTTATTGAATGAATATAATGTTAGAGAAAATATTATAAAGTTTTTATAATTATATTTTCTTTGTGAATAATTTATAAATATTAATCTCATAATTCTATATATTAAATGAAAATTTATTATAATGGGTTTTTTCTAGTTTTATACATATTATTAAATTTATTATATGATGAATGATGTATAAATTGTTGTAAAATATTAAACTACTTCCTACATAGAGCCTTGAATTTTCATTCATCGAGTGATCTATAATGAATTTATTTTTTTAATATTTCTTGATCATATTTTGTAATTGCAGTTATTATCATGAAATTAGTTATAGAATATAGATTATACATATTACATGTTAGAGTTATGATTAATTTCAAATACACTTGAGTAAATTATATCTTGGTATAGGGACTTGGGACCAGACTACCAACAAACATGTTGGATTATTGCTTGCTTAGGATAGTGAATTCGGTGCCCTATATATTTCTTCGGGATTGTACATGTGGATAACTACATTTCTTTACATGAGGTGTTTATATATCATATAGATATTATATATTTTGAGATGAATTAATATATATGAATTTTTATTTTGGTTGAGTAAATCAATCTTTTGGGTTGTGTAAAGTGTTATTCATTGATATAGTTTGGATATATTGATTTGGTGGCGTGAATAGGATTACAAACTAAAATACTAGAATAATTAATACAAAAAGATAAATGAAATGAGATATGATGGTGAGATTAAAACCCCCTTTAAAAGTATGTATCATATTCCTTTCTAAGAAAAACAATTCGAGGCATCAATCATTCAAACTAATAGGTTCTGACTCAAAACGGTTCCCCTAAATTATCTTGTGTAATGTAATAAACTGATAGATAATACTAGATCATTAATCGGTAGGTTCTCCCCTTTATGGGTTCAAATATATAAATTTTTCTATTTTTTTATTGGTTCTTTATTAGGGATAGACATAGTGGAAACATATTGGGGAAGGATTCTAGAGGATAATAGCTTATTTTATATAGAAAATGGTTTGAAAAAAGGGTATCATTATTAGCTATCAAACTATAATGTATTATATTATTTTGAGGAATCCCTAAAAAATAATAAATTATGATATTAAATACATAAAAATCTCATTTAATTGTAAAATATGGTTCTTAGACCACTAATGAATATGATGTGTTTTTAAAAATGGTTCTACATTTTAATATGATGCCATTTAACGATTACCCTTATTCTATGGTTTAAAAACATGAAACTCACCTAAAAAAATTTCTGTTGTAGATAATATCATAATCCAAATAATAAGAATGAAAAAATATTAATTAATCATTTATAAAGATAACATTAATGAAATTTTCCCTAGATAAAGTTAGCTGATGTAATTGTTATATGTATTATAGAAATATGAGAAACATGTCAATGAATATCATGTTTGGTAGAATAATTACTTCTTCAAAAAACAAGTTCATTATTTATTCATAAAGTGAATCAAAATTATTATTGAAGAAGATAATGATTCATTTAATGTCTTCAAAGGAATCTAATGAAATATGTCCAAAGTAATTTTAGTCATTCAATCATGTAATCAATATGATCTGGTACATTGATACTATTCATATATAATTATAATGATATGGTGCATAAAATGATATTCAATATGATTGGGTATGTTAAATAACATATTGAGACTAATTATTTCTAAAAACATTATTTTTCATAGAAATCAATTCTATTATATGCTTTAAGGGGAGACTATAAATGACCTATTCTAGTTGGGGATATAATTATATTTTCATATATGTAAATGTTAAAATGATATTATTGTGTTGATAAATCATTTAAAAATATTATCAAATAGTTGGGAATATATATATATATATATATATATAAACTAGGAATATGATTTCTCAGTTATAAAGTACCGTATAAATAGTATATGTAGGTAAAAGTCCAAACTGGACAAAAATATTTAGTTGAAAAGTTAAACAATGTTTCATTATAAATCTAACAATGTTTAATGAAACATAGGGCTTTTGATAAGTGATAATAGTATTTCAATAAGAAAGTATTTTAAAATATATACCATATATAGTTTGTGAAGTTCAAAGGAAAATAATTGTTAGTATTAAATATAATAGAAAATAATTCTTCATCTTTGAAGTGTATATGATAATGGATATATATTTTACTAGTGCTGTAAGAATATAGGATTTAAAAATTAGGGGCATAATTTAGTTTTCCTGTAATTTATATATTAAGTACATGAAGTAAATTGTGTCTTTATAAAACAATTGATTTTAATGGTTTTTATCATGATAAAATCAATGTAAGTAAGTGTGTATATATTATTATACTTAAATATATATGATTTGTAAATTTATTTGATTATAAAGAGTTTCTGTGAAGAAGTAAAAGATGATTAATTTTATATACACATGGTTTAGTATACATCAATTTCTATAACATTTTTTGAGAAGAAGATAATGGTAAAAAAGTTTTATCCCTGATAAAATGTATATCTATTTTTAGAAAATATATATGTGAGATGGAGTTCCCACAACCAATCTATACTAAATTATAATAATGATATCTTTTAAATGAAATAATGTTCAAAACACATAATAAAAGAATATATTATATAGAAATAATAGATTATTTAACTTATAATCTCACTAAAATAAAATAAATTCCAATTACTAACAGAAAATATTTTGATCATCTTAGGAATATATGTACATATTATTATATTATTTAATAGGCTTATGAGAGAATTTTGGGAATTGATTTTTTTATAAATTAATAAATATTTAATTTAAAAGATTTTTTATAGAGACATTTAATATATAATAGATTTTGGATGTATTAAAAAAAATTATATAAGGAGGAACATTATTTCAAGGAAATATAAAGATGGATGACATTTCCTAATAAAATGACGATGAGAATAGAAATAATTATATGTAAACAAAAAAATTAAACATCTAATAATTTGATGTCTTGCACATAATATTATATCATATGTAAAAAAGTAAAACCATTTCGAATATGATTCCTAAATGTAACCATTATTTAAATATAATAAATTAATATATTTTACTAAGTAATATATATTGTGGGATAGTTTAATATAATGGTCAGATGATGTTGTGACATGAATTTGAAATGATGTACTATGATAACAATCTAGATGGTGTGGAAAACATATGCCGAACCTACCATTTTCCTATATATGATATGACAATGTGGTGGTTTTTTGTCTTGTTTTACATTTATAAATAGTTTATGAATATTAAAATACAGAAAATAATGATTATCCTTAATTTTATCTTTCCATAATGTTGTGTACATGAAGTAATATATATAAATAGAAAATTTTATAATAATTGACCTAATTAATTAAGACATTGTGTTTATTACTGATTGATGATCATCATGAAGAATTCAAGGATATGATGAAATGTTATGGATAGTGTGATTATGGTTATTAAATAGTGATACATAATATTATCTTGATGTATAAATCAATGAATGTTATTCTTTGTGTTCACTAGATTACCAACTTGGTATACCACAAAGGGATTCATAAATATTTATTATGTATTCTAAGGGTGAATGGATCAAATTAGATTCCACAGTACCTATGGATAGTGAGAAACCTATAATAATATCGTAAACTAATTGATACTATAAAAACATAAGTATATATGTTGAATTAGATATTATGTGGGTGGTTTGGTATGTCGTTGATAAAGTCATTAGTTAGAGCTTAACAATGATATGATTTCTCCTTTTGAATGATTATTATAAAATATAGTCCCCCATTTGTGATAGACTATGGGATTGTGTAGACACACATAGATATTAAATATCTATCCAGATAGGGGATATATAATGTTCGTATCGATAAATATTAATTACATGTGAATAATTCATCATTCAATTTAATATAAAATCAGATAGTAGAGAAGAAAGGGGATTCTAATATGATATTTATATTATTCATGTTAATTGGTTACTAAATATATTAGATAATGGGATTACATGACAATACATGTTTTTATATGATAAAATATTGTGGATATATTATTATAGAGATTCATTTTTACGAATGAGTTCATACCAAATATCATTATTGATTGAATTTCATTATTGATTTGTGGAATCCCACTATTTCATTGAATATATGGATCTTTAGATTCATTTTATTCAATTCAATATATACACTTGTGGATAAATTTTGTGGTTGATCAAATGATCATTTTTGAGAATGTATAGATATAATCTAAATGTGTTTTAGAGTTGACCCAAAAATGTTTTGGATTGCTATTGAGAATTTATTAAATATTATGTGATATAAGATGAGACTTAAGATAAATTTCATGTAGAAATTCAAATTTTATCCAAAAGATTTTTAGGTATTTTTTCATGAGTTATTGGATATGATCGAATATAAGGTGTAATTTCACAATGTGTTTTGGGATTTAACTAATGTAGAATATTGATGGGAATATGTGAAAAAATATTTATTATGTGATATTTATAAATTTATATATGTAGATATAAATACACAAAATTTATATCAGACTAGATGGAATTACATTCATTATATTATTTTTTTTGGGACATATTTATTATTCTCCATCAAGGCTATCAATAATATAAAATTTAACAATAGGAAAAAATAGAGTTAAATAAATTCTAGAATATAGTGAATGAATTATCTGTGGAATTAATACATGCATTATAAATTGATGTATTAATACATTGTTCTTCAAGGATAATTTTTAGAGGCTATACAAATTCCCATTCATACAATGTATGTGGGTATTTATATGGATTATGATCCTTAAACAAAGAAATAATTATCCCAAACTTATTCCCTTTTTCAACATCATTATTTGTATATAGATGTAATAACATTCCATCGATATTGGATAAATCCCATCTGAACATTAGAGTATTCAGATAGTCTTGTGGATAGCTAAGGAGGAGGTATGATTTTCCCCTTGGTGACATCTCCAAAACTCATTGAAATGAAATCAATAATAATATATATAGATCTTATATGTGTGTAACACTTATTTTTTTCATTCTTCATTTTCTTTTTATCCTGTTGCTCATTTAACATTCATGAGGGATCCTTAGAAAAAGTTTTTAATTATATTCAATTGATTTAATAATAGTTATTATACTCTAATAAATCCACTCATAACCACCCATGTACCTTCACAATATATATAAAACCACCTATATATAACATGAATTGAGTATCACTTATGTAAATATTACAACATAATAGATGATTATAAAAAAATTCACTATAATTATCACCAATAAACCATTGTGGTTTAATGTCTTTGGATGCATGATATTTAATAAATTCATTTCATGAAATATCAAAGAAATATCTCAAAAATTTATTTATACATAGTATTATTCAAATACACAATGTACATAAAAATGTTCTTTATAACCTAGGGAAACTGAAAAAAAGGTGGGCATAGATTCCCTATAGGGGTAAATAGGGAATATATTAGCTGGTCATTATAAGTGTGCATATGACATGAATTATAGTGTGATAATATGATCACAACTTATGATATCATTCCTAAGAAGTCATTGAAAATAAATAAAAAGTGATGAAATTAGTAGTTTTAATAAAAATCACATGAGACGTAAGAATATTGAATCCTAAATTAACAATAATGATACATTAATGAATATAATTTGACTGAGAAATAAATTTGTGGTATAAAAATAAGTATTCAAAATACTTCTATTTTCAGGGATCACGTGACAAGATATTGTATTTGTAAAAGCCTGGCCCAACATCCACATACTATTGTACCAATCCTGTTTATTATGTGACCTTAGGTACACATCCCCATATGCTAGAGGATGCCAACTACTACCGAGGGTTTACTGTATATATCATTGGGATACTATACAATGTTTATCACAGTATCACAACAAAGTAAATAATTAATGTCCAAATTATAAAAAATAACCAATAAAGACTAACATCGCATGATAATAAAAAAATAGGAAAAAAATCCACTCCAAAGTATAATATATTTCATTCCATATTATGTGTCACGTTTCAAATGTTCTTCCAAAATATAGAAATTGAAATCTCCCAAATAGGTAATGAACATCATGTTAGGTTCCCTCATCATTCATTATTTCAACAAAGCCAACTAACATAGGAATCTTTCCTTAAACATATCCTGTAAATATGAAGTCATCTCGGTCCATGATCAAGTAGTATGAGTAGGGTGTGAGTACAACATAGTATGCCACCAATAATGA
Organism: Viscum album; assembly: GCA_963277665.1. Lineage (NCBI taxonomy): Eukaryota > Viridiplantae > Streptophyta > Magnoliopsida > Santalales > Viscaceae > Viscum > Viscum album. The sequence continues at coordinate 1,207,267,159 of OY728140.1, forward strand.
TATCTTGAATAATATTCAATCCCTAATAGTGTGTGAAGTTTTATAAATATTTATGTACAATAAATGAAGTATACAATTTTTACATTAAACTATTCATTATATAACCACATAAAACCATAGTTCACAATGACACTCGAACCAACAATACCTTCTCCCACCTATTCTGGAGGATGAAATTTTTCCCAAACGGATTTCAATTTTTATTTCATCCTGTGTTTCCATTATTCAAATAATTAAATTTCTCATTCAAATAATGGGGGAAAAAGAAATAGTCTTTCACCCAATGTATATTGTGGCATCAATCCCTACCAAAAAACACAGTGATCTCTTGTAATAAATAAATATATTCGGGGTCTAAAAAAATGTCTGGAACCCCATGGGTACTTTGAGAATCATCACCTATACAAGAATTTATTCATAGATATCATAACACATTGTTAAATATTTCAATCCATCCTTAAAAAAAATTCATTATTCAACCAATTAAACAATTCTATTTTCTCAAGTAATCGAAATATATAAAAACTCATCTTCATATTATCATCTCACTGAAGGTTTAGTAAGTGAAAATGAATTTTTACTATAGGATATTTGTCATGGGACTATCTCTCAACAGAAATAGTCCTTCATGTGGGACTATTTTCTATGAGATTTGAATATTGTCCCAAATACTGTTAAAAAGTGTCATTTTGTAGTTCGGGAAAGAACCCCACACAAATAATTTTGGCTCACATTCCCTAAAAAACATGGGAAATAATATTAGAAATGATACTTCTTTCTCGTCACAAATTCCATTGGTCTTTGGATGTTATTTGCGATAAGATGACTCTCGTGTCGCAAACAAACATCATGAAATATAGTTATTTGGGAAGGCCATTAATTCCCTTCAAAAACACTCTATCGGAAATTGAGTATTTGTGAAATATAACATCTTAAATACCATTTTAATTTCCATAAAAAATTTTTAATGAAGGGAATATTTGCAATGGGTAGAGACACAAATAGTTTTATTATTTATAGTAATCTCATTGTAAATAGTCAAACATGTAACATCCCAGTTCTGGAAGCCACCTAGAGGTGCCCCGTGCCCAGTTCACCACTTGAACTCAAGAGCATTTCCCCAAACACCAGAGGTTTCCGACTAGCAGCGAGCACCTTGGTAAGTTATTGGGGGAAACTATGCCCTCATTTGGTAAGTTATACATGGAAAAGAAATTAATAGTAAATAGAGGAAGCAGTAAACAATATGAAACAACTGAAACCAAACAGCGGAAGCAATGAATATATAGTAATGAGAGTAATGATGCAGCAGGAACAAGTATCTAAGGAACACAGTACACACAACAACGTGCTGAAATACATGTAAAACAATGTACTAAAATAACAGAAACTCCTACAGCATCACAATCCTATGCTTGGTTCCTTGCTCTCCAGCTCCAAGAAAACAAGTACCTGAAGTCTAAAGGCTCTTGACCTTATCGATACCTACAACAAGAAAGTTTTCTTGGGCCCAAAAGCATGGCCCAAACAGGGTGTCAGATACAATCCTAGTAGGAAATCACCCAATGGTCTGTGCCTAACAATCAATGAATACAAGGCATGTAATAGTGCAGGAAGCAGTAAACAGAAAAGCACACAGCAACCACAATCCACAGTTCTGGAATATAAAGTACACAAGTAAACAACCAAAAACCAGTAGAAAATAGGTAACCCTCTAGGTATCCTTCACAACCTAACACCTATAGTTCAACCTATAGGTACTAGAAACCCTCTAGGAGGCACACATAGTCTCACCCCTCTAGTTCAGCTAAGAGTAGACTTTCTGAGGAAGCACTCACCGTCAATTCCCCCTATAGTATCATGTCTTACTAAAGGCTCTCTGGGGAAGCACTTAATGTCTCATTCCCCCTATGACCCGCATCGAGGAACTACAACCTCACTAAGGAAGCACTCATCGTCAATTCCCCATGTGGTCTCACATCGTATTAAAAGACACTCTCGAGAAGCCCTTACGTCCATTCTCTATATGTTCTACTAAACTAGGTTCTCACAGTACTGTGTAAAATAAACACGCTCAGCATGCGTGTATCATCCCAAGTAAACCTCAAGAACTAATTGGCTATCATTCTAAGGCAAAATAGAATAACAGTATAACAAACCCACTTTCCTACAACTAGGCATGGAAATTGGGAAAAATGCCTAACAGAAAAGCTAGACCAAACGGTCGTAATACAGGAAAAACATGCATGGGTAAAACATCCAAAGCACAGAAACATTACCCTATTCATCAATAGCAATCCTCTACTCAGGCAGACAAGCAATACAGAAATCCAATCAAGGTCAAAACCGGAATACTCAATATACCGTTCAAGGATATTGGTGTAAATTGCACAATATATTAAAAGAATTCCTACCGAAAGGCACAAAACACCTACCTGGATGCTAGGAGATAAAAAGACATGAGCGATGTAGATTTATTCTCCTTAAAATAACGATGATCTACGAAAACACACAAAATGTTCAACCGACGATAACTTGAGAAAGAAGATGAATTGGTAAACAATGCTCTAGGAGAATGGAGGACTCCCCACTGCGGTTCCAACGCAATTGACGATGATCAAAACATAGAACAAATGGAAGAACGATGTCTTGGAGAAGATCCACGGCCGTACGGGTTACTCTTGGATGAAGAAGCTAGAGAAGATGACGTTTTCCTCAATTAGGCGCGACCCCGGTCCGTTTAATGAAAAAAAGTACACTACGTGTAATTCTGGGGTACATGGTGTGTACTCATATTTTCCGTACTCCGCTTTAAGCGGCCTCCACTTTACCTCAACACATCGTGTGTGTGGCCTGGACACGGCTAGCATACGACCTCACACAAGAGGGAAGTGCACGACATGTACTTGTAAAGACAACGACATGTACTGACAAAATTTCCAGAATTTCCATTTTTCACAAAAACGACCAGAAAAGAAAAAGAATACCTAAAACGGATATCCGAGTTCTTACCAACATCCCCTCTTAATGAAATTAGTCCCCAAATTTCCTTAAAGAGGCGAAGAAGAAGAAGCCCCGAACAGCTCCGGCCACTATGATCGTACATCGGCCTCCCACTCCCAAGTCTCATCCTATACTCGCCCTTGATTCCATAGAACCAGTACTAGAGGAACATACCAGCCATGAAGAACCATTGCACTACGATCAACAATCCAGATAGGATGCTCCTCAAACGATGCATCCGCTTCAAGCTCAATCTCCTCGGGTTGAAAGACATGAGATGATTTTAAAAAATAACGTCGGAGTTGAGAAACGTGGAAGACGTCGTACATAGCCTGGTACCTCTAAGGTAACTGCAGCCTATAGGAAACCGACCCTACTCTCTCCAAAACATCAAATGGCCCGACATACCGCTGTGAAAGCTTATCCTGTCTCTAAATCCTCTTGTGTCCCAACCTCGGGGCAACATGCAGGATAACTTGATCCCTGGCCTCGAACTCTAGAGGTTGTCTCTACTTATCAGCATAAGACTTCTACCGAGATTGTGCAGTAGCCATCATCATCCAAATCAACTCTATCTGCTCTAAGGTCTCCTGAACAAGATGAGGTCCCAGTAAGGCTGCCTCTCCTACCTCCAGCCAGCATAAGGGTGATCGGCATGGACAACCGTACAAAGCCTCGAAAGGTGCCATCTGAATAGTGGCCTGAAAAATGTTGTTGTAGGCGAACTCAATAAGATGAATATGCTTCTTCCAAGAACATCCAAAGTCTAGAATGCAAGCTATTAGCATATCCTCTAGAAACTGGATCGTATGCTCGGATTGTCCATATGTCTGGGGATGGTATTATGTAATCAAAATTACATGTGTACCAAATGACTTATGAAGCCCCTGCTAGAAGTGAGATGTGAAGAGTGCATCCATCTATGAGACGATGGAGTGTGAAACTCCATGTAGACGTAAAATCTCTCAGATGTACAACCATCTTAGATCATCAACACTGAAGGTCTACTTGATTGGAAAGAAGTGAGCAACCTTCGTAAGCCTGTCGACGAAAACCCAAACGGTGTTGTTCCCTCGAGGTGACCTCGGTAACCCAGTCACAAAATCCATCACGACGTTGTTACACTTCCACTCCGGAATGGGTAACTGCTGTAAAAGTCCTGTTGGTCGTTGATGTTCCTCCTTCACCTGCTGTCAAGTAGAACATCTCATGAAGAAACCAGCAATATCTCTCTTCGTACCTGGCCACCAATACTAGCGATGAAGATCCTGATACATCTTGGTGATGCTAGGATGAACTTCCCAAACAGAGGAATGGCAATCCCAGACCACCTCCTTGCATATATCTACCGGCACCAATACATGTCCCTAAAATCACAAGATATCATCCTCGCTCACTCTCCATCTGGGAAGAGGGTCCTCTCCTGACATGCTCTAACACAAGACTAAGCCTCCTGAGTATGATAGTTACATCATGTGTACCTGATCAAGAAGTGTATAGGTAACCGCTATAGAATATAGGTAAGTCTATCCATGTCTGTCGTGCACCTCTAGATGAAGCTTAGAGAACAGAGCTATCAGCTGCCACTCACTGCTGGCCTCCTAAACTGCCTGAATCTGAGTTCTCCTGATCAACCCATCTTCCACTGCATTGCTCGTTCCCGGCGTATAGGCGAGATCAAAGTCAAAATACCAAAGATACTAGACCCACCTGCATTGCCTCATATTCAGATCCTACTGAGTGAAGATATACTTGAGACTCTTATGGTCGGTGAAAACCATGACATGCTCTCCCATATGGTAATGTCTCCAATAGTGCAAGCCATGAACAATAGCTACCAACTCCAGATCATGGATCGGGTAGTTCCTCTCATGTGGCCTCAACTGCCATGACCCATACGCAATGAATGGATCCCCCTGCATAAGCACAGTGCCCAAAATGATACCTGAAGCATCATAATAAACAGTGTTGATCTTGCCAGACTCTAGAATGACTAGTATCAGTGCTGACTTCGACCTTCCCTTCAGCTCCTGAAAGGATGATTCACAAGAATCTGACCAAAAGAACTTCTACCCCTTCTTGGTCCGACCTGTCAAAGGTGCTGCTAGGCGTGAGAAGTCCGGAATGAAGTGTATGTAGTATTTATCCAGCCCTAGGAAACTCCGTACCTCAAAAATATTCTTCGGCTACTCCCAGGAAACTACATCTCTAACTTTCATTAGGTCCACAGATACTCCTTCCTCTGAGATGATGTTACCCAAAAAGTGAATCTGATCCATCCAAAAGTGGCATTTCGAGAGTTTAGAATAAAGCCGACGCTCTCTCAGTGTACTCAAAATGTTCTCAAGATGGGAAGCATGGTCATGTCGAGTGTGAGAGTAATCCAAGATATCATCCATGAAGACCACGATGAAGGAATCCAAGTAAGGATGGAACACTCGGTTCATCAGCGCCATGAAAACTGCAGGCGCGTTCATGAAACCAAAGGGCATAACCGTATACTTGTAGAGACCATATCTGCTTGTGAAAGTTGGCAGAGGTATATCTGATGGTCTAACACGAAACTGTTGATAACCAGACCTCAAATCGATCTTCGAGAACCCGTAGGTTCCTAGAATCTGATCAAAGAGATCATCAATCCACAGAAAGGGATATCAGTTCTTGACCATCAAATAGTTCATATTCTGATAATCCACTCAAATCCTAAGGGTACCGTCTGCCTTTGTCGCAAATAGGATAGGTGAACCCTAAGGAGAAGTAAAGGGTTGGATGGAACCCTTGGCTTACAACTCCACCAACTACTTCTTGAGCTCCTGCAACTTAGGTGTAGCCATTTTGTATGGAGGAATGGACACTGGTCCCAGTCCTAACATGAGCTCAATAGAGAATTCTACATGAAGCTCTGGAGGAAAACCTGAAAATTCCTCTGGAAAGACATCCCTGAAACGATCCACCACTGGAGGGAATTCCAACTATGAAGTCCCCTGGTCATCCAGAAAATACTATCAATCTAGGATTTCAACCTTCCTAGCCCATGATGCTCGAGTCCTACTCGACTTGCCTAAACACCCCCTTCGCCTTTATGAAGAAAAGATTCACCCTCTAGTGAAATGAATCTCACCCTGCCTCGATAACAGTCAACTACTGCTTGAAAGGGATCTAACCAGTCCATTCTGAGAATAACATCATAACCTATCATCTCTAGGACATAGAGATACTATATGAAACGATACCCTACAACCTTGAGTGGGCACTCTTTGCACTGACATACAATAGATGTCCTCGTCCCCAAAGGTGTGTCTAGTGTCAACATGTCGGCAAAAGAAAAGATACAAAGACCAATGCTCTCCATGATAGTAACATAGATAAAGCTATGCATGGCACCAGTATCCAAAAGAGCTAAAGATAAAACTGATGCTACTAAAATCGTACCTCGAACTGTAGAAGTTCCGAGATCCTACTCTTGAAAGGACTGTTTCACGGCGAAAGACTGGCCTGCACCATAGCCCTACGACCCTGCCTGAATGCTCTGAGCTGATCCACCCAGCTGACGCTAAAAGACTGGTGGTTGACCGCCACGGCCTCGACCTCCACCTAGGCCTGAATGGCCAGATGAACTCCAGTACCCCGACTGGTGAGAAACTGGCGGTGCTGCTCCTGAATGAGGAGTCATAGACGAACTCTCGTCACCAACTACTAGTGAGAAAACCTAGCATAAACGCTAAAGGTGACCCATATTTCCACAAGATCAGCACTCCACAGGGTCTCTCTGGCACTATGGCCTCGTGTGCCCTGACCAACCACACTGGTAGCATATCACATGGCTGCCTGACAATGCATCTCGCTTCCTCGGATCACCGCAAATAAAATTTCTACGGTGATTCTTGTTGTCATCTGGAGGAATACTAGCTCTGGAAGCAGAACCGCCCGGGCTCGCAGCTCTGGAGTCTCTCAGATTGTGCACCGCAACCAGTGCCTAGTTGACGATGGAAGTGATAGAAGTCAAATATAATAGATTCACTTGCGTGCGGATCTCCCGCCATAGACCATCATCAAACTTCCTCACTATGAACATCTCACCCCCACCCCAGAGGGGTGTGAAATTCTATAGCATAGTGAAACAAGAGGATTACTCCATAACAGAAATATTACCCTACTCTAAGCTCATGAACTCCCGGGCTCGGTCAGCCCTCAGGGTTTCTGGGTAGAAGTAGTCATAAAAGACGCATTGATACTCCTCCCAAGACATAACCTGCTGATGAACCACCTGTGAGATCAGGTCCCACCACCTCTTAGTGGAGTCTCTTAGCATATAGGCAGCATGCTTGACCCACCTCTCTAGAGGCATCTCTAGATGCTCAAATAGGGTCAACATGGTTTCCATCCATCAATCTATAGCCTGAGGTCCTCTTTCCCCCATGAAAGTGGGAGGATGCAGCTACTGGGAAACCCATGTCAAGTAGACCATGGTCGGGGTAGGAGGCGGTGCCTCCTAAAAGTTCTGCATCATCCTCATAAAACCTTCCCTGAACTGCACATCAGCGCCTGCGACAGGTATGACAGCTGGTTCCAAGGCTGGCTCGACCGAAGGATCGACAGGAAGTCCCTGATCAGCCATATCTGGCATCTGATCACTACATGACAACTAACGTACAACTGGACGACATCTCGGAGGCATAGCTCTAAAAAGATCAAAACATACCTTAGATTAGGAAAAAAAGGATAGATAACCAAGGAGTACAAAATGAAAATAGGAGATAGAAACACACAATATTTACAAAATAAGACTACACGAAGTGTATAAACTCTTCACGGCGTGTACTTAAATATGTTTACCTTCCCATGGATCCTTTCACGACTAACCCACACGGTCAACTTAAACTGAGACTACAAGGCGTGTTCCTGGTGGACACAGCGTGTAGTAGACAAGGTTTCAATGACCCGTGTTGCTAGCTACACGACCAGATACACAGCTGAGACAACACAGTGTGTTTCGAACAAACAAGGCATGTACTTGAAGATTTTTCCCGACCCATGTTGTTGGCAACACGATGATGCAGCAATTACCTCATTATTTAACAATTTAAATAAAATGGAACGATAATGTAAAATCTAAGACCTAAACATTTCCAAAACCTATTGGAAGAGTGTATTTATAACCCTTATCACCATAGCCTCAATTAAAATCAACGTGGTACCTTTAAAATCCGAAACATATTCTAAAATAAAGTAACATTTCCTTACTTTCCAAGAGTGCCCCTCCTCAACTCTTATAAAAGGCCCCCACCTCTACCCATTTACCCACACCTCTCAAGCCTTTGGCTCGGCCAACCACTTCCCATTTTGTCTCTCCACATCCCTCTATTACTCCTAGAAGCCTCACATTGGGCAGAATTCTTCCCAAGGAATCCTTTTAGCTCAAATCAAAAAGAGTTACCCGATTTAAAGGTAGTGTCTTCTCTTGTGTTCTTTTGTTTTATTTTGCTTCTCCAACCCCCTAAAATATTTTTATTATTTTATTTTGCAACAACTCTGGTATCTTAAATATACTAGGATATTGTTATAAGAATCATTAGAGCTAAACATACACACACCTACATCTAATGGTTAAATAACATACTGTTTCTGTGGATGGAGAATTTCTGCCTCACGAAACGATGATAGTTCAACACTCATATAACACCTTCAAAGGTGGACAGCAAGATGTCACTATATTTATATATGATATATAATATTTTTATGTTTTAATTAATCTTATGTATTTTTCTTTTGTGGCATTCCTTTATGATTTCCATTGTGGGTAAAACAAGATAATTTCATTTTAGGAAGTGTGGACTACCGCCCCCTCAAAGTGATTGGATTCGTTAATGCCATATGTGGGATGTATAAAGGATGTATTTAAAGTTATTATATATTATTTATGTTACATATAAATTATGAATATAAATCTGGAATTAAAATATACATACCTCTCATTTAGTTTTAATTCCATTAATATGACAGAGAAATGAAAGTAGCGTTCATGCGTACGTACGGCTTACCGTCTCCATGAACGGTGCATTTCATTTCTTACCTCTGAATGATTATATAATATTATAAATGCATGTATATACTGGATATATTTGATATATATGATATTTACATCATGAATATAATTCTTGATATAATGGATATTTTACTACATGAACAACTTGAAATTATAAAGAGTTTATTTTTGACTCAAGTACCAAGGATCGACAAAACGACCATTATTAACATAAATAATTACATAGTTTTAATAACATGGTAATAAGTGATATTAAAGGAATAATTAACTTGAAAAAGGTTCTTAATCAATTATAAATTAACTCAAGTTTATTATTCAGGAGATTAAAGAACGATCGAGTCATGTCGGACACGAGGTAAGGGATCCAACCTCTCTCTTTCTTTTTATGTACTCTCTATTATGTCATATCTTTTAAGCTCATATTTATTATGTTTGGGGATGTTCTTTTATATTCCTAAAACTTTAATTTTTATGTTCATATTATGGGAGACCATATTTTATCTCATAAATCCATTTTTGGAAGTTTAATTGGTGCCGTTAGGCTGCCAAGTTTTCGTAAGGGATTTTTCATCTCACTTTTATCCCCGTGACATTTATGCTATGTTTGCCACTATTTCTTTTGAGTGGGGTATGTACTGCACATTATTATACACTTTTTGTAGTATAATTTCATCTATGGGTATTTACATATTCATTGTATGACCCTTCTTCCATGGGGTGTACTTTTCGAAAGTTACCCAACGCAGTAAGGGGACCTTTCACCATCCTTTTTTTAAAAGACATATTTTGTTATGTCTTTTAATTAACATAGTATTATGTTGGGATATGTTCTTTGATATCCATATTTATGTAAATTTTATGTCCAAGTGATGATATCCCCTTTATCTCTCTCATCAACCCTTTTTGTAAAATTTTATGTGACACCGTTAGGCTGTCGAATTTTACCAAGGGAACTTCTTAACCCAATTTCAATTTATTTGGGTTCAACATGTAGTTATTGAATATGTCATCCTTTGAATATGTGTGAATGGCCTTTTATTGTTTTACACTTAATATCCACTTATATTGGGTGTATTTATATTTGTCACACATAATTATGAGATTGATTTATCCTTAATTTAAGGATACATTCTTTATAATGGATTTCATCGCATTTTACATTTATTTCGAGACTTCATTGTTGTTATGCACCAATTCACTCTTATATTGTGTGTATACTATCCTTTGACTTATTATATCATGAATCCCTTTATTCCCATGATATTATAATGTTCGGATTAAATGTTATTCCGCAATTATTTGTATTCAAGAGTCTCTCATTTTGTTAAAAACTCTTTAACAAAAATATCGTTTTAAATGTTTTAAAGATTTATTATTCTAAATATTTATCTCTAATGTCCATGTTTTAAAAATTGTTTTCAGTATTTATTTATATGGACATTAATTTTTTAAATTTATAATTCCAATAAAAGCTTCAAAGTGGTATGGGACACTTTGATTGAAAAATCTCTTTTAAATGATTTTTGAAAATGGATTGATTAATTCAATATCTTGGAATTGCTTATTTTGATTGAAAATGAAATGTTGTTATTGAAATGTTTATATTTTCAATATTTTATGTGTAATGATGGTAATTGGACATTTTATGGGTGGTTACGTGATAAACCATATGACGGGTGGTGCCGTGAATACCAGGATGGGTGGTTACGTTATAACCTCCAATGCATTGGGTATGAAAGTCAGCCGTATGGCTATTCCATTAAGTATGTGTGGAAGTCGACCATATGGTTATTCCATTTAAGTATGTTTATGTCCCAAGTTACCTTTATATGTTACGTGTTATTTATATGGGGTTTATGGTAACCTTTTGGTTACAAAAGGGGTAAGTAATGATATTTTATTCAGTGAAGATTTTTTACTACTTCTTAAAGATGAAAGGTATTACTTTGATAAAGTATACATGGTTTACTTGCTGCTTTGAAAAAAATAACAGTTTTCATTCTTTGTGTATCCCTTGCTGATCTTTTTATGCTCACCCCAAGTTTTTTTTTGAAATTTTTTTCACAGGGCTTAATGTGGAATAGGGTCAAGGATGGGATCAAGGGAATGTTATGCTATCTAATACATGGAACATGACATGTTTCGTTTTAAGATTTTTTTTATTTTGTGGAAACATAGTAGAAGTGTCTACTATTTAATATTTTGAGATGTAATAGTTATGACCTAATTGTCTAAAACTCTAAACCTGAAAACATCCTCAATGTGAATTATTCATTTAATTAATTATTAATTAATGTTTAAGGTTGGGGCCTTATAGTTGGTATCAATGGTCGGTTTAGATAACTCTAGAGGTTAGGGTATTCTCTAAGCATAAGTGACATTACCATAATGGTTAGGATTTCAAAAATAGTCCTAGTTTTAGATAGAATGAATGAGTAAGTATATCTTAGTGTTTATCTTCCTCATTAGTACATGATGTTTTTGTTGATATACTCACACTGACCTTTTTGGTTTTAGTAAATGGCTAGATCTAGAAGGCACCAATGTAATAGTGGATGTGAAGGAAACTGTGACAGTTTTCTGAGTGAGAAACTTAATGATATGGGAGCTGCAATGAGAAATCTTGTGTTTATCCTCAACTAACTATCTGGAGCCATGATTGACCACCTAAACCTTAGTGATTTATATAAGGCATCATATATGCGAGAAACAAATCCCTACAGAACTACAGGTAATAATCATAAAGGTAAGTGTGTTCAAAAACCTATGTGTCAAATATGTGGAACAAAACACCTAGGAAAATGTTTCAAAGGGACATAAATATTCTATAGATGTGGAAATGACGGTCATAAAGCAAGAACCAGCCATGAAAAAAGGAAGCAGCCAGTTGACCCGAGGAAAGGGAAAAAAGTTCTTTCTCAGGGATCAATTGAATGTTTTAAATATGGTTTTCATGGTCATTATTGAAACACATGTCCTATGAAGAAGTTTCAGGAATGGGATCACCAAGATCGTACAAATATTTGTTTACCAATATCTAATGCCATTCCGATTGAGGATGAAGAAACTGACAATGACCAATCAAAGGTATGGATTATTTCATAACCTTTGTTTTCCTATTTTGGAATCTTAGGATATGATTCATGATTTTGTTTGTAGGAAAGGATTATTTCAGAATAAGTTGGAAAGGAATGGTTAATGGATCAGGAAGAATGTCGAATGAGAAAGAAGTCAACATGTAAGGGCTTCAATAGTTATGGTGAAATTCTTAAGATTATTAAGTCTCTTTTGATGATGGGGTAACATTAGAATACTTTTTATAGTATGTGTAACCCTGATGTTTGATATATGAAAATTTTATTCAATGAATTGTTATTTTTTCTTTTGTGTACATAGTTATAAAGAACCATTTGGGTTTATATTATTCTTACATTTGAGGTAATTATGGGTTACTATATGTTATGATGTAAAGTGAAAGGCATGAGATAAAATTGAGGTTAAATTATGTTATGTTTATTTTTGATGATTTTATCTCTTTTTGGGGGATGATTTGAGAATTATATAGTTTGGAAAAAGGACAACACATAGACCATGTGACAACCCATCGCGTTGGACAAAGCTGCGGGAATCGAACCCACAACCAAAGTGCGACTAGTATTTATCGCCTACCACTGGACTACGTGAAGTCCCTGGTTAGTTTGACAGACTCTTTTTAGTTAGATGATTTTATTAATTAAGAGTATGTTGATTTTGGGTTATCTATGGGAATTTATTAACCTATCATGGAGGATATGTGATTAGGTTAATTACTTTTCAATACGAGCCTTTAAGAGCAACTGATGTTGTTTGGAGATAAATGTTACGATTTAACTTGGAAGACAATGTGACTAAGTCCTTCAAATATTTGGGTTTCAATCATAGTTTTCTTTACTTTGAATAATTTTATGGACAAATTGTTTATCGAATGGTCCTCGTTGAACTTTTGGTTTTGTTGGACAAATTTTGGAGATTAAGAATAGATTTTCTTTTTATAAAGGGTTATCCTTTTCTTGATTATCTGATCTTGTACTAAAATTTTTGGTTTTCGTTTTGGTTAATGCCTAAAGTCATGGGAAGTATATAGTTCGCTTTTGTGGATTAGGTGATTCTCAAAAAGTTTATTATAATACTCTTAATGTGAACAAGTCCTCCTAAATACTCGTCTTTTGGAGAAAATATGAGATTGATTACGGAATCTAGTAAAAGTTGAAATTCTATGTGAAAAGTAAGTATGTTTCCGTAAGATCAAAAATAAATTCCTCAATGAAATGTAACTTAAAACAAAAATGTTGTCTGTTAACTATTCCTACTGGGGAATCGAATATCGTTTAACCCATCACATGTTTGTGATTTTCTTATGTTTAACTTTCTCCTAGACATGTTTACTATCACTCTCCCTCAGAACATGACCCTTTTTCCCCTCCATATCCATGTTTTCATACATGGAATCCTAGTATTTGTTAGCTTGGATGACCATTGTACTTCTCTTTTTTTTAAAGTGATTGTTTTACTGACTCTTGTTACGATGTGGGATTTTCAATGAAGTTTCCAAGACCAATTTTAATATTGTGAGGACGAAATTTCCAAAAGGGGGGAAGGATGTAACACCCCAAGTAAATAAAGAATATGTCATTTTCACATTTATCCATATTTGTGAATAAAATATTAATATAAATTTAAAGGGGAATCTATGCTCGATGGAGTACCCAAAACGCAACAACAAGTTTCTTGGGAATCTTACGTTGCACTCTAATAATAAAATAATATTATTTTAAATTGTAGTTAACGCCTAGCCGTTGAAATGGAGGGAGTGAACAGAACTAACTACAAAATGATTATATATATTTGTCAAATATTTTTACTTTTTACAATAAATTTTAGATGATTAAAAATGCGAATGAATCCAATTTTAAGCGTAAACATTATAATATTCTTTAAAAGGTTGATTAACCGCCTTTCGATGACGAACCTCTTTTAAATCCACATTTTGACAATTTTATGTGTTATATTTGACAAAATAAAATTCCTCTTTAGAATCAGGACATCAAAATTTACTTTGTGTAAATTTTTGGTATTTTTCGGATAAAGTTCATTTTTAATGAATAGTAAAAAATGTAGTATTTTAATTCAAAACCTCGTTTTAATCTAATTTATTTATATGATTAGATTATCTTTTGAATTGGTTTTAGAGTGAAATTAGAATATATTTTTACCATTTAATCCAATGGTGGTCATTGGAATTAATTTCACTTTGAAATTGGACTTAAACTAGTGTAGATCTTTTAATAGATATTGTTTCTTAAAAAGACGCTATTTGTTTTGACAGCGGGAATTAATTATTAAATTAATTAATGCAACTTATATGTTTTTTATTTTGAAAAATAGAAATCATTTTTGAATTCCGAATATCAAAAATAGGTTAGGGTGAATTTTTGGTATTTTTCTGAAAAACATCAATTTTTGATGAATAGTGAAACCACTAAGTGGTACTTAATAAGCTGATTTTTCGTTTAAATGATATTTTACAACCACATTGTTTTGAATTTCAAAAATCCGACATACATGGTTGTCATTAAGATGTAAAATGTGGTTCAATGGGATTAAAATAAATTTTTGGTAAATTGTATCTTTTAAGTTTATTAATCACGATTAGAAGTAATTAGTGTAATTTAAGGTAAAAATAATTTTTTAATAATAAGAAATGACCTAGACACATGTCCTGCCCCCATTTTATGTGTCATGATTGATCAAGGAAATCCATGGGTCAACTTGGGGACTCCATGGAGCCACTTTGGCAGGAAAGTGACATTAATACCTTTTTATTTAATGTTAAAAGTAAAATGTCACAAACATGTGTTGTTTTACTAAAATAATTTTTATATGGGGTTATACAAGTTAGATTTTTGACTATAAATATTCATTGGAAAGCTAAAAGGATTTCTTACATCACAGTAGTTTTTTTTATAATTTTTAGACATTAACTAAATTAAATTATTTATGACACCATGATGATGAGCGATTACCTCATTATTTAACGATTTAAATAAAATGGAAAGATAATGTAAACTCTGAGTCCTAAACATGTCCAAATCCTATTGGATGAGTGGATTTAGAACCCTTAACACCTTATCCTAGAAACATATCAATTTGGGACCTTTAAAATCTGAAACGCATTCTAAAATAATGTAACATTTCCTTACATTCCAAGAGTGCCCCTCCTCTCCTCTTATAAAAGGCCCCCACCTCTACCCCCTTACCCACACCTCTCAAGCCTTTGGCTCATCCAACCCCAGCCCATTTTTCCTCTCCACATCCCTATATTACTCCTAGAAGCCTCACTTTGGGCAGAAGTCTTCCCAAGGAAGCCTTTGAGCTCAAATCAAAAAGAGTAACCCGATTTAAAGGTAGTGTCTTCTCTTGTGTTCTTTTGTTTTATTTTTCTTCTCCAACCCCCTAAACTCTTTTTATTCTTTTCTTTTGTAACTACTACAGTATCTTCAATATACTAGGATTTTTTTATAAAAGGAATTCGAGATACACTTACACAAACCTACATCTAATGGTTAAAGAACATAATTTTTTGGTGGATGTCGAATTTCTGCCTCACGAAACGATGATTGTTCAACACTCATATAACACCTTCAAAGGTGGCCATTAAGATGTCACTATATTTATATATGATATATAACATGTTTATGTTTTACTTAAGATTCTGTATTTTTCTTTTTTTGTCATACCTTTATGGTTTCCATTGTGGGTAAAACACGATAATTTCATTTTAGGAAGTGCAGACTACCGCCCCCTCAAAGTGATTGGATTCGTTAATGCCATATGTGGGATGTATAAAAGATGAATTTAAAGTTATTATATATGATGTATGTTACATATAAATGATGAATATAATTATGGATTTAAAATATACATACCTCTAATTTAGTTTTAATTCCATAAATCTGACATAGAAATGAAAGCAGCGTTCATGCGTACGTACGACTAACAATCTCCATGAACGGTGCCTTTCATTTCTTACCTCTAAATGATTATGTCATATTATAAATGCATGTATATACTGGACATATATTTTATATATGATATCTACATCATGAATATAATTCTTGATATAATGGATATTTTACCACACAAACAACTTGTAATTATAAATAGTTTATTTTTGACTCAAGTACCAAGGATATACAAAACAACCATTATTAACATAAATAATTACATAGTTTTCATAACATGGTACTAAGTGATATAAAAGAAATAATGATCTTGAAAAAGGTTCTTAAGAAATAATTAATTAACTCAAGTTTATTATTCATGAGATTAAAGAACGATCGAGTCATTTCGGACACGAGGTAAGGGATCCAACCTCTCTCTTTCTTTTTATGTACTCTCTTTTATGTCATTTCTTTTAAGCCCATATTTCTTCTGTTTAGGGATGTTATTTTATATTCCTCATACATTAATTTTTATGTTCATATTATGGGATACCCTATTTTATATCATAAATCCATTTTTGGAAGTTTTAAGTGGCGTCGTTAGGCTGCTATGTTTTCGTAAGGGATTTTTCATCTCACTGTTATTCCCGTGACATATTTGCTACATTTTCCCCTATTTACTTTCCGTGGTGTATGTACTGAAAATTATTATACACATTGTGTAGTATAATTTCATCTATGGGTATTTACATATTCATTGTATGAACCTTCTTCCATGGGGTGTACTTTTCAAAAGTTACCCAACTCGGTAAGGGGACCTTTCACCCTCCTTTTTTTAAAAGACTTCGTTTGTTATGTCTTTTAATTCACATACTATTATGTTGGGATATGTTCTTATATATCCTTATTTATGTAAATTTTATGTCCAAGTGATGATATACCCTTTATCTCTCTCATCAACCCTTTTTGTAAAATTTTATGTGACGCCGTTGGGCTGTCGAATTTTACCAAGGGAACTTCTTAACCCAATTTCGATTTCTTTGGGTTCAACATGTAGTTATTGAATATTCCATCCTGTGAATATGTGTGAATGTACTTTGATTGATTTACACTTAATATCCACTTATATTGGGTGTATTTATATTTGTCACGCATAATTATGAGATTTAGTTATCCTTAATTTAAGGATACCTTCTTTACAATGGATTTCATCTCATTTTACATTCCTTTTGAGAATTCATTGTTGTTATGCACCAATTCACTCTTATATGGTGTGTATACAATCCTCTGACATTTTATATCATGAATCCCTTTATTCTCATGATATTATAAAGTTTGGATTAAATGTTATTTGGAAATTATTTGTAATCAAGAGTCTCTCATTTTGTTAAAAACTCTTTAATAAAAATATCGTTTTAGATGTTTTAATGATTTATTATTCTAAATATTTATCTTTAATGTCCATGTTTTCATAATGGTTTTCAGTATTTATTTAGATGGACATTAATGTTTTAAAATTATAATTCCAATAAATGCTTCAAAGTGGTACGGGACACATTGATTGAAAAATATCTTTTAAAAGATTTTTGAAAATGGATTGATTAATTCAATATCTTGGAATTACTTATTTTTATTGAAAATGAAATGTTGTTATTGAAATGATTATATTTTCAATATTTTATGTGTAATGATGGTACTTGGACATTTTACGGGTGGTTACGTGATAAACCATATGACGGATGGTGTCGTGAATACCAGGACGGGTGGTTACATTATAACCTCCATTGCATTGGGTATGGAAGTCGGCCGTATGGCTATTCCATTATGTATGTGTGGAAGTCGACCGTATGGTTATTCCATTTAAGTATGTTTATGTCTCAAGTTACCTTTATATGTTATGTGTTCTTTATATGGGTTTTATGGTAACCTTTTTGTTACAAAAGGGGTAAGTAATGATATTGTATTCAGTGACGAGTATTTACTACTTCTTAAAGGTGAAAGGTATTACTTTGATAAAGTATACATGGTTTACTTGTTGCTTTAAAAAACTAACAGTTTTCATTCTTTGTGTATCCCTTGCTGAGCTTTTCATGCTCACCCCAAGTTTTTTTTTAAATTTTTTTCACAGGACTTAATGTGGAATAGGGTCAAGGATGGTATCATGGGAAAGTCATGCTATCTAATACATGGAACTAGACATGTTACTTTTTAAGAGTTTTTTTATTTTATGGAAACATAGTAGAAGTGTATACTATGTAATATTTTAAGATGTAATTGTTTTGACCTAATTCTCTAAAACTCTAAACCTGAAAAGTTCCTCAATGTGAATTATTCATTTAAATCAATATTAAGTAAGGTTTAAGGATGGGGCCTTATAAAACCATATTTATCAAAGTACCAAAATAGAAGAAAAAAAAATATTATACATGTTGTAATATCATAATCTATAAAGACAAACATCACCTGATAATAAAAAAATAAGAAATCAATATCCAATCTAATGAAGTAAATATGACATTCAATGACAAGTTTCCTATGAAAAAATTAAATCCCAAAATAATGACACTGACAACCCTCGAATATAGTCTAAATATAATGTTTATTTATCACATCTTGCTCCGCCTAACTCCACCCTCAAACATAGGTCACTCAATCTTTTCATTTTCTACACACATAAAGACTATTTAGGTACTGATCAGGCTGCTCGAGTAGTGTGTTATTAAAACACTTCAGGAATCCAACAACAGCCTCAAAGAATTACCAATCTATAACAAGGTATGCAATTTTATAAATAAATTGTAAAAATAAAAAAATAAATTGTTTTTTACATTATATTATTATTTAAATAACCACCAAAAACATCATTATCATGATGAAACATGATCAATCTTTATATGTTTTAGTCCTTTCTCGAGTCTGAACCTTTATAATAGTGATAGTATAAATTATTTCATTAGGTGTTTACATTAATTAAATAATTCTGATATAACTTTAGAACAATGGGGGTTCAAGAGTGGAAATCTAGAACCCCATTGTTATTTGGAGTAGAACTCAGTATTAAAATTCAGTCATAGATATCACATAACATTGTTCCAGATATCAAAAAATGTACCATCAATTAAAATAATTCATTATTCATCCCATATATCTAGTTCAATTATTTAACATTGTTTAATTTATTAGACATCATTTTCATATTATCGGGACCTACTAAGGGTGGAAACTAGTTTGAATCATATAATCACACCACATGGATCACTTATAATTTCATAATCCATTAATCAATATTTTTTATAATCCCATTATTCACCGATTTATTTATCCAATAATAATCAAAATTCATTACCATATGGGAAAACCAATTAATTATTTATTTCAATTTATAATTCAATTTTCTAGCATATGAATTACTATTAGACAATCGCATACACACATCTATAATCATTACTATGGGATTTTAAATTTAGACCACCATCCAAAATGATGTTTGGGGTCCTTCTTCAAACTGCAACCCCCAAAATGGAAATGAAATTTTATTAATAAAAATGGTGTGGGTTATCTATGAATAAAACCATGATCAAGGTTAAATGGAATGAAAACATCAAAACCTAAATCTAAAACCAATCCAAATGGAGGAAAACATTATTCCACTTCTGTTGGAATGTGATTGGAGAGAGAGAGATAGAACCAAATATGGATTAAATCACATTTCAAAGTAGAGATGGTCTTTCAATAATATCATCAATTCATCAAATAGGGGTTTGTGGTGACTAGGAATCTTCCTGAGTTATTCCAATATTTATAAAAATAGGTTAGACTTTTGGGTTGGTAAATAAGGGATAAGACAAGGGGTTCTTGAAATTTGATTAAAAAATTTGGATGAATAAAACCTGTGTGGGTGGTTCCATGGTCATGGGAGCACAGTTTTCCAAATACTGCAACTTAATTATGTGCCTCAACTTAGGGGTGCATAGTTTCTCTTAAGCTTCCAATGATTTTGAAAATAATGCTTCAACTATTTAAACCCCCACTGTTTCAGGGTGCATGGTTTGGGAGGGTGGAAGAATGGATTGTCAAAACTGTATGCCAACCATGAGCCACCTATTGTCTCAAAAAAATGGGGCACACTATTTTAATGAAAAACCACACAATATTCCATAAATATGCACTAACTCTACACAACCACTTTGTCATGAAGAATTTTAAAATTTTACTTGAAACATTCCCAATTTGATTACCAACAAATATATAACAGGATAGTGGTAAAATAGTACATGAAAAAATTCTCAAGAAATCTATAGAATATTTGGGATCTTACAATAGGGTAAAACGATCCATTATGAATTAGGTTAACTCCACATTCTTATAGATTTTTTATATCAAGGTTTATCATCGTGAAATATAAATGAATTTTCAACATGGCCATGTACCTATGTAAACTCATAATCTTAGGAAAACAAACTATGGACCCTATTCACCATTGGATAATCTACCATTTAATATCATGAGTGTTAAAAATATTCTCATGTAACATTAGGCCTAAGATCACCTCCCACCAACCAGTTTGAAATCACAAGATATAAAATATTACAAAATTAATGGGAGGGAAATAACATAATACCTTATCAGATAAAATAATAATCACTTCATATGTATTCGATAAGATCATTTTTTTCTTTCACCATTCCTTGATAGTTAAATAAACTATTAATAATGACATGGGTTTCAGGAAACATAATAAAAACATCATCATCATAATAAATCATGAAAAAATAAGTTGATAGTATCCTAAGAACATATCCATAATAAATTATATCAATAATTTAAGGATTTCAACATGAAAAAAAAATTTATTTAATTAAATTGATAAAAATAATCTATAAAAAAATTTAATACATAACATTCTATTGGTAATGTCAAAAACTAAAAACTCCAAAAAAAAATTTGAATGTGGTTTTATTTATAAAACCATTAAAGGATTCTTTTGGACATATAATGAAAAATATGTTGATAAAACCATTTAATTCGATAAATGATATAGAAAATTATTCTTCTACTACAGTATATTTACAGAAGGATGTCTTATGGAATAAATTTCAAATAATAATTTTTAATTATTTATTGTGTATATCTATGTTTAATGGAATACACCATTTTTTCATCACATAAAATGATCTATAAAAATTTATAAAAAAATTTATAAACATGATAATGAAAAAAAAGATTCCCAAATAAGGATAAAATAGATAATAATATATTAAAAAAATTATTTTAGTCTTCTTGAGTTAAAAATATGTGAGAATTACATTATAACATGTAAATTGTAAAATAGAAAATTCCTATAAATAGTGATATTGTAACATAATGCTCTTCCTCCAGTAACAACACACTTCATTATCACTATATACTCATTTATAACAAAGAAGGATATATTATATATCTATTCCAAATCAATATTCATAATTATCATTATAAATATATATCTAATGTAATTTCTAACCACCAATTTGTTCAAAATTTTATATTGAAATAAATATTTTATTGTCGTTGGTTCATTTATCAAATTATTATCATGTTAGAATATTACATTATGTGATCCTTTTCCATGGTTTCATCATCTCTAATGTCTTAAAAATGTTATAAATATCTTATCTATTCTTCATATACACTTTTAGAAGTAGCTTTGTAATGATGCAATGAAAAAGGAATTACACAACTTCTTAGAGATGATTGTGCACATGCAAAAACATGGTATATATTGATTTTTAAATGGTTGGAATTATTGAAAATTAATTAATAAAATTAATTTTAGAATAAATAATATTATATAAATATAATATATATTAAATACATCTATATGTATGAAAATACATGATATGTGGTGATGAAAATATTAATATGTCATGTCATCTAGATTGGTGTATGTATGTACACAAAAGAAATTGCTTAATTTTTTATTAAGTGGATATTTGCTATAAAATTAATGTACTATTAAAATAAAAACATTTATGAATAGTAATATTAACAATTTAACTATCTAAATAATATTATAGAATATTTGGAAAATGTTTAATTATAATGAAACATTATAAATGATTGTAGGAACAAGTACCTATTCATTGGAAAATATCAATTGAAAATCACATTGTGTCTTCATTGAGGGGTATTATGAGAATAATAGAACCTCCTGGACATGGGGATAAGTGAGAGTAATGTACATGATAATATATATATAAAACTAAGGTGCTCAAGTGGTCTTCAAAATTTATAAGATGAGATTCCTTTTTATAAATGAGGAGAATATAAATCTAGTAAATATAGAGAACATCAAATATATAAAAGTTACTCTTAATATAATATTGTTCCTATACATATATTTTAAAAAAACTGGTTGGGATAAAAATATCCACTAAGATAATGAGATTAATTAAAATGTTTTTGTATATCATTATTAATTGTCCCTTAATTTTATCCCTTTTAACCCATTTGATCTTTATCATGGTTATCTATTTACCCATATATCTTTTTGTTAAGACTAAAAATGACATTGGCCTCATAAAAAATTCAGAAAATTCTGTTTCCAAACACCAAATCTATTTTATAATATTAAATTTCAAAATTCATTAGAAATAAATTCTAATATCTTCACACAGAAAATGTTAATACATTTTTTTTAAGAAAATAATTTTTGGGGATAATTTTATTTTCTCATTACTTTCCTAGTAGAAAACATTAACATATTTTTTTATTCAATTAATATATAACATATCTATTTTATTAATACTATTCACTTATTTTGGTTAATTTTATTTCATAACATTAATTAATATTATTAACATAATACATGTTTTTTTATTAAAATTTTATATTAATTTTAAAATAAATTTTATATTAATTTAACACCATTTGATAAAAAATGAATGAATGACAACTCATTTTTTCCTCCCATGTACCAATGATTTCCCTTATGATTTATACACAAAAAGCGGTTATCTTCAAAATTAAAAATGCAGAATATAAATAGTGTTTGTAAAAAATACATTTATCTTGGGATTACGACACTAATATTACATATGATTTATATAAAAATTTATAGAGACAAAATTATTCAATGAAAATCACTAAAGGAATTTTTTCATTCATGGAACATCAAATGTGATGAAATTGTATTGAATCTTCATACCCCTATGAATCCATTTATAATTTTTAGTAGATAAAACATGTATTTTAATTCCTATCAGAACCTCATTGTTTCAGATGTACAATGCTAGAGCCCCTATCCTACTCCAATATGAAACTGAATATGGAAATTAAATTAATTAATCCATTTCATACTCATATTTATTCAATAAATATACATCACTCATAATATACATTGAAAAATATCATATTGTGATTTATATCTCAGTTGACTTCATCGTCAAACTAACAACCTCTATATAAAAAAATTCCCCTAAATGGATGGAAAGATCCATATTTCGGTATCAACAATCAAATTTATGGATGTGATGAGTCTTAGTTCAACAACCACATTTTAGAATACCCAATATATTAGAAGAATATTTTATTTGGTTTAAATAAAACTAATATAGGATCAGTATCATATCCTTTATGATAACCACAAGTGAGATCATGTGAAATCATACTCTAAACTGAAAAACATTTAGATTCACTTAGAATCTGAATTCCATTTAGAAGGATTCCTATTCATTATAACACATTGGTTGTTATCTTTAATAATCATAAAAATTAATAAAATTTCATATTCTATTATTAGATATTTTTAAATACAATATTTTTTAACACTCATTATGTAGAGAAATATTCTCAATCATTCATAATCAATGTCTTTTGGTGAACTCCACATCATCTTGATAATGGTTTTCCACATTGGATACAATGTGGGTAGTTTCACCCAAAAAACATCATTTTATTTGTTCATTAATAGCGATTAGAAATCAGAAAAGGTAAATATTATGTGAGAATAAATAATATATCATAAAAGATATGGTTATAGTATATTGGTCTAACATGAATGTAGATAAAATATCAATCAATATACACATATAAAATTTTAAAATTGAAAAAAGTCTTATGATAAATTATAAAATTATCATATGTTTCATCTTCTCACAAAATATATAATAATGATCAATATCAAAAAAGTAATTTGGGACTATAAAAAAAGTTAAGAAACTAAAAAATTAATAAGTGAATCAAATGATTTAAAAAATAATATGAAAAAACATATATAAAAAACAATAAATTGAAAATATTAAATTGAATTTAATTTAGAAACACATATATTATTTAAATACACTCTTATAATGTTTACATTTAAAATATTTTACCCAATGTTTTTTTAATTCCATCAAAATAAATTTTCTATAATAATTTGATTGAAGAAAATAAAATAATATACTAAAACATATTTAATTTTTTTAAAATACTTTTATCATTTAGTCATTAAAATATAAATTTTAAAGAAAATTTCCAAGTAATTAAATTATAAAACTATGTTAACAATTATCAATTAATTGTCATAAAATTATCATATAAACTCCAAAATTATCAAAATTAGCAAAAAAAAAATTGTAATATTATATCAATTTTATTCCATATAAAATTCCATAAAACATAAGATATTCATATCCTAAAAAAATGAATGAGCCAAATTATATGGGGAAGAATAAACCTCATGTGTGAAAAAAAGAAAATACCATAAAGAACTAGTTTTCAAATTAATTTTCACCTTTGACCCAAATGAGTTATAAATGTGATTGACCTTTAAAAATTGAAGGGTTTTAGTGGAATGTCAGTTTTAGATTTTAGAAAAATTATTGGAATAAAGTAAATATAATTTATGTTGACACCAATTAGAAAATCAAAAATACTATTTTCCTCCTAGTGAAATGGACACAAATAATTATGAATATTATAAATAGAATTAACAAAATATATAATAGAGATAAATAATTATAAAAAATGAATAATTATCTGACTGAACAGCTAAAAAAAATATTCAACCATGATCATGATATTCATTTCTTATCCATTTTTATAAATATCATTTTAGTTTAATTCAATTAAAAAAGATCAACATCATTTAAAAATAAATATAATACCCCAAAAATATTATAGAAATTTAATATCATGATGGAAATAAAAAAATATTCCCAATTTCATCTATGGACTAATGTAAATTAACTTAATAAAAGTGGAATCTCAAAATTTAATCTTAATCAGAATTTTCTTCTAATTTAAATGAATATACAATCTTGAAAACATAATTTGAAATATTAATGGGTTATTTTTGGGTGTTAAACATTGAAGTACAATTTATATCATTCAATACCCCTCCAAATGTTTTATTAAAAATATTAGACCAATTTTTGAATCATAATGTGTGATAAATATTTGAAAATAATAAAAGATTATAAATATATTAAACTGAGTAATTTGAATGTGTGTCCAATGATTACAATACTCTTTAAATAGAATGTTACCATAATATTTAAAATGAAATTTAAAATTAATATAATAATTTCATGAAATTTATCCTTCTATAATAGAGGCCTAAACATTATTCATTGATTATGAAAAAGAACATTGGAAATTATAAACAAAAAGAAAAAACATCCTCCAAAATATCTATGCTACAATAAATTTTAAATGGAAGGAAAATTCTCCCATACTTACTAACATATATTGAGAATTACTATTCTATCTAACACTATCTAAAAAATATGAAACCATCTTTAGAAAAAAATTATATTAATTAAAAATTAATTTAATTCTCCTAAGATAGTGAAGGTTAATATTCCTTAGTTAATTATAATACTACACTTATCATTCCATAATTGTAATTTCTTCTAGGTCTCCAGCATTCAACTCCTAAAATAATAATAGATGAACATAGTATTTTGAAATCATGATTTAAAGAACTAAACAACCATAGATATTGTTTTAGGATGTTTTATCTTTAATAATCTGACATGTGACTCTATCATGGACAATGAGAATCAATATAATTCCACTATATGGTTTTCAAGGTTTCAATTATGAGGAACTTGTACCGTAGTCTCATTCTTCCTCAATAAAATTCAAGAAATTTGGTAGAACCATAGAAGAAACACAATAATATTTACTAATATAGGAAAAAATAAATCAAACTGAATGGCCATGAATTGGAATCCATGAAGGGATGAATTTATAGTCCTCTACTAGAATTTATAAATTCTAAATTATCAAAGATTATGATAATATAAAATCTACTTAGTTTTCCCTCAATTTATTGATTAAATATTTTGATAGTGTCTTTAAATGTTATTTTTTCTTATCATATAAGTGACACAACCCAATTTACTAGAATATTATGGATGAAAATATTTCTAGTCTACATGGATTTATGCATTGAAAGAATATGTTCATTTATTGATTTAAACAACAGAACTACATAAAAAAATAAATCTATGTTATAGATATTTTATTCTTATATATATTTATCCACCACCTTATATATCCTATATATTGATAGGAATCACTCCAAATATCATCAATCCAACCCTACTCAAGTAATATACTCTCCGTCTTTGTTTCAAAATCAGTATTCATGGATTTCTCTACCCAAATATATTTTTATTGCATCTCCACTAGATAGTGAAATTATTTCCCCCAATAACATCTACAAGGAGACCATATTATGTGCATTTTAAAGGTTATTATATAGTCCCACAATACCCTGGTGAGTATCAAAGACTACACATTCATGTAACTAGGAATTGTTTTCTCTAAAAAAAGTTAAGCACCATGTTGGATATTTAATATTTGTCCCCAGAATATGGATGGTAGGACATATTAATTCATTAAAGGAAGTTTATTTTTTCTATTAATTATATTAAATTATAGATTATAATCTATGTTTCATTATCTGTGATAAATTATCATAGAACCCCTAATATTGAAAATATGTTTTTCTTTAAAAAATTGATCTCATAATTATTTTGATTTCAATGAGGTGGGAATACTTATGATAGGACCAAATTGGGATATAATCAATAATGAGTGTGGGGTTAATCAATATGGGAAAATTTTAATAATAATAATGTTTAACCCTTTTCTCTATTAGACCTATTAGAATCATGATTATATTATTCTATTTTACTTATTATATGTAGGTATATGAATGTAGGTAAAAAAACACAATAGTTTCACATGGTGCAATACCCAATAAGAGTATCTAGTATTTTCAATCGATGATAAGTAATCCAATATATTTAAACCAACATAATAATCATTTAATGTGGTTATATTATATAGGTAACATCCTTTCACTTACGTTTCACAATATTCAGTTGATAGTTCATGATCCCTACACTCAACTACCACTCACCACTTCTTCTTTATACTAGCCCTGATGATTGTATTAACCTATTAAAGTTATCTTCAACACCGAAATGTCATCCACTAGATGAGATCTCTATTGGATGTCATAGTGCTTATTTATTATCCAATTATTATTATTCGGTTGTTTCCTTAACAATAGCAGTAATGAAACATCCCTTCATTATTTTCATAAAATAAATGTATATTTCACTCTTTCTTGTTCCTGCTATTAATATATAAATATTTTTACAATGATTAATTATTATTTTTCTTACTTCATTAAGTTATTATAGACTAAATAAATATCAATAAATATTTATAAAATATCTTTCTATTCCTCAATATCAATGATATGAATACTCTATGGAATTTAATTATAGACTTCCTTGATATAATCTATCATCTTTTACTATATCAGGTCTCTATCGTTCTTTTTGACTTATTAAATGTCTATGATACAAATTTTCTCTGCACTAAAATTTTTACTTCATTCAAGAATGATCATTCACACCTAAATAACCTCTCTCAATTATGTCAATGGAAGATCATGCACGTGTTAGATGGAAATATAATGTTTTTTAAATTTAAATATATATGAAATTATTCACTTAATTTAATGTTATATTCTAACCATGTTTGGTATTTTAATTTAGTTTAAATTTGGAATTATTGTTTTAAAAACACTTATTTATGGTTGGGTGTCTTTGTGTAAGTGTATGAAAATTTTCATACCATAAAATGAATATTGCGTCATTATTTTCTAATCCACAACACCAAATTGGGTATGTAGAAATTTTTTCCTTCACATAAAAAATAACAGTTTCATGAACCATTCTAATCACAAAAAAAGTTGATGAAATATAATACTATTGGATTCATTTATATAAATAGAATTATTAAATATTTATTCTTTTCATAACACAATTCATGATACTCTATAACACAACATCGTTGGAGTACTATATATTTTCATTGGATCCTAGTACATTTAAACATTCATTTGATCAGTAATGGTGCAAAATTTCCAGAAAACATGGAACACATCCTCATCAAGAATGTAATACATGGTTCTTCTTCTTCGAGAAAATAAGTGAAAAGTTCTTCTTTTCACTATATATGTAAAAAACCGCAATTTACATATATGAGAGGAAAATAGAAATTCATTATTCTTAATTGAAAATTAATTCTTAATTATTCAACATTTTTATAGAAAATAACGATATCTTGATAATAAGAGAGTGGAAGAAACAATTTATTGGCATTGGGAATAGACTTTATAGGTGACGTTTCACCACCTTGATCTATCCTAAATTAATGATAATTCATACATAATAACAAATATATTTGAAATTTCAAATATCTTTTACTTTATGTATTCTTAAAACCTGGGATTCTCATGTTACACATATAAAGGGGGAGTCTTATTAAAAACTACTTTCTTCTACCATACTCCTAATCATTCTATTTATCAACTTCTCATAGTTTTAGCATATCGAAATCATTTCGGAATATTTATACTTGAGCATCATTTTTCAGCATTGTTTTCATTAGGTAGTGTTGTATTCTTCAAATATAATATTTTAATATGTAATGATCGAATGAATTACAAAATATCTTCTTCTTATTTAGATCTCAATCATGAAATAAACTTAATACTTGATTCATTATAGTATCCTTGGGCTCAGTTGATTCCATCTTAACATTAAACATGTATAATAAATGACATCATAAATATATCTCAGGATATAGATGATGGTAGCTCAATCAATTATCATTGATTAACTAGATCGAATTTTAGCTATTATGAATGTATATCTATATAATAAATGAATTGGTCTTGCACCACTTACATCCCATATCAATCTCTAACATTGTTGGGAACTCAATAACCTTGAATCTCATGTCCTCCACACCTTGTGCCAACACAATGGTCAACACTCATGTAAATAACACACATTATATATGAATGGCCATCCCAATACCCCTTGTACGAAAATGTTTGCACTCATTAGGTGTTTTCAAATCACTATCACATGTGTCTGTATACACACATTCCATCCATTAGGTGCTCAACTCATGACTCGATGTAGTCTTATGTCGATGGATCTCACTTGTGGTTGTGGATTCATCCCACAAAGATGAACATTGATTAACTTCGACTTTCTTGTAATGGTTACCCCATTTTTTATAATGTCCCACTAAATCATAGAATATATGATCATTCCATTTATCAATATCCTCAATTTAAGAATAGAATGAAAAATATAATAATAATTTTCTTGTCATTCATGTCAAATTACTCTTGATTATCATTAAAAATTATATTTTTCATTTTCATCATTAATATATTTATACAATAATGGAATATTTCATGTTCTTCATATTAATTTCTCAAACATCATCCAATCAAAAAAACAATTTGATTCATATTATCCATTATTCATTTTATTATTCAATTTTATTATTAAATTTTATTTATGATAATTCTTTTAGTACTCGTCCATGAGATGTAAGAGTGGTTTAAGAAACTATATACATGTAAACTCTATGTCTTCAGACGAACATCCTAAATATTATAATACTTCAGTGTTTCCTATACAATAATTTATCAAAAAATAAATTCAAATTTTCATCAATTATAGTCATATTTGACAGTTTAAAAACATACTTATTTTGAAATACATCATCATGTTGATATCAATAAAATCCTGCTATTTATTTGACTATCATTGAAACCTAATAGAAAAAATTAACAAAAAGTAGAACTCACGAAAAAAAATTACCTATATGTCTTCCACCAACATTGAAAGATTTTTAAATTCAATAATGATATACTGATTCTAATATGAATATGGGAATGCACCCTAAAATACCATACCCACAAAAATAAAACATTTATACCCAAAACATACTATTTGGATACATATTTTTTCCCATAAATATTTGATAACTTTTGGATGTCATCACAACATACTAAAAAGGTTAGGGAATTAATAAAGTGTATAGGCTAAAAGAAACAATCCAATAAAACATTTTGTGAAGTCCACTATCATCCATGATGGTCAAACCATAGTGCATTATTACATCTTTCTACAATGTGAATAATCCTTTCTCATGCACACACCTCGTAATAATAAAATCAATAAACATTATAATAAAAATAGGGTTGTCTTAACTGTTTTTTTAATCTAAAATATGAATTTATTCCTTAATTTTTTAAATTAAATCTAATGACCACAGAAACCATGAAATATTAGAACACTGAATACTAACAAAATTTATAACTTGAACAAAAATTATTTTTTCATCCAATTAATAATAATTAATCTCTCTAGGATTAGTGGATTAGGTACTAATAAACCTAGTCCACTAATAACCCAATAAATTTTCAGAAATATTCTCATATTTGATTTCTAAAATAATTTTTATTAGAAAATTTATATATGTAATAAATTTATATTATACCACTTGTTGGATAGAAAATAATTAATATAGAATTTTTGGTTAAGGTTATGAATTTGGGTCTTATCAAGTAATGAACAAATTATTTATAGAAATACCTAGATATAAAAGCTATTTCTAATAAGACGTAAAATTATTATCAGAATATTTAATTGGCCTACTATCATTTTACAACAAATGAATCCACTTTTCATTACATTTTCATAATAATGATCAAACAATCACTAAACTTGTATCACATCGAATTAAAAATTGTAACTTTAAATTGAGGGGTAAGTATTATTGTTGATGATGTGAGGTTATCAATAAGAATATTTAATTATTTATTACATTTATCATCAAACTAAATGTATTTATATCTCTATAATATAGATAATATATTGAATTTGATTATAAAAAAAAATTAATTTATGATTATTTTGAAAAAACTACATAACCTAAGAAACATCTACCAAAATTGACATTCATAGGAGTAAGCATATTCTTAAAAAAACCGAATCATGGAATTATTAATTTTTATACCACTACATGAGAACATATTTCCAAGTATATTTTATTTGATAACAATGAATATAAATTTCTGTCCAAATTTAACACAAAATTACTCTATCATAATCTCTCAAAAAATTCTATACTTCAAAAGATCATTCAAAAGTAATTCCATCAATTGAGAACTCATCTATATAAATCTATATCATCATCTAAATAATAATATAAATGATAAAAATCATACACTATTGAAATATATCTCAAGAACTCTGTATTCCAACAGTCCTTCCCTGTATAGAAAATGTCTAAATGGGGAAAATAAAATTTGTCTTTTCTTGGCCTCCTAGGTCAACAACAATATAGTTCAACTAAAATAGCCTTCTATAAAATAGAAAATTTTATTTTTCATCTAACCTATCTAGAATTTTAACTATTACTTTCATGGGAAAATGATCATTCCTAGTGGAAGAATTTAACATTCTATACACTATATTAACTCTACACATAATTTCAATTATAACATGAATTTGTTCAATTCTCTCATTATAGAAAACATTCATACCTCTCTTATTTGGTAAATCGTGCGGTGGAAATATCAATGTTGTATATGATATGTAGTTAATTATTATATCATATAAAAAAATAATGAATTAATCACTCTTAAACTATTTTATATATCAATTTATATACCCATATAATCTTCACATGTGATCATATTCCATTTATATTATATATATATATATATTGAATGAAGTGATAATACATTTTATGTCAAAAATATTATATCTAAGGGTAGTGTTTAATTTTTTTATTACAATCAATAACTTTTGAACATCAATTTAATTCATTCTATGAAAATGAGCACATATAACAATTTCTATTCACTGAAAAATTAATATTTTTATTGATAAAAGACGTTTTAATCTCATGTTATGAATCCTTTTAATGGGAAGGAACAATCTTTTTCCATTGAGTACCTAAATCATAAAAATGAATCTGATCAAGAATATGAATGTTTTATTAATGTTGAATTTCATGATACGATATTAAAATTTTATACTATAGCCCAATGTGTTATGATCCCTATATTCAGTGTCACATTTTATTGAAGATAAAATTACACAGAAAAAAAGTCAATTGGTGCCAAAAATATCTACCTAAAAATAATAAAAGTCATATACCACTAAATTTAAAGTAGGGGAAACAATTTCATCATTTCATAAAATATCTCCTAGATGGGATAAAAAAATTTGTCCTCTCGAAAACATCCAAAAACTATATGATTCTTGTTTTCTAGAAAATGAACATTTAAATAATTCCAAATATTTTTGTTTAAAAATAACAAAAAAAACTATTATTGTAATATACCTTATTTTCCATAATCAAATATTTCCAATAAAATTATTTTTGGTGATCTATGGATTCCTTAACATCATCCATTTCAACTATTTAATTGTTCTCACCAAATATTGGTTCACAATAATTTTTAAACATAAGAAAATCTTATGATTTCTCACAAAAACAAGAACAATTCTTGGATCCTAAAACATTTATAATATTTAGTAAGATCATGTATCTCATATGATGAAAGGATATGTATAATTATTGATGAAACCCGTGTTTTTTAATGTGTTTTGAGTGGTTTTTGGATTTGAAGTCACTTAGGGGATGTTTTGTGAGAATCAAAGAGACCATATTGTGAAATTATTGTATCGTATAGACTCTCACACCTAAAAGATGTAATTCATAGTTTGAACGAGATAGAAATGGGATAAACCAATTTCATTAATAGTTTATAGACAAAAAATTAATTCACATTGTGAAATAGTTTATTTTCCATGAAAATAATCATAGAGGAAGCAGAGAAAGGGATTCTATTCATCTAGGGAATAGAAGTTGAAGACCTATATTTCTATATATTATTTCATGGATGGTTCTTCCTCTTCTCATATTGGTTTGAATTGTTTCCCATCAATGGAGGTATCTTAGGGAAAGATTAATTCTCCATCGTCCACAATCTATTATATTATATATATATATATATATTAATATTCCAAGGTGATGTATTGTTTATAGAATAATTCCATATTTTTTTGAATATATCTGGTTTTTTTAAGATGAATCTGTGAGAATAAGGTAGAATGTATTTATGTTCCATTCAATTATATGCGTGTTATGTGATGCATAATAAATGGCAAGAGTATAGTGGTTCAGTAAGTCCTTATTTTAACTACTTTTTTTTAAAATTGTTATTAGGGGATGAAAAAGGTTACAATTTTATATTAATGGATACATTTTACCGTAGTATGGAAAAGGAGGGGTAAAATGGGGTTCTTGGTTTTCTATAGGGTGTTTCTTGTTATGTTATTCTGTTCAAGTGATACTACGACTAGTATGGATCCATGTAAGCATATTTCGAATAAACTGAGAGACATTGGGTGATGTTGAACACCAAATGTGGGGAGAAATGGTTTTTTTGGGTGGTGCAGATGGTTTTTACTGATGTTGATTTTGGTGATGTGGTTCTCAAGAGGTGGTTGAGGTTTAATAGAGGCATTAATTCGGATTTTTTATTATTTTTTCAAACATGGGATTCATGAAATCACATTTTATGTGATGTGAACACATTATAGAGGATGAGTGAGTTATTTTTGACTACTTAGTGTGGGTGGATACCTTTATAAATAAATTAGTTTCAGGGATAGTAATGAACAATATAATAGATCAGGTTCTCTGCAAAAAAGGCCACAGTTGATGGTGTATGAGATCATAAGAGGGGCGATACGATTTATTCTATGTTTGATACTTCATTTTGTAAATATAGAAGAACATTTATGTTCTTGTTTTAGCATATCATGATTCTAATTAAATGAAAATCTAATGTGAGTATTTCTAAAGGACATTGGTTATGTATATGTAGTTACAATTGGGGTGTCAGACTAAATTGAAGGGGTTATCTGTAGAAATAAGAAGCTGGTAATGTGTTGGAAGAGGATGTTGTATTGTATATAAATGGTTTAAGTAATGAGGGTTCATCCAGTATGACAGAATTTGGATGAATCATTTTACTCCAACATTGGTTGAATAAGGTAAATGATTCATTATCACAACTAGGAACTAGTAAATTAGATTATATGAGGTATATGGATTGTTAATATTTATTTATGAATTTAATAAATAGAAATTTATATGGATGTAATCAATGAAATTTTTGGTGGTGGCCTGCTGAGTTCATACACACTTGCTGTATGAGACCCTTGAAACACATGAAGACTTTATGGATTTTAATATAATTAACCAAACAAGCTCCTAGTTTGGAAAAGTGTGACAAATAATATATCAAGTGTACATGAGATGGATGATCTATAATTTTGTGGGGGACCATGTGTTCATTTTATGAATGAATGTAGTGTTACTATGGGTAAATGTTCTTATATATTAAATAAATCATTCAATAAGTGATCTCGTACACTTAGGTAACACTAAAATGACATGTAAGTATTACCTCATTTGTATTTCCAGATTACATTTGGCTCATTAGTACAGTTGTCTAATATTTCATCTCTAGATATTAGGTTAAAACTTCAACAGTGATATTACCTATATAGTTATTATCATTATCCCCAGAGGTTATATTTACCCCATTATCACCCAATAGACCCATGATATTAGTACGTATCATTTATCATATTGGTTGTTACACCTATGTACATTTATTATAATATTGTGAAGAATTAGTTTTGATGATTCTATGGATGGTTGTGATAAATTGGAGTCCTTGGGAATTGGATACAATGTGGTAAAAAGGTTTTTACTATTTCTATGTGGTATCAGGATTCTATTTTTGAAAACAATAAAATTTTTGGGATATGGAAGGGTAGAGAATATGAATTTTTTAGAACATGGGGTTGATGTTGTTTTTTTCATCTAGTGAGAAAGTGAAGAAACTAAAGTGTAAGATACTTAATAAAATATTGTTTTTTGTTCTGGTTTTCTGGGTTATGGTTGATTTATTTTATTTGGATTAAATTATACTTGATGGTGCATAATTTTTCAAACATTTGGAACGAGTAAATATATTATATTATTATAGTATGATGGTTGTAACATTGGTTTACATGAAATATATATGTATTTGTGGTTGTCTCATGGATCATAGAATGATGTAAATGAGATTTATTTTAATATAATAAATCAAATGGTTTATCAATGCGTGAAGATTAAAT
This sequence comes from Viscum album, assembly GCA_963277665.1. Classification (NCBI taxonomy): domain Eukaryota; kingdom Viridiplantae; phylum Streptophyta; class Magnoliopsida; order Santalales; family Viscaceae; genus Viscum; species Viscum album. The sequence goes on from OY728140.1 coordinate 1,207,302,750, forward strand.
GGGATTATAATTAAAATTTATGTAGTATAAATCTATATATATAAAACCATGATAACAAGGGTCAACAATATTAGGTGGATTACATCATTACATGTTTTAGTGATTTTTATATGACTAGTTTATTTATGTTAGGGGGTATTTACTTTTAATGTGTTACTAATATGAAAAATATCATTTTCTGGTATTGCCTCTTGGATCCATTCAAATCATTCCTCCTAGTTATGTGGTTCATTTTGTTATTTTTATTTGAACCTACTTCTATATGTTTTATGTAGTTCTATAAAATGATATGGGTTGATAGGGGGACCATAGCGCGAAATGATATTTGATATGGACATTGTATAGAAGTGTATGGGTGGTAAGATGTTCTATATATTATAGAGTTCCCATTTTGAAAAATCTAGACAATTATATTGGTATTGATCATGGTTTTTGGTTCTCTACATACTGACACCTAGATGACCTGTGGTGGATAAATAGGATGTAAAGAAATGGATCCTCTACTGCATGCACTAGAAGAGTGTCATGAGTGAAGGGGTGTGCATGATCAATTAGAGGATTCTATGATTGAAGAATGATTGTCACAGAGGGAATATGAGTTTTGGATATATAAGCTAGTGGATAATGTGAACCATCTTGATGAGAAAAATTATGGAGTGCATGGTGTGGGTCTCTTAGATCATTGATTGCATTTCTCTAAGGTAAAAACCATCCATGGAACATTTTAATTTGGAGTTTCAATCATTTAGATCAAATTTTATTTATATTGAGTATCAAAAATATGCTGAATATATCTATATATAGTCAACAAAGACAATTTTCGATCAGATAGAGGCACCCCTACAACTAATAGTTATGTAGGACCCTTATAATCATAGGGTATTAATGATGTGATGGAGGCTACAATGGTAAATGTTTGTATGATAGAGGAATTTACATTTAAGGAATTTGATACAATGTTATTTGAGAACATATTCCTAGGTACATTGAATGAAGAATAAGATTTACTATTTTTGAAAATGTAGTATGGATACACCTGAGAAATGGATTATTATTGGATGCTTAGTGGATTTTTTAACTTATTCTCACTATGGAAGGATATGAAAACTCAATGGTGAGGCAATTTTCTAATGATTTTTTATTTCACATTAGGATACAGGTGAATATATTTAGATTTACCATGTTATGAAAGGTAGTGTATTAGGCATTGAAAACTGATGGGAATGTGCTTGGAAACACTCTAAAAAGAAAAAAATCACTGTTAAATGTCATTGATAGTGGAGATTTGGGTATTTGTTAGTGGGGCCATAACAATAACAACAATGGATGTTTATCTCGAGAATTGAGGAGGCCATTGAGGAGTGGATCATAGATGGTATTATTCCATTTTGGGTAGTTGAAAAACATTTAGACTCAGTGTATGGGAAAAATATAGGAGATATGGTAATGGTTATAACATGGCCATTTGGAAAGGATTCTTTAAATTGAATATCAGGAAAAAATAATTCAAAGACATTTTCAAAATCTATGTTTTGTAGTTGGTATGCGGGTAGTTCTATGATATAGTATTTCCAATGAAACATCACATACAATTAATGGAGGCGATAGAGATATCCAGTATTGTTGGTTGTATATAGAACTGTGTACAGCTCTATCGAGGAGTGCATTGATATGGATGTTGGATATTAGGCATGTTACATGCAGTTGAAATAATTGGTTTAAATCATGTAAGGGATGTGAGGATAGTCAAGGGTACACAAAGAGGTTGGTTGTGTTATGTTTTCATTATTTATGATAGATACTGGTGGATGATGTGTGAGTATAATTAGTGTAACACCCCATGATTTCATAGTATGTTATTTTCTTTAATATAATTCAATAGCTTGTACTACACGTAACACCTAGTTCGAGTGCACCACGACTTACCAAAATAACCTTTTAAAATGTGGTTATGAATAGTATCAACTTAATTTTGAATTTTTTGTTCTCCATATAATTTTATAATCCATATTATGTGTTTATTAGACAAAATATAAAAAAATTTCATTTCTTCAGATAAAAAAAATATTTTCCAAAAAATGAAATTTTACCACCTTTTAATGGTGAACCCTATTTAAAACCATAATTTGGCACATTTATATATAAAATTTAATGAAATTATATTATTCTTTAGAATTGGGACAAAAAAATTTTGTTTTGGATAAATTTTTTGTACTTTTTTGATAAATTACATATTTTGGTGAAAACTGAAAAATACAAAATTTTAATTGACAAGAACTTTTTAATGAAAATAATTTATAGTGTTCAATTATTAATTTGAATTTTATGTAAGTATAATTAGATTATATTATTATCATTTAATACAATGTGGGTTAGTATAAGTAATTTCACATTTAAATTTCATATAAACACAAGTCAATATTTTGATAGTTTTTACTTTTTATAAAACTGATTTACGCTTTTGACTAATAGAATTGAATTTAAATTAATTAATGAACATTCTATGTTTTGAATTTGGTAAAATATAAATCATTTTGGGTTTATAATATCAAAATTATCATAGGTTAATGTTTTGGTATTTATCTGAAAATAATCAATTTTTTTTAAATAGTGAAAAACACTAAGTTATACATTTAAACTGTCATTTTATTTAAATAATTATTTATTTAATTAATTTTTTTATTTCAAAATAGATATAAAATACCTATATATGTTCAATTTAATTAATTTTAGTCATTTTTTAATAAAATTAGATTGTAAAATTTTATTGATCTTTTTACCGTCTTTGAACCACATTCTAGGAACATTTTCAAATTTGCATAAAACATAATTTTACCAATCCTGTGAGTTGAATTTAATAAATACAAGGAACAATATTGACATCATTATGTAGCATATGGTTTAATAAGATAATTTTTTTGGTAAATAGTGACTTTTTCCTATAATTTAACACGGTTAAAATAAAATATGGTAACTAAAGGTAAAAATGATATTATAATTACCCTAAAAGATGCCCAAATTAAATTGTATAAATGTAATTTGACAAAAAAAACCATAGTAATAAAATATAATCCTTTAGGTCCACTTGGATAAGATTTGGACATTTATTATTATTGTATTTAAAAAAGAGTTAAAAATGTAAAATTCAATGTTTATTAACTAAGTGATTTTTTAAAAAAGGTTATACATAAGATAAAGTCAACTATAAATATTAAATAGAAATATAATTAAATTTCAAACCTAATTTGTTTTATTTATAATTTCTAGACATTAAATAGTTTATTTTATTTATGACACAATGATGAGGCAGTAATTAACTTAATAATGAAATATTAAAATAATTAATATCATAAATATCCAAATAAATGTAATTTGAGACTTTTGATGAATTAAACTAATTTTATAGGGTAATATGATATGTTAGGGTTGATTATATAATTTTTCGTTCATGTAATAATTATGTTATGATTTTTATAACAACCAAATACTAAATAGTGTCAAAATTGACATAAATGAGTTTTTAAAACAAATACTATATTATTGGTAGATATAATATTCCAAAAAATATAAGGTTTGGCCAAAGTGCATGAATAATATTATATATGTCATTAATGACCCACTGGAGGTCTTCTTGGAAGTTTATAATAATTTTATTAAATATATAGTGTAATAATACAAGAAGACACAGTAAAAGTTAAAATATTTAACTAATAGTTTAATCTAAAAGAGAAGGTAAATATGGTGACCTATACTTGTCTAATACCTATTTGTTGAAAGGATTTAGACCCATACCCACTTAAGTTTCAAAATAAATCAATTTGGATCCATTATAAACTGATAATTATTTATAATAAAATAATATTACGAGGTTTTCCTACAGTGACCATCACCTCTCTTATTATAGGGTACTTCATCTACTCTCTAAATCACTCCTCCAAAGCCATTTGGGTTGGCCAAACCCTGACCAAATAACCTTCCAACCTCACTAAAATCAACCTAGGGTCCTTAATTTGATCAAAAATCCACAATAAGAATCCCGTTTGATCAACTCAAAAGGAAACACCTGAAATAGTGGTAATAATTTGACCACCCTCTTTCATGTTTTTTTTCCACTTACTCTTTCTTTTTTGTTTCCATAACAAAATAATAACTCCCATAATTATTACATACTATGATGTTATTATCAATATGGTACAACCATATTCTTTATTCTATCCATCCTATAAATGAAAAACTAACCATACGTGCGTACATTCGACATACTATCTCCACATCGTGGTGTAGTTTGTTATTCAAGAACATTATTATTTAGATTTGTATAATAATGATTATAACTGATTTAAATAATAAATATAGAATTTTAATGATTCTTTATATATGATATACCACCTATTTATATATTATTTCACCATCAAAAGAATGATATTGTCGCTTGTGCGTATGTACGGCTTATAGTCTCCAAGAACACGATGAGATTCATTCCCCATAGAAATCATTCAAGAATAATTTTTATTTTATGATTAAAAATAATGTTTAAAAACATAATATCATTTGGGATATGAATTGAACACATCATATATATAACAAACATGGATTATGTAACAAAACATATAAAGGAAAACAAATCAGTTAAAAACCACAATAATGATACTACTGAAATATCACTAACAATGTAATATTTGAAGAGTATATATGATATCATATTTATTTATTGGTTTTTTATAATTTAATAACAATTATTTCACCATTATAAATGAGGATAAACAACCGTATACTAAGGAAAATAACAAGGTAAGAGGATTTCATCTCACTTTTATTCCCATGAGATTCATGCTATATTTTCCAATATTATATTTTGTGGGGTATATGTACTGCACATAATTGTATTGTTTACAATAGATACATTAATTTATCAGTGTTTAAAAAATAATTGGATTATCCTTCTTTCATGGGGTGTATGTTTCGTAACATACCAAATCGGTAAGGTAATTTCAAATTTCAATTTCCACTCATTCGGTTTTACACAAAGTTCATTGATTACTTTACTCCATGACTATGTGTGAAATTTCCATTTATTTACTTATATAGTAATTTTAACTCCCCGTTCTGTGGATATAGTTTTTATACACATAATCACTTCATTGATAAATTCTCAACTAATTGATATAAACTTGATAAGAGTGATTTTAACTCAAATTCTATTCATGGAATTAAACATCCAAGTCAATAGTGTTATTTTTACAAGAAAAGGTGAAAATGTCCTCTGATATATTTAAATTGGAAATCCAATAATATTGAGTGTATTTATATTTGTTACACATAATTATGTGATTTATTTATCCTTAACCTAATGATACAGTCTTTATAAAGGAATACATCTCAACTTACATTCCATTGAGACTTCTTTGTTGTTATGTGCCAATTGTCTTTTATTTGGTGTATATACTATAATTTGACATAGTATATTATGAATCACTTTATTCTCATTATATTATTAAGTTTTTATTACCTCAATTATTTTTATCCAAGGGTCTTTCATTTGTTTAGGAACTCTAACTAAAATATTATTATAAATGTTTTGACAATTTATTCCTCCAAATATTTCTCGTTAATGACCATGTTTCAAAGATGGATTTAAGGTTTTAATTATATGGAAATTATTGTCATTAAATTGAAATTCATTTTAAATGTTTCAAATTTATATGGGAAACTTTGATTCAATATATATTTTTAACAAATTCTTGATAAATAATGATACTTTTAAATGTTTTCAGGAAAAAGGGATATTTATCTCAATGATATTTACTGATCAATTTCAATTATGTCAACATCCTTTTACATAATATTATTCTCGATCAATGTTGACTTATTATGATACAAATCATCCATACTGTATTGACGGTATTGAGATATGTTTGACTGTGGATGTGTTATTTTTATACCATTCATAGTTAATGGATAAAGTATTGAAATTTCATATACTAATTTAAATACTAATGTTTATATTATGTTTAATCCTTTTAAAATTAAGAATGAATTGGACATAGTAAGTGATGGGTGGATCCCTCTATAGCTCCTCAATGCATTGTTAGGTCTTATGAGACATATTAGTGCCTTCGCACAAGGCCTTGAAAAAATCTTATTTGTAGTCTTGGAACAAGGCCTTGACTATGTGGTTATGATGTCTGGAATTATTCATTCCATCATAATGAAATTGGATATTGATATTATATGTGATTATTCGAATAGTAGAATATCCATGTGAATAATTAAATGGAATTATTTGATTTATATTTTCCATATTATGCTGAAGTATAAGTTTAAAAGGCTTGTGTTCTAGTCGTATACAATTCCTTAAATGTTTATTCTTATTTATTATAGTTTATACTATATTGTTATTCTTACTGAGCATATGATATCACCCATTTATTATGTTTCATTTTTCCTAGGATGCATAGAGGTATATTATGATTATCCCATAGGAATTGTATAAGAGATATAAGAGTGTTCAAAGGGGACACAATGTTGTTGTTTTTTGTTTTATGATGTAATGTAAAACCTATGTATGTGTCTAGTACTTCCCAGGATACTAAACTGTTTGATCTTTTAGGAAATGACTCCTTGTATCATTCCAATTTTATTTATTAATGCACCAATTCTGGGGTATTGGGGTTGGGGAATTAGAGTTGGAATCAGAGGAAGTTTAGTCCAAACCGTGGAAGCTTGATTTAGAAAAAACTCTGATTAGAAAACAGTACCCAGAGATAGAAATTGAGGATTAATATAGAAGAACATAAAATTTTTTTGGGGATGTGTATATTCTATGGTTTTCTAAGAAATACATCCCAGACTGGATACGAGCAGGTAGAGGCGTCTCTTTCATATATGTACCTAGGAGTGAAAGCTCTGACAAGGCGTTTCAGGAATGACCTAGGGTATCAAGGTACATGACAATGAGCCTTGCTACACTCTTGGTTATGACACTCCTGTGGAATATTCTAAGGATAATTCAAATTTTGTTTACAATCTGATTTGAAATATTTTAATATAAGATGAAAACTAAATAACCTTGGTTAATCCTAAAGTGTTTTAGATTGAAAATAATTTGTTATGATATTTTATAAATGATTTTATGACTCCCACTATGCTCTATTGTGTTAGTCAATGGATGGATTCCAAGGAAGTCAGAGTAAAATTGAACATGATGTACCAGGTGGGCACGATGGTGGAAATGAACAAGGAAATTAATTTTTGATAGGTGTAAAATATATCATGTTCATGAAAAGTTAGTTTTCCAAAAATATGATAAAAAACATATATATTAACAAACTCATAGACTCCGAAAAGAAGAGAAAGGCGATGAATGATAAGAGCTCCAGCAGTTGAGACCATAGAGAAATGAAAGCTCAATTTCCATCATGCAAGAAATGTGGAAGGAGACACCTAGGAAAGTTTATCAATGGAATAGATAAATGATTTATGTGTGCTAAATAATGACATAAAGTAAATAATTTCCATGGAAAAATGAAGACTACTATGGAAGAAAATACATTTGATCCCAAGAACACATTAACAGTCATTTGACATAAATGTAGAGAACCTGGCTATTACCTGAGTGAATGCCTTATTCTATAGGATAACCTCTTAGTCAAGTAAGAAGCGATGTGGAAATAAATGGATGGTGAAATAGTTAAAAGTATTAATGCACTTTGTTTATGGGATTACTTTGGATGACTTTTCTTTTGTATGTGTAACCCTGTAGTTAGTTATGTTAAATTGCTATTTTAGGAAGAATTATCTATTCTATTTTTTATATAGTTATAAATAACTATTTGAGTTTATATGATCCTTAAATTTGAGGAAATTACTAGTTATTAAATTTTGGGATGAAAATGTGAGGTACGGGATAACATTTGTGGTGAAATTATTTTATGGTTATTTTGAAGAATTTGTCTCATTTTGGGAATATTATAAAATTTATATTTTGAAAAAGGACTACCCGCAGAATGTTTGACAACCTATTATGTTGGACAAAGATAAGGGAATCAGACCCATAACCAGAGTGAGATTGGGATTTATCGCATACCACTGGACTACGTGAAGTCCCTGGTAAGTGTGGCTAATTACTTTTGGTTAATTGATTTTATCGATCAATAAATAATTGTTTTGGGATCTTATATATTACCAAATGTATATCCTTATTATAGGAAAATTATTTGGTGATGAAGTGATAAATGTTATTTTGGAAAATGTTTTCTCTGTTGGGAACACTATATTCCTAAGAAAAATATAATACTATGGAATTTCATTTGAGGATTAATGGTTAATTTATAGAAATTTGGGTAATTTATAGAAAGGATTGACCTATAATAGAGAATATGTGATCATGGTAATTACTTTTATGTATGTTAATTTAACAGTTGTCGATGTTATTTAGAGAAACAATTTATCATGGAAGACTATGTAATCAAATTTTTCCATGTCTTGGGTTTCAATTTTAGTTTATATTTTATTGAAGTATTTTAAGGAAAATTGTTTATTGAATAGTATTTATTCAACTTTGGTTGTTATTGGTTTAATAATAGAAATTAGGATTATTATTTCTTTCAATAAATTATTATCCTTTTTGGGGATCACCAGATCTTGTAATCACCATTTTGGATTAGGTTAATCACTAAAGTCAAGTTAATGATATAGTTTTTCCTTTGTGGATTATGTGATTCTCTTGAAGATGATTCTAGCGCATCAGGGGTGACAAATTCATCTTGAATACTCATCATTTGAAAAAAAGATGAGTTTGTGGTAGAAATTTATTAAAACATGAAACTCTTATTTTTATAAAAGCTTGGGGCTGAAGCCTCATTTATTAATAAATCAAAGCAAAGACCTCTTTAAATGGGTTGAGGGAGACCCATTACATAGATCAAAGGCCCAGTGAGAATTTAACCCATTACATGGCTTGTATGCCCAATTTTTTGACCTAAGCCCTATTTTGTGAATATTACCACTACAGTACCCACCTGTTACAGTACCACACAGTACCCACCCCCTCTATAGTGCTCTGTCGCCGCTACAGTGGCATGCCACCACTAAAGTACCCTAAATTGCTACAGTGTCACCACTGCTACAATTAGTTGCATTACTACAACAATATCTGTGCCCAATGGGTTTTGAACCCCCATTTTTCATGTAAGATTACAGGGTTCTTACCACTAAGCCAAACACCAACTAAAAAGATGAAACACTACTTAAAAATTAATTAAATCATTTTAAATTCTTATTCAATATCATAAATAAATTCCTCATCTATATGAAATGGAACTTAAAAAAATAACATTATCTGTTTGCTTTTCCTACTGGGAAATTAATGACCATTTATCCCATAAAACGTTTGTGGTTTTCATATTGTTAACTATCTCCTGGTCAATTTTTCTATCACTCTCAATCACAACATGAAACTTAAATTATCTTCCTTATCAATGTTTTCCTACATGGAATCTTAGTATAGGTTATTTCGGGTGACCTTTTTACTTCTCTTTCATTATTTCAATGAGACAGTTTTATTGACTCGTTTTCTAATGTGGGACATTCAATGATGTTCCCAATACCAATTTTAAAATTCTGAGAAACCAATTTCTAAAAGGTGGGAAGAATGTAACACCCCAATATTTCATTGTATGTTATTTTCATTAATAAATTTAATACTTTTTGCTACACGCAACATCGAGTTTGATCGCACCACGACTTACCAAACTAGCCTTTCAAAAAGCGGTAATGAATTGTATTTACTGAATTTTTAATTTTATATACTCCATATAATTTTATAATCCATATTATGAGTTTCTTAGTTTTAATATAAGAATAAATTCAATTCTTCAGATAAAAGAACAATTTTTTAAAAAATGAAATTTTACCACCTTTTAATAGAAAATGATTTTTAAATCCAATATTTGACAATTTTATGTATTAAATTTAATGAAATTAATTTCTTTTTATAATTGGGACATGAAAAATTTATTTTGGATAAATTTTTGGTACTTTTCTGATAATTTTTATATTTTGATGAATACTGTAAAATACTAAATTCAATTAGAAACAACTATTTAATAAAAATAATTTATAGTGTTAAATTATGCATTTTGAATGTTTTGGAAGTATAATTAGATTATATATTTATCAATTAATACAATGTAGGTAATTATAAGTAATTTTAGAATTAAATTTCACACAAACACATGTCAATCTTTTTATAGTTTTTACTTTTTAAAGACCCACTTTTCGGTTTTAACAAGGGGAATTAATATTAAATTAATTAATGAAAACTATAGTATTTGAATTTATTAAAATATAATTCATTTTTGATTTAGAATTTTAAAATTAGCTTAGTGTAAATTTTTGGTATTTTTTTGAAAACATTAAATTTTTAATGAATACTGAAAAACATAGATTTATAGATTAAAATCGACATTTTATATGAATAATTATTTATTTTAGATAAATTCATAATATGTAAAAGTAGATATATAATACCTATATATGTTCACTATAGTTTATTGGAGTCATTTAATTACAAAATTAGAAATATAAAAGTTCATTGAACTTTTTACCGTCTTTTACCCACCTTCTAGGAAAATTTGTAAATTTGAATAAAACATCCATTTAACACTTATATGAGTTGAATTTAAAAAATCTGGGAGACATGGTTGACATAATTATGTACTATGTCATTCAATATGATGAAAATAAGTTTTGGTGAATATTAATGTGGGACTTTTAATTACCACAGTTAAAAGTAAATAGGGTAAATAATGGAAAAAATGTTATTATAATTATCCTAAAACATGTCATAATACTATTTTATATTTTTAATTAGATCATAAAAAAATTTAATAAAATATGACCCTTTATATCCTATTTTATTATATTAGGAAATTTATTATAATTTTATTTAAAGAAGTGTTAAAACTGTAAAATTCAAAGTCTATTAACTAAACCATTTTTAATATCAGGTTATACATAAGATAAATTCAACTATAAATACTCATTAGATATCTAAAAATATTTCCTACATAATGGTATTATATTTATAATTTTGAGACAGTATATAATTTAATTTATTTATGACACTATGATGATGCAATAATTACCTTAATAATGAAATATTAAAAAATTTGATATTATAAATATTCAAATAAATATAATTACACACTTTTGAAGAATTAAACTAATTATACAAGTTTATATGACATTTTAGGATTGATTAAATATTTGTTTCTTGAAATAATCATTCATTAATGTGTTTCACAAAAATAAAATACAAAATAGTGTAAAAATTGGCATAAATGGGTTTTTAAAACAAATACTATATTATTGGTTGATATAATATTCCAAAAATACACGGTTCTTCCATAGAGATTAAATAATTTTATATATGTCATTAATTAACCACTTGATTTTCTCTTTGATGTTTTTAGTACGTTTCTTAACCATATAGTGTAAGAATACAAGAAGACACAGTAAAAGGTAAAATATTTAACTAATAGTTAAATCTAAAAGATATGGTTAATATGGTGACCTAAACATGTTTAAAACCAATTTGAGGACATTTTTTGACCCATAACCACCTTATATTTCAAATAAATCAATTTTGATCAATTATAAACCGAAGATGATTTATAATACAATAATATTTCAATGTTTTTTAAATTTTACCCTCACCTCCCTTATAAAAGGGTACTTCTCCTTATGTCAAAATCACACCACAAAAGGCATTTGGATAGGGCCAAAACCTGCCCAAATATACTCCCAAATTTTTTCAAACCAACCAAGACTCCTTACATTGATCATACATACAACCTAAGAATCCCTTTTCATCAACTCGAAAGGAAACACCCGAAAAGAGGTAAAAATTTTAACACCCTCTTTCAAGTTATTTACTTCATCCACATCCTCTTTATTTGTTGCTTCCATACCAAATTAATATCAACAGTACCTACAACATAATATAATGTTATAATAAATATGGTACAACCATATTTATTATTCTATCCATCCTATAAATGAAAAAGTCACCATACATGCGTACGCACAGCATACCGTCTCTATGTCGTGGGGCAGTTTTTAATTCCAAAAAATAATTATATGTATGGGTAGAATAATGATTATAAATGATTTAAATAATAAATATATCATGTTAATGACTATTTATATATGATATTCCATCCAATTATATACAATTTCATCAAAAAATGGATATTGTCGCTCGTGCGTACGTACAGCTTACTGTCTCCATGAATGCGGTGAGATTCATTCTACATCATAATTATTAAAGAATAATTTTAATTTTATTAATAAAAATAATTTTGAAGAACTTAATATCATTTTGGGTATTAATAATGTACATCCTTGACAATAAATGACTTACATAACAAAACATATAAAGGAAAACGAACCAGGTAACAACCAAAACAATGATATTAATGAAATATCATTATCTATGAAATATTATAATATCATATATGATATCATATTTATGTATTTGGTTATTTTATAATTTAATAACAATTATTTCACCACTATAAAAGAGGTTAACCTACCCTACACTAAGGAAAATTACAAAGTAAGGGGTTTTCATCTCATTTTTATTCTCGTGAGATTTATGCTATATTCTTCCACTATTAACTTTTTTGTGGTGTATTTACTGCCCAAGATTGTATTTTTTTCACAATATAATTTATTTTATGTGTGTTTACATCATTATTTTATTAACCATCTTTCATGGGGTGTATGTTTCGTAAGTTACCAAATCAATTAGGGAATTTCAAATTTCAATTTCCACTCATTTGTTTTTATGAAAACCTCATAGATTACATTACTCCAATATTATGTGTGAAATCACTATTTATTTAAATATTTAGTAATTTACACTCCACTTTGTGTGGATATACGTTTGATACCCATAATCACTCCATTGACAAATTCTCATGTCATTGATATAAACTAGATAAGAGAAATTTTAACTCAATTTCTATTTATGGAGTTAAACATCCAAGTCATTGGATTTGTTTTTACAAGAATATATGTGAATGTCCTATGATTGATTTACACTGAATATCCAATCAAATTTAGTGTATTTATATTTTTCACACATAATTATTTCATAGATTTATCCTAAACCTAAGGATACATTCTTTATAAGGGAATTCATCTCAACTTACATTCCATTGAGACTTCTTTGTTTTTATGCGCCAATTCACATTTATTTGGTCTATATACTATAATTTGGGATAGTATACCATCAATCCCATTATTCTCATGAAATTATAATGATTTTATTACTTCAATTATTTTTAATCAAGCATCTTTCATTTGGTTACAAACTCTAACTAAAATATCATTTTAGATGTTTTAAAAATTATTATTCTAAATCATTCTCATTAATGTCCATGTTTTAAAAATTTCATTATGGTTTTATTTATATGGAAATAAATGTTTTGAAATTGAAATTCCATTTAAAATATTAAAATTGGAGAGGGAAACTTTGAATAAAAAACTATTTTAAACAACTTCTTGATAAATAATTAGAATTTAAATTTTTTCATGAAAGATAGATATTTCTCTCAAAGATATTCTCTAATAATTTTCAACTATGTCAACATACTTTATAAGATATTATTCTTGATTAATGATTATTTATTATATTACAAATATTCCATACTATGTTGATGTTTTTGTGATATGTTTGAATTTGGATGTTTTATTTTTATACCATTCATGTTTTAGGGATAAAGTATTGACATTTCGTATGCTAGTTTTAATATAAATGTTTATATTATGTTTAATCTTTTTCATAAGAATAATTCATTGGACTTATTATGTGATGGATGAAGCCTTCTATAGATCCTCGATGCATCTATAGGTCTAATGAGACAAACTAGTGTCTTGGCACAAGGCCTTAAAAAATCTTATATGTAGTCTTGGCACAAGGCCTTGACAATGTGGTTATGTAGTCTGACATTATGCTTTCCATCATTATGAAATTGTCTATTGATATTACATGTGATTATTTTAATAGTAGAATATCGGTGTGAATTAGTAAATGACATTATTTTATTTATATTTTCCATATTATGCTGATTTTTAAGTTTAAAAGTCTTGTGTTCTAGTCGTATACATTGCCGTAAATGTTTTTTCTAATTTATGATAATTTCTGTTGTATTGTTATCCTTACTGAGCATCTGATCTCACCCCTTTATTATGTTTTATTTTTTCCCAGATGCAAAATAGTATATTACAATTAACCTGTGGAAATAGGCTAATGGATATAAGAGTGTTCAAAGGGGACACAATGTCATTTTTTTCAAGATGTAATGTGAAACATATGTATGTATCTATTACATCCATGGATACTAACCAGATCAGTATTTTGGGACATAATTCCTTCTATAATTCCAATGTTATGCAATAATGAACCGATTATGTGTAATTGGGTAAAGGGTATTATAGTTAGTTAATTTACCTTGTGATAGTATATATGTGATCATTCATAATGGTTCATTATTGGTATTCAATACATGGTAATTATGGATCTTTAATAAGAATTTATTGTGATGTGAGATCCTTAGTAAAGTTAGTGTGATGTCAGAAATTTTGGAATCTACTATAATAGAGGACCCTATGGGAATCATATATGATACTAATTTCATATGAGTGTTTGATGAGTTGTAGGGACAATAAAATTTTATGGTTTTGATATGTATGTTTGGGGGAGATGGTTGGTGTAGATCCATAAAGATATTAAGAAATGGGTATGAAAGTGATTGGGTAGGACATTCATAATGTATTGAGTGCCATTGAAGGAATCAAAAATTGTAATTTTAAGTGATGTATTAATATATTTTTTGTAGTAAATATAAACTTATTTTATTATCTCATCTTTTGATATATTTGAGAGAAGGACCCATAGGGTGAGTGATTTCAAGGGTTATCATGTATAAAAACATACCAATGATGAGATTTAGTATATTTCGGGCAATTAAATTTCTCATATTTTTTATGGTGATAGTATCTAAATAAATATTGTCTAAATCCATGTATTTTATGGATTTTCATGTGTTCATGGGGTTTAACTTTACCTGTGGACCCTATGGGGGTTTTGGTGAGCCGGGTGTATAAACTAGAAATATCTTGTAGACACTCAAACCATGAAGATATAGTTCATGATGTGAACAAGTGGGATATGGGAGATTGAATTTGTGAATATTGGTCATAGAATTACTAAGTGGGACATTATATTTTACAGTTCAGTTTGGAAAAATAATATAAATAAGGAAAGAATAATGGGAAAGGTCATTCAACCAAGGAGAAGTTGATGAACACAAATACTTCTTATAATGGTTCCATAGATGGTTTACACTTATATCTAACAGGTTTTTAGTTTTTTTCTTTATAGGTGGTAGCTTGGGGTTTTTCTAACCACATGTATTCCCCCATCTCTATTTTATCATGATATTTTATACCAATGAATCATGTATAAATATATTCACTACCTTCATGGATATTAACTATTCTTCTTACATTCTCTATCATAATATGAATTAGAGGCCATTAATTTATTAGATGGTGTCTATGGGAAAAAGGTAGGTGGTTCCTAGACATATCACTTTTTATATTCTTGTTATTTGATGTGATGTAAATTATCACAAGTGGCGTGGTCTAGGAATGACTATATTTTTATTGAATTATTTATATATTAATATTAGGGAATTTTGAAGGGTACTCTCTTTTATAAAAGGGATAATTTCTTAATTGTATGTCAGGGAAGGGGTGAAATGTTGTTTTTATAGTTTTTTGTAGTCTTCTATCTGATTTATGATTTTATATTAGTTGTTCAATGGCTATAATGGATTTTTTTAGCAATGTGTTGGCTATGGATAGAGATTCCTTGGCTATCATTGATCACTAGAAGTGGGGAAATGTCAGTTTTCAGTATGATTTTGATAGTTAGGATAAGTATAATTTTTTGGTGATTAGGTTCACATGTGGTGATGATTGTTCAATAAAGGTGTGGCATGGGGTTTTTGGTTACTTGTAATCATCATTGTTTATCGATAATTCCATTTAGGTCATGTAGACATAAGATATTGAACTAGTGAGTTTGTGTTGGCTACATAGTTCCAATAGAGGGCTTCATAGAATTATATGCATAAAATATAGTTATGACCATTTTCATAGTGTAGGTGTATGGAATATAAGTCCATGGTTTACAGTACGTGAGACCATCAGATATGAGATGAGTATAACTACTATGTTGGATAAGAAGGGATGAAACTATTGAAGGATGTGTGTCATCATTCATTTTGAGGTTAGGCTACTGATTAGATGGTCATATAATGAGATAATATAAGAGGTACATTTTATATGTCATCACGAATACCACTATATTGTTGACTAACTGAAAGGGTTACCTAAGGATGTGGGCATTTATATTGTGTTGGAACATGACATAGTGAAATATATGAAATATAAGAACATTGAGGGTTAATTTGGTATAAGAGAAAATGGATTCATCATTCAACTCCATTATTATCCAAATAAGTTAAAGGCTTTCTTAAATCATGTGATAACATGTGGAGTAGCTTGTTTGATGTGTGTGAGATGTTTCACATTATTTAGGTTTTTTAAACTAGTATATGTGTGGATGTAAAAAGTGGAAAACATTCTTGGGGACAGTCTGATTTCATAATGACACCCTACATGGAACCCAATATATGCTAGTATTATTTTTTTGGCTTTGAGTACTGGTAAAGGAATATGTCCCATTTGGATCATCTTTATCATGGATTTGTTAATTGTGTGTGAGATGTATGGCTTAGTTATTAGAATATAGACCAGGTAGTTCCTCTGTTCCAAATTGGTTAACTTTGTTATTTTTTTCTTAGGTACATATACAATTACCCTACATGAGACCTTACAATATTTTTTATTACAATCATTAAATAGAGATACATATGTTATGTATAGTAGGAGTAAGTTTTCCTCATTATTATTACTTTTTTATATCGATTCCACTACATTTGCTGAAATCTTTCATAGTGATTTTGTTATTAACAATATTATCATTGTAATTAGTGATTATTGTCTCAAAACTATAATCAAATAAACTAACTCTTTTATATGGAATCCTTTGGAAAATGGGGCGTCCCACCATAGCCTATTTTTTATTGTAGCATATACTAATAGCTCCATGTATTATTGGGAGGGCCTGATTACAACCCATATTATGGCTTAAGAGGTATTTCCAATTATGAGAAGTAATTGTTCATCAAAAACCATGTCTAGAACTAGCATGTTATTAATATAGAATATAGTTCCAACACTTTCAATATGGTTGTATACTATCATAAAGAATGTTTTAATGATCAATATAATAGTTAAAAACTATACTGTGATATGCAATTCATCTAAAACAAAATATTTATGGTGGGATAAATAAAGAAAATTAAATATATCATAATGGTAACATAGTAAATTTAACTAAACACTTTTACCCAATGTGAATGGAATGTAAAAATATCATAAAAAATTATGATTTGGTGGGATTTTGTATTGAATGGTTGTACAACACTCATCCGTGAGGATGTAATATGAAAACTATAATAATGTTTTCTTAATTAAAATCAATTATTTAGTGATTCTAAATATGATGGAATCTTATTCATAACCTGATAAATAATATATTCACATAGATCATGTTAAATGTAAGACTAGATGAGTGTAGTTGTTGTTTGATATTTTTCTATTTCAACATTTGGTGTAAATATATGGGTTGGAAAATTTTGTATTAACTGTATACAATTCCCCATGTCGTTATTCATGTTTCTTATTAAATTTCTTCTATATACAAATGATTTATTTTTCTAATGATTCAGTGTTTCTATTATTTTAAGGAACTAATTATTTAATGTTTTTAGTTTAAATTTTTCATTGTTAATTTATAACCACTTTATAAGTTATTACACAACATATTGATGAAACAACCATGAAAATATTACTATGTTTCATTATTTTTGTTCTATTAATCTTTCCATGATATCTTGTTTTGATGAATATATCGAATACACCAATATTTAGATATGTTACCTTCATTTAACTATATATCCCATGGTGCTTATGTTAAGACATCATTGAAGTATTATTTTCCCAATTTTCCATTTTCCATGGCATATCATGCTTTCACAGGATTATCCGTACTCTTTTAAAGAAAATTAGTTCCTCCAAGGACCTACATGGCATACCTACATGGAATACCTATGTAGAAAACTAACACAGACCACCAACACTAGATATCCTTGATGGACAATTAGAAGACCCTCATGGAAGGGACTCTCTTTACATGGAACCTTTTTCTGAAAGGGGAAAATATCAAACCTCCACCAAGACATCCTAATTTACCAAAACATCAGGACAGGCACATCAGCATGTCCCCGTATGGGATTATATTTCTATGGATAGTGGTTTCCAACAATTGTCTTATAAAGGAGGTAATATTCTTAAGATGTATGAAGGTTTGAATATCTATCATCTAACAGACCCTTACCCTAGGGATGGCGTCGTGGAGTTACTAATCTTGAATTTTGGGGATTGGACTATATCCATCCCCTCTAATTTCTATGATTCAGAGCGTCTAGTTTTTAGAAGAGAGAGTGAGGATCACACTTTATTTTCCCTTTGACCAAGTAAATTTCCCCCTCATCACTATGAAACCCATTTTAGGTTATAAATCCTAGTTTATTCCCATATCCATTCATATAGTTGGATGCACTCTCTATTCTATCTACACCTTTCACCATCACCCCTTGTTGACATTGGGTCCTCATACAATGTAAAGAGAATATGGGAATGTGTCATAGCCACAACGTCTTCTGTTATAAGCTCGAACTCTTCCACCAGTTTAGGTTTTACGATCCATCCCCCAGTACCCGTTTTGTGACTACCCCATGCTAATCCATAGGTCAGGTGCTGGTGACCAGCTTCAGAAAGGAATATACCATAAAGGGAAGAAATTTCCTTAAACATGTTCACACAGAAACAAGGAATAGTAAAAAAAGTATACCACAAAAAAAAATAGTACAACCACCACAATGTACCACCATTGAGATTAAAAGGACTAATCTGAAAATAAAGGGGCCAGAATTCAAGCCCACCTGGAAGGAATGTACAGAAAAATAAAGTCATGCTCTAGAGGTCATCTACCAAGGATTCTACCTAAAGGGTACATACAAATCACTATCGGATGTCGCTACATCACACCACATCTATCGATCCACCGCTAATCACCATCCAGTCCTGGCTCACCATAGTCCCAGTCAATGGATTCTATATTCGTCATGAGACCCAATAGGTGTGGGAAAATCATGTGTAGGGGTGGGTATAATAATACTCATTAGGGACTCTATGACCCCTAACGGTCTCTTGTAAATCCATAAAAAAAATACACCACAAATGAAATACCATCGAGTTAATACCACTATGAAATAACTCAATCACCTAGAATGTAGTAAAATACAGCTCACACCTATTATAAATTGAGTAAATAAGTTAATATGATTATTCATAAAGCTATATAATCTTATTATACTGAGAGGATCTACTGCAGATCCACACATGGTCTCTAGGTGTTGATCCACATAGGGTCGTTAGGTGTTGATCCTCATAGGGTCATTAGGTGATGATTAATAAAGGGTCTCTAGGTGTGGATCAACGTAGAGTCTCTAGGTGATGATCCACATAATGTTGTTAGGTGTTGATCCCCACAATGTCTCTACGATTGATCCACACTGAGTCAGAATTCATTCTTCATGTCACATCATGCCACTAGTTTCACACATTTAGCACGCTTTATTTTTGTAGATTCATCTTCTCAAGCCATTGGTTGAACCTCAAATGCCACAAATTTCCACATATAATTACCAAAATAATCGTCCTGTTATAAGGGTCCCAACACAATAGATGGTGCTTTGAATGGATTCCTGGTTTGTAAGATTTGGGAATTTTTGTTAAAAGGGCCCAATTAGAATCAAGTCCAATCCAACCCAGCCATATTCCAACATCCATAAAAACTCAGATAGAGTATTGTACAAGTATCATCTCATTTAATGGGTCCTGACACCACTAAAGACACATCAATCAGACACACAGTTTGAGAGATATTGTTGTTTTAGTAAAACATGGGATGGTTGGGTCGGGGTTCGACCCGGCCTAGGCTAGACCGACCTGACCCGACCAATTCTAGGGTAACCCGAGCTGACCTAGTATAAAAAGACCTGAACCGACTCAGGTCCGCTAACCCAACCTGTACCCGACCCACCCTAGGTCCATCCCATTGGGTAGCAGGTCTAGCCCATCCCGTGGGTCTTCCCTATCAACTAGAGGCGGGAAAGCCTTTAGCATGGCCGGTATGTAGCAACGATCCATGTCTGACTCCTCTGCTACAATACAGATGTGATGACCTTATTCTATTACTGTTGAGAAACTGCGGCCCACCGCATTCGACGATTCACTTGGCCTCCAACACGGCCATGCAACCGCATCCTGATAGGGAACCCACTGACCTAGTCCGTGGGTTGACTCATCAACATGGTACCAACCGGGAGTCATGGGTCTCCGGAACAGCGGCCTCCAACGAGGCTGAGTGAACACATCCTCCTTTATCCCTCGGGGACCAGGAATACTGGTTGACACATCAATGTGGCCCCATTTTTTCATCGCAGGTCTCCAATGCCATGACCTCTGTCGCATGTCATTGGTATCCCATATGCGGTCCTCCATATCCACACAGTGTCTATCAGTGTCGCCACCCCATGTAGCCTCGACATACTAACAGGCCACCATCGACAGCCACAAACGTGCTGGCAGTTTCTTCTTCGAGCCAATGG
Source organism: Viscum album (assembly GCA_963277665.1). Lineage (NCBI taxonomy): Eukaryota > Viridiplantae > Streptophyta > Magnoliopsida > Santalales > Viscaceae > Viscum > Viscum album. The sequence goes on from OY728140.1 coordinate 1,207,323,686, forward strand.
AGTTTCTGTTATGGTTCGTTTGCCATTCTATCTGCGCCTACGTTGTAATAAGGATTCGAGTTTCACTGCAATGCGATCAGACATGACGATCCTATATTTCTAGAATTCATCCATAAAGAACATACATGAAGAGGGACTCGGTCCTTGTTCGGGTCCACCTTCACTATGAGTGTTAGTAGTTAAAAAAATGTGAAGGTCTGGGGATTTTATTTCATAGAAAACAAGTTATAATTTAATCCATTATAGAGAAATCCCAAAATAAGTCAACCTCCCACAAGAATGCATAATCTGTGGATATACATGTTCGTTGGTTGATCTGTGTTCTTCACTTTTAGAAAAAGAAAATAGAATATTTAAATAGTTTAAACCCCCTACCTTTATTTTACATCTTTTTCTGTTTCATTCCATCCTCGAGGGTTCAAGAGGTCAATGTCATTTTTCACTTCCTAACACTATTCTTTTGGGTACTCCAAAGTCGATGATGTTCTAATGATGTTCATCATTCTTCATTGGAGAGGAATACCGGAAAAGGTTCATTAGATAATTGACCATAGTTTAATTCTCAACACACCAATGCGTTTGTTTAGTAAAAAAGAAACAGGTCACATCATTTCTGTTACGTTGTAACATTGCGCCGTTATTCTATTTCATTTATGATAAAATATAGTAGTTATATTTTTAAAACAACCCATTAAGGTACATCCTCTAATGTTCCTCATCTTCACTTGATCACCACACTACATCGCAACTGTGTGCCGCTAACTGGTTGGGAAAATATATGAAATATCTTTTTTAATGTAATTTTATTATTTTATGATAAGACTGAATGTTAACTTTTCCTTCAACCATTGTTTGTCCAATTTAAGTCCATTGTAGATGAATTATATCATTCTGAGTTCAATAGTATCTTTAGTGTTTTAATGCGAACATCTGTTAAAATGTTATAAAATCATGCTTACATTTTTTCTAAACATACTATAAAAAGTTCAAAATTTGGTTCCATGCTCCCTGGGCCTCAGTATCATGTGCTATAAAATTGTTCATTCCCAAATAATCCCAAATAATTTCAAAAAACATACATATAAATTTTGAGACAACACATTCTCCCCAGATTAATGCTTTATGTCCCCAAAAGACCAAACAGAGTCTAATAAAACAAATGGGGATAATGATCCGGAATCTAAGCCCCCCACTCCCTTGTGCTATCCTGTAGGTTCCCATGCTTTCTCTAAACAAGTAGTATTGGAATTGATCGTCCAAAAAGGAACTAATCATGTCAGTTTTCTATCTCTACTAGGATCACTATAAACGTCGTCCGATCATTAAAGTCTAGCTTGCCCTAGTCAATGACGTGTAATAGATCATGCAACTACCTCCTCAGTTGGGACACGTGGAAAACATTATGTGCCCGGGGCATTTTTGGGGGAAGATCTAGACGGTACCCACCATGATAACTCTACTGAAGATCAAGAATGGTCTGATGAACCTATTTGATAACTTGCCTCTCAGGGAGAATAACTACTAGCCTCTTCAAGGTGATACTTGAATGAATAAATTGTCTCCCTCCTCGAACTCAAAGGGTTTTCATCTACTATAAGCACATGACTTCTTCCTGGTCTATGGAGTTCTCATCCACTCTTGGATGATCTACACCTTCTCAGTTGTTGAACATACCATATCTAGACCCATGAGTGATGACTCCACTAGGTCTTTCCAGCATAGATGCAATCTGCATGGCCTCTCGTACAATGCCTCAAACAATTTCATTACAATGTTGGAGTGAGAGCTATATATGTATGCAAAATCCACCTGTGGTAGGTGGTTCTCCAAACTAAAACCGAAATCTATGACACATGCACAAAACCTATCCTCCATGGTCTATATGGTCCACTCTGTCTGACCATCCGTCTGGGGCTGAAAATATTTCTTCAATTGCAGCTTGGTTTCAAAAACCTCATACATCCCCTTCCACAATTGGTATTTAAATAGTGTTTCATGGTATGTGAAAATCATCAAAGGTACCCCATGAAGATGCACTATCTATTGGATGTAGAGGAATCCCCATCCCTCTACTAATTCCTGCAATCAGATGGGTAGGAAGTGATGCGAGTTGGTGAGTCGGTCAAAGATCACCTAGATAGAGTCATAGCCCCTAGATGTATGTGGTTAACCTGTCACGAATTACATGGATATTCCATCCCACTTCTAATCCAAAACCTCAAGTTATTGTTGAAATCTTGTGGGGACCTGATGCTCGTCCTACCCTTGTTGAAAAGTGTGGAATCATGAAAAAAAATCTGCCACACATTTCTTCATCCCTGGTCACCAGCATTGATATCAGAGGTCCTAGTACATATTCACCTTTCTAGGATGTACCACCATGGGGGTTTTATGGAACTTCATCATCACCTCCTCCCATAACGTCACTGGTATCAAGGACCGTCCTCTTAAGAGGATGACGTTCTCCCTAGCTATCAAAAATCCATCATGAGCATGTCTTCTGGATATCTAAGAAATTTGGGCCTCATATTCAACATCAAAAAGATATGCCTCCCTAACACGCAAAATGTGTGGGGGAGTAATGATCTTAGACTAGATGTAAGCTTCACCATGTTCGCTTATGAATGATATCTACATAGCAGAAAGATACTCTATCGCCTAACTCAATATCTATAAACTATTCCTCCAACTAAGTGAATCTTCCAACACTTTACCCTTCCCATGAGTGTAGTATATAGTAGAGTTAAAATATAAGAGAAACTCCAACCATCACCGCATTATATGATTCAGGTCATTATATGAGAAAATATACCAGATAATCTTGTGGTTGGAGTAGATGGTAAATTTCTCCCCCATCAATTAGTGCAACTTCATTTTCAAGGAAATTTACAGTGCTTCTAAATCCCGGTCATGGGTCACATAGTTCTACTTGTGATCCCTTATATTCATGTGAGTCGTAGGCAATCATTACTCTCTCCTTCATCAGGAAACAACCTAGTCTAGTCCTTGATGAATCAAAACATACCACGTAGTCGATTCTCTCCTCTAGAAACCTCATGGTGTGAGCATTGGTCAAGCTCTGCCTCGGCAGCTGGAAGCTCTGGATTCATTTCTATATCGACAAGAAGGGTTTTCCATTATTTTTCGATGTTCTCATAGTTGATTACAATCTAGAGAAGTTGGGAATGAACCTCATGTTGTATCCGGACAACCCCAAGAAACTCCACCCCTCAGTCACACTTCTGGGTGGCTGCCATGAAAGCACTACCCCTAACATCACCAGATACACTGCAACTCCAACCATAGAGAAGAAGTGTCCCAAAATGTGAACCTCCAAAATCTAGAGCTAGATCTTTGAGTAATAACCATAAAGTTAGTGCTATTACAGTTCATCTAGGACTATCCAAAGGTGTGTAGCATGCTTCTCATCTAACGTTATGTACATTAAGATGGCATTAATGAAGACTACCAGGAAACGTTCGATGTAAGGATAGAAGTTAGAGTTCATGATTCCCATGAACACTGCTGGGGAATTCTCACGCCGAAGGGTATCACCAAAAACTCATAGTGGACATACTGGAATCTAAAGGTTTTCTTTGGTATGTCTTCATCCTGTACCCAAAGATGATGATATCCTGATCTGAGGTCAATCATCGAGAACCACCTTGATCTCTTTAGCTGATCAAAAATGTCATCACTTTCAGCAGTGGATTCCTGTCCTTCAATGTCACCGGGTTTTTGCACCATAAGTCCTTGCATACCATCAATGTCCGATATTCCTTCTTAGAAAACAAAACTGGGGCTACCCATGGAGAAAAAATGGGTCTTACTAACCCCATCCTCAATAATTCCTCCACCTGTACTCTAAACTCATGAAGCACTGTAAGATCCATCTGATATGAATGTGTAGATTTTGTTCTTGTCACTGGGTACATGTCAATGTAGAATCCCACCTATTATCAAGGTAGAATTACCGGGACATATTCTAAAAATACATTTCCATACTTTTCAACCACTACAAAAATGATCAGGCTCCTCTCATCTACATTACTATGGATAAGGATATCCAACCGGGGAGTGATCAACATTAATATACTTTAAGAAAGTCCATATAGTGCTGCAAAGGTTACCTTCTCATTGGGGAAGGAAAACCCAGTCCCATTCTTGCGGACACACCAAACATTGCACCTAAAACATTAAATCTAATCGTAGAGTGTGGATAACTAGTCCATAACCGAGATGACATTGTAATGCCTTAATGCTGATACGTGGAGATCGCAACCAATGCTCTCACATCCAAAGGTAATCACATACTAATGAAAAAAATTGTGTAATCATTGAATACTCTCTAGTAGGAGACTCTATTTGTAAGGATTGTACCAATGGATCAACCAAAATCATCAACCCTCAAACAAGGTCCATGGAAAATGAGATTTATTGAAACATATGTCTACATGAACTGAAGATAAGGTAGAGTATAAATAGATCTTACCTAAAATCATCTCTAGAGTGTTTTGGTCATAGTGCTCCGTCACCTAATGCTGGCCTCAACCCTTTCTGCTAGATCCCTGAGCCCGTGTTGGACAACAAGGTGGTGGTGGTGGTAGAAACATGAACTTTCATTCACCACCTGTAGCTTGGCCTGCAAACCTAAAATATTTTCCACCCCACGAACCTCCACATTCAATCTTCCCTCTCTTACTCAGCCGTCCATCACCCGACTGATGGTCATCAAGCCAAGAAGGATGACAGTCACGTGCCATGTTCCCCTACCTCCATAAGAGTAACAAACTCTAGCCCTCATATGACATCCTCCGCCTTGTGAGATCTGCACCTCCAACACTGCTTCCTGGGGTTACACTCTAGATGGTCTGGCCAAAAAGGGACTCTAAATCATCTACCTGCTGCCTGTTCTAGATGACTCAACCACATATTGTTCAGTGGTGGATCTCACTATCGATGCCTACTCAGGTATGATTCTCTCCACCAGTATTCCATTCATTGGCACTCCAGCCAATGTTGGGATAAAAAGTGAAATCATTGACACACTAATCTCCCATTAGATTCCATGCTCCAATGATCGGTCCCAGAAGAAAAGGTCTCGTACCATGTCATTGGAGTAGCATGAGAGATCAGTAAAACATGTGGACAAGTGGGCCATAGTTGGGATGCAATGCTATAGGTGTAGTAGCACCTGAATATGCACTGAGCGTAGTGTTTCTTGTACAATCTATGTCTTGATGAGGAACTCAATGTCCAACTAGAAATGAGTCTCATCCTTTTGTGTCTGGAGCATCAAGCTCCACCATCTCTATATCGTGCCATAAAAAAGCCTAGCTGTTAGGTCCTCCATAAGGACTTTGGGTGTCTCTACCATGTGGAGGTACCATGTAACTACTTCAAGCTAATGTTTAGTTGCCTATGGATTATTCTTTCATCAAAACCTTGAAGGCCTCTGTCTCTGGATCTCGGGTAGTGTGCTTAGTCTGTGTGCCTTGTCTATTGGTGGGGCCTATAGCAACTATTTCTCTATAAGTGGTGTGTTACTGGTATACGAACCGAAGGTTACATCACTGTAAGTGGTCCTTGCATGGATTCCTCATCGCTTGGTGGGCCATCCTCGTGAAATCTCACTAGAATCCTAGATGGTGGTCCTCATGGAGGCACCCTGTATATAAACTTATGCACCATAGTCAATTAGTTATACCTTGTGAGATAACTCATAATATATCAAGGGAGAAAAATTTTCACAACACATGTTACCAGTGTTCTCATGTACCATGACACAAAACATCATTTAGGGTCCAATTGTATAGATAAATTGGAAGCCTCCCCAATACTGGAATCCCCAGACTGAAATCCATACTCAAGATAGTTTACACTATTTCCCCGAGTGAAAATACAGAATCTATGTTCTTTTTGTAGAACTGAACGCCCTTTTATTTCACTTTGTCATGAATCATCCCCCGGATACCATGCCAGCACTACCCGAAACCCTCCTTCCGTAGGGCAGAGGTTGGTGACTAGCACCAGAAAGACATACCCCAACAAGAGAAGGAATTTTATTTATACCTATACACACAAAGACAAGGCAAAATTCCCAATGAAAACCACAATAGAATTAAAATAGTAAAACCACCACAAGGTACCACCAATATGAGTAATATCTGTAAACCAAAAGTAAAGGGGAAAGAGTAAAATACCAACAAGAATGAAATTACAGCGAAAGAAATAAAATATCCGGAGGTTAGCCGCCAAGGAAACTACCGGAAGTTTAGGTAAAACTCATAGTTGGATGTTACTACAGCACACAATGTCTATCGATCCACCTTCGAGAACCATTAAGACCTAGCTCCCCAAAGTCCCATTCAAAGTTTTCCCTTGTCTGCACAAGTCACAATAGATGGGTTCAATCCCCATGCAGGGGTGAGTATAACAATTCAATGTAGGGACCCCGAAACCCCTAAAGGTATCCTAGAAATCCAAAAAGGGAAACAGAACAATTTAAAACATCACAAAAGAAAATATTATATTGGTAATACAACCAAGAAAGATATCAAACACATTGAAAAATTTAAAAGACAAATCACAACAGGTATAACTTAAGTACATATGTAAAGATGATTAGTCATAAATCTTGATCATCATATTTAATTGATAGGATCTACTGTTGATCCACATAGGGTCTCTAGGTGATGATACACATAGGGTAACTAGTGGATGATCCACACAGGGATGCTAGGTGCCTATCCACATATGGTCTCTAGGTGCTCATCCACAGAGAGTCACAAGGTGATGATCAATACTGAGTCAATATGTGATGATCCACATAGGCCCGATAGGTTCTAATCCACAAAGGGTCACTGGGAACTGATCCACATAGGGTCACTATTCATTTTTCACGTCACAGTAAGCCACGTGATTCCCGAACTTAAAATTCTTAATTTTCAAAGAATATGCTCCTCATTCCATTGGGCGTACACCAACTGTGAAAATGACCCAATTAGAATAACCCAAACTACAGTCTCGTCAAAAGGTCCAAATGAAAAATACAGTGCATCGATCGAACACCATGTCTGTAAGATATGATCATTTTTTTAAAAATGTCCTGGTTGGATTTCAATTCAATCCAAGATGGACATGTTCCATGCTCCACAAAAACTCACGTAGTGTTTCCTAGAGGAATTTAGTCATCTCAAGTGTCCAAAATCCACTTATAGTACATCAAACAAATGCTTTGTTTGAGAGATATGGGTGTTTTAGTGAAATGGGGGCTGGTTGGGTCTGGATCTGGTCCGAACAGGGTGGGCCAACTCGAACAGGTCTGCCAACCCATCCTGGACCTGGCCGGACCTGGGTCTCTCATGTTTTGTTGTGGGCCCGTTAGGCTACAGGTCTTGCCCATAGGTCCTCCTGGTCTTCCAGAGGCAGACTGTCCATTGACCGGGCCAGGATGTGGCTCAGATCTGCATCCATCTATTCTCCTGTAGGGCGGACATGAGACCCTAAATTTTCCACGGACGAGCACCCACAACCTACCGTGTGTCGGGCTACGTGCGGCCATTTCCTCCCATGTCACATGTGGTCCTAGTCTGCAGTTTCACTCATCAACATGGCACCAAAGTGGAGCCTCCAATCTCCTGCGTCACGACTGCAGTTGTTGTGGCCCCCGTCGCTCTCCCTCGGCGGACTATACACGGGAAGCCACCACCACACATAACCTATTGGCATCGTAACTCTATGCCACAACGACTACAAGGATACATCATTGGACCGCCACAACACACCGATGGGAACCCAACCTCCCTCCACTAATGGATCTCGACGATAGTTTCTTATGCGGGACACCAGAGTTTCTCCATTGGTGTGTTTCATGATATGTTTGCACCTACAGGATCATAAGGTATCCAAAATCATTATGACATGCTCAATATCTCATTTCCACTATTTCCAGAATTCATCCATGAATAATTCACTTGCGGAGGGGCTTAACCCTAGTTCATATTGGCACGTGCCCTTCACGTAAGATGTTTAAAAACAAGAGGACATCTTGGGAATGTAGTTAAAACAAAAGAAGTTATTAGTTAATCCTAGATAAAGAAATCCCAATAAATGTCACCATCCCAAATGAATGCACGATCTGTAGATCAACTTGTTCATGGGTTGATCCACATTAATAATTTTTAGAAAACTTACAGGGAAACATTAAGAAGTTCATAACCCCTGCCTCGGTTTGATGTCTATTGTTGAAGTGTTTGGCCTTTGAGGGTTCAAGAGGCCGATGTTGTTCATCGCTTCCTGGCTCCATTCATCGCATTACGTCAATGTTGATGATGTTCCAGCAGTGTTCGTCATTCTTCGTTACAGGGAAAACTCACTGGATGTCCATCTGAGAATTTCCCATTGTTTAATTATCAACTCTCCAACATGTTAGTATAATAAAAAAGAAACACATCGTAGAGTTTCTATTATGCTATGACATTGCATTGTTTTGTTGTTTCATTTATGAAATAACGTAGTAGTTACATTTTCACAACGATCCATTAAGGAGGTTCCTTTAATGATCCTCCTCATCGCCTCAACACCGTACTGCAGTGTCATTTTATATTTATTAAAAGTTGAGAGAAGAAATAAAATAACCTTTTTAAAGATATTTTATTAGTTTTTTAAAATTACGAAAATTATATTTTTTATCCAACCCTTATCGATCGATGCTTAGTGCTTTCTAGGTCAATCACAACATTTAGAGTTCAACAGTTCCCTCAGAATTTTGATTCGATCACCAGTTACAAAGTTATAAAATCCTTCTTGCACATTTACTAAATGTAGCATAAAAATGTTCAAAATTTAGTTCTGGGATCACAAGGCCTCATAATCACATTTCGTCAAAGCATGATGTCTTGAAATAATTCATTATTTTTTTTTAAAAAAATACTTTGAAATTTCGGGATATTATATGATGATAATCTCTGTGATTTGTTGAATCTTTCTCATCCTTTTGCTTCCTACACTAAACATGACTCACATGTGATTATAGTATTATAATGATTAGGACAAAAAAACAATTCACCTAATTTATTTAACAATGAGAACCCTAATTCTAAACATAACTGGGATACGTAGGAAGCCTTCACATAGTGATTATAATCACTTGACATTATCATTAGGATTCCAACCCTAATTCTCTTAAATCAGGAATCCTCCATAGGAATAAGCCCCAAATTATGTTCCCCTTAAATATCCACGATTCAATGCATCTCTCATAGACCAAGTTACAGTGGAATCCTCATTAAGAGTAATCCTTAACCTATTTACCACAAAGGGTCATATTTCATTGGAAGAGATATGAAACTAGATGGGCTTTAATTCAAATAAATGTTTGATACGTAGGAACCATCTCTCAGTTTCAAACCCTATATCAAAAATAAACCATGTTCATAGTTAGAAATATTCTCTGAATGGTATAATCTAACATAGAATCTCAAATCCGTTATTGGTTTCATGGGATACATCAGTTTATGGCTTGCACTAATCAATGACTAAGCATGTTCCTCCTAGATGTCATTTCCACATGATATTAAACAATATGGTTGGGTCCTTATCATATGACCATAAATGGTATGATGTGTCTCATTATGTGGAAGAAAACTATGTGGGTTCTTATTCCTTTTAAAAATATACGTATGATGCTAATATATGTGTTCAATCCCAACATCAAAATAATATTCATCTAACTAGATGTTGATAAATTATAGAGTGCCCAAATGAGTGTCTTAAAAACTAGCATTATTATTAATACGACCAAAGAGTAATGGAAATAGAATCTCTAATTATTATATGAGATGAAACCATTGATGAAAAAATTTGAATATATACAAATATCTCCATTGATGAAGAACCATGAAAACATATAATTGATTCTAATTTTCAAAACCTCTATGAATTGATTGAGAATTTCTAGGTATACCTACCTTATTCTTGGGAAATTAAAAAGGATTCATGAACATATATTTAATATATAAGAAAGTCCCACTGTATTAAATAATTCCCCTAAAAATGGAGTGATGACCAAGACCTCCCATCCTCTCAACCAATGTGATTAATAAATAATCATGTGTTAAAATCCTCAATGAGTGACTACCTTTATGAATAAAGTCCCTTTGGATATATAACCATTGGGTGTTTCCATTTACATAAACATTTATGTTTTAAACTTTATGAAAATAGTTATTCCAAACCTTAACACACATTCATGGGGAAAAATTCATCTAACATGTTAATGGTTCTCCGGAAGACCATAAACCTATGAGCCCACATTATTTATCAAAATTTATACCTCACATAAAAAATGAGATTCCTTAGGAAATTAGACTTGTATTCCTTATGGACCTAGTGAATGTTTATCCATAATGAATAAGGTATTACTTGGGTTACACAGTTAAGGTGGATCATGTACTACACTCCCTGAAAAAAAAGAAAGGGGGTTACTTTTAAACATGGCTAACACACCAAATGCTCATAGATTTTCAAACACACCCAAGGTAAAAATATACTCATACCACATGTAGGTTACCTATCACTAAAATATGTAGAATATTTAATCATTTTCCACATTAATATAGATTCATCAATGAGATTCATGAACATGTATTAAATCTATGTGGGAGTTCTATACAAGGTGATGAACTCTAAGGAGGAATATACAAAAGGGGGGGGAGACATTCCATATTATAATTATGGTTAATGATCCTAAATAATTATCATTTTTGTTTTTAGGATTCCTACATAGGGAAGAATTTATCGTGGGGTGACTCTAGTGGGGGGGGGGATACGATCAGAACAATAAAAAACCATTACATGTGTGGAAACAATAGTGCAACTGATGTGCACCCCTATTGAAGAATTATAAAAAAAATATCATCATATAATATCTTATGGACAATTACTATGTTTATAAAGCATCTCATAAACACCTAATCATTATACATATTAATATATGATGTGGGTGGTGTCATAATAACATTCCATATCTTGTAAAATCATAAATAACATATTTTAAATAGACACGTTACATGAAATTATCATAATAATATCAACCTAATAAGTTTTATAAATAAGTTTGTTTTTTAATATTATAATATGCCAACTAAATTTTAAGAATCATCTAATGATTTCGATAAATAAGGAAAAACAATTTGAAAGAATATTCAAAACATTCATTAAAAATATAAAAACAATTTCCTTTTATATTGATAAATATATAAATAGAGAACTTAGAATATTGAGAAAAATAATTTTAGTAGGAAATAAAATGTAAAAATTTAAATTATTCTTAAATTCAATGAATCATGTTTAATGAGGGAACTAATTTTTTGTTGTAAAAATTAAACTATTGATTCCCTTCCCATCTTTTGTAAAAATAAATATATTACATATTTAAAAAACATTTTTAACAAGTATATTTAAAAATATGAAAATAAATTCAAAAATGGTTTTAAATGAAATTTAAAAATAATTTAATCATATAAAATAAAATTCTATAAATCATTTTATAGATCAGGGATATATGAAAAGTGTTTTTGACCAATGTAGAATAAGGCGTTATTTTCTTAAAAAATATTCTCTATATATATGAGTACCAATGTGGTGGGAATGGAAAGGAAACATGAAAACTTATAAATAAAAATTATATATAATGTTATATTTATATTATAAAATAATATTAATTCAATAAAAATTATATTTAATTACCTCATTATTTTAAATTAAGATTTTTTTTAAAATACATCATTAAAATGAACATTCGTGTGAAAACATGTTTGGTTTCTTGCATATTTTGGATCAATGGTTTTTGTCCTTCCCCCATGGTAATTACTTCATCAAGTATAGAATATAATTAATTTTATAATTTTATTTTATATTCATTATATACACTTATATAATCATTAATATTTATTTATGAAGGAAAATGATATATATAACATTAGGGAGATGGTAGTCTGTAAAAACACACGAGTGACGTGCCAACAGTTGGATGAATTGAATGAAATAATGGTAAAAAAAATTCTATATAACAAAATAAAATTATTTATTATATATAATTAATATTAATGAAATAGTTCTGTATAACAATTCATGAAATAGGATATGAAAAATTAATCACATCCTTTTGTGGAGGTGTTAGTCAACACATATGCTTATGTGACACTATCAATCCAAATGGATGAGAATGAGACATAAAATTGTTATAATATAACCATATTAATATCATAGTATATTAAATATACTAATTATACTATTTTAAGTTGATTATAAAATATATGGAAGTTGATTTGTAGGTTGGAAACCCGCCAAATATTTTTAAGAACATAAATCACTTCTTGAGGTATCATTAGATGAAACTAACCCTACAACTAGTAATATGGGATTTATCGAGGGAAAATAATTCGACATTATGAATATGAATCAAGTGAGTGTATTTTCATAGTATTTTGATGATATAAATGGATCTAGATTTTTGGAGATGATACTAGAAGATGGTCTCTTTTATAACTGAGGTGTCCAGAAAACTTTTAGGTAAATAAAAATATTGACATGTAATAATGTCTTATTAAAGAGATTGTGGAACCAATGAAGCCCAAATTAGATGAAAATATATTTCTTGGTAAAAACATCATTATCCAATAAATTGATAATGTTTTAATTCATAATATTACATTATTTTTTGGTTAACTCCAAAATAATCCATTTTTAAACATAATTGAGGTAACACACTTTTACCATAGTTATTATTCATTTTGAATGAAAATTTATATCAAATAATTTGATAGATTTTAAATGAAGAATCAATATTTAAAATATTATTAATAAAATTTAATGTCAATTAGTTTCATAAATTAATTATAAAATAATCACCAAGAAGTAGAAAAAATAATGTTATCTAAAATATATTTTTATTCATAACTATGAATTTTATTCAAAGATATTTATAGTAAAACACAATAGTTTAATGTTAAAATTTTCAATTGAATGTATTAATATTAAAAAATAATATAATTAATCAAAATTTACTAACATAATATATTAACAAAACTACTTTATATACTTAAGAGAATATTTTTTGTAAAAAAACATATACATTAACCTTCAAATGATTTTATATTATTTTTATGAATTCTTAACCTATGAATTAATTTTGAACATGTTTATTTTTTTAATATATTTAATTATGAAAATTACTTTTAAAATATAAGATACATGAAAATAGAAATGGCCATAAACGTAATATTTTAAAATTATTCTCTAGGATAAATAATATTTCTTTTGTTAATTAGAAGTAATTCTTTAAAATTATATATCATAAAAATGCCATATAATTTTATCAGTTAAATAAATTAAGTTAATTATTTATATAATATAAATGACTAAAACATCAAATAATATCAAGTAAAATTACTTGTTAACATTAAATATATTCTAAAATCTATGGGTCTAACATTCTACCCCCCTTATATGAATTTACCATTTAAAATATCGATATCTGGATTTTTAAAAAATTGGATACTTATACCTAATAACATTGAATAGTTCCCAATATTCGTTATAAAATTTATGGTTTCCCCTTGATTAGCAAACCAAGTTAGTTTATTTGTTCGTTGACGTTTTATCTATTCAATATAAAATCGCATCTGATTATTACTCCCATGAAAGTGAATTCTATAGTGGTACAACCTTTCAGTTCAATACATGTGAAATATAAGGTATATACTACCAATAATATAAACATAAAACATGTTTTGAACATGTCATATATAAAAATAAAATATTTTATGAATTATTTATTTATAAAAAGTTAATTTCTTTGACATCTTCATTTACATGAGAAACTGAGTTTTTTAATCAAACTGTGATATATTATTAATATTATTTATTAAAACATAATTCACTAAAAAATATGATAAAATAGTAGTATACATAGCTGTTATCAATTTTTAAATAGTTTATATAAGTGTTTTATATGATAAAATCGAAATGATAAAAAATTACTCAATTTTTAGTACTGTTTTTAAATGTTTCAAAAATAGCATTTTCACAAAATATGTTTTTATTTCATTTTGTAAGAAAAGAATAAAAATAATATTTTCAAATTTTTTATAATATATTTGAATAATAAAATTTATTTTATAAATAAATATATAAAAATGAATTTTTTTTTGAATTTTATAGAAATTCTATAAACGATTAATTTAGTGATGAATAATAAAAAATTTGTAATGGCTCGGACCTCCCTGGTCCATTACTTTGTGAAAATGTGGTGTTGGAGGTGTTTCGGGAGGACAAGGTGACTTATCCCCCAGCTGTTGCCTACCGGTAGCTCGGTCTACCGGTAGCTGCTGATTACCGGTAGCTCCGTCTACCGGTTGCTGCTGATTACCGGTAGCTCGGTCTACCGGTACCTGCTGATTACCGGTAGCTCGGTCTACCGGTAGCTGCTGCCTACCGGTAGCTCGGTCTACCGGTAGGTGCTGATTACCGGTAGCTCAGTCTACCGGTAGCTGCTGATTACCGGTAGCTCGGTCTACCAGTAGCTGCTGCCTACCGGTAGCTCGGTCTACCGGTAGCTGCTGATTACCGATAGCTCGGTCTACCGGTAGCTGCTGATTACCGGTAGCTCGGTCTACCGGTAGCTGCAAATTACCGGTAGCTCGGTCTACCGGTAGCCGCATCCTACCGGTAGCTGGGTTTACCGGTAACCACGGCATACTGATAGCTCGGTATACTAGTAGCCGCAGTCCAGCAGTAGCTCGGCTAACACTTTTCCAAATTTCTAGTTCAGTGAACAGTGTTTCTATCGGTGAGGTTCTATCGGTGGACTTCTATCGGTGAGGTTCAGTGAACAGTGTTTCTATCGGTGAGGTTCTATCGGTGGACTTCTATCGGTGAAGTTCTGTGAACAGTGTTTCTATCGGTGAGGTTCTATCGGTGGACTTCTATCGGTGAGGTTCAGCGAATAGTGTTTCTATCGGTGAGGTCCTATCGGTGGACTTCTATCGGTGAGGTTCAGTGAATAGTGTTTCTATCGGTGAGGTCCTATCGGTGAACTTCTATCAGTGAGGATCTATCAGTAGACTTGTGTTTCTATCGGTAAGGTTCTATCGGTGAGCATTTCTTTCCTTTGCCAATTTTTTTTGTTTTGTGAACAGTGTTTCCAGACTTCATAAGAGCTACCGATTCCATACTTTGCCAATTTTCACGAATGAACAGTGTTTCCAGACTTCATAAGAGCTACCGATTCCATACTTTGCCAAATTTCACGAATGAACTGTGTTTCCAGACTGCATAAGAGTTACTGATTCCATACTTTGCCAAATTTCACGAATGAACAGTGTTTCCAGACTCTATAAGAGCTACCGATTCCATACTTTGCCAAATTTTGAGTATGTGAACAGTGTTTCCAGCTTCGCAAATTTGACGTTTTCTTTGACGTAAAATACTTTTAAAACCTTATTTTAAGGACATTAAGGCCGATTCAAAGGCCATAAATCCTATATTAATTATTCCTAAGGCCGAGATGTTTTTACTTGGTCAAACCGCGTGGGTTAATGCGATCCGTTTTTAATGGAGAATAAACCGGATCTTAAACTGTCGCCTCTCTAATTTTTTTAAAAAGAACGAGATATAATTTTTTCGTTGTTCTTCCTCCGGGTTCTCATCTATGAGACGCTAGAACCTTGCAATCATTCTTGTAGGAGTTTCACAATCAAATGTTACTCAGTTCAGTTCCGCTCTGTTGATGCAACCAAGTTGTGTCGATCGTTGTTCGATATAATGTATGTTTTATCATCGTTCTTTCGGGGATCACTTTCTCTTGTTCTTCCTTCCATATTAGCATGTAATCTCCATGGTTCTAATAGGTTTTCTTGGGGTTGGTTGGTACTGTCGTACCGTGGCATCCTCCGGTGGATGCAGCTGTCGTGAGGAGAAGTGGATTGTGACCCGTTGTGTGGATAAAGGACGTCAAGAACTCTTCGAGGTAGGGGATTCATGGATTCTCTAATTGTGTATGTGCAATCGTAGAATTAGCATGATTTATTCCTTTGGATCACAATGAAATTGACCTAATTAAATACTTGAATCAGATAAAAAAAGAATTGGTTGATCGTATGTTGTTACTTTGTTCCGTGATAACGGTTTGCCTCATATTTTTCCTAGATAGAGTGATATCTATGATTTTCTTTAATTTGTTGCTCGTTCTTGATGGAAATTGATAAAGAACGTAAAGTTGGAATTATTTGTTAAATAATTGGCTAAAGATAAAGAGGCATGTTAATGAATCTGTTAATTCAAGATGGATTAAAGAACTATTAGTTCGATAATTTAAAAGGGTTCTGAGTTACCCTCTTTCTTGTAAGGCTGAATGCCTTGTGGTTTGGAGCTCTGAGTGCTCATCTTGTATGAAGGCTGAATTCCTTGTTAAAGGGCCGGGAGCCCATTTTGTGATCTTTGATTTCCTGCTGCTTGTGATTTGATGTAAGCATGGATGGCTGTTGTGATATGTGGAGGCATGGGGACTTGTGGTTGTGGCAGTGGATGACGCCTAGTGTGGAGAGATGCATTGGTTTATGCATGTGGGTGTCGGGGAGGACACCAAGGATGATGGTATGAGATGAATGTGATGGTTTGATGTTGGTGGTTTTATTGTTTATCTGCTTTACTTTTCCCCACTTCTCAAGGCAGCTGGTTTTCCTTACCCTCTTTCCGAAGGAGGCGAAGACACGCAGGGTATGCCACGTGCTTTCCGTGTTTAGCCTCTCGATGGAGGATGGGTCTATGCTCTTGCTATAGGCGGCAAAGACTCGATGGGTAGTATATCTACTCACCGTGTTGAGCCCTTTGTGTTTAGTAGCATAGGATTCTTTTCTAGAATACCTGGGAATATGGGGAAGGTAATTCCATAATGAAAGTTTGTTTAAATGGTGATAATCCACGGGGATGGAGAAACTGGAATTTAATAGTGATGTGAATCCTAAAAAGGTGCAGTTTTTGAATGTGATGCCAATTTAGTTTAATGTGGTAAATTGTTCATGGTTAATTAATGTTTAAGGAATTAATTAACGTACAGTGTAACTGATAAAATGAAAATGGAGTAATCTAATAAAGCTCTTCAAATGGTTGTGTGCTTATAGGATACCTAGTCTTAGAAGTAGCAGCCTGGAGTCTGAGAGACGTTAGCTGCAGTTGTGCCTATGACTAGGTAATTCCCATAGTGTGGTTGTGAGTTATATATATTCTGTACTTTTTGTGTTTCTATACGCTACTCCACCCTGTCGGTAAGGGCAACTAACACCCCTGGGATTCTGAGCCATGGGGGGGTGTTTTCCCTAACATTCTGATGGGAGGTTGAATGGCTGACTACCCCCTTTGGCCCCGCTCTCTTCTCTTGGTAGATCTTTGTGCTGGTAGGCACAGTGGTTAGTTTTACCCATATATGTGTGTAGAGGGCTGTAATGGCTTGTGGTTATTTCACACACATATTTTGGATATAGTATCCTATGGACTACTATAGGTGTAACGTGTATAGGCTATAATGGCTTGAGGATCCTTACTCGGAGTATGGGCTGTAATGGCTTGAGGTATTATACCCGATGTATGATACACGTTATGTGGGCTGTGGTGGCTCTCGGAAACTACCTGGTTCTGTTGGTTGTGAGGATGGTGTGGTGCTTCGCCCAGGTGTCTGCGGGCAAGCCTATGTGGTGCACGAGGTGCAGATTGTGGAGCTTAGCCCAGGTGTCTGCGGGCGAGCCTTTGGAGAGAGATGCACAGGACGTATGTCGTTGGGGAAAAGCGACAAACGAGTGGGGAAGTAGTAGCGGGGTACCCTTGATATTCTTTACTATATGCTATTTTCTTGTATGTGTTACTTGGTGAGAGTAGCCATGGTGAGGTTGGGAACTTAGTATACCTGTTTAGGTAATGAGTTAGTTTCACTTGTTGTTCACTGGGCTTTAGCATGTTTTCTTTACTTTTGCACGAGAGGCTTGGGGAGGATCCTACTGAGTATACTGTTATACTCACCCTATGTATATACAAACTATTTTTCAGGTCACTTGGAGCAGTTTGGAGATCAAGCTGGTTACTACCAGCTTGGGGTTGGAGGAGGAGCTGTTCGGGCTTGTGGTCGCTGCCGTTTTACATTCTTTTGGGTACTTTTAGTTTTCCCTTTCAGTTGTAGTACTTTTGCATGACATTTCATATATGTACTTGGGTTTCTTTTATATTTTCAGTTATGAGTTGGAGTTGGTTGGAGTCTATTCTATCTCTCTCTTTTGCATGTGTTCTCTTAGAGGGTAATGCCTCCCATTAGTGTGTGTATTATACCCTCGGTTCTAGTCGCCAACCCGGGGCCTACTGGAGGCGGGACTCGGGGGTCATTATCTCCCTTCTCACATTGTCGGCCCCGGAGGGGTACACTTTTTGGGGAGGGGGTCGTGACAGAGTGGTATCCGAGGTCTGGTTGAGGGATAGGATGGAGTTTGGAGTTAGGCACAGGTGAGGATGCATGGGATGGTAGGGCAACGGTGTCATTCATGTTTAGCAAGTGGGGTTAACACTAGATACCTGCAGAGACATAGGCGTTCAGGGCCCCCTATGATCCGTTGCATGGACCTTTAAGTTTACGGTGGCTACTAAACAAAGTGATACTGGTTGCAGGGTAGAGACCTAGGAATGGGTCATGCATCATTATTCATTGCGCCTGTGTTTGAATGGGCAGACATTGGGATAGGTAACCTAAAATTAATAAGAAAAAATAATTAATTAATGTTGAGTCTTCCATATTCCAGGCTTAGGAGCTCTAACAGTAGTTATTTTACAGGTATGGCTCCAGGTCGACGTCCTCGTCAGGTTTGCGCAGAAGGTTCCCAGCAGGCTGTTCCAGCAGATCACCGCCGGGTAGAGGCTGACGACGATGACACTTGGAGGAAGAAAATCCGAGAGTTTCAGCGCCAGAGTCTACAGAAGTACGAGGGCTCCGTTTCAGATGCAGTCACAGAAGACTGGTTGGAGGAGGTCGAGATAGGCTTTAGTTCGATTCGTCCTCGGAAGGAACACTGGGTGTCCTTGGTTGTGACGATGTTGCGTGGAGCAGCGAGACAGTGGTGGTTCTTGTTCATTGGGGATCGTGAGGAGTCAGTGATCTCATGGGAGGAGTTTCAAGACAGGTTTTGAGTCGAGTTTCTTTCATCGACTGCGAAGGCATCCAGTCGCCAGGAGCTTCTTACCCTTCAACAGGGGAGATCCAGTGTTCGGGAGTTTGGAATCCGTTTCAGGAACCTTCTACGATATGCTTCAGACCTGTTACCAGATGATGAGGCCAGGGCGAGGCATTTTGAGGAGGCTTTGCGTCCAGAGATCCATCGCCAGGTCACCCCATTTATGCTGAAGACATATCATGAGGTGCTGGCGAGGGCATAGGTTGTTGAGAGAACATTGACCAGGACCGGATCGTCACGAGAGGGGAATCGTCATGATTCCTCACGAAGCAGAGCTGTGGTCCGGGGTTCCCGGTTTTCAGGACAGAAGAGTTTCCGTTCACCTAGGGGTAGGTCCCAGCCCTTCCCATCTCGTTTCTCCGGAGGTAGCAACTCTCAGACCTATGCCAAGGGATCATGTGCTTGTTTTTCTTGTGGTGGACGTGGTCATCAGCAGCGGGAGTGCCCAACTTTTCAGAGCAGTCATCGTGCACCAGGCGCTCCACTCCAGGTTCCTCCGTTGAGGCAGTTCCAGTCGAGGCAGCAGCAGCAGGTTGCACCAGCTTTAGATCACCAGAGGGTAGATGGAGCAGGCAGAGGACATCCCTATGATGCTCCCTGTCCACAGAGAGCAGAGGGCGGCCGTGGTGGTGGTCTTCATCAGGGTCAGAGAGGCCGTGGAGGTGGTCGTGGTCAGCTTCATGCTCTAGCGTTGCCAGCTCCAGGCGAGCCAGACGTCATCCGAGGTACCCTTTGCTTGTTTTCTACCTTGGTGTATGCCTTGTTTGATTCAGGAGCGACACACTCCTTTATATCCCCTACCCTTTTCCACGCTTTGGGACTTGAGGTAGAGAGGCTTCGAGTGCCCTTGGCGTTGACTACGCCAGTTGGGGGTCGAGCTAGCTTGTTTGAAGTATGTAGAGACTGTGAGCTAGTGTTGGGGCAGCACCGCTCTTGGGGAGATTTCCTATGTTTACGAATACAACCATATGATATCATCCTCGGTATGGATTGGTTGTATTCGGTGCAGGCTATTGAGGATTACTACAGGAAGAAGGTCGTTTTCTTTGATGAAGATGGAGAGGAAG
Source organism: Viscum album (assembly GCA_963277665.1). Lineage (NCBI taxonomy): Eukaryota > Viridiplantae > Streptophyta > Magnoliopsida > Santalales > Viscaceae > Viscum > Viscum album. The sequence goes on from OY728140.1 coordinate 1,207,344,027, forward strand.
TAGTGTTTGTTGGTGAGAGAGATCCTCGGATGAGTCATAGACGAGTTTCATCCTTATCATCCATGATGGCTGGGATGATGCTGAGTTCTTCAGAGGTTCAACAACTGGAATTTCCTAGGGTCGTAGAGGAGTACCCTGATGTCTTTACAGAAGAGGTTTTATCCTTACCCCCTCGACGAGAGATCGAGTTTGGGATCGAGCTACAACCAGGAGCGTCTCCTATCTCTATGTCTCCGTATAGGATGGCCCCTTCTGAGTTACGAGAGCTACGTATTCAGCTCGACGGTCTGTTTCAGTGTGGTTTTTTTCGGCCAAGTGTGTCACCGTGGGGTGCACCAGTTTTGTTTGTGAAAAAGGCTGATGGCAGTTTGCGGTTGTGCGTCGATTATCGTCGCTTAAACAAAGTGACAATAAAGAACCGTTATCCTCTCCCGCGGATTTATGACCTATTCGATCAACTGAAGGGTGCAAGTTGGTTTTCAAAGATAGACTTGCGGTCAGGATATCACCAGATGCGTGTAAAGGATGAGGATATCCCGAAGACTGTTTCTGTTATCGTCATGGGCATTATGAGTTTGTTGTAATGCCATTCGGCGTGACGAATGCTCCAGCTGTTTTCATGGGGTTGATGAATGCTGTGTTCCGTGAATTCCTGGACAAGTTTGTTGTGGTTTTCATCGACGACATCCTTGTGTACTCCACATCTGAAGAGGAGCATACAGAGCATCTACGAGCCGTTTTGGGAGTTCTTCGCCAACATCGGTTGTTTGGGAAGTTGTCCAAGTGTGAGTTCTGGGCTCGAGAAGTTCGTTTCTTGGGACATGTTGTGTCCCAACAGGGAGTAGCTGTGGATCCTTCGAAGATAGAAGCAGTGTTGTCTTGGCCAGCCCCCAAGACCGTGTCAGAGGTGCGAAGTTTCCTTGGTCTCGCAGGCTATTACAGGAGGTTTGTGGCTAATTTCTCCCGAGTTGCGACTCCTCTGACAGCTTTGACCAGGAAGGATCAAGCGTTCATATGGACTGATCAGTTTCAGAAAGCTTTCGAGTATCTAAAGGAGACGTTGGTAAGTGCTTCAGTCCTTTGTCTTCCAGCGGAGGGAGTCCAGTTTGATGTTTTCTGTGATGCTTCACATCTGGGGCTAGGCTGTGTTCTCATGCAGCAGAGGTCCGTTGTTTCTTATGGGTCTCGGCAGTTGCGTCCCCATGAATGCAAATATGCCACCCATGATCTTGAGTTGGCAGCCGTGGTGTTTTCTCTAAAGTTGTGGAGACATTACCTCATTGGTGAGCGCTTTGTGGTTTTCACCGATCATAAGAGTTTGAGGTATGTTTTCTCTCAGTGGGACTTGAACTTGAGGCAGCGTCGGTGGATAGAGTTCTTGCAGGAATACAACTTCGAAATATCGTATACACCTGGGAAGGGAAATGTTGTTGCTGATGCACTGAGCCGAAAGTCACTTAGTGATGTTGTGCGTGAATCTGTTGATTCTTGGAGAGTGATAGAAGAGCTATCATCTTTACATCTTGATATAGGAGAAGTTGGGGGAAGAGGTTGTCTTTTTCAGATGACGGTGCATTCATCCCTGATGCAGAAGGTGGAAGAGTCTCATTTGGGTGATCTAGAGGTGGAAGTTTGGAGAGACAGAGTTGTGTGTGGTGAGGCCCCTGATGGTTGGTCGGAGGATGAACAACACCGAGTGTTGTATCATGGATGGATTTTTGTTCCCTTGACGATGCGCGAGACCGTTCTCCGAGAGTTCCATAGTTCACCCTTGGCGGTACATCCTGGTGTGACGATGATGTACCAATCCTTGAGGAGTCAGTTTTGGTGGCCTGGGCTGAAGTGTTCAGTTGCAGAATATGTGTCTCAATGTTTAGTCTGCCAGAAGGTGAAGGCCGAACACCGTGTTCCTGGTGGTCTTCTCCAGCACTTAGAGATTCCTCAGTGGAAGTGGGAGGACATCTCAATGGACTTTGTTACAGGTTTACCTCGAGCTCCCGGAGGACATGATGCTATATGGGTGGTAGTGGATCGTTTAACTAAATCGGCCCACTTCATAGCAATCAAGGAGTTGAGCTCAGTGGAGGTTTTGTCGAGGCAGTATCTGGAGGAGGTGGTGAGGCTTCACGGAGTACCTAGGACGATCATTTCTGATCGAGATCCTCGTTTTACCTCTAGGGTGTGGAGAGGTCTCCAACATTCTTTTGGATCTCAACTATGCCTTAGCACTGCTTTTCATCCTCAAACGGATGGTCAGACAGAGCGAACCATCCAGACTCTTGAAGACATGTTGCGCTCTTGTGTTCTTGATTTTGGAGGTTCATGGGTGAAGCACTTACCCTTGGTAGAATTCGCTTACAATAATAGTTTTCACTCTACCATTGGTATGGCGCCGTTTGAAGCCTTGTATGGCCGGCCATGTCGTTCTCCGTTGTGCTGGACTGGGGTCGGAGAGTCAGCAATCCTCGGACCAGAACTAGTGCAGAATACAACAGAGATGGTTCAGGTGATTCATGAGAGGATGAAGACATCACATGATCATCAGAAATCATATGCTGATCAAAGAAGGAGACCGTTAGAGTTTAATGTTGGGGATCATGTGTTTCTAAAGGTGACTCCCCGTCGTGGGCAGCGAAGGTTTGGTCATGGAAGTAAGCTTTCTCCCCGGTTTGTTGGGCCTTTCGAGGTGTTAGCTCGTGTTGGATCTATGGAGTATCGAGTAGCACTTCCCCCTCAGATGAGTCGGATACATGATGTTTTCCATGTATCACAGCTCCATCGTTATCTTCATGATGAATCTCATGTTATCGATTGGGGAGAGATCGATATTGATGATGATGCAACCTTCGAGGAGCGACCTGTGGAGATCCAAGACCACAAGGAGAAGGTGTTGTGTGGGCGTTCTATCCCCTTAGTTCGTGTCCTGTGGCGACACGGTGGCATGGAGGAGAGTACCTGGGAGCGTGAGTCATAGATACATGCTCAGTACCTAGAGTTGTTTAATGTTTAACTCTTTCCATGTAATGACGTTTCCTTTATGGTTAGACCTTGCATGTTTTATTTATGTACCTTTGATGTGATGTTATGTTTGAATTGTTTGGTTATGGATTATTTGTTTCCATACTCTCGGATGTCGTAGTTTTGTTCCAGCTTTTGAATAACTCATGGTGGTTTTCCCCTGAGAGGTATCTTATGGGGTGGTTGTTCAGACCCCACTTTTCTTCTGGGTTGGTTTTTAATTCTCGAGGATGAGAATGTTTTGAGAGGTATCTAATGTAATGGCCCGGACCTCCCTGGTCCATTACTTTGTGAAAATGTGGTGTTGGAGGTGTTCCGGGAGGACAAGGTGACTTATCCCCCAGCTGCTGCCTACCGGTAGCTCGGTCAACTGGTAGCTACTGATTACCGGTAGCTTGGTCTACCGGTAGCTGCTGATTACCGGTAGCTCCGTCTACCGGTAGCTGCTGATTACCGGTAGCTTGGTCTACCGGTAGCTGCTGCCTACCGGTAGCTCGGTCTACCGGTAGCTGCTGATTACCGGTAGCTCGGTCTACCAGTAGCTGCTGATTACCGGTAGCTCGGTCTACCGGTAGCTGCTGCCTACCGGTAGCTCAGTCTACCGGTAGCTGCTGGTTACCGATAGCTCGGTCTACCCGTAGCTGCTGATTACCGGTAGCTCGGTCTACCGGTAGCTGCTGATTACCGGTAGCTCGGTCTACCGGTAGCCGCATCCTACCGGTAGCTGGGTTTACCGGTAGCCACGGCATACTGAAAGCTCGGTATACTGGTAGCCGCAGTCCAGCAGTAGCTCGGCTAACACTTTTCCAAATTTCTAGTTCTGTGAACAGTGTTTCTATCGGTGAGGTTCTATCGGTGGACTTCTATCAGTGAGGTTCAGTGAACAGTGTGTCTATCGGTGAGGTTCTATCGGTGGACTTCTATCGGTTAAGTTCTGTGAACAATGTTTCTATCGGTGAGGTTCTATCGGTGGACTTCTATCGGTGAGGTTCAGTGAATAGTGTTTCTATCGGTGAGGTCCTATCGGTGGACTTCTATCGGTGAGGTTCAGTGAACAGTGTTTCTATCGGTGAGGTCCTATCGGTGAACTTCTATCAGTGAGGTTCTATCTGTAGACTTGTGTTTCTATCGGTAAGGTTCTATCGGTGAGCTTTTCTTTCCTTTGCCAATTTTTTTAGTTTTGTGAACAATGTTTCCAGACTTCATAAGAGCTACCGATTCCATACTTTGCCAATTTTCACGAATGAACAGTGTTTCCAGACTTCATAAGAGCTACCGATTCCATACTTTGCCAAATTTCACGAATGAACAGTGTTTCCAGACTTCATAAGAGCTACCGATTCCATACTTTGCCAAATTTCACGAATGAACAGTGTTTCCAGACTCCATAAGAGCTACCGATTCCATACTTTGCCAAATTTTGAGTATGTGAACAGTGTTTCCAGCTTCGCAAATTTGACGTTTTCTTTGACGTAAAATACTTTTAAAACCGTATTTTAAGGACTTTAAGGCCGATTCAAAGGCCATGAATCCAATATTAATTATTCCTAAGGCCGGGATGTTTTTACTTGGTCAAACCGCGTGGGTTAATGCGATCTGTTTTTAATGGAGAAAAAACCGGATCTTAAACTGTGGCCTCTCTAATTTTTTTTAAAAGGAACGAGATATCATTCTTCGTTGTTCTTCCTCCTGGTTCTCATCTACGAGATGCTAGAACCTTGCAATCATTCTCATAGGAGTTTCACAATCAAACGTTACTCAGATCAGTTCCGCTCTGTTGATGCAACCAAGTTGTGTCGATCGTTCTTCGATATAAGGTATGTTTTATCATCGTTCCTTTGAGGATCACCTTCTCTTGTTCTTCCTTCCATATTAGCATTTAATCTCCATGGTTCTAAGGGGTTTTCATGGGGTTGGTTGGTACTGTCGTACCGTGGCATCCTCCGGTGGATGCAGCTGTCGTGAGGAGAAGAGGACTGTGACCCGTTGTGTGGATAAAGGGCGTCAAGAACTCTTCGAGGTAGGGGATTCATGGCTTCTCTAATTGTGTATGTGCAATCGTAGAATTAGCAAGATTTAGTCCTTTGGATCACAATGAAATTGACCTAATTAAATACTTGAACCGGATTAAAAGAATTGGTTGATCGTATGTTGTTACTTTGTACCGTGATAACAGTTTGCCTCATATTTTTCCTAGATAGAGTGATATATATGATTTTCTTTAATTTGTTCCTCGTTCATGATGGAAATTGATAAAGAACGTAAAGTTGGAATTATTTGTTAAATAATTGGCTAAAGATAAAGAGGCATGTTAATGAATCTGTTAATTCAAGATGGATTAAAGAACTATTAGTTCGATAATTTCAAAAGGGTTCTGAGTTACCCGCTTGCTTGTAAGTCTGAATGCCTTGTGGTTTGGAGCTCTGAGTGCTCATCTTGTATGAAGTCTGAATGCCTTGTTAATGGGCCGGGAGCCCATTTTGTGATCTTTGATTTCCTGCTGCTTGTGATTTGATGTAAGCCTGGATGGCTGTTGTGATATGTGGAGGCATGGGGACTTGAGGTTGTGGCAGCGGATGACGCCTAGTGTGGCGAGATGCATCGGTTTATGCATGTGGGTGTCGGGGAGGACACCAACGATGATGGTATGAGATGAATGTGATGGTTTGATGTTGGTGGTTTGATTGTTTATCTGCTTTACTTTTCCCCACTTCTTAAGGCAGCTAGTTTTTCTTACCCTCTTTCCGAAGTAGGCGAAGACACGCGGGGTATGCCACGTTCTTTCCGTGTTTAGCCTCTCGATGGAGGATGGGTCTATGCTCTTGCTATAGGCGGCAAAGACTCGATGGGTAGTATATCTACTCACCGTGTTGAGACCTTTGTGTTTAGTATCATATGATGCTTTTCTAGAAGACCAGGGAATATGGGGAAGGTAATTCCATAATGAAAGTTTGTTTAAATGGTGATAATCCACGGGGATGGAGAAACTAGAATTTAATAGTGATGTGAATCCTAAGAAGGAGCAGTTTTTGAATGTGATGCCAATTTAGTTTAATGTGGTAAATTGTTCATGGTTAATTAATGTTTAAGGAATTAATTAACGTACAGTGTAACTGATAAAATGAAAATGGATTAATCTAATAAAGCTCTTGAAATGGTTGTGTACTTATAGGATACCTAGTCTTAGAAGTAGCACCCTGGAGTCTGAGAGACGTTAGCTGCAGTTGTTCCTATGACTAGGTAATGCCCATAGTGTGGTTGTGAGTTATATATATTCTGTACTTTTTGTGTTTCTATACGCTACTCCACCCTGTCGGTAAGGGAAACTCACACCCCTGGGATTCTGAGCCCTGGGGGGTGTTTTCCCCAACATTCTGATGGGAGGTTGAATGGCTGACTACCCCCTTTGGCCCCGCTCTCTTCTCTTGGTAGATCTTTGTGCTAGTAGGCAAAGTGGTTAGTTTTACCCATATATGTGTGTAGAGGGCTGTAATGGCTTGTGGTTATTTCACACACATATTCTGGATATAGTATCCTATGGACTACTATAGGTGTAACGTGTATAGGCTATAATGGCTTGAGGATCCTTACTCGGAGTATGGGCTGTAATGGCTTGAGGTATTATACCCGATGTATGATACACATTATGCGGGTTGTGGTGGCTCTCGGAAACTACCTGGTTACTTTAGTTGTGAGGACGGTGTGGTGCTTCGCCCAGGTGTCTGCGGGAAAGCCTATGTGGTGCACGAAGTGCAGATTGTGGAGCTTAGCCCAGGTGTCTGCGGGCAAGCCTTTGGAGAGAGATGCACAGGACGTATGTCGTTGGGGAAAAGCGGCAAACCAGTGGGGAAGTAGTAGCGGGGTACCCTTGATATTCTTTACTATATGCTATTTTCTTGTATGCGTTACTTGGTGAGAGTAGCCATGGTGAGGTTGGGAACTTAGTATACCTGTTTAGGTAATGAGTTAGTTTCACTTGTTGTTCACTGGGCTTTATCATGCTTTCTTTACTTTTGCAAGAGAGGCTTGGGGAGGATCCTACTGAGTATACTGTTATACTCACCCTATGTATATACAAACTGTTTTTCAGGTCACTTGGAGCAGGTTGGAGATCAAGCTGGTTACTACTAGCTTGGAGTTGGAGGAGGAGCTGTTCGGGCTTGTGGTCGCTGCCGTTTTACTTTCTTTTGGTTACTTTTAGTTTTCCCTTTCAGTTGTAGTACTTTTGCATGACATTTTATATATGTACTTGGGTTTCTTTTATATTTTCAGTTATGAGTTGGAGTTGGTTGGAGTCTATTCTATCTCTCTCTTTTGCATGTGTTCTCTTTGAGGGTAATGCCTCCCATTAGTGTGTGTATTATACCCTCGGTTCTAGTCGCCAACCCGGGGCCTACTGGAGGCGGGACTCGGGGGTCATTATCTCCCTTCTCACATTGCTGGCCCTGGAGAGGTACACTTTGTGGGGAGGGGGTCGTGAAAAAAATACACACATGTATTAAAAACCACATATCTATTTACATAATTTTAAAAGTAAAATTGTGTTTAAATTATTTTTAAAAGAAATAATTTTATCAATTTTATATTTATAAATATAATTTAAGAAATTTTTTTCAAGTTGATATTGAATTTTGATGTTAAATTTATTTATATAAATGAATATCTTCTCTTTTGAAAAATTATTTTCTGTCAGATTTATGGGGTTAATTATTATTAATATAATATAATATTGTGAAATAAAATTTAAAAAATTGATAAAAAAGTAATATTGTAAAAAAAATAAATTATCAATCTATTCAGTAAAAAATATTTTTTCAACCATGTCCATGTTCTTTAAAAAGATTCTAAATTAATTATCAATACTCTAAAAAAAATTAAAATCCATTTTTTCCATTATTGAGTTTTTATAAATTGAAAAATCAGCATATTTTTGTATTTTTTTAACACGTCTCTTGAAATTTTACAAACAAATGTGAAAAGAATCATTATTTTAATAAGGAAGACATGAAATATATTTACCACTATCAGGACTACAAATGTTTCTAAATCAAACATTGGTATTTTACAAGGAAAAATTCAAAAAAAATATTTTGAATTAAAATTAGATCTTTTTTTTCATATTTCTATTAAGTTATTTAAGGATAATTTTTTTTTCAAAATATATGTTTTAATTGTTCATTCACAATTATTTTCCTCCAATATTACATCATTTGATGTTATAAATGTTTTATGATGTATATTATCTAGTGATTACATCTTTATTCTTTCTATGTATGGTTTATATTTTTGAAGAAAATATATTTATGATACCCATTCCTTTTCCATTTGTTCTAATATGATAAATGTGTAATGAACCCCTCTTTTTTCACATATTTAGATATGATAATTGTTTTAGGAGTCCAATTTATTTTCATAGGTTCTAATATAGGTATTTTTTGATATTTTGGAACTTATATGAATGATTTTCATTATTTGATGAGTGGAATATGCATCTTTATCCAATGTATTAAAGAAATATTTATATCTCATGAGATAATTATTACTATAATGGGGTTCATTGTTATGTAAGGTAATTTTAAAATTGTAAATGTCATATTAGTGGAAATTGTAAAATAAAATTATTTGTAAATTGAACCCATTCTACTATGATAAATATTACAATTTTCCCCGACTACTATTGAGATTATTTTTTATTCATATGAGTATTCGATAATTCAGTGTCTTATGAAAATATTATGATTCCATGGATTATGTTCATTGATTAATTCATGTTTTACCTATTATAAACTATAATGATTTATTTCATGACTCAAGTTTATGATCTATGATATGCAAGGTTTGGTATTGAAATGTTATTCTCTTGTTCTATCACCCATAAGCACAAGTTATTTTGATAACAACCTCTTTACCTTTACTGATCATCTTACATCACCCCTTCTTATTTTTATATTAAATGAGTTATGAATTATAATATACATTGAATGTCTAAAAAGGCTGGTAGTTTTGAAAAACCTACTAGGATACGATTTAGTTCACATACGAACCATTTCTTTATGTATTAATGATTTTACACTTAATAGTCCTAAATGAATACATCTTTTCATTATTATGTCATTTAATGAATATTTATCTATTATGATTTAATATAAATATATGAAAATTATGGGAATCTATTTTTGGTATCAGAGTAAGTGTTAGTTAATACTTCGAAAACTAAGATGAGAAAACATGTGTCATAACAATTATTATAAGCCTATATATTGGATAACATCATCATGTTTTGTTAGGGAATAGAGTATGTGATTTTCCTTTAAATAAAACTATATATGCATACTAAATGTTGGAATGGTTATGGAGTATATGTACTTATGGGTAACAACTCTGAAAAAGGACTGTCACGTTTGACATAGGAATTGCTTAGTACCTAGCAATGGGACTTATTGTGCTTCTTGTTTTAAATCCTGAATAGCTTTTTTGGGTTATTTTACATTAAATTCATGAAAAATAATTATGTATTTCAATAATTACAATAAATAAATTAGTGTATGACTATGTTTTTGTATATAGGAATGAATTTATAATGATTTATACATCATATAAGTGATTTTTCATGATTATGTTGTTCACCGCTATTATTGTTATTATTTCATACTTTATTCAATTTTGATTATATAAATAGGAGGAACACGAAGGAACCATGATAATGATGTGTGTGATGGGAAAATGAAAAGATTGTATTCTTTAGTAACCAAATGTTATTCAAGATGGAATGAAAAACCCCATTGCTATGATCATGAAAAATTCCACAAGGTATTAATCATGCTAAACTTTTTTATGATAATTGGAGGGAACAAACATCTATTAAGTCCTTCATGAGGAAACTCCCACCTTCTATTAGTGGGTATGTTTATCCACAAACCATTGAAAAATATATCAATTTAATTTACAATATATTTACATCTCTAGTCATTATAGAATGAAAAAGTCATTTTAGATGTAAATTTCATGGAATTTGAAGATGATCAACTAGTGAATCTTATAAATAATAAGAGTGAACTATAAAAAATTAAATCCATGGAATGAGATGATTATAAGTTCTTATTTTTCAATATTTACTATCTACATCATAGTTTTATAAAATTAATTATGGAATTCATTGAGGTTAAAAACAATGATTATGATTCTATTAGTACCTATGAAAACAAATACACAACTTGTGAGGTAAGTTTCTCATATTATCAGGCAGCATGAATGTATGGTTGATCGATTCATCATTGTCTTGAAGGAAAGCCTCCAATGTTTTTTCCCTAATTGGACATTATAATCTATATGGAAATATTTCATTATACTATCTATGTATAAATAGAGATTGTTGTTACACATCAATAACATGTTTTGGATAAGAAAATAAATATAGAATTCAAAGAAAACAATTAGAAACATTTCCAAATGCATATAAATATTCCTGCATATCCAGAGTGTGGAAAAACATGGATGATATTATTTAAGGGGAGGTATAAATGTTTAATGATTGGGAAGAAATGTCGTCAAGTAATTTATTTCTGAGGTGATAACATGAAGTTAGCTATTGATGTGAATAAAGATAAAGATTTACAAAATGAACTATTGACAACCCATTATTTGAAATGAAACAAGTATTATTATTATGTTAATGATATCACTAATCTGAAGTAAAATGATAATAATTCATGCTAAGCACCATTTATTCCATTTTACTAATTGAAGTCTCTTGCGATCACAAATTTTAAGGAGGCCCCTATTAATGACATAGTGAAATGTACCCATACCATCCACATAAGAATTTCCATTTTCTTATCTAAGTAATGATCTTCCCAAAATTTTATATATAATTAGTTTTTTGAAGTTATAAAAATAACAAAAATGATTAGATATTAAATTAGTAGTGAATACCCCGGATGGTAAAAGATCACATCTTACGTCTTTGATTTTTCCCTAATATATGTTTGTGTGAATTTTCATCTGGTAAATATTTTTTTTACCTTTTGTTTAATTTGATGTTATACTAATCATAGATTGTATTTCAATTCATAAATCCTATATCAATTTCCCTGGAATGGGTGCAAATTTGATATTCCAAACCATCCTATGATCTTCTATCAGTGTGACCACACATATGATCATCTGATAGAAATAAAATCCATTTAATAGGTTCTAATACCAATTAATATGTGTTTTTTATTTCATATGGTTAGGGAAAAACTGAATATAGATGATATTCTTATTGAATGAGAGTTTGTTGTTTTGTTCCAATACAGTTTCCCAGTCTTCCACCAAAACATGTACTTCAGTTTTAAATAGGACTCATTACTGGCCCCACCGATATTTCAATGACTCCCTATAGAATTTCACCAATTAACTTACATGAATTGAATAAGAAGATTAGGGAGAACAGTGAAATTGGATTTATTGATCCATATGTGTCAACATTGGGTGAAGATATTTTATTTGTTAAAAAAAGAGTAATATATATGAACTTGAATGGATTATTTGGAGATGAACAATTTCATGATCATAAATAGGAATTCTCTACACAATATTGATAACCACATTGATCAACTATGTAGAGATCAATACTTTTCCAAGGATGTACTTTGGTATAGTTATCATCAACTGATGTTATGGAAGGTGGAAATTCTCAAGAAAATATTCCATAAAAGGTATGGACATTATGAGTACATAGTGATTCCATTTAGTTTAAATAATTTCCATGATATCTTACTGGATTTAATGAATAAAATAGTTAGATATTATTATGATCATTTGAGATATTATTTATATATGTTATTATAATTTATTCAATATGAAATGAAGTGATTGAATATCACTTGAAAATTTTTCAAAAGACCCTATGTAAAGATAAATTAAATGAATAATTAGAAAACTATGAAATTTTTCTATAATGGATTCTATTATGGGTCACATAATAATAATAGTGGGTATATTGTTAGAACATTTAATAGAAGAAGCTATTTAACGTTTTCATAGTCTAAAAATGGTGATTTTGATCAATATTTGTCTTTGTTATGGTAAATATTATCATTGTATTATGAATAATTTATCACGAATATCTAATCCACTCACTATGCTAACTGAGAAGGATGAAATGTTCCATCAAAAGGATGAATATATGGGAAATTTCAAGGAACTAATTATAAAATTAGTTACTAAACATATAGTTTAAATACATTTAAGTAGAGTATGGTTTTTTAATCTATAGTTATGTATTCATTAATGGAATACATATACTTCTCAAGAATAATAGAATTGTTATAGATTATTCCTTAGGAAAATTGAGGGCTCATCAGAGAAATTATCCAACACATGATTTGGGGAAAGATATGGTTATTTTTTTCAATGATGATAAGGAGTAATTACTATTATAGTTAAAAGTGCGATATATACATTAATAAAAAATGTTTAATGTATATATATTCAAAAAAATAAGAAGTTTAATATTTTCCATTAAAGATGGTTGGATCAGATTAAATATTACAATTGCTCAAAACATTACCACATCGGGAATGGAAAAAAGGTGTCCAATTATTAGATTTTAAAGGGTCATTCTACCTTATCTATGATAAAGATTAAAAGATAAAATATTCATGTATTATCCTAGTATAGATCTTGAAATCTTGATTGAAGGAGAGAAATCAAACATTTTATTAATAATTTTTTAACCATATGTCCTTGTGAGGAGAAAAGAGGTTTGTAACAGTGATATAGATCAAAAAAAGAAAGTTAAAATGGTTCCTAAATATAACATTGATCCTGATGGAATGATAAAATTTAAGAATTTTCTATGTGTTATACCCATACCGTATTTTAATAATGTTCTAATGGAGAAATAATATAATTCTTAATCCGGTATTCTTTCTATAAGTACAAATATATATAAATATCTGAAGGAATATTTTTGGGGGATGGTTTGAAGAGATTTTTTATAGATTATGTTTCATGTTTCATGTTATGTGCACAATTTAATTCTAATACATATAAGTTTAAGTACATGTTACAACCATTAACCATACCATAATGGATATAAAACGACCTCAACTTATTGTTTTTCCATATAACAAAGACATATGCATAATTTTATGTCTTTTAGTGAAATGGATTACATAGTATACACAATTCACCACTATAAGTGAATATTTCCTTATGTATTATATTTCTACAATAAAAATTATGAAAATTGTAATGTTATAGTACGTACCAACTCTAATTATTTCTAATCTGTATCTGAGGTTTATTTCAAAGTTATAGAAATTTATTCAACAATCTCTTGATATGGATTTTAATTTAATACCTATTTATCAAAATCATATTGATGTTCAGTCCAAGTGAAATAATTTATCCCTATAGGATATATTATGATCCTTTTCAATGTATTTGAAAGGTGGTTGAAATCAACAATTTCCCCTCATTGATATTTCTTATAGTTATCAATTTCACTAAATAAATTACATGGAACCTTATAAATACCTCTATATAAAGAAGTGTATAACTCCAACATACATAGGTTATTTTGAAGAAGAAAATATATTTTGACCTAATATTTATAATTATTTTTATGAATATTTTATATTCATTCTGTAACACATAAGGGTAAAAAATAGTTAGCATCAATGTTATACGGATAATCATAAGTGTGATATGGACATTGAATTTGGATAAAACAAATTTCTATGATTTTTTCATGGATGAAGGTTATTAGATTTTTTATGAAATGTAATAATATATAAATTAATATTAGACCCTTTTAAATTTGTATATTATAGGAATGGTAGATTATCGATTAGATATTCCACCGAACAACCATCAATTTCAGGATATAATCCATGTATATATTATGAGGAAAGATATATGTGATTATTAACATTTGAATAACACAATGTTCATATTTTTATAGAATGTACTTTAATATAAAGAAAATATATAGTATATTATAAATCATACAATGAATATGCTATGAGAAAAGAGAACACACTCAGTCAATGGTTTTTTGGAAAAAACACCAGTTTAGTGATCATATGTGAGAAGTTGGGGATTTAATATGGGATATGTATCCTAATATGTCTTTACAAGAGTGATATAATGATGAGTTAATGATTCATTTTAATGAAGATGAATGTAATATAACAATATTTAAATAATCTTGTTTATTTGAGGAAATTGTATTTCTTTGATTGCTTTCATTAGACATAAGACCATGGTTTTTTAATAAACAATGGTATGTAATTAATACTATTATTTAACAAGACTGTTAAAAAATATAAAATAAAAATATATGTATCAATGGATAAAACCATTTTAAAATTAAAAATATCATGGTTTTAAATAATGAAAACATATTGAAAAATGTACTTATTTTTATTGAAGTGTTTATATGTTTTGTAATTAATATTTTTCTCATAAAATGGTTTTATTTTGTATTTTTTAAAAAACTTTTTTTTGAAAAAATATTTTCCTAAATTAATAATAATTTTAAAATATTCATGTTAAAATTGTATTTTATTTAATTATTGAGTATTTTCTGAAAATATTAATTATTTAAGGAGTAGTAAAGATGGATTTTTTAATGAAAAAATACATTTACTTTTAAAAAATTATTAGGATTTAAATTATAAAATTAAAATCAGTTCATTTATATATTTATTAATCTAATGTGGATAGGAGAATCAATTCCATGTTGATTTTTTTATTAAAACGTTCAATTCCTATTAATAATTTATCTTTGGAAAACCATATTTTATCAATTATTTAGGCTTAATTTTAAAATAAAAATATCCAAATATGGGAATGGAATTTAGATAAATTAATTCCATTTTTATAATTAGTATAATTTACAATATATAATATTTTCAACAAAATTATTTTTCAAAATTAATAGTATAGGCTCTTAAAATTTATTAATATGATTATGGTTAAAGATGTATTATCGTGGGGTAAAACAAAAAATAAAATGTATAAAATAACATATAAACATGGAAAATTAAAATTATATATAAATATGTTAAAATTATAAAATATTCTTTTTTAGTATTATCAAAATTTTTATCTTTTTTGGATTGTAAAAAAAAAATAAGTATATATTATTCTTTTCAAATAATCTATGCATGTCCTCTCTCACAAAAATAAAAGCCACACCCATACCACTCCTCTACACACATAAAAAATAATCTAGTTAAAACAATGCCTAACCAAATACCATCTGTACTCCCCCATATTCTACATGTCTTATTTTTATTATGAAACTCTCATTATAATTCTTTAGGTGTGTGTCTATTGCTATTTTCAAAAGAAGAGTTAAAATTTATAAACAAGTATTTATTATTATTTTACTTATATCAATGTCATGTATTCTCATAATATAGTGATATAATAAAACCTTTGTCAAAATTATACAGTTATATTTTTATAGTAATTTAATTTCTTATATCCAACTGCTCTTCCAAGAAATGTGAATGCAAACCAATGATCACGTTTATATCAGACTACTACCTAATTAATCGATGCATTTAGTTTTCCAACACCACCTATAAAATCTTCATATAATTATGGAAATAATTTATGAATGATAAATATTATGTAATTATATTTATGAAATTATAATATTACATATACCATCTTAGTTTAAATTACATTAAAATATGATAACGTTGCTCGTGTTTATGGTAGACTACCACCTCAAGAAGTGATGTCCCTCATTATTCTCTTACAATTTATAGGAAAAGTAATAAGGATCTTGTTTAATTAAACTATATGATATATATGAGATAATATTGATTATTTATAGGTAATATATTATTTTCATGTATTTTGTCCCATCCATCGATAAAATGCTAACATCATTGATGAAAATGTATTACCTAGAATCTCAATGAATGGTGTAATTAATTTTCTAAATCTATCATTAATGGACTTCTATAAAAAAAATTTATATTTATAATATTATTAAAATTATGGAAATGGTGAATCTATGATCAATGAAAAAAATACTAAGAATAGAAACACAAAACATACACAAAAAATGAAATAGTTATTTCCAAAAACATGATTTTATCAATGAACAATTAATAATCCATTAATAAATGGTAATAAGTAAATAAAATATGATATGTAAAATTTGACTAGTGTTCATTATATTATTTATAATTAAGATATACTTATTTTCATTTACTTTTAAATGTGTAGAGTAGATATTGAGACTTATGATATGGTATTTTTATCTAAATTTTTTATCTATAGAATATACATTATTTTGAGCATCTGTCTTCTTGTATAAGGAATGTATATAGATTTATTAAAATTTAATATAATTTTTTTATCCTAATTATATTTTATTTTTAATTTAATTTTATTCTTTCACGAGTCTTACGTTCTATCATTTACTATTGTGGTAATTGTTTTATGATATAATCTTATGTTTTATCATAATATATTATGTTCATGCTTCTAATTATGAAATAATATAACCATTCTCTTAAAAAATCATTATTTTTTATCCTATAGTTATTCAATGTAATAAATTTTTTTATTCATTTTACTCTCTTTATTTGAACAATATTTCAACATAATGTGTTTATGAAAATCAACTTTATCATTATCTTTAGATGAAATTCCATTTTCTTCAATGACCAATGTTTTCAAAAACAATTCTAAATAACGTTTTTAGTATTCTGAAAATAAATTTTAATTTAATTTTTTCCCAAGGATGACTTTCTAAAAATGGAATTAAAAGGAACAATCTTATCAATTTCCAAATAAGGAACTTTTGAATTCTTACAAAAAGTGTGGAAGGAGACGTTATTTTAACATGTATGAAATCAATGATATTTTAAACCATAATTAATACACAATGGTTTAAATAATATGTCAAAAGTTTCCATGTTTCTTAACAAATAATAGTTTTCAATTTAAAATTTAATATTTTTATGTTTATTATATATTATTTCAAGGGTAAAATGCTATTTTGGATATGAAATGTTATGAGTGGTCTTTCAATATGATTTTATATTAAAAATGGAATCTTTTGAAGTCACTTATATATTATTGGGTATTTTATCCAATGATTTCGTCGTTATTATTTAGTTATATGTTTCATTTATATGATGATGTTTTTTTATGAAACATATTCCTCTACCATGGTTTCTAAATTGAATATTGTGTGATGCAACCCATTTCATTACATGGGTTATGATATTATAGATGTGTTATGAAGCCCATTTCATTTCATGGGTTCTTATAAAACGAATATTTATGATATTTTGGTACACATATGTATGATATTAACTATGTGATGGGTGGGACCAATATCATCCTTAAATGAATTAAGTAATTTCTGATATCCAATGTGTTATCTAGGATTGTAATGGGTAGTGAAACCCATTTAGTACGAGACATTGTCTAGTATAATAGTATTTAGAGATATCATTTAATACTACATTGGATTTGGGATTGAACCCATAAAAATATAATTGTTTTTAAATGATCTATGACTATGATGGGAATGATTTTCAATGCTTATGTGTATATAAACATACCATGTATTGTCATAATGTTATGCTTCAATGGCTTCTGATCAAGGATTCGATTATGATTCATATCCTATGAGATTAAAAAATTTATTTCATGGATCATGTTTAGGATCTATGATTTGTATGGTATGGTTTGAAAATGATATTCTCATGTTATCTTAACCTCATTCACTTAAAATGTTGACTTATCCCATGATTTTCATTATTGAAAAACAAAGGACACCGATTCTTATGTTTTTTCCCTAGGTCACAAAGAAATATATTATCTATTATATGTATATGAAGGGTGTTAGTTATGATGAACATAGTGGGAGATTATGTATTTCACTTATGAAATAGTTGATTATGTATCTGTTTTTCTAAAATAACAAGACCTAAATAATTTTTGTTATGGATCATTATGTAATAAGATGAATATTCAATAGATAATATTTAATATCATTGTATGAATGGTTTGGGGTTCTATAAGAGTTTTTAGTTATATTTATATGTGATAACACACCAGAATAATATGATTCGAAGTATCTAATGCACTGATATATCTAGGGATCAACATTCCCATCCTTATCATAAAAAAATTTCAAATTTATATTCATCTAAAGAACATTTCACAAGATTTGAAAAAAACATATCAAGTTAAATTACTAATATAACTATTATATCATCACTAATATTCCCCAATGTGATGCTAAATTACTGTTGCATTCTCTTCCATTTCCTTAACTAGAATTTGTCCTGAGAGATTTATTTCACCAACCTCATCCCAGTAAATTGGTGTTATACACATCCTAACATATTAGGAATCAAAAGGAGTCTATTAATGGCTCTAGTGAATTTTAATTTTTTAGGAATTTTTTTTACTGGAATAAATTCTTATTCCCAACCACCATTATTATTCATAGAGTATAAACTAAACATATCATCATAAGAATGAGTGGTACTAATAATATATTTATATATATAAGGATGATATGAAACAAAAAATATCAATCATACATTCCTTTCTTACAAAATAAATCTTTATTACTTTTAGGTAAACCTATGATAATGATCATATAATATTAACTGATGTACCCCATGAAATCATAACACTACCTTAATTTATATCTAAGAAACTAGATCAATTGTGAAATATTTGAGGATATTACATAATCGTGTTGACTTTAAAATGTGAGTGACTGTAATCCAAATAGGTATATGTATGTGAGTGGTTTTGGGGAATATGACAATGAAATCCTTTTTACTAAATTTCCTTTTTAATTATTAAATATGATATGTTCAAAATTTTCCCATAGTTGTCTATCTCTTATCTATAAAATTTTGAAATACTATGGAAAAATATAAATACTCCACAATAACCACGTCAATGTTATCCATTAAAAAATACCCTTTTGATCTATATATACCTTCATACATCCTGAATGAATATATAATTGTAAACTATAAGCCTTATCCAATAGATCCTTTTTGAAATGTGAAATATAAAGGAAACATCAATAGTTCCAAAAGAAAATAATTTCATGACTATAATGAGTGAACTAAGGAACCTTCATCAAACTCTTATACAGTTCTATATCTTACTTCTATATCTATTTAATATTATCTTGAATGGATGAATGGCTATTCATATGAGGAAGATGTGTTATGTATCCATTTTTTAGGATTTCAAAAATCATCTTCATTAAATCCATATGTAATTGATCTATATCAATATCCATCATATAAAAACTATCATCACCCTTCCGACGGAGTGAATCATCCACCTTTTTCACCTTCCCTAGATTGTAATGTATTAAGTATTGATAATATTTAATTATTTTCAACCATATACTATGGATCATATGAAACATTTTATCTCTAAATGTATTGCTCAGGGTTTTTTCATCAAAATAAATACATAAAATTTAACCATAATGATAACTACAAAATATTTATAATGAATAAATAACAACTTACAACAATAAGTCATGTGTTTTGTAGCATTTTTTAGTAATTATCAAATTTAGAGTGGATTAATCTATCACCATATTATTCAAAAAAATTATTAATCTCAATACCTTCTTTTATTTATAACTATAAATCACAAAACATTCAGTATTATATCGTATAAATGGTATAGGTTCACTATGAATCCTTCCCTTTAGCTTTATTTTATTTTCCTTACATTTACTAGTCCAAATGAAATTGGTTTCCATCAATGTGAACATGGATTTTAGGTTAGAATACCCTAGGAAAACTCCCTCAAAGCATCAATTTTGTCTATAAAACATAATAAATCAAAATATCTCATAGTCTCTGGTTATTCTTTTATACGTAATAATAACATCCATATTTTAAGGTTTAACAAATATAATTTTGATTAATATTATATGTAATGAGTATAAAAGTATTTGTAGCCACAGTTCACACTTTCTAACAATTGATTATATAATATCCATGAATAATGTATTCAATATAATACTCAAATTATTATAATGATATTATTTACTACTGATAAATATAAAATATAATCTATAAAGACTACCAACAACCGATCGAGGTATTATATAAAGACTGTTATCATTAAATATATTACGATTGTTGGGGAAATGTTCTGTCCCAATGGAATTTCAATTAATTCATATTAATCACACAACATATGAAAAGATTGATTTTTTAATATCCTCTTTATTATCACATAGTTGATGATTTATAGATTTAATATCAATATTTTAAAATAATGGAGGTCAATATATTAAAAAAAATTATAATCCATAAGCGGTAAACTAAAAATGTATTTAAATGTTATTTTTTTATGTTCCCAATAATCAATGAAAAAATGAATTGGCCCATATTTATTTTTAATATCTAGAATATGTGATTCCCATACTAATGTACTACATCATATTAATATCTTATCATGAATATCGTTGATTTTATTAATTGATTCATATACCCCAATCCTTTAAATTCTATATATAGTCATTCAAATAAGTGCAGCACCAAGTATGAGTTCTATTTAAAAAAATTCATGATTTAGTAAAAGTCTTGGAATGACTTTATAAAAGACATCATTTTATTCACGAACAATATGATTATCTAAATTTTAAGTTTCTCCCCATCCACATGAGGTAAATATCCAACGCAAATAGGTAGAAATACCCAGACATTGGAAATAATTTCTATTGGATATTTACATAAATTATTACAATAATAAACAATCATAGTTTCATTTGGAACACAAAATGTGGTATGACTTCCTTTAAAATTAATATGATATCTAAATAATGAAATCTAGTACATTCTTAAAATCTCATAAAATTCAAATAGATGTATAATAAAAATATTTACAGGAATCAAATTACCCCATGCTTATATAAAATAAAAATTGTATACTTTAGATGAAATTATAATTCGATTATGATTTTTTAAAAATAATTAAACATATAATCATTGTGGTGGTTATTTGATAACCTTAGATAATTCGTTAGATATAAAAGTTTGGGTACAATAATTTCACCATATACACTACTTTACCTTATAAAAAATGATTTAATAACATCATTTTATGCTACCGAGGTACCGATAAATTTTTGTTTCTATGATTATAATGACCCCAAAATTATATAAAATAATCCGTATAATTTTTACAACATATGTAATAATATATTCATCAACAATATTCTTATGAAAAAGTTAATTTACATTCCATTTAATTTAATGTGTTAAAGGGAAAGTACATAACTAAGAATACCCCTAAATTATAATCCCATTCCACATATTTAATTAATTGATATTTCCTTATAGTATTAATTTGATCCCAGAATAGTTCCACTTCACCATAAAAATGGTGAACTAAATGAAAAATTTTACATGCTCTAAATACTAGAAAATTTTATATTTATTTTCAATGACATTAATAAATATCTAAAACAATAAAAGGTTAGTTCACCCACTTTTAGAACATGTATTTTTTCACTTGAATTACATATAATGTTTTTAGTCTATCATCACCCATATTGAAACTCACCATGATTCATTATACCATTTATATCATGAATGTTTTTAGGTCACAAATGATAAAAGATTTCAAGTACTAGGGCCCAATTAAATTTTTTTTCTCATGGGGAAGATAATTTCATTAGTCTAAAAATTAATTACTGCCATGATTAACGTAGGTTTAGGTCATCAAATGAATAAAAAAAATCACATATTAAGAAAGAATATACAATTATCAAACTATGAAATCCAAAATTAATTCCTGAGATATCCAAAATTATGAAACATTTTAATAAAGCATTGGAATTATAAATTTTATTCTATATTTCTTTTATTAATTCATAAATTAAGTTACCTACTATCAATATATTCTATATATACTAATATATAATAATAAATAAACTAACACTAAATTAATATAATTAAATCAATGATTTATTAAAAAGATATTTCATTATTTTAGATGTATATCATATAATTATAATAAAAATTCATTCCCCAGAACCATGAATTTTTAGTGTCTTCATGGACTATGGATATAGTAATCTTTTTTCCGGAATTATTTTCAATATCACAAAAAATATATTCTCACATAATAACCTTTTAAAATATACAAAATTATAAAACCATGCCCAAATATTGTTTTCAAAATGATATATAAGAAAGGTTGAAAAAAATATGTTTTTTGAATGTAAATATAGTAAATTTTAATCAATTATCATAAGTGATTATGAGAAAATAATATTGAAATGACAAAGTGATCACAACAGATGAAATTCATATCCAATTCATCAAATATCATTAATTATAATTCATGTCATAAGGATTTGTAATAATAAAATACATAATTCATAAGATTTTGGAATCAGAAAAAAAGTCATGATCCTTGAGAACACATAATAATAATAAGATAAATGTTTTGGTTTATGGATAATCCAATAAAACCGTCTCATTAATCATGTATCACTATAAAGACTGTCACAGTGTAATAACACCTAAAATAGATGGGGTTTACTCCATATTTCGTCATCTTACATGTCAAGGATCTATACTATGGTCATTATAGTCGAAAATAACCTCATTATAATAGGCTCACCCCCATCCTAAACAATATTATCAAATGAGATATAAATTTATGCTTAATTCATTAGAGGTATATATAATTATTGGACCTCATATCGCCTAATGAAAACAATGGATATGTGTTCCAAAATTTTATTCTACCATTAATCATAGCATCAGAGAATAACCAAATAATAAAAATTTGTTTCTGTATACATATAATCACAAAATAATCATAATCTATTAGGGTAACAAAACTTGAAGGTATAAAAACATTATTCATTTTCATGTCATATCATAATTAACCCTTGAGAACCGAATTTTTTCCATTAAATTTTCATATAAAAATAATCATAAAAAGTCTTATAGAAAGTGGATTGTAAAATATGATCATATATCTAGTGATACTTAGTATAACATAATATTTTTTATTGTAGATGAAAAAAATTATTTAAAGAACATTTTTCACATTCTTCAAAAAATTGAGAAAAAATTCTTTTAATTTTATTGAAATTTCAATAAATATTCACATAATATTGGGAAAATTATTTTAATTAAATTTTACCATGTAAAAATGCAAAGTATGAATCATTATATATAATAATCATGATGTTGGGATATGGTGTTAATATTCTAAATTTTGAAATAACTATTTGTTTATTTTTTTTACAAGTCGTAAAAAATTGTTCAGATGTAATTATAATTTTTTTTATAAAATCATAAAAATCAAATTCAAATATGGTTTAAAATTATTTTAAATTATCATTTAATTTGAGGAAAATATCATTATTGAAAAAAATATAACATGAATATAGAATAAAAATTTCAACTAACAAATTAGAAATAAGGAACACATTTCATCACAAAAATTTTATCATTTTCATACCAAATTTTGGGAAATGAATGAAAAAACCTCTATAAATAACATAAATATAATAAAATTTATGATTATATTATATATAGATCATATAATTCCCACAATGTATTTTCAACCAAAGAAAAAGAAGATTTAAAATGTAATTGTAGTAAAAACCCATATTTCATGCCTCGACCTGCTTCATACAAGTTCACATTTATTCTATAGGAAAAAATAGATTTAGTGTAAAATAACTATTGAACTAATTTTTTATCTAAATAATATATATAAATCAATTATAATTTCTAAACACCCAAATATTGAAATTTCTTCATTAAAATTATCTTTTTGGTAAAAACTACTCTATTTTCCTTGTAGTTTTTGGTTTAATGGTTCATTTTCTTGAATATTGGTGATATATTCATAATATCATAAATAGAAATATTTTCTTAGTTGTCATAAGTTCTTTTTCAATTCATTCAATTTAATAACCATATATATAATTGGATTTGGGAAAAATTTATATTCTACTTTATGGAGATGATAATTCGTCAAGACACATTTGTGATGTTTCCACTTTTCAATATATAGAATAAAAATATTTAAATAATAAATAACATTAAAAAATAATTATTGAATAAATATAATATATATTTAGTAAATCCATCCAGATTCTCATTTTCATTATGAGGAAATCAAAAAAAATATCACTTTGTTAAGGTCGTAGTCCACATGTATGCTAGAGAAATATTATCATTTTCAAATAATTTTATGTAGTAAGAAAATGGAGATACCAGAAAAAATGAAACATTAAAATATAGTAAATATAATTACAAAATCAAGTTATAATTTTTTTATAACATTTATTAGTTTTTTAGGAAGAAGGACACTAGAAATTGTTTTCAATGAACATAAACCTAATCTTTAGGTCCCTTATTTTGAGAAACACATTAATGATTATTTTATTATTCTATTGGAAACTAGAACACATCATACACACTGATTTTATTTTTAAAGAGTATTTTCATTTATGTTTGTCGATATAAAGTGTTAATTTTATGTATAGAAAATATGATGGGTTTTTCCTTTTTTCCGAGATGTTACTAAAAACATGGAAGTGAAAAGAATATTACACATAATATTGTCATATTCATGAGAAGGTGTCACCATGTGAATATTTTAAAATATATCTTTTGGATTAACACGTTTTTAACCCATAAAATCTATGAATGAGGAAATAAATATTTACCATTATGGATATTAATTATAACCAAAAATGAATCTAAAACCATTAGTAAATATGTACATTATTATTAAAAATAATGAAAACATTTAATAAAATTTAAAATATATATTTGGTGGAAGATTATTTTGCAATAAATATACCAATAAAGACCAAAATAGTGTTCAAAAAATATATTTTTAAACATAACACTGAATTGTTTCAATTTCATACAAAGAAAAAACCATTAGATAAATGATAAATAATTTTATTGAATATATTATATTTAAGTGTCATTGTAATAAATCATCAACTTTGATTAAAATAAGGTATTTAAATAAAATCATATTTCATGTTAAAAATGTTCTTCATAAACACTTCTATATTTATCTTTAAATGATTTTATATTCATTTTAATTCATTTCATACCCAATGAATTCATTTTATAAATATGTAAAATATAGGGTTTCAAATATTTAATTATCCAATTAGTATTTATAATACCCCATATATATATATATAATGTTCTCAAAGAAAATAATATTGGAAATAGTTATTTAGGAACAATTGTATTTCTTACATGAATTATAAATCATTTCCAAATATTTAATATTTTTATATAATATATAATATGATTAAATAAATTGTAACTGAAGATTATTAAAATATTTTAAGGATTTAATTCATTATAATATACCAAAAAAATAAATTTATTAAATAGAAATATTTCCTAAAATATTATGGTTCTACAATCATCATTTTACTTGGGGATATATCTTATATAGAATCAATACCATGAAATTATCATAGAGCACGTATTGGAGGATACACTACTTCATCATCATGAGAGACTTTGAAAAGAGCCTAGTAATTTGACCATGATATGGATCAATGTGTTGTTTTGTTCATCTATAGTTTTAAAGCATTGAAAGTGACCACTAAACATTGGGGGATAAAATTACATTGATAGGGAAAATATATGGAGTTATTTTAGGGATATTGAATTAGATTTCATATACACCTATTATTTATTTCCAAAATTTGTTTTTTGAAACATTTCCTTTGTTCAATGGAATCTCAGGGTCACTTAGGAAAATGTGTCGGGCCCATGATATTTCACTAGAGTTTTTGGGTTTTACCTCATGTTGAGAAAAATATTGTAGTAGTAAAGTGGTATCAAACATTTAAAAGGTGTCTTTCATATCATATTTCTATTCAAATATTTGAGTAATGAATAATTAATATTATATATTGGTTCATTATAAACCTAACTATAATAAAATAATTTCTTCATATTTGTTTCATATACAATATTTTATCATTTAATTCTATAGTACATTACGCTATTTCTATATGTAAAAATATTACAATTAATGGTAATTTATTTTGAAGTGATTTAAAAAAAATATTCATCCCTCATCCCCTCTATATATTATTTTTCCTAGCTAGTCCTACACATGAAATGTTATTTTCTTTTAAAAAATATTCTCTTATTCTTCTTATTTTACCATCATGTTTCATACTCTTATTTCTTAACATCATCCATAAATTTTATTCATTTCACAAGTATAACTAAATTTCTATTATCTTTTTATTATTCCTTAATTCTTATCGTCTTATCTTATCAATAGTTTTTTAATCATTTACATTTATTTTAAACAAACATTATTTTTTACTATAATCCCCATCCTTTAATTTATCATAAATTTCTTATGAGTATCTTTTACTTTTTAGGATAAATATATTAATGACTTTTCTGTATCTATGATTATTATAATAATATTTACTCTAGAAATTTACGAATCCATTTATTTTTATTGGTTGAAATATTATACCCACACACAATATAGATATTCCAAAAACATGTACAATAGAACTAGTAATAAGAAAAATTAGTTTTTTATTTGAAAAGTAGTTTGTGGATATTTTTTGTTATTTATTTTTTCCATATTTTCCTTCTATTAGGATTACTTTTTGTGGTAACATCTTCTAAAATTTATACCATACAACATTCAATTTTGGGGATTTTTTGTTTGTTTTCTAAAAGATTATTTTATTAAATGTTAATTGTGACCTACAAATTTCATGAATATAAAACTTGAAAAACAATTATGTTTCAAGGGTTACCGGTTTTATAGATCGTGCATCAGACAGATCATTATATGATATTATGACACTACTGACTTATTATAAATGTATTTTATCACAAATATCCTCTTGGTATAAATTGTGGAAGAAACTATAATTTTAGCTTCTTATGAAGACCCCGCATGAACAAAATCAAAATATTTTAGTTTAAATTACATATCACGACACATCATATACAAGATATTTTTCACATCCATAATTGACTATATTATATTTTCTACCTTTTTATTATATTCATAATTTTTCAAAAAATTATTCATTAAATTTTCAATAATCTTGGATCTAAATGAAAATAAATTTTATCACCAATGATTAAAAAAGAAATTTTGTATCATTTACATAAATTAATGACATCAAAATATTCTTTAATGTATCAAACTTCTACAAAAAATTTCTACAGATTCATTATATACTTGAATTTTTAACAAAAACAATATTTTCCATATTTCTGAACATTCCATCATGGTGTATAATCATAAACCCCTTTTATTAATGATATTTTGTTAAAAATATTCAAATGTTCAAATGTTATAATATTTCACTCTTTTTATGTTCCAATTTTTCTTCATTGTGGTTGATATCATACCATAATTATTTTAATGACCCATAAATACAAATGATGCTTTTTTCTAAACATTATACAAGGTTCCCCTATAATAAATTTAAGAATAATAAATATTTTATTTAAAATTATGATCTTTTTTAGTAGTACAAGTCTCTTATAGAAAATATGTTTGAAATATGTTTTAAAGTTAACACATCATCCCATGAATGATTTTATCCTAAAAATGTGGATTATTTGTCCCTATTATCAATTTTTTTATTTAAAAACGTAGAATTATTCTTCGATGATTTATCTTTTATCTTCATGATTTCTATATGTGACATAGAATATTTTCCAATTTAAAAATGGGGATAACATATTGGTTTTGAGTATATAATTGCTCCTCATATTCTATATATTATTTAAAGTGATAGGATTCATATCAGTTATATATCAGTTATATATATATCTTATTTAAGTATACTGGTCGTGATTATTTAGAAAGTAAAAAATAGATCACTAAATATTTATATTATAGATAATAAAATTAGAAGTGGAACTACAGCTCAAAATCCAGTTAATCTAACACTAATATTTTTTGCAACCACACTAACATGTGGGAGTGATTTATTATAGGTGATATTTGGTCAATACTTATATATAATCCTTTATAAAATTATATCAATATATTATACTGATATCTATAATTATTTTCGCCAATTGTTTTTGATATTTTAATAAATTATTAAAGAATAAAAATAAGAAATATATGTGTTTTTGAATGAGGTTCACCCAAAATATTGAATACTATAACCCTATTGTATTGTGGGATTCATCCCATATAAATATTTATTATATTTTACTTTAACAATAATCCCATGAAATAGAAATTTTCTAAACTGGTTATTCTAGATCTAATTAGGTAAACTACTTAACCTCAAATATCAAATTTAATTACCAAAATTTTTTCTATAGATATTTTCAAAAACATATTCATCCTCATATAGTAATGTATTTCTATTTCTAATCTCAATGTATGATAAGAATTGTAGTTCAATTCTTCAATTGACATAAATGATATAATCTCATCCATCAACAAATATATTTATTTATTGACTAATCAACCATAATGTAATTTTATTAGTTGTATCAAAATTAATTAAAGCATACAATACAAGGAGTCGTCATTCAAACATGGAACATTATTCTTATTCTTATTCAATAAACATGATTTTCAAATCACATTTAATATTTTATCAAACCACTCAATTCAAAAGAAAAATCTATTCAATTTTAGATGTATTAATTATCCCAATTATAATGTTATTCAACTCCTTTTTTAAATTCATAATAACCTCATAATTAAGCATTGAAATATTTACCATATTTGAATATGGATATTCTATAAATTAAACAACATCTTATTCTCTTCCTCATATGCCCATAACCATAGATTGTTAATCAATCAATAATATCCTAAAAACCCTAAAAATAATATATTTTTTCTCAAATAAATATTATCCAATATTCAATGAAAATTCATGTAATCAAATTTATCATAAGTTCATATCTATATTAATAGATGATGAAACCAAATATTTATTAAATCTTTCATAAAATCTCATATTTTATTCCACAATTACCTAATACTTTTTTATTTGGATTAAATAAATATATCAATTATAACATTATCATTTCAATCATATATTATTATGAAAATCCTCATTTGGATACATATTATTTTGGATTATATCATTGTAAAATATATATGAGTATATAAATCCTCATTTTATGTTCTTTCATTTTTCTTCCATGATATTATATATCATATACCATTTTTAGAATATTATGTTTAACTAAAATATCTTATGAATCATTTATATAAATATAATCATATATTTCTTCAAAACATCATACATATGAATATTATTTCCAATATGTGTTCAATTTTCTAACCCAATATGTTTTGTAAATATCAAAAATAACATATGAAATAACTTAAATAATATTACAAATAGTTTAATTAATATTGATGAAACTATAATTTTATAATAATCCAACACATATGAAATTAGAGATAATCATGTAGAGTTCCCATCAATTTCTGTGTAATAATTACATATGCATATGAATATAATATTACCATTGTTCTATAACCCTGTAGAATCATATAGATTCATTGAAACCATGGTTATATCCTTAAATTTCCAATTATAACTTAATAAAATTTTTATTTCCCAATTTGAAGAATATAATTTCGATTTTGTGCGAGTAAGTGAGTTTAACATATAACTATACATTTTATAGTTACTATTATTTACATAATTATAATAAAATGTAACCCTTATGTATCCCATTATAAATTAACATCAATTTTTATATATATAGGCAGAAATAATTTCTAATATTTAGAAAAGAAGAATTTTATAAATCATCAATAACATAGTTAATAAAATTTATCTAGTATCACATTTAAATCATTAAATCATTACAAACTATTACTTTGGAATAAAATCAACTCATCTTCCTTCATAAAAAAATAATTCAAATTATTATAGAGTAGTATATAAATACTCCTTAGATTATATCTATAAAATTCCATTACCAAAACTGACATTAATATTTATTTAATCATTATCTCTATAAATTCATTAGGTATTATCGTTATTCACCATATGATTGCATATAAGATAGATATTCATCAAAATAAAATTTGGATTTTATTCATATACAACCTGAACAACCTTATACCCTTTATCATGGAGATATGAAATCCCCTAGTCATCATTCTCCATGAAAAACATCTCAACTTGTAATATTATCATTCTATGTTAATTCAATAAAATATATTATTAATACCTCATTATAATCCTTAAAAATATTTTCAGACTTCAAAAATATGTGTTATAATTATCTAAAAATGATTTTCCATTTTATTATAGGTATAGAGTCTCAAATATTCATAGTAACTAAAAATTAATATATATTTTATTTCTTTAATCATATTTCATTATATTGAACTCAATATTCAATGAAATCGTTCATGTTTACTTTATCTTAATTTATCATATCATTTGATTGAATATTCCATACTCAATCCAAATTTCACTTTCAAATATATATTAACACCAGCCCTATTGATAAGACGTATAATTAAATATAATTATACTACAATTGTTATGGAAATTATATTTTATGTCATTGGAACAAAATATAAATTCATTGGTGGGGTATTTATCATATAATTTTTTTAAAATCACTGAATATAATAAAATTTACTATCACCATCTCAATCATTGTTTTTTTAATCTGTAACTCGTTTACCGTCATTAAAATTTTTATGTGTTTATCTATATTATTTTTCTAATTATTTCCAATATTATAATGAAAAAAAAATTAGTCTATTCTTCCAATAAATAATTATATTGTTTAACAAAGAAAATAAATTCCCTTCATCATAAATCACATTAAATACTATATTTTACGTTCATAATTTATATATCTCTCTAATGTTATAAATTTTTTTTGTGGATACTTCTTTTATATTGATCTCATTTATGTTATATTTTTATATTTTTTAGGCAATTGAACATTTATCCAAATATTTTTAACATAAATAAATAGAAAAAGGATGCTTATAGTACCAACATCAATTGATTTAAACCCATTTTATACAATGGTCAATTGTTTTAAAAAACAATATTTAATTTTTAATTTTTTTAATAATGAATGTAATTGATTAATTGATGTGTTAATTCAAGACATTCTGTTTGTTCTATTTTATTAAATATTTTTTGTTTCATGATCTCGTTGATATAGTATTGTTGTTAATTTTTGTATATACTATTTTTCTGAGTAATGTGTCTTTAAATAATGCACCAATATACTATATATAAAATTAAATAGATAAATCATGTATTAAAAGTATTTAAATGTGTATAATTAATGAGTTGAGTTATTTACAAGCTTCATAAACATGTAATACAAGTAAAATTACTGTAAAAAAGTGTCATTAATGGTATCAAAACATGATGAAGTAATATAAATCAATTATTCATTTTCATTGATTTAATTTTTTTAATATTATTTTCTATTTCTAAATTCCAAAAAAAAACTAAATAGGTTCAGATAATATTCCCATAGAAAATCTTAAGAGGAAATTATAATACCAATTAACATTAAATAATAAAATATTTAATAAAATCACAAAAAATATAAATGATTACAATAAATATTATTACATTATAATTTTAAAAATATTTTGTATTTATTAATTAATAAAAATTAAACAATGAATTTAGTTTTCTTATATATAAATTTTTTGATATAAATAATTCACAAATCTATTGCATTATGTATTTACATGTTATTCTACGTCTAAAATTATGACCACTTCTAGAGTTATCTCTGGCTCATTTATATGTGATCTCTTGTTTAGTGTTGAGTACATTTAGTTTTGCGTTTACCTAGGGCTCTGTTTTGATGGAAATTTGAGAAAATTATTGAAGTAGTTTTGTGCATGGTTAGAAGAATGTTTTCCCTTACATTGCACCCAAGCCTAGATAAAGGTTCCACCATAGATACATATGGATTTGATAGATGATACATATTTACTAATATATGCACCCTTTACGAGTAATTATGCCCCCCAATAAATGTGGGGAACAATTTGGTTACACTGTTAGGGAAAACTGTTCACCTCTTCATAGAAAAAAATTTATAGGAATTGAATTCTCCCAAAATATGATTCAATATTTCCTGAACACACATATTTAATCCCAAATTGACCCTCATTCATATCTAGGTCATCTTAAAATTTTTTGGATCTCTACCGATCAATTCCAATCCATCTAAACATCTGTTAATAGAAATTAAATTCCTATATTGTTGATCATTTCCCCTATCAATAAGTCATTAATATTCTAATTGATTCTTATTTTTCTCCCATTGTTTTATTGGGATGTTGTCCTCTATTTTATATACCTAGATATAGATTTGATGAATCTAGATCTAGCCTTTTGGATCTATATCAAGATAAAATAAATCATGATTATTTAATCATGATTTATGGATTTGATCTAGATCTCATTCTACACCATTACTCAGCTAACTTTTCGGAATTTCTATTGGGCGATCATTTGACAACAAATCGATTTAGGTGGTTTATTATTGAAATACCA
The DNA here is from genome assembly GCA_963277665.1 of Viscum album. NCBI lineage: Eukaryota > Viridiplantae > Streptophyta > Magnoliopsida > Santalales > Viscaceae > Viscum > Viscum album. The sequence continues at coordinate 1,207,376,614 of OY728140.1, forward strand.
TAGTCGTGATTTTTATTACGTGTATGGAAATAATATAATTTCTCTATTTGATTAGAAATTTAATTTCGAAAAATATCTCATTAATATGGTGAATTAGTATATTAATAAATATTGTAATTGTGGGATTTGGGATTAAATAATTGTAAAAATTAAATTTGAGATAATTAATTGTAAAATTATAGATTAATTTTGTAATTAATTTTGAGATTTTTGTATAATTATATTACGAATAGATATTATTAATTTTGTCATTAATTTCAAGATATTGAAGTTGATAATTTAATAATTATTTGATGAAATAAAGATAAGATATTGAAATTGTGAGTATGATTAATTAATTGGTGGAGTAATCAATGGGTTTTTAGATATATGATATATTGTGATATTGTAAACAATGATTTATTAAATGGTGAATAGTTACATAGAAATTTATCATGGTATTATTAATAGTAACATGGCCATTCAAATATGTTGTATTAAATAGTGAATGGTAACATGGACATTCATCCTAGTATTTTGAACTGTAACATGCTCATTCAATATTGTGTTATTAAAAGGTAAATGGTAATAAGGAAATCCAGTAATGTATTATAAATGGCACTGTGCACATTACATTATAATTTAGTAAATGGTGAATAGTTACATGGACATTCAACCATGTATTATGAATACTACCATGATCATTCAATATTGTTTTGTTAAACAGTTAATATTAACATATAAATTCAACAAAGTATTATAAATGGTATAATGGTAATTAAATAGAAAATGGTGAATGGAAACATGGTGATTCACTTGTGATGTTATGAATTGTGACCTGAACATTGAAATTAGATATTCCTTGGGGATAGATAAAACTCCATACTTGGAAAATATGGTATTGAGGTTTTGGTATCTTCAAGAACTGGAGTTTTTATATGGTTAAATGGAAAATAATTAATAATATGATAATTTTTCAATTATTAATCTTACATATTTCATTATACAACTAAAAAATATTATTGAATGGATATGTTTTAGAAACTATTTGTAGTGGACTATTTATTTTTACTCACACCCTACTTGGACTACCAGATCAGTACCTGAATGGATTTCATTATTATATGAGAGTTTAAGGTAATGTTTCCTTTATTAAATGATTGAAGTGGGGATGGAGGTTGGATAAAGGAACCAAAAATTATAATGGACACACTTTGTAATAGTTATGTATTTTGTTTCGTATTTTCATTTTACAAAGGAAATAACTATTGATTGGCATGTTTACTACTTTAGTTTTGATATTGTATTTCCTGTATGGTTCATCATGTGATACTAGTCATATTATGATTATGGTTATATTTTATTCCCCTATTTTTCATTTATTTCCACTAGTGTATTACTGTAATAAAAGAGGGAATAATATCCCCATTATCAATTAATCATACCCCTGCTACTTGTTAGCAGCCTCTGGAAAACAGGGAGGCTTGTTTGATGTCATATGACAGATCATATCAGGGAATCACTACATGTAACCCATGATAGGATGTCAAAAAGTGTTATCGTTAATTTATCTTTTGATTGAATGTTTGGTAATGGTAGATAGAATACTGGGAAGATCATGGCTTTGGTCATGAGCTCATTCATGGGAGTTGAAAAAATCTATATGGGGGAAATACCAATTACCATGGGTAGGAATATTGTTATTGATGATTATAGTTATAGTGGAATATTATTCTATATTTTCTGATTCACATTTTTGGTTATGGGATTTTTTATGATATGTCTTCAGTATTGATTGATTATTCAATATGGAACAATATTTTTGTTTACATTAATCACTCTAGGACATCCTGACTATTTTATGACATGCAACATTTTTTTCATGCACTAGAAAACGGATGTTGGGTAAATTATTGAACATGATGTATTTTTATTTTATTATGATATTGATATAAAAAAGGTACCTGACATGAAATTGAGAATATAAAAGGATGAAAAATGTGAAAAAAGGTTTCAAATTTGGAAACTTGAACAGTGGGAATGTGTTTTCACATGTTTACTAGGATGTAGGTATTGGATGGTTATAGTTATTCATAGAGCCAGGTTTTTTAACACAAAGTGAGTTTTATGGAAAAGACTAGTCATTCCTTGTTATTTTCATCTTAAGTAAATGTGATATGGTTATGTTAAGATTCCAATGTTGTCTTATTGGCATTGTAGAGTAATGACTCAATGATGATGTTTTTTGAGATGAGGATAATTGGATATGGCATGTGATGATCTGTTTGTAGTTTAATGTAGCATCCTCAGTTTTTAAAAGGAACCACTATGTTTGATAATATATGTTCTATGCCACATTATGCTTAAACGAACAACATAATATTATTATTTTATATAATAGTTATCTTAAATCCATTAGAATGGTGGGATTTTAATGGATTATTTAAATTATGAAAATTATATTTACACATGTTTATATAATGAATAGTTGGTTAGCATTTATTTTAAATTTTAAATAAAAATCAATTGAATATAAACGATTTGTTTTTAATAAAAATTATTTATTTGTAAATAATTGTTTTCATAAAATTATCAAATCACATATTTTGGATTAAATTTATAAAAAAAATCAATTTAATTTTTAAAATTCATATTATATTTTTTCCCTATATGATATATGAACAAATTCATGTTTACACATTAAATGAGCATTTTTTAAAAAAAATAATTTCACAACCTTTTTAGAGAGAAACCATTCTAAATCTATTTTTTTGGAACTTTTATAAGTTCTATTTGACAATATATACATATTATTTTAATAGGGATATAATATTTTACATTGGGTATATTTTTATTATAATATTCATTTTGTAATGAATAGTAAAAAATACATCATTTTGATTCAAAAGTTATTTTTCATCTGAATTAATTTATATAGTTTTATTTTCCACTAATCTGGTTTTTGAGTGTAATTATAAAAACAAATTTTAATTTAATTCAATTTATGTCATTGGAAACAATTTAAAATTGAAATGGGATATAAAATTTATGTGAACTATGGAATGTTTCACTTTAAAAACCCACAGTTCCACCTTATTTGTTGAAATAATTTCAAATATAATCTTCACAACTATAAGAAAAAAAATATTTCAAATGGTTTATATATTTTGAATCAGATGTTCCGTATTATTATGTAAGGTCAATTTAATTTTGATATATAAAAAAATTAACTGTGGTAAAAAAAATTTATCATTGTATACGTAAAATTGTGATAAGGGGTAAAATTGTAAGTTAAAAACCTGACATACCTAAAAACTAAAACATTTAAAGGGTGTTTGAGGTTTTTTTCAATATTAAAAATATTATAAACCATTAATTATAATAAAATTTCATGGAATTTGATGCCCCCATTATATGGTAATCTTTTAATAAAAAATAATCAATAAATTATTCACCAAAACCCCCTCTCCTCCAGTATAAAAAACAACCTTCACCCACACATTTCAACACAAAAGTTTATTTATATCCTAAATTATATTCTCAAACCACCCCTCATCACTCTCCCCACATCCTAGTTCTTCTCGTCTCATCAAAAGACCGAATAAGTGATCCTCAATGGTCTTTCAAGGATAATATATTCAAGAGGAAATTTTCGTAGAGCGCCTCTCTTAATTTCTCACCTTTTCCTACATTACCATCACCACATTCATAAATAAATAAATGATAACTCATGTATCATGTAAATACTAGATTTTTTTCTAATTTAATTTTTCATATACAGTTCATTTCTCAGAAACTCTTATTCAATGAAAAAAATTATATATGTTTTCCCGTTAATCACCTCTTTGCATAATGTTTTTTGTATTTTTTTACTTTAATACATTATTGGATGGTATTAAACCCAGTCTTATTGTAAAATAATATTTTAATTTTTATATTATAACCTATTTAATATTTTAGAAATATTCTATTAAACATCCCTTCATGTCTTCTAAATTGAGTTTATACAATAACTTCATTTGGGAGCATGTTGACTACGGCTTACTCAAAATGATGTGATTCATACACACATCATAAGGAATGTGTTAAATACTGTTTAAGAAATAATATTTTATATAATTGACATATTAGTGGTACATTAATTATATTATATTTTTAAACATATTTACATACCAACCATTTACTGTTTTTTGTATCAATACCATAGGAGAAACATAAAATAGCTTTCATGCATACATATAGCCTACCATATCCTTGAATGGTGTTTTTAGTTTTCCTTTAATAAATATTATAAATAATAATACTATTAATTTTTAAGATATTTATATCATGTATTCTATTCTGTATGTGATGGTCTTATGACCATATGTGCTATTGATATCATACCAAGTACATTTTAGACTCAAGATTAGATTATCAACAAAAAATCTCATATAAGCATAAATAATTGTAAAATTGTTATAAAATAGTAATAAGTGTTATAAAGGGAATAAAAATATTAATATTTTCTCAATAAATTCTAAATTTACCTATGATTATTATTCATGATTGATAAAGAACACATGTGATGAACCAGACTCGGGGTAAGGGACATCATCTCAATATTCTTACATTAAGGAATTTCTGGATAATATACAACTTTATTATATTATAATGTTCATATACAGACACTATGAAATTTCATATTGATATTTTATCTACATGAATGATAATTAAGGTTTTGGTAAATTAATTAGTTCAATGAGATTAATAATTAAATGTTTAAGGAGGTATGTGACCCCATGAAAGTTTATAAATTTAATTATAAAATCTTTTTCTTCATGATGTTAATTTATATATTTTTATATAGATATAAACTGATTATATTAGAAATTATATTTCTATTTTTAATTTCATTTTAGTGTTTTCAAAAGAAAAGTTTATATATGAAGACTTCTAATTTTTTTACAAAATAAAAAATGGAATATTTTAAAACATATGCATCGACACTGAAATCTCTATCGTCATAATTGTTATTTGATATTTAGATTTACCTCTAAACAATAATTCTTACTATGTTGATAATAAATAAATTATTCTATTTTTGGTTGTTTTGGCATTGGAAATGGTTTGGAAACATATTTACTATTTTAATATAATTAAATGATTTCATTCGATTGAAAATAAAAGTTTATGGGTGAAAAGATGGTAATTTCAAAATCAATTGTGTTATGATTATGTAATGGTACTTGGAAATATGATGGGTAGTTATGTGATAAAAAATATATAGGTTTTTATGTGATAATCCAATGAAATTTGGTGACATTATAAACTAAATATGGGCGGTTCCATGATAATCCAATGATGGGTGGGAGAATTATAATCTTCAATGCATCAGGTATAGAAGTCACCTATATGACAATCCCATTTAGAGATATGTGTGTAAATCAACCATATGTTTATTCCATTTCTGTATGGTTATGTCCCATGTAACCTTTAACTGTTATATGTGATTTTTGATGGTTTTATGGTAATCATTTGATTATAAGGGCAATAAATGAAATTATATTTAGTGAGGAGTATTCAAGAATTATTAAATGTGAAATGTATTTCTTTATGATAATGTATTAATGATTTGAATTTTTTTCCAACACTGACAGTTTTCCTTCTCTGTGTATCCTTTTCTGATGATTTTTTTATCATCCAAAGTTTTGATGTGTGATTACATGATATAATGGGGAATAGAGTCAGGGATGTGATCAAGGAAATGTTATGATCACTAAGCATGAATCCAATCCATGTTTATTTCTAAATGTTTATTTGTTATGGAGAAAAATGGATAGTGAGTAGAAGTTTATACCTTCTAATAATTTATTTTTTTTGTATGATTTATGGTTTGATTCTCTAAAGAACTAAACATGAAATGATCCAAAATGCGAGACACTGTTAAATTATTGAGTTAACTCATTATTATATAATGTTTATGGTTTGGACCTTATAGTTGGTAGGATGGTTTATGATACTGTATAAGTTACAGTGATACGTAATCATAAGTTACTAGTTAAATATAACCACAATGGTTAGAATAAAATAAATAGTCATAGTTATTTTTGATAAGTAGAATGAGTTTGATTTTACATGAATAAGTTTATCGTACTGGTTAACTTCCACATAATATTTTATATAATGATTTTATACATATACTCTCACCGGCCGCTGTAATTTTAGTAAATGGAAGGATCAAGGAGGCACCAAAGTAACAATTGATTTTGGCAAAATGTGGTGGATCTTTGAAAAGGAAAATGAATTAAATGGGAGCTATAATGAGAACTCTCAAGGTTATGTTAAACCAACTGTCATGAGTAATGAAGAACAACTTGAACCAGAGTAATTTTTTGATGCATCAACTATGAGAGAAACGATTTTCTATGGATTTACAAGTAATTGTTATCATAAATGTAATAATAGGCATCAACATATTTTCTAATAATGTGGAAATAAACACTTTGGAAAATATTTAAATGGGATATGAATGTGTTTTAGATGTCATAATGAATGTCAAAATACAATATCCTTCCACGGAAATGAAAGATTTCATTTGAATCTAGGAAAGGGAAATACTTTATTTCTATGTTATAAATTGAATTTTTTAAATTTGAAGAGTATGGTAATTATAAAAATAATTTCCTAGGAAGAGGGATTGGTAATGGGATCATCCAGACTATACAAATGTATGTTTTGAAATACATAATTCAATTCCAACTAATGATGAGTAAATTTAAAATGACAAAAAAATTATTCATTATTTATGTACTCAGTTTTTGACATTTTTGAGTTTTGAGACATGATCCCTATTATTGTCTGTAAGTAATATGTATTAAATAATGAGAAGGAATATTGTGGTTAGGGGAATATGATGAATGATTATTGTTTAAATGGAGTACATATATAGGATTCGAGAGTTATGTTGGATCAATGTATGATGAAAATTTTAAAATAGTCCATGCCCATTTGATGATGAGGATACATTAGAAGAATTTTTCTATTATGTGTATCTTTGATGTTTGTTATGCATAATTTTTATTTCAGAAAGAATTATGTTTTCTTGTATTGATATAATTATAATGGTATGAATAATCTTTAGGGTTTATATGATATTTGATTTTGAGGTAATTATGTGATATTACATTTTCATATTCAAAACGAAATGCATGAGACAAACCATGAGATTTAAATATAGCATACATTTTTTGGGATTTTACCTCATTTATGAAATGTTATAATAATTATATATGTTTAGTAAAAAAGAAATCCACAGGATGGGTGACAACCGGTCACTTCCGGAAAGGGCGTGGAAATCAAACCTGTAACTAAAGGGTGATATGGGTGAATCTCTTACCACAAGCCTACAAGAAGTCAGTAGATAGTATTAATTATTCATTTTTGTTAAATGAGTTGACGGAATATGTAAATTTTGATTTTGGGAGATTATGTTTTTTCAAATAGATAGACTTGGAATGAAAATATTATTTGGGAATTAAGTGATAAATGTTATTTTGTAAGATGTTCACTGTATTTGGACCCCTATATGCCTATGGAAAATATAGTAATATGGTATTTTATTTAAGGATTAATAGTTTAATTTTATTTTTGAATAATAAATTTTTATGTTGTGGACTTATGATGATATGGGTAATTTATCAAAACGATTAACCAATCATAGAGAATATGTTATTATTGGAGTTAAATATTATGTATGAGATATTAATGGTGATTTATGATATTTTTAGATTGATATAAAAATTTAACTTTGAAGACTATGTTTTAAAATACTTCTAGTTTTTGGGTTTCTATGTCAGTTTAGATTTTTGTGAAGAATTTTATAGACAACTATTTATCAAATGGTATATGGTGAACTTTGGTTATTACATTGGAATTTTGTGGATTAAATGTTTTCTTTTATCATACAATGGATTATTCTTTTGGGTGAATTATCAGATATTATCCTAACTCTTTTTTTGGTGAATGATTCAATTTAGGATGAATAATGATTTAATATTTTATAGATTTTGTAATTATATGGAAGTTGATTCTACTATTTCGGGCATGAAAAAATTCATCTTCAATACTAATATTTATAGAAATAGATTATTTTGTGGTGTAAATTGATTAATTGATGCAACCATAATTGTAAAGTTTGTATGATTCCTTATTTTCTTGGTCAATTTCAAAAATAAATTCCACAAATTTAAGAACAGGATCAAACAAATCACTTTTTGTTCTATTTTCATACTATGTTGTCAAAGAATGGTTAAACCATCACGGATTTATAAATTTTTTATTGTTGATATTTTTATAAAAATTATTCTATTATTATAAATCAATACATAAACGTGTGTTTTCTCTTCCATATATATTTTTTCCTACATGGAACACTAGTATGTGTTACTTTAGGTAACCATCATACGTTCCATTCTATCTTTTAATGTGGAATTATTTTAATACATTTTCCAATGTGGGATTGAAATAAAGGAATTTTTAACATTTATACCATTGTCCCCAACAAAAAAGTAAAATTACAAGGCTTAAATTTAAAAACTGTGTTGACTATGTAACATCTCATGGTTTAAAAAGGAAACACTATGTTTGATAGCATACATGATACTCCACATTTAGCATAAATGAAAAACATATTATTATTATTGAACATTATATTTATTATATAGTAATTAAGATTTTGGAAATGAAAATTATTTACTGAATTAGGAAAACATGGTTTACACCTGTTTATATAATGATTCATTGGTTAAAATATTAATAAGGTAATAAAATTAAAACAATTTGAATATTAAGGATGTGTTTTTATGAAAAATTAATTAACTACTAATAATTGTGTTTTTAATTTAATCAAATAAATTTTATTGAAAATATATTAATGAAATTTAAATTATATTAATATTTAAAATTCATCTTATACATTTTTTAGAATTGATATAACAACAAATTCAATTTTAGGTATAAAAGGAGTATTTTTTCCAAAAACACAGTTTCACCACATTTTGAGGGAAAACCAATTTTAAATCTAGTTTTGGAAATTATAAATATTATATTAGAAAAAAAATTATATGGAAGAGTTATATAAAATTTTACTTGGATAAATGTTTGGTATTTTTCTAATAATATTCATTTTTAAAGAATACTGAAATATACAGCATTTCAATTCACAAAAAAAAATTTCTAATTTTTTTTATAGTTATATTAACCTTAATTTGGTTTTAGAGTATATATATACAATGTTTTTGTAATTTAATTATATTTAACTCATTAAAAACTATTTAAAAAGTTAAAATTTATATAAAATCTATGTGATCTTATGACCGTTTTACACTAAAAACCATCATTTTCATATTGTGTGGGGTAATGATTTTAAATATAATTTAACCAATTTGATGAATTCAATTAGGTGGAAGATATTCCATATTTATAATTAGAATGTCCAAATTAGTTTTTAAAATAAATCCTTCTTTAAGGTATTCAAAAAATAACCTTGCTAAAAATAATTAATTACGGTTGTATAGGTTAAATTGTGACAATGATTATAATTAAAAGTTAAAATTATAACATCCTAAAAACTAAAACATTTAAAGGGTGTTAGAGGGGTGGATAGACCCTACCAAGACAATAAAAATTTATTTATAAGGTAATTCTTTGGAGTTTAATGCCACCTCTATATGGTTATCTTTATATATAAAATAATCAATAAATTAACATCTTGAACCCACCTCCCCTCAAGAGTAAATAACAACTCACAGCACCCAATTTAAAAAAAAATTATTTTTCAAGTCCCCAAATATCTACCCAATCCTCTCCTCCTCACTCTTCCAATGTCCAAGTGCTTATTTTCTCACATAAATTGAACATTCAATGTCCTCAAGCATCTTTCAAGGAGGGAATAATCAAGAGAATTTTTTATCATAATTTCTTTTCTTTTTATACTTTCTCCTCACCTCCTTCATCAATAAATGCATTATAACTCAAGAATATTTTATAGACTATAGTATAATTTTTCTTATGGAATATCTCATTTCCATATCATTTCTCACATCTCCTTAAAAAATAACTAAAATTATTTTCAATGTTATGCTAGTTAATAGCCACCGTGAATTATATTTTTGTTCTTTTTAATTTACCACATTCATATCTGGTCTTAAAATAATTTTTCTACTCAAATAGTATGTTTATATGTATATAATAAACTATTTAATTTTCGATAAATGTTATATTAAACATTTATTCATTCTATCCATATCGTTGTAATACGATAACTTCGTTTGGGGATGTGTGGACTACCACATCTTCAAAAGGATGTGACTAATTAACACATCACATGGAATGTATTAGTGATTTTTTAATAAAAAAATATGATATTAATTAAATATTATTTCTATAGTAATTATTTTTTATATGCATACATTTATATATATATTTTATTTAAAGGTCATTCATTCAATACGAAATGAAAAACAAAAAAATAGCATTCATGCATACATACGAACTACCATCTCTAGGAATAGTATTTTTTATTTAAAAATATATTATAAATAATTATATAATGAATATATTATAAATTTATATAAAATTTATTATTATTTATATGATGGAATTATAACCAAATTGGATATTGACATTATACCAAGTTCATTTTCAACTGAAGAACTTCATATCGAAAAAAATATGATATGAACATAAATAATGTGTAACTATTATAACATTGTAAAGGATGATATAAAAGGAATAAAAAATGAAACAGGTTCTCACGAAAGTATAAATTAACCAAATTTTATTTTTTTATGATGATAAAGAACACATGTGTCGAATCAGACTCGATGTACGAGACTACATCTCAATCATATTTCATTGAGGAATTTCCTTATAATATGAACCTATTTTCATTTATTAGGATTATATAAAGCTAATATAATATTTCACATCTATAATTTATGTATAATAAGGTTTATTAATGTTCGGTTAAATGTATTATTTCAAAGATATTTTTATTTCAATGTTCAAAGTGGTATGATACCCCAAGAACTTTTAATGACTTTGTGAACAAAATATTTCATTCTTGATATTAATATACGTATTTATTTATAAGGACATAAAAGTATTATATGTTACCTTTTATTCTTATTTTTAATTTCATCCAATTTTTTTTCAATATTAATCTTTTTATATAAAGTGTTTTCATTTCTATAAAAAATGACTAAATGATTTTTTTTTAAGTTTGCAGTGACAATGATTACTCTACAGCGGTAACTGTTATTTGATATTTATATTATTATATAATCCGTAATGTTTTTAATTGGAAAACAAATCCCTTATTCCATTTTGGGGTGTTTTTTGTGGAATGTTTTAAAATAAATTGATTATTATAATATCTTGAAATAATTTTATTTGATTGTCAATGAAATATTTTTAGTGAAGTGATTATAATTGAAATATTTTATGTGTTATGATTATTTAATAGTACTTGGAAATTTTTCTTGTGGTTATTTGATAAACCAATTATGTGTGGTAACAAGACAAAACTGTGATGGATGGTAACATAATATACCAAATATGGGTACTTACATAAAAAACCAAAGATGGATGATTAAATTACAACCTCCAATTCATTTTGTATGGAATTTGGCCTTATGGGTATTCCATTAAGTGATATTTTTGGAAGTTGAATGTATGGTTATTCCATTTAAGTATGGTTATTTCCCATGAAAAATTTATATGTTATATTTTTTTTGTGTTTTATGGTAATATTTTGATTACAAAAAGGGTAACCAATGAGAATAAATTCAATGAAGAGTATTTTTTGAACTTCATAAATGTGAAAAATATTACATTATGATAAATTATTCATTGTTTCAATGTTTCAAAAAGACTTATAGTTTTTATTCATTTATGTGTTATTGATATTATTATTCTAATACCATTTTTTGAAATGTTTTCATTGGATTTAAAGGTTAATAAAGTGAGTGATTAGATCATAGACAATTTATGATGATTAGAAATGAAAAAATAATTATTATTTTTAAATGTTTTTGTATTTTGATAAAAATGGATAATGAGTAGATGAGTCTACATTGTAATATTTTAGTTGTTAAGATTGAATTATTTCCTAATTCTGTAGATCTCTAAACATGAAAAGATCCTCAATTTGGGATAATGTCAAATTATTGAAATAACTCATGATAATGTATTTTTTATAGTCATGGAATTATATGGAACCGGAGGCACTGATAGTGCAACATGAGGAAGCAGGGGGTGGTTTTGAGAGTACATCGCTCAATTGATGAAATTCATTGAATGATACCTAGGGTAGGTTGGGAAGAGTATGTATTCCCTAACAAGGAAGCTTTTATTGTCACACCCTCGTAATTTTAATGTAGTGGGTACACTTTAGGGAGATGATTTCTACATTGAGTCTATCGAGATGATACTCTTCATGAGCAGTCCCAGTGGGTCCCTCACCATGACTCCCCAATTCCAATTACAATGGGCTAGGGGATGGTGACTAGCACTGAGTAGGAATATCACTAACATGGGAAGAATTTCTTATGTACCTATACACACACACATATCTCCAAGATAACAAATACTGAAAATAAAAAACCACAAAAAAACAAAAAGCATTCATTAAACTAAACACAACAAACATAGTACAACAGATGTAAAGTGAGGAAAGTAAACTAGGCTAGAATAGAATCACACCCAAAAAAAGAATCTATAAACTACAATGTTTGACCTGCTGAAAAAAGAGGTACATAGACTGTGGCTCGTAGCTGTAGGAACACATCATCCTATATTGAACTCAAAAATCTAGGTCTAGTAATTGTGAACCCCAGACTCCATCCAAAGGGTGCACATCGGCACTTGTCATGACAAGTGAGGGAAAAGACCAGGTAGGTGTGGGATTAACAATACTCAGTAAAGGACCATGAAGACCACAAAGTTATACACAATGTCATGGTACAATGAGATCTATATAGTATATAACTACTAAATATATAGAATGATAAACACATCTTGATATAATTGAAACCCTGACCTGTATTCCAAATGACTGAAAACCCATGCTTGGGATTCTGTTAAAGAATCCACGAAGAACTCTTCTAGGAGAAATCACTCCATTAGTCTGGCCACTCTAATGATGTTTGTCCAAGAAGTATTTTCCATCAGGAAAATACAATAGAGAGATAGATGCCCAAATAGATTTAAACAGAGAACATGTACACTCATTCTATAAGAACACACTTTTGAGTGGGGAAAGATCACAATACCAACACTCTCCCAAATTCACCTACTATGTAAGGGATCAATGTTCAGTAGGAATAGTCATGTCGATAGCCAACTCGTCCTAGGTTCAAGAATGGGTATAGGATCTAACTCTGGGCCACTCTAAGGGGTACCTGAATCTATCTCAAAAAGTCATGCTAAAGTGATCATTCTACTGTGGATAAAAATGACACATGTCATTCAGTGGGGCGAGAAAAAAGGGGGCACTAAACCAAATGAAAACTGTCCAAGGAATAGGGGACAAGAGGACCAGTCTATAAATAAGAATGTAGATGTGCTGTAATAGTGATCACATACTATGTCAACTAACATTTGGAACTACCCATGTACAATGGCCCGATTCTGGAGAACATGCCATGAAAAAATGAAAATACACAGTGTGTTGGAAGGAACCCAAATTGTGTCAAGGTATCCAAGGGATGATCTCTATAAACTATCCAACAACATGTACACAGACTCAACTAGAGTATTCAAACCCATGTAATTGGTACATGGCATGACCAATCTAACTGGCCTCGTCTGGTCATGTGGTGGAGTACATGTTGTTTACTCAACCCCATGTATATGTATCATTCAAGATACATGATGAGTCTCATGTAAGGACCCACACCTCGTGTTGTAGTGGTAACATTCCATCTCTATACATCCTATCACCCAGAAGTCCATCCACCACTTGGAGGGGCCCACATGTAATGAATTCCCTAGAGAACGTCGTGTCCTTCACTGTGTGTAGTGCACAAGAAATAGTCACTGCCAGGATGACCCCAGATAGCGTACTCTTTGGGATACACTCCATGTTTATCAGGATTTTTTAGAATCTATGTTTTTCGTCTCCATGCTTTGGGTGATCCTATGATCATCAATCTGGCCATCTGATAGCTTCAAAACTAAATGTTCATGGTTTCCCGAACACCACAATGCCATTTGCATTGTTTTTGTTCCTCCGATCTTCTTCAAAAACAAGTCTCGATCCACCTGTATGAAGAAATATCAATGGTATATTTCAACAAAAACATGTCTATTCATCCACAACCATTTCCATCACACCTCTGTTAGGTCTTCATAATATATGATCTACACATTTTGATCATTTCCTTGTAAAATGAGTGTTAAACGATCCATTGTTCATTACCCCATAAAGAACATGAAGAACTAATGAAAAAGAGGAATGAAATCTAGTAAACCAAATTGGGGAACAGACTCCTTTCTTCATTTATCCCAGTCTTGATCTTCTCCCATTATAAGGATTTAGCAGGGTGATTCAAATACAATTCAGGAATTCTCATATGTCAATTCCTGAATGAAAACCCTTGAATAATCAAAATTAATAAACGGCCTGTAATAACGCATGATCCATAGATAAACCTAATCATGGGATGATATTCATTTATTGTTTAATAGAATAATGGGGAAAACAAGTCAAAACGACAAAACCCTACCATGATTCTATTGAATAATGATCATCATGTTGCGTTCATCAGTAAGGTTCGTTGAATCAGAGATGTGTCGATCGATTGTGTCGTTGTCATCCGCCAATGGGTTCTCCTCTAAAAATATAATTGAAAAACCACAATTCCTTGGTTTATGCTACTATACCTACAATATTTTCATAAGTAGTTATTAATATGGGAGGGATTATGTCTCTATATTTAAAAAAACTTTTATATAAAAATATATTCTTAAATTATTTCATTTAAAACTTCCATACACAAACATTTATAGTTTACTTGCGATGGTTGATGTTAGGCCCTGCCTAAGGTAAATTCACTACTCTGAATGAAACTGTGCCAACAAATTATTTATCTGAGCCTCCATGTAAATGTTATTTCACTTTTTCTGGAAAACCGCTCGCACATACTATTTCAAGGTTAATTTATTTAAATCATTTATTCTTGGATCTCTAGGCATCAAAATAATGTGTCGTTCAAAATACTACCCTCATAATAATTCCATATAATATTTAAAAATAATACACAAAAAATGATACGTTACATTTTTCATATTCTTAGGGATTTATGTCCCCAAAAAGCCAAATCAAAAGGCTACTCAAAAAGATGTGGGTACCGCACATGAATCTGAACCTCTTTCTCACATGTGCACTCCTGATGATTCATGTACTACTAATGGAAATGCACTAGGGTAATCTCTCACCCATGATAGACCCTCTATTATCGACCCTCGATCACCATGAGGTATTCTGTCAGGGTCGCTCCATCCTCGATGCCCAACTCTCCCTTGTCGATGATGTGTGATGGGTAATGCTCTTACTACCTCTATTGTGACATTTTGAAGGCATAATGGACTTGGTGAAACTATAATGGTAGATCTAGGTAGTGCACAACCTCCCAAACTCTATGGAGTACCTGAAAAGTTCAGATAAACCTCAGGGAAAACTTGCCGCCCGAACCAAATATCCACAACCCTCATTGTGGTGAGACCCAAAGAAATACACATTCTCCCTCCTTGACCTCCAGGGGTCTCTATCATGTGTCAGCATAAAACATATGTCGACTCTGTGCTGCCTTCACCCACTCTTGGTTGATCTGTATTTTCTTTGTGGTAACAAGCACCAAATATGGACCCATGAGGGCTGACTCACCAGGTTCGGTCCATCAAAGCAGTAATAGGAAGGGTCTCCCGTATAATTCCTTGAAAGGTTCCATACCGATAGTGTAGTGGTAATTATTATGGTACAAAAAATCCACAAGTGGTAAGTGGTGTTCCCAACTACAACCAAATTCAATGATACATGACTGTAATATATCCTCCAGAAATTAGATGGTCCTCTCTGTCTGACCATCGGTATGGGGATGGAACCTTGTGGTGATGAATAGTTGAGCCCTAAAACTCTCATTAATCACTTCCACAACAGGGATGTGAAGCATAGGTATCGATCAGAGACTATCGTTGAAGGAACTCTATGAAGCTGAAATGTCTCATGTATGTAGAGTTGTCCCATGCTATCAATCGATCTATACTCCATGATAGTTATGATATGGGACGACTTGGTAACCCGGTCAACAGTCACCAAGAAGGATTCATGTCTGTTGGACATTCATGGTAAACCCATCATGAAGTCCATCTATATCCCATCCCAATTCCACTCTGGCACTTATATGGTAAATCCACCCCTCTATGAACCTAGTTCTATACCGTTACCTGCTGGCACATTAGTAATTGAGAAATGAACTTTGCTACTTCCTTCTTCATTTCTATCCACCAGAATTGATGTCGGAGGACCTGGTACATTTTGGCCACTTCAAGATGAACCTCTATGGGGGTGTATGAAACTCCCTCATAAGCTCCTCCTACAACACCACTGGAACAATTGTGTATCCTCTATGATGGACTACGTGATCCCCACCATGAAAATATCCATAAAGAGAAGAACCTATGGATAACTAAGCATGTAAAGTCTCACAATTGAGAGCCCCTAGTTGTTCCCCCTAACTCACTATAAGAGTGGTGGGGTGAAAACCATCGACTGGAGACCATATTCATCATCTCCATCTATGAAGGATATTTGTAATGAAGCCAACTACACTAACGCCTCTCTTAACATCTGTGATCTCAATATCCTACTGAGAGCATCTACCACAACATTACACTTACCAGGAGTATAGAAAATTTCAAAGTCATAGTCCTAGATGATCTCTTTCCATCGCCTCTTCCCCAGATTCATATCCTTCTGTGAGAAGATGTACTTGAGGCACTTGTGGTAAGAGTAGATGATATTACATTCACCCATCAGGTAGTGTCACCATAACTTCAATACGAGGAATACCCCTACCAACACAAGATCATGTGTCATGTAGTTCTTCTTGTGTAGACATAGCAAGAATGAAACATAAGAAATCACCACCTATATCTTCATTAGGACACAACCATGTCATCCCCTGATGAGTCATAGAAAACTATGAACCTAACACCCAGTTCTCATAATGTGAAGATCATTTCTCTCATCAAACTCTACCACAACTACTAAAAATCTTTTTCAAACTTCTCCATCTTGATGAAAGGCTTCCCCTTTCGGGTCAATGTTGTCATCAGTGCAGATATATGGGAGAAATCATTGATGAATCTCTTGTAGTATCCTACCAGCCCATGGAAGCTCCGAACCTCTGTCACACATCAGGGTGGATCCTATTCCAAAAATACCTCGACTTTGGCTGGGTCCATTTCTACCCCACATTATAAGATAACATGTCCCAGAAAGTGGACCTGCTGTATCCATAAGTTGCACATAGAGAGTTTCCCATAAATATGGTACTCTTGGATTATGTCTAGAACCATTCGTTGGTGTCTCACGTAATCCTCCTTTGATGATAAGTACAGAAGGATGTCATTGATGAAAACCACAATGAATTGGCCTAAGTATGGTTAGAGGATATGATTCATAAGACCCATGAACATTGATGGGGTGTTCATCACACTGAAAGGACCCACCATGTACTCATAATGATATTAGAGGAATCTGAAATCCATTATTGGCACATCCTTATCCCAAACTCAAAGCTGGTGATAACTTAAGCTGAGGTCAAACATCGAGAGCAAGCATGACAATCACCTCTAATCAAAGAGGTCTTCGATCCACAGAAATGGATACTTGTTCTTCATCATCACTTGGTTCAGGCGCTGGTATTCCATGCACAACCAAAAAAAAACCATCTTCCTTCTTGAAAAACAGAACTAGGGCTACCTAATGTGAAACACTAGGGCTGTCCAGTGTGAAAAAACGTGTCTCAGGAAGCCCTTACTCATCAAATCCTCCAACTTCACTGTCATTTCTTAAAGCACTATAAGAGAAATTTGTTATAATGGTGACCATATCAGTGCAGTCTTGGGATAGAGGTCAATTCAGATGTTGATCTCATGTTGGGGAGGTAATCCTAAAACATCATCTCGAAATGATGTCCTCGTACTCTACCACTACTATTGGGAATTGTAAGCTCAAAACATCTTCTGATCTAAGGGTAAGCCAAGAAGACTCATTAGTGATCAATTTCGCCGTATATTAAATGAGCACATTCTATGCAACATGGGTCTCCCTCTCACTTTAAATGGAAAATATTGTTCAATCTCTGTGGACACATCACACTCTTACTCAAAAGTATTCAATCTAGGACTTTACTGAATATTGCAAATCTATACTGAGAATGACGTCGTATGGACTCGATACTGCCACCAAGGGGTTCCAAGTGGAACTCTCATCTCCAATAGAAATGTCACAATATCTAAAAATATGGGTGAGCATTGAGTCTCCTCCCATAGGTGAATCCATGTGTAAGAATCGAGTCAACAGATCTACCAGAATTTCAAGGTTTCGCACATGACATTTGGTGTGGATGGAATGACTAGAAATTGTGTATATAAGTACAATAGCTAAGGTAGAAGAGACAAATATCAAAACAAAGATCATCTTTTGAGTTATTGTGTCATTATACTCGGCCGAATGTAGCTATCCCCACCCCACTCCCCAACTCCGTAAGCTTAGTTCGAACCTCCTGGGGCAGTGGTGGAAGTAGATCAAAGTGTCTACCACCATCAGCAACTCTCCCTTATCCACTACCATGTTTGCCACCTGGAAGGTCTATATGCTCAACTCTTTGTTTATGCCTCAATGGTTTATCCATCGCCTACCTATCAGCATCATGATGGGTTGGAAAATATCATGTGAGATGTTGTCTACCATCACATGAGTAGCGTCCCCTCTCTCTAGGCAGATTGGATCTATCCTGAGAGCCATGGACTATAGATCCCCAATCTTGGGTCCTGCTATGATGTCTCCCACATCCTAATTCATGTTCCCAAACTTTTATAGCTACTACCGAGGTCTTCGTATCTATATTCCTAATGTTGGATACCCCTGGCTGTCTCTGCTCTACCATGAAGCTCTCGTTCACCTAGGCCCACTCGATCACTCCAACATAAGTTGAAATTAATTGAGGCATGACAGTAGCTCAGATGTACCATTGTAGACCTTCAATAAAGGTCTAATCTCTTACATACTGATCCGCGTTCATATCCATCGAGTACCTAGAGAGGTTGGTAAACCACGATGAATAGTTATCCTCTGTCAATCTTCTTTACTGGAGAAGAATAATCTCTTGGATATGCTCTGCTCTCAGTATAACCGGAGATAAATCCTCCCTAAAGAGTCTCTCAAATTTCATCAACAACAGAGTCTCCTTGTTGTGAGTCTTCATGATCAAACTCCACCATCTTCCCACTAATCCTTGAAGAATGATCGCTCCAAGGAACACCATCTAGTATAATAGTTTCCTAACTAGAAAAAAAAATCTAGTCACCTCTTCATGGAAATCATCAGCTGTCTGATGGTCGGGTTCACCTTGGAACCTGCGGGGTCTCGGTATCCAGAAATCATGGAGCGCCCTCAGTCTATGCTCCTCTTTTACTGGTATGACATTTACCACATACTGCTACATTGGTAGTGGTATGGAAGGTACACCACCCGGAGGTAACGCCTTGGTACATGTCCCTTTATAGAAGCCTCAATATTTAGGGGGTCATCCTCATGATTGAGATACTGAATCATATTAGGTATGTGTCATGAAGTCATCCTGAATGGAAACATGATATAACCTAGTCAATGAGTATATATAGATTGCTAACACAAAAGGACATTGAAAACACAACCCATTCTTACATGATGCATGCACCATTTTTTATATCCTTGCAATTTTTGTTTTTATGTACCATGTCGAAAAGTATGTTATCAGAGTCTGAGTGTATAGATATGTTAACTGCCCACACCAACATTGGAGTCCCTAGCCTAAATGCCGAACTCAAAACACATAACACTATTACCATAAACCAATCTCACAAACTCATGTTCTTATGGTAGAACTGGCCATCTCTGATACCTCTCTATCACGACCCATCCTAGTGGGGCACGCATTGCGACTTCCCAAGGCTACTTTCAATAGGCCAAGCACCGAGTAGGAATATCATTAGCAATGGAGGCATTACATATGCTCCTGTACACATGCACATATCTCCAACACACAAATGTGGAAAATAAAAAAACTCCTATGGAACCAAATGCATGAATACAACTAAACCCATCCAATAGTGTACAATGGATGTAATGTGTGGAATGTAAACTAGGCCAGAATACAAGCCCACCAAAAACAAGAGTCTAGAAACTACAAAGTCCATCCTGTAAGCACAAAAAGGTACTAGGAATTCTGCTCATAGTCATAGGAACTCTTCAGACTATACAGAACTCATAAATCTGAGTCTGGTCTTGGTCTGCCCAAGAATCCGTCAAATAGGCACTCATCTGCACATGACACGACACGTGCGGGAAAAGCCTGTGTAGGTTTGGGTATAACAATACTCAGTAGAGTACCCCCAAAAACATCAAAGCAATAGACTTAGTAAAGTTTCAGTAATCTCTACACATTATATGTCTACTAGTCATATAGAATGAGAACCACATAGAGATATACTCAAAACCCAGACTAGTAGTGCACAATTACCACATACCCTAGCTTGGGATTTAGTTAAAATATTCCAGGAACCCCTCAACTAGGAGAAATAACTCCACCTGTTTGATGGCTCTAATTATGTTTGACTGAGATGTACTGTTTGATGAGAAGATCCACGATAGAGAAAGATGCATTGGTATATCTGAACATAGAACATATACTCTCATTTTGTGATAACACACTCCTACATGGTGAAAGATCACGATACATAGATGAGGATCACTACCAAGGCCATAAAGGACACCGTGACTCACCCGGATTCACCTAAAAAATAGAGGATCAACATCTTGTAATATTATTCACATCGATACATGACTCTACCTAAGTTCAATAAGGGCTATAGGATCTCACTACGGGGCTCTCGGAGGGATACCAAACTCTATCTCGGAAAGTCTTGCTGATGTGATCATACACCTATGGATAGAAATGATACTTGACATTACTAGGGACTAAGAAAAAGGGGGCACTGACCAAAAATTAAATCATTCCAAGGAATGAAGGAAAAGAATATAAAGCCATGTAGAAGAGAGTACACAACATGTAAGATTGGTCACACATCATGTCCCTTGACTCCGGGTACTACCCACTTACAAAGGCCCATGTCTGGAAAACATGCCACGTGAAAACACATTTACAAAATTTGTAGGAAGGATCACATGCCATGTCAATGTATATGGGGTCTTCTCTTTGTATGCGGGATAACTACCAATACATGACCTCAACACATGTTGGAAAACCTGTTTAACCTGTGCACTGGGTCACCCATGTAAATAGCCTTATCTAGCCATGTGGTGGAGTACATGGAGTGTACTCCACCCCTTTTCTGTATATCATCTGAGATACATATTGAGTCCAGTGTAAGGACCTACACATTGTGTGATAGTGGTCCCACACCTTGTCTATGCTTCATATCCCCTCGAATTCTAGTTACTGATTGTTGGGGCCCACCTTACGTGTCTTCCTGGGTGAAAACCATGTCCTTCACCATGTGAAGCATGAAAGACCTCTCCATCGCCTTGCTAAACCCACATGGAGTGTTCTTCGTAATTAACTCTTTGTTTATAGAAATTTTCCAGAATTTTTGTTCTCTGTTTCTGCACTTGGGGTGATCCTCAAATCATCGATCTAACCATCTGATCACTTAGAAACTAAAGGTTCTAGGTCTCCCCAAAACCACAATTCTGTTTCCATTGGTTTCCTACCTTAGATCGGTCCTCCAAACAGTCTCCATCCACCCATACAAAGAATACTCAATTGTAGATTTCTCTCGAACCATGTGGATTCATCCCCCATCATCGTTGTTTCAGATTTTTTACGTCGTCATGATTCCTGATGAACACTTTGGGATCGTTGAATTTCAAAATGAGAGTTCAACAATCAATTTTTCATCACCCTATGAAGAATGCTAAGAACAAGAGTAAAAAGAGGCAATAAATCCAATAAACCATACTACGGAACAAACCTCCACCATCATTCATCACAGAGTTTATCCTCTCATGTTAGATGGATTAAATTTGGAGAATCCTAAAAAAATTAACCATTAACTTAAGTGAATTCCCAAATCATACCCCCCAAAAAAACAGAAATAATAACCCCCTGCAAGAATGCACAACATGTTGATCAACTTTTTCATGGGATGATACGCATTTGTCACTTAATTGTAGAAAGGGAAAAACTAAAACAAAAAACCCTTACCACTATTAGATTGATGAAATATTGTCAGGTCACATTCTTCATTGTGGTTTGTTGAATCTGATATTTGTTGATCGATCACGCCATCGTTGTCCACGAAGAGGTTATACTCTGATGCACCAATAGAAAAACCTCAAGTTGTTGCGTTATACAGCTATCCTTGAGAACTTTCTATAATATTCTATTAATATGGGGATGAATTAGGTATCTATGTTTAGGGAAACATTTAAAAAAATAAATGATTAACTTATTTTTTTTCTTTTCTAACATCTAAGAACTATCCTTTGTAGTTGACCCACACCGATCAATGATAGGCCCTACCTAAGGTAATGTATATTCCCTAAATGCAACAGTTCACTCAGATTTTTTATTTGGACACCCATTTAAAAGTTATTTCACATTTTTAGGAAAAGTGCTCGCACATTCTCTTTAGAGTTCTATTTATTTCAAAAAAAATTTTGGGGCACTTTCAGCCCCAAAATCACACGTCATCAGAAATCATGGTATTGTAATAATTCCATATAATATTTAAGAATAATAAATGGGAAATCAGAGACATTAAAATACATGATAATTTTTAGATCCCTTATTTTTAGAGTGTCATGTTGGCCTATTATATACCATAAGTATCACGGAAGCACCATTGGGGCATTAAAGCGTAGTCTACACCTGATGATATTCTTTTTTAGAAGTAATTCTGAGAGACACTACTAGAGAACATCAATCTAGATACACTGTTGAAGGAGTGTGCATCTATATTAATGAGGTTGATATATGAGATAATTCTTGTGATAGATTATGTTGGACACCTTATAAACCTGCATCACTTTTCACCAGCATTGGAAGGGGATGAGGTAGCTACGACGCGACATTTATATGATGGAGTTATGTGTGAGATTATGTCTGATGTAGAAATTTATTGGTTAATGATGTTTTATGAGGATGTGTTTAATTTTTTCATAGTAGAGAGGAATAATATGTAGGTTTCATGTGTAGGGCATGTGGTTCTATCTAGATGACCAGGGCGTACGGATTTTGTTAGAAGCAAGAATCGATATGATAACTTTAGCCAGTGTAGATGGAAGCAGAGTACCTAGATTGAAGGATCTGTTGCATGGGACCTTATTAGTGTGGTTTCTCAGAAGTGTTGTAGGATGGCGCATTATCCTATGAACTATTCTCCATCAACTGTGAAGTGATGATCTTTTAGAGAGATACAAAATCCAAATAGGTTCAGTAGGAACCCACAATAGACAAGCCAGTGATGTATTTTCTAGATTGAACAAGTGTTTGAGAAGTGGATCTTCAACACCACGTCAGTATAGGTGTTGGATATATACTAGATATGGAGGTATAAGAAGTTGATGCAGTTCCTATGGGAATGATCACCCATATCATAAGAGTGGAGAAACTCAGGGGAGTCAGATAGAATTATCAGGATGAGGGGAATGATAGTTACTTGTGGAATAACCTAAAAATGTGGATAACGAGGCTGGACCATCAACTGTATGAGGTAATATTCATGTGGATTCTACATTAGGTAGTTTTTAATGTGGTATTGGTGTCTATCATTCTTTTATATCTGAAAAACATGTAAAATAATTGATCCTAGTGTTGGATTTTATGATTTGGGTGATGATGATAGATACACCTTTGGGTGTGTGGTCTGGATTACTAATATTGTTCAAAGAATGTTCTCTCAGGATTTGGGAGAACCTTTTTTTGGGATCTCAATATTCTTGATATGTTAGGATTTGAATGAAATATGGTTATGAGTTAGAGGGGTTCATAATGGGATTATAATGATTGTTACCACATGAGAGTGAAATTAGAGTCTCCAAAGAGTGACCTATATATTTACAATGTCTGTGTGATATCCAGGGTAGAATGAATGGGTCTAATTTCTCAAAAACTAAAACATATCATATCCCATGTTAATATTTTATCCATAGATGATATAGGTGTTAAAAAAGTTCTCATTCCACACATGGTGGGTTGGTTTTGGGATGTATTTATTATAATCAACCTAGGGATTACACATGAAATATATGTGGATATTACAATTCATATCAAGCCGAGGGATGAGCCGGTTTCAACTACACCACATAAAATATATATTTCAGAGCTATAAGATCTCATGACTCATCTGATGGAGTTATAGGGTAAAGGATTTAACAATATTAGTTTATCACCTTATTGTTCTCTAGTGTTTTTTCATTGAAGGATGGATGGAATTTTCACTTATGTGTTGATTATCATAATTTCAACTAGATGACTATGAAGAGCCGGTATCCACTTCTCAATATCAAATATCTATTTGAAAGATAATAAGACCTTGTGTTTTCTCAATGATTTAATTGAGATCATGATATCATAAGTTGAGAGCTTGGACTTATAATATATCAAAGAATAGTTTTATAAGAAGGAATGGAATTTACGAGTTCACCGTAATATCTTTTGTTTTGAAAAATGAACCAATAGTGTTTATGCACTCAAGTAAAATAATCTTCCATCCATTCCTATATCAATTTTCTTTAGTGTCTGTAGATTATATATTGTTGTACTCCAATACTCGTGATGATCATTCCCATCCTATTGAAAATTTCCTAAATCCGCTAAGATAGAATTGGTTATATGCCATGATATCTAAATGTTAGTTTTTGAATGATAAGGTACACTTCCAAGGTCACATCATCATAGAGGATGGTGTTTCAGTTGACATATATACGATTTATATTGTTTTATCTTGTGAGAAGCCTAAGGAATTTTTGGATATGTGAAGCATTCTTTGTTAGTTGGATATTATCAGAGGTTCATCCTTGAGTATTCATGATTGTCAACACAGATTTTGAGCTTCAACATGATGTGGACAATGTTTGAATTCCTAGAAGATTGATATAATGAATATAAATACCATAATATGTTCTTGAAATTGACACTGATCAGGATCCTACCCTCACTAGTTGAGTAGTATATGGTGTATTGTGAATCTTCTAGATCGTACATTGATAAATGTTGATGCAGGGGGGTCAGGTTGGGGCGTAAAAAACTCATAATTTGGGTCCCCATTAATGGAACTATGTTACTGATAACCCCTTATTGGAAGAAATAATTTATTCCTTGAAATTTTGGTAGAACAACATGTTTTTTGAGAAGTTTACAGTGTTTTCATATCACAAGAAGTGGAAATATATCATCCCCAAATAATTACTAAATCTACATTCGTGGAGATGAGTTTTTTAAATGTAGTCATTTGATTTAGAGCTGGAATGTATTCCCAAGAATGGAAACAGTGGGGATGACTCTTCGTACAAGAGAACTCGGACTCAAAAAGTTCACGAGTCTAGTACAGAGTGTATGGTGACAAATATACTAGCCAAAATGCATGTGTTGGTTGAGGAGAGTTCTGAGAATATGTCTCCAGTATCAGTTTCTAGGGAGACTACTATTTTGATCCATAATATAGATAGGTAGTTTGAGGATCTTGATTTCATGACCATGTGGGATAGTCTATATGGTGGAGAGTCGCCTTTTAATTAGTACATAGATGAGGATGAAAGCATCAATGCCACAAATCAAGTTTTTGTTACAACGAACATGTGCGAGGAGTTTATCGATATATTTCATGACTCGAAGTGGATGGTATAGCCATGTCTAACAAAATATTTTTGTGACCAACAATGAATTTTTTTTGGCATTTATCAATAAAAAATTAAATAGTAGGCTTCATTATGAGATGCTACACCTATCAAATTGTGAAGGGCTAGAATCAATGACATAAAGATTTCCTACCAAAATTACCCATTTTAGAGTGGATGTGAGGGGAAATGATAGTAAAATTATAGTGGTTCTCCTTGGGATTCCCAATAAGAATGATGTTATTTTAGTTTTTCCTGGTAGACTACCGATAGTATTTTATTTCATGCCTATTAGCGATACTTTATCAGTGGAGAAGTTGGGTGATTTGAATGTTCAGAAGTTATTCCATCCACATGGGGTGTCACAGACTATAGTTTCAAAATTTGACTCACTCTTTACTTATCTCATCTATATGGGCTTATAGAAGGAACGTGGCTTGAAGGTATTGTTCTGTTTTTACTTTACCCAAATAGAAAAATGGGTAGTATAAGGGTACTATAAAGGTTATTGATGATATAATACAATCATATGTTCTTAAATATAGATGGTATATGGTTACGAACCATGAAATATTAGAGCTCGCCAATAACAACAATAATCAAGAAACTATTCTAACAGAACCATATGAGGGTATCCATTATAATCCATAAATATCACAGTTGTGATAGATGAAGGCTTGTGGGTTAGAGTAGTTGGGACCGAGTCTCATATAGGAGACATCAGAGTAGGTACAACTGATACTGAAATTTAGGGCTATATATCATATTAAAATGTATTTTTATGTTGATATATGTCTACAACTACTAGAGTTCACAATGTGTGACAATGTTTTTTTCAGGTGTCTCCATGATTGTGTCATCACATGATATAAAGGTAGTGTAATTTGGCAGAAATGTTTGTTGGGCCATTCGTGGTTTTCATGAAAATAGGCTGGTGGTATACCAATTAATTATTCCATATAAATAATGTGATATGCATTAATTTTTTCATGTGTCGGAACTATGGTTAAATCACCCCAAACCTTCTGATGTCAACAATGTGAATGATTCTGTTATAGAGAGTGGATCATCTTCTGAGGATAAACTGATATGTGTATTGGATCACAGTGAGAATATTATATGGAGAATGATTTTGCTAATAGTTTTTGTGTTGTGGAAACATATTAATGGGAATAAAAAAACATATGAAAGGGAAGAAGATATGAGGGCTCAATTGACCAATATTTTGAACTCAGAATATTAGAGATTCATAGTGGTGCAGCTTGAGGATAGTCTATTATAAGAAGGAGGATTATAAGATCCCAACCTTTTCTGTTATTTTATTATGATTATTTATAGGTAATATTTTGTTTAGTGTTGAGTATTATTAATTTTCATTACCATGGGTTGTGATTGGGTGGAAATTTGGAAGAAATAGATGGTGTAGGGTTCTACATGGTTGGCGCACAGTTTTCTAAAACTGTCGACCCAAGAAAACAATATTTGAAACCCAATACATAGAGGAAGTTCAAGTTTAGACCATGGGTTTTCAAACTATTTTCCCTCATAGGAGTAATTTTTCTCCCATATTAAATATTTTCATGTTTTTGGAACAATGTTTGGGAAAACCGTTCACTCCTGTCTAAAACACAATGCATGAGAATTTACGTCTCTTAAAAAAAGGTTTTAATTTTTTTTCACACCATATTTAATGAAAAAACTACCCCCTTATATCCTAGGTCCCATTTCACAATTTTGGAGTTCCTCAAAAGAATTATAAGCCTTATTGACCTTCATTCTTCATGGTTTGACGACCAAATTTATGATCTTCACCCCTCCCTGTCTGTCAATCCTATTCAAATAGATTCTAATTCTTCTCCGGTTTATTTGGCGGGATGTAGCATTTTTTTTAGATCTAGATCTATATTTGAGAAGTACATAGAAAATATTGTTTATATATATCATGATATAAGATAATTTTAATTTTTTAATCTTAACTTAGGATTAATGATCTATATCACATTATATTGTATTAAATTTCTAAATTTTGGGGATTTTTTCTGGGTAATTTCCCATCAACGTATCGTGGTAGGCGTTCAAATATTAAAATATCATTATCATGTTTTTTGTTTTGTGTATGAAAATAATTTATATTATATATTTTTTAGTAATTGAGGTCACTAAAATAATCGAATAATATGGTGAATTAGTTAAATATGGATATGATTAATTGTTGGATTTAGGGATAATTAATTATAGAATTAATTATGAGATATTGAATACTAGAATTGATGAATAATTGTTGAATTGTTTATGATATGTTGGGACAATGATATTACGAATAGTGATTAATAATTGTTGGTTTCATTTTGGGATATTGATGTTGAGTATTTAATAATTAATTGGTGAATTTTTTGGGAGATATTTAAATTGTAAGTATGATTAATTAAATAGTGAATTTATTAATGGGTTGTTGAGATATATTTAGAATTTGGATTTTGTCAATTATGCATTATTATATGGTGAATGATAACATTTAAATTCAGCCATGTATTTGGAATGGTATCTTTATCATTTAATTATGTGTTATTAAACAACGAATGGTAACATGGACATTCAACCATGTATTATGAATGTTAACATTTTCATTCAATTAGCTGTTATTAAATGCTAAATGCTAATGTGTAATTTAATCCATGTTTTATAAAGGGAAACATGATAATTAAATTGTGAGTTATTAAATGGGGAATGGTAACATGGACATTCAGCCAAATTTTATGAATACTAACATGATCATTAAATTATGTGTTATTAAATGGTGAATGTTAACATGGACATTCATCCATGTCTATAGAATGGTAACATGTTAGTTCAATGGAATAATGATTATTGGTAATATGGTCATTAAATTTTATGATTATGAATGGAACCATGTAATTAAAATGTGATATTCCTTGTGGATAGATAGAAATCCAGCATGGGTCGAACTTGTTATTGAGGTTCGGGTGTCCTTATGAACCTAAATAATTATGTGGGTAAACGTAGAATAATTGATAATATGATAACTGTTTGATTCTAAATTTTTATTATTTTTTTATCCAACTACCTACCTTTTTATTAAGAGGCTTTGTTTTAGACACTAATAGTGGTGGCCTACTATGTTTCACTCACATCATACTAATGATGAATGATCGGTAACTGAATACATTTCATTATTGTTGGATATTTTAAGGTAAATGGTCCTTCATTAAATTAAGTAAGTGGGAATGATGCATGGAAGAGGTAATAAGCCACGGTTTGTTACTGAAATTGGATATGTTAATTTCTTTATTTTTGAGAGTTCATTTTACACTGTAAATAACTATACCATAGAATGTTTACATCTTTAGTTTAGACATTTTAATTCATTTTTGGTTTATCTTGTGAAGATAGTACTATTATTTTTATGCTTATATACTATTATGTTATTATTTAATTATTTACACTAGTTTATTAGTTAGATAAAATAGAGTATTTTCTCCCCATGATAGATGTATCATACTCTCAAAGATATTCTGTTGCCTTTGGAATAAGGGGAGGCACTCTTGAGTTCATTTGACTGACTGAATCAAGGAATTTCTTTATGGAACCTAGGTTTGGTTGTCAAAGTATTATTATTGATTTATTTATAATTCCATCCAAAAATAATACCTGAATAAATTTTACTCTATTGTAAAAAATTAAAAAAAATTAAATTCACAATAATGTAAAAAATATTCTTGCATTAGTTAAATGAAAATTAATTTTTCTAATCAATGTAAATTTAATATCATTGATATCATCATAAAATAATCCTATTTTTATTCATATTTCAATGAAATATGTTATCAAATAATTTATTAGATAAAATTAAGTCGACAAAATTTATTTACAAATGAAAAACTTTAAAGAATTAATATATATTTTATGTACACTTAACACAATACTTTTAACGTGACTAGCCTCATAAATGAATTATATTTTAATATCCATAGAAAAATAATAATATAAAATATTCTTTCAAAAATTAATACAATGATTGAATAAATTTTCTAAAAATGAATTATTAAAAATATTTCCATATAATAACTTAATGACATGACATTTATATGAATCCATTAGAATTATTTTTTTTTTCAAAAATCTTTATTTGATAATGGAATAAAAATAACATATCAGTGTGTATATTATTTTGAAAAATAATAATAACGACAGAATAGTTTAAAAAATTTCATCACTAATATTTATATATATTAAAATTTTAAGACACGAGTCCTTAATCTAATCAATATTTTGAGATATTATCTTTTTAATTAAAATTAATCTAGCCATGTAGTATCCCCATGCTATATTTAATGAATCAAAAAATTTTACTAAATAATAATAATTAAAATCTATATATAATAAAAATGGGTTCATGATGTAATTATATATCATTGTCTCTATTTTATAATTTCATTTTTGAAAAATAGTGATAAAATATTTTAAAATATAACAATAAATTTTCCTATAAAAGGAGAAAATTTTTTCATTTCAAAATATTTCAAAATTTCTATTTTATATCAATATATTTTAGAAATAAATATAAAAAAAATTCTATTTCTATGTTTATATGGTTTAGTTTTAGAAAAAAAAACAATTATTTAAAGGTTGTACGATCAATTAAAAGAATGATACACAAACAACAATGTTTGGATTGAAAACTAATTTCTCATTTATTATAAATGTTAATTTTACTAGAACTCTTAAAAAACATATTATTCTATTCCATGATAAAAATATCTTTTTAAAAGAACTATTTATTCAATAAATGATACTTAATCAATCTATAAAATTTACCTAAAATATAATAATATGGTGATACTACATAAAAAATTACATGTTAAAAAACTCATGTTCAAGTTCATTTAAATTATTCTCCTAAAAAACTATTTATATTTTGATATCAAATTGAATGAGATGAACTCATATTATCTTATACAATATAAAATATTTATACATATATACTAATAAATAGTTTACCACCACTTTTAACAGCTATTAAAAAAATATTTTTACTTATGGTAGCATTACAATACCCAAATGAATAATGATAATTTTATTATTATTAACATTAAGAGAATTCCAAAAATGCCCATTTAAACATTTTAAATAGAGAAATAATAAATTTATAATTTTTTTTATTCTTGAATAAAATGTAGTCATGACAATTATGATTTTAAGGTTAAATATGTTTTGTAAAATATAGGCTGTTGAAAAATTAATAATGATGACGATTCAACAAATGAAAAGTATTTAATAATACACGAAGCTCTATATGTTTTCATTTAATTGTTTTTGGATATCCTTATCAATAATTAAATGATCACATAATTTAATTGTGTACTAAATTTTATTTTTATTATATATGTTTTAAAGGAATCACTTTTTATCTTTTTCGAAATGATAATTTTAAATCTCAATTTTCTTTAGTTTTCTAAATAGAGATTCCTATATAAATTTTCATTGATTCCCAATGTAATTTTTTATACACTTTTTTGATGAACTATTTCCTTTTAAAATAACTATTAAAAACATTTATATGGATTTTTATAATTTTCCAATAAATTTTTTGATAACAATATTAATTGTATTTCATTAATTTCAATATTCACCAATTTTTATTATGATTCACATTGTATATTTTATACTGATTTTATACCCAATATCCAATTGAAGTCATATGATAATGTTTTGTTGATGTTTTATTGGTATAAAATTATTTCACATGGGTCACTTATGCTAAGATAAAATTATGAATTCTATAATATTCATTTGGCATATATGAATTTAATTTTTTATTATGTGATAGATTGTAAATGAATTGTATTTTCCTCTAATACATCATATAATTTTTTATATATAAATATATGGCTTGAAAATGAAACTTGAGTAAACACAATATTACTTGTTAATATTTTCACTATGTTTATAAGAATAGAGAGTGAATGAAATATACTTTTAGATGATCCATACATTATTGATATGGTCTTGGTAGTGAACCACGACATATGAAATTATTTTTAATTCTTATCTATGTGCCACGTTCCAATTCCATACTTCAAAATTTTGTGGAATAGTTATGTTATATTTTCATAGATAATATCTTTACATAGGTTTTTTCACACTACTTTGACTTGCTTCTTATGTTATGAATAAGTCATTATGTCATGAATCGGGATATATTATCCACATTTTATTAGGATTTATTTTAGTATGTTAAATTAATGCACCATGACAATATTTTAATACCCATATGCTCATTTTATTCTTACATATGATTATCTACTATTATAACATATCTTCACCCATTAATAATATTTTTATGCTAACTCTATGTTCATATGTAATTTTTAGTGTGCATAAGGATAGTTAGTGATTATTTTTTAATTAGTGTTTTTGATATGACTTTTTTATCCTTAATTGAAGAAAGTGTATCAGATACTTAGTTTTGTTTTAGTAGAAAAAATTTTATATTGTTTTTAAATGTATCTATTTTTTCATATAATGTGGTTCAATGAAATTTCATAAATCTAAAAACCTTAGTGGTATTTTTTTTATAATAGACTCTATAGTTTATAATGAATCTTTTAATTAATGATTACCTTGAAATGGCCATTTTATTTGATATTGGAGAAGGGCATACATATCTATAGAGTTTTAGATTTTATTGGTTGATGATAATTTATTTATTTTAGGTTAATTTATGGGTTCATAATATTAGGGGTGTTCAATAATTACAAGGAATATGTATAATTTTGGGACTTATGTGAATAGATTTTATGATGGATAATGATATTTTGATATAATTTTAATGGGTTTCTGGATGAATACTTGATTTATGTATTGATATCCTTTATGAATAATATAGATTTTTATTTAATTGAAATTTTGGGTGTTTAATAAAGTGTTTATATTATTTTGGTTATCATATTTTTTAAAAATAAATTACATATTTAGTTGTTGAAGTGGAATTTCCTTACAATGTGATGAATGTTTTTTAAACAAGATAGCAGAACCCCATTTTTTATTAAATGAAGAAACCCATTATTATGAATTGGGTAGAGGGGAACCCATACATGCTGAATATACCCATTGAAAATTGTCCCAAAATAAACACCAATGACATATAACAAGGTCCAATAGACTAAGACTGAATATTATCTAGGAATTCATGTGTCTGCAGCAATTGACACACCATCAATAGAGAATTTTTCAGATGTTCATTTTTAAAAACTCAAAAATGACCCCTTTCATCATCCACCATAAAACCCAATAGGAAATAGGATAGTAATGATTCTATATTACATTATTACCATCATTCCTACACCAGTAACTACACATCATCAACGGTTGTTGTTGTCTCTTGAAAAACCTCACGATTTATAATGCCATTCAAAAAATAAATATCGCAATTTCCATCAAATTCCCAACCCTAGAGGTCATTGCTGACACCAGAAAATATTCCCCCTAATTTTATTGTCAACATGATGACTGATAATCCACTAATAATCACCAAATGAAGAGATCATGCCCCCCAAATGATGGGGTATCCTTGAGTAATGTCTAGAAATCAAACCAATCAGGAATGATTAATATTTTTTTAGAGATAAGGGTTATATAAATTATTTTGAGAAAATGTGGTCATTATTCTGTAAATATTTTATATTATTTCTAATAAATATATTCTATAAATTCTATGAGGATTATTTTTAAAATTTTGTTTTATTGGTAAATGTGTTTATTTTTTATAAGGTGGCTTCTTATGAATTATATGGTTACTGTTTTAACTAATAATTTTATTTTAAATTGATTTTTTTATATAGAGAATGTGAAGAATAGATAATTTGGATTTGGATATATTTTAGGTCACATTTGTGAAGACTAGTGTTATATTTAATTAATCATGTTATAATTTTCTTGTTGAAAACTCATTACATATTTAATATACTTTAAATTGATAGACTAAATAACTTTTATGAGGATATATGGAATGAAATGTTTCATATCTATCTTTTCCCACCTATGTGATTTAATTGAAATAATTATTACAATGTCTAGCTTATGTGATCATTCCATATTATTTAAAAATTAATCTCAATTTCTTGTTACATTATTACATATAAAATATTCCTAAAATTAATCAATATTATTTTAGCTCTTTAAAATATTTTGGTCACATTTTAATGACACAAAATGTATGTGGTACTTATTTTAGGAATAAACATATGGGAAATTATCAATTTATTACCACATAAAAAAACAGATTTCATTGTGTTATATATATGTGGTAGTAAATTATATATGAAAATAATATAATAAACTAATTTTACATTATAATTTATTTTATTTCATATTTATAGAAACAACCATGTTTTCTTATATTCCACTTTGACAATATCTCGTAGTAATATTGAAATATAGTATAAAATGATATTAAAAATCTATAAGTTAAAATAAAAACATTATATATATCTACCAATAATTTATC
The DNA here is from genome assembly GCA_963277665.1 of Viscum album. NCBI lineage: Eukaryota > Viridiplantae > Streptophyta > Magnoliopsida > Santalales > Viscaceae > Viscum > Viscum album. The sequence continues at coordinate 1,207,411,290 of OY728140.1, forward strand.
ACACTCATTTAAAAAATGTTTTCATTTTTTAGTGTATGAAATAGAATTTATATATTTTTTAAACATTATGACCCATTGTGTGAACTCTTGGATAGGAACGGATGCACCATTGAGCCCCCAATGGCAACAATGGGGTTTGAATACCAAATTATATTCATTCTAAAAGTTATTAATATATATATAAATATATATATATATAGTTTACTAAATATAAATGTAAAATATCAAGGATTCAGTTTCATTATGGTGGGAGGTATATTTATATCGATGTATTTTTAAAATATATAATATTTTCATGTATAAATAATATTAACATTATAAATTTATATTTATTGAAGGAATATTATTTCATAGTATAAATGAACATATATATATATATATATTCAGTTCAACAATGAAAATATGTTACCATATTATTTACATATTATTCATTTAATATTATTATGTTTAATTTTTTATAGAAAATATAAAATAGTAAAATGAATAATATATTTTCATCAATTGATTTCTTATAGTGATTTTTTCTGATAAAATGTGGAATAATATGGACTAAAGGGGACATGATAATTTATTATTATGTATTAGTTGAAGGGATGAAATGTTTATAAGTATTAACATTGGGATAACTAATAATATTTCTTATGAAAACTCCTAATGGATCCCTAAATTTTAATTTTCTACCTACTATTTTTTCGAAGGAAGATAGATAGTTTTTGTTTCCAAACTAATGAAACTTAGTAGATCACACTATTCACGGGGATGAAAAGTTGGGATCATGACCCACATTGGAGGATAATTATTTTTTACTCCTGATCTCTCTTATGGATTTAAGATATGTTCAAGTATCATTTTCAAATATCTTTTAGAGATTTGTTAAACTCTCAAAATAATTGGGTGTTAGATCCATATGCATGCAAGTGGGTATCCAATTAATGGAACCAAATATATGTATAAAACTTTATCCATATATTTTCTATCATTTAATAATAATTAAGGAATTATTGTTCTTTGAATCCATTGGACCTTTCACTGAAGAGTTTAATTTCATAAAGAAAGGTGTTTCATGGTTTAGAATTGGGATTGAACCACAGGGATTTTTCCTACAAATCATATGAAAATATTGTCAAAAGTTTCATAGTTAAATTATGAAAATTTCATGTAGTTTATGGAAATTTAGAAAGGATTTATATGAGTTCATTTAAGCATGGGGGTTTGAGATCTATATTTAATAAGGTGTCCCACATTTCTTATATTGGTATCAATTAGCATACATGTAGTCGTTAAATTTGAGTATGGATTACACACTATGGTTTCCCTTATTTGGATTCTTATTATATTATTGTAATGATAGTCTCAAAAATATCATCTCATGTAATTCATGAACAGTTTTTGCAACCAGAGATATTAAGAGATTTGGTGAATTTTCTATATGTTCATGATGTATGCATTATTGAAGCACTTATGGAACATGATTATAAACTATGAGAAATATATGACTCAATAAGTTAAGGAATGGTTTTCATGGATCACACTGAGCTTAATAATTGATATGTAATTCTATATATACTATTTATAAATATAATGAGATTTATAATAGATAAAATAGGTTTCTAATCTCTATAATGTTGATGAAAGACATTAATAACACTTGTTGTGGGTAATATGGGATAAAATAAATGGAATATTGAGGTATATAAACCAGAGAAAATTCAAATAATATGTATCCCAATTTATCAACTAATTGAAAAATAAGTGGATTATAAGAGGTAAATTGAATAATTTTTTGATAAAATGGAGATCCCTTTAAATGGAATGGGTGTTCGATGATTTCATAAACATTTTCCCTGATGAGTAATATTATTTTAATGCAGTAATTTTCTACCAAATACGCATGGGTGAGGTATCATATGGGTTGAGAGTAAATATACGTGTTTTTAATTTTCATATGGTTAGAATTAACAAGGTTTTACACCTAAAATTTATAAGTATGTATGTATAAGAATTTTAAAATGAATATTAGTACCCAAATTCCATGTATGTAAATGTCCTTCAGACAAGGATTGGGGTCTGCAAATTATTAATATGGCCTTCTTGAGGGCATTCAGGTGAAAAAGAATATAATTTTTTGTGCTGTCACTTGAGAAACGATTACATGAATTGGGTTCATTATATGATCAACCCACCTTTTTTAATTAATTTTTCTTAAACAAGGGGAATTTATAGAGGGTGATATCTTGATCTAGATGAAAACATAAGGTTTCATCTTATTTTTTGGATAACATGATTGGTGGTCTTCCTAGGATATGGATGACATGTCTGGGTGTCTTCATATGATCATATCAACATGTAAAAACGTTTTCAATTGTTCAATGATCATATCATTTGAATCACATTACACCTTCCCATGAGAATAATCATGTATTTACTTGGCATGAATCATACTTTAATTTTATCCCCTATTGAGTGAATAGAGTAATGTTTTTATGGGTTCTTACTACTATAGAAATGAATTATCAAACTGATTCACAAATGGTTATTTTCAAATAAATATAACATCTCAATAAACATTATCATATTCAATGAACCGGTCAAATGAAGATAATTGATATAATTTATTATCAATTAAGTTACTCACATGAAATTTCAGGTGGAAAACTAATGATTTTTAGGATTTCTCTTCTCTAGACACTCCATTACTACCTCTATCTCATAGTTTATGTCTCAAAAATTCTAAGGGGATATTATATACAGATCACCACCTATTAGCTATTTTTATATTAATTGTGAGAAAATTTTATATCATGTATTGAGTTAGTGAAATTATTTCCATGATTGGATAATATATCACGTTATTAACATGATTGGGATTTATATCAACAATGTCATTGTAATATTATCACATAATAAACATAAAACACATGAAAAATCCATCGACACCAGTTTTCTGTAACCCATGGATTTCTATAGGTCATTCACATGATCAAAATAACATATCCAGACGATTCTCAAAGTCCATATGACAAGTATTGAAGACATCTTCTGATCAATCTTCTTGTCAAAATACTTTTTCATGATTCATGATCTGAACATGAAAATTAGGTACTATATATTCATGATGAACAACATAACTCACTTTTAGTAAGGACCCAACCATATTTAGTGATGATCACATGAATTACTTGACATTATTCATGATTTTTTCAGTTGACATGTCACATGATCAAAAGAATCATCTTTTGGTATTCACATGATCATTCCACAATTTATAAGGTCCATAAGAGAGATCAAGATGGTACGCCTAATGTCCATTAATTTATTAATAAAATGATCATGTGATATTTTTAATATCTCAATTTAAAAAAAATTAATTATTATCATTCAGTAAGGATCCCTTAATATTTATCTTTTTTCACATGATCACATTGTTCATTGTGAAATGGTTTTCTACCATCACATCACATTCTTGGGTTGAAAATCATTACGGCTTTCTCATATTCTAGAATACATGTCAAATGAGACATTCATGTTTAGTTGGATGATCATGTGAATCATGTAACCTCTACATAATATATTTATGAGGTGACATGATTGTGATTTTTTAAAGGCCACTCATTTCTTATGACCTATATTCATCATCCCTCCATTATCATGCATCTTATATCCTCCAACTTATAAGAAAACAATTATGGTTATCTTCTGTGTTTCATCGATCCAAATATTCAAATTCTAATTTATTTTGAATAAAAATACTCTCCCTCTCATCATATGAGTATTATAGTTGAATGAATGTGGTCTTTGTTCTAGGAATGTAAATGCCCCAAAGAGTCTCCCAACCATCTGTTGATTGGAATTCCTGGTGTCTTCTTGACTTTCTAGAGACTATTGGTACTCCATGAGTATCCTTATAAATAATAGTGTCAATGTCCATCCAATATTCGTATGATTCAATATTCATTAGAGATCGCAAATTTTTTTGATTTGATATGGTCACATTATAAAACATCTTTATGAGACTCAGTTGCGTAATTCCACCTTGATAGTTGTTCACATTATCGAACCACATGATGTTGTCACATAATGACCACATCATGATGAATCATTTAACTAATATGATACAATCCATTATTAATTATACATGAACGTACTCACACATTCATTCCTAATGGGATACATTCAATGATGTACCTGGATGAAAAATAAATGTTTGATGACTTTTTTTTATTCATGTGACTATCTTTTGGTCACATGATCACATATGTTGGAATTGATCAGGTGATCAATAGTGTTTATATGGGTCACATGATTACAATAAATTGAATGGATATCATTCCTTGCATAATTCCATACAATTCACTCATTTTGTATTTCTCAATTCCACCCATGGTAGGATTCCAAAATTTTCATAACATATACTCTTTATTTATTGGATCATATAGCATCAATCTTGTAGACTTCATCTACCTTGGATACTGGGTGAATAATTATAATTGGGGTATATAATAATGATCTGTGATATTGATTATTATCTAAAAACATTGTTTACAAAGTTCCTCTTTCCATCAATCTGGAGAACAATATTTCATTTCATAGGCTACCTTTATAAAACATCGATCCTTTGTCTGATGTAGTCATCCATTTTCATATACACAGTCATCAAATTCCATGGTTTTCATCATCCTTTTTTTGTGTCTTTTAATTTTTCCCCTACCCTAATCAATTTAACAATGGAACAATTCTAGGGACTATCATACAGATTGTATCACTCCTCACTGATTCATAATGATTATGATCACGATAATAAAGAAATATCAAAAAGCTACTTGATATAAATCCTAGAACAATCTGAATGGTTGATGGTGTTTGGAATGGGATCTATGCGCTAGTGTAATTTTTTAGGTTAATGGGTTTAGACATTCTAGGACCGATATTGGTGTAGAATTATTTTTAATAGACTATGCACAATCATCCACTATGTGGTGATGTGTATTTTTAGGTAATATTGTATTGTCATCCTAAAATACTTAGAGTGATGATCAATCATTGGTGTTTTGGAACAAACTCACATCGCATGGAGTATCGAGATGTAGGAATTATTCAATGGGTAAACTATCCGCATAGGTGAATAATTCTTATTGTGGATATGTAAAATTAATTACTTCATATCATGAAAATATGTAACCATAATAAATAGAATCCAACAACAGAATAAAACATCCCAATTATTATTATGTTGAGGCTAGAGAAGTATCTCAGTATGTACTTGATAATTTCATTTTGGGATTGGATCTGGGGAATTATTTTCCATATAAGAACATGAAGGTCTATAATTCATCAAAATCATTAACACTCTATATTGGTCAGAGATAGAATATGTTATTATAAGGTTGATATAGTGTCTTAAGAACATACATTATGTTGATACAATGTGACACCAATTGTGTCCTTTAATCTATATTTTGAATGTATTTTTGATCATTACTCAAAATGGATGGATTTTACCCACCAAGGATTCCCAACAGGGATTTTGGGTCAACATATTAGTGACTGAGGCTTGATTGGAATATTTTCGGCCTCTCAACTAATCTAGTACAACCATTGACCATCTTTATCAGCTTATCAATCACATTATATTGTTTAATAACCACTATCATTTTATTGGCCCCATTCATTTTCTGTTTTGATGGATGGGATTAATCATCAGGTGTTATGGGTAATGAATACCTCTAAAATAGCTAATTTACTTGTTTTCACAATTCAAATAAATATATACAGGGTTTATCCAATGTCTACGAAACTATAAATATACGTATAGAAAATAATTTTTTAATTTTTGTGCCATATACCTGACAGTCTGGGGTGATTGTTAATGACGAATATGGTTCCCTTAGTGATAGTTGAGATAATGTATCCATTAGGTATTATTTTCATACAAGCCTTTCTAATAATCTAATAATCCTTGCTAGAAATTACCCTCAGTGATTTTCTCACAAGTTTTTATGAACCAAGAAAGTATATTCACTCTTGTTTGTGGCAATATAAATGATGGACCACATGGGATTATCATTTAATTCAAACTAATTTTGTCATGTCATGTTACAAATTCTAATATTAAAATTCCTCTTAATAATGCTTCAAATTATCAATCCTTGAACTATGACTGAGCTTGGATAAAATGTTACATAACTGGTTTGTGATATTGACTAGATTGATAGATAGATTAACCCTTCCCCTCATACATCCACTTATTTGCGGCCTCAATATAATTGGTTTATGACTGAGGAGACCCGTAAAACAAACTACATCATTATGAAATATACTATTAGAGTGTTGAGGTATTGTTTTTAAATGAAATTGGAATCTCATTACAGATATCAGATGAAATACCAATGAGAGGAGTGATAGAACAATTCATTAGTGAAGGGAGGGTTGTGGAATCCACTTTTTTTACATTTTTAACTACTGAGTCAAGCCTTACCTCTAAAGATTAGATACATAATTTTTTACAATATTCCCTTCTATATAATTATGACCCACTAGAAATGATTAATAATAGAGGGAAAATGCGATGGATGATTTATAGAAATATTTCCACATTAATTGATGATACAATATTGGAGGAAGATTATGGACAAGTAGATTTCCTCTTCCAGATTTTCTCGAGTTTTTTTGGTATGAATATTTCACTATAAATTTTTATTTTATTTTTTTACCAATATTTAAGTATATCAATTTAATTTTTTTATGATAATGATCTATTAGATGTTGAATACAATAAAAATCCAAACATTCTCCAATAAGGGATTCCTATGAGGTGCCAAATCCAAGAAACTATATCACTACCCAGTTGTGTGATCAAATGTGTGACTTCAAAGTAGAAATTGATGAATATAATTTTATTATATCTGATGTGATGGATGATTTATAAAAAAAATAATATTTTTGGGATTCCACTCAAAAAGTGGATCCTAATTTATCCTCCTCAATCAAGGTCTACATCAATTTGAAGAGGTTGAGAAAACTTGGTGGATGAAACATTAATAATAAATTGAACCCCTAACCCTCGAGGATTTTGTTTCTCTAGAGAACTCATTAAACAAATTATTACAACAATAATGTTTTATATATGAGGGGATACATGTTATATAATCTAGATTATGGATAATTGTTCAATTAATAGAACCTAATAAATTTTAAATATATTAAATTATATATATTTTCCCCAATTTTATTTCTTGTTTATTACATGACAGAAACTTCATCATCTTGATATCATATAGCTCATTAATGTTATATACATCTTATTAATAATACCATGTGAACCCTAATATTATCTCAAATTATCAAATCGAAAAAAAACTTTTATAATAATATTTCATGAATTATTAATGGTATACGAATCCTTAATGATTTATTAGTGCTCATGCATTTCATTTTATCCTGTACAAAATGGATGACTTGGGTAAATATTACACACATAGAATGTGATCGAATTTTACAAATTCAATGGACCTAAGAATCATAACATGACTTTTTATTGGGTTAATATATTTTTATATACAAGATTGGTTTATTTTTGTAAACATTTATTATTCAAAGATAGATGAAGGAAAGGCCTAGTGGGTTTTGACAAGGATTTTTAATAGGTTACCCTTTATGGGTATTCAGTAAGAAATATTTTATGCCTTTTCCCATTGGTATGTGTCCAATGTTTCATAGAACAAATAGTGTTTGTTTATGGTGAGTAGAGAGATGAATTTTTATAAGGATTCCCTATATTGTAATTATATATAGGGAGAATTATATCTATTTTAGTTGGTAGTTTATAGGCATATAACCTAGAATATTGAGGTTGTATAATTTTAGTCAAGCATCCAAGACCATCTTTTTCTTAAAATACTATCTCATAATTCAGGAAAAATATTTATGTAGTATGTGGTATTATAGGTGGATTGTTATATTGTCATATTTTAGGGTCTTCTAGTTTGGACGTCTAGTTGATATAGATTAGTTCCATCTACCCCAAACATACTATAGAATTTATAATATGTTGATATAGTGGATACATATTCAAGAAAGGATCTGGAACCCTAAATTTAGGCTGTGTTTATAAAGAATGAATATTTTTGATAGATTATCACTCCCTAATTTTTTTTCAGACTTTAAATAATGGAAAATCATGAGTAGTGTGGACACACGACATTATTACAGATGTTATTATAGAAGAATGTCCATGTAGGGTTCTGACACCTTATATCATATCATCAATGGTTCTTAGTATATGTTGACATAATGTTAGTGATGATAAATCCACATGAATAGTTTGAATATGGTATGCATAAACCATGCCACATAGATTTTGAAATTGAGATGATGAGATTAGATAGGCACACCATGGATGATGAAAAAATAAACTAAGGTTATGAGTTCTTTTATGATGTTGTCGGGGCTCACAAGGATATGATATCTTCTCCTACATATAATATATAACTCTAATTGATGGGTCTTGGGAACCTATCATAGTGTACATATGGATTAAATGAGTGGTGAAGAAGTTAATTAACCACTCCGTTACAAGGGAAATGAAAGATTTGCGAATATTCAAACATTTAGATAAAGAAGTTTGAAATAGAGAAATTCATATCAATAAAGGGTTTTTGAACACCATGGGTTTTTGTTTATATTCATGAATCCGGATCCCTATATAATGCAGTTTTATTTCATGTGATAAGACACAATAAGATTTTCAATAATAAATCAACCCATTATTTCATTGGGAATGGGTGCAGTACATAGTGACATTACATGGTGTATGTTTAATACCCTTTACTTGAATATTCAGGGAATTTAAAAATATTGAAATAGAAATATTTTAGTCAACTAAAATTGGAGGATTTGGGATAAAAGTGGACCATTTCTAATGGGTATAGAAATATCTCACATATTTAGGGAAATAAATCATACATTAATTGGGAAACATTACTCTAAGGCTAGAACATCCACGAGGTGCTAACTATAAGGTGTGGTGTTATTCACTAGTTTTCCTAGTGGGGTACCTTTAAATTAATCTGTACCTTTTAACAATACATTATATAGATGAAGGAAAATGAATAACTCTAGGCTATAGGGTTCTTGGATATGTAAAATAACACAATGATTTGGTAGGTTTGGGAACATATTTTAATTTCATGTTGGCGTTTTATTGAAATCCAAATATTTTATATGTATTTGAGAACCCAAAGAAATGGGTAATAAAACTGATCACAATATACCGAACATGATTTTTGAAATTTCATTAATCTACCTTTTCTGTGGACACAATAGTTAATAGAATATAGTTTGGCAAGTAATTAGGCTATTGAATGAATATATAATCATCTATCACCTTTTTTAATACTGTAATATATACCAAACTCTAGAGAAGAAGTGTTTAGCATGTGAAGAAATTCATTTTTAGACCACTTTTTTGGGATTTCCACATGACACATTTAATTCCTATTTCACTTTTCAATTTATGGTCTGATGATTTGGACCATCAGTGGTTATTGTTTACCTTCGTACAGTTATGAACAAGGTGAACACCATTAAAGGTGATCGTACATAGACATGGTATTAAGGGAATGTTATACAACAACCTAATTATAATTCTGAAGGTCAAGAACACTCCAACACCCTTTTAAGTAGGTGAATATAATGGTGTGAATCATGGTTCGAGGTTGTTGAATCGTGAGTAATGAAATGATATATTCACGATGAGGATGATAAAAATTACACTAAGGTGATGGGTTCTTTTGTGATGATGTTAGGGATCACATGGTTCATAAATCCCTTCTTCCAATGGTGTAATAACTATATATGATTGGTCTAGGGACATTATATAGATATAACACATACCTTTTCAAATATAGGGATATTTTTCACTCCTCTATGGGCCATTTATGGTTCTTGGATACCCATGATTCTCAATTAATGAAGATTAATTTTTGTATTGAGGAATATAAAAATATGAAATAAGCACCCAAAAGTTTGGTTTTAAAAGGATAGGCCCTTACAATCTATTGTTAATTTGTGAAGATGGATTATGATTTGAATATTTCAACATACTTAGTAGGGATGTTCCTTTAATGAGATTTATTATCTCATGACCATGAAGTAATATTGACATAGTTTAACATCATGTGACTAGGGTTTCACCTATTCAGTAAAACAACATTTAGTAAGGATGAGGTAACTGGTGTGAAATTATGCAATTGTATCAACAGAGACACATTGAAATGTTTTGCGGGGGGGAATTTGAATTTGGTATGAATTTTAGATATTTAATAGTTTTACTTCTTCGTATATGTATGCCTAATCACACATTATTTAGATCAATATCATTCCTAACCAAGCTACACGTAAATATGATTCATATATAGGATAAGTGGTTGAATATGACTCATCCATCCTTAAGGAATTTAAGGTTTTGTATGGTGGACCTTTTCATGGGGGAATATTTATTGTATATGGATAGGATTATTTAGGATTACCTATTAAATTTTGTTGTACATGAATCATTCCACAGTCATATCTTTCAATTAAACTAATTTTTATATATCTAAATAGAATTTTAAGTTCTGAAACACTTTTTTACTTATTGATTTTGTGGTTGGGACTTGGATTAATGGGTATTTGGTGTCACTATGTTTCCTATGAGAATTGGAATAATTCCAACAATAGTTATCATATGGATCAGCACATAGATCAAAATCATATATAGGAAGGGTAATTTCTCAATACATACATGATTTTTGTGAAACTTCCTATGAATAGATCTGGTTTAAATTTAATAAATGAAAATTAATCCCTACCATAGAAGAGGATTATCTAATAATAGAAATATAACTAAATTGCTTCATGAACTAAGGTTGTAGGGAAAATTTAATAAATTCATGGAAAGTCATAGAGATAGGTTGTTGGAGTATCACCATATATCCTATAGGGATTGGAATCAATCCATATATAGTTCAAAATAATGTAATGTTCCCCATACAATGATATTCCTCATATAACATGTATAAGGGAATGTTCACCATGATAGTGAGATGACCAAATCTCATACTGGTTAATGATATCTAGATATTGGTGTTCCCATAAAAGATATTAGGGTTTCATATTTTGAAGGGGTTTCAAAGGTTGGGGCATTTCATAATCTTACATCCAAACTGGATTGACTACTTTCAATATGGATTAAGCACTGGTGAAGGTTGTGTTAGTGGAAAACTTGTGACTATTCTCAATAACATATACTCGTGGAATCATTATGTATCTTTATTAGTCAAGAATTAAGACACACATTATTATTATATAAGAAGGTATCATTCAAAGGTTGACCTCATGCACAGACTAGATAAGAATTATTATTTCTATTATAGTGGTTAGACCCCTAATTTCGAAAACTCATAGTCACCAAATTCCACTCATCAAAATAAATCAATACACATTCAGTTATTATATGGAAGATTCCAATCATACATCTAGCTTATATGTAGGTGTGGGTAGTTCATATTTTTTTATGGTGAACCTTGACATGATATATTCCTAAAGGTCATCTATATAGATCTAGGTCATTTTTTTAGAAACAATAATTTCCATATCCCTTTCCTATTTAGATATTATACATTCATTTCTAGTATAGATTGTAATACCCCGACCCTAGTTACCCAAAATTAGTGCATTATTACATAACATTGGAATGATATAAGGAATCATATCTCGAAATACTGATCAGTTTTGTAGCCATAGAAGTAATAGATATATATATATAAATTATACATTACAACTGAAAATAAAAAACAACAACATTGTGTCCCCTTTGAACACTCTTTTATCCCATATCCTTTTCTTTCTAGTTAATTTTAATATACTTCTTTGCAATCCTTGAAAAAATAAAACATAAAAAAGTGGTGAGATGAGATGCTCATTAAGGATAAAAATATAGTAGAAATTGTCATAAATAAGAATAAGCATTTAAGGTAATGTATAAGACTAGAACAAAAGCCTTTTAAAATTATGCTTCGGTATAAAATGGAAAAGATAAATTCAATAATTCCATTTACTTATTCACATGGATATTATACTATTAATATGATCACATGTAATATCTGTAGCCTATTTCATAATGATGGAATGCATAATTCTAGACTTCATAACCACGTAGACAAGGCCTAGTGCCAAGACTACTAATAAGATTTTTTCATGGCCTTGTGTGCTAAGAAACTAGTTTGTCTCCTGAGAACTACCAATGTTTTTAGGAGCTACAATGGGATCCACCCATCACATACTAATTCCATTGGATTACTCATATGAAAAAGTTTAAACATAACATAAACATTTGTATTCCATCTTTCATATGAAATGTCAATACATTATATATAACCCATGAATGGTATAAAAATAACACATCCACAGTCAATAATATCACAATAACTTCAATACAGTATGGAATAATTATATCATAATAAATAAATCTAGATCACGAATAATATACCATAAAGGATGTTGACATAGTTGAAAATCATCAGTAAAAAATCATTGAGGAATGTATCACTTTTTCATGAAAACATTTGAAAGCCTAACTATTTATCAAGAATTTGTTTAATATAGATTTTTAAATCAAAGAGTCCCATACCACTTTGAACCATTTAAAAGGAATTTCAATTTTAAAACATTTATTTCGATATAAATAATACCTTAAAACAATTTCTAAAACATGGACATTAATGACAAAGATTTACAAGAATAATGTTTTAAAACATTTAAAATGATATTTTAGTTAGAGTTCCTAACAAAATGAGAGGCGCATGAATAAAAATAATTGAGATAATAAAAACATTTTAATATATTTACAATAAAGGGATTCATGATATACTATGTCAAAATAAATTATATACACCAAATAAAATTGAAATGGTGCATCACAACAAAGAAGTCTCAATGGAATGTATGTTGAGATGAATTCCTTTATAAAGATAGTATCCTTTAGATAAGTATAAATCAATGACATAATTATTTATTAAAAATATAAATACAGTCAATGTGATTGGATATTTAGTGTAAATAAATCAAGGGACATTCACACATATTCTTATAAAGACAACACCAATAACTTTTATGTTTAACTCAATTAATGTAAATTGAGTTAAAATTACACTTATAATGTTTATATTGATGACTTGAGAATTTATAAATAGAGGGATTATGTGTATCAAAGGTATATACACATAAAGGGGAGTATAAATTAATACATATATAATAAATAGTGATTCCACACATAATCTTGGAGTAAAATTATCAATGAAGTATGCGTAATGGCCAATGAGTGGAAATTGAAATTTTAAATTCTATTACCGATATGGTAACATAGGAAACATAAACCCCATGATAGAAGTAAAATAAATAATAAGATTTAAATACCCATAAATTAACGTGTATTACACAAATAATACAATAATTGGAATTACATACACCAAACTAAAGGAAATAATGGAAATATAGCATAAATCTCACGGGAATAAGAAGTGAGATGAAAACCCCTTACCTTGTAAATTTACTTAGTATAGGGTCGGTTAAACTCATTCATAATGGTAAAATAATTGTTATTAATTTAAAAAATAACTAAATACAAAAATATGATATCATATATGATCTTTTAATATTTCATTTATAAAAATATTTGAGTAGTATCATCATTTCGGGTGTTAACAGATTCATTTTACTTTATATTATTGGTTACATTAGACATGTTTTCTAGGGATATGATGAATTTTATTCATATATATAATGATAATATGTTAATAAACTTTATTTTTATTTATAAAATGAAAATTATTCTTCAATGATGACGATGGGGAATGAATCCTATCGCATTCGTGGAGACGATAATCTGTATGTACGCACAAGTGACAATATCATTATATTTATTATGAAATCGTTTGTAATTGATTGGTATATCATATATAAATAATCCATATAATGTTATATTTATTATTTACATTATTTATACTCATCATTATACCCATCCAAATAATGAATTGTTTGAATAATAAACTACATCACGATGTGGAGACGATAAGTCGTACGTACACACATATGGCGACTTGGTCATTTATCGGATGAATAGAATAAGGAATATGGTTGTACTATATTTGAAATAACACCACAGTATATAGAATAAACTGTATATATTATATTATTATGGAAATAGAAAAGAAAGAGGAAGTGGAAGAAGAAAAGAACTTGAAAAAGGGTGGTGAAATTATTACCTATTCCTCGGGTGATTCCTTTTGAGTTGATCAAAAGAGCTCCATAGGTTGCCTTTATGATCAATTTACGGTATCCAGGTTGATTAGAGGTAAGTTGGGAGGTTATTTGTGTAGGTTTTGGGAGATCCAAATGGCTTTGGAGGTGTGAAATTAAGATAAGGTGAAGTACCTTTTTATAAGGATGGTTAGGGTCACTTTTGTAAAACCTAGAAATATTATTTTATAATAATATATTATTCGGTTTATAATGTCTTTAAAATGTTTTATTTATAAGATAAGGTAGGTATGGTTAGTATACCACTCAACCAATAGGTTTTAGACTTGTTTAGGTTACCATTTTAACCATATCTTTTATATTTAACTCTTAGTTAAATAGATTAACTTTTACCGTGTCTACTTGTATTCTTACACTATAAGGTTAATAAACACACTCTAAATATCCAATAGAACCTAAAGTGATTAATTAATGACATATATAAAATTATTTTATCCATTTGGCTGAACATTAGATTTTTAGGAATATTATATCAACCAATAATATAGTATTTATTTTAAAAAGTCATTTGTGTCAATTTTTACATTATTTAGTATTTGGTTTTTGAGAAAATCCGCACAATATGATTACATCAAAAAAAATTATTTAATCAACCATAAAATGTAACATTAACCTATAAAATTCATTCAATTCATCAAAATTTTCAAATTACTTTTATTTGGATATTTAAAATATCAATTATTTTAATAATCCATTAATAATGTAATTACTGCTTTATCATTGTGTCATAAATATATTAAATTATTTAATATCTAAAAATTATTAACAAAACACCATTATGTAGGAAATCTATCTATCTTTCTACATAATATTTATAGTCGAATATATCTTATGTATCACCCTATATTAAAAATGTTTTAGTTATTAAACATTGAATTTTACCATTTTAACTCTTAATTAAATAAAATAATAATAAATGTCCTAATCTAATATAAGTTGTTCAAAAAAGATCATATATCATTCCTAAGGTAATTATGGACTACTTAAACTTATCTAATAGAATTAGGACATGTGTTAGGGTAATTTTAGTATAATTGTTTCCTTTAATTACCATATTAACATTTAATCGTCGTAAAAAGATGTCAAAAGGTACTATTCACCAAAATTATTTTCATCTTATTGAACCAAATTTTACTTAATTATTTCAAGAATGTCTCTCAGTTTTTATAAATTCAACTCAAAAAAGTGGTTAAATTATGTTTTATGCAAATTTGCAAATGCTCATAGAAGGTGGGTAAAGGAGAGTAAAAAGTTAAATGAAATTTTATACATCTAATTTTATTATAAAATGACTCCAATGAATTACAATGAACATATATAGGTATTAAATATCAATATTTAATTAAAATAAAATAAAATAAAATAAATAATTATTTAAATAAAATATCGATTTGAAACTATAATGCATGGTTTTTTTACTATTCTTAAAAAATTGAATATTTTTAGAAAAATACAAAATATTCACCCTAATATAATTTTGATATTCCGAATTCAAAAATTAATTATATTTTAAAAAATTAAAAACATAGAAGTTTCATTAGATAAATTAAAATTAATTCCCGTTGTCGAAACTGAAAAGTGGGTTTTTAAAAAGATAAAACTCTCAAAAGATTGACATCTGTTTATGTAAAATTTGAATGTGAAATTACTTATAATGCCCTACATTGTATTTAATGATAAAAATATAATCTAAATATACTTATAAAACATTAAAATTTCTAATTTATCCTTATAAATTAAATTGATTAAAAAACTTGTTTTAAATTAAAATTTAGTATTTTTCTGTAATCATCAAAATATGAAAGTTATCAGAAAAGTAACAGAAATATATTTAAAATAAATTTATATGTCTAGAATCTAATGAAGAATTTATTTTAATTAAATTTAATATATAAAAGTCCCAAATAGTGGTTTTAAAAAGGGTTTTCCATTAGAAGGTGCTAAGATTGCCTTTTTTAAAATATAATTCTTTTATCTTAAAAAATGAATTTGTTCTTATATTATGTCTAATAAAAAAATAATATGGATTATAAAATTATTTACATTTTATAAAATATAAAATTCAGTTAATACTATTCATAACTCGTTTTTGAATGTCATGTTTGGTAAGTCGTGGTGAGCTCAAATTCGTTGTTGTGTGTAGCACATGCTATTAAATTACAGTAAAGAAAATACCTTACTATGAAATATTGGGATGTTACATAGGCTGTTGTGTATGATTTATATGATTCCAATTCTATGTGGTATAGGTCTTGTAGGATAGACCATATGCCATGCAGTTTAACTTCATGGAACCAGGACATGAAAGTTATGATACTTTATGGTCTTAATGGCTTAACCTAGTGAAATTTCAAAGAAGATAGAGTACCTCATTGTATTTATGTAATCATTGGAGGATCATGACCTAAAATAGAATAAAATAATAATAATGTTTTTTAATGGCCCTTGAAAATGGTTCATAAAATAGTTATTTAGAATTGAGGTTATCAGAAAACACTTGAATTGATGTGTTATTGAATTTAAAAATCATATCCCAATTATATCTGACTCACAAAGTGTAGGAGACATGTTTGTATAGATATGAAATTAATAATTGAAGATTATTATATCCCACATAGTCCGTTAAAATTCTCTCGCATTTTAGGGGTGATTTCATCATGGAAAAAAATATCAACCAATTGTGATAATTAAGGGATCATGTTATTCACTAGTTAATCTGACTGAGGACCTTTCTGGACGACTAGTCCTTGTTACTAATTTTCTATTGGGGAGAACCGATAGGTCATATGATCTATGTCTATGGGGTTCCAAGATAAGTGAATCAACTCAAGTAATTTTTTGGTATTAAATTAGGTATCAATGATTTTATGTTGGTGTATAGAGAATGAAATATTCCATAAGGGTTTTCGAACCATTATGGATAAAATAACTAGTATTGAACACATTTTATGAAAAATGGATAAAAATTATCTTCTTGAGTATAAATTCTTTAGGGGAGTGGAATTTTTGTCATGGAGACCACCTATCATTCCATTTAACATCACTTAACCTGCAATTTTTCATGCAATGTTATGTCATGTTACTTTGAAATGATCACTAAATTTAACATCATGTGACTAGGGTGTGGATCACTATGTTTGAATGGAACCCACCCTAATCATGCTAGTTAGAGAATAATGTCAGGACCCAAAGCCCACATGAGTAATCCTAATCATGTGAAATAGGATACAAATGTGTTTTTGATTATGTCATTTGGGATTTCATGATAAGAAATGTGTGGGGGTATTCATATTTTCATATTAGAAGAAATTTCCCAAATATTTTGTCTTATTGATAAACAAATTCAGGACTAATTAGAACCTGTGGTTAGGAATGAAATATGACATCCAAACAATTCACTATATCCAATGATTATTGGAATCTAGACACATGTAGTTTTCCAAATGAAAACACCACACACTAGTTGGAATCATATGCTCGGAAGAGGACTTTAATATATTTTATGTTTAATTAATTGTATCCAGGACTAGGATTTTAGACTTTTTTATCCTTTTGTATCCATTATAAGAGGGAATCAAGAAAAATGTGGTACATCAATATAATATCTTAACCAGATTGGATTCTATCATAGGGATGGTGGAATCTTATTTTCTATATTGATATTCACAATACACAGTAACGTTTTGTTAAAAATTATTAAATATTTATAGGAGGATATGTTATAAGTAGTTTAACATCATAATCTATGTACATAGATATGTTTTCCATTTTAATGTCTTGGTAGCATGATTTACATATAAATACATAAACAAATGAGTCATTCACAATCCCTATTTGATTTAAGAAATTAAGGGAAATAAAATAGTTTAACAAATGATTATATCATGCATGTCCTCTTAAATGATTTGCGTGATTATTATCTCACTATTATATAAATATCCATTGAATTAATTGGTAAATTTCCATAAGAACCAAAATATTACATAGGCATAATTTCTTATGTGTTGTGTCTTTTACCATCAAAACCTAGAGGGGTCCATCCATGATCAAAAAAATCAATTTGGAAGAATATCATAGGAATTGTTTTATTAACTAGTGAATTAGAGTGTAGTTCCATTGGTATTGGTCAATAAATATTGAAAATCAGAAACAAGAGAGAACATAGAAGATGTAGGACCCGGAATCATGAAATACGAACAAGAATATTCTTTGAAGACACCAAAACAATATTCACAAAAAATGGGAAATACGATTTTATAGTGCAAAAATATGTTTCTAAATATATTTTTATACTCAAAGATTGTGTGTCTTAATATGTGATATATAACCTAATGTGAATGTGTACATGAATGTGATTTCATAGTCATGCATTTACAATGGGTACGATGTACAGATGAGAAACATCAACTGTATCTGAATCCACATATATAGTTAACCAGTGGGAAGTGAAAATCGTAAACCAGGATTATCATTGTCAAATAGAGGTAGATAATAGTGGGTAAAGATATGACATTACTAATTTTTAAAATATATATCCTAAAAGGTATATAAAATAGAACATGGATTCAGGGGGTACTTTATTCTAGGAATAATATATCAACTAGGAATAACCATTTAGGAATCATGTTGTTCAATAGTGAATCCTAGTGTCGTCTGTTTGGTTAAACGGGACCATGAAACAAATTTTACACAGGAGAGAACTATGCGTACATAGGGTCAAGGTATAATGGATTCTAATAGAAGTCTATGAACTCATAACAATAGTTGTTATTAAATTTTGTTTCACAATTATTAACTTGGTTCAGGGAAAATGTAATACTCTAGAAGGTTTCAAGAACCCAAAAGGCTACACTAACATGTATTGAACACATTTTCAGGTTAAAGGGATAAAACATATGATTATGGATTAAATGATCATTAAAGGGGTTGAAATATTTAATATGAATTCCTCATGTTATTAATTTTAATATAATGTGGAAAATGACAATGTCAGACTATTCAAAATTATGTTAATAGAAAAATTATATGTTGTTAAAAATAAAAACACAATTTCATGGTCATATAGCTGAAAATAATATTATTTTGATATAGTTCACTCTCATTGAATAGAATGAACCATTTAGATTATGGTCATAGTGACATTCAACATTGGATCTGCTCAAATTATTCGTACATGTAATAAGTGATCAGAGACAACTAGGCAGTCAATTAAGTTGTGTGAGACTTTATGACAAGGAGTGTCTATGGATGTTCATATTCAATGTGGGTTGGAACATCTACATGGATCGACAATCATATAGGATAAATTTTGGGTGAATTTATATAATGTTATTATTCCTGGAATAGAGGATTTGTGCATCACCACTTATCATGTAAATCATTTTTTTCTATTATCATAAGCTGGTTTATAGGTTCTGGTACCCCAAATCAGTTTAAGGAATATCGGAAACCGTACAAGAATATCCCAACCTTCATACAGAATCCAGTGAAATTCAAAATTCAAATTCAAACCAACCACATTCCACCATACACCAAGTGCCCTACCTCATGCCGTGAGCCCATCATCATGTATCACCAGCCATGCAGGTCATCAGAGAGGTCGACGGAAACATGGAGGTCGTCGCCAGAACAACCGGACAGACCACCATCTTCATCACATCCATAAGAGGATCAAACCGCAAAACTGTTCTCCTGACCTTTCACCATTCCAACATCACCATGTCATAAGAGCCCATAGGAATCCCCCTCGGCGTCAACCTCAGCAACACAACCCATCAGCTGTTCATCCATTCACAAAACCACTAAAACCGTGAAAACCACATAAATCCACGCAGTCCGTCGCGGTTAACACCTTCACCGCCTCATAGAAAGAAAAGAAGAACTCCAATCCATCAGAAAGCAGTCACAATTAATCTCCAACTCTCCATGAAATGAGATGAAATGAGAAAAACCCCTATTCAAACTGGAAAAAATTAGATCTATGAAATCAAAACAGATTTTACCAAAAATAAAATCAAAACGCGCAAGTAACGTCACAGTAAGAAACACCCTAATTCTAAATATCCCACTGCCACCAACCAAACCGACTGCATCAGACACAACGAAACCCCAACGTACTCAACTAATAAGAATCAGAACCCCACAAACCGCTGATGCATGAGCATGACCTTGACACACTGAGAAGATCCCCTTAGGACAACAATGAGTTGCCGAGAACAAAACCTGGAGCGCTCCGAAGAGTATGTTGTCGACAAGGACCAGACTTACACCCATATATCTGAACCATCAACCACAGAAGGCCATAGTGAATCTCCATAGCATGAGATGACACCACGAAACCACATGACACCACTGCAGTAGAGTTCCTCCACCAACCCACCAAGCTCGAAGAGGAACGTCGCACCATCTGCAGTGAAGGAGCATGCGTCGCGCCATCGCCACATATCATGTGATAATATGAATACATACAGAAAAGTTTTTTTGGAAAAAAAATTTCACTGAGCAGCTTTGGGCTATATAAATGGAGGTCTGTGTTTTTTTATTTTATCTACCTTTTAATAATGTGAATGTGGAAGAGATTTTAATTTCTAGGAATAAATAAATTTTTGATGGTAATAGCAATCCAAACCCTCATAGTTAATATTAGTGAATCTAGTCTTTATGATTGTCACGTATGTAAGGGATGGATCATTTTTTCCTTCACAGCTAGACCAATGATGTGAGGCTAGTAAATCATTTTGTACTCTATGGTTATAAGAATAAATCTATTTAGAGTTATTATATGCAATGTTACCCTGCACATTCTTGACCCACATAGGGGGAGGGGTTTATTATTATTCCTCTTATATATTGTTCATCTAGAATTATGATTTGGGATCTGGAAATCCAAACATATTTAATGGTAACTAGAATCAAGGCAGATTTTCTATATTGATTTAAACACCTCAATACAGGTATGAACCATACATATGGAGAGGCAATTTTTCCTTTAATATTTTGGTAGCACCCCTGAACTAAATACTTTTTCCCTAATGTATATTATCATATAAAGAATCTATCCACAATTAATTAATATATCTAATCCCTTATGAGGATAGGATTTGCACATAGGGGTGGAAAGAAATCGTTTTTTATTATGAAAGGATATGACTCATGTAAAGTGGGTCAAAAATGAGGTGATATATAGGATATGGAAATAAGGTAACCTTTCATGGAGTAGGATTCATTGTTAGAATCAGGTAGGATGACTTTTCCCTTTTGTAATCTTATAGAATATCTGGATGATATGTTATAGGGGTTGAATTCAATACAAGGCTAGAAATAGTTGTGTAGTTTAAGGCTACATGACCATGTTCTGGGATATTGTTCCATTTAGCATCTCTCTTCCTGTACTTGTTCCATGTAGTTTAATATTATTGAGCATTAATGTCAAATGTATTCCATTTTATTGTCTTGATTCCAAGAATTGGGATGTTGTGAAGTTTAATGCTATTATATGGGACAATATAAGTTATGTTTGATGTCATGAAGTGAGGATGTGAACTTATTTGTTGTTTAACTTCATTCCACTTGGACATGGTATGTTTTTCTTTTTAATGATTCCACCAAGACATGTAATATTTAGTTAATTATCATGTAGCAATGACATGAAACAGTATTTAATTTAAATTCTCTTCCCCACGACATGTTATGTGTTGTTTAATATCATGTATTAAATACATATAATGATTTACTGTTTATTTTATGTACACCTTGACTTATTCATTATTGTATAAGGTCATGTGGTTTGGATATGGAATGATGTGCAATTTAATATCGTTCCACAATGACTTCTTCCATGGATTTTGGATCCATGTGAAAAAATTATTATATCATTTAATTTAATGTAGTTCATCTAAAAAATTAGTTTTATGATCGATGTTATTAAAACTAAATAAAAAATATAATTTTTTTGGAAGGAATGTTCTCCCCATCTATCTTGCCTATTGAGTAATCCCTATTGGTGTAGACATTATTTTTTATATAATTCCCTTATCACATGGGTTCTTATTTTGGGTCTTTTTTTCCTAGGTATCATACTTTTTATAGTAAATAATACCAAATCATGATGTAGGAATCAATCGACAAGAATATTTACGTCAAATCCCAAAAAATGTGCTTATGATAGACTTTGAGGATTTAAAACATAAACATCCACTTATCAACGAATCATTCAGACTCATCTTGCTACTTCATTGATTGTAATTTTAAAAAAAACGTTCCGAAGATAGATATTAGATGTAAGGGTTACTAAACCTTGATGGGAATAAACATCTTATATTCCGTACAATGATTATTATGATGTCATCACCATGGTAGTGTGAGTTGTGGTATGGTAAACCCATGAACCTTGACCGAGACTGTCCCAAAAAGACCGCTTGTTATTCTATCCCATTTTCGAGAGTAGTTTAAATTGATTTAGTAATTACCTATGTATATTTTTTTATACAAATTTATATATACATGAATAATTGGAATCAATTTTATACTCATGATACATCATCATTATGTCGAAAGAGGCAAATTTGGGGACATTTCCCATTATCTTCATACAAGGGACACTTGATCTATTGATTTTATTGGAAATCAAGAAGATGATGGTTCTATTTATTCCATCATCCTTGAGTGGTATGTTCATAGCCAATTTAATTTTTTTAAATAAATAATGATATACATAAAAATAATGGATGAAACTGGAGGATATGTTCCTATAATTTATATGCCCCATACAGAAAATGTCCAATAATATTTAGTAGTGTGAAGATGTTGAAGGGGATAATGGATGAAGTATGCTTGAATTTGACATGTATGAAATCTCCTAGTTAATCATACTAAGTCTCTCATAGTTATCTACAAGTAATTATGAAGCCTCGTAATTTTTTGGTAGAGTCTACATAAAAAGAAGTTATAACCAACAGAACCTACATTGAATTATTTTTTATTAGCGACTATGTCCCCTTCTACAATGCGTAATGGGATGAAACCATATAATCCCCATATATAGGGTGATTAAAACTCATTTGTACCATCGTGAAGGGTTATTTTTAATATCCAAAATGAAATATATTCATTTTTTACTCAATCATGTTTGAGGGTCCCATTTTGAAGGTAATATATTAGAGGATCCATCTGTCCATGTGTGTATGCATGTTATTCATTCTGTGTAGAATAATTTATTTGATTGTTTTCCTTCATCTCAATGATGATGAATGTAAAGACTACCCTTCTTTGTGTTATGATAAAAACACAATTCTCATGATAAATATTTTAAAAGAATGTGGATACATTTTCCAGCACTTTACCATGAATTTTTTTTGATTGAGGGACATGATGGATTGTTGGCTCAAAAGAGAACTCCACCACCTATCCTTTCATGTAAATGATAAGAGGATCCAATTCATGCTTCATCATTGAATTTACTCCATTGGTCTATCTGAACACCAAATTCTAATCTCATTTAACATTAAAATAATCTATCTAATGTTTTTTCGATAAATCCAATCCTATGATGAACTATTTTTAGTATGCCTTATTATTAGTACATTATTTGGATTTGGATATGGAGTTGGGTAAAATTAACATTTCTTTCGAAATAAAGACAGTAATAGACTAACCCAGTTGAGCCATGGGTTTTATATCCCCATTCCAATTATAAATTGGGATGAAGCATAAAAATAAATCACCAAAGATATTGGATTGTTATGGAAATAAAAATTCCATTTTCTAGAAGTTCAATGTTAGCTAAGTGATATCGTGGGAAGGATACTCCTCAAGTAAATCAATTAGTCCCTGTCCATTGAATTCCTTATGTGACATGAATGAAATTCCATACTATTTCAAAAAAATATCCTAGTAGGCCAATTGATTATTTATTATAGGTAATGTAAGTGTATAATTTATAAGGTTGATATAAGATACTATGTTGATATCATTATGCTACAAGTAATGCCTCATATTTAGTTCTTTGAATATGAGTGTGATAGAATAGTTTTTGATATCATAATATTGATTATTATTAAATTTCATTATTCATATGAGGTAGTCGATTCTTTTTTCAATCCATGTATAATTATTCAGTATGTGGAGGGAAATGATCGATGATTCCATGGATGATAAAAATAAAATATGTGTATTTCCTTCAATCTACAACCTAAATAGTAGTGGATGTAAAAAAACCATACATAAGGTTCTCAAAAACATGTTCCTAATCCGTATCCCTTATATAGGAAACTCTATTATTCATTACCCTACATAAGTGGAGATATTTTATAGCCATGTTGGATTTGAAACACATGATATAGTTGGGGTCCCCATTGATCCCTTTAATTTTATTGAGAAATTAATGATTTGGGGCATCCGCGATGTCACGACCCGTCCTCGGGGCCCGTGCCGTGACTACCCTAAGCCCGCCTTCCAAAGGCAAGGGGCTGGCGACTAGAACCAAAAGCTTAAATCCCGATAACTGGGAAGGCATTGCCTTTATAAAAGTAAACAAAACACCACAGAGTACCAGCGGAAGAAAAACACTAAGTACAAAAGAAAGTGCTGAAAAGTAAATGGGCCAGAATACAAACCCAACTGAAAGTGCAGCTACAACTAAACGAAAATACAACAGAAAATGGCAAACAACTGAATGAAGGAAGAAGCTCCTGGGTCGTCCTCCACAGATCCTACCAGAAGGGTAGGTACAGATAACGCAGCTCCTGGATCGTCCGCCACGGATCCTACTTGAAGTGTAGGTACAGATATCCTCCTCAACGCTCTCGCCCGTCAACCTCCTCCATGTGTCGTCTGGCCGTGAAGTCCCCCTCCAGATACTATCTCGTCATGTAGTCCACCTCCGGGTACTGACTCATCGTGTAGTCCATCTCCGGGTACCGTCTAGTCCTCGAACACTCGGCCTCTGTCAGCACTTCCCGTCGTCTGCAACCAACACAATGAGGTGCGGGCATAGCCCGTGCAGGGGTGAGTATAATGATACTCATTAGGGACCCCGAGACCCTCATGGTCTCACTAATACCAACATGGATAACCAAAAAAAGATCTCAATAGATATCCTCTACTTAGTATATGCCCATACATATACCGAAGTTATCAAGTAACCCATCTCAATCATGAGGTAACACAAAGATTATGAATTCAACGGATAACCACTACCCAGGTATATGCCCATACATATACCTAAGTTATCAAGTGACCCATCTCAATCATGAGGTAAACACAAAGGACAAAATTCTCAACTCAAACCATGATTTTCATTATCGAAACGGTAACTGCTGAAGAGATCCGTCTCTAGAGTGTACAGTGGTCCTGTCATGACTCTGATGTACTGCTCACTAACCTAAGACTGCTGAGGTACTCCTCCTATCGAGTACCGCGGGTCAGCCACCCAGACACAGTAGTGCTTCCCGCTGAGGTGTGTCACCCAAACACAGTAGTGCACACCCCCTAGTAGCCTGCTGAGGTACTCTTTGGACGAGTACCGCGGGTCTGCACTGTCACACAGGTAGTGCTCCGTCCACCATGGGTCTGCACCTCCCAAAGTAGTGCTCCGTCCACTAGGCTAGTCGACTCACTCTAAGTCGAGTCGGTCAAGCAGTCATCAGGTTTCAGTTGGCTACACGGTCTCCGTACTCCTCACGCTCATCTCCGAGAGGGTCCTCTCCCTGAGCTATAGGTCGATACTCCAAGTATCTCAAAGTCCCACGAAGAAGTATCTCAAATGCCCGCCTCGTTATTGGGGTCTCAACACAACAGACGGCGCGTCAATCAGACGCCCGGTCTGTGAGTTATTAGCCTTTTCATCCTAGGGGCCCGGTTGGTTTCGTGTGCGAACCAAACCGGCCCTATCTCAACTATACCCTGAACTCTCTTAGGGTAGACTCATAGGGAACATTTCTCAATGTGATCACCATCGCCGCTGACGGTTCATCAAACGGACGTCTGGTCTGAAAGATAACAGCTTTTCCATTCCAAGGGCCCGGTTGGATTTCGGATACAATCCAACACTGACACTATCCAACAACAACCAAAAATCGGGCGAAGTATGCCAAAAGTTCCGTCTCATCAAGAGGAATTCAACGAGACAGACTGCACATCAATCGGATGACCGGTCTGTGAGTTTTTGGCTTTTTCGTTCCAGGGGCCCGGTGGGTTTCGTGAGCGAACCAACCCGACCGTACTCCGAAGAAATCCAAAACTCGAGCGGAGTAAGTCAAAAGATCTGTCTCACATAGATAAATTCAACAAAGTCGATGACACGTCATTCAGACGTCCGGAACTCATGTTACGAGCGTTTCTGCTCCGAGGGCCCGGTTGGTTTCGTGTACGAACCAACCCGGCCGAACCAAAAGTTCTTCGAAACGTTGAGTCCGATATAGCGAAACAACCGTCTCGATCCAAGTATCGTGTTTCCGCTGACGGTGCGTCGTTCGGAGGTCTACAGCTCAAGATATGGGCATTTGACCGAAAGTGGTCCGAAAATGGGGGTATGGGCCCGGGCCGACACGGCCCGACCCCCCTTGGTCGGCGGAATCGGGTCGACCCGACCCGGGTCCGACCCGGCTGGGCCCGGCCCGGCCCGGCCCAGCTTGGCCAGCGTGGCCGAGCCGAATCGTGGAGCGGGGTTCGCGACTCCCCCGCCCGCCGCTAATTGAGGCCGGCGGCGGATCCGCCGGCCGCCAACCCTCCGGCGGCGCGCCGCCGCCGCCTTCCGCGGAACACTGGACGCCCTCGCTAGTCCGTTCCTTCTGCCGTCATTGCCTATGGTCCCCCCTGGACACCACCTTCACTGTGAAGGGATTCAAACGCCAAAACGACATGCTTCGTCGTCGCCAGTCAATCCGCATGTCAAAATGAATAGCGTCGTCTTTGTAGTTTTTCCAGCGTGACCCGATGGCACCGCACCCCTTCAGCGCGGCCCGACTCCGACCGTGGTTCTTTGGTTTCCTTCAACGCGGCGCGACATCGTCGCGTTCTTAAACCTCCTTCCACGGCGCCGCGCGACGATGTCGCGTAATACTTGTCGTGTGATTCCCGCGTGGTGTGACTGCACCTCGCCATTCTGTTCCATCCACAAAGAATCAAACATGAACATAGGAGGGGTGTTCGACCATTTTTTTGCGGTCCGGCCCCCATCTCGTTAAACAATATCATCCAGTCGAAAATCCACAATAATCGATAAACTAGATTCATGAATGGAAAATAATTAAATAAAATAATCCCCTACCTCGGTTCAGGAACGGTGTTCGTCAACGAGCCGCGGAAGACGAACGTCGCGGAGGTCGGGCGTCGCGGGAAAAGAACGTCGACGTCACGAAGTGAGGATTCAAAGTCGTTGATGGCGATTTTGTCGTGGAAAACCATCGCGGAAGAGATGACGCGGAAGAAGACCGTTGCGTCGCGGATACGGGGTCGTGGAAGAACCGTGTTCTTCGGCGAAGAAGTTCTTCGTTGAAGAACGGTGTTCTTCGCGTTCTTTGTCGAGGTTGAAGAAGAAGAAGACCACTTCCCCAATCCTATCAAGGTTGAAAAACTCTAACAATAATAAAATAAGACTAAGACTTATTTTATTAACACAACCTAACCATTTGAATTTCAAGAGTTTGAAATTATGTAACTCACTTAATTAATTATAACAAGTTGTCAAAAATTAATGAAGTGGGTTAATGGGGTGATAGGAAAGTGAGGGGATAAGAGGGTTAGGGAGTTTAAGGAATTTGAAAAGGTGGGGTGTTCATGTGGGCCCCACCCTTTCAAATATCCACACATGGGAAGTTGGGTGGATGTGGGCCCACCACCAACTTCCCATGGGATAATTTAACCACATGTCATGAAATAAAATTGATTCGACAATTTTATTTACTTTTTTAATTAAACCCCAAAAATTAACTTCTTCACCCGCACAAAAGAAACTACAGTAAAGGTCCCCTTAAGCGATTACCGGCGTTGCGAGATCATTGGTGCCCTCAGAATTCGATACCGAGCACCGGTTCAAAAGTTAGAAATTCCCGCTCGTTCGTTCACTGAACGTACCCGAGCTAAAATTCGAATAGAAATTCTGGCACACCGGGCCTCGAAATCAAGCGCCGTCAAAAACTGCATTCTTGTAAAATCCCAATGAAAATTTAGAAAAAATTTCCCTTGAATTTTACGGGTCTTTACATTACTCCCACCTTACGGCTTTACGTCCTCGTAAAGCATTAACACAAACTATGGTTACCAAAGCGGTACAGAGCACGCATCTGAGCCTTCTGCTCCCATATTCTCATCTGGAGGTTCCCGTACTGTCAAAGAAAGTGCACCCAAGGAATTGATCATCCTCGTAGGATCCGCTCCTATTGATCCTTGATCTCTACTAGAACCTTCGTGGATATAACCCCATCGCCATTGTCCTGCTCCTCATGGTCGATGATGTGCGACGGGTCGGGCATGTATCTTCTCAGTTGAGATACCTGGAAAACATCGTGCACCTAGTGCAACTGAGGAGGATGGGTCAAGAGGTAAACCACCACGCCTACCCAGCTGAGGACCTAGAAAGGTTCGTTGAACCTCAAAGATAACTTGTCTCTCTGTCCACATCTCTGTAAACCTCGTCGAGGTGAGACCCGTATAAGGACGAGTTCATCATCCTCAAACTCTATAGGCCTCCAAGTCCTATTAGAACTGGAACTCAAACGACTGCTTCCTTGAGGGTAAGGTTGACCGACTATAGAGTGATCGGTTACACCCTCCTATGCAAGAGTTATACAGTGCTGCCTGGGGTTTCCTTTTCGTCGACCAAGGAAAACACGTCCCGACGTCGTAGTTAAACCACAACCTTTTTGCTTAATATAGTCAATCCGTGTATGAACTGTGGATCCAATCCATACCCAGACCAACGTCATAAGGCCTCGACGCTGCCACCAAGAGATTCCAACTGAAACTCTTGCCTCAAGGGTCTGACGACACTGTCGGCGTAAGTGTGATTATCGAGTCTCCTCCCAAGGTATCTCCAGACGTGAGGGTCAAGTCCATGTCTTACTGGAATCTCTAGGCCTGGAACAAGATTTGTGAAAGCAAGGAATGATTCATATCGATGTCTGTTACTACAGCAGCTTGTAGTGGACACAGACTGTCCCTTGAATCATTTTTAGAGCCATTGGGTCACACTCCTTGACATCATGTAGCCGCACTCTTCCTCCGCCCTCCAGCTCCCTGAGCCTGGCGGGGATAACCAAGGCGGGTGGTTGTAGCATGTTAAGATGTACACCACCTCATGCTGCTCTCCTAGCTCTGCCTCCACGTCTGCTGCTTCGCAGACTCATCTCTCTTTTAAGCTTCCTCTTATGGAAATATTTAACATGCCCGAGTCTCCAAGACTGGCGCCGGTTTCCTGTTTCTTACTGCATTGTGTAGTCTTCATCCGCTCCTGGATGATCTGAACCTTCTTTTCCTACGATCTGGAAGAGCTGCAAAAATTTATCCTTTGCCGAAAAGAGAAACCCAGTGTCATCCCCCTGGATGAACCATGCCCATTGCCTAATACATTCAATCCTGACATGAATTATGTATTCATTCCATGGATGACGTCGTAAGGCCTCGATGTAACTACCAAGAGATCCAACTGTCACTCTTGCCTCCAAGGGTCGAGTCACACTGTCGGCATCAGTGTGAGGTCACTGGGTCTCCTCCAGTAGAAATATCGAAAGTGAGGTTCAAGTCAACAGTTTTAACCGGGACCACTCAGTATCAACCAAACAAAAGGACAGGAAAGAAAACAAAGATAAGTTTCTTTTTTATTATTGCAGCTCATAGTAAAAAGACATGAATACAACAGTAAAATGGAACTAGAAGTACCAAGAATGTTTCTACTAGTTCATCTCCTATCCACCTGCTCCAGGAGCTCTATTTCCTTGTCCACTACTCAGCTATTTCTCAAGCACTCGCCGCTGCTTCTGCCTCGGTGGCTCCTCCAAAGCCTGCGGATCAACTGTACGAGGAGTCGGACAGTCACGTGCTAGGTGACCCTTCCCGCCGCATGAGTAACACTTTCTTCTCCTTGTACGGCTAACTCTTGCCCCCTTGGACCACTACGTCATCTGTCTTCTACCCACAGATGACTCGGCTACTGATCGAAAATCCTGCGGTAAAGGTAGAAGCTCCTGTACACGCTCGTGGGGTAGAGCTACTGGCACAAACTCCACCCTCAAGAAGGTCTCAAAGTCTTCCCATGCGAAGGTCATCCCATCTCAAAACTGAAAAAAGTGGCTCCACCACCTACCTGCTGCTGCCTGAAGAAGGCTGGCAGCAAAGATCACCATGAGGTCTACCGGCGCCCCCACTAGCCTGAAGACTCTCTCCACAGCCTCCAGCCAATCCTCAACCGCCTGTGGGTCCGTCCCTCCCTGGAACCTTGGTGGCCTCTAGTGCTGGAACTCGTGCAGAGCGCTCAAGTGGCATGCATCGCCTACTGCTGGGGCTGGTGGCATCGGTGGCCCAACGTATGGTAGTACTACGGGTGCCTCCGCAGGTGCCTCAACTGCAAGAGGGCCCTGTACCGAAGCCACGTCGCTCGACAGGCTGTCAGTACGCACATCCCTCTGGGCTCTAGCTGGTCGTCCGAGAAAAGGCATCCCGAAAGAAACAACATGACACGGTCAAATGATTTATACCTGGTGAGCTGACCTGGTTTGAGCTGATATTCAAATAAAACTTCTAGAAATACACACACAATCAGTGTTTTCATGCACAAAGTCGGAAATTAGTTGTCAGGGTCCTGGTGTATGGATACGTCGGCCACCCGCACCATCACTGGACTCCCTGAACTGAAGACCACACTCGGTACCCTTAACATTATTGCTTCACAGAAAGAAAATATCAGAGTTATAAGTTCTACGGTAGAACCGACTCCTTTGATATCAATTTGTCACGACCCATCCTCGGGGCCCGTGCCGTGACTACCCCAAGCCCGCCTTCCATAGGCCAGGGGCTGGCGACTAGCACCAAAGGCATAAATCCCGATAACTGGGAAGGCATTGCCTTTATAAAAGTAAACAAAACACCACAGAGTACAAGCGGAAGAAAAACACTAAGTATAAAAGAAATTGCTGAAAAGTAAATGGGCCAGAATACAAACCCAACTGAAAGTGCAGATACAACTAAACGAAAATACAATAGAAAATGACAAACAGCTGAAAGAAGGAAGCAGCTCTTGGGTCATCCTCCTCGGATCCTACCTAAAGGGTAGGTACAGATAGCGCAGCTCCTGGATCGTCCACCATGAATCCTACCTGAAGGGTAGGTACATATAGCCTCCTCAACGCTCTCGCCCGTCAACCTCCTCCGTGTGTCGTCTGTCCGTGAAGTCCCCCTCCAGATACTGTCTCGTCATGTAGTCCACCTCCGGGTACTGACTCGTCGTGTAGTCCACCTCCGGGTACCGTCTAGTCCTCGAACACTCGGCCTCTGTCAGCACTGCCTGTCGTCTGCAACCAACACAACGAGGTGCGGGCATAGCCCGTGCAGAGGTGAGTATAATGATACTCAGTAGGGACCCCGAGACCCTCAAGGTCTCACTAAAACCAACAAGGATAACCACAAAGAAGATCTAAACAGATAACCTCTACTTAGGTATATGCCCATACATATACCTAAGTTATCAAGTAACCTATCTCAATCATTAGGTAACACAAAGATTATGAAATCAACGGATAACCACTACCCAGGTATATTCCCATACATATACCTATGTTATAAAGTGAACCATCTCAATCATGAGGTAAACACAAAGGTCAAAAGTCTCAGCTCAAACCAGGATTTTCATTATCGAAACCGTAACTGCTGAAGAGCTCCGTCTCTGGAGTGTACAGTGGTCCTGTCACGACTCCAAGGTACTGCTCACTAACCTAAGACTGCTGAGGTACTCCTCATTTCGAGTACCGCGGGTCAGCCACCCAGACATAGTAGTGCTTCCTGCCGAGGTATGTCACACAAACACAGTAGTGCACACCCCCTAGTAGCCTGCTGAGGTACTCTCCGGACGAGTACCGCGGGTCTGCACTATCACATAGGTAGTGCTCCGTCCGCCATGGGTCTGCACCTCACAAAGTAGTGCTCCATCCACTGGGCTAATCGACTCACTCCAATTCGAGTCGGTCAAGCAGTCGTGAGGTCTCAGTCGGCAACACGGTCTCCGTACTCCACACGCTCGTCTCCGGGAGGGTCCGCTCCACGAGCTACAGGTCGATACTCCAAGGATCTCAAATACCCATGAATAAGTATCTCAAAGGACCTCCTCATCATAGGGGTCTCAACGCAACAGAAGACGAGTCAATCAGACGCCCGGTCTGTGAGTTATTATCCTTTTCGTCCGAGGGCCCCGGTTGGTTTCGTGTGCGAACCAAACCAGCCATATCTCAACTATACCCCGAACTCTCTTAGGGTATACTCATAGGGAACGTTTCTCAATGTGATCACCATCGCCGCTGACGATTCGTCAAACGGACGTCTGGTCTGAATGATAACAACTTTTCCATTCCAAGGGCCCGGTTGAATTTCAGGTACAATCCAACCCGGCCACTATCCAACAGAAACCAAAACTCGGGCGAAGTATGCCAGAAGTTCCGTCTCATCAAGAGGAATTCAATGAGATGGACGACGCGTCAATCGGATACCCGGTCTGTGAGTTATTGGCTTTTTCGTTCCAGGGGGCCGGTTGGTTTCGTGAGCGAACCAACCCGACCGTACTCCGATGGCATCCAAACCTCGATCAGAGTAAGAAAATGATCCGTCTCACTTAGATGAATTCAAAAAAGACTCTGGCACGTCATTCAGACATCCGGAACTCAAGTTACGAGCGTTTCCGCTCCGAGGGCCCGGTTGGTTTCGTGTACGAACCAACCCAGACAAACCCAAAGTTCTCCGAAACCTTGAGTGCGACATACTGAAACGACCGACTCAATCCAAGGATCGTGTTGCCGCTGACGGTGCGTCGTTTGGAGGTCTACAGCTCATGATATGGGCATTTGACCGAAAGTGGTCCGAAAACGGGGGTCTGGGCCCGGGCCGCCTTTCGCGGACCACCGGACGTGCTCCGCTGGTCCGTTCCTCCTGCCGTCTTCGCCTATGGTCCCCCCGGGACCCCACCTTCATTGCGAAGGGATTCAAACACCAAAACGGCCTGCTTTGTCATCGCCCGTCAATCCGCATGTCAAAACGAATAGCGTCGTCTTTGTAGTTTTTCCAGCGCGACCTGATGGCACCGCACCCCTTCAGCGCGGCCCGACTCCGACCGCGGTTCTTTGGTTTCCTTCGACGCGGCGCGACGACGGCACGTTCTTAAACTTCCTTCCACGGCGCGGCGCGACAGCGTCGCGTAATACTTGCCGTGTGATTCCCGCGTGGTGCGACGGCACGTCGCCATTCCGTTCCATCCACAAAGAATCAAACATGAACATAGGAGGGGGGTTCGGCCGTGTTTGTGCGGTCCGGCCCCCCCTCTCGTTAAACGATATCATCCAGTCGAAAATCCACGATAATCGATAAACTAGATTCATGAACGGAAAATAATTAAATAAAATAATCCCCTACCTCGGTTCAGGAACGGTGTTCGTCAACAAGGCGCGGAAGACGAAAGTCGCGGAGGTCGGGCATCGCGGGAAAAGAATGTCGACGTCGCGAAGCGAGGATTCGAAGTCATTGACGACAATTTCATCGTGGAAAAATGTGTTCTTCGGCGGAGAAGTTCTTCGTTGAAGAACGTTGTTCTTCGCGTTCTTCGTCGAGGTTGAAGAAGAAGAAAACTGCTTCCCCAATCCTCTCAAGGTTGCAAAACAGTAACAGTAATAAAATAAGACTAAGTCTTATTTTATTAACACAACCTAACCATTTGAATTTCAGGAGTTTGAAATTAAGTAACTCACTTAATTAATTATAACAAGTTGTCAAAAATTAATGAAGTGAGTTAATAGGGAGTTAGGAAAGTGAGGGGTTAAGAGGGTTAGGGAGTTTAAGGAAATTGAAAAGGTGGGGGGTTCATGTGGGCCCCACCCTTTCAAATATCCACACATGGGAAGTTGGGTGGATGTGGGCCCACCACCAACTTCCCATGGGAGAAGTTAACCACATGACATGAAATAAAATTGATTCAACAATTTTATTTACTTTTTTAATTAAACCCCAAAAATTAACTTCTTCACCCGCACAAACGCAACTACGGTAAATGTCCCCTTAAGCGATTACCAGTGTTGTGAGTTCATCGGTTCCCTCAGAATTCTATTCCGAGCACTGGTTCAAAAGTTATAAATTCCTGCTTGTTTGTTCACTAAACGTACCCGAGCTAAACTTCGGATAGAAATTCCGGCACACCGGGCCTCGGAATCAGGTGCCGTCAAAAACTGCATTCTTGTAAAATCCCAAAGAAAATTTAGAAAAAATTTCCCTTGAATTTTACGGGTCTTTACACGCGATGGTACTTAGATTTTTTATTATCATTAATTATGTGTTGACGTACCGTAATGTTGTGGTATTTCTTTGATGTTTCTACAAAATCACAGTTTTGAGTGTCTAGCTTCAAATAATTCTTCTAACCGTATTCATATATAGTCGAAGGTCATTTAGGTCGTTAAAACACAATCAATATCTATCTACCAGATCACCAATGTAGCATTTATATAATCATACTATGAAGGGTTTAATGACATGATTCATGGTGCATTGATAAGTATTTGAAGATTCATTCTTGTCAAAAAGCATGGTCTGGAAGAAAATATCACTACCAACAATCCAAATGATGTGTATTCCTCATATTCATTATCTATATTAATATTGTTATATCCTGAATACCCATCCATAATTGAAATTTCATGTAATAAAGTGGATAAATCAATAAAAAATCCTATGATCGATTCCAGAAAATAACCCTCTGGGTAGTTTTTTATTATGGTCCACCAAATTGATGCATACCCTTGTCCTCCACATACACATTCTGTTTCGAATTGTATATTTATAGCCCACTTGGAGTTCAAGATTATTTAGAAACATAGAACCCTGATCTACAATTTTCCTAAAATTATAGATCTATGTACATTTAATAATGAAAATATGAGAGTGTCATTCATTTATACACTATGGTATATGAACTATGTTTTAGGATCAACATATAATATTTATGAACAAATAAAAGATGAAATAATCCAACATTATCCTTTATCTATGAAGGAACTAAATCACAAAATTTATATTTTTATTTCATGATGAAAGTGAGAATAAGAGTTTTCATACGTGTTAATAAGAACATAATGATTAATTCATGATGAATGATGTGTTAAACCATAGAAGAAATATTGATAATAAAAGAGTAAAATAGTTTCAATGTAGATTTTCAAGGATAATACTATGATTAACTCATATAAATTTATGTGACGATGTGATAGGTCCATGAAATGAATAGAATTGATAAAATATTGATAATTTGAAATTAAAATTTAATAGATTATATTTATTATCAATGATACCAAGAAGAATAATAGAGTGTTCAATATAATTTATATTTTTATCAATTTTTCTAAAGAGGAAACATTGAGGTTTGAATTATGTATCATATTCATATTATTATGATTGAAGATAGCTGTTAGGTGTAATCGTATCTGATTGTTGAAAATTTGATACAACCAATTAGATGTTGTGAAATAGTGAAAACATTATATTTTTGTATTCAGAGGAAATTTATAGGAATCTTCAGTGTCTATTTGTTACAGGTTTTTATAATGTACTAGTTTATTCTAGATGGACATTCTAATATCATGTTACCTTGTGATAAAAACTACAAGCATACATTATTCATGGTTTTGTCTAGGTCAATAGGATTAATGTTATATCCATGCCTGTGGTTTTCGAGAAAACAAATAGACATTGTCTTTTAGTGGTATGATATCCTCAACAAACCAATGACATAGTCATCCAAAATGGAGGGGAAACTCATTAAAAAAATTTGGTTGTTTATTATTTGTTGGTTGATTTTAAATATTTCCAACCACGGTTGAATAATAAAAGATAATAATTCACCGAAAAATTCATAGAGTCATAAAAAGTGATAAGAAATTTTGTGTGGAATTTTTTTTCCAATATTGACCCCCATATTATTGTGGTCATCCCAAAGTGGTCCTAAAATGGTCACAATAATACAATAAATATCATTAGGTCTAATCCAGTATAATTATAAACTCACAAGACATTTACTAAACACACAATATTTACCCACCATGTTTCAATATATGTCTCATCATCCATGAAGACTCATAAAATACTATCCTGAGGACTATATCAATAACATAATAACAACTAGAAAATCATGTCAACATTCACATTCATCATATAATGGTATCTATTATGTTAAAAAATCCATCATGATCCCTTATATCAATACCAATAAACACTTATCGAAACACTATGATGTCACTACCCTACGCCACCACATGACCCTGTCCTCTTGAAACCAATGCAAACTTTTTCCAATCCCTCATCAAAACGCTATCCAGATAATCCAAGTCAATCTGAAGACACTTTTTCTAAGGCCCTCATAATCCATAACTAAAGACATAAAAATTATCATAACTTATTCATGGATTCGATTTCATATCACTCTTAAGAGATATCATGATAGCATCATCTGGGAGATCCATCCATGACACCCCAACTAATTCCTCATATGGATTATTATTTTATTTTTCAAAAAAGTTCACTAATTATACCTCAAATGTATACTACCCATATTCAATCAGATATACAACAATACACCCATCACCAAAACACCTAATCCCCTACTGAATGTCAATCCTTCCCTAGGATACAATCTTAGGCTATTTAAAACACATCATAATGATAAAGATTACCATTGGTCTCTCATAAACACATGAAAAATATTTGACACAAAATGCATAGTCTCTAAGTAATCTCAAAATATAGATTGTTTTATAGATATTTCATGTCATTTAATTGAGTCTTAATTCCATTTTATCATTAACAAAGTCACCCATGGTCCCAATTTAAAGAACATTAACACATACATATGTATATAAATTCAAAAGAATTAATTAATAATATTATGGTTTTGTATTATGGGAACAACCTACCTAAAACACATAATTAACATCCTTTCCATGATTTCACAACCTTAAC
Source organism: Viscum album (assembly GCA_963277665.1). Lineage (NCBI taxonomy): Eukaryota > Viridiplantae > Streptophyta > Magnoliopsida > Santalales > Viscaceae > Viscum > Viscum album. Next base: position 1,207,448,841 of record OY728140.1, read on the forward strand.
CAAGCCTATTCATGCCTCATACATGATCACACCAACTCTTATGAACGTACCTATATACAAAATATTGCATTTGTTTATTTATAATAATTATTAACGAATTATAAAAGGTAATCCTCTATGAATAATAAAATATAAATAACTAATAGACACCACACCAATATGCCATAAAATTATATATATGTTTTTCCAACATGTATTTTGTCTATAATTTTTTTTTAAAACGGGCCAATCATATCAAACTAAATCCATAATGATCAAGTGGAATCCTACTAACAAATTGGGAAAACATTCGACAAATCAGATGGTATCAAATGGTGTAAAGATGTAAATGAAATCCAGCGATGAATTTTCAATAAATTTTCATAAAAACATAATATAAACACCCTTTTCTAAGGGGAGTAAATGTGAGGGAGAAAAACTGTTGGATTAATCCAAAATGAAAATCCAAATATCCCTTTCCCCCAAAGTCATGATATATCATATCATAGAAATGTTTTGTTTACCAATTTTTTTTAAAAATGTGATTAGTTCCCTATCATTATGAGACACTAAGTGACAAGAATGAATTCAACATTCTATGTTCTAGTCTGGGTGGGATCCATGTTTTCATACCAAAACACCGCCTCATGACCATGTGTTATGATATGTACCCTCTAGTCTTGTTATGGAAAACTTATCCAATGTAAAACCAAATATATCATCGATAATACCTCATGATGTGGAATACCAAAATAATCATGTATCCTTCTCTCTTCATAGTTTGGTCCACATAGGGATATTCTCATCATGTGATTACAATTGGGGCCATGGTGTGAGTATAATTTATTATAAAATTTACAATATTCAAACAGAAGTGTTTCTATAAAATTATGATTCAAAACTTCATGTTGTTATCATCATAACAATGCATTTCTAATGGTGCACACAGTTCTTTTGAACATGATCCTATTATATAAGGATTTTTCATATCATGATTCCATACACCACACTATGACTTATCATGACTCTTATGCATACAGACCCAAAACAAAGTCCATAATACCAGTTCCACGACAATTATATCTAAGACAAGTATCCTTCAGGGTATAATTCCCCCCCCATAAATAAATGATATTCAATTGGACCCTTACAAAGTTGTAACCATCATCTATCATGGATTGATACTTTACCGAAATAAAATACTCAGTATAGGGTTCTCTAGTACCCATACATAAAACAAAAAATTTAAATTAGATATAGAAATGACCAAGAAAATCATGGGAATTTAGAGAAACATATGTTATGGAGTAATTATACCTTCTGAGAGGTATTATTCCATGACCACAAGGTCAATTAAAAAATTTTCGTCCCTAAGGAATTTCATTGGTATTCAAAATAAGAGTTTGATGATTTAACCCCCCTTTTGTTATGGAATGACTCCTCCCATTAGGTCCCCTACATGATGACACACAAATTAGATTTATTGTGACACTCAATCATCTACCCTCCCATATGTAATAATATTATATTCAAGGGTATGATCTATTTAATTCATCAAATATAACAATTTTTATTAAGGTAACCCCTTCTAAGATCATCATGACTTCCCCTAAAATCATCAAAACACCTAAACCTGTATAAAAACTCCCAAAGGTATGTCACAACCACCAAAATATTCCTAATATAAATCCAAATTAATAGAACAAACCATACTCCATGACCCAAAATTAATATTCTCTTTGAACATAAATCATATATAATGACACTATTCATTATAAAATCCAAATAACGTGACCTATCATCCCATTGAATCATTTAAATAAATACATAAAAACATAATTCATTATTTATAATATGAATGGGTCACTATTTTAATATATTTTATTGTTATTTCTCTTGGATATTGGTGGGTAGTACATCCCTACCATATTATAATAGAAGAACATGGAATCAACTCATATATGAATCAATTATCATATAACAAAAGTATCTAATATTTAAAAACTATCTTTATTCCTAATCACACTCATAAGATATGTAGGGAACTCTTATATGGGCATAAATGAATGAAAACTAATAATGTAATATCCTGATATAAACAACATTTTCTAACCAAATCGATGATTTAGAACAATACACTCATGAGTTTCACTATGACAATAAAACCAAACCACACTACTTATAAAATTTTAATATAATGAATTTAGAAAATACTACGAATGAAGATATAGTTGTGTTATAACCCCAGGAGAAATATGCATTACCAAACCACAAACACTATAACACACTAGTTATATCCACTCATACACTCTAGAAATTATTGAAAATCCCAAGTATCTTCCACCATCTTGGTATCCAGAGATTTTTTAACAAAATAAATACAGGAAACTCCCCACCATAACAATATTCAAAACATTTATCTACTAATAAACCCTCCCTTGTATTTTAATATTCTAAATGAATTTCCATACCTTATCCATTATAATAAAAACTAGAATGTTTTGACCCCTAATCTCCACTATCAGGTTCAATGTTGTTATAAAATATTGTGGACACCTATAACATTTGAATAACAATATGTCATCACCTCTAATATGTGAAACTCTTAATATCCTAAGGGATGAAAAATATACACTCGTTGAGATAATCTAGAATCACTAAATCATCCCATAGTCATAATATCACATTTCTGATGTAAATATAGAGCTATAATTAATTTTACTAAAAAGAAAATATCATTTTATACCAAATTGCCATCCCACTCAATCTCTGTTGTTCAATTTTACAATAATATAATAATTCAATAATAATTAATAAAATCTAATCCACTCATCCACAAATTTCCCCACCAACCATTATAATAATTTCCGATCATCCGTGGACCTGACATGATTATCATGAAGCTCGATAAATAAAAAATCATTAATCATAACATGATATCATTATCATGTACATGATGGGAAATAAAAACAATCATTATACTATAGTTTCACTAGTGGACTGTAATATAACGACTATACTTGGTCTCCCTCAATGTTCCTTGAGAGAGTATATACTATACATCACTCACTCATGTTGGGAAACTCATCTGATGATCATATCTCGTGGAAGAAACACATATTTAATGTTCATGAAATCATTAAGAACAATAATATTAATAATCCAAAACAAGCCTCCAAATAATTAAACATTATCATTCCATATAATAACACATTTCCATAGTTGGATTTTATAGCCATAATCCCCAGTAACATTCCCCAAATATAATTTAACATCGAAATTACATTCACAATCCAACAACTATAACTGCCTATTCATAGGATTTTTATTCACATCCCATGAATAACCTATTGTTCATATATTACTATCTATAGAAAATTTCCTCCCAAATTGAATTGGAATCTCAATCCCCAAAGCATTGATCAATTCATTAGCACCAGAATCATTAATTTATGATTCTAATTTTATAATTCACATCCTTAGGTGATGAATAAGAGAAACCAAATCATAAAAACAGTCCTAAATAGTAATGGGGAACCATGAACCCCATTGAATGTCTGAGATATAACCTCCCCTACCCATATAATATTGGGACTAGGTCTATCATAGTGTAATTCCTATATCTATAGTTACATTTCATCATGACCCTCAACCCAATAGTACAACAACACCATTATTCATTGAGTTAATGAAAACTCATTTCCCAAATTTAATTATGACCCTATATTACCCAACATTAATTTTTAAATCAAGGTGGTTCCAATCTAACTTTATGTAATATTCTATATAGACCAAATTTATATCCTAAACCTAAAAACTATATCTAGTAACAACCCTAGGCCTCTGATTTCATCTACAGAAACTAAAAAACACATCACCATAATTAAATTAAGCATAAAATATCACATGTAAATGTCACATTACATCACAACCATCTTCATGGTCACTTAATAACAAATTGTCCTAATCTAGAAACCCACAAACTTGGAATACATTAATTATACTATCCTTACATGGGAGTCAAATAATCAAACATACCCTCTAATTGGATATCATCCACCAAGTTCTTGAATGATACATAAATATAATAACAAAAAAATCAGTAATTATTTTTTATTAATTAATATAATAGTTATAATGCTACTATGAGAATAGTAAATAAGTTATTTTTAATGTTTCTGTTAACCAAACACTATTTAAAAATTTTGTATAGAAAATATTATTCCCATTTACACATTTAAATATTAATTTACCCATTTTTTTAACAAATAATTTAAAAATCACAATAATTTTTGGCACCAAAATTTTGGAAGAACTAGAACAAATGAAAAGTATTAGGTGCTGCCTCACGAAGCATGTTCACGGATCCCTCGTGGCACTGAACAGTTGCAAAGCTCTTCATTCACAAACCCACCACAGAGCAAAGAGATAGGATGCTCCACGAACCCCTTTGACATTCGTGAACCCTCTACAGAGCAATGATGCAGGATGATCCATGAACCCCAATTATGTTCATGAACCAGCTGCGGAGTGAAAAGGTGGGATGCTCCGCGAACTCATTTTAATTTCACGAACCAACCGTAGAGCAAGCTCTATCTTTGCACTAAGTGGGCTCTTCTTTGTGGTGCCTCTTGCCTATAAATACTACGTTTACCTCGTGCCCAAAGCATGGAACCTACTTCTTTTCACCTTGTTATCTCCCACATCACAAAACAATTTCTTCTCTGCGAACCATGTGATTTTCATGTTTCTTTTTCATTGCAAAGTTCCCCCCCCCATGCATAAATCCCCCCCACTTTAAAAGAGGTATTCCCTTTCGTGGAGCCCACGTGCTTCTATGATGGAAGGATATCCCCAAGAGGACTTTGGTCTTCATGAAGTACACTCCATAGAAATGTGACCCACATATTATGGCTTGGTCACTGTGCTTCACGAAGCACAATGCTTCACAAGGCACCATTACTTCGTGAAGCACTGCTCCGCGAATGCTTTTCGTCTTTGCGAAGCACCTTTCGTAATAATGTATTCCCTATTCCTAGGCTAGGTCACTGAACATAGTAAAGCACACCCCTTCACGAAGCCCCTCCACTTTGAGGAGCACCAGAGCTTCACGAGTCTTCTAACAATGAACCCCTTTGCTCTGCAACTCCTTTTCATGTGTGACCCTCTAGGTTTGCACGAAGTGATTTCAATGTTCCATTGGCAGTACATCCCATTTCATTGTATAGCCTCATGATTCTTCACATATTCACACTAATAGCTATTGCTTCTTTCCATAGCCACAATAACATGGAACCCTCAATAGATCACTTCATAACACTTTCTCTCCATGACATTGCTAATGTTTTCCCTTCCCCAAGGGGCAGGCGGTATCAGTTATGTTAGTCCTAAGAGGAGCGGTGTGAACTCTCCTCGTCCGAGCTACAGGATGTTAAACTACTATGTTCCATTGTCCTCGGCACATGATGTTAAACTGTGAACTCCCCACAGGTTTCGTATATGGGGTTCCCCACCATGGACATTCTTCACACCCACTGGTCTCTACGAGAGTGAAATAATTCCTCATATGGAATGAGATTCTCTTTATTGGAACAACATCTGTCTGCTGGGAAAGGGAAACCTCCTTGGTGTATTCCCCTATCTTTTCTTGTAGGAGGTAACATCCCTACTACTCCTCTCTTTCACGGTGCCAATGAATAGATAGGGGGATGAGCACTGAAGCCCTCCTTTATTCAATGCTAAATACCTCGCCATTTGGCCTTTGTCTCCACCAGGCCTCCAGCCTGGAGTAAGTCATTGTTTCCATCTCTCTGGGCTGTGGACCATACGTAAGCCCCTATTTCCATTTTGGGCCACTAACTAGGTGTAGTCCCACATTCCACTTCCAATGGACACACCTTCCATGATGTGATTGTCAGTACTTTTCTACCTCTTGTTTCTCCCACTGATCATTAATCGTGTGGGCATAGAGTAAGCATCGACCATGAAATTCTCTCCGGGTAGTATATAGTGTAAGCCCCATATCCTTTCTAGAACTACGTGTTCTTTAATCCTTACTATGGCAAGGAATGTAGGAATCCTCCCTAAGGTTCAATCCCACCATCCATTTGTTCTGACCCCCTTCAAGTCGGACCACCTTCGTCCAACATGACATTAAAATGCATGTCCCTTTTTTGTCTTGTATGATGTTAAACTACTTCCACTATCCCAAACTATGTGGGATTTGATCCCTATCTCCTAAACAAGGTACGTAGGAAGACTCCATGTGGTTAAACCCCATCCAGCGGTAAGCCTTTGTTACCCCCATGTACCAGAAAGCCATTGTGACTCCATCCAGTGGTAAGCTGTTGTGACCCCATCCAGCGGTAACCAATTGTGAACCTAGAAAGTGGTAAGATATTGTAACCCCTATAAAACGAAACGTAGTTTTGAACCCATTCAGTGGTAAGAAATTTTGACCCCATGCAGCAGTAAGCTGTTGTGATTCCATGATAGTAGTAATGCATTGCCAACCCAAACACATCAGTATGCCACTGGCATCCCATCTGATGGGACCCATATCGTTGGTCAATCCGAGAGGTGTAAAACCATCCTCTGGCTGCTAAACAAGCATAATCCCCATTATATCAATGGTCCACTATCTTATGTGCAATCCCTAATTCTATACCCCTCAATCCTAAATTACATGGACTTTGATTCCCTACCACGAGGATACATACGAGGTCTCTTCGATGCACAAACCCAACATCACTATCACCCTCGAGTCAACATCAACTCCTTCTCTAAAAACATCACTTAACTATCCATTATCTATCTTGATTCTTTCCAGGGCCTCCACTTCCTGGTGAGATCATGCCAATACACCGATTCACAAATTCTAGCAGTAAAGGGGTAACTAACCATGTGTTAGCTCCAACATCAGTGTTCCCCCCAAAGGATTAACGAATCTAATCCAGTCTAGTCACTGATCTGATCAGTCTGATCCTTCTCTGTTAGACGTTAAACCCATGACATACCCTCTATTAAATATAGTAATCTGAGCACAACCTCCGATACATGCCTATGGAATATAATTCCCCACATTTGACATTGGATTACTGGGGCTTCCACGGCCTTGAGAAGCCCTATAATAAGGGATAGGAACCCAGATACACTAGTGTTACAACTTATAGACACTCCAGTGATGTCCAATGTGACTACTCCCTCAATAGAAGGTTATAGTCCTAACAAGACTGTTTGGAATGTCCAAATAAAAACAGTGTAATTAACCAGCATCCATGAAGAAATGGAACTGGGAAGAGTTTCATGAACAGCGTCTTAGTATATAAGGGAGACCCAGACAAGGTGAAAAGTTCTGAGGAGGAATCCATAGAAAGAAGAACCAACATCCCATTATTCCATTTCGATCAAGGAGCAAACATTCCTGAATAAGCGATGGATGATTCCCACCTTTGGAAAGCTGGAATGTGGGGCCACAACTGCGCGACCTCTATAGATGGATGTGCATGACATGGCGAAAGAATCAGAAACAATAATCCATTAAAATTTAATGATATTCTTAGGGGAAATTTGTAATATCACCTTATAGGGGCGGATTTTATTTATATATTATTCAAAATGCAATAATAACCAATTTATTCATTAAACCATTCATCCACTTTGGTCTTTTATCCTTTTATATAGTTTAACATTACGAAATCATTTTTTATTTTATAAATAACACTATTGTATTCAATGAATGTTCCTATATAAATTAACTCATATATTATTACATGTGATGATCCCTTTAGAGAATCACATTCATTATAATGCTTGGAAATACCATGTAATTGATTCTTTACTAAATTAATTTTATCAATACATTTTGAGTGTGGTTAATTTTTACTATAACCCATTCCCTTAATATTAATCTAGAGACCATTCATAATATTATATTGCTTAACTAATTTTTCATCCCATAGTGACACTTCATGATGAAACCCCAATAATTTTTCCCCTTAGCACTTCCTTCCCCTCCTTGAAGTAAATATCTAATAATGTCATGATCTCATCCCATAAAAAACCTAATATAATTATTCAATAATATGGTGTCTTCAAATTTCATTATGTATTCATGATATATAAGTATCATATGGCCTTTTTTCACATTTAATCTTTAATGATTCATTTAAAAATTGCATGATGAAAACTCCATAGTCAACATTAGAAAAATATAGTCCCTAAACATAACATAATGGGAAAATATATAAAGAAATTCACTGTTAATCAATACTCATTATCACAATATATATTAAAATACATTTTATATTCTCTATTACACACTATAATTAATCATATAAATCTACCGCAACTTCTTTTATCCTTGATAAAATATGTTAACATGTTCAGTTCAACATACCCTATTTTTTCTTCTTATTCAATGCTCAGATGATTCAGTAATTTATAATGGTTTAGCTACTTATTATTTTTTTAATACCCATGAAAATGGTTCAATGTTTTTTTTTATTTGATGGTTTTTTTTCTTTAGAAACAGTGATGGCATTTCCTCTTCTCTAAGATGATGTTCTATATGTCAACTCTGTTCATACACATAACTATGTCCAATGAAACCTCTATTTATTCCCTCAATGGCATTTTTTATTTTTATAAACTCAAATTTCTATGGTTTACTTGAATAATTGCAATAATTGGAATATTTGTAAATATTTTACTCATTGAATAAAAACAATTTAACACACAATTTATTATAATTCCCCATAACATAAATGACCCATGCATACTTGAAATATGAAAAGAGTTTCACATTACCATATTTCTAATATATATTATGTTTAGAGGTTATAAAAATCATTAGATTCATTAAATTACACCTGGGAAACTAAAGAATAATTTTCATTTTTATACAAAGCATAACTCTTGTGTTCACAGTCCAATTTTATTTGTGAATCACATTATTTATTCAACGCCAATTTTCATTTTTTTGAGTGATCATTCATAATAGTTCATAATCATCTATAGGACCGAAGCAATAATTTAAAAATATGCAATGATAATAAAAACAATGTAATGGATATAAAAATAATGGATTCCCATTATCCCACTGAATAAAATGATAAAATATAAAAATGATTACAAATTTTTAATAATAAAACATTTAGAAAAAAAATAAATCATATCCACACAATAAAATAATTATTGTCTTGAAGAAAAAAATTGTATAAAATTTCATATAATTGTAAAAACTAGACAAAATCAGGGCGAATATGATAAAAAATTAAATATTTCCTTAAAAATAAAATTATAAACGCTTAAATTTCAAAAAAAAAATACTTGCATAATGAAATTATAATATTTCTCTAAAAATTATTTCCTACTCAAATAATAGTTATCATGTAAAAACATATCAATAATCTATGTTCAATAAAGTGCAATCGGTGTTGGAAAGTTTTTAGGTGATGTTAATTCCATTAGAATAACTTACCAGGTTATCTCCCTCAATTTTTCATTAAAGACTAATCATTAGAAAAAGCATTGTATAGTTGTGTTTGGCTCACCAAATGTTATCAGATATATTAGTATCACCATTTAGCACATATAATTCTCATGTAAAATATCAATAAAATAAATTATGATTCCAATTTTTTATAAAATTATTTAAAAATTAAATTGAAACAATTTGTATTTGTTCTTACATTTTTGGCATAAAAATAATTATAAATATATTTTTCTCATGTGTTTTTTTAATATTCGGGAAAAATAAAAAATGTATATTCTTTTGAAACAATTTTAAAAATATAGAAGAATATTGATGAAGAATAATGGGAATGAAAATGGAAAAATATAATCATGATAGATTTGTTAAAAAAATAATTTTCAACATTTATATAGAATAAAAAACACAATATGATCCATAATGAGAGGAAAATTCATTTTTAGCCCTTTTAAAGGAAAGTCAAAATTAAATTAAAATAAACAATAAATATTTTTTTAAAAAAAAAATTATAATTATTTAACTATTTAAAAGTTTATGGATAAAGTGGATAATGATTATAAATTATTAAAACACAATGATAAAGAAAACAACCTTATAAATTTAGTTAATTTCGAAGAAAAATATTATTCCATGATAAAACAAAAAATATATTGAAAAAATACACTAATATATGTTAATGAATTATAAATGATATATATATATATATGGAAGTATATAAACCAAAAAATAAGGAATGTGGTGAAATTGACATATGTATTTAAGAAAGGAAATTGAGATGAGAAATATATTCCCTCATCACCCAACTCGCAATATAAATATTTTATATTACCAAATAATAAAATAATTATTTTTTTCAACATTCTTATGAAATTATTTAATTTTCATTATTTTAATAATATTCCATTGACAACATTTTTCACTATGCATTGTTCAGTAACTAAATAAGTTATGTTCATGTCAATAATTATGTGTACATTCAAATATAAATCTATAAAATAACATTAGTTGGTTTACCATGTTCAAAATTTTCAACGTTTAATTATTAAGACAATAATATATTTTATAATTTTTTAAACATTAAATAGGACATTAAAAGCAACCTAGTTTGTTGATTATAAAATATGAATCACATATATTCACCGAGATAATGTTATATTGGTACACATGAATGAAAATTTAATTTTCCAATGGGGTGGAATGTATATAAATTATATTAAGATTTAATTTTATAAAATTAATATTATTTTATAAATGTGATAATAATTAATTAAATCCATCATTAATACCATCCATGTGAGGTTATAAGTAAAAAATAAATCACATTTCTTCATTATGGTGGTAATCCACATGTGCACATAAGAGGGATTATAATTTTCTAATGGAATGAAGGTAAATAAGGTAAGTAAAATATTATATATAACGAATAATGAATATGTCTTAAATGTCATATTTATTTATTTCAACCACCATTATATCCATCCATATGAGGTGATGATGAAAAACAAAGCACATCCATTCATCAAGGTCGTTTTCCACACATCTACACAATGGTAGTGTACATGTTTCCATTATTGGAAAATGATTGTAACCTAAAAAATCGTATTTACATAATGTGGATATGTTGATATTATATATCTTTATTGTAAGGATTGATTTTATGTTGGTATAAGATGAAATAAACTTATATGAAATGTGGTAAACCACATATCTACATATTTAATATCGTCTTTTGGATTGATATTAAGGCCATTTAAGGATAGTTTAATTCTACATTAGGGGAATGGTGATGTGTGAATGAATTTTTTAGACATTTATTTCAGTGTAATTGTAAGATAAAACTAAAAATGAGTTTATTTCGAATATGTTGATTTGAGTCCATTTTATAGAAAAAAATCAATGACATTTTCAAAATATATCAATCATTAATGCTCGTGAAACAGTTTTAATGATTCCAAGGGGAACATATTATGACCCTAATTTGTAAGCTAGAATATTCAAATACAATTATTTAGGATAGTATTTTTTTATTTTCTATTGGAATAAAAATAATTTTAAAATATAATAAATATTTAAAATTCATTTCAAATACTATGCACCTATTTTTACATTAATGGAATCCATGAAAAAATTAATGTCAAATATAAATACATTCACCACCATAAATAAATCATATGTAAACATTAAATTCATTTAAAAATATAATTTATTTAGAATAAATTAAATATTTATGTTTTTAAATTCATATAACATAGAATTCTCATGCTTTCAAAAACACTACATCAACATTTTATAAGTGTTCAATGTAATTATTACATCGCTAAAAAGTAGAAATAAATATCTCCCTTTAAAATTTTTGTTCATCTAAAAAATTTACATTTATAATATTTCCTAACTTTTTTTATAATTAATTAAAACAATTAGATATATTAAAAATAAAAATTAATATAATTGGAATTATTCATTACATAATATAATATAATTGTCAAAAATAAATATAAGGGGCACAAAAATGGAATATTTTTTTATGAAACAGGTACTGAATTATTTAAAAAAATAAGAGTTAAAATGTGATTTAGTGACCATAGAAAAAATTATTTACCTTAATAAATCAGTTTTAACCATTATCGTGGAAATAAAAATTTACCATGGTTGGTAATAACTATGAAAAAAATTAAATTTACCTTATTATTAAATTCTAACATACTAATTTAAAAAAATAAATAACTTTTTATGTATTAAATTAAATTTATCTAACAAATTAATTTTTAGTTGAGATCCCAAAATGTAATGGAAAACAATTGTTTTAGAAATATACATTCTTCAAGTGATAAACATATTTCATACCAAAATCATATATAGTGTTAAATAATATTGAATTAATTAGAATATATATACGCTAAGGGGATGACATTCAATTTAAGATGAATCCAAACCTGAATACTCTTTTAAGATAAATAATATGAAATTATAGGTTTTATAAAAATCAATATTTTCATTATTCACCAAAAAATAAATATTTTAGTAAATGTACCAAAAAATTATTGTATGATTATTGTTTCATAGTAAATTAATAAATTAATTCTAGTTTATCAAATATAATTTATAAAAATTGACAACAAATAATGATAATATGTAAGAAATTATTGGGGTGAAAACCATTCTAATGAAAATGAATTTGTGAAGGTTAAAATGAATTCAAACTCATTACACTTCAGGTAAGATCAATTGTATTATTTTTAATTTACTTTATTAAAAATTTGATATATATATATATAAATATAATAAAAAATTAAATTAAATATAGTTAATAACTTAATTAAAATTTCTATAAATATATTTTTCACATAATTCAATATTTTGGATAAATATAATAATTAATATTATATAATAATATATAAATTTTTGGTTCTTAATTACAATGAATTAGTAATTAAATTTTTATTAACTAAATATTGTAGACATATATTTCATAATTTTGTCACTAATGTACATACCCTCTACAAAAAAACATGGTTATAATGTTCAAATTTAAATAATAATATTTATATTGTATTTTTGTTTTATGATTACATGGTTTTGTATGTGGGAAAATATTTTCAACATCATATTTTTTTAATCGAATGCAAATTCCACTATCATGGTGTTCCATTATCCCCCATTTTAAGAAATTTGTTCCTCTAAATTTTAACTTATTTCATATAAAAAATCATTTAAAACATATTCTTCATATGTTTCAGATGTGTAAGAACAATTAAAAAACTGATGGGAAATGATACATGAGTTTTTCACCAAACTCATACAATTATAGATTATGTAAAATAAAACAGGAGTAATAAGTAATACATGAGGTGTAATGAGCACACACAAATAAGAGATTGAATAAAATTATATTGAAATAAAACAAATTAGAACAATTGAGTCATTATATCTAGAAAATAATCCATCCTTCATGAAAAAAATTGTTCCCTAATAATGAAACCATAATATATAAGAAAATAGACTGAATTTCGAGTGGAAAACAAAAATAAAAAAGTTGTAAAAAATAGACCTTTTACTGAATCATAGGGTTGTGAGGAAAAATTATTAATTACATTTCCTTTTAAAAATATATTTATTTTCTATGTTAAGATTTAGAATATAATAATTTCCTAAAAATTTTATGAAACAAATATATACAATTATAATACAAATAGTTTTTAATAAGATTCTCAATGCATATATTAGTAGTTGATTGATTTTTTCATATAATTCATGATATATTTATCTCCCTATTTCCTTGGATCATTAATTCTATTACTATCTATATAGAGAATAAAAGAAAATATACATATAAAAAAAGTTTCATAACATTTTTATACATTTTTATTTCATGAAAATTTCCTCCTCAACTTCATCTAATAACCATGAGGAATTTTACTTGCCTAAAGAATTAATATCTACTACTAACATTTCATTAGATCAAAAAATGGATGAAAACCTATTTATATTATGTCTATCTATTAATTGTTATCATTAATATTTTATTCTGGTCCTGATAATATCCAATATGAAAAAACTAGATTATGAATAAATATAAAATTAATTTATAAGTCATTAATAATAAGGCCAAAAGACAAACACCAATCATTTAATAAATAAAAATCCTTAATTATTGTCAAAATATTTATGGCCAATATTTATACAGAAAAGTAAAAATTCTTTGATAAAAAAATTAGATTTAAACATAAAACTTATCTTTAAAAACATTATTCACTCATAATGTCACATATAGAAAAATTATATTTCGCATTAATATAATCTCAAAAATATTATAATCTTTTCAATAAATTTTTTTAATCACAAAAAAATTTATGATTAAAAAAGGCATCAAAACAGTTATTGGAAAAATATATTCTCATTTTATCCACTAATATTATATTTTCTCTAATCTAATAATGTTCCCTTGAAAAGAATTTCTTAAAAAATAATGTCTATCACTAAACCACCAAATGAATTATCAATCCAATTCTTTTGGCGTATGTTAAAATATATATTCCCAAATATTTATAACCCTTTTATCCCAATATAACATAATTTACTCAACATCAAAGACCACCAAAACCCTAATTTGTTTCAATTCTATTAAACTAATTTTAATAAAAATTTATATTAATTCATTTGAAACTAAACATTTGACTAATTTTTTTTAAAATTATGGGTTAATTATACCTCTTAAATAAATTTAAATCCAATGATTATCTCCTAATGTACTCTCATCTGTTATATTATCATATAAGTACTATTTATATTGAAAATTTGGTCATCCATAATGTTTTCAGACATTATAAAAAATACGACATCATGATAACTCCTAAAATCATAATTTTTAGGAACATCCTTCATTAAAAATCCATTATATACATTTAGAAATTAATTTATGTCTAACTCCTCAATACGTTATTCATAAAATTATAAAAAATAAATCATAAACAATGATTAATCAATATAATAGAATTAATATTTCTCAATTTAAAAATAATAAAAAAATGTTCTAAATCACATACCAATTATATGTTATTCATAATATCATCATCATAATATTATGTCCATGCTAAAAAATTATCCATGTGATCTTGGAGATCTATTTAATTATATTTCCTATTGGAAAGTTTGTTTTCATAATCCCTATACTCCCCACATTTGAATCACTTTCATGTTCCAATGAGATATTACTATTCATGCTTCGTATAAAATTCCACACATGTAGGATGTTGAAATATTTTACCATTATGATCTATATAACTATAACATTCATTAATATAAAATTGTATATTACTTTATGGGACATGATAAAAAATTAGTTTCATGTTATTAAACATAACTCAATATACTCAGTTTTTCATAACTATAATATTTGTAATTCATTATCCTATCCCATTTGGTATCAGATTCATAAAACCTCTACATTGTTCTTAAAAAAATTTCAAAATAGTTCAAGAGGATTTTATCCAATTAATAATCCTGAAAATGGTTCTTGTGAGTATATCAAATCAGTAGAAACACTATTATAGAAATGATAAATAATATGATATCACTAACCATGTAATATTATATTCCAAAATATTAATTCAACTAATAATAACCATTATTCTAAATAACATTTTAAAATTACTATTATAAGACGATTTTAACTTATGATCCTATAAAATAATATTAACCATTTTGTTTTAACATAAAATTATATCCAAACCTAAAATGTTATCTAACCCTTGATCTGATACCGTGTATCACATATTATAACCTAACAAATATATTATTATGTAATTGATGATAAAGGATTCAATTTAATACATTACCATTTTATTTTAATTTTATATTTTTAGATATTTAAGAATTACATTACATTATATATGGAACAAAAACACACAATGTTCATTCTTCCAAAAAAAAATTAGATTCTTATATTCATATTCTGGATTCTTTCTGGAGATAGAATATAAGTTCTTGGAAAATTTCATTTATTAAGGTGGAAACATTATAATATACCTTACTTATACTTTGTAATTGTAAAAAAACATATAGAAATCAAAATAAAATTCTTAAATAACATTATTAAATTAAAAGATCAAAATAGTTATTTTATTTGAATAAACCATTACTTCAGTTTTTAAATTTCATTAAAATGATTATCAACTAAAATTAATATTTTTCAATGTTTTTTGATAATTATTAATTAATTATTTTGTTTATAAAAATAGTAATTTAAAATTTTAATTCATTCATATTCCATAATTATTTTTTAAAAGGGGTAGTTTATGTAAAAATATTCTTCTTTATTTAACTAAAAATTATTGTTTTAATATAATCCTAAAATCATATTTAGCTCATTTTAATATGAAATATTAATAAATAAATTTCATTTAATAAAATAAAAATTATTAAAATTAAAAATTTATCTTTCATATAGAACAAAAAATATTTTGAAAAGAAATATTTAAATTGCAAATTTTCTTTTAAAAATTTATGAATTCATACTCTTACCTCATATGAACTAATAAATAATTCCTGATGTTAATTGTTTTGTTTTTAATTTTTTACATCATCTATAACCCAATTGTATAAAAATATACATAACATATATATACATATAAATTATATATATTTATATAATGGTTATCTTTGAAATGTCTTTATTTTAATGTACTATATATATATATACTTGGACACTCATATTACATTTCTTTTTATGGTATTGTATAATTTAGAAACATTTATTAATTTTATGCATTCATGTTTCCCTTATCATGTATAAAATATTTCTAAAACAGTACTTTCAAACATAGGTTCATTTAGGGTTTTGATCTTCGGTATGAAACCCATGGATAAATATTCAATGTTTATGGTATATGTACTCTCATGTACTAAAACAATTCATTCTATTGTATTTCATTCATATTTTAACAGTATAATATATTAGTTTTTGTATTATATCAAATTAATGTATCTCATTTGATTCTATCACATCTCATTTTAGTTTGATGTTTTATGTATGAAATGTTATTATATAGACCATATTTTATATGTTGAATGGAACCTAACATCATGGGGTGTTATAGTTATATTCAGTTTCTTCTGGGGACACTAACTATATAATACATAGGGTTCAATCACTCCTCATCTAAGGGGTAATCCAATAACTTCACCTCCATGGACAACTCTATTGAATTGAATTATTAGTTTCTGGACTTGAATACCAATATAACATAATAATTTGATACATTTTTGAAATTCAATATTATCTCTTGATTTATGCTCTGCTATATTTTCTACACTATTCCATTGTTTAACTTTTTCAATAATTTTAGATGAAACTAAAAATATTCATACATATTTTATAACACTTTGACCCTAGTTACCAAGATTTTGTGCATTTTTACATAACATTAACATGATCACTAGAGATCAAGTCTCGAAATACCAATTAGTTTAGTAGCATTGAAAGTTCTAGATATATAAATATGGTTTAAATTACATTTTTACATGTAAAAACAACAACATTGTGTCTGATTTTAACAAAATCATATCACTTAGCCTATTCTTGCAAGTTAATCCTAATATACTTCTTCGCATCTGAGGAAAAATAAAACATAGAAAGGGGTTAGCTCAGATGCTCAGTAAGGATAACAATATAGAGGAAACTATCATAAATGAGCATAAAAATTTAAGGAAATGTATAAGACTAAAACACAAGCCTTTTCAATGTAATATTTAGTATAATATGGAAAAGATAAATCAAATAATTCCATTTTCTTATACACATGGATATTCTACTATTCTAACAATCATATGAAATATCAATATCTAATTTCATAATGATGGAATTCATAATGTCGAACATCATAAACACATAGTCATGGACCAATGCCAAGACTACCATATTATTTTTTCAATTCCATGTCCCGAGAAACTAGTTTGTCTCATGAGACATACTAATGCATCGAGGAGATATGGTGGGCTTCACCCGTCACTTTTTAGGTCTAATTCATTCCTCGTATGAAAATGTTGAAAAATAACATAAACATTCTTATTAAAACTAAAATAAAATATGTTAATACATTAACCATAAACCATGAATGGTATAAATATTACATATCCACATTCAATAAAATCACAAAACCATAAATACAATATTAAATATTAGATCATAATAAATCAACTTCATACTAGTGAAAAATCCATCAATGGATGTTGAAATAGATGAAATCAAAACTATTTGAGATAAATCTCTCTTTCTGTATTATAATCATTTAAAAGTCACATTATTATAAAAGAAAAAATATTTTTTGAAAATATTTTTATAATAATTTAAAGAATGATTTGACAGTTTTATAATGGTGGAAAATAGATGCACTTGCCGTATAAGTAAAAAACATTCTTACCTTCATAAACTACCTTGTTTAGAAAATGAAAAAAATATTCAATTCAAAACATTTAACAAAAATTAAAAAAAATGTATAAATTTAATAACCCGTCTTCTAGAAAATAGTAAAATTATTTTAAATTCATTTTTAAGAAACATGTATGTGGATGATAAAGAATTCCCAATAGATTCTAATGTATAAAAAACCTCAGATAATAAAGAGATTACAAAAATTATCCCTGACCTTGAACATTTCTTTAGTCAATGGTATGTTAAAATCCTTTATAATAGACAAATCATTTCTAATAAATTATAAAATAACCAAATACATAAATATTATATTATATATTATCTTCTAATACCTATTTGATAATAATATTTCTGTAGTATCATTCTTTCGGGTGTCAACCAATTTTTTTCCTTTATATGTTTTGTTACCTAATTCATGTTATTTATAAATAAGAATTATTTTATTCATATCTAAAATGATATTAAGTTCCTAAAAATTATTTTTAATCAAAAAAAAATTATTCTTGAATGGTTATGATGGGGAATGAATCCCATCACGTTCTTGGATACGATAATCCGTATGTATGCACGAGTGACAATATCATTCTATTGTTGGTGAAATTGTATGTAATTGGATGGTATATAACATATAAGGACCATTATATTGTTATATTTGTTTTTTACATAAATTATAATCATTATTATACACGTCTAAATGACGAATTGTTGAATAACAAACTATAGCACGATATGGAGACAGTAAGTTTTACGTCCGCACGTAAGGTGACTTTGTCATTCATTGGATGGATAGAATAATGAATATAATTTAACCATGTTTATAATAACATCAATGTATGTAAAAGGTATTGCAGTTACTGTTTTGTTATGGAAAAAACAGTGAAATAGGAAGTGGAAGAAGAAAAAGAACTTTGGAAGAGGTGATGAAATTATTTTCTCTTCTTCGGGTGATTCTTTTTGATCTGATCAAAATGGATCCTTAGGTTGGAATTTTTATCAATATAAGGCTTATATTTTGATGTTAGGGTAGTTGGAAGATATTTGATCATGGTTTGGATGAGGTAAATGTCTTTGGTTGTGTGATTTGGAGAGATGGGTATGTACCCTTTTATAAGAGAGGCGACGGTCGCTTTTGAAAAAACATGAAATATTAATTTATTATACAATCATATTTGTTTTATAATTTCTCCAAAAATATTTATTTCAAGGGTAAGGGGGATATGGGTCAAACCCCTCCCATATAGTAGGTTTTATATGGGTTTAGGTCCCATTATTAACATTTTCATTATGATTTAACTCTAGGTTATATAGTTTATCTTTTACCATGTATTCTTGTATTATTATAATAAATGGTTTATAAACATACTATAAAAATCCATGAGAACACAAAATGGTTCATTAATGAAATTTTTATCATTATATGAGTTCTTTCGCTGATCCACAAATATTTTAGAATATCATATCATTTAATAAGATAATATTTCTTTTAAAAACACATTTATGTTAATTTTTACACTATTTAGTATTTGGTTTTTGTGAAAATAAAAATATCATGATTACATAAAAAAAATCAATACTAACATGTCATATTAACCATGAAAATTCGTGGAATACATCAACAGTCTCAATTTACATTAATTTTGATATTTATAATATCAATTATTTTAATCTACCATTAATATGGTAATTACTGCATCATCATTGTGTTAGAAATATATTTAATTATTTATTTGTATAAGATTTATAAATAAAATACCATGATTTAGGAAATATTTATATATTTCAAATAAATATTTATTATCCAATTTATCTTATTTATAACCCTATATTAAAAAATTAGTTATGAAACATTAAATTTATCACTTTTAACTTTTCTTAAAACAAAAAAATAATAAATGTCCTATTCTATTCCAAGTGGACCAAAAGGATCATATTTTATTACAAAGGTTTATTTTGGTCGAAATACACTTATCCAACAGAATTAGGACATGTGTTAGGGTAATTATAATATCATTTCTTCAATTAATTACCCTATTTACATTAAAAGTGGTAAATAAAATTCAAAAGTTAATATTCAGAAAAAATTATATTCATCTTATTGAACCACATTTTACTTACTAATTTCAACTGACTCTCTTGGACTTTATAAATTCAATTCACATAAGTGGTAAAATTTTGTTTTATGCGAATTTGCAATTGTTCTGAGAAGGTGGGTAAAAAGATAGTAAATATTTCAATAAAATTTTATATATCTAATTTTATTATAAAATGACTCCAATGAATTAAATTGAACTAATATATGTATTATTCACCTATTTTTATTTTAAAATAAATTTAAATAATAAAATAACTATTTAAATGAAAAAGACTTGTTTTATCTACAACGTAGTGTTTTTCACTATTTATCAAAAATTGAATGTTTTCAAAAAAATACCAAAAATTCACCCAAAGATAATTTATATATTACCAATTCAAAAATTATGTATATTTCACTAAAATAATAACATATCATTTTCATTTATTAATTTAAAACTGATTTTGTTTTGTCAAAACTAGAAAACATGTTTTTAAAAAGTAAATACTATCAAGAGATTGAAATGTATTTATGTTTAATTTCAAAGTGAAATAACTTAAAATGAATTAAAATATATTTAATTATAAAAATTTAATTTAATTATACTTTAAAACCGCTGAAATTCATAATTTTACAATATAAATTATTTCGATAAAAAAATTTGTTTTCAATTTAAACATTGTATTTTTCAATATTCATCAAAATATGAATGTTTTTAGAAAAGTGCCCAAAATATATCCAAACTAAATTTTTATATGCCACATATAATGAAGATTTTTTTTTTGTAAAACTAAGCATATAAAAGTGTAAATTATTGGATTTGAAAATGGTTCTCCATTAAAACCTTGTAAACTTGAATTTTTGGAAAAATACTTATTTTATTTGAATAATTGAATTTTTTCTTATATTATGTCTAAGAAACACATATTATGGAAGTTAAAATTATATAGAATATATAAAATTAAAAATGTTGTTAATACTATTTCTAACTACTTTTTTAATGGCTAGTTTGGTAAATCGTGGTGTGCTCGAACTCGGTGTTGCGGGTAGCGCAAGAAATTGAATTACTTTAGAGAGATAACATGCTATGAAATCATGGGGTGTAACATTCTCTATTCCTTCAATAAAGTGCATCCTAACCATGTTAAATTTTTCTTTGAAAATAAAAGGACAAAAATATGAAATTCCATTGTGGAAAACCCACGTCAAAAATAGTGTTAATGAAATTTAGTCTAAATAATAGTGAAAAGAAAATGAAAAAGTCACTATAAAATTATGATGTCGAATATGAGGTCATTAGTTGTAATTATAGTCACATAATTGGAGAAAAAACCTAAAGTGACTGGGATCATCAATCCTAAACAAGTGAATAATAAATTGGATATTGAGGTCCTCAAAGACAAATATCTATGATGATATAAATATCATCGGTTCAATAAAAAAAATATTATATTAGGATTATAAATTTTTGGTTTTTTGATCCCATCCCTAAAGTTTAAGAATTAATTTCTTTATAGAATAATTGAAAAAAATTACTTGACAAGTAGAGTTCCATCCTTCAACTAACTTCTACCACAAACTCATATTTTACTCCAAAATATTATAGGATTAAAAAATATTCTATTTATCCAAATAGTACAGGGTTATAAAAATAATGAATTTATAATTCATCTTCTAGATCAAAAAATAGTTATTTTATACAAACCAGGACATCATGTAGACCAGTGGTAAGTGATGTAGCCTTATCACCCTTTGGTTGTGGGTTCAAATCTTGCAGACTTGCTGGATACAACAGGTTGTTGCCCAACCTCTGGGTTGTCCTTTTTATAAAAAACCCAATATAATCATAAGAAATGATTTAACAATAACAAATTGTATCCAATGTCTAAATTAATTCATTCTAACATTTAGACTTATTCCAAATACTTTTGTCTAATATCACAGTCGAAAATAAAAAAGGATGTTAAACATATTGATGATTAGTTTTTCCACATAATTACATGCAAATACCTTCATCATGTATTCTCTTAAAACAAGGTAACACAATTAATTAATATAAATCTGTATTGATTACATTCATGATCTCTTATTATTTATAGAATATGAAATGTACTCCTTATATCCAAATACAATGTAAACTCCAACAATGATGGAATAAAGAGACAATTAATTATTTTCAAGGTTGTCAAGAACATGCAATAATTTTTTTCCAAAACAATTATATCTTATTCTAAAATTATTATCTTAGTTTTTGAAACGTAATAAGATTTTATTTACACAAAACATATATTTTCCCAAATGATTATCTTGAAACTATCTCACCCTACTTGGTACAATAAAATCCAAAATGATTAATAAAAACATACTACAATACAATTCTTATATAATTTTTAATTCTTATGACCTGTACATCATTAATACAATTTTAAATGACACACTTTTTTAATAACAACTTAATAACACAAACCATTCCACTTCATCTGTGACAGAGTAATAACATGATTATTATCTAATAACATCTTTGCGGTATACTATAATGATTGGAACATTGATCCATGTAGTGTCCCAACTCTTGGTAGATGAAGCATTGTATATTTGAAACCTTTTTCTTAGCCTTACAATTGTAAACATGGTTTCCTGTTTCTCCACAATTATAACTAACTCCCATTCCTTTCCAGTACATCCTATGATGATTCATTCCACAACAATCACATATGGTAAATTGTTTTTCCCTTCTTCCCTTTATCCATCATTCTTTCTTCCATCATCATCACCTTTGGCTTCTTTTCAAATGCCAAAGGCCTAGAGAATTATTTACTTATCTTATTTACACATGATACTGTTTATTCATATTATGTGAATATTTGGGAGACTATTTCCCTTCTAAATGTTGTCTTAATACCAAGAAATATATGAATCTCTTTATTCTTTGGATCATATGTATTTTTGGAGTTTTCATTCCTTCTACTGGGCACCATTTCTAAATGATGGAATACACTAAGTTAGATCATAGCATAATCTATAATAAAAAATCTAGAAACATTCTCAACATTAATTTAATTTATTCACACATCTAGTCTCATAATCATGAAAATGGTTTTTTTCCAATAAATTTACTTATAAATGTTTCATAATGGTTTCTAATGAAAAGGCGATTTATCCTAAAAATATCCCCAGGGAGTGTTGTGACCAAGAGTGTAGAAAGGCCTATTGTTGTGTACTTGGATACACCTGGTCAATCCCGAAACACCTTGTCTGTGTTTTCACTCCTAGGTACATCTATTCCATAGCTTCCTCAACATGCTCATATCTAGACAAGGATATATTTCTTTGAAAATTAACAAAATCTCTACATTATAAAAATTTTATGATGTTATTCAATACTAATCCTCAAATTTAATCATCGGGTAATATACTCTAATCAGAGTTCTTCTAAATATTTCTTCCAAGGATTGTATTAAACATCATTTGATATAAATTATAATACCCTAACGCTAGTCACCCATAGTCGGTGAATTATTACATAACATTAGCATGACCACAAGAGATCAAGTCTTGAGTGACCGATTAGTTTAGTAGCCTTGAAATTTCATGATACATACATATGTTTTACCATACATTATGAAATATAAAAAAATCAATATTTTTTCCCAATTGAACACACTCATATTTCTTAGCCTTTTCATGAAGGTTAATCATAATATACTTCTCTCATCATGGGAAAAATAAAACATGGAAATGGGTGAGGTCATATGCTCAGTAAGGATAAAAATATAGTCGAAAATATCATAAATAATCGTAATCATTTAAAGAAATTTATATGTATAAATCATAATCCTTTTAAAAATAAAGTTCATCATTATATGGAAAAGGTAAATCGAATAATTCCATTTACTAATTAACATTGAAATTATACTAGTTGGATGATCACATGTAATATCAATAGTTAATTTCGTAATGATAGAATGAATAATGTCATACATCATAACCACATAGTGATGGGGTTCTTCCAAGAGTACAATTAGATATTTCATTACCATGTACCAAGAAAAAAGTTTGTCTCATTAGACTTATTGATGCATCGAGGAGCTATAATGGGCTCCACCTGTCACTTACTAATTCCAATGTATTCCTCACATAAGAAGGATGAAACAGAACATAAATATTCATATTAAAACTAGAAAAAACAAATTAAATATTTTAACCATAACCCAAAGAATTTTATAAAAATAACACATACATAGTCAATCATATCACCAAACATTCAATACATTATTAAATAATGTATAATAATCAATCCACTTCAAATAAGTGTAAAATGTATCAAAGGATGTTGATATAGTTGAAATCAAAATTATTTGAGAGAAATATCTCCTTATTTTTTAAAATCATTTAGTGGTCACATTAATATAAATGAAATCATTTATTTTAAAAATACTATTATAATCTTGTAAGTAATGTTTCCAATGTGTTCTAATGGAGGAAAATATTTGTGCCATATGTATAAGTAAAATAAATTCTTACCTTAATTTATTGAAATGGTCATAATGTACCGTGTTTTGGAAACGACAGAATGATTCCTTCCAGAAAATTTTATAAAATTCAAAAAAGAAGTTATAAATGACTTTAACCCATATTATAGAAAATAGTAATTTTTTTTTGAAATACATTTTTAAGAAACACCAATTTGGATGATAAAGAATTCCCAGTAGATGCTTACGTATAAACACATCAGATAATAAAGTGATTGTAAAATTAACCCTTAATTTGAACATTTCATTAGTCGAGGGTATGTTAATATCTTTTATAATAGATAATTCATTGTTATTAAGTTATAAAAAAACCATGTACTTATATATGATGTCATATATGATCTCCTAATATTACTTTGTTAATAATATTTCAGCAGTATCATTGTTTCAAGTGTTAACTGATTCATTTTCCTTTATATGTTTTTGTACACAAGTTTTGTTTTTTTGTAGATAAGATGTATTTTATTCATACTCAGAATGAAATTATGTTATTAATCATTATTTTTAATCATAAAATTAAAATTATTCTTGAATGGTTTTGATGGGGAATGAATCTCATCGTTTCGTGGAGATAGTAATCTGTACGTATGCACAGGTGACGATATCATTATATTGATAGTGAAATCATATATAATTGGATTTTATAACACATATAAAGAATCATTAACATTTTTTAATTAGTATTTACAACAATTATACTCATTATTATACCCATACATGTAATAAATTATTGAATAACAAACTACACCACGACGTGTAGATGGTAAGCCATTCTTACACACGTATGGTAACTTTTTCATTCATATAGTTGATAGAATAATGAATATGGTTGTACCATATTTATAATAACACTACAATTGTTAGATGGTCCTGATGTAAATTTTTTTTATAGAAACAATGATGAAAAAGGAATTAAAATAAGAAAAGAACTGTAAAAGTGTTGGTGAAATTATTGCCTCTTTTTTGGGTGATTCTTTTTGATTTGTTCAAATGGGATACTTAAGCCAGCATTCTGATCAAAGTATGGGATCTAGTATTATGTGAGGGTAGTGGGTAAGATATTTTATCTGGGTTTGGCCGATCCAAATGGCTTCTAAAGTGTGATTTGAGAGAAGGGGAAGTACCTTTTTATAAGGGAGGTGATTTTAAATTTTAGAGTAGCTTGAAATATTAATTTATTATACAATAAATTACACTATATAAGGATAAAAAATGATTTATTTAGAGTATATGGTGGGGATGCGGCTAAAAACATTCAACCAGTATTTTTGATATAGGTTTAGGTCTCCATATTAACCTTGTCTTTTAGATTTAACTCTTTGTTAAATAGTTTAACTCTTACCATTCATTCCTATATTATTATAATAAATTGTTAATAAACTTACTATAAAATTCCAAGAGAACCCCAAGGGGTTCATTAATGAATTTTCTTCAATTATAAGATCCCTTTGTCCTATCCTTAGTTTTGTAGTAATATTATATCATTTAATAATATAGTTTTTGTTTTAAAAACACATTTATGTCAATTTTGACACTATTTAGTATTTAGTTTTTGTGAAAGTAAAAAAAACATCATTACTTAAAACCAAATGAATTAAATCAATACTAACATGTAATAGTATTTTATAAAATTCATGGAATGCATCAAAAGTTTTAATTTACATATATTTTGATATTTATAAAATCAAATTTTTTAATATTCCATTTATAAGGTTATTACTACACCATCATTGAATAATAAATATATTTAATTATTTAATGTATAAAAATTATAAAAAAAAATACTTCGATGGAGGAAATATTTCTATATTTCTAAAAAATATTTATAGTCGATTTATATTATTCATTACCCAATACTATAAAGTGTTTGTTAATAATCATTAAATTTAACAATTTTGACTTTTCTTTAAATAAATAAATTTCCAAATATAATCCATGCGGACCAAAAGGAACATATTTTATTCCTATGGAAGATTTTGATCGATTTAAAAATATCCAATAGAATTAAGAGAAGTGTTAGGGTAATTATAATTTCATTTTTACCGTCAATTACCCAATATACTTTTAACTATGGTAAAAAGAATTTAAAAATTAATATTCACAAAATATTATTTTCATCCTATTAAACCACATTTTACATACTGATTTCAACCGTGTCTCTATGATTTTTTAAATTCAATTCACATAAGTGGTTAAATTACTTTTTATGTGAATTTTCAAATGTTCCTAGAAGCTGGGTAAAAGACGGTAAAAGTTCAATAAAATTTAATATATCTAATATTATTTTAAAATGACATCAAGGAATTACATTGTAATTAAAATTGTATTATGTAATATTTTGACATTAAAATAATTTTAAATTAAAAAAATTATTTAAATGAAAAATTCAGTTTTAATCTAAAACGTAGTGTTTTTAACTATTCATAAAAAATTGTCTGTTTTAGTAAAATACCAAAAATTTTCCCTAAGATAATTTTGATATTAAAAATTTAAAAATATTTTCTATTTTAAAAATTCAAAACATTGAATTTTTATTAATTTATTTAATATTAATTTCTATTGTCAGAACCTGACATCGCGTTTTTAAAAAGTAAATACAATCAAAATATTGACAGGTTTTTATGGAAAATATAAATTTGAAATTACTTACAGTGACTTGTATTATATAAAATGATAAAATTATAATCTAATTATAATTTAAAACAACTCAATTGCATAATTTAACACTATTAATTATTTCGATTAAAAAAGTTGTTTTCATTTAAAATTTAGTGTTTTTCACTTTTGCATAAAATATGAAATTTATCATAAAAGTACCAAAAAAATATCCAAACTAAATTCATATATCCCAAATTTAAAGAATAAGTTTATTTTGACAAATGAAATATATAAAAATGTCAAATATTTGATATAAGAATGGTTCTCCATTAAGGGGTAGTAAGAATGAATTTTTTGAAAAAAAAACTGATTTTATCTGAAAATTTGAATTTAATCTTATATTATGACTAATAATTAAATAATATTGATGTTAAAATTATATAAATTATATAAAATACAAATTTATGTTAATACTATTCATACTCGCTTTTTTATTGGCTAGTTTGGAAAGTCGTGGTGCGCTAAAACTCGATGTTTCTTATAGCACAAGCTATTGAATCACTTTAAAGAGATAATGTGCTGTGAAATATTGAGGTGTTAGATATTTAAATTTTTTCCAAAAAAAACTAAACATTACTTAATCTACTAATTTCATTAAACATTAATATTTTACAAAAAATCCAAAAACATTTTCCTTGAATGTTTCTATGTATAAAATTTTCTCTGGAAAATGCTTTCACACAAGATAAACATCCAATAGAAACATTTAGACACAAACTATGTGTTCTTATTACTCAATGATTCAATGAAGTTACTCAAGGACATTAGTGATTCATGAAAAATAATGATTAAAATAATTTCATTAGGGTCTTTAGAGAATATTTCTCACATAATCGATTTTATTAGAGGTCTATTTATGCATTTTCATGTTATCTGCATTAGGGAATAATATTAAAAGGAAAAAATCACCTTCAAACAATGTTTCACCATCATTTTCACTGTAATCCACCATTATATAATTCATGACATCGCTTGTAATTATTTCTACACAATAATTCATAACATAACTTCTATGGGGGACTTCATGTAAAAATTATATATATTCTATAAAATATAGTTCAAAAAACCCATTATTATATAGATATATTTTACATTCAAGAATTTGTTATGAATTTTCTCTTACAACATGAATCTTGAATTATCCCTTTTCTAAAAGAGACTTTCTAGAGTTAACATGACATTCAAGAATAACATTCCACGTCTATATCATTAACTCTAAAACATATGGAAGAATAATTTTATATAATATCATACATTCATGAGAATACATACTCATAAAAAAAATTTCATAGAGAACTATAAACTTCTCCTACATTTTAACCATCACATTTAAACTATGAAACCAATATTTTGATAATCCCCAAACATATCCAAACACTTTTATTATCAATAATTTTATGGATTCAACTTCTAAATCAATATAATATAATTATCCACATTATTTAATTCATATGTTCATAGTTTACCTTTTGAGTTTATAAAAATAAACTTATGAATATTATAATGAATTATATGATCTTCTCACACCATTAAGATTTATTTCATCAAGATCTGTAAATGCTATTCTCAAGAACATCCTATAACAAAAAAAATTATCTTTTAGGAAAGTGTTAATTAATTGATGGTACTCCACCCATTTTATTTCAACCTTGTGAATTTTTTATTAGTATTCTTTTGGATTGTATTGTAATACATTCTAAATTGTCAAGATGTTTACCACTACCCATTAGTGGGTGAGATTAATACATCGTAATCATTCAATGATATATGGATTAGAAAATTATTCATTCACATAATTGACATATATATGGATACATTATCAAATATTTGAAACAAATACAATATACATACTTTATGTTGTAAAAATTTTGTTATATGAAAAAAAATAGATAGATATATTGACCATAAATTAATTTAAAATACATATGAAACTTTATATAAAATATTTCAGAGTACAAATATTTATTTTAGATTACCATATTTTTAATGATGATAAGTCTTTAAATTGGTGCTTGGTATAACCATAACATATTAAAATAATATATGTAACTACAATGTATATCAAGGATATCATTCATATATAATTGAAATTAAAATAATTTAATCTTTACAATGCCAATTTTTACAATAATTACGAAATTATAAATTTTGTAATAATATAAAATGGAATTGAACCATTCCAAACATTAATTTAGATACACCACTACACAAAATATTATATCATTAAAATTCCCATAAAAATAAAAATGAAATCCATAGTGACATTCATCCATTTCTTTATTGTTATGGGTAATATTTTTATTATCCCCATAGTTTTTTTATTTCCATCTCTGTCCTATAGGAAGACCTAAAATAACCACATAAACTTCATAATCATATAATTCATCATAAACTTCTAGAATTTATCCTTATGATATTTTTGGGAATCCTTTGAATTAGTGTCATATTTTTTATCAATACATAGAGAATATTCCCAAATTTATGTGGTGAAAAATCTAGTAAAATGTGGAAATAATGATTGTGGGGTAATTATTGTTGATTAAATCTCATAGGGTTCACAATGGTGATGTATTTAATGAATAATTTAGTGTATTGAAAAATATATATCTTTACATCAATTTTTGATTTTTTAAAATAAAAGGAAAATATTTAATAGAGGATGACTACTCAAACATACAGAAAAGTTATTTTTGAATAACATATAAATGAAAATGTGGTGCTCCATGAAGTATTGAAGTAATTTTTTTTAATTTTATTATTATTCTATTTCATTTCAGATGATCATATTACTTGTTGCAATAACTGAGTAATTTTTATAACTAACATCAAATGTTTTTTGTAAGAAATATTCCTCACAAGAATGGTTCTATATACCAATAATTATTTTAACCATTATTATTGTAACTGGGATACTATCTTATATAGTAATCATTTTGGGTTTTGTAACCATGTGTTTTTCCAATGTAATAGTAAATATCCATTGAGTGGTTGTAAGACAATGTAATTTTATGTGTAAAAACCATTACTATATTCGAGGTATTTATATCCCTCAACTGAATCACTTTTTATTTTTTGTTCCAGGTATGGTCAAGTGTTTTATAAAATTTGGTAGTTATATAGGGTGTTGTGGTATGGAAAAGTGGTGTTGTTCCATTATAAATCTTGTTACAGTGTGGATGATGTATCTACAATATTGAGAGTTTTGTGATTCTTCCATTTTCGAGGGAGCTATGATATATAAATAATTGCAAGAACATAGAGGATTGAGTTTATGTTTATGAGGCTATACCAAATATGGAATGGAAATGTGTTGGGGATGAGAATCCGATTGGAGTAGGTTTTGATGTCTATATGATTTGAGGGGTATCTATGATATATAGAATAGGATGAACTATACCAATATCCATACAAAATATGATCTGGGTGAGGTATTTTCCTTAGATTCAAGAGACTAGTTCACAGTGGGTGAAAATGAAATTGTCTCCTAAAATATGTCACGATTTTCCACTTTTTAGCTTTTTTTAAATGTGTAATTATTGGTTATCTTGTGTTCCTTTGTCTCCCAAACATAAATATATTGAACTGATATTTTTTTATTGCAAACTTCTACCACTCAACTCGAATATGATGCTCTGGATTTTGAGTTTCTAAAGAGAGTATTTTTACACCCTTCAAACACTCATTTTATTATATTGATGTACTAGTAGAGGTAATTGATCATTGTATAAAATTTCACCATGAAAATCCTCCGCATTGACTATATGTTTTATGTTCCCAATAAAGTTGACTCCTTGATCATGTGATTAATGGAAGTAGGATATGTAATTTATCTCCTAATAATTAAAACCCTGATTCCATACGTCAACTGATGTGTATTTTCTGTTTTGTTTACACCTTTTATTATGATGAGTTAATGATTTTTTGATAGGCATTATATTTGTGAACTAATTCCTATTTTAAAAGGCCATGGAAATATTTTTTGATTTCGGAATAGTAAGTCTTATAAATAGTTTTGTTTAATTCAAATAAAGATGTTTTTAAATTATTGTTGATTTTCAAAAGATTGAATTTGATAAAAAACAATTATTTAATTTTGAAATTGAAAATTCATGTCAAAACATCGATATAATAAAATTGAAGTATGAATGATGAATTTATATTAAATATATGCATTATTTATTGATTGATTGAGGCACATTTGAGACTGAGTAGTTAGTTGGTGGTTAGGGAAATAACAATATGACTATAACTCCCTAGAAATAGATTGGTGATGAAAATTATATCGAATTGATATTCATCATTATTTCCCCTATAGAGGATGTTGATTAATTATATCACAATGTAATAAACCATAGAGATTTGGACACGCAAATTGAGATGTAATTATTTAATAATTTTTATGAGAATGTTATGTCTAGAAAATTATAATCCAATAAGTCTATAACTATATTTAATTGATTTATTTTATTGTTACATGTTATATACAATAGATGTTTTTTATTTATTCCCTTGATATATGAAATGTTTTATTAAATACATCATTGAAATATATTATATATAGTCATTTTAAAATACAATTTTGATGGAAATTGTGAAAATTATTTTCCATGCCTTATATTTAATTAATTTTATGCTTAAATGGTATATTTTTATTAGAACAACATTTGGAACACACAGTGAGATCCAACTTGGATACTATTTATCAACCCATATCTTTTCCTACAAGAATTTGTAGATCTTGTTATACGAGGTCTAAGAGGAGGGAAAGATCCCCTCATATGTTGAGGTAATTCTTGATTTATATGTTCATGGAGTGATTTCGGTGAGTGGTGAAGTTATAGTCCACTTGTTACATGGGATTTGTGAGACCGTTCTTGATGAATATTTTTTTTAATTTTGATTATGTATTATTTTGAAAACATTATCTAACATCATGTTTTATTTTTCTCATTATTATGTGTTCGTAATAAAAAAATTTGATTTATTTGTCTTCAGTTGTAATATTTTGATTGTTTTTTATTTTTGAAAAAAATTCCATTGAATATTAGTTGTTTTCATGAGATATTTTCCAAACTATGGGGATGAGGAACACCCTTTGTGATATGATAGTGCCAAGTCATACATTAGTGTATAGGGTTATCAATCATAGTTCATGAACATTTATACAATAGAAGGATGGGTGTCTTTACGTGATATGAGTTTGATGTTTGGGATGTGAATGTATATAAGAGGTATTATTTTATCTAGATTAGTTATTTATACAAGAGTATAGATGGTTTCCTCTAATCGTATAGATAATTATATTAGCATGTGTGAATTTGAAATGTTTCCTCAAAAAAGAAAATGATATGATTGTATTCTTATTACAATATATATATGTGTGTTTTTATATTCTTGAATAATTAGTCCAACTATGGAATTAATATTCATGTATATATTTATTGAGTTAATGATATGATTATCCTTTCTGATGTTTTTCAATTTCCTTCTAATAATGTGCAGAATCATTACCCAATTGTTTTTTGAATAGGCTTCATAAGGTCGATGATTATGAACTTAAATAAGAGAACCCTCATATTTTTTATATCATCATTGATAAATATGCATACAATGTCTAAGACATGACATAGGCTCTATCAACCATTCATATTCACGATCCAGTTTTGGAACCATTATGATATGATATTAATAATCATACTAAAGAGTTTTTTTTTTCAAAGAAACTACCATCATCAAAATGTTTGAATTCATATTAATAGGTTGTAAATTATTTTAAAAACAATGACATACCTTTTAATTTCATAGAAATTAAAAATGAAATATATGTTAAATGTGCTTACATTGAACTCGATGTTCCCAGAGGTGTGTTGAAAAAATCAATGGTTACAAAAAATAAACATGAATTAACGAAGTGGAATTTCATTAGAATTTATTTCACAGATATTTTCTATCCAGAATCGATGTTATTAGTAAATTATCTTGAGTATTTCATCCTCTATGAAGGAAATAGAACCATTAAAATTTAGGAAAAACAATTTTATGAAAATGTTTAGTCCTCTTCTAATACAATAATTAAATAGAAGATAGTGGTTCAAAGGACAAATATGGGTCATCATCCTAATAATAAATATAGGGCATTCATTTTGAATATCACTTCATATGCTAATGTGTTGCATAGAGTGTTGATTTCTAAGCATGATATGGCGGGTAATTTAGTGTTGAAAAGTTCCTCTCATACTCCAAATTGATTTTTTTATTGTATTAAAGTAAATAGAATGTGTCATGAGACTAATAATGAATTATGGTTTCATGAATCATCATGAACATCAATTATTTTATCTGATAATAATGTATTTTCTTCTAATGTGGAAATGCCGGTCAATGAAAATTTGTTTTCTCTAAGGCACCATGAATTGTATTTTTTTGTTCACTCTGGACATGAATAGTAGTTATACCATATATTTTCTCACACACATTGATGAAAATAATTAATAAAACAAAAAGTATTTTGTTTCAAAATGATTCCTCAGAAACTATTGGTTTTTAACCACAATCTTCCAGAATATATATTCTTTACATAGTGAAAGAGTCTCATGAGAAAGATAACTTGGGTTTATAAATAAGGAGAGGTGAGACCACTATAACTTCATCTTTAGTGACTAATTTATTTGTTTCCCGTTCATAAAATTCATTTTTATTGATTTTTTTGTGAATCAAATAAGCATTAATGTAGAGCTTATATCTTATGTGATGGATGTTGATATGATTGTCCAAATAAATACTATATAAGGTCTCTGGTTCCCAAATTGTGTCTTTTTGTTATCATATATTGATTTACCTATGGATTTTTTATTCCTTAACATGAAACCTGTAGATTTACTTTATGGGACTGATTTGTGGATTAACCATCAATCGCAGAATAAATGCTACCATCAGTGAGTGACAATTATTTCCCCCTATGTGGTGTACTGTATTTTCCATGTAGAGTAGGAACAATGTTTTAGATTGTATGAACATCATTTTCTATAGTAATGTGAGATAATATTAATTTTTCATATTGATCATGAGCGAAAATCATTGAGGGGTTTCGTTCCTATAATTTTCACAATTTTCCATGATGAGTTTTTATATGAAATTTAAATATTTCCATCAATATGGGATGCGATGTTTTGGGATGAGTTTTAACTAGGAATGAATCATTTATCATTTTCATGCTTTTATATAAAACATGTTGGATTTATTTGTGTTGAAAAATATATAACATTATTTAATTGATAAATGATTCATATCATTGTGCTGGTCTCTATAGAATTAACCGGATTTTTTTTAATTAATATTGAAATAAAATACAACTATTGTGTTTATCACCTAAAAATAAATTAGTTAACTATAAATCATAGGTATCTAGTTCCATTAATTTTGGATTTTTTATGAAGAGTTAAAATTTTATAAGTAATTCTAGATAAATGATCACTGTTCTAGTTATCACTATTTGGGAATTGAAGGATTTGATATTCCAATGACTACCATCAAAATAATGTATGACCATAATGGGTACATTATTATGGTTTTTGGACTCTACAATACTTTTATTGTCTTTATTCCATAGAGGAATAGTATGTTACATGATTTCCAGGAATGGTTAAAGATTGTATTTTTTTTGAAATCTTTTTTTATTATAAAATTGAGGAGTATCATGTTCAGTATCTCAGAGCGGTTCAAGAATCATCAAAGGATCATCCAATTTGTTTAATTCTATTGAAATTTTAATTTTGGATTCTAGAAGAGATGTTCCTAGGACACATTTTTTCCTTAAATGTTATTTTCATTTATCCTATATAGGTGAATTATATTATAACATGGTATCAACCATATATTTACTGCTATATTGGTACCATCTTTGATTTAGAAAGATATTACCACCAATTCTAAATGGTTTCACAATGTTATATTGTCTAATGAACATTCTCACTTAAAAAAGATTGTTTCTATTATGATATGTCAAATTTCTATATTCCTTAAATATTTTGAACTACCTTTTTTACATCTATGCTAGTGCTGACACTTCCAGAGGTTGGACAGGTCTTCATGATCTTTTATGAAACGTTTTGTTTTGGGTTGGGTTATGTTATCGTTTAGGGTGATAAAGTGGTCGATTACAGTTCCAAAAAGTGCAATCCATAAAAAAATAATTATCTTACTACTGAAATTGAACTCATAGCCATGACACATTTTATTATGTGTTAGAATCAATACCATTTTGGTTAACATAATACCATTTATTCAGTTTTTAAAATTCAAAGTTATTTTTTATTTTGAAAATTATTTGATCCACTGAAATAGGAATTTGGTCGAGGTCCTGTAGTATATTGATTTCAAAATTTCATAATCCCATAAAATGGACAATTCCATATTGGATTCCAAGATCACTAAAATTTTTATTAATGATACAAATGAATAACTATATGAGTAGAAGCATTTGGATATCCTTTCTCACAAGCATAATGGTGTTAGAATAGATGATTCTATGATAGTTCTTAAATTCATATAGATTAAATCATCTCCACATGAGAGGATTCTTCAATGTAAATATCTTAATGATGAATTCCATTGATATATGAAAAAAATTTATTATTGGGAGACAAATTGTGGATGGTTTCACAATTATGAGGGTATTATCTACTTCTAGTATAAGTACGTCGTCCCCTTTCCAATGATAATGTCAACAATGGGGGATTTCGATAATATCTAGTTGATGATACACAGTTTTATCATGACGATATTATATAATATGTCTAATATTTTTTGAAGGCAAAATGATATAATACCTTGTTTATTTTGTTTCTCAGGATTACACATATCGTAGGTTATAATCGATCACCATAGATCATTATGATTTATTCATCCCCTTCCAGTGCTACCATGGAGGTGTGATGAAATTTCCTAGATGTTTTGGTTGGTCTGGCCCATACCCTTAAAGGGGAGAATGTGTTATTGGTATTGAACAGTTGAGTGAGAAAATATGATTACCTTATACCCCTCAACGATACAACTGATGATGGGGATTTGGGATTCTTATTTGTGGAAGAGATCATCATATTTTACATAGATTCATTTCTTAATGATTCTGATATGTATTATTATTTCACATTTCATTTGTATACAATCCTCTAGTAGGTGACAAGATCTAATGTAAGATTGACCAAGATATACCATCCATAAAATTATTGACAATGATAATGATTTATATAAAACACCGAAGATAATTTTTATGTTTTCATTATAAACATTAGTGACGTGTGGGAAATGCACTTGGGACTATTTGAGTATTCCTAATAAAATAGTTAATAGTCATACATCCTTATAGAACCCTTTGAGGACATTTAGGCCCATTCATGTATATATTAATTATGTTGTTTGGAGATTGGTGAAGCTTCCCGGTTTGAACATAATTTGTACTAGGAGATGATAGAAAATATTCAATTGATTTATTAGAGGAATGTGATGACACACATTAATTATAAATCATATGATTACCATTTTAGATTCAATTTAGGGATTTATATTTTTGAATAATTGGTTTTGATATTTTCAATTTAGTTGAGTCACTAATGGATTAGAAAATAGTGATGTCTTGAATAAAGATATGTATGACATTTGAGTTTTTTAGTCAAATCGGAATGTTGGAATATTGTTTGGGTTTACCACCTTATTTTCTAATGATTCATAACATATAATACATGTTGCAATATTGATTTAATATCATTATCCCATATAATGTGTTGATGTTGGAATACAATGATATTGATCCTAATTTATTCATAATTGAGTAGCCATTTGGATTAATTATTCTGAGATGAAGCTTATTCTTGGGATTCACATATATTTGGATTAAAATTTATGGTAGCACAGATCTAGTTCACATGATTATTGAGATCTTGGGGAACTGATGTGTTGCTAGTGGTCTAATATTGTATATTTGAAATTTAATTGATTAGTATTCTATTGGAAGAAATCGTTTATGTTGTTAATTTTATAAAATCATGTTACCTGTTTTCTAGTATTGGAATCCCTTAACATCAATCACCATTTGTTTGGGAGTTTTTAGGACCATTATAATAATTTTAAAATAGTATTTTTAAATATGTTTTCATTGTCTAAGAGTGGGGATATAGAACAGGGAATCTAGTCATGACATGGATGATCTAGCATTGGAATTTGGAGTTCTGATACTTCAACATTTTCTGAAATGTATTGGCATGTAAATTAAAGTTGTGGTGTGGTGAAATGGGGTGAGTTTTTTGAGTCTTGACTAATTCTATAATTGTTTTACTATATATGGTAGCTGAAAAATAGTGGGAGATTCATTTTCAAAAAATATTTGGTGGTTGTTGTGACTTGGTGTATGGGATACACCATAGGCATGACCCATGTAAATATAATATGTGTGATTTATTTTCTTTGGATTCAGAAGAATAATTGGAAGTGAGGGTATTCTGGTGCGGTATCCTTCATTATGACATGGTCTGAACCTGTTTTTTAAATTTCTCTAATATGGACTTGTTGGACGAGGAATGGTCCTTTGTTTTCTAAAAAACACAAACACCCAATTTTATATTATAATCTCCTACCACTAGAGTTTAATTTAACCCATTGGATTTAGAGGCTCACGAAATACTATTTTGACCCCCATACCTATCATCAAATAAAATCGATGTGTCTATGGTTGTGATTGATGATCCACTAGGATTTATCCCAGAACTCCCTCACTATCAACTTTTTGTTAATAGTTCCCAATATGGATGATTTATTAATCATGTGATTAAATGTGTGTTTTTTTGTAAGGATTACCTTATAATTGAAAACACTATTTCATTAATGAATTGATACATATATTTAATTTTTATCAAAACATTGAATCTTAATAATTTGATTATTATCTTTATTATATAATGTATTGATATATCATTTATATATTTCATAAGAAATCATCTTTGACTAAAATTATGAAAATTATTCTCTAATTGTTATCATTATTTATTTTAAATATAAATTGGTTTTTTATATGAGAATTTCTCATCAAAAAATGGGTGTGATCATTCATGGGTATTGTTTCTCATACCCTTCCACTTTCATCTAGAATTTATAGATCATCATATTCTTGGTCCATAAAAGTGGATTACACGGCTCAAATGTTGTAGGTTTGTTTGATTTATAAGATCATTGAGTGATGATGATGAATGCGGGAGATATTATTCACTAATTACATAGGGATTTTGATTCCTTGACTTGATGGAGTATTAATTTTTCTTTTGGTTTTCTCATTTTTTTTAAATAATTATCTAACTTATTATGGTAAATTTCTCCATGATGGTTTTTTGGAATACAAAAAAATCATTAAATTATTGTATACTATATGATAATGATTGTCTTTTACCATGGAAAAACCTCTTACAATAACTCATAGTTTATACAACCAATAGTATCCAACAATTAGAGATTATTAAAGAACATTGGGTTTAGTATAAGTGATCTTAGTTATCTATATACTAGGTGAATTAGGTTGGTTTGTGGTTGAAGTCATCATTATCTATGTTTTTAGTCATGATCCATGATTTTTATAAATATAATTTGTGTATATTTAACCATTGTCATATAAAATGTTTTCATCAATCAAATATTCAATTGAAAGGATGAGATTTTTATGTATCATGCCTTAGTGAAATTTTTAGGGAGAGTCACATTTATGGGTGATTAAATTTGGACCTATCTATAGTTAAATTGGATGTTCTATGATTCATGTTTATATAATATTATTTCATAACTCCGTGAGTTAAATATATCTTCATAATGATAAAATTTAGATGAGTTTCCATTAATATTTTTCAGAGATTAAATTTTATACTATCTATGATATTAATTAATATTTTCTACTAAAGATAGTGGTTGAATGAAATATTCAGTAATGACATAAAAATCACTTTTAAATTATTCATATAAAATATTAATTCTGAAAAAAAATATTATACATTCAACGATGTTTTTATAATGTAATTATCACAAAATAAAAAATCATGTTGTGAAGAAGTAAAAGTTTTCAAGATATGATATTTGATATGTTATTATATTTTCATTATTTAAAATTCATTTTTAAGTTGATCAATTTAAGGGAGATATATGATATGGTTGATCATTATTTTGTGTTAAAAATTATACAGAGAAGAAAGAGTTTGAAAAATAAATGTTTTTTCACCATGGAGTAGAATGGTATATCATTTATTTTTTAATATACAATCCAATTTGAAATTCTATGGTAGTATGGATTACATATATATTTTATATATGATTTTACAAACATGTGGATAACTAGATATATGTATCATCAAAATGGGTGCACTCCTAACATCCATGAGAGAAGATATAAATAGTGACATCCATATTAAATTATAAATATGATCTCACATATATAATTTTATATCTTCTATAATAAGTGAATAATTAAATAGAGGCTCTTTAAATATATTTTAGTACATATTTTTGATGTGATAGAGAGAAATTGATAGAAGAGTTAGTTTTCTAAATACCATCAATATGGCCTTAGAAAGAAAAATATTAATGAAGAACCATCTTGAAGATCTATAATGTATGATGAGGAATACATCTATAGTAAAATAAATAGATATAAGATGGTATTATAGTAAATTATCTTAAAATTAATAATTTAATACTTAAACTATAAATTAGAAGAATAATTTTCATCATGATATATCCAGACCATTCATTGTAAAAAATAATCCATTGACATAAACAACACTTCTAAATAAATCATTAAATTAAATCATTAAAGAATTTGATATTTATTGACGATGGATCTATATATCATTAATATGTTGGTATCCTATCATGAAAAATTCAGCGATTAATGAGGAATTTAGAGTACTTTTTTTTGGATTTTTAACGTTCCAACCAAAAATAGTTGTAAGGTAATTGACCCAAGATAAGATTGACCTCACCTAAATAAAATTTATTTTTTTATTGTCATTCATATATATACTTTTGATTCCACTCTCTAATGATTATCCATTTAAGGTGAAATATGTAAAATTTAGTGAGTGTTGTATTATTTCATTACTAAAACTATACAATATATAGTATCATAGTGTGGGTAATGAAATCCATTGATAATACTTGATAATGTTGATGGTAAATTTGATAAGTAATCAAAAAATTGAATGATCATATTTCTAACACACATGGTAAAAAAA
Organism: Viscum album; assembly: GCA_963277665.1. NCBI lineage: Eukaryota > Viridiplantae > Streptophyta > Magnoliopsida > Santalales > Viscaceae > Viscum > Viscum album. Next base: position 1,207,489,768 of record OY728140.1, read on the forward strand.
ATAAATAGATAACTACGATATATGAACCAAAAAGTTATAAAATGGCTACACACAAATTCCCAACCACTCCTATGGTGGTTTCAGGTTTAAACATGTTTTACCATTTCATGTTGTTCTAACAGTTTGATTAATTATAGGAGTATTTTTTTGAGTTCATGAACCAATGCTGGAAATAATAGTGATACTATTTATTATGGGAACAAATTTCAAAATGTTTAAAAATGAGGTCAAGAATTATTTCGAAGAAATTGTTAATTTTTTATATAATTTTCCAGGAAATTGGATTATTTTTTAATGATATTATGGAACAATAGTTTAATTATAATAATTAATCCAATAGATTTATGTTTCCTTTAATGAAAAAATTAGAGTAAGATATAAAATAATATACACACATGAATATCATGCTATAGAAATTACTACAATGATTTGTGGATAAAACATAACGATATGAATGAAATGGACTCCAGAGGTAAAATGAGTGATCTTAGTGAGGATGAATCCCATAAAAATTCATCAACATCCTATAGAAGTAATTAATGGGGATGTACTCTCCAACTAACATCACCAATTAAAAATAAATTTATATTTTTCATCTAAACCCATATTTATATAAATAATATGACTCCAATGCATTAGGAATAATTATTGATTTGAAATGTAGATATGATAATGGAAAATATATTATAACATGATCAGGTTTTAAATATTGGTTGCATTCGTTCATGGGATAAGATGGAGAGCTGACCATTTGAGAGACGATGAATGAATGATAAGTCATAAATGATTTTTATTAAGCAGTCATTGATGATCTGGTACTGTAAAATAAATGGATGAAACGAATATATATTATCATAAAATATTATATAAAAAATATGGGATAAAATTTAAAGGAAAAAAGGGAAATGGAAAAAATATATCTCCCAATAAACATGGAAAAATCACTCTAACAAAGGTAATAAAGGAATGAATTGTCCATATAAAAACATAAGTTGAGTAGTAGAGAAAATTAAAAGAAGAAACCACATCATGTATGAATTTTTATGTAAATACCCATTCAACTAAAATATAGATACTACATACAATAAGATTAATATTCATTACATTAAAGAAACACACATATGAGGATCGTAAAGCTATATTTCCTTTGAAAACATGGAAAAAAACAAGTCGGAAAGTGAACTATGTCACCATCCATTAGGTTCTTATTAACATGAACCCTTCATATACATATCATGCACGATAATTTTCTCCATATACTACATAGAGGAATCATAATAATGAAATATGTCAAGTTCTCATAAAGGGAAAACAACAGAGATATCGATATTACAAGAGAATACATATATGAGAACTTGAGAATAACTTTTGAAAACTATAACCTATAAATCATATATCATACTAATTATTAATGATATAAACATGGAATTATATGTGGTATGATTAATAATGGATTTATTTAACATGATACTCCAGATCATAACATTGGAATAAGACATTGATTTTTTTAAATACATAGTCATAGAAAATATTATATCAAGGATATCCACCAAAATAATCATAACATGGTTAGCATGTGAAAACCAAAAATATACTATAATCATAATTTGGATAACCTCCCAAGATAACCTATTTAAGTCTTGGGATAACCGCTGATGTAACCACTTTTGGTATTGGGAAAAATTCTCATGAAACCCTTTAGCACAAATAAAATTAACCATTACACAATGCATTGAAAGAAGATATATTTCCCACCCATCACATAATCCATAAATGGTTTATGTAATAGTATCATATAAATTCCATCAATTGTGAACCCATGAAAAGTAATGGGTTTCCTAAAATAATACATCTTATTGTAAATCATGGTGATTAAATGGGTTACGTATTTATTTCATAAATATATCATAACATAACAGATGGAAAAGATATGGGTTTAAAAAAAATTAATTCATTGTAATAAAAAAAATTATGGAATGAATATTAATCGTATCCTATGAAAATATCCCCAATAAATTATAAAGAACATCATAATATTTCAACACATATTGAAATTCATTTGGAAAGAGAAATCACATGGAATTTTTCTCAAGGATGATAGACATTACACTATAAAAAACACTTTTGAAAACATAAAACACTTTCAAAATCATTTTATTTGAATATATAAACTGAAACATATAATATAATATAAATAAAATTTAGTGGTCATGATAGAAGAAAATATATTTCATGTACTATGATTTAAAACAATTTTCATTCCACATTTTCGGAATAAAAAAAATGGGTACTATTCTTGAAAATAACAAGATGATTGATTTTAAAATATTTTTTTGAAAATAATAAAATTAATTTTTTTTTCAATAAATCCGTATAAGAAATTTACAACATTATTTAAAACATTTTATGAAAACATGGATATGATGAAAAAATGGATTCATACTGAAGAGATAAATAAAGTTAACTTACATTAAAAAAACTAGTATTGAAAATAGAGTATATACATAGTGTAAAATGAAGGTAAAAAAACAATTATCAAGGAATTAATATAGTATAAAAACTGCACAATTTTATTGAGAGATGTAACATATCCTTCATCATTATAATCATAACCATAAAAATCCTGATAATTGATGAGATTTTACTATGAAACCAATACCACTATTATAAGACTAAATCATAATAAAAATTAATGAAAAAAATTCTATGAAACATAAAATATCTTAAAAAATAAATTCATCATATTAAATTTCAAATAGGGTGTATATAAACCTCATAAAAGAATATTGTATCATAACACAATATAAGTCATAAAGAAAGAAAATTGAGGCAAAATCCCTTAATATAAGTGCTTCCTTCCTGTGTACAAGTTCAAAAATCATTGTATAATAAATTTATATATATTATAAATATAATAAGAAATTATAAATAAATATGTCACTCCATGTTTTATTTATATATATTCTGTTGTTGTAGTGTTATTATCAATTCCATGCTAAAGTCACATTTCTAGCAATAACTTCATTTTTTCCTGTCTTTTGGAATTTTTTTTTGTAATCATACATTGATCATGGGAGAACAATATCTAGAAAATTAATAATGATATCAATATAATATATATACAATAAATATGAATTTACAAGGATCCATAAAAGTGAATGGTTTAAAATGAAATACACTGTTCATGGAGAAGGTAGACCATACATACAAATGATTGTTGTTCACATTTTCTAGACAGATTGAAAGAAAGAAATATAAATAATATATTATCCTGATATAATAATTTTTCTGTAATATCTATCACATATTTTAATTAAACTCTTCATTATTATCTATTTAAATGGCCTGAAGGCCTTCATTTTTTTTCATTTTTTATAATCCCACATTTATGGATTGAAGGGGAACCTTTGACATACCATATAGGCTTCATGGAATTACATGACTTAAAGGTGATAATGGAATTAATCCCAAAATATTACAAATTTTAACTAAAACTCCCCTCCAACTACATTGTTATTAGCCTTCTACCTTCAAATTGTTTTTTGCTGGCTATCCTATGCAGTGTTTAACATGCCTGGTAACAATGGAAATTTCTATAACCTTTTTTTTTTCAAATACGTTTTCTTTACTATGGTAAATGTTCTTGATCTAAATCCCCATATAGGGCATGTTCCTTTTGTATAATATGTTTGGTTTATGTCTATACATGATCTGTCTCGAGGGATATTATGTGGACCAAAGGACTTGATGTGGCCTGAATACCTTGCTGACCTGAAGGTTTGGGTGCCCCAAATCAAGGGTAATGTGTGAACAAATTATATCTCTTCACGAGGTGGAAGTCTACCACACACACGAACAATGTTATCGTATTCCCATTAATGTTATGGAAGAATGATATATTTAATATCATATATATCATATATAAGCATTAAATCTACCATTATATCCATTTTTTAGAGTTTGTGAATTAAAAAAAATAACATCGGGTTGTGTGGTGGCAGTCTTCCATACCCATGATGAACAATTTCTTATCCAAATTGTAGTTAGTGGATATGGTTATAGTTTATTTACACAATATATTGACTTATATTAATATAGATGATACCGGGGTTATTAAATTTCCAGGTTTTAAAATAATTGAATGAGGATGAAGAGGAAATAAAAAAAATGATCATTGAAAAAAAAGATACATCTTTTTAAGTAACCACATAAAGTTTAATCCAAAATCCATCCTATAAAGGATTTAATATGAAAATAAGTATTACAAGATTATTGGAGGGAATTTAAAAATGATATTTGTATAGTTAATGGCTCATCCAAAGGGTTCTGGATGTTCTAACCAGAGAAAAGAGGGGATGTAATTTTATAAGTGAGGTGAGTGACACTATTATTTTTTTAATGTAAAACTATTAAATACATTTTACATAATGAAAAATTAAAAAAAATGCACAATTATTGAGCCATAGACTTGATAATTTATAAATAAGTCATAAATTTGGTGTTGGACTTGATTTGGGTGACTTTTATCCTATAATATTTTAGTTTAATCCCTTTATATTCCTCTTTTATCACTAACTATAGTAAATAAATTTTTCCTCTTTTATCACTAACTATAGTAAATAAATATTTCCTATTTTCACTATCCATTTTGGTAAATACAACTTGTTGATATTAGTAAAAAAATATAATTTATGACTATTATAAATATTTAATAATTTTTTAAATACTATTTAATTTTTTTTGATATATTAATTTAAATTACTTCCACATACAAAATCAGAATATGCATTTTCAAGGAGAAAATATAAATAATTTTAGAAACATTTAATAACAAAATTAATTTTTAAATTGATTCAAATAAAATAAATTTAATTATTAATTATATAATTTAAATAATTATTTAATGAAATTTTTTAAAAAGAATTAACCATATAAATGTTTAATTGAAAAGGAAATTTTTAATAAAAACTAGTATTTTTTACAATTCAATGAAAAATAAATCTTCTTATTGAAATTTTAAAATTTACCTTAAGATAATTTCTTATTTTGTATTTCAAAAATTAGATTAATTATTCAAAATATGCAATTTTTAGTGGAATAAATTAAAATTTTATTTTTTTTAAAATACAATAACAACATTTTGTAGATGATAAAATTAATTTATCATATACATACTTTCTAAATATCATTTATTTTTTATCAATATGTAATCATTTTATAAAACCATTATAATTAAGTTTAAAAAATTAGTAATTATTATTAATACAACCATGATTAAAGGCCTATTTATAGAAGTCTCATTTAAATAATAATATTAATAATTATATTGATTTTTTTAAACATAGTGTCCTATGTAACACATTATAAAAACAATGTAGTGTGTAATGAAATATAGACAAGGTTTTTCTTGTATCTCAAGATAAAATATGATTTCATGTATTGAAATATATATAATAACGTTATTTTATTCAAAGAAATCATTAAAATGTTGTAAATAACATTATACACCCATTAAAATGAATTTCTATCTAAAAAAATTTATGACAACGATATAGAAAATTGAGGATGCTTCGTATACATCATATCCTCTAGTTCGCATTTCCATAACATGATTTCTATTTTTCAAAAAACTATTTACCATGTTAGTGGTATTTTCTCCTATAACTTTCTCGATGTGATCTAGTATATCCAAAAAAAATCTTCATAAGACTGATCTTTCTATTGTAGTATAATCTCTATGATAAATACATTTTAAGGATTAGATATGTATGTAAATTATAGATATACATGGAACACATAATGAATTTGAGAGAGGTTTTGTGGAACCACCAACAGATAGGCCACAATTCTGATTTGATATAGAATTTCTAGTGTACTGATATTCCTAAGGCTTTCTTTTTTCCTTCATTACAAATATCATTACTTTATTCCATTAAGAAATTCATATTAATACCTTATCAAAACATAAAATTTCATATCACAGCAATGGTTATAATTATAAATTTTCTGTTGACTTCATGCCTACTATATGTGTTCTTTTATTAGATCAAACCTCATCATCCATTTCTTTTCATATCTCAGATCCCAATATCATTTTCCCCAACTTCATTAAAGGATACTGGATCTATACAGATACTTTAATTGAGGGCTTAATAATGATCCATATGAATTATTGTGTGAAAAATATTATTTTAAGAAAACATAACTAGAGGATGATTTTTATCCCAGTGACCTTTAATATTTATAGAACATGATCTGAACGTATCATATAGGGTTTGAATAATTCTCTCAGACATACCATCTGATTATGGTTGATATATAGTGTAGAAAAAAATCTCTATATTATGAGCTTCTAAAATATTTCACCAGAACATTGAGGTAATCCTCAGTTCACGATCACGTACAATTCTGTGAAACTAGAAAAATTATTTTATATATATCATGGAACGATGATCTAAAGATAAATATTCTATGATAGAGATGAAGTGTACTGAATTTTTTATTTCATCTAGTAAAACCCATATATAATTATTCCAATTACATGTTTTGGGGAGTCTAATGAGAAAATATATAGTGATGTTTTCCCATTTCCATTTTGGTTTTTCTAATATACCTAACATCCCATTATACATTTTTCAATCAGCTGTAACATGACGACATACCAAGAACCAATATAAAACCACACTAACATCCCTCTTTAAATCATCCCACATAAATAAATATCTCAAATCATAATACATTTTTATTCTATTAGGTTGAATCAAGAAGGAAGAACTATGTGCTTCCTCAAACAACTCATTAAAATATATTATGCAGGAAAAAATAAAATGTTATATAACCCTATCAATACATAATGATAAAGGTCAAACTAAGGTACATGTATAATCTTTTTCCTCTATATATATTCTTTATGATCTTACTTAATCTTCAATTCTATTGATAGAAAAATAATGAATTTAGAATGAATTTATTTTTTCCATTAATTTATGATTTTCAATCCATATTTTTTAATTCCATAAATTATTGAACGTTTTTACCAAAATCATGGATAAGATAGCATGATCTATTATACTCAAAATATCACGTACGTTGTTCAGATTCTGAGTCTGATAGCGTATTAAGCTATCGTAATAATTTATCTTCTCGGTCTATCTTCTCTTCCACACATTAAACCCTTTTTTGTTAATATATAGGTTAATCTGATTTACTATTAAATATATCACACTTTTATCCATAAATACAATGCCTCCAAATCATTAATTATCAAATTACCACATCTATATCCTAATATTGAGTTAGTTAATTTAATCATGAAACTCATATTTTTATGATTAATAATCTATAACCATGTAATATTTCTAGATAAAACATCCTAATACATTATTGGAAGGATCCCTATCGATTACAACCCCTTCTCCACTATAGGGTAATGTTTGGAGAGGTTTATTGACTACTCTTTCCATCATCACATTGATATTTTCTTCAAATTATTTTATCCACAGAAACATAGATTCCTTGAATTTCAAAAGGGTGATTGTATCAGATAGTCTAATAGAATTTTACATAAAAGTTTGATAATATCTATCTAAAATAATAATTCAAAAAAACATAGTCACTATCGCTTCCTTGGGACAACATTACATAGTCTTTTTATTGGATAGATCTTCCAATATACCCACTCTTAAGATTATATAGACCATAAATGAAACATATTGAAACCAAATTTCAAATTTGTCAAAATATTAATTTTTTTTTCACCTTCCATATTTTCAAACAAAATCATTCCCTCTTCATGCTCTTCCTTTCTCTCTGAATAGAAAATAATATCATCTATAAGGACTTCCAAAAACTAGTCAAGTTAATCAGGAATGAATTTATTCATTAAATCTATAATGATAGAGTGGATGTCTATAAGACCAAAAGGAATTACTATATATACATTGTGTTCATATCTTATTTGTATTTTTGTATTTGGTATATCATCCTTATTGACCCTCAATTGATGATATCCAGAATAAACACAATGTTTTTAAAAATGTTTTTCTCCTTTTACATTTTAAAATAAGTCATTAATATGGGTTATATGATAATTTTTCAGGATTTTGATCTTGTTTATCACTTACTAATGAATTCATATTTACATTAATCCATCTTCAAAAAAATCATTGGTGAATCATACGGTGATGAAATCGGCCAAATGAGCCATCTTTCCTGATTATGCTGTAGTTTCTTCTTAATTTATTGACTAAGTTATAACCATTATATAGATATTAACGGAAAAAGATATATAATAATGAATGGGGTCTATATAAAACTCAACATCACTATTAATTTTATGACTAGGAAACACATCCCTAAATAAATTATTAAATCCATGTATATTAAGCATACCATTAATGTGAATTTTGTAACCAATAATGTGATAAAGGATTCTAGTTTTTTTGAAATGTCACTTGTGACTTCTCTTTCACAACAATTTATGTGGAATTAATCTAGACAATCCAAATCAATGCATAATTTGACATAATATTCAACCTGTGGTGGAATGATTATATTTATAGGAATAAAATTTCAAAAACGTCAACTTTATAGGAATAGTATACTTGGGATGTGATCATTATACCATTATGGCTTTTATAAATTAATTTAACACATAATCATTTGTAATGTATCTTAATACAATAATGTTATTCTAAAATATAAAATATTGGGTAGATCAACAGTAAAATAGTGCATTTGATATTATAGGGTGGATAGTTTGTGTAATATTCAACATTTAGTCATCAAAATCCTTATCTGAAATATTCATCCCTTGAGATTTCTCATATCCCATGGATTTATAGGATTGTTATGTTAAAGACTATAATTATACCTCATACATGATTTTTTTTAAATAATTCGCAAACATCCTGAAATATAGAAATTGATTGATTGGAGGTGCATTCTGTGGAGCTAACAATTTACTTGTATGTTTAGTTAACATTTTCCCATTAATTTTACATTCAGCTGCTCAATGACCTAAATTTTCAAACATAAGAAAATTTATTAGTCCAATTTAGAAAATTTATTCCATGTTTTATTCAAAAATTTAAGATTGAGGAAAGGATAGTCATCTTCCATAAATGGTTTTTAGTGTTTTTCATAAATTCTACCATTATTGTCTTATCAAAACCATGTGATTGATGGGTCACTCTAGTTTCTATTTCAACCACGATATCAAAATAAAAAATTTATTCATTGTTATTGAAGTCCCTTTTGGGTACTTCATTTGAGTGAAATTTGTTATGCATCTGCAAAATTTGATAATAACTACATTCTAAATGGATGGAAATGAATAATTCATATCTCGCAAGTAATGAAAAAGTTTCCTCTTATATTCTAACAATTTCATCATCCTTCTCAATATTACGATTTAATTCCCTCTTTATTTTTCTTTGAAGGATTCAAGGGAATTAATTAATTAAGAATAATCCATTAAACTCAAACAAATATAAGAAATAAATTTCATTATTTTTGCATGTATTTTTAATTATTTTCCTTCATTTATATGTTTCAACTTTAAAACAATATAGAAACATAATGGAAATTTCATGTATCAAAAAATGTAGAATGGAAAATATCTTTTCACTGGTTTGGATCCATTTCATTGAATGTACAATTTTAGTGTGTCCAATTATGTTATATGGACATTTAATCCTAAACAACTCAACATAATTTTGTTCCCTCATTTTATTGTTTAGATGTTCTACATGATACATGGCTTGAGAATGTTTTATGAGATTAATAATTGATTTTTTTTAAACTAGATACAATATTAGTTTTATAAAACAGTGGAAAAATAATTTCATTAATTTTATCAAATAATAATGACATGATTTATTTGGGATTAATCTATTGACAATCTAAAAAACCTAGTTTAAGTGATAGTAATCATATTAGGGAATTACATTGTCATTAAAAATAATATTTAGGTATTTATAAATCATGTAAATTTATTTTCAATCTATGAAAGACTATGATTATCATATGTTATTCAATATTATATGATATTTATTTTTTAATGATGTATTATAATTTTTTTTAATTTCCAAATAATATACTCTACGAGGATCAAACCAAGTGTATTAGATGGACTATTGTTATACATCATGGTAGGATTTTTTATAACTGAAGGATAAATTTTAAAAGTCAATAACCCTAGGTTATTTGGTTCTAGAGTCACCTCCAACTTTATTACCTAGATAGTGATTGAATTTTTTTGGAAACCATTCTCTCTATAAATTAATAATATTCTCAGACATTTTCCTATACATAGAATCATACTTATGAATATCCTCAGACCTATCCTTAGGAAAGCCCTTAGAGTTCTAAATAATTGTTTAATATCATAGTTTCAAAAATTTAACTATTATTATTTTATGGGACCAAGTATATTGACCCTAATTACTCATAAACCTATATTAAAAATTTTAAGATGAATATACATTACGTACACGGACATGCGTATGAGGACCGTAAAGGTATAGTGGATTTGGAAACATTGACATATAATCTTCTACTACATAAGTGTGATATGTAATGTCCCTCAATGTCCTTTTTAACTAGAACCCTTCTAAGTCATATCATATATATTATCATTATTCATATACTAGGGAAATGTATCTTAATAATGGGTGACATCATATACTTATTAAGAGTAAATAAGGGAGATATCAATATAACAAAAGCATATGGGTATGAGAGAATGAGATTAATATATGGAAAACATACCCTACATATCAAAGATCATAAATATGTGTCCTCAAATAAATATTTACAGTTCATAATAATTGAAACATAATGGAATCAATGAATATTATTCTCGATCGAGTAACATTTCCATAAGACATGTATTTTTTTAATAAAAAAAATACTAGGAAATTATTTATCATGGGTCCACCCCCAATACATTTATAATACAGTAGTATTTGGAAAACTGATAATGTACCTAATTAATGATTGGGAAACCATCCCATGTACCTATTTTGTAGCCTGAAATATCCTCCATTGTACCATCTTATAGTGTTATGAATTCCTGACATATAGCCTTCAATCTTGTATAATATTAATCACTTCCAAATAAAATAGAGGTAGATATAGGTAATACCACTAATTTAATCCACCCATTGATGTTCCAAAAAATCATAAAACCTTCATCATATCATTACACATGAAAGGAAATGGGTCTCATTAAATTTTTCATCATATAATAACACATAGAATTCATTTTTGTTTCATACTCATTTCACCATTTAATCATAACATAAACCACATAAAAGATTTAAGTTTCAAAATCATATTGAAATAATAAAATATACCAAAAAATTAATAAATAATAATGTTAACTATAGATGATATCTCATGTATGGAAAATGTTACATCAAAGGTTTTGAACTTAGATGAAAAGGTGTTATGAAATAAAACTCACTAGGAACTTTTCATAAGGAAGATATTATTTCCACATTAGAAATATTATTCTAAATTATAAATAATTTTAAAATTATATTCATTGAAAATAAAAATATAAAAATACAATTTATTCTTCAAAACATTTAATGAACAAGATGGTGGAAAATATCATTCAGGATGTATAGGTTAGAACAATGATTACTTTCACAACGTTACTCGAATCTCTATAAGAAATATGTTTTTAAAATGATATAATGATTACATGTAAGTTTTTTTTAAAAAAGTATAAAGTTGGTAAAAATTAATTCAATAAATCTTTTTGAGAATATTATTAAATTTTTGAATTTTTTTAGAACTAGGATATCACAGAAAAACGTTTTTGACTAAAGAGGGAAATACATTTTTTGTATAAAAATATTATTTTAGAATACTAAATACATAAATAGAGGTAAAAGTAAAGAAAAATTTGTATCCCGATTATATATCTAGAGGAATATATATTTTATAAGTATATTTATATATGTATCATAATATTTCATCAATTGAAGCATAATCACGAATAATACTGAACAATGATTTCATTATACTATTAAATGATTACCAATTTGGTATCCTTACATCAAAATCCCTATGAAATAATAACATTTAATTAAACCTAAAATTTCATGATAATAAATAAATTTTGAATATTAATTGACAATTTGGATATATATAAACATCAAAAAATAAGATTGGTTTAAAACAAAACAAACAATATGTCATAAAGATGGATGATTGAGACAAAAATATCATAGCCTATGTCTTGAAATACTTGTACACATTAAATCCTCATAAATCATAAATATATGTTTACTAATAATATATTTAAAAACTATAATTATATATATGAAACCAATTATTTTTTAATTATAACTTTTTATTGTGATTTTGTTATTAATTCCTTATTAAGTTCCGGTTTGGGTGAATTACTGGTTTCTTTTCAATGAAATATTTGATTTTTTATTTTTTCCATTTATAATGATAATAAATCTATAACATTTATGATTTTATAAATTATATTAATATAATATATCAATATTAATTTTTTGTTTATATTTATCCATAAATGAAAGAAATTGAAAAGGGAGTACACTGTTTATAGAGATGGTATGCCATCTGTAAGAATGAACGATGCCTCCATTTTTTGAAGTATTAGAAGAAATAAAGAAAAATATTATATTAGAAGTGTAGAATAATATTTATTTCACATATTTGAAATATTTTCATTAACCATATCTTTATAACCTTCCATGTAATGCGTGAATGAATCACATCACTTCATGAGGTGGTAATTCATCGAACACATGAGCAACATTATCGCATTCCCATGAAAGAGAATGTAAGAATATATATGTGATATAACAATTATATAAGTATAATATTATTATAAATACCATAGATATACATTTTATTTACCATTATATCAATAAATGAAATTTGGTGAAGAAAATGAATAATATCTATTCTTGAGGCAGTTGTTTTTCATACACACAAATGTTGATTTGGTATCCCATATGATGTTAGTGGGGATGATTGTAGTTCATTATCTTAATATTAATTCAAAAAATTTCTTTTAAGATATTATTGTTATTATATAAGCATGGTTTGAAAATAATTTATGATTTTGGAGGTCAAAATAAAATGAAAATATTTTTTTAATAACATTACATTTTCATCATGATGCCTCATTAGGTTGGCCAAAAATATCTTTCTTAGTGTAAATTTTTGACCAAAATAATGATTTTTGAACAAAATTAGAAAATTATGTAATATAATTGTGATGTTATTGTGTGAAAAAACATGTTTGGAAGTGTAAATAGAATATGACAGGGATGTCATTTTATAGGTGGTAGGAGTGAGAGACTTGTATAATTTTTATATTGAAAGGTGTACCTACGTTTTTCACATTATATAGATCCAAAATGGACCGTCATCAATAATTTTTCATTATTATGTCTATATATTCAATTAAAACGCGGTTTTATATACTATGTGTTAATTATTAAACCACATCATTTTTGTTTAACCCTCTGTAAACCGATTTTTAAACCTAATCGTAGTAAATAATTTTACTATTTAGACAATTAATTATTCATTAAAAATATGATTAACTTATTACATTATAAAAATGATGATTATTCTAAATATGGAATAGATTTTATCATATTATATTCATAATAGTGGAATAATTCAATTTAAAATTAATCATGCATACCTAATAAGAATGCAGTTTTTCAAAGAGAAACTTTTAATAAGTATTGAAAAATTTAATTTGAAAATTCTATATGAAATTGATTCAAATGGAATAAATTAGGTTAAAAATATATAAATGAACTATTTTTATTTCAAATCATTTTTAAATATAATGGATCCTTAAAATTTCATTAATCTAAATGTAATTTTTTAAATACAAATTGTGTTTTAAATATTTATTGAAATATTAGCCTTTATAGATTAATCCAATAAAATGACACAAATAAGATTTTGATATTATGGTTTAAAATATTAATTTATTTTTGTAAAATAGTTTTTATAAGGGGAAAATTTAATTTTATTATTTTCTAAAAAAATGCAATAAATTGTTTTTGAGAAACATTAATTTTTAAAACATATAAATAATTTTGTTAAAATTATTTAAATTTGATGAATAGTTTTTATTTATATAAAACCATTATATGAAAATTTTTAATATAGTTTTTAATATTCTTACCTATAAATTTATGATCTACATAAGATCACTAACATGCATATAAAAATATTTTTAATATTGAACGGGTTTGTAAGAATAAATGTTCTGAATCACACAAGATAATCCTTGGGATATATGTAATATATGACAGTGTCAGTGTTAAATTTAATATTATCTAGATATAGTCTTTCATGTAAATTAATCCATCAATGAAATTTACTTTACTAAAAAAAATAATTCATGATATATTGGTGTGTTACATGATTAGATCACATCACGAGGAGTTTATAATAACTTTCAATCAAACAATAAATTATCATATTATAAGATCCATACCATTTTTAGGTAATAGAAATAGATACATGGAATCTAAAAATAAATAGATGTTTCATAAATAATCTTATATGGATGAGGCCATAAAGATGATATTAACAACGACATAATATTATTGAATATTCTGGTATATTTTAATCCCATGTGTTAAAGAACAAAGGTACAAGTCTAAATAAAATCATATGGCATCATCACCACACTAAAAATGATACCTCAATATGTGTGGTTTATATGTAATACTATTTATCAATTCTAACACTAGTTATATGAAAATACAATTAAGTAGATAAATAACCAAAAAACTCCAAAGGATAATCAACATCCTTTGAATAAATTATATATTTACAAAGAAATTGTATCTTATATAATGGAATTTTATGACATATGTTTTAAAGAGGAATATTTTTTGTAAAAAAAATTAATACTATTTGTAAATATTTTTTAATGGAATTGAAATTTATTAAGAAATAATAAATTTTAATGATGAATTAAACTAAAAAAATTACTAAATCTTAAGAATAATGATACAATAAAAGTTTATACAACTAATTATCTCACAAAATTAATTATTAATCGACAATGAATACATTCATTAAATGATTATAAGTAATTTTGGTACAATTGATAAAAAAAATCATCATGACTAGAAAACAACCAATAATATCTTTAACCATTTGGATAAACAATATATAAACAAAACCACAATTATGTCATATCTCTATGAAAGTATGAATCACTGTTAAAATTCATATATCTAAAATAATAACAAGACCTTATGAATATATTGTGCAATGATAAAATAATTTAGTAAGTCTATATAATCATGTTCCAAATATGGAACATGTAAATATGTCATTTCAATTATATTCTATGAATTTATCATAATTCCAAATATATTAATTGTTCATACACAAAATTGATATATTAAAGCCATGTAGTGTTAGGGAGTAAATTTTAAATAATATAACAAACTTATAAATTTTTAAAACCCTTCTATTTAAAATATAAACTATTATTTAAATAAAAATAAAATTGGGTTTTTAATTTTAAGGAATAAGTAATATGAACATTTTAAGATATAAAATATTATATTTTGATTTATTTATTAAAGAGTTTTTAGAATAAAAAAATACATATTTCTTTCAATGTATCATTTTTTAAGTATTTTATATTTTATCCTAATAGATTCAATTTAAAACATTGGAAATATTATCAAAAATAAAAAACATATTAATATATTTATTAATTATAATGTTGTACTGAATAATTGTAAGAACATTGAACTGTTTAAAACATCATTTTTCATTATAAATATTTTTTCTTTAATTTTTTTACATAATTTTAAAACTAAATTTATAATTTTTATAATTTTAATTAGATAATCCAAACATATTTTTTTTATTTTAAATGTGTGTATATTCATATTGTTAATTTTTTTTATTTTTATCAAATGAATTTTTTGGTGAAAATTTTCAATATAATTTTCTAAAAATACCATGACTTGAATGTCATTATTTGTATATAAGTAGGGATTTGATATTTATAATCCCTATTTAAAATATGAAAAATATATATTAAAAGTGAACTTGTAATTATAAAAACTATTTATTAAATGTATAGGCCCATATTTTATATTTTATAATTTGTGGTATATTTCTAATTTTTAATATATTTCATATGGGGTATTTTAAAATTTATATTCATCACTTTTTAAAAAATTAACAAAAAACTGGATTTGGAATTTTCAATTCATTAGGTATTAATTATATAATAAATAACATTATGTTTTTGGGTATAAATATATAGATACATAGGTAAAAACATGATACCCTAATGAAAAATAGTTCCTAAAAATGAGTAACCATATTGATAAATGGCCAAACATGTAAAATGGAATATTGGTTCATAATTTTATAGGAACCTTATATATTCCTATAAGTATGTCATTAAGAACTGATATCAGATACTCAACACATTCTTCATGGATTGAAAATATCTATAAGTGGATATTGACCCACAAAGAGGTATTTTTCTCTTATTGGAGAAAGGTATAAGACCATGGGAAGAAGGATTGACCAAGGAATAAGATATCTCAGATGTTTTGCTAGATCCTCACATAAGATACGTGATTAAGTGGTTTCACAAAAACCAAATTGAGTCAATATATTAATATAGGTTAATTTATTATATAATGGATATATAAGGTAAAATAATGATCAACTAAAGTTGCAACATAATTGAAAGTATTCCCTAATAGAATCTGTTTCTCACTTTTTCATAATCCTATACCCAGGTTGAATAGGTTTTTCAACACTCCTAATGAAATATGTTTAATTTGAATCAATCATATTATTTTAATAGTAAAGGGTCTCAAGTATATTTCCAAAACATGTGAAAAAGAATATGAGGATGATGCTATGGAGGTTTTGGAATTCCTTTCCAAAAATCCGATAAATATAAAAGGAATGTTATAATATGAATGTTTGTTTCATAAGGACCATTTCAACTCCACAAATTGAGGATTTATTGAAGGAATCCTTACCATAATATTTTTTAAATTTTATACCTTTTTATTAAATAGGTGCATAATTTATGGGGAGATAAAATCCATGGGGTAGTTATGTAGAAAAATAAATTTTCATTAAGCTTAAAGTAATATTTATTGAAGCTATAAGGATACATAAAAAAATTGGATAACTATTTATATCATGTTTCATTAGTACCAACATTAAATATGACATATACACCAAGAAATATCATAAAACTATATTCTATTATATTTACTATATTAACAGAAATCTAGATGAAATTGGGCATGAATAGTTACAAGAAAAATATTCAATGTAATAACACATAAAACAATTTGTATTATATTGAATTATAATTAAAATAGTTAAAATTTGGTTATAAAATCAGTGTAATAATCCCTCTAAAATAAAATATATAAATAATGAGAATGAATATAAATGTAAATTTATTAACATGTTTATTTTTACATTAATTAACAAGTGGAATTAGAATTAAATTGAAAAAAATATTATTGAAATTGAGGTATATTTAGAATATGTGGCTCTAAATTGTGGATAACTAATCAACGTAAATGATACTAATGTTACATAAATATTATTTTTGTTACATTTTTTTCAACTGTATTTATAAAATGAAGAAGCATGAGATGAGTTATAAATAATGAAGTTCATGTGGATTTACTAATAAAAATAGGAATAAAATTATTAAATAAATGTAGGATTATTAGAAATTGTTTTTCTATATCTTATCTATAAATAACTCTTTTCAATGTGTGGTTAGATAATTTTTCTTTTATTTTTTGAAAATATGAATGTTTCTTGGATACTTGTGTTTTATATGTAATATCAACGATTGACATTGAAATTTTGGTTGATGATTAAAAATTTCCATATTTTCTACATCATGCCTTGGATTATTTTTTTCAAGGGATTTTGATTAGTTTAATTCCAATTTACATATTCCCTGAGATGGATTTATTTGAGAACATTGTACATAATGGGAAAAATATTTTTGGAGTTTTCAGTGAATAATTTTTGCGAATTATGTAGTCTAAAAATATAAATCAAGTGGTAAAGGATATTATATTTATTAGCTGTGTGATTTAAGGTAATGAAGGTTATGTAGTGGTCCTTTAATGAAAAACAAATAGTTGGTTAGAAAACCAAACTAATCCCATTTTGAAAACTGTTGATAAGTATCTTCATTCATCCAGTGGGGAGATAGTAATGTGGAGTAGTTTCTCACAGAGGAATAGTGTAATCCCAGGATGAAAACATCTTATTTTATTAAGAAATCCGTGGGCATGAGTATTCACTATTCAAGGGGAGATTTGGATGGGAAAAATATAAATTTCTATGACAAAAAGGGAGAATAAATGAAGACAACTATAATGTGGTGATAAAATAAAAGATCAATACACCAACAGGTGTCTCTACTGTATTTCATTGACAAAAGGGGAGGATTTTTTAAGAATATATAAGATATTTTCAAGAAAATATAAAGGGGTGGATAATTGGGACCCTATTTATATTTTTAAATATTTTTATTGTAAATAAATCATTTCGTCTAATGTATTTATTAATTTCAAAAGTGAATGGTGACCACACTAATTCAAAGATGGTTTTTATGAATTTAACGATGTGGGACCACCCATATGTTATGCAAGCCATGGGTAATTTATTTTTGTTATAATATAAAGATAATTTCAACATATTTTTTATATTTTGTAATAGGTAAGATAATATAAAATGGATTTCATGGTACTAAAACATAGGATGGTGGTCTTATGAAATCTCTTGGATAAGTACATTTAATGGTACTAAAAGGAAAGAAGCTAGTAGAATTGAAAATAAAATTATATTATTGCATCATGGATAAATATAAAACATTATTAAATGAAAATGTCATCTATGTAACCACCACTAAAGGTCTTATTTAGTCAATATTATATTAATACGTGGTTCAATATAATCATCATCTATATAGACATTATTTACATATCCATGAGAATGTACTGGGTATATATCATCTTTGGCCAGATAACCCTATGTCTACCATGCATAAGAATTAATTTACTCCACAAAACAATTATTATATGCATTAATCTCAATTTTTAATGTTGGATTCATGATCTAAATAAATATCATTATTTTCTATGTGAAAATTATCAATGTACACATTGTTAGTGTAGCCATCATCTACATGAAGTTAGAACTCCATAAGAATCATGATTTGGTTAATGTTTTTCGGAAAATATGTTTATATTGGTATATAATGTAACATATCACTAGTTTAGCTAGATGATATTCTCCCATATTTAAGATGTTTTTATAGATAAATTAATTTAAAATGGATTTATATGGAGGAACTTAATATGAGTTTCAATGGATTTTATTTTTTGTAGTAAACTGATATTACTTGTGATATTCATAATGTTTTTCTAACTAAAAATTATGATACATGAACTATTGATTTTTTATTCTAACATAAAGAAAAAAATGGTTTCCATGAAATAATTAAAAATAAAATTAGGAGATATAGTGATATTTCTATAATAAAAACATTACAAAACAAAAGCGAAAATCCATCATGGAAAGTAGTATATATTTATTATAGCTGAATATTGAGATATAATGTCATTTTAATTATAAAAAACTCCTTTTAAACATGTATAATTTATGGAAAATCATGGATATTAAGGTTCCTATATTTTCCTGAAACATGGAACAAAAAAATGTACAGTTGGTGACATGGATTTCTCTACACCACGAGGATTCATAAAATAACTTTTCTTTTTAAATTCATATTCTAGTTATAATATAAAGACAATAAGACCATATTTTATTTTACATTCCTGATCTCATTAGCACATGGATAATTTGATAGATAAATTGTCAATATGGGAGTGTTCTAGTATACTAAGATAATATAATATATATTATATTTCTTAATAAAATATAGAATGAAATATCACATCGATATTTGATAGTCTTCTCCCTGGAGGAATGAAATAGAGAGATACTAATTGAATAAATTTTATTTCATATATATGAAACATTCTATTGGTGGAAGATAGATTCTATTTAGAATATCATCATACACTAATTGATAAAAATTGATGTAAAAACACTTTTTTCAGTAATTTCGTTCTATGAAGTAGATGACTGCTATTGTGAAAAAAATACAAGGATATATTAAATTCAGTCATTACAATTGAATGTAAGTGATATAATCATATTCTATAAAGAATACAATGAATCAAATCAATGAAATGTTCATAGAATTCATAGTGATGAAGCTATCATAAGGATGAATAGTGAATCTCTATAGAACATGAAGTTCACTCAATGAAGAATGCAATGTGGATTAATGGAATTTCTACATGTTTATAATCTATTGTTATCATATCTAAATGTAGTAATAAATTATAAAGTACATAGTTGAAGTGTTACTTAGGTGGTATTAATTTATCCTAAATTCATTTTAATGGGAGTGACCCCAAACAAGGGTGACTGATCCTAAATATGACAAATTCTAGTGATCAAATTGTATTTTGGTGTTTCAAAACATTATCGACATAGGGATTCTATGATAATATTAAAGTTATTAAACATATAAAAATTCATGAACATTATGGGATTTCATTTCTTAATCACTAAATAGAACAATCAGATAATTTTGTTAAGAAATCCATTGATAATACTCATAAATATGTTTATTTAATTAGAGAGGTAATAATGATTTTAGTTCAAAAAAATTCATCAAAAAATGGTAAAAATATCTAATGTGATGAATAATAAATGACGTAAAAAATCATTCAATGTCAATAAACCATGATTCACCACCTATATGGTGAAATTAGGGACAAAATATCATTATACGTCATTGTGTTTCCAAGATTTGTAAGGAAGTATCATTTATTGGAAACCTCCAAACCCAATATGTTTAGCTCATTCATAAATGAGACACAAATCTGCGTTCTAAATATTAAAATTCATTATTTTTAATATTTTTACTCTAAAATATTTTATAAAATAATCTATTGCTCTATATTATATTTATATTCCTACTAAATATCAATAATTATGCATGGTTAAGAAATATTTTTTGAATTGTATGATATTTCCCTTCTATTTCATTTTCAATCCCATCGATTAAATATCAATGGATAATGGGTCCCATTTAATCCTTATCCTTGATTAGGTAGAATGATACTCCTTTACTAGAGAATTGACAACTGTAATTTCCACTAATGTATCACAATATACTAATCCATCATAATCCATAATCAATGATAACGATATAATTTGGTATTTGTTCCAATATATCTATTTGAATCAATAATTTAGAAAATTTGGACTTGTATATATATCACAGTTCTAAAATAAATAAAATGCATTCAAATATTTTTTGTAATTCATATCATAGCTAACTCTAGATCATATGTGGATTTATTTTTCTCATAATAATGTAATTTATGAAAGGAATATTTTATCACATACCCGTTTTAAAAGAGAAAACATCACAATCCCATTAAAACATCACTATATATCATTACCCCTCAACAATTTTATCACCACATCATTATATATGTAGTGTCTAATTTCCATTTCAGATAATCGAAATTTAATTCATATTTATTCATCCATATAAAATTCACTCCCTTATAAGGAATATTCATTTATGTTTATGAAAATCATGAGAAATTTCCCTAAAAGTTTCAATCATATTAAGATAATCCACGGATAATAGGGATCACTGTAAAAGTTGTTGTTTTTTGTGATTATTCAATTACAACATCGTTTAATATATCCATCGATATACAATTTATTTGGATTAAATTCCATGAATATATAATGTTTTTAGTTAAAATTTACAATTTTTGACATGGAATTTTTTTTCTCTTTAAGTAAGTTTATTAATATTTTTATGAAATATTTTATATAGTGTTACTTTTATTTGGACTATATGATAATATCATCCATAATGATTGCTAATAATTTATAATTGTATTTTAAAAAGACATTATTCATCATACCCATGATGAAACTAATGGTATATTTATTTTTGAATGTGATCACTATGAATTCATTAATTAAATATATTAAGGGAAATGATTTCATATAAATATCATCCCTTTACAACCTTAAATGATGATATTATAACACATGATTAACCATTGAGCGATATTTATACCCTATATACTGATCCTAAAAATTATCAATATGATGTAGATGATACATTTTATTGAACACAATCTTATTATTTTCATGGTAATCAATTAAATTATTCATTCACCAATTATTCTTTTTTAATAAATAGGACAATATCACCCCTTAGTGAAGAACATATCGTAATAATAACCATGTTCAATTTTAATATAATTTTCTTCTTTAATTCACATTCATTAATGGGGGATATTCTGTAATGTTTGTCTGATATAGGTATAATTCCATGTATCTATTAAATTTAAAAACATTACCCATTTCTCTAGGGGAAAAGAAATATAATTTTTTATAAATATATCAACATATTATTAAACAATTATAATACCTGAAATTATTAGATCTTCCTAAACCTTTCAAGATATATATAACATAATATTTGGTATTGGGGCCCAGTATATAGAATTAGTTACTATTACAACCTCATCATCATCCAGACATCATTATTTGATCATTGGATAATTTCAGATATGAAATTTCATTTCCATATCATGAAAATTTTTATGGTATCAACATTAGGTGATTAAATATATTCCCAATATTACATTGAATCCTATTAAGGGAATGATAACATGGTTTTACTGATACATCATAAAATTATCTTCCAAATGGTGAATAGTTAAAGAAGTGTTATTTAAAAATATCAATATAGATTGTTTTCACCAATCACATAATATCTAATAATTGAGGTGTTGAATCAATAGTATCATAAAATCAACATGAATTTATAGAATATGAATAACTATTATATATAAGTTAATAATTATTTTTAGTTAATAATATATGTAATATAATGATATAATTAACATGATCTTATTTAGAAGTATTTTTAAAAATAATTTATCACCATTTTTCAAGGTATTTAAGAATCAATTATCTACATTAACACTTATATTAATGAATTTATTTTTATAATTTCTAGAATAAATAAATTTGAATCATTATTATATCAATAGTTTATTACATGGGGGTATTATTCTTCTTAATAGTATTTACAAATCAATTTATTTCCCTTTGACAATCATAATATTTTTCTATTCCTATATTGTATGGTAAGAACTATCCATTTCCCATGATAAAATTCCATTTATGCATGTTCATATATTTTGGGTTGTTATGGAATTGAATTTTATTACCCTCATAATATTTTTTATTTTCAATTCTATGAAAATAGTTTTTCCTTTTATAATCATAATTTACATGATGATAATTAGAGTTTCTACATTTGATTGATACCATTATTTCACATCCAATAAATTCATTATTTAAACTAAATATAGATATAGATAAATATATTTGGAGACATGGTTTTATGCCAGTGATGAAATGACCAATTTTTTTAGGATTGATATTGAAATAATCAGTGTAACATGTGATTATTTTATACATTTATTTATAGGAATGAATAAATTCACCCTACATTCTAATTAGTACATTGAATTATTACTCAATTTATCTGTGAATATTTGATTACAATATTTAGTGAAGAATATTTTTTAAAACTCATCCATTTATGGGGAGTAATTTTTATAAATATTTTTCATGTTTATGGTCATCATCTTATATTGTTCTACTTCTCCATAAAACTGATAAATACGCAATATTACCATTTAATATTAACATCAATTAATAAAATAATATATATTCATATTTATATTACTTTTATCCCTTGAATAGAAATTGGTGTATTAGATAATCGACTATGGGATAGTGTTCTCTTAAACATTTATGACATAATGGAATTTTTATCCTTCAGTGAAAAGTATGAGGTTATTATGTGGATTACAATACTAATCATATCCCATGCTAGCAATACCCTGAGGGTTTTTTCCTATATCTCTTATTAATTTTTTTCATTATGATGATTAATAAAATTTCTATAACACCCATTTTTACTAAGTTATTATTGGTTATGGAAACTTACTAATACAAAATTGGATATAATTAGAAATAAAATATAATAGCCTAGAAACATTATATTATTAAAACATATGAAAATATAAAATGAAAACTATGATACCATACAATTTAAATCAATCACATTCACAAGTAAATATTTATTTGAATAATTTAATTTATGTTTCCTTATCTTATAATTTATAACCTAATCTATATAATTAACAAAACTACACTATGATACCAAATGACTCATCATGATAATGATTTAAATTTATTCTTAATAATTTTACAATAATTGTATTATATAACCAAATATTTAAAACACACAATCCTTTTACACAAATGATAAATTTATCTAGGGAATACTTGTATAAATATAATATTACAAATTATGGGAATAACATGTAATATAAAATTATCCAAAAAAGATTTCCGTCATGAAATATTCCCGAATATAGAATGTTTGGAAGTAATAAACTTTTGGGACCATGTTTATTATGTACTCCTTAGAGGGTTCTGGGAATGTCAGGGTGTTTCATAAATAAATATTTTTCCCCGGATGATGATAATCCCATTATTTGATTATGTTCTTTCGTGTAAGGAAAAAATTCCATATTTTACACTTATTGTCTCTTTAAATGAATCACTAACAAATAAAAAAATATAATGAACACATAATCACATTGTGCTTAAATTTTTCCCATAAGGATTATATACATAGAAAATTCACGTATGATGTTTCTATTTTTAAAGGTGCATTGCTACAACAATTCATTTGAAAAAACATGTATTCACAGTGACTTTTTATTAAGGATTACTCCATTAACAATGATTAGGGATCAACCACTCATCACCCATAGAGAATCCATTTTCTTTAAATTTATGAATTTATTCGTTAATGGATTAATCAATCTTGAAACATGATTTTCTCCTAAACATTTTCTAGAAATGAATTACCATACCATATCAATGTACATTAATGATTCCCATTTAATGATTGATTCAATATTAAATTAATGATTATGATCCAAATTATTATACCTCCAATAATTGTGTCTCTCTAATCATTAATATATATGGAATTAGATATTTCAAGGGTTTTCCCATTCAATAAAAATATTTAGTAATGAAATTAATATATTTTAATATTTTTGAGTAGTTTTTTATTCTTTGGGAATTAAAACCAAAATCAAAAGGTTTGAATCAGGAATAAACTACTAAATTTTTGAAATTATGCCTTGTGTCCCACATGTATTATTATGGACTAAGACATCCAATAAATTCAGTTAAATTCCATAATTATTATAAATAAATAATCATGTGATTAATTTCAAATAGAATATTAATTTATTTTAAAAGAAAAGATGAACATTTAATGATAATCCTCATCAAAACGTGACATATTCCAATTTCATTGTGATTGATATGTGATCCCTAAAACTATTTCACAATCCTTATACAATACACATATCTAAAATATCCACATATCATCAAAAATAAAACACTTTAGAAATACCAATTGTATCATATAATCATCATATAATGTCAAACATGTTTTATCATGGAATATATATTCACAATTTAAGGACCATAATCCTTAGAAATTGAGATTTATGTCATTCTATAGGAGATAATATATTCATTTTGTAGTCTATATTGATGGAATTTTACATTCCCATATCTATAAACGTTTAAATAATATCACATTAATTTTGACATGATTCCTCCCAACAACACAGTATAGGGCCACCCAAAATTTTTCTGTCATATTATAAAAAATAACATTATATCAGGATCATTTACATACAAATATAACATTTTAATCAATATCATATTCCATTAGGATGAGAAATATTATTGGTTAAAATTAAATAATTTCATTTTACAGGGACTGAGTCTACTCCTACTAGATAACGTTGTTGAATTTTTGTTTTATACATTAGAAAACCATATGTAAAACAAATCAAGATTATTTTTCATGTATAATTGAGCTACTCTTTTTAATACTAAATTTAATATTTCATATAGATGATTGTATCATGGTATATTCCATTACATTGAAACCCCACATCCAACTCTATATTTATACTTATATATAAGATATTTATCCAAATACAAACCATTTATTCAATATATCATAACATCACTAATAGTGTTATTGACACAATTATAGTGTGATTTTAATATTCTTCAACAAAAGAATTTGAATTTTTAAAATAATCTCTTTTTACATAAAATATAATTGTGTGACCAAATAATTATAATATAAATGATTTATCCCTTGTAAATAATTAACATATCATAAAATTCATTGTATTGTTATCCTTAATCCTTAAACATGATAAATTTTACTATTAATGTATCTCAACATACAAATAACTCTATATATCCAATGTAGTGCCTCCAATAATTTCCTTAAAAGCTATGTAATAATCATATACAATCATCAGGGTTATTTTAGTTAAACGTATATTACCATTAAATAATATAGATACCATGTACGATACAATTATTTTTATTTATCAAAAAATCATTTATCGATGTCTTCAAAGT
Source organism: Viscum album (assembly GCA_963277665.1). Lineage (NCBI taxonomy): Eukaryota > Viridiplantae > Streptophyta > Magnoliopsida > Santalales > Viscaceae > Viscum > Viscum album. The sequence continues at coordinate 1,207,516,483 of OY728140.1, forward strand.
ATCCCTGTATATCCCGTAATTTACTACTTTAAAATCCAACATTTTTTTTAAAAAATTTATGATACAACACCCTAGTGAAAGAATTATACCCCTTTTTATTTTTTGACAACATTTTTTTATATCATACATAATCATTTAAAACAAAATTCTTCCAAAACAATGTATATATTTTTGTCCATTATTCTCAATAAATAATATCACGAAATGAATTTTTTTACATAGGGTTTTCATTATATGTTTTTTTCTTCATATTTATATTTATTTTTTATCTCACATTAACACTAAACTCTATATGGGTGTCTCCTCAGTATGGTGGTGTAATTAATGAGATAACACACATATTCATCATGTTTGTCCCCTTTAACAGAAATAAATATTTTGTCATTTTTGTTTTCAGTTTTATGCATTTTTAATAAGTACAACAATAGTTTTTTATCATTAGAAGCCCTTTTTTCATTTATATATTCTTAATAATATACATCGAGGGTTTTTTGAATAATATCCCATTGGTTCTTGACCAACCCTTAATTTTATATCACACTTACATGCATCAATTATAGTGAATATATTATGTAATTTATTAAATTATTTCCTTAAAAATGTTGGATTTATCATTAACATGATAATGGGGTTTTTCTTAATGAAGTTTCCTAATTTTCTATGATGTAGTATCAAATAATATGACTATTGTTTCCATAAAAAACAACTCATGTTAAAACTATAACTAATGTAGTCATAACTCTATTGATGCATTATTATAGAAAACAATTATCAATTATTGTCCCTTATAGATTCCATAAAATTAGATATAGTGTGCCTCATTCATCAACAGTGGTATCATTTTCATGAAACCATTCATTTGGTGTCATATCTCATTTAAAATAATAAATTTCCTACTTAATTAGTATTTTAGATTTTCAACCATTCATAATTAAATTGTCAAGGATACAATGGAAATGTTCTATTACAATTTTGAAACATCATCAAGTTAATAGAAGTAACTCTTATAGTGTTCCAACTATGGTAGCTTACTTTTAGATTATCAATTTATTGGTAAAAATAAATATTAGTTTATATAATATTTTACTAAATGATTTCATTTTATGGATTGTTAGTTAAGTTGATCAATGTTAATCGAATAATTGGAGTGAAAATTTTACATGATAAAATGGATTAGTTGGTGCTCACTTCTATAAAGATGTAATGTAAAAGGAGGGTTGTTCAGAATTCATTTAGCTCAGTGAAACCATGTTGACTATATAATTTCTTTAATAAAATCTATGTTAGGCATGTAGGCAATGTGTAACATGAAATTTCATTTTGAGTAATCATTAGAAAATTAGCAATAATGATTCACATAATTGTACTTCCAGAAATATAATTGTTTGCAGTATTCTACCATGTATCTAGGATGAGAGTTCAAACCATATAAACCTATGTGACTATTTATCTTTTCATATTTAATTTTCATTACATTGAGTGGGATTGTAATAATTTTTTATTTTATACAATTTGTGATTTATGTAGGCAGGATTTCTAATTCTGTCCCTCGAGGACAAGACATAATGTATAGATTTCTGAATTTGATAGTAATGAACTACAAGTTTATAAAAAAATTATTGAACTAAGGTTTCAGTATGTAGTGATTATATCAGTTCTCATGAATTTCTATAATTTGTATCAAAACATAAATGGATTATCTCATAAACTGATGTAACATTCTTTGTTGTCTCAGTGAAAATTTTATTTTTGAATCTCATTATTAGTATATTATTATATGATAATTGTCAATGGATTGGTTGAGATTAGTTAGTCCAATGAAACATACTCTGGATTCTGGATGATTAATATAGAAGAGTATCTCATCATCATATTTAATAAAAAACCATTGGGTTGATATAACACTAAAAATATTTCAAAAAGTGAGTGGTATAAATAGACATGAAAGTAACAATATTAGTGAGGATAACATTGGAAAAAACATGGTTTTCAATATTTAATAGAAGTATACCACATATAAGTAGATGTATGTTCTTGTAGAAAATAATAAAAATGAAAATATATAAATGTATCATTTTTCACGTGATATATTCATAAAATGATTTAATTATCAGGAGGATTACTTAAATATAATGTGAATGATTAAAAAAATGTTATGGGGATTGCTAAAAGTGTTGAAATTTTCTTCCACGAATGTTGTGTGAGATATACTACTAATTTATTTTATCAAAATCATAAGATGAAATTGTTAGCATTGTAATATATTTAAAGGGAAATACTAATATGGTGTTCAGAGAAATGCATAATTTTATCATCTATGTTTTACTCTATAAAAGATTCAAAAAATAACATAATAATTGAGGAAGGCGAAACAACGATAAATAGAATAATTATAAAAATGGATGAAAATCTGAGGAAAATATTTATGGAAATTAACAGGTCTAGGGCCAACGAGCTGGTATTGTTTTAGAATAAGAATTTTACAAGGGAGTTACATGAATAACAAGGAATGTCAAGGTTAATATGTTATGTATGTGTCAATTATGAAATTTTCTTGGAAGGAGATAAAACTATTATTCTCACTATTGAAAATATTGTGGATTCATGGGTTTATGAATTTATTGTATCTATCCACTCAGAGATATATTTCATGTTCATAATGAACTGTGCAATATGAAAAGCTTATAGAGTTCATCTGGAATGTGAATAATATTTATATATTATTTGAAAATGAGTTTCATCTATTAGGATATATAATTATAATATTCATTGGTTGAAATAAATGGGAAACATTCTAGATATCTAGAGTAATCTCACTTTTTATGTAGTTATATGATGGCTGATTTGATATGTCCTTCTATATGGTAGTATCAAATATGAAAATTGGATCCAAGGTTATAGAAGGTGGATTGAAGGATAGTTAGTTTACCAAAATGTAAACTAAATGTTATGTGTAAGAGATGGAATTATAGCCATTGAAAATATTGAGGTTGTTAATTATATAATTCATGACCATAGTGAGAAACACATAACATTTACAAATTAGAAGTGTATTATTTTAAATTAGCAAGAAACTATCACTTGTTGTGAGATATGGTTTCCAATAATGTATATATGAGTTTCATTCATCATGTAAATTCATAATCCATGTGACTAAAAGATTGAGTTATTTTATACAAATTTCTAGGAGCATGCCTCAGTTCCATTTCATAGAGGATGTCATTAATGTTTCACTTATAATAATAACCACATGAGAAAGAAATATTATTTTTCATAAAATAAGCCTTTTGTTTTTTATATATTTATACCGTGGAGAAACATGATTGAGATGGAAAGTGGTAACTAATTAATATTCCATTGATATGATAAATATGGTTAGTATAAGAATATAAATATTTCAAAAATTTAATAGATTTGTGTGATCAGTATATTGAAAATAGTTCATAGAACTCCACAACACAATGGTGTGACATCAAAAATGAGAAGAAAATTGATTGAGAATTTAATATTCATGCATGTAAACAATGTTATAAAATAATCTATATAGGATGAAAATTATGACATAATAACACACATTTTCAACATAAGGTTTCCCTTTTTAGTGGGATAATTTTTACCAAATGAATATTTTCCTGGTATGTTATTGAATGTATCTCATCTCAAATTCTCTTGTTTCATTACATACTCTATTTATGAGGATAGGTTTATAGATAAAATTGAGGATATTTCCAAAAAAAATGTTTTTATATAATATTTGATCATAAATAATTCGGTCACCCGCTAATGTAAAATATTCAATTACAAATTATAGGAAGTAAATATGTAATCAGTAATGATACTATTTTATGTTATTATAACATGAATGGATGAGATGTTATGAAATAATATAATATAATTATGTATAATGTGATATTTATGAGATCACCAATAGATCTAAAGTACTAGTTATACCAGGTATCAACAAGAATTTACTAGAAATTATTTCTTATAAAAATGAAGGAATAAATAAATTAGTTATCATTCAATAAAATATGAGTTTTGAATTATATATTATAATGGTAGTGTGAACTAGTCTCTAAATTATTGTACAATTCAAATGAATAATATGATCAGTGTAAAAGGTATATAACAAAATTAGTGGCGTAATCATTCAAATATAAGGTGGGAATAGATTTCTTTAAAATATTTTAATTGTTGGTCACACAAAACAAAATTCAAATGCTATTATAAATTATTAATTCTGATGGATTACACATGTAATTTATAGATATTAATTCTAATTTTTTTATGGTGACATAATGATTTATTTATATATGAAGTATCCCACGGGGATTGAAGAACATTCAAAATAGGTCCTTGATTATTAGAGGAATTAGATAATGTTTATATGGATTGATGATCCCTAATAGTAGAACCATATTTTTATTTCATTAATTTATTAATAAGGATTCATATAGGAAAAATACATCCATTTTTAGAAATATATATTTTTTGGAATGATTTTTTTTTTTAAATTTTACATCTACCTGTATGTATCAAATGTTATTAGTAGATCTATAAATTATAAAAAATAAAAAACTAAAAGGTATATTTTTCAGAATAAATGACATGAATTTTCTCTTTGAACCCACGAAAATAATGGTGATCTGGAGATAATGGTATAGAAAATAAAATAATATTATGTTATCATAGAATTATGAAATGTAGATTTTAATCAAGATATTTTTAATGACATGACTTAAATCAATCAAAACCCCTCTTTCTATTGCATTCCAATTATTCATGGCACAAGTATCATTAATTTATGATGAGTTTTAGTATCTATAAAATGTATTTTAGGCTTTATTTTTTGTAAATGTGATATATGTAATGGTTTATATGACACATGGTATTACATTTTATATGGGAATGGTAAGTTCGTTCATGAATAACTCTATGAAGGATCATTGGGAGGATATAAAGTGGATCATATGATATAGGAGGGTATTCATAGATATAGTATTTTTTATGAGGATTATTATCCAATAAATGGTTTTAATGATGTATTTTTTTTAGTAAATATTTCCTCAATGTGGTATTAGTATGTGTCTTTCATTTGATGTAAAAAATATTCTAAATTAAATCATCAATATTTCTATTTTTGGAAACATATCCTTCATCATGTAACTATATTTTACTCATTACAGGTTCATTATATAATAGTTAACTTCATGATTTTTTGAGAAGTCATTGTTTATAAATTATCATATAGATTATATTATTGGATTTCTGAAAACTATCAATGGTCAATAAGGATAATATTCGTTTACCAATTGGTAGTTATGAATTGTAAAACCCCAAGTAATTATTGACCATTTTTTATAAATAAATAAAATATTTATTTATGTATTTCAATAAATTAAATCATAAATTAATTTCACATGACACTTAATCATCTTAAATTTCACACAAAACATACTTTACGTATGTTACATACAACACCAACTTTGCATACGATAAATGCAACACCAACATAGCGTAAAACTCACGAAACACCAAAATTCTACAAAACCTCAATTTAATGATATAATTTTTAAAATGAAATAATTATAACCCAGACATTCAAAATAGTAAATGAATATTAGAAACTAATTTTAATATATTTTTCAGTAAATTTATTATATAAATAAAATAGATTTATAATAAAAGACATGATTTTTGGTAATGTCCTTTTATTTTTCAAAATATAATTTTCTCGGGTGAATCAGTTTTAATAATAAACTAATTTTTACACACTTTTAGAAATTTAATTTGATAAAAATAATGTAATTTTTTAATTCCTAATGATGAAATTAGCTTACGAAGAATTTTTGGGATTTTTTTTGAGAAACATAATTTATTTATGAATAGTGAGAAGTACTACTTTTTAGTTAAACACTTCCTTTTTGTATAATTAATAATTAAATAATAATGATATTATAAATTTTTAAGGTCATATAAGAAAAAAATCTCATCTATTAATACAATTTAATTCACTATAATCAATTTTACATTGACATTAAATTTAAAATCATAACAAACGATTGAAAAAGTTTCTACTTTAAAACCCCATTATTTCGTCACATCAACAAGATTCAAATTAAATTTAATTTTTCCTCTTCAATTATTTGAATTTTTAAATACCAAAATAAAATCTTATATTAGTCTTAATAACTTTATTTTAATATGGACATGTCTGATTTTCATTAAAATGATTAGTAAAAGTGAAAAAAATTAAACACAACAATTAATGAAAACTTAAACTTAATTCTGTACAAGACATTAAAATTAACAGCCCAAATGGCCTAACCCAATCTAGAAAAACCATTTCGTATCCAAAATCCATTCATAGACCTTCAATGGATTATTTATTCTTGTTTTTTATACATTTTTTTGCTATGAAATTTTGTACACAAGACATGATTCTAAAACATCCATGCGAGTCATTTTCCTTCCCTATAAAAATCCACCACCACGCTCACTTCTTCACACCTAAAAAATCCATTATATTCAAAACATACATAGAAAATACACTTCACAAAATCCCCACATTCCACTTATAGGCCTTCCCTCATCTATAAGGTAATTGAAGAAACCCATTTGGCCCAAACCAAGAAAAGTTTCCCGGCCAAGAGGTAACATCTTTTCTTAAATCCATTCTTTAATTTTCTTTATCCACCCCACCACATTATTTTTAACATGATTATATAAAAAACAATTATACTCAATATAAAAGTATTTTTTAATAAGTATGATTCAATATAAAGGTACTCACACCACCATCCAATGGATAATGAACATATTGTTCAAGTGTACATTGAACTACCGCCTCACTAAATGATGATTGTTCAATATTCATTATCACCAATCATACAAGCCATTATGGTAAAAAAATATTTATATATGCTATAAATTATATTTATTAAGTATTTAATATTATTTAATCATTTTTACAACACATTCCATTTACATTCAACTTGGCGTTAATACGTTAATCTCATTTGAGGAAGTTTGGACTAAGTCCCCCTCAAACCGATGCGATTAACTCACACACCACATAAAATATATTAAATATGGGTTTATGGAACAGAAATTTTATATATATTATAATAATTATAATGGAATATATATATATATTTTATTTACATACATTCTTTCTATACGGCAATGAAGACCAAAATTGCCTTCATTCTTACATACGATTTACCATCTCCTTGAGCAGTGTATTCGTTTTCAATTTTTTGTATTATATAAAATATTAAAATATAACTATAATGATTATAAATGAAATTTATATCATACTTCATAATCTGGAATCTTTATATAAGTAAAAAGACCAATGATATAACAAATTAAAACATACGCGAAGAACAAAGTGAATATTACCCAAAGTGAAACCATAACGTAGGATCGTTAACATGATGGAAATATTAGGTCACAATAAGAACATAAAATTTATTATATATAATTATATTTTTATTTAAAATATATTCAATAAATTTATATTTATTTTAAGGGTCGTTCGAAAGAGTATGATGAATTTCAAGATAAAAGGTAAGGAAACTTCTACTCGGTTTTAATTTTTGTGAGATACATGCTACGTTCACCACTCATTACATTTCAGTGGTGTATGTACTTCAAAATATTGTTATATATATATTATTAAATTTTATTTTTATTCACACATACATGTTTCTTAACATTAATTTATTGGGTATCTGTTTCAAAATTTACCAAATCGGTAAAAAGGTTCTGTCACAATTTGACTTCTTTGAGTCTCATGTATTATTAATCACCTAAAATCTTTTTAGATGTGTATATATTTATATGTTATATCATAAAATTTGTTTTTTCTTGATATTCTGAGAATAATTTATTTTTTTACTTCATTAGGAATATGGTCCCAAGTGACCAACTAGTATAATTTTGTTGAAACAATCTCATCACTTTTGGAGATTGTCAATGACTACGAATCATTGATGAACCATTAGAATGTATATATGAAGAATAGTAATTTGTTTCATTATCCTATATGTTTTAAATATTTCCTCATGTGTTAGTACTATTTTTTCCACTCTATAGAACTTTTGTAAATATTTTTAGGTAAAATATTATAATTTATCTATTCGGTCAGAAATCAATTGTATTCAAAAAACATGTTTTTGAAAATGATTTCAAATATGTTTTCAAAAGATCCTTGGAGATAACATTCAATGAAAAAGGATTTTATAATTGTTTTACTTTTTTAAAAGTTTTCAATATGTGTTTTCAAAACAATTTTCAATTATTTTTTTAATGGATGTATGTTATATAAATAATTATTTCCAAGAAAAAAGATTATTTTCCTAAAAACACATTTAAAAAATCTTTCAAAATTTTTTATCATCTCAGATAACATACATTTTTGTTAATCATGCATTCATGGGGAATTTATTCAATGATTCCAATCATATAATTTCTCTGAATGTATTATTTTATTATGGAAATATATTTATGGATCTAATTTCACATTCACATGTTATATACTTTTGAATCCCATTTCTTTTATCATGTAATGTTAATGAGGAAACAATTTTGAAACCTGTTTCATTTCATAGGTTATGATAGTATTACAAGTTTATAATACCCATTTCAATTAATGGGTTATGATATGATTATTTATGATCTTTTGGAACATTTATGTATGATTTCATTATAAGACGGGTGGGACCTATATATCCCTCCAAAGCTTTGGGTAATAATTTATATATCATGAGATCGGTTAAGATGGTCATGGGAATGAACCCTGACTACTATGATGGCCAAAGGATTAAACCATGAATATGAAGATGTTATGAGTAGTGAAATCATGCTACCAATATGTCCATGGGATTGAACCATGACTACCACGATGCTATCGAAAGTGAACCTATACTACCATGATGGTCATTGAATGTATGCCTTGGAAACTATAGAAATTATATTATATGCTTATGTTTGTAACCCCATTCCATTTTTCATTCTTATGTTATTCTTTAATGGATTATGTTATTTATTTCCTTATTATTCATATTTTATGAACTACCATGATTTATTTCATGATTCATGTATATTACCTTTGATATGTCATGTCTGATATTAACATTTCATGATCATGTTCTCATACCCTTATGCTCATTATTATGCTTACATGTCTCCCTTGTTTACCCTTACTAAGAATTTTATCTCACCCATTTTTATGTTCCCTCTCTAGGTAATGAGTATATGTATCATGTTTGATGTGTCTATAAAGAGCGATAGTCAAGAAGAACCTAGTGGGAGATAATGTAACTCATTTATGTACTTTTGTTTATTTTCCCATGTTTCTAAAGGATATATACTAGTATGGTCTTCATGAATCTAATTTTGTTATGTTTTATATACTCCAAAAATGATTTGTAATGTTACTTTATGTCAATAATGGGTAGTTATTGTTGGTATCATAGGAAAATTTTATTTATTATTTAGAATCTATGATGACAAAACTATAGTGAGATCCTTAAGGAAATGTCTTAGGATATATATTAGGATAATTCAATGTTTGGGAAATTAACTATAATTATGATAAAATATAGAGTGAGTGGTTTCCATGAAATAAATCCACATCGGGATATTAAAATTGGTTGTGAATCTGGAATAAATTTAACTAGTAGTAATAACTCAGAATAGATGTTTTGGCCCAGAATCTGCATTATCTGGTACATGAAAACAAGCCTTGCTGGACACCTGGTTTCACATTCTCTGGGGATATGACAAGGAAATTCACAAACAATTCATGATTCATTATAAAGGATTTAAATAGTGTTCGTCTATGAATAACCTAGGATAAACATATAGTGTCTTATATTAAGGATGGTATCATAATCTAAAAATATTAAAAGTGATATTTCATGTTTATGTGGTTCGTCATTATGATAACTATTTCATACATTATGATTTTGGTTTTAGTATATGGATGGAACCCTATAAAATCACGTTAATTATGATTGCGATAGAAAATGAAACAACTTTCATCCTGATCAGCCCAATTCTATGGGTTCATGAATGAAAATTCATATTTTTATTCTCAAAGAGCATTCTTAAGAAATGAATCATTGAGGACTTCCAAATGATCAAAGGGAGAAAAAATATATTGAGCAATTCATAACTCATTTTCCACCTTTCAGAGGGTCATTTGATCAATGTTTTTTGGATAAATGGAAAATTTCTAATAAAAATATATTCATTGTTCATCACTGTTAGAATCATTAGAATGTCATTCAAGCTGTTTATCGGTAATAAGGTGAGGCATATCAATGGTGGAAAATTATCAAGAATATTATGTCCTAAGATGAGATTGAATCAATGGAATAGAAAAAGTTCATGAACTTATATTTCAGTAAGAAAATTTCATACATTATTCATACCAACAATGAGAAATAGTTCATTGAGTTGAAGAAAAGGGATGGTGAATCTATTGGTTCCTACGAGGCTAATTTCACGGAACATGCGTGTTACACTTCATGAATTATCATCAAACCTTAAAGTAATGTTTATTGGTTCTATAGTGGATTATATCTATGTCTCGTAAATTTGTTGTCTGTAAGAGACTTTAGTATCTATGAAGTCATTGTGATCTGTGAAATCAAGGTTGAAATGGATAATGTAGTCATGTATCAATCTCATGGTGTTGAAAAGAGGAGGAGGATGGATTTTAAAATTGATTAAAAAAACCATAAAGTGGATAATATGAAAAACAATTTATGCTCAATGTGTGGGAAGAAGCATGGACGAAATTTCCAAATGAGTTCCAATTAATGTTTTAGTGTGGAAGTTAAGACCCTTAGGTATTTGATTAGTGATGTAATGGGATATTTAGCTAACATTGTGAATGGTTAAAAAGGGGCATAGAATGTACCTCCCATGACATTGTGGTACAAGTGTATAGAGAATGGGAATTTTGATAACAATTTCCCAAACCCATGGGCTAGTGATGATGATCCCTCTTAGCATCCACTTAAACAAAGGGACAAGGGGAAATCTCTTGAAATCACTATTTTTGAGGAGGGTTGGAATAATGATAAGATGAAACGTATAAATACCATGTAATTTAAAACATATAATTTCATATTTGTTTCATTCTCTACCCATTTTTTCATAGTTAAAAAATTTCTATGCTTTTTAAAATTCCACAAAGATAATTAGATATAGAATTAGTAGTGTAATCCTCTAATGGTATGATGATGGAATCTCAAGTATACGATTCCTCTCCAGTTTATGTTTGTTGGAATGTTCTTCCTAAAATTATTTTTATTCTCCATTTCATTTAAATTAATTTCATGTTAGGCAATGTTCATATTTATCTGCATAAATAGTAGATCATTTTTCAAGTAAGGGAAGTTTCATTTTAAATTTCATATGCACTTATTCTCATGAATCGATATGATGATATATATAAAATTTTAGTGGATATTACATCCTATTTATGGCTCATAATTCCCATTAAAAATGTTTTCTTATCTCAAATGGTTAGGGAGATAATAAACATCAATTATAAGCATGTTTTTTATGTATTTATGGATGTGTTTCTTGAACAGTTTCCTATTCCCCCACTAAAATGCGAAGTTGAATGCTAAAAATAACCCATAACTGGTTCCACACCAATGTCAATGAATCCTTGTATAATGTCCTTGATTGAGTTGCAATAATTAAATAGGTAAGTCAAGAAAGTAGTGATAAGGGATTAATTTGGATAAGTGTGTCACATTGGGGTGCACTGGTTCTTTTTGTGAAAATGTAAGATGGATAAATCTGACTCTGAATTGATTTTCAGGATTCAATAATAGGATTCAGAAATTATGTTTGGGTTCCATCTAAATATATTTTAAGATCAAGTTGTTAGATAAATCTCATAGTTCATCATTCTCAATTCATCGTGGAAGTAATAATATGTATAGTGTATTGAAGGAATAATTAGGGTGGGATGGAATTAATAGAGATGTCACAGTGTTTCTATCTTAGTGATTGGTATTACAACATGTTAAAGTTGCAATAATTGAAACAAGAGAACATCACTATGGATTATTTTTTGGACTACCCAAAACCTCTAAAGTGTTTAATGATATTTGAGTTGTAGTCGATTGTCTTACTAAGACAATTCACTTCATCACTAAGCTAGAAGACATTTATTTACATCATCTTTCCCGGATATACGTTGGGGAAGTGGAAGGTATTCTAGAGCACAACATTCCATTATATCAGATTGGGATCTATGGTTTACCTCAATGTTTGAGGATGTCTTCACAATAAAAAGATACATAATTGTGTTTCACCCCTACTTATCATTCTCTAACAGATGATTAGTCAAAAAATAATGATTGAAACTTTAGAGGGTATGATGAGATGTTGTTCTCTTCATATCAATGATGGTTATAATCAACTCCTTTATATAGTTCAGTTTTCAAACAAAAAGTGTTTTCACTCAAGACTACATATGGAAACTTCTAAATCACACTATAGGATGATGTTTAGAACATCAAAATTATGAAATGAAATTATATAGATAAATCTATTGGGACATGATATCATTAAATAAATTATTGATATGGACAGAACTATTCAGAAACATATCAAGTAAATTAAAACTAGAAATAAAATTTAAGATATTAATTGTTAGTTTGATCTAGAATTTGATGTTTGAGAAAAGATGTTTCTACTTATCATATCCTGGAACAAATTTCTGAGATTCATGACGACTGGAAAATAATGCCCTATGTATATTGTTCCATTAGAGATTCTTGATCATATTGGGATGGGGGCCAATAATTTGGAACTTCTTCCAAATATCTCCCAATTCCATGATGTGTTCCATCTATCTCATTTAAGGGCGTAAATACTTGAACATTCACATGTACTAAACTCATAGGTCTTACTGCTAGTGTATAATTTTTCTTCCTATAAAAACTAGTTGAAATTACGGATCAAGCAGAGAATGTACCGCGAAATAAGACAACTCACCATGTAAATGTTTTGTGGAGAAATCACCAGTTAGAGGAATCTACGTGAGATATTTATGATCTAATTATGTGGAATTATGCATGTTTTTTTAACCTTATTTAATAATCTCTTGTTAAAAATTCATTTTAATTCGGTTATAATGTGACACACCGAGTTTTATGGACCATTTTTTCAAGAAAAAATTCAATATTTGTTTGTTTATTATGATGAATTATGTCAAATATTAATTTCACGTGGATCCAAATAATCATAAAATACAATAAACACCAACATGGAATATGTTACATGCAAAACCAACTTGGTGTATGATACAAACAACACCGATTTAGCATCAAAAAACAAGCAACACAATGTTTCCAAATAATATCATTTTAATGATATAATTATTTAAATGAGATATATTAAACCAATCCCTTAAACAAAGTAATTTGAATAGTAATATGTACTTTCAAATAAATTTTATAATTTTTTATATACTTCATATTGATAACGGATGATATAATGTTTAGTAAAGTCTATTAGTGTTTTAAAATATTATTTTCTCGAACGAAATTTTTTTATAATATAATTGATATTAGACACATTTTGAAACAGAATTTTGATAATATAAACATAACATTTCAATTCAAAGAATAAAAATTATTTTAGTTTTAATGTTTGGGATTTTTCTGAGAAGCTTCATTTATTTAAAGAATAGTAAAAAATACTTCTTTTTAGTTAAAAACTGTTTTTTGCATAAATAAATATTTATTTTAATTTATATTATAAATTTTTTTCTGTAAAACTAGTTAAATGTTACATCTATTAAAAAAATTTAATTCACTATAATCATATTCTATTTGTAATATAATATAAACTCTTGCCAAACGTTTGATTGTTTTTCAATGTTAAAACCATGTAATTTCGTCTCGTCTAGGTGATTAGAATTAATCTAAATTTTTTCACATATGTGACTTGAATTTCATAAATCTGAAATAAAATTTTTATTCATTCTAATATTTATTTTCTAATAATAATATGTTAATTTTTTACCAAAATGATTTGAAATTTTAATTTAAATAATCACATGGGTTAATTCCAAATTAAGATTAACTATTGAATAAACCTTAATATTAAGGGCCCAAATGAACTATCCACTTTCACAACACCCACTAGATGTCCATTTATCTACCATAAACCATCCATTATTATGTTATTTGGATTTGTATGACATTTTTGGATAAAAACATGTGTACACATATCATGATTCTAAAAATTCGAAGTGAGTCCTTTTCCATTATTATAAAAAGCCACCACCTGTCTCACTTCCTCAGACCTCTCAAACATCTTATGTTCTTCCAGGACCTAAAAAATACACATCCAAACATCCCTATATTCCTCATATAATCCTTAAATTTTCCCTAATTCAATATAAGTAATCCTTTTTGAACAAACATAAAGGAGTTTCCTGCTCAAGAGGTAACCTCTTCTCTAAAGTACTTTGTTTTATATTAAATCTCCTCCCCCTAATAGTTATTTTATCCACGATTTTATAACAAAACAAGTATAATAAATATAATATTATGTTTTTATAGTATTTATTCAACCTAAAATTACACACTACTCCATCTAATGGATAACGATCATACTGATTATGTGTTTTGTGAACTACCACCTCACTAAATAATTTTTGTTCAAATTTCATACTGCCTCTCATGGTGGAAATTAAAATGTAAAATCTATTTATGTATATGTAATATATTATTTTTATTACTTATTTAATTTTATTTATTACTTTTTACAAGAATTTATATTTATATTCCATTTGGTGTTAATACGATAATATTATTTGAAGAAGTTTCGACAACTTCCCCTCAAAGCTACGTGATTCGTTCAAACACCACCTGGAATGTATTAAAGATGAGTTTTGGAATATTATATGATATATTTTATATAAAATTATAATTTATTAATAATATATAATTAGACATATTTATATACATTTCATTTAGATACTTTCATTCTATACAAATGTTAAAAGTGTAACAATGTTCATTTATATGAATGAATTACTGTCTCCTTGAATGCTGTATTCCATTTTGTACTTCAAAATTATATAGATTATTATAATATAAATATAATTAAGAAAAATTATATTTATACAATTAATTAAATTTTGGAATCAATATATAAGTATAAGGACCAACGATATAGTAAATTAGGACATATGAGAAGATCAAAGCATATATTACCCAAAGTGAAACCATAGCATAAGATCATCAAGTGGCAGGTTATATAGGGACATTATAATGAAATATACTGTATTAGACATAATTAAATGGTTATATAAAAGATTAATATTAAATTTATATATGGTATATATGAGGTTTGAATGGGAACAATGAGATTCATGATAAAAGGTTTGGGGATATCTTCTCACTTTTTTATTTTCGTGAGGTACAAACGATGTTCTCCACTCTTTCCACTTGCGTGGTTTATGTAATTACCAATATTTTATTCAATTTATATTCTAAATATTTTTATGGGTACTATATTAATCATTTTATGAACATTCATTCAAGAGGATTATGTTTCAAAAGATATCAAATTGTTAAAAAAATTTATTTTTATTTTCCAGCTTTGAGACTCATCTATCATTATGCACATAAAATATTATTTGAGGTGAATATACATCCATTTTATATAATAAATAACTTTTTTAAAATTCTATTTTAAGCTTCATGTAATTTAATTTTACTTAATTAATATTTTGGTCCCATGTAACCATGTAGTAAGAGTTTATTGAAACAATCTCAGAACATTTTGAAATTGTTAATGGATTTATGTCTTGGATGAAATGTTATGAAACATCAATCAAGAAAACACATGAGATTAATTCTGATTTTTTACTCCCTATATACTCATTTGTTATTAAATGTTCTACACTATTTTTTACACAAGATAAAACTTTTATGTAATAATTTATTGTCTCTATCTTTACATATAAATCTATTGTATTCAAAAACAGTGTTTTCGAAAATGTTGTCCTTTTTTTCAAAAGATACATTGGGATTGTTTTCATGGAATAAGGATTTTTAAAATGTTCTATTGCTTTAAAATATTCCTTTAGATGGCTTAAAAGATATTTTCTATGAAAACTTATATAAAAAGGGTTTATGTAAAAAAATATTTCATTCATGGACAAAATGGTACATTCCTCAAGGGAGGTGTTTAAAAGATATTAAAAAATTATTTCCATTATATAATAAAGACCATTGGTGTTAATAATGAATTTATTGTGAATTTATTCAATTTTTACATTAATATTATTTACCCTAATTAATTATTTTTTGATAGTATGATGTTTATGGAACCCGTTTCACTTTATATGGTTATTTTCTTTCGAAACCCACTTCATTTCACAAGTTGTGTTAATTATGAAATGATTATCAAACCTGCATTTGTACACTTGTTATGATATGACTATATGTTTATAATACCCCTTTTATTCCATTGGTTATGATATTATTATATATGTTCTTGTGTCACATGTATGTATAATTTCATTATATGATTGGTGGGACCTATATATCCCTCTAATGGATTTGGTATAGATTTATATAGGTTGAGATATACTATGATGGTATTGGGAGTGAACCTTGAATTCGTTTAATGCCATGGGAGTGATCCATGACTTCCAAGATGGTATGTATAGAGAACTCATACTATAAATATGTCCATGAGAGTGAACCATGACATCAATGATGGTATGGGGAGTGAACCAATACTAAAAATATAATCATGGTAGTGATATATTGGCTACTATGGAAATAATAATTTATGCTAATGTGTCGACCAGAATTCTATGATTCATTGCAACATTATGAATTCATGTAATAGGTTCCTAATTTCTTTATAATTCATGTATAATTAATATACAATCATTATTCATTAATTCATGTATAATATATTTTCTATGAAGGGTATCATATTTTATTTTCATGATCATGTTATCAAACCCTTATTCTAATTTTTATTCGTACATTCTTCCACTGTTTACCCTTACTGTGAATTTGATCTCACCCCTTTTTATGTTTCTTTCCCTAGGTTATGAATACTAGTATTATTTTTTTTGTATCTAAGAATGGTTCTAGTCAAACAGAACCTAATAGGATATAATTTAGTTTTATTATATATATTGGATTATGTTTCTTGGTTCCAATTGAAGTAGTCTAGTATGGTCCTGATGCATCTCTTTGTGTAATGTTTTAGGTAATAAAAAAAGAAGATATGTAATGTTAATTTATTTCAAGACTGGGAAATTATAATAATGGTGTACTAGCTAAGATAATTTATTGGGTTTCAGCCATTTTTGGTAAGTTAAGAAAATTTATGGTTGAATGTGGTTATATAAGGTCTTAAGGACCTGTTTTACATGTTAATTACCTCAGTTAAAGATAGGTGTGACTTTAAATTAATGTCTATAATATAATTTTATTGTGATTTATCACTTCATAATTAGTTATAATTTTTACCATAATATTAATTCTTGGAATGGAAGAGTTATATTTCTTATTGATATTCAATAACTTTTATTTTTATTTTGTAATTTTTTTGTTCCATTTAATTAGTGATTAGGGTGATTTAGACGTCCTAACATCCGTTCTTTTTGACAAATTATGAATCACTAGTAGATCTAATTCCAAAGCTTTGAAATATTGGTTGCAATGAATTACTTGTTAACAAAGAATCTTGTATTTAGTGATTTAATAAGTTAATTTGTCATTCTAATTGTTTTTATTTATTCCCATTTGAGTAGTTCCATTTCATTTCATGCTTTATAAGTGTTTTATCCATCCCCTTTATTTTTCTAGAAATATACTCTAATATTGAACTAAATTTTATTCAATATGTTATCCCCTATTAATGATTTATCATCATTGGAATAATTATTAATTTTATATCCTTTTCCATATATATATTATTTCTCAATTTTCATTAAAATTATTTAAGAATATAACATTGTTTTGTTATTTTTGAGCCCATGCTTGATATAGATTCATTCAAATTTATCTATTTTTTTGAACTACATAATTGTAGAAAAATATTATGTCTAGAATATTTTTATAACATTATGAAAAATTTCCCAAATATCTGACATACATTATTAATATTTGAACTCTCTTTAATTTCCATAAGATAACTCTCAAGATCGATGTCATTATTGTGTTACCCCTCCATCTATAAAATCACTATGTTCTCCAACATTCATCTTAAAATATAAAATTCCATATTTTAATATATCTCTCTAAAAAATTTATAATTATGTTTGTTAATAAATTAATAATTCATCTCCATTATTTGGAGACATAATTGAATAAAAAAATTAATCTATTTTACTCATTTATATATTCTTTTTGACACATGTAATTTCCACATATATTTTCACCCTTATATAATCACAACATTATTTAATACTATATATCGATTTGGACTTCAAAAATTTCTTTTCAAATATTATTTTTTCACAAATAACTTCAAATGTTATACATTTTTCATTATTAGATGAAGAATTTATGGGTTTATAGTATACTTGAATATCTGTAAATAAATCCCAGAACTATTTTCCATCACATAATGGTTCTTTTTTACCACTAATTTTCCAATCACCATCACAACACATGTACTCAAAAATAATTTATTCAAAATATTGTATAAATAAACATATAATCTTTTTCAATACCATATACTTACTTCAATATAATATATTGTTTCCACATCAAGAAAACGTGACTCGAATCTAAATGAATGTTTATTGAAAACCCTATAAATTTAGAGCCTATATCTTTGATAATTTTCTTTTGAATCATGTTTAATATGTAATACCAAAGAGTAATATGAATCATGGGGTTTCGTGGTTAAAAAAGCACTTAGGGATAATATTTAACCCTTTTAGAACTTTTCACATTGGTTAAATAATCGTTTTGAATCAATAATGCTTAAGAGATCTCATACTGAATAAAAAAAATAAAAAAAAGCAATTGATAGAAAAACAGATGGATTTTAAATGGTTCAAAAAATGGGATACATGAATGGGGAACATTCTTATGGGTTATTTATATTCCAAAATCCACTATTATAGTATATATATGGATAAAAATGTGGTAATAGTCACACAATTCCAAGGTTCAGATATATAAATTTATTTTATTTATTTCACTCGTTTCTAAAGGTATACTCCTTCCCCTCTATGAATTATATCAGTGAACATGCAGATAGTTTATACATATAGGGTCATCATCAATAATTTATATATATTAATATTTATATATGATTAATGTATTGTAAATATTTTCCTCAAATCACAATT
This sequence comes from Viscum album, assembly GCA_963277665.1. Taxonomy (NCBI): domain Eukaryota; kingdom Viridiplantae; phylum Streptophyta; class Magnoliopsida; order Santalales; family Viscaceae; genus Viscum; species Viscum album. The sequence goes on from OY728140.1 coordinate 1,207,535,864, forward strand.
TTTCAATTAGATACTCTATTATGAGAAAATATCATGAACCTCTAATTATTGAATGCTATATGAAGTCATCATGATGAAGTGAATGTTGACTAACTATTATAAAAATTATCACAATAGTAGTATATCAATTCTTCCAAAATAATATATTTGCAGTTTATAATTCTCTCTATTATACTATGCATTCAAATAATCAATCATCCCATTGTGGCAATAAAAATTTTAAATTATCTTTGAGGCATCTTCATTCAATATAGATGTTGTTAATGTTAAAATGTTGCTTCAGCCTTCTCTAAATTCTTTCTTAGATGATATAAAAATTTTATGTTTTCTAAATAAAATATATCAATTTTGGAATGAATTATAGTATTTAATTATGTGTTATTTACTTCAAGTAACATTTGGACCTCTATCCAATTTTATGTATAATAGTTCCTTCCTCAAATCATCCATGTGTAACATCCCAATACAAATATTCCTTCACAACACCATGTTTATTTGTTTCTATACATAATGAAAACCTACATGTATAACATAGGATATCGACACGTAGTGAGGGTCTATAGAATTTGGTGGTGAGTCTATACCTTTTGAAATAGAGTACCCAGAACAATATAAATAAGATTAATATATCGTGAAATACAACTCATTATGTAATTTCCCGACCTAGATGACACTAAACGGTTCCCTTGAGCTAGTGGGTCACCTGACCTCTTGCACATCTCCACTTATGGTATAGGGTTCTAACATGTAGTGAGGGACTAGGGTGTGCATGTGGGGAGACTATTATCTCATGTTAGATATTAATGTAGTAGAAGTAAACACAATATTGAATATTGGAAATATAATATTATTCAAATAGAAGATTAAAATCTAGAAGAATGTAATAAATAAACATTTCTATAGGAAATATAACATAAAAATGATATTTAATTTTATTACTTTACAGAGAAATAAAATAGTTATACATTTATATAGAATAATAAATGTATCAAAATTAAAAAATTTACAAAAAAGTACAATACCATCTATCATAATGATCCATGCTCGGTCATGTGATCAAATTATCCTTAGAGTTAAAAAATTAGGTATTGTATGTTGTGATATTTCTACAAACCATGCCTACATCTATGATGATTGTCTGAGTACAAAATGGTTTCCCCAACTGGGTTTGAAATATATTTCAATATTCCACCAACATTTGTATCCACAACAAATTCAACCAATGAAATATTAAAAAAGGTTGTGTGAAACATATCATAGTAATAAAAACATTGTAAATACTATTTCATGGTAGATATAATCGTGTCTGTCCAAATGTGGCACCATATGAACAATGATCAGTTTCCCATTATAAGGGCAGTTGTAAAACCAGAATAAGGAAGTTATAATATCCATTCTACACATTGGAGTAAAATACCCATTCCAAGGCTATAAAAAATCATAAAAAAAAATATCCACAGTGGTCATGTCATGTAATAAATGAGTTAGATGATAAAGGTTTCAATATATGGAATAAATGTACCTAAAATACATGTTGTGTTCTATGATCTTTTGGATGGAATCTCAGTAATAGAATGGGTGGCGTACATCAAGCATGTGACTCACCAGCACAATTTGTCGAGTTCATATAGTCTGCGGTCAGATTAGAATTATATTATTTCCCAAATATCACTTGATACTAGGGAAGAATATAAATAAAGCATGTGTCTCATCCCATAGGTAACTAACCATGAAAATGATAATCTATTATTTTGAACCTTTTGGAGATGGAGTCCTTTTTGAATTGGTTTACTTTAAGAAGGTTGTTTCTATGGTGTTGATGTTATGATTCTTGAATAAGAGAGGGATCATGATCCGTTATGGTGATCTATTGAAAATGGTCTTACCCCACACTTGGTAGGATCCTAAGGTTTAGTCTACAAAGAAACAATAGGTTAATTGTTGACTACGGTCAAATCAACTTCTTCTACCTAAGAGGTAACCAATCCTTGATCTATAAATAGTGATTACATAGATTCATTAATTTTAGCTTATAGAAAAGAATTTCTTAGAGGGTATTGGTCAAAACGTAATACACTCCAACCAGAATATGTTCCATAACTCTAATATCCCATGGTCTGGGATCTTTGAATGACTTGATTAGGCAGTTAACTCTTATCCTAATTAAAAATCCTTGAAGTTACTAAGATGATAATTAATGATTATCTTAATTTAAATGCAACTACTCTTGATACAAATAAATAGTTTTTTTAGATGCTCATGTTGATATGTAACAAAAATAAATAATGAATTTTAATTGTTCTCAATATGCTATGAAAAATAATATTAATATAATTTAGAAACAAAAAATAATTTAGGTTATCATAACTAGGATGATCTTGGAAATAATATTAAGAAAGGTAAATCAAAATTTAATTGATTTCATACTTATAATGTAACTGGAAATAAATGAAGGAGATGATTGTAACGCCCCGACCCTAGCTACCCAGAGTCAGTGCATTAATTACATAACATTGGCATGATCACAAGAAAGATCAAATCCCGAAAGACCGATTAGTTTAGTAGCCTTGGAAACACTAGATATATTCATAAGTTTTACATTACATTTCAAAGTGAAAAACTACTACAACAACAAGGTCTTCATATCCACACTATTAACCCCTCATAATATCCCTGCAAGTCATTCATAATTTACTTCTTCACTACCTGGGAAAAATAAAACATAGAAAAGGGGTGAGCTCAAATGCCCAGTAAGGATAACAATATAGCGGAACATTCAAAATAAGCGTAAACATTTAAGGCAATGAATTACTAAAACAAAAGCCTTTTAAACTTGAACTTCAACATAGTATGGCAAAAGTAAAATGAAATAATGCCATTTACTTATTCACATGGATATTCTACTAATCGAATAATCACATGAAAAAATCAATAACAACTTTCATAATGTTGGAATGCATAATGCCAGACTATCATAACCACATAGCCAAGGCCTCGTGCCAAGACTACAAATAAGATTTTGTCAAGGCCTTGTGCCAAGACACTAGTTTGTCTCATGAGACCTACCGATGCATCGAGGAGCTATAGCGGGCTCCACCCGTCACTTATTAAGTCCAATGCATTCCCATATGAAAAGGTTTAAACATAACATAAACATTCGTATTAAAACTAGCATACGAAATGTCAATAATTTCACCATAAACTATGAATGGTCTAAAAATAGCACATCCATAGTCAAACATATCACAAAACATTCAATACAATATAGAAGTTTTGTATCATAATAAATCAACTTCAAATAATCTTAAAATCCATCAAAGGATGTTGACATAGATGAAATCAAAATTCTTTTTAAAGAAATATCTCCTTTTATTTTGAAATCATTTAAGATCCATATAAAATAAAACATTTTCTTTGAAAATATTCTTATAAGCTTGTAAGGAATGCTTTGAAGATTTTATAACGGCGTAAAATAACCGCACCCGCCGTATAAGTTAAAAAAAACATTCTTACCTCAATTCTGTCGAAAAGGTTAAAAAGGACCTTGTTTTGAAAACGACGGAAAGATTCCTTTATAAACCTCTTATAAAAAGTCAAACAAGGGTATAAATGACTTTAACCCATATTCTTGTAAATAGTAAAAATGTTTTGAAAAACATTTTTAAGTAACATGGATGTGGATGATAAAGATATCCCAGTAGATTATTACGTATAAACAACCTCGGATAATGAAGAGATTGTGAAATAACCCTTACCTTGTACTTTTCCTTGGTTGGGGTAGGTTAACCTCCTGTATAATGGTGAAATAATTGTTATTAAATTATACAAGAATCATATATATTAATATGATATCATATATGATCTTTTAACATTGATTTATTAATAATATCTTAGAATTATCATCGTTTCGGGTGTTAACTTACTCATTTTCTTTTATATGTTTTGTTACATAAGCCATGTTTGTTGTATCTTATTCATATCCAGAATGATATCAAGTCCTTAAACATCATTTTTAAATCATAAAATGATAATTATACTTGAATGGATACGATGGAGAATGAATCTCATCGCGTTCGTGGAGACGGTAGTCCGTACGTACGCACGAGCGACAATATCATTCTTTTGATATTAAAATAATATATAAATGAATGGTATATCATATATACAGAATCATTAACATGTTATATTTATTATTTACATGAGTTACACATCATTATTATACCCATCCAAATAATATTATATTGAATAACAATTACACCACGACGTGGAGACGGTAAGCCGTACGTACGCACGTATGGTGACATGTTATTCAAAGGGTGGATATAATACTGAATATGGTTGTACCATACTTATAATAACATCACAGTATATGTGAGATACTGGAGTTATTATTTTAGAATGGTAAGAACGAAGGAAGAAGAAGTGGAAGAAGAAATGAACTTAGAAAAGGGTGGTGAAATCATTACCTCTTCTTCGGGTTCTTCCTTTTGATTTGATCAAAAGGGCTCCTTAGGTTGGCTTTCTGATCAAACTAAGGCCTCTAGGTTGTAGTGAGGGATGTTGGGAGATTATTTGGGCAGAGTTTGGCCGAACCAAAAGGCTTTGAAGGTGTGAAGAAATGAGAAGGAGGAGTGCCCTTTTATAAGAGGGGTGAGGGGCACCTTTGGAAAAGTTAGAAATATTAATTTATAATAAATTCATATTCGGTTTACAAAGGCTCCAAAGTTGACTATTAAAAGGATGAGGTGGGGATAGGTCGAAAACGACTCATCCAATAGAATTTAGACAGGTTTGGGTACTTATATTAACCTTATCTTTAAGTATTAACTCTAAGTTAATTAGTTTCACTTTTACAATGTCTCTTTGTATTTTTATATTTTATGGTTAATAAACTTACTATATACATCCAAGAGACCCCCAAGTGGTCCATTAATGATTAACCTATCATGATATAAGTCTCTTGGCCGAACCTTAGATTTTTAGGAATTTAATATCAATTAATAATATAATATTTGTTTTAAGAATTCTTTTATGTCAATTTTGACACTATTCATTAGTTGATTTTTTTGAAACTCATAACAGATTTATTACTTCGAACAAAGTCAATTAAATCAATCCTAATATATCATATTATCCTAGAAAATTAGTTTAATTCATTAAAAGTTTCATATTATATTTTATTTGGGTATTTATAATATCACTTATTTTAATTTTTCACTATTATAGTAATTACTGCATCATCATTGTGTCATAAATAAAATAAATTATTTAATGTCTAAAAATTATAATTAAAATATCGTTATGTAGGAAATCTTTTTAGCTTTCTAATTAATATTTATAATCGAAAATCCAACATGTATAACCCTATGTAAAAATTGTTCTTCTAAAAGATGTAAGCTTATGCCATTTTTATTTTTATTTTAACTTTATTAATATAATGTGTCATTATCACTTACAAGTGGATCCATGGGGTCCCAAAATAGACCCAAAGATGCCCATGGTCGACCATGTATCAACCAATAGGGTTAAGACACGTTTTAGGGTAATTTAGTATTATTATAATATTATTTTTTTAACCCTTATTTACCGGATTTACCCCTTAACCATGGTAAATAAAATATTTACCGCAGTAATTATTCAAAATGTGTAAAAATAAAAGTTACCTATTTACACAATTTTAACATCCTGATTCTAAATATGGAATCCATTTTCCTAAATTCAAAACACAGAAGTGGCAGAAATTAATTTAAAATTAATTCCCGCTGTCAAAACAAAAAGCGTGTTTTTAAGAGATAATAACTATCAAAAGATTGACACTTGTTTATGTTCGGTTTAATTGTAAAATTATGTCCAATGATAAACATTAAATTGAATGGTAAAAATATATTCTAAATATACTTTAAAACCACTCAAATTCATAATTTATCACTATTAATTATTTTGATTAAAAAAGTTGTTTTTAATTAAAATTTAGAAATTTTCACTATTCATCAAAATTTGAAAGTTATCCGAAATGTACCAAAATTTCACCCTAGGCTAATTTTGATATTCCGAATCCAAAAATGAAGTCCATTTTGAAATATAGAATATATATGATTTCAAAAAGTAGGTATTACTATTCACAACAGCTAGTTTAATTAGTTGTGGTGTGTGTTAGAACTCGAGGTTGCGTACAACACACGCTATCGCATTATTCGAAGGGAAACGTACCGTAGAAGCTTGGGGTGTTACATTCTCCCCTCCTTCAAATAATTGCGTCCTCGCAATTTCTAGGGTATTACTGCATAAAAAGACTCGGGTGGTTCTTCATCATAAGTTCCTCGGGTTCCCACGTTGCCTCTTCCATCTTATGATTTCTCCACAAAACTTTTACCAGACGCGTCGTCCGGTTTCTCAGCACTTGTTCTCTCGTATCAAGAATCTTGATGGGCTCTTCGCAATAAGACAGATCGGGTTCCAGTTCTAAATCTTCATAGGTGAGTACATGCGTTGGGTCAGGCATGTATTTCCTCAACAGAGATACGTGGAACACATCGTGAACTTTGGAGAGACTTGGCGGCATTGCCAATCGGTAAGCTACAGCCCCAATTCGTTCTAGAATTTCGAAAGGTCCGATGTACCTGGGACTCAATTTACCTTTCTTACCAAAGCGTATGACTCCCTTCCACGGAGATACCTTTAGGAAAACATGATCACCGACTTGAAATTCCAAATCCTTCCTTCGATTATCGGCATAGCTCTTCTGCCTACTTTGAGCTGCTTTAATGTGATTTTGGATTACCTTCACCTTTTCCACCGTTTCCTCCACCAGTTCTGGGCCTACAAGTTTTCTTTCACCAACGTCATCCCAACAGGTTGGTGTACGACATCTCTTTCCATATAACGCTTCATATGGTGCCATCTGAATACTCGAATGGAAGCTATTGTTATAGGAAAATTCTACTAGTGGTAAATATTGATCCCACATACCCTGAAAATCAAGTGAGCAAGATCTCAACATGTCTTCTAAGGTCTGAATAGTCCGTTCTGATTGTCCGTCTGTCTGAGGGTGGTAAGCAGTGCTCAAATGAAGTTCAGTATCCAGGGATTTCTGAAGACTTTTCCAAAATCTTGAAGTAAAACGGGGATCACGATCAGAAACAATCGATAGGGGTACTCCATGAAGTCTCACAACTTCATTAATGTATAGTCTTGCTAGACGTTCCAGGGGTAGATCTTCTCTTATAGCAAGAAAATGTGCTGACTTGGTAAGACGATCAACAATAACCCATATTGCATCGTTCCTTCTAGAAGTCTTTGGTAGCCCCATGACAAAGTCCATCGTAATATTGTCCCATTTCCACTCCGGTATGGGAAGAGGTTGCATGACTCCTCCAGGCTGTTGCCTTCCAGCTTTCACTTGTTGACAAACCATACATCTTGACACAAAATCAGCAATCTCCCTCTTCATGTTGTCCCACAAAAAATGTTCCTTCAAATCTCTATACATTTTGGTGCTCCCAGGGTGTATAGAGAAATTGGAACTATGAGCATCATCCAGCAATTCCCTTTTTAGATCAGGTATATTGGGAACACAAAGTCTCTTCCCGAATTTCAAAATTCCACCTTCATACGCAAAGTCTCTCAATCTCCCATCATTCACAACTTTAATCTTCTTTTGGAATTCTTCATCATCAGTCTGAGAACTCTTAATCCTTTCTAGTAAAGATGGTTTGGCAACCATTTGAAAAAGCATTGATGTTTCACCTTCCCTGGTTATTCCCATGTCCATCTTCCCTAGCTCCATGAAAATTGGATCCCTTTCAATTCTCATATTGTTCAAAACTCCATGGTCTTTTCTACTCAAAGCATCTGCCACCTTGTTTGCCTTCCCTGGGTGGTAGTGTATCGTACAATCATAATCCTTGAGTAATTCAAGCCATCTCCTTTGCCTCATGTTGAGTTCTTTTTGTGAGAAAATATACTTCAAACTCTTGTGATCAGTATAAATCTCACATTTTTCACCATAGAGGTAGTGCCTCCATATCTTCAAAGCAAAGATCACAGCTGCTAACTCAAGATCATGAGTAGGATAGTTTTGTTCATGAATTTTCAACTGTCGTGATGCATAGGCAATAACTCTATCATTCTGCATAAGGACACAGCCAAGTCCTTTCTTCGATGCATCACTATAAATAACGAACCCATCATTCCCCGATGGTAGAGTCAATATAGGAGCATTGACTAATCTTCTCTTCAGTTCTTCGAAACATTCTTCACACTCTTTTGTCCAAACAAATTTAACCCCTTTACGTGTGAGCTTCGTTAATGGGTTAGCCAATCGGGCAAAATTCTGGACGAAACGTCGATAATAACCCGCCAAACCAATAAAACTACGTACCTCAGTTATACTCGTAGGTGCTGGCCATTCTTGGATTGCTTTGGTCATAGATGGATCAACAGAGATTCCATCTTTAGAGACAATATGGCCAAGAAAAGAAATCTCCTGAAGCCAGAATTCACACTTGCTAAACTTCCCATATAATTCATGCCTCCTCAGAGTCTTCAAGATAATGCGGAAGTGATTTTCATGATCTTCGTAGGTTTTGGAGTATACCAAGATATCATCAATAAATACCACCAAAAATTCATCGAGATACTCCTTGAAAACTCTATTCATTAGATCCATGAATACAGAGGGTGCATTAGTCAATCCAAACGGCATTACAGTAAACTCGTAATGCCCGTACCTGGTTCGAAATGCTGTTTTCGGAATGTCTTCCTTCTTCACACACAACTGATGGTATCCAGATCGAAGGTCAATCTTTGAAAAGTATTGAGCTCCATGCAGTTGGTCAAATAAATCATCAATACGAGGTATGGGATACTTGTTCTTTATCGTTATAGCATTGATCTCCCTGTAGTCGATACATAACCTCATAGATCCATCTTTCTTTTTAACAAAAAGAACAGGGGCTCCCCATGGAGAAACACTAGGGCGAATAAATCCCTTATTACTCAATTCCTCTAGTTGTTTCTTTAGTTCGACTAACTCTACAGTGGCCATTCTATAAGGGGTCTTCGATATAGGACTTGATCCAGGAATCAAATCAATAGAAAACTCAACTTCTCGTTCTGGAGGATGTCCAGGTAAATCTTCCGGAAATACATCTACAAATTCTTTCACAACAGGTACATCCTCTATTTGAACATTCCTTTCCTCACCGACAGTTATTTCATTCTCTTCCTCCCCAATAATTGAATTAAGTTGAGCTACTGGGGGTGGGTCTAAATAAGAATTAGGTGGTGACGATTCTGCTCTAAAAATAAGGTGTTCCTTATCATTATCATCAAGAATCGTAACCTCTTTCTTCTTACAATAAATCTTCGCATCATAGTCCGAAAGCCAGTCCATACCGAGGATTATATCAAACTCAATCATAGGTATGATGATGAAATCAGCAGATAAAGAAAATTTATGTGCTCTAATGGGGACTGATTCACAAAACTTTGTTGCAACGATACTTCCCTTAGGAGTTTTAACTGACAACTCCCTTATTAAATCAAATTGGAAATATCTAATTTTCTTAGCAAACTGGGAAGATATGAAACAATGCGATGATCCAGAATCAAATAATGCATTTGCTAAACTTGAGGAAACCATTAAATTACCTGCCACCACGTCTTTCGGAGTTTCTACCTCAGCAGTAGTGATAGCATAAGCCTGGCCTTGATCCCTTGGCCTTTTCTGAGGTAAGTTCTCCTGACGCTTAGGACATGCATTTGCATAATGCCCCATCTCCCTGCAATTGTAGCACTGAACGTTGGTAGCTTCCTTCTTCCCCTTGCAATCATGAGCTTGGTGGCCTTTTTCACCACACTTGTAACAGACTCCCATTCCCTTCAGGCAAGCACCGGGGTGTTTCTTCCCACACTTACCACAAGATGGATATTCAACCTTTCCCTTCTTCCCCTTATTTCCATTCCCAGATTGATCAGCAGGTCTCTTCTTCTCTTGCTTTGCTTTAAAGTCATAAGACTTAGAGAATTCCTTTTCGGTCTTGATAACACATGAGACAATGCCTTCGTACGATGAAAAGGATTGTGAGACTAATGCTCGACGGAGAAATGGTTTTAACCCATCAAAGAAACGATCAATCTTACTTCTTGGGTTGCGAATATAATCACCAGCGTACCTCGCTAACCTTGTAAAGTTAGCCTCATACTTTGTGACATTCTCATCCTCCTTTTGTCTCAGACTCAGAAATTGCCTTTCCATATCTGCTCGATGGTCGCGAGGAAAGTATTTTTCTAAAAACAGATCTTTGAACTCCCTCCATTCCATGTTTGATACTTCATCATCTTCCTTCATGTTTTGAATCAACGACCACCATTGATCAGCATCTCCAGTGAGGCGGTAAACTGCCATGGTAACTTTTTCCCTTTCACTACTCCCCAAAGCCTGAAATATTTTCTCTAGGGAAAATATCCATTGCTCAGCTACTAAGGGATTTGTACTTCCATTGAACGTTGGTGGTTGTTGTCTCATGAATCGATCTAACATTGATCCTCCACGCTGCGGATCAGGGTGCTCCATACGGGTAAGGTTATTATTCATAACCTGAGTAAGTTGTCCCAGTACGGTGATTAGCTGATCAGCACCAGTTGCATCACCAGCCCCACTATAATTATCTTGAGCAGGAGGGAAATCCCTACATGGAGTGCGTGCATTGATACGGTTTCCATTTCTTCCACTAGGCGCCATTTCTAAACAATGGCATAAACTAGATCAGTTTATGAATCAAAATACATAATCCCATACTTATAAAACACTTAACATAAATTGAACTATCTATGGATATAATCCATAATCATAAATATGTTTTCTTTGAGGAAGTATATACTCATAAACCCTTCATAATGATTTGTAAAGAAAGTGAGAGTTATCCTAAGCATATCCCCCGGGAGTGTCGTAACCAAGAGTGCAGCAAGGCCCGTTGTCGTGCACCAGTTCCCGTTCGAGTCTAGCTCAAAGCGGTGTTTTCGGGTTTTACCCCTAGGTACATCTGTGCCAGAGCCGCCTCTACCTGCTCGTATCCAGACAGGGATGTATTGCTCGGAAAACTCACAAAGTCTCTACAATACCAAAATTCTAGGAAGTTCTTCTATACTAATCCTCAAAGTTCATCTTAGGTCTATGTGCTCTAATCAGAGTTTATCTAAATCTAGCTTCCAAGGTTTGTACTAAACTTCCTCTGATACCAACTGTAACGCCCCGACCCCAGCTACCCAGAGTCGGTGCATTAATTACATAACATTGGCATGATCACAAGAAAGATCAAATCCCGAAAGACCGATTAGTTTAGTAGCCTTGGAAACACTAGATATATTCATAAGTTTTACATTACATTTCAAAGTGAAAAACTACTACAACAACAAAGTCTTCATATCCACACTATTAACCCCTCATAATATCCCTGCAAGTCATTCATAATTTACTTCTTCACTACCTGGGAAAAATAAAACATAGAAAAGGGGTGAGCTCAAATGCCCAGTAAGGATAACAATATAGCGGAACATTCAAAATAAGCGTAAACATTTAAGGCAATGAATTACTAAAACAAAAGCCTTTTAAACTTGAACTTCAACATAGTATGGCAAAAGTAAAATGAAATAATGCCATTTACTTATTCACATGGATATTCTACTAATCGAATAATCACATGCAAAAATCAATAACAACTTTCATAATGTTGGAATGCATAATGCCAGACTATCATAACCACATAGCCAAGGCCTCGTGCCAAGACTACAAATAAGATTTTGTCAAGGCCTTGTGCCAAGACACTAGTTTGTCTCATGAGACCTACCGATGCATCGAGGAGCTATAGCGGGCTCCACCCGTCACTTATTAAGTCCAATGCATTCCCATATGAAAAGGTTTAAACATAACATAAACATTCGTATTAAAACTAGCATACGAAATGTCAATAATTTCACCATAAACTATGAATGGTCTAAAAATAGCACATCCATAGTCAAACATATCACAAAACATTCAATACAATATAGAAGTTTTGTATCATAATAAATCAACTTCAAATAATCTTAAAATCCATCAAAGGATGTTGACATAGATGAAATCAAAATTATTTTTAAAGAAATATCTCCTTTTATTTTGAAATCATTTAAGATCCATATAAAATAAAACATTTTCTTTGAAAATATTCTTATAAGCTTGTAAGGAAAGCTTTGAAGATTTTATAACGGCGTAAAATAACCGCACCCGCCGTATAAGTTAAAAAAAACATTCTTACCTCAATTCTGTCGAAAAGGTTAAAAAGGACCTTGTTTTGAAAACGACGGAAAGATTCCTTTATAAACCTCTTATAAAAAGTCAAACAAGGGTATAAATGACTTTAACCCATATTCTTGTAAATAGTAAAAATGTTTTGAAAAACATTTTTAAGTAACATGGATGTGGATGATAAAGATATCCCAGTAGATTATTACGTATAAACAACCTCGGATAATGAAGAGATTGTGAAATAACCCTTACCTTGTACTTTTCCTTGGTTGGGGTAGGTTAACCTCCTGTATAATGGTGAAATAATTGTTATTAAATTATACAAGAATCATATATATTAATATGATATCATATATGATCTTTTAACATTGATTTATTAATAATATCTTAGAATTATCATCGTTTCGGGTGTTAACTTACTCATTTTATTTTATATGTTTTGTTACATAAGCCATGTTTGTTGTATCTTATTCATATCCAGAATGATATCAAGTCCTTAAACATCATTTTTAAATCATAAAATGATAATTATACTTGAATGGATACGATGGAGAATGAATCTCATCGCGTTCGTGGAGACGGTAGTCCGTACGTACGCACGAGCGACAATATCATTCTTTTGATATTAAAATAATATATAATTGAATGGTATATCATATATACAGAATCATTAACATGTTATATTTATTATTTACATGAGTTACACATCATTATTATACCCATCCAAATAATATTATATTGAATAACAATTACACCACGACGTGGAGACGGTAAGCCGTACGTACGCACGTATGGTGACATGTTATTCAAAGGGTGTATATAATACTGAATATGGTTGTACCATACTTATAATAACATCACAGTATATGTGAGATACTGGAGTTATTATTTTAGAATGGTAAGAACAAAGGAAGAAGATTTGGAAGAAGAAATGAACTTAGAAAAGGGTGGTGAAATCATTACCTCTTCTTCGGGTTCTTCCTTTTGATTTGATCAAAAGGGCTCCTTAGGTTGGCTTTATGATCAAACTAAGGCCTCTATGTTGTAGTGAGGGATGTTGGGAGATTATTTGGGCAGAGTTTGGCCGAACCAAAAGGCTTTGAAGGTGTGAAGAAATGAGAAGGAGGAGTGCCCTTTTATAAGAGGGGTGAGGGGCACCTTTGGAAAAGTTAGAAATATTAATTTATAATAAATTCATATTCGGTTTACAAAGGCTCCAAAGTTGACTATTCAAAGGATGAGGTGGGGATAGGTCGAAAACAACTCATCCAATAGAATTTAGACAGGTTTGGGTACTTATATTAACCTTATCTTTAAGTATTAACTCTAAGTTAATTAGTTTCACTTTTACAATGTCTCTTTGTATTTTTATATATTATGGTTAATAAACTTACTATATACATCCAAGAGACCCCCAAGTGGTCCATTAATGATTAACCTATCATGATATAAGTCTCTTGGCCGAACCGTAGATTTTTAGGAATTTAATATAAATTAATAATATAATATTTGTTTTAAGAATTCTTTTATGTCAATTTTGACACTATTCATTAGTTGATTTTTTTGAAACTCATAACAGATTTATTACTTCGAACAAAGTCAATTAAATCAATCCTAATATATCATATTATCCTAGAAAATTAGTTTAATTCATTAAAAGTTTCATATTATATTTATTTAGGTATTTATAATATCACTTATTTTAATTTTTCACTATTATAGTAATTACTGCATCATCATTGTGTCATAAATAAAATAAATTATTTAATGTCTAAAAATTATAAGTAAAATATCATTATGTAGGAACTCTTTTTATCTTTCTAATTAATATTTATAATCGAAAATCCAACATGTATAACCCTATGTAAAAATTGTTCTTCTAAAAGATGTAAGCTTATGCCATTTTTATTTTTATTTTAACTTTATTAATATAATGTGTCATTATCACTTACAAGTGGATCCATGGGGTCCCAAAATAGACCCAAAGATGCCCATGGTCGACCATGTATCAACCAATAGGGTTAAGACACGTTTTAGGGTAATTTAGTATTATTATAATATTATTTTTTTAACCCTTATTTACCGGATTTACCCCTTAACCATGGTAAATAAAATATTTACCGCAGTAATTATTCAAAATGTGTAAAAATAAAAGTTACCTATTTACACAATTTGAACATCCTGATTCCAAATATGGAATCCATTTTCCTAAATTCAAAACACAGAAGTGGCAGAAATTAATTTAAAATTAATTCCCGCTGTCAAAACAAAAAGCGTGTTTTTAAGAGATAATAACTATCAAAAGATTGACACTTGTTTATGTTCGGTTTAATTGTAAAATTATGTCCAATGATAAACATTAAATTGAATGGTAAAAATATATTCTAAATATACTTTAAAACCACTCAAATTCATAATTTATCACTATTAATTATTTTGATTAAAAAAGTTGTTTTTAATTAAAATTTAGAACTTTTCACTATTCATCAAAATATGAAAGTTATCCGAAATGTACCAAAATTTCACCCTAGGCTAATTTTGATATTCCGAATCCAAAAATGAAGTCCATTTTGAAATATAGAATATATATGATTTCAAAAAGTAGGTATTACTATTCACAACAGCTAGTTTAATTAGTTGTGGTGTGTGTTAGAACTCGAGGTTGCGTACAACACACGCTATCGCATTATTCGAAGGGAAACGTACCGTAGAAGCTTGGGGTTTTACAATGATGATATAGGAATGAATATGATTTTGAAAAAAAACCCACAATTATTGTATTGAATCAAAATAATTAAAAGAGATTAGTAAAATTTGAGTTTTTAAGATAGTCAGTAGTCGGGAATAAGAGGGGAATAAAAAAAAGAAATGTCTTCAACCTGGAGCACAACTATTTTCTTTAAATATAATTCTAGACTACAATATTATTTGAGAAAACTTCACAACCTATAATAATGATTTGTGTGATGTTATATCAATTAATGTATTCCTCCTTGGATTTTGAACTGTCTCCTTTCTCACGTATATCTATTCCAATATTTGAATATTTGACTCCATTCACATCGTGTGTCTGAGACTCATGATGTGTAAAATCCTTCAGGATTTATTTCAGAGTATGAATAACATTAAACTCTTTAATGACGTGTATCTTAATGTTGTAATGTTTGAAGGATTTTCATATTTATTTTCCCATGACATCAATAATGAATTTCATAATGACTTAAAGCTTACTGTGAATCTCAATCATATGTCATGTAATGAAGTTTTATGATGTGTAATATGAAAATTCATCCCATTTTCTGAATTTTATTCTTTAAAACATGATAGTCATATTTTCAAAAAACCTCAGAACATTAAAATTGAATTATAAAATATATCATTGAAAATCCATTAATAAATGACAGAAAGAAGTATATATGATTTTAGTTTATCTAATCCCCAAACATTTGAAAAATTTATTGTCCTCACGAAAAAAATGTCTCAATAATTATTCCATAAAAATATTAAAATTTTAAATCTTAAGACATTCATTATGTACAAAAAAATGAAACAAAGTATAACTGCAAAAGTATAGTCATTAGAATCATCCCACCATAGAAAATCATTCATTCCTCATAGCTATGACCTTTAAAAAAATTTAATCACTTACTTATAGTCTCTTATCGACTCCATTATTTCTATATCCCTGTGTAATTTAACACAAATTGAATTTCCTCTAGTCACTCAAGGTAAAATAAAACTAGAGTTAGGATCATACATTGGGTACATTCTTCTCTCTCTTTTCTTGAATTAGTTCGATTGTCTCCACTTTGTAATGAAAAATGATAAATCAATCACGTGGGATTCACATATTTTCTTCTAATTACTGTAATGATTTGGGTAGGTTGGTAATTAGATAAAATCAGTCAATAAAAAGGTGGGATATGAATTATAATACATGAATGTCTTAGAATGTGTAAAAAGATGACACCTTAAAAACGTAAAATCCATTCTCCCAGTAGCTCTAGTTGAATCCAGTTATATTTCATTTAAGAGAAATAATTTTGGTCAATTCCATTCCATTTTTTTATTATTCTAAAGTCATGTCTAAGCCTAATCTTGCATACTTCCACTCACCACGTTTGATCCTTCATGGGATTCATCATTCTGGAGATGGTGATTTTTGACCTTCCTATGACACAACCCATGTTAATTTTTCTTTTCTTATTCATTTTGAAAAGTAATAGGATAGAAAAGAAATTATAAAAAGTGTACATGAATCATAATCAATAGGTATGTTGAGAAACAGAACACATTTCTGCAATAGAATCATCATGTGATGTCTGAAACCCTCCCCCGTTATTGTTTAATGTAATGTCATGAATTACAAAAAGAGCAATGTAGGAAAATTGTAATATTTGTATAACTGTATCCAATAAGGTCATTCATGGATACTATAGTAGAATTGATGAAATTTTTCAATGATTATCTTATGAAAAGTAAATCAATAGATATTTCCTCAATCATGTTAATTTTTTTCTTTTTTTAACCAGTTCCTAAATAAGATATAAATTCATGTTCGATAGGTTTGTTTTTCCCACATATGAATCATTGAATATGCTCATAAATTAATATGAAATTGTAGGTGCAGGATCCTCTCACAAATGAGTATAAAATTTAAAACTATAAATAACAATTTTTAAAAACCGTAGTAAAAATTCATTAATAATAATTTCAAAAATGAAGAATTTTTAATTAAATTTTTATTCCTAGAAATCAATCTAAAAATATAAATAGAGAAAAAACTATATTTCAAACATTTCACATTATATCCTTATCTGTTATTTAATTGGAAGTAATGTTTTTTAGTTTTAAATAATTCGTTAATTTTGAAAAAATTCCCCCAAATAGATACATGGTATAATTGATGTTTGTCGAAAGTGAAAGTCACGAAAAACTCCCCCACACTTAGAAGGAGTTAGTGTGTAAACTATCCAAGGAATGATTGTTGGATTTTTATAGAAAATAAATCTCAGAATGAATGTGATGGGAATTGAAAATATTATATTTGAGGGGATAGAGAGCTCACTATAAGAATTGGAATTCCATGAGTAAACATGGGCTTTCGTGATGCTGAATTTGACACACCTACGAAATGTGTTATAAAAAAATTCTTTCACTAGATGACACGATATTACACATGATTAAAATATTGAATAGTGAAATCACTAAAAAGTACACATAATGATGACCATGGATATCCAATTTTATTTAAATTTATAAGAGTTTTAATATATATCATAAAATGGATTAAAACAAATGAAAAAGACACTAATATGATGAACCAATCTAAAAAAATAATTAAATATGTGTTGCATCCCATAATGCGCTAACAGAAATATCTTTAGCCAGATAGATGGAACCAAATAAGAAGCAATGATGTCTATTGGATTAGTGTATCTCCTGACGTCTAAAACTACTAGTAGTATCATCCTCCAGCTTCTAGGGTCTCTTGATATGATTTATAACTTCAAGTGAATTATAAGAATGGATTAGATGTAGCAGGAAGAGTATCTATGCTTGTACCAGTAGCTATTGTGCATGAGTTTCAAACGTATGTTCTTGATGTTTAGATTCTATTTCATCCACCCACTAAGTCACTAATAGAACTAGATAATATGGTGGTATAGGTCCAACACCAATCATAAGAAACCTTGGAGGGATATACATGGGTATTAATAATGGGAATGATATATGAATGTTTAATAAATTTTAAACAAAATCAATTTCCCATATATATATATATATATATATTATTTTAAGGATAAAAAATGTGGGAAAACATTGAAGAAATGGGAAAACAACCAGCCCTTGAAAAAAATTCTACGACCACAAATGAGTAAGTTTATTGACCATGAAAAAATGTGAGGATCAAAATATCTTCCATTGTTTAATTGTGATAGGATGGGGGTGGTGGACGTAAGGCCAGATCAGTGGAAGTGAAGGTATATCGGGTGGATGGAACAACTATGGAGGGTGGTGTCATGGTGCCACAAATATTTCCAAGGGTGGGTGGTGGATAGGTGTCGATCCTCAGGGTGGTTGTGAGTCTGAAAGCATTATTTACAAAGGGAATATTAGGGGATGCATTAGTGGCCCAACCAATTCCACGAAGGGCCTACTCTATGAGGTACATCTCTTGGTAATAAGGTTTAGAAATTTTGGAGGGTATGATATGAATGGTTTTGGATGGAGAATTGGTGGTGGAAGAATAAGGGCCATATACTGTTGGTGGTGGATCATAATGTGCAGAAGGAGGAGGTGGATGAATGGTGAAATTAGAGAACTCTGTGAATGGTGTGTTCAGATGCTCTGATAACAACATCGTGTTCTCTAGGAAGCATAACTATATTCCCTAATGACCATATGATGTGGAATGGGTGGATGGAGTGGTTGTGGTGGTTATTTCTGGGATATAGATAGAAAGGGGTTCATGAGAATTGGAAAGTGGATAATTTGTTGGTGCATCTCTAGGTGTCTCATGTGTTGTGGAAGCTACCTGATCTATTCTTGTTTTTCAGCTGTAAACATCATTCTCACTCACCGGAAGCTGCATTTTGTGAATCACAAAAAAATTGATAGCATCTGGTGGTCAAAGTGATGTGAGTTGTAGTGTAGCCTCCAAGACCTCATGATGAAGGTAGAGGGTTGTAATTACAAATCCACCAATCAAAGTACATTGGTTCTTCTGTGTATGATCCTAGAAGTAGTATGTGAACTAAGAATCTAGGTTGATTACTAGGCCACCTATGGATATTGTGAAGATGATGAAGTCAATTTGGAACACACACCCATGTGAATCTACTCATGCAAACTAGGTTTATCGATATTCTCAATTGAGTGTATATAGTTATGGGATTTGAAATGTTCTTGACTGGGTGATGCATGGTGCATGTACTGAATGATCATATCATGCTATCATATATAATTGTTTACTCAAATAAATCCTAGGTGGCTCGATCGGAAGTGTTGGGATGATCTCAAACATAGACAACTCCTCTATAATAATGCCCATCCCTATTCAGAACTCAGTAAATAAAATATCATGTGGTCGGCAGCCCTGTAAGAATCAAATAATATTATTGGATAACATGAATGTGGACAATAACTCTTGAAATAGATAACTATATTCATCATCTCCTTCCACAATAGTGCATAATATATGGAGGGTGTCAAAGAGATCTAATATTTCACCATAGATGTTCAGGCATGCGAGGATTTCCATATCTTGGATCTTGTTGCTCTGCATAGAATTCTTAAATTGTCGACCAAGGTTGAAATGATGATTCTAATTATTGAATTAAGAAATGAGATATAGGTGTAGGTCCTCATATTTGAATGAGTCCTGAAAGTAATGTGAATATTTCGCATGTGCTATAAAGAGAAGTGTTGAAGGCCTGTGAGGTGTGGTGTCGCCTGGTTGCTTGGCGGGTGGGTGCTCACAGTGGTCTGATGATGACTGAGAGGGATATAGAAGTATATTTTTATTCATTTCCATTTAGAAAGGGGGTAAGGGTTATAGTGGGAGGATAGATATGTTCAGTTTAGGGATAAATAAGGTGTATATTTGGGGGTTCAATATTGTGGTTTTAGGGGGGTATATGTGATGGTGGAAATGGTAAGGGTTGTAGTGGTTGAGAGAGATAGTGTAATGATGGGGGTGTTCGGGTGGGATTTGATATGGGAGGGTGTCTATGGGTGGGGATTGTTGATAAGGAGGGATGTAGGAAAGGGTAGAGGGTGCGGTCGATAGGGAGGATGAGGGAGATGAGGTGGTTCTCAGTTGTCACACGTGGGAGGGAGGATGAATTTTGGGTGTCTCAAGATATTGTGTCATGAACATTGGGATCATGACATGATTTAAGATAACTAACATGGGGTTTTACATGACTCATAACCATGTTTCGCATCATGCAATGTTTGTTTTTATGGGGTTTACATCGAAACGGTACACATCATGTAACCTGGTTACACTATGTGTAATAGAGTATTTTAGATCCAGTTTTTTCAATCCCAATCCTCCATGTCCAGGAAGATCCTATGATATCACATCTATATAATAATCTAGTTTAGATTAAATGACCCTGGGTTTCCTCCCAGCCATCGCTTCATTTCATATTGAGAGAATGACTCCATTAAGGATCAGATGAACATAATACCGATGCCACAACCATCATGATATGTATCCTGAAATATATTCATCGTTTAACTATTAATATTGAATAGTGGTAAATATTCCTTATGAATTTCAATGGTCCCATTAGATAAAACATGAATAACATTGAAAGGGACAAACCACGTATATTTTATCTTCTTATTAAATAATTTTAATCAGGAATTGAATAGAGGTCCTTATTCCCTAGGAATAATATGCTCTTTGCATTGTCCTAGTCAATGTATTTCTTATGTTTCACTTTCTAGATCTTGGAATTGTCATAATAATATTTCCTTATTTCAGCAAACACATCCAAATGCCTCGTCTAATATTCATCATTTTTTTGAATCCTAATTTAGAATCTTAATTACCCAGTATTAGGGCTGCTCTAGTTCAACATATATATGAAATTGTTTCAAATAAAACAGTATAAATTGTGTGGTACCTATTGGTGTCCTATATATAGTTATGTATGTCTATTTTTCATCATCAAATTTCAAACCCAGTCACTTCTACTCGTGTTTATAGTCATTTCCATGATTTTTAGGATATTCATATTCAGTATTACAACATTCTCCCTGGTTTGTGGGTGATAGGAAGTAATTTTATTATACCAAATTTATTCTTTTATCAACCCTTTCACGTCTTTATTTTTAAAATGAATTCCTCAATCATCAGTGATAATTAAAATGAACCCTAATCATTTAGACATAGTCATTTTCATGAAATTCGACACCACGTTTGCTGTGTCATGTGATGTTGCTTCATATTCTACCCATTTTTAGAAAATGTCATGGCCAACAAGATTGTATAACATGCTATGTAAAGTTATAAATGGTCCCATTACATCTATTCCCCAAACATAAAATATTTAGACTTCCATGATTAGTTTTTGAATAATTTCATTTCTTTTCCAAATGTTCCCAATTCAATGGAACCTATCACAACATTGGTAAAATTACCTTGTCTCTTTCTATAGCGTGGGATTGAAAATTCAACATTGTATAATTTTTTTCCATTTTGAAATCAGGTCCATCAATTCCTCCATTTCATGATGTAGGAAACATTTCTATTACATTTTGAATTTCATTTTTAGGTATGCAACGTAGCAATATGCTATCAGCACAATGTTCAAACATAAGCCTTTTTTGCAAGTACTAATGTTTTTCTTTAGCTAGATATATTTACCTTTGTTGATATGAGAGGTCTTGGTAATAAAATATAAAGGGTAGGTTTTTTGTAATATTAGAGAACTATTGATAAGACTTAATTATGAAAAGGTATTCATTGGTAAAATGAACATCGATGTTAGTACCATCGTTGTCTTTGATCCGTGATAGAGGATGTCAAGAAAAATGAGCAGTGATGACATTTTTTATCCTTTGGTGTGTTTGGTAACAATATAAAATTCTTATTTCATGAGGATCAACCATATTATATTTGTCTTTGAATCCTTCTTGTTCATTAAATATCTTGTTTTAACGTGATCTGTGTGCACAATTTCCTTGGATAATACCACATATGAAAAAAAATAGTTGGAATACACAACATATAAAATTTATTCCTCTATAGTTTTGTGGTTGAATTGTGCATCATTAACTATGTGGCTTCCGTAATATATGGGAAATAACATGTGACCAAATCATTATAGTAAAAAACACTAATTGTGATGTCGCAGGTGTCACACATCAACTCGAATTCTTTTTCCAAATCATTTTAAATGATTACAGGTGCATCTATTAGTCACTTATTAATATTTTTTATGCCTTCCAAAATTATGAAGTGAATTAGATTGGATATCCCTTTTAAAATAGGTGTGTTAATGGGTGGGGATCATTGGAGAACTACGTTTCAAATCACAAGTAGAATCCTTTATGTCCTAGAATGAATCTTACACCCTTACATGTTGATTGTTATGGTCAATCATTGATGATATATTTCATAGATTGATCAAATAATATTCTTTCCTTGGAGATTTTATGCTTGAGGACTATACATATTTATACAACGAAGTGACTCTTCACCAATTCAAAACTGGTAAATTTTCTTCACAGCATCACATGAACAACTCCATATTTCATAGGCATACTATGAAAAATCTTGCATAAATTTAGAAGTCATCCACGATGATTTCTAATAATTCCTCTTCCATATCACGGAACATAAACATAATGATACATTGAAATTTTTCTAAAACATTACACATTTATAATAAAATAGGCTTGGAGAAAAAGAATCAAAATGTACATGTGAATGTAATTTTTTTCAATCAGCTGGGATGAATGAAATCTAATTGTATCCAAAATATACATCCTTGATATTATAGAATTAATTTCCTTCATGTGTTTACAACATGTTATATATTTAGGGTTAAATTAAAATAATAATTTCTCATTGATGAAATCAATCTTCTTTATTCTATGAAAAATCTCCATATAGTGATGGTTCATGTTAATATAAATTCATTTTAATCTATTTTCTTTCTTGCAAGTCTATATGTCATGAGATCTACTTATAGTAGGCTCACCCACTAAATATTATATATGAAAATGATTTATATAGTATACAAAATATTATGTACTTCATTTTAAACAACTTCTAACTTTAGTGTTTTGATCCACCCTTGAGGTTGGGATTTCGATTTTTCGTCTTCCTCTATTAGATTTTTAATGGTGAATACAGTCTAACTGATTCCTTTTAATTTTTTTCCACTCCATAATAAATTGACTACTTCTGTGTATTAAAAATCTCAACCAATTTTTCTTTTTTTGGATAGTTCAGGGTAGATAAATTTTGGTAGAGAAGATGAATATCCTATGTATGAATAAATAAGAGTACTAGGTAGAGGTTTCAAATACATTATTAGTGGCTAAATAATTGTTGGGTTGTATGGTGGGAGGGTATCCAAAAAAAGGGTTCATCAAAACTCACATCCTCAAAATCAATGTCTAATTCTTCATCGGAGTGTTACTCACAACTATCATCTTCTATGGAAACGTATTAACATCAATTTTTGGTAATATATATAGAATTGATATTAATAAAATCATCTGATTTTTGGGATGAAATAACAATGTTGAAGACTACATGTTCTTACCTAATGTGAATGATTACTCCCTTGATTCACATCTATTAATAAAAATTTCAATTCATATTAATGGTACTATGAGAATAATGGGGTTGTCACCTTCTCCTTCTATTTATGGAACTAGAAGGTGTATTAGAAAGATGAATTTTTCATATTTAATAAACATAACATCAAGAATATCACTGGGTTACATCGCTAACCATTTATCATGTTATAGTGATACTTTGGCTTATATGAGCTCTTGATGTCCCAACATATAAAATAAACACATTGTAAATATGTATATGCTTTCTCCGAGATACAACAAAGCTCTTCGAAACATGATCAATCTAATAGCACAAAAAATTGTATAACATCCACTGTCTCTTACCATTAAATGATTTTTTTCTAAACTATAAAAGAAAATAATTCATTTAATTATATTACTAGAAGATCACCCCTTTTTCTTTTTATTATTGAGAATATATTTATGTATTTTTTATACTTTGAAATATGATAAATCTATTCTAAAAAGTCTATGTTAATATGACATTTTATGAATATTTCCATAAATTTCTGGTATTGGGCCTCATGTCTGCCTTTTCATTCTATTTCTATAAGTGGAATCATTGGATTATATTGTGGTGGGTAATCTTAAAGTAGTTCTTTTTTTTCACAGTTTGTTGCATTAGTCTTGTCTCTTGAAGTATTACATGGTTGTTTCTATCAACTTCAACTTCTTGCACGGGTGAATGATTATTAGGTTACTCAAAATTTTCATTATTACCACCACCTGGTTATTTGAAATCCCATTTTTTTTACTTATCAAAACAACAGTCTTAGCTTGTTCTCATTGGTATGTATCTATATTACCAGGCAGAGTACCTGATAATATGTCTGAAAGTGTCTTTGTGATATAACCCATTTGAACTTCAATATTATGTAAGTAATCTCATTGATTATTCATCTGAATCTCATGAGTAGTAAATCAATTGTATACTATTTGAAAAATTTATCCTAGATGTTACCCATGTTACTCTGGGGAGGAGCAGGTTGCTGCTGAGGTCATGGTTGAGTTAGTTAAAACTAATTTTTTTCACTCTATGGGAATAGTTGTTTCTCTATTTGATGTTATGGTCTTTTAGTAGGAATTATAGGTGGGTTTCCAAGTTTTCCTTGATTAAAAAATGGTTCTTGACCACTTCTTTAATTATTATATCCTTTGTTGTTATGAGGTAGATATTGAGCCGATGTCTACTAATATAACAATTATTGTTATTGAAATGGTTATTTTTTGCCGATTTTAATTTGTGTAATTAAAATATTGAGGTTTTTTATCTATAAATTAAACCTTGTATTATTTTTATAGGTGAGATCCACCACATATTTCTAATGACTGTATTTCCATTATAGGAGCTTCAGGGTTGGTTTTTATTAGGAAAATGAAATTACTCTAGCATCTTTGTGTGAGCTTCAACTTGTACTGCTAATCAGGTGTTCTCATCCACTTGGCTGATGCCATGCCAAGGTGGTCCTAGATAACATTCCCAAATGATGTAATTCTATGAGAATCTATCCAAAATGGATCATCTGACCGTAAGGGTCTTGAACTATAGTCATACATCATCTATAACAATGATAAGAATTCATTCCTCTAGTTGGAGAGCAAGGTAAAGTGTTGTGAGCTTGATCGAAATGACTAGTACATGGTGTGAACACCTACACATATATTCATTAAATCTATCATAAGATAACTCATGGAATATCCCTCATTTGAATAAAAATATTTAATGTTCCTCCACATTATCAAAGTAATAATTAGTGGAAAGTACTTGTCTAGGAACTTCCAGGCCAGATATTCTCATGTCATGATTGACTCGGGATCTTGAACATGAAGCCAATAACAAGATATATATCACAAATGAAAGGAAAATATGTGATGTTTGATTTCATCTAATGATACTCCCTAGTTGTGAAAGGAATCACAAGTTTCTTGGAATTTCAAGATGTGCTCATGAGGATATTCACTATGAAGTTCACTAAGTCGGCCCATGTACTATATCACGTGAATGAGTTCAGGTTTTATCTCAATGGAATGAGATTGAATTGGGGATAGAATATGATCTATGTGAAACCATGGATTGATGGAATGTGATAATCCTAGATGGTTACTTCTTATTGCAATGGGTTCTCTCCTATAACATCAAACATGTTTGGAGGATTCAATGGGTTAGTGCCATGTTTATTGTTTGAGTATGCCTTGTTGGACTGGTAGAATGCGGAAGTATATGATTTGATCATTAGATCAAAAGTAAACTATTATTTTGTATCAAGACTCCATGAACATGTCAAAATTCATGGGTACATGCACTATGATACTAGAATAGAGACGATGTGACATCCTTAAAAAGGGAAAGAAAAAAATGGGGTGAGGGAAAACTAAAACCATGTGTTTTTTAGATTTAGGAAGATGTGAAGCACAAATTTTGGTTCCCCAAAAATGGTGCCAAAATTTGACATGCTCTCACATGTCATTGAATTCATGTGGGTAGTTTTCATATTTGAATTTTATTGTTTCCCAAACATCAGTTGATATTAGTTCACAATATAGAAAATGTATAGGGTCGTTCCCACTGGGAAATGAGATAGAAAATTTCAGTCAATGGAATTGAATTTTTTGGTATAGGAATCCTTTAGAATTGGTTCAGTTTGAGAAATCTATTTCTAGGGGGTGGATAGATTGATTCAAAAACAAAAGAGGGATCATGATCAATTTTGGGGATCTGTTGAATAGATGATCCTAAACCAAACTTGGTGGGATCTTAAGGTTTATGCTTCCATTAAATCAGATGTCACTAGTCAACTATTGTCAAATCAACTCATTATACCTTAGATATAACTATTCATTGATTAATAAATATTAAAAACCAAGATTAATTAAGCATAGATTCTAAGGTTGAATTTATTTTACGTTATTTTTCATAAAAAATATACTCGAATCAAAATAGGGTTCTTCACAAAAAGATCCCACGGTTGGGGATGCTCTAATGAATTATTAGGCTATTAATTTTAATAAAAATAAATAATCAATAATATAAAAAATTTGAGAATTTATGATTTATTGAATTTAGATGAACTTACTCTTGATCCCAACCTTAGGTGTTATAGCAGGACATGGTAAGATAGAGCTCAAATAAATAAAGAATTTAAATTTTTCCCAACATGCTAAGACAAATAAAGTTAAAATATTTAAAAAACATATAATAATTTAAGTTAAATTAATTTGTATGAAAATGCAACTGGGATTAATAAATGTAAATCACAAATCAATTAACTCCTTACTTGGAATGAGAATAGAAATTAAATCATGAAAAACTTTTATCGATGATTAGTGATGAACGAAGGATTTGATGGGAATGGAATGATGAAAATCTTTACAATGAACCTTTTATACTTTTATTGACTCAAATAAAAAAAATATAGTATAAAATTTCGTGTATTAAGTAGATAGAGTAGTAAGGAAGAAGAAATGAATCAATTGAAAAAATGTCTTCCACGTAGATATATAGAATTACAATTAAAAACCGTGATCTATTTCATTATTTATAAGAAAAAATATACCCAACATTTAATTAGGATCCATGAAATGTAATGAAGATTCGTGTATTCCTCCATTGATTTTGAATCTACATGTATGTTTCGTGGATCTCATCTGAGAATTGATGATTTGATTCCATTCACGTTGTGTATCTCAGACACACAATGTTTAACATCCATGATGATTTATCTTCAGATGGAGAATTTGACTCAACTCTTTCACGATTAGTATCTTCACCACATGATGTGTAATGGATTCTTCACATACATTATCTCATGAAATCTATCACAACATTCTTCCCAAATTGATGTATGCTATGAATCCCTACTACAGATTATGTAATGACATTTTAGGACATCGACTATGAAAATTATTCTCTTCTTCTTCATTTTCTCCATTCAAACATTAGAATCCTATTTTCTACAAACATCATCACATACCAAGTGTGGTACCAAATACAACATTGAAAATAATTAAATATTTGATTGGATCAATTATATATGTTTTCAACTCATCTGTATGTCAGTAGAGCATGGCCAACACAATCCATTAAATCATGATCCAAGGGTTAAAAAGGCCCCAGGAATCCTGTGGAATTAGTGTCAATGTAGGAAATTGGTATAAGGAATCCACTGACATAATTAAGACCTTTTAATTATATATTTACATGGTGTATGATGGAATTACGATCCAAGGATCACATCTATGTGATTCTATACAATAATAAAATTATCATCTCATTACATTAATCCTCTCACAATTATTAACATGTTATGATTTCATCATTCCTTTCAATAACTCTCACACATTCCAATTTATCAAAATTAAAAATACTTATCACATGGAAACGAGGCATCAAAAGTTGCATATCATTGTAATGAAATTATTTTCAATTATAAAGGATCCCTATAATAATTAGATCACTCACCCATTGAATGTAAATGTAGAAAGTAATCTAGATATAAAGGCATGCCCCATTGGTGGCATAGTTTTTGGGTAAAATACCCTAACAATCGAAAATGTAGAAGGGAAAAACCTAAACATTTTTCATTTAATTTGAAAACTTCCATGAATAATTTTTTGAGGAAAATATGGGAATTATGATATATGGAACAATAGAAACAATGATAAAAAAATTAAAACTTTGAGTTAAATTTATAGAACATAAAACGTAGGTCTGTTGTTGAGAAATCACACAATACCGATATATGATTCAGTATAGATCTTGAGAAAAAGAAAAAATGGTGAATATAACAAAAATATGATATATAGATTTTATACTATATAACTCTATCTCAATACGAAGTGAAAAAATTATATATGATGAATTTAGAACTTTATAGCACATATTGATGAATAAAAATGGTTAATGAATTAGGCACTAGATCAGAATGCTACACCATATTCTAGCATAGGCCTGATGAGGCCCACCAACGTGAGATGAAGGGTCCACCATTGGTGGTGAATAGGAAAATAATAATAGGTATTAACATTTAAATTCATTAAGGTGAATGATAAATTTTCACACAAAAAAAATTGGTCACACGGGTTGGCAGCACACTTGGAAAAAAAAACATGTACCAACCATGCAACACCCTGGATATATTGATTGATTCATGGGGGAACTATCATTAAAATAAAGAATTGCTAGAAAACCCATGTTCCAACCTTCTGTGGATCCTCAATTTAATGTTTTTAGAATCATGAAAAATCATGTTCCTTGAGATGTATACCTTCCTCAAACTCTGTGGCCTCCTCCATCCCTTTGACCAACTGCACAAGGTTAACCCAAACTATTCATCATGGGTCCCATGGTTTCTAAAAACAATGTGGACTAGCTATGTTTCTCTCAATATTTGACTACAAGATCCATACAAGCCCCAGACATCCAAAATTATCTGTTATATCACTAAAAACTCACATAAGGGAAAAAGAAGACAAATAGAAAAAAAAAATTTATACCTCATAGGAAACCCCATGATTTTATAGTAATCCCCCTTAAAGAAATCCATAATTGAAATTATATTCCATGGGTTGTCAAAAATAACTTAATAATATTTGTGGTAACTGATCATGTTCATTGGGATCTTACTCCGATGTCTATTTTTATTAATGATTGTACTACCATAGAACTGGTACTAGATGGCCTGACATTCCTCGAATAACATTTTTCCTCCAATAAATGAAAAAAATTAGAATCTTACAAAATGATGATCACTTATAAATCAACCTCATATGTCTTCTAAGTTTAAGATGAATCTAAGTGATAAATTTATATATAAGATATAGTGGTGAAATTGTATAGGTCTTCCTACCTATAAGGTTTCTACAACTAGTTGGCTATTGGCTGGACTCTCTCCAAATTCATGAATAGCCCAAAATATCATGGTGAAAGGTTACCATGCCACCTAATTTGTATGATACCTATCCAATGTGAGATATGTAAAAAATATCATATCCCCAACCTCGAACACCAAAGGACATTGAGGGAAATCAACATAAGATTTTAATCTCTATTGTTTGGTAGCCATCATTTTCAAATTCTTCTAGACCTTCTCCAATGTCACCCTCAAGATGTGTGGTTCAATAAACACATCATATCATTCTACTAACCAGTAAAATGATGATTTTTATGGTCTTCTCTACAAATCTACTTATTTTTCATCTGTATCATTGCATGGTAGATATTATTGTATACGAACTCAACTGTGGGTATATGCCTCTATTAAGTGCCCATAAAATTAAGCCCTAGTGCTTTAAGGACGTCATCAAGAATTTAAATCATGCGATATGACTGTATGTTAGTCTATGGATGCTACCAGGACTCAAAAGAAACAGTTTACAGATATACCATTGTTAAATATTCCACAAACGATATATAAACTAGGCATCCCTACACCATTCCCCTGGAACCCCATGAAGTCATACATTATCAATGTTATACAACCATAAAATCTCATATACTGATAAGGACTCCCTAATGAGTATGAATTTAGTAACAATCAAGATCCTCTATAAAATAACCCATATATAATCACTACCTTAAGGTGACCACAGAAACCCAGTCTCTAAATCCATCAAAACATCATCCCATTTCCACTAAATAAATGGATAACTAGTATAATACCTAATCTACTCCCTGTAGTTCTTCCTCTACTGGGTGACATGTAGAGAACCTCATGAGAAAACCAGATACCTTATATTTCATCCCGCAACACCAATTTTGGTGACGTAAATCATGATACAAGTTGGTAATGATAAGATGAATTTCAAACACCAAAGCTTGAATCTCTAATATAAACTCTTAATATATTCTTGTTGGAACCCATATAAGGAAATTCATATGAATAATATCATCCTTGACTACAGTCCAACTAGGAGGTGGGATCTCACATGCATCACTCTCCCATATGAATAGTCCCTAAGTATCAAATAACTATCTCATCCTCACTATATAGAGAATAATGAATGTATCCCCTAGGGATGACATTATTATCTACCCTTTATCATATTTCACCATTAAGTGCTTCTCATAGAATAAGGTTGTAAGCTGGAACATGCTACTTTCATCTTGAGCCACATATATCTATATCAAACTTCATTGTAAATCAGCACATAAAAATCATTTGCATGGCATGTAGTCTATATCAATTTCTTGAAATTATAGTTACACATCCAATAATCATTGCATCATATTTATGACAAGCTGAGTAAATATATACATGACCATTTTTTATTTTTTTACTCCACAAAAATTTCACCATAAAAATATTTTCTCTAAAAACCAAACCATATACCACAATGTCTAACATGAATTTTTCTCATTTGTTAATTCCTATTGTCTGAACACAAATGATGATACATGTATTCCATAAATCAATTTTCATTTATAAAAACATCTCTTATCCCAACACCAAATACATCATGGTACAAAAAATATATTCTTCCCAACTCTTGAAATACCAGAACATGAGGTGATTTTAGTATCTCTTTCAAAACCCCAATGGCTGGAACGTAGGTATGCAAACCTACAAACAAAACACCTTTTATAATAAATTATTTACGAGTTTCTATTAAGCATGAGAATTCATGTATGACTCAAATATAATATATTACTATCACCATGAAACTATGCATCTCAATGATGTTATTGGGATTCAACTAAAAACTATATGTCTCACCATAGGTAAAATGATACACATGTTTTTTAGATAATATTTTCATTTAAGTGAATTTTACCCATCCATAAGGGGAAAATCATGTGTTAATAATATAATTGATTCTCTATACATGTATACCAAAAAATCTAAAGATATTTTTAATTGTTCTTTACTGTGAGGATACACAAAGATATTATCCATGAATACCACCAAACATGAATCTGTATAAGGATGGAGATGAGATTCATCATCATAACATACAGATTTCATGTACTACTTTCAGAAAATTGGACTAGCGAACCCCATGGAGAAATAGAGGATTGTTTAGATCTATTTTCCACAAATTTCTATATTTTATTCTTCATCTAATGAAATGTTCTTGTAGCCATCATGTAAGAATTAATTGATACAGGGGAAGCTCCTTGAACTGACTTGATATAAAATTGCACCTCTCTCTTAGTAGGTAAACCAAAAAAATTCTTCTAGTAAAATTACCATCAAATGATAAACTAGTAGTGTAAAATATTCCTAATTAATTTTCAGATCATTTATATACTAAATAGAAACATAAATTCACATCCTACTAAGCCCATGATCCTCGTTCCTTTCTCTTCAATCCTCTACATCCCATTCATCCTTGTGAATAAAATATAATTCCCATGGTGATTTGAAGGTCAACTTTCAATGATAATAGTTGACATAAGAATTATAAGAAATAATACATTCTATTTTGATTATGATATTAAACCTAGTAATCTTGTGGAGAAACAATCCCATATATTGTGAAGCCACACAATCTCAAAGGGGAACTCCACCTAATAATGTATAGATTTAATTAAAACCCACAATGGGGTATTGAGTTTCATAACTCAAGCTGAAAACTGGAAAATGATCTTAGGGATCTCTAAATAATTATTGTTATGAAACTATTTAGGTAGCCTATTTCTATAAGACATGATACAAGAGTATATTCTATAAAAATTGTACCACTCACCATTTTCTGTCCAACACCCTTCTCCTCGAGTATAGGCTAGAATGAATATATATGCCCAGAATGTTGACACTATGAAGGAACCCCACTAACCAGAGTTAGACCACTCTAATTTTTAGGTACATCTGGTTCATATATTCCTAGGCCAGAACAACCACCTTGTCCTAAATGATAGATAATACACCATCCCCTAGTATAATGTAGATATGTAAATCCCACTCCTGAACCTGGATTCTGAGTTGATATTATTACATTGACTAGTGGAAGGAAGGTCCTTTCAAAATGTTGTTTGTGGCCCATCCTACTGGAAGCATTGCACATGACTAGGTTGCTATCAAAATGATTTCTCATATGACCTATTGTTCATGAAATATGAAAAAAATATAACTACAAGTACTAATTTCCTTGATGGTACTCCCCTATTGAGAATCCTAAAAATGGTACTTTAGTCTACTAAAAGATGAACCACTAGATGGAGAGACTATACATCCCTACTATGTTCCCCAATTTACACCTAATTTCTTCCTAATAATCACATTTGGATTCACTATATTGGTAATAGTAGTCCACTGAAACTCATTGACTTATGATCGAACAAATTTATCAATACAATACTAAATGAATGTCTCACTCTATGTGTCATCAGAATAATATAGGAATGCATGATGATAATTCATTGTTATGTGTTCCAAATATTCCATAAAAATTAGAGTTCCCTGCTCTATATGGATAAACATGGTTTACCTTTCATCTCTTATCATCTTATGAGAAAATATGTTGTAAAAGCTCTTTAGGAATTCGCACAAACCATATTTTAAGGCACATCAACCTATTTCAAAAATTGCAGTAGTGTTAATCTCCTACCAAAAAATATAGGTCGCAAGCTTTACTCTCCTCACAAAGAGAATTATTCAGATTATCAAGGATTCAAAAGGTAGTATTGATACAAATCACAGAAACTAGGGGAACACCATCCCCTAAAAACATTGGATGATTCTATTTCTGGAACACACATTTTAGATCATCCATAGTCTAGATAGGTTATGAATATCCTTGAATGATCTGTTTCATTTCCCTATAACACCTGACGAACACTCCCTCATCAATCATGTTGGGTTAAACTCATAGTGTCACAGATAGAACAACAAGAGGATCCATTATTTGTACATGGTTCACCACATCTTTGACAGGATCATCTACACCCTCCTCTTACATTAATGGAGGACACCATGGTGGCATGCCTCTATAATAACAAACACATGCTTCAGAAAAAATTGATAACAAGATCATAACATCAAAAATAGTATTCCATGTTGATGCATCCCTATAAAAAAGTCATTTCAATCTTATTTCTTCTAATTCTACGATTGGGTAATATGTAATATAAGGACCTAGCCTTATCACATACATAATCTTCAATTTAGTCAAGAAAAACTTCCTTTTACATTGATGATCTTTTCATGTTTAGAGCTTCAGAAAATTGGTACACAATACAATAATAACATTAAACATTAATACAGAGTGGATACCATAAAAACAGTTTCCATATTTCTCAGAATTGAAAACATTAAAAATTAAACGAGATTCCATGACAATTATTAGACATTTAACATGGATTCTTTCTTTGACATAAACATCCATTAACCTGTGAAAATCACTTACAATCTTTATATGACAATAAAAAGTCAGTAAGGGTTATGAGAAGAAGGAAAGAATACATTAGTCCATGAATACATGTAACATATGAAATAATTACCAAAAGACTTACTTATCACCTGTATATATAAATAATTACCTATTGAAACCTGATATATCCACAAATACATAAGAAAATAAGTATAACCATGAAGGTATATCAGGGAATTACTTACATAATCTTGTAACAACTCTTGGTAACCTTATAATTTGTTACCCTCACACGTACCTTACTTGGTGTAACCATTGTAGTTACACTAGGAGTAACCATATGACCGAACTCCAACATACTCATATCAAATGAATTTGAGGGTGATATAGGTCACACTCTTCATCATAAATAATTCTCAAGAACCAAAACAAAATCATACCACATGAATAATTCCATAAATACATTACTTTGGAATTTCGTAAAACTGAATTTAAGAAAGGGATTTTTAATGAAAATCCCCTTATAAATATCATTCAATTGAAGAGAGACTTAATAGAGTGAATGAAGTTTTCATATATACTGTAGATACACATAATAAAGAATAATAAAAACATAAACCATCACATAAATAATTGAAATAGAACATAAATAATGATGTATAAGGTTAACCCAAAAATGGAAATCTGGTTAAGAATTTCCTTATCTGGGCCTTGTCTTACTACAAAATTCTTTAAACCTCCTTTATAATGGATAAAAAAGTTTAATTAATATGTTAAATAAATATTTTCATGTTTATAACATCTAATATGATCATTTAATAACCTCATTTAACCCCTTAATTGTTAGTGTTTTGTTCTTGCACTGTTTTGGGTGAGTTCCTTACATGATTTCCCTGATTGGTTCATGATGGATGTTCTTGTCGATTGGAAGTAAAACTCCAGAAATGGAATGAAAATATATTTAATTATTTCCAGTACCATAAATTATATAATTTCACATTTTGATGTTTTATATGTGGATGATTCATAAGTTTAAACATTAATGATGTTTGTTTAGATATTTTAGTGGTTCTTCGATAACAACAAACTCATTTAGTCTTATAATTTAGAACGATGAGTAAAAAAAATTCCAGAACCATGGATGAGACATAATACATATATTATGACCAGGTTCAATCATAAAAATGGTTTTATGACCAGAATTGAAGGAATCAATTAAAATTGAAATCACATCCTCCACGATGTTGGTAATTCAACCCATCATGGAAAATATTTTAATTCCTTAAATAAGTGGGGAGGATAAAAATAATGATGATGAATTTTCCATGAACATGAGAGAATCCAGAATATACCATATTTTGGTGCATTCATTCCTCTTAATTAAGTGTTGGTGAGGAAATAAGAATAAAATAAAGGAAACATAAAATAAAAGAAAAGTTGATAAATTTCTCACGAAAATTCGGCAGCCTAACGACATCTCTTAAAATTTCATAAAAATAGTTTGATGAGTGGAAGGGATATATAATCATTCATACATAATATGGTCAGTAAGGGGGTATATTTAATGAAATATACTATCATAATTCAAAAGAAAGTGAAAATAAAAACATAAAATGAAGGAAAAGAATGAAAATAAAAGAGGATGTTTACCTCATGATCTTTTCTCCCTGAGATCCTCCTTAAGGGCTTTGATTTTGGTCTTTTGGTGAGAACAGAAGCTCTAAGTAGTGGGGAAGAAAATTGGGGAGGTATATTGGATGAAATTAGACAATTCTCAAGGCTTTAGTGGTATTGGAGGAAGAGGGGAGTGAGGGTGGTAATTGTAGTGTAGGAGAGGGGGTATTTTTCATTATTTTAATCATTATGATTATATTTTTTCTCAATACTATGAATAATATTTATTAATGTGACCCCAAATAGTAATAATGGAATGTTAGTTAAAACCATGTGGGCATAAATCATCCTTTCATCACCTATGATACTGTAAATGAAGTATTTAGCATTTATCGTATTTTACTATTCATTCCAAATTCATGAATTTCATAAAATTCCCAAAAATTTACCATAACAATTTTCGACGTGTAGAATTCAAAAATGAAGTCCATTTTTGAAAAATAATTTTCAAAATATTATTAATTTAAATTTTAAATAAAATCATACTTAATTTAAAAATTAACAGTTCTAATTCTACAACTACTTCTTTATCACAATGAAAATTTAACCATGATGTTTTTATCTTATAGCCTTAGAGAGAATAAAATAATAATTAAATTTACCATTAATTAGTGTCATATTACTATTCATATTACTATTCATAATTGTATGTTACTATTCACAAAAAAACAATTTGATTTCATTAGACTCCAAATAACTTACTGAACACAATTGTAGATGACAGTTTCATGAAATTCAAAACACTATGGTTGTAAAGTTATTTTTAAAGGCTAGTTATAAATATATACTTTAAACAAATTTCGGGTATTTCAAATTATTTTTAGAAATAATTTGGGTGTTACATTATCCCCACCTTCTAGAAATTGGGTCGTCTTAATTTTATTTAATTATTAAACAAGTGAGGGTACGTTTTCCCCATATCATTTTCAGACTCCCATGTTGCTTCTTCAACCATGTGGTTTCACTACCAAACCTTTACCTAGTGGATTACCTTATTTCCCAATACATGTTTCCTTTGATCAAGAATCTAAACTGGTTTCTCTTTATAAGAAAGGTTCTCTTCCAGCTGAACTGCTTCTGGGCTCAATACTTGTGATGAATCTGGCACATACATTCTCAACACCGAAACATGAAAAACATTATTTACCAGAAAAAAGCTCAGAGTCAGTGCTACGTGGTATGAGACTGTTCCTACATTTTATAATATTTCAAAAGGACCGATAAACCGTGGACATAACATCCCTTTCTGGCTGAAATGCATCACACTTTTCCAATGAGAGATTTTAAGGAAAACATGGTCACTTACTTCGAAAGAGAAGTCTTTAGTTCTGTTATCTGCATAACGTTTCTACATACTCTGAGCTATCCTCATGTGTTGCTGCATCATCCTCACTTTCTCATCCACTTCTTCAAAAAATTATAGCCCCATCAACTTTCTTTCACATAATTCATCCCAAAACGCTGGAGTCCGACACCACTTCCAACACAAGGCCTCAAAAGGTTCCATTTGAATACTGGAATGAAAACTGTTATTATAAGAAAACTCAACTAAAGAAATATGATGATCCCAACTTCCCTGATAGTCCATTGAACAAGCTTGAAGCATATCCTCAAAAGTTTGAATCGTTCATTCAAATTTCCCATCTGATTGAGGATGAAAAACTGTATTGAAATTTAACTCTATGCCCAATGACTTCTGAAGTCCCTTCCAAAAAATAGAAGTGAACCTGGGATCTTAGTCGGATACAATGGAAAGTGGAACTCCATGTAACATGAAAATATCCTTGAGGTACACTCGATAAAGCTGATCCAAATTCATTATATCTCAAATAGAAAGAAAATATACAGACTTTGTTAGCCGATCACCAACAACCCGAATTGCATTGTTACCTCGATAAGTCGTTGGTTGTCCCACCACAAAGTCCATAGATAAATTCTCTCATTTCCACTATAGAATTGTAAAAGTTTGAAGCTTCACCTTCAGTAACATCCATTCTGCATTATCCTCTTGACACGTCAAACATTTCATGGTAAAATCAGCAATATTTTTTTTCATTCTATCCCACCAATAATACTCCCAATTGTCTATGTACATCTTAGTACTAAAAGAATGAACAAAAAATGTAAAACTATGAGCTTCGCACAACAAATCATTCTTCAAATGAGAATCACTAGGCACACAAAACATTTTCCAAATCGTAAAACCCAATTTTTATCAAAGGTAAATTATAGAAACATACCCACTTTAACCAATTATACTTATTTCTGTAGTTCACGATCTTCCTTCTATGCTCGCTTAATTCATTCTTACAACAAATACTACACTGAAACCAGAAACAAAAAAGGTGTATTACCTGCAACAACAAATTCTAGGCCAAAATTTATCAAATCATTAATCAGGGGATCATGTTCCCCATGTAACATGGTTAATGATGCATCATTTTTCTGACTTAAGGAATCCTCTACTTTTTTTTCTTTTCCACGATGGTAATGGAAAATGAAATCATAATCCTTTATATGTTCAATCCATCTTCTCGACCTCATTTTTAATTCCTTCTGAGTGAATATATATTTCAGACTTTTTTGGACAGTATATATTTGGAATTTTGTTCCGTATAAATGATGCCTCCATATTTTCAAAGTAAAAACCACAGATTCCAATTTCAAATCATGTGTGGGATAATTTATCTCATGAGTTTTAAGTTGTCTCAAAGAATAGGAAATTACCTGAGAATTCTACATCAAAACACAACCAATTCCCTTCCAAGAAGAATCAATGTAGATGAAAAACTCACCATTTTGAGAAGGTAAGGCCTAAACTTAAGCATTGACCAATCTCTTCTTCAGTTCTTGAAAACAAATATCACATTCATCTATCCAAAAAAAATTAGCCCCTTTTGTGCTAACATAGTTTTTGGGCTAGATAACCGTTAAAAGATATTAACAAACCATATGTAATAACCTGATAAGCTGAGAAAACTATGAATCATGGTATCATTTGTGGGTCTTGGCCATTCATCAACTACTTTTGTTATGGAAGGATCAACTTTTATTCTATATTTATTTACAATGTTCCCATGAAAAGAAATCTATTGCAAACAGAAATTACACTTACTGAATTTTCCATACGGGTTCTTTTCTTTTAATGCTTGAAAAAAAAAGGCTTAGATATTTTTCATGCTCCTCTTTTTTTTAGAAAATACCAGAATTTCGTCAATAAATACTACCAAAAACTTTTCCAAGAACTCAGGAAATACAATATTCATAAGATTCATGAATACATCAGGTGGATTAGTCAATACAAATGACATAATAACAAATTCATGGTGCCCATATCTAGTATGAAAGGGTGTTCTTTAGATGTCAACCTCCTTCTATTTTAATTCAAGGAATTGATTTCCCATCCTAAGTCGCACCACCTTTGGAAATTATTTTTCCAGGAAAATAATTTTAAATTAATCCCACTATAAGGCATCAAAATCATCTCTACCCCTAATATTTCTTACCATTGACCATCACTGATCAGCTTCTCCATCAAAATGTTAAATGGAAATACTTACCTTTTGATTGTTTGAACATCCCATAACATTGAATATCTTTTCAAGGGCTTTGATCCATCCTTCCGATGCTACTAGGTCAGAAGATCCATTGAATGCAGGGGGATGTTGTCTCATAAAATTTTCCACTACTGTCACGTTCCATTATGGTACCTCTATTAGTTATCTTTCATGGATTCCATCACTATTTATTTCCTACATTAGCAGTGCTGTTACTATCACAAACTGCTCGGTTCCAATCCCTACCATTCGAGGCTGTAGTTCCGGATGAATGTCATTCTATCGGTGCCTCTCTTCTTCAGCATCCCTATTCCTTATATGGAAAACCATTATGAAAAACATGTCTTATATCAAGAAACATGGTAATCATTAAATTCAAAAACATTTCAAATTAAACATACAGTGAAAATCATTTATGGTATTCTGTTAATATCGCTCAAACCCCTAAAGTTATTTAAACCATCCTCTAATACCAACTATAAGGACCCTGCCATCTAACATACATAATATTGAATTTAGTCAAGAAAAAAAAACCTTTTACATTGAGGATATTTTCAAGTTTATAGATTTAGAGAATTGGAAAATAATAAATTCATAACATTACACATTAATACAGAGTGGATACTATAAAAACAGTTTCCTTTTTTTCAAATTTGAAAACAGTAAAACTTAAACATGATTCCTTGAAAATTATTCAACATTTAACATGGATTACTTCATTGAAATACACATCTCTTAAGATATGAAAATCATTTAAAAACATTGGATGAGCATAAAAACTCCATAAGGGATATTAAAATAAGGTATGAATACATTAGTCAATGAATACTTGTAACGTATGAAATAATTTCCCAAAGAATTACTTATCACCTGAATATATGTATATATATATATATATTCACCTAGTGAAACATTATTTCTCAAAATATAAAAAATAACATAAATAGAACAATAAAGGTATCTTGGGGAATTTCTTACATAATCTTGTAACCATTCTTGGTTACCTTTTAATTTGTAACCCTCACAGCTACCTTACTTTGTGTAACCATCGCAGTTACACTTGGAGTAACCATACGACCGACCTCCAACATACACACACCCAAGGCATTGGAGGAATATATAGGTCGCACCCTTATTCATAAATAATTCCCATGAACCAAAACAGAATCATATAACATGAATAATTCCATAAAAACATTACTTTGGAATTTCGTAAAACCGAATTTCAAAAGAGGATTTTTAAAGGAAAGACCCAAATAAATATCATTCAATTTAAGGGAGACTAAATTGAGTAGATGGAGTATGTATATACACTTTAAATAAACATAATAAATCATAATATAAATATAAACCATCACATAAACAATTTGAAAAGCACAAAAATAATGAATTAGAAGGTTAACCCAAAGAATGGAAATCGGGTTAATAATACCCTTAACTTGGGCTTGTCTTACTTCAAACTTGTTTAAACCTTCTGTATAAGGGTTAAAAGAGATTTATTAATATATTAAATAAATATTTTCATGTTCATAACATCTTATATTATAATTTTATAACCTCATATCACCCCTAACTGTTAGTGTTTTGTTCTTGCACTGTTTTGGGTGAGTTCCTTACATGATTTCCATGATTGGTTCATGATGGATGTTCTTGTTGATTGGAAGTAAAACTCAAGATTTGGAATGAAATTGTATTTAAATATTTCCAGTACAATAAATTATACCATTTCTTATTTTTATGTTTTATATGTGGATAATTCATAAGCTTAAACATTAATGATGTTTTTTAGATGTTTTAGTGGTTCTTCGATAACAAAAACCTCATTTTCTCTTATAATTTATAACCATTAGTACAAAAGAATTACAGAACCATGGATGAAAAATAATAAATATATTATAACCTAGTTCAATCATAAAATTGGTCTGATGAACAGACTGGAAATCATTATTAAAAATTGAAATCACATCCTCCACGATGTCGGTAATTCGACACGTCACAGACAATATTTTAATTCCTTGAATAAGTGGGGGGGAGAAAAATAATGATGATGAATTTTCCATGAACATGAGTGCATAGATAATATACAATATTTTGGATAATTCTTTCCTCTTCATTATGAGGAGGTGAGGAAAGAATAAAAAAATAAAGGACGCTTAAAATAAAAGAAAACATGATTAATTTCTCACGAACATTCGGCAGCCTAACGGCATCTCTTAAAATTTATTAAAAATAGTTTGATGAGAATAAGGGGATATATAATCATTCATACATAATATTATTAGTAAGGGGGTATATTTATTGAAATATCCCATAATAAGCCTAAGGTAAATAATGATAATAACATAAAATGAATGAAAAGAAAGAAATTAAAATAGGATATTTACCTCTTGATCTCTTTTCACTGAGATCCTCCTTAATGGA
Organism: Viscum album; assembly: GCA_963277665.1. Taxonomy (NCBI): domain Eukaryota; kingdom Viridiplantae; phylum Streptophyta; class Magnoliopsida; order Santalales; family Viscaceae; genus Viscum; species Viscum album. Next base: position 1,207,577,438 of record OY728140.1, read on the forward strand.
TTTGGTTTTGGTCTTTTGGTGATACCCGAAACTATAGGTAGTGGGGAAGAAAATTGGGTAGGGAACTTGGATGAAATTTGACAATTCTCAAGGCTTGAGAGGTGTGGGAGGGAGAGGGGAGTGATGGTGGTATTTGTAGTGGAGGAGAGGGGGTATTTTTCATTATTTTAATCATGATTATAATATTTTTGCTCATGAATATGAATTATCTTAATTAAAGTGACACCAAATAGTAATAATGGAATTTTCATTTGAACCAAGTGGGATTACATCATCCTTACATATTCTATGATGTAGTAAATCAAGCATTTAGCCTTTATTATATTTTATCGTATTTTGCTATTCATAAAAAATTCTTGAATTTCAGAAAATTCCTAAAAATTTACCCTAACCATTTTTCGACATGTATAATTTAATAATTAGGTCCATTTTTGAAAAATATTTTTGAAATTATTATTAATTTAATTTTTAAATAAAATCATACTTAATTCAAATATTAACAGTTCAAATTCAACAAATACTTCTTTATCACAATGAAAAATTAACCATGATGTTATTATCTTCTAGCATTAAGAAAATAAAAATATAATAAAATTGAATATTCATTATTTTCATATTACTATTAATATTACTATTCATAATTGTATGTTACTATTCACAAAAATACTAGCTGATTTAATCAGACTCCAAATAACAGACTGAACACAATTGTAGATGAAAATTTCTTGAAATTCAAAAATCTATGGGAGTAAAGTTATTTTGAAAGGCTAGTTATAAATATCTAATTTTAACAAAGTTGCATGAATTTCAATTTATTTTTAGAAATCCTTGGGGTGTTACAGGTACCATTAAAAAATTTGCAAGATGCGCAACCTACTGCCCACTATATAACTGGGTAAATGTATTGTTTTCTATTTCAATGATTTCTATTTCATTCAAATTAATTAATATGTTAGACTTTTTCAGTAATCATTGAATAAAGAGGTTCAATAATTACGAACCATTAGTTCCAAGAAACCTCATGAACTAAAGTGTTTTGTCCACATAATCTATAAAATAACATATTCCATTCCATGACACCAATGTTCCATGACTCAGTATTCTTTAATTGGATTCATAATATTTTTAATATAGCCTATTTTAGAAAAAACTACATAGGCTATGATAACAACTCTATATATCAATAATTTTTCTCCATTTTCTGTACAATTCATTTACCAACCAATATGTATTAATATCAAGGAATAAAAAATAATTCCACGCAGTCAACTAATGAATCTTATATGGAATTTCATATTTCATCAAATGTGAATTATAATAGATTCATAAAACGATGAATGAAATTTCTACATTCATCTCATCAAGAAATACATAAATATATGTAATCCCAATAAATATTAGTCTAATATTCCATCACCCTATAGTGGAATCAAATCATATTTAATATAAAAATATAGAAAATAGTTCCCATTCCTGGAAATTTGGATATTTAGGTTGGGGTTTTAGCTACACCCAGTCATATATCATTTAAAAAATACAATATACTATTCAGATCCTGCATAATATTTCAAAAATTTTAATTTGAATTATAAACCCTCTAACACCAAATTGAATCATCCTTACACAGATTCCACAAAACGGTGCCATGGGCCAATTTACATTTGGACTCAAATGTACATACCCACACACTAGAGGTTATCGACTAGTAATGAGGACCTAGGTGTGTTGGTGGGTAGACTATTCCATCATTTCATAGTGTAAAATAGTTTTTCTGATCATAATTTTCAATATTAAAAGAAAACTATAAGTCAAAAAAGATAAATAAATAGATTACTTTAATAAATAAAAATTTCTATATTAATTTTTATATACAAAAAAATTCTTCATTTCATTACTCAACAAGGAAAAACATGTATACATTAATATATAACAATATATATATCAAAATCATAAAAATACCAAAATGGAACTATTCTAGCTTGAGTCATGAGTCATACTCGGTCCAACACTCCCACAAACCTAAGCATGATGAAATCAAGCATTATAAAATGGGTGATTTCCTCATGAAGACATTCTAGGTACCCAATGATAGACCTAATATGAATTGAGATATCACTCAGTAGTCCACCACTAATGGTGTCTATAAAAAATATATCATTGGAAATAAAAATGAATGTATTTTTTAATATGTCACAATAATAACTTGAATATATATACAGTGGAAAATAAAAAATGGTCATCTCTAGCCAAACAAATATCTCTTTGGAAAATGGTCAACATCCCATAATGAGGGCATTGATAAAAAATAAATAAGAATTTAATTTTGTCCAATATACCTACTAGATTCAAACACCCATAACAGGGCTATCTATAAAGCATTACAACACATCCAAAACTCTTAATCCATATAATAAAATAGTAACAAAATGAACAGACAAATCAGAAGTATAGAATACCTAAGAATCCACATTTATTCAAAACATGTTACTTATTGAAACGTGGTAAAGACATTATTACAATCATTAGATCATATCAATAGAGAATTTCAAATTCAATCCAAAGAATATCAAATCTTAGGGGTAGCACGACCCCTAGAAACCTATAGAAACCAGATCCATAGGGGAATTAATTCCAAGGAAACCACTACAATATTCAAGATCAATTGAGTAGAAATATAAATTGTTTTTTGATGGAATCATGATCTAAGAATTTTTTCCAAGGTATCCACTACCATAAAAAAATTCATTATGTCAATAATTCATCCTTTAACAATTATAAACATCTTACAAATTAATAAACCCATTCAAAAATTCCCAAAAAAATCCATTAAATTAGAAGTAAAAAAATTCTCATCATGTGGTAGAAAGCCATCAAGTATGTCTTTTAATATTTATTAAACCCATGACAATTATAATGTCTCACTCTATGAAGGTGATCATAAAAACACCTAGAGGGTAGGTATAATATAAGGAAAATATAATGTAACATCCCATTGGTTTCTTATGATGGGGTTAACATAACCAAAATTTTCTAATGGGTAACCTAAATTGGTCCTAATTCATTAAACAAATACTTCAGATCATTTTATGTGAAAAAAATTAATTCTAACATGTGTACAACAATAAATATACCTATAAAACAGAGAACAATGATGTAATGTAATAGACCACCTACCATAGGTATGTAATAGAGAACTCATCCAGTATCGATCATTAATTTGATCTCGATCAAGGGAAAATTTTGAACAATTGAAATAATTTGAAATACTGGACATTATCTCACACCAAAATACTTCCATCTATAATAAGACATATGATTAATGACAAAAGATGAAATTAGAACATACTTGTGTGCTTCTAATGAGACAAATGGATGCTAAATCAATTGTCAGATAAGAATGTTTTATTATATCATTGATTAGACATAAATAGGCTCACCAATGGGAGAATAAGAGGCTAATTATAAAGAAAAATAGTTAAATAAGGTTACGGTTTTAACATTTAATCTTACTATATCAAAAATAGAAAAAATTCCCCTTATATCAATGGGTTATATGGTTTTTTTGAACATCTGGCCAATCGTGGGCCAATAATTCATGCATGAAACAATTCGTGCTTCAATACCTCATTGAGGACCTTACACTATCATTGTGATTTTTTTAAACATCGTATGTGCCAAATTTATACTGATTCACTGTCAAAATGTTGTATCATCTCACATGGGTATGTTCATATGGTCTCACAGGTGTGTCCCTTTGGAATCACAATTTTTTAAAACGGTGTGGCCTTCACCATCCCTCTACCTAGCCTAATATAATTACACCGATCAATACATCATACATCTCAATGTTTCTATTAAACATGTGGCCTTGTTATTTTTTCAAAAAAAATATAGGATTAGGGCTCCTAAAAAGACCCACACACCCCTAGAAACAACCTTGGTCTCACGAGGCACTCACATAAGGCCAAAGAATCTATTTTATTGAAATCAAATAAAAATACCTCATAAGAAACTAGGATCTTAATATATACACCCTCAAATAGAATAATACTCAAATTTTCTATCCAATGGTGGTTAAGTTTCTTCTGAGAATAACTATAGAAACTGAGAATGTATATATCCCACTTACATCCAAGACTCATTCTACAATCATCCATGCTACCGTAACACCTATACTATAGGAACTGAAAAGACTCAGATATCCTTTGTGCACCTATCAATGATATGAATATGATTCTCTTTGAAAGATACATATACCTATATGTCTACCTCATCCAATTGTAGAGTCTGACATGTGTTTGGGTGATAATGGTGTTAATGCGTTATATGGAATACATTACACATGGTTCATTACCATTATGGTAGCTAAAATAGATAGTCTAATATCTTGACTATCTTCCAAATCTTGAATGGACAAACATATTGTAGTGAATGATTACCTTTCCACCTAATAATTCAATTTCTTTTCCATGGTGATAAACATAAAAATACTCAATCCACAATAAAAAACCTTATAGGTCATCAACAGTTGTCATCATTTAATTTTTTCTATGGCTATGTGGAATTGATGAATTTCCGATGCATAAAGACCTCTTCTGAAGTCACCTGAATTAGATTTTGTTTGATCAATACTGCCTCTCCAACCTCTAATAAACACAGGGGTGATCATCACATCCAAACATAAATATCACCACATGGTTTCATTTGTATCATGCCCAAATGTTTTGGGTTGTAGTCAAATTCATAAATTTTTTTATGCCTCTACCAAGAGACCCTAAAATTATGGACAAATTCTCCACGCATGACCTCAATCACTTTAATCATGAACTCTATCTGGCCTTAAATAATAGAGTGGTATGATGTTCTAAAAAGAATCTATGTACCTAGAGCCTTTGGTAAACTCTTCCCGAAATTGAAAAAAAACCGAGAATCTACTTCTGATACAACATCATAAGGAACTACACAAAGCCACAACATGTCACTAATATAAACCTAAAATGATCATCTATAGAAAATGCTAGACCGGACGACATGAAATCAAATACCTTCGTGATCTTATAAACAAAAACATATATATCATCACTACCTCGTGCATACCATATAAACCCAGTCACTAAAAACATTTAAAAATATCCTCATTTTTTCTTAGAAATTGTTAAATTATATAAAATATTAATAAGTTACTAGTGTTCCTACTTCACCTATTGATAGGTGGAACACATCATGTCAAAACAAGCTACAACATGTTTCTGCATTGACCACTAATACATGTGATGTAGGTTATGAAATATTATGGTAACACTAATTTGTACTTCCCAAAATGATGCATGAAACTCCATAATATTCTCCTCATGTATGACAGTAGGAACACATACATGGCCAATCAAATGAATATTATAATCCTCACCTATAGTGAAACCAGAACGTGGGTCATTACATGCCACACCCTACCACTGGACAAAGACCTCAAATTTAGATAATTGTCTCATAACCACTTCATACAGAATAGTTATATTCACTACCATGAATGGATGAAAAGTATACCCTTTAAAATATTACACCACCAAGTGTATCTCACATAATATGACCATGTGTTTCTTATCACCACTATCATCCTAAATAGAATGTATCTGAGTCCTCCTATTCAATGAATCAACAAATTCATTTTATTTTCTAGGAATATCGGATAACTGTATGTAAAAAGACCTAAAGTACTCAACCCACCTCTGTTGACTCAGATTTAAGTCATGTTGTGTATATATTTACATGATTCTTTTTTGGTCAATGTACACAAAAAAATTATCCATGTAAATACTACCTCCAACAAAGAAAGTCATGCACCAAAGATGCTAACTCGAAATTATCTGTTCGGTAATTCCACTCATGTAATCTCAACTAATGAGACCCATATACCACAACTCACTCCACCTACCTTAAAACAAATTGTAGCCTGATACATGATGCATCACAATACACAGTATAGGTTGATACGAAATCTACTTGAATCAACCCTCATAACTAAATTATGTCTCCTTTTTCACTCTTAAAAGGATGTCTCGAAGGTATTTAAACATAAACAGTCCACAACCATCTTGTAAATTCAAGTAAGATAGGCTTATAATCATGAGAATTTCTACATCAAATTCATGTAATATCTTGAAACCCCAAGAAACTCCCTATGTGAAAACTTTCCTTTGGATACTCTGAGAAAACTATAGCTCTCCCCTCTAATTGGTCAATAGATAAACATTCACTGAGATAATATGTCCTAGAAAGTGACTATCATCAATTCATTAGTGGATGATTCTATGTCTAGAATATTACCCACTCTATCTTAATGTATCCAAAATGGTCTATTGAAGTTTTTCATGGTCATGATGATTTTCAGCATACACCACATTATTTTTAATGAATACCACCATAAATGATTACATATTAGTATGATAAACTCGTTTCATCAGTTCCATGAAAACTATTGGATAATTTTGTATAATGAACGACATAACTAGTTTCTGATAGAAATTTTTCTTTCAAAAAAATCATTATGAGGTATATTTTCATGTCAAACAAAAACAGGGTGATATTCTAATGTCAAGTAAATGTTTCAGAAAACCCATGATTATCATAGATTGTTAAAAATATCATCTATATGTAGAAAGGAATAACCATTATTAATCTACAACTAGTTCAATTTTAGATAATCTATTCATATCCAAAGGGTTTTGTTTATTTTTTGAAAAATGTACTTGGGAACCACATATAGATGTACTCAGTCATATCAAGCCCTTTTCCTCAAATTCGACAAGTTGTCTATTGAGATACTATCAGTTTTTAATATCCATCCAGTGATGAGGAATTAATAATGGTGCATCTAATTGAACTATCTCTATAGAGAACTCCACATCTCTTTTAGGACGTATACTAAAAATGTCAACTATGAAAATGTCCCTGAAATGATAAACTATTGGGTGAAACACTATGTGATGTGTTCCTTGATCATCTAGATATAAACTAGTCGTCTGTGTTTTCATCTAGTCCAACCCATGATGGTTGGGTCTTTCTATAACTACATAGAAATCAAATTTAGTTTTGTGTATAAAAATCCACCCTATAGTGATATAGAGGCTCCATTTAGTGAAAACATAAATCATAGTCACGATAAGTAACTGGCCAGTCTATCCCTTGAATGATATCAAATTTAGTCATCCCATGGAAAAAGGTTCCCCAATGAAGTGACACCCAAAAATCTCAAGGGGAAATCCACACACTAGAAGAAACCCTATTTTATGATCCCTAACATAGTTTCATGTGTCATAATTCCCTAAAAACTAATCAATGATCCCAATTCTATTTATATGTGCTATAAATATAGAACTATGTGATGTAACTGTATAAAAAGTATAGTAACTAGAGTAGAGGCTCCAAAAATTATACCTATCATTATAGAACAATAGGGACTATTCTCCAATTGTGTATGAGGTATAGAATTAATCTACCCTAAACTGTGAATATTTTGATCAAACTCACTACCTGGAGAAGGAACAATCTATTGTCTAGGTATAACTACTGTCTGGATTCCTCACCCACAACCACCACCTCGGTGTCAATGCTTGGTACTTCCCTAGCTCCCAGCCATATGTGGATCTATAAATCCCTCAACAAAACATAGAGTCATAGTTGATCATTATCCACTATATAATAGAGGGATATTCCTAAAAGAGAACAATACATGGAACATCATAACATAATCATAACACTCAACTCAAATGGATCCTGGTCACACTGATATCACCAATTCCTCCATCTTCCACACTGATGATAGAAATAAGAGCTTCCACCACTAACAACATCAATACACTCCCATCATGAGAATCCAAAAAAACATTTCCTCCTTCCACTAGAAGTTGATTGAAAGGTTATGATACTATACTTCAATAATGTGTTCCCCCTTCTTCCCTCAAGTTCTACTCATTGAGCACTGTTTGATTCACTATATCACTGATATCAGTCAACCAAAACTCATTGACCTATGATCGAATGACATTCTTGGGTCCTTCCTCGAATAATATCTCATTCGATGCATTTTAATATACACATTTCTAGGCATAACAATGAATATACACAAAGAGGGAACAATATTCCATAGCCGTTATTAAGCCCTCATTCAGATGCCTAAAATCAATGACCCTTTCATCTCTTAGGGTCTTAGGAAAATTGAAATTATAAAACCGAGAAAAGAAATTTCTCCAAACCATATCTCTTAGTGCATGAACATAGTTCAAAACATCCTTTTCATTATTAGCTACTCTGTAAAGCATATAATTCATTAGATTCACTATAATCTCTGGAAATTTCTCATATTGGTCAAGGAAATAAAAATTACTCTCAGACCACAAATCAGTATTCATTGGACCCCCATCCATATAAAATGGGGGACAATGATGCTACTATAACACATTTTTCATCTCTTCCATAGTTAATGTAGGTTTTTGTGCTCTAGGTATAGTCCCAATAAAGTGAAAAAACACTCACAAATCAGTGCCTTAGCTCTCTTGACAAGTAATAATAATGGTTCCAAAACTATACCTATAAGAGTATCCACTAGTAGAACATTCCCCACAAACTATAGAGAATATTCATTGCCACCCGTATAGCATGCAACTAGAGGTATTGATGGTGTCATGACTCAAAAATGAAAACCAAAAACAACATCAATATTAATAACTATATATTCATATATAAAATCATTAGATAGGTCGAAGAATTCTAATATAATATCCCCACCCCACCTTCCTACTCATAAATCTTGGAACAGGTAACAGAAACAATCACAAAAATGTACCAGAGACACTGCCTACATCCCACTATATAGTAAGGTCAATGGTGTATTCACTTTTTCTTGAATTTCAATTTCATTAAAATCCATACATTTTTTAAAATTTCATTCAAATGGGGTATTAAATGGTTCTTAACAAATGATCCTTAAGAGACATTGCACCGCATGAACCAACGTGTTCTATCCACTTAATCCATTCTAGAACACATTTTATTCCATGAGACTGATGGTATATGGTTTAATGCTCCATAATTTTCTTTATATGGTGTCATTTATACCCAAATAAGGGAACCAATACTTATTTTATTGAAGAAACTCTTAGAAAAAATGTTCTTTCTCTGTTCCCGACACAATAAATTTATCAAAAAACGTTTATATCATTCATGTAACAAAAAAATAATGTCTTGAATTCTTGAAATGCATCATAATTGTAATGGAATAATGTCTGTAATGTTAATTATAATAGGTTACTAAACTGAGGATTGAGATGAAAACAATCATCTCATCTGTCAATGTATAAATATATATTATCACAATAAATATTAAATATATAGTGTAACACCCAATGATCAAATCAAATAAACTATAATAGAAATCATTATGATAAAAAAATCAATTCCATGAAATTTTTTCTTAGACTATTCCTTGGTAAGTTAATATTAATTACAGATCAATTCAAAATTCTGATACAATCCTAATATCATTTATATATTTCTCAATATTATTAAAAAATACTCTGATATCTCATTACATAGTCAAGACAAATAGTATACTAATTGGTGGCCCAAAATGATGGTTCACGTGGCCTTATGTGCACATCCACATCCCCAAAGGCATCAAAAAATTATTGTGGGATTAGTTTGTGCCTTATGGAAGACTATTCCATAATTCCAGAGTGTAATGATGTTGTAGAAGTTATAATAATCAATAGAAGTGGAACAATGTAAGTTAGAAAGAATATAAACATCCAGAAGTCTATAATAAATAAACATTTCCATAGGACAACCCATACACCTAATTTATTTCCATTCATGTCTCTATAAATTGGTAAACTAGGTATGAATAAAACTAATAAAATACATTTATTAAAACAAAAAAAAATCCCCAAAATGGAAACATATCAGCTAGAATTACATTCCATGCTCGTTTATATTCTCCCCTTATATTAATCAAGGAAAAAATCAAAAAAAATATTGTAGGTTATTTCTTTGGTCCCTCTCTTCATCCATGAAAATTATTATGATACCCAAAAATATCCTGAAAAGGGTGTGGTATATCACTTAATTAGACACCAACAATTTTTTCTTAACAAATTCCATCTATGAAATGTAATAAAAATAAATTTTCAATATATAACAAGTTTAATAGAAATGTATGTACAGCATAAAAACAAATATGTTCATATATATACCAATGCGGATCACTGTGAACAATGGTCAAGCTCCCATAATGAGGGAAATAGTAAAATAGAAATAATCATGTGATACTATGCTATATACCTATTTGATTCAAATACCCTTATAGGCAGTATGTATAATGCATAAAATAATATCCACAATGGTTATTCTTTGGGATGAATTTTCCATACTATGAATGGATGAATAAAAGGTATAGAAGATCGAGGAATAAGAATCCACATCTAGTATAACCTCATTGAAACTCTTTAAATACTGGGGTGGATTTATAAGACTATTTTTACTACGCATGCCCAATGTGAGTAAAATCAAGATAGATGTGAGGGCTTCTAAGGCCCCTAGAATAAAATAGAATCAGGATCCATATTGGAAATATTATGATGGAAACCAGTACCCTAATCAAGACCCATGGATCCTTGAAGTCCAATAAAATCAATATATAAGGATCTCATCCAAGGAATCCACTGCAAAAAAAATCATGTAAAGATTATAAACAACTATTGAGTTCATAACCTCATTCTACAATTCCCAAAAACTCTATTTTATCAAATGTAAACAACATGATTTCACATGTAAAGGAGGAAAAAAACTCTTTTATAGTATCAATTAAATTGTCTTTAATTATAAAGGATTCCTCTAATAAATAATGCACCAAAAAACCCAACTATGATTTACAAATTAATTTATATAGTATGGAACACACCATGTGGGGGCCTAGGATAGGGTTAGTATCTCTAGAGTATCAAAAATATACTAGTGTGAAACCTAAAATAATCTCAATTCATTTAAATAAAGAATTCAAATCATTTTAGGAGAAATAATAGGTTGTTTTGGAATGTCGAATAAGAAAACTATGCTTATAAAACTCAAAACTAAGAGTGAATGGTATATCAGTCTACCATAGGATTATAGGATAAAACTAATACTGTATCAATATCTCATTTGGACAAGAGTGAGGGAAATTGAAAAAGGGATGAAAATATATGATATAGGGAATATTATTACTCACCTAAGTAACAAAATAAATTTTATGACAACTGAAGAAAGAAAAAAGATAAATGTGGAACATACCGGTATAGATCTAACATGAAAAAAGGTAGTCAAATCAGTAGTAATTTCAATATGATACACCCTAGATTAGAAAATTTATGAATAGGATCATATATGAGAGAAGAAGAGGACACCACATGAGGAGAATGGAAAAATAAGAGGAGGGCCTTGTAATGACCCAAAGTTTCATTAATGGAAATCCCTATTGATCTAATTAAATGTCTCTGTTTGTTTGTATAAAATGTCAACTACTTTTGTTTTATGTTATGAATTTTGACCTTTGGTAATATAGCCGTTGAACAGTGATCACATGATTAGTATAAATATAGTGATTTAACAAATCCAATTTACTCAGATAAAAGAGGCGATGACCTCATCCAGTAGAATTGCTCCATTAGAAGTGAATTTATCGGAGCTTGGAAAAGAGGTGGAATCCATGGGCTTCGCTCTTTACCAAGCCCATTTTGAGCTTCATCATGTCAAGATCTAATGGGACCGTCTACGGGAAAAGTGGAAGTTGATAGAAATTACCACTCGAGCGATGTTATCTGAGCCAAACTAAGAGTCTGTCACCATCGCACACCTTACCCTTAGGTCTTATGCGGCTGTTTTAAGGGTTTATGTAACAAATTGCTAATACTATGTTCATGTATATAATTTTTTTATATAATAATAAATTTACCTTCTTGTCATTATCGATACATTGTAAATAGTTTTTAAAGTACAAAAAGTATTTTTGTAGTTATTATTTAATTAAGAATTCTATTTTATTAAATTAAGGTATTTTTGAATTAAATAATATTTTAATAAAATATTATTATTATTATTATTAAATTAATTTGTATTAAATATTAATGATCTTATAATTTTATGAATGCAATTATAATTTTTCTTAAGGTTTGAAAGCCATTTCTGTCATAACCCGTGAATTTTTGATAAATGTCGATTTTTATTTTAAAAGTGAAAATTAACATATTTATAAAACTATTTAGATAAAATAAATGTTATTTCTGGAATAAGGACGTCGAAATTATCCAATGGTTAATTTTTCATAATTTTCTGAGACAATCAAATTTTTGGGTATAAATTTAATACCGTTTAGATATATAATGTGTTTTATGACATCATAATGACCCAATAGTGATGTAATAAAATACTATATGCTTTATGTTCGGAAAATATATGTTCTACCATTAAAATAATGTGATTTTGGGTTTGTTTGACTTACTTTTAAAATCAATAATTGACCCCTCAAGATTTATTAAACATCTTATCTTTTTAAATTATTTTCCATGGGAGTGTGACTCACCTCCACATACGCAACCTCGTTATTTTAAGAAATTAGGACTTTAGCCTTATAAAATGTTGTTTTCATCTTACCTTTTCCAAAAACCATGGGTAAAAACCATGGTATGTATTGTGGTTTGGATTAATTTAATGTAAGGGGACCCAAACCTAAATAATAATGAATTCACTCACCTTTCCTATATAAACCCACACAATATCCCACTTCCTCCTCACTCAAAGCCTTTGGAGTTCGTCCAACCTCAGCCAAACACTATCTAGAATCCTCCCAAGGTTCCCCATGCTTCCTAGAAGCCTCTCACAAGCCTCTCTCTAGCCTTTGGAAGAACACCTCCAAGTAAGGTTTTTTCTCCCTTTCTCATTTTTGTCCAATTTTCATTAAGTTGTTTTTTCCTTTTAATTTCAATTATGAATGTTGGGGTATGGTTTCTCACCTCCCTCATACTACCATATTTATGTTTGAATGATGGGAGACCCTTTCTCTCTCATTAAATTCCTCCCTATTACACCTGTTTCTATGCCGAAATTCAATAAGGAACTTCTCTCTCCTCATTTACATTCAAGTAATACATTTGTATCATGAATCTAAATTCCATTACAATTGTTGGTACATGTATCTATATGACCTCCTTACTTTCCATTACATGTAAATATGTTGTGGAACCCCTTTCTCTCTCATCAACCTTCTTTATGAATTCTTATGTCATACCATTACGCTGACAAAATCACACCAATTTTCTAAGGCAATGTCATTGTGTAGTGAATACCATGCCCATTTCCCTATCAAAGGTATTAACCTTTATGAGCATTTAATTATTGATTATAAAGTTACATGTATGAATTCTATATTCCTTTATCGTGGAATAAATGATTTTGTTTTATAAAACCATGTTTTATGATACATGTGGCACACTTATGCATGAAATGAAATGTCTAAGAAGGGTGTTCCCTTATAGCGCTCCAATGCACTGGGTAAAGTATAGTATCATGATACGTCATGGGAAATGAGTTTTGACTCATGCTAATTCAATTTCAACGAGGGTTTAATCGTGCTTCATGTGAAATGAGGATTCACTCATGATCCATGTGCAATGAGTCTCGGCTCATGCTAATTCCATATTAAGTGTTGTTCCCACATTTCCATGTTATGATTACCATTGTTTATCATGCCTTTATGTTCATGTTTCTATTTTGATCTATTAATATGCCTAATGTCTAACATGTATTGTACTCCACATTTTATTCCATGTATATTCCCTTTATTGGGCTTTATAGATCACACTTTTCTTATGCATGTCCTCAGGTCATCCCTTGCAATGCAAAGTACGAGGGAATGTAGTGGTCATGTAAAGGAAGTTTTCAATAAGGATGTTGTATTTCATGTTTCATGTTTTTATGTAATGATCCTAATCCCCAAATAAACTAAACCTATTGATCTTATTTTTTGTAGCAAGTGAATTTTTATGTAATAAATCATGTTTAAGTTGTAATAAAAAGCAGGTTTTCCATAGTTGGTATCAGAGCAAGGTTTAGTTATTTTTCAGATTTGGATTAGAAAACCCTAGTAAAGCCTTAGAGACAAGACTATTTATAATAAAAACATCCCAATGTTTTGGTAAGTACTAAGTAAGTGGTTTATCATGCAAATACATCCCTGTATGGATACGAGCCGATAGAGGCGGTTCTGACACATATGTATCCTAGGGGTAAAACATGAAAACACCACTTTGAGCTAGACTCGAATGGGAACTAGTGCACGACAACGGTCCTTGATGTACTCTTGGTTACGACACTCCCGGGGGATATATTTTGATAAATTCACTGGCTTAGTATGAACCCTTATTAAGGGAATTAAAAAAATTCCCCTAAGAATTTATGTTAGAAATTAGATCATGAAAATCCTAGATTGAATCCTATACACTCATGAGTTAAGGAAATTAAAGTTTATTTATAAGTCATAAAATTTGGTCTTTGGATTACCATTTATGTGTTAACCCTAAAATTCCTTTTATTCCAGCCAATGGCTGGTAATTGGAGGACTCGGTCTAACAACTATTGTGAAGATCAGTGTGATGACTGTACTAATGAGATGCCCATTCCAATGGGAGTGGGAATCGCGATCTTCGTCATGCTTATCTCTCAGCAAAATCAAGTTTTGAATAGAAACATGGGTCAAGAGGAACATTCAACCCCCCATAAGAAATAACAAGTTGATATTGGGAGCTTCATGAGACAAAGGCCTCCTACTTTTAGTTGATCATATGATCCCATTATCGTTGAACAATGGATACACTCCATTGAAAAGATTTTCTCCATCCATCAATGTTCAGAACAAGAGTAGGTTCTCTTGGAGGATTATCGTATGGAGGGTAAATCTGATCAATGGTGGACATTGATCAAAAATACGAATCTTGAGGAGGTGATCGTGGAATTGGAATGGAAGGATTTCTGGAAGATGTTTTTCGATAAATATTTTCCACACACCCTTCACCTTAAGATGGAAAGGGACTTCCTTTCACTCAAGAAAAAAGACAAAGAATCTGTTGGAGCGTATGAGGAAAAAATCACAAGGCTTGCATGATACACTTCCGACTTTGTCGTTACCCCAGAATGAAACATTTCCCACATCTTTGGTGGGCTGAATCCTAGCCTGTGGAAAGCATTAGCAATCCATGACTTCGACAGCTATGAGAAATTTTTCCGATGTGTCCTCAAGGATGAAATGAAGATCAGAGAATCACAGGGGTATCATGGGGATAAGATGCATAAGGTGGAATTCTGGTGGTCCGATGGATAAATCCAACAGTGCAAAGAAGATCCAGCACCCCACTTGCCAAAAGTGCTGAAAGAAGCACCCCGGAAATTGCCTTATGGGGACAAGGAAATGCATCAGGTGTGGAAGGGAAGGGAAATTAGCTGTTAACTTTTGGAAAGAAAGACTCATGACTGCGATAGTGGAGAAGAACACTCCGTTCGAACCTCAACGTGTTTTTCAATGCTAAAAATTCAAAGAACCGAGTCATTTTGCAAATCAGTACCCTAATCCAATGGTTTTTGGAGGCAACCAACAACCTCCAAGGCAGCAAGGAAGAGCTTTTTCCATCACTTCTACTGAAGTGAACCCCGACAACGAAGTGGTGGTAGGTATGCTGGTAATTCATTCAAGAATAGTGAACGTACATTTTGATTCAGGTTCTACGCATTCTTTTATATCTTGAAAGTTTAGAAGAACAAACACAGCACCACCACAAATCAAGGAAGTGAAGATGTCGGTGAGTACGGAAAATGCGGCAATCATTGCATCCCACGAATATAAGTTCTCCCCTGTTATAATCTGTGGATTTAATTTCCCGGTGAATCTTTTCCTACTCCCTCTTGTGGAATTTGATGAAATTATTGGAATGTATTGGATTTCCTTATATAGAGCCAACATAAATTGCCGGGAGAGGGAAATCACTCTCTATATGGAGAATCGACCCCAAATTCTTAACAAGTGTAAGGAGGAAGATGAATCTCTTTTAGCTCCATCATCTCAAGAATGGATATTACTGCCCTATTATCTTGCATATATAGCTCAGATTATTGAGTCCAAGGAAAGAAACCATCTTTGAAGAAATTCCTATTCTGAGGGAATTCGCTGAAGTGTTTCTCGAAGAACTGCCTGGTCTTCCTCCTAGAAGAAATCTTGAATTCTCAATTGAACTTATACCCGGGGCTTTAAAAATATCCAAGACTCCATATAGAATGGCTATTTTAGAGCATAAAGAGCTGAAAAAACAACTACAAGAGAATCTAAATAAAGGGTTTATATGCCCAAGTGCTTCACCATGGGGTGCACCAGTCCTCTTTGTCAAGAAGAAGGATGGGTTAATGCGGATTTTCATCGATTATCATGAAGTTAACAAAATCATGATAAAGAACAAGTATCCTCTCCCATGAAATGATGACTTGTTCGATCAGCTTCATTGAGCACAATACTTCTCCAAGGTGGACTTGCGGTCGGGATATTATCAAGTAATAGTGAAGAAGGAAGATATACCCAAGACTACTTTAAGCACAAGATATGAGCACTATGATTTCATAGTAATTCATTTAGGACTCACTAATGATCTAGAAATCTTCATGGACTTAATTAATATAGTCTTTAGAGACTAACTCGACAAATTTGTTGTAGTCTTTATAGATGATATTCTAATATACTCTAAAACCAAGGAGGATCATGAGGAGCATTTACGAACTGTACTAGAGACTTTGCTCAAGGAGAAGATCTATGCAAAGTACAAAAAGTGTGAGATATGGTTAAAGGAGTTCTCATTCTTTGGCCATATCATCAAAAGAAATGGGATATCTGTGGATCCCTCCAAAACAGATGCAATTGAGGGATGTTCGAGGACAACATCGGTAACGGATATCCGTAGATTCTTGGGGTTAGCTGGATATTATCAACGATTTATGAGAAATTTCTCGTGATTTTCCAATCCTCTTACCAAGCTAACTCGAAAGGGAGTAATGATTTCTTGGAGTGATGAATGTGAAGAAAGCTTCAAGGAGTTGAAAAGGAGGCTCATCACTGATCCCATGCTCACTTTACCCACATGTGGGGAACTTTTTGTGGTATTCAGTGATTCTTCGAAGAAGGTCTTAGGTTGTGTGCTGATGCAGAATGATAAAGTGGTATCCTATGCCTCAAGGCAGTTGAAAATACATGAGCAAAACTATCCAACGCATGATGTGGAGTTGACGGCGGTGATCTTTGCCTTGACAATCTGGTGGCATTATCTCTATGGGGAGAAATGCGAGATATATACTGACTACAAGAGTCTTAAATATAAATTCACAGAGAAAAAGATTAGTATGCACCCGAGAAGATGGATAGAGCTGATCAAGGATTATGACTGTTAAATACATTACCACCCTGGGAAAGCGAACAAGGTGGCAGATTCCCAAAGTAGAAAGGACCTAGCAATTCTATCAATGATGAGAATTGAGAATGATCCAATCTTCTTAGACTTGATGAAGATGGACATGGGAATCATAAATAAGGGTAAATCATTAATCCTTTCACAAATGATTCTCAACCATCTATTTTGGAAAGGTTAAATCATGCTCAAAACGATGATGTGGGAATTCAGAATAAAGTGGAAGCTATCAAAAAAGGTAAATCCTCGAAGTTTAATGTTAATGACAAAGGAATTGTGTGATTTGGGAAAAGACAATGTGTTCCATCGAGTTCGGAGCTGAAGAAGGAACTTTTAGATGTTGCGTATAGTTCAAATTTCTCTATTCACTAAAGGAGCACAAAGATATATCGAGATATCTGAGAGCACTTTTGGTGGGATAATATGAAGAAGGAGATCGCTGAATATACATCAAAGTGTCTGGTGTATAAGGAAGTGAAGGTAGAGAGGCATAAGTCTAAGAGGATGATGCAACCATTGCCCATAACAGAATGGAAATGAGAGAAAACCACAATAGACTTTGTCACTAGACATCCAAGGACATCTAAAGGCAACAATGCAATCAAGGTTTTTGTGGATCATCTTACAAATACTCCACACTTCATTGCTATTCTGGAGGATTTATATTTGGATCAACTGGCACAGATATATATCAGGTAATTGGTATGGTTTCATGGAGTACCACTATCTATTATGTCTGACCAAGATCCAAGATTCACCTTTATGTTTTCGAAGAGTCTTCAACATGCTCTGAATACTGAACTGAACTTCAGTATAGCCTATCATCCTCAAACTGATGCCAATTCTGAGAAGACTATCCAAACACTTTAGGACATGTTGAGAGCTTGCGCAATGGACTTTAAAGGAGGATGGGATCAAAATCTTCCTCTGGTTGAGTTCACTTATAATAACAGTTTCCACTCAAGCATCCAAATGGAACCATGTGAAGCCCTTTTTGGGAAAAGGTGCATAACACCGGCGTGTTGGGATGAGGTCGGTGAACGTATACTGCTTGGACCATAAATGGTCGATGAAATGGTGGAGAAGGTGAAAACCATTCAACAGCGTATCAAGGTAGGCCAGAGTCGATAGAAGATTTATGCAGATAACCGTCAATGAGACCTTGAGTTTAATGTTGGAGACATGGTTTTTCTATTCATATCTCCGTGGAAGATGGTCATGAGGTTTGGAAAGAAAGGGAAGTTAAGTCCAAGGTACATCGGCCCCTTTGAGATTCATGATCGTGTCGGGGTTGTGACCTATCGACTAGCACTTCCACATACCAAGGCCAATGTATATGACGTATTTCATTTAACCTCTTAAGGAAGTATATACCGGACCCTTCACATGTACTCTTTTTTGAGGTGTTACAATTGGAAGATGATCTTTCTTATGAGGAACAACCAGTTAGGATCTTAGATCGTAGAGAAAAAGTTATACGAAATAAGACAATACCCCTCTTCATGGTGTTGTGGAGAAACCACAAGTTTGAAGAAGAGACATGAGAATTTGAGGAAATGATGAAGCTGAGTTACCCACATCTGTTTTTGTGTGGGAAAAGGCAAATTTTGAGGGAGAAATTTCTTATGGGGGGAACATTGTAACGATCCCAAGTTTCATTAATGGAAATACATCTTGATCTAATGAAATGTCTCTGTATGTTTATATAAAATGTCAACTTCTTTGGTTTTATATTAACAATTTTGATCATTGATAATATAGTCATTTAACAGTGATCACATGATTATTATTAATATAGGTCTTTAACAAATCCAATTTACTTAGAAAAAAGAAGTGATGACCTCATCTAGTAGAATTGCTCCATAGGAAGCCCATTTTTCGGAGCTCAGAAAAGAGGTGGCATCCTTGGGCTTCGCTCTTGACCATGCCCAAGCTGAGTTTCATCATGTTAAGCTCGAACAGGACGGTCTATAGGAGAAGTGAAGTTAATAGAAATTACCACTCGAGCAATGTTATCCGAGCCACCCCAAAGTCCATCACCATCGCACACCTTACCCTTAGGACTTATACGGCTGTTTTAATGGGTTACGTAACAAATCACTATTACTATGTTCATGTATATTATTTTTTTATATAATAATAAATATACCTTCTTGTCATTATCAATTCATTGTAAATAGTTTTTAAAGTACAAATAATATTTTTTAGTTATCATTTAATTAAGAATTCTATTATATTTAATTAAGATATTTTTGAATTAAATAATATTTTAATAAATTAGTATTATTATTATTAAATAAATTTTTATTAAATATAAATTATTTTATAATTTTATGAATGCAATTATAATTTTTCTTAAGGTTTAAAAGCCATTTTTGTAAAAACCCGTGAATTTTCGATAAATGTCAGACTTTTTTTAAAATTGAAAATTAACATATGAAGAAAACAATTTAGATAAAAAAATGTTATTTATGGAATCAGGACGTCGAAATTATCCAACGGTGAATTTTTCTTGATTTTCTGAGACAATAAATTTTTTGGGTAAAAATTAAATACCTTTTAAATATATAATGTGTTTTATGACATCATAATGACCCAATAGCTATGTAATAAAATAATATAAGCTTTATGTTCGGCCAATGTATGTTCTACCATTAAAATAATGTGATTTTGAGTTTGTTTGACTTACTTTTCAAAGCATTAATGGACCCCTCAATACTTAATAAACATCTTGTCTTTTTAAATTATTTTCCATGGGAGTGTGACTCACCTCTACATAAGCAACCTCATTATTTTAAAAAATTCGGACTTTGGCCTTATAAAATATTGTTTTCCTCCTCCCTTTTCCAAAAACCATGGGCAAAAACCATGGTATGGTTTGTGGTTTGGATTAATTTAAGGTAATGAGACCCAAACCTAAATAATAAAGAAAATCCCTCACCTTTCCTATATAAACCGACACAAGATCCCACTTTCTCCTAACTCAAAGCCTTTAGAGTTCGTCCAACCTCTTCCCTACACTCTTTAGAATCCTCCCAAGGTTCCCCAAGCTCCCAAGTAGCCTCTCACAAGCCTCTCTTTAGCATTTGGAAGCACACTTCCATGTAAGGGTTTTTTCATCCTTTCTCATTTTTGTCCCATTTTCTTTAAGTTGCTTTCCATTTTAATTTCAATAATGAATGTTGGGGTATGGTTTCACAACTCCCACATACTACCGAATTTGTGTTTGAATGATGGGAGACCCTTTCTCTCTCATTAAATTCCTCCCATGTACACCCGTGACTATGCCGAAATTCCGAAAGGAACTTCTCTCTCCTCATTTACATTTATGTAATACTTTTGTATCATTAATCTAAATTACATTACAATTGTTAGGAAATGTATCTATATAACCTGATTACTTTCGGTTACATGTAAATATTATGAGTAACGACTTTCTCTCTCATGAACTTTTTTTTATAAATTCTTATGTCACACAGTTACACTGACGAAATCGCACCAATTTTCTAAGCCAATGTCATTGTGTAGTAAATACCATGCCCATTTCTCCATCAAGGGTATTAACATTTATGAACATTTACCTATTGATTATAAAGTTACATTTATGAATTCCACATTCCTTTTTTTTGAAATAAATGATTATGTTTTATGAAACCATGTTGTATGATCCATGTGGCACACTAATGCATGAAATGAAATGTTTAAGAAGGGTGTGCCCTTATAGCGCTCCAATGCATTGGGTAATGTATAATTTCATGATAAGTCAAGTGCAATGAGTGTAGACTCATGATAATTCAAGTGCAACGAGGTTTTACACGTTCTTCATGTGTAATGAGGATTTACTCATTCTCCATGTGCAATGAGTCTTAGCTCATTCTAATTACATGTTAAGTGTTGTTGCCACATTTCCATATTATGATTATAATTCTTTATCATGGCTTTATGTTCATGTTTCTCTTTTGCTCTATTGATATGACTATTGTCTAACATGTTATGTACTCCTCGTTTTATTCCATGTATATTCCCTTACTGGGTTTTATAGCTCACCCTTTTCTTATGCATGTCCTCAGGTTATCCCATGCAATACTAAGTACGGGAGACTTTAGTGGTCATGTAAAGTATTTTTTCAATAAAGATGTTGTATTTCATGTTTCAAGTTTTTATTTAATGATCCTAAGAACCAAATACACTAAACCTCTCGATCTTCATTGTTGTATCAAGTGACGTTTTATGTAATAAATCATTTTTAATTTGTAATAAAATGCATGGTTGTCATAGGATTAATATTAAAAAAATTGAGGGGAAAATGCTAAATTTTCAGAAAAATACTATTTTTTCCTAGTTTTTCCACATGGTTGAAAAAACTATGTGCCAACTGTGCACCATTCACTACCTAAAGGGGTACCTTCCTTGGTAATGGTTCACCGTTAGAGGACACCTTTTCCAAAAAAAATTGAGACTCTATGTAAATGTTTTAGTATATCATGAGGGTATGTCCCTTGTGTAACATCCCAGGTAAATAAAGAATAATACATTTTCATATTTACTAATATTTTATAATTAAATATTAATTTTACTTTACATGGGTTTCTATGTTCGATAGCGTACCCGATACGCAACAAAGACTTTCTTTGAAATCGTACGTTGCACACTAGTAATAAAATAATATTATTTTAAATGTTAGTTAGCACGTAGCTGTTGTACTGGTGGGAATGGATAGAAATAACTAAAATATTATTATATATGTTTTCTAAATGTTTTTACATTTATATAATAAAGGATAAATTATTGAAATACGAAATGAATTCAATTTTAGGCTTATATACTCTAACTTTCACGAAAGGTCCACTTATCAACATTTGATGGTGAATCGTCATTAAATATAGTTTTGGTCACTCTTATACATTCAATTGGACCATATAAAACTCTTCTTTAGAATAGGGATATCAAATATTACTTTGTGTAATTTTTTGGTATTTTTCTGATAAAGTTCATTTTTTAATGAATAGTGTAAAATATTGTATTTTAATTGAAAACCTCTTTTTAATCTAATTTATTAAGATGATTAGATTATCTTTTGAATTGGTTTTAAAGTGAAATTAGAATATATTTTTACCATTTAATCCAATGGTGGTCATTGTAATCAATTACACTTTGAAATTGGACTTAAATTGGTGTCAATCTTTTGATACTTACTGTTTCACAAAAACACGCTATTTGTTTTGACAGCGGAAATTAATTATTAAATTAATTAATTAAAATTATATGTTTTGAATTTTTTAAAATGGAATTCATTTTTGAATTCGGAATATCAAATATAGCTTAGGGTGAAGTTTTGGTTTTTTTTCTGAAAAACTTCAATTTTTGAAGAATAGTGAAACCGCAAAGTGGTGGTTACAAAATTTGATTTTTCGTTTAAATGGGACTTTACCACTTCTGTGTTTTGAATCTCAAAAATCCAATTTAAATTATTTTAATTATTAATTAAAATGTGGTTTAATGGGATTAAAATAAATTTTGGTGAATAGTAACTTTTATGTTTTATTAATCACAATTAATGGTAATTAGTGTAATTTAAGGTAAAAATGATATTATAATAAAATGAAGATATATTGACACTTTCCCTAACACTATTGGATGAGTTATGGACGAAACATACAACCCATGGGTAGATTTGTGATACCCCATGGAGCCACTTGGGTATGATAATGACATTTATGCCTTTTATTTAAAGTTAAAGTAAAAATGACACAAACATGAGATGTTTTACTAAACCAATTTTTACATGGGTTTATACAAGTCATATTTCTTATTATAAATATTAATTAAAAATCTAAAACTATTTCCTACATCATGATATTTTTTTTATAATTTTTAGACATTAAATAAATTAAATTATTTATGACACCATGATGATGCAGCGATTACCTCATTATTTAACGATTTAAATAAAATGGAAAGATAGTGTAAAATCTAAGACCTAAACATGTCCAAAACCTATTGGATGGGTGTATTTAAAACCCTTATCACCTTATACTCGAAAAAAATCAATATGGGACGATTAATAACCGAAATCATTCTAAAATAAAATAATATTTCCTTACATTCCAAGAGTGCCCCTCCTCTCCTCTTATAAAAGGCCCCCACCTCTACCTCACAACCCACACTTCCAAAGCCTTTGCCTCGACCAAAACCTGCTCATTTTGTCTCTCTACATCCCTCTCTTACTCCATGAAGCCACACATTGGGCATAAGTCTTCCCAAGGAAGCGTTTGAGCTCAAACCAAAGGGAGTTACCCGATTATAAGGTAATGTCTTCACTTGTGTCCTTTTGTTTTATTTTGCTTCTCCATCCCCCTAAACACTTTTTATTCATTTCTTTTGTAACAACTCCAGTATATTCCATATACTAGGATGTTTTTATATGAAGTATTCAAGCTACACTTACACACACATACATCTAATGGTTAAAGAACATATTGTTTCCGTGGATGGTGAATTTCTGCCTCACGAAACGATGATTGTTCGATATTCTTATAACACCTTCAAAGGTGGCCATTAATATGTCACTATATTTATATATGATATATAATATTTTTATGTTTTCCTTAAGCTTATGTATTTTTCATTTTGGGCATACCTTTTTGTTTTCCATTATGGGTAAATGCGATATCTTCATTTAAGGAAGTGCGGACTACCGCCCCCTCAAAGTGATTTGATTCGTTAATGCCATATGTGGGATGTATAAAGGATTTATTTAAAGTTATTATATATGATGTTATACTGGAATTATAATATACCTCTATATCATTATTATTTCTTTCCATTAAAGTATGATAAAGAAATGAAAGTAGCGTTCATGCGTACGTACGGCTTACCGTCTCCATGAACGGTGCATTTCATTTCTTATCCCCAAATGTAATGTACTATTATAAGTACATATATATAATGGATATATATGACGTATGTTACATCTAAATGATTAATATATTTCTGGAATTAAAATATACATACCTCTCATTTAGTTTTAATTCCATTAATATGACATAGAAATGAAAGTAGCGTTCATGCGTACGTACGACTTACCGTCTCCATGAACAGTGCATTTCATTTCTTACCTCTAAATGATTATGTAATATTATAAATACATGTATATTCTGGATATATATGATATATATGATATCCAAATCATGAATATCATTCTAGATATAAATAACCATTGACCACACGAACAACATGTAATTGTAAGAAGTCCACTTTCGACTTAAAGACCAAATATCAACAAAACAAACATTATTAACTTAAATGATTAAATAATGTTTATAACATGTCAATAAGTGATATAAAAGGAATAATGAACTCGAAAAAGTTACTTATGAAAATAGAAATTAACTCAAGTTTATTATTCAGGACGTTAAAGAACGATCGAGTCAATTCGGACCCGAGGTAAGGGACTTCGTCTCAATCTCCTTTCATTGAGGCATATTTCGTTTTATACACAACTTTATTTTATACGGTGTATAAACACCTTTGAGATTTACTTTTATAAAAAAGTAATCTTTTTCTATGAAGCATTTTACAAAACGACAAAAAGGAATGTTTCTTTTAATGTACGCGGTGACAATGACCTTTTCCGCCGCCACGAGTATTATTTTGGTCTTTGGCTTCCTCAACAAGACGTAATGTTTTTAAAAAGAAATAAATACCATATACTATTTTATGTATTTTGGTATTGAAAATGGTTTTGATAAAGGATTCTATTATGTCAATATATTTAAATGATATATTGTTATTGAAATGTGGAAATGTTATCATTCCTTTATATTGGTTTTATGTTTTATGATTTTATATTGGTACTTGGACATATTATGGGTGGTTACATGATAAACCATATAACGGGTGGTGCCGTGAATACCAGGATGGGTGGTTATGTTATAACCTCCAATGCATTGGGTATGGAAGTCGGCCGTATGGATACTCCATTAATTATGTATGGAAGTTGGCCGTATGGCTATTCCATTAAGTGATATGTGTGGAAGTCAACCGTATCGTTATTCCACTTATGTATGTTTATGTTCCAAGTTACCTTTATATGTTATGTGTTCTTTATATGGGTTTTATGGTAATATTTTGGTTAAAAATAGTTCAAGTAAGGATCTTTTATTCAGTGAAGAGTTTTTACTACTTCATAAAGGTGAAAAGTATTACATTAATAAAGTATAGATGTTTTACTTTTTGTTTTGATAAAGTAACAGTTATTATTCTTTGTGTATCCCTTACTGAGATTTTTATGCTCACCCCAAGTTTCTTTGAAATGTTTTTCACAGGACTTAATGTGGAATAGGGTCAATGATGGGATCAAGGTAATGTCATGCTATATAAAACATGTAAGTAGACATGTTTCTTTTTAAGAGTTTTCTTTATTCTATGGAAACGTAGTAGAAGTGTCTACTTTGTAATCTTTTGAGATGTAATAGTTATGTTCTAATTCTCTAAAACTCTAAACCTGAAAAGATCCTCAATGTGAATTATTCATTTAATTCAATATTAAGTATGGTTTAAGGCCCGGGGCCTTATAGTTGGTATCCGAGGTCAGTTTAGAAAACTTTAGGAGTTAGAAAAGTATAAAATTATAAGTTAATTTATGGTACGATTAAAATGATATAGCATTTAAAGATTACCATGTTTCTTCGCCTAAGATATTTCTTTGTTAAGAATGGTTTTTCATAGAGGAAACAAAATAGCTTTTCTGGGAAGGCTTACAGAGGGAAATGACCTTCCAATTCAGTATCCTGAGATGGTTAGAATCAGAACTAAATAGTTTGTTGCAGTGATGGATCAGTTGACTCAGGTGAAAAATATTGGTTGTTTTTATTGATGATATTTTTGTGTTTTCTAAAAGTAAAGAAGAGCATGAAAGTCATTTACGGTTTATCTTGCAAACCATAAAATAAAAGAAACTATATGGGAAATTCAGAAAGTTTGAGTTTTGGTTACAACAAATTTCTTTTCTTGGTCACATTGTTTCAAAAGATGGAATAACTGTTGATCCTGCTAAAACAAAAGTTGTTGAAGAATGGCCAAGACCCACAAATGTAACCGAGATCCATAGTTTTCTTGGTTTGGAAGGTTATTACCAAAGGTTTGTTGAAAAATTTTCACGGTTATCTAGTCATTGACTAAGCTAACTCGTAAGGGTGTTAAGTTCATCTAGACAAAAGAATGTGATGATTGTTTTTAGGAGTTTAGAAGAAGATTGGTGAATGCTCCAGTTTTGGAACTTCCTTCCAAGAATGGTGAGTTTGGTATATATAGTGACGATTCGTTAAAGGGACTTGGCTGTGTCCTTATGCAGAATGATCAGGTAATTGCTTATGCTTTACGTCAGTTGAAAACTCATGAGGTAAATTACCCTACACATGATTTGGAATTAGCTACTGTTGTTTTTGCTTTAAAAATTTGGAGGCATCATTTGTATGGATTAAAGTGTGAAATATATACTGATCACAAAAGTTTAAAGTATATATTCACTCAGATATAATTGAACATGAAACAGAGGAGATGACTGGAATTAATCAAGGATTATGATTGTACAATTCATTACCATCCGGGAAAAGCCAATAAAGCGGCTGATGCTTTGAGTCGAAAAAGTAATGCTTAATTAACGATGTTGTGTTTGGAACTTGATCCTTTGGTTAAGGATTTGATGAAATTTGGCATAGAAGTTGTTGGTGCATGATGTCCTTCTGTTTTGTTTCCGGTATCAGTGAGATCTTCTCTATCAGATAGAATCAAGCAAGCACAGAAGCAAGACAGTGAGTTGCAGAAAAAGGTAGAGTTGGTTCAGAAAGGTAAGTTGTATGAATTCAACATTGATAGTGATTGTGTTTTGAGATTTGGGAAGAGATTGTGTGTGCCTTGTGATTCACAGTTGATGAGAGAGTTGTTATGTGCAGCTCATAGTTCTCCGTTTTCAGTTCATCCTATCAGTACTAATATGTATAGAGATCTGCGAGAGTATTACTGGTCGGATGGAATGAAAAGAGATATTGCTGATTTTACTGTGAAGTGTTTGACTTTTCAGCAGGTTAAAGCAGAGCGGAAGTTACCGAAAGGTATGCTTCAGCCTTTACCAGTGCCAGAGTGGAAATGAGAGAATATATCCATGGACATTGTTGTGGGATTCCCGAGGATATCTCGAGGTAATAATGCAATCTGGGTTATTGTTGATTTCTTCACTAAATCTGCTCATTTCCTTGCTATAGGAGATACTTTTTCACAAGATCAACTTTCCCGTTTGTATCTTAATGAGATAGTCTGGTTACATGGAGTTCCTCTCTCTATTGTATCTGACCGATATCCCAGGTTTACTTCTAACTTTTGGAAAGGCCTTCAGAAGTCGTTGGGTACTGAATTAAATTTTAGTACAGCTTTTCATCCTCAATCAGATGGGCAGTCAGAACGAACAATTCAGACCTTGTAGGATATGCTACGAGCTTGTTCGATGGATTATCAGGGAAGTTGGGACCAACATCTTTCTTTGGTTGAATTTTCTTATAATAACAGTTTTCATTCCAGTATACAGATGAAACCATTTGAGTCATTATATGGGAAGCGGTGTCGAACTCCAGCACTTTGGGATGAAGTGGGTGAAAGGAAGATGATGGGACCAGAATTGGTAGAAGAGATGGTAGAAAAGGTTCAGTTGATTCATAAACACATGAGAACAGCTCAGAGCAGGCAGAAGAGTTATGCGGATAACTGGAGGAAGGATCTATCTTTTGAGGTAGGTGATCATGTTTTTCTCAAGGTTTCTCTATGGAAAAGTGTGATGAGATTTGGTAAGAAAGGAAAGCTGAGTCCAAGGTTCATTGGACCATATGAAATTCTGGAGAGAGTTCGATCAGTTTCATACAAAGTGGCATTACCTCCGAGTTTATCTCAGGTACACAATGTTTTTCATGTTTCGATGCTGAGAATGTATATGCCAGATCCATCTCAGGTTTTGAGTCCAGAGGTAGTTCAGCTGGAAGAGAACCTATCTTATGAGGAACAACCGGTCCAGATTCTTGACCATAGGGAGCAGGTGTTGAGAAATAAGGTAATTCATCAGGTAATGGTTTTTGGGAAAAACCATATGATTGAAGAGGCATCATGGGACTCTGAAAATGCTATGAGGTATAAATACCCCCACTTATTTTGATAAGTGAAAAAAATTTCGAGGACACAATTCCCAAAAGGGAGGAAGGATGTAACATCCCAGGTAAATAAAGAATAATACATTTTCATATTTATTAACATTTGCGAATTAAATATAAATTTTACTTTAAAGGGGTTTCTATGTTCGATAGCGTACCCGATACGCAACAAAGAGTTTCTTTGAAATCGTACGTTGCACACTAGTAATAAAATAATATTATTTTAAATGTTAGTTATCATGTAGCCGTTGTACTGGCAGGAATGGATAGAAATAACTAAAATATGATTATATATGTTCTCTAAATGTTTTTACATTTAGCTAATAAAGGATAAAGGCTTAAAATACGAAAAGAATTCAGTTTTAGGCTTATATACTCTAATTTTCACAAAAGGTCCACTTATCAACATTTGATGGTGAACCGTCATTAAATATAGTTTTGGTCACTCTTATACACTCTATTGGACCAAATAAAACTCTTTTTTAGAATAGGGACATCAAATATTACTTTGTGTAATTTTTTGGTATTTTTCCAATAAAGTTCATTTTTTAATGAATAGTGTAAAATGTTGTATTTTAATTCAAAACCCCTTTTTAATCTAATTTGTTAAGATGATTCGATTATCTTTTGAATTGGATTTAATGTGAAATTAGAATATATTTTTACCATTTAATCCAGTGGTGGTCATTGTAATCAATTTCACTTTGAAATTGGACTTAAACTAGTGTCAATCTTTCGATACTTATTGTTTCATAAAAACACGCTATTTGTTTTGACAGCGGGAAGTAATTATTAAATTAATTAATGAAACTTATATGTTTTGAATTTTGTAAAATGGGCTTCATTTTTGAATCCGGAATATCAAATATAGCTTAGGGTGAAGTTTTGGTTTTGTCTGAAAAACTTCAATTTTGATGAATAGTGAAACCGCAAAGTGGTGGTTACAAAATATGATTTTTCGTTTAAATGAGACTTTACCTATTCTATGTTTTGAATCTCAAAAATCCAATTTAAATTATTTTCATTATTATGCAAAAATTTTTTAATGGGATTAAATTTTTTTTGGGCGATTAGTAACTTTTACGTTTTATTAATCACGATTAAAGGTAATAAATGTAATTTAAGGTAAAAATGATATTATAATAAAATGAAAATATATTGACACATGCCCTAACCCTATTGGATGAGTTATGGAAGACCAAGATAACCCATGGGTCGATTATTGGTACCCCATGGAGCCACTTGGGTATGCTAATGACATTTATGTCTTTTATTTAAAGTTAAAGTAAAAATGACACAAACATGAGGTGTTTAACTAAACCAATTTTTACATGAGGTTATTAAAGTCATATTTCTTACTATAAATATTCATTATAAAGAAAAAACGATTTCCTAAATCATTATATTTTTTTATAATTTTTAGAAATTAAATAAATTAAATTATTTATGACACCATGATGATGCAGTGATTACCTCATTATTCAATGATTTAAATAAAATGGAAGGATAGTGTAAAATCTAGGACCTAAACTTGTCCAAAACCTATTGTATGGGTGGATTTAGAACCCTTATCATCTTATCCTCGAAACACATCAATGTGGGACCATTAATAACCGAAACTCATTCTAAAATAAAATAACATTTCCTTACTTTCCTAGAGTCCCCCTCATCTCCTCTTATAAAAGGCCCCCACCTCTACCTCTTTACCCACACATCCAAAGCCTTTGGATCGACAAAACCCTGCTCATTTGGTCTCTCCACATCCCTATCTTACTCCTTGAAGACACACATTGGGCATAAGTCTTACCAAGGAAGCCTTTGAGCTCAAACCAAAGGGAGTTACCAGATTATAAGGTAATGTCTTCACTTGAGTCCTTTTGTTTTATTTTGCTTCTCCAACCCCCTAAACTCTTTTTATTCATTTCTTTTGTAACAAATCCAGTATCTTCCATATACTAGGATGTTGTTATAAGAAGTATTTGAGCTACACTTACACACACCTACGTCCAATGGTTAAAGAACATACTGTTTCTGTGGATGGCGAATTTCTGCCTCACGAAACGATGATTATTCGATATTCTTCTACAACCTTCAAAGGTGGCCATTAAGATGTCACTATATTTATATATGATATATAATATGTTTATTTTTTCCTTAAACTTCTGTATTTTTCATTTTGTTCATACCTTCATAGTTTCCATTATGGGTAAATGTGATATCTTCATTTAAGGAAGTGCGGACTACCGCCCCCTCAAAATGATTTGATTCGTTAATGCCATCTGTGGGGTGTATAAAGGATGTATTTAAAGGTATTATATATGATGTTATAATGGAATTATAATATACCTCTATATCATTATTATTTCTTTCCATTAAAGCACGACAATGAAATGAAAGTAGCGTTCATGCGTACGTACGGCTTACCGTCTCCATGAACGATGCATTTCATTTGTTATCCCCAAATGTAATGTACTATTATATGTACATATATATAATGGATATATATGATGTATGTAACATCTAAATTATTAATATAATTCTGGAATTAAAATATACATACCTCTCATTTAGTTTTAATTCCATTAATATGACATAGAAATGAAAGTAGCGTTCATGCGTACGTACAGCTTACCGTCTCCATGAACAATGCATTTCATTTCATACCTCTAAATGATTATGTAGTATTATAAATACATGTATATGCTGGATATATATGTAATATATGATATCCAAATCAGGAATGTCATTATGGATATAAATAACCTTTGACCACACAAACAACATGTAATTGTAAGAAGTCCACTTTCGACTTAAGGACCAAATATCAACAAAACAAACATTATTAACTTAAATGATTACATAATGTTTATAACATGGAAATAAGTGATATAAAAGGAATAATGAACTCGAAAAAGGTTCTTAATCAAATAGAAATCAACTCAAGTTTATTATTCCAGACGTTAAAGATCGATCAAGTCAAGTCTGACCCGAGGTAAGCGACTTCGTCTCAATCTCCTTTCATTGAGGCATATTTCGTTTTATACACAACTTTCTTTTATACGGTGTATAAACATCTTTGACTTTTACTTTTATAAAAAAAGTAATCTTTTTCTATGAAGCATTTTACAAAACGACAAAAAGGAATGTTTCTTTTAATGTACGCGGTGACAACGACCTTTTCCGCCGCCGCGAGTATTATTTTGGTCTTTGGCTTCCTCAACAAGCGGTAATGTTTTTAAAATTAAATAAATACCATATAATATTTTATGTATTTTGGTCTTGAAAATGGTTTTGATAAAGGATTCTTTTATGTCAATATATTTAAATGATATACTGTGATTGAAATGTGGAAATGTTATCATTCCTTTATATTGGTTTTATGTTTTATGATTTTATATTGGTACTTGGACATTTTATGGGTGGTTACGTGATAAACCATATGATGGGTGGTGCCGTGAATACCAGGACGGGTGGTTATGTTATAACCTCCAATGAATTGGGTATGGAAGTCGGCCATATGGCTATTCCATTAAGTATGTATGGAAGTTGGCCGTATGGCTATTACATTAAGTGATATGTGTGGAAGTCGACCATATGGTCATTCCACTGAAGTATGTTTATGTCCCAAGTTACCTTTATATGATATGTGTTCTTTATATGGGTTTTATGGTAATATTTTGGTTACAAAAATGGAAAGTAATGATCTTTTATTCAGTGATGAGTTTTTACTACTTCATATAGGAGAAAAGTATTACTTTGATAAAGTATACATGGTTTACTTTTTGTTTTGATAAACTAACAGTTATTATTCTTTGTGTATCCCTTACTGAGCTTTTTATGCTCACCCCAAGTTTCTTTGAAATGTTTTTCACAGGACTTAATGTGTAATAGAGTCAAGGATGGGATCAAGTGAATTTCAGGCTATATAAAACATGGAACTAGACGTGTTTCTTTTTAAGAGTTTTCTTTATTCTATGGAAAATTAGTAGAAGTGTCTACTTTGTTATCTTTTGAGATGTAATAGTTATGTTCTAATTCTTTAATACTCTAAACCTGAAAATATAATCAATGTGAATTATTCATTTAATTCAATATTAAGTAATTTTTAAGGCCTGGGGCCTTATAGTTGGTATCAGAGGTCGTTTTAGACAACTTTAGGAGTTAGAAAACTGTAAAATTATAAGTTAATTTATGGTACGATTAAAATGATATAGCATTTAAAGATTACCATATTTCATCGCCTAAGATATTTCTGTGTTAAGATTGGTTTTTCATAGATGAAATAGAAGAGATTTTCTGGGAAGGCTTATAGAGGGAAATGACCTTCCAATTCAGTATCCTGAGATGGTCAGAATTAGAACTAAAGAGTTTTTTGTAGTGATGGATCAGTTGACTCAGGTGAAAAATGTTGGTTGTTTTTATTGATGATATTTTTGTGTTTTATAAAAGTAAAGAGGAGCATGAAAGTCATTTATGGGTTATCTTGAAAACCTTAAAAGAAAATGAACTATATGGGAAATTCAGAAAGTGTGAGTTTTGGTTACAACAATTTTCTTTTCTTGGTCACATTGTTTCAAAAGATGGCATAACTGTTGATCCTGCTAAAAAAAAGATGATGAAAAATGGCCAAGCCCCACAAATGTAACCGAGATCCGTAGTTTTCTTGGTTTGGCAGGTTACTACCGAAGGTTTGTTGAAAGTTTTTCACGGTTATCTAGTGCAATGACTAAGCTAACTCATAAGGGTGTTAAGTTCATCTGGACAAAAGAATGTGATGATTGTTTTTAGGAGTTGAAAAGAAGATTGGTGAATGCTACAGTTTTGGCACTTCCTTCCAGGAATGGTGAGTTTGTTATATACAGTGACGCTTCGTTGAAGGGACTTGGTTGTGTCCTTATGCAGAATGATCAGGTAATTGCTTATGCTTCACGTCAGTTGAAAACTGATGAGGTAAATTACCCTACATTTGATTTGGAATTAGCTGCTGTTGTTTTTGCTTTAAAAATTTGGAGGCATCATTTGTATGGAGTAAAGTGTGAAATATATACTGATCACAAAAGTTTAAAGCATATATTCACTCAGAAAGAATTGAACATGAGACAGTGGAGATGGCTAGAATTAATCAAGGATTATGATTGTACAATTCATTACCATCCGGGAAAAGCCAATAAAGCGGCTGATGCTTTGAGTCGAAAAAGTAATGCTTAATTAACAATGTTGTGTTTGGAACTTGATCCTTTGGTTAAGGATTTGATCAACTTTGGCATAGAAGTTGTTGGTGCAGGATTCCCTTCTGTTTTGTTCCAGGTATCAGTGAGATCTTCTCTATCAGACAGAATCAAGCAAGCACAGAAGCAAGATAGTGAGTTGTAGAAAAAGGTATAGCTGGTTCAGAAAGGTAAGTTGAATGAATTCAACATTGATAGTGATTGTGTATTGAGATTTGGGAAGAGATTGTATGTGCCTTGTGATTCAGATTTGAAGATAGAGTTGTTATGTGAAGCTCATAGTTCTCTGTTTTCAGTTCATCCTATCAGTACAAAGATGTACAGAGAGCTGCGGGAGTATTACTGGTGGGATGGAATGAAAAGAGATATTGATGATTTTACTGTGAAGTGTTTCACTTGTCAGCAGGTTAAGGTAGAGCGGCAGTTACCGAAAAGGATGCTTCATCCTTTACCAGTTCCAAAGTGGAAATGGGAGAATATATCCATGGAAATTGTTGTGGGATTACTGAGGACATCTCGAGGTAATAATGCAATCTGGGTTATTATTGATTGCTTGACTAAATCGGCTCATTTCCTTGCTATACGAGAAACTTTTTCACTAGATCAACTTTCTTGTTTGTATCTTAAATAGATAGTCAGGTTACATGGAGTTCCTCTCTCTATTGTATCTGACCGTGATCACAGGTTAACTTATAACTTTTGGAAAGGCCTTCAGAATTCGTTGGGTACTGAATTAAATTTTAGTACAGCTTTTCATCATCAATCAGATGGGCAGTCAGAACGAACAATTCAGACCTTGTAGGATATGATATGAGCTTGTTCGATGGATTATCCGGGAAGTTGGGACCAACATCTTTCTTTGGTTGAATTTTCTTATAATAACAGTTTTCATTCTAGTATACAGATGGCACCATTTTAGGCATTATATGGGAAGCATTGTCGAACTCCAACATTTTGGGATGAAGTGGGTGAAAGGAAGCTGATGGGACCAGAATTGGTAGAAGAGATGGCAGAAAAAGTTCAGTTGATTCAGAAACACATGAGAACAGCTCAGAGTATGCAGATGAGTTATGCGGATAACCGGAGGAAGGATCTATCTTTCGAGGTAGGTGATCATGTTTTTCTCAAGGTTTCTCTATGGAAAAGTGTGATGATATTTGGTAAGAAAGTAAATTTGTGTCCAAGGTTCATTGGACCATATGAAATTCTGGAGAGAGTTCGATTAGTTGCATACAGAGTGGAATTTCCTCTGAGTTTATCTCAGGTACACAATGTTTTTCATGTTTCGATGCTGAGAAATTATATGCCAGATCCATCTCATGTTTTGAGTCTAGAGGTAGTTCAGCTGGAAGAGAACCTATCTTATGAGGAACAACCGGTCCAGATTATTGACCACAGGGAACAGGTGTTGCGAAATAAGGTAATTCATCAGGTAAAGGTTTTGTGGAAAAACCATATGATTGAAGAGGCAACATGGGACTTTGAAAATGATATGAGGGATAAATACCCCCACTTATTTTGATAAGTGAATAAAATTGCGAGGACGCAATTCCCAAAAGGGGGGAAGGATGTAACATCCCAGGTAAATAAAGAATAATACATTTTCATATTTATTAATATTTGAGAATTAAATATAAATGTTACTTTAAATGGGTTTCTATGTTCGATATCATACCCGATATGCAACAAAGAGTTTCTTTGAAATCTTACGTTGCACACTAGTAATAAAATAATATTATATTAAATGTTAGTTAGCACGTAGCCGTTGTACTGGCGGGAATGGATATAAATAACTAAAATATGATTATATATGTTTGTTAAATGTTTTTACATTTATCTAATAAAGGATAAAGGCTTAAAATACGAAAAGATTTCAATTTTAGGATTATATACTCTAATTTTCACGAAATGTCCACTTATCAACATTTGATGGTGAACCGTCATTAAATATAGTTTTGGTCACTCTTATACATTCTATTGGACCAAATAAAACTCTTCTTTAGAATAGGGACATCAAATATTACTTTGTGTAATTTTTTGGTATTTTTCCGATAAAGTTCAATTTTTAATGAATAGTGTAAAATGTTGTATTTTAATTCAAAACCTCTTTTTAATATAATTTATTAAGATGATTAGATTATATTTTGAATTGGTTTTAAAGTGAAATTAGAATATATTTTTAACATTTAATCCAGTGGTGGTCATTGGAATCAATTTCACTTTGAAATTGGACTTAAACTGGTGTCAATCTTTTGATACTTATTATTTCCTAAAAACACGCTATTTGTTTTGACAGCGGGAATTAATTATTAAATTAATTAATGAAACTTAAATGTTTTTAATATTGTAAAATGGACTTCATTTTTGAATTCGGAATATCAAATATAGCTTAGGGTGAAGTTTTGGTTTTTTTCTGAAAAACTTCAATTTTGATGAATAGTGAAACCGCAAAGTGGTGGTTACAAAATTTGATTTTTCGTTTAAATGGGACTTTACCACTTCTATGTTTTGAATCTCAAAAATCCAATTTAAATGATTTTCATTATTAAGTAAAATGTGGTTTAATGGGATTAAAAGAAATTTTGGTGAATAGTAACTTTTATGTTTTATTAATCACGATTAAAGGTAAATAGTGTAATTTAAGGTAAAAATGATATTATAATAAAATGAAAATATATTGAAAATTTCCCTAACCCTATTGGATGAGTTATTGCCGACCAAGACAACCCATGGGTCGATTTTGGGTACCCCATGGAGCCACTTGTGTATGATAATGACATTTATGCCTTTTATTTAAAGTTAAAGTAAAAATGACACAAACATGAGAGTTTTTAATAAACCAATTTTTACATTGGGTTATACAAGTCATATTTCTTACTATAAATAATCATTAGAAATCTAAAAAGATTTCCTACATCATGATAGTTTTCTTATAATTTTTAGAAATTAAATAAATTTATTTATTTATGACACCATGATGATACATCGATTACCTCATTATTTAACAATTTAAATAAAAGGGAAGGATAGTGTAACATCTAGGACCTACACATGTCCAAAACCTATTGGATGGGTGGATTTAGAACCCTTATCTCCTTATCCTAGAAACACAAAAATGTGGCACCATTAATAACCGAAACTCATTATAAAATAAAATAACATTTCCTTACTTTCCAAGAGTGCCCCTCCTCTCCTCTTATAAAAGGCTCCCACCTCTACCTCATTACCCACACATACAAAGCCTTTGGCTTGACAAAACCCTGCTCATTTTTTCTCTCCACATCCCTCTATTACTCCTTTAAGCGACACATTGGGAAGAAGTCTTCCCAATGAAGCCTTTGACCTCAAACCAAAGGGAGTTACCAGATTATAAGGTAATGTCTTCACTTGAGTCCTTTTGTTTTATTTTGCTTCTACAACCCCCTAAACTCTTTTTATTAATTTCTTTTTTAACAACTACAGTATCATCCATATACTAGGATGTTTTTATAATAAGGATTCGAGCTACAATTACACACACCTACGTCTAATGGTTAAAGAATATACTGTTTCTGTGGATGGCGAATTTATGCCTCACGAAACGATGATTGTTCGATATTCTTCTAACACCTTCAAAGGTGGCCATTAAGATGCCACTATATTTATATATGATATATAATATTTTTATGTTTTCCTTAAGCTTCTATATTTTTCATTTTTTGCATACCTTTATGGTTTCCATTATGGGTAAATGTGATATCATCATTTAAGGAAGTGTGGACTACCGCCCCCTCAAAGTGATTTGATTCGTTAATGCCATATGTGGGATGTATAAAGGATGTATTTAAAGTTATTATATATTATGTTATACTGGAATTATAATATACCTCTATATCATTATTATTTATTTCCATTAAAGTATGACAGAGAAATGAAAGTAGCGTTCATGAGTACGTACGACATACCATCTCCATGAACGGTGCATTTGATTTATTATCCCCAAATATAATGTATTATTATAAGTACATATATATAATGGATATATATGATTTATGTCACATATAAATTATTAATATAATTCTGGAATTAAAATATACATACCTCTCATTTAGTTTTAATTCCTTTAATATGACATAGAATTGAAAGTAGCGTTCATGTGTACGTACGGCTTACCGTCTTCATGAACGGTGCATTTCATTTCTTACCTCTAAATGATTATGTAATATTATAAATACATGTATATTCTGGATATATATGAAATATATGATATTCAAATCAGGAATTTCATTCTTGATATAAATAATCTTTGACCACACGAACAACATGTAATTGTAAGAAGTCCACTTTCGACTTAAGGACCAAATATCAACAAAACAAACATTATTAACTTAAATGATTACATAATTTTTATAACATGGAAATTAGTGATATAAAAGGAATAATGAACTCGAAAAAGGTTCTTAAACAAATAGAAATTAACCCAAGTTTATTATTCAGGACGTTAAAGAACGATCGAGTCAAGTCGGACTCGAGGTAAGGGACTTCATCTCAATCTCCTTTCATTGAGGCATATTTCGTTTTATACACAACTTTCTTTTATACGGTGTATATACACCTTTGAATTTTAATATTATAAAAAATTAATCTTTTTCTATGAAGTGTTTTACAAAATGACAAAAAGGAATTTTTCTTTTAATGTACGCGGTGACGACGACCTTTTCAGCCGCCGCGAGTATTATTTTGGTCTTTGGCTTCCTCAACAAGCCATAATGTTTTTAAAATAAAATAAATACCATATACTATTTTATGTATTTTGGTATTGAAAATGGTTTTGATAAAGGATTATATTATGTCAATATATTTAAATGATATATTGTGATTGAAATGTGGAAATGTTATCATTCCTTTATATTGGTTTTATGTTTTATGATTTTATATTGGTACTTGGACATTTTATGGGTGGTTACATGATAAACCATATGACGGGTGGTGTCGTGAATACCAGGATGGGGGGTTACGTTATAACCTGCAATGCATTGGGTATTTAAGTCAGTCGTATGGGTATTCCATTATGTATGTATGGAAGTTGGCCGTATGGCTATTCCATGAAGTGATATGTGTGGAAGTCGACCGTATGGTTATTCCACTTAAGTATATTTATGTCCCAAGTTACCTTTATATGTTATGTGTTCTTTATATGGGTTTTATGGTAATATTTTGGTTACAAAAGGGTAAGTAATGATCTTTTATTTAGTGAATAGTTTTTACTACTTCATAAAGGTTAGAATTATTACTTTGATAAAGTATACATGGTTTACTTTTTGTTTTGATAAACTAACCGTTTTTATTATTTTTGTATCCCTTACTGAGCTTTTTATACTCACCCCAAGTTTCTTTGAAATGTTTTTCATAGGACTTAATGTGGAATAGGTTCAAGGATGGGATCAAGGGAATGTCATCCTATATAAAACATGGAACTAGACGTGTTTCTTTTTAAGAGTTTTTTTTTATTTTATGGAAACTTAGTAGAAGTGTCTACTTTGTATTCTTTTGAGATGTAATAGTTCTGTTCTAATTCTCTAGAACTCTAAACCTGAAAAGATCCTCAATGTGAATTATTCATTTAATTCAATATTAAGTACGGTTTAAGGATCGGTGCCTTATACCTTGGGTCATATGGTTTCATCAAACTGTACGGCCTCCCACAGCCTTTTTTCCGGCCCCACATGATTACCCATAACTAGAAGTATTTTGTAACATTATTTATTCAAACTGTGAGGTCCAACTATTTATCTCTAAAATCCAGGATTTGAGCTCCAAAAAATCCCAAAACACATCATGATGCTTTTTGAACACATTATGTACACTAAAAATTCCAAATACAAGAAGTTAAAAAATACATACCTCATAGGATAACTAGGTATCATACAATACATATGTAAGATAAATATAAATAATTATAATAAGAATAAATCATGTCAGGTAACACAATATGGAGAAATTAATCTCATGATGAATTCATTCCAGAAAAACAATTAAAAATGAAATCCAAAATAAGGACTTCGTAATCCAAGGACCTGATCCCTATGCCCAGAACACTCTTGATACAAAAATCCCATTCATGAAATAAACTAGTTAAGTACCTGGACCATTTACATTTTCCAATAAAAACATCCATGAAATAATCCCTAGAACCAAATAGATTCCTAAATTTATTATGTATAAAAATCTATAGGTAAACAACTAAATTGTATTAAAATCTAGTCTCAATAAATATTGTGTGAAATAATATGATAAATAGGGGATAGATTCATAAATTAATGTAGACCATCAAATAATCCTTTTATCCCTTGGACATTGAGTTAACCCATTGGAGAATCTAGTACATTCCTCAACATGAATATGAATACCTTTGTCCATCTATATATTCTCAAGTCGAGGAATATCCACCTGTACTATGTATCGAGTAACCTGTTTTAATATCTATTGGTTGATTCTCTTTTCCTGGATGAATAACCATGCTATTTTGTGTAACCAACTATCTTTTAAATTCATTTTTTAACCAATAACATCTTAGATTTATTGAAATTCCTATTCAAGAGTCTCTTACAAGTTCCCAGGGTGAATGATCATGAAAAAAAAATAATCATGTCCTAATTGGATTTATGAGTATTATAATTCTTGAGCAACATACATTTTTAAATTGTGAAATTATGTTCCGAGGTAATATTATCCCTAGACCTAGTGAAAATTTGATTTCTAGGGACATTTATATGTTTAGATAAAATCATACATTATGTAAATTCAAATGATAAAACTAATTTTATGTGACATAGAAAAAGAAAAAAATATTCAATTAATTTGAATATATCAAACTTTCCAAACAAGTGATCAATTCAATGTTAAATAATTTATCCAAATTATCAATTAATAACAATTTAATTTCATTATTCCCAATTACAAATTATCAAAAAAATTCCATTCTCATTCTATACAATACAATTACCATTTCACATATCATTATACCTAATTTAGATAATACAATTCTTACATAAATATTATACATTATTATATGAGTATTTAATACATAACATTATTTTCCACATTTGAAACATATTGTTTTATTGTCATTAGACATTTAGATACTTAAAAACCACCTCATAATAGACATACATCATCTACCACAAAATTTTAATAACTATCACCCTTAATAGACATATCATACATAAAAACATCATTCATAATCTAGGAAATGGAAACCCATTTTTGATTGAGATTACATGATCAGTATGGTAAAAAAATAGAGATATCAATGACCAATTATACATATTTTGATAAAAAATGGTGTGAAAATATGATCCTATCATTTAAATATAATAATAATTATTTCAAAGATCATATTTTTTTAATGATAAAAATAAAATCAGTTAATAATATAGGAAACATAAGGGAATTAAAGAACTTCTTCCATGAGGGAATAACATTAGTATAAGTCAAATGTTTTTGGAACACAAATAAGAAAAAAAATCAAAACCAAATTCATGGATTACTAAATATAATATCATGGTATATTGAGTTATCCCTTAATTCTACCATATACGTATTCAATTTTCATTCCCAAGAATGAAAAGGTAAATTTATAACCTTACTAAAGTACTTATAATCCCCATTCCAATCATTATTATCCCATGTGATATCCATCATTCCCAAAATTATTGGATTACCATATAATTATTTTCCCTCGCATTGCATAATCCTTATCTAGTCATATTTATTCCACAATATTATAAATCATCAATGTATATCATAACACATGGAAAGGAAACATGTTTGATAAACATTTAAATATATTATCATAATATACCGCATTAAAAATCAATGTGTTTCATAATGACTCATCATTATATTCCTATTTTTTCCCAAAAAATTATAAGGATAGTTTCGCTTGATCATATTCATAGAAAAGAATAAGAATCATCAAATGATGAAATTTAAGAAGAAAATGAATTTCAAATATCAAAGAAAATATTTTTGGATAATATACAATTTTCAAATGGAAATCATTTCATTAAATTCAAAACATTTCCCAAAAATAATGATAGAAATAAATTTTTAATGAATATTGGATACCTGAAACATATAATTATAATCATTTAGTGTTTATTATATAGATAATTTTATTTTATGTAGTGTATAATAAAACAATGATTCTTTTTACATTTTCTATAAAAATCACAATGCACCCCATTCTAAAAAATTAATAGATGAGCCCCATTAATACATTTTTCATAAAATAAAACAAGGGTCAAATTAATTTAATATAACAAAGTATAAAATTAAAATCATTTTTCAATTCACTTTTTGAGAACAATGATACGTGTGAACAATGATTTTCGACCAAATGGAGAAATAATGTCCATTTTCCTTAAAAAAAATATTTCGGCCTATTGGGTAATTAAACAATAAAAGATAAAATAAAACAAGTAATTTATATAAATAAGAAAGGATAAAAAATTAATTATTTCATTAGAATTAGATAATATAATTTCAATGTATGAAATTTAATCATAAATAATCTTGTTTAATAAAGTTATTATAAAATAAATCAATTGGTACATTAGTGATCTCTGAATCAAAATCCCATGAATGATATAATCATATATACATTAGAATAAACCAATACTTTTCATTAGATTCATCATCAAATTAATCAACGATATATAAATTCATCACATAAAAGAAACAACTGAGGAATATGGGATGAGTCTCATTGAAATAAAAGTGAGGAAAAATTACCACCCCACATTGGTAACTTTTGAATCATAACCCCATGAAAGAATAAATTTAGAAAAAAATTAAATAAAATTATCATAAATTCATTAATGATTGAAAATTATAAATTGTGTATATTTATGCCTCAATAATGAATGAATGTGGGTAAAATAACATATTCTCTACAGATGATAGTTTGAGATGATAAACCATTACCTCAAGGTCCACATGCATTTAAATAAATATATACCTATAAATAATAAATTAAAATTTATTAAAATTTTTTAAAATAATTATGTACATAATTATAATATCACCTATGATCCAGTTTAACATTTTAATGCCTATTTAATAATAATAATTTATTGAAATGACCATTTTGAGGTGTTAACTATTTTGTTTGTCATACATGTTTTTGTTGTATGGATCTGATCATTTTATTTTCATCATGGTTTCATAATATCTAGATTATTATTTGTGCTCTGACAGTTGAACTAATGATTTCTGCCACCCCGTTTTCCCCCGTATGTGCGTCGAGGTTGACGTTTTGAAGCCACCGATGTACTGGGTCTAGATTACAATAGGCGAGGAGCTTCGGTTAAAGTATGTTATTGTTTATGAATAGTGGCATGATTACTGTGAATGTTATGACCGGCTCGGGAATCTGGATTCTATATGTTGCAGCGGGTATCAGAAAGGCAGCAACGGTCCCTGTGAGAAGATGTTTGGGGCCGATGGTGGCTCCCTCAACCCAGTGTCTGTTGGGGCCCCCCTTGATCGTGGAGGTAGGGTGAATGAGGTCTGTTTTGATACTATTGAAAGTTGAAGGGTGTATGGGTCTGAGCAGAGCTCTACTGGTCATGTACTCCTTGTTGTGGGAGCACAGGCTGTTCAAAAATCTCCAAGGTCCAGGAGAATGGAACCAAAAGTCTCAAACATTTTTAGAAGACTGAAATTTGATCTGGGAGTGGATTTTCCATCTCAGGCAGTGGAGGCTGTGGATGTTGTGACTCTATGTAGCAGTGTGGACCACTTAAATGCTACAATGCCAATTTGTGGAACACTAACCAGAAGTGCAGGGGCTGGAACGGTTATGCATCCGGTTCCATCAACTCATATCATTAGAGAAGTGGTTCTTGGAGAATCCTATGTTGATCTTCCCACTTGTAAGGATCCTCAACAGTTGGTCTTGGAGAATTCAAATACTCAAGTTCAATTTATGGGTCGCGGATTGAGCAGAAAAGTGGCCCAGAT
The DNA here is from genome assembly GCA_963277665.1 of Viscum album. Lineage (NCBI taxonomy): Eukaryota > Viridiplantae > Streptophyta > Magnoliopsida > Santalales > Viscaceae > Viscum > Viscum album. The sequence continues at coordinate 1,207,621,394 of OY728140.1, forward strand.
ATTCCAGTGCTGGTCCCACAGGTAAGGTAGTCCTATGCTGAGAATGTCATGTCCGGGGGTGTCTTGTGACCCCCATACTGAAACACCCGTGGTACTAAATCTGAAATTTACCAAAAGGTTAGGAATGGGGGATGAAGACTGTTTTGGAGAATAAAGTAGGAGAAGGCATTATAATCATGTTGGGGAACCAATTTGAAAGATTGGATGTTCACGAACAACCATTAACTCAAGAGGCGGATACTTCAGGAGATGATAACTATAGTCAATTCTCAGTGGATAGCATGGACTGACTTCAAGGGGATTCTCATAGTCCTAAAAGGAAGAAGGGGAAAAATGAACTCTAGACATTGGGGAAGTGCATAGTGGTCCAAGGGAAAAAACCAAATGGGCGTAAGGAATACTCCCACTTGCCGAAACTGTTGGAGATGTGGTCAGCCAAGAAGGGAAGAAACAAGGAATGAAAGGCCTTCAAAATGGGGAATGTAAAGCATCAAGCCCGAAAACAAAATACAGGGAGGAAGAGCATGGCGAGTGCTTGAAACATATCCTGAACTCCATGGAAGAAATGCTAGACAAGGCTGTCCAGCCCAATGTATTAGAAGAGGATATTAAAATAATTTATGCAACAAGGTTCCAAGTCGATGGAAACCTAGAGAAAGAAGCATGGATAAATAAACAAGATCGAATTTTGGACCGGGGCTTCAACCAGTGAAAAATTGACTCAGAGGAATTCATTCAGACAATGGAAAGGATGATCACTCACTTTGAAGAGCTTATCAGAGAGGATCCAGATATGCAGGTTAGTACGCTACAATGGGAACATTATAGAGTAATTGATTCAAGTATCATTAGTCTAGTGTTTAATCGTTTTGTGAGTTCATTCAGCACGTAGTTCTCTCTTGTGTGTGAACATTGGTTTTCCATTTTTCCATAAAATGGCATAACAAAAATTTAAATTTGGATTAGATTGTTATTCATTATTTTAATGTTATATTTATTCAATTTATATATATATGTTAAAATTTTAATTAATAAAACACATAGATTGAAAAATTAATTACATAGTTCATGGAGAGAGTAGCGATGAGTGGTGATCTTTAGAGGACACAATATTTTTTAAAATATTTTATTTCATTTTTTGTAAACAATATATGCTCTCCACATTGGGATACATTAATTTTTATGAAATGTATAGTTAAATTTTTACATGTAATCCTAACATGTTTATGATATTGTATATTGTTATACTTTGGTTATTTGATAAGCATGTTTAATCTGATAGGGGGTATAATATCCCCATAGTCCCATTAGAGACCCTTTCACTAGTAATAAATCTCTTGTGTATGTTGTGGTTCCCATTTGGTTTGTGACAATTTTTCATAGAACCTATGTTTAGATTATACATGTTAAAATATAGTATCAGAGGGCCATGAGTCACTTGGTTTTTTCATAACATTTCCTTCACTTGGGATAGGGCATACATGATGTAGGACTATTGGTACTCGTTTAGGGGAATTTTGGTAGTGTATAACCAACACTATATACTGGACATCTGAGTTTCCATAGATCCATGAAATTTTGTTTTTTTATTATTTTTGATTAAAAAAACCATGGGTGGTGCACATGATGTTGAAATGTGATATATGATCTTTTGATAACATTCATGAATTGTGATAAGACACATAGATTGACATGGTTGTAAAATTTATATACCTTTTTCTTCTTCAGATAAGTTATTTATTTAAATGTAATGATATTTATTTAATTTTGGGATATTGTCTCAAATTTTGTGATATATATTTTTATGTTTTTTTGAAATATATTTGTTTTCATTAATTAGTTGAACTGATCATTATGTGATGTTACTATATATATGATGATTGTGACTTCTGTGAATGGACATAGAGAATGGATAGTTTTAAGATGGGCAACCATTGTTTTAATGGGATACTCATATGAGAACCATGCTTGATATCATATATTGGATATGATATTTTTATTTCCCTAAATTCCTTTTGTTACTAAGGCATGATAGCAAGAGAATATTATTCGATATCAATGTCTAGAGTATTGAGAGAAAGAAAAATATAGTTACTTCTCAAAGATGAGAACTTTATAATGTGGGGATTTTAATATCCCTAATTTATAATGAAAATAAAAACCTCTTTTAATATAAATAATGAGTACTCTATTTTGAAAATTATTTTTTTTAAAACAAAATAATTAATAAATACTTATTAGATTTACATAATTATAAACTCTCTGTTAATAACATATGATATTTTATAAATATATTTGGGGTTAGGTGCTTAGTTATCATTGGATTATGAGGATTATATAGACCATTCATTGAGAAAAAAGAAATATTAAATAAATTATATCACATGCTTTCAATTTTTTCCCCAATAATGAAATATCTCCCAAATAGTTTCCCATATCTGAAATCTATGGTTACTAATAAATATAGATTATGGGGTTAATTTCAATGTATTCCATTAACATTATGATAATTTTTTTTGATAACATTACATATGAATGTAATTTTTTTTAAATTTTTTTAATATTAAAAAAAATAAATATCTCTTAAAGTTGTATCATATGAAAATAACTAACATCTATTATCTCAGGGATGTTGGGGTTACCCTTGATGCGATATAATTTTTTTTCATGTTTGATGTTTTTTTATATTAAATAAAAGGGTAATAATACTTACGTTATTAAAATTATTAATTTTGTTTTTGATGAAAAAAATATAAATTAATTGTGTAATTAAATAGTTAAAATCAGTTAATTGATGAGAGACATTTATCCATGGGTGAAAATTTATTGGGATGTCATGTAATAATTTTGATACTGTTAAATTGTTCTACATAAATGTAAATTTGTGTATAACATTTAATTTTCTCTCTATTTTGGTCATTCATTATGAAGTTTTATTGAAATTGATAATAGTTCTATAATGGTAGATATTTCATAAAAACACGGTACATATTGTTGTTATAATTATTATTATTTTTGTTGTTGGTAAAATATTATTGTTGCTTATCTATATAATATATATATATATGAGATAAATATATATGTATATTAGTACATGTTTAGTAGTTTATATTATTATAATTATCTGATTATATATTTTTATATAAAATGAATATATATATGTGGATTTAATATATATGTGTGTGTGTGTGGATGAAAATAAGAATAAAAATATATTGGTATATATATATAAATATATAATCCTATAAATTGTATTATTTATATATATAATTCATATATATATATATGGAGAAATTTTAATATATTTATATATAATGAATCGTTTAGATGGTTTGAAGGGGAAAAATAGTAATAACCAAATAACATATTAGAGTGGCCCAAGGGGCACTTTAGATGAATTTAAGGGGGACTTGTAAGACCCTTATATATATTTCATGTGAATGATAATATTATAAATTATTGAATTTTAAAAATATTTATATTAAAATGGGAAATGGGGTGTTTCCTAAGGAGGATTTACAATTACTCACCAACTCATAATTATTATCTCTCACATGTATATCTCTCTCCAAACCTATATTAATATCATTATAATCATATTAGAACCATAATTATAAAAATTATTCTCGGTATCTAATGTGATACTAATTGGATTCATGAACAGTCGATTATGTTGGGTTTATCTCAAAGAGTATAATATTAATCTCATTTTTTTGGAAGTGTGAATTTGGTGGTGAAAATTTTCATAGATATCAAGACTTATCATAATTTTATTATTGAACCTATGGTTGGAAGTTACTTTCCTTATTGTGATCAATCTGATGAATGTTTAGATGGGGATTATTTGTGTTTTCATTTCATTACATCAGGCTTGATTATGATCTCATGGGGATTTTTTTACATGGAAATGACATCTTTTGGGATGTATATTTACCATCATTGATATTTTCACAAATTGTTACCATGATTGATGTTCTCACATGTTTACATGTTTACTACTGTATTTATCATTCTGATATATTATAATATTCATTTAATTGTCTTATCTACCTTGTTTGTATGTTTTCTTTCTTTGGAGGCTATATTCTTGGTGTATAGAATATATGGAACTTTGGTAACAGATTAACCCTTTTAGGGGGAGGGATCTAGAATTGTGTTAGTCGAGAAGATGAAAATCATAATATTATTGAGATACAATGATAACGTTGAACCATTGTGAGGATAGAGCTAAGAATATAGTACATCACATGATGATATTGGAGGGTTAACCAGAGGCTGTGTATTAAGGGCATGATAGTCTGGTGGAATATGCTGATGGAAAAGATGACCTAGTGGAATGACACAAGGCCTCATGAGATCATAGTCTATTGAGAGACTGACCCTTTAAATGAGAATAAATTTGGATCCATTAGTTGGTCCATGAATTGATGCCTTACCATTATAAGAAGATGTATTTTAGTGTATTACTTTGCATTCCCACACATAATATAACAGACAGATTCCATTCACAATGAATTAGTCTATTCATAGACGGATTATGAACAACCTATTTTGATCCATGATCCTTGAGAAATTCTGTTATTACATTTCCATCATATATTAAAATAATGATTTGATAGTGGTTTGGTGGTAGCTTGGAAAGTGCACTAAAACTCGGTTTTTGTTTGTGTGTTTACAATTCCTGTATTTATTATTATTATGGAGTACAATTATTATACAAGAGAACATAAGGTAAGGAAAAAAATTGTCGGTGTCCTAATAAGTATTTATCATACCCCATACATATTAATTTTTATTTTCTTGTAGTTTTTATAAGAGACACTGTGATAGAAAAGGGGCATGTGGTTGGTGTCTAGGTAGTAGAGGAAGGAGCTAGTATTGGATCAGGATCGACTATGGAAGACCTGATAATTATTTATTTGTTTAATATAATTCTCTTTAAACTAGATATTATTTCTATATTGGGAGATATTTATTTTTATTCCATGTGAATTTTTTTCCTCATGTACACTGATTATGTTTTTATATTGTTTATTGTTACACTTTTGTTATTTATATCTCACGTGCACTTTGACATTGGGTATCATGTCTCCATGTTTCCTCTTGAGAAAATCACTACTGTTAAGAAAACATATTAATATAGGTATTTGGGCATTTGACCATAAGACATTTCATCTTGGATGTAGTTTTGAGGCTAGTGATGTTACATTGTATAAAAACAAATTAAATTAAAAAGACTCAGTAAAGTGTAATAAATATTCATTGAGAATGCAATTTTATCTTTTACCTCACACATTGATAAAATTATATTTTATCAGAAAATTGAAGATAAAATATTTTGGGAAGGAATATTGGATATAGTTATGGCTAGGACAGAGTGAGCTCGTATAAATATACATAATGAATAGTGAATGAGAGTATGTCCTCCTTAATTAGTGAAGGAATGGAACCCTATGAAATCATTTTGCTATTGAATTAATAAAAAATTTATATTCATAGAAAAGTTTCTTAAAATAGATATAAAATGATTATATGAAAAAGATGATCCATAATAATCTAAAAAAATTAAATTGGAAGTTTTTTTGGTTTTGTTTTCACATACATATCTTTTTTTAACCATTGTTTCCCATTATTAAAATTATTGTGATAAGAATTTTGTCTACTCATTAAGTGCAAATAATTTTAACCTAATATGAAATGAGACCATATATGGACCAATGATGATATTTTTTACCATGTAAAATCCCATTAGAGAATTAAATGATATATATTTATTTTAAATTGTATAATAAAATATTTGTTTATAAAATATCATTCATGTAATTTTTGTAAATATTCATTTACTTTGACTTAGAAAAAATCATTAAAAAATAATATAAACCATTCCCAAATAATTTATTATTTAACATTATTAATAATATTTTGTGAATGTAATAATTCATTTATATTATAATAAATTTAATATCCATAAATTCAATTATTTTTATCCATTATTTCATTATTTTTTTGTAGTGTCTCCAAATTGGATAAGGTAATTATACAATAACAAACAATTAAAAATGTATAACTACGATGAGAAAATTATTTATATTTCAAATAAATATTTAGATCCTAACATAATCACTTTTTATTCGTATATAATATTTTTAGAGATATTATTGTTAAAATGGAGACAATTCGTATTTATTGTTTTCATAAAATAATATAATGGTAATAGTCAAAAAAAATTGCACCATATGGAAATAAATTTGAGACATAGACGATAATGGCTGAACTGAAATGATCCAATATGATAATATGATGTTTTATAGAATTATTAATTAGAAACCCCAAACATTGAGTCTTTTTTAAATTGTTTCACCATTAACAATGTGACGAATATTTACCAAGGATAGTTATCAGAAAGAGTGAAAATAAAATAGGAATACGAAAAAAAATTTATCCTCATGAATCCAAATTAAAAATTAATATTTTAACACTTTATATCTATAATTCGTGAAAAATCATTTTATAATAAGATCCCAAAACCTTACTTAGTCAGTTTCTTTATAGAAATAAAATTTCAATCATGAAATTTGTTTTATTCTTGTCAATTTAATAGTCATAATAATAGATTTATAGTAATAAAAATTATTAAATATATAATATATAAATTTAATTGAAATAATTTCCCAAGAGAGATTAGTTTAATTTATTTATATAAAAAAACATTGCATAAATAAAAACAATTTTCTAAAAAAACAACCCCATAATTTTCAGATGTTTTTTATTTTCATTTCTAATTATTTCATGACCTATAAATTCATTTTTTAAAACTTTTAAACAATAAGTTTTTAATATTGTATATTTTTCAATTCATACCCACCAATCCAATGGCTAGGAGATAATTGTTTCATTAAATATTTAAATTTGAATAATCTACCACTTCTTGTTTAATCTTAGTAGTGGGTATAGAGAAACCAATAAAAGAAATAAAACATATTTGATGTAAAATGTCATAAAAACTATTATTATAACATTTTACCACCTTTAAAATAAGCATATCCTAAATTTTAAATTACTCCAATATAAAATTGGAGGATATATTTGTTTCATCACATCCTCGAGATCCTATGTTGATTCCTTGAATTTCGGCTTAGTCTAGGTAAAATTATCTAGGATAATAGTCTTATGCATATCACTTTATATTTACGATCCATTATTTATACCAATTTTTCTTCATAGTAAAAATCATGATCTATCGGTATAAAATCTTTGTTTTTTACTTTTGAAAGATTTGTTATGTACTTACGAAAGATAATTGAACATGTAGTGAACATGAAAGTGGTGAAGCATAAGTCCCAAGTGAGAAACTATAGTTACTAATCGGTCAAGAATATTAAGTGGATAATATACCTAGGGATCAATATTCCCGTCTTGTAGAATCTCAAAAATTTATCCCATTGAAAAATTCATAAAAATTCCATTTTTAAATTTTTAAATTCAGTATTTTATTTATTATTTCTATATTAACATTTGTTTTGAGAATCATCAACCATAATGTGCTTCTAAATTGACTTAACATGGACAAATATTTCCTCTTCTATATCATGTCCCAAAATTATATTTCTATATATTAATCCCAATATGATTATTTCTAGACTTCTCTTTAAGGAGCAATTCATATGGATCTAACTGAATTATCATGTAAAATCCATTGTTTTATGAAAACTCAACTATTGGAAGGTGTTCCTCACAACTATCATTGAAATACATGGGAAAAGATATTAACATATATTTTTTGGTTTTGTCACTTATCTAATACTTACCATCAAATTAGGGATGATAAGTAGTTATAATAAAATTTTAATCGATTTCCTTTTGAATAATTTCCTAGAAACTCAACATAAGCCTCAGATCCATATTAGATACTACTTAATGTGTTTTAATATGAAACCATACCATATTTATAATGTATATTTTGTCAAGATCATCAGGGGATAAATATTAACTGATGTTAATAATTATATTGATATTTTAAGGTTATTTACTACAAACCAAATATAATATGGAAATTTTTTGTAGAGCTCAACAGCAAAATACAAGGGGATGTTTAACCATTTAAATACACATGTGGGTAATTGTTGTAAAATCCCTTTATAATTTTTTATCTCATCCTTAACAAGATGAAAAATAATTAACATAGATTCCTACACTGTCAAATCCAATTTATTATCTCCCACATAATCCCTCTTCCATATCATGTTATATATTCATACTCATAAGGTGAATAAAAAAAGTAGCATTTTAGGCATATTATTACAATAACATCTTCAAATATAGTATTGATTTAATGCATACATAGTTCGTAAACCATATCATTGTGTTGAGTAATACATCTTTTATTATTTTACAATTTATAGCTTCCTTTTATGACAATTTAATCCATACATGGGTAGATGGATTAACATTCATTTGGGGATGATATTATTTCACACATTCATTCAGAATTTCTAGTTCCATATTTTAAAACTTAGGAAATTTTTTGACATTGAGGTCCCCAAAATTGATAACAAAGATCATTCCATTCAACTCAAATCATCATACTGTTTTCTCCTCTTCCTAGGATTTTAATGTATAGAGTTGTCCTGAAATTTAATCATCTCTAACAATCTTATTTTTGAATATTCCACAATGTTTATGAATATATATTTAAACAATTATCATCAATATATATATCACACCATTCTAAATAAAAATAATTTATACATATTTTTAATACTAAAATTTCCAATTTTATATTTAAATCATTACTTTCTTAATTGTTCTCCTGAACCTTAACTTTTCATGAAGCAAAAATTATCACCATATCAATATTTATGAGAACATATCCTAGTACCCTCTCTAATGCACTTTAAAGATGAAAAATCCTTCACCATAAATATATTTGGGTGAGAATAGGAGGGATGAAGAACCCTGTGATTAAATATTTGAAATTATATACATAATCATTGCTCTAATTAAAGTTTTCTCCCATTATAATTAACTAGGATAGTAGAATCGATAGCCTTAAGAGATTATCCACAAAGCATTGATAAAATCAAACTAAAACACGAAAACTATTGATATTATTCACTAAATTAGTTCCTTTATAGACCCAATGATATTCCATAGATTGAGGATATATTTCCCAAAAAATGAAAAAAAATTTATAAAATATTCTCAGTTGGTAAATTTCACAAAAAATTGTTCTTACATGGGGTATTTAGAAAATACATAAACATATTATTACCAATCCTTTTCATATAATATATAAAAATATCATCTATAAGGACTATGAAAAATTTCTCAAGGTAATCTCAACAGACATTATTAAATTAATCAAAAAATATAGTGAGGTAATAAGTATTATTGAAAGGCATTATTAAAAATTTATATTGTAATACCATAAAAAATTCATTAGTATATCCTACATGAAAATAAATTTATGGTATCCTAAATGATTTTAAATCTTTTAATTATATTTAGAATGATAACCTACATTTCCACCATAGTAGAACATCACTAAATTTTTTAATTTGTACTAAAGTCTCTTCAGAACAAATTCAGTTACATGATTTCCTGATACAAAATAAACATTAAAACATAAATTTTTTATTAGGATAAGATGAGAAGTGTACCATGATAATCTTTAAAAATTTACAATGTTGGTACTAAATTATTAATTATACTTCTTCTTTAGATCATGTAATATCCCATTAGATTTTTTATATGAAAAATATGTACCCAATTTTATATAAATCCATGGAGCCAATTTATTCACATTGAATCATTTCCTTAATAAGAGTATACCATTTATATGATTAACCGTAAAATTTATGAAAATTAAATAAAATTTCCATATTATAAAAAATTGAGAATTGAAAATATATTTTTGTAGTAGAGATCCATTTCTCCGCAACTAGTGGATCTACAGACCCAAAAAAAGGTTCATCTTTCCTTATAAAGTACTCAATTGAACATTTTTACCTCATTTAATCACTTAAAATATTAGAATGAATCATATATTCAGAATTTCTAATATGTATTAAAAAATGATTTTTTATTCCTACTCCCATAAAATTAGGCTTTTGTTGAGTAAAATAATTGAATGTTATATCGCATTCATCATTATAATTTTTCATTTGGGTTCCAAAAATTATCAAAATCCAAATATCATAGTGTTAAAAATATTATTCATAGAATGATACCATATAATCACGAAAAATCATTCATTGGAACTCTAAATAAAAAAACAATATTTTTAATATTGGGACCTTAGTATAATCCTAGGTCATCGATTATCATTGCCAAAATTTTATGATGTTATCCTACACTTTTAGATATCCCCTATGATTTTAATATATTATCATCATCCAAGTTTCTTAATGTGACTATGTATTTATTTATTACCAACTATATACACCCCCAAATTTTTATTCTTAGATATTAGATATTATTATATGAGTATTAAATATATAACATATTGACGCACACCAAAATTTGGTTGTTTTAGTGTATTTGGATTTAGGGGTAACTAAACAACTTGTTCATAAAGGATCTATATCCTATCCCACTACGTTCTTAATAAATATAACCCTTATTAGAAATATCATACTTAAAACCATTGTTCAAAACATGGGGAAAGAAAACGAATGAATGTGTGCTCTCAGATTGTCAATAATGGTATGCAATTAATATATTGAAGATATCATAAACATAAAATGAGAATAAGGGTATGTGATAATAGTATTAACTTTTGAATTCAATAATCTTATTTTAAAAGGTCATTGTCATGAGTATTTTCCTAAATCCTTGAAATTCGTAAGACCAAATATTAATGAAATTAGACATCATGATCCATGAGTGAATAATGATGGAATAAGGAAAATATTGTTTGGAATACACATAATAATAGAAAATAATTTTTTTAATCATGGATTATAGTAAAGAATATCATTATGGATTTATTTCACTCCATATTCCATATATCATTTTATCATTGAAAAAATAGTGTCAATGTTGATAAAGTAGCTTATTGAATTGGGTTCTCTCCAAATTCTGGTCTATATTACCGCAGAGTATATCAATAATTACCCAATGCATTGGAGTTATTTATAATTTTAGTCCTAACAATAATAAAATCATAATCCATACATATTTTTGTATTAATATCATAAATAATTCGACATTTATCAAAACTCGTGGAAATGAAATGGGTTGCATAATCACTTAAATATTTCATCATTACATAACCCATGGAAAATAAATGGGCTAAATAAACATAAAACTATCATAATAAAAATCCATATATAGATATAATAAAAATGGATTCATTTTATCACATACTTATAAATGAGCATCATTAATGGATTTTATCATAAATGAATATTATTTTATAAGTACACTTGGAATAATTTTTAACCAAAAACACCCTATTAAAATTTAAATAATATCATTTAATTTTAAAAAATAGGAAAACATTTTTTAAAAAAATTAAATAGAAACATTGAAAAATGTAATTTCTGTTTCAAATCGTTGTGTTTTTTGAATGACATGAAATTATTATCATGACATATATGATAAAACAACGATTCCATTAAAATTTCCAGTAAATATAAAAAATCAACTCATTAATAAAATAACTACATTTTTTTTAATTTTTTTTAAAAAATTGATAATATACCAGGATTAAATTAAAAAATAATATTATAATATTATAATATTATAATAATTCATGAAACAATTTTAATAAAACATTGATTTTGAAGGAAAATTATATTTGACTGAAGATATAATTATTGATGTTTTTTCTTTAAATTATTTATTTGATCACATGAGTACATAATGAGGGGAAAATGAATGGAAAACATAAAATCTATATATATAACAGTATGATAAAATTTTTAATGAGATTATTTAGTAATAAATAAAAACATTCATCCCCAAAAACATAATAAAAACAATAATAACAGAAATCATGATTATATTATAAATCTCCTAAGGAATTGGTTATATCTAAATAAATACCCCATTACATTGTGATTCTTAGATGGATATGTATATCCAATAATTTTTAATGATATTAATTATAATTTAAATTCATTCTAGTTAAATTCAAAACCTCAAATATACATGTAGTGAATTTAAAAAGTTTCTCACATAAATAAAAGTAAGATTAAAATACATTATTGATTTTCTAACATTCTAATCATAACAACCATTAAACAATATAATAAAATGAAACATTAAATATAATTATCATAATGATATTCCTTACATAAGATTTAAAAATGTTCAATATGAACTCCACCTAAATAAATATTTATGTAAAACATAATATATTTCCCATAGAATACATCTTCAAACATTAAACCCTTACCCCAAGTTCCACATTCTTTAAAAGTAATCTAACTAGGTCAATATTGAAATTTAATATATTATTATTCAATTTTTGAGGAATTTACCTTCTTATAATATAATATTTAATTCACTTATGTTATTTAAACACTACCATATTATTATGTTTTTATTAAATCAGCCTTTTCCATGTGTTAACTATTTCTTTATCTTTTTAATTTTTAGTACTGCAATTCTATCCCATATACTTTGATCATCCTTCTATAATCTCTAAATTGTTATCAATGATAAAGCTATATTATATGTTCTTTATATATATAAATAATAAAATCTATAACATGAATGGATAAAAATGAATTACACTACTCAAGGATATGGTAGGATGTGCGTACACAAGAACACTATTTCCATTATTTGACTTATTAAAAATAGAATGGTAAAAAATAATTCATATTACCCTAATATTTATCTTATATATTCATTAAATTTATCATCATTTCCATTTATTTAAAGTGGAAATTATAATTTAATCCCATGTTTCATGGAGGTAGTAGTCCAATCATACACATGAGAGACTTTATTATTTTTCTATTGAATACAAGGTGGTGTATAATGGTTTTATAACCATCACAAAAACATTAATAAAATTTAAGATAATTATATTGTTAATTTATTATATATACTATATATTTATTAGTTTTGGGAGAATTAATAATTTTTAAAACCCTCGGTCAAGAGTTATACCTTTTCATTGAAAACCCTATTTTTAATTAAGATTATTCCTTAAAAGATACTATTTTTGAATGAAAAGAATATGTAGGATGTGTTTAATAAATATTTGGATGTATTTATGTGTGGAATGGACAAGATATAAAACTAAATCATTGCGAGTAATGATGGAGAAGAAAATAACTTTTATAAGAGAGGGGAGGGGAACTCTTGGAATTATATAAATTATTAAATTAATAGAAAATAATTTGAATTTAAAATTGATGAATTTCATATAATTAAAACTTATGATAAGGATGAGTCTAAATCCTATAATAAAATTAAGAATGGACAAATTTGGTTTTGTTTTCACCCATATCCCTTAGTTTTTTCCTCCATTAATAGTAATTCACCATTACCACAATATCAATATATTCTTCTATTTAACGGTCAGTAATATTACTATAAAAGGATATGTTACCCAGAAATATACAATTGTACTAAATTTAAACCGAATCCAATAAAATTTTCCTATAATTGTATTTTTATAAATATTAAATCATCTAGTAAAATAATTTTTATTGTCAAATATAATTTGTGTTATATTTAGAAATATTCAAATATATTTTGAAATTCAAAAAAAAAATAAAAAAAAATTGAATTTAAGTATTCAAAACATCCCCAATATGTTATATGTATCTCAAGAATTCAGGTAAACCAATTAATCTCCCAAATAATATTAAATTAAAATTTATAAGAATCTTATATTTTTATATATATAATTTAATAATATTCTATTGGCATTCCATAAGTGTTCAATACACCAATTTAGTCACTAAAAATGATATATACATTTTAAATATAAATAAAATAAATTTATTTTTTCAAAATGTCATTTAAAACATGATATAATCTCTTTTTATCCATATATAAAATTTTTAAGGATATTAATGTGACGAGAGTTACATTTTTTATTTTTTTTAAATAAATTTAAAGGTAATAATTAAATAGAAATGGAGCAATGTTGCATATTTTTGTGGCATTGATGAGAATAAGTGATCTAAAATCATTATAGAGGATAATGGAAGGTTTTTATATGTTTTAAAGCCTTATCTCATGGATTTAATCATGTATCATCTATTTTAATCTTATTGAGGGGACATATACTTACCATGGTTACTATTCATAATGATAAAAAATAACAAAAAACAGATATACCAAATGTAATCATCCAAATTAAAAATATTGAATTCATTTTTAAATAATCATTATTTATAATGGGAAGAAATTAATTTTGAAATATATGTGAAACCCATAATGAAACCCAAATTTTTATAATAAATAATTGAGCCTAAAACTAGATTTATTCTTATCAACTATGATATTACAAATTCTAGTTGATATCTATCATCATATATACTAAACTTTATGTAGTGTATCAGGGTTCGTTTATAAGTTAGGGTTGCATATAAGGAATTATATAAAAGAAACCAAATTTATTCAAATTCTAATTTCATAAAATAGTGGGGTGTTACGATACCAATATTCCGTTATGACATTATTCTAACCCATTTTTTCATTCTAAATAATCACTTTTAAGAAAATTGTTTCATTATCAAACCTATTACATAAATTCACATATTAGGCAATATCAAAATTCTTTCCAATCTATAAACAATTTCAAACTCAACAAATGAATTTGAATTCCTATGTTTGAGTGTAAAACCTAGTGTTAATGGTTTTCACGCATCGTTTGTGGAATCAAGTAGTAGTCTAAATGAAAGTAATCCTAATAAGATCCAAGGGTGGTTCGACAATATAGATTTTTTAATTTCAATTGGTTAATGATTAGGAAGGATCAAACACATGGGTAATTGGTGTGATCGTACTTGCTACCAATTCTAATGGAACACAAAAAACCGTAAATATTTTTTAAACAAATGAAATAAAAACAATTTACATGGATAAATTCCTTAATTTCAAAAGATGAATTGGGTTCCTCTATACTCCCATTCAAGGGAAATATAGGTACCACTATTAGAAAATCAAATAAATCCTAGATATAGAAACTTCCATATCAACCTATAATTCACTAGAAGGAAAAAATATCAATACTATTGGAAGAAAAATAATATGAATGATGCATACCATCAATTTCATGTTTTGAATCCCGGATGCCCAACCAAATCTTCCATTGGATTGATAAACTTAAAAAATCACCAAAGAGAGGGTTAGAGTTTTATATAATAGTGATATAGGATCTATAGAGTCTCATGAAATGGGAATTAAATTAAAAATAAATACACAACCTATATCAGGATTTGAATTAGTGTATCAAAATGTGACTCTTCATTTTTATCTATATGTAGTAGAATAAGTAACCTTCAATTATAATTAAAAAAAAAATAGTTCAAGGCATTAATGGAATCTCACTTCATCAACTAGTTCATACCATAAAAAATTTGAATACCATAATGATAATTATTTCATTATCATAGAACCATTATTTTATGAATACACATTAACAACATGATTTTTTTCATGTTGATAGAATTCATTTTCTGAACACTTTTTTCAATCTAAACATATCATGTAATTTAAGATATTAAAGGACAATGGTCAGATTATTAAATTAAATCTATTGAAACAAAACATAAAGAAGTATTTATCAAGGTAAAAAGGGGGATCATCAAACCTCCTCACCAAATAAATTCTCTTTATTAATTTGTACTCACATATATCACCTCATGGTATTTAAGAACTACTCATTGCTTCATTAAATTATATTTGACTCCCTCTCTACTGTATACTCCTAAAATAGACCATGATGACAATAAAATCACACTTTGGGAATGTTCATTCCTCATAGATTCATCTCAATATGGTGTATGATAAATATCAAATTATCCACTATGGAAGGATCATCATCATCATAAACCTCATATACATCAATTTCATGAGAGGTATCTAGGTGATATATCTGAATAAGTGATATGTGAAACTTGATGTGCAAGGAACTGCAACACTATTGAATGTCAAATAGGTATACCACTTGACTATTTCTTTCAACTATCAAAAATTCACTAGAAATCCTAGGAGACATATTTCCAGTCATTAAGATGAAACATTGCTGATGACCAACCTCAAACTATATGGGTTGTCTACAAGAGTCATTGTTCAATTTTTGTGAGATATTCATTGTCACTGACCTCTTCCAAACTAGTATAAAATGAATTGAACTCTCTTGTATGAGACTATTCCCAACTAATGTTGACTCACCTACCTCTAAACATCACACAACATAATGGAATGATCATTATATTTAATTTTTGAAAGTATCCACACTAATCAAATAATTTAATATGTTTTTATACATAAACTCCACAAGTACTCTACGATACGTCTAAAAACCACTAACATCCAAAATATGGGATTGTATTATATCTTTTACAATATGAATCATATTATAAGACTATCGATTAGTTTATGGATGTTAGGATTTATACAGGAGAGCATATGATCCAAACACATTCTAAAATCTCAATTAGAAGTTAGAAATGAATCGATGATCTTGATTAGAAATGACACTCTTCATAATGTGTTGTATTTGAAAAAACTCACAAAATTATTGGTAAACATGATTTTCGATGGTGAAGGACTTCCTAATATACATGAAATTGTCTAATTTTATCTATTGATCTACAATATCCCATAATAAATCAATTTTCAGAGATTTCCTTTATAATCAAATCATGATGTCTATGGTGATTCAATCTCACTTTCATTTTAGAGTGGTAAATGGATACATTAACACAATATACCTATGATACCCATCCTTATCCTACTAAAATGTGAAACATACCACCATTAATCCCATTATCTCTTTCCTCATCAAAATATACTAGTACATCCAAAAAAGTTTGCAATTCATATTTGTTACAATGGGACATAACACACCTTTTAAAGAATGAATTTCATGAATATAACCCTTTTGAATGCCTTTTGGATCCCATATTTTTTCATAGATATGGAAACCATCATTATTTATAATATAAAAACAATATGGTGGGTCACCACCATATATGATATCATTTGAAACTAATTCCTCCATTTCATATATCTTCATTATAAGGATATATTCTAAAATAACGAGAACAACAAATTTCAAAGTCACATTTACTCAAAAATGGGTCTCACGATCATATTGGCACATATCATCAAGGATTTTTATCATCTTCCACCCTACACAAAATGCATTCATGAATTCTATTAGTATGTTCTAACTCAATTAATTTGAAATAAAAATTCGGTTTCCTTGAGTATTTTCTATCTGAATGAAAAAATAATTCAGTAACTCAAAGTATATCCTATTTCAATAGTTCAAGACCCCCTATAAAAATATTCAATTCAAATTATTATTGTCCATGTCCACCATAAACCTATTTTACTTTAAAAAATCCACCAACATCTAAAATAATGTACCACCATAGTTAACTATATACTGTTATTGGGATAATTCCTCCCATGAGGCTTCAAATATCTTGATACAAATCGAAGAACACGATATCCTATATGAGAACATAATTGTGGATTACTATTGGTAGATAATTTTACATGATATTATTTTTACCTAAATCATGTAATGTAGGGATCGATTTTGAGATCGTCCTTCCCTTCACGAACTTTATATCACTCTTGTATACATCTGACCAATAAACATTATCAATTTCATAGCATGCTTATAAATAGATGTTATAAGAAGGGATAGTACTAGGATAAAATACCTATAATATCATACTATACTAAAAAATCATTAAATCCAAAAGATATTCTAGGGTTTATCATAAGATACCATGACTTCAACATTCTCTTAGTCCACTAGAACTACAGCCCATGAGATAACATGACCCATGAATTTAACTGCATAAATCCACAAGTGAGGTTTAAACAGAGTGGAATATTGCCGATTTTTTATTGATAACATTGGATGTTTTCAATAATATAGTCAGGGTCATTTCATGTATTGGGTACACCATGACTTCTTTGATGAAAATCACAAAAATTGTATCCATAAACCAATTTAAGATCAATTTCATGAAGGTGATGAATAGAGGACATGCATTCATCAGACCATATGGAATAAATATGAACCCAAAAAAAATCAACAATTTTTCCTAAAATAAAATTGGGGTATGTCAAAAAAGTCACACCCTCTACTAATTGTACCCAAAACTATTTTCATTCTCAGTGGAAATTAGGTAACCTCTCAGCTAATAAAAGTTAATGTTCATCCATAATAGTGGATACCAGTTACTAACTATAATTTTGTCCGTTATATGATTACACACATATATATAGAAAGTGACATCAACCTTCTTAGTGAAGTGTAAAAGAGAACCCTATGGTGATGTACTAGGATAGATGAATCATTCAGCTTCTAGATCATCCATTCTCTCCATGTACTATAAATTATTTTTTTGTACCATCCTATTTAGTCCGGATGAAAACTTGTTTTCCTCTTGAAACCCACTCGATAGTGGACTTGATCTCCTACTCATGTGGTATACTGTATAACAATTTTCTATGTAAATATATTAAATGATCCATGACTGGAGTAAAATTACTCTCAAAGAATCTATATCATATATTACAAGTCATAGGATATGAGGTGTTAGACAGGCCAATCTATAGTAAATTGATCCTATAAAATAGTCTAAATACATGACCCACCCTGATGAATATACTAATCACCTTATTGATTTATAAATGTTAACCTTGTCTAACCACATTCAATTTTATCTTGGAATGGAACTAGTATATCAAGACCTATAATTAAATTGAAACATTCAATTTCCAACATAAATAGATCCCATAGGTAACAATAGGCACTAGTATCTAGAGAACAGTCTTTATAGTGTTTGATATTATCTAATTGAAACATAAAAAAAAATTTGGTCATAACCTCATATGAGTTTTTCAAAACCAAACTCTAGTCATTGGAAACTTGGAAGCTATAATTGAATATAATGCTCGAGTATTAAAAGAAATAAAGGAATAGTTAGATGAAATGTGAATCATACTAATTATTATTGATGCTCCCAAAATTAGAATTGTAGGAGTCTACTATATTTCATGAATTTGAATCACCCATATTCTCAAAACTCTACAATTACTCTTATGTGATTATGTATGAGTATAGTAACTCCAAAAAAATTTATGCAAACCATGTAATCGACAACAACATGGGAATCTGGTAGGACTCTAGCTACATATCTATTTAGTGGCAGTAAAGTTCTTCCTAGACACTAGTTACTAGCCGGATCCTCTACTGACCCTGAACTATTATTTGATCCAAAAAATACACTATAAAAAACTATCTGATCACAAGTACAATACTCAATGATATGAAATGTGTTTTCGAATAACCCATGGCTTTCCCTTTAATATAGGAATCACTGCCTCTCGAAGGCATACTAAGACAACATTCCACTCCCCTATCTTCCCTTTACACTATTTTCTTGATGATAACAGTCCTTAAATTTATTATTTCTTCTAGAATAAAATACCCTAATAGTCTTTATAATATCTTCTAGCATCCACTTAGAGAATTCTTTTGGTTCCCTTATATGATTTGTTCCTAATGAATTACGTATTTAATATTTGTATGTAAAAATCATTCCACTGTGACTTTATCTTATATTGGAACCCTTACATGGAGACCATTTCATTAGTTATATCATTATCTTTTGAATATAAACCGAAATATAGAAAATCATATAAACATCCATCATAGTATATCACATGCATGGTCCCCTAAATCATGTAAATGAACTATCAATCTCTCTCAACCCACAATGTCTTTAGATTGATGTCACTTAGGAAAATATTGTTTAATTCCATGAATGTTAGATTGTCCTTTGACCTTTATTTCTTTTTATTGTTCCACCATTGCTTTTTGGGTCATCATAGCATATAACAAGAAATATTAAAACACCTTTTATTGAAGGAATCATGTTTCTTGAAGATCATTTGGACTAACTCAATCAATACATTATTTTCCAAGGGACAACCATCCTCTGTGAATATGGTTTGGCACTACATCAAGAACTCTATAATTAGATCCAAAATCCTGAAAAAACGTGATTAGTCACTATATTAATAAATTTAATGACCAATAATAAACTATAATGAAGTTTATCATCTATTTGGTTCCATAAGGCTACTATATTTTACATATTTTTGTCCCGATGGTTGTGAAAATTATAAATCTTCTCACTCTCATCCCAAAGAATATGACTATGAATTTTAACTACAAAGGGTCACCAGACATTTTATATAATAATATAAAAATTCCTCTAGTTGTCAAGAAAAAAAACATAACAATTGAAAAAAATGCCACTCAAAACATAGATTAAAAGGTAATTTATAATTTTATACATATTCCCTTTATTCTATTGTTTATCTGATACGTAAAGTGATTAATTATTAAAATATAGGTATTTCGACATATCATGTTTGATAAATATGTCACTGTCATGAGCATTACATGTCTTAATGTTCCCATATGCACCTACCATGATGCAATCCTGTTAGCCTCAGGAAATATCATACCATGAAGAAAATATCATAAATAATAACATCACAAAATACGTAAATCACCCTAGGTGAAATAACATAACTATTAGAACAATGAACATCGAGAAAAAAATATCTTCCTTATGTAGTTGGGGTTTCCACTACACATGGGTTAACTACTCCTACGTAAGATATCATTAGAAAATCCTATAACATCCAATTATCCTACCTACCATATCCATATATAAAATAAAACAATTCCCAAGCTCTGAAACATGTTTTCGTAGTCAGTAGCTGAGTTCTCCCCCATGTATATGATTTTTGTTATTAAGATATCTTAAGGGAGATTCCCCATATTCTAGAGTCTACTAAATAGTTGTGGGGGACTAATGAATATAATGGGAAGATATACCCCATGGAATAGTGAAGGAATCATGATATAAATAATAAAAATGATTTATTATATAAATTTCAAGAGGTGAAACATAAATGCCAGCAATCTAAATAATAATAATAACCCACGTCATTGTATATTATACTCCGAAATAAATGTTGTGATAATGTTATAAATAAAAGAGTACTGACAGATCCCACTTAATTAGAATCTATATTATATGACCAAAAACCTAATGTCTTGTCCCCATTATTAAATCGATAAAATTGTGAAAATGAAATAATCATGTTCATGGTTCATTTTCCAACACCAATTTTGTATAAAAAATCCAGTCTGAATAAATATTTCTATTAATAAATATATAAATAGGTAAATTAATTCAAAAGTTGATACATGACATCAAATAAATTAGTTGATACTCGAATTCATGGATAACACAAGGGGTCATCCAATACCTACATTATAATAATTTTTTATATCATTTTCAATTAATAGATTCGGTTACCAATGACGAATCACCCATATAGTGTATAGAGTTACAAGTATGAATAAACTTTTTAGATTCTACTCTATTTGAGGAATCAGTAATGTAAATTCAAGTAACAAAACATATATCCCTTTATCATAAAGTAACCAGTTGACATTTCCCATATGTGAAATCCCTATTCTCGAGAATCATATGTATTCCTAGGGTTCATGACCATGCTATGGGACAATGAAATCGTGTCATACTGTATTCTATTAGAATTCCATTGTTAATTATTATTTCATGTTCCTAGGTTCTATGACCTTCAGAAGGGAAAAATTATCAGTAGACCCAATGAAAATTATTATTCAAGGGGAACCATTAGTAAGATTACATCATACCATAGGAGATTTCCCATTCTATACATTATTTTATAATTCATAACAAATGACAATAGGTTTTCATTTATTCCAATTTAACATAAATTCAATACATGTGATCATATAACATATTCAAAAATTTATCCAATCACTAATTATCAAAAATTTAATTCCATTGAGACAATTGACCAATTAAAAATAATAATTCTAACAATTTTAACTTCAATTACATTAAATTTCAATTTTCACCATTTGTTATAACCTCATTCCTATATTATATTTTTTAGAATACATTTCCCATTATAAATAATAACATTAAATCCAATTTAATTAATATAAATATAGTTATAACAACTCACAGTTTAATAAATATTTTAATTAAATCCATTCTATAAAAAATCCCATTTCCAAAAATTTCTGATGTTCGCAAGTTCCAGGTTCCAACTCTGGGTTAGAGGCTTGAACACCTCTCGAGTGGCATCACTGAATACTCTAAAAAAAAGACCCGGCTTGTCAAATAATGTTTTAAGCATATGGAATCCTCAATTTTTTGTTATTACTAATTAGGACTAGTCAATCACAGGTTTTAAGATTTCACATTAAAATATATAAAACAACACTATAGACTTTCAGGAGTTTTTTAGACCACCCACCCAAAAATTCTAGTCAAAAAAATCCTCAATGATCAATTAAGAATAGGGTTCTATCATTACAACATAGTTGAAAACCATGAATTATATATCATCACAATCAATCAATCCACAATCGAGGCATGAACTTCCTGATATTGGGTTTTCACCAATGGAAATAATTTCAATCGTGATTCATAATAAGAATATAGAGGCTTAGATGAAATTTATTGATCTCATACTAAAAGATCCAATGAGATCGTAAGTTATATCAAAAAGACCGACCAAAATTTCTTAAGGGATGGTTGGATCTCAAGATAACATTTACAGGGGATTTGGATAATAGAAATTCAAGGTACCTAAATAAAACTAATCAATAAAACATCATCCCTAACAGGATTCAAGTTTTCACATCATGTATCTTTGAGTTTTCATATATGCTGAATAATTGGAAATCTAATCAAAAAATAATAAATAAAATTTCATATCGTGAAAAGAATATCACATCATGGAAAAATTCTTCCATGAATTAAATTCATGGAAACCACCCAAAACCAATAATTTCATTAGTACCCCTTCACGGTGTGAATTCATTACTACTATTAGATTTTATTTCCCATTCACTTTATTCCTCTAAACACCTCAAGTATTTCATCCCCAAACCAGGAAAATGGATTATTTATAGAAATAATGATGTTCAAATAAAATATAATGTGGTACATACCTTGGTAAAATATTCTATTGTGGACCATGATAAATAGTTTTTTTACCAAAAATTTAAATTTTATAAAGACGTTTAATTTAGGGAGTCCATTCAATTAATATTTATTCCAATATTCTTCATTTTACATAATAAATGAGTCCCGAATATTTTTTTAAGAACATTATCATGGATTCATAATCTATATAATTATTTGATGCATTTAAAATATATATATATATTGTGGTGTGATATCTTACACTCTCTCATTATCTGAATTCAATTGTTAAAAATAAAAAATACACATAAAATTACTATTAAAACTCATTGAAAAAAATATATTGATCGTCAAAATATCATCGATTCTGAAAAATATTAAAGTGAAATATCCTACTTTATGACATGCAATCCATAATCCTCAACTACCAAATTTTTTTATATTTATATGAAAAAAATATAATGATTATATTATAGTATATTTTGTTATGACATGATATTCAAGATCTTCATATAAGCATGTTCTTCACAATGTCTACTATTCAGACCCCAAAAACCATCACATAATAGCAAATCATAAATAGATATTGGTTGTTATTTAAATATTGGACTCATGCCATATTTATTTCTTGATAAACACTCTATTCTTATTGAGCTCTTATTTTACCATGATATGTCCAATATTGGATTAAACATACATAATTTTTCATTAACACTTGTTGAGTTCACTTTTATATATCCTTGGTAAGGAATGGGGATTCTAATCATGATGTAGATATACATTTATCCCTTTTAGATCATATTTATATATATTGTGGTTAATATTACAGGACATATACTTACTGTTATTAATTGTTTAGTATATCATGGTTTGTTGCCTCAAGGAAAAAACATTTGGATCCAAATCTATTCTTTTACATATCATTATTTCCATTATTTTGAAATATATTTAATCCCATTTACCAAACTTCCTTAATTATAGTCATAGATGACATGTAATTTTCTTATTCATCATTAAAACATCATGCCTTTCTACCATTACAATTCTCAAGAATAAATATTGCATACAACATCTAACATATTCCAATGAAATATATGTCTTACCCATTTGATCTATGATTTCCTCAAACTATATCATTGATATACTGAATCATCCACGAATCACCAAACACAATAACATATATATAACCAAGATATTTTCCCCAATACTTCCACAACAGATCTATCAGGATCATCCACGTTCATCGGTTTTATATTTATCACTATTATACATTATTTATAAACCAATGTTGTCTTTTATGGTAAATATATTTATTATTATATGAACATAAATGCTCCATGTATTCTTTGTATCACTAAGTAAACCATTAATAGATCCAAAAAATTTAAATTAAATAATAAAAAACAACTAAAAATGCTAGATTAAATAAAAAACATATGAACCTATGGCCAGAATTATTACTAAAGGAAGACAATTCTAATTACTTCTATAGTATTGTGTCAACAAAATGTAGTTAATATTGAACTTGGGAGAAATTTATGACTATAAATAACATGAAACCATAATATATAATAATAAATAATGATATAATAACATAGGTTATATAATATGAATATAAAATACAAAAATGTATCATTATGAAGGGGAAGCGTAAACCATGACCTAAAAATATGAAAACATTGGAAAATAATATATATACATAGAGAACAACAAATGAATTTGGAAAAAATATTTGTATAAGTAATTTTAAAACAATAAATATAGTTAACCAAATCATTTCCTCGCATAATGTTGTAAATATAGTGACACATAATGTTGTAAACAATGTTTAATGTAATATTTTCTTCACAAAATTTTATAACACTAACTAACTATAATCGTGCTTATAAATAACATAGTTCTCTTTTGTGGCCTAATTATTTATAAAATTAAATTGATTGATATTACGGATCAAACAGATAGATAATGATAAAAAAATTACAAAATAAATATAATCATATATCAATGATTGGTTAACCCAGGTTATGAAAATGGTTTAGGTAACAATTTCAAATTATTTCACATAAGGATAATAATAAAATTGATAATATTATACGAAAAAAATAAACCACCTAAAAGATAATATCATAAAATATCGTCTTGATTATTTAATGAATCATTACTCCATAGAATATATATTCTTTATATATAGAGTCAAACTAATGTTGTAATATAAAAATAATATTCATAAAAAATTAGACGTGATATCCTGACAATAATGTTATAAGTCACCTTCAAATTTATTAAGGGTAACATTATTGTTTTAAAAAATTATTTAATATTTAAATATCCAAATAATGGATAATTTAAAAAACATTGTAGTTGAGAAGAAATATGTTGATTAAGATACATCATGTACATAAATAAAAAAATATATTCATTTGAAGCATTTTTATCATAAAAAACACTATTCTAAAAATCAATAATAACATTTTAATTTTATTATAGGGAAAGAGTGAAGTAAATGGTATAATACAGAATATATATATATATATATATCATTCAAGATAATAATATATAGGTTTTTTTATAATGAATATCAATTTTGCAGTAATGCACCAAAAAACTAGATGTTTTAAAAAATCTTTTTATTTTTAAAAATTTATAAAAAATCAAAAGGGAAATAAATAATGTAAATGATATTTAAATATATATATATATATATATAATAAAACATTACAAATTCATGAAGATGAATATAGAAATATTTAGATAATTATTTCAAGTGGATAATGGATGACAAAATTAATATAACATTGTATGTATAAAAATGTGACCATTAATACCAAATTTATAGAAACACACTATCTCTTTATATATTATATATGTTAATATTATAAATCCAATTTTTAAAAATATTTCTATTACTAATTTTTACATATAATTTATTTTTATCCATTTAACAATCATAGCTTGATAAATTTAATTACTATTTGTTCATTGTTTCAATTGTCAAATACATTCTGTGGTATTGTGGGTTCATAACAACCATGATTGTGTGTTAAAAACCTTTATAATGGAAATAATGATGATATATATATATTTAAGTTATTGGGTTTTTAGATTTTTAATTATTTTTTAATAAAATGTTCTAAGGAATGTATAAAAATATCATTTTTGGGATATTTTAGTTTATAAAAAATTAATATTAATAATTAATGTCTTCATAAATATTATCATTATAGAATTATGCGAATATTGAAAATTATTTATTATTATGACATATTTTTAGTATATATGTATTAATATTAATCCAAGATGAATATATTAAGGATTCATTCATGTATGTGGTAAAACAGAAAAAACATGATTATATTATGATGGATAAATGCGTAATAAAAAGAGTTTACATATAGAAAATTTTCACTGTATAGAAATATATTTATTTAAATTTAACATAATTATAGTGGTGAATTAAATTTTTGATTTTTTGGGAAGATATAATAAATAAATTAGATTATGATGTACTTGTTACTCTCAGTAATTGAATCCAACAACCTCTTATTTTATTCAATAGGTATACCAGATTTAGGCCTCCTCTAAGGAACCAAATATTAACAATATGGGGGAGAATATTTGGAGAGGGAGTATAGGTATTGATTAATAGAAAACCCAATTGGTACAAATTTATTGGAGTGGGTGTATGACATATTTTTTGTAGGTGAATATGAAAGGTGTTACATTATAAAAAAGTGTAAGGTGAAGGGTAAAGATGGAATCACATGGGCTTATGTGACATAAGTTAGAAATGATTGTTATAAAGGTTGGATAAAATCTTAAACCAAAATAATTTATTATAAAATATACAATTATAAATTTAATTATTAATAATTTGGGATATGTTATCTTACAACTATTTAGATAATTCAACAATATTAAATTATTTAATATGGTTTTTATTTTTTTTCTAAAAATAATAATATTAACCATGAAAGATAATTTAGATATCTGTAGTATTAAATTTCACTCCATTTAATGTAATTATATTCCTATGTATTAGAAATAATTTCCTACATGAAAACATTAAATATATATGGAAAATATATTTTTATAGAATTCATTTTATAAATTACAACTCCTTATTGGTATTTGAATAAAGTCAAATGATTGTTAAAATATTTTTTATACCTATAAACATTTCATCATCTAATAGTTAGTTTTTGAACGTGAGATGATTATTTAATAAAAAATAATTAAGGATTTACAATTATTTCAAATTATAAATTTTTAACCATAAAACAATGTATCAATATATCTAAACTATTAATAATCATAAGATATGTATTATAAAAAATTAATTTCATTAAATTAGTGATGTATTTCTTCTGATTTTCTTAAAATAAAGTACATAGGAATATTATTCATTGAAAATCATAACTTTTTATCATTAAATGATTTCAAATTTTTATTTATTTAGTTATACCATTCATTGATGATCTTTCACATATTAATTATATGAAAAAATAATTACATTATTACATTATAAATATTTATAAGTATACATTATCCATAATTATTATTTAAAAATACCTTATGGACATTTTTAAACAACTAGGGTTCAAATAAGATATATTTTATGTTTCTAGTGATCATTCTACTGGCATAGATGTCATATCTAATTCTATGATCCTGAACATTGATAATTGATGATTCTGCTCACTTTGAAATTGTTGGTGTTGATCTTTGGAATAGTAAAGTTAAATCCCTAAATAATCCACCTCCTTTCAATGATCATAATAATTATCTTTATATAAAATAATTATACTATGATATGATATTTCATTTCATTTTCAACAATAAAAAATTAAAATTTTGATTTCATTATTTTAATAGAAAAATTAAATAACTATATAATAATGATCTCATTTTATTGATTATAAAATATTATTTCCATTAACCATATAATTTAACTCATTAGTAATTATTGAATTTAATGGTGTTATATACCCTTTGGCCATATAATCCTAGTAACCATGTTTTCATAATGACTATATATTCCAATTGACCTTATAATCCAAAAAACTGTATTACATTATTATATGTAACATCACATAATTTCATTAAATAATTAATATAATTATCTAATTAATATTCCAATAAAGTTTAAAATAATTGTAACATGTTTCATTATGTTTATAATTATCATTAGTGGTATGATCATAAAGTAAGGTCTGAATGAATATTATTTCAATCCAGGTGTACATTTATTTACTTGGTGATTTATTCATATTTTATTTTCTTTAAATTTTATTAATTTAACTTTAATTTTAGGTGTATTCCACATTAATGTTTTAAATTTGTGTACGAATGGACCATTAAACTCATTTTTCTTTTGTATGTGATGTGTGATATCAAAAATAAGTGTTTTGTATAATCATATACAGTTTTTAAAACAAATTACTTGTTCCTTTTTTGTGTATAATTTTCACATAGAGAACAATTCAAAACTGGTATACCCATTGAATAAAAACAATCTCTATTATGGGATTTTAAGAAATAATATATTCAAAAGAGATAATTCAAATTCTCCTTCCATGGATAAACATAGACAATAATCTATTTCAAAAATTCCTACAACTCAAAAAATACTCTTCCACCCAAATTGGGTTAACCATTGTCATTTTAGAGATTGTTACATATTCTAAAGCATGTTTAATCTTAGAGGAAAGCAATAAAATACTATTAAATTTTTTGATTTATTCTATCTATCAATAATTTCCCAAAAACATTGATTAGAATAAAATCCATTTGTAATAGAATATAATAAATCCTAATATTAAAATTCAAATTTTTTTCCTTCACACATTTCCCAAACACTCACACAGAAGAATGTTAATTCATGTTAGATTCAAACATTAAATGTATATTTAAATATGAAAGGGACGCATATATTAATCTTATTGTAGTTTATTTTCCAATATAATGTTTTAATCCAACAATTATTTCCAAAGATTGAAAAAATATGGAAAATGAAACAAAAAAAGAGGGTCACAACAAAAAAGACGGAAATGAGGAAAATAATGATGTGGAACCAAGTTTTTTATATTTAATCATAAGTCCCAATATTATATATTAAATGGTATTTTGATCAATAATTAAATAGTGACATATGATTCATAATATTATGGAAGTTAGGGAATATCATTAGGGATAGGGGGTTACTAGATAGGGGGAAAGAGACCATAATTGGAGGTGGAGCCACCAATAAAACATAAATAAAAAAAATTAATTATTTTAAAATTTTGATTTCATTATTGTGTGACTATGATGTCCATGGTGAAATTTTCTTGGTGTAAATTTATTTTTGAAGAACAATATGGTCCAACTAGATACAATTATCTCTAGGGAACAACTCGTGGAACCCATTTGTTCAATTGATGACTATCCTCGATGGGATTTTTCATTACTCTCCCAATACTCCCCATCATAGTGAAACCCAAGTGGGTATTTTTGTGACCCTCATGCATTTTTTAGCCTCATGGTGTAGCTCATAAAATTGTTGTGTGATCTACCACATACAATAGTGTTCTTTATTTTGAATTTTATTGAACTCTTAAAATCTTCACCTTAGACCCATCTCAAAAAATAAATCACATTAACACATATAAATACACCCATAAATATTTTTTCCAATACCTAAAATCCCTCTTCAAATAAAAATAATCTTTAAATACCTACTCATATTCAAATAATTCAAGTTCCCCATAAATGTCACTGATTTATAATGAGACATTTTATTATGGTGCTGATAGTATTTTAAAATATTAATTGATTTAATATATAGTTTATCATATAATTTTTGAGAAATATTTTCATCGTGAATTTACATTAAATAATGTATCATGAATCTAATAATATTTATTTTTGTAGTAATTACAAAATTCATGAATTTTAATTATAAAATAGTGGGAATAATTCATTATGAAATTAAATAAATTACAATGGAAATTGATGGATATATTTATAAACGTCATGACTAATGAAATGAATATGTTCTGTTTTCTAATAATAAATTTATCAAAATTATCATGTAGATGAGTTTAAACTCATAATTATATGGCACTAGTTATATCTTCAATAAATTATGGGTTTTCTAAATCAGAAATTGGATATATAATTAAATTATATTCAAAAAATAATTAAGAGAAATTAATAAATATAATTTCAAAAGGATTATTGTTTGCGATTGAATTAAATTCTAAAATATTGGTGCGAGCCTTCAAAAAAAGAACTCGAGATTTTCCATGGAGAATTCTACCTCATTGGATTGAGTGCCTTAACAAAGTCACTCAACTCAATCTTGTAATCTCCCATGCCTATAGAGAAGAAAACCACATTGTAGATGCTATGGAAAAGAAAGAAATCATAGAGAAGACTATGATGAGCTCCTTCAAAGCCCCAATCTACTGCTCTCCACTGGTAAATGTGGAAATGTGTGGTGTAATGTATTATAGTTTTTGTAATAGTCCCTTATACGCTTGACCTCTCTATCTCTTTTTAATTATTTTTTTGGGGAAAAATTGACTAGATATTGGACGGTTGGGAATATGGTCATTATTCATCATGATGATTTTGCAAAAAAATCATTCAATAGAATTATGAATTAACTTAATATCATTATTGGTTTTTATATATTTCCATTCAACATATTATATTTATAACCCAATATAGAATATTATTGTTTTCTGATATATATATATATATATCATGATTAAGATTCCAATCCTATTTTTATGTTCCACTCCACTATTCATACTGTGGTCTAATTACATCAAGACTCTTGAGTTTTTATCAATTTAAATATAATATAATAGATAAATTTTAAAAATACAACAATTCTATCAAACATATATACAATTATTCATGTGTAATTTGTACATTTATATATTTGTATTTTTCAAATTATATGCATATGTTAGATGATACATAATTACGAAAAATACCATGTTAGGATAGATTGAGAATAAATTATTTATCACACATATTAGTAAAATATGTGTCTATAATAAACCGTATAATTTGATATAATGAATCTATAATTGAAGAATGAAAAATTGATTTATAGTGAATTAGTTGATTACATAATGTAAAAAATTAAATAAAAAATAGATCTTATAAATTAAATTTCCTAGAAAGAAGTTGAAAAATAAAATTTAATAAAATTTAAAATAATATAACAATTATCTAATGTGGGAATATAATAGAAACAAGAATACAATAATAATAAGATGAAATTTAATAATCCAATTTTTTTAGTAAACTGAATTTGAGTAATATAGAAATTATACATTAAAGGAAATATTGAACTCCGAAAATGAATGTATAAATTGTAAAATTTATCATTATAATGATTTGATGGATATATTTTTTTTAATTTATATTAAGTTTAAATGAAATCATATTCATTAGATTTGAACAAGACTAATAAAAAAATTATGAAAGTGTAATAATGACTCATGATGGAATGATAACATATCTTTGTAAGATAGTAATATGTCAATGATATTAATTTATGAATGAAACATCTTCCAAATGTTATGTTAAAATATATACTTTTTTAGAAAATATTGATAAAACTGTGTCATGATGTATAAATTGTACAATTAAATTACCCTTGAATTTTGTTATGAACTAATAACATTATAGTACAAAGTAACATTTCATGCATGTGTTCTCAATGTACAAGATGGTCTGAAAAATAATAAAATATAATGATCATTACTACTTATGAATATAATAAATAATATATTCTTTTTATATAAAATTATTAGGTATTCATTCGCTTGTGCAAATAATGTAATGTTGTAAGTTGTAATCAATATTATAATCCATAACATATTAATTTATTTTAAAAAATATTGTTGGGTTAGGAAGGGAAATATTGATGAAGAATAAAAAAATTATATCAGGTAACAACCATATCAGAGACAAATTCATAAATAGTATATTTATGATAAAAAATAATATTCCCCGTTAAATTTCATGAAAATTAATACATAGAAAAAAATATAACGATTATTGATATTATGATATATAATTTTAAAATAAAACAATTATTTATTAAGAGGAACAATATAACATTATGTGGAAAGTAAATACATGATTATATGGAAATTAAAATATAATAATAATCATAAGGAAATAGGAAAAGTGAAAAAATAAGGATTATATAGAGTTGTAATCTATATAAAATCATTAATTTTTTGATAAATATGAAATTAAAATTAGAGTTGAAATAATGTGGTTATTAAACATCCACTACCATATATGGAAATAAAATATCACCTAACTAAATTTTATTTAACACATTAAATATATTCAAGAAAAGAGTAAAATAATTTATTTAGATTATTGTGAAAAGATAATTGATTTATTACTAAAAATGATAATTTTATATCTAAATGGGGTAAAGGTGATCCTTGAGGAAATTGATAATAGATTTAATGATTAATCTTGGAGACAATAATACAACAACATGTGTTAATAGAGAGTATTTAATGAAATAAATAAAACAAGATGAAACTAAATATAAGTTAAATAGAATTGGAATGAAGTTACGAAATTAAGAATAAATATTTAATGAAGATCTCATAATTTGGCTTATCAGTTTGGAAAAAGGATATATTATTTTAGGGTTGACATGATGGAAAGGGTCACTAATATCCCATTCAACAATATAACAGGAAATATTATCAATTTTTCACAATAATAAGGGTGGCTTCAATTATGAATACCAAAGGTGAGAATATTTAATATATAGTTAATGTAATTAAACTATAACATATATAATAAGCTTCAATTACATCATCATTTATTTTATTTCTATAATAAATTATTATTATAGAAATGTTTTTTTTAAAATAAAATTATTTATCATTTTAACGAGGATATGTGGGTTTTTTATCACAGAACGTATTAAAAGAAATAATTATTAATTTATTAATATTACTTTATAAATGATTATGTAATATATTAAATTTATATTCATTTTTTAACACCCCAGGTAAATAAGGAATAAGACATATTTCATATTTATTAATACTTTTGAATTAAATATTAATTTTACTTTAAAGGGGTTGCTATTTTAGATAGTGTACCCGATACGTAACAACGGGTTTCTTTGAAATCTTACGTTGCACACTAATAATATAATATTATTAATTTAAATGGTAGTTAACTTCTAACCATTGTATTGGTGGGAATGAGTTAAACTAACTACAATATGATTATACATGATTGGTAAATTTATTTACATTATCCAATAAAAATGTTAGAGGATTAAAATGTGAATGAATCTAATTTTAAGCATAATTTACATTAAAAGGCTGATTTATCATCTTTTAATGGAGAACACTCATTAAATCAAGTTTTGGTCTATTTATATGTTCTATATGACCAAATAAAATTATTTTTTTAGAATGGGGACATCAAATTTTACTATGGGTAATTTTTGGTACTTTTTTGATAAAGTTTGTTTTTTAATGAATAGTGAAAAATACTGTATTTTAATTCAAATGTGCATTTTAATCAAATGTATTTATAGGGTTAGATTATATTTTTAGTTGGTTTTAATGAAAATTTGAAGTATATTTTTACCATTTAATCCAATGTTGGTCATTGTAATTAATTTCACTTTGAAATTAGACATAAAAAAGTATCAATTTTTTGAAAGTTATTGTTTCTTAAAAACACGATATTTGTTTTAAAAATGGGAATTAAATTTTAAATGGATTAATGAAACTTCTATGCTTTGAATTTCGTAAAATAGACATCAATTTTGAGTTCGGAATATCCAATAATTCTTAGGCTGATTTTTTGGTATTTTTCGGAAAAACGTCAATTTTTGATTAATAGTGACACCACTTAGTGGTAGTTAAAAAACTGACTTTTTCATTTAAATAAATTTTTACTACTTCTGTGAATTTAATTTCAAAAATCTGACATACATGGTCATTATTAGGAAGAAAATTTGGTTCATTAAGATGAACATAATTTTTTGGTGAATAGTAACTTTTTACTTTTATTTACCGTGGTTAAAGGTAAATAAGGTAATTCAAGGGTAAAAGAATATTATAATAATTCAAAACTACCTTAACACTTGTTCAAACCTTATTTTTTGAGTCATTAACGGACATGGGCATATTTGGGTCAATTTTGGGACCACTTTAATCCACTTGGGAGTGATAATGACAATTTAGACTAATTAATTTAATGTACAGGCAAAATAGACATAAAAAAAAATCTTTTAGTAATTAATTTTTATATGGTGTTATATAAGGAATATGTTTTACTATAAATATTAATTGTAAATCTAAAAATATTTCCTAAATCATGGTATTCTTTTATAATTTTTAGACTAAAAATAAATTAAAATATTTATGACATAATAATGATGAAGTGTTTACCTCATTAATAAATGATTTAAATAAATAAGATTATAATTCTTAAAATATTATCCAAAAAATGTCCAATTCTGATTGGTTTATTTTATTTCAACCTTGAATCATTATATCTTCGACTATAATGATTTGTGTACTACTAGATTCCAAATATCATTATATTATAAAATAATACCTTCACACTTTCCAAAAGAGCCCATCCTCTCCCTTATAAAAGGAGACCACTTCTAACCAATTCATCACACCTCTCAAGCCATTTTTCTCATCCAAACTCTGTCCAATTAAGCTCCCAACATCCCTATAATCCCCCTAGAAGCCTTCATTTGGGCAGAAGTCACTTCAAGAAGTCCTTTTGGTTTAAACCAAAGGAAGTTACCCAAATTAAAGGTAATGGTTTCTCTTAAATTGTTTTCCATTATTTTACTTCTCCAACCCCTATACTCTTTTTATTTATTTTATTTTGTAACAAAACTAGTATCCTCAATATAATAGGATTTTTTATGAGAATTATTCGAACTACACTTACACACACCTCCATCTAATGGATGAAGAACATAATGTTTCTGTGGATGGAAAACTAACGCCTCACGAAATGATGATTATTCAATTACATCTTACCTTCTCTCATGGTGATCATTATGATGGAACTATATTTATATATGATATATATTATGTTTATTATTTACTTATTATTCTGTACTTCTCATTTATTTTATGCCTTTAAGGTTTCCATAGTGGGTAAATACGACAATCTCATTTGAGGAAGTGCGGACTACCGTCCCCTCAAAGTTATTTGATTCGTTAATGCCTTATCTGGGTTGTATAAAGGATGGATTTAATGATATTATATATGATATTATACTATAATTATAATATACCTATGTATCATTATGTTTTATTTCCATTAAAATAATAAATAGAAATAAAAGTAGTGTTCATGCATACGTACGGCTTACCGTCTCCATGAACGGTGCATTTCACTTCTTACCTCTAAATGTTATGTACTACATAAAAACATGTATATACAGGATATATATGATATATATGATATCCAAATCATGAATATAATTCTGGATATAATGAACCTTTGACCACATGGACATCTTGTAAATATAATGTGTTCAATTTTACTCAAGTTCCAAATATCGACAAAATGAACATTATTAACTTAAATGATTGTATAATGTTTATAACATGGTAATAAGTGATATAAAAGGAATAATAAACATGAAAACGGTTCATAAGCAAGTAGAAATTATCTTTAGTTTATTATTCAGGAGATTAAAGAATGATCGAGTCAAGTCAGACGTGAGGTAAGGGAATTTATCTCAATCTCCTTTCAATGAGGAATTTTTAGTTTTATACACCCCTTTTATTATATATGGTGTATAAAACCCTTTGACTTTTCATTTTATTCAAAGGGAATATTTTTATATGAAGTAGTTTACTAAATTAAAAAATGAATGTTTTTTAATGTACGTTGTGACAACGACCTTTCTGCCGCCGCGAGTATTATTTGATCAATGGCTTCCTCAACAAGCTGTACTATTTTTAAAAGAAAAGAAATACCATATAATCTTTTATATATTTTTGGTAATGAAATTTTATTTGAAAATGGATTTGTTATGTCAATATATTTAAGTGATATATTGTGATTGAAATGTGTAAATGTTTTCTTTCCATTATATTTGTTGTATGTGTTATGATTTTATAGTGGTACTTGGACATTTGACGGGTGGTTACGTGATAAACCAAATGACGGGTGGTGTCGTGAATACCAGGATGGGTGGTTACATTATAACCTCTAATTCATTGGGTATGTAAGTCGTTCGTATGGCTATTCTATTTAGTGATATGTGTGGAAGTCGACCGTATGGTTATTCCATTTATGTATGTTTATGTCTCAAATTACCTTTATATGTTATGTGTTCTTTATATGAGTTTTATGGTAATATTTTGGTTATAAAATGGTCAGTAATGATCCTTTATTAAGTGAAGAGTATTTACTACTTCATAAAGGTGAAAAGTATTACCTATGTTAAAGTATTCATGGTTTATTTGTTGTTTTCAAAAACTAATAGTTTTACTTTTTTTGTATCCCTTACTGAGATTTTTGTGCTCATCCCATATTTTTGAAATGTTTTTCATAGGACATAATGAGGAATAGGGTAAAGGATGGGATCAAGGAGATGTCATGTTATCTTAAACATAGAACTAGACATGACTGTTTTTTTTGAATATTTCATGTTTTGTAAAAAAAATGGGAACTGTGTAGAAGTGCCTACTCTGTAATATTTTAAGATGTAATATTTATGGCCTAACTCTCTAAACATCTAAACCTGAAAATATCATCTATGTGAATTATTCATTTATTTCAACATTATGTATGGTTTTAAGGTCGTGTATTTATAGTTGGTATCATAGGTCGGTTTAGATAACATTAGTTGTTAGGGTATTGTTAAATCATATGTCCCTAAATTAATTTATGGTATGATTGAAATGATATACCATTTAAAGATTACCATGTTGCTTCGCCTAAGATATTTCTATTTTCAGAATGGTTTTCTACAGAGGAAAAAGAGCGGCTATGTTGGGACAACATCAGGAGGAATATAACCTTCCAAATCAGCAACTTGGGTTGGTCAGAATCAGAACTAAACAGTTTGTTGTAGTGGTGGCACATTTGACTCATGCGATAAACGGTGGTGGTATCCATGTATGAGATCAGCCCGATCAACCGTAGAGGAACATGTCAGTAGTGGAGCATTTCATGAGCAACATCCCCCATCATTCAGAGGATCATATGACCATGTGCTAGATGAAGGATGTATTAAAGCATTGGAGAATATTTTTGATGTCATGGGTTGTTCAGAACATCAAAAGGTTAGTCTTGATGTTTACCGTTTTGAAGTTGAAACTGATCGGTGGTGGTTGATGGTGAAAAATATCAGGGATAGTGAAGATATTGATGCTCTCAATTGGGATGAATTCAAAGGTATGTTTCTTGAGAAATATAATCCTAAGGTGGTTCATCTTAGGATGGAAAAACAATTCCTTGAATTAAGGTTGGAGGATTAATCAGTGGCTGCTTATGAAGAAAACTTCACTCGAATGGGAAGGTATGCACCAAATATCATCCCAAATATTGATAGTAAGATAAATCAATTTTACTTAGGACTGAAGCCATGATATCGAAGATCGTTACCCTCTCGTGAGTTCAAAATTTATGAGAAACTTGTTCGATGTGTGGAGAAGGTGGAAATGGAGTTTTCTGATGATCATGTGTTCTTTTTCAAACAACATAATAAGTGGTCCAGTTGGCAGGCAAAGGGGAAGAATTCATCAACGAATACTGGAGGTAAGAAAACTAAATATCCATCTTGTGAGAAGTGTGGTAAAAATCATCCCGAAGAATGATTATCAAAGTCGGGAATGTGCTTCTAGTGTGGTAGGTCTTTTCATATTTCTCGTAACTATAAAAAAGATGATCAAGCAGGGAATGAAAAGCCATCGGTGAGATGTTTTAAGTGTAATGAAATGGATCATTATGCATACGAGTATCTAGAGAAGAACTCAACTTAGGGAAAGTAGCCATACTACAAGTAGAAAGGGGTGGTAAAATCCTTTGCAACTACTTCAGCATATATTGGGCCATCAAACGAAGTAGTATCAGGTACACTCTTTGTTTGTTCAGATAATGCCAATGTGTTGTTTGATTCAGGGTCTACACACTCTTTAATTTCTGAGATTTTTTCTAGTAAATTGGGAATTCCAACTCAAGATATGAATACAGAACTTATGGTAAAAATACCTGGAGTAAATGTTGAGACAAAAAGAAAACATAAGAACATTCCTGTCCTTGTGTGCAGAAATAATCAACCTGAAAACCTTATTGTTTTACCTCTGGTAGAGTTTGATTTTATTTTGGGCATGTATTGGATTTCTATTTATCATGCTATGATTGACTGTAGAGCTAAAGAGGTTTCATTTCAGAATAATTTTTAGTTTGTATACAAAAATGAACCCTTGATGTTGATAACATATCAGGAAGCTGAAAAACTAGTAAAAGATGGAAATGAATGTTACCTTGCACATATTGATGAAAACAAAGGAACTGTTCAGATTAATTATGTTCCAGTGGTAAACGAGTACCTTGATGTTTTTCCTGATGAGTTTCCTGGTATTATACCTGATCGAGAAGTTGAATTTACTGTTGACTTAGTTCCTGATGCTAAGACAATTTCAAAACCCCCTTATCGAATGGCTCAAATTGAACTTTTAGAGTTAAAGAATAAATTTCAATAGTTATTAGATAAAGGTTTCATTCAACCTAGCACGTCACCATGGGGTGCTCCTGTCTTGTTTGTTAAAACGAAAGGTGGTTCAATGAGACATTGAATTGATTATAGAGCATGGAATAATATCACTGTTAAAAATAAGTATCCTTTGCCTCATATCGATGATTTGTTTGATCAGCTCGAGGGAGCTCAGTATTTTTCAAAGATTTAATTGAGGTCGGGGTACCATCAGTTTAAAATAAATGAAGCAGACTTTCCAAAGACTGGGTTTCATACTAGATATGGCCATTATGAATGTGTAGTTATGACTTTTGGGTTAACCAATACACCTGTTGTATTCATGGATCTTATGAATAGAATTTTCCATGAGTTCATGGATAAGTTTGTGGTTGTTTTCGTTGATGATATTTTGGTTTATTCCAAAAGTAAGGAGGAACATGAAAGTCATATAAGGGTTTTCCTACAAGCCTTAAATGAAAAGAAACGATATGTAAATTCAGCAAGTGTGAGTCTTGGTTACAACCAATTTATTTCCTTGGTAACATTGTCTCAAAAAATGGCATAACTATTGATCCTACTAAAACTAAAGTTATTGAAGAATGGCCAAGACCCACAAATATAACTGAGATTCATAGATTTCTGGGTTTGGCAGGTTATTACAGGAGGTTTTTCGAAAATTTTGCATAGTTATGTAGTCCAATGACTATGTTAACTCAAAAAGGTGTTAAGTTCATCTGGACAAAAGAATGTGATGATTGTTTTTAGGAATTGAAAATAAGATTGGTGAATGCTCAAGTATTGTATGTTCCTTCCAGAAATGGTATGTTTGTTATCTAGATTGATTCTTCATTGAAAGGACTTGATTGTGTCTTAATTAAGAATGATCAGGTAATTGCTTATGCTTCACATCAATTGAAACCACATGAGTTAAATTACCCTACACATGATTTGGAATTAGTTGCAGTTGTTTTTGCTTAAAAAATTTACATACATCATTTGTATGGAGTGAAGTGTGAAATATATACTGATCCCAAAAGTTTAAAGTATATATTCAATCAGAAATAATTGATCATGAGACATAGGAGATGGTTGGAATTAATCAAGGATTATGATTTCACGATCCTTTATCATCCGGGAAAAAAAATAATGTGGCTGATGCTTTGAGTTGAAAAATTAATTCTTCATTAACCATGATACGTTTGGAACGAGATCCTTTGGTTTTTGATTTAATGAACTTTGGCATAGAAGTTTTTGTTGCAGTAAATTCTTCTGTTTTGCTTCAGGTGTTAGTGAAATATTCTCTATCAGAGAGAATTAAGAAAGCGCAGAAAGAAGATAGTGAGCTGCAGAAAAAGGTAGAGTTGGTTCAGAAGGGTAAGATTTCTAAATTTAACATTGATAATGATTTTTTTTTGAGATTTTGAAAGAGATTATGTGTGCCTTGTGATTCACAGTTGAAGAATAAGTTGTTATGTGAAGCTCATAGTTCTCTGTTTTCAGTTCATCCTAGCAGTACTAATATGTATAGAGATCTTCGAGAGTATTATTGGTGGGATGGAATGGAAATAGATATTGCTGATTTTACTGTGAAGTGTTTGAATTGTCAGCAGGTTAAAGTAGAGAGGAAGTTACCGAAAGGGATGCTTCGGCCATTACCAGTGCTAGAGTGGAAATGGAAAAATATATCCATGGACTTTGTTGTAGGATTACCAAAGACATCTCAAGGTAATAATGAAATATGGGTTATAGTTGATCGATTGACTAAATCTACTCATTTCATTCCTATTAGAGATACTTTTTCTCTAGATCAACTTGGTCGGTTATATGTTAAAGAGATATTTAGGTTGCATGGAGTTCCCATCTCCATTGTATCCTATCGTGATCACATGTTTACTTCTGATTTTTTGAAAGGCCTTCAGATGTCATTGGGTACTGAATTAAATTTTAGTACAAATTTTCATCCTGAATCAGATGGGCAGTCAGAGTGAACAATTCAGACCTTAGAGGATATTCTAAATTCTTTCTCGATGGATTATCAAGGAATTTGGGACCAACACCTTTCTTTGGTTGAATTTTCTTATAATAACAGTTTTCAATCCGGTATTCAAATGGATCCATTTAAGGAATTATATTGAAAGCATTGTCGAACTCCAGCATTCTAGGATGAAGTAGGTGAAAGGAAGCTGATTGGACCAGAATTGGTAGAAGAGATGGCAGAGAAAGTTTAGTTGATTCAGAAGCACTTGAGAAAAGCTCAGAGAAGATAGAAAAGTTATGCAGATAACTAGAGGAAGGATCTTTCCTTTGAGGTAGGTGATCATGTCTTTCTCAATGTTTCTCCATGGAAAAGTGTGATGCATTTTGGTAAGAAGGGAAAGTTGAGTCTGAGGTTCATTGGACCTTATGAAATTCTTGAAAAAGTTTGATCAGTTGCATACAAAGTGGCTTTACCAACAATTTTATCCCAGGTACACAATGTTTTTCAGGTTTTGATGTTGAGAAAGTATATGCCAGATCCATCTCATGTTTTCAGCCCAGAGGTAGTTCAGTTGGATAAGAATCTCTCTTATAAAGAACAACTAGCTAGATTCTTGACCGTAGAGAGAAAGTGTTGCGGAATAAGGTAATTCACCAGGTAATGGTTTTGTGGAAAACCCATATTGTTGAAGAGGCAATGTGGGAATATGAAAATGTTATGAGGTATAAATACCCCAAATTATTTTGATAATTGAATAAAAATTGTGAGGACGCAATTCCCAAAAGGGGGAAGGATGTAACACCCCAGGTAAATGAAGAATAAGACATATTTTATATTTATTAATATTTGTGAATTAAATATTAATTTTACTTTAAATGGGTTGCTATTTTCGATAGCGTACCCGATACACAACAATGAGTTTATTTGAAATCTTACGTTGCACACTAATAAAATAATATTATTATTTTAAATGCTAGTTAACTCCTAGACATTGTATTGGAGAGAATGAATGAAACTAACTACAATATAATTATACATGATTGTTAACTGTATTTACAATATCCCATAATAAAGTTAGAGGCTTAAAATGTGAATGAATCTAATTTTAATCATAATTTACATTAAAAGGATGATTTATCGCCTTATAATGACGAACCCTCATTAAATCAAGTTTTGGTAATATTTATATGTTCTATAAGATCAAATAATATCCTTCCTTATAATGGAGACATAAAATTTTACTTTGGGTATTTTTTTTGTACTTTTCTGATAATGTTCATTTTTTTGATGAATAGTGAAAAATACTCTATTTTAATTCAAAAGTGCCTTTTAATATAATTTATTTATATGGTTATATTATCTTTTTAATTGTTTTTAAAGTAAAATTAAAATATATTTTTACCATTTAATCCAATTTTG
Organism: Viscum album; assembly: GCA_963277665.1. Lineage (NCBI taxonomy): Eukaryota > Viridiplantae > Streptophyta > Magnoliopsida > Santalales > Viscaceae > Viscum > Viscum album. The sequence goes on from OY728140.1 coordinate 1,207,663,755, forward strand.
GTCAGTGGAATTAATTTCACTTTGAAATTGGACATAAACAAGTATCAATCTTTTGATAGTTATTATTTCTAAAAAACATGCTATTTGTTTTAACAACATGAATTAATTTTTAAATTAATTAATTCCACTTCTATGTTTTGAATTTGAAAAAATACACATCAATTATGAATTCAGAATATCAAATAATACTTAGGCTGAAATTTTGTTATTTTTTTGAAAAACATCAATTTTTGATGAATAGTGACACCACTTAGTAGTAGTTAAAAAACTGACTTTTTCATTTAAATAAATTTTTACCACTTCTGTGAATTGAATTTCAAAAATATGACATACATGGTTGTTATCAAGAAGTAAAATTTGGTTCATTAAGATGAAAATAATTTTTTGGTGAATAGTAACTTTTGACTTTTATTTACTGCGGTTAAAGGTAAATAAGGTAATTCAAGGTTAAAAGAATATTATAATAATTCTAAATTACCTTAACACTTGCCCAAACATTATTGGATAAGACATTAATGATCATGGGAATCTTTGGATCGATTTTGGGACCACTTTTAGCCACTTGGGAGTGATAATGACAATTTAGACTAATTAATTTTGTGTAAAGGAAAAATAGACATAACCAAAAATATTTTAGTAATTAATTTTTATATGCTATTATATATGAAATATTTCTTACTATAAATATTAATTGGAAAGATAAAAATATTTCATACATCATGGTATTTTTTTTATAATTGTTTTACAAAAAAAAATATATTATTTATGACATATTAATGATGCAGTGTTTACCTCATTAATAAATGATTTAAATAAATAAGATTATAATTCATAAAATATTATCCAAAACATGTCCAATTCTGATTATATGATTTTATTTCGACCATTACTCCTCTTATCTTCGACTATAATTACTTTCAGACCATTAGATACCTAATATCATTATATTATAAAATAATACTTTCACACATTCCTAAAGACCCCTCCTCTCCCTTATAAAAGGAGACCAATTATAACCTATTCATCACACCTCTCAAGCCATTTAGCTCGTCCAACCGCTGTAAAATTATGCTCCAAACATCCATCTCATTCCCCTAGAAGCCTTACTTTGGGGAGAAGGAACTTCAAGAAGTCCTTTTTGTTTAAACCAAAGAAAGTTACCCAAATTAAAGGTAATGGTTTCTCTTGAATTGTTTTCTTTTATTTTACTTCTCCAACCCCTAAAGACTTTTTATTTATTTTAGTTTGTAACAACACCAGTATCCTCAATATACTAGGATTTTTTTATGAGAAGTATTACAACTACACTTACACACACCTCCATTTAATGGATGAAGAACAGAATGTTTCTGTGGATGGAAAACTAACGCCTCACGAAATGATGATTGTTCAATTACATATTACCGCCTCTCGTGGTGGCCATTATGATGGAAATATATTTATATATGATATATATTATGTTTATGATTTATTATGCTTCTGTACTTCCCATTTATATCATGAATTTATAGTTTCCATAGTGGGTAAATACGATAATCTTATTTGAGGAAGTGCAGACTACCGCCCCCTCAAAGTGATTTGATTCGTTAATGCCTTATGTGGGATGTATAAAGGGAGGAGTTAACGATATTATATATGATATTATACCGGTATTATAATATAACTAAGTATCATTATGTTTTATTTCCATTCAAATAAGAAATTGAAATGAATGTAGCGTTCATGCGTACGTACGGCTTACCGTCTCCATGAACGGTGCATTTGTTTTCTTACCTATAAATGTTATTTACTATATAAAAACATGTATATACTAGATATATATTATATATATGATATAAAAATCATTAATATCATTTTGGATCTAATGAACCTTTGACCACATAGACAACTTGTAAATATAAGGTGTTAATTTTTACTCTAGTACCAAATATCGACAAAATGAACGTTATTAACTTAAATGATTGCATAATGTTAATAACATGGTTATAAGTGATGTAAAGGAATAATAAACTTGAAAAATTTTCTTATGAAAGTATAAATTAACATTAGTTTATTATTCAGGAGATTAAATAACGATCGAGTCAAGTCGGACGTGAGGTAAGGGACTCCATCTCAATCTCTTTTCATTGAGGCATTTTTAGTTTTATACACGCCTCTTATTTTATATGGTGTATAAACCCCTTTTAATTTTCATTTTATTCAAAGGGAATATTTTTAAATGAAGCATTTTACTAAACGAAAAAGTAATGTTTTTTAACGTATGCGGTTGCAACGACCATTCCGCCTCCCTAAGTATTATTTGATCTTTGGCTTCCTCAACAAGTTGAAAATATTTTAAAAGGAAAAAAATACCATATAATCTTTTATTTATTTTTGGTAATAAAAATTGTTTTGAAAATGGATTTGTTATGTCAATATATTTAAGTTATATATTGTGATTGAAATGTTGAAATGTTTTCTTTCCTTTATATTTGTTGTATGTGTTATGATTTTATAATGGTACGTGGACATTTGACGAGTGGTTACGTGATAAACCAAATTACGGGTGGTGCCGTGAATACCAAGATGGGTGGTTAAGTTATAACCTCCAATTCATTGGGTATGGAAGTTTTCCGTATGGCTATTCCATTTAGTGATATGTGTAGAAGTCGACCATATGGTTATTCCATTTATGTATGTTTATATCAAAAGTTACCTTTATATGTTATGTGTTCATTATATGGGTTTTATGGTAATATTTTGGTTACAAAATGGTAAGTAATGATCCTTTATTCATAGTAGAGGATTTAATACTTTATAAAGCTGAACGGTATTACTTATGTTAAAGTATTCATGGTTAACTTGTTGTTTTGAAAAACTCACAGTTTTACTTCTTTGTGTATCCCTTACTGAGATTTTTGTACTCATCCCACATTTTTGAAATGTTTTTCACAGGACCTAATATGGAATAGGGTAAATGATAGGATCAAGGATAATTCATGCTATCTTAAACATGGAACTAGACATGACTCTTTTTTTTCAAGAGGTCATGTTTTATAAAAAACAATTTGAACTGTGTAAAAGTGTCTACTCTGTAATATTTGTAGATGTAATATTTATGTCCTAACTCTCTAAACCTCTAAACGTGAAAAGATCTTCCATGTGAATTATTCATTTAATTCAAGATTATGTATGGTTTTAAGGCTGGGTCCTTAGACTTTTAATCTTTTGTATATATCAATCATGATAAAAATTTGATTAATGTTTATGAATGAGTATTTATGGAATTATTTGAATGAAGTGTTTTCAAGATTATTGAAAATAATTATCTATATTCAATGTCAAAAAATGATAAAAGGAGTAATAAATCCTTGTTGAGGTAGCTGATTAAAAATAATTTTCTGATATTAAATATTTAGTTATGGTTGTAGTTACAACCATATCAATTTGAGATAGATTCATAAATCCATTTTTTGTTTAATTGAATTATTTTTTCATCCTATACTAATAATAATATATATTGAAATAAAATATTATAATTAAATATAATAGGTAATCACATATGAAATATTACATTCTTGAGGTTGTTTATTAATTTTTTTGGGATTAATGTTATATTAAATAATGTGAAGTATTTTACATTTTCATTTTATATTGGAATCCATATTGTAATTTAATTAGTGAATATTTTAATTTTTGAATAAATCAATAATTAAGTCTTATAAATACATATAAGTAATCCAATGAATTTTAATGTTAATTTATATAGTTTTAGAATAGTTTGATTATTTGTAGAAAAATTAAGAAAGTGTACAGAAGATTGAAATATAAATATTTAATTTTTTAAACAAATATGGTTAATAGAACATTTAGATGAATTTTGATTTTAATTAAACACTAATTAATTAAAATTTTAAACATCATCTAATTTTTTTTGAGATATGAAATTTTTTTGTGCATTAATGATTATAAAAAAATTCATGGAATTTTTTTTGGTTTAATAAACGTTTATAAAAAAAATTCTAACACCTTTTTAAATATTGAATTAATTTGGATGATATTAGGGAGGTTTATTAAAATTCATTTATATATAAATATATGTTCATCATATTTATACTCTATATACCATGATTTATTTTCTGTTGTTAAAATGAATATAATATGTAAAATAATATTTTACTATTTTCGTTTTGTTTTCTTATTACCAGGGAATTACTTCAAATATAAAAGTGAATATTAAGAGTTATTATATTAAGGGTGATGAAATTTTACAAAATTTAATGTGGAATGCTTTTTCATATTGGGACTATTTTCTAAATAAAAAGTTTCCATGAATTTATTTAATTACATAAAAACTTGATAAAGTATAATAAATTGTTTTTTCATGGATGTCTTCCTAATATAATGATTTTTTTATGACATAAGAAAAACATATTACATAAAATAAATAAGTCAATATTAATTTTATTTATAACTATTATTTGGTCCAAAATTTGTATTTCGAGATTAATTTAATGTAAATTAGATTTGTTTTAATGAAATATGTTATGTAATAAATATTATTCTCATCATAGAATATATAAAATATAAAATATTAATTTTTATGCCAAATATTCATATGAAATATATTTTCTCAATTTCTATAGATTTTTTTTCAAGATTGATTATTAGGATTCAAAAATTAAGGATTTGGATAACGTATTTTATTAACATTTATGAATTTTATTCTACGATGAAATCAAATATTTTCATCAATTATAAGAGAATATGTATATATTTATTTATCAATAGTAACATTGATATAGAGAAAGAAAAAGATATATGAATTTTGTATGTATATTCATTTGTGAATAAGATTAATATTATAATGAATCTATTGAGAACATATCACATCAGATCAAAAATAAAATGATAAACTTACACAGAATATTATAGATCGGTTATCATAATGGTTAGTTATATTTATTTGGTCTATATAAATTTTTGGTGGTTTCTACTAATAGATGAAAATTATTGGAAAAAATAGAATATTAGTGGATTTAATATTTTAACTAGGATTATTTAATTTTATCTACATTAATTGTATACAGATAGTTTGGAATACTAGAGAAGAAACACATAATGTATATCAATGCTTGTATCTACTTATGTAGTTCATTTTATAGTTATGTCATTTTATTATACTATTTGCGATTTATATTCTAGAATTTTTTATATGTTTCTTTAAATTATTATTTGAGCGCTTATAGTGGGTTAAATTACTAGAATTAATATATTAATATTATTAAATATGTAGATGTAATGATTCAGTACAATTATTTTGGTATAATAGTGATATGTTAATAAAAATAATTAAAATAAAATCTATATTAGAAGCCCATAATGTAAACTTTTTCATCATTTTTATTTAAATATTTATTTGATTACTATAAATATAAATAATGAGTTTTTATGAAATGTTGTTAAGGGTTGTTTCTCATTTGTGTTGGATCTTATTATTTGATAAACATGAAATTTATATGGTTTTATTGAATGAAATTTGAAAAAATCATTAGATTTATTCCTCTATTTCATGTATCATTTGAGATAATTTTAATATATATTATGTTAATATATTAATTAATTAGGTTTTATAGAGTGCAATCCATTTTAAAAATAATTGGAAATTTTTTTGTCAAATGGAAATAAATCTTCTCAACACCAACATGGTTCTATAAACTATTCCTTTTAATTTATAATCATGTCATTGAAATTAAAAAAATTATTTTATGAATTTAATTTCTTTTTTTAAATCCTCATGTAAATATTTCGTCATATACGATTTTGATAATTTTCTAAATGATTTACTTTTCAATGAATAGTGATCAATAATTATTTTTTATAAACTATATTAAATATTAAAGATTTTAGAAAGTAATATAATATTTTGGATTAGGCTTATAATAATTTTACATTATTTTGATTAATAAATGTCCAAATATTGTATTTTTAAATCATTTACATCATGATTTTAGTATATTGTTTTTTCATCTAAGTGAGTGTTTCTAAAAAATTGCTTTCAACTATATTTTGAAGAATTAATTTTTGTTAAATTCATCAACTAGGTGTTTTTATTAATGGTGAATGTATTTAATATTTTTATTTTAGATGTCCAATTTTTTTAAATATTCCAATTTAATATATATATTTATTACTAATACTAATTATAGAAAAATACCATAAAAATGTAAATATGTAAATTAATGGTAAATATAATAATATTTGAACTATCGCGTATTTATAAATATTTTATATATTTTATTTAATGATTATATTTCATCAATAATCATAAAAAAATCAATTTACAATAATTTTCTCTATATATGGTTTTGATATTGACCTTTTTAAAACATTATGATATGAAAAGTCAGAATTGAAAATCTAATTATTTTATTAACATAAAATTCTTTGAATAGGGAAATTGAATGTTTGTTTGGTTATTAATATTAATATTAATTTTAATTTTTTTTATATTTCAGGAAAATTTATTTCCAATTTTGAATTGTCAAATAATTATTATTTATGCCAATGTTTCATCGATTCAATATTTATTCAACTAATATAAAAATAATATATGTGTTTTTATAAATGATCAAAGAAATAATATTTCAATTAACTATTATGTTCCTATTTTTTGTAATCATAACTTATTTTAAAAAAATTATTTCACTACAATCTAATTAAATATTTTCCTTATATGTTTATTTTTCACATTAATAGATTAATTCTAAAATTGAAATTTATTCCATTTCTAATAAAATAATATTTTATAACATGATCTAAAACTCAAAAAAACTGTGTCTATTCAAGGGAATGGTATATGGGTTAAATTATCATCAATGGTCTGTTTAGTGGAAAATAATACATTTATATCAATATATTAAACCCAGAAGTGTAAACAATATTGATATAAACATAATTTACAAAATGATTTATGAAGGGATAAAAATAATAAGGGTTAATATATAATCTTGAATTTAAAATTTTAATTTTATGTGATTATTTATACTTTTAAAAATATTATATATGAATATTATCAATTTGGAGTAATTTTAATTTGAAAATTAAAATATATTAATTTAATACATTAAAACATTCAGAGAGTGTCCTACCCTCTAATTCCAATGGGAACATCCTATATATTTTCTTCTCAAATAAAACTCATTTAGGATTTTTAAATTCCTAACTATAACACTAAATTAAATCTCTTATCATGTCTTAGAGTCCTTGGTTTCTTCAGAAAAACATCCTAGGAAATATTTTGGTGTAAACATTTAGAGGACAGAAGATAACGTGTAATTCTTAACCTTGATTTTTTATATTGTATATTCTAATATATATATATAATTATCTTCAAAAAAGGTGTAATAATGAAACCAGTATCTCTAATAAAATATATATTTTTATCTTAATGTAATAACATTTATCGATGGAAAATTTTATCAAATGAGAAATGAAACAACTTTTCTTGTGTACGGTGTACTACCACTTCAGGAACTGATGCAATTATCTTTCAATCACATACACTTATGGATGTTTATAATGATGGACTTAATATATAAATATATATGATATAAATGAAATATGTTTTATTCATAAATAAAATCATATCATTTAATTTATTAATATACAATTTACTAAAACTTGATAAAATTGAATCAACATATATGTGGACAACCACCTCCACAAAGAGATGTTAATGTTTCATCAACACCACATCATAGGGATGATAAATATAATTTATTTAAATAAATAATGTGGTATTAATTATAAAATTTTCATTATATAACGATAAAACATTACATAACTTCTTTACATAATGATCATTGAAATTGGAAATGTTACTCATTCATACGTTTGTCCTACCATCTCCATGATTCTAATGTTGTTCATATTTTAGATCCATCAATAATGGTTGGACATAAAAGTATAATTAATTATTTAATAGTCATATCTTTGAACATAGTCATCCTAATGAATGTAGTTTTTATATATGAGTTAAATAACATCAAAATGTCAATCATGGACTTGATTAAACAATTATTTTTATATTACATGTTATTAAATAATATACATGTAATAATAAATATGATTATATTTCTAAATAAATTAAATAATTAAAATACGTTGGTTATTTAGAAAGATAAAAAATAGTCATGAGTAGTAATATGTGAGATAATAGAATTCATTTTTCAAAACAATCATCTTTTAAACCAATGATGGGTGGTTTCATAATGGCCCTCCAATTCATTTTATATGATTTATGTTGGTAGTTGATTGTAAAGGTTATTCAAAGTGTAACCATGATGATTATTCTTTCTATATCAATGAATGATATTCCAATTGTAATCATGAGTGTTATTCTGGTCGAGTTCTTATTGTTGGTATCATATGAAGGGTTTAGATAATTTCAGAGGTTATGATAGGGGTAGTAAATAAATTTAATATATATAAATTTATATGTATCATGTTATAGAATTTGAATATTTTAATTTTTATTCATTTAAAATACAGATATTCATAATGTTTTTCCACAGTGAAAACTGGGAAAACAATGTGGGAAGGAATTATGTGAACAATATACATCAATATATATAACCCTGGATATTTTGAATTTGAATTTAGAAATATATTATATTAATGGATTGATTGACACCAGTTATCAGTAGTTGTAGTATTCTCAATATAGAGCAGCCAAATTTACCATAGAGAAGCTTTTCGATATTGGATAATTCTATGAGTAAACAACGTAATATCATTTGTATATCATTTGAACCATTAGTATATCAAGGAATGATTAAACACAAGGTAAATATATTCAATTTCATGGGTCTTTCATATCAATAAAAGGTAACTCTTTTTATATTCTATTTGGATGGTGAACCTAGCCAACAATGGCCAATTGTTACAAATATTAGCTATTGAGAAATTATTGATTCCAATAAATACTATATATATAATAATATTAGGCATGAGAACAAATTTCGAAATGTGGACTAACATTGGATGTAAAAAATCATGAGAATAAAACATATTGACGACTCTATAATGGCCACATATGAATCTAAATTCGGCCGTTTGGAAATGATCACACAAAATGTTATACAGATTCATGATTATAAAATTAATCTATTTTAACAATGATGAAATCCATATTAGCAAATATAATTTTAATATAATGAATTTAATATATATGTGAATCAATTTTGATTTGGAGAGAAAGTGATAATTGAGTTTTTGACGACCATTTTTTATACCACAACAAGAATAAAAAGTTGCTTGGGTAGATGATAATGAGGAAAGGCATATCAAATAAATTGTATGATAAGAAAAAAACGTTAAATTTTTTTAATAGGTGTGGGATGATGAAAATATGGGAATGAATTATGATTTCTATAAAGTGATTCTAATGTTTTATGTTGGGCCATATTTTTCATGATTATAATGAAAGATCAATTCATAATGTTTTCCCAATTTAAGTAAGTAGGCAATGAGGATTTTTTAAATGTATTGGGATGATTCATTATATGTATGAGTGTCAATAATAAGAACACTAATGATGGGATATAACTATAATAAAAACAAAAGTGGTTGTGAAATGAATTTTAGAAACATTATTAGATGTTGGGCTATCAAGAGTATCATAAACATTAACATTTTTTGTTTTCATATTTATTTATAATGGATATTTTAATTTAATTCTTTAAATCTATTCATTTATGAAAAATTTTCATTTAAATTGAAAAATACAAATTACAAAATGAATCCTAACATTATCTTAAAACCACGTGGTAGAAATGTTCATAAAAAAAGAAATTATAAAATATTTATTATTTTTTATAGTGTGAATTTAAATAAAAATATGTTTTCTAGACCCTTTTAGTTATTTATGTTGTTTTCTTTAATGATGTGGATCTCTGTTTACTATACAATGAGAGAATAGTGTGCTAAGGTTTTTTTTTCTGAATGTGTTTTAGTTTTATAAAAATAATGAATCCATATTATTTTTTAGGAATAATGAATATGAGATATTTCTAAAATATTTGAATGAAAGATATCTTGTACATATTTTTTATAATAAATTAACATTGAAGATTAATGGTGTGACTATAGTAAAATAATATCATGATCATTTTCCTAATTAGTGTCACAGTTATATACCTAACTTTGAATATAAATTTTTTATTGATATAATTTTTAATAATAAGATAATTTATAAACTCCTTATCTAATTTATTAAGAAGAACATAATGAATTGAAATCCCAATTGAATGAGTTTCTTGAAAAATTCTTCATTAATCATATCACATCAACATGGGTGCACATATATTATGTTTTTTAAAATAAATATTTTTCTAAAAGTCATTGCATTGATTAAACAGATGTGAAGAAAATTACTATTAAAAATAAGTATATGTTTCCTTATATACTTTACTCTTTCTATCAGCTCTAGGGAGATAGTTATTTTTTGAATGTTTAACAATTTATTGATTACCTTCAACTGATGGTTAAGTAGGATTTCATTCTAGCATATATGGATTCTGAATATATATAAAAATTATGATTTAATGGACATATCCTATGGAATGAAAATTTACCCAGTCGTATTTACAAATATTATGAATATATTTTTTCCAAAATATTTAGATAAGACTACTATTGTTTTTATAGATGACATATTGATTAAATCCAAAATTTATAATGATCATTAAAAATATTACTTATCCTGAAATCCCTGAATATAATGATTTTATAATTAAAATTTAGCGAATATGATTTTTTTGAAACAAATAACTTTATTCCATGAGAAATCATAAATATTGAAGGGTTAATATTTTATCATGCTAATAATATTGTGGTAGATTAACTGAAAATACCAAAAACTATTTTCGAGGAGGAAAATTTCTATTGGATCATATGGTTATTACTTGAGGTTTCTTGTAAACACTACAATTTTATTTATACCATAGATTTTTTTGACTGGAATATGATTTGAATTCTATACAAAAAATTATTTAATGGCTATTTAAAGGAACTAAAAATAAGAATTTTGAATTAACTCATTTTGGATCTATCCACCATAAATGTTAAATTTTCTATCTTCACTAATGTTACATTAAAAGGACCTGGTTTTTCCATGATGGAAAATTATTATGTAATTGATTATATTTCATATTAATCAAAATAATAAGAGAAAATTTATACTACAGAATACTTAATTTGGAATTTATAGTGTTTTCTCAAAAAAATTACAAATTGTTTTTATAGAACTAGGAGAAAAATATATAATAACCATAAAATATTAATCACTTTATTCAATCAAAAAAAGTTGAATAGGGTATACAAAATATTTTCGACCTAATAAAGTATTATAACTAAACAATTAATTAGCATATATATATATGTGAGTATGCAATTACTAAACCTGAAAAAAAAATACTAACCATGATAAATTTGGAAAACGTCCCTTTAGTAATAAATTTCATGAATTTTGGATAGGAAACATAAAATTTAAGAATATACTCCATTTTTTCATTTTTTTTGTACAATCATATATGTCAAAATAAATTATGAAAAATTATATATAGGATCAATTTTCTTAGGAAAATTAAAAATTTATTAAAATGGCTATGATTGTATAGTGTAACATTAATGAATGAGGTTTTATCAGATTTAGAAAATGATAATATGTTCCTTGTGATTCATATATGATGTGATAATCATTCAGTGCAGTAAATATTTCCCATTTTTCTATTCCTCATAGTAGAACTAAGATATACAAATCAATTCCTATGTATTAATGGTTTAATGATGATAAAGATATATTATTGAATTTAACATCAAATTATGGTCTTATAAATAGGTCAAAGAAGATAAAAATTAATGATGTAGATGCATTAGCAGTTTTCATTTTCGAGAGTGGAAATGGAAAAATATTTAAATGGATTTCATGGTTTTGTTACCAAAGACATGTCAAGGTAAAAATTCTATTTGGGTTATCATTGATCGATTAAATTAACATACATGTTTAATTCCAATTTTAGATAACATATATTTAGATAAACATTATTTAATATATCATAAGAACAGATTCTGGTTGTATAGATTACCTCTCTAAATTTTGTCTTACTATTATTCTATGTTAACATCAATGTTTTTAAAAGAACTCTAAAAGTAATTTGGTATTATAAAAAACCATTGTACAACCTATAAACCACAATATGATTAACAGTATAAGTGAATGATTTAGATATTTTAATACATTAATTGTTTTTATTGAATGGATTAATAAGGAATTTGGGATTAGTATAATTCATTAGTATAGTTTTTAGAGAATAACTATTTCTATTTTAGTATATAGATGTATCCTTTTGAGAAATTATGTAGAAATTAGGGTCATATTTTAGTATTTTGAATTGATGTGGAATCAAATTTCAAGTTTCTATAGTTGTTTTATGCACATTTTGAGAATGAGCATTTATATTATCAAAATATGGGGAATGATCAGATATTATAGAAAATTTATGCACATAACTAGATGAGAGATATTTCATTGAGGGTAGGTTATCATATTATCTAAATATTCTCAATGGAAAACATTAATTCATTTTGGTTAAAATTCTAATCTATGTCAACATTTAATTAGGCTATATTAAATAAAAAATAATGTATGATTAGTTTCCTATAAAATGGCATTTCATCTTATTTTATCCACAAAACATTAAATATTTCATGTTCTGATGTTAAAAAATTATTTGATATATGAATCTCAAATTTGGGGACATCAGGTAGTTATGTGGAGAAATAAATTTCATTATGAGGATCGCCTAGTCAAGAATCAAAATTATAGAGAGTATTTCTTTTGAATAGGGTAATTCATTATGTGATGTTTTTGCAAATAATATGGCTGAATAAGTAACATGAAAATTTAAAAATACTATAATGGAAGGACATACCCACTTGTTAAATATTTAAATAAAATTGATAGGATTCAATTTAAAAAATTTGGAAGAATTTAATATCTCTATTAATTTAGGTATTAAAAAAATAAATATATCTATTAATATGATATTAAAAAGTGATTTTCATTATAAAAATATTTCATAATTTTCTAGTCTAAAAGGAAATTATTTTATTTAAATCCAAATTCAGTTTTATTCATTAAATATTTTTATTTAAATAATTGATTTAAAAATATAGAAATATTATTTAATAAATTTTCATTCATTTATAATTCAACATGTTAATTTTTTGAAAAAATAATTCTTCTAGAATTTTGGAGAAATATTAACATTTTTGTGAATTGTAAAAATTGAATAATTTTAACAGAAAAATATTTTCCTTTAAAATATATAAAAATAAATATTCTATATTCAAAATTTTTTAATTTTAAATAGTAAATTTTTAATAATAATAATTTAATTATATTATTTTAGATGCATTTTATAATAGAATTTAGTATAATTTTTTTGTACATTTATGTCAATTTCCTAAAAACTGTTTTACATCGTGTTATGTGTTTCTAATTGTAAATTAAATTCATGAAATATTACATATAAATTATGAAAAAATGAATTTATACATGTAATTATGTGAAAAAACACTAATAAATAGGTCAATTTTATTTTTTCATTATTAATATAACTCATAGTATATTTTTTGACCAAGATAAAGGTAAACTTTTTGTAAAGTAAAAAATAATTTGATGTTGACTAAATAGTAACCATAAATCGTACTACAGTTTTATTATATGGGTATGTATCTTATATAATAAACATAAATTTGAGAAGATGTTATTTTTTTCATATTTCTTTAATATTTTCCTTTAAAATATTTTATGTAATTAGAAAATCATAAATTTTGTTCTCTTTGTTTCATTAAAATGAAAATTTTGTTGATTTCTTTAAAAGAATGAAAGTATAGTTAAAAATATTCATATAAAATATTAATATTTCTTTCTTATGATGTTATTTTGGTATAATTTTTACTAAAAAATAATTACCATAAAATCCGATGAGATGTATTTAAAATATTTTTCAATTTATGGAAAAATAAATGAAATGATTTTCAAAATTTTCAAAGTAATATGATTTGAATGAGATTTTTTTTCTTAAAATTATATTACAAAAACATGATATTTTATAGATGTTTCTCATTATTATATGTAAATTAAAATTTTTTCTAGCAGTTTTAAAATCCAAATTGAATTAATAGTTCCAAATTAGACATAAATTTTATTTTATAAAATATTATATTTTGGTAAATGATTTAAAACAAAAAAAAATTCAATGTTCTCACATTGATTTTTATAGTGTTGTATATATCAACAATGGTCTAGTTTAAGTAAAAATATCCTTTTTACTAAATATGTAAAACACATAAGGGTTACAAATTTTTTATCATCATTAGAGTAACAAATGGTAAATAGAGTGCTAAAAACATTTGAGTAACATTATTATCTATATTTCAAAAAAAAATTATTGTATCATTTAATTTACAATTATACTCATATTAAATTAATATATTATCAATTTGGAGAAATTTCAATTCGAAAATTAATTTATATACATTTAATACTTTAATAAAATCTAAGAGTGTTCATCCCCTCTCTTATAAATTGACACCTCATCTCCTCTTTCATTCAAAAAAATTACTATTTTTGATCCAATGTCTACCCAAAAAACATTATTAAATCAATATTCATTTAATATAGTCCTTTAGAATCATAAATATGACCCATGAATTTTTTTTTGTCTAAAACATAAGATTTTATCTAAAGAAGATGAATTGTTCATGGCTATGCATATTCATTTTTTTACTCTTATCCCTAATTAAAATATTCTTAAATAAATTATAAATAATAACACTCATATATTACATATTCATAGTTTTTATTATGATACATACTTAACCTATATTCGTCCCCTCTACCACCATGTTGGAAATAAATCCATTGTTCATGGGAATGTAAGACTACCACTTCACAGACTAATATAATTTGTTTTCTTCCAACTCCTCTTATATATTTTTTTAATGATGGATTTAAAGGATGTATATGATAGAAATTAAATTTTATAATTCTTAAATGTCAATATTTAAGATAAAATCATTCCTTTCCATTAACATAAAATGAAAATGTTTTTTGTGTGTATGTGTGGAATGCCACCTCCATAAAGAAATGTGATTCATTTCACATCACTTTATCACACATATGATATATATAACTATGTAAAAATTACTAAAATTGTATTGAAGATATATTGAATTTTTTTATTTATACAATAATACTTATGTTTTATCTATAAAAAACATTTAATAATGGTTATTTCACTCAGGACCACACATGTTCCACCATCTCCATGGCTGTAACATATTTCATATTTCATTACTATATTTCACGGTTGATTTTATATAAATAATTAATATATATAAATTTTCATTCCTTTATGCCTAAAATATATGATAAAAATGAGTAATGTTTACTTTTATCATTGAAATCATAGAGAATCTTTTTTAGAAATATGGGCTAAATATCATCAATACATCTGATGAGAACTTAATGGATTATTTAATTGAATATAAAAATATATTAAATAAAATAAATAGAATAATTATCAATAAATAAATTATTATTAATGTAAATAATAAAGATCATTTTTATTACTAATGATTATTGTTTTATGTAAAATTAATATTTGAGGAAAGGGGTATTCATTAAGAAATCCCCTTTTAATGTTTCAAACCAACCTTATTTTCTTCTTTTTTAATATATATAGAATTATTTTTTGATGAATTTTTCATGACATAAATCAATTAAAATAAGAATTTATTGGTCTATTTTTATTATCTCAATGGGTCAAAATTAATTATTTTAATATATTTTATATAGAATTAATATATTTAATAATAAAATTAAATATTTTCATTTACTCTAAGAATAATTGTTTTTATGTTTTTTAAATAAAAAGGATTTATAATTTCTTAAAAATGATTTATTATCAGTTCAATGATTGTCATTGCGATGCAGGATTTTATGTGATTGAATTCTGTTATGGTTCATGGGAATTATATATGATGATGGGTGGTCCAGTTAAAAAATATGTATTGGTGGTTCAATTGTATCATTTTATTTCACTGGGTAATATTTTTTTGATGCCATATATAGAAATTTTTCTATGTGTAACTATGTTATTTTTTACATATATCTACTTGAATGTTATTCAATGTGTAATAGTGAGGGTTAATTTAATGGTAACTATGAAGTTTATTCCATATATTATAGCTATAGGAAAATTATGTCTACAGTTACCTATATGAGTTTTTATAAATAATATGGTTCGTACAGAAATATTAAGATTTCACAAGGTAAGAAAAGAGTTTATGATTAATGATATATATTTTCTACTTCATATGGTGAATATTATTACTTTTCAAAAAAATATTCTATTTACCTGATTAAAAAAAATTATGAATTTTATTTTTCCCATTATGATTTATAATGAAATGTTTTATAGAAATAATTGGGTTGTGATTATGATTTCTTGGTAAGAAAATCCTATTTTTGATCCCAATGATTTTTAGGAAAAAATAAGTTTTTCATGTGTGTGAGAAGACTAGCAGTATTTTTTATCATTTTTAAGTCTCATGCTAATGTTTTTATCTCATTCAATGTTTGAAAATGTTTTTGAATGGATTATAAGGATATTTATATGATATGAAGTGGTCAAGATGAAAATTGTTAAGATGTTTCATGAAAATAAAACATAGAATATTAAAAATATATTTTTGTAGTAAAAAAATTTACTACGTTAGGATTCTAATTTTGGATTTAATATATATTTATATATATGTGACATACTAATTATATAAAACTATAAACAGAAAACATCATTAAAATTAATGAAAAATAATAATTTCCTAAATTTAGTAGAATAATTATTATTAAGCATGGGTTCTATATATTTAGTATCAACATTAGGTTTTTTGATAATATTAGAGGTTATGATAATATATGAAAGTTACCTTAAGTTAATTTAATTTAGGGATATCATGTTATTCAAATTAAATATTATAATTTTTTCATAAAAAATATTCCCATTTAGAATTGTTTTCTATAGACGACACTAGGAAAATTATGTGGGAATAAACCGAAAGGGAAATATCAAGCCAAATTTGATAGTCTTAATGGATTGAATTTAAACTATAAAATTTTATTTATCATTGGTTTTATTGACACAATCAATAAACGGTGGTAGTATACATGATATAGATAAGCTACATCTACTCTACAGGAGCATGTTTGTAGTGGATCATTTTATGAGCCAACGCCCTTCTCCATTTAGTATATAATCTATAAAATATTTACATGATGGGTAAATCTAATCCCAATAAAATATATTGAATATCATGGATTATTTGGATCCCCAAATTATTACTCTCTCTATTTACTCTTTTAATTGTTAATTGAAGTAATGGTGGTCAATGGTTAAGAATAACATAGAAATGGATGAAATCAATGCATTGGGATTCCGAAAATTTAAGAATATTTTACCTGAGAAATATATTCATACACTGTTATAACTAATAATTTAGAAATAATTCAAGGAAAAAAATATAAGGTTGATGATTTAGTGTCCACATATGAAGAAAATATCACTTTTTTAAGAAGTGACATCGAAACTTTTATCAGATATCAAGGTATTAACACAATCTATTCCACTTAGGTTTAAATTAATAGTATCAAAGAATATTAGATTCCCATGAACTTCAATGTCATGAAAATAATTTTCAATGTAAAAATAATGAGAGAATAGAGTTTTATAGTGATTGGTCATTATAAAATTCTAATAAAAAAAGATTTTCTATGGGAAGGAAACGGTAAAAAAAATTAAATATAAAGGTATGAAAATAATGTTTCTAGTTTATGATATGTGTTGTAAAAACAAATCCATGGAAATAATTATGAAATATTTTAATTCCCTTGGGTTGTGGTAAGATGGGTAATATAGTTCTTTATTGCTATGAAAAATAGCTGGGTAGTTGAAATGTATGTTTCTAAAAGAATGTCATAAATTGTATTAGATTTTTTCTGATGGGTCATTATGTGTATGAGTGTTTGAAAAGGAACATGAATAATGAGAATCATCCATATTATATGTACATTTTGGAGGATAAATCCTTATTAACAACAACCTTATATATTGGGGAATAAAAAAATTTATAATGGGTTTATTGATTATTGATTTAGATTTTACCAATATCTTATTTGATTATGGATCTATTCCTTCATACATTCTAGAGAAACACACTGCTAAATTTGAAATTAAATGTTATGAAATAAATCTAGAACATATGGTAAAACACCTTGGGATTCATTAGGATAGATAAAATTTATGATATTATTCATGTTTTTGTATTTCCAATGGAATTCCCTACAAAATTTCATATATTTGACATTGAAGTGTATATTTTTTATTGGAAAGGATTAGCTCATTCTTTAACATATTAATGAAGATTATAGATTAAAAGAAGTGGTTTTCATAATTAGATTTAGTATTTAAAATCAAATAAACCCATTCCAGAGATAACATATCAAAATGTTAAGAGATTATTTAAATATGGGAATGAATTATATAATTACATTATTATTCAAAATAAGATAATTTTATAGATTAATGATGTTTCAATAGTAATATAATACATTGATATTTTTGGTGATGAGTTTCCATTTCTTATAAATGATTCTGAAATAGAATTCAATATTTACTATGTTCTTGATTCGATCCCGATTTCCAATCCCCCTTATCATATATCTTAAGCGGAACATCAATAATTGAAACAAAATCATGAGTTTTTAAAAAAAATCATTCATCCTAGAACTAATAAATTACTTTATATGTTTTTAATTGTTTATATAATATGTTTCCATGAAAATTATCATTGATTATAGAGATTTGAATAACATGACTATTAATAATAACTACCCATTGACTTGTATAGATGATTTATTATTATCCCTTGGATGTTTATTTTTTAAAAAATGTTGAACTATGGTCTATGTAACATTATCTGGTCATGATAGAGGATGATATTCCAAAAGCAATTTCCTAGAATAGATATAGGCATAATGAGTTTGCGGTTAAACCCATTTTAATGAGTTTGTGGTTGTAACCTTTGTTTTCAATGATAATTTCCTAAATTACACGTAATGTTTTGAGGATCATAAAAAATTTATGGATTATTTTGTTACCCTTAAATCAAAACAAGTTATATTTAAAATTTAGAAAATGATATTTATTGATACATCGTATTTTATTCATTGGAAACATCATAAGTTAAAAGAGAATAATATTTGATGCTGGTAAAAATAATTTTTTTGATATATGGAAAACACATATAAATATTGATGATGTCAAATGTTTTATTTGACTATTAAGCAATTTTTAGAAGTTTTTTGAACGATATGATTATTTATCTATCCCACTGTAAATTTTAACTTTCATGAGAGTAAAATTATTCGATATAAAATAATGAAATGTATTATTTGAGGAACTAAATAGAAATTTATTGTATTATCAAGTTTTAAATCTTCCCTTTAGTGATGGTTACTTTTTAATCCAAATTTATCTTTTAATAAATATAATTGGATGTCTCCTATAGTAGAATGATCCTAAAATTTCTTATAATTCACATTAATTAGTACCACATGAGAAATTTTATCATATATATATCATTGAATTTTTGTATATCAATTTTTCATTAAATGTATGGAAAATAAATTTATATATTAAAATTTTTAAAATATATAATAATAATAAAATATTGTACATCATATTCTATCAGAGTGATTCAAAAATAATAAATAGATGTTGGATAGAATTAATAAAGGATTATGACTAGACAATTCATAATCATACAGATAAAGAAAACAATCTAATCGATTCCTTGATTTAAAAAAATATTTCTTTAAAAAGTATATAAAATATGAAATAAGATTCTGAAATTAGTAATTTTATGAAATTTTTACTTGGAATTCTATATGTATGAACACTATTAGATTTTATTCAATATTTAGTACAATCTCCTCTATCCAGAAGTACTATGTAATATCAAAATGGGATAATATTTATATTGGAATAGGTAGAATCTATAAGTAAGGGTAAGTTTCAAATGTGTTTTATTAATTAAGTAATTTTAATTAGTTATAAAGACAATTATATGAGCCTTGTGATTCCTAGTTGAAGAGAGATTTGTTGAGTAATTCTTATATTTTCTTATTTTCCCCTTTGAATCAATAGTATTTATAGATACCATTATGATTATTTCCAATGGGATGAGATAAAGATTAATAATCATAACATTACCATGAAATATTAGTCTTTTGAGTTTGTTAATTATGAATTATAATTTCCAAAGAGGATGATTCATCATCTTCCAATTCTAGAGTGGAAATGGGAAAATATATCCTAAGATTTCATGGTGGTATTACGACATACATATTGAGGTGCTAATGTGATTTGGGTTGTTGTTGACAGAATAACAAAATATGAGCATTTCAATCCCATTTTATGTACCATGTATTTAGATAAACATTATGTAATGTATCTTAATGTGATAATTTGGTTTAATAGACTTCCATTGTTTATTAAATCTAGCCATAATGCTAGGTTTACATTAAATATTTTGAAATGGAATCCAAATAAGTTTGGTACTGAATTAATTTTTTTAGATATTTTCAGACTCAATATCATCAATAGTTATAGAGAATTTTTTTGACCACGAATGAAATTATTAGTTCTTGATTGAGGGATAACCATATATTTTTTAGATAAAATTTTTCATTAGTTTAATTTTCATATAACTTTTTTTACCTTTTATTATATAGAAGGAATTATTTAAGGAATTTTATAGAATGTGGTCTCTAACTCTATTATTTTAAGATGATGTATGGTAATGGTCATGAATGGAACTAGAATTGGTAGAGTAAAGAGCTGCAATGATAATAATGATTGGGTAAAAGAGCGGTTGTCTAAGAGAAATAGGATAATTTATTTGTATAAATAATAAAAGAATATTTCATTTATGGTAGGTGGGAATATTTTTCATAATGTATCTTAATTAAAAAACTATTTGTATTTTGTTAAAAATTATAATCAATATATATTTTTTGTTGTAAATATGATATCCTAGTAAAACATGAATCTAGTTCCTTTTTATTGTACTTTCTCGTGTGTTTATACTTGGTACATTAAATATTTCATATTTTGATGTTAAAAAAATATGTGAGGGATTCATCACAAGTATTGGGCCATGATGTAGTTCAGTATGAAGATGAAAATTATTAATAGTATGAATTGTTATAGATTCTATACAATATAGAGAAATAATTTCAGAATAAGATAATTCAATAAGTTGTGGTTTTTCTAAAACCATATAGTTGTATAAGAACCATTGGAATGTTAAATTAATATTAAAGGATGATGTACCCCCTTTATTAATAAGTGAATAAAACAACGGTGATGTAATTTCCCACATGGGAGAATTTAATACAACCTATATAATTGTATTATAAATAATTTTCATATATTTGTAATTATATTTTATAAAATTATATTCGTTATAATAATATTACCAAATTTTTTGATTTAAAGAAATAAAATATTTATTTCAAACCTAATTAAATTTTAAACTTTAAATATACTAATTTTAGTTCCAAATATAAAATTACTAATTCTACTTTTAAAAATTAATATCATTTTTCAATTTTATGGGTCAAAATTTTCTAATAATAAATTTTTGTGACCTTTCTAACTTGATTGAATTATCAATTAATAATAAAAAACATAAATAATTTTTAGGATAATTTAAAGAATTTACGAATAATATTCTACATTGGATTTATTTGAAAACTTATTTTTTTCCTTTTTATATATAATCCAATTATATTCATTAAAATAAATTTTTTAATATGAATTTAGTATAAAACAGATTTTTTTGGTAACAAGTTATTTTAAAGAAAATACTATTCTTTATCACAATTCAATAGATTACTTATAAATTAAATTATAATCTTATTTTGATTATAATATTGAAAAATATATTCCATAATATTAAAAATTGGAACTAAATTTGGTAAATAAGTCCCATTTTTAGACATTATTAATAGTAATCAAAGTAAAAAAAATTCCACAATAAAGTTAAATTGAGTTAATTAAGTGTTAAAATAATGTGATAATGACTCCAAAGACACAATTACTCCTGAAATAATTTTATTATATGAGTTTATATCGTATTATATCATCCAAAATGGTAATATATGAGGTTTTTAAAAATTTCCTTGATCTTTATATTTATAATATTTTATGTATCAAAATCTCATAAACTCCACTCTCTTGTTTTTATTATAGTAAAAATTTTAACATTAGGTTAAAAAGAAGATGTTTTATATTAAATATTCATTTATAATATATAGTATTTTTATTTACTAATTTATTTCTCATTTTTATCATTTAAAAAATTATCTAAAATTCTTACGCAATTCAGATTTAGTATTTATTAATTAAATAGAAAAATAACATAATTGATTTTCAATTATATAAATTTAATATTATATTAATTAATTATGTTTTTCCATTTTTTATGTAGATAAACCCGAAATAGTATGTAGCCAATAATTTATTTATTCAAATTACACTATTGTCTTGAATTTTGAAGAATATATTTTTATAATTGTTCCAAAAGTGACATTATTGTTATTTTTTTATAATTAATATTTCATTAAATGTTTAAAAATTTTAATTATCAGCCATGTGATTCATATATGATTCTAAATATCAATCATGGTCAATTTAGTGGAAAAAATTCATTTTATTGTAAATATTTAAACCCTTTAAGAGAATGAAGATTAATATTAATGAATATATAAATAGTTTAAGAGAGGGATAAAATATATTGATAAGTACAAAAATATTATATAAACATGTCAAATAATTTATATTAGATCATTTATTATATTATCAATAATTTTGTTTTATCTTATCAATTTGTAGTAATTTCGATTTTAAAAATATTTTATATTTAATTAATACCACCAAATTAATTTTTTAATTTATTAAAAATAAAATTTTAGGAAGAGTGGTAACCATACAGAAAAATTCATGCATCATCACACATGAACTTTGAAAATAAAATTTCACCATACATGTTTCTAAATTCAATAATTTCAAACAGCACCATAATCACCGCGCCACTGACGAATTGCCAGCCAACGTCACGTACGAACCAGAAACCGCTCCAGTTGCATATTTTTCAAAATTTGAAATTCAAAAAACACTCATACCGTTCCATCCACGTCATCTAGTTTCTATAATCTCATTTCCGACCTAAGTCATCCATATCACCTATTTTACATAATCGCATTGTCGACCTAACACTTTCACCACCAACGTCACTTCACTTACATCACCACCGTCATCGCACATCAAATTGTCATCAACGGTTTGAACTAGAGATTTTTCCACATTGAGAAAACCAAAACACTCATCACCGGGACATCTCATAGTTGTTGATGGAGTCGGCATACCACCGAGGTGACCGACAGTAGAAGATGGATAGAGAACCTCTACGGCCAGCAATTGCTGAAGTTCCAATCGCCTTAGCCTCAAACCAACATAGTGTCGGTGGCATTAACCACCAGAACTCCCCAAACCGGCATAAAATGAAACTAGAAGGCCACCCAATGAACCCTCAGTGCAGAAATCCACATCGTGCCACCAACACCACCAGGAAGCAACCAACACCAAAACACTAAAGACAACCACAACGCTGCCCGAAGAACCGGATCCTCAGAAATCATTACAGCCAACACATGCACTATCAACCCCGCCTGGGATATCCTCCTGATAAAACAATAGAACATAATGTTCCCTATAATCCAACCCACTCAGTCGACCTGGAAGGGAGAGGAGGGCCTGGAGGCCAAAGGGGGTACAAGGGGAGAGACCACCAATGCAGGTCGAATCCGAGAAAGCACCAAAAAGCATACCAAACCACACCTTTATAGAAAATTCATCAGATAACAAAGACTAGAGCGACTAATAATAAAAAATCTGAAGGAAAAAATGAAAAAAGGAAACTGTAAAGAGAAAATTAGGGAGAAAATAAAAGGTGTCGGGAAGCCCCACGGTCGCCGAACCTGGAAGCACAAAACCTTTGATAATTCATTTATCCAAGTCTATCCTAGTGAGGATCATTGGAACGTAAGGTCAGAGTGAGGTGAGGAGGCTGGGGAAGAACTGAAACCCAATCAGAAGAATGAATAGAGAAGGAACTGGCAGGGGGATGGAACCCTAGGTAGAACCGACATTGGGATGGAATCCTAGGAGAAAGGAGAAATCCATAGAGTAAACCAGAGGAATATAGGGGTGGAGATATGTACCAACATGAGGGGATGAAACACAAAAGGTAGGGGAAAAACTCCAGCATGTGCCAAAGAGGATATCAAACTCTAGGGGGTCACTTCGAAGGAGATTGGATGCTGGGAGGCTAGGGGGAGCACTCCGGAGAGGGGAGATCCCTGTCGGTTCCTTTACTTAATATATTATCAAATTCCAACAATTCTCCTCCCCTATTGTATAAAAATTTATATCCTATCATTATTTTTTCACCAAATAAATTTCTTCTATGTTAGAATATTCCTTACCAATTATATACCTTAAATATCTTATAACATCCTAGAGTCCATTTATTGATCATAAAATAAACTTAGTAATTATTTTGAGGTAAACAATAGTAGGTTATCTGAAGAAGAGGTGTAATTTTTAACTAAGTGTTTCCACAATGTTTCTTCTTCAAACACCTTAAAATATTTATCTTCCATGATTTAAAAACAATAATAGTATCTAAAATACACTATAAAATTAATATTTCTATTTCCTAACGCATTTCAATCTCCGCATCTATCAAATGGGAAACAAACCCATCGTCCTCATATACAGTGAACAGTACTGTCACGAACATATTTACTGTGTTTTATATCACCTTATCTTATAGTTGTATGTAATAATGTATAAAATTTTAATATATAATATTAATTACATACATATCATTAATGAAAATATTAATTATTCTTGACTTTCTTACATTTCCATTCAATGAATAATAAAAAATTCATTCATGGAAATATGTAGACTACCACCTCTAGGCTGTGATGTGATTCATTCTTTATCACAATATAAAATGGATGATATTTATATGAATGTAAATAAATAATATTTTATTTATTAAAAAATAATATTTATTTATTAATCATTAATACTTATTTTCATTCCCAAATGATCATTGAAAAATTGAAATGTTACCCTTGCATTCGTACATCCCACCGTCTCCTTCAATGTAACAATGTCCTTTTTTCATAACCAACTATATTTTTTGGTTTTAATGGTATAATAGGGATATAAAAATAATAATTATATCAATATAATTATTTAATATATGATTGATAATTATTTCATTAACCATAGACATCATACTAATGTTAGTTCTGATAGTGGAGGTGAATATTATCAAAACATCGCATGTGAACATAATTGATTAAGTAATTATCTAATACATGTTTCTATATAAAAATAAATAGAATATTGATCATGAAATTTTGTATTAATAAATTATAAAATTGACATAATTTCCTTATTTAAGATGATTTGGAATGTATGTGATTAGTCAAACTCGAGGTATGAAACATTTCATTAATTAACCAACTTTTAAAAATTCCCTTCCAACTATATTTCATCCAGGTAATTATTTATAAAATTAATCAATAGATTTAATTACCTAGAATTAAATCAAATTTAAAGGAAATTTTATGTATCCTTTTAATTTCATTCAAATGTATTAAAAATATTATTTTTAACAACTATATACGAAACATTTTACATTTAGTGCAATAGAATAAATGAGTGTCTACTTTTAATTTATATTGTGACAATGACTCCCTCTATCACTACTATTATATAATATTGGACATACATTATAAAATTCCATATATTTATTATGAAATAAAAAATTTTACATTCTTCAATGAATTTTAGTTTTGATAATTTGTTTTTAATGAAATTGTATATAAAATTATTTGAATTTTTTTTGTGAGAGTGAAATGATTTATTTTATGATGAAATATTTTTTGTGTTATTCTTATTTTATAGTTCTCAGGAAAAATGACTGATGATTGGGTGATCCATTATAAATTATTTATGGGTTGGTCTATGATAGATCTCTAATTACTTTGGTATGAATTATGTAGATGATTACAATGTTGTTTATTCTATGAGTCAATGTGATTGTATTTCCAAATATAACCATATTGGTTATTCATTGTGAAACCATGAGGGTTCTTCCACAAAAAACTATAATGGTTATTAAACATATAATAGATATAGTTAAAGTCTGATACATGTTACCTATATGATTTCTATTGGAACCAAGTATATTATTTGATGAAAATGGATTTGGTTTTTATTTGATGTCAATCCACACATGGATGATTGTAGAGTTTACAAGGAATGTGATCTTATAGTATATGCTGACTACAGTTTCAGAGGTTGCATCCTTTCTATTTGTTTACCAAATTCTCACGTACAAAATCTGGAGAAATTAGTTAGAATCAGGATATGATGTTTTCTAGAATCAAAACGTCATAAATATGGAGAAGGCATGGGTTCTAGGAAGGCTAGGATTTGGTATTCTTGTCCTTTGTGAAGTTATAGGTCATCACGAGTGCGAGATGAGTTGAATTGTTCTCCACAATACCTGAAGTATATCATCACAAATACATGAGTATTTGCTTGTAATCTCTATTACTACTACAATCCTCTTGGGATTTTGGGAATAAAGGATCTTCTTTAATATGTTTTGAAAGGTTCTAAAAAATATTGTAGTAGAAAGAGAGTTTAATTGAGGGTTGAGTATATATATACATTGCTACCCCTATATAATTTTAAATGATACTGTTTTGGAGTAAAAGATAAATTCCACAAAATTTTAATGTCCAAGTGCTTCGAAAATCAATGTATTCAAGTTGGTATTGAGAAACATGAAATTAATTCCCCAGTATTTTCTAATGCTTATGTATCTAATAAAAATTAGTTTCATGGTGAAGAGGTATTCTGTGATAACTCAGTGATATTTGTAATGATTTTTTTTCATGAGGGCTGTTTTCACTGTGAATGTACTGAGCTTCATGAAGGAGTTTCATGAATTAAAGTATTGAAGTTTAGGTTTTTATGAAAAAATCTTTAAAGTGCATAAATTCAAAGAATTTATGAATGTATAGTCTCATTATAGTCTGGTAATGTTACTAAATTTCAATCCAATGAAGTGGTCTTCATTCCATTAGACCGAGTGAGTCTTCACCCAATGCAGTGATATAGGGGATAAAATTAATGTTCTCAAAGGATGTAGTGTGATACCTCAAGAATATTATAAATTAACTGTTACTAGAATAGTGTGACTAGTTTTTTACTTATATATTCCATTAATAGTGAATATTATTTTATTAAGGTGTAGTTGACATAATATATATGTATTTTATTTAGAACATCCATTAGTTTTATACAATGTAAAATTGATGTCTTCTCTCTCTACATGTGAATTATTGATTACTACATGATTCCAAAAAAACCATCTTAAAAATTTCCATCCAATGTGGGAATAAGATTTTCCACTTTAATGGATAATTTTAACACCCTTATTCACTCCACCCTACTAAAGTAGTGTTGGTTCCTTTAAGTGGCATCAGAGCATACACATTACTTTTGTCAAATAACACCTCTATTATTCATGAATAACTTATTCAATGATAGGGGGAGTACCCCTATATTATGGATGAAATGTCATGTTTTTGAAGAATATGATGAGATCTCATCTAATCCCTTCAAACAACATTTATTTTTCCATATCATACGAGATTTTGGGCATAGATGCAGTTAGACTATCTATGAATCAAAAAAATTGGAATGTACTTGATGTAATTGGTAAATGATTTAAATCTAAAAAAATGAATGTTCTTGCATTGATTTTTATAGGGTTGGATATATCAAAAATGTTATAGTTTGAGGAAAAATATCATTTTAAGTAAATATGTAAAACACATAAGGGTTAAAAATTTGTTATCATTAGTAGAGTAAAAAGTGGTAAATAGAGTGCTAAAAACATTAGGGTAACAATATTATCTATAATTTTAAAAACAATTATTGTATCATATAATTTAAAATTATCCTCATATTAGATTAAAATATTATCAATTTGGAGAAATTTATATTCTAAAATAAATTTTTATATATTTAGTACATTAATAAATTCTAAGAGTGCCCATCCCCTCTTTTATAAATGGACACCTCGTCTCCTCATTCCTTAAAAAATTACAATTTTTCATTCAATGTCTACCCAAAAAACATTATTAAACCAAAATTCATTTAATATAGTCCTTTAGATAATAAATCTAACCCATGAATATTTTTTTTTGTAAAACATAAGAGTTTTTCTAAATAAGATGAATTGTTCATGACTATACATTTTCTTTTTTTACTATTCTCCCTAATTAAAATATTCATACTTAAATTATAAATAATAACACTCATATATTACATATTGATAGTTTTTATTATCAAACATACTTAACCTATATCCATCCCCCCTACCACCAAATTGGAAATAAATCTATTATTCCTGATAATGAAAGACTGCCAACTCACAGACTAAAATAATTTGTTTTCTTCTACCTCCTCTTATGTATTTTTTTAATGATGGATTTAATGGATGTATATGATAGAATTTAAATTTTATAATTCTTAAATGTGAATATTTAAATTAAAATTATTCCTTTCCATTAACATAAAATGAAAATGTTTTTTATGTGTATGTGTGGATATCCACCTCCACAAAGCAATGCGATTCACTTCTCATCACTTATCACACATATGATATATATAATTATGTAATAATTACTAAAATGGTATTGAAGATATAATGAAATTTTTTATTTATACAACAATGCTTATGTTCAATCTATAAAGACCATATAATAATGGTTATTTCCTTCAAGACCACACATGTTCCACCATCTCCATGGTTGTAACATATTTCATATTTCATTACTATATTTCATGGTTTTTATTATATAAACAATTGATATATAGAAATTTTCATTACTTTATGGCTAAAATATTTGAGAAAAAAGAGTATTGTTCACTTTTATCATTGTAATCATAGTGAATTATTTTTAGAAATCTGAGCTAAATATCATCAAAACATCTGATGAGAACTTAATGGATTATATAATTTAATATAAAAATATATTAAAAAAATAAATAGAATAATTATCAATAAATAAATTATTAATAATGTAAATAATTAATATCATTTTTATTAATAATGATAATTATTGTATGTAAAATTAATATTTGAGGAAAGGGCTATTAATTAAGAAATCACATTTTAATGTTTCCAACCAAACTTATTTTCTTCATTATTAATATATATAAAATTATTTTTTTGTTGAATTTTTCATGAAATAAATAAATTAAAATAATAATATATTTATCCTTTTTTATTATCTCAAAGGCTCAAAATTAATTATTTTAATAAATTTTATATAGAATTAATATATTCAATAAAAAAATTACACATTTCTATTTACTCTAGAAATATTTGTTTTTATGTTTTTAAATAAAATTATATATAATTTCTTATAAAGGATTTATTATTAGTTCAAAGATTGTCTTTGCAATGCAGAATTTTATGTGATTGAATTCCGTTATGGTTCATGGGAATTATATATGATGATGGGTGGTCCAGTTATAAAACATGTATTGGTGGTTCAATGGTATCATTTTATTTCATTGGGTAATATTTTTTTATGCCATATATAAAGGTTTTTATATGTGTAACTATGATAGTTATTACATGTATGTACTTGAATGTTATTAAATGTGTAATAGTGAGGGTTATTTTAGTTGTAACTATGAAGGTTATTCCATATATTATAGCTATTTGAAATTTATGTCTCCAGTTACCTATATGAGTTTTTTTAATAATATAATTCTTATAGAAATATTATGATTTCACAAGGTAATAAAAGAGTTTATGATTAATGATATGTACTTTCTACTTCATAAGGTGAATATTATTACTTTTCAAAAAAAAAATTTACCTGATTAAAAAGAAAAATTATGAATTTTATTTTTCCAATTATGATTTATAATGAAATGTTTTATGGAAATAATTAGGTCATGATTATGATATCTTGGTATGAAAATCCAATTTTTGATTCCAATGATTATAAGGAATAAAGAAGTTTTTCATGTGTATGAGAAGACTACATTATTTTTTTCATTTTTAAGTCTCATGATAGTTTTTTTAACTCATGTAATGTTTGAAATTTTTTTTGAATGGATTATAATGATATTTATATGAAATGAAGTGGTCATGATGAAAATTGTTAAGATGTTTTGTGAAAATAATACATGGATTATCAAAAAAATATATTTGTGGAAAAATATTTATAATGTTAGGTTTCTAATTTGTGATTTAATATATATTCATGTATGTGTGACTTAATAATTATATAAAACTATAAACAGAAAACATCATTAAAATTAATGAAAAATAATACTTTCCTAAATTTAGTAGACTAATTACAGCTAATCAAGGGTTCTATATATTTACTATCAACATAAGGATTTTTTATAATATTAGAGTTTATTATAATATATGAAAATTACCTTAAGTTAATTTAATTTAGGGATATCATGTTATTCAAATTAATTAATACAATTTTTTTCATAAAAAATATTCCCATTTAGAAATGTTTTCACCAGAGGACACTAGGAAAATGATGTGGGAATGGATCAAGGAGGAAATATCAATCCAAATTTGATAGTCTGAATGGTTTGAATTTAAACTGTGAAATTATATTTATCAATGGTTCAATTTACACAATCAACAAATGGTGGTAGTATACATGATATAGATAAGAAACATCTACTCTATAGGAGCATGTTTATAGTGGACCATTTTATGCCGCAACACCCTTCTCCATTTATTATAAAATCTATATAATATTTACATGATGGGTTAATCAAATACCTATATAATATATTGAATTTCATGGATTATTTGGATCCCCAAATTATATCTCTTTCTATTTACTGTATTAATTATTAATTGAAGGAATGGTGGTCAATGGTGAAGAATAACATAGAAATGTATGAAATTAATGCTTTGGTATTGGGAAAATTTAGGAATATTTTCCATGAGAAATATATTCATAAAGTGGTATTACTAATAATTTAGAAATAATTCAAGGAAAAAATAGAAGGTTAATGATTTAGTGGCCACATATGAAGAAAACATCACTTTTTAGGATGTTACACAGAAAATTTATCAGATATCTATGTATTAACAAAATATATTCCTCTTAGGTTTAAATTAAAATTATCAAAGAGAATTAGATTCCCATGAAATTTAATGTCATGAGAATAATTTTCAATGTAAAAATAATGAGAAATAGGGTGTTTTAGTGATTGATCGTTATAAAATCATAATAAAAAAATATTCCCTATGGGAAGGAAACGGTAAACAAAAAAAATTAAATATAAAGGTATAAAAATAATGCATCTAGTTTATGATATGTGTTGTAAAAACAAATCTGGGGAATTAATTATGAAATATTTTACGCTCTTGTGTTGTGTTAAGATGGGGAATATAGTTCTTGATTTCTGTGAAAAATACCTAGGTAGTTGAAATGTATGTTTCTAAAAGAATGTCATAAACTGTTTTAAATTTTTTAATCGGTCATTATGTGTATAAATGTTTGAAAGTGAACATGAATAATTAAAATAATCTATATTATATTTACATGTTGAAGGTGAAATCCTTATTAACAACCACATTAGATATTGGGGAATAAAAAACATTATAATTGGTTAATTGATTATTGATTTAGATTTTACCAATATCTTGTTTGATTATGGATCTATTCTTTCATTCATTTCAGAGAAACACACTGATAAATTTGAAGTTACATGTTATTAAATAATGCTATAACATATGGTAAAACACTTTGGGATTCATTAGGATACATAAAAATTATTATATTATTCATTTTTTTGTATTTCCAAAGGAATTCCCTACAAAATTTAATATATTTGAAATTGATGAGTATAATTTTTTTTATTGGAATGGATTAGTTCATTAATTAACATCTTAATAAAGATTATAGATAAAAAGAAGTGGTTTTTCATAATTAGTTTTCGTTTTTACAAACAAATAAAACCATTACATAGATAACATATCAAAAAGTTAAGAGACTATTTAAATATGAGAATGAATTATATCATTACATTATTATTCAAAATAAGATAATTTTATAGATTAATGATGTTTCAATAGTAATAAAATACATTGATATTTTTGGTGATCAGTTTCCTTGTCGTATACATGATTCTGAAATAGAATTCACTATTTACAATGTTCCTGATTGGATTCCAATTTCAAATCCCCCTTATCATATAGCTCAAGTAGAACATCAATAATTGAAAAATAAATTTCATGAGTTTTTTAAAACAAAATTCATCCTAGAACTAATACATTAGTTGATATGTTTTAATTTGTTTATATAATATGTTTCCATGAAACTTTTCATTGATTATAGTGATTTGAATAACATTAATATTAATAATAACTACCCATTAACCCGTATAGTTGATTTATTATTAGCCCTTCGATGTTTATTTTATATAAATGTTGATGTATGTTCTATGTAACATTATCTGATGGCGATAGAGGATGATATTCCAATAACAATTTCCTAGATTAGATATGGGCATAATGAGTTTGTGGTTAAACCCATTGTAATGAGTTTGTGGTTATACCCTTTTTTTCCTTGATAATTTCTTGAATTACACTTAATGTCTTGAGGATCATAAAAACATTTATGGATTATTCTGTTACCCTGAAATGAAAACAAGTTATATGTAATATTTAGAAAATGATATTTATTGATACATCATTTTTTATTGATTGGAAACATCATAAGTTAAAAGATAGTTATATCTAATGCTGGTAAAAATAAATTTTTTTATGTATAGAAAATACTTATAAATAATGATGATGTTCAATGTTTTCTTTGAATATTAAGCTATTGCTAGAAGTTTTTTGAAGGATTTGATTAGTTATCTATCCCACTGTCAATGTTAACTTTCAATGGAGTAAAATTATTCTCTATAAATGAATGGAATGTATTATTTGATGAACTAAATAGAATTTTATTGGAAGATCAGGTTTTTATTCTTCCCTATAGTGATGTTAACTTTTTAATCCACATTTATCTTTTAATAAATATAATTTTATGCCTCCTATAGTAGAATGATCCTAAAATTTCTTATGAATCCCATTAATTATTACCACATGAGAAATTTTATCATATATATATATATATATCATTGAATTTGTTTCTATCATTTTTCCCTTAAATGTATGGAATATAAATTTATATATTGAAAATTTTGAAATATATACTAATAATAAAAAATTGTACATTATATATTATCAGAGTGATTCTAAAATCATTAATAGAATTTGGATAGAATTAATAAAGGATTATGACTAGACATCTCATTAAAATATAGATAAAGAAAACAATGTAATCGATTCCTTGATTTAAAAACAATATTTCTACACAAACCATATAAAATATGAAATAAGATTCGGAAATTAGTGATTTTATGAAATATTTACTTGGAATTCTATATGTAGGAACACTTTTAGATTTGATTAAATTTTTAGTACAATTGCCTCTATCAAGAAGTACTATGTAATCTCAAAATGGGATCATTATTATATTGGAATAGGTATAATATATAAGTAATGTCATGTTTCAAATGTTTTTTATTGATTGAGAAATTATAATTAGTTATAAAAACAATTATATGGGCCTTGTGATTCCTAGTTGAAGAGATATTTGTTGAGTAATTCTTATAGTTTCCTATTTTTTCCTTAGAATCTATAAAATTTATAGATACCATTAATATTATTTCCAATGGGATGAGATAAAGATTAATAATCATAATATTTCCCTGAAATATTAGTCTTTTGAATATTTTAATTATGAATTATAATTTCCAAAGGGGATGATTCATCATCTTCCAATTCTAGAGTGGAAATAGGAAAATATATCCTTAGATTTCATGGTGGGATTACGACATACATATTGAGGTGCTAATGTGATTTGGGTTATTGTTAACAGAATAAAAAATATATGAGCTTTTCATTCCCATTCGATGTACCATGTATTTAGATAAACATTTTGTAATGTATCTTAATGCGATAATTTGGTTGCATATAATTCCATTATTTATTAAATATTTCCATGATTCCAGGTTTACATTAAATATTTTGAAAAGGCATCGAAATAAATTTGGAACTGAATTAAATTTTGTTAGATATTTTCATACTCCATATCATCAATAGTTATAAATAATTTTTTTGACCATGGATTAAATTATTTGTTCTTGATTAAGGGATAACCATATATTTTTTAGATAATTATTTTCATTAGTTTAATTTTCATATAAAAATATTTTACCTTTTATTATATAGAAGGAATGATTTATGGAATTCTATAGAATGTGGTCTCTAACTCTATTATTTTAAGATGAAGTAGGGTAAAGATTATGAAAGGAACTAAAATTGGTAGAGGAAACAGCTTCAAAGGTAATAATTATTGGGTAAAAGGAGTGGTTGTCTTAGAGAAATAGGATAATTTATTTGTATAACTAATAAAATAATATTTCATTCTAGGTAGGTGGGAATATTTTTCATAATGTATCTTCATTCGAAAATTATTTGTATTTTGATAAAAATTAGAATCTCTATACATTTTTTGTTGGAAATATTAAATCCTAGTAAAACATGAATGTAGTTCCTTTTGAGTGTACTTTCCAGTGTTTTTATAGTTGGTACATTAAATATTTCATGTTTTGATGTTAAAAAAATATATGATGGATTCATCACAAGTATTGGGCTATGATGTAGTTCAGTAGGAAGATGAAATTTATTAATAGTATGAATTGTTATAGATTCTATACAATATAGAGAAATAATTTCAGAATAAGCTAATTCAATATGTTATGGTTTTTTTAAAATCATATAGTTTTATGAGAATCATCAGAATTTTAAATTAATATTAAGGGAAGATGTACCTCCTTTATTAATAAGTGAATAAAACAACTATGATGCAATTTCCAATATGGGGGAATTTAATAAAACCTATATAATTATATTATAAATAATTTTCTCATATTTGCAATTATATTTTATAAAATTATATTCCTTATAATAAATTTACAATATTTTTTATTTAATGAAAAGAAATATTTATTTCAAACCCTATTAAAATTTATACATTAAATGGATTAATTTAAGATCCAAATATAAAATTCTTAATTGTAATTTTAAAAATTAATATCATTTTTCAATTTTATGTGTCGAAATTTTCTAATAAATATTTTCTGTATCCTTTCTAAATTGATTGAATTATCAATTAACACTAAAAAACATAAATATTTTTTAGGATAATTTAATGTATTTATGAATAATATTCTACGTTGGATTGGTTTTAAAAATTATTTTTTTCCTTTTTAGATATAATAAAATTATATTCATTAAAATAAATTTTATAATTTGAATTTCGTATAAAATCATTTTTGTTCGTAACAAGTTATTTTAAAGAAAAACTATTCTTTATCACTATTCACAGGTTTACTTATAAATTAAATTTTAATCCTATTTTGATATAAATATTGAAAAATATATTCCACAATATTAATAATGGGATCTAAATTTGGTAAATAGGTTCCTTTTTAGACATTATGAATAGTAATCATATTAAAAAAAATCCACAATAAAGTTAAATTGTGTTAATTAAGTGTAAAAATATTGTGATAAAGACTCCAAAGATATTGTTACTCTTGAAATAATTTTATTATATGATTATATATCATATTCTATCATCCAAAAATGTAATATATGAGGTTTTTTTAAATTTCATTGATCTTTATATTTATAATATTTTATGAAACAAAATCTCATAAATTCTACTCTGTTATTTTCAATATAGTAAAAATTTTAACATTAGGTTGGAATTAAGATGCTTTTATATTAACTGTTAATTTATAATATAATGTATTTTCATTTACTAATTTTTTTCTAATTTTTAGCATTTAAACTATTATCTAACATTCTTATGCAATTCAAATATATTATTTATTAATTAAATAGAAAAATAAAATAATTCATTTTAAAATATATAAATTTAAAATTATTTGAATGAATTATGTTGTTCCATTTTTGTTGTAGATAAACACAAAATAGTATGTAGCCAATAATTTATTATATTCAAATTACATTATTTTCTTGAATTTTAAATAATATATTTTTATAATTGTTCCAAAAGTGACATTATTGTTATTTTTTTATAATTAATATTTCATTAAATGTTTAAAAAATATAATTATAAGCCTTGTGATTCATATATGATTCTAAATATCAATCTTGGTCTATTTAGTGGATAATATTCATTTTATTGTAAATATATTAACCCCTTAAGAGAAAGAACATCGATATGAACGAATATATAAAAGGTATAAGAGAGGGTTAAAATATATTGATAAGTACAAAAAAATTATATAATCATTTCAAATAATTTATATTAGATCATTTATTCTGATATCAATCATTTCATATTATCTTATCAATTTTTAGTCACATTAATTTTAAAATTAATTTATATTTTCTTAATACCAACAAATTAATTTTTTAATTTATTAAAAATTAAGTTTTAGGATGAGTGGTAACCTTACAGAATCATTCACGCATCATCACACATGACCTTCGAAAATAAAATTTCACCATACATATTTCAAAATTCAATAATTTCCAACAGCACCACAATCACCGCGCCACCCACGAATTTCCATCCAGCGTCACACATGAACCAGAAACCGCTCCAGTTACATATTTTTCAAAATTTGAAATTCTAAAAACTCTCATACCGAGCCATCCACATCACCTAGTTTCTATAATCGTATTTCCAAACTAATCCATCCACATCACCTAGTGTACATAATCGCATTGTCGAACTAACGTTGTCACCACCAATGTCACATCACTTCTATCACCACTATCATCGCACATCACATTGTCATCACCGGTGAGAACTAGTGATCTGTCCTCATCGAGAAAACCAAAATAGTCACCACCGGGAAATCTCATGGTTGTTTACGGAGTCGGCATACCACCGAGGTGACCGACAGTAGAAGATGGATAGAGAACCTCCACGGCCAGCAATCGCTAAAGTGCCAATCACCTCAGCCCTAAACCAACATAGTTTCGGTGGTGTTAACCACCAGAACTCACCAAAACAGCCTGAAATGAATCTATCAGGCCACCCAATGCACCCCCGGCGCAAACATACATGTCGTTCCACCAGCACCACCAGGAAGAAACCAACACCAAAACACTAAAGAGAACCATAACGATGCCCGAAAAACCGGATCCTCAGAAATCATTACAGCCAACACATGCACCATCCATGCGGATGGGATATCCTCCCAATAACACCATAGAATATAAAGTTCCCTATAATCCAACCCACCTGATCGACATGGAAGGGAGAGGAGGTCCTGGAGGCCATAGGGTGTACAATGTGAGAGACCACCAAAGTAGGCCGAAGCTAAGCAGGCACCAAAAAACATACCAAACCACACCTTCGTCTAAACTTCATCAGATAACCTAGACCAGAGCGAATAACAATAAAAAAGATGAAGGAAAAATGAAAAAAAAAGGAAATTGGAAAGAGAAAATTAGGGAGAAAAGAAAAGGGGTTGGAAAGCCCCACGGTCCCGAACCTGAAAGCCCAAAACCTTTGATAATTTATTTCTCCAAGTATAACTTAGTGAGGAGCGTTGGAACGTAAGGTCAGAGCGAGGTGGGGAGGCTGGGAAGAACCAAAACCCAACCAATAAAAGAAATATAGAAGGAACTGGCATGGGGATGGAACCCATGGTTGAACTGACATGGGGATGGAACCCTAGGAGAAAGGGGAGATCCAAAGAGAAATCTAGAGGAAGAGAGGGGTGGAGAGATCCACCACTGTGAGGGGATGAAACAAAAAATCTAGGAGAAACACTCCAGCAAGTTCCACAGAGGATATCAAACTACGGGAGGTCACTGCAGAGGAGATCAGACGCTGGGAGGCCAGGGGGAGCGCTCCCGAGAGGGGATCCCCCTGTCAGTTTTTTTACTTAATACATTAATAGATTCCAACAATTCTCCTCCCCTATCGTATAAAAATGTATATACAATCATTATTTTTCCACCAATAAATTTATTCTATGTTATAATATTCCATCCCAATTATATACCTTAAATATCTTAAAACATCCTAGATTCCATTTATTGATCATAAAATAATCATAGTAATTCTTTTGGGGTAAACATTAGTAGGCTATTTGAAGAAGAGGTATAATTTTTAACTAAGAGTTTCCACTATTTTTCATCTTTAAACACCTTAAAATATTTATCTTCCATGATTTAAAAACAAATATAGTTTCTAAAATACACTAAAATATTAATATTTCTATTTTCCAACCCATTTCTATCTCCTTATCTATTAAATGGGAAACAAACCCATCATCCTCATATACAGTGAACAACAATGTCACGAACATATTTACTGTGTTATATATCACCTTATCTTACAGTTGGATGTAATAATGTATATAATTTTAATATATAATATTAATTTCATATATATCATTCATGAAAATATTAATTATTGCACACTTTCTTACATTTCCATTCAATGAAAAATAAAAAATTCATTCATGGAAATATATAGACTACCACCTCCAGGATGTGATGTGATTCATTCTTCAACATAATATTTAATGGATGATATGTATATGTATGTAAATATATAATATTTTATTTATAAAAAAATAATATTTATTTATTAGTCATTAATACTTATTGTCTTTCCCAAATGATCATTGAAAAATTGAAATGTTACCCTTGTGTTCGTACATCCCACCATCTCCTTGAATGTAACACTATCCATTGTTTATAACCAACTGTCATTTTTTGTTTTAATGGTATAATAGTTATATATAAATAATAATTATATCAATATAATTATTTAGGATATGATTGAATAATTATTTCATTAACCATAGGCATCCTACTCATGTTAGTTTGGATATAGGAGGTGAATATTATCAAAACGTCGGATGTGAACTTAATTGAATAAGTAATTATATAATACATGTTTCTATATAAAAATAAATAGAACAGTGAGCATGAAATTTTGTATTAATAAATTATAAAATTTACATAATTTACTTATTCAGGAAGATTTGGAATGTTTGTGATTAGTCAAAATCGAGGTATGAAACATTTATTTAATTAACCAACTTTTAAAAATTCACTTCCAACTCTATTTCATCCAGGTACTTATTTCTAAAATTAATTAATGGGCTTAATTACCTAGAAATAAATCAAATATAAATAAAATTTTATGTTTCCTTTTAAATTCATTCAAATGTCTTAAAAATATTATTTTTTACAACTATATATAGTACATTTTTCATTTAGTACAATAGAAAAAATGAAAGTCTACTTTTAATTTATATTATGACAATTACTCCCTCTATCATTTCTATTATATGATATTGGACATACATTATAAAATTCCATATATTTATTAGCAAATAACAAATTTTACATTCTTCAACAAATTTTTGTTCTGATAATTTGGTTTTAAGGAAATAATATATAAAATTATTTGAAATTTCTTTGGTGAGATTGAGATGATTTATTTTAAGATGCAATATTTTATGTGATATTATTTTTTTATTGTTCTCAGGAACAATGACTAATGATCGGTTGATCCATTAAAAATTAGGTATGTGTTGGTATATGATAGATCTCTAATTACTTTGGTATAATTTATGTTGATGATTTCAATATTGTTTATTCTATGAGTCAATGTGATTGTAATTACAAATATAACCATGTTGTTTATTCCATGTTAAACCACGAGGGTTACTCCACCAACAACTGTAATTTTTATTCCACATTAAATAGTTATAGTTAATGTCTGATACATGTTACCTAT
This sequence comes from Viscum album, assembly GCA_963277665.1. Taxonomy (NCBI): domain Eukaryota; kingdom Viridiplantae; phylum Streptophyta; class Magnoliopsida; order Santalales; family Viscaceae; genus Viscum; species Viscum album. The sequence goes on from OY728140.1 coordinate 1,207,704,001, forward strand.
ATAATTTCTATTAGAACCAAGGATATTATTTAATGAAAATGGATTTGGTTTTTTTATGTAAATCCACACTTGGATGACTATAGAGTTTTCATGGAATGTGATCTTATAGTATATGCTTACTACAGTTTTTGAGGTTGTATCCTTTCTATTTGTTTACCAAATTCTCAGGTACAAAATTTGGAGAAATTGGCTAGAATCAGGATATGATGTTTTCTAAAATCAACACTTCATAGATATGGAGAAATCATGGGTTCTACAAATGATAGGATTTTCAATTCTTATGCGTTGTGAAGTTATATATCATCATGAGTGTGTGATGAGTTGAAATTGTTCTTTACAATACCTGAAGTGGAGCATCACAAATTCATGATGATTTTCTCGAAATCTCTATTACTTCTAAAATCCTCCTGGGATTTTGGAAATAAAGGATCTTTTTTAATATGTTTTAAAAGGTTCTAAAAAATACATTATAGGAATGAGAGTTTAATTGAGGGTTGAGCATATATATACAAGGCTACCCCAACATCATTTTAAATTATAATGTTTTGGCGTAAAGGATAAATTCCAAAAAAATTTAAAGTCCAACTGCTTCAAAAATAATGTATTCAAGGTGTTGTTGAGAAACATTAAATTAATTCCCCAGTATTCTCTAATTCTTAGGTGTCTAATAAAAATTAGTTTCACGGTGATGAGGTATTCTATGATGACTCAGTGAGATTTGTAATGATTTTTTTTTCATGAGGGTTGTTTGCGTTGTGAAGGTACTGAGCATCATGAAGGAGTTTCATGAATGGAAGTATTGAAGTTTAAGTTTATACGAAAAATTATTTCATGTGAATAAATTCAAGGCATTTATTCAAGTATAGTTTCATTCTAGTCAGGTAACGTTACTAAATTTATGTCCAATTAAGTGGTATTAATTCTATTAGACTGAGTGAGACCTCACCCAATGCAGTGATCTAGGGGAAACAATTAATGTTCTCTAAGGAGGTAGTGTGATACCTCAATAATATTATAAATTAACAGTTACTAGAACAGTGTGACAAGTTATGTACTTCTATATTCCATTAATAGTGAATATTAGTGGATTAAGGTGTGATTGACACAATATCTATTTATTTTATTTAGAATATCCATTAGTTGTATACAATGTAAAATTGATGTCTTCTCTATCTACATGTGAATGTTTGATTACTACATGATTCCAAAAAACAGCATAAAAATTTCCTTCAAAAGTGGAAACATGATTTTCCACTTTAATAGGAAATGTTAACACCCTAATTAACCCCACTCTACTAAAGTAGTTCTGGTTCCTACAATTGGAATCTGAGAATACAAGTTACTTTTGTAAAATCACACCTCTTTTATTCATGAAGAATTTATTCAATGATAGGGGGAGTACCCCTATATGATGGATGAAATTTCATGTTTTTGAAGTATAAGATGATATATCATCTAATATCTATTCGAACGAAATTTCTTTTTCCTCATCATACGAGATTTAGCACATAGATACAATTAGACTATCTATGAATCAAACAAATTAGAATGTAATTTATGTAGACACTAAAGCATAAAAAACCTTAACTACAATTCAATATGATATAATTCCACATTATGTTTTTGAATTTAAGTAAAGTATTTATCAATATAGAAGAATTCATCAATGACCTCACATCCATCATAGAGGAGAAGATGAAGACTATTGAGGGACATGAAGAATATTTTATTACTATAACGAGTAAATGAGGGTCTAAATCAATCTCAAGTGAAGCAATGAAGTAATAATTTTTTTGAGTATTTTTAGATGCATATCTATATGATTGAGTTACATTTTGATCTTAATGAGTAATGAAAACATCGAATGATCAAAATTCAACATGTATGAAAAAAAATATAATTGGATGTGATGATGAAACGTCAAAGGCTATATACAAGATGACTCAAGATATAGGGATGTTGAATGATCGACATATCATAATGTCAAATAATGTCCCAACAAATAAATCATGATATCAAAAAGAAAAGACACCTCAATATTACCCCTAAATATCTAAATAGGATGTCCAGTCAATTTTTTTATGAAATACATTTATGTAATGAGGAATGAAAGTTATAATACATTTAATATTATGACACTACAATCATGTCGATTTTTGGGCCATGACATGCCATATTATAATGATACAAGAATCAATCTATATAAGGAATATCTTAGAATTTATCATAGGAGAATGAGACCATATCCTTCATCTTGTATATTAAATTGTTTCTACTAATATTGTTTCATTATTATAATTATTTCCATACATTTATACATTATAGGAAATGGAAATGTGGGAATAAAACATTAAAAAGACATGTAAAATTAAGTACTCGTCAACTAGGAGGAATTTCACATGAAATTTGATTTTCTCATTATTAAGACAAACATGAGTATGATGAACCCATGAATATCGATAACATATTGAAAATCCAACCTTTACCCTCCAATAAATCAAGTTTATCATTGATGTAAAATAAGGATATCAATAAATCTAGCCCCATAGAAATTGATCTGAAGGAAACAATGAATAGTTGAATATAGATGCATTATAGAGGGTTCCCAACCCATTTTACGAGAAATAGAGATTTATTAATTAATTTAAAGAAAGTATTTGATGAACTAGTAATGTTTTTAAATAACCGTTCTTTAATGATCAATGTATGTGGATATATAAAACTTAAAAATAATGAGATTATGAAGACTCGAGTTCTCTACGTGGAAGGATTTTGTCACAATCTTCTATGTGTTAGTCAAATCAATGAATCAATACTAATTTGTATATAAAATCAAAAGTTGTTTACTATCAATATAAATACATTAACTTATCTTATGAGTGGATTCAAAATAGATGAGAATTTATACCATGTAGACTCTAAAGAAAACATTTTTACATAATTGCTGAAGAAAAAAATTAGGGAAAATGTTAGTCACATGAATACAAAATACATGTAAAAATCTATCTCATAATGATAGTCATTGATATTCTCAATATAATGTGTGAACATAAAAATACATTTGGTCCTTTTGAGTGATGAAAGAGAGGTTTTAGTTCATATTGGTTGAAGAATAAATGGGATTCAATCTGCTTGACCTCATCCACACACACCTATGCGGTCAAATAAATTTTCTTACCGCACATGGAGAGAGGTAATTAATTTAATTTATTGATTAATATAGTATAATTGATTATGTAGTTGGTACACATTAGAATATACATGTAATTTAATACAAGAAGAATTATTGTTGAATAATAAATAATTATACTAGTGACTTAATCCATATTTGGCATTTTGAGATGGAGAATAATAAAAATCCATTTTTTTAAAACATCATGAAAATACATGTAATATTGATTGAGGTGGCTATATTGAGATCCCCATGGAAAATTGGTTTTTTTTAAAATTTAAATAGATAGGTTTAAAATGTGGCTAGAAAAATGAATGTATAGAGTCGTATTTTCCTTCTATAGTAGAAACAAGTTGTTCAAGTCATGGTGTACACACAAAATTTAATAAGTATTTTTCTAGGTGAAACCAAGACACTAAATGATTTATGGTGCAGAAATAATCCCTCTATAAGGTATTGTGATTTTTTGGGAGTAAATTTTTCATCATAAATAATGAAGTGAATCAAGGAAATTATGGTGATGTGGTAGATGAAGGAATATTCCTTAGAATTTAAATAAATAGAAATTCCTAAAATACTTAAATAATAATCTTATAATAATTTTTAAATTTATAGATATAAAAATCATTGAATTAATACTATAAATTCCTTAAGTATCTTATATACTGATATGCTAGAAGATGATGAAGAATGAGGTCAAGGGAATCATTATAATGCTGAAATAGAATGCATACATAATAATAAGGTCTCAAAAAATGATGATGGGTCATAATAATAATTAAATGAAGATCCTATGGCTATATAAAATTTATCAAAAACTCACAGATGAAATAAAAGATCATAAATTGATCAATACATCGTTATTAGGGGTTGGATATCACCCACATAAAAAAGGGAATTATGGGTGAAGTATATTTTTCCTACATTTCCATTTTGGAAGAAGTATTGTATGAATAATAATAAAAGGTTGAATCATTAGGAAATAACATGAATGATTAACATGAGCATATTGACAAGATACTATCATGGGATCATGTTATGTGACTTAGAAATAACAGTGTTATTGGTACTAATTTTATCATTAAAAAATAAATGAGATTGTTAGTGTGATCTGAAAAAAGAAACACTTAGTTTAACGGATATCCACATATTTATTGAATTTATTTTGAATAAATGTTTTTATCCAATAAGAAGACTAATAATTTTAAATGATATTCACATGTGGAAGTTTTAGATGATTAACTGTTCAATAATGACAAGAATAAAAATATGATCAGCTGGAAGAAAATGGAAAAGAACCCCCAAATGAAATATAATGTAAATAAAATATTGTTTCATGTTTTTGATTGTTGTGGTAAAAATAACAGACAAGAAATACTTATGAAAAATGATAATTTCTTATTATTTTGTAAGACAAGGAATATTGCATGTGATTTAAATGAAAAAAAGCATTTCAGTGGTAAGGCCAATTTTGATTAGGATGAACTGAAGTGTTTTATATGTATTGAGATAATTATTTGTACATATGATTACCCATATAGGAACATGAATAATGGAATGTAATAATACTATAAGAAAAAGTTTGTGGTTATATTATTTCCCACTAAATATTCTGATGTTAGGCCATCAAACAAAATGGTAACATGTATATTTTTTATTTAATCATATTTTGGAGCTATCATATTTCTATTTTTATATAAATTAATTAAAATTTTAGAAATATTACAGTAAATTAGATATTATAATTAAATATATTAGTCCCAAGCATATCATAAAATCATATGGGGATGTGTTACAAGAATAAGAAATTTTTAAATTATTCATGTAATTCCTTGTTGTTGGTAATTACGTACATAATTTATTTTCATTCCCATTGTTGTGTTTGATGTTTTTCATTATATTAATTTTCTATCCTTTTATAACTATATGATAGATTGTAGAGACAGAGATATTTTTATAGAAATTGATTTAGTTTTTGTGTAGGAATATGTCCATTTCTTTCATAACATAGTTAAATGTAAAGAGACATTTTCAATATTTAAATGAAAACTATGTTTAATATATTTTAGAAAATAAGGGACTTATAAAAATTAATAATGTCACAATAGTAAAATAATTACAAGATATTTTTCCTAATAAGTTTATTATATTTATACCTGATCAAGAAGTTGAATTTACTATTTATTTAGTTCATGAAGCTATTATAATTTTCAAATAACCGTTATAAAATGTCACAGATATAACATATTTAATTGAAAATAAAAAATTGGATTAGTTTATTTTAGCATGTTTCATTCATCCTAGAACATCACTATGAGGAGTTACTATTTTATTTATCCAAAATAATAATGTTTCATTAGGGATTTGTATTGATTACAGATCATTGGATAAAATTTATAGTGATAGTAATTTTCTTTTACCGCATAAAGATGAATTTTTTATTCACTCTAGGAAGCTAATTATTGTTTTTATGGTTGAACTAATATTCATGTATCCTTATCTAATGGGGAAGTAATATTACACATAAAAACAACATTGGAGTCTAATTTCTCACATTTAAAGTTTTCTTTATTCATTTTGTATTTAAGAATCCCTTAGTTGTATTTATAGATCATATAAATAGAGTTATCCTCTAATATTTCGACGAGTTTTTGGTTATTTTTCTTAAGTTTATCTGGTTTTATGAAAATATTATGTATTTAATTAAAATCATATTATTATTATTTTATAAATCATGATATACAATTTTTTATATTGAAAATATTGTAACTATGATTTTTTATTAAAGAATCATTCATTACTTTGGCACATGGTGAATAAGGATGGCATAAAAGTTGATCCCAAAAATAAAATAAAGTGGTTGATCAATGAGAATGTATAGAAAATTTTATGTAAAATAATAGCATCATTATTTTAGATTGATATTATTGACAGTTTATTGAAAAGGTATCTCTGTTATCTAGCCCAATGAATGATTTAAATAAAAAAATAAGTTAAATTAATTTTTAATTAAGAATGTGATGACTATTTCCAAGAATTGAAAGTAATATTTTTGAATTATCTAATTTTAGATTCTCCATAGAGAAAGGGTGATTATTTCATATATAGTGATTCTTCATTAAAATTATTTTTTTGATCTAATGAGGGATGATTCTATAAATAATTATGCTTTACATAAATTAAATCTATACATGAAAATATGTCCAACATATGACCATTAACTTTAAGATGTGGTGTTATGCATAAATATTTTGGGAAATAATTCAAATATATACCACTATGAAATATGTATTGATCATCAATTCTTTGAGTATATATTCCCTCAGATAAAGTTGAACATGATACATAGGAGAGGGATTGAATTGTTAATTTTTAATGAATACATAATTCTTTAAAATAATATTATACAAAACAAATTAGTTGACCTATTGATTAATAAATATTATTCTATTTAACATCATTATGTTTGAACATAACCCTTTAGTGATATATTTTATGAATTCTGATCATGAAATTATACATAAGGAACTTCCTCTGTTTTGTTTCTCGTGTTATTAATATTTCAGTCATCAAAAATTATTTAGGAATCTCCGATAGAGGATCATCTTGTAATAGAATTGGTATATTATTTTAAAAATAGTAATATTATAGAGTTAAATATAGATAAAGTATGTGTATTTACATTTAGGAAATTATTATGAGGAACTTTTGAAATGTATCTGAAGAGGTATTTTATGAGTAGAGCTCATAGTTCCTAGTTTTTTGTTCACTCTATTTATGAAAATTATAGAAATACTGTCATGATAAATACTGGTGCGATGGAATGAAAAGACATATTGATGAATATACTATGAAATTTTTGAATTTGAAATTGATCCATGTAGAATTATAATTTTTGAAGACTGTGATTCCATCATTTCTAGTGAAATATTTGAAGATGAATAATAATTTCATGGATTTCATGGTGGTATTATGAAATACATCTCATGGTAATACTGTAATTTTATTTTTTGTTGACTAATTAAAAAAATAAATGAATTTAATTCCCATTAAAGATATTATGTACATGGAAAAACAATATCAGATATATATTAAGGAGATGGTCATGTCACATGGAGTTCCTCTCTCCATTATATCTAACCAAGATCACATGTTCGCATCGATTATTTAGATAATTATTTGATATTCAAAAGATACTACATTAAATTTTAGTAATGATTTTCAATTGTAATATATTGGACAGTCTGAGTGAATTATTAAGACTTATGAATGCATGAATCATTATTATTCAAAATATTTATGGGTAATTTTGGGTCAACAACATTCATTGCTTCATTTTTCATAAAATAACAATTTTCATTCTAATATACAGATGCCACGTTTTGATGACTTATGTGGAAAGACATATTAGAAATGATCATTTTTGGGATGAAATATTAAAATATGAAGTTTATAAGAATATAAATATAATATTATATGGTTTATATGGTAAATATGAATCATTTATTTATGAGGATGGATCATATAATGCCAGACATTTTATAGATAACTGAAAGGAATATATTTTTATTGATGTTGGTGATGTGGTTTTTTTCTTGTATCTCAATATAAAACTATTATTTGATTGGTAAAATGGTAATACATCCCCATAGTTCATTGGAAATAGGAAATCATACAGAATGGAGTATCATTTTACAACTGATTTTACATGCCTCCAATTCCCCCCAAGGTACAAAAAGTATTACTTGTTTTGCTATTAAAAAAATATGAGTCAGATTCATCTCATGGTCCGATCCTCATTGTAGTCCATTTAGAATGTATTATTCTATAGGAAGACCAAAATATCCAGATTCTAGACCATAGAGAGTGATTTTTTCTATATAAATAAATTCATAAATTTAATGTTTTGTTCAAAATCTATATGGTTGAAGACGAAACATAGTAATCTAAAAATGATATATGGAAAAGAAATCACTAAATGATTAATATGTGGATATATCTATGTGGATAAAATTTCCAATAGGGGGAGAGTTTAATATCCCATGTAATTTTAATATATATCAATTTCATATATTCATTAATTTTATTTTATATATTTATCTTCAATATAAATTTATAAGGTAATATTTTTTAGAAACAAAATTTTATTATTTCTAACCAAATTGGGTTTTATATATTCAATCATCTTAATTAAAATATTGGTTTCTATAATATATAAATTTATATTTATAAAATTAATTTCATTTTTTAATACATTATGACAATATTGTTTTATAATAAATATTTAATTATTTTTTAAAAAGATTATTTTGTCAATGAATAGAGAAAAATATTGATTCTTTAATTTAAATTGTATTTTCTATAAATATTTATAGAATACCAAAGTATATTTTTTTCATTTAATTATGAAATTTAATTAGATCATTTTGATTAAATAGAATCAAATTGTAGTCTCCGAAATAAATTTTATTATTAAATAAGAATAAAAAATTGGTTGGGCTTAAAAATGTATTTTCTTAAGAGATATTTTTTATCGAATTTTTTTGCATAAATTATAAATTAAATTTCAACAAATATGTTTATTTATCTTGAATAATTAATTCCATATTTGTAATTAGGAAGTCCAAATATGTTATATAGGCACCTTTAATTTTTTTCAATATAAATATAAGTCATAATAAAATTTAGTACTACACTAAATGTATAATGGGTTACTTATATTTAAAAAATAAAAAACTGAGGACTATAAGGTAACCCTAAATATTTTTTTATATGAAATTCTTATTTCTTCTATAATAATACAAAATTTGAATAAATTATATTTTCATTCTCTATTTTTGTGATTTATTACATTATAATACTTTATATATAAAAAATAATACAACATAATTATTTTTGTTTTATTAACATTAAATTTATAAATTAGAGATAAAAAGAATATATGTTTTGTTATTAATATTAATATTAATGAGGATGATTTTCATTTAACATGGTGTTTTATTAATAATTTTTAAGGAAAAATAATTACATTAAATTATTATTCAATGCTGATAAAATATTTATTCGATTAATAAAAATATAAATTAAATGGCCTAATAATGGTAAATGTAAAAGGAATTAAATGAATTATTGAGCTATTTATATTTTTGTTGATAAAAATGATATATTATAGATAATCCAATTGATTATATTTGAATTAAATTTTTTTTCTTGTATTACTAATATCAAAATAAATAAACTATTCTAAAATTTACATTAATGTTGTTTTATAAGAATATTATATTATTATATGAATTAAAACTAAACAGATATCTATTTGAATTGTATAGGGTTTATTGGTTCAACCATTATTCAAATATGGGACAATGTACCTTTTATTGTTAATATATTAACCCCCTAATAGAAAAAACTATTTATATCTCAATAATTTTCTAAAAGGTTAAATTAGTGTTAAAATAAAACAAAAAGGGTATAAATATAATCTAAAATTGACCAAATGTTATTTAGTTATAGGATTTATATTAATAATCAATTTTTATTAAAATAACATCAGATTTAGTTCATTTTAATGAGAGAACTAATTGTTTATAATTTAATACTTTTAAAAATATTAATGGTGCATCTCCCCTCTCTTATAAAAAGGAACGTATTATAATATAATAAAAACAATCCAAAGCCATTAAGGCTTGAAAATACCTACCCACAAAAATTAATAATATATATCCTCACATCCATGTGTCTTTTTTATTATCTTAAACCATCAGTCTAATTCTTTTTCATTAAACCATAAGATGTTGTGAGAAGAAGATATATTGTTCTTAATGGATCAATTTTTATTTTTATCTCCTTATAACACCATAAATTTATTTTAAACCATTATAAAATAATAAAATAATATCTCCCAAATATTGAAACTAAATTTAAAAAACATTGTAACCTATGTCCACTTATTATTCCATCAAATGGAAATGGAACACATTGTTCTTGTGTATGGTAGAAAACCAACACACTAACTATTGTAATTATTTTTTATCACCTCCTTATAAATATAGTCGAAATAATGAATTTAATGAATATATATATATATATATTATATAAATTTAAAATATTTTATTTTTTAATATAATAAATCATTTAAAATCACACATTTTCATTCACTGAAATATGTAACACTGTGGGTGCGTACATGGGGGATACCGCATCCATAGAGGGATGTCATTCATTTCTCATCATCAAATCACATGGATTATATATATAATTGTTTTTAAATAAAATATATGTTATTAATGATATAATTACAATTAGTTTCTGATAAAATAAATCATACATTCATTTTATAATAATTTTTCACATATGTAAACATTACTTATGTGTATGTATGACCTATCCCCTCTATTATTTCATTATATTTCATTTTTTATAACCCTTATTCAGGGATTTTGTTAATAGTATAATTGATATATAAAAATAATTTTTATTTTTGGATTATTATTGTCTAGATGATGTAATAATTTACACTTTGACCATAGTCAAATTACAGATGTTATATTTGATATATGATCCAAATATGGTCAAAACATCCAACAGGAATTTATGTGATTAATTAATTATATATATAATGGTCTTAAATAAAATTAATACGAAAATTATATTTTTAATACATCCTAATTACATTATTTATTAATATAAATCCTTTATATAGAAAAATAATAATAATACATGATGATTTAAAATCAAGTTGAGGGGGATACTTTTAGAAAAATCGTCTTTTAAATTTTCCATTCAAACTAATATTCAACTATACCCATACTTTTTTTAAAAATAATTTTGATTTTTATATGGAAATAAATGTTTTATAATTTTTGTTTTTTTATACTTTAAAAAAAATTATATGGATTTAAAAATACTTCATTTTATGTATTTTATACATACTATTTTAAATTGCATTACAAATTACAAGATGAATGTTCTAGTTCAACCTATATTGAGACCAATCATTTGACCACTGCCATAGTAGCCATTTATTATTTTAAATACATTATACAAATCCATATTTTTATAAATGAAATAAACTATTTTCCATTATTCTTATTATTTTATTTTTTAAAAATTGGAATTTAATGAAATTGATATATCATTAACTAAGAATGATTTCTTATAGGTGTAGAAAATATTTTTACTATTAATTTTTTTCGATGTTATAATTATTTTATTATTTTGTGTCATCATTAATGAAGAGGGTTGGTTAAAATAAAAACAATGGATGTTTGGTTTTATGTGTCCTACCAGTGAATTTGGTATGATTTATGTTTCATGCTCACCGTAATGGTTATTCCAAGAGTATCCATGATTGTTATTCAGAGTATAACAATGAAGGTTATTCCATGTAAAATCATGAGGGTTATTTCCTTTACAACTGTAATGGTTAATCCATATATAAGAATTATATGAAAATGGTTTCCCTGAATATGGGTATGATTTATATATGATTTAAATTGGTTTTACAAAAATGATGTGATTTATCATATTAGGCTAATGAGTTTATATTTAATGAAAAATATTTTTTACTTTATTTTGATGGAATGTATAACTTTTTGTAATAGTTTCTATGTAATTTCTCAGAATTCAATGGAATATTTTTATTTTTCCAATATGTATCATTATTAAAAAAATTATAAATGTAATTAGAAAGAGAATTTCATTTCTATGGTCTAATTTTATTTTTATAATGATATTTTAGAAAAGAAAATGTTGATACAAAACCATGGAAAAATATATTTCACTGTTTTTTTAATGTCCCATATTGGGCACATTTTCATCATTCATTATTTTAAAAAAATTTCAATATTTTTTAAAAATTATTAGGGAAAAGAATGAGTTCATGGTGAAAATTATGAAAATATGTCTACTAAAGAAATAATTTTATCTAGTTTTTTTGGGGATAAATAGATCCTATGGGGATAATTACACATTCTCAATTAATACATAATTAGTTAAGAATGATGGAATAGTTTTCTAAATATGTAATGATACAACATCTTATAGAATCAATTAAAATGCATTCTTGTTTATAGATATAAGAATACATATCGTTAATAGTGGTTATTATATTTGATGTTGAATCTTTAAAGGTGAAATGGTGTTATATCCCTTCATTGGAAGATCATTAATGTTTTAGACATTGGAATATTATGCTTGACACATCATCATTTGTAAATAGATAATATTAATGTGTAAACTGTAACATATAATGGGGTAATAGTCTAGAAATTTAAATAGATCTAAAGTAATATATTTTTGATAATCTGGTAATTTTATTTTTCAATCATCATGGATCTTTCCATATACAAGAAAGACTCACTTATATAGAAGTGTTATTTCCTAGTCTTATACTAGTGGATGTGATTATATGTTGTTTATTTTAGAGTGTTTTTTCACTTGCATGCCTGGTTTTTGAAAATCATTAGTAGTTAGTTTATAATGGAAGGATAGTTCACACATTAGACATAATAGAATATTTCATCTAACATTATCTATAGTATTAGGTATAATGAATATAATTTAAATTGTATTAACATTATAATTATTATATTATTTTAATGAAATAATGACCATTTATCTTATAATATAATATTTTTTTATAATCCATTAAGGTAGATTAATGTTTTTTAATCAGATTCTTTATACTCCTTTGTAACTCGTACCATAGTCATGGCTCTAGGAATATATTACAATGACATTCAGTGTTGTTAGTGTTTAATATGGTAATTGGTTCTTATAATAATATTATTGTGTGGTGTTAAGGATTTAAAATACTAATTGGTCATTTTGGTTTGGTTAGGTATCTACTCATGCTTCAGTTAAATCTATATAATTTCATTCATTACATGTATTATAACTATTCATTGTGTTACATAATTTATTACTTCTAGAATAAAATTGAATTATTTTAATTGATTTTTGATTACTTATTATTAATTGTAATGAATGATCATAAGATTGTTCTTTGGTGTATATTTCCCTTACAATGTTAGTTTTCAATGAGGTTTTTTGGAATGGTGATGATTTAGGAGAATTTACATCGATGTTTTTAGGATTTACATGATATATTCCTAGAAGTGATTGTAGACCTAACCCCTCAATGTGATATCATGTAATATATATTATTTAAATGTGATACACCAATGATATAAAAATATTATAATTATATATAACCTTCTTAGTGGAGATTGATATTGTATATCATCAATAATCTATTTCAAAATTGTTCATGGAAGCATAATTTTTTCTCATTGTGGTTTGTGTTTTTTCAATCTTGATTTGTATAGGATATCATAGGTTAATCCTAGAGAAAATAAAGAACCATTATTCCTTATAAAGGATAAATTATTTTTTAAAGTAAATATAGTAGATAAAGTTTCTTTTTGAAAGATCATTTTCATTTTGGAAACTATTAGATGATGGTGGAAGAAGTTATCTCAATTGTTTTTTTAGGTTTCATTATGTGATAATAGAATTAATTGTTGTTATATTTTATTTGATGAATGGCCTATTTTATTTCATAGTATTAGTAAAATTAATGTTCCACTTTTTGTGTTTTATATTATGTTCATATCGATCAATGGAATCACTATGTACTTGTGGGTAGTAAGAAATCCCACTAAATATGAGAGTTTTATTTTTTTGACAATTTAATGATATAAACTCTATATTATTCAATTATTTTTCATGTTATTTTATGAGATAAATTTTTTTATTGTATGGATGTGTCTCAACTAATAGAGGAATTTGATCCAATAAATTTTATGAATATTTTTCCTTAGTAGGTTCACTAAAATTAGGTAATGATTTTTATCTCCCCTGGTCTTGTAGGTTATCACTTGAGGTTATTTTGGGTTTTTTGGATTATAGACCATTTAATAGCATTAAATAAGAAAAAAAAAATCTACAATAGGAACTAACCATTTTATTGGGTATTTTTAAAAATTGAAGGAGAATTCTTTCAATTCTCTTATTGTTAACGTGTGACTTGAATGTTTAACGTTAAATGTTTTTTGTTATACTTATTAACGATGATTCACTTTTCATCAATGAGTCTTTTTGTATGATCTATTATCGTTCATTGAACATATATCATAATCAGTATAATAATTCCACTAATGATCATGTGTATCTATTTGAAGAATTTTCTTGGATTTTTTAGGAATTACCTCAATAGAGATCTCTTTATGAACATACTATTTTTCAAGGTACAATGAAACATCATCTACTAGTATGATTTAAATTTTCATTATTAGTAGTTAATCAAGCTCCTACAAGACCACGAAAATAGGGACCCTCTATACAGATTGGAAATTAACGGGGTTCCTGACATGCTAAGTATAAAGTAAAATATAGATGGTGGTCATAAGTCTCGATATTATTAAAGAGATCTAAGGGATCTCATAGGATTTTATAATGATGAAGAAGAGGTGACTGGAAGATGATATATGTATTAAATGATCATAAAGTCATCCTAAATATAAAATTACTTATAGTAAATGTCATAGATCATGAGTTATAGGTTTGATGTTTACTCTTCATCTATAGGGATTATCCAAGGTTGGGGACTGAGCATAAAAAACGCCAAGTTATATTTAAATGTAATTTATTCAATTCAATGGGTGAAAATGATATGATTATTCTTCAGTATCATAAATCACTCCAATAATTCAATCTTTTTATTCAAGTATATATAATTATTTTTGGTGTTAGTGTTCATTAAATAAAATCCAAAAGAATATTGTTGGGTTAGGGTCTTCTTTCATGGTCTACCAATAATTAGATACTATGAATATTTTTCCTTGTACTTTTATATACCCCTTAATATTACAAAATTTATTTTTTGAGATATTTATATGGATTAAATTACTATTTTTCCTTAATAATGTTAAAAAATGATTTCATTTTGGTTATTTTTGATATATTGATGATGTTATCAAATTTCATAATGGTGTTGGTGTTGAACCTAATAGATTCATGGAAAAATATGTATTGAATAAATTTTGAATTTTACCAAAGTATCATGGATGGTAATTAATATTTTGAGATCCATTTTACTTTTGACTATGTGTAGCTCATTTTCATATATTTTGAACACATTTTCCCACCTCAATGAATTTTCCCATAGATATATGGTTAGATGGTGTAGAATATTTAGAAACTGGAAGAATTTTTTGGTGAATTTGATTGGTATTTTTAGGGTTCATGGATTACATAAATTACCATGGATGAATGTATATAATAATATAGATTTAATTCATACATTTTTATGGATATGTTTGAGGGGTTTTACAAGAGGCCATGTAAATCTCAATTTTACTAGACTAGTGTCAGTTAGTCAACTATCATTTCTTTAAATTTTTCACAGTGAATAAAAAATGGTTTATCTAATTTAGGAGAGGATGAAGGTCGCACCTTACTATCATAAGTCTTATAATGACTTCTTCAGTAGTCCACTATTATTTCTGTATGAAGGTACTATGTTATTAATGGTTTATCAACATCATGGAAATTATGGGTTCAGTCATTTGAAAATGTTAACTCACTGAATTATTATTCTCTTTGAGTTTTTCCAGTGTCTATGTATGTTAGTGTATATGTTGGTGATCCACCCAATTAAAAAATTATATCCATGATGTATTACTCATGTCAAAAATTCATCTATAAATTCATGATTAATAAAATTATGTTCACATTAGGGATATATATATATATTAAGGAGTATGTGAATTTAATGTTGTATATGGTGAATATTATGGACATCTAGAAGATGGTTTTTGTGAGTACATAATATCATATTTTTTCTAGTTTAATAATAGTATAAAGGATGTGTATACATAAAAATATTACGTGATAATGTGTGTCAATCATATCAAATAGATTTTTTCACTAATTTATTCTCATTTTGAAATACTGTTACATCACTCGTGTGACTGATTTTATTTATCCCTTGTGTTATGATTAATATTTCATCATGGATTGATAATTGTTTAAGAATAATATATTAGGGTCTTAAAATTTGTTTATATTTTTTTCTTTTCTAGGTATCTGGGATTGATTCTAAATGATTATGGCTATTTTTTACATATCTAATATATAAATATAAATTTTCAGAGACCATTTTATTTAATTATTTAGTAATTTGTATTTAGGATAAGTGTTTTATGGGTGATTTAGACCAATAAGAGGAGTCATATATAAATTACCAAGGGAAAGAGATGTTTTGACCATTTAAATATGTATTGGAATGTGTTTAGTTTCAAGTAGAAGAGGGAATTATGTAGTTTTCTGAATTTTATTTTTGTTCGATAATTTTTTTTTCAGAGTATGATTTATGTCATGGGGTTACATAATGAGTTTTTCATATAATTCTTTTCAAGAGTGGATATATGATTACACTATGATTAGTTTTATTATAATGTGATGAGTTTTTGGTTAGTAATTTTTATTTTTTTGTACAATATAAAATGGTTTTAAAATATAGTTCATGACTATGATTTACTTGGTTTAGGGTGGGTGATTTTTAATTTCAATGTGATTACTATGGATTAAAGGGTTGTGGTCATGTAGGCCTAGTGAAATGTAAATCAGTATTGGTTACTTATTAATTAAATTTCATAACAATGTGATATTTAATGATTAATTTACTGATTCGTGGTTTTGTAAAATATTATAGTTTTACCCTTCCAAATATGGACTGATTTTATGTTTCCTAGATACTAATATATATTTTGGATTCATACAATACAATTTTCTATTTAACTATCATTATATAAGAAATAGGTATACAAGTAGTGTATTTTTTCCTTTAGGTATTATTTTGTGGATGTTTGATCATTAGCTCTATATAATCAAGATCCATTATAATGATGTGACATTCTCTTTAACTTCATGTAGTATCATATTTTTCATTTTCGAATGAGAGATAATTTTGATAACTGGTTATTTTCTTGGGATGATATATTATTTTTTCATTATATCCTGATGTAATTATGTGTTTTTGTGGTTTTTAATTTATTTTGTGAGTCATGATCACCAAGTATTCAATATTATGTCTTCATGTTATTCAATGCCTCGATTATGGTAGGGGAATTGTAAATTCTTCGAAATAAAATATCTATGGAAGTTAAATTATGAGATTTAGTTATTAAATAGCTTATATGAAATAAAATATTGATAATAATGATATCATTATGGGAAAATTAAATAGAATATGTGGTTATTATTTTCATTATAAGATTTCAATGTATTCATTGTAATTATTTCATTATTTTTAGTTGTTTATTTCTATTAGTTTCATGATTACTTCTATAATTTATTAACCTTTCACCATTCATAATTTGATAGTAATATACTTTTTATTTATAAATGTTGGAATATAAATTAATAAATATAATTCACTTGTTTATTCATAAAGAGTTTATTGAGAATGTGATTATGAAACATTATTATTTATTATAAATATTTACAACGGATATGGGTTACTATTTATTTCAATTTTTTGACTATTTTTAAATTTTGGTTTATTTTAGGGGTTTCTTTTGGGATTATAATGTCATGGTGGTTTGGAATAGTATATTTGGGATTGATATAATGCTTTTTTTTGGAAGTAGTTGAATTTATCTGCACTCTGTTGGTTGGGATACTCATTATGTGATGTGGTATGGTTTGGTTGTTGTTTATATTTCTTTAATGGCACAAATATATGGTATGAAAAAAAATAAATTAAAAAAGATATATTAAATATAGAATCTTGATGTTGGTATGACTATGATAAATACCACTATTGGTTAAAATTTATAGACAAATTCAATCAAAGGTGAATGTTTTGATGAATGTGATAACATTGGAAATAAAAATGACGTTAAATGGGAAAGTGGTGGTATTAATGAATATAATTAATTTTGATTATTGAGATTAGTATTTAAAAATCTTATTTTTTATAATTATGTTTTAAAAAATGGATATCGAGTGGTAGTGTAGTATATTTATATTTTTTGATTTCCTTAAAACTATGTGTTAGTGTATGGTAGTGGTCGTGATGTTATTTATTATTTAGTAGTGGGGTTTTCTTATGTATAAATTTAGGATGGGATTCATGCTATATTTTATCTCTTGTATTTCTATAGTTCTCTTTTCCATTCGACACCCAGGTTAGGTAACATTTCTAACTCCCATATGATTTTGGTTCTTTATTTTCCAAAAATATCTAGGATATAGAGAGAATGGATGGTTGACTACAAAACATTTAATTAAATATATTATATATGAATAATTATTATGCTAATATGATGTTATTATTAATGGTATTTGATAAATATAGGTTGTTATGTTCATCTGTTTTGGTTTTGTTATATATTCATGGTTGGAGATGCTGATGAAAGGAGGAGGGCATGTACTGTATGTAACTCATGTTTATTTTTTCCTACAAATTTGAGTTTTTTGATGTGTTATTATTACCTAGATTTATATTATAAGGATGTTATAAATGATATCTTGTTTTTTAACCTCCATATAGTTGTGTACATATGATAGTTGTATGATGTGGCTCTGTGGATTTGTATAAATATGATCACGGAGGGGATTC
Organism: Viscum album; assembly: GCA_963277665.1. Taxonomy (NCBI): domain Eukaryota; kingdom Viridiplantae; phylum Streptophyta; class Magnoliopsida; order Santalales; family Viscaceae; genus Viscum; species Viscum album. Next base: position 1,207,722,801 of record OY728140.1, read on the forward strand.
AAGTACCCCATCATATATAGTTAGGGATGGATGGTGACTATAGTAGTGGGGATGAGTTTCTATATTACATTATTTTTATATTCGTATGATATTATATTACTTCTATTTTTAAATAAAATTCCAGATATAGTGAGGTTTGGAGAAATTGACCTATAAAAGGTGATAAATTATGTCAAATATTTTTTCCATAGGAATCTTATTGCTTCTCCATTATTCTAGCATGTAATTTGGTGGTGGATACTAAATACTACACATACATGTACACCCCTATATAAATATTTTGTCTATTTCTGTTTGTGTTTGTGTGTTTATTGGTTTCCATGTGGGATTTAATGATCATTCTTGATCCTACTATCTCATGATGATCATTGGTGTTCTCAAAATCACATATATAGGAGATGTATTTTGATATTCAATTGTTGATAGTTTTTATAAAGATACGTGAATTTTTGATTCAGTGATATATGATGTTGATTTATGGTTATTTATTATGTAGTTTTTGTAATATTTTTAATTCATACCATATTCTTGATTTTATATGATTAGTTATAATCAGTAATCTGTGGGCTATTATTGGTATGCTTCAAGTTTCACTCATTTCGTCATTGGTGGCCCTCTATGGGAGCTATTGGTGATTGTTATGATATATTTTACCTTTCCAAAAAGAATAAAAAAACACCCACATAAAAAGTATATATTTAATGTTACTAAATGTTACAAAATTATAAGAATAATTTATTTCCAATATGTACCAAATAAGATATTATATTGAAAGGAAATTCCATGAATAACATATTTTTGTATCCTAAAAATATTCAATAAATTAATCATGAACATGAGATGTAAATGTCAAAAAACACAAAAGTCTATAAGAATTATGTCAAAATATAATCCATGAATAGGTGAAGGATTATTCAGCACATATTAATAATCATAGAATGGAGGAGGGTATAATTAACTATAATCACATATCATATCGTAGATAGTTTATCATAATCCTCGGTCAATACCTTATTGATATCAAATAATATTCCATTTTTAGTATAATGATGCATTGACAATTATGTAACCTAACCAAGTCAGGCTTTAATTTATTTATAAAATAATAATGCATTTGTGTTTTTTACTTTTTAATTAGAATAAGACAGAGGATATAAATTAATCCTTCATTCATTGAATTAGCCATTTAAAATTTTATGGACCCCTTATAATGACCCCATCGTGGTGTATGTCATGAATGTAAACATATGTTATCCAAATTGATAACTTAATGTCATTTATTTTATTTTAGTAGGAAAATATGTATTATATGACATATATTTACATTGTAAAAGAACATATATTGGGATCCTCTCATCAATTCATCAAACATGTTAATGATTTTCTCCCAGATTTTTTCAAAGTGGTAAATCCATTAGCATCAAAACTCTACTAAATATTTTATTTTTCCTAAAATTCTTTTATTACCTCATTAGAATTATATGGAATTGTTATTTGAAACAAATCCTATACGAATCAATAGTTGAATCAATTTTTCAAAAATTAATGAAATTATATAATTTTATCGATGTATATCATAGAAAATTATTATATTTTTTATAAATATTATATTTCAAAGAAGTATTAATGAAGATTACATTGTTGATGTAATAGTATATGAAGATCAATTTTTAAATTAAATAGAAAAAATTGATATTTTATTCTTCAATAAATATTCAAATCAAAATCAAGTCATGACCATTTCATATATAGATATGGAAATAAAATTCAACCACCTTTTTTGGATCCATTAATAACAAAAATATCTTAATAAAGTTGTTCATTGTAATTTATATTAATATATTAACTGATCACAAGAAAAATGAAATCAGAATAATGTTTATACTGTAGTTTAATGGCACCCATAGTTGATTATTTATTTTTGGTTAATATTTTCCAATTAAAAGGTATTTGTTAAATATTTTTATCTCTAGAATGCCTTCTTTGTGGAATATAATAATAACATTATTTAATATATGAATTATTGGATAATGGGAACTTCCTTGAGTTTAAAAATCCTAATTTTGTTTCTTTATCAATCAATCATGGGATTCCCTTATGATTATATAAATCCATAATTCCACCCCAATAAATCATTATAAAATAAAATGACATTGATAAATAAAAAAATTACTAAAATATATCTTACCATTGATATGAACCACAAATTTTATAAAAAATAATGTGGATTTAAAGACTGAAATTTTGATAATTTATTGTTTTTTAAATTCACATGGGATATTTTGATATCCTATTTGATGATTATATCAATAGGGAGGGATCCAAATATGTTCAGAAAATTATGATGAATAATTATAATGTTGATTAGAAGAATCTAGGAAAATTGAAAGAAGTTATATCATTTTGAGTGAAATTAGGAAATATTCATATGTTTAACCTAGAAATCAGGGAATATAGTATAGTAATAATTATCCAATAGTTGAACAATTGTATTTTGGATGTTTTTAAGATTTTGAGTAATGCTGTAGAAGAAGGAAAATATTTACTCAACAAAAATTTGTATTTTTTGTTATTTTACTATGGCTAAAAGAATTATTGATTCATAATGAATCATACCACCCCATAATGGACCTAGAAAATATAAAAAAATGAGTTATTTTAGAATCATTCAAGGTTATTTATGATTAATAGAAAAATAATGTAACTCCCTATGAATTTAAAATTATAAAATGTTAATCAAAAGGTATGTTATAAAACAAAATGTATATAATTTCCCTATAAAATAGATAATATTTATTATTTCATTATAAATAAGGACAAATTTTTTATTAATATGATTTTCTTCATCGTGATTAAATTTTATTAAAAAGATTTTTTATGGATTTTTTCGCAAATTTTTTAATTAGTTTTTTCTTTTTTTAAAATAATTTTTCAGATATAGTAAATTTCTATGTATATCAATATTTAATTTTTCGGTTAACCTCATTTCATTGGGGTTCTCCATAAAAATTAATCCTTAATGGATAATTATTGTTCAAATCTAGAGTGATTTACTAAGAGAAATGTACTAAATTTCTGATTTGTAATTCTTTTTTAATTTTCTGAGACTTATTTTGAATATGATGAATGAAATTAAGAGGTATTTTCAGTGATATTGGAAGGATTTTGAGGTGGTTCAAGAACCTTTTCTAGAATTTCAGATGAAATATGTCAATAAGGAATTTACTTGATGTGTAAGTGCATTATTTGATTTATAGCATTCTTTGGGAAGATGTTTTAAAAAGAGTACAGGATTTGATCATGATAAACGTGTGACTAATTTACATGTATTATATCCAAATTAAACTACATCTAAATTTTGGGTAGGTTTTAATTAATCTTAAGATATAGTTTTTTTTATAACATTTATATAAGGAATAAACAAAGTGAAAAAGGGTTACACTCTATGTGTTTATAGGATCCAATGTGATTTATTGGAAATATGTATTATTATTCATTCCATTTTCTTCCACCATATCATCTATCTAATCCTAAGGTTTTCATTAAAGTTTTTTATATTTATATCCCTTCAACATGTCCCTTTCTAGAAATTGATCTCCAGCGAGTCACCTTACACAGGTTTCTCTTTTTCTTATGTAGTTCCACATAGTGGTGGAAAAATATTTTTGATATAATTTTTTTTATAGTTAATCAATATATTTTTTGATCTAGGACTCTTATTGTGTTTTTAAATTCCATATTTATGTGTAACCTATTACATGAATTAAGTACTTAATGGTTTAAGATAGGTGGTATAAAACCTAATGTTATGGTGTATTTATTTGTTGAGGTTTTTTGATAATTCAAATTACACTGACAATAAATTTTCATTTATTAAATTAAATGATTAATTTTGTTAAATAATGGATTAAATTCTTCCTTGAATCCCATTACATTAAATTTTTATACCACCCAGGTTACTGATAAATTTTGGGAGAGAAAATCATTTTTATATAAATTTTATAATGAGTTTGAGTTTTTTTGGATGATATGATAACACATTTGTTTAAATGATATAGATTGAAATGGTGATTGATTTTGTTTATAAAAATGGATAGAGATTAATTGATCTATAAATTAATGCATTATTGAAATACATATGGAAATATCCATAATTAACCATTGGGGCATTAGATATGATATTGTGAAATAATAATTTGTGTGACATGGGTTGAGTTAAATTGTTAAATTGTTATCTAAAGGGAATGGACTAGTGTGATGTGGAAGTGATTATATTAAAGGCTTGGCCTAATGTTGTTCTGAAGTTATTAGATAGAATGTTTTGAACCAATGCTAAAATGCGTATACAAAGGGTTATGCCCAATGTTACTAAATGCTTCTACATTGTGATGTGAATTGTGATTTTGAAATTCTTGTGTATCCGATACAAAATAGTTGACTATCAAATACTTATATATAGGTATTTTCATAGAGGATAGAATTATTATACCGATTTATTCTCCTTGTAATGTGATAATTACTTGGTTAATGGTTGTGGATGGCGTGGTTTTGTTACAATATCCTACACATTATCATTTTTTCCAGAGATTTTTTATTATTGTATTATATTAATTGATTCACTAACTCTCCTATTTTTTGTTCTATTTCATGAACTTATTATAAGACTGGTTATTTTGGACATAGTAGTGTAGACCTTCTGAGTATTACTCATAGATTGTACAGGCCATTGTTGGGTACACATGTAGAGTACATGAATATTGGTTTGAATAAGGTAAAGGGATCTTATTGCTGATTCTTTCTTAGTATATGGGTTGTAGTTTGGAGAAGGTACTGACATGGTGTTTCAAACTGGGGACATCTGATTTTATTTTTGGGAAACTAATTATATCTATCTTATTTTTTTAGTTTTATATTTAGAGGCATTCCATCATATCATTGCATGGTTCTCTATTATTTTTGTTGTATATGGTTATTACATTTACATTCCAATTGGATGTTATTATACTTCAACATTATTTCTTACATTGATTTTTTTTATTTACACAGTATTGTAACTTTTAAATTGGTGGTGTAGTGTCCCCACTATATTCATCCCTCCCCCTAGGAAATCTAAGAAGCACTATCGTATGGGGAGTCTCTCTTGAGGTTTTGTAACTATCCTGATTTGTCTACATGAGAGTTTGTTTCATCAGATGACATTAAAACGTGGAATCAATTGTTTAAGAATTTATTTCATGTTTATATAGTATTTTGGAAAAGGTATATTTTTTACATGCATGATTTTGTACTTATTAAAAATCTTCTTTATAGGAGTAGCTGACTAATGAATGGGTAAAATCATAGTTCCTAATGATGGGATAACAATTCATGATGTTCACTTGTCACAATTGGTATTATTTCACCTTGGGAAATCCACATGTTATGTGTTGTTATTTTTCTTGATATTTATACTCAAGACCTTATAAGGCATTATATGACTCTGTATGTATCATGATAATCACATTGGGATATATCCTGACACGAATTATTCAATATAGAACATATTTATTGAATGTGATATACTTTCCAATGTGTAATATGAAGGATATGAAATTTATATCAAATAAATGAAAAAAATGAATTATTACGTCATTCTACAACACATTTAGTCCATGTTTAGAAAAAACATGAAGTATTGGTTCTATATTTTTGTCACCAGATGAGGTTGACCATGTTTCTATCAACTGGTCTTTGTAGTGTTTTTGTCTATAAGAGAAAATTCCATTTCCTCGTAATTTAATTGAGGGTCAATAATGTAACAATTGTAATTTTCCAAATGTATTTTAGTTAGAGATTCTAGTAGATACTAAGAATTTTATGGATGTTTAGCTTCATGAGATCTTCATATGGGTCATGTAAACCATCGAATGGGATATTTTTTACACTGTTCCTCTGATATATAAGAAACACTATATATTCATCTATATAATCTTACTACACTCATTGTGGAAGGTTTCTCCAAGGCATGTTATTTCTAGATCAATTCATCCTAGATTATCATCAATAATTTCAAGACAACAATATATATGAGGGTGATGCTCAATTTGTAAGAGATTCATATAACTTGTAGAAATTAGTGGGTTATTATATAAAAATTTCACTTGATTGAGGAATTATCTACGAAGGAATTTTCAGTGTTGTGTGTATTAATATTTTATCCAATGATTTTTATAGATGGGTGGGCTCTTAAGTTCATGCATCATACCTATTAGGGCGTGAAAGTTGTATACTATGTTGGAAGTTTCAAAAAATTTAAGTACATTTTCTAATATTTGGTTTTTGACGATATATTTATGGTGATATGTTTTCAGGATATTCTTTATTATGATATCAGGTAATATGTATACATTTTTCACTTTAGTAGAATATCAGATTTGTAGAATAATGAACTTTTCATCAAATGGAATCTGAGAGAGGACCTCAGTAGATATGAAGTTAATTTATCTAGAAGAAGTTGTAGAAATTCTTATGGTAGAAAATGAGATTTCATGAATGTTTTCTCAAAGGAAACATTGGGAAGAGTAGTTGGGGAAGTGGGAAGCCATATTAGCAAAATTTTCCACTGAAGTTCTAATAATTTGGATATTTAGGCCATATAGGGAATCTGTGTTAATAACCTGCTTTATATTTTCATGATTTTGGTCATCTAAGTCAACTTTAGATGATTTAAAAGAAATTCTCATATAATATTAGAAGAAGGGGATCCGAGAAGAAAATATTGTCTTTGATGGACTCAGCCACCCTTTAGTATATAGGTAAATGGAATTCCACATGACATTCTGTTCAAGGAAAGGGACATGTTACCCTAGTGTAGGTGCAACAATACCAATTAGAGGGAATGGAAGAAGAGAGTCAAAATAGAACCTACAATAGATGGTCTAGAAAGTTTATCATTAATCAGTCTACTCCAGGTAGTGATGATGTAGGAAACTCTATAATGAAATGTAATATTTTGGTGGCATCACCACTTTACTACATTTTATAATAAAGAAGAATTTCATTCAATTTTAACTACACTTTCTGAAAATTATTTATTTTCATTTTTGGAAATCAAGGATAGTGTTTTGAAAATTCATACACTATTATGAGTGCACCTGGATTATTGAAAAATTTATAGGTAATATTTTCTAGATATTGGAGGTTATCATTTCTTTTGGGAATTTTTTGATCCAGAAATGAATGATTTATAGTGAATTATTGGTATGGATTGGATAGTTATACATCAGAAACAAATCAAATATTTCCATAGGAGAGTTTCCTTTCTATCTCTATAAATAGATAGGTGTCCTCATTAGGGTGAGTGAGACCTTTTGGAAGGTTTTATGTGACTAATTATCTGTTTCTGGGATTGTCTCATGGATCAGATAGAAATCCTAGTTCTAGATGATGGTGTAGTGCATCATGACTGTTATCATCCAAAGGTGGACCACTTTATAGGATATTTTCCTTGAATATTTTTATGTCATCCTACTCGAGTGAGAGATAATGTTCATCATTTAGTTAGTGTTTAGAGAAGATATTTTTCTATCCATCCATAGAAGATGACTCCAGAACAACTTCAAGTGTTGAATGATCAATTTGATGATCACGAAGCTAAAGGTTTGATTCAACATACTATATATTCATGGGGTTCTCTAGTTAATGTATCTAATAAAACTGATGGGAATATTCATTTATGTAAGGATTATTTGAGATTAAACCAGATTAGAGTGAAAAACTATTATATGCATCCGCACAATGATGAACTCTTCGATTAGTTGAGAGGTGCTCTGATCTTCTACATGATTGATTTGTGATCATGATACCCGCAATTTAGCATGATTGACTCACACATAGCTTTATGTTTATTTCAGAGTATGAATGGATTGTACGGGTTCATTGGAATTCCATTATGTTTGATTAATGCATTGACATTATTCAATGATTTGATGAATTTGACCATTCGTCCTTTTTGTATCATTTTTTGGTTGTTTTTGTTAAAATAAATATTAGTGTTTATCATGTCTAAATATGATCATACCCAAAATCATGAAATCCCAAAGATTACATTGAGAGACAATATTTTTTATGCAGTGATATCCAAATTCTGTTACTAGATTGATAAAGTGAACTTCTTGGTCAATGTCCTCTTAGTGGATAGAGTGTCATTAAATCCAAATAAAATTGTAGATATGGTATATTCAGAGTTTCATAAGGATGAATTATATATTCATATTTTTCTCACATTTTTATGTTTTTGTATGTACTTTACTCCATACTTCTTCTATCTTACAACATCGATGTCTGGGGTGACCTATAAAGGGGTGAAGTCTGTTTTGTCAAATACCTGTGAGATATATTTCAAGAGATGAAAGGAATATTGACTTTTTCTCTTACCCTCACATTACTTATTCTAAGTAAATCATATACCATGTAACATGATGAATCTGAATATATACTCATAGCATTTATGAAGTATAATGATTGAGTGGTTTCTTATGGCTCTATGAAACTGAGACCACATGAGAGGAATTTCCTTACTCACAATATAGAGTTTTCAGTAGTGGAATATGCCCTGATATACAAGGGAAACTATATTTTTGGTGAGTGGCTTATGTATAACATGGAAAATAAGATCCCTTGGTACATATCTTATCAATATGGTCTGAACTATTGTGTAACACCCCAATACAGATCAATATATTTATTTATGAATAGATATATTTTATTTGATATCTTCCAAAGAAAGATGGGTATATAAAATATATTTAGTCACTAGTTTAACCAATAATTTGAAATAGAATTATAAAATTATAGAAAATTTATTATAAAATATAACTTCATTTTTTGAAATTCGAATAACAAAATTATCTTACAGTGGATTTTTGATATTTTTCTAAACAATTTAATTTTAAATAAATAGTTAAAATAATGAATTTTCATTTTAAAATAAATATTAATTTAAAAATATGGAAATGTTAAATTATATTTTAAATTCATTTTAAGGTAACGTTATTTATAATTTTAAATTAAATAATCGTATTTATTTAATTTCATTCAATTTTTTATTGAATTTAGATACACAAACAATGTAAAATTTTGAACGTTTTAATTTTAATAACCCACTCTCTTATCACATCTACGTGATTAATTATAAAATAAATTGAGTCAGTTTTATTGGATGAATGTTTTAAAATCGATTTCATATATTTATAAATCATAATATATGTTATCTTATAATTTTATATTATTTTTATAGAATAAATATTAGTCAAATATATACAATTAATTATAACGGTTGAGGTAAATTGAAATTACATAGTGGTTAAACATAGTATATAAGGTTTGAAAATGACCCAGAACAAGAATAAAACCAATTTTATTCACATATTTCAATAGTATCCCATCTATTATTGATAATGTACCGCTCTTAGGTCCTTATAACCTGAAAAAAAATTAATTAATTATGTCGATGAAATAAAAGTTCCCATATCATCCCATATAAAAAGGCCTCCCCTCCCCCCTCCACTTCACACCTTCAACCGATATTGGTCAATCAAATCCCTAAAAAATTAAATTCCTAATGTCCTTACCCTTATACTAGATTCATTTGTTTTGGTATAAATTCATTCCTTGATGGATTTAGTGCAAACCTGTGGAGAATACCCAAATATGAGTAAATGTTCTTCAACGAGCATCATTATTTTATTTATCTATCCACCTCCTACAATTATTTTCAAATAATTCTCATATAATAAATATACTATCATAAATATAAAATTATTTTTTTATGTTAAATTTATGACCTACAACCACATACACTTCTAATAAATGGGTTATGATATCATCATTCTTATATACGACGAACTACCACCTTACCAACAACATTCTTATGTTTTTTCATTACCACCTATCAAGAATGGGTCTAATGATGGATATTGTAACGAACTGACTCTTTGGAAAAGGTACGGTTCCTTTAAGATTTTTTAATGTGTGTGATGTTCTAAGGAAGGTCCGAGAAGTGTTCGGGGTTTTTTTGAAGCCCAAGAGTTTGAGAAATGGACTTCCAGACAAAGGCACACAGCATGCGCACGGCTTGCGCACAGTTTGGGTAAACCGTGTGTCCTTTGGTCTGGAAGTAGGGATGTGCACAGATTTTGCGCACGGTTTGGGTAAATCATCCGCCTAAGCCATGGGAACCTTTTTCCGGAGGTAGGGAAGTGCACATGGTTTGGTAAACCATGCGCCTAAACCGTGTGACCAGTCTTGGGAAAAAATTACCATTTTACCCTAAGTCTTATTTAAGTCTAAACCCATTTCATTCTTCCTCCTACGGAAAGAACTAGAGTAGAAGCCTCTTTGAGCTCTGAAACCCTCTTCTCACTCAATCTCTTGTGATTTCTTCCCCCGGTGTTTGTTCCTTCATCAGACAGAAGCATTGGAAGGGCCATGGTAAGGCTTACCTCACGCACCCCTTTCTCCTCGGAAAATTTTTCCTTCCATCTTTTTATTTTGATGCAGGCTCATATGCCATATTTTCAGGGCATTGGGCTGGAACTTAGATATCATCCAATATACTACAAATCTGAGTTTGATATCTGGAGAGGCTACACCCACAGCTCTAAGGTATGTGGTCAGGTGTTCTTTTTTTGGGTTTTCTCCATTTTGAGTAACTATCATCATGCCATGTTCTGTCTCTTTTCTAAACCCCTTATTTGTATTGACTGATTCATGTCTAAATGACCCATGTGGTATGAGATTTTGAATCCAACATTGTTTGTGTGTTTAGATTAGGTGTGGACCGGGATTGGTCAACCATAGGTGACATGCTTTGGGAATTGTCCCTTTTTCACCCTTGAACATTAAAGATTGGTCTTGAAAGCCATCTTCCATGTTAGGAAAATGGGATGGCTTAGTTAGAGGTTTTCCAGGATGAGATAGATTGATCCCCGTGAACGAATTGAAATGTAATTTTCCTTGAGATGATTGTTTTCCTTATAATGTGATTGGGAAATTCCATGCATTGTTAATGTGATGTGATATAAGATGCTTTGCCTTGTATATTGTGATGTGAATGGTTATGCTTTGCTGTGTTGACAAGATTATGACAACCCGTGTATGGGTGGGAGGCATTTCTACCCCATGCCAACTACAGTGATAGAGGATGAGAGGCATTTATACCTCGTGCCTATATAACCTTATGGGTGGGAGGGATTTCTACCCCACGCCAGCTATAGTACTTGTGGAAAAGAGGCATGTTTAACTCATGCCAGTGGTAACCTATATACCTCTGGTGTTTGTTCAGATTTCCAGCCATGAGCTAATGTAGGTAGACCCGCCAGGTGTCCTTCCAAAATCTAAGCGGGGGGGGGGGGGGGGGGGGTTGTTTATTTAATTTGTTTTACATACTTGCAGTATATTACTCATTGTTGCATGCGAAAACATTTTTGGATTGCACGTAGACATCATTGGTGGTGGCCTACTAAGACTTGTCTCACACCCTACCCCGGCAGCCTCCATGGCACCCATGTAGACTTCACTGACGTAGGTACTAGTAGGGGAAAGGCCCAGCTTCAGGTTATTGACTTATATACATTCTAGATGGCGATCCAGAGCAGAGGATCAATCTTTTCTAGAGATTATCGAGAACTATTTTTGTTCTTTTTGTATTAATTTATAGCATGCTTTCTATCTATCCCATTGTATCAGCATTCCATGCATCCATTTTGTACCAGACACTACCTATGTGGCTTTTGTATACTTATCTAGGTTTTCCTTACTTCTGTTGTTCGGTTTGTATGTTTCTCTATTTCTCCTGGTATCCATCAGTTGTGCTTCCAGTATCTATATTTATTTTATACTATACCTCTATGTACTCTGACATGGGGGTAAAATCACTCCACTGACATACCATTACACCCCCGCTGCTAGTAGGCAGCCACTGGCCTACCTGGAGACAAGCCAGGGGTTATGTGGCCAACCGGGCTCGGGTTGATGGGCAGCCGGGTCCGGGACGTTACAAAGTGGTATTAGAGGTTTCTTTCTTTCTTGATTTACTATTTGGCGATGACAGAATTGGAGACCAGGAATGCGTAGGGACTTAGTTATAAGTTGTTATTTGGTGTCGCGAACCCATGTATGAGGAAAAGACCTAGTTGCCTACTTAACGTTGTTAATGATTCTGCTATTTACTGTTGATATCATTTCACCGTTGGGTACTTCACATGTTTTGTGATGTTATTGAAATTTGTGATGTTGAAATTTGTATTTCGTGGTTTGACCCAATGAAACGAGGGATATGAATTTGAGCATGCATAACGATAGGCACAATATGATTAGGCCATGCATATTTCCATTACACGTTTAAATTTTCAGCGAGCATTGCATGTTGTTTATTTTCATGCCTTGCTAATATGTGTGCAACTGTGATAACATTTCATGTGTGTTTTGAATTGGGGACTGATGTGGTTTTGGTGGGTGTCACTCTTCGGTTAATAAGGTGTATAAGCACTTATAAATTGGAAAATGACATTCAAACTAAACCAAACATTTTCTTAACAGGAAATTTAAATGCTTGATTAGTGCTAGTAAGTGAGAAATGGCATCCAAGTGTGTTTCATCTTTTAGTTCATGAGTAGTATGGGCCCTTATGGGCTGGAAAATGCCATATCACCGGATTAAGATAATTTTTGACTAGTTGCAGGTTTTACTAGGTTATTTTTATGATTGTGGATAGGTGATCACAGGGGTTTGAAGGCATAGTACCTATCCTAGATTCTAGAGTTCAAACATTAATTTTGTTGGTTTATTCTTTTGAGATGTTCGTTTAGCATTGTAGCACTATGCCTCCGAGACGTCCTCGAGTCGTGCATGCTGAAGGCGATGACAATAACGTTCCTGAGGTGGCAGGCCTGGAGCCACAAGTTGATATTCCAATCAAGCCACCTATGGCTCCTCTTGATTATCCTGAGATGGGCGCCGATGCCAGGTTCCATGAGAACTTCTTGCGTATGACGCAGAGTATGCAAGGTCGAGTGGGACCTGCCCCGAGTATGGTAGAGTTGACCCGTGAGTTTCAGTCGCAGCATCCTCCAACATTTATGGGAGATGGTGGCCCACTTATTGTGGATTCCTGGTTGGAGGAAATTATGACCATGTTTGAGAACCTAGAGACACCTCCATAATGGAGGGTCAATCTCATAGGTTATATGCTTCGTGGTTCAGCCAGGAGGAGGTGGGATGGCATTACCCAGTCGGGACAACAGAGAGATATGATCTGGATTGATTTCCAGACTGTCTTCTATGATTATATTTTTCCCCATACTTTGAGGGCTGACAGAGCTAGGGAGTTTATGAATCATAAACAAGGAACCATGGAGGTTTTGGAATATTCATCGCGTTACATTGTGTTATAGCGTTTTACTACTACACTAGCTATTGATGATCTCACAACCGCTAGGAATTTTGAGGATGGGTTGTGTTATGTGATCTGGTTACAGGATAACGTGTTCTGGTTGACGATGGTTTCAGAGATTTTCAATCAGTCGCTGATAACAGGGAGGAACTTGAGTGAGGCGGACAACGTGAACCAGGGCGGTTTGGCACTGAATGGTTCTAATGGATCTTCTTTTGGAAAGAAGTGGTGTTTTGAGGACTCTCGTGGTGTTAGTGGTGGTCAGACCCTTTTTTCATGTGGAACTCTTATCTTTCACCCATGTAGGGTGCCAAGACATATGAAGAGGTAGTGTACGTGAAACCCAGTGGAATGTAAGGGTTGTGGTAGGTTGGGTCATCTACACCGCTTCTGCAGGACTTTTTCCCTAGGGTCCAGTGAGCAGGGATATTTACCTACTCAACGATCTGGAGCTGCATCGGTAGGATCATGTCTATCAGGCTGCTAGAATACCGCCGGTAGATCAGGTCGTGGCGGGAGTCTAGGAAGAGTTAAACAGGTGTATGACTCTCAACACCAGTAGGGTGGGTCTGCTCAAGGTAGCTAGGATATGACTCAAGGTCGTGGTGCTGGCCAGTTGTATGCAGTCGAGCCTATGCCGCAGGAGCAGTACGCCATTCCATGTATTGTACGAGGTATGATTCTAGTTTCCTCTATGTTAGTATATGCTTTGTTTGACATAGGTGCTTCTCACTCTTTTATATCAGAGGCGATTACAAGGGTCTTGGGCCTCGACGTTGAGTCGTATCATGGTATGTTCACGTTAGATACCCTGTTGGGTATCCATTCAGAGGGAATTCATCGCTGTCAGAATTTTCCCCTCGAGGTGGGCTGTTATCTTTTTGTGTGGAACCTGTATGTTTTGGATATGACAGGTTTTGATGTAAGAATTGGGATGTACTGGTTTGTTCGCTATAGAACCCGAATTGATTGCTATCGTTGGAGAGTGGAATTTATGTCACCGGAGGATGAAACGTATATGCATAAGGGAGAATGGGAACTCAGTGCGACACGAGCAGGATAGGAAAAACAGTGTTTAGGTGGTGTCATGGCACATGTTTCCAATCTGTATCTCGATGACCAAGGGTTAAAACCCTCGCTATATCCTCCCATGGTGGTGCTTTTCAGTGATGTCTTTTGTGATGATTTCTCTGGCCTACCTACAATTAGAGAGTTGGAATTTACTATTGAGCTTATAATAAGAACAACACTAGTGACCATTCCTCCTTACAGGATGTCACCTAAGGAACATCTGGAGCTCAAGAGTCAGTTGGAGGACCTGGAATAAAAATACTTTATATGTCCCAGTACTTCTCTTTTGGGATCAGTAGTCCTTTTTTGCAACGAAGGCAGATGGTACCCTTCGTCTCTGCATGGATTAACATAAGTTGAATCAGGTGACTATTAAGAATCAGTATCCTTTACCTCGACTTGATGACTTCTTCGATCAGCTCTGAGGAGCGAAGGTGTTTTCAAAGACGTATTTGAGGTTGTTCTATCACCAGGTGTGTGTTAGGACTTCGACCATCCCTCGCACAACATTTAAGAGCATGTATGGTCTTTATTAGTACCTAGTCATGTCGTTTGGGCATAAAAATGCACATGCAGTGTTTATGGATCTTATGAATCGGATTTTTTACCCTTACCTTGATTCTTTCGTGGTTGTATTAGTGGATGAAATCTTAGTATATTCACGCTCGAGACATGACCATGAAACCCATATTTAGATCGTGCTGAATACACTAAGAGGGCATCACCTTTATGTTATGATCAGTAAATTCCACTTTTGGATAGACAAAGTTCAATATTTGGGTCGCATTATTTCTCAGTCTAGAGTTTCAGTTGACCCTGAGAAGGTGAGTGTTGTAATTTACTTGTAGAAGCCCAAGAACATCTTTGATATCAAGAGTTTCTTGGGGAATTCTGGATATTATAGGCAGTTCATTCAATACTTTTCACGCCTAGATGCACCACTTATAGCTTTGACCAAAAAGGGGGTGAGGTTTGATTGGTCCGAACCTTGTGAAGTTGATTTTTAGGAAATGAAGGTCAGACTAACATCAGCACTGATACTGATCATGCCAGAGCCAGGCAAAGATTATATGGTCTTTTGTGATGCTTCAGGTATCAGGCTTGGAGATGTCTTGATGTAGGATGAGCGAGCCGTTGTGTATGGATCTCTTCAGTTAAAGGCTCGTGAATGGAATTATCTGACGCATGACCTTGAGCTCGCAACTGTTGTACATGCCTTACACTGTTGGAGACACTACTTTTTTGGAGAGAATTTTTTGGTATTCACTGACCACAAAAGCCTCAAATATATCTTCACTCAGTGGGATCTAAATATCAGGCAACGCAGGTGGGTCGAGTACCTAGAATCCATTTATTTCGAACTGGCCTACACTCATGGGAAAGGAAATTCAGTAGCTGATGTGATAAGTCGGAAAACTCAGTCGCAAGTGGTTTGGGAATCTAATGAGGAGTGGATGCTACTGGCCCTTTTTTCTGAGAAGCACGTTGAGGTTCAGGAGGGTTGGGATCAGACTTTTCTCTCAGCCTTAGCGGTGACATTTACTCTTTTGGAATGTTTTAGGGCTAGACAGTTGTCAGATCCAGAAGGCCTTGTTCTACGAGAAATTTTCACTGATGATGCCTCTATAGATTGGACTGTGGATGAGGGTGATACATTATTTTTTCATGGGCGTGTATGGGTCCCAGCAGACATTAGATGGGAGCTTATGAGGGATTTCCACACCTCAGCATGGGAAGTTCACCCATCCATGACCAAAATTTATTGTGAGTTGAGAAGAAAGTATTGGTGGCCTTGCATGAAATGGAAGATAGCTGGTTTTATCATGCATTGTTCAACATTTCAACAGGTGAAAGTGGAACATGAACATCTGACAGGGTTTTGGCTGCCGTTGTACATTCTGGAGTGGAAATGGGACGATGTTTCCATGGACTTTGTAACCAGATTACCCAGGTCACATCGTGGCAATGGTGCAGTATGGGTTATCATCGACCGTCATAAAAAGGTTGCACATTTATTACCTGTGCGGGAGACCTTCACGGATGATGACTTGGGAAGACTGTACGTCATGGAGATAGTGGGCCTTCATTGAGCACCTTGATCTGTTTTCTCGGACATAGAACCTCATTTTACATCTCGGTTCTGGCAGGGGTTATAGAAGGCCATGAGTACACATGTACTTTTGAGCACGACCAATCACCCGCATACAGACAGACAGACCGAGCTGACTATATAGGTACTAGAGGATATGTTACGTGTTTTTGTTCTCGATTTTGTAGGTCCATGGAAGAAACACATTCCTCTTATCATGTTCAGTTATAACAATAGCATCCAGGATACCATTGAGATGGCTCCCTATGAAGACTTATATGGTAGGCCTTGTCGCTCGCCTTTGTGTCGGGTTGAATCATGGGAGGTAGCTTTTCTAGGAGAACGTCTTGTGCAGGAGACTACGGAGCAGATACAGCTTTTTAGTAAGCATATGCTGAAAGCTTAGTCTAGACAGCAGTCCTATGCTAACAAGCACTGGAGACCTCTTGAGTTCGAGGTTGGGGACCGTGTTTTCTTGAAGGTCTCACCCAGGATGGTGCAGAGACATATACGGAAGTAGGTTAAGCTTTCACCGATGTTCTTAGGACCCTTTGAGGTGGTGAAGCAGATCAGACCCGTAGTTTACCAGCTTTCACTTCCGTAGATATACCAGGCCATGCATGATGTTTTTTAGGTATCTCAGCTATGCCGTTACATTTCAGATCTGACTCACATTTTTTATCCTAATGGGGTTGAACTAGACATTAATTCTTCCTTCGAGGAAAATATGATGTGAATAGTTGAACGGGGTGTGAAGACACTTAATGGATGGTACGTTCCTCTTGTACGAGTGTTGTGGAAGTACGATCGGGTACATGAAGATACCTGGGAGCGAGAGGCTGATATACATTCTCAATGACCAGTGATTTTCATTGATGACACCTCAGTACCCTTGGAAGGCCAACTCGGGGACAAGTTTTTTTAAGGAGGGGAGGTTATAACAACCAGACTCTTTGGAAATGGTATGGATCGTTTGTTTTTCTTTCAAACCATTCCTTTAAGCTAGTTTAATGTCTGTTAGGTTCTAAGGAAGGTCCGGGGAGTGTCTGGGGTTTGTTCGGAGCCCGAGAGTTTCTGAAATGGACTTGCAGACAAGGGCGCACGGCTTGTGCACGGCTTGCACATGGTTTGGGTAAACTGTGTGGCCTTTGGTCTTGAAGCAGGGAGGTGTGCACGGTTTGCGCACAATTTGGGTAAACAATACACCTAAGCCGTTAAAACCTTTTTCTGGGTGTAGGTAAGTGTAAACGGTTTGCGCACTGTTTGGTAAACCGTGAGCTTAAACCGTGTGACCAATCTTGAGAAAAAAATTACCATTTTACCCTAAATTCTATTTATGTCTATGACCAGTTCTTTCTTCGTCATGCGGACAGAACCAGAGGAGAAGCCTCTATGAGCTCCCAAACCCTCTTCTCACTCAATATCTTGTGGTTTCTTCCCCCAGTGTATGTTCCTTGATACGACGGAAGCATTGGAAGGGACAATGTAAGGTTTACCTCACGCACCCTTTCTCCTCGACAAATCGTTCATTTCATCTTGTTATTTTGATGCAGGCTCATATTCCCGATTTTCATAGCATTAGACTGGAACATAGATCTATTCCAATCTAATATGAATCTGAGGTTGATATCAAGAGAGGCTATGCCTACAGCTCTAATGTAGGTGGCTAGGTGATCTCTTTTTGGGTTTTCTCCATTTTGAGTAACTATCATCATGTCGTGTTCTGTCTCTTTTCTAAACCTTTATTTGTATTGATTGATTCATTTCTAAATGACCCATTTGGTATGAGATTTATGGATCCATCCTTTTTGGGTGTTTATATTAGTTGTGGACCGGGAATGGTCAACCACTGGTGATATACTTTTGGAATTAGCCCTTTTTCACCCTTGAACCTTAACGATAGGTATTGAAAGAAATTCTCCATGTTAGGAAAATGGGATGGCTTGGTTAGATGTTGGCTAGGATGAGATAGCCTAAACCCCGTGAATGAATTGAAATGTACTTTTCCTTGAGATTATTGTTTTCCTTATGATGTGATTGGGAAATGACATGCATTATTAATGTGATGTGATATTAGATGCTTTCCCTTATATATTGTGATGGGAATGGTTATGCTTTGCTGTGTTGACATGCTTGTGACAACCCATGTATGGGTGGGAGGCATTTCTACCCCACGCCAACAATAGTTATTGAGTACAAGAGGCATTTATACCTTGTTCATATATAAGCTTACGGGTGGGAGGCATTTCCACCCCACGCCAGCTACAATACAAGTGCACGAGAGGCATGTTTGCCTCGTTCCAGTGATAACCTATATACCTCTATTGTTCGTTCAGATTTCCTGCCATTATATGAATCAGGTAGACCAACCCGGTGTCCTTCCAGAACCTGAGCGGGAAGGTTGTTTATTTATTTTGTTTTACTTACATGTAGTATATAACTCATTGTTGCATGCGAACACCTTTTTGAATTACACTTAGACATCGTTGGTGGTGTCCTACTGAGACTTTTCTCACATCCTACACGGGCGGCCTCCATGGAACCCGTGTATACTTCACTACTGTAGGTACTAGCAGGGGAAAAGGCCAAGCATCAGGTTGTTGACTTATATACATTCTTACTAGAGATCTAGATCAGAGGATCGAGCTTGGCTAGAGATGATCGTGGACTATTTTTGTTCATTTTGTAATACTATATAGCTTGAATTCCATATTTCCCATTGTATCATCATGTCATGAATACATTTTTTATCCGACAATGCCTGTGTGGATTTTGTATACTTATCAGGGTTTTCCTTAGTTCCGTTTTTCGGTTTGTATGTTTCCCTATTTCTCCTGTTATCCATTGGTTGTGCTTCCGCTATCTATATTACTTTGCTATTATACTGATGTGTACTCTGACATGGGGGTACAGTCTCCCCACTAACTTACCATTACACCCCCACTGCTAGTCGGCAGCCCCTGGCCTACGGGGAGATGAGCCAAGGGTAATGTGGCGAACCGGGCTCGGGACTCGAGTTGATGGGTAGCCGGGTCCGGGACATCACATATATAAATTATATATATAATTATGATATCTATATAATTATTATACCTATGGAATCATAATTTCATATATATATTTATATATTCACCTTCAATTCCAAATGAGATTATATAACGTTGGAATTTTTTGTGCTGGACTACCCTCTTGCGAAGGGATGTTTTTCATTGTTCACTAACACTTCACATGGAACGTGGTAAAGATAATTTTAATTATTATATGAAATGTAAAGTAATAATTTTTTATATTAATGAAATATTTATCATTCTATAAAGATATATGTATATATCATTTTCATTATTTCTTTTTCACTCACTAAAAGGTAATAATAATGTTCATGTACATGTGGAATACCTCCTTCATGAAGCAAGGTGACACTCATATAATCACCCCACCAAATTAATTTTATATAAGAATAATTAAAGAATTAATATGATTATAATTTGATATATATTATTATATATATGATTCACCTCTATAATATGTGAACAAACTGGATCTTTACTGACAAAACACATATAAGAAAACAACGTATCTGACACCAAAATCACTGAAAACAGTGAGTGAGTAGTAATGGATAGGTGATAAGATTTTATAAAAGGATAATATGTGTTATTATAATTATTAATACGGTTCGTCTATAAGTTAATGAAAATTTTAAAACCACTATACAGTAGTATAATTAATATCCTATCAAAAGGATGTCGGGGGTATTGGATTTCTCCTCATTATACATTCCATTGCTGCTTATTTCGTAGTATGAACCTATTAACTTTTTTTATGTTTTTATACGACACCTTAGACATGTAATATCACTATTCATACAAATTTCATTTTATTTTACATTTAAATTTGAATTACTTCACCCACTGTGACTTGACAGAGAATTACCATGTTATAATAATTATATAGTAATATATATTTATTTTGTGATTGTAAATATTCTCTTGAAACAATTAATTTCTGGTTATCATCATTTGTTTTACATAATAGTTATAATAAATATATATATTATTTAATTATTGATATTTTTATTTACTAACACATATTATAATTTTTTAAATATTGTGTCTATTATAAATTTAATTTGATTAATTGGTGGAAAATTTCTAAATCTATATATTTTACTCAATATAGATATTTTATGATAAGAAATATTTATTTAAAACTGAACATGATTATAAAATATATAAGGAATTATTTTGACATGAATTTATGGTTGGGCACAGAATAATATAGTCCATAGATGAATTTTTATTTCTGGAGGGATAAATTAGTTATCCAAATTAAACAAGTTTCTACATGTTGTATTAAAATGTTCAGAGGATATACATTGAGCATATAATTTCTATAGTGCATGATACATGGTTTTCAATAATTAATCGTTATCATAATTATGTATTTAGTAATTACAATCAAGAATATTTTTATTATGAAATTATATCCAGATGTATTTCATTATCAATTGTTAATTAAAAGGAATGGGTTTTTAGTAATTTACCATCCAATGTTGACTATGAATTATCTATTCATGCAGTCAAGACTTTTAAATGGAATATTTATTTAGTTATTTACTTTTAAATATTCTTTATTATTATTGATTCATGATTACTACCATTTTACATAACATTTTGTAAGAATTTAAGCTCACCCTTTTTGGTTTCATTTCCCCAATATATGAAGACAAATTCATGGAATGGGTTTCATGTATGTTTAGAATTTACATTTTTATGCTATATTTTATATACCCAATGTAAAATTGGTTTCATATATGTTATGTAGGTTTAAAAAATTAGTAAACTGATACATCATTTAGGATTTCGGTCCTAGTATCCACACCAATGTAATAAATTTAGACACCAGCTCCAAGTTACTAGGTTCAGGGTCTTAAAATTTATCATTAGAGAAACATTAATAGAAACATTATTAACTATATTTAAAAAAACATATATTATGAAATGTAACCCTATTAAATGTATTTCATATTTTGGGGGAGGGGATTTTTGGCCACATCACCTACCATGTCAATGGTCATAGTGAGTAAATATGATGTAGTTCTCTATCCTAGATCTCATGAATGAAATCTTTGTTTGATAGGAATTTTTAATCTTCCTTTAATTAATGATTTTTATACTGAGTGTTCTATATTTCATCATCTAAATAATGAGTATGGATTTGGTAATGAACATGTTATTTTAGTTGATGATAGTGTTTGAGTGGATAACATGGAACATGATGGTTGAAAATAAGACTCTTTATCTTCATGTGGATGTGGGGTGAATCCAAATACTAGAATGACTCCTATATGGATAGTTATGTCTATTAATCTATGAAACAATTTTTCTAGTATTGATGTTATATGTTTGGATCCATATGATAAGTAGAAGGAGATTGAGTATCATTATGGTTGGAAATATGTCCTTCCATGATGGAAGGGAAAGAACATCTGTTCTTGGACTCAATGGTTTCTTCGATAGAGGGAGATTAACACAAACTCACTCATAGAATCAGAGTGTGAGAAATAACCTCATGAATAAATGGATTTTGGGTGAGTATTGAGTAATAAGAATAATGAAAATTTTACTTTTTGAAATTATCAAGTCCATCAAAAAAAGAAAAAATGAAATGACTACCCTACTATTATAAAGACCATGGTCACTATATTGGTAGTAAAATTAATGAAGATTGAATTAGGGGAATTATTGGAACTTATTTTAGATCATATATCATTACCTACTAATGGGGAGTTAGCTAATTATAAGTTCAAGGATTAAAAACATGATTTTCAAGATGATCCTAACAAACTATTCGAACAAGATACATTGGATGTTATTTAGAAGGTGACAAGGAATGAGGATAGTGACCATAGACTTCTCTTGAATTATATAGGTGAGTTGATTAATGATAATTTTGATATTAAAATTTCAATATAAGATAATGGTATAATATCTAAGATTACAATATGAGTTGACAATAACAATGATAAAATTGATTGGATCCATAAACAAGATCAAATATTTGCATGTGGAATCAATATGGGATGTTAAATGTGGGGCAATATAAACAGACATTGGATAGGTTATCCTACCACTTGAAGGACCCCATCAATGATGATTGTAACATGAAGGTAACCTCTATGACATGTAGTTTAAATTTTGGTAAGTAATTTAATTATCCTATTTATTTTCTAGAATATTAGGTTAATTTCCTCTATGGAATTAAATTTGGGGATGCATGTAATCACTTTGTGTACTCATATTCCTCAAAAGTGTTTTAATGAATTTTTTTTTAATTTCATAGTTAGAAGAATATCATATTGTTTTTAGAATAAATATATTCTATGGGTATTAAAATAAATGCATCAATATTTAAAAAATACAAATTCTAATTATGGAAGAGAGGTGCCTATGGGTAACAAAAATGAAAAGGTGTATCATGTTGGACATGAAAATTACCCGATACCCAAAAATATGCCTTAACATGCAACGATTTAATAATCCTATGGGATATTCTTAATATAATATATATTTTATTTTAAAATCAGTATGATTGAACTAAAATTAAAGATATCCCCTAATAAAATAATGTTTATTATTATAATATTAATGATTCATAAATTTTTAAATTATTTTAATCATTACTCCATATATGGAATTATACATTACAAATAAAAATAAATAATTTTATGAGCTCATCTTATATATTTCATTGATTATAATGGATACGTAGATGGAAGAAGGGTATCAATTCACATTTTTCTTATAGATACTTTCCTTCTAAGGTATCCAATATATAAAATAACTAAATTAATAAAATTATAGAGATATAAGGGATGATTTATTAGGTATAGACAAAAACATTACAATGTGGAGAAACATATTCCTAATCATTGATATGTAATGTTGGATTGAATTATATGAATGAAACCCACAATTTATAGTTTCAAAACTAATAAATTTATAGTTAAGGAATGCATTATTTCTTTTGAGAGGAGATTTTTGTCCTTTGTATGAGGTAAAAAATATAAGGATACAGTTATGGCATAAATTTTCAAAGGATACATTGATAAATATTGATCATTGATCCAAAATACAAGAGAGGAAGATAAAATTGAACTGGAAGGATGACAATAATTTAAAGATACATTCTTCAAAAATTATATCCCTCATTAGAAACAAATGTAATTGAATGGATTGTTCCCTAGCATGAAGAAAAAGCAATAATAATATGTAATTGATTTTGTGGGTACCTTTAAATGGTTAGTAATGTATGTTATAGATTATATATGAAATATAATATAAGATATCATCCATTTCATTGGAGGGATTAATCCAATTCTCCGAAGGGTGATGGTTTCTCAAACATTTTCATCATATGATGAAATAGTTTTATCCTACCTAAAAACAGAGGTGGGATTTTCTATATAGAATATATTAAATTTAACTCATTAGTAGAAGAGGTCATATTTTCACTATAATAAAGGAAATTTTTCAATGAAGAGGAGAGGTATGTGTTTATTTCCATCAAGTTATATTATGGAAAGAAACATAATGTGAAATGCATGAAAGGAATATGAGTATGTTACAAGTTCAAGGATAGGGGGAATCTGTCTCATGACTAAAATGGAAAGAAACAAATCAATGATTTCATATGCGTAATATATAGATAATTGGGGTATTATTCATATAAATGTCCCAAGAAACATTGTAATCCACTTAAAATATTATAAGGGAAGAAGGCCAAGATTATATAGTCACTAATGTCAAGGTAGAAGTACCCACTGATGTGGTGGAAGTTATTTCATTCCAAAATTAAAATTTGGACAATTAATTTTTTTTTTGGTATTCACACTCTTTTATATATACTTATTTTTTGATGAATATTAGACATTATATATTTAATATATGAAGATATTTTCAAGTCAAAACAGATATGGGATGTATCATTATAACATGAATGTGTGGGTTGTCCCCTTTATAACAAAAAACATTATTTATACCATGGTGTTATCATCAAACATGTTGCTGAAATTATTATAATCCTTGTTCAGGATGGGATTTCAAAAAATGTCACAAATATTTATTCAAAAAAATATGTAAATTATGATTTTCAATGAATATATATAATTTAATAACTTTATAGAAGACAATTCAGTATGTATGTAATATCTAGATCCACCGCCAGTAGCCCAAGAAAATTAAATTAATAGGGAATAAGAAACAAATATCTATGGATGGAGATGATAATACTCCAATTGGGTATATAACTATATTATATGAATACATTGATATATTTACTATCAATTTACATGTACATCCCACATTGTGTGATGTTGATTATTCCACAAAATTAATATTTAATTAATGAACAATATCAAAGGCTCATAATATAATGGCCATAGTAGAATAAGTGGTGTTATGGAAACAACTATAAGATTTGAGATATAAGGGATTAGTCACCCTAGTGCTTAAATATGGAGAACCCATGTTCCCTTTTGTAAGAGAAAAGATGAACCTATGTGGCTAAGATTTGATCATGAGGAAATCAATGATATTATTCTTACAAAGAATGTATCATCATCATACCTTTTAATATACATTTTCTCAACATCAGAAAGACTATTATTTTTATAATATTGATCTTCGTTAGGGGTACCATCAATTGTGATTAAATAAGGAATATATTCTAAGGATAGATTCTAAAATTATGTATGATCTATAAAACTACACATTAATTACTTTTCAATTAACCAATACACCCAATTTTATCTGTTGATGTAATTAATATAGTATTTAAAGAATATAATAATGGTTTTATTATTAGATTAATTTATTATATCTTAGTGTATTCTGTTTTCTATGAGGACCATGATAATTACTCATAGATTATTCTTGATACTGATATATAGAATGAGTTCTATTTGAAATTCAATGAGTGTGATTTATGGCTTTAAGATGTTTTTTTCATGGCTATATTGTCTCTAAATATAGAGTCTCAATTGATAACATAAAGTCAAAGGAAGACATAAAATGGCCTATATGAACAAGCATAATAGAGGTACACTGTTTTATCAGTTTAATAGGTTTCGATTAGAAATTCATTTAGAATTATTCCTGATTAGATAAAATATTTGCAACATTTACATCTCAAGGAGTTAAATAAGTTTTGATAATGGAATGTGAATAATGTTTTGATGTAATCACAATGATTTTATTGAATATTATGATTCTGAATCAACTATTTAGAAGTGAAAAGATTGTGATATTTTATGATAATTCGAATAATTTATATTTTTTTTGTCTTAATCAACAAATTATAAATTTATTGCATATGCCTTAAGGAAATTAAAGCATTAAAAATAGAAAATCCCAACCTAATATCTTTAGTTAGTGGTTGTAATAGTTTATTTGAATGTACGGAAAATATTCCCCTATGGTGAAATATGTGTTATATTAATTGATAATAAATGTATAAAAGATGTATTTTCTTAGAATGAGGTAGATTTCTGACAAAGGGATAGATTGAGAAACATTAGGGTAATGAATTCTTAATGTAATGTCGACATAAGAAACAAAATAAGGTATAAAAAGAATTGAGTAAGAAAATTCCCGGAATTAGGACTCAAATTAGGATTGAGAGGGATGATAGGTATATAAATCTTCTAAATAAGAATATGGAAATTAATAATGAATGTATGACATCAATTATTTCTAAAATTATTTCAAGACCATATTTATTAGAGAATAAATAATGTTCTCAATATGACGATGAGAATGATTAGATGGATATTAATGTTCTGAATGAATTCCAATAAAATGACATTTATTATGAAGATAGTGTAATGAAATTTGGAATAATATTATCTTTACTATATTTACTTGAGCTAAAAATATATTTTTTTATTGATCTCGTTTATAAAATTTCTCTATAAACCCTCAAAGATTAAGAATTTATTGGGATTTGAAAGAATGTTTTTTTGTGAGATAACATGGAGTGGTAAATTACTAATTATCTATACATATTTTTAGTCTATAAAAAATCTATGATATAGTATCCTATGAGACTCATGAAAAAACAATGTATTCCTATGCAGAAATGGGATGACATTACTATGAAAATTGTCACCAGACTGCCGAAGAATCCTAGATTGAATTATAGAATATTGGTTATAAATGATCTCATAAAAAAACTTTCATATATCCTCTATATAAGATAATATTATCCACTAAAACACCTCTTAAGGATATATATTAATGATGTTTGTAAGATATCATGGAGCACATAATAAAATTTATTCCTATTGGGAACCTCTTTATACATAGAAATATTAAAAGTGTATTTAGATAAATATTGATACTGAGATTATTCTAAGAACAACCTACCATCCTCAATTTGATGGAAATTTTGAAATAATAATTCCAAAAAATTAAGACATGTTGAGTTCATTATAACTCTACGTTCAAGGTATGTGGGATCGGTATTTACCTTTGGTTGAGTTTTCCAATAACCATAGCTTCTATTCATGTATTCATATTGTTTTATATGAAGCATAATATGGTAATAAATTTCATAAATCAAAATGTGGGGATAATTTTGGTTAAAGGAATCTTGGTGGACATGATCTTGTTTAATTTACAACAATAATTGTAAATTCTATTCAGGACCGCATCAATGAATCCCAATGTATGAAAAAGTGTTATGCCAATAATTGGGGGAACTATTTTGAATTATAAGTGATATATCATGTTTTTATGAATTTATATACATGGAAGGTTATTATATGGTTTGTTATGAAAGGTAAACTATGTCTTAGGTACATAATACCCTTCATAATTGTTGAAAGAGATGGATTTGATTCTTATCATTAGAAAATACCACCAATTATCTCAAAAGTACATGATGTTGTCTATATATCATCACTCAAAAATTATAAGTCATGCCCGATGCATGTGATTTCCCATAACGAGATAGATTTGAAGACTGATCTATCTTTATATGATGATCCCATCTCGATTCTTGATACTAGAGAGAATTTATTGATGAATTGGACAACTTGTTTTGTTAAAGTACTTTGGAGAAATCAAAATTTGAAGGATGAGAGATAGAAACCATATCGTATTGTAAATAAGAAATACCATCTTATTTTTTAATGGTAATATACATAAAATATATAGGATAAATTTCTTTTTGATGGTATTATTTAACAACCAAATATAATTTTCCAACATATTTCATTCATAATAAAATTATTTTCCTTGATAGATTGTAAGGCACATTGTATTTAAACAATATATTGTTTAGTCATTCTTGGAAAACATTATATAATATTTTATTTGAGAATATTTGGAAAATTTATTTCAAAAAATAATCCTCAAGATTGAAATTTTAAAATCATATATATATAATAGTGATTTTATTTATTTTTAGGAAAAGTTCCATTTTTTCAGGAAGAGTAAAAAATTATGAATTTTGATAGAAAAATACATTTTTTTAATAATTTATAATGTTAAATTGTACTCTTATTCATATTTGATGTAAAATTAGTACAATAATACAACTATTAATCTATGTTTCTGTATAGAAATCAGTTTCATAACAAATTTATATAAAAAACATTCATAAACTCTTCAATATTTTCACATTAAAACTGCACTCTTTCATCACATGTACATGAATAATTTTAAATTATTTTCTAAAACATATATGAGATGTATTTAGAAAAATATATTCCATAATTGTAATTATAATATTTTATATTATCTAATTGGTCCAACCTAAAATTTTTATATAATACTTACTAAATACAGATAAACTTAATTATAGTGGTGTGGGTAAAAAATGTTTACATAGTCATTAAACATAGAATATAATGTCTAAAAATGAACCAATACTTATACAAAACCCATATAATATATACTTTTATACATTATATCACATATAATTTATAATGTACCATTATAAGGGCTGATTAGTTAAAAAAACATTATTGGAATTAAATATTTTAAATAATAAATTCAAGTGTACCCCTCAACACACTTATAAAAGGAATTCCCATCTCCGCTCCACTTCACACCTTTAAACTACACAAGTTAGGACATTTCTTATCCAGATCACATCAAATAATCCTTCAAGTCATAAATTATCCCTACTTTTTAAATAAATTCTTCCATTTGATATTTTTAGTGTAATCTAATGATGGATATCTGAAGAATATGTAGTATTATTCAATCAGCGTCTTTGTTTTATTTCATTATCCACCTCTATCAATTATTTTCACAAAATTTGGAAAAAATAACCATAATATATTAAATATAATAATATTTTTTATGCTAAAATTACTTATTAGGACACACACACTTCCATAAAATGGGTTACGAATTGATCACCCATTTGTATGGCGAACTACCACTTCAATAACTAGTGACATTCCCACCTCTCAATGTCAGGTATGATGATAGATATAAATTATTTATCTGATATTAAAATAATTATTATACCACTATAGTAATTATATAATATATATCTTTTCACCTTCCATTCACTATGAGAGATAATAAAATATCTCATGTGTATGTTGGACTAGTGCATCATAATGTGATGTGATTTATCTTTATCTAATGCCTCACTTGGAAGGTGATAAATAAAATGTTAATTATTATATGTGATAAAAATGAAATTATTATTATATTAAGGAAAATTTTATAATTATTGTAATATATTATATTTATTAATTTTTTCCGTTTCATTCACGTAAAGGTGATGATAATGTTCTTCAATTTGTGGACTAATGTGTTCATGAAGCGATGTGACTCTCTATTAATCACCACATAAAATTGTATGATATATAAGTATAAATAATTCTGTAATATTATAATAATGAGATAATTATTATTATAGATATGATGAAACTCTATACTATTTAAAAGAACTGGATCATTAATTACAAAAAAACCATTACAAATTAGTGTAATTAACCCCAAAATAAATGAAAATAATTAATGTTTATTAAATAAATAGTGATAAAATGTTATAAATAAATCATATAAAATATTATAATTAATAATATGGGATAGGTTTAAGATGAGGACATGTTTAAAAACATTATAGATGGGGATATATAATATTCAACCAAAATGAAGTGGGTCACATGGGATTTCATATCTATTTACATTTTATTGTGAAATATTTGTTGTTATGCACCAATTCAATTTTATGTATTTTATATTATAACCCATTTAAATGTAATATCATGATTTATATATTATTCATGGAATGTTATGTGGGAATTTGAATTATTTCATCCATGTATACTCAAATTGAAATTAATCATGAGGTTAATGTTATCGGAATATATTATTTCTTTATGATTGAAAACATTCTATTGAAATAATAATTTTCATTGTAAATTAAATTTATAAAAAATATACATATTCAATCATTATTCATATTATTTTTTCCTAAACCATAAAAAAATGTACTTATGTTGTGTACATTTAAATTCATTTGATTGACTAGGTAAATACTAATAAATATATATATTTTACTCGATACAAATATTTGATGATAAAAAATATTGATTTGTGAATAAAATCAATTATTATATAAATGATGAATGAATTAGACATGATGTGATGTGTGGGATTGACATTATATATCCCCTCAATGTATCAGAATGTCTCATGAGACAAATCTGTTCTCCATATTAAACGGGTTTCTAACTATGGTTTTAAATGTACTAAAAGGTAGATCTGGACAATATAGGTTTTAATGTGTCTCAAAAATGATGTTGAACAATTAAGAATTTCCTTAATTTAGTTTTCAATTTGTACGATCTATGATATTTTCACAATGAAATTTTCTCTGGATAAATTTGATTATTAGTTATTTATTAAATTTCATCTGTATTATTCTATTTACAATGACATATTGATTGTGAATTGTCTTTTACTGATGAAAATATATTTTAATAGATTGTGTGCTATGTTACATTCATTTTTATATTATTTATTCTTATTGATTCGTGATAGATTCACCTATACATAACCTTTACAGAGTAATTTAGACCACCTTCATTTTTCCCTTTTCATAGGATATAAAGATGAATTCATGGAATGAGATTAAAGTATGTTGGGATTTTACATTATTTTGACTTATTTTATATTCCCAATTTAAAAGGGGTATGATGTGTGTAAACAAATTTCAATAACTACTAAACTGATCAGTATTTTGGGATTTCATTCCTTATATACGTGAAAATATATAAAATTCAGACACTAGATATGGGTTCTATATTCAATGTTGTTATACTATTGTATATGATATTGGTTGAGTATTATTAATAGATCAATATTAAGTTATCTTATACTAAGAAAAGAAAAATGTTTTTGTAGATACCTTCAGTTTGACGATAATTAGATAGGTTGTACAAGATACACACAATGAGTATAAAATGATGTCTCTCTTTTAATACATGAATCTTCATGTTAATGAGACCAAGGGATGTGTAACCATGACATCAAATTATATTTTACCCATTTTTCATAATTGGATCACGTTATTTTTGTTATTAGATCCTGAGTGATCAGTATTTGAGATACAACAAATATGGTTGGGTGACACCATTAGGATAGTTTCTTTATTTTGGAAGTTCTATTCGATTATGTGGCTGGTTATTGGTTATATGGGCTTTAACGAGAATCTAATGAGAGGTTTTCATGCTTCTATATTGGTGTTACATCCTTATCAAATAATTTATATTGTAATATCCGTAGATAATATTGATGGTCATGAATGATGGGGTTAGTTCACTTCATGGTGATATGATTCACCTATAAGTAGTTGAGAGTTGATAATCAATGGCCTACTAGGTTGTTTCTACCTCTTCCCATACTAGATTTGAAAAGGGATAATGTCCCTAGGAATTTTTTGATATGATTACCTTTGAAAAACATTTTGAATTATGTCGTATGGGTGATTTTGGAAAAATGATGAAGTTAGACCATATAATTATTATTAGGGACACCTTCATATTTGAGGATATGTGTAGTGTTTACATGCATGAGATAGTTCTATTGAATGGTGTTATAAAACTATAGCTTCTGATTGATATCCTTGTATTTAGTCTCTATTATGTCCAAGTCAAAAAATGGATCTGGGATTGAGAATTTCTTTCAGTATAGACATTCACCCTATGATGATGTCCAATCTAAGTGAACTATTCAGATTTTGGATGATATTTTTTAATATTGTTATATGTATTTTAGTTGTTTGTGTGAGCCGTATATGGAACTTATATTATTTTAATATAATAATAGCTTCATGGAGTCAGTATTGATTTAGTCGTTCATCGATGTTTATGGATGTTCATGGCATTGACCTCACTGTTGGATTGCGGTATTAGAGTTAGTGGTCTTTTCACTTAGTCTCTTGTAGGATATTCCGAATCATATTTAGTTTATTAGGTGGAGTTTGATGACTGCATAGAGTTGGAAAAAATATTACATTGACTATTATAAATGACCTATGGTGTTTAGGTTGGTCAAATTGTTTTACAATGGATGTCACCTAAGTTGAGAAATGTCATATCAGGGAATAAGGAATGTTACCACCCTATTTTTTAGGAACATTTGAGATAGTGGAATAGGTAAAACTAGTGGAATACATATTAATCCAACCATAGTGTTGAAATTCCATTATGATGGGTTTTGTGGGTCGTAACATCATAGATATCATCCTGATACTTCTGATGTTGTAAATAGTGAGGACATCGATCTTTATGGAGATGTGTACTTTGAGGAGAATATAATAAAGATTATGGACTATAGTTAGATGTATATCAAGGATAATACTATATATATTTTTTGAGTATGTTGGGAATAAGGGTGCATTAAAGAGTATATCTTGAAGAAGGAATTATATATGTTAGAATAGAATCTAGACTTGATCATCAGGACCGCACATTGATTCTTAGAGAAAATCTGGTACGATTTGTTATATAGGGGGTATGTTTTAAGAAACCTTCTTTTTTTAGGTGCATCTTTATTTTATTTTAGATGTTAAACCACTTTCAGTTGTGATTTATTTTTTCTATTGGCCTGGGTTTCTATATACATTTTGTTACGAATATATTTTCTTGGTAAAATGGCCTATTTTTTAGGGATGTATATTTTGTTAATTCATGAAGTATGTGTATAAATGTTTTCAGTTGTATTTAAATGGTTTTTCTATGAGTTTTTTAGTATCTAGAAGTTTTATGGGTTCATTTGTAGAAGCTCATATTAAAACTATCATCTAGTAATTCACATTCCATGAATGTGAATTACATGATGTGTAACTACCATTAGGAAGATGTTTTGAAATTAGTATAGGTTTTGAACATGTTTATGAAATGAATAGGTTAGACCCTCTCAATACACATGAAGTTATTGGGAATGATTGAGTAGTGTTATATTAAGTCGAGGTGAGGGAATTTTTTGTGTAATACTTAAATATGGAAAACAGAACCTAAAATAAGATTACACACTATGTATTTTTTTAGATCTAGTGCTTTTGTGTAGGAGAATGAATGATTATTCCCCCCATTCAATGTGTCACGCTCCTCTCATTAAACCTAAGGCATTCTATAATTTTTTGGATATTTTTATCCCTTTAAATTATCATGTTCATTTAATCGATATACAATGAGTTTACATTCTTATGTTTGTCTTTTTATCCCACTGTTTCTCATTGTGGTGGTGTAATACATGGAACACAATTTGATTGGGGGTGTTGATATAGATGTGGTCTAGTTGAGGGTCCTTATTTTTTCTCTTATTTCATCGTTCTTGATGGTGTACAATATTGAATGAATTGGGTTAATCACCAGTGTATGGTAGGTGTTTTGAAATGTAACTATATGTATAGTTTAATTGGTGAATATATGATATAATTATGATTAAATTGTCATGCAATGAAGATTACATAAATTGAACAATGAATGGTGATAAATAAATTATTTTATTAATCCCTTTACCCTTTTGGATTCATTTTTTAAATGATATAGCTTGTGAATACCCATTGGGTTAGTGAACCATTTGAAAATAAACTTTCAAGTAGATTTATATGTGTTTAGCATTATAAGAGATCTAGTGTGATTGATTGATAATGAATCACTTGGAAATGGAATTTTTTTAATCAAAATGGATGAAAATAATTTGATTAATAAATAAATGGTTTATGGAATAAATGTGAATTTTCATAATTATTCATTGAGTAATAATATATGTTATTGTCATATCCTTGTTGTTATGAATTGGGTTGGGATTGATTAAGAAATTATTATATTTTGATCTTGGCACTATGTGACTCTGTGATACTTATATTGTTGGATTACCACAGTGGGATGTTGAAATGATTATATAGATGCAAATTTATAGATGATGAAATGATAATATATAGGATTATGTTAGGGGATGCTGAAATGATTATATATCGGGTTATGATCAGTGATACAGAAATGATTATATAGAGGTATTGGCATAGTTGAAGAATAATTTCTTAAATATTAGACTTTTACTAGAGGCTGAAATTCTTTTACAAATGTATTTTTCTGATTAAGTGATTATTCCATAGTCTTTGGTTATGGTTTCCATGGTTGTGCGACATTATTAG
This sequence comes from Viscum album, assembly GCA_963277665.1. Taxonomy (NCBI): domain Eukaryota; kingdom Viridiplantae; phylum Streptophyta; class Magnoliopsida; order Santalales; family Viscaceae; genus Viscum; species Viscum album. The sequence continues at coordinate 1,207,757,084 of OY728140.1, forward strand.
AGACATTCTCACATAGTTCCGACGAAGGATAATTTTTTCATAAATTAATTGATTAATTAATACCCATTTTTATCATTTTTTTGCATTAAATTAATATAATAATTGTTTTTTAGACACGATAGAGTCAACCAAATTAGTTTTACTAAAGCATTATTTACACCACCATTTAGTACCTCGTCAGATTACATAGAATCTAGTTTGGATAAGGGTTATAGAACTTGATGATGATAGTTTATTATTGGATGGGCTGGAGTTTTTAGATGTAACCAACATGGGTTTTGAGACCTAGTTATTCAGATTTTATATTGTGTTAGTTGATTATTTCATTCGTAATGTTTTCAGTATGAAATTTAAATACATTTTAGTCATTCAATACATGGTTTACATTAATTATTAGTATATTTTTATCCTCCTTTTACATTCCAATTGTATCTTTTACTATTATACATATTTCTATTAACCTGATTTTTTTTATTTCCACTATATTTTAACATTATACAAGGAGGTCTAGTCTCTCAACTATATTCATTCCACCCATGTTGGTTGTCGGCAACCTCTTACATATGGGGAGGACACCTGATGACCAATATCCTACCAAATTTTCTTATGTGAGAGTTCCAATTTGGGGTGCATTTTAAAATTTCCAAAAATAAAAATCATTTTAATATTCATCATATAATTTATTATGTTGATTTTATGTATTTTAATAAAATTTTATATTTTTGGTTTAACAGTGGAAAAAAAATTTATAAAAAAATATCAATTAAATCGATTAATTTAAAATTTCAATAATGCTTTTAATTTTATAAGTAACTGAAATTTATACCCTTTAATTTTTTATGATCTAATTAATTACATGTGATCCTTGAATATACATTATTTTCGAAGAAGTTTTTTGGATTAAAAAACATTTTTTTCGAAAATCAATATTTATGTGTGAAATGTATTTTTTACATAATTAATTATATAATTCAATATTGATTATAGATTTTAATATATATTCTTGAATACCTATTGAATAAAATTATTTTGAAATCATATGATATTTTTTACTATTCATGGAATAAGTATAAATTTAGTTTTATTCATAAAACGTCATTTTCTAAAAGGTATTATGTTTTATTTTGTATAGTAATTTTAAAGTGAAATAATTCTCCTTATATGATTTAAATCCGGAAAAATGGATTCCCTATTTTTAATAAATGTGTTCTAATTTTTTAAATCGGTAAGTATTATTTTTGTCCATATTGATTAATCATTGAAAAATTTATCACCTTAGTAAGGGTTAAATTGGTAAAACAATTTAAAACAGTGGGAAATTACTTCAGGATTTATCTCAAAAATTCCAATATATTATTTATTGCATGATTTATGGACATGATAATTCAATTTAGAAAAATATGGAAATGTGGTTCAAATATTATTTGAGTATAAATTTTTTTTACATATAGAATAGGATAACTACAAAATGTCACTCAATTGACATTAATAACATGAATATTTCATCCTATGGATAAAACAAAGATTATTTAGGTTCTAACTATTTTTATGAAATATGATCTAATTTTTTTATCATGTAAATTTATTTTTTATTCATAGTGATGGAAAATGTATCTTAAATTCTTAATGAAACACTAACACATTATTTATTCAATTAAAATAAAAAATATTTTATTAGAAAATTTAAAGATATTAAAATTTTTATTATTAGTTTTGATTCATGAATTTTATATAAAAATATTATATAATAGTTATTTTGTCAATGTTTTTATTCTCATTCCATTACAGTTGTTTTATATTTAAATTCAATCATAATCAATATTCTCGAAAATAACTATAGTGGTATATTATGTTAAATAATATTTTATTTAATGATTTAAACTATAATATGTTCTTATATAGGTACAAGTGGAATGGGAAATTGTTTAACATATCATCTATATACTATTTATTATCAAATTATTTCCTTAAAAATTAATTTATAATCATTAATTAATGAATTTTTTTTTACAATTGTTAAGGAAAAAAAATGGATGAAGAGGGGGGGCTAAAAAGAAAGAGATAATAGATAAAATGGACAAGAAACATGTCTAAATCCCATTATTAATGAATATTTTAATTGTATCTCCTGGTGAAATATAAATAATCCAGATTGGAACGACATTCCAATGAATGTGACTTTATAAATATTTTAATGTTTTGTAATATTACCTGAGTGGTCCTCCAATCATTTATAAAATACAAGATCCAATCTTATCATCCTCCAACGATTTAGGAACAAAATATAATCCATGAAATACATATGTCCTTATCCAGCATTCTATTTCATTATCCAGAGGATTTTTTTCTCATTTAAAGATAATTCTAAAAGGGTTAAGGTGTAAGGAAAATGTGGTTTTTCGAAAATGGTTTATAAATCTCAATTTTGCGTCACTATTTTACTTCTTATTTCCCCTCCCTAAAATATTCTTAAATATGGATGATATAATGACATTTTTATTTCCTCTATAGTAATATGATATTACAACTATTCAAAAAACCATTTTCATCTCTTTTTCAATCAATTGATTAAATGGATTATTATAATGTATCATTCAATATATATATATATATATGATTTATATGTCATGAGTTTCATTCTGGAATGATAAGATGTCATTTATTTTCATAACATTACATATATTTGAAAATGAAAACATCTCTCTTGGATACATGTGGAATACCACCTTAGGGAAGTTATTTGATTTTATTTTAATGTCTTTCTTTCATAGATTGTTCTAATATTTTATTTAACTAACATAATTATAAATTATTCCAGGAATATTATTTTGGAGATGACATAAGAATTACCTATTCAACCATGTTCGAGGTAGATAATGTATTCTCCAACTATGAAGTGAACATCCTAAAAAACACACAACCTGATCTTAGTTGATTAAGGAAATATACATATCACTGAAAAAATGGTTCTTATTTTTTAATGGAAAATAAATAAACCATGAAAAGTTTATTAAACAATTAAATAATAAATATACATTTCTTATATTGGAGTTAGGAATGTTTGTTTCATGTCAAGACTCGAGCTAAGGGGTTTCTAAAATCTACTTATAATATTTTTGTTATAATTTACTTAGTTGACTATGTTATCAATAGAGTATATTTCAAATGAAATATGTTTTTAATATATTATCCTTCAAACAATTTTTTGTAGTTTTATAGTTGTTACACATAATAACACTATTTATTAGTTTTAACATCTTTGATATGATCATTGTAAATTATTAATCTCAATAGTTATGAATTTAGTAATGACCAATAATTTTCACTAATATCCTTTGATAAGGAGTATATCATACCTTTTGAGAAATTTTATCCTGAATGATAGTATGATCATGATTATTACGATTCCATTGAAATTATTTAATTAATGATACATTGATAAATGTGTTTCAAAAATTTAAATGGATTTCAGGGTCTCAATTTCAATTTGTTGTGATATTGGTCAGGTTATGCAACATGTTATATATTTTGTGGTGTTCTTATGTACCCCTAGAATTTATTTCGCATATTATTTCGTTGAAATTATTGGTTTTATAGAACCATTTGGAGTTTTGTTTTTCAATGGATACAATATTTAAGCATTAACCTTGTAATATGGGTTTTTGATATAAAACATCATACATTGGGAAATTATTTGATTAATGCACCTATATTTATTTATATTAGGTACACACTAAAAATTGAAATATAATCCCATAACTCTGTTTATAGTGATTTTATATTCTGTTCCTAAAAAATTTTCTTCATTTAAAATTTAATTGGTTATAAAAGAATATGAATATATTTTAATAAAATGTTATCTTAATGTTTTTAATTACTTTCACTAAATTCTTCCTCCATGATCATTATTTTATTTGAGGATTGTTCTTTTTCTAATCTTAAATGGTTTCCTAATGAAATTTTCAATGATTAATGAACATCTTATAAAACATTTTTAGAGAAATATACCATAATTTATTTCACATTGGTCACACTCCACTCTCTATAGACATGTTTTAAATTTATTTTCTTAAATTCTTTCAACATGAAATTATTTTTTCACCATCATGACCTTTTTTCAAAGATGAATCCACTGAAAATTTACAGGTTTATTTTTAATTAAAAATACTTTCATAATACTTTTTATTTCAAATATTTATTTTTTAAATTACGTATTCAATGTTGAAATGGTATTTTTTATGAATGAAAAATCAATTTTAAGATATTTTAATAACATATATATTCATAAATTACAACATCCCTTGGTTTTTTATATGTTCCACTAGGAATATTCTTTCATAAAACCATAATTATTTTATATATAAATGTATAATGATTCATTCAATGTAATTTTCACGGAATCTATTTCTTTTCCATAGGTTAATAATGTTATGATAGAAAAATGGTTATTTTTATAGTGAAAAGTGTAACTGTCTAATTAATATATGGATAATATCATACATTAATAAATAAATAAATATATATATATATATGATTGATGGTTGGTTCCATTATAAACCACATATCGGTAGTCACATTTACAACAATTGATGGGTGTTTAATTTATAAAACCTGGATGTTTGAATCAATTATATCCCTCATATGCCTTTGGAAGTGAGATAATGTTCTCTAAACAAGATATAGTAGTAAACGATGATGGAGTTATTTTACTCCAATGAGATGAATGAGTTTCCTAGTTATAGATTACTCCCAAAATCTTTGTAATTATATATTTATGTGATTCTATGATGAATGTTTGATGTTAAAACATAACTACACTATTTTTCAATACCTTATATCTATTCTAGAAGATCCTTTTCTCACGGATTGTTTTCACATGGTTCATGATAGATTACATATTTGAATGATGAATTATGTTAATTCCTTCTTACTCGTATAGTGATTTATCATCTAATTTATATGATTATGAATAATCTTATGATATTCCTGTTCTCTTTCACTATTTTATCAAATCCTTATACTCATATATTATCATTGATGGAATTCAAATGTTATGGATTTTATTTACCTTTAAAATGTGTTTTAGCTCAACAATTTTAGGTTTTCCATTTCCCATAGTAATAATGAATAATTATAAATGAATTAATTATAGAATGGTTAAATGCTTATGTAATTTTATAATATATATTGTACAGTTATGATTGAATTAGAAATAATGGGTATATTGAGAAAAATTACCCTAAGAATAAATAGACTTTGTCCTGATATAGTTTTCAATATTTCACTATATAAATAAACATGAAAGGTACATAGTTAGGTAAGTGATGATAAATTTCTGTTTTATATTGTATGTTATGGATGGATGATATTGGGTCCCATTTATATATATAAATACAGAAATGTTAATACTATTGTTTTTGAATTGGATCCAAGAGTGAATGTTTGGGACTATTATTGTACGTATTAGTGTAGGGTTCAGATAACATTGTATATTATGATTTTTTCAACTGATGTTAACTTATTGTTTTTATATACTATCATTGGATTAAATTTTTTTGTTTTTTCTTAAGTCTATGGCAGAGACCACATTTTTTGAAGTTATAAATGATGGGAAATAAAGGTGATTAATGATTTATAAGTCATATTTTTTGTTAGGATAAGGTATAAGGAAGCCTTATATTTACCAGGATAGATTGTTTTAGGAGAATGAAATTATATTTTTGGATATATAATCCAAATGTTACGAGAAAATTTTTGATGTCAAAACATTTTTCAATTTTGGGGCTATTTAGGTTAATTGAGATACATGGTTACTTATTTTAAGAATTGTATAAGTTAAACCTTTCGTTTTATTATATAAATTGCTGAAAATTATTTTTTGATCACTTCATATGAGGGTTTATTAAATTATTGTATTATCTTATCTGGTGCTATGATTTATTGTATTATTCTTTATTATATGGAATTATTTTCATCATTTTATATTCCATATGGTCTATCAAAAGTCGATTATATTAATTTAGGGAATAAATACTCACACTCATCATTAAGAGTACAAGATGAGGTAACGATGAAAACTAATTAATCCATAAAACCAAATGGTGAATTTTTTTATTTGAATAACATTATGTAAGTATATTTTCCTTTGCTCATATTTTTGTTGTAAATGTATTTCCCCAACTCTTGAAAAGGGTTTATGGAATAGAAATGTTAACTTATTACCTTTATTACTAATTAATTCATGGTATTTTTTCACACCTTCAAGTTTTTATGAAATTTTTATCTCATTGAATTTTTCATTATTATTTAAATTCATGTAGTTAATGTTCTTTGTCACTCTCCATTGTTATTTGGATGTTATGTTTTTACAATATGCCTATATTTTCACTTTTCATAGATGTTCCATGATTTGGATTTCTAGATATTGTTTATTCAAGATTCTCTTCATTTTTCCATTTCAAAATTAAGAAAAGGATATTTAATCATAATATTTTAGATGTGATTTTTCAATAAAGGTTTTTTCAAATGTTATATCAATGATTTCCGAGCTGAAGAAAAAATGGTGAGGACTCAATTTATTATAGTGGAAGAATTTGGCACATTAGTATATTAAGAGAACACTATGAGTGATAAAATATGAAATATAGAACACATATCATAAAATTTTCCTACTCAATTAAAATGTATTTATTAATTATTAATAAATTAGAACACAAATAGAGTCATCATTCTAATAAAAGTTAACTTTTTTTCAAGAAGGGTTTAATTTTTTTTCATGAATATTACAATTAATTATATTAATATTAAAAAAATATAAAATGGATATAATTATTGAATTCAATTTATCAATATTTTCATACAAATAAAATTTTTCCTTTTAAAAAAATATTATACTATTTAGTGAATAATGGATAAAAAAAATATCTTTAAAAATGATATAAATTTATATTAAATAAAAAACATTAAAAGCCAAATTATTTTTTGAATTTTATATTAATAGACCATAGGTGTATTTCTGTGGATATATTCTAATTATCAATATTGAAATCATTATTATAAATGAATGTTGTTTAAATTTATTTTTTTAATGGAAAAATATTTTAAAAATGTTTTTATATGAATTGTTTTTAATAATTAATTAAATAAATTAAAATTTATAATTATTTTAATTAAATCACTATATTAAGTATTAAAAAAATTATTTTTCATCAATTTTATATCTTTTAATTGTTAGGGAATTAAAATAATTCCAGTTTTATTTTTACAAGAATATTTTTCTAAAAATATTTTTCATTATGTTTTTTGCGCTAATTTCAAAATGAAAATATGAAACCCCTTGGAATTGAACATATAAAATATTATTCTAAATTAACAATTATACATATAAAATGGGTAATATATGCCCCATTTTTGTTTGATCGTTATGAGTACTAGATTTGGAAATGTTTCGTCACATTGCTATGTTTAAAATGGGAAAGTCATTGTTAAAACATTAAGATAATGATTTATTATTATAGAAAACATGATTTTATACTATTGGTTGATTGGGATGTGGAAATTCTCCAGAAATTGTTGATAATATGTTAACATGGTGCCATTTTTCATTGATAATTACTAGATTATTATATTAAGAAAAGGATAAATACAAAATATTTGTAACATCGCAGCCTTAATCAGGTATGGACCATTTTTAATTTATTATAGTCTAATTAATTAAGGGTCCTCGGGTGCGCTCCTGCGCACCTCACTGCGGGTCCTGTGAAGCTTCTTATTTAATTTAAATAATTGCCGACATTTCATAAAAAATGTCACGTCGCGTTTTGGCATGGTGTTCGGGTTTTAAATAATTAATTAAGCATTGGAAATGTATAATAATAGATTTAATGAATATTTAAAAAATTTAAGAAATGATAAAAAGATATTATGAAATAAAATATATTGTTGGTTACGGGAAAAGTGAAAATAATTAAAATGGGGGATTCCCGATTTTAATTATTTTTATTATTTTCCTTTCCATTATTTTATTTTATTTTATCTTTTTCTTTTATTTAATTTTTTCCATTACTTTTATTTTTCTCTTATTTTTCTATTATTTTCTTTTTCTTTCTTTTCTCTCTTTTCATTTTTTTCTCTCCTCTCTCCCTCTCCAACTCATCACGTCACACCTCTCAATCCCATCACACCAACCAATAGCCCCTTTGGAAGGTCATTATTCATCCTTCCATCATATGATTCCTTCGCTGTCCGGTTCATAATAAACCTTATAGAATTTATAATGTCGTGCAAGTGGAATACTTCGATTCTGTTGAGTATTTTTCATGTAGGTCTTCATGGAATATTCTTATCCTATTTTGGGGTTTTCTAAAATCCTACATTTTCATCTGTTTAAAGTCAAGTCAAAGTCTAACACGGATCTTAGAGTCATCATTGTCTACAAGGTAGGGTGCCTACTCACTTTCCCTTCGTTTCATAGCGATTTATTAAAAAACACAGAGTTGTGCCATTAGTCGGTGCCTACTGGATTTGTGCAATTTTACGCATTTTAATTACATTAATGATTCTGTTTAATTTTCACAGCCTTAACAATATTAAATTAATTTTTTTTGAATGGAATCAATATGATCATACACCCATTTGTGTGTGCCGACATACTCAGCGTATTTTTCCAGTAGCCGGGATATTAAATTAATTAGTTGTGGGTATTGCACAACCCCTTTTTATTGTTTTCAAATTAAATTAATAGTTGATTGAATTATTGAATCACTAATGGACACCCCTTTGGGCGTGACGACATGATCGTTGTATTCTGTCATTAGCCGTGTTTATATTTTGATTAATTTCATATGTTGGAAAGCACCGTTTTATTGTAATTAAATTAAATAAATAGTTGTGTGAACCTGAACTCAATTATTGGATCATTGGAACTTTTTTGATGAAATTATTATTATTTAATTATTCTTTATCCACTAAGTTTGATATGATATGTATATTTCCTTGCATGTTGTTTTTTTGTACTGTTAAATTTATTCCTTTTGATGCAAAGGTGTATCTGGTTATTTTTCAAGCTACGACTTTACATGTTGATTATTTCATATCTACAGCTATAAAAAAATTAATTAAATTCAGGATGGGGAAAGTAGGAGGGCCCTGTATTTAGGGCCACTCTTAGATCCCCCATTCCTGACAGGTTACCTCTACGTTTCGAGGAGAGGGGGCGGTGTCGTTGGCATTGCTGGTCCGAGACTTCTATAGACATTATAATACATTTGAGTAATATCAGTTCCAAAAAGGAACCATCTGGAAGGATCCATTGGCAATGTGGCTAAGCCAGCCTCATATTATTGTCGACCCCATTTGTGAGATCGGGATGGACTCAAGGTAAATCCATGCCTCAGGTGATACTTGGTCTCTCAAAAGATTGCCTCAGACGGGCTCGGTGGCATTGGATAAATTGACAGATGTTCCATAGTGATGGCTTCAGGATGGGATCGGACTCCAACTATCCACTTGAACCTTAAATAATGATACACTTAGGGTTTTTATTCTTGCTAATTGAGTCTATTGAAAATTGAGAAATTTCCCCTGATATGTGGAAGTGTGTCCGGTTTACACTAGACTTGAACCCCATGTTAAAAAACAAGCTTGGGGTATACCTTATACTGGTTTTACATTATTTTCCAGGTTATATATATATATATATTCGTGTTCGTGAATTTCTATTGATAGGTACCCTTTCAGACTACCAGCTTAGGATGAAGATGGTGACCATGCATGGGTGTCCTTTGGGTCCTGGGCCAAAATATTTATTTCATTGCACTGCTATTAATTTATAAGAATTTTTTCTGTAATGGAACACTAAATTTTTATTTTTTTCACTAAATGGAAAGGATTAGACACGATGGGTTCCAGCCTACAATTATTTTATCTCGCACCCTGCTCAAGAATCTTCAACCCCCAAGTAGATTACATGCTCATGGGTATTAACAAGGGGAAGCGTGCTGCTTCTAATGCTTGACTATTCATTATATCCTAGGATGGAGACTGGGGCAGAAGATCGAGCCTTCATCGCGATGTAGTTTCATCTTTTGTATTTTCTTTTATTTGACTATGTCTTTGAGTTCTATTTTCTGTACTTTCTATTTAGACTCATATCATGGCATGACACTCTTTTTTGAGTTTTTGAACTTGGTTTTTATTATTCTATCTTATTATTTGCATTTATTTTGATACAACTTATTTAATAACCAGAATCTGCTACTTATTATTTTTTGTTTATTACTTCCGCTTAGATATTATATATTACCTATGAGGGCATAGTCTCCCCCATGGAAACAAAAAAGGCCCTCGCTGCTAGTCGGCAGCCTCTAGCATTCGGGGAGGCCCAGGGTAAATGGGATTTGGAATTTGGGGCTTATTCCTTGAAAGGAGGCCCAAGATAAATGGATTTATAATTTGGGGATTATTTATGAGGAGGATACACATATTTTGGAACTTTTAAGACTAGGGATTACTTATGAAAAGGAGGCCCATGTTAAAGAAATTATGGTTGGGGCTTACTCTTGAGGAGGATGCCCAGATTAAGGGACTTGGGGCTTACTCCTGAGAAGGATTCCAAAATTAAGAGAACTTGGACTGGGGCTTACTCCTTAAAAGGAGTCCTGTGTTAGGGATCCTCTCATCTTAAAGGATTATGTTAAATGAATGAAATCATTAACCTTAGTGACATAAAGACATGTAAATCACTAGGTTTTATGACATGTTCCATAGAATTCCTTTCAGATAAGGAAGCCATCAAGGGAGTCGTGCCAAAAAAAATGGCTTTAATGAATGTCTTGAATACTAAATCTTGAATACGAGAGGTTTATAGGCATAAGAGAGGTGAAATAGGTAGGAGTGGCACCCAAAAAGATAGGGGCACACAATTCATGCATGGGCACGCAAGTCATGGTCGCGCATGTGTACCAACATGACACATGGGTACTTGCGCGAAAGTGAACCCTTAAGGTAATACATGGATGAGACTTGGCTCAATCCTTTAGTATTATCCATAGGGTCTTCCAGAAGGGTGGCGCGCAAGTTTTGTTGAAGGGGTAAGGTGACGCGCAAGTGTAGCCATTTACCTTATGTGTTGGCCAATTTGGCGTGCAAGTGTTGATGAGTTTCAACACCTAATCCTTACTCCCCCTCTTTAGATCTTCCTTCCTTGGTAAGAAATTATCTTAGAAGTGTTCAGAAGCATTGACAAGAGACTAGGGTGCTGGGAGCTCAAATATGAGTTTCTGGGATTTTTCGTCCCTAAAATGGGGGGCCCACCGGGGGTATTTATAGGCTAGTGAAGACCCTGGGCGAAATTCAAAGTGGGTGCACAAGTCACATGAACGACCATTGGGCGGCGCACAAGTATATTTGCGCGACCTTGGTGGAACTTGCGTGACCCAAGTGCAAATGAATCCTTGTTCATGCCTTTGTTAATTTTTTATGTTTCTTCAAAGGATGAATTACTTTGGGTTCAAAGTAATTTTCTTTTCATTCATTTAGACTCTGTGATGGAAAGGAGAGTCAACAAAATTCCCCCCTTAGAGTTGGATCTGAATGAAATAAGGATGTGACTCTTAGTTAAAGAAGAAAACCAAGGAACATGTGGCGTGAAAGTGTTGAATGCACAGATGGCGTCGCGTAGGTACGAGCCACGCAAGCGTCGACACGCAGGGTTTTGCGTTCTAGCTTTAGGCGTACAGGGTAGAGGCCTGGCCTATATATATGCGGCCATTCTTGTGCAAAGCACCTAAATTTTAAACATTCGAGCTCTCATTGCGCAAGTTGCCTTTGCCACATAATTTGCTCTCTTTTCTGCTTTTTCTTTGTTGTTGCGCTGCTGTAGAGGTATTTGGACTTGTATGGGGATACCTGTGCTCCAAAACATACGTGACACACTGATACTTGCGCACCAATTTTTGGACTTTCACACCATAATGAATTTGCCACTTTCTCACTTTTCATCACAAAATTTATGAAAAATCAACTTACTTAAGAGTTAATTATTCAACTTTTGTGTTGATTAAATGGAACCCAAGAGAATCAGAACGACAGATGAATTGGATAGCAAGCGAGTTGATGATATGATGAGCATCGTTGGCCATTATTATTATACTATCAGCGACAACACTCTTCCATATTTGGCCAAGTACCTAAAGAAGTATCATCTTGACTTCCCACAGAGTATTTATATACCTTTGTGTGGTTATTGTCATCTGCGAGAAGTTTCCATTCCAGACGTAAAGAACTATCTCCCAATTTCATGGTTTCAGAATTACACCAATTTTGCTTCATCAAATATCTAAAGTGGAGGAGTATCTGTAAATGCTGGAATTGTGGAGAAGGCCTACATAGTGTCACAGCCCAAGCTTCCATGATACACTTCTCTTTCAATAATTCAATAGCTTGCATTGTACGAAAGTTCGAGATTCTAACACACCGCGAACAATCAAAATAGCTGTTATGAATAGTAATACCCACTTTTTGAAATTATATAAATCTTAAATTTCAAAATGGGCTTCATTTTTGTATTTGGAATATCCTAATTATCCTAAGTTGAATTTTTTGTAATTTATTGATAACTTCCAATTTTCTATGAATAAAAGAAAATACTCAAAAACAAATTTTTTAATATAAATAATTTATAGTGATAAATTATACTATTTAGTCATTTCAAATTATAATTATAATATATTTTTACAATTTTAACGAATGGTGGTCATTATAATTAATTTCACATTGAAATTGGACATAAACAATTGTCAATCTTTTGATATATATTGTTTCTTAAAAACACGCTATTTGTTGTGACATCAGGAATTCATTATTAAATTAATTAATTGAACATATATATTTTAACATTTTTAAAATAGACATCATTTTTGAATTAGGAATATCAAATAAATGTTAGGGTTAATTTTTGGTATTTTTCTGGAAAACTTCAATTTTTGATGAATACTGAAACCACTAAGCGGTAGTTAATGAACTAACTTTTCATTTAAATGAAGCTTTACAACTTTTATTAATTTAATTTAAAAAATACACCATACATGGTTGTCATTAGGAAGAAAAATGTTGTTTGATGAGATGAAAATAATTTTTGGTGAATAGTAACTTTTAAGTCTTACTAATCGCGATTAAAGGTAATTAGTGAAATTTAAGGTAAAATGATATTATAAAAATATGAAAATATCTTGACAATTGACTTACCCTTATTTTATAACTCATTTCCATCCATCAAAATCCATGGGTCAACTTGGGGACCCCATGGAGCCACTTGGGTAGGAAAATGACATTAATAACTTTTTATTTAAAGTAAAAAAAATTGTCACAAACATGTGTTGTTTTACTAAAACAATTATTAAATGGGTTTATATAAGTTAACCTTTAAACTATAAATATTAATTGGAAATATATAAAGATTTACTACATCATGGTAACTTTTTTATAATTTTTAGGCATTAAAAAAATAAATTTATTTATGACCCCATGAAGATACAATGATTACCTCATTAATTAACGATTTAAATAAAATGAAATGATAATGTAAAATATAAGACATAAACTTTTAAAAAACCTATTGGATGAGTATATTTAGAATCCTTATCACCTTATCCTTGAAATATATAATTTTGGGACCTTTGAAATCGGAAAATCACTTGAAAATAATGTAACATTTCATGACTTTCCAAGAGTTCCCCTCCTCTCCTCTTATTAAAGGCCCCCACTTCTACCACCTTATTCACACCTTCAAGCCATTTGGATCAGACAAAATATACCTAAATACTCTCCCAAATTCCCTCTCTTACTCCTAGAAGCCTCAATTTGGGCATAGGTCTTCCCAAGGAAGCCTTTTGCTCAAATAAAAAAGAGTTACCCGATTTTAGAAGTAAAGTCTTCACTTGGGTTCTTTTGTTTTATTTTGATTCTCCAACCCCCTAAACTCATTTTATTCCTTTATTTTGTAACAAAAACAGTATCTAAAATATACTATGATGTTTTTATTATAATTATTTGATTTACACTTACACACACCTTCGTCTAATGGTTAAAGAACATACTGTTTCTGTGGGTGTCCAACTACTGCCTCACGAAACGATGATTCGTCAATCTTCTTTTAACACCTCTCATTGTGGCCATTATGATGACACTATTTTCATATATGATATATATATTATGTTTATTTTTTACTTAATCTTCTTTATTTTTCATTTATGTCATACCTTTATGATTTCCATTATGGGTAAACGTGATAATTTCATTTTAGGAAGTGCGGACTACCGCCCCCTCAAAGTGATTTGAATCGTTAATGCCATACGTGGGACATATAAACGATAGAGTAAATGATATTATATATGATATTATACTGGAAATATAATATAACTTTATATCATTATGATTTCATTCCATTAAATATGAAATAGAAATGAAAGTATCATTCATGCATATGTACAGCTTACCGTCTCCATGAACGGTGCATTTCATTTCATACCTCTAAATGTTACGTATTATTATGAATGAATGTATATAATAGATATATATGATATATATGATATCTACAAAATGAATATAATTATGGATATAATGGACATTTTACAACATGAACAACTTGTAATTATAAGAAGTTTATTTTTGACTCAAGTACCAAAGATTGACAAAACGGCCGTTATTAACATAAATAATTACATAATGTTCATAACATGGTAATAAGTGATATAAAAAGAATAATAAACTGGAAAAAGGTTCTTAAGAAATTATACATTATCCCTAGTTTATTATTCAGGAGGTTAAATGCCAATCGAGTCAAGTCGGACATGAGATAAGGGAACTTCTTAACCCAATTTCCATTCTTTGGGTTGATCTCCTACTTTAAATTATGTCATGATATTATTATGTCCTATCTAGTATTTATAATTTATGTTTCTGTAAATATAGTGAATACACATAATAGATCTATTTTATTTAAAAAATTATCATTGTAAGGGACTTCGTCTCAATCTCCTTTCATTGAGGCATATTTTGTTTTATACACAACTTTCTCTAATACGTTGTATAAACCCCTTTGACTTTTATGTTTTTTTCAAAAGGAATATTTTTATAAGAATAATTTTACTAAACAAATAAATGGAATTTTTTTGTCATATGTATGCGGCGACAACGACTTCTCCGCCGCCGTGACCATTATTTGAGTTTTGGATTCCTCTACAAGCCATAACATTTTTTAAAATGAAAAATAAATACCATGTTTTACTTTTCTTTTATTTTGTTATTGAAAATGGTTTTGATAATGTTTTTATTATATCAATGTGTTGTATTGATATATTCTGATTGAAATATCGAAATGCTATGTTTCCTTTAGGCATGTTTTTTGTGATATGATTATGTTATGGTTTATGATATGTTTAAACCTACTCATATGAGGAACGCATTGGACTTAATAAGTGACGGGTGGAGCCCACTGTAGCTCCCCGATGCATCGGCAGGTCTCATGAGATAAACTAGTGTCGTGGCATGAGGCCTTGACAAAATCATATTTTTAGTCTTGGCATGAGGCCTTGGCTACATGGTTACGATAGTCTGGCATTATGGATTCCATCATTATGAAAGTGGTTATTCATATTGCATGTGATTATACGACCAGTAGAATATCCATGTGAATAAGTAAATGGCTTTATTTCATTTTATTTTCTCCATATTATGATGGAGTTCAAGTTTAAAAGGATTTTTTAGTTATACATTTCCTTAAATGATAATTTTTATTTATGAATGCTTCCTCGATATTGTTATCCTTACTGAGCATCTGAGCTCACCCCTTCAAATGTTTTAATTTTTCCAGGATGTGAAGATGTATATTATGAATGACCTACAGGGATAGTATGAGGAGATATGAAGACAAGATGTTTTTGTAGTTTTGCATTACTTTATGATGTAATATAAGACTTATGAATGTATCTACTGTTTCCATGGCTACTAAACTAATCAGTCTTTCGAGACATGATCTTTTGTGATCATGCCAATGTTACGAAATAATGCACCGACTCTGGGTAACTGGGGTCGGGGCATTACAGTTGGTATCAGAGGCAGTTTAGTACTAACCTTGGGAACTAGATTTATGTAAACTCCGATTAGAGCACATAGCCATAAGATAGACTTTGAGGATTAGTATAGAAGAACATCCTTGA
This sequence comes from Viscum album, assembly GCA_963277665.1. Classification (NCBI taxonomy): domain Eukaryota; kingdom Viridiplantae; phylum Streptophyta; class Magnoliopsida; order Santalales; family Viscaceae; genus Viscum; species Viscum album. The sequence goes on from OY728140.1 coordinate 1,207,773,301, forward strand.
ATTTTGGTATTATAGTGATTTTGTGAGTTTTTTGAGAAATACATCCATGTCTGGATACGAACAAGTAGAGGCGACACTGGCACAGATGTACCTAGGGGTAAAACCCGAAAACACCGCATTTAGCTATACTCTAAAGGGAAATGGTGCACAACAATGGGCCTTGCTGCACTCTTGGTTACGACACTCCTAGGGGATATGCTTCGGATAATTCTAATTTTTTTACAAACCATTATGAAGGGTTTAGGAGTATATACATCCTCAAAGAATTTTTTTTGATTATGGATTATATCCATAAATTGTTCAATTTACATTAAGTATTTTACATGTTTGGAATTATTCATTGAAATTCATACACTAACCTAGTTTATGCCATTTTATAGAAATGGTGCCCAGTAGAAGGAATGTGAACTCCACCAATATGTATGATCCAAAGAGTAAGAAGGATAATATCTTTTACTGTATTAAGCCAACATTTAGAAGGAAAATAGTATCCCATGTGTTCTCAACATATGAAGAAATAGTGTCATGTGTTAATAAGATAAGTAATGAATTCTCTGAGTCTTATGGCATTGAAGGGAAGCTAGAGAAGAAAATTATGGAAGAGAGAAAGATGGATAAAGGGAAGAGGGAAAAGAATAATTTTCCAATATGTGATAACTGTGGGAAGAAAAACCTTAGAACTTGCCTGAAGGGAATGTGATTTTGTTATAAGTGATGAGAAAAAGGACACCAAGTGCGTGACTACAAGGGTTAGAAAAAGGTTTCAAATGTACAATGCTTCATCTGAAAGGAGTGGGGACACTATGAAAACCAATGTCCAAATCATAATAGTATGCCCCAAATGATGTTATTGGATAATAATAAAGTTATAACACTACCACAGATGAGGAGGAATGATTAGAGTTATTATGTTGTTATTAAAGAATATTTTCATTTGAGTGTTGTATCAATGATTTACTGGTTATAATAACTATGGTGTATATAAGGATTGTACTGCAATACTATTTCATCAAGGACTTGAGATTGTGTTGAACGAAGAAAAGTGACTCCACAGAAGGTTAAATTTTTGGAAAATATATGGTTGAGAGAAAGATAAACCATAATATGGTTCTGATACCGAGATAGGGATTTTGAAATAGTACATGATTGATTCGGATAAATTATATTGGATATTCTTAACTTCATTGAAACTAATTAATGATTTGTATACATTTTTTGATATAAGGAGAATATCTAGTATTCTATAATGAATAAGGGATCCTGAATGTAATCAATAAGGATTTATGGTAATTCAGGATGTTTCAGTATTTTAAAAGAATACATGATGAAGTTGTTCACATGTTGTTACGTAGAAAAAAGGATTGTCATTGTGTTTACCTTCCTTATAATATTTGAACTATGAGTTGGAAAAACGTATTTTGGATAACTATAAAGGTTGGAATGGATTAAGTTGAACATTGGATAGTATTTTTTAAGGTTAAAACATTTCTAGAGATTATTTTTTGAATATTATAATACTATAGTTTTAGGAAAAGGACAACCTGCAGGTCGAGGGATAACCCGTCATATTGGACAAAGCTGCAGGAATCGAACCCACAACCATAGTGAGATAGGCCTTTATTAAATACCACTAGCCTATAGGAAGTCCTGGGTTATTATAAAATATTTTTCTTCATGTTATGTGTTAATATTTGGAACCTTATACGATTAGGATAAATATAATATTTTTGAGTTCTATTATCTTTTTGAGTGAAAGATGAGTATGTGGTATAAATTATTTGAAAGATTAATTTCTACATGTCAAGTATATATATATATATATATAAATCTTATTTTATGAAGAAATAAATTCATAAACTTTAGGGAATGGATATTAAAAAAATGTGTTATCCTAATACCTTATGTTTTGGTGAACTGATGATATTTTAAATCACCATAGATTAAAGGCTTTTAGGCCCTCAATTTTACACTTGTTTGTGATTGATGACCTCAATCAATCCGTATAAATATTTAGGTTTTCCCCCAATTATGTGTCTATAATTTCCACCAATGTTCTCCTAATCGAGATCATAATTTGGTGGTGACTTTTTCATTTCCCATTCCCTCTTATTAAAACTAAATTTTATTAACCTTATTTTCGATGTGGGTTTTCCAAAAAGTTATTTTCTACTTTCATCCTTTTATTTTCGAAGAACAATTTAAAATTTCAAGGACGCAATTTATTGAAGGAGGGGAGAATTTCACAGCCCAAGCTTCCATGATACACTTCTCTTTCAATAATGCAATAGCTTACATTGTACGCAAGTTCGATATTCTAACACACTGCGAACAATCAAAATAGCTATTATGAATAGTAATACCCACTTTTTGAAATTATATAAATCTTTTATTTCAAAATGGATTTCATTTTTGTATTCTGAATATAGAAATTATCCTAAGTTGAATTTTTTGTAATTATCTGAGAACTTCCAATACTCCATGAATAGAAGAAAATACTCCAAAACAACTTTTTTAATCTAAATAATTTATAGTGATAAATTATACTATTGAGTGTCATTAAATTATAACTATAATATATTTTTACCATTTTATCCAATGGTGGTCATTAGAATTAATTTCACTTTGAAATTGGACATATACAATTGTCAATCTTTTGATATATATTGCTTCTTAAAAACACGCTATTTGTTGTGACAGTGGGAATTAATTATTAAATTAATTAATTCAAATTATATATTTTTAATTTTTTAAAATTGACATGATTGTTTAATTAGGAATATCAAATATATCATAGGGTTATTTTTTGTATTTTTCTGAAAAACTGTAATTTTTTATGAATAGTGAAACCACTAAGTGGTAGTTAATGAAATAATTTTTCATTTAAATGGAACTTTACCACTTATATGAATTGAATTTAAAAAATAGTACATACATGGTTTTAATTAAGAAGAAAAATTTGGTTTACTGAGATGAAAATAATTTTAGGTGAATAGTAACTTTTAAGTCTTATTAATTGCGATTAAAGGTAATTAGTGAAATTTAAGATAAAAATGATATTTTAAAAGTATATAATATCATGACACTTGTCCTACCATTATTGGATGAGTCATGGACGACCAAAACAATCCATGGGTCAACTTGGGGACCCCATGGATCCACTTGGGTAAGAAAATGACATTAATAACTTTTTATTTAAAGTAAAAATAAAATTGACACAAACATGTGTTGTTTTACTAAAACAATTATTACATGGGGTTATAAAAGTTAAATTTTCGACTATAAATATTAATTGGAAATATAAAAAGATTTTATACATCATGGTAATTTTTTTATAATTTTTAGGCATTAAAAATGAATTTATTTAAGACACCATGATGATGCAGCGATTACCTCATTATTTAATGATTTAAATAAAATGAATAGATAATATAAACTCAAAGACTAAAACTTGTAAAAACCCTATTATATGAGTAGATTTCAAAAACTTCTCACCTTATCCTCGAAATATATAATTTTTGTGACCTTTGAAATCCGAAAAGCACTTCAAAATAGTGTAACATTTCATGACATTCCAAGAGTGCCCGTCCTCTCCTCTTATAAAAGGCCCCCAACTATACCACCTTATTCACACCATCAAGCCATTTGAATCGGCCAACCTCTGCCCAAATACTCTCCAAACTTCCGTATATTACTCCTAGAAGCCTCACATTGGGCAAAAGTCTTCCCAATTAAGCCTTTGGCTCAAATCAAAAAGAGTTACCTGGTTTTAAATGTAATGTCTTCACTTGGGTTCTTTTGTTTTATTTTGCTTCTCCAACCCCCTAAACTCTTTTTATTCCTCTCATTTGTAAGAACACCAGTATCTAAAATATACTATGATGTTGTTATGATAATTATTTTATCTACACTTACACACACCTTCATCTAATGGTTAAAGAACATACTGTTTCTATGGGTGGAGAATTATTGCCTCACGAAACGATGATTATTCAATATTATTTTAACACCTCTCATGGTGGACATTATGATGACACTATCTTTATATATGACATATATATTATTTTTATTTTTTCCTTATTCTTCTGTATTTCTCATTTATGGAATTCCTTTATGATTTCCATTATTGGTAAACGCGATAATTTCATTTTAGGATGTGCGGACTACTTCCCTCTCAAAGTGATTTGAATCGTTAATGTCATATGTGGCACGTATAAAGGATGGAATAAATGTTATTATATATGATATTATACTGTAATTTTAATATATATTTATATCATTATGATTTCATTTCATTAAATATGAAATAGAAATGAAAGTAGCGTTCATGCGTACGTACGGCTTACCGTCTCCATGAACGGTGCATTTCATCTCTTACCTCTAAATGTTACGTAATATTATGAATGAATGTATATAATGGATATATATGATATATATGATATCTAAATAATGAATATAATTCTGGATATAATGGATATTTTACCACCTGAACAACTTGTAATTATAAAAAGTTTATTTTTCACACAAGTACCAACAATCGAAAAAATGACCGTTATTAACATAAATAATTTCATAATGTTCATAACATGGTAATAAGTGATATAAAAGGAATAATAAACTTGAAAAAGGTTCATACGTAATTTTAATTTAACTTTAGTTTATTATTCAGGAGGTTAAAGAATGATCGAGTCAAGTCGTACACGAGGTAAAGAGACTTCTTAACCCAATTTCCATTCTTTGGGTTAATCTCCTACTTTCAAATTATTTCATGATATTATTATGTACTATCTGGTATTTATACTTTCTTTATGTGTAGATATAGTTAATACACATAATAGATTTATTTTATTTTAAAAATGATCTTTGTAATGGACTTCGTCTCAATCTCCTTTCATTGAATCATATTTTGTTTTATACACAACTTTCTTTTATATGGTGTATAAACCCCTTTGACTTTTATGTTTTTTTTTCAAAAGGAATATTTTTATACGAATCATTTTACTAGACGAAAAAATAGAATGTTTTTTTTGTCGTACGTATGCGGCGACAATGACTTCTCTACCACTGTGACCATTATTTGAGTTTCATCTTCCTCTACAAGCCATAAATTTTTTTAAAATGAAAAATAAATACAATGTATTACTTTTCGTTTATTTTGGTATTGAAAATGGTTTTGATAATGTTTTTATTATATCAATGTGTTGTATTGATATCTTATGATTGAAATCTGGAAATGTTATGTTTCCTTTATGCATGTTTTATGTGATATGATTATGTTATGGTTTATGATATGATTAAACCTATTTATATGAGGAATGAATTGGACTTAATAAGTGATGGGTGGAGCCCAATATAGCTCCTTGATGCATCGACAGGTCTCATGAGACAAACTAGTGTCTTGGCACGAGGACTTCACAAAATCTTATTTGTAGTCTTGGAACGAGGCCTTGGCTACGTGGTTACGATAGTCTGGAATTATGCATTCCATCATTTTGAAAGTAGTTATTGATATTTCATGTGATTATTCCACCATTAGAATATCCATGTGAATAAGTTAATGGCATTATTTCATTTTATTTTTGCCATATTATGCTGATGTTAGAGTTTAAAAGGATTTTGTTTCATATATACATTTCCATAAATGTTAATGTTTATTTATGAATGCTTCCACTATATTGTTATCCTTACTGAGCATCTGATATCACCCCTTCCAATTTTTTCATTTTTCAAGGATGTGAAGAAGTATATTATGAATGACCTGCATGGATAGTATGAAGGGATATGAAGTAAAGATGCTGTTGTAGTTTTGTTTTACTTTATGATGTAATATAAGACATGTGAATGTATCTAGTGTTTCCAAGGCTACTAAACTAATCGGTCTTTCGATACTTGATCTTTTGTAATCATTCCAATGTTACGCAATAATGCACCGACTCTGGGTAACTGGGGTCGGGGCGTTACACATAATACATCATAGCCCATGTACCTCAGATCTGAAACCTCACAACCCTGAGATGCATATGCATTATTATCCCTCAATCTTCTAAAACTCTCAGATGGATCAATCCAAAGGATGGAAGAAGTGGTGGGACTTTCGTCTTGGAGGAGGTGTGAAGCCAACTTGGATGTGGGCATACTGGGTGCGACAAACCTGTGTAGAGTTTGTCGAGGATTTGAAAGTAGATGCAATATATGAAGCTGTGAGGGCTAGGCAAACATATGTTTATAGGAATTATGACTATGTGCCAGATATACTCAGCCATTGGAGCCCAGAAACCAATTCTTTTCATCTGACTCATGGAGAAGTAGGTATCAGTTTGTGGGATGTCCACATGATCTCAGGGGATCCAATTTTGGGTGATATGTATGATGAATTTATTCCTCCCAAGGTGACTTGGAATGATTTGGAGAAGACCCCAGCTTTGGCTCGAGATTTATAGAAAATCTTTCACAAGATAAAGAGTTAAGAGACCTCCTTAACTCATTATAGAAAGGATATTAATCTAGAGGAGTGGATGAAGATGTTTATTACCAAGAAGTAGGAGAAAGAGCCGATGGAGAAGGTATTGAAGGTGAAGGGATCGAAGGGGAAGGGGCCCAAGGAGAATGAGCCCACTTGTCCAACCACCTACCCCAAAACAGAGAAGAGAGGTTCTCCGGGCACATTCTGTCTGACCATGGAAGTAAGAGAATTTGAGAAATGGGGATATGATGTAAATCATAGAATCCAAAAGAAGACTCGTCTGGCGGTCTTCTTGGAATTGTGGCTTAGTGTTTATCTTTTTCCAGTCAGGGACTCGAAGGGAGGCATCAGGCCAGGGACCTTCATTATTGCATCCAAGTTGGCTGAAAGGAAAATGGTTGGGTTGGCTAACCCCATTTTAGCAAAGATTCACAGGAGATTACTCTATGCCTTCATGGGTAAGTCTCCTTGGAGAATAGTGGGACTATTCCAGGTTTGGTGGGGATGGATCACCACTCACTTCAAGATGTATAATGTACAGAATGGAGTACTGATTCCCAGAAGTTCTTTCAGGCCATCCATGCAATAATTATCTAGAATTTCTCCACTAGATCTCAATTACTATGACATCAAGGTGAGGCTAAGCGTGTATAAGGAATTCAATTTCATTCGTTATGGAAATCCGCAAACCTGGTGGTTTGTTGATGATGGAACAACCAGCCCGAAATTAAGGGCATACATGTTGGCCTGTAGAGATTGTGTGTTGGTCACCAGAATTGATAGAGAGATTATATGCGAGGCCTATACTCTATACAGATTTGCAAGTCAATTTGGGTGTTTGCTGCAGACTGTTGTATCTCCCCCAGTGCATGTCAGGTCAGAGCAACATCTGATGGTTTCCCGGCAACTACGGTTGCTGACATCTATGAGAAGATCGGGGTAATATTTGATATACCAGTTGATAAAGAGGCAAATAACTGAATAAATGGTATGCCGAGAACTGGATATCATCATACCCTGGAGGGGTGCTGAATCACCCAGTTTATCAGGTGGGGAAGAGGAAGAGAACTATAGAGAAAGAAACCCTTCATATAAAAGGTGATTCTTCCACACCACCCGAAGCTGATTCATCGGATTCCCATGATGGGGATGATGAGGCAAAACATGAGGCAAAGCTACCTCATGCCAGATATAATCCCCCTGTCAGAATCAAAAGACCCACTCCATCAACTCCAAGTGAGTTACTTCATTTTGGAAATTTAATCACCATTACTTTATAGATCAACATGTCTTATTTTCTTATTCCATATCTGTAGCTGCCGGAGTTGGGGAGAATATGAAGTCTAAGGTTATAGTATCCTCCTCGCAGCCTTATGGTACACATACTGAATATCTAAAACCAGAGGCTGTCCAGACATGGCAGAGTTTATACTGTGGTGCTGAAACTGCTTGGTTGGATTTGTGCGAGGGGCTACACCTACCTGGAATAGGGACTCTTCTAGCTTCTACAGATATCTGTTATAAGGATAACCCCGATGAAGTTAGGGATTACTTTAGAGAGATGGAAATGCTCATATATGGCACCGACGATTCCATTCCTCTCACCAAGCAGGTGACAGAAATGATATATCATGGTGCCACTGAGGGGACCAGTTATTCTGGAGATGAGGAGTGTCATGACTACGTGGCTTTTGAAGATATAAATCTCTTTCCTTATTTTCATTGAAACATGATTTCGGTTAAATAATTTTTACTCTAGGAAATTATTCTCTTCATCCTGCAGCTTGCAAAGAAAGGAACTGATGAGGTTCCTTCGCTACAGTATAGCCCTGGTGGTACTGCCATCGGGGTTGCTACTGAATCTCCTCGTGAGTCGAGCGAGATATCTCCAGGCTAGTATGCCATGGATGAGGAGTTGGATATGGCTTTCCATTCTCCAATTATTGTACCTATAAAGGAGACTGCCGACAACCCCAAAATGCCAAAGAATAAAAAGCATCGAAGGAGGAGGTCCACAGGTAAATGCTTCATCTGTAGTGGTAAATCCTTCTAATGATCATGAGTCTTAACCCATGAATAGATTGATCGTACATTTTTTGATTGCATGGGATTCTTCAATTTCCCCTCTGAGGGAGAGGATTGACCTTCCTCTAAGAACAGTAGAGGGTGCTGGTGAACAATCACAAGTTTAGGATAACTTGGCTGCTCCTGGAGAAGAGCCAATGTTTGATCCCAGTATGCCTCATGCTGTTGTATCAAGTAGAGAAGAGCTTGCTTCTGGTAAGTTAATAATTCTTCATAAAATATTGAATGAAACATCAACCAATTTCTATTCTATGATTCTTTATGTTTAACCCCTGTACTAGAGCCTTTGGAGGCCATTGCAATTGATGCTGCTACATTATCTGAAGAAGTTGTCCAGGGTCAAAGGTCGTAGAATGAAGGTCGCCAAGAAGACATATCAAATGATCTCGCTAGTGTGATTAACCAGGATTTTGAGATTAAATTGGATGAAATCATTGAACTTGGCGCATCTTTTGAAGAATTTTTAGATCATGTTAAATTACCATGTAATTTAGAAGAGTTTGAATATGAGTGTTATCCTTCATCCTATTAAAAATAACTTTTTATTACATATATAATCATTATCAATTGAAATTTGTAGTTCTATCTAAGAAATCTATTGAACTGCCAATGCCTGAAGGGGGTACATAAAACCCTACTATTGTAGATACATTAGCTCAAGTGGAGCTAAACCTGGAAGAGCTTCCTGAAACTCATCTTGAAAATCTTGTTGAAGCTAGGAAAGATGGGGAGGATCCTTCCCAAGTTACCAATCTACCGTTGGGTAAGAGATAACAATTTTTGCGACTGTACTTAATTTACATGATAGTTAATAAATTTTTTTTATCATTTGAAACTAACCAATTCTTTCAATTGATTATGCAGGGCCATCAATTTCAGTGGTTAGATCTAGAGGTGAAGCCTCATATTCCACCGCAACGGCAATAGAATGTGAAGAAACACAGGTCAAGGGAGAAGGAGTAGAACAAGAAACTTCTTTAAGGTTATTAATCCCAGATTATATTCCTCCTGTGACAGTGATGCTGAGTCAGTCCCAGAAGAACAAAATGTGCTCCAGTTTTCATGACACAAGGCATGGAAGAACATATAGAAGACCATATCCAAAGTGACTTTAGAAGAGCGGTCACCAAAGATCCCACGATTGTCATCCATGTTTGTCCTACTAGGACTTGGCGGTATTGGATATCAAGAGATCCATGCCGCAGTGAAATAAGTCATCGTAAGGTGGGAGCAGAAGAAAAAGTTCCATCACGATTTGACCCAGGTGAGGCTGTCAGCCTATATCAGTGAATTTGAGGTTGCGGTATCCCAAACGGAGGCTGATTATGCTGCCAAGATGAAGGAGATGAAGCATAAGATCAATGATAAAGTCATCCACCAGATGCACCTTCAGTAACAGTTAGATGCTGTTACTGGGGAACTTGACCAACTAAACAATTCACTGGAAGGAGCTCAAACGAATGGTATTAAATCCATTGCAGATTCCAAGAAAGCACTCCATCAAGCTGAAAAGAGTGATGTTGGTCGAGTGCATGAGCTTCAAGTGGCTGTTGATGAAGATTGGGATGCTGTAAATCAAGTGAAGATTTATGTTGACAACCTTTTTTATTTCTTGGAAAATAGAAGAGACTCCAATATATCGATGTCCTTATAATTCTTGTGCATCAAATGGAAAAACAATTTCATTTTCAATCATTTGTGCACACATTTTCCCACTACCCGCATTATATTTTTACCTAAGCCAATGGGCCTAGTAAGAATAGTTTGATTTTTCCTAGGATTATTATAAATAACCCTAAAAACTTTGTATCTTTTAATTGCTCAATATTAAATAAATCATACAAAAATGTATGTTTAGTGAGCTGGGACTTGGCTTTTATTCATAGTTCCCTTGTCTTTTGTGGGCAGTTTAAATTCATGAACGTTTGATAGAAAAAGGCTAATGTTTAAGGTCGAAATAGCTTTGACCTAATGGGTTAAAATTGAATCAATAAATTCCTTGAAAACTTATCTGAAAACATATTACCACACTCATTTATGAAGGAAAACATGTAAACTACGACTTAAGAAATTTGGAATCTGTGGAATGATACGAAAAAGGGATAAAAGGCATTAGAAGAAGTAGTTCCTAAGAATGAAGTTACCATTATTTAACAAACCCATTAGGAGGTTGAATTATGCAGGGCCACCTAAGGGAATTGGATGTATAGTCAAATAATAGTATTTTTTGGCTGACAAGTCGTTATATAGACTGTTTATGCATGGCTGCCTAAGGGCGCGTGCTACATAGTCAGGAAAAAGAACTCTCGAAAATTTACTTTTCTAGTGCTAAAACCTAGTGGATGTTTATGGAGAATCAAATTTTCCAAAGCATAGAGTTTGTTGTATGGAGATATGTACTTGAATATTGAGAAGATACTTCCATTCAAGATCTTCTAAGAACTGGATGAATGTCACTCCTACGAATGTATGACCCAAACGTATGGAAGAGAAATATAAACCATAGACTTGAATACTTTAAAATCATTAAAAAGAACATGGGACATATATGTTAAGGATGGATATTTTTTGAGAATCCATACATATTATTGATAATACCAATAAAGGAAAAAGATTTTTTCTTCCCATGAATGAAGTTACCATTATTTGACAAACTCGTTTGGGGGTCGAATTATGCAGGGCCACCTAAGGGCATTGACTGCATAGTCAAATGATATTATCTTTTGGCTGAGAAGATGTTTCCAAGAAAGATCGTCTATGAACTGGATGAAGGTCACTCCTACAATGTTCTGAACCAAACTTAGGGAAGATAAATATAAGCCATATACTTTAATACTTTCAAATCATGAAAATGAACAAGGGACAAATATATTAAGGATGGAAATTTTGTGCGGATCCTTATATATTTTTGATAAGACTAATAAAGACAAAAGAGTTTTTCATCCCAAGAATGTAGTTACCATTATTTGAAAAACTCGGTAGAGGGTTTAATTATGCAGGTACACCTAAGGGAATTGACTGCATTGTCAAATGATAGTATCTTTTGACTGACAAGTTTGTTATGTAGACTGTTTATGCGAGGCCGCCTAAAGGGAACGTGTTGTATAGTCAAGCAAAAGAACTCTAAAAAATTGGACATTTTCTGACCAGAAGTCATGAAAAGGGTTATGAAGATCTAGAATTATTTACGGTTAGGAGTATGACACATAAAAATTTGCAGTTTTTCAATGCATGTATAGATACACAGACCAATGCTAACCATAATCATGTTGTGGCTGGGTCCTGAATTGAAATGTTGTACTTCAATACGTATCCCATAAGGATGAGAATCAATCCATATGTAGTTCATAAAATAAATTTTAACATCATGCGGTACAAAAGTATGGAAGATCTCTGTTTAGGGGCATAGAAATCAGACCATTATAATTAATACACAGTGTGTGTTTTCATAGGGAATTTTCAGCTAAGGGACTAAAAGTAAAATTTGGGGTTAGGCCCAAAGACTTGGGGCCAGATTCGAGGGATGCTTGAATATTCCTATCTATTCCATAAGGATGGGAATCAAGATGCACGTAGTTCTAGAAATTCCCCTTGTATAGATTTGGTTCGTACAAGTGAAGGGTGAAGGGGAATTTAGTGCAATGATGGTTTGACCCAAGGTAAAAGGTTCGGGTATTGACATGTATGCACGTAGTCTTTAGAATAAAACATGATTAGAGATCAATGAAAATAATGATTCCCTCTCAAGTGAGGGTCTCAAAGAATGTAGTAGTTTATTGTCATACAAGACAAAATGTGGTGTACAGTTTAATGTCATATAGCAAGGACAAAGGTGAACCAATGTGAAGAGATTAGTTTTGGGCTTGAACCTTAAGAGGTTGCCTACGTACCCAACCTATAAAGAAAGGATCAAAGTCTGGGTAGTTCAAATAAATAATGAATTATTGATCAAGTTGTTCTTTGGGAAAACGACCTAAAAAAATGGTGTTGCGACTTACGCATGGTTAGCAGCCCAGAGAGGGTGTTATGATTGAATTTTACTCTAAGCTCACATGAGTCATACTCAGTGTGAGAAACAAGAGGTAGAAAAAACCTTAACGATGCACAATTTAATGTCATGTAGGACATATGAAGGGACTATGCAGTTTAAATTCATGCTGTGAGGACTATTGGTGATGCACATTTTAGTGTCATATAGAAGGGACAAAATACAGTTTAATGTCATGTATGACGTATTAAGGGACTTTGTTCAGTTTTAAGTCATGTAGGACGAATGAGCAGTACAACTTAACATCATGTAGGAAAAATATAGTAAAGCATTTTAACATCATGTTGGACGTAAGGGTGTATATAGTTCAGCATCCTATAGCTAAGACGATGAGGAAAATATAGTTTAACATCATGTTCGATGAAAGGGGGACTCTGCAGTTTAATGGCATGTAGTACGGACAAAAGAGGACACAGTTTGACATCATGTTGGATGTATTAAAGACTTTTTCATAGTTTAACGTCATGTCGGACGATGGTGCGAACAGTTTAAGGTCATACGCATGGTCCATAGATTATGCAGTTTTACGTCTTGCAGGACGTAAGGGACTTCGGTATAGTTTAGAGTAATGTAGTTAGGATGTCACAGTTTAACGTCATGTTGGATGAAGGTTCAAATAGTTTATGTTCATATGCTTAGACTACTGAAGCTGCAGTATAACATCTTTCTGGATGAAAAAGTATTTGTGTAACACATAATACTTCTTCAAAAATCTAGCATTGGTTTGAGTGGTGATGAGTTTTCCATCAATTGAGATTAATAAATAAGCTCCATTGGAGTAGAACTTACGTATTATATAAGGTCTTCCCATTTTGGCTCCATCTTGGAAGGTTTCTTTTCTGGTATCATTGGAGTCTTGAGAACTAATACCAATTCTCCCTGAACTAATGAATGAAGATGAACTTTTTTGTTGAACGCTCGGGCTATTCGATTCTGATAGACTTCCAAGTGGTGCAGGGTGCCCAATATTTTCTCATCTAACCATTCCAATTCATCCAATCTCTTTTGAGATTTTTCATCTATAGATGACTGATCAAAAATGGATACTCTGAGCGAGGGTAATTGAACCTCAATAGGCAGGACTACTTCTGTTCCATATTCTAATGATTATGGATTTGACCGCATTGCAATGCGGGTAGTGGTTTGATAAGCCCATGAAGCATGAAAAAGTTTATCAAGCTGTGATTTCTTATCTTTATCCAACATATTTTGCAGTATGTTTGAAAGAGTCTTGTGGAAATATTCTATCTGTCCATTAGACACTTCATTATACTAAGATGAATGATTGGATTTGATGTTGTATTCTGGATACAACTTCCTCACCTCGGATGAACAGAAGTTGGTACCATTGTCCATCAGTATGGTATGAGGGGCACCAAATCTGGTAATGATGTTAGACTTGATGAATCTAACAATGCATTTAGAACTGACTTATTTGAGAAGTATTTCCTTTGTCCATTTGGAAAAGAAGTCGGTGGCAGTAAGAATATACTTCAACAGCTTGGTTGTAGCCAAAGGATATGGTCCCACTACATCCATTCCCCATGTGTCAAATGGCCATGAGTATTTAGCTGTATGAAGAAACTCTGGGTGTTGATGAATAAAGTTGGAATGTACTTGGAACGAATGAAACTTATTTTTGAAATCAACTCAATCTTGTATCATTGAAGCCCAAAAGTATCGAATCCTTTGAATTTGATCAGATAATCTACGCCTAGACTGATGGGCACCATAGAATCCGGCATGCACCTCTTTCATGACTGCCATTGTTTCTTCACCATCAATGCATCTGAAGAATATTCCATCAAAATCTCTTTTGTAGATAATTTTTCCTAGGTGATCAGGGCTATTATAAAGAGTGAAATTGACCACACATCATCAGATTTGTTCTTTCCCGGCTCTATCAGATGGAAGTGTTCCATTTTGAAGGTATTCCCTAATAGGTGTCATTCATCCTATAGTATGACCATATGGTTCAGATATGGGACTAATTTCATTGATTTCCTCTATTCTAATTTGAACATAAGGTGAAATTGTACGACAGTGGGCAATACTGATGGTTGTCTCATCCCGATTTGGATCTTCTGGAGCTGTGGCTATATCAGCCAGTGCATCAGCTTGTGCATTTTGTGATCTCGGGACATAAGAAAATATCAGTTCTGAAGGGAATTCTGCCATTAACTCTCTAACGTAATCATACAAAGTGATTAGTTCTTATTTTCTGATTGCATAATCAACATTGACTTGTTTGATTACCAGGTCTGAATCACCTTTCACCTTTAAGTGACTCACTTGTGCTTGAAGTGCCAACTCCAATCCTGCAATAAGAGCTTGGTATTCTTCTTCATTATTTGTACCGCCTCCCAAAAATGTGAAGTAATAAGGTAGCACTACCTTTTCTGGGGAAATGATTACAATTCCTAAACCAACATTGTTGAATTTAGTATTTTCCATTTTCCTCCATGTTGGACTTGGGGAACCACCGTCAAAGTACATTTTCCATGTTTAAAGACTATCTTTAATAATGAATACTTCCTTATCAGGAAGTTCAATGTCTAAATATGTATCTTCTACTGAAAGACGTTCAGCAAGGAAATCATCCAATGCTTGGCCCTTTATTGCCTTTTGAGGGACATATTGAATATCAAATTTCTGAAAAATAACTTCCCACCATGCCATATGTCCTGTAAGCAGTGGACAACTAAGTTAGATTTGATAATATTATCCACTTCATCCTCAATTTTGGAAGCATAGGTTGGGTGTGTTCTTCTAGTGGCTTGTTTAAATCCTCAAAATTCTTCTAGAAAATCCCAAACGATGAGTGGCAACATTAGGATCAAGCCCTGGTATCTCTATATATTTCTAAACAAATATATATCGATTTTTCTTTAAAAAAGAAATATACATCTCTTTGTCTTCAATAGTCATGGCTGCAGTAATTAATGTGGGGTATGGATCTTCTTTTTCACCCAGATTTATTTCTCTGAGTTCATCCACAGTGGTAGAGATACCCTCTTCAAATGTTGGAGAAGCATCCCTAAGATCTTGCTCTTCTTCTTGAACATGTGTTATTTCTTTTGATTCTATTTTCATAGTAGATGATGAAGTAGAATTTCCATTATTAGAAGAGATGTTAAAATTTGATCATCATGAAGAAGAAAATTCCATTTCCGACACGATTGATGATGAAGGGTCTTCCCTGGGTAATATAGTTGAGATGATGGATTGAGAATCGACATCATCGTTCACCTCTAACATTACTATAACTTCTTCTGATCTAGTTGGTGAATTATAGACATGTTGGATTTCAGCATATGAAATGAAGACATCACAAATTGAGCTTTCATCATTGCTTGGTGGATAACCAATTTCTCCCATGCGGTCTGGCATGATTGTCGTAGTTGACATTATAGAAGATTTCATAAGGGTATTTTGATTTGGGTCTATCCTGTCAATTTGACTGATAGGCAACACAAAATCTGTACTCACATGTGTAAATGGGTTTACTAGAATCCTTTCCAACCCATATAGAGTATTAACTTTGGTAATCCCCCTTTTTGTGGATTTCTCCTCTCCCCTCATGTGGTAGAATTCTGCTTCAATGTATTGAGATTCACATTTCTTGAATGGGTACTTATCACCATTTAATGTCCCAACTTGACCATCAAAATAATATTTGAGACATTGATTATATGATGAAGGGATAGCCACATGTTGATGTACCTATGGTCTACCAAGTAAGACAGTGAAGGCTGATTTTTGATTAACAACCATGAAATTTTAATTGTATACAAGATCTCCAAGCTGAGTTCTGGGGGTAATCTCGCCCATTTGTTCTTGTTCATTTTTATCATATCCTTGTAACATCAAAGTAGAAGGAGATAAATCAGATTCTGTGAGGCCTAATCGACAATGTGTACAAATGGGGATGAGGTTGACTCCTAAACCATTATCAATGAAAAATCTTTGGATGTCTACAACATTGACCTTTCCAAATAAGTACAAAGGCCTGATATGTCCATGAATGACATCATCATCATCTTCATTAGTAAAAGATATCACTACATGGCATTCTGCAGGATTATTCTCTACATAGTATAATTCAGCTGCAGCGATTTTCGTTTCAAACTCCTGAGGACTCGAAAAAGCCTCGATGAGTACCTCCCGAAGATCCTTTGATCAATTTAAAGCATATAGAATTGATAACATGGCCAGTATTTGGTACAAGTGTTTCAATACATAATTCTTTTGATCCAAAGTTATGTGTTTGCCAACAGGACCATGTGGTTTCGTAGGTTCCTTGGAAGTTGATGCTTTGGAAGTTGATAAATCTTGTACCTGGATAGGAGTTGGTAATACTTCTGGCTTTGGAAGATTAGACTGATTAGGTCTATTTACTTGCTGAGAAGAAGAATTTGGAACCTCCAACCATTATTCCAGAATAACTATTCCAGGACTGAATCTGCCTTGTGTAGAAGAACTTGCTAGTTCTTGTTGAGCTCATTGAAGGGCTCTGCCATAAGTTTCTATTGCATACATAGTTCTAGTAGGGGTAGAATTGGAATAGTGGTCTCTGAAAGATCCACGTCTTCCCCTATACCCTGAGGCTCTGGAACATCCTCTGATTCCTTTGTTTGATACAGGGAACCCAGGTTCATTGAGTTTGAAACTGTGATTGGCATAAGGATCTGTTAAGTGAATCATATTAACAGAACTGAAGATTAACTCTTCATCTGATGAAGACTCTTCCTGACTAGCCAAGGGTTGTTCCATTTGATGGGGCGGTGCCTGTGGCTTCGAAGTAGATGGTATAAAATCAGCTAGAGTCAAAGACAACATAGGCATTGACACGATTTCATCTTCTTCTGATTGTTCCTCTTTCTTTGAATTGTGTCTTCCCTTTGAGGATTTTCCCTCTGGTGAAGAGGGTTTTTCTATATAATTCATAGAAGAAGACATAATTTGTTTCTTCAATTGCGTTCACCAAATGGAATGAGTTCAGTTGATCGTTATTCTGACCATCCAATCATCATATTTTTGCGCATTTTTGTTCATGAAATTTTTCCACTCTCCTTCTACCTCTGGATATGTAGCAGTAACACATGCTACCTGAGCTTAAGAACCATTCAGTTTGACATGTCCCAAGTCGACCATTTTTTGCAGGAGGTCCTTGAAGACAAAACAATGTTGAATGAGAATCTCCAACATCTGATGAAATGAGAAATAATTGGGATGGTCTTCATCTCCTTCCTTGTTCGGCCTCTTGGGACATGGAAATTGAACCAAATTATTTCCCAGAGTCAAAATGAAGTAACCAGGAACCTGTTCATTTTGGAAAGAGTATAATTTTCATTTCAAATCCTAAAATTGTTTTCATCTTTGATCTCTTTGATTATCTTGAAGAAATGGTCCCTGTTGTGGGTGCTCAGGAGGTGGAGCCCTTCGAGAAGATGAAGGTTTTGAAGTAGAAGCATGTATAAGTGCTTGTTTAAGCATAACTGTAGCAGTCTCTGCTTTACTCATTCCTCTTCCTGGAGCTGATGGAATTACGTGAGATTTATCCTTATTCTTCATAAGAGAATCTTCAATTTGTTGAGAGATTGAAGTAAGGTCTCAAAACCCCCGAGTGTATTCCACAGGGAACAACCGCATGCGTAATTCATCACGCAGGTTTGCCACACAGATTGGCAACAATTATTCTTGAGGGGGTGCTAAACACAAGGAAAATGTAAATCCCTTCAAGCGAGCAATGAAACCTGAAACCCTTTCATTCTTCCTTTTCTTACACTTTGTAAGATCAATAATTGTTGCATTTAGGAAAGTTGAGATGAATTGAATATGGAATCGTTGACAGAGATCCTCTCATCCGGTAATTTACCAGGATTCCAAGCATGTGTACCAGACAAAAGCAGGTCCTTGTAATGACTTTAGAAAACACCTGAGCTTAACTGCTTCCTATTGCTGAGGGGTTCCCATCATTAGATCACAACGAGAAACAAAATGTGTTCAGTTTTTCTCTGGGTCACCTGAACCCTTAAAGATTGGAAATGTGGTACTTTCAAAATTTGATGGGAGAGGAATTGCATCAACCCATTTAGGGTAATATCTCTTTTCTGGTTTAATTTTATAACGGTTTCCCTCCATAGAGTCTAACCGAGATATTAAAGACTCAATAGTATTTATTAACTTTTGAGAAACATCTGGTTGATCTTCAACTTGAACATGTGCAATGACTGGAGCTTGGACAGATGTGGTGGTTGGTACTACAATTGATGGTAGCACCACCGATTGTTGTTGCACATGAACCGTAGGATTACACTAATGAGGGTGTATTGATGGAGGAGGATATTCTTGATCCATATCAGTAGCTGCAACCAATTCCCTTGCCTGACTGACTCCAGCATTCTTAGGAGTAATATTACCTTGAAATAGTTCTTCTTTCAATCTCCTCAATTCCTTCATTTCTTCCTCTTGTTGTGAAAATCATTTCTCTAGTGAGAGTGATTGGAATTCCCCATAGAAAGGGTATTTAACCTGATTCTTTCCTTTCCCCTTATTAGACAAGATTTGGAGAGGGGGAAGTGGGTTACATGAAGGATTACCTAGATTCTAGGTAATCCTTTGATTTTGTGTACGTAGACCTTCTTTATTTGTGTCTGTGCGTACAAATTCTTGAGTAGGAGCCTCTTTATCTGATACCTCTGAGTGAGAATCTTCTGGTGGAACAGCAACAACAACATTTATGACATTAATTGATGAATAATGCATTCCATCCATTATGTTGGCATTTATGTGATATTGTCTTCTTCCATGTCCCTGATGAGACATTGAATTTTGTCGATTTGATCCCTTAGGAACTTCATGATGAACCTTAATTTGGAGAGAATCTCCAGATAATTTTCTTCTTCATTACTCTTGAGGCTTCTTCCCTAATCGAGAGAAAAATGACTTTCTCTGAGGAAGAGATTGATGATTTGAATAAGTCCCCAGTCCGGTGGACTGGGGATATTCTTGTTCAACTCCTCAAATACTATTTGTTGATTCCGAGGGTTGGGTTAAATGATTCCTCAGTCTGGCAAGCAGGGGTGGCTCTTGTGATGCTACATCTGAGACTTTTTTGAAATCTCTCTTGATCTTGTGGACTTTAGTTTGAAAATTAGCAGGATTCATCTACCTGTATCAACTTTTATCACCCGTCTCAAAAGACCGTTGGATGATTTCTGACACTTCTGACATTTGGTGATGTTCTTGCTCCAAACGAGAGGCATGTTCAATATTCTAGTTTGCATAATGAAAGAGTAATTAAACAACTTGTTCTCTGTATGATTTATTTTGAGAGGAACTAGTTAAATCCTATTCATGGGCAAGCTTTTGATTACAAATAAAACCAATTGACTGTGTCTGGCCATGGGAAATAACATTGCATGAGTCCATTTTTGGCAGGATTTGCTGACTAGAGAGCACAGTGAAATGTAGTGCTACATGAACTCCCCATCCCCGGATATGAATACCAGATAGGGCATTATAAATTAATTGGCACAATCTTCTTAGTGCACCAAGGCATGAACGCAAAAGGGCTCTCTCATTCTTTTCACCCATCAGATATCAAGAAATTGAGAGAGATACCCAATCAATTTGGTGTTGTAACCCTTCTATTATCTTGACGTTATTTTCATGTTCATCATAAGTTAATATTTTATTTTTCAACTGACAAAGAGTTTTCTGTATGTTTAGATGAATATCATGAATTCCATCTTCTATCAACATCTCTAGAATGTCATACTGAGAATCATCTAAAGGCCAAAACATAACTGGCACTTCACATTTCTCCAGTTGTTCTCTCATATTTATTACATCCTATTTATCATTTGATGAAGATTATTCTACCTGTTTAGACCAGATCTGGTGCTTCCTTGTTTCTTCATCAGATTCAACAAGATTGGTAGAGAATTAACTGATCAAACAAGAAGATGAATGACCCAGGGCTGATTCGGAGAATGACCTACACCCCAGGCTATCATCTCATTGAGAAAGTGTTTCACCTGCTAGTGGTAAAGCATCAGACATGACTTGATTCACATTTTCAAGTGCCTCAAAATTAGAGGGCTTTCTCATCACTACATTTTCTGTTGGAGCACTTTCCAGGCAATGAACATTATTACTGTGGAGAGTACTTTCGCAGCTAAATTCATCATCATGGGGAGGACCACCATGGTGGGTTACAGCAAAAGATGAAACATTTTGTTCATTGATCTTTTGACCACACAGAGGGTTCCTATTCCACTCATCTGAAGATGAAACTTTGAGATCGACAAAATTGTCATGAAGAAACCCTTCATGAAGAATTATCTGATGCTTCCCTTCAGAATTAATGTTCCCATTATTAGGAACTAAGAGAGTAGAATCATGAGTTACAACAGATAATTGTCTGAGTGCATCAAAATATCCAGCATTAAGTAAGGCCTTATTACAGATTGGCCCATGATTTCATGACTGTACTGGGTGGGTATTCTTCATGGACACCTTCTTACTCACTTTAGAAACCACTTGTTGATGAAAGTGGTCATTATGGGCAGGTGTATGTGCCTGATCAGGAGAGATGATCAGCTTAGGCTGATTATCTCCACTCAAATCAGGTGTATGTTCCTGACTTAGTTGTCCATATGATATGGGGGAGTATTCCCCAAAACCCTCTTGGACCGGAGGAGATGTGTGTGTCTGTTCCGGAGTGAACTGTTGATCTGTCACTCCACTGGTTAGGATAGATTTATGTTTCTTTCCCCGAGATGCTGCTGATGCTGTTATAATATCCTCGAAGGCATCCAGAATATGAGTAGGGATTTGCTTCTGTTCTTTCACCATTGATAGAATATTCTTGATGAATTCAGCTTCTGGAATGAGGATATACGTCCATTCCATGCATGGAGTAGGTGTGTGTTCCTCCTCTTGTCGTCCTTTTCCTACCAGTGAATTCTGACAGTACTCATGTGTCGGGGAAGAGAGTTGAGTCTGCCTCGTGTTTGTCTTCGGAGACTTCTGAATGACTTCCCCAAATGCTACCTAATGATATTACTAGTATCCTTGATCAATACTAGAAGGTCTATGTTCCTGCTGATTATACTACATCGAACGTGGTTGACAAACATCCTTCAATACTATCAAATGAGGCAGGTGACGGGATTGATGAGTGTGAGCTGGTGTGTGTGCATGTTTACCTGTTGCCAACACATTGGGTTGGCGGGCTCCATCGCATGTAGTCAGACGAGCCTGCTAACTAGCCGATGATTTATAAGTAGGTGTATGTTCCTCTTTATAGTACTCCATCATAATTGCCTGGTGGGATTGTCGTGTTGCTACCAGACGAGTCTGCTGGACAGTGGAATTAAAACAGACGGGTGTGTGTTCCTGCTCGTTTCTTCCCACCATGTTAGGTTGGTGGAATTTTCTAGAGATGGAAGAGATGAGAACCTAATCACTATTAACTGGTCCTCGCCTCTGGTGGTTCTTCTTTCCTGCTCTGGTTCGAGGAACCTGATTTGAATGCCTGGAGACGATGTAACGCCCCGACCCTAGTTACCCAGAGTCGGTGCATTATTACATAACATTGGCATGATCATGAGAAAGATCAAGTCTCGAAAGACCGATTAGTTTAGTAGCCTTGGAATAACTAGATACATCCATAAATTTTTACATTACATCAAAAAAAACATTTTGTCTTCATATCCCCTCATACTATCCCTGCAGGTCATTCATAAATTACTTCTTCATAATCCTGGGAAAAAAATAAAACATTGAAAGGGGTGAGCTCGGATGCTCAGTAAGGATAACATTATAGCAGACGCTTTCATAAATAATCATAAACACTTAAGGAAATTTATAACTAAAACAAAAGCCTTTGAAACTTGAACTTTAAACATGGTATGGAATAAATAAAATGAAATAAAGCCATTTACTTACTCACATTGATATTCTACTAGTCGAATGATCACATGAAATATCAATAACCACTTTCATAATGATGGAATGCATAATTCCAGACTATCATAACCACATAGCCAAGGCCTTGTGCCAAGACTACAAATAAGATTTTTCCAAGGCCTTGTGCCGAGACACTAGTTTGTCTCATGAGACCTACCGATGCATCGAGGAGCTATAGCGGGCTCCACCCGTCACTTATTAAGTCCAATTCATTCCTCATATGAATAGGTTTAAGTATAAAATAAACATTCGTATTAAAACTAGCATACGAAATGTCAATACTTTAACCACAAACCATGAATGGTATAAAAATAGAACATCCACAGTCAAATATAACTCATTTGATACAATATGGAATATTGTATTGTATCACATTAACCTCAATCATGAATAATGAAGGATGTTGACATAGATGAAAATAATCATCAAAACTATTTGAGAGAAATATCCCCCTTTTCTTGAAAACATTTAAAAGTCACACTATTTGTCAAGAAGCCATTTAAAAATAGATTTTTGAATCAAAGTGTCCCATACCACTTTGAAACTTTTTAAAAGGAGTTTTGATTTCTAAACATTAATGTCCATATAAATAAATCCTAAAAACCATTTTCAAAACATGGACATTAATGAGAAAGGTTTAGATGAATAAGTCTTTAAAACATTTAAAAATGGTATTTCAGTTAGAGATTCTAACCAAAAGAGAGACACTTGAATGAAAATAATTGAGGTAATCAAAACATTGTAATATCATGAGAATAAAGGGAATTCATGATATACTATGTCAAAGTACATTATATACACCACATAAAAGTGATTTGGTGTATATCAACAAAGAAGTCTCAATGGATTGTAAGTTGAGATGAAATCTCTCATAAAGGCCATATCCTTAGGTTAAGGATAAATCAAAAACATAATTATGTGTAAAAAATATAAATACACTAAATATTATTGGATATTCAGTGTAAAACAATCAAAGTATATTCACACATATTCCTGTAAAAACAACACCAACGAATTGGATGTTTAACTCAACAAATGGTGAAAGAGTTAAAATTACTCTTATCAAATTCATATCAATGACTTGAGAATTTTCAATGGAGTGATTATGTGTATCAAAAGTATATCCATAGGAAGGGGAGTGGAAATTATTACATAATCAAATGAATAGTGATTCCACACATAATCTTGGGGTAATATAATCAATGAAATATGCGTAAAGCCAAATGAGTGGAAATTGAAATCTCAAATTCCCTTATTGATTAGGTAACTTAAGAAACAAACACCCATGAAAGAAAGATCATACCATGATGATGTAAATACCCATAAAATAAAGTATATTACACAATGAATACAATCATGGGTAGTACACATACACCACATGCAATAATTAAGTGGTGATCAATGGAATTCTCACGGAATTAAAAGTGAGACAAGAAACCCCTTACCACGTTAATCAACTGAGTCGCATGGCCAAAAGTTAATAACCACCAAATGATTTACAGAATAACATGAATATAAAGTGAATCATGATAATATATATCAAATGGAAGTACACAATACACCACTTTCAATAATTTAGTAGCGAACAATGGAAATCTCACGGAATTGAAAGTGAGATAAGAGAATCCCTTACTTTGTACTTTTTCCTTGGTTGATGGTAAGTTTACCTCCTGTATAATGGTGAAATAATTGTTATTGAATAATAAAAGAATCAGTTACTTTAATATTATATCATATATGATATTTTAACATTGATTTGTTAATAATATCTTAGAATTATCGTCATTTCAGGTGTTAACGGGTTCATTTTACTTATATTATTTGTTATGTGAGACATATTCGTTATTAATGGGATGTATATTATTCATATACAGAATGGTATAAAGTCCTTAAACATCATTTTTAAATCATCAAATGATAATTATACTTGAATGGATACGATGGAGAATGAATCACATCGCGTTCGTGGAGACGGTAGTCCGTACGTACGCACGAATGCTACTTCTATTTAATTTTTATTTTAAAAGAATCGAATCCAAATGATACATAGGTATATTACTATTCCAGTAAAATATAATATTCTATATATGTTACTTAAGTTCATTAACACCATCCTTTATACGTTCCATGTGTGGTATGAACGAGTCATATCATTTTAAGGGGGCGGTAGTCCGCACTTCCTCAAATGAAATTATCGTATGTATATACAACATGAAACAAATAATTGTATGAAATAAAATGGAATTACAGAAGCTTATATATAAAATATATATCATTAATATCATATTTAATTACAGTGCCATCCTAATGGCCACCATGAGTGGCGGTAAGATGTATTTGAACAATCATCGTTTCGTGAGGCGTTAGTTTTCCATCCACAGAAACATTATGTTCATCATCCATTAGATGGAGTTGTGTGAATGTGTAGTTTGAATCCTTCTTATAACAACATCCTAGTATATTGTGGATACTGTTGTTGTTACAAAAGAAAGGAAATAAAAAGATTTTTGGGGTTGGAGAAGCAAAATAATTGAAAATAATTTAAGAGAAAATGTTACCTTTAATTTAGGTAACTCACTTTGGTTGGAACCAAAGGACTTCTTGAAATGCTTTCTGCCTAAGGGGAAGCTTCAAGGAGGAGGAGAGGGATGTGGGGAGCTTAGTTGGGCAGAGTTTGGACGAGCCAAGTGGCTTGAGAGGTGTGAGGAATGAGTAGAAGTGGTCTCCTTTTATAAGGGAGAGGAGGGGCTCTTTAGGAAAGAGTGAAAGTATTACTTTGTAATATAATTATATTCGGTTTATAATGGTCCAAAAATCATTGAGATCGAATATAAGATGACTCATGTTCTAAATAACATCAACCAATAAGAATTGGACAGGTTTTAGATAATATTTTAATCATTATAATCTTATTTATTTAAATGACTTATTAATGAGGTAAACATTGCATCATTATTGTGTCATTAATAATTTAACTTATTTGATGTCTCAAAATTATAAATAAAATATCATTATGTAGGAAATCTTTTTATCTTTCTAATGAATATTTATAATCGAAAATCCAACATGTATAACCTTATGTAAAAATTGTTCTTTTAAAAGATGTAAGCTTATGCCATTTTTGTATTCATTTTAACTTAATTAAAATAAAGTGTCATTATCACTTACAAGTGGATCAATGGGGTCCCAAAATTGACCCAAAGATTCCCATGGTCTACCATGTATCATCCAATAGGGTTAAGACACGTTTTAGGGTAATTTAGGATTATTATAATATTATTTTTTAACCCTTATTTACCGGATTTACCCTTAACCATGGTAAATAAAATATTTACCGCAGTAATTATTCAAAATGTTTAAAAATAAAAGTTACCTATTTACACAATTTGAACATCCTGATTCCAAATATGGAATCCATTTTTCTAAATTCAAAACACAGAAGTGGCATAAATTAATTTAAAATTAATTCCCGCTGTCAAAACAAAAAGCGTGTTTTTAAGAGATAATAACTATCAAAAGATTGACACTTGTTTATGTTCGGTTTAATTGTAAAATTATGTCCAATGACCAAAATTATATTAAATGGTCAAAATATATTCTAAATATACTTTAAAACCACTCAAATTCATAATTTCTCACTATTAATTATTTTGATTAAAAAAGTTGTTTTTAATTAAAATTTAGTAATTTTTACTATTCATCAAAATATGAAAGTTATCCGAAAAGTACCAAAATTTCACCTTAGGCTAAATTTGATATTCCGAATCCAAAAATGAAGTCCATTTTGAAATATAAAATATATATAATTTCAAAAAATTAAGTATTACTATTCATAACGGCTAGTTTGATCGGTTGTGGTGTGTGTTAAAACTCGAAGTTGCGTACAAAACACGCTACTGTTTTATTCAAAGGAAAGTGTACCGTGGAAGCATGGGATGTTTTATTTTAAATTATTTTGATGTCCCCATTTAGTCAAAAAGTTTAAAATATTTTATTTAAAAAGGTTTCACTATTAAAAGTTGGTAAAACTACAATACTGAAGATGAATTTGTTCTTACATTATGTCTAAGAAACTCATAATATGGATTCTAAAATTATAAGGATTATATAAAGCTTAAAATTTAGTTAATACTATTCATAACCTTTTTTGAACGGCTTGTTTGGTAAGTCATGGTGCGCTTGAACTCGGTGTTGCGTGTAGTTCAAGTTATTGAATTATTTTGAAGAAATAACACACTATGAAATCTTGGGGTGTTACATTCTCCCATCCTTCAATAAATTGCGTCCTCGCAATTTGAAATTGTTCTTCGAAAATAAAAGGTTGAAAATAGAAAATATATTTGTGGGAAAACCCACATCGGAAATTGGTTTACTAAAATTTAGTCTTAATATGAGGAAAAGAGAAATGAAAGGGTCACCACCAAATTATGATCTCGATTAGGAGAACATTGGTGGCAATTAGAGACATATAATTGGAGGAAAAACGTAAATATTTATAGGTAGTGGTTGAGGTCATCAATCACAAACAAGTATAAAATTGAGGTCCTTAAACTCATCAATCTATGATGATTTGAAGTACCATCGGTTCAACAAAATATAGCGTATTGGGATCACACATTTTTGACATTTCAAAATATCTTAGTTGAAATCCCACATCGAAAAATGAATTAATGAGGCCTCTATTTAAAATAATGAGTGGAATGTATGAAGATTATCGAAAATAACACATACTAGGGTTCCATGTAGGAAAATATGGATATGGAGGAGAAATCTAACCATCAATTATCTGATGGAGAGTGGTAGAGAACATGGCTATGATAAGGCCAACAATCCCAAAGCCATAAATTAGTGATGATTTAAGGTACCATCTAGGACAACATTTTTTTTAAGTTACATTACATAAGGAAGAGGAATTCATTTATGATATTGACTAAGAACATTATGAGATATACTTAAATTTTAAGTAGATTTTCATTCTTTGATAAATTTCCACCACTAACTCAATTTTTTTAAACGATGAGTATTCAAGAAGACTTGGTCACACTGGAAGAGCTAGAATAAACTTCTATAGAATCACATGATCCATGCAGGATAAACCATATATTTACATTGTCTTTGAAGATTAATCAAAACCAAAATGTTTAGTGAATGATCTAATGATCCCCCAAAAGGATATTCATAGAGATAAATATGCACTAATCTTAATTTCTAAAATTAAACCAACAATACCCCAAAGTTAAATAGATACCATTCAATAACCAATTGTCCTTAAAATCCTTTAATATAATCCAAACTAATATTGAAACCCAAAACATATAAGAATTTGATTATGTAGTCTCCCATGTTAAATTTTATCTCCAAATGACATCAAATACTCTTAAAGTCACATACTTAAAAGTAATTAACATCATCACATATTCTCTGTTATAGGTTAATCATTTCCATAAATAACCCAAATCACTATAAATCAACAATAAAAATGTAGATAAAAATCCACCATTACTCTACAAATGAAACCTCATTGTATTCTATTTTCCTTGGGCATATAG
Source organism: Viscum album (assembly GCA_963277665.1). Classification (NCBI taxonomy): domain Eukaryota; kingdom Viridiplantae; phylum Streptophyta; class Magnoliopsida; order Santalales; family Viscaceae; genus Viscum; species Viscum album. The sequence goes on from OY728140.1 coordinate 1,207,801,421, forward strand.
TGTTCCTAACAAAACGAACATCTTCCAAAATAACATTTATCACTTAATCACCAAATCATTTTCCTATACCAAGGGTATTCATTTGATAAGACATAAGAACCCAAATCATCTTATTATTGATCAATAAAATCATTTAACAAAAAAAATAGTCATACTAACCAGGGACTTCACGTAGTCCAGTGGTAGGCGATAAATCCCAATCGCACTTTGGTTGTGGGTTCGATTCCCACAGCTTTGTCCGACGCGACGGGTTGTCACACGGTCTACGTGTTGTCCTTTTTCAAAAACTATATTCTATAATATTACCAAAATGAGATAAATTTTTCAAAATAACATAATTTAACCACAAATTTTATATCATACTTTGCATTTTCATCCCAAATTATAATAACTTATCATTTTCTCAAACCCCAATGATCATATAAAACCAAATGGTTATTTATACCTATATCCACAAGAGAAGAGACAATTATTCCTCAAATATCATTCTCACATGGAAAACTGAGGGGTTACAAATACAGGAGAAAATTATTCCAAAGTAAACCCATCAACAAGGAGTGCTAATACTTTTTAAATTTTTCTCCAACCATTTATTTCCGCATAGCTTCTTCTTTGAGCAAGAAAATATCCTATAAAATAGGACATTCACTCGGGTAATGGCCAGGTCCCCTACATTTACGGAAAATGACTGTAAATGGACTCTTGGGACCATTTTTATCTTCTTCCATAGTACTCTTCATTTTTCTTCGGCAATTATTCACTTTATGTCCTTCCTTCCCGCACGTAAAACATTTCGTTGTCCTATTGAGACACTTTCCTGGGTGTCTCTTTCCACAATTCCTGCATGATGAAAATTGAGGTTTCTTTTCTCCATGGTCTCCATTGCTGGAGATCTTATCATTTATCACCTTTCTCTTCATTGTTGAGTCTGGGAGTTGGTTAATATATATGTTGTTGATCATATTTTTGGAAAACTGATTTGGCATAAAGACGATATCTTTTACGCCTATCAACATTCCATTTTGTTGCTCATTTCCACCACCATTCCCACCTTGTACATCATTCTCAAAGTCACTATGACTTCCTTGGAATCCAGCCATTGACTAAAACCAGAAAGCATTGTGTGAGTAATAGTAGTCGTAAAATCATTTAGAGATTAGAATGTCACCATATTCTCAATTTGAAACATATTAGGAATAACCAAGGTCATTTACTCTCATCTTATGTATATATTACTTAAATCGGTTTGTAAAGAAAATGTAAATTATCCTAAGCATATCCCCCGGGAGTGTCGTAACCAAGAGTGCAGCAAGGCCCGTTGTCGTGCACCAGTTCCCGTTCGAGTCTAGCTCAAAGCGGTGTTTTCGGGTTTTACCCCTAGGTACATCTATTCCAGAGCCGCCTCTACCTGCTCGTATCTAGACAGGGATGTATTGCTCGGAAAACTCACAAAATCTCTACAATACCAAAATTCTAGGAAGTTCTTTTATACTAATCCTCAAAGTTCATCTTAGGTCTACGTGCTCTAATCAGAGTTTATATAAATCTAGCTACCAAGGTTTGTACTAAACTTCCTCTGATACCAACTGTAACGCCCCGACCCTAGTTACCCAGAGTCGGTGCATTATTACATAACATTGGCATGATCATGAGAAAGATCAAGTCTCGAAAGACCGATTAGTTTAGTAGCCTTGGAATAACTAGATACATACATAAATTTTTACATTACATCAAAAAAAACATTTTGTCTTCATATCCCCTCATACTATCCCTGCAGGTCATTCATAAATTACTTCTTCATAATCCTGGGAAAAAAAATAAAACATTGAAAGGGGTGAGCTCGGATGCTCAGTAAGGATAACATTATAGCAGAAGCTTTCATAAATAATCATAAACACTTAAGGCAATTTATAACTAAAACAAAAGCCTTTGAAACTTGAACTTTCAACATGGTATGGCATAAATAAAATGAAATAAATCCATTTACTTACTCACATGGATATTCTACTATTCGAATGATCACATGCAATATCAATAACCACTTTCATAATGATGGAATGCATAATGCCAGACTATCATAACCACATAGCCAAGGCCTCGTGCCAAGACTACAAATAAGATTTTGCCAAGGCCTTGTGCCAAGACACTAGTTTGTCTCATGAGACCTACCGATGCATCGAGGAGCTATAGCGGGCTCCACCCGTCACTTATTAAGTCTAATGCATTCCTCATATGAAAAGGTTTAAGCATAAAATAAACATTCGTATTAAAACTAGCATACGAAATGTCAATACTTTAACCACAAACCATGAATGGTATAAAAATAGAACATCCACAGTCAAATATAACTCATTTGATACAATATGGAATATTGTATTGTATCACATTAACCTCAATCATGAATAATGAAGGATGTTGACATAGATGAAAATAATCATCAAAACTATTTCAGAGAAATATCCCCCTTTTCTTGAAAACATTTAAAAGTCACACTATTTGTCAAGAAGCCATTTAAAAATAGATTTTTGAATCAAAGTGTCCCATACCACTTTGAAACTTTTTAAAAGGAGTTTTGATTTCTAAACTTTAATGTCCATATAAATAAATCCTAAAAACCATTTTCAAAACATGGAAATTAATGAGAAAGGTTTAGATGAATAAGTCTTTAAAACATTTAAAAATGGTATTTCAGTTAGAGATTCTAACCAAAAGAGAGACACTTGAATGAAAATAATTGAGGTAATCAAAACATTGTAATATCATGAGAATAAAGGGAATTCATGATATACTATGTCAAAGTACATTATATACACCACATAAAAGTGATTTGGTGTATATAAACAAAGAAGTCTCAATGGATTGTAAGTTGAGATGAAATCTCTCATAAAGGCCATATCCTTAGGTTAAGGATAAATCAACAACATAATTATGTGTGAAAAATATAAATACACTAAATATGATTGGATATTCAGTGTAAAACAATCAAAGTATATTCACACATATTCCTGTAAAAACAACACCAACGAATTGGATGTTTAACTCAACAAATGGTGAAAGAGTTAAAATTACTCTTATCAAATTCATATCAATGACTTGAGAATTTTCAATGGAGTGATTATGTGTATCAAAAGTATATCCACAGGAAGGGGAGTGGAAATTATGACATAATCAAATGAATAGTGATTCCACACATAATCTCGGGGTAATATAATCAATGAAATATGCGTAAAGCCAAATGAGTGGAAATTGAAATCTCAAATTCCCTTATTGATTAGGTAACTTAAGAAACAAACACCCATGAAAGAAAGATCATACCATGATGATGTAAATACCCATAAAATAAAGTATATTACACAATGAATACAATCATGGGTAGTACACATACACCACATGCAATAATTAAGTGGTGATCAATGGAATTCTCACGGAATTAAAAGTGAGACAAGAAACCCCTTACCACGTTAATCAACTGAGTCGCATGGCCAAAAGTTCATAACCACCAAATGATTTACAGAATAACATGAATATAAAGTGAATCATGATAATATATATCAAATGGAAGTACACAATACACCACTTTCAATAATTTAGTAGCGAACAATGGAAATCTCACGGAATTGAAAGTGAGATAAGAGAATCCCTTACATTGTACTTTTTCCTTGGTCGATGGCAGGTTTACCTCCTGTATAATGGTGAAATAATTGTTATTGAATAATAAAAGAATCAGTTACTTTAATATGATATCATATATGATCTTTTAACATTGATTTGTTAATAATATCTTAGAATTATCGTCATTTCAGGTGTTAACGGGTTCATTTTACTGTATATTCTTTGTTATGTGAGCCATATTCGTTATTAATGGGACGTATATTATTCGTATCCATAATGGTATCAAGTCCTTAAACATCATTTTTAAATAATCAAATGATAATTATACTTGAATGGATACGATGGAGAATGAATCACATCGCGTTCGTGGAGACGGTAGTCCGTACGTACGCACGAATGCTACTTCTATTTAATTTTTATTTTAAAAGAATCGAATCCAAATGATACATAGGTATATTACTATTCCAGTAAAATATAATATTCTATATATGTTACTTAAGTTCATTAACACCATCCTTTATACGTTCCATGTGTGGTATGAACGAGTCATATCATTTTAAGGGGGCGGTAGTCCGCACTTCCTCAAATGAAATTATCGTATGTATATACAACATGAAACAAATAATTGTATGAAATAAAATTGAATTACAGAAGCTTATATATAAAATATATATCATTAATATCATATTTAATTACAGTTGCATCCTAATGGCCACCATGAGAGGCGGTAAGATGTATTTGAACAATCATCGTTTCGTGAGGCGTTAGTTTGCCATCCACAGAAACATTATGTTCATCATCCATTAGATGGAGTTTTGTGAATGTGTAGTTTGAATCCTTCTTATAACAACATCCTAGTATATTGTGGATACTGGTGTTGTTACAAAAGAAAGGAAATAAAAAGAGTTTGGGGGTTGGGGAAGCAAAATAATTGAAAATAATTAAAGAGAAATGTTACCTTTAATTTAGGTAACTCACTTTGGTTGGAACCAAAGGACTTCTTGAAATGATTTCTGCCTAAGGGGAAGCTTCAAGGAGGAGGAGAGGTATGTGGGGAGCTTATTTGGGCAGATTTTGGACGAGCCAAGTGGCTTGATAGGTGTGAGGAATGAGTAGAAGTGGTCTCCTTTTATAAGGGAGAGGAGGGGCTCTTTAGGAAAGAGTGAAAGTATTACTTTATAATATAATTATATTCGGTTTATAATGGTCCAAAAATCATTGAGGTCGAATATAAGATGACTCATATTCTAAATAACATCAACCAATAAGAATTGGACAGGTTTTAGATAATATTTTAATCATTATAATCTTATTTATTTAAATGATTTATTAATGAGGTAAACATTGCATCATTATTGTGTCATTAATAAGTTAAATTATTTGATGTATAAAAATTATAAATAAAATATCATTATGTAGGAAATCTTTTTAGCTTTCTAATGAATATTTATAATCGAAAATCAAACATGTATAACCCTATGTAAAAATTGTTCTTTTAAAAGATGTAAGCTTATGCCATTTTTGTATTCATTTTAACTTAATTAAAATAAAGTGTCATTATCACTTACAAGTGGATCAATGGGGTCCCAAAATTGACCCAAAGATGCCCATGGTCGACCATGTATCAACAAATAGGGTTAAGACACGTTTTAGGTTAATTTAGTATTATTATAATATTATTTTTTAACCCTTATTTACCGGATTTACCCTTAACCATGGTAAATAAAATATTTACCGCAGTAATTATTCAAAATGTCTAAAAATAAAAGTTACATATTTACACAATTTGAACATACTGATTAAAAATATGGAATCCATTTTTCTAAATTCAAAACACAGAAGTGGCAGAAATTAACTTAAAATTAATTCCCGCTGTCAAAACAAAAAGCGTGTTTTTAAGAGATAGTAACTATCAAAAGATTGACACATGTTTATGTTCAGTTTAATTGTAAAATTATGTCCAATGACCAAAATTATATTAAATGGTAAAAATATATTCTAAATATACTTTAAAACCACTCAAATTCATAATTTATCACTATTAATTATTTTGATTAAAAAAGTTGTTTTTAATTAAAATTTAGTAATTTTTACTATTCATCAAAATATGAAAGTTATCCGAAAAGTACCAAAATTTCACCTTAGGCTAAATTTGATATTCCGAATCCAAAAATGAAGTCCATTCTGAAATATAAAATATATATAATTTCAAAAAATTAATTATTACTATTCATAACGGCTAGTTTGATCGGTTGTGGTGTGTGTTAAAACTCGAAGTTGCGTACAACACACGCTACTGTTTTATTCAAAGGAAAGCGTACCGTGGAAGCTTGGGATGTTTTATTTTAAATTTTTTTGATGTCCCCATTTAGTCAAAAAGTTTAAAATATTTTATTTAAAAAGGTTTCACTATTAAAAGTTGGTAAAACTACAATACTGAAGATGAATTTGTTCTTACATTATGTCTAAGAAACTCATAATATGGATTCTAAAATTATAAGGATTATATAAAGTTTAAAATTTAGTTAATACTATTCATAACCTTTTTTGAACGGCTTGTTTGGTAAGTCATGGTGCGCTTGAACTCGGTGTTGCGTGTAGTGCAAGTTATTGAATTATTTTGAAGAAATAACACACTATGAAATCTTGGGGTGTTACAGACGACACCCTCATCATGTTGAGGGTGCACTGCCACACGAGTCTGGAGGTGATTGTTGGTGGGAGCCCTTGGGAAGGACTCATGTTTCCAGGAATTAATTCCTTGAGTGACCTTATCATTCACCTCCTCGGAATATTGGAGGAAATGGTTGTTGCGTTCTGGGGAGAACGACGTAAAACGGTTTGAGACGGTAGTTAGCACTGCCTGCTTCTTGATCGCTGGTTGTCGCTGTCCGGATGACCAGTGTGAGTTGTTCACTTGGAGGGCTTGTTGAGAAGCCTCTAGAGTTGGAATGCTACTTTGTTGATGGTACTCATTAACCACTTCATTCGATAACCATTGTTGAATATGCTGAATAGATGATGTCTCCCTCAGATCGGACGATGATCCAGCAGGAGTAGCAGCAGATGCATTCACAGTAATGGTTTTCACATCAGAGGCATTCACAGACGCGAACATAAGAAAATACATTATTGTAATGTATAAGATCATGGAAAAGATTTCCTGTTTTATATAACAAACATAATCAAGATAAGTTCGGCTGGTACATCTTTTGGATGAGCACATATGTTATTGATTGTTATGTTGGCCCTCTTATTGGGTTTAAATAGGGGCCTAACAAAATAAGTAAAACATCATTTCAACTTCGTTACGGATTCACGTCGGGTTCACGATTTTTTGTTTCCTCTAGAATTGTGGATGACCTCATTGATTTAAGGTTCAAACATTCTAAGGGGTTTCTAACGGGTTTGTTCGTAGAACCGGAAACATCCAATGATTCCTTATCCATTTGGACCTACTTTCCAAAGGTAGGTGCTCAATAGTTATGAGCTAATGAGGCTTAAGAATTTTCATTGGTCGAGAATATGGGGGTCCGACTCATCACACCTTTTTTAGGGGAATTATTGTCTACTTCATGACTCTCTTTATTGATTTATGTTATGTTCGTGAATCCATATTACATTACCAAGTATGAAAATGATATTTCCTTTAGATCTGACAATCAATGATTATTATATAGGAGATTTAGAGAATATTTTATATTTATTAGAGCTTCTTAATCGATATATAATCATCTGTATTTGTTAGAGATTATTGGTCAATGGTGTCCTTTTAAACATTATATAGAAATCTATTGGTTATTATGATAAACATACTGGTTTTAAAGACACTCAGCGGGGCACTTGAAGTTTATTGTCATTCAGAAGGACGTGAATTATTTCATAGTTGGTATTGTACCTGCATATGGGATACCTACATATCCTTTTTTTTTTGAAAAAGGAACCAGAACCCATGAAGTTGAGTAAATAAGTATGAGGTTTATGTATGATTGATGGCTCAAAGAAATATATCATAATTAATTTTACAGACTAAGATCACGTGAGTCATGATCGGTGTGAGAAAGAAGAGGTATTGGTAAAACCTGACAATTCTACCATGAAAGATGTAATTATTAGAAATGATTTGGGGCTTATGTATGTATGACTACCCAGATAGATTAATATTAGGATTTACAATAGGGAAGAAACCTGGGAACAAGGTCCATAAAGGTATATGTGCTTTATGGAGATTTTGATACTCTAACTTGGGGCTTATTCCTAAAGAGGATTACCAAATTAGGAGGGGATTTATGATTGGGTTTTACTCCTGAGAAGGAATCCCAAATCAAATGTAAATTAAGACTGGTTAAGTGAAATTATGACTGAGGCTTATTCCTGAAAAGGAAGCCCTAGATAAAGGGATTTGGAATATGGGGCTTATTCCGAAAAAGGAGGCCCAGGTTAAAGGGACTTGAAATCTGGGGCTTATTCTTGAGGAGGATGCCCAGATTTGGGAACTTTTATGATTAGGACTTACCCCTGAAAAGGAGGCCCAGGTTAAGGAAATTATGGTTGGGGCTTACTCTTGAGGAGGATTCCCAGATTAGGGGACTTGGGGCTTACAGATGAGAAGGAAGCCCAAATTAAGAGAACATGGACTGGGGCTTACTCTTTAAAAGGATGCCTAGGTTAGGGATCCTATCATCTTAAAGGATGAGGTTAAATGAATGAAATCTTAAACCTTAGTGACATAAAGACATGTGAATCACTAGGTTTTAAGACATTTCCACAAAATTCCTTTTAGATACAGAAGCCAATGAAGGATCCATGGAAAAGGAAATGGCTTTGAAGAATGTCTTGAAGACTAAATCCTGAATAGGAGTGGTGGATAGGCATAAGAGAGGTGAAATAGGAATGAGAGGCACCCAAAATAGAGGGGTGAACAAGTCCTGCATGGGAACGCATGTCATGGGCGCGCAGGTGTACCTGCGCGACACATGGGTACGTACATGACGGTCAACCCTTAAGGTAATACTTGGGAGAGACTGGGATCAAGCCTTTAGTATTATCCATAGGGGATTCTAGAAGGGTGGACCATAAGTTATGTTCATGGTGTAACCCGGCGCAAAAGTGTAGCCATTTCCGTTAAGGGATGGCCACTTAGGCGCACAAGTGTTGATGAGTTTCAACACATAGGCCCTACTCCCCTTGTTTAGATATTCTGTTCTAGGTATGAAATTACCATAGAAGTATTCAAAATCTTTGAGAAGACACTAGGGTGCGAGGAGCTCAAATCTGAGTTTCTGGATTTTTTCGTCCCTGAAATGGGGGGCCCACCGGGGGTATTTATAAGCTGGTGAAGACCCGGGGTGAAATTCAAAGTGGGTGCGCAAGTCACCTACATGACCATTGGGCGGCGCGCAAGTATACTTACATTACCTTGGTGGATCTTGCGTGACGTAAGTGCAAATGAATCCTTGTTCATGCCTTTGTTAATTTTTTATGTTTCTTCAAAAGATGAATTACTTTGGGTTCAAGATATTTCCCTTTTCATTCATTTAGACTCTGTGATGAAAAGGAGTGTCAACAAAGGTACTATTCCAGTAGCCTCTAATTTAGTTTCTGATCTTTTTGATATCTTTGTGTCGCAATCCTTTATATCTATTGTTGTTGTTGAAAGTCTTGGTTTTCCAATTTAGTACCTTTGCAGGGTCATGTCTCTCGACACCCCACTTGGGGTTAGGACAGAGGGCATACACTAGTGCCAATAGTTCCCTCTCGAGATAGGCATGTACTGTTTTGTTTGGTATATCTATATCCACGTTGTGACTAGCATCAAATACATTCTTGGTATGAACTAGATTTCTCATTACCATTCCCAAGTTGATTGATATCACCATCATGTGTATTTTACATCCCCTGAGTGTGACACATATCTTCACAAAGGATACTGTGATATGCATGAAAACCAAGCTAAGCCTAAATTCACAGGGTTGGGAAGAGTGACAGATCTTTTGGAAAGTCTCTTCATGAGGGCCATGGAAGGTAACCAGTTGAATTCCTTCTAGGGGTGGATCTTTTCCAGGACATATTCCCTGATGATTTCTCTGGCTTACCTCCTATGAGAGATGTGGGGTTCACTATCGAGCTCATTCTAGGTGCGGCACCAGGGTCTATTCCTCCCAATAGGATGGCACCAATAGAACTATAGGAACTCAAAAAGTAACTTTAAAACCACGAGGATAAGGGTTTAATTAGACCTAGAACATCATCATAGGGTTCACCTATCCTTTTTTCCATGAATAAGGGTGGCACCCTAAGGGGATGTGTGGATTATCGTCGACTCAACATGCTCATGGTAAAGAATCAATATCCATTGCCTCCTATAGATGATCTCTTTGACCAGATATGGGGAGAAACTATATTCTCCAAGACTGATCTGAGGTCAGGATATCACCAGGAGCATGTGTGACCATCTAACATACCACATACATGATTCTGAAGTAGGTATGGCTTGTACAAGTATTTGGTTAAGCCATTTGGCCTAACAAACACACTGACAGTCTTCATGGCCCTGATGAACCAGGTTTTTCATTCGTACCTTGATTCCTTTGTGGTAGACATGGTGGATGAAATCTTAGTGTATTCACGTTCTAGAAACGACCATGCAAACCATCTTGAGATCATGCTGAGTACACTGAGAGATCACCAGCTATATTATAATCTCAGTAAATGCCATATCTAGATTGATAAATTGCACTTATTAGGTCATATTATATCTAAATCAGGTGTATCTGTTGACCCAGAAAAGGTGAGCATTGTGGTTTAATGAGAGTAGCCCAAGAGTGTCTTCAACATCCGCAGTTTCATGGGGATTTCTGGCTATTACAAGGGATTCTTCCAGGATTTATCCCACTTAACAGTGCCTCTCATGGCCTTAACTAAGAAAGTAGTATAGTTCATCTGGTTAGAATCTTGTGAAAAAAGTATTTTTAGTTGTTGAAAGGAAGACTTACCCCAGCCTTGATCCTGATTCTACCTGATCCTGGTATGATCTATACAGTTTATTATGATGCATAAAAAATTGGAATGGGTGTAGTTTTAATTCAGGGTGATCGATTCGTTTATTATGGATCCCGCTAGCTGAGACCTCACGAGTGTAACTATCATATACACAACCTTGAGTTGGCAGCTGTGGTTCTTGCTCTACGTTGTTGGAGACATGATTTTTTGGGTGAGAGGTTTTTTTTACACGGATCGTAAAATATTGAAATATATCTCCACTCAATGAGACTTGAACTTAAGGAAACACAGGTGTGTCGAATACTTGTATTCGATCGATTTGGAGGATGCCTATACCTCGGGTAATGGTAATGTTGTGGAGGATGCTTTAAGATATAAGAAAAAGACTCAGGACATGCAGGTAGCAAGTAGTGTGTGGCGGATGATGGCCTTGTTTTCAGAGATGTATCTGGTGGTTTAGGAGTAGAGTGGACAACCAATTCTAGCAGCTATTACAGTAACATCCTCTCTTTTAGAGAAAGTCTGAAGGAAAAATTTGATTGACCCTAGGGGTCTTATTTTGAGGGAAAGGGTTATAGGAGAGAACCCACCACCTTGTTGGGTTATTGATGGTAGTGAAACTCTCTTTTATTGTGGCTGTGTATGGGTACCTTCAGGTATACAGGATGAGCTAATGAAGGAATCACACACCTCTATTTGGGAAGTTCATCTTGGGGTGTCCAAAACATATAGAAACATGTGTCGATAGTATTGGTTGCCTGGTATGAAAACGAAGATAGAAGGTTTCATCGCTCGGTGCTCCACGTTCCAATATGTGAAGGCAGAGCACCAGCGACCTGCTGGACTCCGACAATCTCTATCCATTACGGAATGGAAATTGATTGATATAACCATGGATTTCATTATATGATCATTAATATATCCTCAAAGCAGTGATGATGTATCAGTGGTTGTCGATATGTTGAAAAAGTTTGCACACTTCTTGCCTATCTGATAGAAGTTTATGATTGATGAGTTGGAAAGGATGTATATCTGAGAAAATGTGCACCTTCATGTTGTACCTCATTCTATTATCTTGTACATGGTTTCCCATTTTACTTCACGGTTCTAGAAAGGGTTGCCAAAGGCATTGGGATCATAGGTACTTCTGAGTACTACATATCACCCCCAGACTGATGGGAAATCTGAGAGGACTATTAATGTGTTAGAGGATATGTTACGGGCTTGTATCCCTGATTTTGGCAGTTTTGGGGAGATGTATTTACCTCTTGTAGAGTTTTGAAATAATAACAGCTTATATGTGAGAATCCAAATGGCTCAGTATGAGGATCTCTTTGGTAGACCGTATCATTCACCTTAATGATTGATCAAAGTAGGTGAGGTAGCTCTGTTGGGTCCTCATCTCATTTCGTAGACTTCTGTGAAACCTCAAATAATTCAGAAGTGTATGACTACAGATCAGTCCAGGCCAATGAATTATACTGATCCTCAACATAGACCTTTGGAGTTCAAGGTGGGAAATCGATTATTTCAGTGTGTTTCTCCGAGGATGGGTCGCAAGAGGATCATGAGATAGGGGAAGTTATAACTGAGATACGTCGGGCCGTTTGAGATAGTGGAAAGAGTTGGGCAGGTAGCCTATCGGTTACTAGTACCTCAAAGGTATCGTGCCATGCACGACATTTTTCTTTTATCTCAGCTTCAATAATATCATCCATACCCGTCTCATTATTTTGACCCTGACGATATCGAGCTTGATGCTGATGCATCCATTGGAGAGCTTCCGATCTGTATCGTAAACCATAGAATGAAAGACTCTGAGGAAAATAGTCTCATTGGTCTAGGTTTTGTGGAAACATGGACACGTTCAGGATAAGACCTTGGGAGCGAGAGACATATGTACACGCAGAGTGGTCAGAACTCTTCTCTAGCAATGTTCCACTACCCTTAGAAGGGAAACTCATGGATGAGTTTTCTTAAAGAGGGGAGGTTGTAATGTCCCAGCCTTAACCAGGTATAGATCATTTTTAATTTATTGTAATATAATTAATTAATCTACCTGGGGCGCGTGCCTGCACACCTCACTGCGGGTTCCGAGTATCTTTTTATTTAATTTAAATAATTGCGTGGTTTCATGAAAAATGCAATGTCGCACTTTGGCGCGGTGTTTGGGTTTTAAATAATTAATTATGTATTGGAAAAAAGTAATAATAGATTTAATGAATATTTAAATGAAATCAACAATGGATAAAAAGAAATTATGAAATAAAATAAAGAGGTGAATTCCGGAAAAATGAAAATAATTAAAATCCTGTTTTTAATTATTTTTAATATTTTATTTTCAATTATTTTGTTTTATATTATATTTGTCTTTTATTTCATTTTTTCCTTATCTTTTATTTTTATCTTATTTTTCTTTAATCTTCTTTTATTTTCTTTTTCTTTCTTTTCTACCATTTCATTTTTCCTCTCCTCTCTCCCTCTACCACTCATCACGTTGCACCCCTCAATCATGTCACACCAACCAACAGCCCCTTCAGAAGTCCATTTCTCCTCCGTCCGATGTTTGATTCATTAGCTGGCAGGTTCTCAATAAACGTTAGAGAGTTAATAAAATTTCACAAGTGGAATCGTTCCATTCCGTTGAGTATTCTGCGTGATGTTTGTCATGGAAGATTGTTACCCTATTTGGGGTTTTTCTAAAATCCTTCATTTTCATCAGGTTTAGGTCAAATCAAAGTCTACCCTGGATCTTAGATTCATATATGACTAAAAGGTAGGGCGACTACTCGCTTACCCTTCGTTTCATTGTGATTTATGAAAAAATTCATCATTGGGCCGTTAGTCGGTTCTTACAAGATTTGTGAAATTTTACCCATTTTAATTACATTAATGGTTCTGTTTAATTTTTTCAGACTTAATCATCATATGTTATTTTGCTTTAATGGTTTCAAAAATATTGGACACCCCTTTGGATGTGCTGACATAGTCAATGTATTTTTTTATTATTCGGTTTATTAATTTAATTAGCAGCGGGTATTACGCAACCCCTTTTTATTGTATTTAAATTAAATGAATAATAGTTTAAATTATTGAAACAATGTTGGACACCCCTTTGGGTGTTCCGAAATGATCGTTTTATTCTGTCATTAGCAGAGTTTATTTTTTGATTAATTGCTTGTTCTGTGAAGAAACTTTTTATTGTTATTGAATTAAATGAATGGTTCCTTCAACTTAAACTTCAATTATTGGATCATTGGAACTTGTTTTGCGGAACTGTTTATTAATTCAAATATTCATTATCTGCTTAGGTTGATATGATATGTATATTTCCTTGCAAGTAGTAGTGTTTTACTATTAAATTTATGCCTTGTGTTATACAAGTGTATCAGGTTAGTTTTCAAGCTGCTACTTTACATGCTGATTATGTCATATCTGCAGTTGTGAAATCATTAATTAAATTCAGGGTGGGGAATGGGGGAAGGCCCCATAAAAGGGTCCCCCATAGATCCTCTGTTCCTAATGGGTTACCTCTATGTGCGGAGGGGCGGTCTCATTGGATTTGCCGGACATAGACATCCCCTGAAATTATAATACATTTGATTGATACTGGTTCCAAAAGGGCCCATCATGATGGATCTGTTGGCAATTTTGCTAAGACTACATCGAAAGACACTCGACCCCTTACTGTGAGATTGGGATGATATCAAGGTAAATCCATGCCTCAACCGATACTTGGTCTTTCAAAATATTTCCTTAGACGTGCTCGGTGGGATTGGATAAATTGGTGGATGTTCCATAGCGATACCTTCAGGACGGGCTCAGACTCTAACTATAAACATCAACCTTAAATAATGATGCACTTAGGGTTTTTGTTATCGATAATTGTGCCTATTGAGAATTGAGATATTTCCCTTATATGTGGAAGTGTGACTGGTAGACACAGGACTTGAACCACAAGTTAAAGAAAAATCTTGGGGTTTACTTTTTCCTGGATTTACCTTGATTTCTGTGTTATATATATATATATGTGTGTGTGTGTGTGTGTGTGTGTCTGTTTGTGTGCGTGTTCGTTCATTTTAGCTAACATGTACAATTTCCGACTACCACCTTAGGCTAAAGCAAGTGACCAGGCATGGATGTCATTTGGTACACGGGTCTGCTTATTTATTTCCATTCTCTGCAATTAATTTATTTGAAATGGTTATGTAATGGCACCCTTCATTTTTATTTTTGCATGAAATGGAAAGGTTTAGAAATTGTGGGTACTGAACTACTGGGGTTTTATCTCAAACCCGGCTCGGGCATCATCAACACCCGAGTAGATTACATACTCGCATGTATTGAAAAGGGGAATCGTGCTACTTCCGATGCTTGACTATTCATTAATGCTTAGGATAGAGACTGTGGTAGAGGACCGGGCCTTGCTTGCAATGTAGTTTATTCAAGTGTCTTTTCTTTTAGTTGACTATGTATTTGAGTTCCGTTTTCAATAATTTCAGTTTAGACACATATCTTTGCATTACACGCTTTTGTGAGTTTCCAAACAAGTGTTTTATTATTCAGTTTGATTATTTACATTGCTTATACTATAGTTTATTTTTTCCCATGCTTCCGCTTCTAATTATTTATTGTTGTTTAATTTTCCTGTGATATTATCTGTTACCTATGAGGGAATAGTCTCCCCCCACATACACAAAAAGCTCCCTTGCTACATGTCTGAAACCTCTGGCATTTGCTGAGATGCGTTTAAGGTTATGTGATGCACTGTTCTAGACATCGTCTTAGAGGTGAGCTGGGATGGGACGTTACAATATTACTCTATTTAATTTAATATATATTATATTTTTTTCAAACGGATAAAACATGATAATTTGTTTATATAAATGTTTATTAGAAATATAAACTAAATTTTTATCCTTTTATTATTTATTTTTTTTTTATGGAATAATGACTTTAAAATCATAATGAAATATCCTTACAATATTTTCCAAAGTAATATAATAATAAAAAAATAGTTGTTAATATATGTAAACAAACATCATTTTGGTAATTTATTATTACTAATTTTTTGTTCCTAAATATAATATGAAAGTCATTTTTTAAATTTTTTTTATATAATTCAATTTAAATCATTTTTTCATTATTTTCAAAATTTTGGTATAAAATATTAAATTTATATAATGATATAAGGAATCAAATAATATTTTAATAAATGACTTACTAATCTAAAAATTAACTCAATGAAATAAGTGGAATTATAAATGGTTGAACAAATCATCCATAGAAAATTTATGAGCAATATTTTATCTTCTAATAAAATTTATTACCCATAGTGGTAGAAATTATTTAACCATGGTTAAGGATTAAAAAGCATAATTGAGAATTAAACTAAATATATGAGGGTTAAAATGAGGAATAAGATTGTCCAAATACTATTGGATAAATTTATTTAAATATTATCTCACATTATAATCTAAATCTGCCTATTTTTAACTAATTGTCCTTTAATGTGACTTTATAATATTGTAATGTCCTTGAAAATTACAAAAGTGACCACCCCTCAAATATAATAGGGAACGTCCCCTACAATCTTAACCACACATTTTTGTTATTCACGATACGATATTACCTACTCAAATTCCTTTCCAACCTTCTAGTATAAAATTTAATGTCTATGATCTCATCAAAAACAACCCAATAAGGCTTATACTATTTTAAAAAAGGAGTTTCCCAAATAAAAGGTAAAACCCCCTTGTCCTTTTCATTTTCATAATTATTTAACTATATAAATTCTTATTATGTCATGATTATATAATAACATAAGTGCCTCTTTTATTATTAAATTTTATTAAGATTTACATATAACTATTTTTGTGGACATTTTTCATCACCTCATCCATTGATTTTTTTATAAAACAACTTAATGACTATATATAAAACATAGAAAAATATTAATAATTTTTTAAGATATTATATCATATATTTAAATAACCATATATCCATTTGGAAATTATAATTTTTTTAAACTTTTTTATTACCACTTCCATGAAATTATGTCTTTAATTTGTCAATTACACAAAATCGTGGATGGTTTGAAAGAATTATTTATTGAATAAAACTATTTTATAAGTAATTATTATTATTACGGAGATGAAATAATAATTATCACTTTTTAGATGGTAAACATATTAAATGTTTTTTACAACTATAATAACAAAAACATTAATATATATAATGTGGAATAAGAAAATTTATTAGTTAATATATCCTTAAAATGTGGAGGAGGAACTGTAGCAGCATGGGTACTATAGCAGACCAATTACTGTAGCATTACTATTCACAGAAGAGCATTTTGGGTCAAAAAATGGTCTTTCAAGACTTGTATTCCGGCCTGTTGGCATGGGGGATTTGGGCTATGTAATGGTCTCCCTCTACCTAGTCAAAATAGGTCTTTTCTTAAATAATAAAATGAGTTTTCAACCCCACTCTTTTAAGAAAACATCCTTCAAATTAAATATTTAAATCATTTAATGAAATGTATGTGAACCAAGAAATGAATCTTATATATGTAAATAATTTATATATGTTTAATATAATTGAGTTTAATGATGTGAATAGTGATTCTTTATTAGAAGTAGGGGGTTTCATAACACAATTTATATTCATTGGGTTTTACATCTACTTTTTTGACATGGTTATTCAAAAATATGATTTGAAATGAACAATTATTATATTATATTTTTCACCACTAATTTTTGGTGGTTTTATAATTGTTACACAAAATAATTTCATTAAATAATTTAAAAATCAATTATAGTATCTTTGTAATTGATTATTTGTTTCAGTATTAATTATATGAGACATGCTATGTAATAAGAACATATATCCATTAATAAGGTTTATATTCAACCAAATGAGATATTATTTTAATGAATGACCCTTTGATCATTATATTTAATTTTCCTTTTATGTTTTATATTTCATGATATATTGACTCAACTTTTATAGCATATAAAATCGTTTTCATTGTCTCAATTTCAATTAATTGAGATATAGTTAATGTTATACACCATGTTTTCTTAAATATTTTGTACTTACTTCCCCAATAATTTTTTAACAAATTATTTCATGGAAATTATAGCATTTACGAAATTATTTTGTGTTCATTAATTGGATTATTGATTAATTATTACCAATGTTTTTTAGGGGTACTTGAATCAAAAATTATTCTTTTGGAACTGTGAAGATCATTTCACCTATATGAATTTACATGTTTAATGCACATAATATTAACATTGGATATAATGGATATATTTTCACATATGGTATTTTATGTTTCACTTTTTTTTATTAACCTCAAAGGGTTTTTGGTTTTAAAATCCTATAATATATTTCTTATAAAAACATATTTTAAGTTCTAAATTTATTTTTACCAATCTCTCCTCCCATTTTCACCGACATATTTAAATAATTTTCTCTTATAAATATAAATAATTTCATGAATATAATTTCTAAGATACATTCCCTTAAATTATATTATTTTAAATACTCAATGTATTCTCTACATTGGTGATTTTTTAATCTCTTTACAAAAGAATCAAAATAATTTTTGTTTTCTACATATAATAAGTAGACATATTTTCCATACTTTATAACTGTTATTTTAAATGAAGAATAAATTATTATTTTAGTGATATTTTTAAATAAAATAAATGTAATAATATTATAGTAATTATTACTTTTGGAAATTGAATATTAATTTAGAAATGTTATTTTTCATGTGAAATTTTTTAATGATATGTTAATACTATCTATATTTATCAAGGAAACCCATTCATGTTGCATATACTCCCCAATGGATAAATTTTAATGATAACATACCTATTCTTTATCTATAATGATTTTTTTCAAATTTTTTGTCACGGATCCCCTTTCTTTTCCATCGATAACATAATATATGAAAGAAAAATGGATATTGTTAAGTTAAAAAGTGATATCTTATAATATTGTGTCTCATTATATGGTACATGGACATAGTTATTGTTTTTTATGGGTGATTCAATTAAAAAACATGGTTGGTTTATTTAAAAAAATTAATGATTTAGTATGCTATAAACCATGGATGTGTGGATCTATTATGTCCCACTAATGTGTTGTATAATGGGGGAATGATAAATAGATGAGGTTAATACTATAATTTTACTCAGTTATATAACTCTTAATATGGGATAATGTTTTCTTGTTACATATAACTCATAATGAATATGTAATTATCTGGTTTCTTAATTCCATGTGAAATGTTTAATTTTTTATTTTAAAAACATTGTTTGTAATTATATCTATTGGTTTGTAATGTTTCATTGATAAATGATTTCCTCAAATGGGTTTTCATTATAAAATTATATAAGCCTTCTCTAATGTTTATGATTTGTGGAATTTCTCAATATTTTTGATCCTTTATTTATGTTTATTAATTATCTTATGTAATGTTTATTAACATATATTATGCCAATATACAGTTATTCTAATTTTATAATCACTATTGGAATTAAATTGTTAGTAATTATGTTTACCCATATTGATCAGTAGATATCAACCTTATTATGTTTTTTATTTCACATTCATATGAATTGTAATGGTTAAATAAATTATATATAGAAATGTTACATGTGTGAAGACTTTAATTGGGTGTATTTCAGACTTAATGATGAATAATATTATTTGAATATACTACAAAAATTTCCTACATGAATACTCGGTGTGTTATTATGTCATAATATTCCTGAAATTATGAAAAACACTTATCCAAAATTGTGATTTGGTACGTATAGTATTTGATATTTCATTTGATTTTTTATGTTTTTGATTTCTAAAACTAGTCATAGTTATCAGTATCAGATGAATTAATATAAAATTATGTTGTTATCTCTATATCTGGGAGAATGGTTGTGGGGATAATATACCTATGTAATATATATATATATATATATCTTTTCCTAATGATTTATTCTATGTTGGATCATTCTATGTTTGAATAAACTATATTTTTATTTTTATTTATGGTAACCACTGACATCACGATGAATCCCCAATTAATAATGACAGAAAATGTATCTGGATTCATAAGGATACACATGTATAAAATGATTATATTAATCCTTTAAGTAAAAGAAATTGGGATCTAAATATTATCCTAAAATATGGGATCCTCCCCATAGAAATAACAATGCACCATAATCGATTTATTGAAAAAATCATTTAATTTATCAAATTCATCGATGTTGGATTGGGTTTCTGAAATCTTATATGGGAATTTTATTAGAACATAAGTTTAATATTTATATAAAGGTGCTTCCAAAATTAATAAAAGTGATCTTTTTTTATTTTCAATAACGAAATACATCATATTTTAATGAAAATTTTCATTTCTATATCATATCAAGCCAATTAAGTATTCATAATTTAATATTCCTAGTTTTTAACAAATTTTTTAATCATTAATTGTATTATTTTTGAAAGAAATTGAATTTTAATATTTTTGATGAATTGTCAAATTCCAATAAATAGAAATGTATTGTTAATCAAATAGAAATCTATGATAATCTATAATGCTTGGAGAGATATAATTATCTATAAATAGTGATGTAATAAAATATATTGTAAACGGTGTTTTAATATCATATTTATAACGGAACTGAAAATATCTAATTTACAAAATATATGAGGCTCTTTCATTCTAGATGTTCTTTTAGTTTTATCTTATAGATGAGGGAGGACGCACGTGACACCCAATATATAGTATAATTACATTCATATTTTTAATTCTCTAGAATAATATCTTAGTACATGAATACATAGTATAAATTTATTTTCTCTCTCTTTACATGCTTTTTCCCAACATCTTTTTTGCGAGCTAGTTATTTTTTACATTTAACAGTTGACGAAATATTCCCCCAAGGTTGTTTTTATATAATACAAATACCCAAAATCACCCAACCCCATTCAATATATTTTAATGGTATAAGACTATCATGATGTATATTATGGATTGGTTATTAGTGAATACTCCTTCATGTATTTGATGGTATAGATAAAAAATCACAATATAATAATGATCCTAGATGAAAATAGTCAAATATTTCTAAACTAGATGAATTAAATTTAATTTATTTGGAATATATTAAAATCAAAAATTTATACTTAAGATCCAAATCATTTGATAAAGTTATAATTTTTTGTATTATGATTTAATGTTATATTATTTCAATTAAAAATAGATAAAATTAAAAAGAAAATTATAATATCCAGGAATGTATGATTGGAGTTTTAGAAACACCATGTAGTCTATATTTATTTAATTATAAAGTGATGATCATTTTTATATTTTGTTGAAATTTATTTCTCTTGAGTACATTAGATTCTGTATTTCCCATTGAAGTCATTTTTAGTTTATTCCTTTGGTTTTATGTATTCCTTAATGTTCTATCCTTCACACAACCCGTGGTTTGGATGCATCAACATTGTTCATCTTCTTTATCATGAGGCAAGGAATATGTTTCATTAAAAAAAATATGAATGGGTTGTATTAAAAATGATCTAATTTATTTGGGTAAATTGGGTAGATTATCTATAATAATATAATAACAATGATTGTTTTCCCACAATGATATATTATTCAATAATCATGATATATATATATATAAAAGAATAATTATTATTATATCTTGTTACTATTTAAAATATTGTTTGAATTTTTCTTATGTTACTGAATGTTAATATAATTATGGTAAATTTTATTTTGATATATATTATAAATATCAAATTAACTATTTTTGACAATGTTATTTAAATACTTGACATTCTATAATTTAAATAATTAATTTTTTTATCCTGTAAATTTTATATGATAGGGAAAATTATAATCATGCATAAAAAATTTTAATTAATGGAATATCTCATGATCATATAATATTTTTAAACTATTTAAGGTTAATAATTATTCTATAATTAAATATATTAAAAAAATCTTTGATTTGTCACATGATATATATATTAGTTATTTTATGATAAGGGATTTAAATTAATGGTTGGGTTTCAGATTAGAATATTTTTAATGGAAGAATGGGATATCTTATGACTTCCTAGAATAGTCCATTATCTCCCCAACAAACCTCTACATATTCTTGTCAAATATATATAAACTATTTTTACTGAAGGAAATCCAAGGATGATACTATATAATTCTATGGAAGGTATTGAACTAAGAGTGATATAATAGTAAATAGTTCTAATAGATGGCTACTGGTGATGATCAAATCTTCTAGAGTGTGTGTTGTCTAATTATTGAACCCATAATGTGGTTATTACCATTAATAGTGTACACTATTTCTTTAGAATGAGTTATTGAATATAATAATGTTTCTCTTACTATTTTTATATTTGAGGTTCACAAAACTTCATGTGCCATAGGTATCTCTATAATAAAGAAAAGGGTAATATAGTGGGATATATGTTTCTAAAATTTAAACTGAATAGTAGAGTCGCTTTACTTAAAATTTCCCTTATGGTTTGAATCATAAAAAAATATTTTTCTAGTATATTCATTCCTTGGATAATCTATTGGCTCATCATATGTATTAAAATTATGTGTTTTATAAAAAATATGATCAAAGTATATAGTTGGTTGGATACTCTAGATAGTAAATAATGACTTATGGGATGGATAATATCTATGTATCCGCATGAATTTAACGAATGTGCACTAATATAGTAATTTTAGTGTAGGAATGGGTGGGGGATCCAATGGGGGGACTAAGGGTGCATCAAATATCATAAAAATTATAATGAATATATATTTTTTTATATAAAATAGTACTAAATTCATATAAAAATATAAAATTCACTTCTCTAATGAAATTTACTACAATGGTTTCTTTTTTATTTCTCTCATGGATGGATCCCATTGTCTATAAGGTGCTCAGGTTAATAGGTAAACTATAAATAAAAATTATTCACAAAATCAAACTCCATGAGGTATCTATATTCCATGTCCCATTAATATAAATTTATCTTATCCTATATAATCACCAATTTAGAAAATATATATTGATCTGTAAATTTTATAATTCGATGTAAGAAAATTGTGAGTAACAACAGAAAAACCGAATTATTATTAACCTTGTGGGTGATAAAATTAGAATATATTAAAATTAAATTCAAAATCATTATCTTCCATGTTTACTATGAGATATCCGTTTATAATACTTTATAATTATTCTGGTTTATAATTGTATGAAGTATTATCAAGAACATCAATATAATAAATTCCTAGTAATCAACCTTACCTATTTTGGATTGGGTGAGAGTTTGATGAATGGTCTTGTGTATGGTTTTTTAGATGGGATCTCATTGTTTTTATTATATATGTATGGCCATTAGGTTAGCTATAAATGTCTTATAAACTACCTGTAGATGGGAAAAAGTGTTCACATGCTCCATCGCAACATATTATCATGTTTAATTATGATATACATTGTACATGAAAATATATAAATAAAATAATTGTATATATTCACTAAAAAATCAATATAAAATATCCCCCACTATGAGATAATGTGTCAAACTTATCTAATGATAGAACTCTTGAATAGAGTCCTCTCATTCAAGTATAATTATCTCAGGGTGTGTGTCCCTTAGTTTCAATATAATGTTACCAAAAATTCTAATCTATGAAATAATTTCAATATACAAAATTTTATTTTATGAATGTGTTTATATTAAAAAAAATTAATAATAATTGGTTGGTGAAGAAAAAATCATTATTAAGGTAACTGGGAATGTTTTTTAAGATGACGGTGGTTGACAATATGGATTAGATAGATCAAAATGGTTCAAAGTAGTGCAATAGTATAAGAAAAGACTTGGTGCATGTCTTGGTATGGATCTCATGGTGGTGTTTATCCTTTTGTGTGGGGGCCATTTTGTACTTTTGGTGGTAATTTTTATCTTCTCTAGAGTATATTACATTTAGGATATATTTTTTAGTTTATGGTTGGAATTTTTGTTAGTTTTTGGGTTCGATTGGGGATGACATTTATCATGTGAACTATTTTTTATGATGTAGAATTTGTTTCAGGTGTTGGATTGGTTTTTAATGGATTTATGCAAGGGTTTAATATAAATATTGATGGTTTATTAGTTTTGGGGACTTGAGGTTTCAAGTCGTGAAATAGTTTATGAATACATATGAAAGTAGTATGGGATTTGAATGGAACATACAATGAAAATCTAACTATGTCTTTCTAGGCGTATTTCATTAAATATTTGGTGATGTATTGGTATGAAGTATTGAATTATCATAGAACCTAAATAAGAGATTCCACGGGACATTTTGTGACATTATTGTTTATAATATATTCTTATAGAATTTTTTAACACTATGAAATGATCAATTACATATCAAGTTTGTGCTCTTAAAATTCATATATCCTAATAATTTTAAAATTGAAAGACCCCCTTACATTTCACTTTGACATTGGGGACTACAAAACAATATTTCAATATCCTATTAAATTATTTTGGGTTAATTTAAATTTAATACATGGTAATTTGAGAAAAGTTGTGGAATTCCAATTATTTATATAAGGGTAAAAATAATCAAATTGTGATTCTTATTTTTGTAAAATGTGACCATAGATTATATATAATATACTATTTCCTATAAAGGATGTATAAAATTGTTTATATGATGGTAAACTTATTGTTAAATATGTGTACCATAGTGAGCATATTATCTGTGTAATGCAAACTTTTAAATGATGTAAAACATTATAAATCGATGATATAGATTGATTACTACACTTTGGATTCACAATATTTCTTTGGTAAGTAAATTTTGTGATATTTTATACATATTTTTTTCATCATTAATTTCGTTAATATGGAATGTAATCATATAAGGTTTAAAAATAATTGTGTCGTCTCATTCATAAGTCAATGTACTTTATATATTTTTTGGGAGTCCAAACTATAAATTTTCATGTTAATATACTATTATAGATTGGAAAAATTCATTGTTCCATGGCCTCTATGTGAAATATTGTTTTTGGACATGTTGTGGAATAGAAACACTCATATTCCATGCGACTCTCAATTGAATTAGAATTTTAAAATAACATATTTCTATCTTCATCCCGTGTTGTGGAATAAAATTTTATATTCCCCTATTGTGAAACCTATAATTAGGCTGATGTACTTGATATTATGGTGTGGAAAATGCACTCCATTAAGTTCATACATGTATTTTCATATTTAATTTTTTCATTCCATTTTAGTAATTATATCAACTAATTCTCAATAAGAGAGTTATATGTGCTCAGTCATTGTGTTTATAGTGAAAACTATAGTGTCTATAATTAAAAAATAAATTATAACTGATTCTCCCATTTTAAGGAAATATTTATGGACCCAACCAACTATATAGTTATTGATATAAGTATTATAAAGATACACATCCACATTTACAGGTTCTTTTTTATTCTTCTAAATATAAATATATCCATGTGGGAATATTTTTTTATGAATGCACCCATCCAATATGATTTAGTTTAAATTTCAATATTCAAAATCATGAGTTAAATAATAATAATAAAATGTCTCCTACATTTATATCATTTCTTAGGGTCTTTTGTACAACCCACCTTACTATTTTCTCTATATAAATTGTAACATTGGTGTAGGAATCCCCTTGGATAACTTTATTTTCGTCATTATCTGAAATTATTTTTGTCCCCTATTTGTCCCCCCTCCAATTCATAACATTAATCAAAAAAAAATTTGGGGGGTAAATACACATGAAGGTTGAATTATTTATCTTACAAAAACCATGATTTTGGTATTCCTAATGGTTCCTAATAAGAAATTTGGTATATATAGATCATCATGTTTTCATAACCAATCATTCCAACACATATTTAAATCTTCTCTGTATATTTATTAAACTCTATATATGATAGATCAACTCCCCAAATCAATTAATCCTGATATAGGGTACTCATATTTAACCTAAATAATTATTTTTTAGAATTACTCTTAAAATGAATTAGTCTAAATGACTCCCTTGATCCCTAAAAAAACCTTTTGCACCCCAAAATAGGGAAACATGTTATTCTTCATATATTTTTGTACCACAATAAGATTAATTTACCATAGAAATGCTTTGTTATATAGTATATAAAGAAAATAAGGTATGTATACTATAATTATTTGGGGAAAACAACCATAAAATTAATGTATTATAAATAAAGGATTTCTTCCTCCTTAATAATATGTTTAAATATCTTGTTCCTTCATTGAATTTCGTAGTTTATTGTTATAAATAAGAACATTATAAAATGATCCTGGAATCCCATTGATTGTTTTTCAAAAAAAAATTATATTTTTAAATTTTTAAATTTTTTCTTCAGCACATAGTGTCCTATTATTTTTGTTGCGTAAAAAAATTTAAAAAAATTTCAACTTCATTCATATAAAAACGTGAAAACATTTATCATTCCACCACACAACTTGAGTTTAATATTGTCATAAGGAATAATTTTATGAATTATACAGAAAAAACTTCAACAATTTTTATATAAAATAATTATTTAATTTCTGAGTTTTTATGAAATTTCTTTTATTAGAATCCTATGTCCATTATTTGAGATCTTCAATAAAAAATTGTTAATCATGGAATTTATCACAAATTTACGTCTCATGTTCTCAAATGGTTGAAATTTTTCCTTGAAAAATGGTCTATAACGATGTTCTCTCATCCATTTTTATATATTATTTCATTATCAATCTCTTCAAGTGAAATAATTGACTAGGTATAATAGGGTTTAGTGCCTTTATTCATCATTAAGTACATTAATTGCACATGACCGATGTGGATAAATACTATAGATATGAACAGAGAGTTGAATGGAATGATTTTTATATGTAAATAATCATCTATCAGGGTGTATATGATATTTTGTTCCTTCGTAGTCATTCTAGATGAGTTGTTGGGTCTAAAAATAATGTCTGTTATTTTTCAAATCACACCCCTTAAGACATATTCTTTTTATAACATGTCATCTTAAATTGAAACTTATAATTTTGTGATAACCTAGTAGTGGAAGAAATCAGCCTCATTTTAATATCCTTTAATGATTCATTACATCATATATCATATTTAAAATCAACATCGATCACAAAATAGTGGGTGAGGGGTCCAAAATTATATGATATGTCTCTTAAAAATCACTGCTAAAACCCTGTATATCCATTGAATCATTGAATATCCTTCTTAGTTTATTGTTCTAGTAATTACAAAATCTCTTATATTATTGTGTAATTGACATTTATCCCATATTTTAATATTCAATGGAAGAGAAAATTATATAATTTACCATGATGTGGAATATATTATATTTTATCAAAATCGATATCTCTTAAAATTGTTCAAAAACAATGTTACAATATTTAGAAAAACCTCAAATGAATAGATATATTTTTCAATCTCCATTGATTTCCTTAATAGATTCATCACACCTAATGGTGAATATATTATAGAAACCTTAGTAAAATGTGGATAGTTCCTTAAATTTGTTTAATGATATGATTTTGTGGTAAAGGGTCTCATATATGCATATAATGGTGATATCAGATTGGTCTATGGGTCCCACAAGTATTTTATTGTACCTATAATAACTATAAAATAAGTAGTAGTGTAAATTTATAGCTTTTATCTCTAAAGAATGTTTAAATTAAATCATACTAGAAGATGAACATTCATTATAAAATCATTAAAATTATGGTAATTCAAAAAAACTCTCCCAACAATCATAATTTTGGTGGGAATATAGTCACCATATTAACCCCAAATAGTCATATATCAATTTATGATATTTCTAAATTGGGATACCCATTCACTATCTAAAATAGGAAAAATGATTTTAGAAACCAATATCATTAACGCATCTTTTCCACTTTATTCCTAAAAGGGTTCAATATCCCTAATGGTATTTTTAATCTTTTTATCTTCTTCTTGCCTCTCCTTGTGTATTCTTGGGATGGGGCTATTGTATGTTATATTAGAAATGTTCCACATGATATCTTATTCCATTGTTTGGTCACTTAATTAATTTAATTAATTTAATCTTATTATGGTTCATCAATTAAATTTACATGTTGTGATTATCATTCTCCCATAAATTAATAACATCTGTTTTTAAAAGTTTTTCATTCTAAAGCATTTGTTCTTTTTAGGGTTTTGTTATTATATTTTGTAATAGAATATTTCAAAATGTGTTCTAATAATACATATAATTCCACTTAATATGGTGTTATACAAAATTCATCACTCCCTTTCTCTTCTTCTATATCAATTTGATACATTTTTACTTCTTCTAATTTATTTTAGTTTTCCGAAAATTACTACCACTATTTAAAAAGATATCATAAGAATAAATCAGTTAGAGAATTATCCATGTTTAATAATTTACAATGATAATGATTGTGGGTTTTCCTTACACTTATAACTCACAAGCCATATATAACTACAGAAGATGAATATCATTAACATAAAAAAGAAATTTCCAGAATGTAGATTAGTTTCATATATGAACTACATTGTAATAAATGAGTGATTATTATTGGTTTTAGATTTTTTTCACATGATTGGTTAATAAAAAAGTCATTATAAAGTTAATATTTTCTCTAAATCACCTAGATCATTATCAAACTTACACAAAAAATTGGTTTCTGTTATAACGAAACTACATTAAACTTGATGATAAAATGTTAATCTCATTTGAAATAGTAATATTAATTATTCAATAATATTAATCATTTCTTGGACCACTTTTATATTTTTTTCATAGAATATCGTTACATAGAGTCTTATATACCGAATATATGAAATTATCTCATTGAATGAAATATATATGTGAGGTTTTTTTAGAATAATTATAAACATTATGAACCTATCTTTTATCTACCCATACCAAATCCTCTTCATAAAATTAATATTTTATCAGTAGTGTTCCTTCTCTTGACTTTGATCGGTTAAATTTGCATTCAATATTTCATCTAATTTTCTATATTTCCAAGAATCAAAAAATATTACTTCTTAAAAAAATTATTCTCCATTTATTTATCTGTTATATTCCTTTTAAATAATTAATTATACATGGTTTTATCCTTATATTTTATCTCTCTACCAATTTTTAAATTGATATCCTCCATTTATTCTATTAAAATAACTATGTTACCAAATTACACATCGTTTATCATCTCACACAGTTTTTTAGAAATAAATATCAATTTAAGTTAATTGTTTTAAATTAAACCATAATGATAATCCTTGTAATTACTAGTAATTTAAGTCATTTTATCATTTTAATAGAGTTTTTCACCATACATATTGATGTACATCATTAAACGTTCCAAAAAATGGATGTCTTTCAAGATATTAATGATGAAACTATTATTAGAGATTATAAAAATAATGTGTTGTGTAGGCATGGAATTATTTAAAAGTATTTTGTGGTTATTTCTACCCAATTATATTACGTTTTGGTTCTTCAGTAAACTTTTCATTTTTGTAACATTCTGGTATCCATCTATGGGTTTGATCTAATATGGCATCTTATTGATTTTCTTGATAATATTCATTTATGAGAGTATATGTAACTCAAACCACCTCAACTATGAAGTTTATTTTAGTCCATCAAAGTTAATAATGAATGTAGATTGGTCCATGACCCATATCATATGAAAATTAATTCTACGTTTTAGGTGGTACTACTTGATTTTCATTGTATGTTAGGCCTCATTATTCTTTGAAATCATATGTATTTAGGTGACCCACAATTTTTCACCTAAGCATAACGGAATCCTAAAATTTTTTTTCCTCTCACTCATTTATAGAAAACAATATTTTATAAATAATCCTACAATATTTCTAGTTCATTAATGGCCATCTTCCTAATGAGTTTTCCTAGAACAACAAAAAAACATTTGCAATATAATTGTTTTAAAAATAAAATAAATTAGTAGTATCCCAAAGAAAATATTTATAATTTTGGAATCATATTTTCATCTATTTGAATTGATTATATAAATTATATATAGATTTTAAATACTGATATGAATATACAATTTATTCTAATTCTAAAATTTTATATATTCACCTAGGAAAATTACATCCCAATGATCATTTCACCAGGTTGTTCCATGTGCTGATAGAACTTATAACTTCGGAAACTATGAATTCTTCTTATAGTTCACAATATTTAAATTAAAAATCTCAATGCTCGATAAGGTTATTTGTAACACCATTTCTTTTTAATGTATCAAAAAATATATAAACATTTTTTGGTTTCCATGAGGATCATCATATTATATGAAATTGGCATGGACCATGATTAAAATCACCTTTACAATTGATAAAATCATCTCAAATTTGTTATTCTAGATATGTGTTGTCATTGTTTTAAAATTGGGTTTCTTAATAGATTAAATGTTATAATACAATAGTGTCATATTATGAGGTTTTTGTGGGGGTTTATTATGATGTTTACCATCTATTTTGGAATGGCCGTAGTTAATTAATTTTTCATTAATACTCATCAACTTCAACGTATATTACAATAAATATATTTGTGAAACCGGAATGGTTTTTGAGACTCTAAACTCAATTATAGAGTGACTTAGATATAGATAACACACCTAGAACATCCACCAACGAAAAAAATGGTGATTTTTGAAAAAGATATCAAATCTTGAATGAATATAGGCTATAATAGATTGAATCCTATAAAAGAAAATATATTTTTTATAATTTTCAGTAACCATCATCTAATACATGTTGAGGCCCCATGAGTAACCACAACGTACAGTCAATAATCATAGATTATAAATTATTTCTCTGATACTTAATCACTATCACTTAAATTTTTTGTACTATAATGAAAACTATTATTTTCAATATGTTGAGAACTATGGAAATGTTGAAGATTAAATTTTCTATCCTGATAGTTGATTCAGGATCAATGGATCAATTTGAAAGTAGTTTATCAATGAATTATAAAATCCTTATATATTAAAACCATATGGTGGATTATTTGTACAAATATGTAGGGGTATATAATATCAACTTATAAAATACTGATTGAAACAAAAACTATTAAATCAATTCATTATGATCAAATAAAAATAAATAAAATATGGCTAATTGTGATTCAATTATAAAAAATATGAATAAATATTTAGATATAAATACCATAATTCCTTAACAAACTATATAAAATCATTTAATATTGATCACTCTCTATTATAAAATACATAATGAAATAACTATCCTGAAAAAATGGGATACTAAATAAACATCTGTTATTCAGAATACAAAATTTCTCCTTTAAATATTAGCACCATCGTATTAACCTTGATATTCAATCTTTATGTAAACGAATTTCTCAATATAAAATGACCACCTATCATGAAGGAAAGTATTCTATAAAGATATGGGAGAAAATAAGATATATAGATAATAATAAAAATAACTATGCAAGAGATGTATAAAATATTAAATGGAATTGGATTATTTAATCATTCAATATATATAAAAATACACATATATATGTGGTCTCAAAATAGTATATGTCACTCATGATGTTTATGTTTTTTCTATACCCCATAGAGTTGAAAAAATAAAAAAACCATAAGACCAATGTTATCTTTATTTTTGAGTAGTTCATATTCATGTGTTATGATTGTGAATATAGAGAAACTAATATCTTAAATTAACCCAACGGTTCAACTTCCATATAATCCAAAACAAGTCGCCCCAGGTCTTAGATTGTAGTGTCATGATAAATATTGGGTTTCTATGTTAGGAACATCCTCCAATTACCGAACCTCTTAGTTATCTATATAGTGTCAGCCTATAATAGATATACCCATGATATGTGATATGTCTCATGGGAAACTTCTTCTTACATTTTTTATTAAGTCATATCCCATGGCTAAATGACTTTTCCACACTAGGACAATCATGGATTTGGACATCCTATAATTATTCACCTCATTTGAGATATAATGTTATAGTGATGTGGAAATTGTGACAATGTTACCAGGTAGCTTATTCTTCATTAAGGATATCTTCTACAAATTCACCCTCATCTATTCCTATTAATCCATATTTTTATTTGATGATAAACATATATGTTTATAGACATATTCAATTATTAAAAATTGGTTACTTTTTCATATTAATTACGGTTTAATAGGTGACATCATAGTGTAAATGGCCCTTCATATTTTCTTGATTAACTCCAAAAGTTTAGTTTTAGTGTTATAAAAATATAGAATTATGATTATTTAATAAGTTATCTAGGAAAAAACTTTAATACACAACATCATTCCATATAGTATTTTATTGTGGTCTGTAATCTAAATATTCTCATAAAAACAACTCCTCATCTCTTATCAGTGATAATTATACAAAACAATTATTGGAAACATATTCAGATCATGATAATTTGATCAATTTGAGTATTCAAATAATGATAGATTAGTATAAATAATTTCATGTTAATATTTATATTTATATACATCATATTAATATTCTAATGATATATTAATGTTATTTTCCATACAATTGGATAATATTTCATATATATATATATATATATGTGTTCTTTTTATAAAAATTTTGTTAGGATTTACTCTATGATCTCAAAGGATTCTCAATTTATTTTTATATACATTCCTTTATCAATTATTTAATCTAATCTAAGTCTCCATTATTGATTTCTTGGCCCATCTATGTTTATTTCCAAACATGAAATTGACAATATGGTTGTCACTATTTAATAATATATGAAATAAAAAAACAAAAAAATAATAATTCTTCAGTCCCTTCAAAGAAATAATGTATGATATGTGGGACTCTATACATCTCATTGAAAGTTTTTTAGTTCTGATGGTACTTCTTGATTATAGAACTCTAGAAGGGATTGAATCATCTTCGGTATCATCTCCACTTGAGTAAATATATTTTTTCTCTTATTTATTTCATAAATTCTTCACTAAGGTCGGCCTCTTTATAATTCATATTGAGAAACTATGTCTGTAACATCATCTTATATGGATTATAATTTGGTTAGTGTCTTACTTATAATTCCAATTCTATTGGAAAAATCAACCACCACTATTGAATTTTTTCAATATAGAGTAAAAGGGTTTTTAAAAAAACCAAAATTGAATATATTTGATTTAATAATCATGGTTTCATATCCTTGAAGATATCCCATATTTCAGATGATTATTTTATATCTTTTTATGAAATAAACTAAATATCACATGAAATCTTATCCTTCATCAAGAGAAGAATGTACTTATATACGAATCTCCATACATGTTTGTCCTAAGTGGTGATGGAACTATGATATTGGGACATAAAAAATATATTTTCTCATTCATAAATTAAAAGGGAATGTATTGATTCAATATTAGGTCATTAGTTACCATATTTATTTTGAAAGTGTTGATAATATTCAAAAAAATTATAGTATTGACTATGGTCATACCGATTCTAAAAATCTCAATACTAAATCATGGTTCAGATGATCTATAAAATTACTGAATTCATGTATGGTTTGTTAGCTAATATTGGTGGTCCCAATATACTAAAACAAATATTGTCAATAGTTTAATTTCTATAGTCTTTTGATTTCTTTTCACCTGGTGATAGTTCAGAAATAATGATTTTGTTTTCCTTCTCATAAGTTATCACATGAGGTAAATTATTATATATATATTAAATTATTTTAAAAAAAATAAATTTCATTGTCCTAGGCTACAATTATGATTTGTTAGTAGACCTTAAAATTATTTATCGAGTTCACATGTTTTTTCTTATACACATAGAACTAGTAGTGATATAAATATTAACACTGATATATGTAAAATATAAGGAAAATAAATAAATAGAAAAAGAAAATTGTATAAAGAATAAAACATAAAGTGTTATATTTTTTATGAAGTTCTATTAATAGTATTGGATTGTTGTGAAACAATAATAACATGCTCCCTCGTCTAATCAACTCCTCGTGAAATTGGTCTTAAATTGGAATTTATTTTCATGATTCCAAATCCATAAAACTACAGTTTATAGTAGTATAATGAAACTAAAAAGGTCAAACAACTAATAATTGAAAATTATTCCTATCTTAAAAAAATAATTCATGACGATTTATTCATTAATTTTATATTGAAATAATTATTATAAATAAATTTGAAAATAAAATCATAGATAAATTGATTTTGGGATCAGCATTTATATTTTAGATGACATGAATCATATACCAATTTAAAAATATGTGGTATTAATGAATTATACCCACATGATTTAATGAATTATCATTATAAGTATTTTAGATAGTATTTGATTATTTGTATTCCCTCTATATGGTCATTATCAATAACTACAACATATCTTTAATCAAGTTCTTGTTATTACTGAAATATAATTCATTTATGATATATAGTATTTAAAATTAAAAATTATGGGAAGAATAAAAATGCCATCATCATTCCTTATTTCCATTCCATACTAAGGACCCCCAATTAGTTTTCAACACTCTCAATTAAAAAATAATGATATACATAAGGACAAAGATATAATTTAATCTTAATTGTACCCATGAAATTCAAATAAATAAATAGATCGTATGAACATTAGAATGATCCCAAGAATATTTATCCATCATCACTTCAAAACCTACAAAGTAATAATGGAATGATTATATATCATGTATGAAAAAGTGATCTAAAGGGAAGGGAGAATCAAAAAGTTAATTATAAAAATAATAATATTTATTCATAATATGTTTGATATTTCAAATGGTCTTTGGTTATTTAATCCTCTAATAAAATGTATAAATTCCTAATTCGATGTTATCTGTAATAATATTCATTTTTTATTAAATGTTTAATGAGTTTATACTCCATAAAGAGTTGATAAAATCATAGATTTAATGATTAAATTAGGATAATGGGAAAACCTATAGGTTATGTGTAGAAATTTTAGAAATTATAAATTTTATTCAAGTATAGAAAATCAATACAATGATTTGGTAGATACCATGAAATTATTTAAATATAACTTCATTCAAAATCCTAGATATCCTAGAGATCAATGCAATACCTCCAACCTTTTCATACATTGTTTATCTATCCCAAAAACATCCATAAGGAATATTTTGGTTTGATATTCATTGTTTTGTATTTCATTTTTTTAAATCATATGAATTACACTTCAGAGAAATTATTACGGGTATCATGAGATTACCATAGAAAGAACTCTGCACAACCTCCTAGTGATTAAACATATTCATTATGGTTTTTGGTGAACATTGGAGTTACAACATGGAAAAACCCAACATATTAAAATGATAACTTGTAGAGAACCTGTTTATTGTTTGGAATCCTATTAATATCATCCCACATATAAAATTGTGATGAAACTAGCCACT
Source organism: Viscum album (assembly GCA_963277665.1). NCBI lineage: Eukaryota > Viridiplantae > Streptophyta > Magnoliopsida > Santalales > Viscaceae > Viscum > Viscum album. The sequence continues at coordinate 1,207,836,598 of OY728140.1, forward strand.
AATATATAATCTAAAATTTATGTTTCTATGTCAAAAAATTTTATAAATGGATTATTATTGGGTTATGTGTAGGGATATGACTCATGACATGGAAGACCTCATTTTTCTATGCACTGATAATTTTTTCTACATATAACCTTAATGTAAAATTATGATCATTCAACACTGGTTCATCTAGGTTTTATCATTCCTTATAATTATTATCCAAAACATTTATATACAGTGAATTCTATAACCTTGGTCTTCTTGAAACAGTTTTCATTATTTTAAATCCATTAAATGGGGATGTGTACATTATGGCATGTTTATCAACATGCCCAATTTTTCTCCATGTAATTACTCCTTTGATATATCTCATTTTCCCTATATTTCCATATTCAGATATGGTGATCAATATGGATGTGTAGAGGTTTCATCAATTCACATCTTGGGGATACACCTTCAAATAATTGTTGTGTAGTATGTATCATCATCTTCTGATATGTCATTTTTATTATATTCATGAGTGAATCTAATAAGAGTGTTTTTTCGATGAGAAAATGGTTTCTTTATTCTTTATTCATAATATATATATTATTATAATAAAAGAATCAAATTTTTTCATAGATTACAGAATTGGGATGCGAATCTCATTGTTATTTTTTAAAATTCACAAAACAACCCCTCGTATCATATCAAGCATAATTTTATAAAAATTAACTAAATAATATCCAATTTCGCCACATTTGATCAGTTAATGAATTATAATTATGGAAAAATATGATTCATTAATTTGGGTTATAATTAATGTTTCCATGGATTACATTTATACAGATGCGAATTTTAGATATTTTTTGTTAATTAAATAGATTATAATTTTAAAATATATTTTTTATAATAAAAACATTTACAATCGTTATATTGATTACCTATTCTTTTCTATTTAATATGTTTTTTATTTGACCCCATATAGAGTATATGAGATCAAAATTTTATTATGATTATCATTCAACATGGTAATAAATAAGAATATTATTTATGGTTGGATTAGTATATAATAAATAAACATGTATATTTAATAAAAAATGAATCCTTTTTTGAAATAGGATATAATAAGTCGGAGAAAATAATGATGTTATTATTTTTGATTTTGTGGGTTTGTATTTCAATTTTGAGTTTTAATGTAAATTCATTTTAAAATATATAGAATATATGTATGTTAATACTAAATCATCACAACTATAATCATATATGTGGATCATTTATTTTTATAATTAGTTTATGAATAAAAATAATATAAAGCATTATGAAACCATTATTGAGACTATGGTTCCATTTTTTAATACCACAAAAAATATATTTTATACTAAATTGATTTTTTTTTATTCATTGGATGTAATTTTTATTACTAATAGTAAAAATAAAATATTTTTTTTAAAATAGTTATACCAGAATCATTAAAAATATTTTCTGACGTGTACATTGATTTTTTTAAAAAAATTTGTGTAACAATATTCTAATAAATTTATACTAACTTATTCAAATCATGAAAATTGTAAAAACAATTGACTATACGCCCAAATATATTGTATATTAATTTTTTGGAGATGATACATAGAAGGGTTTCTATTACAATTAAATTGTATAAATATTATATGATTGGTATTTAGAAAATGGGAATTCCTGAAATTTTATTTATTCATATTTTAGTATAATTTCATATTATATTAATCATGGACTACATATATCATATTACAACCCATATAAATTTCTATGATATAAAAATATTGTGTCACCATAAATCAACAGCCTGAATCTCAAAAGTAGAGAAAAAACTCCACATAGAATCAAGAATAACTATGAAATGTGAGTGGATGGTAAAAAGTGGTGTTAGTCTCACCTATTTTGAAAATCCCAAATCATGATTCTTTTTTATAACAATCATGATTCATTAATATTTAAAGTTTCTATCAAGTGATAAATATTTATCTTTAAAATCACTACTCTCTTGTTAAAGCTTATAGTGAAAATTTATCTATGTAGAAGGTCGCCAATAGAGAATTACTGATAAAGATCACCAATGAAGGTTGTCGATAAATGGTTTCAGATAAGGGTCTCTGATGAAGGTCCTCGATAGAATGTTACCGTTCAAGGTCGCTGATGAAGGTCACCAATAGAAGGTTACTGAGGAAGGTCACCAATGAATCTCACTGATAGAAGGTTACCAATGAAGGTCACTGATGAAGGTCACCCATAGAAGGTCACTATTATAAGGTTACCGATAAAGTTCACCGATTTAAGGCTACCAAATGAATGTTATCGATGTATTCAACCGATGATGGCTACTATTGAGAAAGCTATTGCTACCAGTCTACTGATTCTCACTCTTTTACTGCATACTTTTCCAAATTATTAAGATTATTCTAATGATAATATTTGGTAAATTTTATATTTATGACATTAATTAATGCTGGTTGTAGACATATCAAGAGACCATATCTGGAGACATTACAAGGTACGAGGAAGACCGCATGTAGTTTACTTATTCCTATTGTCAGATCTCAAATATAAAATAGAAGACTAAGGAAGAAAATAAGAAGATATGAATGCATGAGAAAGATCATACTCACTAGATCATAGAGAATAAGGAAAAACCATCTAGCACTTACATTGTGAACCCAAGAACATCATAGAGATCATTTGGAAAAAATTCATGTCTGCCTTCTGTGCTTCTTCAAATCTCTATCAATCAAATAAGCAGAATAACTTAGTACTCAAAAGCTAGAACCTGAAGTTTAAACACTCTATTTTGGAGACAACTTCCAATGAAATACTCAAACTACAATTTCTTTACTCCAAGTAGTAAATAGCTGAAATGAAAACTCATAGATCCTTCTAAACTCAATCCTATAATATTAACACAATACTGTTCTCTTATTTCACCTTTATAAGAAGTTGGTGTTTGTCTGTTACACACACTGTCTCCTATGCTTGAACTAGTTGATACTGAAAGTCCTCACATCAATATTCACTTACATATTGTTTCCCTCATGTAACTGTGGTAGACATCGTGTCTGGACTGTACTATTTTTTCATGAAAAACTATGTTAGAGTGTGTGAGCCCTGAATAGTTTTTGAAAACCGTTATTAACCCCAAAATAGTCTGTGTAACAAGTTTATTGGTAATATAAACTGTTTGGTGGTAGGTGATCACCATTTGGAGAGGATTAAGTATCATCTTGAGAACGAGCCTCTTGTTTTACTCTTCTGAGACCTATATTTAGTAATACTCAGTTTTGCCTATTTTCCGCTGCTTTAATTTCAGAAAACTGAAAACTATTTTTAAATTGACTCTAATTGTTAGTTGTAATTAATGTGAGTATGTGTTTAATTTAGTAAACATGTTTCAAATGTTGAATAAGTGTTTTTCACTGATTCAATTGTGGACTAATCACCCATTGAGAAAACAGTTGAACAACAAAACATTTATATCTATACATCCTTAATTAACTAGAATGTTTCAAAATATGGGATTCATTATCATATAATTTGTTAACTAAAATATTATGTAGGAAATCAATTCAACCCCCTCTTGAGTTTCCAATCCGACTAAAATTTATTTTTAGAGGATTAAATTATTATTTTTTGTTCTACCATCTGAACTCTTGTGCTTGTTTTAAAATTATTTTCAACTGTGATTTTAGTTGTATCTTAAAGATCATAACATTTCGGTTATATCTAAATTTTATGTTATTTAACCTCTAACTATCTATGGATAAGAATGTTGAGGTTGAGGCTACAAACATGCCTCCATTATTTAATGGTCATAACTATGCTCAGTGGAAATTAAAAATGTAAATGTATCTGGGGAGCGTGGGTCTTGAAATATAGGACACAATTGAAGAACAATATGCCTTTTCTATTACTACTAGGGACACATGGTCTTAGTTAAAAAAAGATACATATAACAATAACTATAATGAAATGAATTCATTGTATTTTTTCCTAGGTGATGAAGAATTAAATAGAATATCTTCTTGTAAAACTGCATATGAAATTTGGGATACTTTGGATTTTTCTCATCAGGAAACAATGCATTCTAAAGAAATGAGATTAAATAATTGTACTATTAGATATGATAATTTTAAAATGTTGACTGATGAACTAATATCTGAAATAAATCTCAGGTTCAATGAAATATTAAATACCCTGAGTTTTCTTGGGAAACCAATGGACAACAAGGATCCTATTATGAGGATGCTTCGATGCTTACCTGACAGATGGAGATGAACTTTTATTTCTATTCAAGAATCATGTGACTTAGGAAAGCTACCAGTGAAGGAACTAATTTGAAATCTTGTGATGTACGATGAATAGATTAAGGTATTTCAAGAAGAAAATGACGAATCAATAATGAAATCTGTAGCCATCAAGATTGCTAACTGAAAGAGTAAAGTTTAAGAAACACTTCAAGCTCATGTAGACACTTCCACCAGTGAAGATTCATCTTCTAACAGTGATTATGAGATGGCTCATCTTGTGAGGATATTTAAGAAGTTATACTATAAGAAAATTTTCTATAAAACTTCAAAATATAAAGGAAGGTATGATAGTAATGAATAGTGGAAAAAGGACAGAAAATGGAATGACAACAAAAATGGGATAGTATAATTTGAGTGTAAATGAAAAGTCCATGAGAAGGCTGATTTACCCATGATGAAATTTAAGAAGAAATATGATGACAAGGGCAAGGGATATTAAAGGCTATGAAAGCTACTTGGATTTTTTCTGAAGAAATATCTGGTGGATCTCACACTTCTGATATTGAAAAGAACAAACATGCAAACCTATGTTTCATGAATGAAACATCTGAGGTAACACCAAATTATCTTATAAATAATGCATACTATTCTATGAATGAAAGTGAATCAAATAATTATGAAAATATGAATAAGTATGAACTATTTTAATATTGTGGAATTCTTGAGGATACCATTAATGATCTCAAGAAAAAATATAAATTATTGAGAAGACAACATGTTATAAATTTTAATTAAAATTTTGATTTATATATTGAGACAGAAAAATGTGATCCACTATTAAAAGAAAATACTAAATATAAATTATCAAATGAGCAATTAAAAAGTGATCCTGAAAATTTTACCATAGGTAGACATACCTAGAATCATTTTTTAGGGAAAAAATGTACTCCAAAAAACAAATCTGTTCTAGGATATCAACCAGGACAGAGAATGATTAATACAAATATTTTTTTTCTAAAATATGGACAGTTCAATGCTACTTCAGGTTCTGGACCATCTTTTGAAAAAAAATATCTAACGGACCTAACAAAGTGTTCATGTCTCAAAACATATGTGTGGATTATAGGAAACTTGTGAGAAATTATGGGTTTGTAATGCTTTACTTTCTAACCTCTCTGGACCCAAGAAATTTTGGGTACCAAAGTTACCCTATAGTTAATTTGTTTTTTACAATAATTATCTAAACAGATCCTATAAAACTATGTGGTATTTGGACAGTGCATGTTCAAGACATGTAACAGGAGACTATTCATGATTCAAGAGCTTAATTAATGTTGACGGTGGATATGTCACATTTGGTGATAATGCTAAAGGGAATATCTTCAACTTAGGAATAATTGGAAACCCGAATACTATATTAATTTCCAATGTACTTTTTTTATGGGTTAAAATACAATCTAATTAGTATCTCTTAGTTGTGTGATGATGGATTTAATATAAATGTTGAAAATGATGCATGTAATGTTTTTATTTGTAAAAATGATTTAATATTCACTTCTATTAAAAATATAAATATATATACTAATGATTTAAACTCTTTAGATAAGAAAAAATTTTCTTGTTAAAGTGATTTTCCTAAGGAGTCCTGGTTATGGAACATAAAATTAGGACAATGAAATGTGCACTCACTCAAGAAACTAACTAGATAATGTTTAGTTAGATACTTACGTAAACTGGAATTCTCACTTAACAATTATTATAATCCTTTTCAAAAATAAAAACAAAAAAATGTTTTTTCAAAACAATTAAATAAGTTTCCACTTCTCAAGTGCTTTATTTGGTTCACATAGATTTTTTTCGACCGTCCAGAGATTCATGTTTAAATGGGATTCACAATTTTTATGTTCTTGTTGAAAAATTTTCTAGATATACTTGTATATATTTTCTATCACACAAATGTGAATCATGTTCTTACTTCAGTATATATTTCAAGTCTGTAAAAAATCTTAGTGGACTACGAATTAAGACAATGAGAAGTGATCCTGGCCGTGAGTTTGAAAATCCGGAGTTTGAAACTTTTTTCTCACAAAATGACTGTAATAACCATTTATATGCTCCTACAACACATCATCAAAATGGAGTTGTAGAAAGAAGAAATACAACACTTTATGATATTTTCTAAACTATACCTAATGAGTATAACTTGCCTGTATATTTTTGGGATGAAGTTATTAATACAACTTATTATATCATCAATAGATTCTTAATTGGACATGTTCATAAGAAAACCCCTTATAACCTATAGAATAATAGAAATCATAAGGTTAATTACATGAGGGTTTTTAGCTACAAAGTCTTCATTCTTAACACTATGAATAATATTGAAAACATTTCTTCCAAGAGTGATGAAGAAATTTTCCCCGGATACTCAATCTAAAGTAATGATTATATAGTATTCAATAAGAGAACCAAATGTGTTGAAGAATCAGTTAATATAACATTTTATGAGACAAATCCACATGAACCCAAAACTGTTGTTGAACATCTTGAGGAAGACTTGTCAATTTTAGACCTTAATGATAAAGACAATGAACCAATAGTCAAAAAACTAGTTCTGGAAACATTCCAGAATTTGAGAATGGTGAATCTGAACCTATAGAGAACCATGAGGAGTGTAGTTCAACACTTTTGAGAGGTATTATAACTCTTAATAATCATCCTTTAGATGTAGTAGTATGTTATCTAAATAGAGGAAAAAACTAGATCTTCTATGAGAAACCATTTTGAACATCTAGATTTTCTTTCACAACATGAACGCAAAAATATTAAAGATGCTATTAGTGATAAATATTAGTTGATAGCTATGAAATAAGAATTAAATCAGTTCCAATGAAAAAATGTTTGTGAATTAGTAAAAATACCACAAGACACTTTCACCATAGAAACTAAATGGGTGTATATAAATAAAGTTGATGAATATGGAAATATAGTTAGATACAAGGCTGGACTAGTTTCACAAGGATATTGAAAGGAAGATGGAATAGACTATGAGAAATCCTTTTCACCTGTTTCTAGACTGAATCCATTAGGATACTACTTGTTTATGAAGCTCATCTGAATTTCGAACATTTTCAAATGGACATCGAATGGTAATTTCTATATTGGTACATAGTTGAGGATATATTTGTTAAACAACTCACAAGTTTTAAAAATCCCCATTTTTCAAATCATGTATTTAAACTTTCTAATGCTCGATATGGTATAAATCAAGCTTCAAGATCATGGTATGGTAGAATTAGTTCTTTTCTTATTTCAAAAGGATTTACTAATGGGTAGCTGATCCTACTATTTTTATTAAAATAGTTTCCATATATGTTTTAATAGTACAAATTTTTTGGATGATATTATTTTGGTATCCTCTAAAAATTCATTATGTTCAGATTTCTCCAAAATTATGCAAGTTGAATTTGAAATGAGTTGTATGGGGGAACATAAATTTTCTCTTGGATTTCAAAATTTTCCAAATAAAAGTGGTATTGTTCTAAATCAATTTAAATATACTAAGGATATTTTGAATATTTTGGGCTTGTATGGTAATAAAGGTAATGATATACCTATGAGTACCACATGTAAGTTGGATGTTGATGAAACTGGTAAACTAGTGGATCAAAACAATTACATAGGTATGATTAGGATTCAACTCTATCTTACTTCCCGTAGACTTGATATTATGTTTAGTGTATGCATGTGTGATTTTTTCAAGCCAATCCCAAAGAATATCATTTAACTTTTGTTAAAATTATTTGTAAATATCTCAAGTATACTACAAAATTAAGACAATTTTATCCAAGAAAAAAATCATTTGATATAACAAGTTATTCAGATGTCAACTTTTCTAATTGCAAGTTAGATAGAAAGAGAACCACTCGAACTTGTCATATTTTATGTAAGACAATAGTATCATGATGTAGTAAGAAATAGAATTATTTAGAATTATCCACTACGGAAGCTAAACATATAGCTGCTGGTAGTTGTTTTGCTCAAATTTTGTGGACTCAACACACTTTAATAGACTATAGATATCAATTCAAACATATCTCTGTAAACAGTGATAATACAAGTGATATTAACATCTCTAAAAAACAGTATCTCCGACTAGGACAAGGCACACTGATGTGAGACATCACTTCCTAAGAGATCATTACCAAATAAGTGATATCACTCTTTAATTAATTGGCACATAACACCAATTGGCTGATATATTCACAAATCCATTGAGTTCTGGGAGGTTAAACTAAAAAACATGAGATAGGAATGATAAACCATTATGTTAGGACCTCACCATTGGACCTCACCATTTGGACCTCACAGTTTGACCTCACCATTGGCACCTTACCGATAGTCGACCGTAGGTCTAGGACTTTTCATTTTTCTAATTGAATCTGAAACATTTTTAGAATAATTTATTTCTTTTAATTGATTTGTTTTTTGATCCCTAAATGATACAAATTAAGTACAAACCACATTTTCATCAACTTCAATTTTCTTCGGAACCTCTTGCTTCATAGCCTTGGATCCTAAACTTTAGTTGAACCATTAAACTTCTCCAGATCAACTGGATAATTTTAAAAGTCCGATGGACGATGATGAATGAGATGCACCATACCCTAAGATACCTTGAGCATGGTGTGGTAGTGGAAGTAAGGTAGTAGAAAAGATGAGAAATACAAATTTATTGAAGAGGGAAATCATGGTTGAGAAGGAATTTAGGTTAGAAAGGATGTTGTCAAGAAAGTCTTTAGTGCTGAAAGAACTTGAAACTGAATATTGGGTAGAATGTTATGCAAATAACAATGGAAATTATTACCTAAAGCTAAGGAAAGAATTTTATGAGTCTCTAATGTTCAAGAAGTCTCAGAATGAGGACTAAATGTCATCAAATGTAAATGTAGTAACTGTATGTTTCTCTACCATTGGATGGGATGATTGTTTAAAAGTCCCACTTGAAGGGATTTTTAATTACTACTCTGGAGTGGTGCCTTCCACTAGTGAGTCTTCTGTTATAAAGATAGTTTGGCTAAACTGACAGGGAATGAGATCCCTAAGAAAGTGATTGCTATAGATATGGAAGGATATTAGAGATTTATTTATACGTTTATTCAGCATGTTTTGAGTCCCAATAGAGGGGACATTGCTACCAGGATGTTTCATAACAAGTTTCTTTTGTATCTATTGAAACAGAGACATAAGATAAATCGTTTTAGGTTGTTGATGATTCAATTTTAGGATATGACAAAGCCTAGTACCAAAATAAATTCTTTGTTTCCTTCTATGTTTATATTCTTGATGATGAATGTAAATGGAGTTTCTTGTAAAAAGGAGGAAATAGTTTGGGTAAGGGACAACATCTGAATTTACTAGATTATTTTCAAGTTAATGAAGAAAAGATGGAATACTTTGCAAAGAAAATGGTTGAATGATGAGGCGAAACTGTATGAATAATTCCATCCTATCACCAATCCTACTATGAAAATGAATAATAGAGATCAAAGCCGGAATAATAATGAATTAGATCCACTATAATCAGAATAAGAAGAGGAAGTTTCTACTACACAAGTAAGAGAGGATTCTCTTATTGATGACAGGATTGATCCTAACCTTCCCTCAAGTCCTCATGCCAACGCTATATCCTTTGGTGAGCCTAGCTCAACAAATAATTTCCTAGAAGAGATATTGTCTGATAAGAAACTGATTATGGAGAATCCATTGAAGAAGAAGGAGGAGAAAATATCTTATGAAACATTAGAAAAACCTCAGAGGAGGAGGATGAAATAGTATCTAGTCATGATGATTTTGAGACAGATGCTAATGAAAGTGAAGAGGAATTTATAAGTCTCAGTTCTATGATATGATATAAAGAAATAATAGAAAGTTTATATGAAGAGGTTATGAATTGGTTGAATCTAGAATTGCAATGGTAGAAGTTGATGATTTTGTAGAGGAAGTGGCAGTGGACTCTCCAATTGATTCATTTGATTAAAGGGGTATAACAGAGACGGAAGTAGTTGATCAACCAAATGCTCCACATGGGGGGGGGGGGGGGGCGAGAAACCCGTTGCCACAGGTTCAATTGTTGTTCCTCATTAAATAGAATATTGTTCGGAAGATCCGAGATTTGTGGTCTTGGTCTTAGATTATGGAGACTATAATGATGACAAGCCTAACTGAATCCCTCCAATTCCTTATGTTTCAGAAACAACTATTGTGCAGGAAGTAGTGCTTATACCTCGAGATAATGGGAATAAGGATGATTTAGAAAAACTAAATTATTATTGTAAGGGATACTTTGATGAGAGATCTATGGAGATATAGAGAACATTGTCTCTCAATAAATATGAGGTGGTATCTTCCCTAGAAAGTTTGATTTCATCCTCTCACTCAAATTTTCTACATGAAGTGATGGAGTGTCAGAATCAAATGTCAACCTTGGAAAATCTATGGATTCTATGATAATAATCCATTCTTAGTTTAGACTCCTATATAGATTCAAGGGTTCAAGTGGACAAAGACCTTAGGTATGTTAACAGTGCTGATCGGTAGATGGTCACTAAGTCTAAGGACTTTCAGAAGTCAATGGAGAGCCATGTGAGTGGAAAAGATGATGATGTCAAGAGGTTAATTAGTGGTCTAACCAAGTCTTTTAAGGAGATAGTGGCTTCAACTATGGATCCTCTATGTGTATCTACATCCTCTTCATCCACTCCTCCTGTTGATCTAGAATCATTCGGGTTGGTTCTAAGATAAAAGGTTGAGAATTTCTCTGGTGCATGTACCTCAGACCCTCAGTCTATGACTCATGTCATTTCCACCACGAGAGAAATTCTTAAGCTTATGGGAGATTATTTAAGGGAGGATGATCAAGATCAGAAGGCCATAAAATAGAAAGACGATTTCTATTTAAATGGGTGTACACTAAGCATTAGATGGATGGTCACTTCATTCTACAGTTGAAAAACTTTAGGATCCCACCTATCACTTGGGCTTTTAAGGATCATGTTATTAGGAATAGAGAATTGACCCCTACCCTAAACAAATTCATGGAGGATTATGATGATTTTATCTCTGCTATGGAAAGAGGAGAAATAATTATTATGGATTTCAAGAATCTAATTTTACGCTTCCCCAATGTGGACTGCACTCCCATTATTTTTACTCCATCATTACCTTTTTCCTCAACTACCTCAGGATCTACCCGTGTTACCCCGTTGATGAATCCTTTATCCGTAGATAGTTCGAGGAATGAGGAAGACATCACGTTGTTTATTTATTCCAATTTTCGGATCACAAATATAAAATAGAATACCGATTACGGATAGAAGAAGTGTTGAATTCATGTGAAAGAGCATACTCTCTAGATCAAATAGAACATGGTAGAACCATCTAGCACTTACATTGTGAACCCAAGGGTGTCATGAAGATCATTTGGGAAAAATGAAACTCTAACTCATGTGATTCTTAAAATATTTATCAAAATAAGAAGCAAAACACCTCATCACTAAGAAATTATAACCTTGAGTTTCTATACTCTATTTTGGAGACAACTTCCATAGAAAGACTCGAACTGCAAATTCGTCACACCAATGAGTCAAGAGCTGAACTGAAAACACATATAGATTTCTAAAATTATTCTTATAAAATTATCCCTATTATGTTTTTTTATTTTACATTTCAAATATTTCTGTGTTGGTATATTGCACACACTGTATCATGTTCTTGAACTGGAGGATACTAGAAATCCTCACTTCAAACATCAATTACACCTTGTTTCCCACATATAAATTTGGAAGATATTGAGTGTGTTCTGAATTGTTTTTTCCCATGAAGAATTGTGGTATTGGGTGTGAGCCCTGGAAGTTTGTAAAAACTATTATAAAGCCCAATATAGGTTTTGTATCATGTTTATTGAAAATATAAACTACTTGGAGGCAGGTGACCACCAAGTGGAGAGGATTAAGTCTTCGCTTAAGACTGAACCTTTTGTTTAACTCTACTATGTATTATACTTAGTAATAATATGTTTTGTCTATTTTTCACTTCTTATAATTTCAAAAACATAAAACTGCTTAAACATTAAATTTTATAGTTAGTTATAGTGTATGTTTGTATGAGTTTAATTCAGTAAAACTATTTCAAAATTTGATGAAGTGTTTTACACTAATTCAACTAATGACTAATCACATTTGGAGAGACATGTTGACCAACTAAACATTTAAATCTCTACTTCCATAATTAACTGGGCTGTTTCAAAATTGGGGGATCTTTATCATAATGTTTTTTAACAGAAATTTTATGTAGGAACTCAGTTCACCCACCTCTTTAGTTTCCACTCGGACCAATAAGTTTAAAAGGATGATAATAAAACTCTCACTAGGGGTGGATGAACACTTTCAATTAACAGAATATTAATCATTCTTATTTTTATGGCTACAAAATTACATATGTAGTTTTAATGTATATCTTTAGTAGGATATCCCAGATAAATTCATTTCTCTTATATGAATATTAATTATTTATGAAATTTCAATTTGTTTTTTTAAATAATTTAAAAAAAACAAAAAAAATTATATTAATTTAAATAATATTATGAAACTAAATCCTAATTATTTGTTATTCTTGAATTTTCACATATTTTTCAAGCACCAAAAAATAAAAATTTCATTATATTATCAATTTATGTTTTCACTAAAAATTATATTTCTCAAAAAGAAATTTATCCACATATTCTATGAAAATATCATTTTTATAGACTAACATATTGTAGTGTTTTTATTATTACAAGATAGAAAATAGTTATTTTTAACAACTAAAAGATATCAACTATTATCTAAAATATAATGGAAATATTTCATTTTTTAAACAACAATGGAATATCCACATTTTCCAAAACCATTCCCACACAGAATAATCCCAAATCTAATAATTATTTATGTTTAATATTTAATGATTACCTATATATATGTCAAAACATATGACCAGTATGATTATAATGATTTATAAATATTTATCTATACTATTATAGTTCATATCGTACACTCTAAAACACACCAAGTCCCCCATAATGAGACATATAGGTTAAAAAACATTATTAATACAATGTTCACTTATATATTCACATACCATGATATAAATTCATGAAATATGATAAACTCAATTTTATATCCGATTAATAAATAAATTAATATTCAATATATATGTTAAATATGAACATAATTTTAAGATATGAAAAATCATCATATATAATTTTTACATTTTTAAAATGATTAAATTTTAAAAAAACATTTTTTACGATTTATTTAATTGACCTAAATTAGGAATATAATCAATAAATATTTAAAATTTACAAAAAATTACTGAAATTTTTCTTATGTCACTGAAAAGATTAGAGACACCCACCTTTACATATTGATTTATTGAAAACCCCTTCATTATATCTAAAATATTCAAAAATAATAATAAATACTAAAATACCTAAGATCATGAATAACGATTATCAAACCCAATATAATAATTCATTAATTTTAAATCCCCATTTTTGATCCATGAGATAATAATAGACTATTATGGGTAATAATTATTATGTTCATGAATAAATGAAATAATCAAAACATCTCTCATCATACTATATTAGTCTGCTCAACACTATATAAATGAATATCCTGTCCTTAATACATAATCCCTAATTAAAAACACAAATTCATTAAAATGAGCAAAAAATAACTAAGAATTATAATAATGGTTTTTTGGAAAAGAAATATATATCAAAATACTTATTTCTGTCATTGTTCTCTAGAAAAATTATTGACTCACAAATTTAGGTAAATAGTGCATCCAAAAATGTTGGATTTTTTTCATGACTTTTAGGATATACTATTTGGAAAACCATTACTATAAACACATAGGCACTACTACATATATTTATTCAATTAATGGTTTTCCATCACTGATAGCTTAATTTTTACATAAACATTTTCCTCATCATGTTATTTAAAAAATATAAACTTCCAACTAGAAAAAATAAAACATAAATAATGAATAATACATATCAAATATAATAAATCAATATTCTCCTAATAATTGAATTTTTTACTCTGAAAAATTATATAATTTCAAACCTCAAAAAATATCTCTAATTATTACCATTTAATCTTTTCCTGTATCTCTCTCTCCAATGAATGTTAATAAATTATCTTGAATAACCATAGCACCCAAACCAGTTTAGTAAAAAATCCCTTAAGAATCTCCCACTTTGAAATAGAACATAAAAAAAATTATCAACAAGAGAAGAAATTGTTTTCTTTTCAAATATCACCCGCCCAATGTCTTGATATCAATGAAGTTGATACAAAAATCCATAATAATCCTTTATGATGTTACATAACATGGTATTATGATAGGGTAATGTGAAATGACATTTTTTTCACTAATTCAAGTAATTATTTCAAAATGCATCACATACCAAGTTTTAGGAACCATCAATCCATGATCATATTTTGTTCTTTAAATGAATATAATAATGATTATTATCAAATACCACTAATTTGAAATAGGATGGGTAGTAACAAAAATGTGTTAAAAGTAATTATATTGGTATATTTACCATATTATTATTGATTGATGTCAGAAAACATTAACCTATCAAATATAAATCAATATAATATTTAAATCCACGGTCCTAAAAAATATGTAATGTGGTTTTCATATCATAATAAATGAGACTAAAATTTCTAAAATAAAAATACAAACAGTGAACACCTTATATGGAAAAAACACAACAATCAATAATTGAGAACCACCGAACATGAATGTATTTCATATTTTAATAAACAAATCAATACCGAATATATATATATATATATAATATAAGAAGCAGTGGCTATATAATAAAAATCAATAGTTTCTTGCCATGAAATTATCATTATGATGGGGAAGAATCAAACTTATCCCTCTGTGAATAAATTAAAAAACCAATACATTAACAATTTAAGTTAAACTATGACCTATATAACTAGATAATATCTCATAAAATGATTATAAAATATAATATTTTAAATGTTAAATATTAGAAAATGAGGATCTATATACACAATTTAGAATAGAAGCTGTTACAATCACATATCAATGGTAAATGTCCTAGTTATGCAATTATATATCATAAATAAATACCAAAACCACTCAAAAAATCTTTATATAACCACTATAATCAAAAACCACATCCCACATATTTATAACTAATGTATATACAAAAAGGTCATAAAATAAAAATATTTAATTTAATTAAACATAGGCATAAATTGAATAGAATAATGAATGGTTGAATGGGAGTAGTAAAAATATATAATTTCATAAATCATTGATTTAGGGGGATCAAATAGTACCCAAAATACTATATGGGTGTTGTTCTAGTTTCCCAAATCATGTTTTCGAATGTAAAAAAATACATAACATTAAATGATATATATATATATATTACATCTTATTCCTCACTCAATATCAAAAAAACCTATGTAACCAAAGTCTATCATCAGACCAACTCATCCACAAAACATGATAAACAAATTATACATAAAAATACAAAAAAAATTACACCACAATAAAACATCCGGAAAACATCCAAAATACCCAATCCCATACAATATTTTATTACCAATTCCAAATTATTCTACGAATTACCACAACTATATTATCCACATTAATTCAAACACACCACAACTCACATTACAATATAAACTTATCTTTAAAAAAATCATATGTATTATTCATTAATATTTATTTATTTCTATAATTTCATTTAATATATTCTATAGTATATTAACTTTTCCAAAAAAAAATTGATTCATTTAATAATGATTTTTCATTAATCTAAGAAACAATATTTTATAAAAAAATAACTTCTTAACCATATCAAGTGAATAAATCCTCCAAAATGATTATATAACAACACCACTTCATCTAGAAAATAAATAAACCAGTATTATAACCTTCCCAAATCACACACAAAATTCAAAAACAGAACACTAGTAAATTAGAAAACAAGTCCACTAATTTTAACCATTAATTATTCAAAAAATTATCTTTTTAATTTTCATATATTCACACTGAAAACTACTAATTATAATAAAACACTATAATACATATCAAAATAAGTATAAAACAAAAATTAGAATAAATCATATAATCTTAATTACATCAAACGATTCATATTCCACCTATTTATAATTACATTTTCCATTAAGGATGAAATCTCTATCTTATTATTCAGTGAAAAACTAAATCATGTTTTAGCCACACAATACCTAATAAAAAAATTATAATCTAAATTGTAATTTTCAAATTAGTATTTAATAATAATATCGATGAAAACAATTAAAAATTTTCTATCAAATCCCATGATATAAAAACTAATCACCCACAAACATATTATAATTTAATAAATCGTTAATACTTTATATCCACTATATAATAACATTAAACCATACAGTTCTATATCATATTTTACATGTAATTGGGAAGGAAATTATAATGGTAATAAAGGATATCATGCCATATATTGAAAAAAACAATACATATGATGTTTGTGACTAAAGGATCCACTAATATTTCAAAATAAAACCAGAATTCAGACTGTCACCAACATGGGGATTCTTAAAAATTTGGGCCACCCATTAAAATATTATGGTAGATAATTTTACATAATTTTTTTTTTCAAATAATTCATTGTGGGTTAAATCTAAACCGCGTCATTATTTCTCTTCGTCTGCATTTATAAGAAACCATTCATTATTAAAAAATATATCCTCTAAATTTCAAAGGATATTTGGTTTCATAGAAAACAAATTTGTATAAACAATGAAATAATTATAGAAAATCCATTACATGGGTCAATGAGTTTACTAATCAAACCATGAGACCATCTAATTTAAGTGATTAAAAATTATATCATTTTTATAATGAAAATACATCCATGGGTTTTTTAATTTTCCACATATTAGATAGCGAATAAACTAAAACCTAATTCCAAAAAAATACAACATTATGGATACTACATAGTCATGAATTTTAAACATGAAGTAATCTTTTCCAATTGATTCTAATCCAAACTCCATCACTTTTTCCAAAGAAATAATTCTACCATATAATTTGGGTAATAAGTAATATAACCAAGAATAAATCATTTTTGTACAAAGGACTACCCCAATACATGGATTATCTACAATACCATAATCTATTTTTTGCACATTTAATCCATATAATGATCACCTTATTCACATTACCACCTAAAAAACAAAAAATCAAAGACTCTAAAATGTTTCACCTTTCAATTAGGAACCTATGCAAAGATTCATATCCATGGGAATAAATAAAACTGTGGGTGAAAAAACAATCTAACAACAAAACGACCCAGTGGTATTGGTGTTGAAAATTAATCTATCCATCCAAGTGATAAAAGATCAACAAATATAATTTATTATATAATTACTTTAATAAATAATAAATATATTTGTCACTATATTAATTAAAAATAAAATTTATTATGGCTTATGATACTAAATCAATAGATCACCATCCTTGGTAAAAACTATTTACACATTATAAAACAATTAAAAAAATTACAAAAACAACGATACATATCCCACGACATCAAACATACCCAATGAATAATATTTTATTATTCAAAAATGTATCACCCAAACAATAAAACATGGTTGAGTGAATAGATTTGAACAACTCGGGGATGATATAAAAATATATATGTGACATGAACATATCACTTTGGAAATTTGAACTACATATCCAAAATATGAAAAATATTTTTTCCACTATAAAATATATGCTACCCATGATCAGCATAATCTGTAAAATTTAATGATCTTTATTAACAAACATTAGTGGTGTCCTCCACTAATTCACATAAAGAATATCTATGTCTTGAATGTTTTTTATCCTATTAAAAATCACCTTATATATGGATCATGCCATAAATATTATATAATCTAGATATTAGTAAATAATTTGGCTTAAATTCACATCGAGATTCATTTAAGGTTTAGTGTGTTTGAGAGTTAGGCCATAACTCATACCTAAAAAATATATAAATACACTATGCATAGTTCCGATAGTATGCATTTCTACCATTAAAAATCATTTAAAAAGACACATGGTTTCTTTTCATATTTAATCATTACATTTCTTAAATCTCATCCTTGACTATAGTCTACTTTTAATCATGTGAAAAACATTTCAAAACATGGTATGAGCATAAAAATCATCATATGGGATACATAAAGAAGTATATCTCTTAGTCTTTAAAAAAAATTAAACAATGAATAATTTATCATATTTTAATACTTTTTACCTTTATGAAGTAATAAATATTTTTCACTAAATATGAGCACATTTCATAACCTTTTTTTACCCAAAATATTTTCATATCACCCATAGAAGGGAGAATATAACATATAAAGGTATCCTGGGATACAATTATGTCTGAATGGAATATCTATTTTGACAACTTCCACACATATAACTAAAAGGAATATCCATACTACTGACTTCCATACCCAATTCATAAGCGGTTATAACAAAACCACATGTCCATGGTTCATCATGGAACCAGCCATCTTCAGTTTATCATGTAACCACCCATATTTGGTTTATAAGGTAACCACCTACTAAATTTATAAGTACTATTATATAATATTAAAACATAAAATATTGAAATTATCAACATTTTACTAAAAAAAATTCATTGTCAATCGCAATTAATCATTTCATGATATTGAAATACTCAATAAACTTTCAAAACCATTATTAATACCAAAATACTCAGAAAATGGAAATAAGGGATTCGTTTTTCTTTTCAAAACATTTATTTGTTCTATTAATCCAATTACCAAAAAATGGTCATAGAGGAGGAGAAGTTTTTGGCACAACATACATTCAAAAAATTAAATTTCCAAAAACCTATTTAAAGAATTTATAAAAGTGATTTATGAATGAAAGTGCCTCGTAAAAATGTGAATCATTTAAAAGAAATTTTAGAATTTTCATATTAAAATATTTATTTCCATATAAATAAATCCATAGAAATATTTATAAAACATTGATATTCATGATAAATCTTTAGAGGAATAAATCATTAAAGAATTTTAAATGATGTTTTAGTTAAACGGTCCCTTTCAACTGGAAAAACATATGAATAAAAATCCTTAAACTATAAAATGAAAGAAAATATTTAATATCATGATAATATATTAATTAATGATTTAGTATGTCAAAATAGTCATATATACACCTTAATGAATAAAAAATTTTCACAATATCTATATATGCATCAATGAAAGCAGATTGAGAAAAAGTCCCTTACAAATATCATATCACTAGATTATGTATAAAAAATAAAATTAATATGTGTGACAAATATAAATACACCCAATATAAGTGTATATTCATTGTAAAACAATTATAGTTAAATCGAAAATATTCTGGGAAAAATACAAATGACATGGATATATAACTCAATGAATGGAGATTGAGTTATGATTTCCCTTACATTGAGTCTAACTTTCCTCGTACGTTTTTTATTTTAATGAATACTAAATATAGGCTAATATATACATTCATGAAATCCATTTTCATTATAATTATACGTTTTATGTACCTTATTACTATTTTATAAAAATTAAATAACTATTTGAGTTCATATCGTATGTTTTGTCGATATTTGGCACATGAGTAAAAAATTAATTGGTTTGGATGTAAATTTTACATGTGGGAAAAATTACATAGTATACATAAGAGTATTAATTTTTCCCATATCATATATATCTATTTAATATTTATTTATAATAATCTATAATATTTTTATATATAAAATTAAATACATCATTCATAGACACGGTAGATCATATGTATGAATGAAAGATACTTTTCATTTATTTTTCATATTAAAGTAATAATAATTAAATGATATAAATTTATATTACAATACCATTATTATATTAATTTCGTATATGTATCCTAGGTTTCATAAAAATATATTTTATATGATCCTTACATAGTGGGAATGAATCTTATCGCATTGAGGGGGCGGTAGTCCACACTTCCTCAAACGAAATTATCATATTTACACAACATAGAATGCATAAAGGTGTGTAATAAATATAAATTATAGAATCATAGAGACAATATAAATATAATATATGTCATATCTAAAAAAAATTCCATTATAATGGCCACCATGAGAGGTGGTAGGGGAAAATTGAACCATCATCATTACATGAGCCAATAGTTCATTGTACATAAAATAATGTGTTTGTGGGCCATTAAATAGAGGTATGTGTAAATGTAGAAAAAAATGGCATAAAAATATTATATTATATTTAGGATACTATTTTTTTATATAATCATAGAATAAGAAGAGTTTAGCGACTGTATAGTGGATATGAAACTAAAAGACATGAGAGAAGGTGTTTCCTCTTTATTGGGTAACATTTTTTATTATTTAAAAAGGATTCCTTGAAAGAATTTATGTCCTAATGTCCTATACTAGTATGGGGGGAGAGATTATAAAATGATTTTTGGGTAGTTATTGGATGAACCAATTGGTTATTTAATTGTGAGTATTAGAGAAGAGATGGATCTTTTTAAAGGAATGGAAAGGGGCACCCTTAGAAACTCTTAAATTTATAAATTAATATAAAATAATTTTTTAATTTCAGTGGATAAAACATGAGATATGTATAATATAATATTATGATATTTATAAATCCCAATTTCCAGTAATTTTTATACTTGTATTTATTTTATTTTAATCCTTCTCTTTTTCAATTTACCTTTAATTATTCTCTTTTAACTTTAATTCTGGTAACAAAATTTTATTTATTATGTAGCTATTAATATTACATATATGGGATAAATTTCCCATAATTGGATTCATAATGAACCTTTATAAATTATTAAAGTCACTTTGTAATTTTAAATGATTGTTATTATTTTTATACAAGTTAAAAAATTACTATGTTTATAAAACATCAATTATGTCTTTTTTTACACTATTAATTTTATTGAATTTAAAAAATTATAAAAAGAAATATAACTTCAAACCAAACCATGTTATAGAATTATAACGTGCCAAATTAACCTATAAAAATAGTTTATGAAATTAATTATGTCAAATAATATTTAGTTTAATATTTATAATATCATTTATTTGATTCCTCTATTAATAAAAAAACATTGCATCATCATTGTGTCCTAATTAAATTTAATTATATTATATCTAAAATTTATAAATAAAATAAACTAACATTGGACATATTTTTGATAATTCTAATTAATATTTATACTATAATATATCACATATATCAACACATATTTAAAATAATATTAAGAAGATATATGTTTATTCCATATTTTCGTTTACATTAGATTAAAATTTATAAGTGTCATAATCACATGAAAATTGATTCCAAAGGCCATATTTTCCTTCCATGGGGTTTTTTTGGTTTTTTCATATCTCATAAAATTTAATTTTGAAATTTTTTATGATAAATTTATATAATTATAATATTATTTTTTACATTATTTACTTGATTTACCAATTAACCATGGTAAATACAAATAAATACTAAAGATACGATTCATCGTGTAAAAAAATAAAAGAGAACTATTTACATAATTTGGAACTTAATTTCCCCAATATGGAATCTATTTTATCTAAATTAAAAACACATAAGTATTAGTAATTAATTTAATAATAATTCATATTTATAAAATGAGTAAACTGTTTTCTAAAAGTAACAACATCAAAATATTGACAGGAGTTTATATCAAATTTCATTGTAATGTTACCTAAAATTACCAAAATTGGATTAAATGTTTAAAAGTTAATCCATTAAAACATTAAAAATTATTAAAATTATAATCTAACTATATAAAAAACTAGATGAAAATTCAATTTTGTATTAAAATTGAGTATTTTTCACAGTTCATTGAAATATGAATTTTATCCAAAAAATAAAAAAAGTTAAACCAAAGTGAATTTTAATTTCCTTATTCCAAATAAGATGTTTATTATTTAGAATATAACATATAAAAGTGTCTAAAACTTTATTTAAAATGGGTTACTCTATCAAAAGGTGGTAAAAATGTCTTTTTAGAAAACTACATATTTTATTCATAAAATTGATTTTTTTCTTATATATATTCTATAAAATAAATAATATGATTTCTAAAACATCACATTGAGTTTATATTTCATTAATATAATCTAAATATAGTAATATTATTCTATAACACTATTATTCCCATTTAAATAGTTTTTTTTTATAAAAACACATATTTTATATTTAATTGGTTTTTATTTCCATTTCAAATAAATTTGATATCCAATGAATCATTGTATAAAGATATGTAAAAAATATTTTCATAATTCATTTAATAATTTTCTTTCCCACCATTCCAATTTCTATCCTATAATTATGACATTTAAATAATTATATTTAGTGTTTTATTTAAGCTCGATGTAGCACATCATGTACATTATTGTACATTTCGTTTCTTTTGTAAAACTCATGATACTACATAGTCCACCCATTTAATAATTTTAATCCTAAAAAATTATATATGGGGTAAATTACTATGGTTTGACTTTTCAAAATACCTTTTTTGGAATCCCATATCGGAAAAAGGGTTTATAAACTACCAATTTAAATGAAATAAAGATATGTAAAAAGGTCACCAAAGATAACAAAAACATGGATTACATGATGGAAATAATTTATACATAAGAAAAACTAAGTGTCATGTTCAGATAGATATTGATAGAAAATATGCTCTGGAGAAAGATAAAAATTAGAAAACCATAAAAATGTGATGGGTTAAATGGCATTTGATTTTTCAACAGGTAACATAAAAGGAAAATGTTTTTTAATACCTTTTTCATAATGTTGAGGAATTTATATGAAAGGTTGAAAAATAAGATAAGGAACCATACTTACCTTTCATGTATAGTTTCGTCCTCTAATAAATCTCTTTCCCAAACTCATATTTTCTCCTATATATGAGTATTCATGGTGAATTGGTCACACATGAAGCACTAGAATCAACATATATATAATCTCATAATCCAAAAAATATTAACTTTCTATTTATCCAGTCATTAAATATAAACCAACAAAAAAACTCTAGTATAAAATCAGATAATTCCCAGAAAATAATAGACCATTGTATCAAGAAAAACTAATATGAATCTTTAAAATTCAATATTAACATCCAGACATCAACAAATACTATTTGATAAACTATTTTCCTTAAAATTCCTCAAAATAATGAAAACTATGATTGAAACCCAAATAATTAGATGGATTGGAGAGCACAGTCTCACAACATTAATTGTAACATTTATCTCTAAAATACATCAAACACTATTAATATCTCATAACAAAAAGTAAATAAAATAATCTCATTTTCTCTAAGATAGGTTAATCACTTCCATAAATGACATAAATTTCCATAAGTCCTCTATTAAAACATAGATTCCTACAAAATAAAATTCAACAATTACTCCTCAAATAAAGTCCCATGGTATTATATTTTCCTTAGGCATATAGTGTTCCCAATGTAGTGAATGTCTTCTTATATAACATATATCATTTAATCCCCATATCATTTTCCATTACCAAGGAAATATATTTGGTAAAATGTAACTTCCAAAAATCACCATCATCCTTTTCCATAAATTAGTTTCACTAAAAAAAATTAATAATCATAGACAACATATAGCAGAGTGGTAGGTGGTTCACCCTTGTCTCCCTTAAATTGTGGGATATATTCCCATGGCCTTTCTTGACATGATGTGTTGTCAACCATCTAGTTGTTTTCCCTTTTTCTAAAAATATATAATTCTTATAATATTTCAACAAAATTATATAGACCACAAAAATAACGATAACATGTTTTATCCTTAATGTATATTTCATAAATCACATTTTTCATCCCAAATACTAATAATGCATAATTTTCACAAAGGTGAATGTCTCCAAAAAAGCCATTTGTTTCCATAATATCTCAGATCATAATCCTCAAAAGTGGTTAATAAGACAATTAACTACTGATTACCCTTTAAATTATAAACCCGTGATGATATCCCTAAATCATAATAAAAAATACTAGTATCCAACATTGTCTAAACCATTCACTAATAACAACAATAAGACTAAATCCATAAACATTTCATAATCATGAGATAAGTCAATAATTTGACTAACATTCACATCAAGGATCTCGTAAGTATAAGAGTTTCAGAGAATTATTCCATTACAAATACAAAGAAAATAGGAATACACTATGGAAACATCCAATAGTATTGATTTCTATATAAATTATAAACATTTAAAATTAAATATTGTTTCATTTCTTGTTAAATCATAAAATTTCCTTTATTATAACCTTGAATCTAGTTTTCTTTTAATCCAATGAAAAATATTTCAAAACATGGGATGAGCATAGAAATACAAAGTATTGGATACATAACAAATTAAAATAGTTATTCTTGAAAAAATGTAAAACAAGAATACTTTATCATAATGTAATACTTTTCTCCTTTAAGAATTTATAAATACCAATAAGTGAATATAAGATCATTACTTATGTTTTTTATATCCAAAATATTTCCATAAAACCCATAGAAATAAACTTATAAAATATAAATATTACTTGGGACATAATCATACATATATGGAATAACTATATGGTCAACATAAACATGTATCACTAAATGGAATATTCATACCGCTGATATCGATACTCAATGTGTTAGATGTTATAACATAACAACCAGTCCTTGGTTTATCACAGATCCAACCATCTTTGATTTATCACGTAACCACATTTTTTGGGTTATCACATAACCCCTGGTAAGATATCCACAAAATCATTATATAATAATAACACATAAAATATTGAAATTATCAAAATTTCACTCATAAAATTTCATTTGAAATCACAATAAATCATGTCAATATATTGAAATAGTAAATCCTTGTTCAAAACAATATTCTATAAAAATAACTAAACAGAATAAGGGATCAATTTTTCCATTAAAAATTATCTCAAAGATGAATCTAAATACCAAATAATGTTCATGGTGGTGTAGAAGTCATTGTCACCGCATATATTAAAAAACAAAAAAAATTCAAAAACCAATTTAAAGCATTTATAAATGTGATTTCGGAATAATAGTGATACATACCAGTTTTAAAAAAGTAAATGAAACTATATAATTAGCTTTTAAAAAAAAATTATGTCCATATAAAAAAATCCATAAAACCATTTTCAAAGCATGTTTATTAATGAGAATAATTTTAAAAAATAAATCTTTAAATCATTTAAAATGATATTTCAGTTAGAGTCTCTTACAACATGAGAAACACTTGAATAAAAATAATTAATTAATAACATTAAAAAATACTTTTAATATCATGAGAATATATTAATTCATTATATTACTTTCCGAAAGGGTTTTATATAAACAATAATGGATAATAATGGTGCACAATATTAATATATGTCTCAGTGAATGGAGATTGAGATGAAGTCCCTTACAATGATAATATCATAATATTTATGATAAATCAATGACATAAATATGTGTGGAAAATATAAATACTCCCAATATAATTTTATATTCATTTAAAAAACAATATTATTCAATTAAAAATTATTCTAGGAAAAACAAAACAAAAGGCATCGATATTTGACTCAATGAATGAAGATTGAGTTATGATTTCTCGTACCTTATGTCTGAGTTGTCCCGTAAGTTCTCTATTTTCTGAAAAAAATAAACAATGGTTAATTTATAATTTCATGATCACATTTTTCAAGTTTATAATTCATTTTATGTCACTTATTACTATGTTATAAGAATAACATAACTCTTTATGTTCATATCAGATGTTTTGTCGATATTCAGTACTTGATTTAAAAATAAACTTGTTTTGATGAAAAATGTCCATGTGGTAAAAATTAAATCTTCTACAAAATTGTATTAATTATTTAAATATCATATATTTATACTATATATTTATTTATTATAATCGATAATATTTTTTATATAAAAATAAATGCACCGTTCATGGAGACGGTAGGCCGTTCATATGCTTGAACACTACTTTAATTTATTTATCATATTAATAGAATAATGATTAAAGGATATAAATGTAAATTATAATAATTTTTTTTTGTTTTAATATATGTCTCATAGTTTTAATAAAACTATCCTTTATAAATTCTTTGTACTGCTTGAACAAGTCATATTGCATTGATGGGGCGTTATTCCAGACTTCCTCAAACGAAATTATCGTATTTACAGAACATGGAAAGCATAAAGGTATGTTGTACATAAAAATTACATAATAATAGATAAAATTTAAATATAATATCTATCATACATAAAAATAATTTATATTATAATTGCTACCATGAATGGTGGTATAGGGAATTGAACAATCATCATTTCGTAAGGTAGTAGTTTTCCAAACATGGAATCGGTGTATCTATTACAAATTAAATGGAGGTGTGTGTGTTAGCTGGTCAAAAACATAGTATAAAAACATCCTAATATATTTATTATACTGGTTTTTATGTAATATGATAATATAAAGAGTTTAGGTAGTGGATAATAGAAATGATACTGAAAGCATGAGAGAAATTGTTACCTCTAAATTGGGGATCCTCTATTGGTTTATTCCAAATAAATTCCATGGAAGGTTTTCTTCAATACATTAGGCTTCGAGGATTAGGGGGGAGATTTGGAGAAGATTTTGTGGTTGGTATTGGCCAAACCAAAGGGTTGGTTATGTGAGATTATTTGAGAATAGAGGGTTTCTTTTTATGGGAGAAGGAAGGGGCGCGCTTGGAAACTCTTAAATTATTAAAATATTATAAATTAATTTTTTTATTTTAATAGACCCAAATTTAGATATTTATAAGATAATATGAGAATATTTTTATATACTATCATACAATAATTTTAATCATTTATTGGTTTTATTTTTAACCTTATCTTTTCGATTTACCCTTAATTATTCTCTTTTAATTTTATTTATGGTAACAACATTTTAATTACTAATAGGATATTAATTTTACATATATGGGTAAAATTTCACATAATTGGACACTTTATTAAATTTTAGAACTTATAATATTAATTTTTGGATTTTAGAATATTTTTTGAATTTTTAAATAATTTAAAAACTTACTATTTTTATAAAACATCAACTATGAAAAAATTTACAATATTAATTTTATTAAAATTAAATAAAATCTATATAAAGCGATAAATCTAAGAAAACCCATTAAATGTTCTTATAAGATGACATATTAGCCTATAATAAATGTGTATGTCAAAAATTTATATCAAATAATATTTTGTTTATTATATATATTATCATTTATTTGATTCCTTCAATAATAATGCAATCACTACATCATCATTCTGTTATAATTAAATTTATTTATATAATTTTTTAAAATTATAAAAAAATGATGATTTGAGAAATATTTTTAGAATTTTAATTATTATTTATAGGCTATGATATCACTTGTATAAACCTGTATTAATTTTTTTATGATGATAAATGTTTATAGCAAATTTTCCTTTAAATTAAATTTTATAAGTTACATAAGCAAACCCAAGTGTCTTCCAAATGACAAATTTTCATCCCATGGGTTTTCATGGTCAGCTATGTCTCATAAAATTGGATTAGGAGATGGTTTCGGGTTGATTTATATTATTATAATATAATTTTTACCATTTTTAATGGATTTATCCTTTAATTTTGGTTTAAAAAAATTATTACTAATGTTATTATTCATCAGACACAATTTATTTGGGATTTGTAAAACCAATTCATCAACATATGATAGAATTTATTCTTGGGTAAATTTTTCATAAACATTTTCTTGAGAATTTCAATTTTCAGTAGAGTTTTGAATCAAAGGATGATAATCGGTATGTGAAAATACATCAATTGATGAAGTTAAGGATTTTTAAAAACAAAGGGGTCAGTTTCATCAAATTTAACATGAAAATTTTCTTCAATAGTACATGATTTTTTATTGAATACACTATACACATTAGAAGTTGTGGAATAACCTATAAGGACTCCTTCATTAGATTTGGGTGAAATGTTATGTATATTTTCATTTGTATTCAAAATGAATACTTTTAATCCAAACAAACAGAAGTATAAAACATTAGGTTTTAGTCTAGTCCACAATTCATAAAGTGTTTTATTAAAAAAGATCATGATAAAACAAGATTTATAGTAGAACATGCAGAACTAATTGCTTCATCCCAGAAATGAATGGCAATTGAGTATTCACTCAATATTGTTTTTGTCATTTCATGAAAAATATAATTCATTCTCTCAACAACACCATTTTTTAGGGGTTCTTGGAGCTAAAATGTTGCGAGTAATACCATTATTTCTACAAAAAAATTCAAAATCCAAATTTTGGTATTCTTCTCCATGATCACTATGTATAACTACAAATTCTAGGTTTTTCTCATTTGTAACTTGAGATCTAAAAGTTTTGAAATAGAAAAGGCTATATATTTATTTTCTAAGAAATAGATCCATGTAAGTCTAGTATAGTCATCAACTAAAACAAATACATAGTATTTCCCTCCGATTCTTCCAGTTTGTGTAGGACCGAAAAGATCCATATTCACTAACTCTAATTAATTAGAATATGAAACCTCATTGATTGATTTAAAGCTAGTTTTATGTTTCTTTTCATATTAACAAGGGTAACAAACCTTTGAAGTATCAAATCTATGATCTTATAGATCCTTAACAAGTTTTTCATTGAATTTTTACAAATATTTCATATGTTGCAGAGTCCTAACCTTTTGTGTCATAACCATGATTGGTCTTCCATTTCACTTAATCATGGTTTTTTGGGCTTCTAAAGTCTTCTAAGTTGATTTTGTATACATTCTCATTCCAATGGAATGAAAGAATGAATTCATCCTTTAAATTTTGAACTAAACATTTATCATTCCTAAAATTCACAAGGTAACCTTCATCACATAATTGACATATGCTAATTAGTTTGTGCATAAGATATTTGACAAATAAAACATTTGATATTAAAAAATTTCCTAAAAGAGAAATATTACCTATTCCAATGGGCTTTACCTATGCATTATCTCTGAAGGTCACTCTTCCACATTTAATTTCAATAATCTTATAAAAGAATTATTTTTTAACCATCATGTTTCAAGAACCACCACTATCCAGGTACCAAAGGTTCTTCTTATTGGTACACTTATTATTTTCCTAAAAAAGTGACAATTAGTTCTTCAGAATACAAACGTGTTTGGAAGGTGAAATGTTAAATAAATGAACTTTTGGAATCCACATTTTTTTCAAAATTCTCTTTTTGAAATAATAAGTATTGTGTTTTATTAAGAGATCAACATCTTTCCCAGTGTCCACCACATTGACATTTCGTACAAAATGGGACTTTTTGAGGAACAAAATAATTATTACTAAAAATATGTTTTGAGTGAAGGTATCTAAATCCAGAAGTATTCCTTAAAGGAATAATTTGAGAATAAATATTACAAAATTTTTCCATACCATAAGTAATTTTTGATAAATGTTTATTAAGAGAAAAGATTTTATATTTTAGTTTAATTCTTAAATAATCATTCTCAGAAGAATTTTTTTTGGAAATATTTTTGGTTTCAAAAACATTTTTCATTATTACATGATCATCAAAGTCTTTAAAACATTTATCCTCCTCAAATAATTCTTCATTATGTTACATTAATGTATTTTCATAATAAATTGTTTTATGATAAATATAATTTGAAAGATATGATATTTATTTTGTAAGAATAGATATTCTAAAATTTTCCTTATCAGGCTATTTCTTATGTTTTAAATTTTCATTCCCATGTGATTTGGAAAATCTAAAAACTCATTCAAAGGATTGAAAATTTTCTTCTATTGAGGAAGATTACCCATCTGATGTGAAATAATTTTTATCATTTTGATAATTAGCATATACTGATACATTTGTAAGTGATTTACCATTATGTAACTTTTCCATGTAGCAATGATTTTCAATTGGTTTTTTATCTATGAGTCCTATATTTCTCTGAGCAGAAGTTTCATAATATATGGATTCAGCTAATGAATCACCAGAACTTACACTCCAAGTATCATTTTCATTAAAACCATTCTATATATTTGAAATGAAATTATATTTATATTTTCTTTTAGAATGTTTTTCCTATCTTTATTTTCATTTTATTAATAGACAATCTTGTCTAACATGACCTACTCTTTTTCATTCATAACAAGTGAGCTCAGAATCTTTCTTTTCTATTCTATTGTTCATTTCGAATATATATAAAAATTATTTATATTATAAAATGTTTTCATCTTTCAATAAATATTGGATAATTCATTACTTGAGTGGTCACAATCACTTGATTCTAATTTCACAAAAAATTAATTGGAATTGGATCTTTTTATCTTTTCTAGTGTCTTATATTTAGTAGTACTAAAATCTACACTCCCACTACTATTATTCTTATAATTGAAATCAACATCTCTTTTTATTATATTCTTTTGCTAAACTAGAGTGAAAAATAAATCATCAAGATTTATTTCTGTAACTTTTTTATTTTCATTAATAGATGTTCTTTTTTATTCCTTCCCATTATAAATAATATCATCAATTTTGTCTACAAAAAAATCATCATCAAGACCTTTCCCTACCATAGATTTTATTCTTTTGACGATTTTCATAAACCATTGTTAGAACATGCATACTAGTTCTCCTCAAGGAAAAAAAGAAATCCATGATATTCTGGTCGAAGAATTTCTCATCTTGTTTATATGACTTTGGATGTACCAAAATGTGGGAAATCAAATTTCTTCTAGATACAATTTGCTGCTTTAGAAGATGATATCTGAATATATATATTCCGGGTCATGGAACACAACATTTTATGGAATACCTTTTAATTTAGTAGATATTCCAGTTTTTGTTGATTGGTGAAGGTACTGATTTCCTTGTCTGGGATTTTAAAACCGCCAATAATCATGGTAAATTTTTTCTCTCTAGTATTAATAACAAATGTCTTCATTCAATCTCTCTAGTACTCGTAATGATTCCCAACAAAAATAGGTGGTCTAGTTGTATTTAGATTGTCAAATAATCCAATATTTATTCCTTCCATCTTATAAAACATTACTATTCCACTCTACACGTTAGTATAGTAAGTAGTTATAAAAAATTATTTGTAAAATAAATATCATTATATAGAAAAAAATAATATAAAAAGTAATTCAAGATAGTGGAACATGATTTAAGACCAATGGTTGGATCAATATATATATGTATATGTACATTAGATGGAATAATACAAGAGGTGTGAATTGTATGTTTTAAAAATAATGTATTTAAACACTTAAGAAAGGTAGTAGTTTAAGAGATCATAAACTAATAAAATTCACAATCAATACAATATGCCCTATAAGTCTTGGATCTTATGGAAATACTAAGATGTAAAACTACATGGTAAAACAATTTTATATGAAATTAATATAATTATCAGAGTAATACAGATGTAAATGATTCTACAATATACCATATAGAATCACACAATACAATATGAATTGTAATTGAAACAATTACAATTGAATTGAATATGAAAAAAGGGGATTCAATATAATTCCCTTTCAAATACAAATATCTGTGGAAAATATAAAAGTATTACAATTATTTTAACCCAAAGAGAAGGGTATCCTTCCACCTACGATAGAATGTTTTTCTTCCCACCACAATGGTATTCCCTCGATATGATGATCGGTACAACTGTCATCCTATCATTGAAAGTCCTTGATTAAGAATGTAATCGACACCTTTTTTTTTGAGAAATTGATGGCCCTCGATACGATGACTGGAAGCATGTCTCCATATCCATGAAATCCCTTGATCATTACCACAACGTTCGGTCACAAAAATCATTGACAAATCACTTATAGAAATAAAATAATACAGAACAAGTTGTTCACCTCTTGAATCATCAAGGATTTCATACAAAGCAAGGGAGAATTCACAACGTCTCTCTCTAATACTTAATAGTAGCAAAAGTTATTTATTCTGGATTGAATGACCTCCTATTTATAGGCTTTAGGATCTAATTATCATATTTTCTCCAATGGTAATATTTCTATGAAAAACTCAGAGGGACTTGGACATCGGGTATTATAATGGTCAAAACAAAATAGAATACATGTCATAATTTTGATTGGTAAATAACCAACTCAACAACAACATTTTTGTTAGAAATAATTAAGTAAAAAGATTTAAAACAATGTGTATGAGATACATACAATTTGTATTGAAGTTGTGATAACAGGGTAATGGTTTTCATAAGAGATATACATACCTTTTTTCTTGTCTCATCAAGATTAAAATGCACAACGATTACAAAGTTATAACCTATTTATGATTCTTAACTTGGTTACGATGCATGATATTCTATCTAGTTACGATGCTTGGATTCAATACATTATAATATTATGATGCATAAACTGGTGATGATGCATAACCTGGTGATGATGCATAACCCAGTTAAAATATCATGATTATGATACATGGTTACAATTCATTATATAACATCATTACGATGTATAAAAACGATGCAGTATTAAACCTAGTTATGATGTATGATACATGAGATTATGATACTATGATTATCTTGATTATGATACATGATTACGATGGAGTAATTCACATAGTTACGATTCATATTTATGAATCGTTACATAACCTGGTTACGATGCATATTTATTATGCGGTACTTAACCTAGTTAAAATTATGGATTAAAATTTAATATGCAGTCATGTTATGATTTATGACGACGATGCATTTCATAATTTGGTTACGATTATAAAAAAACATATAAAAAATGTGTATAAACAAAAAAAATGTCTTTCCAAATACTGAAACAAAAATGAAAAACAAAATAGGTGATATGATTGTGAATAAAACATACATGATAAATAATATATGTGATTACGATATGTTTGATTTGTGATTTCTAAATCAAATGATTGATGGAAAAGTTGAATCATGTTTTGACTCAACAAGAACTACCCTATGAGATATGGGAGACAAATATTAAGTTGATTTAGTTAACCTCTTTCTAATGTTTTATATTTTTAGTTTGTAATTATTTTAAGGTTATACATTTACTTTTAGTATGAGTTATGCTTCAGTTGATGTTTTTTAGACCAATTTGTTGTCTCACTATAGGTATACTCATGCATATTTGATAACATATGCTATCCTTTTTGTTGAGGTAGATGGAATGAAATATAATTATATTTATGGATAACATGATCTACTAAAACATATAGAATGAAAAACTCAACTTCATTTCATTGAATAATAGATTAAGTATATATTTATGAAGGCACGACCAGTAGTGGAATTTTATTGAAAGCAAGTATGTATTTCTTCTCATGTTCTCTCACATTTGGGAACGAATGATGAAAACCAAAAAATTTACCCGAGTACATCTTTATCCAAGGATCAGATGGACCCTTATAATGTCTCATGTTAGTGTCTTTCTGTTTGATAACTTTCTCCAAACATTTTTCTCTATCACTTTCCATCCGAACTTGTTGATTATATTTTTCTTCCATATCCATGTTTTCACATCCCACCAATATTCTCCTATATGGAAACCTAGAGATGAGTTAAATTGGGTAACAATTATGTTTCTATCAATCCTTTTTAAAATGATGATTTAGTATTCCTTCATTATATGTGGGTTTCTATGAAAAACATTCATGTACTAAACCATTTATAAACCCAAAGAATTTTGAGGGAGAAATTACTTTTAAGGGGGGTATAATGTAACACCCTATGATTTTATTAGACAGTTTATTTTTAATTTCCTTGATGTATTGTGTTTTACTATAAAAAAATATTAGCTTTTACTATATGCATAATTGTATTATATTTTTGTATATGAAACACTAAACATGATTTGTGTTAAACACAATTTCAAGTTCTTTAGATAGAATTCATTTTATGCTACCCTGAATATAGATTTTTTTCTATATATAAAATAACTATGTTTGGTATATGTTATAAAAAGCACCGAAGGATTATTTCCCTAAATAAAATAATGACTTGGATTTCATTACCCGCAAGAGTGACCATCCTTGATATCTTACATTGGATGAAATATTGAGTTTCACTAAACAATGATTTATTATTAAAATATCTTTATTTAATGGGATATAAACTAACTGTTATGAATATTATTAACCAAATTATTAATTTTAAATAAGATTAACATTCATTTTATTTATTTTCTAAAAAATTATATAATAAGAAAATCAATTATTCGTATAAAAGATGTATTGTTCAGAACATGCACTTTTGTCGCTTCTTGATGCCGCACTAATTTTAATGATTTTTTAACTCATTTACATATTATATTTGAAAACATAAACATGTAATTATGAATTAGGACAAAAAAAATTATTTTGTTTAATTTTTCATATTTTTATAATAAAATTCATATTTTAATTAATAGTGAAAAATACTGTATTTTAATTCAAAACTACCTTTTCTACTAATTTATTTATACAGTTAAATTTCATTAGAAATTGGTTTTAAAGAGTAATTGGATTGTGATTTTATAATTTAATCTGATGTTGGTCATTGGAAGTAATTTCACATTTAAATATAATATAAACACATGTTAATCTTTTGATAAGTTTTTACTTCTTAAAAAACCCAATTTTTGGTTTTGAAAATTAAAATTAATATTAAATTAATTTCATCCTATTTTTTGTTTTTGGAATATGTTAAATGGATTTGATATTTCGAATAAGTGGTTCAAATTATATTTATATATTACTTTTATTTTTTTGGATATTATGAATAGTGTCTACGATAATTTTTATTTACCACTCTTAATGGAAAATAGGGAAAATTAGGAAAACAAACAATACGATAATGATAAAACAATTACACTAAAACCTTCGAAAATACTATTGGATGAATTTAAGCCAACAAATATCACCTAAGAGTCAAAATTTATTCATTTAATGGACTTTGTTCCATGAAAGTGACATAATTAAAATTAAAACAATAGAAACTGACAACATTTCACTCTTATATATCATATAATAAAAATAACATTAATGTAATTTTAAAACTGGGAAAACATTGAAAAAAAATAGTATCTATAAATCTAATAAAATTATACACATCATGTGAGTTTAATAAAAAAAATTATACATTATATAATTACAATTAATGATAACACAATAGTAATATAGAAATTATTTTATTGATATAAATATAAAATAATTGGTTTAAAAAATATTAAAATAAATATCATATGAACTAATTAATTTTATTCAATAATTTATTAGTTTAAAATGGAAAATTATGAGGGTATTAATGTTTTTTATTGAATTTATCTTCTATTTGGATTTTATATAATATCAAATGAATTAATCGTGTCAAAATTGACAGTTGATATTTTATAAAAATAAAATGTTATTAAAATAATTAAAATCAAAAAATATATTTAAAAAATTAGAAGTGAAAATCATTTGTTATAAAATTTCATAATATATCTAATTATGGACTATTTACAAGACATAAGTAAATCTTTATAATCATTTAATATTTTGAATATTATTACCACAAATAAAATTAAATAGTTAAAAATGGACAAATCAAATTGATAATGTTTAAAATAAAAACAAAAATGTAAAAATTTTATTGGTTGAGAGTATTTCTACCCCAAATCAACCTATCCTAGAAATAAATTATTTTTGAACCATTATAAACTGGAAATATATTTATAATAAATTAATATTTCAAGTCATTTTTAAAGTGCCCCCTCCCTCTAATAAAAGTCCACCAACTCTACCCACTTTCTCACACCTTTCATGCCCTTTTAAACATCCAATATTTTCTCAAATAAGCTCCAAAAATAACTACCATCCTCTATCAGTCCAAACATTGGGAATACATACATCCTAAAGAGTCATTTTGTGGAAATAAAAAGATGATACTAGAAAAGGAGGTAATTGTTTTATCACATCTTTCAATATTTTCTTCTTCTTCTACTTCCTATTCACATGTTGTTTCCAAAAAAAATCAATAAATTTATTATATTTTATATTCTGATATGTTATTATAATTATTTTAAAACCTTATACCTCCTTTAATCCATCTTACGAATAACAATATCACCATGAATGTGTATGTACGGCTTTCCATCTCTATACCGTGGTGTAATTTTTTATTCAATAATACATAATTTGAATGGGGATAATGATGAGTAAAATGGATTTCAATAATGAATATAACATTATGATTATTCTATATAATTAATAAACCATCTAATTGAATACCATTTTACCATCATGCGAATGATATCATTGCTCGTGCATACGTACGACCTACCGTCTCCAAAACAAGATGAGATTCATTATTCATGTTAACCTTTCAAGAATGATTATAAAGTATATATAACAATTAAGAATAAAATATTTGACATAAAAATTATACTTAATATATATATATATATATTTAATTTACTTGCATCCATTCAATTCAAGAGGTAAACAGAAACACCATTCATTCATATGTACGACCTACCGTCTCCATGAACAGTGTATTCCATTTCATTTTTCTATCTATTAGATATATTTATGTACTAAAAAATTATTATATATAAATAATTTTTATATAATGGATGTATGTAAATCATGATATTTTTAATAATAACACGAATAACATGTCAAAACATGTACGAAAAATAAAAATATTATTAACTAAAATGTTTTTTTAACATGGAATTGATAAATAAACAGTTAATATAAAGTCACATGTGAATAATATATGATATCATAAATATTATCATTGGTATATTACAAGTTAATAATATTTTTAAACCTATTATACTGGAGTTTTAGACACATATGGAAATATTCTAACTAATAGTAAAGGATAATTTTTCAATCTCATTTTTATGAGAGATTTTTTATACGTAAGTATTTAATAGGGGTATATTTATCATAAAAGTACATTTTTTCTAAAAACGTTTCAATAAAATGGTTACTATTCTTCTATTTTTGTTTTATGTATTTTTTATCCATATTTTTCATTTACTACAATCTATGTAAGGAATCTTTCTTTTGTTTTTCATACGAGGTACTTTTTTACTTTTTTGGAAAAAATATGAGGAGAATGTTTTATTAATATATATAGTATTATTGAAGTTTTATGGTATGATGATGCCTTATTAATATAAATATTCTATACAATATTTCATTTTTATTTTCATCTAAATTCAATTCTTATAAAATTGTGTGAAAATTTGAGAAAAGAAAAGGTTTTTGAAGAAAAAAGGGTATTTTTTATAAGAATTAAGTTCATGTGTTTTTGGAAAATAATTTTCCATCTAAAATTACGTAGGGTTATTTTTCTATCCCTATTATAACATTGATTTTATTTTTATTATTATGGAATTATTTTTATGGAATATATTTATTTTATATGGATTATTTTATGATGAAATGATATTTAAGTAACCCATTTTATTTTAGGGGTTATCATATGATAAATTATTTTTGTTTTTATGGAACATATATGAATGATTTCATTATGATATGGGTGGGACCTATATATTCATCCAATTAATTGGGTAAATATTTATATCTAATGACATAGAAATGACTACAATGACAAGTAAATATGGTTTAGTAATACATGGTTAGAAGAGCATGTAAACCTGCTTCTGTAACAGACTTTGTCCACTATGATTTTCTTAGAATCAATTACATGGATATAAGGGAAATCGTATTATGTTTTTATTTGTTTTCCCCAATTACATGTTTTATTCCAACGATATTTTCATATAGTTCATGATTCTATTTTGATTTATGCTTTATGAACTACCAATAATTTTTTTAGGACTTAGGATTTTGATATATAAAACTTATATTCATGTTTATGCATTCTTTTGTTAAGGTTTTCTTTTATGTTTTCCATTATTACCCTTAATGTTAATTTGAGCTCACATTATTTATTTTCTCTTTTCCTCGGGATATAAATAAAGGTTTTTGGTATAAAAACCATAGGGTAAGATCAATAAGGGGGATGTTGAAGATCTTTCACCAACATAAAGATTATGTTCCATGTTTCCTAAGACAATAAACTAATGTTGTCCTTGAGAATATATAAGTGATTGTTATTATGTATTCTGAAAAAAGAAATTTAATTTCCCTGTATAATAATATTGGTTCATTATACTGGTAATGGAATTCACTCTCACGAAACATCCAACAGTTTTCACGTCTTTAATGAATTGGGGTTTCTAACATTATCTTGGTTCATTTGTGGTAGAGTCCATCGAATACATCTTATTGTATTTTCTCTATCGACACAAACATTTTGAACATCTTGAGATCAGGCTAAATACACTAGTATATCAAAAGTATTATGAAAATATCACCAAATTATACTTTTTAAATGAAAAATTCAACTTCTTGGGTTATGTCATCTTCCGGTCAGGTGTGTTAGTTGTCCTAGATAAACTGAGAGATATTGATTCCGACTAAAATCCCAAAAATTTATTTTATATTTAGAGTTTATTTGGGCTAGATGGTTAATAAAAAAAATTATTCAAATATTTTTTATGTATAGATGTTCTATATAGTATTCTTCATAGGATGGTGTAAAATTCATAGTTCATAATCTTGTAAAAGATCATTTCAGGTGTTGGAAGATATGTTTAATTTACCACAAATTCTTATTCATCTATATCTAGTTATAAGATAAAACTTTTATGTTTATACTTTAATTATCAGGTTAGGGGTTTTTAAATGTAGAATGAGTGATTCATTGATTCTATGTCTCCTCATTTGAGGCCTCTTAAGCAGAATTACCTGACACATGACCTCATGTTATCTCTGTTTGGTCATGATCTATTTTGTTGTGGGGACTATTTTATTGTGTATAATTTTTTTGAATTTAAGGGTCAAAAAATCCTCATAAATACCTTTACACTGTGTGATATGAAAATCATTTAGCATAAATGTGTTCAATTCCTTTAATGATTCGATTTTGAGATTGTATATACTCTTAATAAAGAAAAATAAGTAGCTTAAGCTATGACTTGGAAGACACAAAAACATGTGGTTCAAGAAGAAAATGTATCTTGGAACCTTATGGCCTTATTTTCATATTTTTTGTTGAGGTTCCATAAGATCATGGTCAAACAGTTCTAACAATCATAGATGTTACCTATGCCCATCTGGTATTGGTGATAATGAAGAAACATTCCGATCACAAGGCATTTGTCACCAGATTAATTATCTCAAATGATAATTTGTCTTCTATTGAGACCACATATGAGGATGATAACCTACCCATACATGGGAATGTGTGGGTTCCAGGTGAAATTCATGAGAAATTGATGTTCAAATATCATTCTTCATCTTTTTATGTACATCCTAGAGTCACCAAGATATATCAACACATACATTCCCTGTATTGGCTACCTTGTATGAAATGAAAGATAGATTGGTTTATCACACACTATTTCACACATCACCATGTGAAGGTAGAGTATAAACAATTGGATGGACTCTAATATCCATTATTAATTCCATAGTGGAAATGGTATGATGTATCAATTGAATTCATGACATGTTTTAATAGATCAGCTCATGGAAACAAAAATGTTGGGTTTATCATTTCGCAATTAATGAAGGTATCATAATTATTACATATTTGAGATACCTTTTAATTGGATGATCTACTGAGTATATATAATATATATGTTATACGTCCTCAATGATCTCTATGTTCTATCAAATTAGACTGGGATGCCAGCTTAACATCATGATTCTTGATGGGGATGTTGATGCCGCTTGTGACAAATATTCTTTGGATAATAGCTTATCACCCACAGTTTGACTGACAGATAGATTGCATAATTAAGTAGATAGTGGACATGTAATGTGCATGTGTCCTTGAAATCAGAGGTTCTTGTGAGAAACATATACCTTATTTAAGTTCTCTAATTATAACATTTTTCAGTCTACCAAATGTGTGGATCATTAAGAATCCTTCTATGGTAGTATATTTGATGACCACTACACTGGTCAGAGGTAGGGTCAGAATCTTTTCTTTCCCCACATCTCATTTAGAAGACTTCATAGTAGTTTTATCAAATTAAGATGTTAATGGTGAAATCTCAGTACACGAAGTAGTCATAATACAACTGACATCAAAAACCACTAGAGTTTGAGGATAGGTATCAGGTTCTCTTTCATGGTTCTTTTATGTTATTAAATTAATTGATTTAATGATAGGTTGTCTTTTAACCATTATTGGTTAAACATATTGAGTATTTATAGAAAAATTAGAATAGTGTCATACTTGAATGAAATTTTACACCAATAGAGGTTTATTCCCAATTTTATTCATATGTCTCTGTGCATATGGTATTATCTATACTAGACAAATGTTTTACACCGTGATGAGGCTGAGTTAGATGTGTATGCTTCCATTGATGATAAAATATATGTATCATATATCATTGCATGAATAGATTTTAAGGTATATTATATTTTTCAGAATGGGTTCTACTGCAGCATGACAGAGTATAGGATGATACTGTGAGTAGAAATTTGACTTATAAGCTAAATATCTAGAGCTCTTCTCCGATATACCTCTTTACCCTTAGAAGTTAAACTCAGGGAATTTTTGCTTTAAATAGGGGTGGTTATAATGAACCTGATTTATACAAAGGTGTGGATGTTAATTATGTAGTTTAATTTTTTATTTATATCATAGTTAGGGATGCCTACGAGCTCCTAATGGTCTTAGGAGCATTTGGGGCTCATTAGGTCCAATTTTATTAGGAATTGGGGAGGGAAAATGAAATTTATTTTCAGTACATAGTTAGTACCACTAGTGTGACTCAATCATGCGAGGCACCAAGTGCCTCTGAGAGGCCACATAGTTTGTCTTCAATAATGTGATCCAAGTCACATTACTCTTCAGTATCATATAATTTTCTTACTGACATATATCATATGGCTTGAGAAATGTTATTCCAGGTGTGCATATATACTATGAGAGTATGGTACATGGGGATTGTATGGAACATAGTTGTGTGCTGTATTGAAATTTTTTTAATCCAATTTGTTTGAACCCTAATTTGTTGGTGACTTTAAGATATTCCCCATTAAATGATTTTTAAGTCATTCTCCTTTCTCTTCACTCCTCTCCAATAAGCTCTAACTTCTCCTTAGTTAGGGATCATGATAACCCCAACATTTATACTCTAGTTTCATCTCCATCGGCTGTGTGGTATCAACAATGGTATGCTCATAAATCCTATTACATCAAATAGAACATTATCATTCCATTACTTTCACTATTTTGTGGTGATCTCGTATGCCCTATTTTCAGGGAACTCATATTTTCTTATAATTTACCACATTCTTGCTTAAATCAAATGAAGAAACTCAATGAGTTGAGTCTTATTAACATAATATGTTTGTTCTATCAATTTTTTATAAAATATTATGTTTCATAATAATATTGGCTGATGCGCCACACACCAGATATTTTTTCATTTTTCCATAAATTGATTTGAACTAATTAAATTAATCGAACATTGAATAATTACTCCCATGGACCCTATTGAATGGTTAAAGGATTGTAAAATCATTTACTTCCTCCCCATTGTGTGTGATAAATTTAATATACTCACATATATAAATATTAAATGAAAAAATCATTGTAAATATTTTTTTTCTTGACTTTGGAAGGAAGTTACCTTTAATAATGAATTAAAGGATCTCAATTAAATTGATTCAGTGTTCGTGGAAAGTACATGTCTTCTATTATATATTTATTATCCCAAATTATATGAATTGAAACCCCCATAGTTATATTGAATTAATTGATTCTAAATTCATAGAGGTAATACCTCATATAAATTATTATTAGACAATAGAAGTTGGTTAATGAATAATGGTTAAGGGTTATGTTGAGAATAGTGCTTCACACTCCCTTATTTTTGGTAGTGGGCATGGAATCTCACAGCATATATCATATTTGGGTGATGGGAATGATGTTCCATATTCCTCAATATCAAGTGATGGGAATGACGACTCACTGCACTTTCTTATGTGATGAGCATAACATCTCATATTCGTATCGGATTAGGGGATTTAATCCTTGTTAGATCCAATGGATCATTAAACTAGTCAAAAATACCTAAGTTATGACCCAAGTCCATCGAGAACCATTTATCCTTGTATATTCATCTAGATGTACACACATATTGAGTGCATATACATATATGAATAATATTTATGTGTGTGTGTGTGTGTGT
The DNA here is from genome assembly GCA_963277665.1 of Viscum album. Lineage (NCBI taxonomy): Eukaryota > Viridiplantae > Streptophyta > Magnoliopsida > Santalales > Viscaceae > Viscum > Viscum album. Next base: position 1,207,879,382 of record OY728140.1, read on the forward strand.
GACAACTATATATGTGGTACATTAATCACACTCGTTATAGCCTATGTTGAAGTAGGTAGGGTCAGCCAAGTGCCCATCGAAACCCTATATAGGCTAGTATTTAATTATACATCATTTTCTATTATCCATTATATATAAAGACTACATTATTATACACACTAACATCATTATTCTAGCCACTATTATAGGTGGCCTACTAATTTTATCTCACACTATACTTGGGTTTCCTTTAATACACTAGAAGAATCCATAACTGTAGTTGTTCATATGGTAAAGAACGCTATCTCGAATGCTTGGTCTATTTACATATATCACGGATCACTGGAGTAGAGGAACGATAATAGTCTAAATATTATTGTAGAGATATCTATTTTTTCATCAGAATTTTTCTATAAAATGTTGTACATTATTACACCCTATATCTCATCATTATCTTTTTCTAATTTAGAAATCTATGAAATCATTTTTTAAATGACTCATACGTTGTCTTTGACTATTATATTTTGTTTCATGATTTTTATGCTTCTGTAGTTGGTTATCGTACTTTTTTCCACTCTGATATCGATTGTATCATGCTTCCAATATTTCTATTTATTTATTATTACTATAGTGGTACTCTAATTTGTAGGTATAATGTCAAAATAGTTCCAACATATACCCTTCCAAGTAACTGGTTGCCTCTAGGGTAAAAGGAGGCACACTTTGGGCTATTTTACTTAACAGATGGGGGAAATATTTTAGTGGATCTCAGTATGGGATGATACACTTATCAAGCTAGAATATTATTTTACTCACTCTTCATAAGAATGATGATTATATACCAAGTCATTCATCCATTTTTCCTCATTTGTTATATTTATATGCATTTTATTAGATCCATTTTGATGTGATGGAATGTTATTCACAGTTAAATTAATATTTATTTAAATGAATATTGATCTTATTTTCATGCTCCCTGTTGGTTATACCTATATTTTTGTTGAGAATGTTATTCCTTATAGATAAGATTATATATTTGAACCATGGTTTAATTTCTTTCAGAAAATTGGTATTCTTTTACATGGAAAACAAAATGAATTTCAATTATTAATATTAAAATAGATTGTTTTCAAAGTGGTTTGGTTTTGAAAATTTTTTCGCCCGAATATATTGGATTACATGGGTATAATCCATCAGTATATTCTTCGTTGTTGAATAATTGGATCCATAACAGGCACCATTCTTAGTCACTTTGGGTGTTTTCATATTTCATTTTACAAAATATAGGTAATGGTAAGGGAACCATGTTCCATGGTGGATCTTCTTGATTACTCATTCCCATCATTTTATAGAGGATATGTGGTATCATAGGGAATGAAACTTTTTTATTCATCATAGTATTTCTTTTACACATTGTTTTTATGTTTTTTTAATTTTTGGAAATACGTCGTTCCTTTTGTGACTTGTGGTTTACTTTGGATACAATGTTTATATCCAATTATTGAATGTTTTTACTATGACTTATGATATAGTTTATGGTGTATTATTATATTTTTTGAAAATGATGATTGGTTTTTTCATCCCATTTTATGGATAGATCATACTAGTTTACAAGTGGTGAATCCTTTTCCAAGTGAAATTTTTTCATACTCGGTTCTTTCCACAAGCACATGGTGATTAGGAACACACATCAAACCATGTGTCATTCCAGCTCGACTGACGTTTTAGTTCGACTTTGGTTAGTTCATTAAAATATGTTCTTAGAGGATTGTTTTCATTTTTTAATCAGTGGAATACAATTTCTAGGACCATCAAGCCTCATGGTGAAGCAAAGGGGGAGGTCCCCATTATATCTTCATTATGTAGAACAACTATTTTTCATGTATTCTCTAAGCTAATCAATATTTTTATCTCATTTATTGGTTGTTTAATGTTTTTACAATCCTTTTTCATTTGGTGTCACTATTTTTGTCTATTTCTCTTTTTAATACACATGTTCATGGTTTCCTATTAATATTTAATTGTGTATTATGGTTAAATTATTCATGATGAATCTCTTCCATTGGGTCTTGTTGTAGCACCCCAAACATTTTATGTTATGTTTGTCTTAAATACATTGTATTCATTAGGTAGCCTATATTTCATGAATCACTGATCCACTATGGAACAAAATATGGTTACTTATAGGAGGAATCCATAACTTATCCACTAAACATAAATTTACCAGCTCTGTGATTTGAATTTTAAAAATCTGATATAGACGATTGTGTTCAAGATTATTTTTAGAGTCTGATAGAATTAAAATAATTTTTGGTGAATAGTAACCTACCCTTATGAATATTAACCAACCCTTATGAATAGTAACTTACCCTTATAAATAGTAATATGACTCTTATGAATGGTATCCATACCCTTGAGCGTATAAAATAATTTAGACACCCTAATGATGAAGATGAATATTCTAACAGTGTATATATATCAATTAAATAACGATTTAATTAAATATTTAATTAATCATATTTAGAAAATTATTTTTGGAAAATATACTTCATTTTTGGATTCTACACGTCGAAAAATTGTTAGGGTGAATTTTTGGGTTTTTTCTGAAATACATGAATTTTTTATGAATAGTAAAATCCGATATTTCACAATAAATACTAAATAATGGATTAATTGAGTCATTGATGATGATTTGATGATATAATCCCAATTGGTTCTAATTAACATGCATATGTTACTAAAAATGGTCCTGGAATACTCACTATTGGTTGTCTTGAGAGGAAATAAGAAATTAATGAGTTTTATATTATGAAATCCCCTCTCTCATCCATTATACAAACCCCCTCTCACCACCTTCCATTCACTCCTATCAAACCTTTTTCCTTCCCCAAATTCTGTCCAAATACCTTTCGAACCTCCTCCCCCGCATCCATCAAGCTTTGGTCTCCTAAAAAGACAAAAAACTCTCTACTTAAGCAGTTCCCAAAGGAGGAAGTCTCAAGAGGTAAATTCCACTTTCAAATCCCTTCTTTTCTTTTAAGTTCTTTTATTCTTGTTTCTTTTCTGACCTCCATTCACAAAAATAGTATGATAAATTCAGTAACATACATGTCATGGGATTTTTTCAGGCTAATGTTATATATTCCATTATCTTCTCCCCTTTCCTCACTTTTATTTGAAAGAAATGAAAGCACCATTTGAGATGTGCTAATTTAGCACATTCAAGGACAACAGTTTATAGATTTCTATTATAATAGATAATTATAGTCAGGAAACCATTTTTTTATGGTTGAACCAGATTATTCTGAAATATATCCTATTTTTAGTTTAGTAATCGAATTTTACAAATTTTAGTAAGTTATAATGAAAAACATTTTCATTGTAATCAAACACACCAATTAACCAAAACGGTTATCACTAAAGTTATATATATATATATATATATATATATATATATATTCGACTTTAATCTAAGTAAACCAAATTAAATTCAAAACCACGAAATAACTTGGATGTTCACTAATAGTGTATAAAGTCATTTCTACACAACCACATCCATCTTATATATTTATCCGAACTTGAATATTAGTGAACCAATTGTTAAAAACCAAGTAAACAAACGAGCCCGAACAGTGATATTGAACCTTATAACCAATCAAAAAGGCCAAGAATGAACTAAAAAGGATTATCATAAATCATTTATCTATAAAATTGGTTCTGGACTTATGAATTAATAATCCAAATTTTTTTATTCAGGTCTTTAATAACAAGTCAAGAACACCTTCAAGCATAAGATAAGGGATCCTTTCTCTCACTTTTATTCAAGAATCCACCCTATCTTGTGTACTTTTGTTTTTAAATTTACATTGATGGGGTATTTTCTCTCACCTCCCACGTAATTCCCTTTTGACATATAAATAATTATACCCCTTTACATCTAGTTAATACCTTGAAATAACACTCGTTACCGTGCCATAATGTTTGGAAGAGGGTTTCTCATCTCACCTTCAATTTTGTGGGATTTTCATTATTCACCTCTTATTTCATATATATGGTATAGGTGTACTGCCATTTGACATATCTTATCATGGTTGTCATTATATTCATTGTATTCTGTGACCCTTTTTGTGGTTATTAACTCTTTTTCATATGACTCAATTGAATAAAACACGGTAACGGGCTTTGTCTCAATTTTCACTTTGTTTTGACATGCTTTGTAATTATGCACCAACTCTTTTTTATGTGGTGTACCTACTGCACATTTGATATCACTTTTCAATTGAATATATATTCCATTTAAATATCCATATTCTCATATCATTGATATTATTATTGTCAATGTCGTATACCATTTTACATACGGTATTTATTTTGAATGATGTTTTGACCGTGGAAATGTTGATGAATCTGTAACCTCTATTCTATACGGATAATGTAAATACATATTGCTCTTATATTAAAACTATTTATAAATAACTCATGGATTTATAGGTGGGTGGGTCCCACTACATCCCCTCGATGCATTGGTGGGTCTCATGAGACAAAACAGTTTGGCGACAGACCCTATGAGTTTGTTTCAAAAAAATAAAACGGGTTTCTACCCATAGAACTAAACCGTTTTTATAGTATTATGGTTCATGTCCAGATACATGATGTCAATTTAGTAAGAATTCTCTTTATTCATTATCTGTTATTATTACAATACATGAGGTTTTTACTATGACAAATCTATAGATGTTGTTTCGTTCTCAGTTTATTAATGGCATTAGTTGTTCATTTATTCACTATGCCATTTTCTTTATGTCCGATTGATTATGATTCACTTATTATTGTACTCTTGATTCTTCTATTTGTAACCCTTACTGAGCATTTGATCTCACCCCTTATATTTTTTACCTTCAACAGGTTATGAAGAGGAGGTCATTTATTGAGTGCTTGTGGATGCAGTTTTTGTTTTTCATTATGTATTGTATCGTGTAACCTTATCCAATGTAAATTGTGTTAAATTTATGTGTCTAGTTTCTTCAAGACTACTAAATTGATTGTTACTTTGTGATTTTCATTCCTTCTAACCATGAAAATATCACAAGTAATGCAACGGCTCCGGTCTAGAGGGGTCGGGGTGTTATAGATGGTATCAGAGGGTGTTTGGTAGGATACATGGGAACTAGAGTAGGAAATATATAGTAGGGAACAACGCCCTAAGGTAGAATTTTGGGATACACTTACAAGAAAGTCCTGGTATTTTGGAAAGGAATATATTATGTGGATATTTTAAGCAATGCATCCATGTCTAGATACGAGCAGGAAGAGGTGGCTCAGGCATAGATGTATATAGGGGTAAAACACGTAAACACCACTTTGAGCTAGACTCGAATGGGAACTGGTACATGACAATGGGCCTTGCTACACTCTTGGTTACGACACTCCCAGGGGATATGCTTAGGATAATTCATATTTTCATTACAAGCCACTATGAGAGAGTTTAATGTAAATTTTACCTCAGATAAACCATGTTTATAATATTAGCAATGAATAGAATTTAAATCTATGTTGAGTGATTTTCTATTTAAGATTCATAAACTAATCTAGTTTATCCCATTATTTAGAAATGGTATCGAATCAATACTCGTGGGAAAGGTAGGGATCTCCCTACTGAGAAAGTCAACATAGTGAATGTTGGAGGAGATCGGATCATGACTATATTGGGAAAACTTAATCAAGTTGTATCTAATAACCATTTCACACCTGTTTTGGATCGTTTCATGTGGCAGAAGCCCCCATCTTTATGTGGGACTACTAATACGGTTGTAGCTGAGCAGTGGATCAAGTCACTTGAAAAGATATCCATGGCATTAATATGCAATGAAAATGAGAATGTGGTGCTGGCAGTATATTTTCTCAAGGGTGACGATGACCAATGGTCGTCCCTGATTCAGAACACAAAGGAGGAAGAAGAAATCGAAGATATGTAGTGGAGGACTTTTAAGAAAATATTATTCGAGAAATATTTCTTACATGAGAAACGAACTGAAATGAAGAGGAAATTCCTTAATATAAAACAAAGGGAAGAAGACAGTGTTACAATGTATGAGGCTACTTTTACAAGTCTGGCCAAGTATGTCGTTGATTACGTACATGACTCGGTAGACAAGATTGATCATTTATATGAAGGTCTTAAGACAAGTCTTTAGAGGGCACTGGCTCCTCAAACATTTTCATCATATGATCGAATTGTATCAAGTGCCATCAAAAGATAGAGGGAATTTTCTAAATCAAATATTTTCAAAGGAATCCATGATAAGAAGAAGTAGTCTAATAGTAAAGGGGAAGGAGAATCACTAATGAATATTAAGGGAATGAATAGTTTCCCATTATGAAAGAACTGTGGAAAACATCATCTAGGGAAATGCTTGAAAGGCATGGGATTCTGCTGTAACTATGGAGAAAAGGGTCATCGATCCTATGAATTCAAGGGGAAGAAACAATTCAATTATATTAAATGTAACAATTTCATAGAGAAGGGACACTATGAAAATGGGTGTCATAAACGCCAAGGAAACATGACTCAGAAAAGGCCAAGAGAGCAAGGGAGAGCTTATGCGATTAAAACTGTGGAGGTCGAAGTTCTTAATGATGTGGTGGAAAGTACTTTAATTGTTTCCTCAAACTTAGCCAACACCTTATTTGATTCTGGATCATCGCATTCATTTATATCTTCTCAATTTGACATGAAAATTAGATAGGTCCAATTTGATTTAATAAAGGAGTTGTTAGTCACAACTCTCGGGGGATGTATCATTACAACAAAGGCATGTCAACTAGTCCCCCTCCAGTCACCAAAATTTGCTTTAGTTGATAACCATGTCATCATAACAATTACATAATTTGATATAATTCACGACATCGATTGGATGTCAAATTATGATGCGAAGATTTATTGTAAGAAGAGGGAAGTTACAATTTTTGAAAATGGTGTATAATCCCTTGTCTTTAGGGCAGAAACATTGCCATATGATTCTTATCGAGAACCACCCCTAGTAGATCTAATAAATGCAATACATGGAGAGGAAAATAAACCAACATCTATGGGCTTGGAAATAAATATTCAAATTGAAGACATGAACATAGTTCAAGAGTACATTGATGTATTTCCAGAGGATTTACCTGGACATCCTCCAGAGAGGGAAGTTGAGTTCTCTATTTATTTAACTCCTAATGCAAGACCTCTATCAAATATTCCCTATGGAATGGCCACTGTGGAATTGTTAGAGATAAAGAAACAACTGGAGGATTTGAGGGAAAAAATATTTAATCTACCTAGTTTTTCTCCATGGGGAGCCCCAGTCCTGTTTGTTAAGAAGAAGGATGGATCCATGAGGATATGCATTGATTATAGGTTAATATATGCTATTACAATAATGAATAAGTATCATCTGCCTCGGATTGGTGATTTGTTTGATCAAATCCATGGACCCCAATACTTTTCAAAGATTGATCTTTGGTTCAGATATCATCAACTGCGTGTGAGGAAGGAAGATATTCATAAGACATCATTTCGAACCAGGTATGGGCATTATGAGTTTACGGTGTTTCCATTTGGACTGACTAATTCACACTCTATATTCATGGATTTAATGAATAGAGTTTTCAAGGAATATCTTGATAACATTTTTGTGGTGTTCATCGATGATATCCTGGTATACTCAAAAAGAAATGAAGATCATGAGATTCACTTATGGATTATTCTGGAAACTCTTAAAAGAAATCAATTATATGGGATGTTTAGAAAGTGTGAATCATGGCTTCAGTCATTTTCTTTTCTAGGCCATATTTTCTCTACATATGGAATACTAGTTGATCCTGTGAAGAAAACGACAATCCAAGAATGGTCCAAGACAATAAACATAACCAAGGTAAGTAGTTTTATTGGCTTAGCAGGTTACTATCGGCATTTCGTTCAGAATTTTTGCCGACTGGCTAACCCGCTAACAAAGATCACAAAGAAAAGAGTTAAGTTTGGGTGCACAAAAGATTGTATAGAATGCTTTGATGAATTTAAAAGAATATTGTTCAATGCTCTAATTTTGAATCTCCCATCTAGAATTGATGGATTTGTGATATACATCGATGCATCAATTAATGGGCTAGGTTGCGTGCTTATGAAAAATGATAAATTTATTGCTTATGCATCAAGACAGTTGAAGACTCATGAGAAAATTTATCCAACTCATAATATTGAGTTAGCTGTTTTAATCTTCGATTTGATGATATGGATACATTATCACATTGGTGAAAAAATGTGAGATTTTTACTGATCACAAGAGTTTGAAGTATATTTTCTCACAGAAAGAACTCAACATGAGGAAAAGGAGATGGCTTGAACTACTCAAGGATTATGATTTCACGATACACCACCTCCCAAGGAAGGAAAATAAGGTGGAAGATTCTTTGAGTAGAAAGGATCATGATGTTTTGAAGAAGATGAGAGTTGAAATGGATCCTATTTTCATGGATCTGGTAATGATGGATATGGAAATAACCATGGAAGGTGAAACATAAATTTTTTTTATAATGGTTGCCAAACAATCTTTACTAGAAAGGAGAACAAGTTATCAAGCTGATGATGAGGAGTTTCAAAATAAGATTAAAGCTGTGAATTATGGGAGATTTAGTGAATTCTTATTTGAAGATGGAATTTTGAAAATTGGGAAGAGAATTTGTGTTCCCGATATACCTGATCTAAAAAGGGAATTGTTGGATGATTCTCATAGTTCCAATTTCCCTATACACCCTGGTATCACTAAGATGTATAGAGATTTGATGTAACATTTTTTGTGGGACAACATGAAGAGGGAGACTGCTGATTTTGTTTCAAGATGTATGGTTTGTCAACAAGTGAAATCTGGAAGGCAACAATCAGGAGATGTATTGAAACCTCTTCCCATACCTGAGTGGAAATGGGATAATATCACGATGGACTTTGTCATGGGACTAACAAAGACTCATAGAAGGAAATATGTAATATGGGTCAATGTTGATCATCTTACCAAGTCAGAACATTTTCTTGATATAAGAGAAGATCTACCACTTGAACGTCTAGAAAGAATATATATTAATTAAGTTGTGAGACTTAATGGAGTACCCATATCAATTGTTTCTGATCGTGATCTTCATTTTACATCAAGATTCAGAAAAAAGTTTTCAGAAGGCCCTAGATACTGATCTTCATTTGAGCACTTCCTACCACCCACAAACTAATGTACAATCAGAACAGACTATTCAAACATTGGAAGACATGTTGAGGTCTTGTTCACCTGATTTTCAGGGAATGTGGGATCAATATTTACCTCTCATGGAATTATCCTACAATAATATCTTCTATACAAGTATTTAGCTGGCACCCTATGAAGCATTATATGGTTGGAGCTGTCATACACCAACTTGTTGGGATGAAGTTGGTGAAAGAATGCTCGTGGGCCCAGAACATGTTGAAGAAACAACGGAAAAGGTGAAGATTATCCAGAACCATATCAAAATAGCTCAATGTAGTAAAAAGAGTTATGCTGATAACTAAAGGAAGGATACAGAGTTTCAAGAAGGAGATCACATTTTATTAAAGTTATCTGTATGGAAGGGTATTATACGATTCGGTAAGAAGTGAAAGTTAAGTCCCAGTTACATCGGATCTTTCGAAATTCTGGACCGAATTGGAGTCATAGCTTACCATTTGGAAATGATGCCATGTCTATCCAAGGTTAAAAATGTGTTCAACGTGTCAATGTTAAGAAAGTACATGCCAGACCCAACACATGTACTCACTTATGAAGAAGTATAACTTAATCCAAATCTATCTTATTGTGAAGAGCCTGTCAAGATTCTTGATACTAGAGAACAAGTATTGAGAAATCAGACGACTCGTCTGGTGAAGGTTCTATGGAGGAACCTTAAGATGGAAAAAGGAACATGGGAGCTTGAGGAGCTTATGTTAAATACATTCCAAAATCTTTGTAGGTAATATTTTATGAATTTCGAGGACGAAATTTTTTGTAAGGAGGGAATAATGTAGCACCACAAACATTTTATGGTATGTTTCTCTTAAATACACTGTAATCATTAGGTAGCCTATGTTTCATGAATCACTGGGCCCCTATGGAACAAAACATGTTTACTTATAGTAGGTATCAATAACATAGCCACTAAGCTTAAATTTACCAGCTCTGTGATTTGAATTATAAATATATGATATACACGGTTGTGTTCAAGATGATATTTAATGTCTGATAGAATTAACATAATTTTCGGTGAATAGTAACCTACCCTTATGAGTTGTAACCTACCCCTTATGAATAGTAACTTACCCTTATAAATAGTAATATGACTCTTATAAATGGTAACAATACCCTTGAGTGTATAAAAGAATGTAGACACCCTAAAGATGAAGATGAATATTCTAAGTGTTTATATATCTTAATTAAATAATGATTTAATTAAATATTTAATTAATCATATTTAGAAAATTATTTTTGGAAACTTGACTTTGTTTTTGTATTCTAAACATTAAAAAATGGTTAGGGTGAATTTTTGGAATTTTTCTGAAATACTTGAATTTTTAATGAATAGTAAAATCCGATAATTCACAATAAATGCTAAATAATGGATTAATTGAATCATTGATGACGATCTGCTGATGTAACCCCAATTGGTTCGAAGTCACATGCATATATTACTGTTCATGGTCATGGAATACTCACTATTGGTTTTATTGAGAGAACATAATAAATTAATGAGTTTTATATTAAGAAAACTGCTCTCTCCTCCACTATAAAAACCCCATCTCACCCCCTTCCATTCACTCCTCTAAAGCCCTGTGCCTTCTCAAAATTCTTTCCAAATACCATCCCAACCTCCTTCCCCACGTCCAGTAATCTTTGGTCTCATAAAAAGACCAAAACCTCTCCCCTTATGAGGTTCTCAAAGGAGGAATTCTCATGAGGTAAATTCCGCTTTCAAATCCCTTCTTTTCTTTTAAGTTCTTTTTTTTCATTATTTTCTCACCTCCCTTCACAAAAATAGTATGATACATCCAGTAACATATATATACAGGAATTGTTTCATGATAATTTTATATTTTCCATTATGTTCTCCCCTTTACCCACTTTTATTTGAAAGAAATGAAAGCACGGTTTGAGATGTGCTAATTTAGCAGATTCAAGGACAACAGTTTATTGATTTCTATTATAATCATTAATTCTAGTCAGGAAGCCATATGTGTTATGGTTGAACCATATTATTATGTAATATATCGAATTTTTAGTTCTGTAATACTTTTGTAAAAATGGTATTATGTTATAAAGCAAAACAAGTTCATCGTAATCAAACCCACCGATTAACCAAAACGATTGTCACTAATGTTATATATATATACATACATATATATATATATATGTTAAGATTCAACAGAAATATATGTAACCTGAATTAAATTTAAAAACATGTAATCTCATGGATGTTCACTAATAGTTTATAACCTCATTTCTATACAATCACATCCATCTTATATATTTATCTAAACTGGAATATAAGTAAAAAAATCATTTAAAACCAAGTAAACAAATGAGCCCGAATATTGAAATTGAACCTTATAACCAATCAAAAAGGCCTAGAATGAACAAAAAAGGATTATAATAAATAATTTACATATAAAAGAGGATCAGGACTTATGAATTAATAATCCTATTTTGTTTATTCATGTCTTTAATAACAAGTCAGGAACACCTTCAAGAATAAGGTAAGGGATCCTTTCTCTCACTTTTATTCAAGAATCCATACTATCTTGTGTACTTTTATTTTTAATTTTATAATGATGGGGTTTGTTATATCAACTCCCCCATACTTCCCTTTTGACATATAAATAATGATACCCCTTTACCTCTCATTAAAACCTTGCAATAACACTCGTTACCATTCCAAAATGTTTCTAAGAGGTTTTCTCATCTCACCTTCATTTCTATGGAATTTTCATTGTTCGCCTATTATTTAATATATGTGGTATAGGTGTACTGCCATTTGACCTATGTTATCATGGTTATCATTATATTCATTTTATTCTGTGACTCTTTTGGTGGTTATTAACTCTTTGTCATACGACTCAATTGAATACAACACGGTAATGAGCTTTGTCTCAATTTTCACTTCGTTGTGACTTGCTTAGTAATTGTGCACCTACTCTTTCTTATGTGGTGTACCTACTACCCATTTGATATCACTTTTCAATTGAATGTATATTCCATTTAAAAAATATATATTCTCATATCAGAGATATTATTATTTTCTAATCCTTATACCATTTTACATTCGGTATTTATTTTGAATGTTGTTTTGACTATGGAAATGTTAATGAATCCCTAACCTCTATTTTATACGGATAATGTAAACACATATTGCTCTTGTATTAAATATATTTATAAATAATTCTTGGACGTAGAAGTGGGTGGGGCCCACTACATCCCCTCGATGCATCGGTAGTTCTCGTGACATAAAACAGTTTAGCGATTGACCCTTCGAGTTTGTTTCAAAACAATCAGACGGGTGTCTACCCATAGAACTAAACCTTTTTTTACGGTATTATGGTTCATGTTCTAGATACATGGCTTCCAATTAATAAGAATTCCCTTTATTCATTATCAGTTATAATTACTATCCATGAGGTTTTCAGTAAGAAAAATCTATGGATGCAGTTTCATTCTCAGTTTATTAAGGGTATTAGATGTTCATTTATTCTCTATGCCATTTTTTTTATGTCAGATTGGTTATGATTAACTTATTATTGTACTCATGATTCCTCTATTTGTGACCCTTACTAAGCGTTTGAGATCACCGCTTTCATTTTTTACCTTCAACAGGTTATGAAGAGGATGTCATTTTGAGTACTAGTGGATGCAGTTTTTGTTTTTCATTATGTATTGTATCTTGTAACCTTATCCAATGTAATTTGTTTTAAATATATGTATCTAGTTTCTTAAATACTACTAAACTGATCGTTCCTTCAGGAATTTCATTCCTTCTAACAATGCCAATATCACAAGTAATGCACCGGCTTCTGTTTAGAGGGGTCAGGGTGTTACTCTTGTGGGTACTCTCTACCAAAAGGACCTCATACAATTGTATAGAATATGTAGTGTAGAGTACACTGAAGGAAATCCACATATTGATCCGGTTTTTATGGAATTATTAATTCAAAATTCCAAGAATCATATTATGGGGATAGACACTAGAAGTCCACAATATTGGACGATTCTCATGAGTTTTGGAGGTAAAATCTTCCAGTATTTCATGGAGATATTGCTGACAATGTGATCTAGGAGTGTTTGGAACATATTGAGTTGATCTTTATGTTATTGAAGAACACTATGAGGATACCGTTGATTGATTCCCTAAAAAACATATGGATATCTCCATTAATTAATTACTATGAATACATGCAAATGATTCTAAATTTCACACATGATAATAAGTGATAGAACATTCCAAGAGAAAATGATGTTATACATTTTTAATTAATAATGAGTTATGAAAATTTCTTACATTTAAAAAGAGCATCCTGATGTATATAGTAATTCCCATCAAAATGGTGTGATGAGTCTGACCTCCCATACTCTGGACCAACTCATGTTCTTATGTATCATAAAGTTCAAATATCACAAATTTTTTTCTATGGAAACCATGTCCATTTTAGATAAATAATGGTTGGATGTTTTTAGTTCCGTGAATAAAACCATTGGAAACCACCTAGATGCAGTGATTCTTAAACTAGAACACACATTTCCAGGAACTATGAAACAAAAATGGTGAACCTGATGTGAATCTTAAAAATGCTAATATTATTACATACTTATCAGGCCCCTATCAATTGATAATGGATGGCCAACCAAATGAATTAATCAGACATGTATCCATCTAAAATATGTATATTTAATGGTTTTTATTGTTGTTTTCATGTTTTTATGAGAAATCCCTTCAATCCAAATAGATTCTTTTAAGTATTCACTCATGAATGCCATGGACACTAATCAAGCCAGATCCTTGTCCACTGAAAAGACATCATCACCTAATCAGCATGTTCAATGATGGGTTTCCAATGTACTGGTAAGTGAATACCATCATCATGGTACTATCCCAACCATGGAGGCTACCTGAAAGGCTATCCAGGTTAATAACAACTCTTGATCTTCTGGTCAACGAGGTCTAATGATCAAGAAGCATATTATTCCAACCACCATCTTCAACTATTTTGGGTCCTTTTCCCCAGAATGCAACAACATGTCCATTCCATACTATTGGGAGGTTGATAAATAGGTCACTCATGGACTCAATTGAAAGATGTAGGAATTTTTACTAAATATTCCAACCAATAATCCCCGCCAGAAGAATCACATTCCAGTTAACACCCAACATGATTTGAGAGTTGCCTATGGATTTTCAGCACAGGTCCCTCAGACCTGGGTGTGAAAGATGAACTGTCAGGGGAAATTTCTATCCAATAGGGAACGGGTTATTACCATTTCCCCCTCCGGAGAGGTTCAGAAACATAACATGATGGAAAATAAAGACAGCAAACAAACACTCGTCCGTCTTAACTCTGCTGCCTAGAAGACTCGAATAGAAGTGACTCACCAATCCCACAAGGAAAAAATGGGGGAGTATCGTTGAAGTAGAACATACACCAGTTTACAATTTATTATCCTGTCAGAATTCTTCTGTTACTGCATTTAAGGAAGCCCGCCAATCAAATGTGGTGGTAACTAGTAAACTTTAACATACACCTACTTACACTCACCAATTCTCCCAGTAGCTTCATCATTTATTATTGAAAGATTTCCATCCACCATACATGATAAAAATTACCTTAAATGCAAAGAAACATACTAGTTTTCATCAAGCCTTCCAACTGTCTCATTTGGCAGCAACAGGAGAAGTCATTTGGAAAGCTCCAATGACAAATCTGGGGAAATCTCCACTCTATTCCCCTATACATGAGAACTATCAGAACCCATTGACTGGAAAAAAGGACATGAGTAAGCACATGAACCTACTCCGGATACGAAATGGACTTATATTCCTGTTCAGTACTCTTATGTCACCAAACACATCTTATAAATGGTGAATGGATAGACACAAATTCCTACCCATATTCTGGAATCATGCAAGAATATCATAACAAAAAATTAAATTGTACAATAGGAACAGACACATAAATCTATCCCCACATCTAGGATGAATCATTATCATGACATCCTAGAGAAGATACACACCTCTATTCCAGTACTGGAAGGTTATGGGGCATACTCCCCAATATCTTACAGACTACAGGATCGAGAACATACTCTCTTTCCAATTAATAGTAATTGGCTAGTTCCAATGACCACTCTAAGGAATGAACATATAGCCACCCATGATAACCACTTCTCCAAGAAAGTGGACCCAACTCAATTTAAGAGAGTATCTAAGATGAATAATCTCCAAACATAGTTGTAAAATCAAGATCCAAGCAGTGAGCTGGCTCCAATTAATGTAGAAGTTCATGAATCCCTAAAAAATTTATCTATTGTAGATCATGATCCAACCATCTTTTTACAAAATTATGGGAGGTGTAATAGTAATTATGAAGTTGTATATCAGACACTTCACCATGACTTATTGGTTTATGAAAATCTGGTCAATCTAGAGATCATATCTTCATATAAGATCCACGACAACCCTCCTTGTATCCATAAGACCAAGAAGAATGATGAATTTTACCTTTCCGTAATCAACCATGCTAGTCCTACCTATGATGGCATTCATTGTGAATGTTCTCTTCATAGTAGTGTTTCACATTGTCAGAATTATTCTCTAATCCACAATGTAGTAATGATAAAGACCTATTATCTCGAGGCACTTTCCAACAGAAGTCCATTAAAGTCTAATGCCATTTCATTCACGAGTGAAATACTTTCTCAATAAGAAGACATATTAAAGGGACTATTATTCTATGAACCTCATTTGGGTCATTTTTCTTCTAACACATCAAAGGAAAAAATGACGAATTCATTTGTTTTAATAAAACAACCAAGAGGAATGCACTTTTGTTAGATCAAATGGATAAACCTCTAGTAATATATGATGAAGATATGTTAAACATAAGAATGAAATTGGTTAAACGAGAATTAATAGTCATTTTATAGCCTTTGGAAAACTCTCAATACAACATTCCAAAATTGATGGAAGAAGATTTCATTCATGATGTCTGCCTAAACATATAAAAAAATCATCATTTGAAAAAAAATTATTACCATATGAAGAATAAAAAATTCATGTAATGGTAATCGAATGGTTGAAATTCCAAATTGAATTTTTATTACACTCAGTTTCCTAACATTAAGAGGTTGAAATGAAATAGATAACCCTCCATCATGCATTCTTAAATTCTATAAAGAGGACATGTCATTTAATTTTTGATACCCCATTTGGTGTTTGTATTAAATGATGGGGTGCACCAAAAAAAATTTATTTTACCACACAACTAAATCATCAAAGCCCACCAAAAGTGGTCTCATGAAATGTAATGGACCATATGCAGCTACAAACAACAGATTTTGTATGTAATCCAATGATTGGTCAAGAATAAGCCTCAACTATCTCTCATCAGAGTCAGGCCCAATGAAGTAATGTTTTGGAGTTAATTTTTCATCAAGCATCGAAGAATGATAATCATGCATCCATATTAGAGAATGTCAGCCATTAGATAATGTAAATGTTTTAATAGAAAAAAAAATATTTTGAAACAGGTGATTTGAGTGGTTTTCAGATAATACACCCAGCCAATATTTGAACAAAAAATCACAAAACCAGAAGAGCAGATACGTGAATCTATAATATAGCAGATCAAGAGACACACTAGCCTATAGGGCTAGGGGATTGTTTAATTCACCCTTCAAATTATTTAGATAAAATTATATGGTTTGAAGGAGAAGAACATGAATAGCCCCAGCCGGTTGGGCTGGAGGATTTTCCAAATCCAAAACCCCCTACTCGAAAGAAGACAGTTTTCTACCAATTAGGGAATAATCCACAAAGAGAGAACATAAAGGATTCCCTTCAAGAAACTATCCATTAAAAAATTCCCGGGAATTCATTATATCGGATAACAGAGTCTCATGGAAGATACAAAAGGAGATGATCATACAAAAATTATAATAAAATTCTATCAATTCATTATGTGTTTGTAAATTTCATTAACAGCATTGAAAAAGAACCTACAGAAATTTAGTCGTGCTTAGGGGAATCAGAAGATAATGATCTTATCCATAATATGGCGCACACATAATCAAATGAAGGGGGTTTGAGTGCCCAAAATAATAGTCTTACTTGATTCAAGTTATTCCATCAAATAAACAACTCCAACCCCTTCGAATGGTACCTAACAAGGGGAAAGGTAAAAGTCAGATCATGTCTCAGTTTTCCACTAGAGAAGTTCAATCTCTCATACATGAAGCAATATTTTCACAACAAGAAGAGGAGATGAAATATTTGAAAGGACTCAATATAGAGTTAATTCAAATTAGCATTTCTGCTGGACATGCTCCCCAAGTAGATTCTCAACCTTCACATCATGTAGGAGCTCCTCCACAAAGTGGATTTGTAGTAACTATAGATGCGAATAATGAATTCCCTCCATTGGTTACACAACAAGGGAAGGATCAAACACATCCTTATAGGCCTAACCCTGTAGGTTATCCAGGACAAATACCATCACCACCACTAGTTGTTTTTTCAGTATTTACAGTTGTTTGAGCTCTAGCTATTGTACCTGTACTGGTCCCAGCTCATCTAGATATTCCCTAAATTCTAATGAACATAAATGAGGTATTAACAACTCGATTGGAATCTATGGAATAACATTGTTTCTATAGTGACACATACTTTACATAAATTGTTATTAATTCATAATTTAAGTATATATATTACAAAATATCAAAAAACCACAATAGGACCATATAGGTATAGTGTCTTTAGAAAGTCGAAAACATATACAACTGGTTCATAAATCATCTACATTGTCTCCCTTTTTTATCATATCTAGAGTCCCTTTTGAAAAATATTACTTAATACCCTTCTTCCTGACCTGGGGAAAAGAAAACATACAAAGGGTGAGCTCGAATTCTCAGTAAGGGTAAAAAAAGAAATATTAATCATATCATATTCATAAGAACATAACATTTTGAAAATCATAACCTGCAAAAGAGATCATAATATCATAACATGGGATAAATCATGGTAGTGAAATGTAATCCCAATAATCATAACATCAAACTTTATGGAATACACACATAATCATAGAGAATAATTTCATAGTAGTTAAGACTCATTTTCAAGACTATCTTAGCAGACAAATCCCATTTCTGAACCGAGTTCACTCCTTGTTTCAGTCCGGTATCACTGAACCGGATTAACCTGCTGTTCCAGCCATGTCTATCTCATGAGATATGAATCTTTACCCAATGAATTGGAAGGCAATATAGGTCCCACCCATATCATAATGATACCATTCATATGTGTACCACAAAATCATAAATCATAGCCTAACCCATGTAATAAAAATGGGATTATTAAACATCATGTCATCATAACTTAATCTATATAAGATAAAAGGACATCCTAAAATTATTTCCACCAAAACATAATAAATTCAATGTAAAAATAGGGATATAAAAAGAACCCTATATTAACTTATATGGAAAATAATTTGTATAAAACACTTGAACTTCAATCTTGAGGAAAATATCCTTTCTACTACAAAAACATTTTTCCTTTCTTAACATGTCATACAATTTTAAAATAAAAGAAGTTGATTAAAAATAAACTTGAAAAATTGTAACGGAAGCTTCATGGAAATAATTTTCTAAAAATCCATTCATTTTGAATAAGTTAAAAAAAAAATCTCCTCGTACATTGGCCAAAAAAGTCAAAAAAGCACCTCGTACAAAAAAACGACAAAAGATTCCTTTCATGTCTTTTACTAAAAACGCACCAAAGGGTAAAATTGGATTTAAAAAATTGTAGTAGGATATAAATAATATTATATATTTAGGAAACATGGATGTAGAAGATAAATATCTCCTAGTTAATTCTTAAGTATAAACAATCTCGGATAAAAACGAGATTGCGAGATTTTTCCTTACCTTAGGTCCGATTTTCTTCGTACATATCCGAACCTCCTGTATAGTGATTTAAATAATTTCCATTACTTATTACATAATAATATTCATTTTTATGATATCATATATGTTCATATTTTTATATTCTTATTAGTAATATATTATTGCTACTTGTTATTCGGGTGTTTATTGCTTTTTGTTCTTATTCTTGTTGTGTAGAATAAATTCTTATTTTTCTTTTTATGTTATAAATACCTCATTTACATATGGTATTAGTGTAATATATATCATATTTATTCATTAAATTCATTTATAAAATAATTTAGCATTGAATATCATGTAGAACAAGTCGCATCACATAGTGGAGACGGTAGGCCGTACGTACGTACGAGCGATGATATCGTTCCCATGATAGTGGAATTGTATTGAAGTGTATTTATACTATTTCGGAATCAATATCACTTTACAATAATCGAATATAATTATTATTTACACCATTATACCCATCCAAGTAAGGTGGTGGTGGAAAATAGATTACACCACAGCGTGGAGACGGTATTTTGTACGTACGCACGCGCAGTTATTTCATTTTCCTTAGGATGGATAGAATGTGAAATAGGATTCTTTCATATTTATAATAAAATATAAGTATATGATCGATACTGATATTATTAATTCATAATGAAACAACTAAATAAGAGTAAGTATAAGAAGAAATATATTTGAACGAATCAGTAACGGACATTACCTTTTCTTTGAAGCGCCTCGTCTTAACCTCCTCTTAGGGCACTAAATATGGTCTTTGAAGAGTACCATGACCTCTAGGTTGTTTCTAGGGAAGTTTAGAAGTGAAATTTGTAGGGTTTGTCGGAGCGTGGAGGCTCAAAGTTGTGTGAGGAGGAGAGGGAGGAGGTTCCCTTTTATAATGGAGGAGAGGGGCCTCTTAGGAAAAACTTAAAATATTATTTTATAATAAAGTCATATTTGGTTTTTAATAACTCCAAATTGATTTATTTCGAAGATAAGGTATGTATGGGTCGAAATCCTCTTAAAAATATATTTTAGACACGTTTAGGTTACTATTTTAACCTTATTATTTAGATTTAACTCTACGTTAAATAATTTACCTTTTCCTTTGTCTTCTTGTTTTCTTACACTATATGGGTAATAAAACTACTATAACAAGACAAACGAACCCTAAGTGGTTCATTATTAATATATATAACCTTATATAAGTCATTTTTCTGAACCTTAGATTTCTAGGAATAAACTAACAATTAATAATATAATGTTTGTTTTAATAACTATTTTATGTCAATTTTGACACTATTTGGTAATTGATTTTTGTGAAAATCATAACAGCATTATTATTTCAAAAAAAATTAATTAAATCAATACTAATATGTCATATTAACCTATAAAATTAGTTTAATTCTTAAATAGTCTAAAATTACATTTATTTGGATATTTATAATATCAATTATGTCAATATTTCCTTAATAAGGTAATTACTGCATCATCATTGTGTCATAAATAAATTAAATTATTTAAAGTATAAAAATTATAAAAAAAATACCATTATGTTAGAAATCTTTTTAGATTTCTAAAGAATATTTATAGTTGAATTTTTCTTATTTATAACACTATATTAAGAATGCTTTATTTATTAAACTTTTATTTTAACTATTTTATCTATTCCTTAAATAAAATAATAATAAATGTCCAAATCTAATCCAAGTGGACCTAAAGAGTAATATTTTATTCCACAGGTTTTTTTTCATCTAATTACACTTATCAAATAAAATTAGGACATGTGTTAGGGTAATAATAATATCTTTTTTAAGCTTAATCACCCTATTTACTTTTAATCATGGTAAATTAAAGTAACAACATTATTATTCAGCAAAAAATATTTTCATCATATTGAACCACATTTTACTCCTTGATATTAACTGTGTCTCTCGGATTTTCGAAATTCCACTCATAGAAGCAGAAAATTATGTTTTATGTAAATTTTCAATTTCTCCTAGGTGGTGGGTAAAAGACGGTGAAAAGTTCAATAAAATTTTTATATACATAAAATAATTATAAAATGACTCCAATGAATTATTTTAAACTTTTATAGGTATTATGTATCAATTTTTACCTAATATAAATTTAAATAAAATAAATAATTATTTAAAAAAAGTCATTTTTAAATTGTAATCTAGTGTTTTCACTATTCATAAAAAATTGAAAGTTTTCAGAAAAATACCAAAAATTCACCCTAGGATAATTTCGATATTCCGAATCCAAATATGAAGTCCATTTTTAATGATAAAATATATTAAATTTCAAAAAGTGGGTATTACTATTCATAATGGCTGGTTTTAATAATATTTTAATAGCATATCATTGTTTAGTGAAATTCGTTATTGTGTACAACACAAACTATCAAGGAAGGTAGTGATTGCGTGTAATGAAAGCCCAGATAGTGTTGTGTGTAGTGAAATATTCCTTTGATGTTGTATATAACATAAAAACAAAATATTTCTCATAAAAATCTCGGGTGTTACATATTACCCCCCTTAAAATTAATTTCACCCTTGAAATTCGTCACTTTGTAACAAACAGATGAGGATACCTCTCCCTAATCATATCCTCAAGCTAACATGTAGCTTATTCTAATTGGTGGTTCCTCATAAAACTTTCAACAAGTGAGTGGTCTTGTTCCGTAGGACTATTTCCCTATTATCCATAATCTCTATCGGCTGTTCTTCATAAGAAATATCTTGCTCCAACAGTACAACTTTTGAGCTTAGTAAATTTGAAGGATCAGGTATGTACTTTCTTAGGAGAGATACAAGGAACACATCGTGATCTTGAGAGAGATTTGGTTGAAGCGAATATCGGTAAGCTACCTTCCCAACACGATCCGGTATTTTGAAAGGACAGATATACCTAGGGCTCAGCATTCCAAATCTCATTACTCTCTTCCAAGGAGATATTCGTAAGTACACTTTAGCACCAACTTAAAATCTAGGTCTTTTCTTTTGTTTTCGGAATAACATTTTTGTCAACTCTGAGCTTCTCTTATGTGTTGTTGAAT
Source organism: Viscum album (assembly GCA_963277665.1). Taxonomy (NCBI): domain Eukaryota; kingdom Viridiplantae; phylum Streptophyta; class Magnoliopsida; order Santalales; family Viscaceae; genus Viscum; species Viscum album. Next base: position 1,207,901,648 of record OY728140.1, read on the forward strand.
AGATCTAACCTTTTCTGCCATCTCATCAACAAGATCAGTTCCTAATAGATTTTTTCCCCAACTTCATCCTAGCAAGTTGGAGTCCTGTATTTCTTTCAATAGAGTGCTTCCTAAGGAGCTATCTGAATACTGGATTGAATGCTATTTTTATAAGAAAATTCCACCAAAAGTGGGTTTTGAGCCCAACCACCTTTGAAATCCATAGAGCAAGCTATTAACATATCCTCTAAAGATTGAATTGTTATCTCAGACTGACCATCTGTCTAAGGATGATAAGCAGTGCTGAAACTCATCTCTATATGTAAAGTATGTTGAAGACTTCTCCAAAACATCGAGGTAAACCATGGATCTCGTTCAGAAATAATGGAAATTGGTACTCCATAAAATCTTACCACGTCTTTTACATATATCCTGGCAAGCTAATCCAGAGAAAAATATTCTCTATCAGCAATGAAGTGTGCCAACTTTGTAAGACTATCAACTATGACCGAGATAGCATTATTTCCTTTAGATGTTTTAGGACGTCATGTGAAAAACTCCATAGTGATGTTTTCCCATTTCCATTCTGTTATGGATAATGGTTGTAACATCCAATTATACTTTTCTCTCTCAGCTTTAACTTGCTATGAAACCAAGAATTGAGAGATATATTCAGCAATATCTCTTTTCATGTCATCCCACCAGATGTACTCCTTCATGTCCCTATACATTTTCGTGCTTCTAGGGTCAATAGAGAATGAAGAACTATGAGCTTCATCCAATATTTCCTTCTTTAGTTCTGGGATGGGAGGAACACAAACCCAATTCCTGAACCATGTTATTTCATCATAATCAATGTGAAATTGAGGAACATTTCACACCTTCTTTTGTAACTATACATCTTCTTTCTGTGCCTTTTTAATCTTCACATGTGTAGATGGTTGAATATTAATTTGAGAATGATAAGATTTTCCCCCTCTAATTATACTCCCAAGATCCATCCTTTGTAAATCCAAAATGTTGGATCTTTTGTGATCCTCATCATGGATAAGCTAGCATGGTCTTGTCGACTCAATGCGTGTGCCACCTTGTTTGCTTTCCCAGGGTGGTAATGAATTGAGCAGTCGTAATCCTTAATCAGCTCCAACCATCTTCTTTGGATCATATTCAGCTCCTTTTGTGTGAAAATATACTTTAAAATTGTATGATTAGTATAAATATCACACCATTAACCATAAAGATAATTCCTCAAAATATTTAATGCAAATATTACCGCAGCTAACTCCAAATCATGATTTGGGTAATTTTGCTCATGGATTTTCAATAGTCATGAGGCATAAGCTATCACCATATCGTTTTACGTGAGAACACACCCCAATCTATTCTTGGATACATCACAATATATTACAAACCTTTCTCCACTATAAGGCAGTGTGAGAACATGTGCACTAGATAAACTTCATTTTAACTCCATGAAATTCTCTTCACACTCCTCTATCTAAACGAACATAAATCCTTTTCGAGTCGACCTGGTGATTGGATTAGATAATCATAAAAAATCAGTCACAAAACATCGATAATATCCATCCAAACCAAGAAAACATCATATTTCAGTTACTGTTGTTGGTCTTGACCATCTTTCGATAACCTCTATTTTTGCAGGATCCACAGATATCCCCTCTTTTGAGATTATGTGACCCAAAAATGCAACTTTTTGAAGCCAAAATTCACCCTTGGTAAGTTTGGCATAATGTTTTTCCTTATTCAGGGTCTTTAGTACAATTCTCAAGTGATCTTCATGTTCTTCCTTTCTCTTTGAATAGACAAGAATACCATCTTTAATGACTACCACAAACTGATCAAGATATTCTCTAAAGACTCTATTCATTAGATTCATGAAGATAGCAGGGGAATTAGTAGGACCAAATGGAATCACTATAAATTTATAATTTCCATACCTTGTATGGAAACCTGTCTTTGGTATATCCTTCCTTTTGAACCTTAATTGATGATACCCTGAACTAAGATCAATCTTGAAAAATTATTGAGCTCTGCGTAGTTGGTCAAATAAGTCATCAATTCGTGGGAGAGGATATTTGTTCTTGATAGTGATCTTGTTAAGTTCTCGATAATCAATGCAGAGTCTCATGGATCCATATTTATTCTTAACAAACAGAACACGTGCTCCCCAAGGTGATGCACTAGGGCATTTGAATCCCTTATCAAGATTCTCTTGGAGTTTCTTCTTCAATTCCTACAACTAAATTGGGTCCATTCTATAAGGTGTCATTGAAATAGGTAAAGCACCCGGTATGAGTTCTATTGAAAACTCAACTTCACGATTTGGTGGAAGACAAGGAAATTCCTCTGGAAAGACATCATAAAACTCCTATATAATGGGCATATTGTTAATCGTGAGTTTCTCTCTAACCATTTGAGATAAATAACCTTCATTTAGTGGAATCAAGACCCATAAGATGGATGAAATTTCCACAGGAATGTTATGTTCATCCTTGCATAGATAGACGATCATCGATTGATCTAGAATATGAAATGTGACTTCTATTATTTGGAAATTTATATGAGATTCATATAAAGAAAGCCAATCCATGCCAAGAATCACATCAAATTCCACTATAGGAAGGATCACAAGATTTGCAAGAATCACTTTCCCACAAACTTCAATCGGAGAAGAATTATAAAATTTTGATACGACTATTATGCCATTAGGGGTTGTCACAGATAACTCAACATCTAATTGTTGAGGTAATAAAAAGATACCCTTAGAAAATTTTTCAAAAATAAATGATTGGGTGGATCCATAATTGAATAAAACATTTTCTACTTTAGAGTGGATTGTAAGTGTACCTCTCAACACTTCGTTATCATACTCCACCTCACTGATAGAAATTGACTTTGACTTTCCTTTTTCTTTATCCTTAAGAGTTTTTTGACTTTGATCATCATCAAAAACCCTTGGATTAGGGCATTGATTAGCATAATGTCCCATTTCCTTTCACATGTAACATTGAAGTGTATGAGGTGCACTTTGTGTAGCCTTTTCTTCGATCTCATAACTAGACATCTTCTTCCCACCATTGCGGCATTAAAATGCCTGATGACCTTCTTTTCCACATTTGAAACATTTAATTGTCCCATTAAGACAACTCCCTCCATGTTTCTTTCCACACTTTGAGCAAAAGGGAAAACTCATCTTCTTTTCAGTGTGCTCTTTATATTTTCCTTTGTATTCTATTTTCCACTTCTTATCAAACACATAATACTGATGGGTTACTCCAATCTCCATATCAACCATGAGAGCACATTGAATGATTTCCTCATAGCTATTGAAGTCCCTTATGTCTAATTCCCTTCGAAGACATGGTTTTAAGCCATTAAATAATTGATCGATCTTACTCTCTGGTTGGATAATAATTCTAGAAGCATACATTGCATGTCTTGTAAAATTTTCTTCATAGGTACCAACAGATTCATCATCCTTTTTCTTCAATTCAAGAAACTCCTTCTCCATCTCTGTTCAAAGAATACTAAGGAAGTACTTATTGAAAAATAAGTTCTTGAACTCGTCCCATTCCATTGACTCAATTTCATCCCTTTTCCACGTATTCTTAATTAGATTCCACCATTGATCAGATTCACCTTCCAAATGATATACTGCTAAGATGAACTTATCATGTTTAGAAACTTAAAGAACTGAAAATATATTTTCAGTGATATTGATCCATTGTTCATCCACTAATGGAACAGTAGGCCCACTGAATGATGGTGGAAACTGCCTCATGAAGGATTCAACAGAATGTTGCTCCTTCCTTTGCTCGTTTGGATGTCCATCATGATTCATAGTTTGAGAAAGCTGTGTGAGCATGGATAAAATATTTTTCATTCCATCTCCCATAATGTTTGGTTTCTCAGGGGGATAATCGTTGCATTGCCCGTCGCATTCATCTTTAACACAGTTTCATCGGGTTCCAGCCATTGACTAAAACCAATAATCATAGTGTGATAAACTCTAATTATAATAGGAAAAACAAATAATCAAGAATGAAATTTCACACTTAGGGTCTTATCATAGGTTGTTCAAGGCCATTTCTAAAACACTAAGATCATGTTCTATGCTTAGAAATATCCTGAGGGTTCTTACTAAGGCTTTCACATCCTAGTTTCCAAAGGATGATTAAACCTCCATCTGATACCAACTATAGAGACCCATAATTTACATACATGGTTATTACGTCATAATTTAAGCATACTTATTACAACATATCACAAAACCACAATTGTACCATATAGGTATAGTGTATTTAGAAACTAGGAAACATAAACAACTGGTTCATAAATCATCTACATTGTCTTCCTTTTTTTATCGTATCTATAGTCCCTTTTGGAATATATTACTTAATACACTTCTTCTTGACCTGGGGAAAAGAAAACAGACAAAGGGTGAGCTCAAAGGCTCATTAAGGGTAAACAAAATAAATATTAATCATATCACATTCATAAGAGCATAACATTTTGAAAATCTAAACCTGTAAAAGAGATCATAATATCATAACATGGGATAAATCGTGGTAGTGAAATGTAATCCCAATAATCATAACATGAAACATTGTGGAATACAAACATAATCATAGAGAATCATTTCTTAGTAGTCAATACTCATTTCCAAGACTATCTTAGTGGACGAAGTCTATTTCTGAACCGAGTTCACTCCTCTTTTTAGTCCTGTATCACTGAACCAGATTAACCTGCCATTCCAGCCATGTCTATCTCATGAGATATAAATCTTTACCCAATGCATTGGATGTAGATATAGGTCCCACCCATCTCATAATGATACCATTATTATGTGTGCCACAAAATCATAAATCATATCATAACCCATGTAATAAAAATGGGATTCTTAAACATCATGCCATCATAACATAATCTATATAAGATAAAAGAAAATAATAAAATTAATTCCATCATGACATAATCAAATAAATGTAAAAATAGGGATATAAACAGAACCCTATAATATATTAGAAGGAAAATAAATTTGATAAAACACTTGAACATCATTCTTGAGGAAAATATCATTTCTAATTCAAAAACATTTTTCCATTATTACCATGCCATACAATATTAAACTAAACGAAGTTGATTAAAAAAACATGAAAACATCTAAAGGAAGCTTAATGTAAATAATTTTCTAAAAATACATTCATGTCATATATGTTAAATAAAATCATTCTCCTCGTACATTGTCCAGAAAAGTCAAAATATTATCTCATACAAAAAAATGACAAAAGATTCCTTTCATATATTTTACTAAAAACACACTGAAGGGTAAAATTGGATTTAAACAATTTTAAGAGGATATAAATAATATTACATATTGAATAAAAATTTATTAGTATGATAAATATTCCCTAGTAAATTCTGATGTATAAAAATCTCGGATAAAAATGAGATTGCAAGATTTTCCCTTACCTTAGGTCTGATTTGCTTCTTATGTATCCAAACCTCTTGTATATTGATTTAAATAATGTCATTGACTTATTATAGAATCATATTCATTGTTATGATATCATATATGGTCATATTATTATATTCTTATTAGTAATATTTCATTGCAACTTGTTATTCGGGCGTTTATTACTTTTTGTTCTTATGCGTGTTTTGTCGAAAAAATTCTTATTCTTCTTTTTAGGTTATAGATACCTCATTTACAGAATGGTATTAGTGTAATATATATCATATTTATTCATTAAATGAATTTATATAATCATTAAGAATTTAAGTTCATGTAGAATGAGTCGCATCACATCGTGGAGACGGTATGCCATACGTACACACGAGCGATGATATCATTCCAATGATCATGGAATTGTATTGAAGTGTATGTATACTATTTCAGAATAAATATCACTTTAAAATAATCATATATATTTATTATTTACACCATTATACCCATCCAAGTATGTTGGTGGTGGAAAACTGATTACACCACAGCGTGGATACGGTATTCCGTATGTATGCACGCGCGGTGGTTTCGTTTTCCGTAGGATGGATAGAAGGTGAAATAGGGTTGTTTCATATTTATAATAACATATCAGTATATTATTGATACTGATGTTATTACTTCATAATTAAAAAAATAAATAAGAGGAAGTAGAAGAATAAATAAAATTGAAAGAATCGGTAAAGGACATTACCTCTTCTATGAAGCGCCTCTTCTTAACCTCCTCTTAGGGCACTAAAGATGGTCTTCGAAAAGGACCAGGACCTCTTGGACGTTTCTAGGGAAGAGGAGAAGAGATATTGGCAGGGGTGTTCAGAGCTTTAAAGCTCAATGTGGTTTGATGAGGAGAGGGAGGAGATGCACTTTTTTAAGGGAGGAGAGGGCACCTTAGGAAAAACATAAAATATTATTTTATAATAAAGTCATATTCAGTTTTTAATAGCTCCAAATTGATTTATTTAGAAAATAAGGTGTGGATGGGTCGAAATACTCTCAACCAATAGATTTTAGACAAGTTTAGGTTTCTATTTTAACCTTATAATTTAGATTTAACTCTTAGTTAAATAATTTAATTTTAATCGTGTCTTCTTTTTTTCTTACACTATATGGTTAATAAACTTACTATACCAAGACAAACGAACCCCAAGTGGTTCATTATTAATTTATATAACCTTATATATGGAATTTGGCCTAAAATTATTTTTTTATGAATAAAATAACAATTAATAATATAATATTTTAAAAAACTATTTTAGGTCAATTTTGACACTATCTGGTATTGATTTTTGTGAAAATCATAACAGAATTATTAGTTAGAAAAAAGTTAATTAAATCAATAATAATATGTCATATTAACCTATAAAATTAGTGTAATTCTTAAAAAGTCTAAAATTACATCTATTTGGGTATTTATAATATCAATTATGTTAATATTTCCTTAATAAGGTAATTACTGCATCATCATTGTGTCATTGATAAATTAAATTATTTAAAGTCTAAAAATTATAAATAAAATACCATTATGTAGGAAATAATTCTAACTTTATAATGAATATTTATAGTGTAATTTATCTTATTTATAACCCTGTATTAAAAATGTTTTAGTTATTAAATGTTGATTTTAACTATTTTAACTCTTCTTTAAATAAAATAATAATAAATGTCCTAATCTAATCCAAGTAGACCTAAAGAGTAATATTTTATTCATCAGGAATTTTTTCATCAAATTACACTTATCCAATAAAATTAGGACATGTGTTAGGGTAATAATATTATTATTTTTACCCCTAATTACCCTATTTACTTTTAACCGTGGCAAATAAAAGTAAAAAGTTACTATTCACCAAGAATTATTTTTATCTTATTGAACCACATTTTCCTCCTTGATATTAACCGTGTCTCTCAGATTTTCGAAATTCCACTCATAGAAGAGGTAAAATTATGTTTTATGTAAATTTTCAAATACTCCTAGGAGGTGGGTAAAAGATGGTGAAAATTTCAATAACATTTTTATATATATATAATTATTATTAAATGAGTCCAATGAATTACTTTTAACATTTATAGGTATTATGTATCATTTTTTACCTAAAATAAATTTAATTAAAATAAATAATTATTCAAATAAAAATTCAGTTTTTAAATAGTAACCAAGTGTTTTAACTCTTCATCAAAAATTGAAAGTTTTTAGAAAAATACCAAAAATTCACCCGAGGATAATTTTGATATTCTGAATCCAAAAATGAATCCAATTTTGTAAGATAAAATATATAAAATTTCAAAAAATTCCATTACTATTCATAACTGCTACTTTTAATAATATCTTAATATCATATCGTTGTTTAGTGAAACTCAGTATTGCATACAACGCAAGCTATCATGGAAGGTCGTGATTGAGTGTACAGCAACACAAGCTAGTGTTGTGTGTAATGAAAGAATTTTTTGATGATGTATATAACATAAAAACAAAATATTTCTCATAAAAATATCTGGTGTTACATTTTACCCCCCTCAAAATGAATGTCTCCCTCGAAATTCATCACTTTGTAACAAATAGATGAGGATACCTCTCCCTCACCATATCCTCAATCTCTCATGTAGCTTCTTCTAATTGGTGGTTCTTCCATAAAACCTTCACCAAGCGAGTGGTCTTGTTTCGTAGGACATTTTCGCTATGATCCAGAATCTCTATCGGATGTTCTTCATAAGAAAGATCTAGCTCCAGCGGTACAACTTCTGAGCTTAGTACATGTGAAGGATCGGGTATATACTTTCTCACGAGATACATGGAACACATCGTGAACTTGAGAGGGATTCATTGGAAGAACCAATCGGTAAGATACATTCCCAACATGATCTAGTATTAAAAATGGACTTATATACCTAGGGATCAGCTTTCCCTTCATTCCAAATCTCATTACTCTCTTCCAAGGAGATATTCGTAAGAACACTTTATCACCCACTTCAAACTCTAGGACTTTTCTTCATTTGTCAGCATAAATTTTTTGTCAACTCTGAGCTTCTCTTATATGTTGTTGAATAGATCAGACCTTTTCTACCATCTCATCAACCAGACCAGGTCCTAATACCTTTCTTTCCCCAACTTCATCCCATCAAGTTAGAGTCCTGCATTTCTTTCCATAGAGAGTTTCATAAGGAGCCATCTGAATACTTGAGTGAAAGCTATTATTATATGAAAATCCCACCAAAGATAGGTGTTGATCCCAAAAACCTTTAAATCCATATATCAAGCTCTTAACATATCTTCTAGAGTTTGAATTGTTCTCTCAGACTAACCGTCTGTCTGAGGATGATAAGCAATGCTGAACTCAACTCTGTATCTAATGTATGCTGAAGACTTCACAAAAACATCGAGGTAAACCTCGGATCCCGATCAGATATAATGGAAAGTGGTACTCCATGGAATCTTACCACTTATTTTACATATATCCGGGAAAGCTGATCTAGAGAGAAATCTTCTCTAGTAGTAATGAAGTGTGCTGACTTTGTAAGTCAATCAACTATGACCTAGATGACATTATAAACTTTGGATGTTTCAGGAAGTCAAGTGACAAAGTTTATAGTGATGTTTTCCCATTTACATTCTGGTAAGGGTAATGGTTTTAACATCCCCTTAGACATCGGTCTCTCAGCTTTAACTTGCTGAAAAACCAAGCATCGAGAGATATATTCAGCAACATCTCTTTTTATGCCATCCCACCAAAAGTAATCCTTCAGGTCCCTATACAGATTCGTTCTTCCAGGGTTAATAGAAAATGAAGAACTATGAGCATCATCAAATATTTCCTTCTTTAATTTTGGGATTGGAGGAACACAAATCCGATTTCTGAACATTATTATTTAATCACAATCAGTGTGAAATTCAGGTACATTTCTCACCTTCTATTGTAACTCTACATCTTCTTTATGTGCCTCTTTAAACTTCACATGTATAGATGGTTGAACATTCATTTGAGAAAGATAATATTTTTCCCCTTTATATATAATCCCAATATCTATCCTTTGTAAATCCATAAATATTCGATCTTTTGTGATCATCATCATGGATAAGATAGCATGGTCTTATCGACTTAATGCATCTACGACCTTGTTTGCTTTCCCAGGGTTGTAATGAATTTAGCAGTCGTAATCCTTAATCCGCTCCAACCATTTTCTTTGGCACATATTCAGCTCCTTTAGTGTGAAAATATACTCTTAACTTTTATGATCAGTATAAATATCACACCTTTCACCATATAGATAATGCCTCCAAATATTTAATGAAATGATTACTGTAGGTAACTCCAAATCATGAGTTCAGTAATTTTGCTCATGGATTTTCAACTGTCGTGAGGCTTAAGCTATCACCATACCATTTTGCATGAGATCACACCACAATATCATCTTGGATACATCACTATAGATCCCAAACCTTTCTCCACTACAAGGAAGTGTGAGCACAGGTGCACTAGATAACCTTCTTTTTAACTCCTTGAAATTCTCTTCACAATCTTCTGTCCAAATGAAGTTAACTCCTTTACGAGTCAACCTGGTGAGTAGTTTAGATAATCGTGAAAAATCATTCACAAAACATCGATAATATCCAGCCAAAAAAATAAAACATTGGATCTTAGTTACTGTTGTTGGTCACGACCATATTTCAATAACCTCTGTTTTTTATGGATCCACAGATATCCCCTATTTTGAGAGTACGTGACCCAAAAATTCGACTTTTTGAAGCCAAAATTCACACTTGGTAAATTTGGCAGAAATATTATCCTTCCTTAGGGACCTTAATAAAATTATCAAGTGATCTTCATGTTATTCCTTGATCTTTGAATAGACAAGAATAACGTCTATAAAGACTACCACAAACTGATAAAGATAGTCTCTAAAGAATTTATTCATTAGATCCATGAAGATAGAAGGGGCATTAGTAAGACCAAATGGCATCACTATAAATTCATAGTGTCCATACCTTTTACGAAAAGTCGTCTTTGGTATATCCTCCCTTTTGACCCTTAACAAATGATAACCTTAATGAAGATCAATATTGTAAAATTATTTAGCTCCACGTAGTTGGTCAAATAAGTCATCAATGCATGGGAGAGGATATTTGTTCTTGATAGTGATCTTGTTAAGTTCTCGATAATCAATACAGAGTCTCATTGATCCATCTTTCTTCTTAACAAACAGAATAGGTGCTCCCCAAGGTGATGCACTTGGGCGTATGAATCCTTTATCAAGATTATCTTTGAGTACCTTCTTCAATTCTTGCAACTCAATTGGGGCCATTCTATATGATGTATTTGAAATAGGTAAAGCACCTGGTACGAGTTCTATTCAAAAATCCACTTCACGATTTGGTGGAAGACTAGGAAATTCTTCTGGAAAGACATCATCAAACTCCTATTCAATGGGAATATTCTTAATCATGAGTTTCTCTCCAACCATTTGAGATAAATAACCTTCATTTAGTGGAATCAAGACCCATAAGATGGATAAGATTTCCACTGAATGTTATGTTCATCCTTTCATTGATAGACGATCATACATTGATCTGGAATATGAAATGTGACTTCCCTTCTTTGGAAATTGATATGAGATCTATATAATAAAATCCAATCCATGTCAATAATCACATCAAATTCCACTATAAGAAGGATCACTAGATTTTCAGGAAGCACTTTCCCACAAACTTCAATCGGAGAAGAATTATAAACTTTTGATGTGACTGTTGTTCCATTAGGGGTTGTCACAACTAACTCAACATCTAAATGTTGATGTAATAAGGGGATAACCATAGAAAATTCTTCATAAATAAAAGAGTGAGTGGATCTAGAATCAAATAAAACATTTGCTACTTTAGAGTGGATGGTAATTGTGCCTTTCACCACTTCGTTATCATACTCCACATCGCTGATAGAAATTGCATGTGAATTTCCTTTGTCTTTAGCCTTTAAGAGTTTTTTGACATTGATCATCATAAAAAAACCTTGAATTAGGGCATTGATTAGACGAATTCCCCATTTCCTTGCACATGAAACATTGAAGTGTAGGAGGTGCACTCTGTGTATCCTTTTCTTTGTTCACATCACTATACATCTTCTTCCCGTTATTGCAGCATTAAAATGCCTATTGACTTTCTTTTCCACATTTTAAACATTTACTTGTCCCTTTAAGACAACTCCCTCCTTGTTTCTTTCCACAATTTGAGAATAAGGGAAAACTTGTCTTCTTTTCAGTGTGTTCTTTAGATTTTCCATGGAATTCCATTATCCTATTCTTATCAAATGCATATGAATGATGGGTTACTCCAATCTCCATCTCAATCATCAGATCACATTGAAAGATTTCATCATAGCTATTGAAGTCCATTATGGCTAATACCCTTCAAAGAATAGGTTTTAAACCACTAAAAATCGATTGATCTTACTCTCCAGTTGGATAATAATCCCAGAAGGTACATTGAAAGTCTTGTAAAATTTGCTTCGTAGGTACCAACAGATTCAACATCCTTTTTCTTCAGTTCAAGAAAGTCCTTATCCATATTTTTTTCAAAGAATACAAGGTAAGTACTTATTGAAAATTAAGTTATTGAACTCTTCCCATTCCACGGACTCAATTTTATCCCTTTGCCTCATATTCTTAATAAGATTACAACATTGATCAGGTTCACCTTCCAAACGATATACTACTAAGATGACTTTATCATGTTCAGAACATTGATGAACTGAAAATATTTTTTCAGTGGTACTCATCCATTTTTCATCCACTAATGGATCAGTAGACTCTCTGAATGAGGGTGGAAGCTGCCTCATGAAGGATTAAACAGAATGTTGCTCCTTCCTTTGCTCGTTTGGAAGTCCTGCATGATTCATAGCCTGAGAAAGCTACAAGAATTTTCATTCTAGATCCCATAACATTTTTTTGCTCAGGGGGACAATCATTGCATTTCCCGCCGCATTCAGCATTAACATGGTTCCTTCGGGTTCCAGCCATTGACTAAAACCAATAAGCATAGTGTGAGAAACACTAATTATAATAGGAAAACCACATAATCAATAATAAAATTTCACACATAGGATCCTATCATAGGTTGTTCATGTCCATTTCAAAAACACTAAGATTGTGTTATATGCTTAGATATATCCTTAGGGTTCTTACTAAGGCTTTCATATCCTAGTTTCCAAAGGTTGACTATACCACACTATGATGCAAACTATAGTGACGCATACATTGCATACATTATTATTACTTCATAATTAAATCATACTTATTACAACATATCACAAAACCACAATAGTACCTTATAGGTATAGCGTATTTAGAGACTGGGAAACATAAACAACTGGTTCGTAAATCATCTACACTCTCTGCCTTTTTTTCACATCTAGAGTCCCTTTTGGAATATCTTAATTAATAACCTTCTTATTAACCTGGGGAAAATAAAACATTAAAATGGTGAGTTCAAATGCTCTGTAAGGGTAAAAAAAAGAAATATTAATCATATCATATTCATAAGAACATAAAATTTTGAAAATATTAACCTTCAAAAGAAATCATAATATCATAACATGGGATAAATCATGGTAGAGAAATGTAATCCCAATAATCATAACATGAAACTTTTTGGCACACACACATAATCATAGAGAATCAATTCTTAGTAGTCAAGACTCATTTCCATGACTATGTTAGCAGACAAAGTCCATTTCTGAACCGAGTTCACTCCTCGTTTCTGTCCTGTATCACTGAACTAGATTAACCTTCCGTTCCATCCATGTCTATCTCATGAGATATAAATCATTACCTAATGCATTGGAGGGAGATATTGGTCCCACCCATCTCATAATGATACCATTCTTATGTGTGCCACAAAATCATAAATCATAGCATAACCCATGTAATAAAAATGGGATTCTTAAACATCATGACATCATAACATAATCCCTATAAGATAAAAGGACATCATAAAATTAATTCCATCATAACATAATAAAATCAATGTAAAAATAGTGATATAAACAGAACCCTATATTATCTTATATGGAAAATAATTTTGATAAATCACGTGAACTTCATTCTTGAGGAAAATATCCTTTCTAATTCAAATTTTTCTTCCTTTTTTAACATGTCATAAAATTTTAAACTAAAATAAGTTGATTAAAAATAGACTTTAAAATTTTTAAAGGAAGATTCATAGAAATAATTTTCTAAAAATCCATTCATGTCGTATAAGTTAATGAAAACATTCTCCTCGTACATTGGCCGAAAAAGTCAAAAAAGTACCTCGTACAAAAAAAACGACAAAATATTCCTTTAATATATTTGACTAAAAATCACTGAAGGGTAAAATTGGATTTAAAAAAATGTAGGATAATATAAATAAAATTAGATATTTAGGTAACATGTATTTGGATGATAAATATTCCCTAGTAAATTTGGAAGTATAAACAATCTCGGATAAAAATGATATTTCGAGATTTTCCCTTACCTTATGTCGGATTTGCTTTGTACGTATCCGAACCTCCTGTATAATGATTTAAATAATGTCATTGAATTATTACAGAATCATATTAATTTTTATCATATCATATATGGTCATATTCTAATATTTTTATTATTAATATTTCATTGCTAATTGTTATTTGGGTGTTTATTTCTTTTTGTTCTTATGCGTGTTTTGTCGAATAAATTCTTATTATTATTTTTAGGTTATAGATACCTCATTTACATAATTTTATTAGTGTAATATATATCATATGTATTCATTCAATTCATTTATATAATCATTAATCATTTAATATCATGTAGAACGAGTCACATCATATCGTGGAGACGGTAGGTCGTACATACACACGAGCGATGATATCATTCCCATGATCATGGAATTGTATTGAAGTTTATTTATAATATTTCAGAATCAATATCACTTTACATTAATAATATATAGTTATTATTTACACCATTATACCCATCCAAGTAAGGTGGTGGTGTAAAACAGATTACCCCACGGCGTGGAGATGGTATTCCGTACGTATACACACGTGGTGATTTTGTTTTCCGTAGGATGGATAGAAGGTGAAATAGGGTTGTTTCATATTTATAATGAAATATCATTATATTATTGATACTGATGTTATTAATTCATAATGAAACAACTAAATAAGAGGAAGTAGAAGAAGAAATATATTTGAAAAATCGGTAACAGACATTACCTCTTCTTTGATGCGCCTCTTTTTAACCTCCTCTTAGGGCACTATATATGGTCTGTGGAGAGGACCAAGACCTCTAGAATGTTTATAGTTAACTGGAGAAGATAAATTTTCAGGTTTTTGTTAGATTTAAGGATCAATGTGGTGTGAGGAGGAGAGGGAGGAGGTGCCCTTTTATAAGGGAGGAGAGGGGCACCTTAGGGGAAATTTAAAATATTATTTTATAATAAAGTCATATTCGGTTTTCAATAGCTCAATATTGATTTATATCTAAGATAAGGTTGGGATGGGTCTAAATCCTCTCAACCAATAGATTTTAGACAAGTTTTTGTTACTATTTTAACCTTATCATTTAGATTTAACTCTAAGTTAAATAATTTAACTTTTACTCTGTCTTCTTGTTTTCTTACACTATATGGTTAATAAAATTACAATAACAAGCCAATAGAACCCCAAGTGGTTCATTATTAATATATATAACCTTATCTGAGTCATTTTTCCGATCCATAGATTTTTAGGAATAAAATAAAATTTAATAATATAATTTTTTTTTACTATTTTTGTAAATTTTGACACTATTTGGTAATTGATTTTTGTAAAACTCATAAAAACATTAATAGTTCAAAAAAATTTAATTAAATCAATAATAATATTTTATATTAACATATTAAATTATTTTAATTCTTAAAAGTGTCTCAAATTACATTTATTTGGGTATTTATAATATGAATTATGTTAATATTTCCGTAATAAGGTAATTACTACATCATCATTATGTCATAAATAAATTAAATTATTTAAATTCTAAAAATTATAAATAAACTACCATTATGTATGAAATATTTTTATCTTTATAATGAATATTTATAGTCGAACTTATCTTATTTATAACCCTATATTAAAAATGTTTTATTTATTAAACGTTGATTTTAACTAGTTTAACTCTTCTTTGAATAAAATAATAATATATGTCCTAATCTAATCCAAGTGGAACTAAAGAGTTATATTTTATTCCTCGTGTTGTTTTTCATCGAATTACATTTATCCAATAAAATTAGGACATGTGTTAGGGTAATAATAATATCATTTTTACCCTTAATTACCCTATTTACTTTTAACCGTGGTAAATAAAAGTAAAAAGTTACTTTTCATCAAAAATTATTTTTATTTTATTGAAACACATTTTACACTTTGATATTAACCATGTCTCTCATATTTTCTAAACTCCACTCACATAAGAGGTAAAATTAATTTTTATGTAAATTTTCAAATTCTCCTAAGAGGTGGGTTAAAGATGGTAAATAGTTCAATAAAATTTTTATATATCTAAAATTATTATAAAATGACTCCCATTAATTACTTGGAATGTATATTGGTATTATGTATCAATTTTGACCTAAATTTAATTTAAATAAAATAAATAATTATTTAAATAAAAATTCGGTTTTTAAATAGTAACCTAGTGATTTCACTATTCATCAAATATTGAAAGTTATCAGAGAGATACCAAAAAATCACCCTAGCTAATTTTGATATTCTGAATCCAAAAATGAAGTCCATTTTGAAAGATAAAATTTTTAAAATTTCAAAAAGTGGGTATTAATATTCCTAACGGCTAGTTTTAATAATATTTTAATAGCATATCATTGTTTAGTGAAACTTGGTATTGCGTACAAAGAAAGCTATCGAGGAAGGTCGTGATTGCGTGTAAATAAATCCAAGCTGGTGTTGTGTGTAGTGAAATATTCTATTGGTGTTGTATATAAAATAAAAACAAAATATTTCTCATAAAAATATATGGTGTTACAGTTTCCTAGTTCAGCTGGATAAGAGACCTTAACATGAGTGGGTGGATAAGATCTCTATCCAACTAGAAATTGTGAATAATACATTACAAATCATTAATAGTTCGAGGGATCTGGAACAACACATAACAAATTTCGTTTCACATTGTGAACCCATGATGGGAATCCTCAACAACAAGAAGTAGTAAAGCTTAAGTGCTTTGTGTTGTCATTATAGGGGCCATCTTTGGTCTGGTATACATGTTTTCAGTCTAAATCAATTATTAGATAGTTATGTCTATGTCAGAAATTCCTTCTTTAATTCTACTCAATGATATCAAAGCGAACTATTTTTTATCATAAAAATAGAAAAAAGAGAAAATTATGGAGTTTCATATTTCACTACTTCATGGAAAGGATTAACATATTATTTAAATCTAGAACTCCCTCAGGAAGAGTTGCTACCAATTATTGTGGAAACTCAACATGATGAGTTACGCACACCATAGATCCCTGTGAAATAAATTGGAGGGTTTTGAGACAATGCATCAATTCCCCAACAGGTGGAGGATTCCATTGTGTAATCTAGAGTATTTCTGTTATATATGGGAAGGAGAAAAGGGAAGGAAGAGGTTTCTACACTCACACTATATCAAGAACTCATACCTTCTTCCACTTAAAAACATTCATCATATCAAAGGGATCCACATCACGAGCTTCTGCAGCAAGAACATCATTTTTAATAAGATCAAAGATATCAAAGGTCGAAATATTTTTTAGAGTTAATGAACAATGATTATTCTTTTCTGAATGAACAGGTTCCCGGTTACTTCATCTCATCTTTGGAAAAACTATTTTGTTCAGTTTCCAAGGCTGAAGAAACCAAAAATATAAGGAGATGAAGATCTTCTAAATTATTTTACCTTTAACATGATGCTTTAAAATCCCATTCCAGAGTGTTTCGTTTTAATATACCTCTTGAAAAAAAATCACAGAATCTAGATAGGTGAAACTAAAAAGTTTGTGTGCCCTAGTAGCATGTCTTACTGGTACTGATTTAGAGGAAGAAGTTTAATGGAAGGAAGTCAAAAGTAAAAATGCAGATAAATATAATGATTGGATGATTAAGAAAATTATCAACCAAACCCATTTCATTGTACAAACACAGTTGAAACAACCGATTTTGACTTCTGTCACTCCCGCCATAGAAAACCCACCTTCATAAAAAGATTAGTCCTATAAAGGTCAAAACTCAAAGATGTGACATTATCAGAAGGACAAAGATAAGTAATAATTAGGTGAGATCCCTTAAAGCCTAAAGTTGTATTTGACACTGAAAGATTTCATTCCATATTTTTTAAAATCACAGGCTCATCCCTACCAAACAACAAAACCAGAACTGACCTACCAAGCAGAATCATCATCAGATGAAGAATTGATTTTTTGGTTCTGTCAAAGTTATCCACTTAACAGATCCCTATCATGATTTTGATTCTGATTATAATGAGCCTGAGTTCCCAGTACCTAACAAGGGAACTAGAAGAAAAAACTAAGGTCTAGTATACATGGGAATATGTGGGTATTCTAGAAGTCACTATTTTAAATCTACCCCCACTTGAACTCTATATGCGGTGGAAACTCTTGGGAGAGCCCTTCATCGGGCTCAACAAGAAAAAGGAGATTCTTCCACGCATGACATGTTCTGTCTTGAAATTATTATTTTGAATGACCGATTATAGGTTACACCATCTTTCTCTAAAAATTTATATATCCCTAGTCAGTCTAATCTACCAAAGCCATGAGTATTTCTAGTTTCTTCTCCAACACAGGGTACATCGACATCATGAACGTAAACTTCCAAGGAACCTGCAAAATGTCATTTCCATGATGGTAAATGAAGACCTATGGACCAAAAGTCTAATCTTTTGAAATAGCTAGCCCATGTACTGGCCAATTTGTTGATTTTAGATTCCTTAAATCTGTCAAAACATCTCTGAGAAGCACTTATTGAGGCTTTGTCAAGTCCTCGAGTGTTTGAAACCAAATTTGTTGCTATTGAGGTTTACAATATAGAGAATGATCATTCATAATTTCATGAAGATATATATTTTATGGATGAAGATGAAGATGATGTCGTATATGGACATATCAGGGCCTTGTATCTATCTGACAGGGTAAAATATATGGTCATTTTATGAGCCTTCATTGATAATGGCTTATGAGTCAACCCCATTCCTATTCGTACCCATAGTCGATTGGGCCTCACTGAATCTTACTTATCTCCTTCCATATTAATGTTTAAAGGTGATGAAAATTATTAAAAAGAACCATTAGGTGAGATTACATTCAGAACTCAGTTTGGGTATCTTGTTTCAAATTCATATTTTATGGTTATCTATCAGGATACAGACTCTAAAATTCTTCTTAGAACGCCTTGGATACATAAACATGTGGTCATTCATTATCATATCACTAATGTATCAGGTACTATTTAAATTGAAAAATCAGAACATTATATGGTAACAAGGCTCTATTCTAAATGTGTGAATCTCAATACATTGAGGTAGGATTTAATCCCATAAAGGGAACACGGTCTGTGGAAAAAATGTTAACCAGAAACAATACTTAAAATGGCTTGGAAAAGTTCCAGAAAACCCATTAAAACATATGAGTGTAGATTACGTGTTGCATATCAGTAAAATTGAATGGTTAAAACCATATTTGAACACTAATATAAGGGATTACATAACTTCAATTATAATAATCTAGTTTGACAACATGGGAAAAATTGGGGATTTACCAACAGGTGATGAAATATTAAAAGGAGATGTCTTTATTTTATCCACCGAACAATATCAAGCCTCTAATTCAAAAATAATACTAGAAGAAGATGTAACAATACGAGAGGAAGACATGGATTTTGTTTCCCAACCCATCATATCCTCTCTATTACTCTAGGATGGCCCTTTATCATCAGTGGGTTCTGAAATGGTGGCCTTTTCATCAGGATTTTCAAATACGGACTCCTCCCAAAGAATTGAAATATTTTCATCATTATCTACTATGAAATTAAAAATTGAATAAGCTAACTGAAATGAACTAGAAGTGGATGATCATAGGGAAGCTCTTACAGAATTTGTGGAATGTGTCTCTACCACTATGGAAGAGATTATAGAAATAAATATGGGTATGAAAAATATCCACGCCCCAATTTAATTTGTGACGACATTCCATCTGAAGAGAAAGATATGTATATGTCACTTCTAAAGATACATAGAGATATATTTTCTTAGAACTAAATAAGTATTATAGGTCTTAATTTAGATATATCCACTCATCATTTGGGTTTTCCATAAGACCATCGAGGATTCTAGCAGACAGTAAGGAGAACACACCCAACTCATGCCTCAAAAATTTAAGCTGAAGTCGACAATATTTTAAAGGGTAACTTTGTTAGGGAGGTTCAATATTCAAAATGGTTTGAAAACATTGTCCCAGAGGCAATGAAAAATGGGAAAATCAGAGTTGGCATTGATTTTAGAGATCTTAACCAAAATTATCCCAAAGATAACTTTCCAGTTCAGATCATAGATTGTTTACCGGATGAAACAACTGGCTATAAATCTCTATCCTTCATGGATATCTACTCAGGGTATAATAAAATATGCATGGCCCCATAGGATGAATAGTCTATATCATTCATATCATCTCAGTGTGTGTTCTATTATATATTAATTCCCTTTGGCATAAAGAATAAAGGTTCAACATATCAACCTTCCATGTACCATATATTCAATCCCTTATTAGGAAAATAAGTCAAATGTTATGTGGATGATCTGGTGGTCAAATACAGACAACTTCCTAACCACCTGGCTGATCTGGAGACCGTATTCAATAAACTTCAACAACCTAATTTGAAGATGATCCCCCTAAAATGTGCTATCCGGGTAACCTAAGAATCCTTATATGGTATCATTGTATGCCATTATAGCCTCAAATATGATCCAGATAAGACAAAAGAAATCATTGGCATGTCACATCATTGAAATTTGATATAATTTAGAGGACATCAGTGACACTTGAACTATATTCGGCACTTTATCGCATATTTTAAATGAATGTGTTTTCCCTTCACTATATTAATGAAGATGGGAGTCCCCATTCAATGGAATGAAGACTAAAAAAAAGGTATTTGATACCCTCAAGAAATATCTATTGAGTCCACTAATATTAATTCCACCTATTGAAGGAAGTCCACTCATTCTAAATGTGACGTCTTTAGAGTGATCAATGGGTGCCTTCCTTGCCCAAAAAAATGATGCTAGGAATGATAATATCCTTTACGATCTCAGTCTAACTATAATTTACTCAAAGACTATGTATTGAAGTATTGAAAAGTGATGACTAGACATAATCTTTTAATTTTAGAAATTGAGTCACTACATGAAACATCACAAGGTATAATTGGTGTCTTGCAATATCCCTATCAAATTTTACCTCATCCATTCAATTCTTACAAGGCATTTGGTTTGGTGGGTATTTATTTTTCAATATTTTGATTACTATATTATTCCTTAGAAGGAAAAAAAATTCCACGCTCTGGATGAAT
Organism: Viscum album; assembly: GCA_963277665.1. NCBI lineage: Eukaryota > Viridiplantae > Streptophyta > Magnoliopsida > Santalales > Viscaceae > Viscum > Viscum album. Next base: position 1,207,922,762 of record OY728140.1, read on the forward strand.
TCTTGGTAGAACATCCATCATTAAAAGATATGTCATTGGATATTGAACATCCTGATGAAGTCGTTTTCTTTATTCAAGATAATCTTTGGATATGGGAAAATTTACATTTATGGTTATTATAGAAGTCAAACTAGGAAGACAATAGAAAACCCTAACCTCAACAATGTTGGGTTCAGAATTGTAAAACTCTCCCCCAAAAGGGCAGTGTTTCCATATTCCTTCTTGTTGTAAGAAGTTGGAACCCAAAATGAGGTAGAATTTCATGCTCTCATCGTAGGCCTGGAATTGGCACTCCAGGTACAAGTGAACCAACTAAAAGTGAAAGTTGATTCAGAGTTGTTAATAAAACATATAAATGGGTATTATGATATCATAAAATAAGAGTTAATCCCTTTTGTGATTACATCATAGGGTAAATGGCTGAATTTCCCTTAGAGTCGACATTGTCTAATTTCTCAGAATCAGAAAATACCCAAAATGATGCACTGGATAATGCAGCAACAGCCCAGGAATATCCAAATCAGAATTTAAAAAACATTAGTTTTTACCATTTCCATGGGGCCTCACCTTTCATTCAATCTATAAAGGAAGAAATTGATGTAATAATCCTTATTTCGGATCCATATGTTCATAAAATGTTGTGGATGACACCCATCAGGGAGTACCTCCAAACAGGAGTACTTCCATAAGATAGAGATAAAAAAGAACACATCTGATGATGAGTGGCCAGTTTTACTCCTTATGATAGTTCAGATCACCAGAAGATCCTCTAAAACCAAGGATTTAATTTAATTCTCTTTAGGTGTATTGACAGAGAAGAAACAACAGTTGTCTTGTAATAAGGACATTTAGCAATTTTTTTTCTAACCAATCTAGGCATAGCCTTTCGGATCAAATGTTAAGGCTTGGATAGTTTTTCCCTTCAATTATGCATGATTGCACAAATTTCACTATGAAATGTCATCCATGACATGGGAATTCTAGCTTCATTAATCAACCCCCGGAGTTGTTAAATATAGCGAAATACACATGGCCATTTTCCACAAGGGGAATTGATGATGTAGGACCTTATCATCATGCTACAGATAAGTAGTTCAAGTATATTCTTTCTACTACTAAATTATTCTCCAAATGTGTTGAGGAAATACCTCTCAAGTAAATAGGATCCAAAATAATTGTTATTTTTTCAAAACTAACATCATCACCATATTTGGAATCCCACATACTATATTGACTGATGATGGAACCAGTTTTTTTTTCTATCAGGGTAAAGAAGTTATATCAAGAGCAGAATATCAAATCCAACCATTCATCTTGCAATCAGGAAGAAACTAATGGGAAAATAGAAGACTTCAATAAGACCCTATCAAATATACTCTAGAAGATGGCGGATAACGATGTGAAATCATGGCCTGATAAACTTTTTCATGCTTTATGGGCTTATCAGACTAATACCCGTACAACCACTCAGGGGACCCCATATCCAATAGTGTATAGAACAGAATAATTTTTCCAATTGAAATTCAATTTCCTTAACTTCGATTTGAAATTTGGGATTAGTTTTCTTTAGATGAAAAGTCTCTGAAACTATTGGATGAGTTGGAATGATTAGAAGAAAAAAATATGGCAGACATTGCATCATTTATAAGTCTATCAGCATAGAATAGAGTGAGCCTTTAATAAGAATGTTCATATTTGTTCATTTCATTAAGGTGAATCAGTTTTGGTCCTACGGACTCTAATGATACCTGTAATGAATCCATGAAATCTTGAGCTAATGTTGGAAGGACCTCATTCAATACATAAGGTGTACTCAAAAGGAGATTATTCCCTAATCTCAGTGGATGGAGAGAATATTACAACTCCAACCAATGTGATATTCTTGAAGAAATACTTTTTGTTATAGTAAAATTTCGGCACTAAATGAATCTAAACTACACAGTTAAAAGTATTAGTTTCAAGACATTAAACATCATAACGACCATAAGATTCCATGAAAAATGATGTTAAATGCATAGCATCTTTGTCCGTGTCGCATAATGCTAAACTGCACGACATCATTTGTACTCGTTACAAGAAATTAAACAATATGGTTAATGACTTCTCGATTTGATGTTATGTGCATCCACATGCATGAATCATTTAACTCATTGTTACTCCTTAGTGTCACATGAGTCCCTTTCATCACTATTTCTGTATTATATCTACATAGGGGCCTCATTTGAATAATTTTATGTGGATTGATTCTCATCAATATGAGATACATAGATATTCTTAGATCTTCAATCCTGGGGCCAACAGCGACCATAAAAAAATTTATTTCCTTTTGTCCTTCTATATATGAATGAGATCTATAAATAGTTTTACTTTAAGATATATGGTTTACTTTTCAAACCATTTATTATCTTAAGATTAACGATTCATTAAGAATATGTTAAAATATCTCGCCTCCCACATTAAACATAATTTGTCTCGGAAATGATTGTACTATGACTACATTTGGCTTTATTCTCATGTATTTGAGACACAGAGAGATGCATAAATTTTCAATCTTGGGCCCATCCATGATAAAACCCCATTTCATCCCTATATATGAATCAAACATGCATAGAGAATGTTTAAATAACTATGTATGTCTTGATTATCATCTATATGAGATACGTAGTGACACATATGTTTATTTCCTTGGTCCATCCACAATATTCCCTTTTTACATCGGAATCACTTCATGTCCTCACTACGTGACTCAAAATTGTACAACATGCTATCGATTCAAAGGAAACAAGAAATGTATCCATTTTACATTTGAGTCAGATCTATATAATGGGCTCCAAACTCATGGACAATATTGATTCAAATAATTCTCATAATTATTTAGCATTAACTATTCCATATTTCACACTCTTAATACTGAATATTATTAGATCATCATAATCCTTCTTTTGGTTTTTTTCTGATAGATTTTATGCTATTTAAGAAAAATATTCCCTTACTATACAGTGCATGCCCTTAGGTGGCATGGAATAAGTTTCCTACATAATGGGAATGTCATTTAAGAGATACCAATATTTGACTATGTAGAATTTTTCCTAGAGGGCCCTGCATAATATATCACCCAGAAAAGGTTTTTTAAATAATGGTAACGTCGCTCTTGATTAATGTGTCTTTTATCCCCTTCGAAAATTGAAAACAATATACAAGACTCTGTATTTTAAATTAGTTATTCATGTATATTTATCCAATTACCTTTCACTAAATTTTAATGTCTTCAAGACCATGGTTTACACATTTCCCCCACAATTTGTTCAAAGAAATATTAAATAACCATGGATCACTTGTCCACATGTCATATACTATTTCCATTTAGGGTTCTAGTCGTATGATCTAAAAACTACATACACCACACTTCCTAAATTTGGGTCAGTCCATCATAGAAATCCAATTCCACCAAAATATACTCTCTGTATTCATGTATCGTTCTTCATAAACCAAAATCTATGCTTTGGAAAATATTAATCTCCCTAAACTTTCATCATCTTTTAGAAATAGAAAGTAAAACTTTTGTGAGCTCATTTTTCTGATTATCCAGTATGTGCCCCTAGGATTCCTCATATATAATATGCCTACATAATAGGCCTATTAGTCAAAAGATGAAACTATTTGTATATATAGCACAAACCCCAGTTGTCCCTTCAATGTACATCCCCCATAACAGGCTTTTCATTTAATGGTAATTTCGTTAATAGAAAAGAGCTCCTCTAATGCCTTTATCCATTTTACCTTATCATTCATTTGATCCAGAAATTTCAAAATCATAGTTTAAAATTATTCTCTTCCATACCTAAACATGGAAGTATGTTTCCAAACAAATTTTCATGAAATTGAGAGTCTCAGACCTTTGGTTAAAGCTAAGGACCTTAAAATAAATCCACCTAGTGTCCTCACTGTACAACTTAAAACTGCACAGTACAATGTCTTTAATGAAGGACTTAAAACAACATAGTATAATGTCTTCACTGTAAGACATAAAACAACATAGTATAATGTACTCACTCGGTGACTTAAAACCACACAGTATAATGCCCTCACTAGATGACTTAAAATTTCATAGTACAATTTTCTCATTGCATGACTTAAAACTGCACACATTAAGGTCCTCACTGCATGACTTAAAACCACACAATACAAATTCCTCACTTTGTGACATAAAATTTCACAGTACAATGTCACCACTCCATGTATTAATACTACACAGTATAATGTCTTCACTACATGAATTATAACTGAGTAGTATGATGTTAGAAATTTCCATTCCTGAAAAATTTTATCCATTCCTCATATACTAAATTTGTGTAGAAGTGGTTAGCCTATTCCTGACATATATCAGTATAGATAACCCTTTATTCTTAAAATCTATTTCCATGGAAAACCCAGCCATTGTGGTCATGAGTCACCGAAATTTATTTTACCTTCTCTATCAACTGTAACATGATAAATTCCTAAGAGCTCTTTTGCTTGACTATGCAGTACGTGTCCATGGAGGTCGTGCATAAAATTTTCCTACATAACAAGACTATGATTAAAAATATTCCACTATTTGGATATGTATATATTCCCTAGTCAGCCTTTCATAACACAACTCCCATTACAAGTTTGTCCAATAATGGCAACCTCATTCTTAGAAGACAATCACCTTATGTTTATAAATATTTTATATTTGGTGACCATAAAATTTATTACTCAAGATTCCCCTTGGAAATTTTAAATGAATATTAGAGAAATTATTTTCCACTGAGTCTTGTTTAGGATCTAATTTAAAAATTTATTGTCAATGGAGTTCTACCATAAACAATGTTTCATTTAGTCCAACATGCATGACTCTAAACTAACAACAACAAGAGATGTGGTACTCACCAGATTGGAATCCTGCAAAAGGGAACACTGGACAAAAGTCGAGTCCCATCTCACAAATCATACATCTTTGTTTGGTTTAGGTAATATTGATCAATAAAAATCCAATAGATACATGGTTTGTGGATTCTTTTTATATAACAATAGTAAAAATCAAACTATGCTTACTAGGCCCCATGGCTTAAGAAAAAAATATAGCATCCTTCCAAATGTGAAATAGATCCCAATCTGACCAAATTATGTAGGAATCTATCAACGTGCCATACTTTTACTTTTGTGAAAGATTCTTTTCTGTCAGAAGGAATCAAATTCTATGCGGGGTTATTTTTTAGATAGCATGAAATTTCTTCCATGAAGTTTTCAACGAAATCCCATCAATGATTCTTGATAAGATCGCAATGTGGATCTGCATTTTTCATGGGGTCAGTGATGGTAGTTAAGGAACTGGCTTGAAGGGCCAGGAACAAGGCCAGGCAGTGAGCCGAAGCCTGGGAGTAGGGGCGTAGCCCCCGTGATATGGATCAATTATTAGGCTATGTCCTTAAAGCGACACCCAAGGTACATCGACGCTAATACCTACACGCCACCATGCTAGAGATGATTGAATTAATTATTTTGGTGAAGTACACAAAGTGTATCTCTATTATGTTCCAAACACTATCAGTGTGAAAGGCCTTTGTGCGCCACAATTTTGGCACTCAATCCACTTGTTCACCCAATCTCATTTCGCCTAGGGTCCTATTTTTTTCCTATAAATATAGAATTGGGTCCTTCATTTTTAATGATGAATTTCTATAAAGCCTATCTGCTATTATGGTCCTCTTAATGATTCTACCAAGACATCCAAAACATTGAAGGTAGTTTTTAACACCTAAAGCGGTGGAATTGAAGGAGGATCATAGGACTGACATACATTTAGTGTTTGAAATCCATAACACTTGTGAGCCTAAAGCGACCAACATCTATAAATAATAAATACATGTGCACCACTGATTCAAATCATAGGAAATTGAGATCCCCACTTCTGGGAATACATATGAATACTCTGGATGGCTTGAGTCATGTCTCTCCCAAGTATTAACATCCAGATTGTTCATCACATAAGTGAACATCAGGTCGCCCAATCTTACATGTCTGGCATTACATATGCCTCAGTATCTACTTGGTTTCCACTCTTTCATTCAATTATTATCTTCAGTTTTCAATCTATTAAGACCTCCTCAAAGCCATTCATGTAAAGGATTCTTATTCATTGGCTCCCGTTTCTGAAAGGGATTCTATTGAGACCTCCACCAAAACAACCTGATTTATCCAATCTATTGGGAAAGGTACATCATGATGTCTCCTATTTGGTATTTTAAATCCACAGTCAGGTTTTTCACACAATTGTTTTACAATGGGGTTAGGATTTAGGGAGGGTTTGTGGGTTTGTATATTTGTAGTCACATGGACCTTTCTCCCAAGAACAGTGTTGGGATGTTCCCAGTTTTCAGGATTAGGGTTTGGGTTATATCCTCTCATTTTCATCTCTAAGACCTAGAACCTCAAGTATCTAGTAGGGAAGGTATAGTTCAAACATGCTTTTCCATACAAGAATATGAAAATTCTCCCTCCCCTATCATGATTCACAAGGGTAACTAACCTGGGGCAATCCCCTAAAATTTAATGTTGGATGTTGCAGTCCTCCTCCTCTCTACTTCCTTAACCTTCACCCCTTCCTTACATAGGACCATTTTCCATTGTAAAGTGAATAAAGGGAATGCTTGTCCCATCGCCCTCTTCCCTATTCACATGACCCTTATCCGCAGTCATTGTCGTAGGCGTTCTCTCTTTCACCAGTAGAGAAGGAAAAGTGTGGGTGTGTTTGTTGAATCTTTCTCATCCACTTGTTACTCACACCAAACATGACTCGCGGGGGATTAGTGATTTATGATGATTAAAACATTTTCAAAAATCCACATGGTCAATGAACTATGATAACTCTGATTCCCACTATAATTAGGATATGTCAAAATCCTTAATCAGGGCCTGAGCTCATTGGATGTCCTCTTTAGGAATCAAACCCTATTTCCTTTAATCTGCTAATTTTCCTTAGGAATAAGCACCAAATTAAACCCCCAAATCATCAAGGCATCCTTTTCATGATGTAATCCAAAAATAATTTCCCTCAATGAACTATACTCTCATATGAGACTCATCATACTATGTGGCCATTGATTCCAATCCAAATGTGATATGCAGGGAGCCACCTTGAGTTTTAAACCCAACACTTCAAATCTACTTGGTTCTCCTTGGGCCATATTCCAGATAGGGTGTAATATTATTTGGAAACCCATATTATTTCCATGTCCCTTGGGCTACTTAGGCATAAGTCCCACACAAAACATCAACTAGGCACTTTTTTCATAGATTTCCTCACCACATGACATTAAATTGTATGGTTATGCCCTTGTCACGTGAACTTAAAATGAATGATGTGTCCTATTTAGTGGCACCAATATACAAGGGTTATGATTACATTAACAAGGATATTTGGGTATCCCATTTTATGGGTATGATCCCAATATCAAAACAATCCTTCATATCTCGGGATGACAATAAATTTCAGAGTGCCCCATTGAGTGGATTAAAAACCAGTATCATTATAATGATGAATAAATGAATCTATAATTGGTATATAAGAGGAGGAAATTGGTGTATATCCTTGATTACATATGGATGTCTCCATTATTTAAGAACATCGAATACATACGAATGATTTCAAATTTCACCCATCATAATAATTGATTGAAAATTCCATGGGAAGATTATGTTATACTTAGTGAATTTATAAGGATTCAAGAAAATATCTTAAATATATAATGATATTCCTAGAGTAGACAATAATTCCCCTCAGTAGGGTGTGATGAGTATAACCTACCATCCTCTCGACCAATTCATGTTCTTAAGTATTGAAATGTTCAAACATTACGAATTAATGCATTTGGAATGCATGTCCCTTTTTAATAAAGAATTGTTAGATGTTTCCGGTTCATGAATAAATCTAATGGAAACTGCCTGGAAGCTGAGATTGTCAAACTAGAACACATGTTCCAAGGAACTACGAAACACCCATCTTATTGATTCTATCCTGACAATAATTCAAATTCCATCTCCCATGATGATAGTAAATTCCAATGAACATCCTTGGGTGGATTAGAAAAATTTCATAATGACCAAAAATATAAGAGTCTCTATTATACAGTTTTGGAAGTTAAAATTGATGGATAACCTTATATTCATATAGATATCTCCATTAATAAGGATACCTGGATATAGATAGATTTTTATGAGTCCCTTCTTGTGAATATTTTATTGTTAATTCAAGATAATGCATGCCTTACTTGGGAATGAACAAATGATTCTCTAAAATATGTTAAATCAATAAAACATAAATAGAATAGGAACCCCCCCCCCCCTCACAAATGGTTTGATGAGCCCAACATTCAATCATCTGATCCAATGTGAGTTCTAAAGTATCATATTCCATGTAACTCAATGATCACCTACCTTAGTAATGTAGGTCCATGAATCATCATGAATATGATAGTTTTGGCCAGGTTTTGGTTCCACAAACAAAAAACATTGGTAACTAAATAGTCACAAGAGGTGGGAAGATATAAATGTTGAACCTAATATAATGATTGTGCAATATTCAAACCCCGACATGAAATCACACAATGTTGGATCAATAATACATTCATGGAAACAAATCATTTACTTGATATGAATCCTTAACCAAGATTATTGTGTCACCATCGCATCAGGAACCATTCATCCTTGAAATTATATATGGCCATATAAATTGATTAAGAACACATGTTTTCATCTATAGAGAGTCTACCATATTGTGGAATTATTATTTTTTTACATATACAGTAGGGAATTATCAAAAAAAAATATCTCCAATCCAATGGAATCTCAACAGTACTAATATACATGCACATCATCCACTACTCAATCCTAGTCCTTGACTAAAAAAATGATTACATAACCCACCTAGTGCCTTCAAAACTCGATTAAATTCATTGGATTGGGAGTAAAAACAAAATAGTACTCTCCTATCCATGGAGGCATCTAGATGGGTCTTCCTACTTATGAAGCCCCACCAATCATCCGGTTAACAATGGTCGGTGGTCATGAACCAAGATGATCCCAAATCCATATTAAACCATTTTGGGATAATTTTTTCATAACATGATAACATGTTACACCCTTTACATTTATTATTTTGTCATTGTTGATTAAATCACAGCGACACATGAGTCCTTCCCATGGGATCCTTAAAAAATTCATTCCCTCCAACCTCATTTGGACCAGAATCATCACAACGAAAAGGATAACTCCCCATAGTACCCTATCGATGTGATGAATACATAGTTCCATAGTATGGACTCTAAAAGTAATATGTTATTGATAATGTTACTACTAATGAATACCATCATCAAAATGTAGTGGTAATAAACTTTGGGAAGATGAAAATTCGTCTCACTCTTATTAGGATAATTAATAACGTTTTGAGAAAATTGGGGATATGAAAAACCATTTCACCATTAATAAGACTATTATTCAAACACTATAAAAAATAATATAAATATCATTTATTTCACATATCAAACCCATCAGTCAAATATGGTGGAAACCATTGAAAATTTGAAAATCATATAATCTGAATATGAACCCCACCATGAAATTATGGATGAAATGGGGAAATGAAAATCCGTTCATTCAATTTTAAATCCCTTAAATAATATAATGTTAGTTTTTTTATTCAAATACCTAATCAAATAATAAGAATTTCATCATTAAAATACGATGAAAAACAAGGGGATGAAAATATAGGCTCACTCGTATGAATCCCTTCAATCAAGAATGGTGGAAACCAATGATGATATAACTGTCTCTTCTCATGCCTATAAATCCTATCAGTTGAATCAGTTTGAAAATAATCATATGTATGTTCTTGATTGTTTATGTGAATCCCCCCAGTTAAATATGACTGAAATCAGAGAACCTCATCAAATTATCATGGATATGATTCAAGAGAAGACTCGTATTCCAAAAATGAAATAAAAATTAGTGAAAATTACTATTCGTTCTAGGAATGCTTATCTACATGTCATATATATGATGGAAGGTAATACAGCAATTCTTAACCATATACTATAATCCTTCCATGAGGTAATTATTTAAATAGAAACCACTATGAGTTAGGCCCATCAGCTTGCTTCCTCATGTGGGGATACTCATCCATGTCATGGGATAGTCACTCAATAGCTGACATACATCCCATCTCCATTCCAATAGGGTCATAGAAATCATTCTATTTTAAATGGACAACTAGATAAGGCACAAATTCCCATTCCAACTTGGGATCACTGACCTATCTTAGAGGCCACTCCAGGGAAGGAAAATATCCATACTAAATTTCTAGAATATTATCAGAATGCTCTGATAAAAGCCTAGAAATCAAATAGACCCTCTATCATGCATTTTAATTTCCATTCACCTCAATTAGTTCCACCTAATTATGGGAGAAAATCGAAAAATAAATACCACTAAGAGCAGCAAGACAATTTAGAGTGGGCTTCTGAACTTTCAATATTAAATGTTGGGGTTCTTATGACAATCAAACATATTTCGGTGTAGTTCATGATCCTTATAGTAGATTACCAAATTAAGTAAGTCTCAGTAGAAATCCTGAAGGACTTCCCCATAATACCAGTACTAGAATATCTAAAGGTTCACCCCATAATAATTACCTCCATGAATTACCAGGTGGGAACTATCAGATCAACAATGAGATCCCATGTGTGGATAAGAGCCAAAGAAAACCCTTTTAGTGGATTGATGATCAATAAAAAAATGTTCCATCCCTTACTAGATCAAATATGAGATGAAATTTATATTCTATTGAACTTGGAAGATGGTGGCTATCTTTTTGGGAAGAATATCAATGAAAAGTGGCATCCTTTTCCAATTGGATGACTATCCAAGGAAACAGTCATACTCAGAACCATCTATAGACTTTTTTGTTTCAATTTGAACCCTATTATCAAAATTTTCTATGAAAACTATCATGAAACATCCTTGTTGGGATGATCGCGAATGGGAATATCTGGAATAAGGGAAATTACATACATTACTCATGGGATGAAAAATGGATAGGGATGATATACCCATCTAGTTTTGTTCATCATCCACCTATCTTTTCAACATTCTAGAGGTATTGTATGAATAGTGAGTACACAATGTCTATATGAAACTCTTCTCTATTATCTTCTAACATAAATAAGTATTCTTTCAATATGATAGTTATGTAGATATTGTTAATGTATTGGGATAACTTCATCTTGAAATAAACTTGGAATCCATTCCAGCAACACTATGACCCCTATCAGAGAGGCTAATGAATGATATTCATACATTGAACCTTAACATAGTTCACATGTGTTGTTGTATAATCATTAATGTTCTGCATGGTGTTCAAATATGAATATGGTGAACATAGGGAATTGTACCTCACCTAACACCATGATCACCAATATCCACCAGAGGCGACATCCTACATTTTCATCACTCTAGGGAATATTCTAGACTGGGACCCTACATAAGGATGATGACACACTAAAAAAGAATTATCCTTGAATAAGTCTCAAAATCGTCATTCCCAACAAAAAAATACCATAAAAATCATGAACATGGAAAACAAGAACATTGAGATCAATTATCTAATAAAAGTAGAAAATCAACATACACATTTGTTATCCACATATACTGATGGATCATAAGAAGATCCATCATTTTACCCAACCCACACTAGAACAAGGATGAACAAGATAAAGAGTGCACCAATAGTGGAAGAAGCTTCTATAGTACGAGATCATCCCCAGTATGAATGAATGGGGTAAGTTTTAACACAAATACCCATCCAAGAGCCTCAAATGCTTCCTAATGAACAACAATTAAATAATGTGAGAAACCCCATCCAACAAGGTTGGGGGAAACACACACCCATAGAGCTGGGATAATATCTACTTCAACCAATCCTTTAATTAAAGTCAGCCTTTTTCCCATTTATGGAGATCAATATGGATTATGGACTCCCATTTATTCCCATCCCATAACATATTTCCCTCCAAAAGGATGTAGATGAGAAGCCCGTATGGGGGGTTCCCTTTGAGTTTTTATTTGGAAATTAGCATGAATAGGATCCACAAATGGAGGGGTAAGGTCCATTAAAGGGTGAATTTGACCCTCATATCATTTTATTACCAATTTGATTCCTGCAATGCATTATGTGTCAATAAATGTCATGGGAATCGACAATAAGGATGGTGCTGATGATATTTCCACTAAATAGAAGCAAAGAGGGGATGGTTATACCTAAACTAAAGTACACAATGAATTAAATTAAGTAGGTGTATGTTCCATGAAATAGGATTGTACTAAATGTAGTTGTTACTTTAACAAATGCAATACTTCCTCCTTAGTAATATCCTACAAAATAAATGGCTAAAAAAGGATGAAAAAGACTCCCCATATGAATAGGTTGAGCTCCTCAAACATGAGGAAAATATTCAATCAGAAGGATTTTGAAATTAAGGATTTGATAACATTTAATGAATAATTTCTATAAGTTATAATTAATATCAAATATTTCCCACAAGAAGATCCTCAAGTCACACTCCAAACAAATGTACCCCAATAACAACGGTTCATAAGGCAGAATGAACAAGGGCATAGACATCCACCCAAATCTATGACTAGACCATAATTTTAGCTAAATAAAATAATGGATGTATGTAAATATTTCCATCCATTCGGTAAATATGCATAATGAATTTTTGAAATACCAAAGATGAAGTCCTAGCTAGACGCCAACAGAAAATATTTTAAGAGCCAGTATGTTAGAACCTTCAAATTATTGCCCATGTCCAGTATATTATTCAAAAAAATATTCATCAAGGTATTATTGGAACCATATTATAATTGATATCTCAATTATAATATGTCGAGGAATGGAGTGAAGAAGAATATCCATAATGAAATCCATTACCTGAATGGTTGAAAAATATCCTATGCCCACTAGATTTTGGGAGTCCAATGTTTTTGATATTCCAGGGCATTTGGGATTTAAAATTTCATCTGACACATGTTGGGTCCCATTGATACCCTATTATGGTAACCACTAATAAACATGATGTATTGGAACTAATATGGTACATTAAAACCATGAAAGGGTCAGCCTTTGTGTTGTGCAATAGTTTTTGAGTGTGGTCAATCAGCGGATTGGATGAACTATCTCAAAAATGTCACTTCTATTTTAGCTCAATGATATAAAATAAAATAATATAGTACCTCTTGAATATAAATAAATGAGATAACTATAGGGTTTAGGATTTCATCGGAAGATGGAAGGGGCTGACATACTCTGAGAACCTATAGTTTTCCCAAGAGGATAAACACTCTCATTTCATAGTGAACCTCCACAACTATTTATCAATACTATTAATCTAGGTATGAAATGATTTTAGGATTCATTACTCAAAAAAAATTTCAAAATAATTGAATATTCCTTATAGTAGACTGAGCACAAGTGAAAAATAAATCATCTAGTCTCAGGGAAAAAATAATGAAAATGATTGATTTAGCCATTACACTTAAGCAAGAATATGTTCCCACCCCCACTCAAATACCTAAACCATTTCATTTTTCACCACCTTGAGAACCTAAATCATCCCCCACCGTGACAATGTCTACTTCTACAATCAGCCCTCACTGTTTCCCAATGAAAGGGTAAAAAATTTTACTCTTTTCGAATTGATAAAGTATACTTATACAATATAGATGCCAGGGATAGTGACTTTCTATACTTTTTAGAGACAATGATATTTGAACATTTTGGTCTTAAAAATTGACCATATTATTTACCCTTTAATTGGATAATAGTGTACAACATTTTGGAATTCATCGTCATCAAATAAATCTTTCATAAAATGGTGGTTTTGGATAAGTGAAGCTAGGGAAACCACACGCAAAAGTAGGATATGATTCTACTAAAGCCCTAGAGGAATGAGGTGAATGGAAATATGTTTTTATAAAAAGGGTATATAGGTTTAATTTTTTGAGGAATCAAATATAAATTAAAACTAACTCATAATATTCTTAGTTCATAGATAAAGAAACCAACAGTTCCCCCAGTCACTCCATTATGACGTAGATGACTATGTCGACATCACTGATCATGTCATTCAAAAAGAATATTGATCAAACGGGTGAGTAGAACATGTAGGAGGATAAAACTATACCAATAAAAATGTTGTATTTTATCCTTTTAGAAGTTGTGATATTGGTTTTGAAACCACTGGTTCATCCCCACTAAATGATACCATTATAAATTTTCTTCCATGAAAAATCATCATTGGATGAAGATTTAATTTGTTGTTTCATTAATGTTATTAATTTAATAGATCCCCTATCCAATCATGATTTATGATAAGAACTCAATGTACCCACACAAAAATTTGGAATTGTAGTAATAGTATTATGAAGATGAAGTTACAGGAGAATAAATAGTTGTAGAAAAAACAACAATTCCATCTGCATCCCTACTCAGGTTGTTAGAGTTGTGGAAACCCATAGAAGAGCCCATAATAAATTCAAATATGATCCTAAAAATCCCCTATAACTTCTAAAATTCACCCTGACATGATATTCCATAAACATAAATCATAATAGAAATAACTGTCCAATCACCCTTTAATGTTATAATATCCTACATGGGCCTACCCATCAATAACATGAGAACCATTAAACTATGTTTCAACATCTGATCCATCTACTTTAATCACTCTAACCCCTAAAGATACTATGAAAAAAATATCCAAAATATGATGCATAAGACATTTGGCCATAGGTAAAACATATTGATGCAATTATCCTAGGTGTAATCCATTTTATCAATCCTTGACGGCTAGAATTTATCAAAATTGATAAGGGGGGATCCTGTAGAGGATTTTCTAAGCCCTTTAGGAGTTTTTAGATAATGATTTCAATATTAAATTCTATCAAATAGAGTTCAATAAATTGGAATTTAACATGTTCATATCTTTTAACGATCATGATATAGACTTTTTTATACAATGGCACGTCATACCCTTGTATATGTCCAACATCATAAATGGTTTTGATGTTTTATGAGCATTGATTAACAATGGCCAGAGTTTTAATGACATTCTACTATGAACACTTAACCAGTTATGCTATTGATAGGATAACCCAGTTCCTTCTACCCTAACATTATAGGGATAAGAAAAAAGAGTGGAAAATCCACTAAGACAAATCATTATTATAGATCTATTTGGAGACCATGTATCCAATGTAGAATTTTTGGTTGATCAATAAGACATATCCCTCAATTATTTCCTATGAAGTCCTCAGTTTCATAAATATTATGAAAAATCCTCCTCAGCCTATCAATGCATCAATTACTACATTAATGGTTAAATCATAGTTTTTTACAAGTATAAGGCCCCATTCAAATCTTATGAGTTTCATTATCTTGATGTTTTCTTCTTGCAGAGAGGGGAGGTAAAACTTGATTGATGGTGTATCATGGGTCATGGACCAAAATGGTCTTGAAAATAAAATTCCTAACCCCATCAAAATACCTAAACAAAGTGTATAGGATACCCATCAATCATGTCACATATAGGAGGCCAAATTCTGGAGATATTCAATACCCTTCATGATATCATTCATGATATCATTCATGAAACCTGAATCCAAATGTGTTGAAATTATGACTCTCGATAAGGGGGTAAAAACATGGATGAAAATGCCCTTATATCATCTCTAGAGTTCTTAGAAATCCATGACTCATATGTAGAGTCATAAAGAGACATCATGCCAGTAGAAGGAATTGAAGATACTCATTTTCTACCCCTCTTATCAAATCTAGAATGTCAAAGAGACCCCTCATCATCTGCGAGACCAAATAATGTTTATTCTCTTTCTAGATGTAAAAATATCAACTCCTATACCAACAATTAAATATTACCATAATTACATAATTCTTATAATTTTCAATACAAAGAGGAATAATAAGGGGATGAAGATGGGTAGGAGGAGGAGGAGGGACTTAGGGTCACCCCTCCAACATTGGGGTGGTTTTCATTACCACCTCTGATGAAATCAATGAGAAAACACAAGGTGTGCAAGAGGACCCACTAACCACTCTAATTATCACGACCATGTCTTCCTTGGATAAATTAATTTATATTTTACCTTTCTGAAGTATCATTACAAAATGTTTTCCTATTACTACATATAAATTCCTCGTGCTGATCCTATGGTTTCCCCCATTATATGGGACAACCGGAACAACTCAAAGGCTCTAAGTAGGAAACCAAAAGGATGACCCAGACACATGTAACAAAAATTGGGAGTTATGTTTACAAGATTATCATATCTAATATCATTATATAGGTATAAAATCAAAATTCTCTAGATAATTTAGTCATCGAAAAAAATGAATGGGAAAATTATTGTATGCATCGATTTCAGATATGTCAAAAATTAATGTTTGAAATATGATATCCAAATCAAGATCATATAACTATTTATTAGTGTAAAGGATAGTTATTAGGTCCTCTCAATAATGGGTGTATATTTGGGGTATAATAAATTCGAAAAGGATAGAGATGGTGAAGAATACACTTCCTTTAGGGCCTCTAGGGATAAGGTTTCTATTAGGTAATATGTTTAGTTTTGAGGAATGACAGTGTTGAATATAAATGTTTTATGCATCAAATCTTCAAACCCTTCCTATGGGTATTTTTCAAAGGGTACATTTATGATTTTGTAGTTATATTTAAATACGGTTTGGACCACTTGGATGATCCTTAAATCTTCTTCAACAAACATAGTCAACATATCCTGAAGATACACCCCTTGAAATGTGCTTTTAACATCACCTCATAAAAATGTCTTTCCTTTGTCATATTCCATCATGGAATCGAAGTTAACACTAAGAAATAGAATGATATACTTGGCATGTCACCTCCTCAAAACTTCAAGGATTCGAGAAGGTCACAAGGATATCTTTCCTATATTTGGTGCATTATATAAAATTTTGTAATAAATTTTTTGACCTTCTCTTGGTTGATGAAAGAAAATTATATCTTAGTGGAATGATGATTTTTAAGAATCCATATATAGTCTGAAAAAATATATTTTTTAGTCTACCAATGATAAAACCCCCGATGAAAGAATACTTATCATTTTTTTATTAGAAATAACTATAGTTATCATTGAATTCCATTCTCATGAAAATAACGACTCTGATAGTAAAAACAACCATTATCACAATATCTGAACCATGCACAATGATGTGACTCTATATTCAAATATCACAAAAGAATATGTATCATTTATTATTACATTACATGAACTAAGTCACTAACTACAAAATCAGAAGTTCTATTTGGCCTCTCTTCGAAACCCATGAAAATAAATTCTAAGTCATTAAATGTTAACCGGAAGTATTTCATTGTGTGTGGTCATCCTACAATAGTTTGAAATCGATTTTTTGCATCAGATAGCGATGAAAGGCCCAGAATTTTCAGTCTTCTTAGAAGAACACTCTTATGTAGAATTAACATCATTAGATACTTAACAACCCGGTGAGGAGATCTTCTCTATTCAATAGGTCCCCAAATAAGGGATATGTATTTAAATGATGAATCCATAATACCAAAAGGGAATATGAAGGAATACCCAATGCTCTACAAATTCATGTTAGGGAGTAATGCTCATTTCCCCAACAAAGGTAGTGTTATGATAATCTCATGTGTTGTAAAAAGGGTATATGAACAATAAAGCCGAATATAAGTCGATCATTATAGATATAGAGATTACTCATTAGGTACAAGTAAATAACTTGTATTTAAATTGTGATTCATAATTGTTCATCAAGAATATCGGTTGTGATTATAAAATAAAAAAGGAAGATTTAATCCCTCTCCTTGGTAGTGTGATAGGAGAAATGGAATAATTCTGTTCGGAAATTGTGAGGACTAGATTAGGATATATGAAACACAGAGTGGGGGTGAATTAGTGTTGTGGACTTTTGAAACCAATTTAAACATTCTATCCCGGTACATCTTGACCTGTTAGGATCTTGATTATCTTATTCTCTTTTCCCTATCGAATGCAATAATAAAAAGCAGTAAAAATATAAACACCATATTTTTACAAGGTTCACCACTCAACAAGAGTAGTTATATCCTTTCCATTCATGGGTATGACCAGAACATGAATTCTCTAATATAATGTGATATGATTTTATAGTGGGTTGAATAGGAAAATAGTCCTCTAGTTAGTGTGGCTCCCTACACATGGAGGAGAGAAGGGAATCAATCCTCTTACAACTTACAATTATTACAGTCACATGTTCTTTTTTCTGCCAAAGTAGACAGTCTCTTAAAACCTCTAGAAGGTTATTTATACTTCCACTAAAGACAGTCTTCTATCTATTAAAAGATTTTGTACCACAAAAAGATTCTTCCACCTATTGAAACTTGTTGGATTCTACAGTTCAACTTCGTTCTTCCACAATTTTTTTCTTCTCCTTGTTACTTATATAGAAGCGTGCAAGTAACCACCCTATTCTTTGTCTGTGGACAACATTTATGATTCACACTCTTCTTCTTTTGTATCTGCAATGAAAAAATAGCTTCGCTGAATCCTGCACTTCATTACACTTTCACTTTTAGGGAAAAATCAACTGCACTTAACTCTTCTTCTACTTCATGCTAGAATCACAAGTTCTCTTTGTGATTGTTTAATCAATGAAGTCAATATAAACAAAGAACCATCACAATTTTTATGACTTAAAGAACTCAATATATATTGGATGTTATCTTTTTATTTTTATTACTTCTTATTGACACTTCATGCAAGAAGAGACCTCCATGGGTCTTCTTCTTCGCGTATAGGACGTGTGATTATTTTTCAAAGAACCAGGGTTGATTCATGGATCTATCTCTATGAAGCACTACAAGTGTGATTATTCACCGGTTGTGAACTGAGGGGGTCTCCATCACGAAACACAACAAGGGTTTAAGAAAAACAGTTACATGTTTGTGGTTTCTTCTTCGCCCAGAGGGTGTGGTTCTCCTTCTTTGCAAGAAACATCAAGAGTGCATAACAAATGTTAAAGGCCTGAAGGACCGTCAATTTTTTTTGCGCAACCTTCTATGTGTCTTAGGTGTAAAATTCAAACCTTGCGAGTAATAACACCTTTTGGAATGAAAAGTATTTTCACAGAACTCTTCCCTTTTCACGTAGAACTTCACATTTCGTGCAAAAGTTCCTTTTTCGCGCAACATTTCTTATTTCCGCGCACTAATCCATACTTCAATATTTTTTTCATGTAAGAGATTGGGATTTTCCTAGTTTTAGAGCCTTAACAAATGATAGGAGGTCACCTCCAAATTAGGGTAATTTTGACCCTGTGCGTAAAATCCCTTCCTTTGTGTAAAACTGTCTCTCGCTTATTTATATTATGCACGCCTTCCATTATTTTCAGGCACTGCTTGTATTTTTCTCAAACCTCATGAAATTTTAATTTTCATCATTTTGACCATGAAGCCTCTTTGGCCTGAAAAACATAAAACCCACATTTTCCTCCCATCCAATTTAACACACACAAGTATGATGTTTTGTGCACATTGTGAGAGAATCTCTGATTTTTTTTGCCCCTCTTAACTTTTTTATTTTTCGACATTCTAATCATGATACACTAAATTTGCACAAAATTCTACAATGTGTTCCATATTACACACATCTTCATTTTTTGTGTGACCTCTTCTTCGAGCACACTGCCCAATTTCTCACGCACTAACTGCCTTTTCCATTTTTCATCATTCTGGTCTCCAAACACCATTTTTCCACCAAATTATAAACCACGTTCCATATTGCGTGGAAACCCAATCTTTCGCACAGCCTCATTTTCTGCGCACATAGTCCAATCTTTTGTACAGTCCATGCATTTACTTTATTTACCTATGTTGGTCTTGGAAATCTGCCTGTGTACAAAAACTCATGCCAATATTACATGTATGAACATTATTTTGTGAAAAAACCTGATTCTTCATGCACAACCCTGATATTTAGCTGACAACCCTGATCTTTCGTGCACCATCCTTTAGAAAAAATGGATGCCTCCATCTCTCATTTTTTGAGACCAAAATTTTGGTAAAAACTAGAAAACAGTTCCCCCTTAAAACATTCTTTTGTGCTGACTCCAGATCATCCATTCTCCAGCTTTCACCATGAACTCCACTATCGTGATATATACCCTTTGATCGAACAGCTTTAGCACTGTCATATTTTCTATGGAAAGAACTATAACTTATCTATCTTCCACCATCATCTTTCCTTCCAATCAAAACTCTATAAGACTGGAACACCATTACTCCTCCTTTATTTCATAAGGATTGGATCATAAGTTTCTTATCTTCTGATATCTGTGAAATAAAAATCATTTAAGCGTCATATGATTAATCACCATCCTCCATTGTTGTAGACAATGTATCACCTTTGATACATGTGCTTTGAACATAGGATCAGATCAACAATGGTCTGAATTTACTTCATAAGGAATTTCTCAATGATGAAATTCAATGCTATGATTGAAAATAATTCACCAGGAATCCTACACTTCAGCTAGTCTCCATTAACATTGGAGTCCTTCTACATCTCCTTCCTCATTTTTACTAGCATTGACAGCTATTGACAAAGAGTACAATCTTCATTCACAAAGTGGTCCCAAAAAAATGACATTTTTTTCATGTATAGTGCTCACAAAATGCCTTGGAAGATTTCCTAGAAAATGAACCCCATGACTTTAGATGATTCAAAGTGGGATTAACCATTCATCCGCATTATGCTCTGATATATGTTCTAACAATTTATTCTATAAAACATGAATAAGATCAATGGAGTTAGTCATATAAATTAACCATAGGACCTAAACATCGGTTGGATGGAACCCATTATCGACTACATTATAAATAAATTTCTCCCATCCAACAGTCTTGGGAAAGATAAAATATGATGATGACTAATTAAATTTATTCTAAATGGTGACAAAAATGATCAAATTTTTAATATAAGTGGATCCTTGATAGGGTCCTTCTCAAGTGGATTGATGAAGAATATACAACTACATTCATGAATGAAGTGAACACCAGATCTTGTGACACCCACATGCAAGATTTAATCATTCCAATAAAATATAGAGGCTTTGGTACTACTCTCTCACTATAATACAGGATTAAAAAAGTTTTACCAAAAATTTTCCTTCCTACCAAGCCCATGCTAAATTCATTCACCAACCCCTAAAGTTGTTTCACAAAACCAATTACTTCTATATATTTTCTATATGAAGGATGGACTTCATAAAACCATATCCCCATGCCAATACCAATCATTTCTTATACATTATTATTACAAACCAACTTCTTCTCCATGTGGGCTAATGTTATACCCCTAAAATATGTAATGGAAATTTATATTTTTAGCTTCCTGAAATCCTAAATCATCACTATGTTATTTATCCATCAAAAAAAAATTATGGAAAATGGTATAAATTTAGGATCTTCTATGATAGAGAAACAATATTTATGTTATAACATCTTATCAAACCATTATTCAAAGTATCATGCATTTTCTAATGGGCATTTATCATCCTTTAAAAAGATCCTATAAAATATAAGAAAAAATATATTAGATAAGGATATCAATTCATTGATTGAATATCTACTACATTTTTTTGGGCTTACCAGAATACAATGAAAACTGACACACAGGAATCCCCATAGTCTTTGGTATATAGGAAAATGGTGTTCATTCACATCAAAGTACAATTTCCTTCACTTCATGTTTCCATCACTGACATGTTATCCATGTATGTGAAATCCTAGAAATAATTGGATGAATTGAAGTGATTGGTTGAAAATATTTTTCATACCATCCAATAGTTAGATGTCCACCAAAACAAGATTATGTGTACCTTTAACAAAAAATTTCACCTCTGATCTTCACTCCAAGAAAGGATTGTGTTGGACCTCAGGTCACCATTTATACCTAAAAATAAACCCCCAATGTTGACGAAATTTTGGTAACAACCTGATTCCATGCACAAATTATACTCCAGCAAAGTTAATTATTTGAACAATATGGATTTACATCTTACCATAGATCCTAAAAATGATATATTTATCCATAAATAATTCAGGTGAGAAATGTTCATTTTTCATGTCCTGGCATTACAACAATAAAATACATAGATTTCCATTATCACATGATCTATAAAAACATGACACATCATCCATATAGTTAAGGGATAAATTATGTGACACTAATTTCCTTGTCGTAGGACACCAAACATCATAACATCATGGTCTTAAATAAATAAAATTAAATAGAACAAATGTGTCCTTACCTCGTGATGTTAAACTATATGGGAATCAAAACCTCACTAATGATTCACCAAACACAAACTCTATTTGTGTGAAAGAAACATGGTATTCGTTTCTCCTTATGTGATATTCAGATCCATAAAGGGAATCTCTTCACCCAGGAACATCAGGTGTTTTGATTTATATCATTGTAGTACACATAGTGACACCAAAACCTCTATTCATGGGCCCATCCAAAATATTTCACTACTTAAACATCATGAGAAACAAATATTTAATAAAATATGTTAAACAATACAACATGTTTCCTTTCTTCTTGAAATTAAAATGAATGGTTTTATCAGAAATAAATGTTTCTTGATTCTCTCTTTGATATGATTCCTAATTATAGTCAGACGGTATGTCACGGGCCAAGCTATGGAATATAGAAAATGCCCAATTTTTTTTTATAGACAAAACTGATATAGGAGAATCCAACATAGGTCTATTCATTTTTTGTTTTGAGTTAATTAAAATTTCCACTATCTTCACGTGATTCATATCGGTTTAAGAAATCATTCAATTAGAACTATGGGTTCCTCGATTCCTATCATATCAAGATATGTAGTGATGCATGAATCTCCAATATTGGTACCAGTTTTAATAAACAATGGGTAAATTCCCCCTCTGTATGTGGATCATACATGTGGTAAAAGCTTCCAATGTATAACTACATGAGGGTTTATTCCTGTTATCATAGGATCCATAGTGATGCTCGAATATCTAATTCTTGGTCTAGCCACAACCAATTATAATTCCCCATCAATGTGTATGATTGTGACCCACCCAAAAAGAAAGTACCTAAACCATTTATGTCTTAACTCTAACTCTGAATTAGATATGTAGGGATTCCCATATCATAATTCCTAGTTTGGCCACCATAAAATCAAAATTCCCCTTCCATGTTATGGGTTACACCTGCATAGTTACCCAGTTCCATAATTACATATTGCTTGATTCTTACTGTAATGAGATATGTATGGTCTCCTGGATCATAAACCCTGGTCGACCCCCTACAAATTAAAAATTCCAATATCCTTCATTTTTATCCCCATTTGTTTGGTGGAATAATCTTTTTCCTCCCCATATATTTCATGCTAATCATAGGTCATGTGGGAATATAAATTTCATTAAAGGATTTCCCATATAATCATGGAGTATTAATTCACATCAGGGTATATATGGTTCTATTTGTAAGAAACTAAATGGAAAAAATATGTCATTACCGTAAAAAATTAGATAGCACATTTTATGTAATTTTTGGAGCGACACGTTTCTTGTTTGATGCTATCATTTGATTCGTAGTGAAACAAAAATACAAAATCATTGGTCCAATCCCAATAATTTATTTTCACATTTGCGATCATAACTCTTTTCAGAATGAAATAAAGTTCCATGGTTCCTTATGATCATTGTGTGGATTTATTCTCCCCTTAATAAGATACTTATTGATTCATAGACCACATTTTATTGTCTCGTCCATGGGGTAAGATAAGGAAATCAAAATGACTTATATCTTGCATACAATCAATGATCTATGCATGAGGTCTTAATTTGGATTCACTTGATTATGGTACCATCAAGAAAAAAAATTACCCTCCTAAACTTGATTTAGATCTATGTAATAAACTTCCAATTACATATATCATCATGGTCCTGATGATTCTTATGTACTCAAAAAAATTCTACCCACTCTTCATGATCTTTGTCCTAGGGAGTTTTAGGTCTCAGAAATCATTATCTGACCATCATAATTTTATGTTCATTGTACTAAGGACACCTTTGATTGACTATATAATATTATAACCTCCATGGTTGTGATTAAATCACCCACAAAAGGGCTTGTGAACCAATGGACAATTAGTCCTCAGGAGAGGCATCATTTATCTCCATTGACCCAATGTAATTTTTCCCTATATCAATTGTCCTTACCTTATAACCCCCAGTGTCATGGTTTATATTTTTTCTATTCTTGTTAGAGGAATGTCCAAAAATAATATCCTGATGATCCTATTAATTCTACATTATTTCCCGGAATATGGTCCAAGTTGTATGACTCATAACTATAATTCCTCATCTCTTGTATCCTGTGTGATGTTAAACAATAGGGCGGGTGTCCTCATCGCATGAAACTAAACTACAAGATTTCAAAGAACTATGTTTGACTTTATTCCTATAACCCCAAAATATTTAGTGATTCTAAAATCACTGATTTCAGATCCAACAGCAGTATAAAATTTTTTCCCTCCCATATGTATGGTCTATATTTTCATTAATAAGTGTCATAGAAGAACATTGCATAGATATATTGCCACATTGATGAGATACATTGTGATTCATTGTTCATATATCATTGTCCATCCACAAAACTAAAAAAATATCCCCCCCACACCTATTTATGAGCTAAAACTACATTGGAGGGTACAGTACATGTCTCACCCCACTTGTGAGATCATATTCAAGGAAAAATTCCCCTTCCCCACACAGGAGTTCGATCAATGTGTGGGGAAATTTTCTCAATAACAATGTATGTCTTGATTCTCATTATAATAAGATACATTATGATACTCGGAACTTATATCTAGGAAATAGTCATAGTAAACAGATATCACTTCGTTTCAAACATATGTGTCTAGCATGTGTGAAGAAAACATTGTCTCTTATTCACGGGAAATGTAAATATCAAATTCATTGTCTATATTCAGGAACTTTTTCCTCCAATGAAACTATGTGCATGAGGTTTTTTGAATCTACAAAAAAATAATCCCCCAATTGGGAACTAGAATTTCAATATCCTAGGGACTATATTTCTTGTCTATTCTTAATATTACTAAGTTGAATATGCATAAATATCCACAAAAATTGAATGTCTACAAAAACATTCATCCCCAGGGGAGACCTATTATATCATTATACACCCCAAAGACATTTTATTTCTATATCACTCCTCATATTCATAATACCCCTGATTAAAACATACAACCTCCCTCATTCATTCCATATGATAATGGAATATTCTTTGATAAATTACTATAATAAGGAAAAACAAATGATCATTTTTTCAAAGCAATGTTACCTTAAATTAAATACCTCACATGTCCTAGAATTATGAAATTAAGCTTCTCTATGATTCAAACCTCTTTTAAATAATAAAAATTCTTGTAGTAGTGGTCTCTCACTCATGGGTAATGACATTATAAGTTTTCATATCATTTTTGGACACCATTATCATAGAAACCCACCATTTTTTTTGTTTGGGAAATATGAATTTTCAAATTATCTGGAAATTAGAAATGATGGTTGAGTGTCTAAAATAAAATTTATTTGACTATGATAAATATTATCCATTCTTCTCTATATAAATCACCCATAATAATTTCCTATTGACTAAAGGAAAATTCATCAAATGGGGAGACCTCTCCTATCATCAAACGCCATGACAACATTGTTCTAGAAACTTCTTTTCAAAAATTCTTTATGGGTACCCCTTTCCTACTTATCCCCTTCATATATCTGCATAAAAAAATCAACAAAAAGAAACCAGGACCTCAAAAATATCCCATTCATTTTTGGAAAATATCAGGACATTCTCTGCCAGCATGAACAATATGGTTCATCCCCCCATAATTCATAGTCAAATCTATTTCACCAAAACTATGTTTTCATTAGTCCAAATTTCAAGACTCTAAACTACCCACATTAATATACACAATACTCAATATGTTAAAAAATTTCAAAGGGAACCCTGGGTAAAAGTTGAGCACAAACTTTCTAGACCTATGATTTGTATATTTTATAAAACTTATTTGATAAAAAAGAATAAAATGACACAGACCATGTTAGATCAAAAACCAGTATATGGTATCCTATTTTAAATCAACGTATCACCCACTATGTATCCTTCGTATTGGACTTCAAAGGAAATTATGGAAATAACTGAAATGATGCAATGTTTTTTGGGTTCATCATGTAACCCTAGGAATAGTAATAAAATTTTGGCTATGTCCCTTGGCATATGTAAAATTTGTAGCACAACATTATCAGGTCAACATGACTATCCTAGGTGGTAATTGAAATTAATATCCACTGATAAAACTATTATGGTTACTTATAAAATTATCATAAAAAACCCTCTACATATTATTATTGATTTCAATTTTATTATAAGATAATGGATAGGATCTGGAGTGAAAACAAGTTTTAATTTATCAATTAAATTATAAAACGGAGGAACATCCACAGCTTGGAATTTGTCCTTGAAATTACTCAATAATAAAAATAAAACAATAAAAATAGATATAGTGAACTAAAAATTCCCTAAAATGAATATTCACTAATTTATAGCATGATTCATCTACTAAATTCTCAATAAAATATCTTTTCCCTACTACAGATTCATCTTGCAGACATATTTGTTTAATAAAGGACCTCATATCTTGAGCTATATTTTTTATAGAAGGATGTGAAATATTTTTTGGAGAAAGATGCACATTTAACCTGTCTATTTGAGCCACACATTTTCATATCTATAAATTAAAAGAAATAATATGATCATACAATCATTTATATTCAACAACTATTTGATGAAGATCGGTAATATTATCAATTAGTGATTTTATCAGACTGTTGGAAGAATTAAATTTGAGATTATTAGATTCACGAGTAGCCAATTCTTCATAAGAAATAGGAAATTGGAGGATAAGGTCTTTTTTGTGATGGAAATAAATACCATCCATGTTTAAACTAACGAAACTTTGACAATGTCTATCCCACTTATTTACGATATTCACTAAGGGGGTCTCCATTATGACAGTATAAATTTGGTGCCAATTCAATTTTTTTGGACAACCCTATTTTCAATAGAGACATTAGGATCCTATAACTTTTCATATGATCCTATGGGAAACTAATATGATATTAAATTTATTTCAAAAATTATCATTCTATAATTCAATGCCAATTTGAAAAATTCTATGTCTATGCTTCTAGATTAATCTTATGAATTGGGATGACTGGAATGGAATAAATATGGGGAGTTCCTGATGTTTTTCCAAGACGACCATTGTAAGTAGGGATATCGATAGTAACAGTTAAAAGAATTATATTTTCACCTATTTTAGCATATATAAATCTTGATGATTAATCTCTCCTAAAATGATTGGAATTTGCGGATGCAAGTCTCTAACCCTTTGAAACTCGTTAGTTAAATGTGTCTTAAAAAAAGAATTAGGAGAATACAGTAGTTTTCTTCACCCCTATCGTGGATTCCCTAACATACAATATTGACATATTTCCATCCAAATCTCAAAATAACCATAGGAAATGTTGGTCAGAGCTATTGTGGGGGATAAAGAAATTCCCATCCCAGAATCCTTGTGCATCATCATAATCCCTAGTTCAAGAAGGATGAATGTGTGTGATTCATTTCTGATCTGTGTTATTGTGAGTGATGAAACATTTTGTAGGAATCCAAATTGAGAGGGAAACATGTAATGGATTTAAAGATCTCAAATGGCTACCCCATTCACAAGAGATAATAGATTCTTTTAATGTAATGATACTCTTGATTTCTTAATTTTATCAAGGAGTATAAATATTATATGAAGGGAACCAACCACATAATAAAGTGTTAAAGATCATTCTGGGGATCCAATTTACTTTTCTAAAATTTCATAAATGAATAGACACCTATGTATTAAATAGTTCATGCAGCTATCCTACACAGTCCAAATACAAAACACACCTTTGCATGAGACACCTGCAATGAGTATCAATGTCGTGGACCTGTGGGGAAAATCCCCATCTCCCAAGGTCTCGTGTTTTACTATGAATAGGACACCAATTCTCCACATTAGGAGGAATGAATAATCAAAATAATCATTAGATCTCTCATTGTGCATCACCTTTTCCATGGTACCCCTAGATTTATTAGTCAGCTCTCCAAAGCATGATAAAAAATGAATTGAAGGGGATAAGTGAGACCATACACATTTTTGTTTCTAAAAACAAAATGAATATGCTTGAAGACCGTTCTCTCATATAGAGAAATTACCAACATGATTTCCATTTCCTTCATCATGGACCTACGGAAGACCCTTTCAGGGACATTGGACAAGGCATAGGGGTCGTAGGATAATGCCAAACCCCAGTTTGTTACCTTAGTGTCCTATTTCATTATGTCTTTCTAACTCTCATTTTCCAATTACACCTATAAAAACCACTTTTAGTTCCTCTCAGTCTCTATGTGGTAAACCTTCATGGTATACCTATAAGGAACACCTATTCCCAGGACCTATGTGAGCCACCCTCCATTCCCTCTTCCAATCCCCTCATTGTAGGTCCCATTATTCCATAGTTCCCATATCTCAAAGTGACCAAGGTCATAACTCCACCAAGACCTCAACACACACATAAACATGAATAGTGTCACATGATCTTTTACTCCATTTAGGTATGTTCAACTTTGGTCAATGGTTCCCCACAAATGTCCAGTTGGATAATCATGGGTTGTCAATGTGCTTATGGGTACGTATCTCCATGGCCATGATGAACCCCTAACCCATAATTCTGTTATGATTTTCACAAAAATCAATTACCAAATAGTGTCAAAATTGACATAAAATAGTTTTGAAAACAAATATTATATTATTAATTGATATTTTATTCCTAAAAATCTATGGATTTGCCCAATGACATAGATAAGGTTATATATATTAATAATAAACCACTTGGTGTTCGTTTGTCTTGTTATATTATGTTTATTAACCATATAATGTAAGAAAACAAGAAGATGTGGTAGAACTTAAATTATTTAACTTAGAGTTAAATATAAATGATAAGGTTAAAATAGAAACCTACACTTGTCTAAAATCTGTTGGTTGAGAGGATTTAGACCCATACCCACCTTATCTTCAAAATAAATCAATTTGGATCTATTAAAAATCAAATATGACTTTATTATAAAATAATATTTTATGTTTCTTCTAAGGTGCCCCTCTCCTCCCTTATAAAAGGGAACCTCCTCCCTATCCTCGTCACACCACTTTGAGTCTTCAAGATTGGACAAAACCTACCCATTTCCCTTATAAACTTCCCTAGAAACATCTTAGAGGTCCTGGTCTTCTTCAAAGATCATCTTTACTTCCCTAAGAGGAGGTTAAGAAGATGTGCTTCAAATAAGAGGTAATGTCTGTTACCAATTATTTCAACTTTATTACTTCTACTAATTATTCTTATTTATTTGTTTCATTCTGAGGTAATAACATTAGTATCACTCATATACTGATATTTTATTATAAATATTATACAACCCTATTTCACCTTCTATCCATCCTACGGAAAATGAAATCACTGTACGTGCGTACGTACGGAATACCGTCTCCACGCCGTGGTGTAATCTGTTTTCCACCACCACCTTACTTGGATGGGTATAATGGTGTAAAAATAAATATATATGATTATTTTAAATTTATATTGATTATTAAATAGTATACATACACTTCAATACAATTTCACGATCATGGAACGATAGCATCGCTCGTGCGTACTTACGGCCTACCATCTCCACGATGTGATGCGACTCGTTCTACATGATATTCAATGCTTAATGATTATATAAATGAATTTAATGAATAAATATGATATATATTACACTAATAACATTCTATAAATGAGGTATCTATAACCTAAAATGAAGATTAAGAATTTATTCGACAAAACACGCCTAAGAACAAAAAGCAATAAACACCCGAATAACAAATAGCAATGAAATATTACTAATAAGAAGCTAAGAAAATGACCATATATGATATCATAACAATTATTATGATTCTGGAATAATCCAATAACAATATTTAAATCATTACATAGGTGTTTTGGAAACGTACGAAGAAAATCAGACCTAAGGTAAGGGAAAATCTCGCAATCTCATTTTTATCCGATATTGATTATACTTCAGAATTTACTGGGGAATATTTATCATCCACATCTATGTTTCCTAAATATTTAATATTATTTCTATCCTCCATCAATTTTTTAAATCAAATTTTACCCTTTGGTGAGTTTTTAGTAAAAGATATGAAATAAATCTTTTGTCGTTTTTAGTACGAGGTAATTTTTGACTTTTCCAGCCAATGTACGAGAAGAATGTTGTTTTAACTTATACGGCATGAATGGATATTTATAACATTATTTCCATGAAGCTTCATTTAAAAGTTTTCAAGTATATGTTTAATAAAATTCTTTTAGTTTAAAATTTTATGACATTTTAGGAAAGGAAAAATGTTTTTGAAGTAGAAAGGATATTTTCCTCAAAAATGAAGTTCAAGTGTTTTATAAAAACTATTTCCCATCTAATATAATATAAGGTTCTATTTTTGTACCTATTTTTACATTTATTTGATTGTGATATGATGGAATTATTTTTATGATGTCATTTTATATTATATGGATTATGTTATGATGGCATGATGTTTAAGAATCCCATTTTTATTAAATGGATTATGCTATGATGTATGGTTTATGATCTTGTGGAATAGATAAGAGTGGTGTCATTATGAGATGGGTGGGACCTATATCTCCCTACAATGCATTGGGTAAATATTTATATCTCATTAGATAAACATGGCTGGAATGGCAGGTTAATCCGGTTCAGTGATACAAGACTGTAAAGAGAAGTGAACTCGGTTCAGAAATGGACTTTGTCTGCTAGGATAGTCTTGGAAATGAGTCTTGACTACTAAGAAATGATTCTCTATGATTATGTGAGTATGAAAAAAAGTTTAATATTTTAGGTTATGATTATTGGGATTAAATTTCACTACTATAATTTATCCCATGTTATGAAATTATGATCTCTTTTGCAGGTTAATATTTCTAAAATGTTATGTTATTATGAATATGATGTGATTGATATTTCTTTTGTTTAACCTTACTGAGCATTTGAGCCCACCCTTTTGTATGTTTTATTTTCCCTAGTTTAGGAAGAAGGGTATTAAGTAAGATATTCCAAAAGGGACTCTAGATATTATAAAATAAAAGGGAGACAGTGTAGATGATTTATGAACCAGTTGTTTATGTTTCCCAGTTTCTAAAGACACTATACCTATATAGTCCTTTCATGGTTTTGTTATATTTTGTAATAAGTGTGCTTAAATTTTGAAGTATTAACAATGTATGTAATGTATGGGTCATTATACTCATCCTATTTAGATATTTATTGACTCCTAGGCCTTAAACTTAGTTACATACAATAGGTAAAGAAAAATTACCCTATTGCAAACCATAAAAGGTCCACTATGGAGATTTAAATTTTAGTCCCCTCTTTAGGACACCCACCAATGAAATAGAGATGTCCCCCTTATATATATGTGTCATATCAGTCATGCAATTTCCATCATGGGGACAATATCTAACCAAATTCTTCCTTTTTTGAACATAATAATTTCGCATGCTATACTCCACATCTTGAACACTTTTAGATCACTATAAGAAATCCATGGATTCTAGTGGAAGAATTTCTGATACCTGAGATCTCTTTTTTCTGACTATGTAGTATGCACCCCATTTATCCTTGCATAAAACATCCCACATAATGGGTCCATTCACAAAATGATTCCACCATTTGACTATGTTTTTGTAATAGTTGTAATTTCACCATTAGGAGAAACACATTTTTTCCTTTCATACTCCGATAACAATAGTGTTGAACATGTTATTTAAATTCAATCAGTGTTCATCCAGCACAATTTCTTTCCCCATGAAAATCATCCAGATCTGAATGTCTTTAGGACCACAAATTAAAAAATTTCCCTATCATTTTCAATGTATACAGGAATGAAACTGGTCTTATGTGTCTACATATCCTAGGATTTTGAACATGGTATTATGGTCATAGTCATATGAAAAAAAAGTATAAACACCATACTTCATAAACATAGGTCAGAACTACATAGGGTACTTTAATCCCCAATTCATTTGAAAATTTTAACATCGAATACCCTTCCATATTTAGTAAATTCTTTCTAAAAACCAAGCTATGTTCTTAGGGAGATCCTGATCACTAAAAACATTAATTATCTTTTAGTGATATAATTTCAAAATTCTTAAGGGCTTTTTTACCAGACTATAATTTAATACGCCCCAATATTCTATTAAAAAATGACCCTTATAATGAGTCTATCATTCAATGGATTCCACTATTGACTTTGCAGTGCATGCCCTAGATTAATTTTCATGAAATATTCCAAATAATGGGGTTTTCAATCATTAGTAACACCGTTCTTTGGAAATATATCCTCTAATTCCATAAGACCTTTTCCCAAACCACTCTACGATTATGGGAAACCTCAAATCATAGCTTACAACATTCTCCTCACACACAATAATATGGTAGAACATTTGTAAGTTGATTACCAAGAATGAGGGAGTCATCAACGTTTTGGTAAAATATAATGACATTAAATTATAGCCCCACAATGTTCTTACTGTATGAATTTAAACTACATAGCATAATGTCCTTATAATATGACATTAAACTACATGGCATAATGTCCTTGCTACAAGACATTAAACGGCATAGGATAATGTACTTTTTTATATAACATTAAACTAAATGGTTAGTGTAATGTTTACATGACACTAAACTACATGATACATTAATATTTTTCAGAATGGGTCCTTCCTCTTACACCAGTAATCTCATTGAATTTACCCTCCTTCACACACCAAATTCATGTATGAGTTGTTTCTCATTCATGACTTATTCCCATAAAGATAATAACGTTTCTCTTAGACATATTTCCATGGAAAATTAGACACTTGTGTTCTGGAGAAATTTTAATATCGATATTTTTTCATCCATGGCCAATATTATATAAAAATTCTTAAGAAATCATTTTCCTGACTATGTTGTACACACCCCAGTTACCTTTCAGTATTTATCCCATATAACAGCTCTATCCTAATAAGGCTACCATTACATGGCTATGCGGTATGTGACCTTGTTGGATTTACATAAACCATCCCCCATAAGGGTTAGTCGTCTAGAGGTGACTTCTTCCTCAAGAGAGACCTCCTCTTTTCCAATATTTCACATCTTAGATTTGAAACCACTAAAATTATGGCTCAAGATTCCCCTTTAAAATATATTATGAATATAAAAATATTCCCACCCATCAAGGAAAGTTTGAGTTATCATCTCAAAATCGATGGAAAAGTTATTTTTCCTTTAACACTTGCTTTATTAGCCTGACATGATTGAAAATAAATAACCCATATAAAGAGAGACCAAACTCACCAAAATGAAATATCGTAAATGGAAATATGGAAAAAACAATAATTTTATTATATCTTATATTCTAGCTAGATTGTTATTTGATTCTGGTTCCTCTAATTATTTTATATTTACCCATATTTTGAATGATTTGAGCCTAGTGGTGGCATTTGTGATAAGTATAATGATGATAGACACACCATTGGGATTATGGTTTGGTGACATCTTCTTGTGCAAGGGGTGTCCTCTTAATGTTTGGGAGTATCATTTCAGTTGGGATATTTACATCCATGACATGTTAATTTTTGATCTAATTATGGGTAGGGAATAGTTAGTGGAATACCGATCCCACATAGATTGTCACCACACATGAGAGAGCTGTTTTTCTCTCCTACGAATAAAGAATATATTCATGGTGGTGAGTGGGATATTAAGGTGTTCCATATAGGTCTAGTTCACCAAAAACTAGGGGAGATAACAACCAAGTTTCTAGTTTGTTTCTTGATGATTAAGGAAATAA
This sequence comes from Viscum album, assembly GCA_963277665.1. Taxonomy (NCBI): domain Eukaryota; kingdom Viridiplantae; phylum Streptophyta; class Magnoliopsida; order Santalales; family Viscaceae; genus Viscum; species Viscum album. Next base: position 1,207,957,032 of record OY728140.1, read on the forward strand.
ATATGATGTATTTTCACCCTTATTGGATAGGTTTCATGATGTATTTCTTGATGAATTATCAGTTATTCAACATGAGAGAGATGTGGAGTTTACAATTGACAACAGGTTAGGAACTAAGATAGTTTTGGTTCCAATATAAACAAGAACTGATATAGCTTCATGAGCCCAATTATTAGATAAAATAATTTATTGTATATGGGGTTTGTCCATATGATTAAATTGGATTGTGGTTCACTAGTTTTTTTTCTAAGAACACTTACAGGACTCTGCAATTGTGTGTTTATTAACGGATGTTGATTCAGATCGTAGTGAGAAACCTGAATCAAATTTCATGTAATGATTGTCTATTTCACAAGTTGATAAGTGTTTGTGTCTTCACCAATATTGATTTTTATAAGGGAACTATTAATTTGGAGTATCATCACGTGACATAACAAGGACTGCTTTCAGATGAAGGTAGAACCCATATGAATTTTCCATGACTCCTTTGAGGTTGAAGAACACACCATCAATGTTTATAGCCTTCATGAACAGAAACTTTCATCTACTTATGGATTATATTTTGGTAGTTTTTTGGTTGGTAACTTGTTGAAGAAAATTCTCATGATGATAATTTCCATCATTTATACATTATCTAGTGTAAACCAAGGGAGTAGCAGATTGACATGAATCTATTCAAGTGTCTTTTTTAGATTCATCTGGTACACTTCTAAGTTTAAAGCATCTTAGAGGAAGCTGTTTCAGTGGTCCCAGAGATGTTTTAGTTATTTGTATACTTGGAGTATACCAGTAATGTTTTTTCTATCCATATATTTATAGAGTTATATGGATATTATCAATTTTTAATCTAAGAGGGTTTTCATTTTGAAGCATCGCTTTCTAGATTGAAAGATAAAGGAGTAATGTTTTAAGGGTCTGGATCATGAGAAAATTCAATCCAGGAGTCGAAGGAACATTTTATAATGGATCCAATCTTGATCCTAACCATGATAAGTGAAGAGTATATAGTGTTTGGTCATGATTTTGGGATTAAACATAATGCTGTGTTGATGCAGGGATATCAGGTTTTGGTTTATGGGTATCTGATGTTGAGGCCACACGAATAGAATTTCCCTACTCATTACCTTGACTTGGATGTTGTCATTCATTCTTTGATGTGTTTGTGGCATTATCAATTGGGTGGAAGGTTTACTGTGTATAATGATCATAACATCAAGAAGTATATCTTTTTTCAATTATATTTTATTATTTGGAAATAGATATGGGTTGTGTTTTTTCAGTTATTTGACATTGCTATAGCATATATACCCTGAAATGGAAATGATGTTTCCGATTATTTATGTAGTAAAACTCGTACTCAAGCTATTAATGAGTTTAGTACTGAGTGGGTGATGATTAATTTATTGGATGAGATGGATGTTGTGCTTCAGGAGATCCAGGAGCATATGACTCTAGTATTAGTTTAAGTGGATTCCATATTATTTATTTCAATCGTGGAAAGACAGTATGATGATCCAGAATTTTGGACCATGATAGAATAATTTCAAGGTGGGGAGTCACCTTCATGTTTTATATTAGATTAGGATGTGATTTTATATTATTGGAATCATATTTTTGTGCCTACGACTATTTTGGAGGAGTTTGTGTCTGAGTTTCATTCCACAAATTAGGAAGTGAATATAACTGAGACCAAAAAGTATCATGAACAATGATGACATTATTAGAGGTCAAGGGTGAAAAATAGATAATAGAGTTTATAAAATGATGTTACACTTATAAACATCTGACGTCTTAGATTCAATAACTTGGTTGCTTATTAAAGTTGTTTCATGTTCCGAAATGGAAGTGGGATATCATTACTATGGACTTTTTGACAGATATGCTAAAGAATAATTTGAATAATACTAATATTTTTGTGATTATGGAATGAATAATGAAGGTAGTTTATTTGTTACAAGTATGAGATACAATATTAGTGGATTAGTTGGGAGAATTATTTATTTTAGAGATATTCCATTAGTATAAGGTTCCATAGAGTATTATTTCATACCATGACTCATTCTTTACATAGAGAATCATAAAGGTATTAAAAAAGAAGCTTGGTATACATGTTTTATTCAGTACTACATTCCACCAACAGATAGATGGGTAGTCATAGTTTACTATACATGTGCTTGAGGATATGCTTTGCGTGTGTACCCTATACATTAGTGGGTCTTGGGGGATGCACCTAGATTTGGAGTGGTTCATATAAAAAAATTATTATCCAGTTAATATACAGATGGAATCATATATGGCTCTTTATTGTTGTCCATGTAGATCACCTATTTGCTGGATGATGGATGGCGAGTTGGATTTTTTGGGATGGAGTCTCATGGATGAGAATTCGTGTAAGTTTTTTTCTTGTTCGAAAGAATTTGGATATGGTTCTTAGTAGAAAAAATTCATGTGTTGATTGAAGTTGATAAGCCACAAAGTAAACATAAGGTGATCAGGAATTCTATTAGGTATCACCTAGGTTGGGATGCTGCAGGATATGGATATAAGGTGAATTGGCCCCACAGTTTGTTCAAAAATTTGAGGTTGTGGAGATAATAGGGTTGGTGGCATAGGGATTGGATCTTTTATAGAGTACAATGCTTTTCATAGCGTTATTCATGTGTCCCAACATTGGAGTTATCAGTCTGACCCTTCTCATGTGATTGATGTGTATTATGTTGAGGTTGAGAACATTGTGATCTTTGAGGAGCACCTGATTAGTGTGATACATCACAGTGAGAATGTGTTCTGGGGAATGATGGTGAAAATAATTATTTTATTTTGGAAACAATGCATTTTTAAGGAGTAAAACTAGGTGGGAGATGTGGATTTGAGGTCCTAGTGGCCCAACATTTTTTACTGGGAATCTTATAGCTGAATGAGAGTACAGTTTGAGGATGAGCTGTTATAATGTGGGGTTTTTATAAAATCTCATCCTTTTCTGGAGATGTCTCATGATCATTTATTGGTATTATATTTCATTGTTTTGATAATATATAGTTTTTGGTTTCATAATGGGTGACTTTGGGTGAAAATTTGAGAAATTTGTAAGGAGGAATTATAGTGCACTTTTGGAACAAGGTTTTTCCAAACTGTGCACCCACGCCTAAAAAATGTGAATCTACTCACAAACAGAGATTACGTGGTTCACGCATGATTTTTGAAACAATTTCCTCTATTAAGAGAACCCATAACCACCATCCCTTGAATAGGTAAATATATAAGGTTCAAGATTTTCAAAACCATGATCCCCTCTTTACAAACTATGTGGCGGTTTTTAATTAACCCAAAATTTTGTTTTAAAATTTCCAAACAATCCAAATTGACCACCTGTCAGCCCTTGATTGACAGCAAACATTATATGTAATTTTTTTGTGGCTCCCAGATGAATTACCAAGGTATATAATATCTATTCTTCATTATGGAAATACTAGATTGATGATATTATACACTCCTGGTAAGTGAATCTCATCCAAATTTTATTATATGTATCGCACATTCTTCTCCCATTCATTGAAATAACTTTTCCATGATTATTCTTATATCTGGGTCTTGGTTTGATGAATATTTATTTTACTGAGGATATAAGGGTTGGATCAAGATCATCATCATCATCATGATGAGGGTTATTCTACTCAAATTGTGGATTTCCAACCCGATTATCTCTATAGTTCGTTAAAAAAATTAAGGTTGTGGAGATAATCGAGATGAAAATCCACAATTTGAGTAGAATAACCATCATCATGCTGATGAAGTAGATCTTGATCCAACCCATGGATCCTGAATAAAATAAAGATTCATCCAACCAAGATATAGATATAAACCTAATCATGGCACTACAACATAAATAGGGTTTAGTGGTCGTTTTGTGTCGGCGGTTCACAAAACTGCCTCTAAATGTTTTCTGAAAAAGGTTTTGAGGTAGTTTTTAATAAACCGCTGCTAAACCCATATTTTGTTTTCTGATTCTCGACCCATACCTACCCTGACCCCCATTTCCCCCAACCCTCCCGACCCCTCACACTCCCTTCTTCCCGCACCCCCCCACCCCCCCTGGCGACCCTGTGACATCTTCAACGAACGTGCGACCTCCGTCTCTGGCAACCCCATGACCAACATCTACGGCGGAGCCTGCGACAGGTGACCTCAGCGAATCGCGACCCCCCTTCTCCTGGTGACCATTCTCACTGCGACCGCGACATCAAAGTGAGTTTTCCATTGTGATAACATTTTTCATATTTTTTATAAGATTTTGTTCAATATATGTTTATTATTTGATTAGAATGTTTGTTACTCCAAGTTTTAGCATGTTAATTTGAAGAAAATTGTTAATTTGATACCTAATTCTTGTTTAATTGAAATTTTTAATCCATGTGTTAATGGAATTGGATAATGAAAATGAATCTGGAAATACTTATTAATGATAATAATAAAGAGGTATGATAATGGAAATTTTCATCCTTAAAATTCAACTAAACATGATGTGTTTAATGAAATAATATTTAAATAATTAATAGGTTATGGTAGCTAATTCCATATGTTTCTCATAGTTTTAACCTATGATAAATGAATCAGTTAATCCGAAATAGAAATATAATTGCTTGTTTGAAGAAGACAACTATTTGGGGTCGAGCGAGCCTAATTTCATGTGATGTTCAGATACATTGTTTCTAGGGACTATATGCCCTATTGACTCTTTTTATTGTTCATTTACTTCTATATTTTCTTTTTAATTGAGTATTTTTATATGATTCTATTTTATATTGGTATGGATGAAGATTGAAGGTATATGGTTAATAAGGATTGGGTTTTTTGTTGCAGTTAGCACCTGATATGGTGGATGCATGGTGATATGCATGGTGTATCGAGATTGATGGAATAGGTTGGCCATCTGATTTCCCATTATTATGTTAAAATATAGGATTATTTCTTATGAAAAAAACTTATTTAAATTCAATTTGTGATTTCCCATTATTTATTGGAAATGGAACCTTTAGTGGTGTCCTTGGTAGAGACTCTTATATAAGGGTAGCATGGGAATTTTTTGAGTTGTCTTGGAATATAACCACATGCATTCTCCATGGACCTCATTTTTAATGATGGATTAGTTGATTGGATTTTGAGCCTAGTGAATATTTTAATCATAACATGGTGTCAGGTTGGATGCATTCTCATTTTAAGTTGATATCCTTTGGTAGGTAGTGCCCTTAGAACATTAATACCTTTCTATTACAAGGATTTTTCTGATGATCGGTTCTATTCAGGTGTCGTTGCCCCTCATATGACTCTTTAGTTCTAATGAAACCCTTTTTTGGGTGGTTATTGAGTTTTTTGCCATTTTTATTTTCATGAGTATCGAGAAATGCTCAGTTTCAATAGGATAGTCTTACCTCAAGCATAGTCATATGCTTTTTAGGTCACATGACCCTTTATTTTCGTCAGTTTTTTACAACATTGTATTATTTCATTCATGTTGATGGTCGTATGAGTCAATATAATGTTGGTTTAAATCTATTTTATGTACCTTCTAATTATTTAACGCATATGGTGGAAAAACTATGTATAGTAATAGGGATGTGCCAATTTCTTATGGAACCTATGGTAACATGATTACATCTATGTTTTTCCTGTCTAGTTCTAAATTTTGTAATGAATGTATAGGGTTTGGTTAAATCATTAAACCATGGGTTGTTTCTAAAGGTATCGGGTCATCTATGGAGTTGAGTAACCTATTAATTAAATAACCAACTATGTCTCAAAGCATTGGAGGACCTCAAAAATAATAAGGTGTTTTGGCATGATGGTCGGTATGGTTTTGGCCCTCTTTATGATTGTTATGACATAATGAGTGTGCTTGAGGGGAGAATGAAACGTATGTTTGATGTGAATATGATATAGATAACTTATTAGTGGCTCATATATCTCTAATTTTTATAACTATGACACTCCAAAGGTAGAGAGAACCTTTTCATTTTTGATAAACATGTGTCCTTCCCAGTAGAAGGAACACAACCTTAGATGTCAATAGAAAAATGGAATTTTTTTCTAGAATTTATTTTGAGCTCTCATGTATTAAATCTCTTCAGTTATTTCTTTGAAATATTACATTGATATGGTTGGTTGTGTATGAAACCATTGAGAAACATCATTCCTCTTGGAGGACATCTACGGTCAACCCAAAAAAATCACATAATGTCTCTGTTTTAAAATGAATTATGATCGGATTCAATCACACTTCAATGGGGTGTTGTTTGAGGAAACATAAATGTGTGATCGATGGTATTATGATCAGTTTGTAACCTGATATTTATATTTCCTCTCAATGAGGTGTTGACGTTGTCTCCTATGGACCAGACATGTTCGGCTGGTCTGAAGTGGTAAATGTGATCAATGAATCATCTTTATTATATTATGAATACTTTATGATCAATGGGTCATCTTTATTATATTATGTTTCTGTAATCATACACTATCGTATATTTTGTGTAGGCACATTGTGATATACAAGGATAAAAGATGGATCACATTACCGAGGAACACACCTCAGTATGTTAAGGGATTGAATGAGTTTTTAGATTTTTCAATTTCTATTAGATCTGTTGACGGGAGAATAAAATGTCCATGTCCTAAATGTAAATTCAGAACATGGTTGAAGATAGATGAAGTTTATGAACATTCAATACTGAATCAATTCCCTATTCAATATTTGTGTTGGATTTGGCATGGAGAATCGAACGTTACAGAAAGATTGAGCATTGATGTTAATATACAGAATGATGTCCCAAGTTCGTCGACAATGGAAAATGAAATGAAAAACCTCATAAATGATGCATTCGGAAATGCAAGACACCACTATCAGCATCAAAACATATCAGAACAACCAGAAGAGGGTTCTATAAATTGAAACTTGACAAGTGTTGTTTTTGAGACTGTAACATAGGCAGATCAAGATTGTAACATATCATTGGATCCTCCTCTTGATTCTGTGGAGCCAAATGTAAGAGAAAACTTCACCGAGGAAAATGTGTTTCATTATTTAGTTGACAATTGAAATCAAGAGTTGTATAGTGGGTTTTTGAAATATTCAAATCTTTTATTTCTGCTGAAGTTGTACCATATCAAATGTTTATGTGGAATTACAAATAAGGCAATGTCCATGATATTGGAATTGATTCGTGAGGCATTTCCTAAAGAAAAAATCCCATAATATTTTTATGATATGAAAAATGCTATTAACAAGATTGGTCTGAAATATACAAAAATACATGTGTGTCCCAATGATTGTATGCTTTATTGGGGAGAGGATTCAAGTAGAAAAAATTTCAAGAAATGTTCTTCTTCTATATGGCAGGAAAAAGGTGATGTTGGAAGTCTTAATGAACATAATTTCATGGAGAAAAAGAAAATTTACACACCTTCAAAAGTTTTGCGTTACTTTCCTTTGAATCCTCGATTGAAAAGATTATTCATGTCATCGAAAACCGCTGAATACATGAAGTGTCATTCTGTAGATAATAACAATGATGGGTTAATGATACATCCATGAGATTCCCAATCATGGATGAAATTTGATTACTTACATCTAGACTTTTGAGAAAATACATGGAATGTTTGATTGGGATTGGCTGCCAATGGATTTAACCCATTTGGGACTTTGAGTACTAGTTATAGCATTTGGCCAATTGTTTTGATCCCTTATAATCTGCCTCTGTGGATGTGTATGAAATAAACATCTGTTATCCTTTCGATGATTATTCCAACAAAACAAATGCCTGGAAATGATATTGATGTATACTTGCAACCTTTGATTGATAAATTGCAGGAGTTATAGAGCAACGGTGTTGAGACATTTGATGCTTCTTCTGAAACAATTTTCAAAATGCATGCTGGTTTAGTGCGGACCATTAGTGACTTCCCTGGGATTGGGAATTTATCTGGTTGGAACACTTACATGGGTTTGGCTTGTCCCGTTTGTAACTTTGATTTTGAGCCGAAATGGCTACCTCACAGCAGAAAATGGTGCTTCTTGTGTGATCAAAGATTTCTCGATGCATCTCATAGATTTCGGCTGATCAGATCAATATTTAATGGTTCCATTGATTGTAGACCACCTCCAAAGTTGGTAACTAGTTCTGAAATATTGAAACATCTTGAAAATGTTGAAATATAATTTTGAAAGGTTCATCATTTGAATGATAGAGGAAAACGGGTCTGAAGTGCATTATCAAGTGAAATCGGAACGCAATAATGGAAGAAAAAAATTATATTCTTCAAACTTTCATATTGGGATTTTAATTTTTTGCTGTGTAATCTTGATGTTGAGAAGAATGTATGTGATAATTTGATTTTTACATTGCTTAATGAGCATGTAAAATTGAAGGATCATCTCAATGCTCATAAAGACTTACAAGGAATGAACATAAAACGCGATCTCTGGCCAGATGAGAATGAAAAGTATCCTCTGTCAATTTTTGCTATGAAAAATAGGGACAAAGATACATTCCATCGAATTTAAATGAATGTTAATGTATCTTATGGGTATTCAAGTAACATCTCGATGTGTGTTGACTTGAAGAATCGTATGTTACATGGATTGAAAAGTCATGATTCACATATTTTGTTACAACAGTTACTACCATTGGCATTGTATACATTATTACATGAAAAAATTACTGCTGTTGTACTCCAATTCTACACATTTTTCAGACAACTATGTAAGAAATCTCTATATCCATTTCAGCTTCACAACCTCCATGAGAGGTTTGTATTGACCCTTTGTGCAATGGAGATGATCTTTCCTCTGTCATTTTTTACTGTAATGATCCATTTAACTGTGCATTTAGTTGAGGAAGCTAAATTAGGAGGTCATGTTCATTATCGATGGATGTATCCAATTGAGAGGTACTTTATTTATATGTTTTTCAGTTAAGTAAACAATTTTTTGTACTTAATTAAATGCATAATTATGTTTATTTTATTTCACAGATATCTTTGGCATTTGAAATCATACGTGAGATATAAGGCTCAACTAGAAGGCTCTATTGCTAAAAGCTATTTGGATGAGGATGGTCTTACCTTTTGTTCTCGATACATGGATGATATTGAGACAAGATTTAATTGAGTTGGGCGTGTTGAAGACACATCGACTCAATAAAAAATACATCAGAAATCAAGAATATTTCATGCTATTGGCCGATCAGTTGGGGGCCTCAAATGTGACACTGACTGAATTGTAATTATTACAGGCACATAGATATGTGATGTTGAATAGTGAAATTTCAGATCCATTTATTGAAGATTTTAGGATATAAACAAAGAGACGAATGAGAGGCCGAACACAAAATGAGAAAGATATAACGAAAGATGTTAATAAAGAGCTTGTAGAATGATTTGTACGATGTGTAAGTTCATAAATATTGAAATAAGTACAAATATTAATTTGAAACATACATATTGTAAATCTAATAAAGTATATGTAACGTCCCCAGCCCAGAAGCCACTAAACAGGTGCTCCGAGCCGGGTGGTTACATGACCTTAAGCCTACCTCCCCATACGCCAAAGGCTTCCGACTAGCAGTGGGGGTCTATGTAGTCAAGTGGGGAGACTATACCCCCTTTTTATCAGAGTGAGACACAACAGAATCAATCAAAATAGAGGAAGTAATAACCAATAACAAGGAGACAAGTACAACAACCATTTCCAAAAATAAATATTCCATGTCATACTACAGTGCAAGAGTGAACAAAAGCCCAAAAATAAAGTCAACGGCCAAAATCCCAAAATGGTCCCGACTCCAAGTCCAGATCATCCACCAAGTGCTACCCAAGTCCACTCAGCTAACTAGAAAGGACCATTTCCCATGTCCTAACCTGCAAACATGATGTTTTCTCGGGTACCCAATTGCAGCCCAAGCAGGGTGTGTGTACAACTCAGTAGGCCACCACCAATGGTGTCTACAAAATATCCAGTACAAATAGGTTGTTCATGAAAAAAGGAAATGAATGATAATTTCCAAGTAATTAATTAAGGTTCCATTAACCATTTTAGAGCCAAAACCATTTCCATTCCATTACTATTCATTTATTACCATTGAACATCACTTACCATTTCATCACATTTTCATGGGCTAATCACATACATTATGTTACATGGGTCTAAGGACAATAATCACATGCAAGAGGGTGAATGCATCGTTGTCCAATCTCACTAGGACCAACCCCCTCATAGCAACCATATCCTCACCTCGAAGCCTTAGTCCATATGGATGCAAATGATAGGGAAACAGAGCTTCAGTCCTATCCCTACCCCGTGCATTTAGGGTGGAGATCAGATCATCAGTCTTCACTCGACCCGTGGGCATAGAGCCTTAGTCACACCCCACTCTACCATGACATGTGCACATTCTTATATATATATATATATACAAGTAACCATCTACCTTCCATACCATTTCCCCTTGGACAAACAATTCACAACCCTCGGGAAATTCACATCATGCCTTAACCCATTAACACATTACCATTTCACATCATTTAGCCATTCACCCATTTCCCATGTGTTATGCCTATCTCACTAAGCATTCAACACTAGGCCCATAATTCATCCCATTATGGTCTTTATTCAGTTTACACATTAACCCATTTAACCCATTCATCATTCCCATGAATCAACCAGTCAACCCATTCCAATTAACCCTTAGGTTATTGCCAAGTCTAGGTGAATCACCTAACTTCTATTCCAAGTTCAACCAATCGCGCCAAAATATTCATCAAGGGCTCTACAATTCATTACAATAAGGTCACTTGTTTAATATGAATCCCTTAATCTGGGAAATTTCGGCACGTCCCATTGATGGCCCCAAGTAGGTCAAGTCTATCCCAACACATCCCATGGGGATTGTGAGGGTTCCCATCTTCCATTTTAAACAACATTATTACCAAAAATTCCAAGGTTATCCCAGACATAACCAAAGGTAAGAAAGAACACAACTAAACATGCATAAAACCCTAAATAACCATGGTATATAACTTGTAGACCACCTACCTCGAAACAGTGGTTGAATGCACTCTCAATCGAGTCCTTAGTCCTCAATTCGACCAACCATTGGAGATTTAACCTAAAACTCACACAAAAGATAGGGTTTTAGAGCTTCAGAACAAGAGAGGGAGAAGATACAAACCCTAAACCAAAAATACAATCAAGGATGAGGTTAGCCTTACCCAAAGCTTCGATCTGCAACCAACATCACCAAAAATTCCTTAGAAATGGGGGAGATCGTTCTCATGGAGCTCTTGGGCGAATTGGTTCGTCCATAGGGTGAAGATGGTGGAATGGGAGGAAAATCCCCAATGGGGATTGAAAGCCTGGAGTGGCAATTTTGTAAATTTTTTCAACTTTATGTGGCCGCACGGTTTGACAAATCATGTGAAAACCGTGTGCATGCCATTGCCCAGAGGAGGAGGAGTCACACAGTATAGCCGCACGATTTTGCAAACCGTGTGCAAACCATGCGCTCGCTTCTATCCAGAGGAGGGAGGGTTTCACGGTTTCGCCTTGGTAGGCCGCACGGTTTGGCTGACCGTGCGCAGGCCGTGCCCCTTGGTTTGCTTTGACCAGACTTCCGTTCTTTCATGCCCCAAGCCCCTAGAACACCCCCACGACCTCTCAAACTTTCAAGAATCCTTTTAATGTCCCAAAGGAAATGGTTTAACCCATAACAAAACAAAAACATACCTTTCCAAATTCGAGATGATACAGTATATTTCTTTTCTCAGATCATGAATACTGATACTCAAGAAGAGGTGTTAAAAGATTTTACGTTTCTTACAAGAGCTCCTCTAAAACTAGTTAAAATGTTTGACGCTTATAATGAGAATGGATTTAGATTTTGTACAGTCGATCGAGAAGTGGGTTTGAAAACACAGAATAGTTGTATATTTACATTTTTGAAGTGGAATACTACAGAAATCTGCATGATATTGTTGAATTAAACCACCACAGACATTTTTCTGTTGTTTTATTCAAATTCAAATGGGTCTATATTATCAAAGGTGTTAAAAGAGATTCCTTGCAATTTAATTCTGTGAACTTCTCTCACTTGATGGATGTTGGTGATCATGAACTGCATGATCCATATATCTTATCATTGCAAGAAAAAATGGTATATTATGTGAATGATTTTGTTGATTAAGGGTGGAGTGTAGTTAATCATTTAATAAAAATAGATTTGTATGATATGGGTGATGAAGTGGATAATTTGACCTCTGAAATTGAATTTAATCAACAATAGGAAGCAAAATTATTTGTCCATCATAATATTGAAAATATTATTCTAGCAAGGATAAATGAAGTGGATGAAGAAATGGAGAAGGAAACCAACATGATTGAAGGGAAAATGCTTTTATGCACAATTAATTATTTATTCAGCAACCACTTGTTTCATTTCTGTAGTAAATCATTATCATTGTTATATATATTTTGTCTTTTAGTAATGGGCATCTATTATCATTTTTAATTATTTTTTCTACATAATTTTTTTGAAATATATATTCTGAACTTAATTTTATTTGATTTAGTGATAGGAATTCCAAGGAAGCAGTAGTATACAGTTTCATCTAGTTCTACAATAGATGACGATCCATTTGGATCCCTCCTCACGACATCTGAGGCACCAGCTGCCTACAATCCTGCACCATCTCCCCCTGCACCATCTCTCACACCATCTTTGGATGTCCCATTAGAGGGTGAGTCGTTGACTCCCCCTTCAGGAGCCTCAGCAGTGGGGTAGCGATGTCACGACCCGTCCTCGGGGCCCGTGCCGTGACTACCCCAAGCCCGCCTTCCATAGGCCAGGGGCTGGCGACTAGCACCAAAGGCGTAAAATTCCAATAACTGGGAAGGCATTGCCTTTATAAAGAAAACAAGCACCACAGAGTACAAGCAGAAGTAAAACACTAAGTACAAAAAGAAGAGCTGAAAAGTAAAAAGGGGCCGGAAATACAAGCCCAACTGTAAAGTACAACTCGAAAGGGAAAACAGCGACTGAAAAGTAAAGCTGCTACGCTGAGATGTCCACTGGAAATCCCACCTGAAGGGTGGGTACAGATAGCTCCTCTGCTCCTCGGGTCCCGCCATCCGCTCCGAGTATGTCCCGCCCAGTGTCCACCTCCGGGTACCGCCTCGTCGTATAGTCCACCTCCAGGTACCGTCCAGTCCTTGAATCTTCGGCTTCTGTCAGCACTGTCCGTCGTCTGCAACCAACACAACGAGGTGCGGGCATAGCCCGTGCAGGGGTGAGTATAACGATACTCAGTAGGGACCCCGAGACCCTCAAGGTCTCACTAAAACCAACAAGGATAAACATAAGAAGATCTCAACAGATAAACCCTACTTAGGTATATGCCCATACATATACCTAAGTTAACAAGTAACCCATCTCAATCATGAGGAAACACAAGGATTGTGAAATCGACGGATAACCACTACCCGGGTATATGCCCATACATATACCAAAGTTAGCAAATGACCCATCTCAATCATGAAGTAAACACAAGGTCAAAAGTCTCAGCTCAAACCAGGATTTTCATTAACGAAACCGTAACTGCTGAAGAGCTCCGTCTCTAGAGTGTACAGTGGTCCTATCACGACTCCGAGGCTACCGCTCACTAACCTAGGACTGTTGAAGTACTCCTCCTGTCGAGTACTGCGGGTTTGCGGCCAACTACCTGGCGCTCCGTCCGCTGAGGGTCTGTCGCCAAATACTGGGCGCTACCCAGATAGCCTACTGAGGTACTCCTCCTGTCGAGTACCGCGGGTCTGCTGCCAACTACCAGGCGCTCCGTCCGCCGTGGGTCTGCCGCCAAGTACCGGGCGCTCCGTCCACTGGGCTAGTCGACTCACTCCAAGTCGAGTCGGTCAAGCAGTCGTCAGGTCTCAGCCGGCTACACGGTCTCCGTACTCTGTACGCTCGTCTCCGGGAGGGTCCGCTCCACGAGCTACTGGTCGATACTCCAAGTATCTCAAAGTCCCACAAGGAAGTGTCTCAAAGGTCCGTCTCGTCACAGGGGTCTCAACGCAACAGACGGCGCGTCGATCGGACGCCCGGTCTGTGAGTTATTAGCCTTTTCGTCCCAGGGGCCCGGTTGGTTTCGAGAGCGAAACCAATCCCGGCCGTATCTCAACTGTACCCCGAACTCCCATAGGGTATACTCAAAGGGACCGTTACTCAACGTAACCACCAACGCCGCTGACGGCTCGTCAAGCGGACGTCCTGTCTGTAAGATATCAGATTTTCCGTTCCAGGGGCCCGGTTGGGTTTCGGGTACAAACCAACCCGGCCATACTCCGACTGCATCCAAAACTCGGGCGGAGTATGTCAAAAGTTCCGTCTCAACAAGAGGAAGTCAACGAAACAGACGGCGCGTCAATCGGACGCCCGGTCTGTGAGTTATTGGCTTTTTCGTCTCCGGGGCCCGGTTGGTTTTTAAGTCAAAACCAACCCGACCGTACTCCACCTGCGTCCAAACCTCGGGCGGAGTATGCCAAAAGATCCATCTCATTAAGAGAAACGCAACGCGACTGACGGCGCGTCAATCGGACGTTCGTGGCTCAAGATATGGGCGTTTCCGCTCCGAAGGCCCGGTTGGTTTCGTGAACGAACCAACCCGGCCGAACTCAAAGTAACCCGAAACCTTGAGTGCGATATACCGAAACGACCGTCTCGATCCAAGGATCGTGTTGCCACAGACGATTCGTCGTTCGGAGGTCCGAGGCTCAAGGTATGAGCCAAAAACCAAAACAGGTTCGAAACGGGGGGGTCCGGGTCCGGGCCGACCCGGCCCGACCCCCCCCCCCCCTGGGGCGGCGCGGCGGCGGCGCGGCGGCGCGGCGGCGCGGCGGCGGCGGCGGCGGCGGGCCGCGGTGGCGGCGGCGGCGGGCCGCGCAGGCGGCGGCGGCGGACCGCGATGGCGGCAGCGGGCCGCGGCAAACGCGGGGGGCTAAGCCCCCGCCCTTCTTCAAGTGGCGCGGCCTACGTGCCGCGCCGGTTTTATCAAAACCGCCCCCCCCCCCCTCACGTGGGGGGGCCTGTTGGCGCCGAACCAAGGGGGCTGGATGCCCCCTTCCCTCAAGAACCGCCCCCTCTCTTAAAGAGGGGGTTTTATTAACACGGCCGGGGAATTTATTTCCCCGGTTTTAAAGACTTCTGGCCGGCCAGCTGGCCGGCCGGTTTTCTCCAACGGGACCAGAAAAATCCGGTCCCCTCTTCGGCTTCCGACGCCGGCGGCCCGGCCGCCGGTCTTATCTTCCGCCGCGGCCCGGAACCGGCCGCGGTCTCTTCGTCCCGCCGCGGCCCGGAACCGGCCGCGGCGTTCATCGTCCGGCGCGGTGCGACGGCACCTCGCCCCATTGCCGTGCTTTGATAATCATCCAACGCGGCGCGACGGCGTCGCGTTTCTGTTGTTTCTACCATGGTGCGTGCGACGGCATCGCGAAGATATTTGCACGTTCATCCGCGTGGTGCGACGGCACCACGCCACTTGCTTCCTCCCGCAAGATAAAATCAACATAAACGTTGGAGGGGGGTTCGGCCGTGTTCATACGGTCCGGCCCCCCTCACGTTAAATAAAAACTCAACATGAACATTTCAAGCCTCATGTTAGACATGCCAGATCCATGTTCAAGAAATGGAATAATTTAAGAATGAAACAACAATCCCCTACCTCGGGTATAAGTTCGAGGATTTGACTATGTCCGCGGAAGTCGACGTCGCGGAGATCGGGCGTCGCGGTAGTCGTTCGTCAATTCCGTTGACGAAGAGACGCGTCCGAAGAGGCACGTCGTTGGCGAATCCTTGTACGCCGACGAAGGTTGCCCGAGGAAGGTGCGGTGTTCTCTCTCGTTGACACCGAAGACGAAGAAGAGCGGTGCGGCGTTCTTCGTCGGAAAAAGGGCGTTCCTCGTCAAGTCTTGAGGAAAGTCAAATTATAAAGAGAACAACGAACTCAAGAATCTCTACATCGATAGTCGCACGGTGACGGAGTCGTGGAATATCGGTGTCGATTCCTTTGACGTCGGAGGAAGAGTCGTTATCGAAGGCATTCGTCGCGGAAAACCGTCGCGGAAGAGATGACGCGGAAGAAGTACGTCGCGTCGCGGACACGGCGTCGCGGATGGATCGTGTTCTTCGACGGAGAAGTTCTTCGTTGAAGAACGACGTTCTTCGCGTTCTTCGTTGAGTTGAAGAAGAAGAAGAAAAGCTTCCAAAGCTCTCAAGAAATCCTCCCAAGGGTAAAAGAAACTCCTAGAATAATATAAGCTTTAACTTATATTATTTCATAACTTAACCACAAGAATTTCAAAGGTTTGAAATTCAAAATGGATAACTCCAAAATTAACTCACTTATTTAATATACATGAATTGTATAATTAAATATAAGTTAACTTGTCAAGCCATTAAGAGGGAGAGTGGGGAGTTGAAAAGGTGGGGGTTCGTGTGGGCCCCACCACACTTAATCCTCCCAAGGGAGGTTAAGTGGGTGTGGGTCCCACTTCCAACCTCCTTTGGTAGGTTTTTAATAAGTTAAAATAAAATTTGTCTTAAACAAATTTTATTTAACTCAACTGAAAAACCCCAAAGCTAACTTTCAACTCGCAACAAACGCAACTCCCGAAAAGGTCTCTTTAAGCGAATATCGGCGCTGCGAGTTCATCGGTGCCCTCGGATTTCAATTTCGAGCACCAGATCAAAAGTTAGGAATTTCCGCTCGTTCGTTCACTGAACGTACCCGAGCCAAACTTCGGAAATTAATTCCGGGCACTCCGGGCCTCGGAATCAGGTGCCGTCTGAAACCGCGCTCTTGTAAAATTCTAAAGAAAATTAAGAAAAAATTTCCCTTGAATTTTACGGGTCTTTACATTACTCCCACCTCAGGGCTTTACGTCCCTGTAAAGCTACATCAAAAACTAGGGAAACAAAAGAGGGTACTGAGCACGCATCTGAGCCTCCCGCTCCCATGTGCTCTCCTGGAGATTCCCGTGCCGCCATCTGTTGCGCACAAGAGGAATCGATCGCCCATGTAGGACCCGCTCCTGTCGATCCTCTATCTCCACCGGGACCTCCGTAAAAGTCGCCCCATTGTCAACGATGTGCGTCGGGTCGTGCACGTATCTCCTCAGCTGAGACACGTGGAAGACGTCGTGCACCCGGTGCAACTGAGGTGGTAGAGCCAGGCGATAACCCACCTCGCCAACCCTGCTGAGGACTTGGAAGGGTCCGATGAAGCGCGGAGATAACTTGTCGCCTCGGCCAAATCTCTGAATACCACGTTGAGGTGAGACCCGCAAGAAGACGTGGTCACCATCCTCGAACTCTAGTGGCCTCCGCCTCCTGTCAGCGTATGACTTCTGCCGGCTCTGTGTTGTCCTCATCCGCTCCTGGATGACATGTACCTCCTCTGACGTGGCCCGGACCATCTCTGGTCCCACAAGAGCTGCGAGATTTCTTCTTTTCCGATAAGAGAAACCTGGTCTCATCCCCTGGATGAACCACATTCTTTGCCTAAAACAGTCAATCCTAACATGGATGATACTAATCCATACCAAGGATGACGTCGTAAGGCCTCGACGCTACTACTAAGAGATCCAACCGTTACTCTCGCCTCCAAGGGTTGAGTCACACTGTCGGCATCAGTGTGTGGTAACTGGTCTCCTCCAGTAGATGTCTCACAAGTGAGGGTCAAGTCAACAGTCAACTGGAACCTCTTAGTAACATCACAAAAGAGGACAGGAATGAAAACATCACAAAGGATGCGTCTTTTATTATTGCAGCTCATAATACAAGACGCTACACAAAAGCAGCAAGGAACCAGAAGTACAAGGATGTATCCACTAGTTCTGCTCCTGTCCACCTGCTCCCAGAGCTCCATGATCGTAAGCTTCAGCTGCCTGAAGCTGTGCTCTCGCATGTCCACCTACTCCCTGTGGTCGGGGTGGACCTCCTGGTGGTGGTGGTGGCAGTGCCTCAAAGCGTCGTCCACCACCTGCTGCTCGGCCAGCTCCTCTGCCTCGTCCGCCTCCTCCCTGCGGACCGCCACGGTCGAACCTCTGCCTCTGCCTAGGTGGTCCCTCAACCGTCTGCTGCTCCTCTGCATGGCGGGTCGGGCAGTCACGAGCCATGTGGCCTTGCCCGCCGCATGCAAAGCACTGTCTTCCACTCAAAATACTGACTCCGCGCTGTGTGCCCTGCACTGCTAAGCCAGTGCCCTGAGGTCGTCTTCCTGAAGGTCTGGTCTGTCTGGACCCCTGAGTCATCTGTCGGCTACCTGCTACCGAAGACTCCGCTACGTGCCGCCCTGCGGTGGGTCGCTGCGCTGGTGAAGACTTAGCAAGGAAGCTCTCAATCAGAAGAGCCCGCTCCAGTACTCCTGTCTGAGTCGGTAAGCTGAGGGAGATCAGCGATGCCCTGATCTCGTGTCTCAAACCCTGCTCGAAGGTCCGGGCCCGGAAGAATGGGTCCCGTACCATGTCGGTCGAGTAGCGCGAGAGATCGGTAAATCTCGCCGAGTACTGAGCGACCGTCATGCTGCCCTGCCGCAGCTGTAGAAGCTCCTGGATGCGCACCGCTCGGAGGGTGGCTGGGACGAACTCTGAGCGGAAGAGGCTCTCAAAGTCCGTCCAAAGTAGAGATGCCTCATCGTGCACCTGGAGCATCAAGCTCCACCATCGTCCTGCTGCTGCGTGTAGTAGGCTCGCAGCGAGGATCACCATGAGGTCTGCTGGTGTCCTCACTAGCCTAAACACTCGTACCACTGCCTCCAGCCAGTCCTCTGCAGCCTGGGGATCCGTCTCCCCGCGAAACCTGGGCGGTCGCTGGCGCTGAAACTCATGCAGTGCGCTGAGGCGACGTGCATCGTCAGCGGCTGCTGCTGGAAGCATCGGGGGCTCGGCGGGTAGAGCTACCGCCGGTGCCACTGCTGACAAAGGGCCCTGCACCGAGGCCTCGTCGCTCGGTGGGCTGTCGTCACGTTCGATTCTCGGAACCCTAACGGGCTGCCGTCGTGGGGCCATCCTGAAAGAAACAACGTAACACGATCAAATGATTATACCTGGTGAGCTGACCTGGTTTTAGCTGTTTTAAGGGGAAAAACCTTTGAAAACACACACGCAATCAGTGTTTTCGTGCACAAAGTCGGAAATCAGTTGTCAGGGTCCTGGTGTATGGATATGTCGGCCGCCCGCACCAACACTGGACTCCCTGAACTGAAAACCACACTCGGTACCCTTAACACTATTGCTTCACAGAAAGAAAGATCAGAGTCTGCGGTAGAACCGACCACCTCTGATACCAATTTGTCACGACCCGTCCTCGGGGCCCGTGCCGTGACTACCCCAAGCCCGCCTTCCATAGGCCAGGGGCTGGCGACTAGCACCAAAGGCGTAAAATTCCAATAACTGGGAAGGCATTGCCTTTATAAAGAAAACAAGCACCACAGAGTAAAAGCGGAAGTAAAACACTAAGTACAAAAAGAAGAGCTGAAAAGTAAAAAGGGGCCGGAAATACAAGCCCAACTGTAAAGTACAACTCGAAAGGGAAAACAGCGACTGAAAAGTAAAGCTGCTACGCTGAGATGTCCACTGGAAATCCCACCTGAAGGGTGGGTACAAATAGCTCCTCTGCTCCTCGGGTCCCGCCATCCGCTCCGAGTATGTCCCGCCCAGTGTCCACCTCCGGGTACCGCCTCGTCGTATAGTCCACCTCCAGGTACCGTCCAGTCCTTGAATCTTCGGCTTCTGTCAGCACTGTCCGTCATCTGCAACCAACACAACGAGGTGCGGGCATAGCCCGTGCAGGGGTGAGTATAACGATACTCAGTAGGGACCCCGAGACCCTCAAGGTCTCACTAAAACCAACAAGGATAAACACAAGAAGATCTCAACAGATAAACCCTACTTAGGTATATGCCCATACATATACCTAAGTTAACAAGTAAACCATCTCAATCATGAGGAAACACAAGGATTGTGAAATTGACGGATAACCACTACCCGAGTATATACCCATACATATACCAAAGTTAGCAAATGACCCATCTCAATCATGAAGTAAACACAAGGTCAAAAGTCTCAGCTCAAACCAGGATTTTCATTAACGAAACCGTAACTGCTGAAGAGCTCCGTCTCTAGAGTGTACAGTGGTCCTGTCACGACTCCGAGGCTGCCGCTCACTAACCTAGGACTGCTGAAGTACTCCTCCTGTCGAGTACTGAGGGTTTGCGGCCAACTACCTGGCGCTCCGTCCGCTGAGGGTCTGTCGCCAAATACCGGGCGCTACCCAGATAGCCTACTGAGGTACTCCTCCTGTCGAGTACCGCGGGTCTGCTGCCAACTACCAGGCGCTCCGTCCGCCGTGGGTCTGCCGCCAAGTACTGGGCGCTCCGTCCACTGGGCTAGTCGACTCACTCCAAGTCGAGTCGGTCAAGCAGTCGTCAGGTCTCAGCCGGCTACACGGTCTCTGTACTCTGCACGCTCGTCTCCGGGAGGGTCCGCTCCACGAGCTACTGGTCGATACTCCAAGTATCTCAATGTCCCACAAGGAAGTGTCTCAAAGGTCCGTCTCGTCACAGGGGTCTCAACGCAACAGACGGCGCGTCGATCGGACGCCCGGTCTGTGAGTTATTAGCCTTTTCGTCCCAGGGGCCCGGTTGGTTTCGAGAGCGAAACCAATCCCGGTCGTATCTCAACTGTACCCCGAACTCCCATAGGGTATACTCAAAGGGACCGTTACTCAACGTAACCACCAACGCCGCTGACGGCTCGTCAAGCGGACGTCCTGTCTGTAAGATATCAGCTTTTCCGTTCCAGGGGCCCGGTTGGGTTTCGGGTACAAACCAACCCGGCCATACTCCGACTGCATCCAAAACTTGGGCGGAGTATGTCAAAAGTTCCGTCTCAACAAGAGGAAGTCAACGAAACAGACGGCGCGTCAATCGGACGCCCGGTCTGTGAGTTATTGGCTTTTTCGTCTCCGGGGCCCGGTTGGTTTTTAAGTCAAAACCAACCCGACCGTACTCCACCTGCGTCCAAAACTCGGGCGGAGTATGCCAAAAGATCCATCTCATTAAGAGAAACGCAACGCGACTGACGGCGCGTCAATCGGACGTTCGTGGCTCAAGATATGAGCGTTTCCGCTCCGAAGGCCCGGTTGGTTTCGTGAACGAACCAACCCGGCCGAACTCAAAGTAACCCGAAACCTTGAGTGCGATATACCGAAACGACCGTCTCGATCCAAGGATCGTGTTGCCGCAGACTGTTCGTCGTTCGGAGGTCCGAGGCTCAAGGTATGAGCCAAAAACCAAAATAGGTTCGAAACGGGGGGGTCCGGGTCCGGGCCGACCCCCCCCCCCCCCCCCGGGGCGGCGCGGCGGCGGCGCGGCGGCCGGTGGCGGCGGCGGCAGCGGCGCGGCGGGGCGGCGGCGGCGGCGGCGGCGGGCCGCGGTGGCGGCGGCGGCGGGCCGCGGTGGCGGCGGCGGCGGACCGCGAAGGCGGCAGCGGGCCGCGGCAAACGCGGGGGGCAAAGCCCCCGCCCTTCTTCAAGTGGCGCGGCCTACGTGCCGCGCCGGTTTTATCAAACCCCCCCCCCCCCTCACGTGGGGGGGCCTGTTGGCGCCGAACCAAGGGGGTTGGATGCCCCCTTCCCTCAAGAACCGCCCCCTCTCTTAAAGAGGGGGTTTTATTAACACGGCCGGGGAATTTATTTCCCCGGTTTTAAAGACTTCCGGCCGGCCAGCTGGCCGGCCAGTTTTCTCCAACGGGACCGGAAAAATCCGGTCCCCTCTTCGGCTTCATACGCCGGCGGCCCGGCCGCCGGTCTTATCTTCCGCCGCGGCCCGGAACCGGCCGCGGTCTCTTCATCCCGCCGCGGCCCGGAACCGGCCGCGTCGTTCATCGTCCGGCGCGGTGCGACGGCACCGCGCCCCTTTGCCGTGCTTTGATAATCATCCAACGCGGCGCGACGGCGTCGCGTTTCTGTTGTTTCTACCATGGTGCGTGCGACGGCATCGCGAAGATATTTGCACGTTCATCCGCGTGGTGCGACGGCACCACGCCACTTGCTTCCTCCCGCAAGATAAAATCAACATAAACGTTGGAGGGGGGTTCGGCCGTGTTCATACGGTCCGGCCCCCCTCACGTTAAATAAAAACTCAACATGAACATTTCAAGCCTCATGTTAGACATGCCAGATCCATGTTCAAGAAATGGAATAATTTAAGAATGAAACAACAATCCCCTACCTCGGGTATAAGTTCGAGGATTTGACTATGTCTGCGGAAGTCGACGTCGCGGAGATCGGGCGTCGCGGTAGTCGTTCGTCAATTCCGTTGACGAAGAGACGCGTCCGAAGAGGCACGTCGTTGGCGAATCCTTGTACGCCGACGAAGGTTGCCCGAGGAAGGTGCGGTGTTCTCTCTCGTTGACACCGAAGACGAAGAAGAGCGGTGCGGCGTTCTTCGTCGGAAAAAGGGCGTTCCTCGTCAAGTCTTGAGGAAAGTCAAATTATAAAGAGAACAACGAACTCAAGAATCTCTACCTCGATAGTCGCACGGTGACGGAGTCGTGGAATATCGGTGTCGATTCCTTTGACGTCGGAGGAAGAGTCGTTATCGAAGGCGTTCGTCGCGGAAAACCGTCGCGGAAGAGATGACGCGGAAGAGATGACGCGGAAGAATTACGTCGCGTCGCGGACACGGCGTCGCGGATGGATCGTGTTCTTCGGCGGAGAAGTTCTTCGTTGAAGAACGACGTTCTTCGCGTTCTTCGTTGAGTTGAAGAAGAAGAAGAAAAGCTTCCAAAGCTCTCAAGAAATCCTCCCAAGGGTAAAAGAAACTCCTAGAATAATATAAGCTTTAACTTATATTATTTCATAACTTAACCACAAGAATTTCAAAGGTTTGAAATTCAAAATGGATAACTCCAAAATTAACTCACTTATTTAATATACATGAATTGTATAATTAAATATAAGTTAACTTGTCAAGCCATTAAGAGGGAGAGTGGGGAGTTGAAAAGGTGGGGGTTCGTGTGGGCCCCACCACACTTAATCCTCCCAAGGGAGGTTAAGTGGGTGTGGGTCCCACTTCCAACCTCCTTTGGTAGGTTTTTAATAAGTTAAAATAAAATTTGTCTTAAACAAATTTTATTTAACTCAACTGAAAAACCCCAAAGCTAACTTTCAACTCGCAACAAACGCAACTCCCGAAAAGGTCTCTTTATGCGAATATCGGCGCTGCGAGTTCATCGGTGCCCTCGGATTTCAATTTCGAGCACCGGATCAAAAGTTAGGAATTTCCGCTCGTTCGTTCACTGAACGCACCCGAGCCAAACTTCGGAAATTAATTCCGGGCACTCCGGGCCTCGGAATCAGGTGCCGTCTGAAACCGCGCTCTTGTAAAATTCTAAAGAAAATTAAGAAAAAATTTCCCTTGAATTTTACGGGTCTTTACAAGCGACACGCCCATTCCAGTTCATCACGGGCATACTGGAGTGTCACTATCATAGTTAAAAATTTTAATTAAATAAATTTATTTCATTTTTTTATACTAATAGTTTTATCATTGAATATGAAAAAAATAAAACCTTGGAGAAAAAAATAAAAATTTTAGATGTTTGGAATATGTCTGGCGAAAACATAGTCGTGCCATTTGATTCTTATGGGGTCCTGACGGATGATGCTGCAGGGTTACTTGGCCAGATTCTAGGCTAGTTGGCAGCAGAGCTCATTTCCCTTCCTATTTCAGATGATGATTGGAGAAATATTCCTCCAAGGAGGAAAAATGATGTTTTTGATTCTCAAATAATGGTAAATTTATTACATTATGGTTTAATAGAATGTCATGTTACTAATATGTTCAAAATGAATTTCTGTATATATATGTTCTTCCACTTTATAGTTTCTTATGTGATAGAACAGAAGTGGGTGTTGAAAAATTTAGGTAAGAAATGGAAAGATTTAAAATGGAGATTGTGGTGTGATGTCAAAGATACCTCGTTGAATGTGAAACGAATGTATGAGAAGCTACCCAGTGGGGTACCTAAAGAACAGTGGAATGTTTTTGTTGATAGACATCATGATGAGAAGCGGACGGTATTGAAATATATATTATTATATTATCCTCATTTTACATTTAAACATTTATATGAAGAGGCCATTACATTGAATACATTACTATTAAATTGCATTTTATTTATTCCAGGATCTCTCAAGAAAGAATGCTTCAAACCGTGCTAAGCAAGTCATCCCTCACACTGCGGGCTCAAAAAGATTTTCTAGAAGTCGAATGACATTTGTAATCTATTAAATAGTTTAAATATTTATAAGATAGTATTATCTGTTTAATATATCTAATTATTGATTTATCATTGTTTAATGCAGTCACAGTGTTTAGGGCACAAAGAATCTTGAACTGAACTATGGTTGGATGTTCACAATAAATCAGATTGATGTTTTGTTAATGATCATGCTAAAGAAGTTGGGGTATGAAGTCAATTTTTTATTACAATAACTTATTATCAATTTTTAATATGTTAATATATATTGATATTTTATTTATAGGTAAAAATTAAAGAATTATGGGATGCCAATCCTGTGCAGTCCTACTCACTCTCCCAAGATGACCTGGTTGCTAATGTCCTTGGGAAGGAGCATCCTGGTGGAGTGCGCGGGATGGGTTTGGGACCCATACCATCTAAGGTTTTTAGCAGGCCACTAGGGATGGAAGCTGCATATACTCTTGGCTTGAGTCATCCCATTCCTGAAGATTCTCAGAAAGATATTGGTTCTCTACGAAACATAGTTCACCAGCAGGGGGATCAGATATCTGCTTTGCAGAAAGAGTTGATTGAAATATGTCATCATATGAGCAGATATTCCCCCAGTGGTAGTGTATTGATAGGTGGTATGCAGGTAAATCACAAAATATCAAAATTATTTAGTTTTTTAACCTTCATTGGTTTTATGTTTTAATATAAATATGCAACCGTGTTTAATTTTCAATATAATGTTCTTATAGGTGACAACAGAAAGTGGTGATAAAGGTGGCGAGGGTGACGATGCATCATCGGACCATGAGTAGTTGTATTGTTCATGTGTTGAACAAATATGGGAACAGCTGGTATGTATATGTATCATTTGTGGAAAATAGTTGCCACCAAACATTTTCATGTCCAAATATTTCCTTGATTTCTCATGTTTCATTTTATGTGTTTTATTGATTTCTGATGTTTCTTTTTATGTCTTGATTTCTCGAAGGTGGTGTGCATTATTCCATTTACGCCTGTGTTTAAATTGGTAGTTGATATTTTGGATGACAAGGAGTTAAACCCATTGTTGATGTGTTGAACAAATTGGGTCATTTCACATGTTATACTATTTTGAATTTGAACTAAGTAATATTCTCTTATGTTGATATGGTTTTACTATTTTTTAGTGGTGAGGGGGTAGTGGATTCATCCACACCTGTTTCATACTCAATAGAATCATGTTTCCCAACATCAACTGGATTAACATTGAAGAAATATACTAATGTGTTACCACCAATAGGAAACATATATTTATATTGTAATAGGGATATCAATAATTTGTGTGTGATCCCATAAGATGAATGATACAGGAGATGACCATGAGGAAAAATGATAAAAATTCCCCCACCCATGTGGGTTATGTTTTCCATTATAATTTTATAGTCACAAACGCAACTTAGGATAGATTCTGATGCTTTTATATATTAGATCATTGTAACCATCCCTAGTATATTATCTAGATATTCTAATGTGCCTCAAGGGTGTTTAAACTAGTAGGGGTGTAAATATACTCTTCAGTGTTAGTGGTTGGATACCCCCTGTGGGATAAAATTTTAGATGCTTGAGTATAGACAATAGGGAAAAACACCCTATATATCTTCTTGAGTACTCAAGGTCACATGTTAAAAAAAATGACTATAGTGAACATGATACTCATAATGAATTTATAAGGTGATTTCTACTTTATGGTGGAAATACTCATCCAAATCAATATGATAAGAGAAGAATGTGTTATCATGATCTATTTAAGGATAAATAAGGTTGGATGTGAAATTATAGACCAATGGTTTTGCCATAGAATATTTTTAGTTGGACAACCTGTGGGTCATTATTCCCTATATATTACCATGAGTGTCATATAATGACAGGATAGATCCATTTAGATGGTATTCCTGAAATATGGTGTGAACCATCTTGCGCTCATTTTACAAGGGAAATAGAAAATGTATGTCAGGGTATAGAGAACATATATTCATAGAAATTGAGTCCTATGTATGTCATAACAACTGTTTTCATGCCGCACCATTGTGTTCCTTATGGGTACTATCAGCTTGTTTTTGGTCTTCAACATAATTGGTGCATTTGGTGATTCAATTTTAATTGAAGGATGTGATGAAGGTATTGAAAAGGAAACACAATGAAGAAACCCATAAATACATCATCAAATGTAAGAGGTCATAGTTTATCAATCCAATTCCATGTTAATGGATTCACATTAGGTTATCTATTTTTTGATGAGAACCTCCAATGGGCTTCCATGTATATGAATATTTGGCATGGAAGTTCATTTAGAACTAAATTACAACAAAAGGTGTTCACTAGTGATTCATATACTATAGATTCTTTAAAATAGGTATTGGTAAGAGGTGTGAGATTTTGGGATCATCAAATATTCTTTGGGTGGAATCATTTGAATTATTGGATTCCCTTACAGATTTATGATTTTTTAAAGAATAATATCAAAATACTAGTGTTTAACGAGTTACCCCTATTTCCTACGATATCTCTGAATCTGTGTAGATATAAAAATATATTATTTTTAGGTTAATCATACATATAATACATGTTTATGACTCATTTTTTATGTCCACATTGTTACGAAATTATTCATTTTTCATCATGAAAAGAAGTCGTAGGTGTTTACATTGTTGGGATCAGGCCCATGCGATGAGCATCATATGAATCTCTATAAATAGAATCATAACACACATAGTTTATTAATGATTAGTGGGGTACATCATACCATTTATCTTCAATTTAAATAGAAATATTTCAAGAATCATAACTTTTTGTGAAGGGGAAAACTTTGTGAAGGGTACCTAGAAATAGATAGTGTTTGAATTTATCATGAGTTTCCATTTCAGTTTCATCTTGGTCTTAAATGACTAATTTGGAGAAGGTATGGTTGTGGATTACACCTATTAGAGGACCCATATATTGTTTTCAATATCATAAATGTTGGTATGATGATAATGGATGAATGCTTAAGAGGTTGGGGCATACAACATGAAGGTGGATATGATATTGTGATACTAGGAGTGGTATCTAAAATTAAGGACTATATAAAGAATCTAATACTAGAGACTTTAACTAAGGTATTTTGTAAAAGTTATTCATATTATTATTATCACATAAGAATAATATCATGTTTCTTGATGTTGGGATTGAACCTCAGTGGGGAATATATTGTATCCTAGTTAAGTGGAATAAAATACAATATAATTTAAGGCATGCATTTTAAGGTATTGTGACATGATTCATCGTAGATTAAAATTGTGTTGAAATTACATGTGTAATGAATTTTAGATTCATCCTACCAGGTTTAGATGGTGATTACTATAATTTATCTCAATAATTATATTAAATTATGATCAAATAGAACATAATGTTTTTGTGTGTCATGGTTTTTTTAAGAAATAAGTTAATAGAAGATTATTTGTGTTACATAAAAGCGCACAATAATGTATTGAGTGAGACTAACACACGAGCTTCTCTAAGACACCTGGTATAGTAGATGTGTGTGGTGATGGTATATTTGGGGTATTAATCCAAGTAAGAGGCCCACAAATGGTAAATAGAACTGTGTTTTATGCTCGCTCCCTATATGGGAACACCGACACACAAATAGATCTAATGTTTCATTTTCATGTGATATATATTATGGAGGATCAAGAAGGATCGGCTAGATGTATGTTTGGAGAGTAGTCAAAAAATGGACCTATGTTTTATAGTTGATACTATCACATATTTTTTTTCAAATTATTCTCTACTGATTTCCTAGTTTGATGTTTCTTTTTGAATGTTGGTATGTACAATATGGTTCATTCTTATATATCATGTCAATGTTTACTTATTTTTTTTCTATTTATTCAATACTGATTTCCTAAATTGATGTTTCTTGTTTTCTGTTGGTATGTACAATATGGTATTTCGGGTTTGATTTGTCTTTCAGGGCAGTGGTACAGAGGAAAAAATAATTTTTTTTCTGTTCATCTTTTCACAGCGGTTTAAACCGCCAAAAATTGTACATTGGTGGCGGTTTAAACCGCCACTAAATGGTGATAACCACCGAAAAATGTAAAAAAATTTATGTTTTGCGGTGGTTTTAATCGCCACTACATAGGCGTATCATAGGTGCTCATTCTGTGGAAGTTCTGGTGACTTCAATGGTGGTTGTATGGCCATTGGATTTGAGTTTATTCATGGTGATTATAACCGCCGTGAATAAACTGATGTACACAGCTCGTAAAAACCGCTGCTAAACTCCATGAAACCACTGCGAAATGAGGCAGTTACGCTGCTTTACATAAACAGCCACGAAACGGAAATAACCGCCACTAATAGATTAGTGATGCCATATTAAGCAGTGGTTTCAGTAAACCACCGCCAAACCCTTTAGCGGCAGTTCAAACTACCTCTAAACTACGATTCTCTTATAGTGTGGAAAAGTTCTATCAATGAGTGGGAGAATAATGTGAGATACGTATAATAAAATTTGGATGAGATTAACTTACTAGGACTATAGAATATATTCAATCTAGGCTTTCAATCATGAAGAATAGATATTATATACCTTGGAAATTCATCCAAGAGCCACCAAAAATTGAGATAGAATGTTTGGTGTCAATCAAGGGCCGACAAGTGGTCAATTTGGGCTGTTTGGGAATTTTAAAACAAAATTTCGGTTTATTTAAAATCTTCCACATAGTTTCTAGGGATGGGATCATGGTTTATAAAATCTTTAACATTATCTATTTACCTATTCAAGGGAGGGTGGTTATTGTTTCTCTTAATAGGGGAAACAATTTCAAAAATCAAGCGCGAACCATGTAATCTCTATTTGTGATTAGATTCACATTTTTTAGTCATGGGTGCACAGTTTGGAAAAACCTTGTGCCAAATGTGCACTACACTTCTTCCTTACAAATTTCTCAAAATTTCACCCAAAGTCGCCCATTATGAATCCAAAAAATATATATTATCAAAAAAAGTGCAATATAATACATTTAAATGATCATGAGACATCTCCAGAAAAGGATGAGATATTATAATAACCCTGCATTATAACAGATCATCATCGTGTTGTACTCCCATGAATCTCTATTATTCCCAGTCAAAAATGTCGGGCCACTAAGACCTAAAATCCACTTCTCCCTGTTAGGTTTACTCCTTAACAATGCATTGTTTCAAAAATAAAATTATTGTTTGCACCATCATTCCCCGCAACACCTTATCACTGTGATGTATCACACAAATCAGGTGATACTCAAAGATCACAATGGTCTAAACCTCAGCATAATCCACATCTATCACATGAGAAGGGTCAGGCTGATAACACCAATGTTGGGACACATGAAAAATGTTATGCAAAGCATTGTAATCTATAAAAGATCCAATCAGTATGCCACCAACCTGATTATCTCCACAACCTCAAATTTTTTGAACGAACTAAGGGGCCAACTCACCCTATATCCATATCATGTTGTGTCCCAACCTAGGTGATACCTAATAGAACTCCTGATAACCTTATGTTAACTTTATGGCTTATCAAATTCAATCAGTACATGACTTTTTTCTACAAAGAACCATATCCAAATTCTTTTGAACACGACAAAACTACCACAAAGTCTCATGCATGAGACTCCTTCCATAAAAATCCAACCCACCATCCATCATCCAGCATATAGGTGATCTCTATGGACAACAATAAATAGCCATATATGATTCCATCTTTATATTATTTTGATAATAATTTTTATATATGAATCACACAAAATCTAGGTGCTTCCCCCAAGACCCACTAATGTATAGGGCACACACCCAAATCATATCCTCAAGAACATGTATAATAAACTCTGACTACCCATATATCTGTGGGTGGAATGCAGTACTGAATAAAACATGTATACCAAGCTTCTTTTTTAATACCTTTATGATTCTCTATGTAAATCATGAGTCGTGGTATGAAATAATACTCTATAGAAGCCTATACTAATGGAATATCTCTAAAATAAATAATTCTCCCAACTAATCCACTTATAATGTATCTCATACTTGTAACAAATAAACTAACTTCATAATTCATTCCATAATCAAAAAATTATCATTATTATTCAAAGGATTCATTAGCATATCTGTCAAAAAGTCCATAGTAACGATATCCCACTTCCATTTTGGAATAGAGAGCAACTTTAATAAACAACCCAGTTATTGAATCTAAGACGTCATATGTTTATAGGTGTAAAATAATTTTATAAACTCTATTACCTCTTTTTCACCCATAACCTCCAATAATGACATCACAGTCCATGATACTTTATGGTCTTAGTTTGATGCACTTCTTAATTTGAGGAATGAAACTCAGACCCAAACTCCTCAAAAATAGTCGTAGGCACAAAAACATGATTCCAATAATATAAAATCGCATCCTAATATATAATACAACATGAAGCTGACTCCCCACCTTGAAATTATTCTATCAAGTTCCAATCTTCTGGATCATCATACTGTCTTTCCATGATCCAAATAAATAATATGGAATCGACTAAAACTAATACTAGAGTCATATGCTCTTCCCTCTCCTGAAGCACAACATCCATCTCATCCAATAAATTAATCATCACCCACTCAACACTAGACTCTGTAAGAGCTCGAGTACGAGTTTTCCAGCACAAATAACAAGAAACATCATTTCCATTTCTGGGTATATATGTTATAGAAAAGTCAAATAGCTAAAAAAACTCTACCCATATCTATTTCCAAATAATAAAATATCATTGAAAAAGGCATGTAACCCTGTCCTATAGGCAAGCTGCTGGTGCTTATGGAAAGTGTGAAAAAAACATCTTCGAAGGGGTGATGTCGTCCGGTTGCGAGATCATCTCCAAAACCACTTCCTTTATTTTGGATATGAGCAAGGACCTTAATCAATGCAGGGAGGCTCCTAAACTACAACGACTTCACCTACATCCTCATGG
Source organism: Viscum album (assembly GCA_963277665.1). Lineage (NCBI taxonomy): Eukaryota > Viridiplantae > Streptophyta > Magnoliopsida > Santalales > Viscaceae > Viscum > Viscum album. Next base: position 1,207,988,403 of record OY728140.1, read on the forward strand.
AGCTCTTGTCACAGCTAGCTTACCTTTTGGAAAATGGGTAAGGTGTCTCCCTCTAGTTCATGGTTTGAAACATATCTTTGATGGTTATTACAAATCTGGAGTTGTGAGAGGCGAAGGGATTGTCTGTGACTATTATCGATCGGATTTTTGTTCTTTCTCTATCCGGTTGGGGCATGGTTCAACGCTTTTGGCAGAAGCAAAGACAATGCTCATCGGGCTCTTGGTTTATCGGTAGTGAATCCTTCACATTTTGGAATAAAAAACAGACTAAATTGTGTTCTATAACGCTATTTAGGGTCTGGGACCTATTCCATGGTCGACGGAATTTGTCACCCATAAGTGTCGTTCTCTTATCAGCACCCACACAGAAGTTTCCCTTACTTGGTGGGATGGTAACGTGTCAGTGGATTACAAGGTTTCTGTTGACATTCCTGAAACAGAGTGCATATCTTTTCATGACTTACAGAGCCTGAAACCACCAGGGATTAACATTATAAGAGGTGATTCTCTCGGTCTCCATTATTTTAGAACGCCGTAGAAATATGTCTCTCTGCCCTTTTGTGAGCCTTGATTGTTTTTCTTTCTTTCTGAACAACTTATATATATATATATATATATGATTATGATGATATGGTTATGATTAGTGCTCCAAGAATTCCCAGACACATTTGTATGAGAATCATACTTTAGTCCAATCATCCTTGTAGAATCTCCACCATCTGTTGGGATGACCTCAAGAGAGGTTAAAAATGGAATGATAATATTGAAGGATTTATTGAAAGGATATATACTATATATGATGGTTTCATTGATTCCATAATAAACCATTTAGAGAAATAAAATTTTCTTGACCTATTTTGGAAATGATTTGTCATGCAACAGATTTTTTCACTTGAAAATGCTCCCAAGACACTTCAAACAAATGTTTTGGAAGATTTTGGTTTGATTATGAGATTTGTGAATCTTCTTGATGTATGAAGTTGTACATGGGAATTATATTTGACAATGGGTAAATAAAATTCTCTTATGAAAGGATATTCTTTAGAATAACATCCTGAGGAATGATGCAATGTTAAAGATCATATTGAATGTCCTAAAAAATGGATTCTCTTATCATAATCATTTTCATATAAGTGGAATCTAGATATTGTTTAGAAATACATATTTTATCCAAGTAATGGTATCAAAAAATAGTGTGACATTCAATAAATGAGTGAATATCAGAGTTCAAAAATTGTATGCTACCTAGTCTGTGATGAGCTCATCCCCCAATCCACCGATCCATGATGCCTTTGAGTTTGAAATCAGTTTGGGTCGTAACATGTTTCTTCCACCCATCACAAGATCATTAGTCCACAAAGATATGGTATGGGATGTAACCATAATTATAAAAATATCTCTAGTTGAGAGACTAGGAATAATTTTCACGAGTGAAAATGTTTAGATCACAGAAAATTCATCCACAAAGGGCAATCCTACATATGGTTTAGTAAGAGATAAATATTTCACAGAGCACTTAGTTCTCAAAGAAATCAATTAAATGAAAAATTGCATGGGTCCCCTATTTATAGGTGTTTTCCATATTGTGTGTCCCCATACATACCACAATCCTATTCAAAATTGGATAGATTTCATCATTAGAATCACCTCATGTTAATCCCAATTGAAGAAAATTCTACAGGGGTAACTTTATTCGGACATAAAAACTCCTCACTCAAGGAGAAAATGATATCATGAATTTGTTAAGGGAAAAATAAACCCAATACCATGAATTGTTAAAGGGTAAAAATAACACTCAAGAATATTTTGAAGAAATTTTTGAAGGATAAGAAGATGTGAAAGAAGGCATGATCCCCATTGAAAAAGTCACTATGCAGACCACCACTCTACATGGAATCCTATAATCTAAATATTCCATGGGATGTGGTGGTGTCTTCCAAGGAGTAAAAATAAAGGAAAAATTCATGGGTTTAAACTGGGATTTCATCCCCCATGAATGAACCCCCATCCCTCAAATGATAAACTATCTAAAAATGTGGATGGTGTTTTCCATCCCCCATGAATGAAATCATTCACAGGCCAGGGTGAAGTTCTAGGGCTCCAAAAAAAATAAATCACCATATCTTACCATGGATGACGAGTCATCATGGCAATGTGGTCCTCTGTTCCTGTAAAAAAAACCCTAGAGGTGGGACCAATGATGTGAATAGACCCAAGAGCCAAAAAACGGAAAAAATTGGAAGAATGGTGTGAGATACAATGATTCCAAGTAGTTAAACACACCTAATAACATTAAGGGAGAAATATAATTAACCGAACATCATAAAAACAAAAATACCCTTGAAGAAACTATTCTGTAGAGTTAAAGTGGATGGCCCTTTGTGGTCCATCACCCAAGATATGAAATATTATGCGGGCCAAACCTTACCCCGCATGGAAAATGAAGATTTGGGTCAAAACCTACCCCACGAAGAAAAACTCTATGTGGGCCAAACCCATCCCCGTAAAAAACACTAAGTGGGTGGAATGTTTCAACAAAGAGAACATTGATATTTATATATGAAACCCTCACCGGCAGAATATCTTGATATGTAGAGGGAACCCCATCCTGCATGGGATCACACTCTATTAAATGGTGTATCTTAGGGTTTCATGTTATCCATCCCCCATCTCTTCTCTCTATCATACCCATGGCCCCCACCTCAGTCCCTTCATGATCTATTTTATGGAACTAGGTAAAGGTCACTTATAAAGCCACCTGATATGTATGATTAGATCATTTGGCACATCAGCATGTCCTATCAAATTTATATACCCATGGTAAACAAAATCATGTTGGTATCCTCTTTGACATGGGGGCCCTCAGAATACTCTCACATATACATTCCAATGTTAAAGTGTTTTATCTCTTTTGAGGTTCTCAAATAGGCTTCACCTTTCTAGGAAAATTGGTGGGATCAAACTTGCAATTTACTTTTAGGTATTGTTTCTGGTCCACATTATTTCCCTATGAACCAAAGGGAATCTCTCATGGAGTATTCCACTAGTCTTTCATGAAGTAGAAGACACTATTTATAATATTCACCGGCCAATGGTACAATTATTGGAGGAACGGGCACATCAAATACTGCTCACATTCTATATATTATTTGGCCCAAGGCTTATACACTAGTGGGAAAATCATATTTTTTGGGATGTGGGATATTTTTTTCCTCCTTTTTCTCACATAGTGAATAACTTACTTGAGTTTCTTGTTTGTTGGTTATCATGATATATGCATGATACCAAACCTAACAGCCTTCGTTATTGTATAAGCCCTATAAAAGCATAGGTCCATATTATCAATTTTCAAACCTAAGGTATTCTTACTCATGTACAACACCCAATACCTTTTGAACTATGTGGGATTTTATTACTGACTAACATTTTAATGTAGGAAGAAACTCTAAGGTCCAAACCTATCACAATAAATTCACTCTAATATTATGTGGGTTATATTCCCAGAAGGGTCCCATCCCACTCAATGAGTCATATTCCTTCAGAGTCCCTTTCACTATCATCCTTATTGCTATATTTTCCACGTATGATCATTCCCCCACCAAGGTGACCAAACTTATTCTATGCACTACATGAAACCTTTGCGTAAGTCCCAAAATAACCATAGACTAAGAACGTTCTTCCTAGAAAACTTATTTAAATGAAATTAAACTCCCTGGTTTAGTTCGCATCACATGAACATAATAGGTGACGTTTCCTATTATGTGGAATCAAAATATGTGGGTAATTATTACATTAATGGGTATATAAAAGAATCACATCTTATGGGTTTGATCCAAATGTCGAAACAATTTCTTTCTACCTAGTTGATAGAAAATTCGAGAGGACCTCATTCGGTGTCTTAAAACTACTGTCATAATGAGAAATAGTTTTGGAGTCTCTAATTTGTATAGAAATAATGTACCATTGAAGGAAAACCTTAGATATATATAGATATTTCCATAAATAAGGTACCTAAAATACATATAGATGATTCCAAGTCCATTTATAATAGCAATTGATCATAAACTTAGGATGATGATTGTCTTACATTGGAATGATCAAAATATTCAAAAAAAATTCTTCAATCTCTAACGATGTCCAGTAATTTGCAATATATCCCTCTAAAATGGTATGATGAGGTTAGTTTCCCATCCTTTGGGCCAATGTGAGATCTTAGGTATCAATTTCTATTTTACCCAATAAGCACATTCCTTTGTAAAGAAGGACCATGTGTCACCAATGATAAAACATTTTTTGGGTGTTTTTTTGTCCCACGAACAACACCCATTGGAAACAAACCATTCACAATCAAGTGCAAGATAAGAACAGTGAACCTGATACAAATTATTATTTAATATTAATACCTAAAAAATATATAATATAGATATGGAAACAATTATTATTTCATTAAAATCACGGTTTTTTATTTATTTTATAATAATTTATGTTATTTTAAAAAAATTGAGGTTTTAGTGGTTTTTATGGTCTCTTAATTGTTTTTTAGGGTAAATTTTAAGAGTTTTTATGTGGTTTTTATATTATTTTATATTTTAATGACCCTTTTGAATTTTAATAGTTATTATAATTTCTATGATGTAAATTATTTTTATAGTTTTATAGGTTTTCCAGTGTCTTGTAGTGATTTCTATATTTTTTTCTTGTAAGGATTTTTTACTATATTTAGTATTTTTTGGGATTTAGTGTTTTTATGGTTTATTTGGTTATTTGAGGGTTTTTATGGATCTTTTTTGGAGTCAGTATTTTTTAAGATTATTGATGGTTTTTGTGTATTTATTATTCATTTGGGATTTTATAAAAATTAGGGTTTTTATGATTTTGTAATTGTTCATTGGATTTTTTAGAGTACTAGGGATTTTTAGGGGTTTTCAGGTTTTTAGTGTTTTAGTGTTTTATAGGGGTTTTTATAGTTTTAGAGGGTTTTAAAGGATTTTAGGGCCCTAGGGGTTTTAGTGGTCAGTAATGGTGTTTTGGGATATTGGGTTTTTTACAATTTTAGTGGTTTTTATGTTTTTATTTATTTTTAGGGGTTTTTATGGTTTTTTGGTGTTGTATGGTTTTAGGTATTTAAATGGTTTTTATTTTTTAAAGGGGTTTTTGGTGTTTGGTATTTTATGATTTTTAGGAGTTTTTTTATTTTTAATAATTTTAATGTTCTTTTTGGGTTTATAATATTTCTTTTTTGTTTTTATGGGCTTTTAGGGGTTTTGGGATTTTAGGATGTTTACATGGTTTTAGGATCAATAGAAATATTATATGGTTTTTATGGTTTCAGGGGGGGTTTAGGGTTTTTTTAGGGTTTATATAGGTTTTATGGGTTTTTGGATTTTAGGGGTTTTAGGGATTTTTTGTTTTTAGGCTATTTCATTTTGTTAATGATTTTTAGGGTTTTCAAAGTCTTCTCCTTGTTTTTCTTGGATTTGATAGTTTTTCATAGTTTTTAGATTTTTTTGGGGGTTTTAGTATAGTTATGTTTTTTTTTTGTGTTTTTATATAGATTTTGTGATATTTAGTGGTTTTATGTGTTTTAATAACTTTATCGGGGTTTTATGGTTTTTATGGATTTTTTATGTTTTATGGGTTTTATTTTATTTTAATAGATTTTAGAGTTTTTTATGTTATTTAGGGTTTTTAGTGTTTCTATGTGTTTTGGGAGTTTAGGGTTTTTAGGATTTTTTATTCTTTTATTATTTTTATTGGTTTTTTAGGTGGATTAGTGTTTTGAAAGTGTTTTATATGTTTTTTTAGTAATTTTTATTATTTTTGTTTTATTATTTCGGTTTTATAGATATTTATGATTTATCATGGATTTTTAGAGGTTCTTGGATTTTAGGGTTTTAGGCTCTTTAGGTGTTTTTATGGTCATATTTATTTTCCTTTTCTTATGGTTTTTAATGGATTATGCTATTCTCATGGTTTCTTGGTGTTTTTTGGTTTTTAGGGGGATTTGGGGTTAGGTTTTTTTTATTATTAGGGTTATTACATTTTCGAGGTTTTTTGTGGTTTTGTGTTTTTTATGATTTTTAGGGTTTTTATGTTTTTATAGTTTTTACATTATTTTTATGTTTTGGTTTTTGTAGGATTTTATAGTTTTTTAGATTTTGGGGAGATTTTGTGTTTTTAGTGGTTTTAATTTTTTTAGGGATTTTGGGGTTTTTAGGATATGTTGGGGATTTTATGTGTTTTTATGGGATTTGGGTTCATTTTTGTTTTCTTATAGTTTATTAGTTTTTTTCACATTTTTAATGATTTTAATATTTATTAGGGGTTATAATTTTTTCAATGTTTTTTATATATTTTAGGGTTTAATGAAATTTTGGGTTTCAATTCTTAATTAGGGGTATCAGTTTTAACTATTTTAGATTATTAGGGGTTTCTGGGGTTTTTATAGGGTTCTTGATTTTTTTTGTTGGAATATAGAGTATCTTGGAGAGTAAGGGTTTCAGGGTGATTTTGGGATATTTGGGTTTTTTTTTGTTCTAGGATTTTTATGGTTTTTCAGGAGTTTAAGGGGGTGTCTAGGACCTTTACTATCTTTTTGGTTTTAGGTTATTTTAGGTTTTAGTGGTTTGTATTCACATTTAGTTTTTCTAATGGTAGAATAGTTATTTTAGGGGTATATTAGGGTTTCGATTTTTTAGCATTTATGTTATTTGTGACTTTTTTATGTTTTTATATTTGTCATGTATTTGTGCAGTTTTTAGGGGTTTAGGGATTTTCATGTTGTTTAGGGTTATTATGGTTTTTAGAGTCTTTTTTTTTTATTTATTGTTTTTGTTTTTCAGGTTTTTTTTGGGTTTTAGTCCTTTTTATTATAATTTAGTATTTTTTGTGTTTTTAGTTGTTTTATGATGTTTTTTCTTATTGTGATATTATAGGGTGTCTTGGGTTTTTATGGTGTTTTAGGGTTTTTAATACTTTTTAGGGGTTTATGGGATTTTATAGTTTCATATAATGTTATTTTATTATTTTGTGGTTTTATAGTTTTTAGTGTCTTTTTGGGTCTTTAGGGATATTCATGGTTTTAATGATTTTATGCAATTTTTTTTGGTTTTAGGGTATTTTTTGGGAAAGGAAGGTGCGAGGACATGCTATTCCTGACCCCCCCCCTAATTTATGAAAGAAAATCACAGCAGACAAGGGAATGTGGTGTCAAACGACCCACACGAAAAGCCCTAAACCCCCACACACCAGAGTCGAAAAGACCCAAAAGATAAAAAACGAGACTGCTACAAGTCTAAAACTCCATCCCCATAAGAAGCCCCATCTGCTGCCTAACCATTCGAATCATCCGACTTTTCCGACTCCCATTCAAGAGATTCATATTTCTTGAGGAAGGATGAATAATACTTCTTGTGATCCACAATCGGTTTCTCTTTTCATACTCGGCCTTCACTACCATGGGAATTTTCCAGAAAATTACTTTCCTTGGAGGATGCTCTGGTTGTAATTGGCATAGGAAGAGAGGAATAATCCCTCCTTGTTCTCTGCTTCACTTGGGGTGCAACAAACTTTACATTATTTCATTCCATTACATCATCATCATTTGATGCCCTGGGCTTGATATTTCCATCCTTTCTATGATCGGTAGTAGTAGGTTCAACCTCACCTCCCTAACAACCAGATCCAGGAACAGACCGCGACTTCCACTTACGGTTGCATGATTCCATGTCTGGAGAACTAGGGAGACCCATAAAATCTTGATCCCTCCTAATCTGAGACAAATTAGCATACATATTTTCATCTCAATACCCAAAATATCCCCCAGCCTTATATGTTCACCATTCTCATCCCCAAGGAAGAACAACAGTTCTAGTTCTAGATTCTGCATGATATATTTTTTATGCTGCTCAAAGGGTATTTACAAAAATTCCAATATTATGTTTTTAGAAAACATAACACATGGAGATAGAGTCTCAAGTATAACAAGATTAGATCTTGGATCAGGTTACTCAACAGTCCTCCTATCTATAGATCTCAGATCAGTTTTATTTATTGTAATCAAGCGTTTTAGGGTTTTTATGGTGGATTAGAATTTTATGGGATTATAGTGACCTTTTGATTTTCTAGGGGATTTTAGGAGTCTTTAGTGGGATTTTGGTCCCTTTAATGTTTATAGGATACATTAGGGTTCTAGCGACCCTTAGAATTTTTATGATCTAAAAGGATTTTAGGAATTTTTATAAATTTGGATTTAATGGATTTTAGGTGTTTTTAGGTTTTTTGATTGTTTTCATCATTTATAGGCATTTATGTGTTTTGAAAGATTATTGGGGGCTTTAAGGGTATTTTTTTTAAGATTATATTTTTTAGGTTCTATAGGGGTTTTTTAGGTTTTAGGTTATCCAAGGTTTCTAGGGGTTTTCAAGGGTTTATAAGTTATTTTATTGTCTTTTAGATGCCTTTAGGGTTTCTTTGGGTCTTTTATTATTTCTAGGTATTTTAGTTAATTTTATTAATATATATCTTATTTAGTATTTTTAGTGGATTTAGGGTTTTACATTTTTATGTGGTTAAATAGTTTTTAGGGTTTTTAGATTTTGTAGTATCATTTATTATTTTTAGTTTTTTATTATCCTCAGGTTTTCTAGTGTTTTTTCGTACCTTTAGTGTTATTATGTTATTTAGATCAATTTATAGGTTTGTAGTGATTTTAGTGTTCTTCGGTGAATTCTACGGTCTTTAGGAGGGTATAGATTTTTTAGGTTCCTTTAAGGGTTTTAGTGTGTTTAGATTCGTTTAGGGGTTTAAATGATTTTTAGTTTATTTTATGGGATTTATTGTTTTTTGGTAATTTAGGGTTTTTTAGTATTTTAATGGGGTCAATGGTTTTTATGCTATTTTTTTGGATTTATTGGTTTTATAGTTTTTTTGGTCTTTTATAGGTCTTCTGGTTTTTATATATTTTTTGTTTTTTAGGGATTTAAGGGTTTTATATTTTAATTTTTTAGGGGGACTAGTGTTTTGGAGGTTTCATAATGTTTTTATATCCATTATGGCGTTTTAGGTGTTTTTATTGTTACAATGGGTTCTTTATAGTTTTTATGGTTTTTATTGGTTTTATGGATCATAGGTTTTTACAAGTTTTAGTTATTTTTAAGTTTTTTTAGGGTTATTGGTGTTTTCAGTGTTTTAGGGGTTTCGTAGTGTTTGTTGTGTTTTGTATTATTTTTAGGGTTTTTATAGTATTTTGGGGTTTTTATGTTTTTATAGGTTTTAGGGGATTTAGATTTTATTGTTTTTATGATTCATTTAGGGGTTTTATGGGGTTTAAGTGGTTTTAGGGTTTAGTGTTTTATGATTTTTAAGGATTTTATTGGGTTTTTGGTTTTTTAGGGTTTTGCTGTTTGTAGGAATTTAGGTATTGTTAGGGGTTTTATGGTTTTTAGGTGTTTTTAGGGTTTTAGTGGTTAATGGACTTTTATAGGTTTTTTATAGATTTTTAGAGTTTTTATTGTTTTTAGTATATTTACAGTTTTAATGGATTTTGGAGATTTTAATCGGTTGTTAGGTTTTTTCGGTTTTTGGGATTTAATTATTTTTTGGGGTTTTATGAGTTTTTTTCCGTGTTTTTGGAAATGTAGAGGTTTTACGTTATTTTTTCCTTTGGGGGTTTTTTATTTTTAGTTTTTTTAAGTATAAAATGTTTTTTCATTTTTTGTGGGGTTTATGGTCTTTTATTTATATTTTATAGTTGTATGGTTTTTTGAGTTTTTAGGGGATTCTTATGGTTTTTATTGTTTTAAGGGTTTAAACAATTTATACGATTTTTAGTGGTTTTGGGAGGGGGGTTAGGTTTTTTTGGGTATTTTGAATTTTTTTGAATTTAAGTTTCTTTTTAAGGTTTTATTGCATTTAGTATTTCAATGGTTTTAGTATTTTTGGGGTATTGATATTTTTTTAGTTTTATGTTGTTTATGTTTGTTTTAGGGTCTATCATGGTTCTTTTAGTGTTTGTGGGGTTTTTGGTTTTTAGATTTTTCTATAATTGGTTGTATTTTAAGGGTTTTTATAGGTTGATAGAGGTTTTATGTGAATTTAGGGGTTTAGCTATTTTTAGGTTTTCTTGGACTTGTTCGGTTTTTAGGGTTTTTAGTTATTTTTTGAGTTTTTATTCTTTTAGGGTGTTTTGGGGGTATTAGTATCTTGTATGGGGTGTATGGGTTTTAAGGGATTTTAGTTTTCTTGTTTCCATTTTTTTGTTTTTTGTGCTTTTTTCTTTTTAAGGGTTTTAGTGTTTTTTTTCTTATTTTAAGCATATTTATGGATAATTATTGATGTTTATAGTTCATTTAGGCATTTGGGGTTTTTTTTATTTTAGTGGTTTTTGTGGTTTTTCGGGTCTGTTTATTGTTTTTAGGGTTTTAGTTTTTATATGTTTTTAGGGGATATTAGGGTTGTCTATGGTTTTTATGGTTTTTAGGGTTTTTAGGAATTTAGGGATAATTTGTGTTTTAGGGGATTTACGCGTTTTTAGGATGTTTAAAGGAAAAGTAGGTGCATGTACCAGCTATTCTTAACACCCCCCCCCCCCCCAATTATTAGAAAAAAGACACAACATACAAGGGAGGGGTGGTGTCAATTGACCCACACACAAAAACACAGAGAAAAAAGAGACGCAAACAAAAATGGAATAGTAAAACAACCCACACCAAGAACAAGATACATGACATAGGGATTGATGTCTCTACCATGATAAATAATATCACTATCAATACCATATCCAGACGATACATCATCATCTGTCGTGTCCCATTGAGATTCATGCTGCTTCAAAAGTGCAAACTATGTGTCTCTGGATCTTTTTTGCTACATAGAGAACTGATCTTTCTTAGTATCATCCACAAACTTTTTGGAGGCCTTATTGAAGGTCATGGTGACCATTGGATTTGATAGACCAGATTGGTGATTATATCATTTTAGTACAATCTTGGGGGTTTTAGTGCCTTATATTGTTTTTAAAATTTTTGAGACTTTAAGTGGGTTTTTGTGATTTTAGTGGTTTTAGGGTTTTAATGACATTTATGTTTTTATGTTATTTAGGGTCTTATAGGAGTAGTTTCATGTGTCTTAGAGATTTTTTACAATTTCATAGGGAGAATTTATGATTTTATGGGTTTTAGGCCTTTTTAGAGATTTTTTGGGGTTATAGAGTTTTAGTGTTTTCACATAACATAAGTATTTTTTTTGTATTTTTAGATTTATTTTGATCTTTTGGGGTTTTAGGGTCTTTTTAGGGTTTTATTGATTTAAGGGTTCTTTAGGGTTTTATGTTTTTATGTATTTTGGATTTTATGGTTTTAAAGATTCATAGTTTTTCAATGTTTTTTGGGGGTTTCAAATCTTGAAGGTATTTTGGTATTTTTAATGGTAATTTTTTTTGTAGGTTTTTAGGTTTTCATGTTTTTAGTGGTTTTAGGGTTTTTAGCATTTTTTGGAAATTTTTATTTTTTATGGTTTTTAGGGATTCTAATGGTGTTAGGTTTTTTAGGATGGTAGAGGTTTTAGGGTATTTTGGGGGGTTTATAAGGTTATTTTGTATGATTTTTTATTATTAGGAATTTTCATTCCATTTAGGGTTTTTAGGGACTTTTGAGGTTCTAATTAGTTTTTGGTTTCTAATAGATTTTGGGATTTTTAGGGATTTTTTGTGTCTTTTAAGGATTTTAGGTTTATTAGGTCCTTTAGGGTTTTGTAAGGTTTTAAGGTCCTTTAGGGGTTCATTGGGTTTGGGGGGGGGGGGGTTATAAATGTTTTTAGTGGTTTTAAAGAGTTCTTGTTTATAGATTGTTTTTTATTTTCTAGGTTTTTTAGGGATTATAATATTTTAATATTTTTATGTGTATTACGCATTTCTAGTGGGTTTATGGTTTTGAGGGATTTTACAGGGTTTTGTGGTTATTTATGGTTTTTAGGTAATTTAGGGGTTCAGGGTTTTCCAAGATTTCGTTGGTTTTATGGTTTTACAGATATTTTATTGTTTTTTAGGTTTTTAGAGGTTTTAGGGTATTTTTATAAGTTTTATGGTCATTTTGGATTTTCATGGAATTTTCTGGACTTTTTGGGAATTTAAGTAGTTTGTGGGGTCTTAGGGATTTTATGGTTTCTCAGCCCTTTTAGGACTTGTATGGGTTTTTAGGCTTGGTAAGGGTTTTGGTGTTTTTTTCACCCACAATGGATTTAGGTTCTTTAGGTTTATTTAGAATTTTTCATTTTTTGGTACCTTTAGTTATTTGGGGTTGTTTTGGGTATTTTATGGTTTTAAGTGTCCTTTATGGGGTTTTCAGTTTTTATGGTCCTTTATGATTTTTAGGGGTTTGGGGTCATTTTTCGGTTTTAGATTTAATTTGGGTTTTACTTTATTTTAGGGTTTTTAGAGTATTATACTGTCTTTTAGTGGGTTTCCTATTTTTAAAGGATTTAGGATTTTTGTGTTTTACGATTTTTATGATTTTTAGGGTTTCTAGGGTCTTTTATCATTTTGAGGTTTATAAATCCTTTTAGGGGTTTTCGGAGATATTATGGTTCTTTTAGTGCTTTTAATGAGTTTTAGTGGTTTTAGTGGTACTTGTGGATTTAGGTTTTATGGGATTTACAATTTTTTGAGATTTTAGAGGTTAATATTGTTCTAGATTTTTTTATGGTCTTTAGGGGTTTTAGACTTTTTATGTATTGGGGATTCTGAACGGTTACATTGCATTTTTTTGGGTTATAAATGGTTTTTAGGATTCAAAGGGGTTTAGGTTACTTTTTTGTTTTTAGCCATTTTATGGGATTAAATTGTTTTATGTGTTTAAGGGGTTTTACTATTCTTATATAGGATTTAATTATTTTTAGTGGTCTTCCATGGGTTTAAATATTTTACGGGCTTTCCAGATTTTGAGGGTTTTCAAGGGTTCTAAAGGGGTTTTTAAGGAATCAATGTTTTTTGGATTTTAAGAGATTTTTGGGTTATTTAGGGGTTTTAGTATTTTTTGGTTTTATAGATTTTAAATTTTTTTAGAACTTTTAGGGTTTTGGGGGGTTTTAGGTATTATTGTATTATAGGTATTTTTAGTGGTTTATGAGTTTTTATAATTTTAATTTATTTTTTGAATATTTTATATATTTTAGGGAGATTTAGGGGTTTTAAAATATTATAGGAGTTTTACTTTTTATTATGTATTTTGTGGATTTTTTTGAGTTTTTTTGTTTTAAAATTTAATTTTTAGATATTTTATGGGTTTTTTGGATTTCTAGGTTTTCTTGTGTTTTTTAGATATTATAATTTTTTTGTTTTATTAAAGGGTTTTAGGTTTTTAGGGTTCTTTTGGTTTTTTTGGGTATTCTAGATTACAATAGGGATTTTTTATTTTTTTAGAGCTTTTAATTTAATTTAGGGGGTTTAGGGTTTTTAGTCTTTTAGGGTATTGATAATCTTAGGGTTTTGAGATTTTTTTTAGATTTTAGTTTTTGGGTGTATGTTGAGGATTATGGGTATTTAAGTTATTTATTTGTTTTTATGATTTTATTGTATTTTATGGTTTTTGGATTTTTTAGGCTCTTTTAGTTTTTTATGGAATTTTGGGTTTTTTGTGGGAATAATGGGTTTTATGGTTTTTATTCTTTTTCAAGAATGTTTGGTGTAGGGACAAGGTCTTCGCGACAACCCCCCCCCCCCACCCCCAGCACAATTTATTAAGAAAAAATATGCAGTAGACAAGGGATGGACTTTAATATTTTTAGGTGTTTTAGGATTTTTTGGATATTTAGGTGGTTTATGGATTTTAATGATTCTTAGTGGTTTAGGGATTTTTTACTATTTTGGGAGTTTAATGTTTTTTAGATTAATTAATGGTTTTAAGAGGTTTTTAGGGTATTTAGGTTTTTTAGGGATTTATGGTTGTTAATGGATTTCTTATGGTTTCAAAGTGTCTTTATTTTTTAGGTGTTTTCTGTGTTTTTAGGGTTTTTATGGTTATGTTTATTTTCTTAGGAATTTTTAACAAGATTTATTGTTCGGGGGGTTTTATGCGGTTTTCAGGGTTTTAGTTTTTTTACGATTTTTTAGGGTTTCAGTATTTTTGAGGGATTTTAGTATTTTTATGCATTTATGGTTTTATAGATTCTTTTGTCTTTTGTATTTATCTGGGGTTCTGGGGAATTTTAGGTTTTATGGGTCTTTATGGTTTTTAGGGTTTTTGAGGTTTTTAAGGATTTAAGGGTATTTCGGATTTTTCTTGTGGGTTTTCAAGGTTCTGGGTTTTTTATGGGATCTATGGTTTTTAGGGGATTTAGAAGTTTATAGATTTTAGATTCATTGAGTATTTTTTTTATTTTGTGGTTTTTATGGTTTAAATGTTTTTTTTTTGTGGTTGATGGGGTTTTAGGGTTTTTAGTGGGTTTTAGGTGTTTTTTGCTTTTTAGGGTTTTTCTAAGTTATAAAGGTTTTTATGGATTTTCAAGGGTTTAGGGTTATTTTAATATTTTTTTGTTTTTAGTGTTTATAATAGTGTTACGTATTGAAATGGGTTTAGGGGTTTTATTGATTTAACTGGTTTTTATATTTTTTATGGTTTTTTATAGTTTTTAAGGTCTATTCAGGTTTTTAAGGGTCTTCTTTTGTTGTTTTCGGTTTTTTAGTGTATTATAGTGGTTTTAGGAGTTTAATTGTTTTATGTGTTTTAGGGGTTTTACGGTCCTTTAGGGATGTTTAGGGTCTATTAATGTTTTTAGTGTTTTTGGGTTCTTTTGGCGATTAAGGCGTTTGGGGAGGGGTTTATGTTTTTTTATGGTTTTAAGGGTTCTCAGGTTTTTTTGGGTACTCTAGGGGGTTTTTTGTGTTTTTTCGATTTTTAAGGGTTTTATGTCTTTTATGGATTTGTAGTGACGTTTACTGTTTTATGGTTTCTTATATTTTAAGGTATTTTTAGGATTTTTAGGGTCCTTTAAATGATTATAGAGTTTTTCGGTTTTTAGGGTTTTAAGGGTTTTATTCACAATAGTGTCTTTTTGTGTATTATGGATCTTTTAGGGGTTTTATGGTTTTTTGGGGTCCTTTAAGGTTTTAGAGATTGTTATGATATCTGGTTTTGTTTGGGACTTTTAGTTTTTTTATGTATTATGATTTTTTGGATTTTTTAGATCTTTTTGATTTTTTGGGATTTTTACAGTTCTTTATGTTATTTTGGATAATTTATGTTTTTTACGGTTCATTTTTCTTTTTAAATATTTATAGTGTACTTTAGGTTTTTTTGGTGGTTTCAGGATTTTGTTTCTTTTTATGGGTTTAAGATACTTTTCTGTATTTTTAGGGTATTTTAGGGTATTTTTATGTTCTTTTATGGTTTTTTTTGTTTTTTGTGACTTTTATTGTTTTTATGGTTTATAGGGACCTTAGGGTTTTTTGGGTTTTTAGGGTATTCAAGGGTTTTTTATGGTTTTTATGGTATTTATGGTTTTTTGCATTTATAGGCTTCTCAGAGTCTTTTTGGACTTCTAGGTTTTTTAGAGATTTTAGGACTTTCAATGACTTTTTATGGTCTTAGGGGTTTTAGTTATTTGATGTTTTTAACAAATTTTATATGATATTATATGTTTTATGGTTTTTATGGTTATTAGGATTTCAGTGGTTTAGGGTTTTTATAATTTTGTGGGTTATTGGGTTTTTGGTTATTTTTTAGATTTATTGGTTTTTGGGGTTTTTTAGTTTTTTGGAGTTTTGGTAATTTTATAAGTCTTAGTGTTTTAAGATTTCTCATGTATTTTTAGTGGTTTTAGTGTTTAGGGTTTTTATTGTTTTCTAGGTTTTAGGGTTTTTAGTGGTTTTTATATCTTTATTATGGTTTTAGGGTTTTATGGTTATTTTAGGGTTTAGTTATTTTTGGTTTTAGGGGTTTTTATGGGTTTTATGGTATTTATGTTTTATAGGTTTTTTAGGGCTTAAATTGTTTTTAGTATTTTTAGGGGTTTGGGGGTTTCTAGGTTTTTAAGGAGTTTTAGTGTTTATAATTTTGTATTTTTTTCAGAGATCTGAGGTTTTAATGCATTATGGGTTTTACGGCCTTTAAAGTGTTTTGGTTTTTAGGGGTTTTATAGTTTTTAGGATTTTAGGGATATTTAATGTTTTCATTATCTTTTCTTGATTTTTATAGTTTTATGGTTCATTAGAACTTTTATGGTTTCTAGGGATTTATGAGATATTGGGTTTTTTTGGGTTTTTTGGGTTTTTTGGGTTTTTTGGGTTTTTTGGGTTTTTAGGGGTTTTCAGCATGACAGGTCTTTAAATCATGTTAGCGTTTTTAGGGTATTTTATGTTTTTAGGGGTTTCTGGGTGTTAATATATTTTTAGGGATTTAGTGTAGTCTGTTGTTTTAGTGGTTTTGGGGGACTTTTAGGGTTTTTAGTGGGTTTTAGGGTCTTCCCATGTTTTTTTTGAATTTATTGGTTTTTATGATGGTTCAATGTTTTTGTTCTATTTTTTTGTTGTTTATAGTTTTCAATATTTTATGGGTTTAAAAATACATTAGAGTTTTCAGGAAATCTTTGATTCTTTTAGGGGATTATGGGTTTTAGGTTCCTTTATCGTTTTAAGGTCTATTTGGATTTTTAGGTTTTTATGTTACTTTAGGTGTTTAGGGTATTCTAGGTCCTTTATTGTGGTTTTAGAGTATTTTATTTACATTTAGTGTTTTTTTTCCTTGGGGGGGGGAGGGTTTATGGTATTTATTTTCTTTTACGGTGTTAGGAATTTTAGGGTCTTTAGGGTTTATATGGTTATTAGGGTTCTTTTTTCTTTTTTTGTTATTTAAGTCCATAACATTTATCAATGTATTTTTATTGTATTTATGGGGTATGGGGGTTTGGTTTATTAGGGTATTTATTGTTTTTATGGTTTTTAAGGATATTTAGAAGGTTTAGTGTTTCTTAGGGTTTTTTGAGATTTTAGGTTTCATTAAGGGGATTATATTTTTTAGTGTTTTTTAGAAACCTTACCTAAATTTATGGTGTTGATGGGTTTTAGGGTTTTTAGGGCACTAAAATTTATAAGGGTTTTTTTATTTGTTAGGGATTCGAGGAAATTTAATGTTTATTCTATTTTTTATTGTTAGTGTTTTTAATGTGTTTTAATGTTTTTCTACTATTTTTAGTGTTTTCTATTTATCTAGTTATTTTTTTTAAGTTTTTTGTTTTTTAGTATTTTTGGGGTCCTTTAAGGTATTTTGGGATTTTAGGGTTTTTAGAGACAGTTTGGGTTTTCATATTTTAAATAAAATTTTTAGATTTTGATTATTTAGGTTGGAGTTATGGGTTTTTTCGTTTTTACGGGCTTTATGGATTCTAGGGTTATTATGATTTATTAGTGGTTTTAGGATATTTTCGGGAATTTAATGGGTTTTAATATTTATAATGATTTTTGTTTTTTATGATTATTAATGTTTTGAAATCTTTTATGTGATTTATGGTTTTATGGTTTTATGGATTCAAGGGTTTTATGGATTTTCTTGTATTTTAGTGTTTTCAGTGTTTTTAGGGTTTTAAGGATATTTTAGTATTTTCTTGGTTTTTAGGGGGTTTACGGATTTTTATTTTTTTAAAATGTTTTTATGAATTTATGGTTCTTTAATGTTATTAGGGGTTTTGGGATAATTAGGTTTTAATAGGGTTTTTAATTTTTTTTGGAATTTTTTGGTATATTATGGATTTCTATTAATTTTTATGGGTTTTTTATATTTTAAGGGATTTTTAAGGGATTAGATGGGTTTAATGGTTTATTTAGGTTTATAGGGGTATTCGTGTATTTATGGGATTTCATTGGTTTTGGGGGTTTTATATATTTTTAATGGTTTTATGGTTTTAAAGATATAAGGGGTTTGAAATTTTTTTAGATTTTAGGGTTTTTAGATGTTTTATAGGTTTTTAGATTTTTTATGTGTTCTTGGGTTTTAGTGTTTTTAGGGGTTTAGGTCATTACATTATTAGGGGTTTTAGATATTTTTAGGGGTTTCATGTTAGTTAGTTTTTTTTGTTTTTTTGTTTCACATGGTTATTTTAATGGGTTTCATGGGATTTTATAGTTTTTTAGGTCTTTTATAATTTTATGTGTTTTTAGTGTATTGGGGGGTTTTTGGGTTTTTTGGATTTTAGGGTTATAATTTTAATAGTTTTTAGGTATTTTTAGGGTATTTAATGTGTTTTAAGGGGTTTTATGATTTTTAGGACATTTTTTTGTTTTATGTTTTTATTTTTGTTTTCTAGTTTAATGTGGTTTTCATGGGTTTCTAGGTTTTAGGTATTTTTAGGGGTTTTATTGCTTGTATGGGATTTATTGATGTTTAGGGGTTTAGGGTTTTTATTATTTTAGGGGTTTTATAGTGTTTATTGTTTTTGGGAATTATTGGGTGTTTAAAAAGATCAAATTTTTTTCAGGGGATTGAGTGTTTTTAGTGGATTTTGGGATTTTAGGGGGTTTAGTGAATTTTTTATGGGTTTTTGGTATTTAGTTATTTTTGGTTCTTAAGCAATTTCACATATTTTAGGATTTTTTAGGATTTTTTAGCGAGGTTCTAGGAGTTTTTTTGTATTAAGGTTATTATGTTTTAGTGTGTTTAAATGGGTTTTATGGGTTTTAGGGTATCAAAATATGTTTTATGGTGTTCTATGCGTTTAATTATTTCTATTTGTTTTAGTGTTTTTTTGTTTATTGTTTTTTTGTTTTTAGTGATTTTTTTGTCATTTTTAGTATTTTCAGGTTTATTAAGGTTTCATATAGTTTTTAGATTTTCAAGGGTTTTTAGTTTTATTTTAGTAGTTTTTAGTATTATTATATTGGTATTGGTTTTTATGGTTTTTTTTTGGATTTTTAGGGTTTATTAGTGTATTGTAGGTTTTTTTAGGGTTTTAAGGTTCCAATTGGCTTTTTAGTGATGGAGTGTTTTTAATGGGTTTATGAATTTTTAGAGTGTTTTGGGATTATTAGTGATTTTTAGGGATATTTATAATTTAAAAGGTGTGTTAAGGGGTTTCGGGTATCTTGGTGTTTTTAGTTAATTTTGATGTTCTTGGGGAGTTTATTTATTTTATTCATTTAATATTTAATTACGATTTTTGGGGGTGTTAAGTTTTTAGGGGGTTTTAAAGTTTTTCGGTTTTTAGTTTCTTTTTAGGGATTTTTGTGTTTTTAGGTTTTTCAAATAGGCTTTACGTTGTTTAGTTGTTAGGGAATTTACTAGTTTTTATGGTTTTAGGGGTTTTAGAGTTATTTAACGTGTCTTATGGTTCTTTTGGGTTTTAGCGGTTGTAGCGTATTTTGTTGTTTAATAGGGTTATTAGGATTTATGTATTTTAGCGTTTTTAGTGTTTTTATAGTTCTTTATGGGTTTTAAGGGGTTCTAGTGTATTAGGGTTTTTATGATTATTTAGTTTTCTTATGGTTTTATATGATCTTTATTGTTTTTAGGTTTCTTTGGCTCTTTAAATTGTTTTGTGGTTTTAGCCTTTCAAAGATTTTAGGGCATTCAACAATTTTAGGGTTTTTAATTTTTTGAGGGTTTTTTGTGTTTTAAAGTTATTATAACTATTATTAAGGTTCATTACATTATTTTGTGATTTTTATGGTTTTATGTTGATTTAGTTTTTTTTTTTAATTTTGAGGTTTGTTAGGGTTTGGGGTTGATGGATCAGGAAAATTCTTCGTAGAAGGAGAAATACATTCATCGATTTGATGATGGATGAAATATAAATCAAAGAGATGGAGGGAAAATGTTTAGAATGTGAAAATGGAAATTGATGCCCCACCACGATGCAAGGATCTCTTTTCAGATAACTAATATTCATGGTGTATGTCCATTCTTTGAATCCCCGTGAATGGGAAACAGTCACAAAAGGGGTTGATCCAGTAGTGCCCATGAATGACATAATGTTGCTTGTGGAAAGGGGTGACGATATTCAACCCTGAAAACTATTTACAGTGAACTAAATCATTCATGAGGAAAGGTATGGTCACCATATCCCATAAGAAATAAATTGTCATTTGTAGATCCATGATGGGATTTGGGTGACTGTACAGGGAACCCGTTAACTGCGTCATCCATGGGTTTTTGTAAAAGATGTATGTGGCCCACCAAAGATGACTAGCTACACCGATAACAAGTTCCTCCTTCCCACTAAAAATAAGAGCCAAAAGGGAACCAAAATAAGGGATTGATCAATCGATCAATGATGGCACAAAAAAATATTGTACCAAGAAATATAGACTCCTTTAATGATTCCTCATAGGTTAAAGCCACTAAAAGCATTAAGGAAGAAAAACTAAACAAATTGGCAGACCATTTACCCCAGTACCTTTGTAGATATATTTTCTACAATGCATAGAACCAATTCATCCATTACAATTCAGAATCCTGTATAGCAAAGAACTATGTCAATGAAACCCTTCCATGAATAGAAAATGACGACGTGGATGGATCTCAACCCCACGTAGAATCACGTTACATTGATGGAGCCTTATCGGGCATAGAAAATCACTTTGTAAATCGAACCCAGGTCTGAACACCACTATTTTATGTAAATGATCTCCCTAACCATATAGGAACATTCTATGAAAAGAAAACCCCTTCCCATGTAAGGATATTCTACACATAACGTGGTATCTTAGGGTACTCCACTATTCAGATGCAACCATTTCCTTCTATTTCTACAATATCATCATCATTCCCTTTAAAAGCTAGTCTGAAGGCATTGTGACAATTCCTCTCCCAAATCCATCAGACAAGATGAGACCATCACATTCATTAGCTTTCCCTTATCAGTTTACATACCCATGGTAAGATAAGTCATGTCGGTAACCATGGTAGTACGACATACCCTCCGAATGTCCATTTTATTACATTCCCATGACAACAAGGGCACCAACCATGGGATACTCACATGATCTTCTCTATTCTATAGATTAAGGGAAATCATAGGCCTTTCCATTCGATGAGTTCCACTGTTAAATAGAATAGATGAGGCTTGTGATTAATTTTAATGAGGAATAAAGCTCCTCCCCTTTCACATAACCCAATTAAGGGAACTCCTCCCAAGGTAAGCCCCATATACATTCTTTTAGGAGGTGGCCCTCTTTATTCTCTTCACCTAATCATAGTACATATCTTTATAGATCACCAAACATTATTATCTTGGATATGAAAACATGAGAGTAAAGGGGGAACCTTCAAATCCCCTCTCTCTCCCCAATTGGCCTTTTTCACCATCCATCAGTAGATGGCGAGGGTTTGGTGATCATTAGATATATTGCTTCCTCTTGTTTTCACCAAAACCATGACTCATGTGCTCTTATAGATTAGTTGTGACCATTATATATGCATGATCCCAGACATCAAATGGGCCTTCTCTACATAATTAATCCCCAACCATAAACTAAATGTGTATCTCCCATGTGTAAGCCCCGATCTGGCTTCCTTTAACGGTATTCCTTTAAAATTATAATTCCCAATCATTCATAACTACATGGACAATGTAACCCAAATAACTAGGATACGTATGAAATTTCCATATGGTTTAATCCTGATACTTCACCTATCTAATGCATTATGTCCTTTTTGATTCATTTCACCGTCTTCCTCACTGCATGATGTTAAACTTCACTGGCTATTGAACTACAAAGGATTTGATTCCTAGTTAACTGGGATACATAGAAAACTTCTGTGATACCCAGCCCCCAAATATAACATAATGATCTCTATAAACATCCCTAGAATGGTCATGTCTACTGAGAAGAACACATACCTTCTAGGTATTTTAGCTCACCTCAGCATAAATCCTTCCTCAAATCTTGTCTTATCACCTTCCACCAATATTTCCTTGCCACATGATGATAAACTACATGGTAAGGTCCACATATCACAAAATTAAAAGGTGATCTTTCTAGTTTTGTGACATTGAACTACATGGGACTTGATTCCTATCATGAGAATACGTATGAAACTCATATTATTGGTTCAATCGTAACATTAAAATAATTCCCACCCTTAGATTATGATAAACTCTAGAGCATATGATAACATGGCTTAAACTGACACTATCTCAATAAACCACCTAGAAATTTCTTATCTTTACAGAAAAGGGTAACATTGATGAATAACCTCGAAGACATAAATATATATTCACTGATAAATAACCTCACATATATATAGATGATTCTGAACCTTGGTTTATTTAATATCGATCACGCCTAGGGGTAATCCATAGACCCAAGATTTGGAATTATACAAGGATTCATGAACCTATTTACATGGAAAAAATGTAATATAGATTACTGAAAAAAGAAATTATTCCCCTCAAAATTGTTTAAGGAACTCTAATTCCCATCCTCTCAACCAATGAGAGTTTCAATATGTTATTGGACAACCCATCTAATGAATATCTACCTTTGAAAAGTAGGTCCATGAATCATGGATGTGACATCAGTTTTCTTATTAATATATTAATAAAAAATTTTGAGATTATGTTAAGATAATAAATATAACATTGGTGATTGTAAAAAACTCAACATCGCACTACAATCAATCACAGAGCGCAACATTGGTTTTGAAATTAAAATAGGGAACCCAACATGAATCATTAACCAAGGTGGAGGTGCCACCCCATGTTAGACCCCTTATAAATCCAATGTTGAAGTGGGACATTGAATAACATCAATTATTCTTGTGAACATGAGATGATTATTTCATGTGGGTATGTTTCCTTTACTTTTCCCACATATCATAGATAATTCACAGAGCTTCCATCAAAAAAATATAATCATTACAGTTTTCTCTAATATGCACATCGATGACTGCACAAGAAGTCATGTCCTCAATGAAGCACATGTCTCCATCGCCCAACCAGTGTATTCAATATTGGGTTTCAAATGTACTAGTTAGAGGTGACAATCAAAATAGAACTCTACCCACATGGAGGTAACCTGAAGTCCCATTAGTACTCCAATTAGAAATAGTTGGAATCCCAGAACAAGGTTCCAATATTGGCAATCTCCAACCATTCTAGGAGTCTATCTCTGAATAATGACAATGATTGTGTTCTTTACCTTTGTTAGAATGGGGAATTTGTCACTAATGATTTGATCCCAACTGCATAGGGGTCCAACCCAGGGCCCACCCTGGAAATCATTGTAGCCAACACTATGTGTCTAGATATCTTCACTCTAAAGAGGATATCACCATAAGGGATCTTGATGAAGTACAACGAACCTATATCCCCCAAGATGCCTTCTATGGGTGATGATGAGGCTATCAAAAATAGGTCATTACCCACATTCCTAAGGAATAAATCCTCCATATAAATTCAGAAACAAACTATGAGAAGAGTTACATTTTTCACTATCTTGTGATTTCCAAAATGAAAATAAGGTGGAATTTTATGAGAAAGCACAAATTACCGACAATTCTCACCATACCTGCCATGAAAATAGGGCATAAAATTATAGGAATATGAAAATCCAATCCATTGATTATGAATCAATTCATCAATGTAAGATAACAACTGGGTATGAATGGGTAAAAAATACTTCTTCAACCTACCAATACCTTCATTGAAATAGGGATAAAATGTGCAGATGAAAATCCCTAATCATGACTATAATGATCATTAGTATAATAAAATAGTACCAATTTACAAGAAAAGTCAAATTAATATGAATGTATATCATACCTATCAGAAAAATAAAGAAATAAACAGGCATATGTGAATCCCTGCTCATGAATATGATGTTCAGCGGCCAATATGATCGAATCCAGAGAAAAATCATGGTGTATCCCAACAATTCAAAAGAGCCAGACTAATTCTTCTACCCCACATGGGAGAAACATCAGTATCTACAAGAAGAATATGGATGAATAAGAGAAACAAAATCCTAATATAACATCATAATGGGCATTTGATCCCATTCCAACTAAAGACGTCTCTCCAAACATCTGGATATAATTGATGATGAAAGATAAATTCATGACCATGTACTATATACTTTTCATGATATAATTATGTCATAGGTTATAGCTTGAAATTGGGCTCAAAGTCCGGCCTTTTCTAGTGGGGTGACTCATCCACACAATAGGTTGGTCACTCCAGAGTAGACATGCATCCATGGTCCCATCATGGAGGGTACTTGGGCATATTTTATGATAAATTTACATCTGTATAGGGAAAAATACATGTTCCAACTAGGGGATACCGGTCCACAGTGGTCACCGCTCTAGTGAAGGAATATATCCCTTTCATTTCTTAGTATTCTTGTAGGTATATCCCAGAAGCACCATTGGATCCACTCAAACATTTTATTATATATGAATGCCTTCATCAACAGTAAGTGCCCCCAGTTTTCTTCAAGGGATCACATAAAAAATCAAGCCAACAGAAACTAGAAAATTAAGAGCATATTCATGACACTTCTCTATAGAAATCTATAGTTCTTAGATCCTTGAAACACTTATCTCTGGTTTCATAGGATCCTTTTTTCCATTTTAACATTATAGAAGTGGTAGTATCAGTTGTGAAGTCCCTCCATACAATATTCTTTCCAATAATTATGAAGGTCCTCCTCATAGAATGCACCATGATGTCTTGCTTCATGGGAAATAAGAGGTCGATAATGAAAGAATATATCTTCATGAGATTCATGGTTTCCATCCTTATGACTGTAAGATCAAATAGTGAGAAGTCCCTCACATTGTTTTCGTCTTCCATGATATTCCTCCCTAGGGAATATGATATATATATTCCCCATAAAATCAGACCTTAAATTGTGATGATAGTCCTATTCATGATAGAACCAACTGTGAAGGTCCTTCCAATAATGACATCTCTATTCAGCAAGGTGTTCGTCCCTGAAGGACCTCCCCATGGTATACACATTAGATATTCTCCATACAGTTGAATATCAAGTTGTGATGGTACTCCTCACCATGATAGCATCATCTGTGAAGGCCCTTCCTGAAGTGATGTCTCAATTCGGCATGAAGGTCCTTCCCATGATATTTACCACCCGAATGTTTCTACCAAGGGTATACACTACCAAAATTATCCTACCAGCCTGGAAATAGACTATTATGGTAGTCCTTTCCTTTTTATCAATAACTACAATGGTCCTCCTCATTTTCAAGTTCTTTATTGGCAGGAAGGTCCTCCCCTTGCTGAACCAAATCCCATAAATAGCTCATAAGTCAAGTAACATAGAAGGATGGCTTCAAGCACGTTAGATACCCAATAAATATAAGGTGAAATCATTTTTCTTTGAAGATATTTCTTGGGTCCATATTCATCTTTTAAGGGAGCACCAAAACATTCACATATAAAAAAGATCCCCTACTATCCTCGTTAAATGAAATAAAATCATCAAGAAAGGTCCATGTTGGGTAGATCAAGTAGAGGATTCCCTTGAACAAGAATAAGAAGATATGTTTCTCGTGTGAATTAAATTATCCAGGGATGAAAAACCAGTCATGATTTGGCCCACAACCACTTCCCTGTTAGACATATCAAGAGAGTTGCTGGAATAATGCATACACAACATTTTTCTCAATCTCAGTTAACTCTCAAAAATTTGAATGAAACATTATTTCCCTATAATGGGTACACTAACCATGTAATTTTTTTAAGATTTTCATCATCAAATTCAAATGGTAACCATTTCATCTACATGGATCCCACAATCAAAGTTACTAAACAAATATCTTCCACTAACTTGCCATGATGTGCTACATAAATTACATCACCATATTAGTGATGCACTGTCTAGTGTTTATATCTATGGATGGGGAGTGAATCAAGAATTATATTTTATCCTATTTCACATTTAGAATAAGTCGTTGGAAATAACATCATGAAATTTTCTTATCCTAAGATAGTGATCAAATGAAGTTCTTATTCTGGAAGGCAACATTCTCGACATGAACCGGCATTGAGTAAGTATAAATAGCATCAAGCACGATAAGAGAACGCCAATGAAAGACTCCATAACAAACTGGATGAGAAAATTAAGAAGGAATATTGATTAATTGAATCTAGTAAATAAGAATCACAAGTTTATTTAGAATCAAATAGTTCACGTGAAGGCATGAAATCATACTCGTCTCACACTCGAACAAAAACGCACGAGATAAAAAAAAGTGATGAAAAATGAAATGCCAATCATAGTATGGTATCAGCCATACTACATAAGTATTGGGGAATATATAACATATGATAACCCCATAAGGATAACAAATATGGTCCTGGGTACCTAAAAAGAATAATGATATCAACCCCAACCTGCAGGGTTGCGGAAATTTTTACCTCCACTACTTGACCAGTAGAAATCATTCATTCCCTAATTAGGGAGGATGAAAAATAGATAGGTATCTTATTCCATCTCATCATGGGATTCATTACCTTTATAGTGTAAGAGTATATAATGTTAATACCGAGGTTCCCAACAAGTTACCCTTCACCCAAAATCCAAAATAGTATCTCATAAGGGAAGGAGGGGATCAAATAATGTGAGCGAACAACCCTAATAATCAATAGCTGTTATGCCACATATCCTGCATTTTTCATTGGTAAACCTCATGGGTTTAAATCATAAAAAACACATAAAAATGATTCAATTATGGACGAATAAGAATATGATCACTCAGCCCAGAATGTTTTCCATGCGAAGAGTGAAGTTGTGCATACTCAGAACCAGAGGGTTGTATGGAATTTTGTTATTCTCTTGATCAATTCTCCAATAACTCCTCTTAAAATACCTAATTGAAAAATGAATATGAAAATGGTCACAGATTACCCAACTACTCATTCTAATGATAACAATATCTCTATGCTCAATGAATTTGTTGATCATTAAGATGAAGAAATGAAAGATTTGAAGTGAATCAACGCTGAATTAATCCATAGTATACCTCAACCAGAAGGTTTTATGATATAAAATAAAGTAAGGAAAATATATCCTCCAATTTTAATCCTATGACATTGACTTACCTAAACACATTAATGTATGAATATCAAGATTTACACATTAAGAAAACAACAGACATAAGTGTTGGGAAATCCTCCAAATATGACCATGGTCGGACATCCACTTCATGTACTTACATATCCAGCAAGTCAAATTCTTCCCCCTATTGTGCCTATCCATGCATTGATTCAAAAAGATACATATAAAATGATAAATAATTCTATCCATTCATTGACTATTTGATTTTATTCTATGCAGGAGCGACACACACTAGTATAACCAAAAAGTAATCCTTACAATGATTGGTTGTGTAACACTCGACCTCCACTAAATTTTGGGAATCTCATGTTCTAAAATATCCAATGGATCAGGTGATCTGGAGTGACATCAATTGAACTATGAATCCTATTTTTACCCCAATATGGGATCCCCATCTAAATAAGAAGCTACGAACATCACATGATTTGAGTGAACCATATAATGGTTAGCATTCGTGTGGTAGAATACTCTACTGGGGTAGTTGATATCACGATGGCATGATCTCTGTCAATATTTCCTCAATTATTTTAGCTTAATGATGTTAAATAATATAGTATGTGACCACTCATTCTATAAATAGTGAAAATATGATAGAGTCTCAAACAATATTTCTAGGAGGAAAGGACTACAATACTGTCTAAATCGGTAACTCCCCTAAGATGAGAGGTGGGCTATGTGAATCAATAAGATCCACAATAATATAGGAACACTGCTCATCCCAGTGAAATATTCTAGTGGGATTCGGGATTTATTCTCCATTTCCCATAATTAAATACTTTTTACAACGGAAAAAATAATAGTCTCAGGTTTCCCCATCTATCCCAGTAATAAGAACATGAAATGTAGAATTGGTCTCCATTACACTTAAACCAACCCCTTCACCTGCCCTATCTCTGAGGCTGATACTATATCATATGGTCCCAATAGTTTCCCAAATCATTCTCTACCTCAAAAATTTGATAATATGGGACCCATGAGAAATTAGTTCGAGGAATGAAGGAGACAAACTTACACATTCCATGATGATTGTGTATTTGGCTATTTTATATTCACTTTGAATAGTAATTTACTCCATCTACCATAACCAAAAAAAGTGTAGAATAAGTTAGTCTAGATGAAAAGTCAAGTGGTTGTTCCTTTCACCAGATATTGGGGCACACCATTCATGAATTTTTTTTCTTGAATGTCCTCCTTTAGATAATGATACATTCTGGGGATGTCATACTTTGACCACCACCAGCACATGTGGCATATGTTTCCACTACAAATGCTGATGAAAGATATGAGTGGAATAAAGTTGTTAAAATAAGGGAGAAAATGATTGATTGTTGGAAAAAAAAATCAGAAAATGGCCAACCAATCACATGAAATACTCTAAGTGAAGTCAATGAATCCTATTATGGCACCAAATGATTTAGCTACAAGACAACAGACATCGTTAGACACACAACTCTCCAAAATATGGTAGTCCAAGAATCAGTTTAACCAAAAAGGAATAAAGAATATCAATGAAGATGAAATCATGTCAAAGAAAATTTCATCCCTAACTGTATTAGATTTTATATCATTAAATCTGAAATTACAAGCATTGCACCACCAAAACGCACAACCATAAGGATTCAGTTAGTCAATTTCTTCATCAAAATAAGAGTTGATGTTTGGATTTATTAATTTTATTTAATAAATGGACACCTTATCTGAGGATGAATATATATGTGAACTTGAGTTCCTTGCACTCGATCGGGGGACCAGAGGAAGAGGTCATAGATGTTGGGGAAACAAGGGAAGATGCAATTGTGGAAGAAAACATTCTTATGGTTTCACTTAGGCTCAATCTAAAAATTTTGTAGAAACACATGGAAGATATCTTCAATGGAAATTGTAGTAACATGAATATTCCCGTGAATCAGAAAGAATCCACTCTGGACCAATCATTCTTTAGTATCCATTAGAAGAATAATAGGTATCTAGTCATTCTGACCATGTGTACCGACCTTCCTGACCCAACCCACAAAGAACTAGAGCTGCTCCAACTCATATCATGTGTTCCAGTCCATATATATGTAATGATCTTGACATTAAATAACATATGATAAATCATATGAATATTGGATAGAAAGATCCATTTGACTAGAAGTATGATATTTTGATGCAATTGGCCGCATTACAAGTCAAACTATTAATCCCAAATTCTATGAATCTATCAAAAAACCTAAGTAAAGCTCCTATAGATGTTTGTGTAAGCCCACAAGATATTGATTCGGAAGCAACCACCACCAAATTTGATCGAACAGAGACCAACACTGATGAATGTCATCTGGTTATCACCATCACAGTTCATGAAGAATAATCCAGTGTATAGGGACACATAAGTCATTTATACGTGTTCAGCATGATTACTGTGTCTATTGTTTGTAAATTTATCATTAATAATGTATTTGGAGTCAATATCATCCATGTTTGAAGGCATCATTGACTCGACTTCAATGAGTTAACCCATCACCCACAACCAAAACATTGTTGGACTATGAAAAAACTGAGTAAAAACCATAGTTCAAATCAAGCTCAAAACATTGTTTGGGGAACTCGTATCTGACACATAATTTATCATGGTTCTATAATACTTGGCATTCAACATCTGTCTAGGAAGGCCATTATTTCATCATCATATATAAATTCCTTCATCCAACCACCAGTGCATCAAATATCTCGCTCATGGAAAAAATGGGATGTTTTATGCCCAGGGTTAACTATTTGAATCATGTAAGTCACACTCTATCAATACAGTATTCTGAGATCATAATGGGAAGAAACCCTCATTCGATGGAATAGATTAGGTCACTGCCCCCAAATAGTTTTGAGATGGTCCAAGATAACCCCTTATATATCTTGGTGAAGAATTTGTACTTCCCATCATCTAGGCTGGGTGTGTGAGTCCAATCCCATACATGTATTCAGAAGTTCTTATGGTCTTAGTCATTGCTTGGAAATCTAAATATAATGAAAAATATTTTAACCCTCATTATAATGAATAATTATCAAATGGAAATTAGATTAATCAATATTCATAGCTCTGGGAAACTAATTCCCCGCACATTGAGGAAAAAATGAAGAATAAACCCATTTGTCCCTCACTCAATCCCCTCTATAGAATCTATTTTTTTTCATCCAGGACAGATGAATCCACTTGTTCTTCCAAATACCATGATCTCAACTCTTCTAACAACCTTTAATTGATCATCTCAAAAATAATTTATCCCTAAGAACAGGAGGAATATGACTAATAGAAGGATGATGTATATGTCTTTAGGTATTCACATCTATCATTTAGGGAGGGTGACTCAATGACCATTTATGAAAATAGGGAAATAAACCTTGGTGAAGACGAAGATCCACAACCCATCCTGATTTGTAAAGCCATGTATTCTAAATATAATGAGATATACACCACTTTATCAAGGAAAAATTGTGATGTACTTAACTGTGACTACATATAAATTTCAATCCCTGTTCCTAAGGTGGAAAAAACAAAACTAGACATTCCAAAAGATCTTCGTGGTTATCAAATGAATCCAGAAGGACAAAACCGACACGTGTTTCTTGGATAGAGGCTGAGGGTGAAAATGTATTAGCTCCAACATTATTTGGTAGGTCCAATACCCCATCTAGATGGCCAATATTATACCCCAAAAAATTAAGAATGGACAAATCATATTTTTCAATGGTTTTAGAGATCTCACATAACATTTCATGAAAGATGATTTTCTATCCCTGATTACAGAACTACAAAGCAATTAATTAGATGAATATTAGGATCTCACTTTCATGGATGATTATTAATGATACAATAGAATATGAATTGGCTAATAAGATAAAGAAACCAACACCTTTGAGGACACTATGTAATTTTTTTCTATATGGTTATTCCCAATGGTTTTATGAATGTCAGCCCCACGTATCATTGTTACATGAATCACATCATTAACCCATTATTGTTAATTTTATTTCAATGTAATTCTGATGAACTTGTGGTTTGTTCATGAAAATTCTCAGACCACTAGTGAGATCATGAAACTGTCTTTGAAAAAATATGAAAACATAGTCTAAAAATGAATCCCTTGAAATGAATTTTCGGTATTATGTCAGGGATGTTCCTCGGATTCTTAATATACCATCGTGGAATTAAATTAATCCATAATAAGAAAAGAGATGTTGTTTTCATGTCAACTCCTCACATCATCACTAAGATGAGAGGACTTAAAAGACATCTTGTTTAAATTCAATAATTCTTAGCCAAATTGTAGATAAATGATTAAAGATTACACGGTTGATGAACCAATGTGTTGAATGTAAATTGATAGAGTATTTTCATTAATCATATGATATTATCAGGAAATATCTCTTAATTATGCCAGTGCTAAGGCAACCCATTGAAGAATTACCACTCATCTTGTATGTGACTTCCAAGTAGTGATCCCTAGGTGCCTTCCTCTCATAGAAAAATGACACTGGCTTAAAAAACCATCTATGATATCATTCTAAGAATGATTGATATAGATAATCATTACTCAAATATCAAAAAGAGCTATCTGGTGATAATATTTTCTATCTAAAATTGAGGCACTACCTTTAATATCACGAGGTATATATGGTTTCTCATTGAATCCCACTCAAGTACACAATATGCCATCTGATGTTGACAAGATGTCTATGAAGATGTGCAGTAGTTCTTTAGGAGTTCAACATCTAGTTCGTACATCGTAAATCCATCAACGGCTAGAAAATATTAGATTTTCATACAGATAATCCCTTTGAATAATAAACATTATTGGATATCGAGTTACCTGTTGTGGATGTTTTCTCTGTAATGGAAGACTCCGAATTATAGGAGATTCATTTAGATATGGCATCTAGAATTCCTATAGGGAAAAGGATTGAAGTCCCCATGATCAATAAATTGAGGATATGGATCGTTCTCATATATCCAAAAAAGGTGGTGCTTCTTTAATAATTATTTCCATCAAAGAGGTGGACAAATAATGAGGTAGAATATTAGGCTATTATAGTAGGGATGGAACTGGCACTTACTGTACAAGTGAAACACATGAAGATAAAATGAGATTCATAATTGGACATCAAGAAGGAAAAAAATGATTATGCTATCAAAAAATAATAATTTAAACCACTACATGAACATGCACAATGAATAATGGATGAATTCCCTTCATACTTGACATTGATTCATGTATGTTGATCATAAAATGCTTAGGCCTATGCATTAGAAAATATAGCTATAACTCATGCTTATCTAGAATAGGATGAAAAAATTATTAGACTTGTGCATTGTTGGATGTTCTACCCATTTTTTCATGACAACATGTGGGAGATCGATGAGATTAGACACATCATGGAGCCATATGGTCCTACAACCGGCTGGATGACTCCCACTGTGGTTTATTATCAAAAGGGGGAACTCTAACCATATAAGGATTAAAGGTAACACATCCAGAGACAAATAATCAACTATGTTCAATATGATGTCTGAATTCCTCAAAAGGATCATTATTTGAATATCCATTAAAGGGTTCTTCTTAGATGCATTGATGGAGTAGATACCATTTCAGTCATGATGGATATACACAATGGATCTGGAAGTGCACCAATCAGTATCCAAGCATTCCCATCAAATTTGAAGGCATTGATACTACATTCCCATTCAAACATAGGATTGTAGTATATTTACTATGATGTTCCATTACTTTCAAGTTCATCCCAATTTCATCCAAAAACCATTGGATTTACTTCGTATAGCCTAGTACTCATGGCCATTTAACATATGGGAAATGTATATCCTGGGACGACATCCTCTTGCTATGAACATGAAAATCAGGTATATTCTAATAGAAAGCAGAATCTTTTCAAAAATGGGTATAAGTTATACCCCTCAAATAGTCCCCAGAAATAAATATTTTCAACTTAATGAAATCCAACATAATAACTAGATTAGTGTACATCACACTATACTATTGGACAAAGGAACCAATTTCTGTTTTATTGAGTTGGAGAAACTTTACTAAGAGTATGGCATCAATACCAACTATTCATCCCACTACCAAGTAGGGGAAAACATTATGATAAAGTCCTCTAACAAGACCCTCTCTGACATACTGTAAAATATCGTATATTAGGATAATATATCATGGCTCAAAATGATTCTACACACATTGTGGGCCTACCAGACCACGATCAGCTCCACCACTCCAAAAACCTTATACTTATTAGTATGCTAGAAATGTGGTGTCCTATCCATCGATATTCAGTTACCCTTGCTCAGTGTTTCTATCTGGGAACTTCAATCCACATATAAGAAAACCCAAAAAAGGAATGATATGTTCAGGGAACTTGATGTGACAATATTACTTACCTCACATCATTTTTAGATCCCCCAAAATCATAATTTATGATCCTTTAACAAAACAGTTTGTCCCCAATCTTTCATTGAAAAAGAATTGGTGTTTATCCACTGAAAACTGATGATACATGGAAATAAACCAGGAAAATTAGAACCAAATTAGGAGGTACCATATGCAATTCATAAGGCCAACTCCATTGATGCCTATTATTTTATTTCAATTAATGGATATCTCAACACATCTCCCACCAATTCATGTTTCCTTAAGAAATATTTCATATATCTAAAGGGGTATATGTCCTGATCGCATGAAGTTAAACTTCATATTGAATGTATTGATGGCAAGATGTTTAGATATAGGATAAAACATTTTTTTACGACATTAATCTAGATATCATGATTGTCTTAACCAAAATAAATTAAACTATATTGAATCCATACTAACAACATGATGTTAAATTGTGACACCATCATCCAGGTTGCACGGTGATAAACTACGCATACAGTCCACACCCTACAACCAAAAACAAGGAGTTGTTGTCCTAATCACAATATGTTAAAATGAAGTATATGACATTACTTCTCCAACATGTCAGTTGATCAATTTCCTTATCACAATACATTAAACTTCAAGAAATTTATCACCCTAACAACATTATTTTAAACTATACATAGATGATTTCTCCAATCAGTGATTCTTCACATGAACAATATCTGTGAGGGAGAAAGACAAGATGTACCTTTTCCTACTAAAGTGTCATATCCATATGTAAACTTTATTTCTCCCAAACTAGGTGTATATTTATTCTCATCCTAACATGATACATAGTGATTCCTAGAATCTATGTCTCGGTCCCATACATAAAATAAAAATTCACCCTCTTTGCATACAGATCAAACAGATGGAGGGAGGATTCTTCTCATAATTACATATGGTGTGATTCCCATATTTCAATGAGATGTGTAGAGATAACTTGATTATATATCTTTCTTCTTGAACCACAGGATTCATAATTCCTCTATTTTACACTCAAATACCTCTGTATTGAGAGAGAAACCCTTGAAATTTCATGTTTCCCATGCTGAGTGTAGCTCACATGATCTTATGAATTTATTAAGGGCATCTATTGCATGAACAAAGTGTAATGGATCATGACGGGTCTATCACCTCCAAAACATCGTTAAAAATTCCCCCTCCTCATATATGGGATATACCAGTACATGGAACATGGTTTTAGAACTTCGTGTGTCTTGATTCCTGTTATCATAGGATACATAGTGATGTCGAGATTCTATGTCCAGGACAATCCTCCAACAACAACAAAAAATATCCAATTCCCTTTTCCCTATGTAACGAAAAAAACTATACAACGAGTTTCCTCTAGAACAACATGTAGTTTGATTATCGTCCTAACGAGATATGTAGTTATGCTATATTCTACATCTAGTTCCAACCACAACCAAAACTAATCAAATGAAAGGACCCTTCCTTATGTATCTAACAAATTTATATTGGAAAATTCATAGAACTACATCCTGATTAATTCTTGTCCATAGAGGATATAATGTGACACTTGTATCTCTAAACCCACGGTCAGATGAAATAACGGATCGAAAGTAAAATTCCCATAACCTTATCTATGTTACCTATATGTGGTGTAATAATAATTTTTCATCCCTAGTTTCTCACACATAGAACAACACACATGGGATTATGATATTCTATAGGGGAATCCTTACATGATCAGGGAATACCAATTTATGGAATTGTTGCAATGGTATTAGAAGAAAGACATAAAAGGAACACCATGTATTTCCCCTTCATGAAAAGGAAACTATGCCCAAGTAATATGATTCGACGGGTTTAAACCATTCCTTTCCCACTCGGTACCTAAGGAATGAGGTTTTAGAGGTGATAAGAGATTGGTATGGCCCAAACCCTAATCATACAAACCAAGAAACTCCAATACATTATTCCTAGAAGAAAGGTCCATGTGACTGTGGATATAAAAACAAATAGACACTCCATGAATCCTAAACCCATTACAATAAAAAGTAGGAAACATATAAATATGGATATAAAAACCAATATAGAAGACATTCTGATGTTCTTTTCCCAATGGTTTGATATGTTTGGAAATTTTGGTGAAGGATTCAACATAATCCCTTTCCGACAAGGGATCCAATGAAGAATAATCGTTTCCCTAAATGACTATGAATAAGGATTGATGAAAGGCTTGTATGGACTAAAGGGATGAGGTGATTCAAAGAAGGGCACCCATGTAAGTAATTTGTGAACAGGTATGGGTTCCCAAGTAGGCTTGGAAGACCTGATGTGTACTTAACTGACAGACAACCTAGATATCGATACCTGGACAAGACTTGACTCATGACTTCAAGATGATTCGTAGATATTCCCAAAAGTGGGGCACTCGGATTCCTTTAAGAGGAATAGGTGGCACATAATTGTTTCTTATTTTCAGAGGTTGTTCCCATTTAGTGGGAAAAGTTTTATAGATGTAAAACACTTAAGGAACATAACTACTATGATCCTCCTTCAATTCATCATCTCTAAGAGTTGAAGAACTACCTTAAATGTTTCAGAAGCCCTGGGTGAAACACTATGGAGACTATAGTAGCAATTAGGGTTTAGGGAAATTCTTCCATACAAATGAAGGCGCTAAGAGTCTTTAGTAGAAATAATTGGACCCTGGGGGAAAGGAGTTTGATCATGAAAGTGGGTTGTGAGCCAACATTGTGGTACATAATTGAATGTGCACCGATGGTGATTTGGCTCAATAGGGGGGATTTCAATTTTTTCCCTTTGTAAACCTTTAAATTTTACATGTATTTTATCCAAATTTTTCTATGTAATTTCCCTTTTTCACTTTTTTATCCATGTGATGGAACAGAGTTTCAACACAGTGCTTCTTGAATTATTATGGGGAAGATAATGTAATAACCTAAGCTTAACAAAGTCGGATGGAAAGTTGTGATTATCCCACAGGAAAAGGAAGTGTTCCCATCTCCTTCCATTTATTAGAAGGTGGTATAAAAAATGAGGTGGGATATTAGGCTCTCATTTCAAGATGTGAGTTGGAACTCCATGTACCAGTGAACCACTTAGAGGTTGCGAGTGATTCATAATTTTTAATCAAGAAGATCAAAATGGATTATTCCATCATAAAAGAAGATCAAATTTCCTTATGTGATTATGCCTATAGTTTAATGGTATAATTTCCCTCAGATCCAATATTAACTCACATCCAATGATCATAAAAAGATCAAGAATATGCTTTGCAATATGAAGCTACATATTTTTAAAATCCAAATTGGGATGAAACGATTATAAGTACTTCCCACCATAGAATGGTTTCACCATTTATTCAGATCATAGCATAAGAGATCAATAAAATTAGTTTCATACTTGGTCCATATATCCCAAATAAATTAGGTATGAAACCTATATTGGAATATCTCCATGATGGAATACTTCAGCCATACATGGTTGGAAGAGAGCAAACTCAGTGGTCAGCAACTAATTTTACTCATTATGATGGACCAAATCACTAGAAAGTCCTCTATATGTGTGGCATTGTTAGAGTTATTATTGATGAGTTTATGGAGAAGAGACCATGACTATTACTGGAGAATTACATGTAGGAGCTAGTGGTTCCCTTAAATTAGCACATATGCTTTCTAATAAAATCTGAAGGCTTGGATACTTCTGGCCTTTGATAACACATGATTTCACATAAATCACTAAGAAGTATCATCTATACAATGTGTATTCCAATTTCATTAATGAACCCCCAGAGTTGAAATGTATAGATAAATACACTTGTCCCTTTTACACATTGGGAATGGATGTTTTTTGACCATATCCTCCATCTACAGCTAAGAAGTTCAAGTACATCCGTACTGTTAACGATTTATTCACCAAATGAGTTGAGTAAATACATTTAATAGAATTTAGATCCAAAATAAATGTTTTTTTTGTTGAATTTAATATCATTACCTAATATTTTTCCCCTCATACCATTTTGATAGAAAATGGCTCCAATTTCAACATTGATGAGGTGGAGAAGCTATATTTGGAATCAAATATCCAATCCAACAATTCATTCTACTATATTGTAGCTGTCAATGGACATCTAGAGGCTTACAACATGACCCTATCAAACCTACTCTTGATCAAAGTGGATAATGATAATAAT
The DNA here is from genome assembly GCA_963277665.1 of Viscum album. NCBI lineage: Eukaryota > Viridiplantae > Streptophyta > Magnoliopsida > Santalales > Viscaceae > Viscum > Viscum album. Next base: position 1,208,026,099 of record OY728140.1, read on the forward strand.
CCTTGGCATGAAAAGAACTTTTATGCCTTATGGGCTCATCAAACTACAACCCATACTGCTACATCAACAGCCCTATGCGCATTGGTGTATGGAACCAAAGTAGTATTTTCCATTTAGGTTTTGTTTCCATAAATTTATATATCCATTTGTTACCATGTATCTACATATGTGTAATCCAAAAAAAATTGGATGAGTTGAACTGATTAGGAAAAAAGAGATTACATACCTTGCATCACTTGGCTGTCTATTAGGACCGGATAACAAAAGACTTGAACATGAAGTTGTGTATTCATCCATTACTCCAAGGAGAAGTGTTATGGGTCATTAGGACTATGGTGATACTAGGAAAGAAACCTCCAAATCTTGATCTAATGTTGTAGGGACCCCACTCCATACATAAGGTTCACTCTAATGACGATTATTCCATAATATCAATGGATGGATAACTCACTACGAATCCAACCAATGCTTGGTTCCTAAAGGGTAGATTTTTATCATCATAGAGTGTTCTCTAAGATACAAGATGTTAAACTATATAACAGAATTTGAATCTATGTTTAATGATTTTAAACTATGTAGAATCACCATCCTTGTCTCATGACAATAAAATGCACGACATGTGGTCCATGTTTCATGATGTTAAAACTGCATAGCTCCAGTTGTCCTCACCACATGAAATTAAACTATATGTTTAACATATCAATTAATTTATGTTAAAAAAATACCCAAGATACCATGAGTATAAATTCCATGTGGTCCATCAAAAGATGTGTATATTCCATTCATAAACCTCACTCGCCTCATTCCCCATCTATAATGGAACTTGATCCCCATTTATCATAATGATTGGATCCAAACTGCATATTGAATAACATTCACAAACTATGTGTGGCTTGATTCTTTCCCCCACAAGATACATAGTGACACCTAGAACTTTTATCTCGGGTCCAACCATAATGTCTCTTTCACTTCAGGTGACCACAAGCCCTTTCATTAGAAGGATAAACTATATTGCACACCATGTACTAGATATGGTTTGATTCTCATTTCAATGAGATATGTAGTGATTCCCACATCTCAAATCATAGGTCCAACTGCAACTATAAAGAAACAATTTCCCTTTTCATTGTGTATAAATCAAATCTACACTCGAAATTATTCCAGAACACATTGATGGATATTCATAACATCTTGTTTCATGATCCCAATAGTTATTATGGAAAATATATATATAAAATAATAAAATCCCCCTTTAATAAATAAACCCTTAGTTTGGGAGGCTAACTTCGTCATGAACTACATGTGGTATGATTCATACCCCAAAAAAGATACATAATAACACCCAAATCTCCTATCTCATGACCAACCACAGTTTTTAAAAAAAAAAGATGCATCATCCCCATATACATAAAAATCATACATCCCCATTGAGGTTTTTTGAGAACTAAATGTTGCTTGATTCTTATCTGATTGAGTTACGTAGTGTTGCCCAGATCACAAATCTTGGGTCCAACCTTGATTTGCGAAGATAAACTCTCCTTCTTTACCCCATGAATGAACCATATCAACACATGGATCCTTCCTGAGACTTATTACTTGATTCTCATTATATTGAGATGCATGGTGATACCAAGACATCATGCATTAGTCCTAACCATTAGTATGAAAGTTATCAAAAGTCCAGTTTCCCACATAAAATTATAATTATTGTGTCAAAAAAACTATAAGAACAGTGCATGGATTAATTCATATCCTATTGGGATAAAAACTTATTTTCAGATCTCCAATCTCGAGTCCTTTCATGATTAATTATAATGTACATTTACTTCTAGTACATGAATCAGATTTACACATGGGAGCTTATCATTGACCATGTGAGGCTTCATTATCCCCCCTATGAGATACGATGGGATGCTCAGACATTCATTATTGGGGGAACCACATTATTTCCATCAATTGACATCATTTCAACTTCATCCTTACCGTACTATGTTTAACTACATGGAATTCAAAGAAAAATGTGTGTCCTGATTCTCATTCGATTGATAAACATAGTGACACATAGGTCATATCCTGTAGTCCTACAACAATTTAAAATCCCACACTCATTGTGTATGGATTAGACATGCAGGATGAAATTTATCAAGATATACATGTGGATTGATTCTTTCCCCATAAATATACAAAGTGACACCTGGGATTTACACCTTGTCCTAGGAACAATATTCCTCTTCATGTCGGAATTAGTCACATCCTCACTGGATGATGATAAACTATATCGTTCTTCAAGAAATATGTGTCACTTGATTAACACTCATTTGAAATATGTAGATATGCATAGACTCTCAATATTAGGCCTGGTTGTAACATATTGAAAATAAATACATTTTTTGTAATAATATGTCAGATCTATGTGACGACATTCAGTGAGAGTTTTCATATTATGTATGAATCCATATTCAAAGAAACCCACACTATCCTCCAATTATGAAATTAGTTAAGTTGAGGGAGCATTATTTGAGAAAAACATGTGGCTTTATTCTCATCCATTTAAGATATGTAGTGACGAACTAATATTAAATATGAGGCCCAACCACTTCACAACATAGAAAATGCCTTATTATCTCGTGAACAAATCATATTTACAAGGGGATATCCAGTATGAGTTCTCACGTTACACATGAACTTGAATCTGATAGAAGTATGTATGGGATGATTCATGACCCAAAAATATATATAGTGAGGCATGGGACTACACCCTAGTCGACCCATGAAATTCAAGCTTTACATCAGGACAACCCAATTCATTTCTGAAATACATTAAAATGCATGACTAATATCCTCACTACATGACTTTGAACTGCATGGTGCCTATATAATGATGTGTGATTTCATTATCATCCCATTTAGATACTTAGTTAATCATATTCCTTAATCCATATAACCATCCATGGGGTAAAATAAAATCCCCCCTCTCCCACATACAATCAAAAAACTATACATGAGCTTTAATTTTGGATCCTCTCGTTAGAGATCCCATAAAAGAAATAAGATATTTTCCCATTCTACGTATGATTTTTATCTATGTAAGTGACTCCACATTCATTTCCAATATTGGTCTAAATACTTCCCTTGAGTATTGATAATTTTTCCCTTTATCATGTCACACTCATAATATTGAGTACTTTTAGATCTTCATAATGTATACTTTGATTATAGTGGTAGAATATCTAATACCTGAGATCTCGTTTACCTAATTATACAGTAGGTTCCCTAGTTAGCCTTACATAAGTCTCTTACATAATGGTACAATCAGCCTATGGATTCCACAATATACCTTTTTAGAATGCACTTTATAATCCCTTTCATAAAATACAACCCATAATAGGTTTTTCAACCAACGGTAACTTCATTCTTAGGAGAATCCTTTTCCATCCCATTAATCTTGGAAGATGGTGTTCTGAAACATGTGAATCAGTGGTTATACCTTGTATATTTTTCTCATATCATTTCTCCTAACCTGAATGTCTCGAAGACCGTGTTTTACACTTTCCACTTCACTTACTCAAAAAACACAGAAATAAACTTGAACAATTTGACCGTATATCATCCATTATTTTAATAATATTATGATTCTGGTCATATTACATAATAATAAATTCCACATACATCATAAAATTGGGTTAGAACTATATAGAAAATCCATCTCCTCGATTCATTGGATATTATGACTTGAAATACCTTTTTTGTGTTTAGGTACTTTCTCCACAAAGAAAACATTTTTTCTTAGGTAAATCCAAATCTACAATAACATTTGTTGTTTTTCAGTGATATAATTTTATAATTACTAAGGAATCAATTATAGTACTATGTATTTTGTCCCCTATTTGGCCTTGCATTTGCCAAAAAAAGGTCTTGTCAACCAATATATGTCACTAAATGACCTGAAGATGTAGTGATATTAAAATAATAATTGACATTATGATTGTATGAAGAAAGTAGGGATGAAGACATATGTGATCGAATATAAACTAATTTTCATTTATATAGAAAAAAAAGAGTAACATCCAAAAAATTGATTCTCTATATCATATATTAAAAAGCACCATTAACATAACACCTCATATATTAAATGACATCTTAAACACAATCAGTTTCTTGTTGAAGATCATTCAGTCGACCCACTTTAGTATCACTTGCATTGCGAACAGATTCCCTAGAAGCTGCAATGGTAGATTCCACTTCAAATTGGTGTTCTACTAATTATTTCTAGATCTGTTCAAGTATATTATTAAATTAATCCCATTATTTTTGAATGTGAGACACTTTGAATGTCTCCACCTTAATTTACTAGTAGAATTCGACCATCTTTATGTTATTCTTGGCCTCTTCGTGGGATTCTATAGCTGAAGAACCATTAATTTTTGTGTGTATTTTGGCCATTATAAGGTCTTGTTGGTGATTATTCTCTTTCATCCACTAAAAAATACACTCCTTCACAACAATATATATTGGTTTATAATAAAATCCACTAAATGATAGTACACTAAATAGCAATGGTAGTCGGCCAAAATGTGATGGAAGTTATTCCAACAGCATCTTGAAAATAATTTTCAATATAATCCCCCAAGACATACCACATAAAGCATCAGTGGAATCATACAACTCTATGTCTAAATCATGGCCACTTCCATGAGGTCGGATGTATTCTAGAATCAAATCACATAAGTAAGTTCTTTTCTCTACTCCCTTCGATGTAGTGGATGCATCACCTTATGTTACTATACTAGCCAATGAAGAAGCTTCTCCACTTGTCCTAGCCACAAAGGATAGTAATCCTAAATGATGAATCAGAATTTTTATTATCCTCAAATAAATAGAAATAATGAACCATAATCCATCAGCATGGGAAGATTATTCACTAACATTCCCAGTTTAAAAAGATTAAACATGTACTTCATGGGAAGGACACTCTTATGAACATTTTCATCCATCATAGTGAGAGTTTCTAGAGCACTTCTTAAATTTTTGGATTCTTATTTGGTACTTCTCTAAGGTCAGTAGAGGTAGGATAGAGTGGAATGAACCATTATTTAAGGTCCTTTTACATGTTCTCCATAGACAAAGTACAATGAGTTGAAATTTGATGTGAAATATAAGGTAAAAGAACTACAATTATTTATAGAACATTCAAGAATGTGAAAACACACTTCCATTAAATTCCTCATGAATGTTTCTAATCTCCATAACGGAACCAGGAAAAACAATGTCTAGATTATGTGAAGCCATAATTTCACTGTATGTTGATATGTATATTATAGCATCCTCACCATTTGGGGTATCTATAAAATTCTGATCAAGACTCTCATTGGCTCTGTTGACATTTCTCTCCGTTAGATCTTTAACTGAAATGATGTTTTCATGCCTTTCTAAGTTGGGATGAACATCGACACCTTCTTCTGGATACCCTGGATCCTTCTTTCTCCCTACTAGAGTAATGATAGTCGGAATAAAGACTTCTATAGAATCCTCTGGCACATGCAACATATCTAAAATGTTATGGGAAGAATATTGTTGTAAATATTATATGGAACTGAATATAACTTCTTCTATCATTTCCATAACCCTCTTTCCTCTATATAAATGTTAGAGTAGATGCATCCACACCCCTTGAAATTTCATTTATCAAAACAAAAAATTCATCCGGAAAAATTAGAACATCCCCAGGGTCCCTTATCAATAATTTATGGACAATTATTAGATTCTTTAAGGGAAGAAAGCACTACGTGTTCTATGAAAATATGAATATGGTTAGAAAGGAGTTTCAAATAAGTTGTTTTACAAGAAGAATTAAAAAATAATCACTATGATGTATTCTCTGGACCAACATCAATGCCCTCTTTTACACCCTCTCACAAGATATAATAGAAACTATAAAAATCTTCTTAACAAAAAATACCTAAGGTAACTACTGAAAATTTTCTATCACTATCACCTCTATTATGGTCCTCGCACCAGATGAGAGTTATGGGGTTCTGAGGGCCTCATTCACTATCTCAATAGGTATACTAGTAGGCCCATATTATGGTGACTCCAGCTCATTTTCTATTTTGTATCCATCTCTTGTTTCAAAATTCAAAATGAAATCCCATCAATATTAGTGAGAGTGGATGAAAAATAAAAAGAAAATGAATAAAAGGAAAAGACATCATCCATTTAACATAAACTTCTCATTCCCCCTAGGGTTATCATTTACTCCTTCACGTACTCCTCAATCTAACATACTGGATACTATGTATGAAGCTGATACGTGATAATTTTTTTCACATATGAAGGCCTCTAGATCATTTATATACTCCTTTACATCATCCAAATTATTGTTTGGGTGACAATCAGAGGGTGATTTAATATCACTCATATTCAGAATTTGATGCCCATCCTAGAGAAACTCCCATTCATCCCTAATACAACAAGTCTTATTTTCCCAATAATATATTTCTATGGATTGCACATAGTTTGGAACCGATTTAATTGGTTATGGGGAAACAATCATGGCCTTTATATTTAAAATACACTCAAGGCCTCTTTTTCCATTTGGAATAATGAAGGGAGGAGATGATAGTCTCTTCTTAAAGATGGTGATTAGTTTTCCTTGGAACTGATGGTGTTGTTTTCTAAACACTATCATCCTTGGTGTACTTTCTATTAAAATCATTTGAGGGGATTGAATACTCTACATCATCATTGGTTTTCAACATCAAGTTACTCATTCCTGTATTAGAGGTAGTTATGGCCTCTACCTGATATGTGCCCATGGTCAAATCCCCTATGAAGTTATAAGGAAACCATGTCCTTGGACTATTCATCCTCCAATACAATTGATGCATCTGTTAGAGGTAGCATGATTGACATTTTGTATGTCTTGAGAGTCATCAAGATCCATAATTTTTATTCTACCATTGGATGCTTTTCATTCCTAACATATATGGGAGGGAAGGTGCTTGATTATTAGAGATATTTAAACTGGAGACCAAACCAATAAGGGACATAACCCTCAAATATAATCTCATTATCAATACGTACTACCAATATACCATCCATGAATTCCATCATGTGTTCCCTCATCTCATAATTATTTTCCATGACATCACTGAAAAACATTCATGTTAGTGTGTCACTATATGTAATTAATATGACGTCTCCAGATATGTTCAGTGCCTTTATTACCTAATCAGGCATCAAACATAGCAGATGAATCCTGAAGACTTCATGAATAAACAAGTTGAGTTTACTATTGGGGATCCGAAATGAATTTAGTGCAGAATATGAACCTAAAAGTGCTAAAATCTATCCACACAGCCCATCAAATGGCCTTAAAAGTCTAAAAGGATCCTTACCATTGTATAAATTCACTATAAAGTTAAATATTCTTGTTATCATGTGGGAATACAACCTGATATACATCCTCTCTACTAACGTTTCTGCACTAACAGATGTTCCATGCCTCACACTACCACCGTACAAGCAGATTGAAGCAGATGAAAACTTATCCACTTTGCATGGAAACATGTCATCCAAATCATTGCATCAATCTTGGTCATTACATTTGAACCCCAATTTTTGTTATCATCATTCTCCAATGTTAGCGAAAAAGTTCCCAAATCATCCTATTTATCTATATTAGGGAAAATAGTACGACTCAATCAATTAGGACCTCTATCTATGGATGGTTATATAAAGGCCCCCATCAATACGTCTGCATGGACATTATTACTTGGATAATGATATTTATCTTTATATAGAATTTTTTCTATTTTGAATTGATCATGGGATAATGGTAGTGTCCCGTAAACATTGTCCCATGTTTTCATTATAAGAATGATTTCATCATACATTTCCCTAAGAATGGGATCCATAGATATTTGGTAGACATACCACAATCTTATTCGAACCTCACCATGTGTCAAATGAAAAAACAGTTGTTTGCAGACTCCATGAGCTCAGTAATTCAAGAAATATATAATTATTGTATATATAGGTCGATACCACCTATATATCCCCATAAATGTGAACATATTTCAACTATTTTTTAAACTATGCACATATTTGGCATGCCCATAATGCCCACATCGATTTCAGCCTGCCTCCCCCTCCACAGAGGAGTTCCCAGTCTTCTTTAAATCCTTGATATTGATCTGTATTCAAATCACAGAAGGTTGAATCATAAAAATGAGGAATTGGTTCTACGACAACATCCAATATATCATGAGTTCATACTCTATGATGTGAAATCCAACAAATATGAACTATTCATTCATTAATGGGGAAAAGCTTTATAGAAATGCTTAAAAATGGAGTATTGATTAGTTTCACAAACCACAAATTTTGGAAATATTTCTCATATTTTGGAATGTGGGAAGACCTAAGAAGCCCATTCATGTATATAGTAAGATAGTCTCTTCATGGATACTCATGGTTATACAGAATCAAAACCTTATCCAATTCAGAAATGGTAATATCAACAACATCATAACAATCTGTTCAAACATCATTCATCATTTCTATCTGATGCATAACATGTTCCTTGGTTGTGTTAATTAAAGTATCCTTGTGTAAACCTGTATGAAGACACCATGTTTTTACATTATGTTGAAATATGGACTAAATAATGTTAAAATTTTAACTTAGAAAAAATCAATGATATAGAAGAGTGAAGTCTCCATGTGTGACCTATGAAAAATTTTCCCACAAAATTTATTCAATGAGGTTCCCCACACAAGTCCTTTAATCAAGGCACTCAAAAAGGTCCTTCAACACATTCCATTCGACTAAGATGACTATGGGAATCCCTATTATATAGGTTGATATAACTTGAGAAAACATTTGAAAATCCATTGTTGGTGCATAACACAACATTGCTGGATGAAGCACCTATGAAACAGAAGAAAATTTAGAAAAAGTTGGGCATGGAATCTACGATGGAAAGGGTTTATTCATAGTAACCTTCAGCCTATGCCTCCCACCTATGATGACAACCTCCATAGAAATTTTATGCATAGTAGTTTCATGATCCAGTGATGATCCCTCATAATATTTTTCATGATTTTTTCCTCAATACTAGACCCACCTTCATTCAGATCCAATCATAAGGGTGGGATTTTTTTGACACTCCATTTTAATAAAGGGAAAATATTATGAAGAGTGCATTGGATATATTAAGTACTAATGAGTAATAAGACAAGGAATGATATATATCCAAACAGAGCTACTTGGAACACCAGAATTCCATGCTGCCATCGCATGTCCTACTAGTGCATCCCTAATGGCATACCCCCACACCTATGTTGATGGCCTACACCAAAGTCTTATACAGAGGAACTACAAGGTCTTGTCATATTTTCACACATGTGTTTAAGAACTGCATTTCTAAACTACATGTAGGACCTACACCAAGTACTCCCTTAAACTGGGTCCAATCATTGCTTATAAAAATGACCCTTGGGATCTTCATTTAAACAACTGAAAAAGCATAAGAAAACAATATAGATCTCATTGTGCAGTCGCTTCCCCTAGGTCTTTGAAATTTCATATGTTGATCTATAAAATAATAAATAAAAGATAAATAGAGGAATAAGAATGTTCAAAATCCCCTCAGGGTCTAATTTCATAGGACACCTACACGAGGACCATTATCCACTAAAGAGAAACCACCTACTTCTGGTTCGTATCCCTAATCAATGACATGTGTGAGATCCTTTTAGGAACACTATAGGATACCTAGGGTTTCTTGGATAAATACTCATATATGATTTTTCACCATGGTACCAAATTATGTGATGTTTACTCGCTCATGAATCCCCTTTTTCCTTGCATGAATCCTTTTTTAGTTCCCACTATGACATTTTCATCAAACCTATGTAGTCCACCTGCATGGTACACCTGCATTGAGCATCTACGCTCAGGACCTATGTGATCCATCCATTAATCCATTTTCAAATACATCTGTGATAGGGCCTCACTATCCTTGGATCCCTTTATAGAAAGTGACCATGTTGAAACCTGCACCAAGTCCTCCTAATTTATAAAACCTTAGGAGAAGACACATCTATGTGTCTCCCATTTTTATATGGATTTCTACATTCATAGGTTTCCCACACATTTCCTATCACAGGGTAACTATCACTATGGTACCTTTTCATTTAGATATATATGGTTATATAGACCCTTACCCCAATAATAGTGTTGAGGAGTTCCCGATATCATATTACAGGGATAGGGAACTATCTATACCTTCTTGTATCTGAGATCCAGATCCTATAATTTATAGTAGAGTGGGTGATTATTATTATTTCTTTTCTTTTTGACAAGGAATGACATCCTCCTACCAAAATATGAGTCCAATTTTAGGCCAATAATCTAGTGTAATCCCTTAGCCTTTCTTGTAGAAGGGTTATGTCTTTCTCCTATCTACACCATCACCCTCAATCATTCCATAAATTGGATTCACATCCAATGTAAAGTGAATAGGGGGATTTTTCGTAGCCCCAAACTCTTCTATAGTAGCCCCGAACTATTCAACAATCACCTTGGCCTCATCCACTATCTTTCTCCTCCACTCCCATCAATAAAGGATGGAATGTGTGTGGTTTGATGAATATGTCACATCCTCTAGTTTCACTCCCCAAGAATGACTCACAAGGTCTTAAAGGTTTTTAATGGTCATAATATCCACAAATTCCACTTGGTTCTTGAGATTAATGGATATCCTCTTTGGGAATAATCCATAATCATAATTCCCTTAATACATGTATCCTCGTCAAGAATAAACCCTGATTTAATCCCTCAAACTACCATGAGTTAAAAAAACCCCCTCATGTTTTCATGGGGGATATCCATAGGTGGAGTAATCCCCAACCTATCATATCAATGTTCCATAATGTGTTGTGATACATCCCCTTGAGAGACACCCTAGTTATGTGTCCTCACTAATGAACTATTTTGGATTTGATTCTCATCCAAACAGAATACACAGAAAGACTCTTAGAGGTTCAAACCAAACATTATAAACCAAACCAATTCTTTTGGGTCATATCGCCTAATTTAACTTGGAAACTCATATCACTTCAATGTTCTATGGTCTATTTCAGCATAGGTACCACACTAAAGGTTGATTAGGCACCTTCCACCTAGATTTACTTACCACATGACGTTAGATAGTACTATTGAGTCCACATCACATGACATTAAAAGAGTGATGTGGCCCATTCAAAGTCACCAAACTATGTGGGTTCTGATTCCATTCATAAGGATATGTATGGAGACCATTTATGGGTTTGATCCAAATATCAAAAAAAAATTGTCTCCCAAGATGATGATAAAATCCATAGTGAAATTCATCTACCTGAATGTACATAAACTCTAGTGTGCCCAATTTTTTTCTAGAAAAACACCATCTTTTTAATATAGACCAATGAATATCTAATTATTATAAGTGTAGATACCATCTATGGAGAGCCTGAGATACATACAGATGTCTATAATCAGTTAAGAACCTTGAATACATAATGTTGTTTCTAAAGACCACACATGATACTAATTGATTGGTAAATTTGTGATAACCCACATCGTACATGGGAATTAATGAAGGATTAATGACCACATACTAAATATATAAGAGTGTCTCGTAGTAGGAAATAATTCCTCCCAAAAGGTTGTGATGAGCCAGACCTCCCATCCTCTCAACCAATGTGAGATCTTTATCACCGTGGGTCAAAATATCTAATGAGAACCTAATTTGGGAATGTTGTTCCATATGGATACAAAAACATTGGATTTTTTAGGAACCATGAAAAACATATTATAATAGGATTGGAAATAATGATTTCCCCAACGTAGCATTGTTTCTTATAGAAATAATGGTTTTTGTGGGGTTTTTATGTTTTTAATAGATTTATGGGTTTTCAGGTTTTTAGTGTTTATTTTGGATTTTAGGGATTCTAGGGAATAGGTGTTTATGGTATGTTTTAGTGGTTAATATTGATATCAGAGTTATTAGGTGTTTTAGGTGTTTTCATGGTTTTTTATTTCTATCAATTCTTTTGGGAATCATAGAGTTTTTATGGTTTTCTCGTTATTGATGTTTTATAATTGTTTTAGGGTTTTTATGGGTTTCATAGTTTTTAGAATTTTTAGGTTTTTAAATGTTTTCTTATGTTTATTTGTGTTTTTAATGATTTTTGTATTTTTTGGGGATTTAGGGTTTTTGGGGTTTTTAATTCATTTGAGTGGTTTTAGTATTTTTAGATTTTATTTGGGTTATAGTGATTATTAGTGATTATATGGATTTTTCATGGTTTTGAGATTTAAGGGTTTTAATGATATTTAGGGTTATTATAGTCTGAGTGGTTATTTGGGTTTTTTGGATTTCAATGATTTTTTTTATTTTTTTGGAGTTTTAGGGTATGTTTGGTTGTTCTAGGGTTTTTAGATATTTTTTAGGGTTTTTAGGGCATGTATATTTTTTAGTGTCTTTAGTGGTATTTATGGTTTTTAGCTGTGATAGGGTTTTTTAGTTTTTTATTTACTTTTATAGTTATTATTGGGTTATAGTTATTTTAGGGTTTTAGGTTACATAAGAGTGTTATGGAATTTTATGTTTTGATAGGGACTTTCGTGTCTTTTGTGTTTTAGTGATTTTAGTGTTTATAGTTGATGTGTCTTAGTGTTTTTGGGTCTTTTGTAAATATTTATAGTTATAGGGTTTTTATATTATAGAAGTTATTCAGTTAATTCAAGGAATTACCTTTTTTAGTGGTTTTATGGAATTTTAGCATTTTTGAGGGTTTTTTAGTAAGATTTGGTTTTTTCTCATTTTTAGGGTTTTTACTGGTGTTGGGGTGTTTAGTGTTTTTAGGGGTGATGAATCTATGTTTCCTCACATGGATGAATAGGTGAAAAATTGAAATTACTTTGAAAAAAGTGGATAAAATAGTTGGAGAATATCCAAATATGCAACGGATCAAGAAGTGGTTAGCCCAAGGTAGCCCAAATCACCACTAGTGTTCCAGTACTTGTGTGCTTCCCACTTTTTCCATTGGTATACATCACCCATGGTGCCATATTTTTTATAAATAGACCCTTGGGGTCAATATTTTTATGGAAGAATTTCTATAAAGGATGATTTCTTTTTTGATCATCCTACTGCTTTTCTCAAGTCCTCTGAAACCTCCATGGTAGTTTATAACAACTAAAGAGAGGGAATTAAAGGGGTATAGTGAGACGTATGTCAATTCAGGGTAAAAAATAAACAAAAAATGTGTGAGAAGTTTGGCCAACCCCCTGATTTAAGAACACTTGATTGAACATGCTTCTTTAAATAGGATGTTATGCTCCACTCTTCTAGGAATACCTATGAAGACCTTTGAGGTCTTCAACCAAGTCTCGCACAAGGGTATTAATCAAGGTTTTTTTTCACCAAAGGTAAATACAATTTAACTAATAATAATTTTGGTCCACCCACTTCCATGCCATCAAGATCCATAGGATCACACTATATTTTTCTTTTGATAATGGAAAAGTATCCCTCCTCACCCAGGACCATTCAAAGGGAAACTATTCAGGTGTAAGCCCCTAGTATTTCATGTAGCAGGTTGTAGTATTTCTCATCTTCACTTATTCCCCCATAAATCCATCCTTACATTGGACACATCTCTATGTTAGTTAAACATTGGGAAGTAGTATAACCATAACCTCTTCCACTGTATCCATGGCCTCTTCCAATATAACCTTGGCCATTTATACCATACCTATGGACTCTTCCACCAATGGAAGAAGGGATGTTTGTGGTTCGTTAAATATTTCACATCCTCTTATTTCTGACATCGATCGTGACTCACGTGGTCTTGGAGGTTTTTAATGATCACAACTGTCATAAACTCCACCAGATGAAATGAACTATGAGAACTATGATTCCCACCAAAACTAGGATACGTAGGACTCATTCATTTGGCCCATGATCTACATCATTTCATCCATGAAATAAGAAATCATACCCCCTCCACTTGGGAATCCTCCTCAGGATTATAACCCTATCATAATTCCCTTAATTCAGGAATCCTCATTATAAATAAGCCCTAAATTAATCCCCTTAATCCTCCATGAGTTAAGTAATCTCTCATGGGCCCTATTACAAGTGAATACTATTTATATGTAAGGGCCAAACTATTTCTCTCAATAGACAATAAGTCCCAGAGAGACATAATGAACTATGTAGTCATTGAATCCCATCCAGGTTGGATACATAGGAAGCCTCCCTACGACTCATACTAAACATCCTAAATCAACCATGTTGTCTCTGGGCCACATTCCTAGTTGGGTATAATCCAACTTGGAAACTCATATACAATCTAGGTTCCTTGGGATTATTCAGTATATATCTCAGGCCATAAATATACTAGGAACCTTCAATATAGACATCTTTACCACATGACATTAAACTGTATAGTTGGGTCCTTATCACACAACCTTAAAATGTATGGTGTTTCCAATTAAGAGGCAATAAACTATGTGGGTTCTGATTCTTTCCATAAGGATGCATAAGTAGGCCATCAATGGATTTGACCACAACATTATAATAGCTTTCGTCTCCCTAGATGATGATAAATTCCAGAGTCACATTCATCTACCTTGATGACCATAAACTCCATAGTTACCCATTGTATGGCTTAAACATCATCATCATTTTAATAATGACCAAAGAATATATAATTATTATATAATATATACCACTGATGGAGAACCTCATTTATAGATATCTCCATCAGTGAAGAAACTACAATATATTTAGATGATTCATAATTCCACATATGTTAATAATTGATTGTGAATATTTTCATTACTCACTCCATACATAGAAATTCATGAAGGGTTCCTCAAAATAACTTAAATCTATAAGAGATACCCAGATTAGGAAATAATCCCCACCCCAATGGGTGTGATGAGCCCAAGCTCCCATCCACTTCACCAATGTGAGTACCTAGGGATCCTAGGTCAACAAACCTATCGAATTCATACCTTTGGAATGTAGGTATCTTTTGATATAGAATTCTTGTGTGTTTTTTGTTCAATAATCAAAATGGTTGGAAGCCGTTCAAAGATAGTGATTCCTAACCATAACACACATTCAGAGGAAAATTAATTTTTTTTAACCCGACACGAATCGATATCCAAGTTGATATTGTTACCTATCTATCATACCTTGTTATTTGATAAAAGGGTATTGGACCAGACAATCAATCACACATGTTTTCATCTAAATGTATTTTTCCTTAAAATGGTTCTTATTCCTATTTATATCACATATAAAAGAACTAATTTCCAAGAAGAACCAATAATATAAATATATTCCATCTTGTTTACACTTTGGATTCACTAACTGTTGCTCAAACCGAATCCTTGTCCCCTTGATTGACACCATCAACGACTCAGAATCATCAAATTTGGTTCTCTAAGACACTGAATTGAGAGTACCATTAGCACGATAACATTAATTCCTTAGAGGATACCTAACAAGAGATATAGATCAACACTCAACCCCATTTGTCTGGTCAACGGTGACCGGTGATCTAGAAGCAGACGGTGATGACCTCCATCTTCAACCATTTCAAGAAATTATCCCTAGAACGCAACGACTTGTCCCTCCTATCTTTCAAGTAGGTAGATCAGTTTTCCATTAATGGACACATATTAAAGACACAATAGTACTCAAGGCATCCTTACAACAATCACTACCACTAACTCTATAAAGTAGTGATCCATCTACATGATGAGGGTGTTGCCTACAGTTATCCGTCTATGGTCCCCTAGACCCGGGCACACAAGATGAACTATCGGGGATGAAAAATTTCCAAAAGGGGGTAGTTTCCCACATTTTCCTCCTTAGGATAATCTCACCAACCTAGTTTTTTATCATATAGTTAGAGGGTGCATACACACTTCCACCCTCATTCTGCTATCTAGAAGACTCGTCTAATAGAGCCCATCCAATCCTGTCGTTCAAATATGGTTATGCACCATGGAAAGCGACATACACAATAATACAATCATCATGCTTTCCATCAGACACATCTGGAATCTTTCAATTAAACCGGCCCACCCACGTAGTCGGAATCTTGAAAACTTCAGCACACACCTACATATACTCACCAAGCCTACCAACAACCTAATCTAGTATCACCTGAAGATGTTAGTGGGAAAGCTCTTATGAAAAATTTGGGACTGAAACATTCCTCTACCCCTATACATGTGTACTATTAGTATCCATTGATATAAAAGGGTTGATAGTAATAGGTATGTAAACTTTATCTAGATATATAATGGATATATATTTTCATTTTGTTCAATAATTTCACCAAACACATCCTGGTAATTGTGAAAAGGAAGATGCAAACTCCTTCCCACGTCTAAAAAATGTTCTAGAATATCATAACAGTGTCATCAAAAGTACTCATGGGACGGACATATAACTCAGTCACCATACCTAGGGTGTCTCATCATCAAGTCACCCCAAAGAAGATGGATACTTCTACTCTAATCCACGAGGGTCATGGGGGTATACTACCAAATATCAAACAGACAACTTGATTGGGCACCTAGACATTTTCTTACTAGAGATAATCACCCTATTCTGATGACTACTCCTAATAAGGAACATAAAAATTCCCATGATAACCATTTTTCCTAGTAAGTGGCTCTATGTACACATAATAAGGCATCCTAGAAAAATGGTTATCAATTATAGCTGTAAAATGAGGAGTCGATATGCGATCTGAATCAACTCAATGTTTTATTTATTAATTATCACATAAAATTTTCTATTGTAGCGAAAGATCCGACCCCCCCCCCCCCCATTAACAAGTAATGAGAGCAGTAGAAGTAACATTGAAGGTCCTCGTTGGATACTTCCTCATGAATAATTGCTTCATTACAAATGAATCAATCTTGAGAACCTATCTTTTGATGAAAGTGATGATAGTCCTCAGTGTGGTCAGAAAACCATAGAGATAGAAGGTCCAACCCTTAAAATAATCTACCATGGTGGTCCTCCCTATGATGGAATTCACTTTTAATGTTCTCTACATAGTAGTGATTCTCGTTGTTAAGAGAATTCACGAACAGAAAAATGTACTCACAAGAAATCCCTCTAACATTGAGGCACTTGAAAATACAAGTCCAGTCTTCTCTAATTCCTTTTCATAGGTGGGTGAAATACTTTTTCAAATGGAAGATATACCAAGGTTTTTCTCATTCCCCAAACTGCCCTTGGTTCATTTATCTTCCAATGAAATAGAGTTACACTCTGTTGATCTTGTTGATTCTGATGAAATGGAAGAGATACACCAACTTTGGTCTGATCGTGTGGAAAAGACTCTAGAAAAATATGAATATGATATGTTGAAAATATGGAACCAACCATACAAGGGTGAAATACCAGTTATGTTCTGTAATTTGGTCACCTCTCTATAGAAAATTCGAGAGATGTTAGTAGAAGATTGTATTCATGATATCCTTCTCCACATATGAAGGACTCTTTGTCATCTAAAAGACAAAATATTATCGTATGATGAATATCATAGTCATGTAAAGTCAATAAAGGGGCTACAATGCCAAATTGACAAGGAATTTTTTCTGGATTACCAAAACCCAAAGATTGAGAAGCAATTGGGTGGACTTAAACGTGCATGCCTCAATGCATTAATGCAGTTCTATTGATTGATCACAAATACCCCGTTTGATCTTCATATCAGAGGATGGGGTTCATAGGAAGAATTTCATTACACTATGCCCCAAATCCATCCAATCTCGCCAAAAATGTTTTCATGGAATGTTATTTCCCCTATCTAAATACAAAAATTTATTTATATTCTTTGATATAGATATACTCACAAGGACATGACTTGATAGGATACCACCAAAGATAGGCCCAAAGAGAGCAACATATTGAGATACTTTTGCAACCATAATCAGAGAACATCGAGAAGGAATCCATTTTAGAGGGTGTTAGTGATCAGACTTTGAAAACGTTTGAAATAACAAGATGTCCTTCCAAAGAAGGTTATTTAAGTCAGTTCAACATAATACACCCAACCAACATTCGGACAAGAATTCCTAAAATCAGAAGAGAATTTGTACTGATATCCACCATAGTAGATCAGGAGCCACCCCAACCTGTAGGGATGATATATTTTTTTACCGCAGCCCTCTGAGCCATTAAATACAGCTCGAAGCATTGATAATGAAGAACATGAACAACACCATCCCAAAGTATTGGGGAATTTTTTACATTCAAAATCCCCTCTGTAGAAGAAGTCAGTTTTCTACAGAATATGGATGAATCCACAAAATTAACACACAACTAAACTATATAAGGATTCCCATTAGGTTACTATCTAGTAAATAGTTAATAAGGAACCACTAAATAGTCGGACAATGTCTTGTGGAGGGTGTAGAAAAAGGTGTTCTCACAAATATACTGATAAAATACCATCAATGAATTATGCATTTGTGAAGTTCACCAATTCCATTATAGATGATCTTCTAGAAAATTAATCTAGTTCAGGGTAGTCAAAATATGAGGTTCTAGTTCATAATGTAGTCCACAATGAAGATAATGAAGAAGGTGTGTGTACCAGAAATCATAGGATTACATGAAATTTTGTAATACCTTTGAATAATAAACTTCCACCTATTCTAAAGGCACCTAATAAGAAAAAGGGTAAAGGTTAGATCATGTCTCACCATTCCACTGGATAAGGTCAATACATTTCGCATGAGTAAATATTTTCTCAAATATGAGGAGGAAATGAATGAGTTAAGAAGACTCAATGAAGAGTTACATTGAAGCCACATTCATGTCAGATATCCTCCGCAAGCAAATCCTCATCTTACACTTAATGTAGTAAAACACTAGAAAACAGTGTTTATTTCAACTTCTGGTGAGGATAATGAATTCCCTCTATTAGGTACCCTGCCAAAGCATGGCCAGGTACATCCTTACAAGACTGTCTCTATTGGTAACCAAAGGAACATACCAGGGATCATGTCACCCATGGTTATACTAGTCACCGAATCAGTTAAAGATCCATCCATCACACCAATTAAAATATCAGCCCATATAGACATTCCTAAAATTCTTATGAACATCATTGAGTCATTAATAACACTATTGGATTCTATGTAAGTATGTAATGAATCGGTTCAACTAGAAACGAAGGCTTATCACAAATGGGTAGATCAGAATTCTCCTACACCAATATTTGGGAATCCAAAATTTCTAATTTTCAAAGGATCAGTATATAATGGTTCTCATTTTAAATATTCTGTTTCTCACTACGATACCATGATTCGAGCCCATAAGCAACAGGAAAGAGTGAAACTTAGATGCTCCGCACAATAATTTCAGGGGATAGACTTCGTATGGTATACGAGTTTATAGTATCAATCAATTACATGATGGTAAAATAATTGTAAGATGTTACTATTACAATTTAGATCAATGCCTCAAAATAAAATAGTATTCGATCTCAAAAACTTCAAACAATGGAAAAATGAAAGAGTCCCTGATTTCATTTCTATACGGAAAGTATTAGATGATTTTTACACCTACATCTCCCTCATGTAGAAATATCTTCTATTTTTATAGAAAATATTCATGACGAGATGTGGACACTGTTTATCACCATAAAATATATAGGATGTTTTTGGGATCTAGATGCAATTTCTCATCATCTGTAAAACTCAATCACAGAGACAAAATCCAAGTCCCGTATTATCTCATCATCCTAGGTAAGGAGAAAAAGAAAGGAAGATCCGACTACAATCACACTTGATAATGAACTTATACTCTCTCCTACCACAAATCCTACATCATGCCATAGGCCCCACCTCTATATGATCAACAATAATGAATGCCTAATCCAGATTGCTAAAGTTATTAGAGATGGAGATAGTTTAAGGAATTGGAAAAAGAGGTTATTTCATTCCCAAATGACCAAATCCTTGGACACTTAATATCATATTTGGAAAATAACCATGTTTAATTTCCATGTCCAAATAAACCGAAAAAATTACGATACAAAGGCCTCCCAAAATACTTCACCATAAAACATATTGTGGGGCACCCAACCATGAGTGTTTTGTTTTTAAGGACCTCCTATAAGAGATGGTGGATTATAGGTGTGTGAAATTAAAAAATTTACTATCCTAGGTAGAATGTGTTAGAATTAACGATCTAGAGGAGGAAAGAGAATGATAGGAAGTCAAATAAAATAGAGATAAAAAATTTAATGATTGCATGGTTAGGGAAACAAGCAACCGAACTCATGACATTCTATAAATAGAGTTGATATAGAATTCTATTTCTCCTACCTCTTCTGTTATTCATCAAAATACAAGTCCTTTAAAGGACAATATTAAAAGAAGAAACATGGCTAGAAGAATAAGGAAAAAAATGAATAATATGAGTTTGTGGCATGGACCAATTTTTCCTTGACCTTAATTGATTTCATGAAAACCATCTCAAAAGAACAGGAACTACCCTTATAAAATACACAATAAGAAACAACATATCGTGAAGAATCTTTATCAGATGAATATTATACTTTTTTCTTTGTTATTGTTATTCACCTAATGGATCCCTATGTTTATGATGATTTGGATTATAGACCTGAGTTCACCAACCTCGATTGTGTAACTATGGGAAGAAGCCATTAGTGTCAAGGATACAATAAAGGATGTGGTTATGCTAGGATCCAACACTCCAACAACAACCATGCTCAAACTATTTATGCATTTCAAACTCATGGGAGAGGTCTCGAGTGGCCGATGTAAGAAAAAGGGAACTAACATACACATGAAAATCTATGTACTAACATGATCATGTACGAGGACTGTTTAGAGGCTATGTCACCATCTTCTAGGTGAGTGGATAGATCTATTTGGATTAATCCACTAAGAAAAGAAGAACTTCTATCTTCTTCCCTAAATTATGGCTCATCCACATTAAGAGAATAAAAACCCATGGCACCAATAACAGAGAATCTCCATATTGGGAAACATAAAACTCTTTATAAAAATTATGATGTGTAGAATAAAATTTCCAATGTACCAGATGTGTTTTGAATCCTTGATTCTCTTAGTGTGTCAAAAGTCCTTTAGAAAGCACTCATTGTGTCTTTGTCAAGTAATCTTGAGTTTGAAGATGAGGTTGATGATGGATAGGTTTACTGTGAATATAATGACCTAGAATAATTCCATGGATTCATATCATCCATAGACCATAATGAGGGTGCTATCGTACATGGACACATCAGTTCCTTGTACCTGTCTGGAATGATTAATGATAGTATCATCGAACGAGCCTTCATTGGTAATGGATCAGGAGTCAACCTCATTCCCATTCAGACCCATTGCCCATTGGGCCAAACTAAATCCCATGTGTCACCCTTCACATTGATGCTACAGAGTTATAGTATGAACGAAAAAGAACTTATCGATGAAATTATACTTAGAACTCAATTTTTGGATCTCATATCTAATTCAGTTGTCATTTTTTTCTAAGAAGACAAAACATTCAATGTTATTCTTAGATGATGTTGGCTTCATTAGCAACTGGCCATTTCTTTATTGTACCATCAATGTCTCAAATAATGTGTCAATGGTAATATTGGGATATTTCATTGTGATCATTACATGTTCAAAACATGTGAATCTTAGTACATTGATTGTGAAGATATATCATACAGGATGAAAACTGTCTATGGATGATGCTGTTACAAGAATCAATTACATGAATGGTCTAGAGAAGATACCAGCTCACCCATCCAAGAATCTTAGTGAAAAATATTTGATTCTCATTAATCAAATTAAATGTGTTGACCTAAATCCATGAACTCGTTCAGTGGACTCCATATTGCTAGTTGTGGAAATTTATCCTAACCGAACATGAGAAATCAATGACTCATCAAGCAGCGGTGAAAGAATTTTCCAAGATGTCTTCATTCCAGCAATTGAGGATCGAAAATTATTTACCTCATCATCCATATTAGAGTCATTTTTATCATTTTTTGTAAAAAGATAGGGATCCCCATTATAAACCCATAATCATCCCATTAGAGCTTCAAAAATAAAATTCATAAACAGTTGGTTCTGAGATGTTTTCCCCCACTTCAAGATATCAAAATACGGACCTCTCCCCTATCTTTTAAATTATTTTTCCATCGCCCACCCTCCCAATAGAGGCAGAAGAAGTAACACATGAATAAGGTGAAGAAGAGGAAGACATCAAGGACTCACCTACAACATTTGAGTAATGTGTATCCACTACCATGTATGTACTTTGAGAAATAAATCATGGTTCAAAAGAAGATCCACACCCCACTCAAATTAGTTCATCCCTAAATAAAGAGGAGAAAGAGGTATTGAGATGGGTAATTCTTGAATTTTATAGATTTTATAGTTCTTGAACCCCAGGTATATACCCATCATTTGGGTTTTATATAATAGCATTGATGATACAATTACAAGAAGAAAGAACCCGACTCGTGCCACCAAAGTTGATGCAGAAGTCGATAGACTTATCAATACAGGATTCATCAAGGATTTGAAATATCCAAAGAGGTTATCCCATATTGTTTCTATGGAAATTCATAATGGTAAAAATAAGAGTTTGTATAGATTTCATTGACCTCAATAGGAATTGTTCAAAATATGACTTGTTGGTTCTGATAACAGAACACTTGATGGATGAAACATCTAGATACTTGGCTCTTTCCTTCAAGGATGGGTTCTTCGGTTATAACCCAATCATGATAGACATAGAATATAGAGAATCTATATACTTTATATCCCCTTATATATAATTTATCTATAGGGTAATGCCCTTTGACTGGAGAATGATGGTGCAATATATCAATGTGAAATGCACTGCGTCTTCAAACCCTTCTTGGGTAAATTTATTGAATGTTATGTTCATGATTTTTTGGTCAAATATATAAACAAAATTTATCACATTTCTATACTAGAGATGATATTATACTAAATTAGACAACATAATCTGAAGATGAACCCCTTGAAAATGGATTTCGAGGTAACCTTAGGAAAACTTCACATCTTTTTTACACTATTGGGGCATTGAAGTATATCCCAAGAAGACTAAAGCTATCATAGGTATGTCAAATCATATAAAAATTAAATATTTTAGATTAATTATAGCTCACTTGGCCTATTCTCGGTTCTTCATAGCTAATCCAAATGTCAAGTGTTTTCCCTTCACTAATTTGATGAAGAAGGGGGTCACATATCAATAGACCAATGTCTGCTAAGATGAATTTGATACCCTGAAGAAATTCCTCTTGATCCCATTAGTATTCATGCCACCTATTGATAGAAATCCATTTATTATTTTTGCATTATCCTTAGATAGATCACTAATAGACATACTTATGAAAAATAATGAAGCTAGAATTAAAATATCCTATACTATCTTAGTTGAACCATTCCCGAATTATGGAATAAATATTAAGATATTGGGAAGAGATTCCAAGAATTAATCATTATAGTTCCGAAGATATAGCACTACATGCAGCATCATGAAGTCCATTTGGTATCTCCCAATTATCCGCTCAGATTTATCCTCTGTCCTCCTTTGTTGAAAAGATTTCTATCGTGGTTGGTAGTTATTCTGCAGCAGTTTGATATAAAGTTTGTGCCTTATAAAGTAGTGAAAGGAAATCCTTAAGAGATATCCTGGTTGAACCCCCATCTGTATAATAGACATCATGGAATAATAAATTTCCTTATGAAAAAATATTCTCTATTCAAGATAGTCCCCAAAATGATAATTGTACTTTGATGGTCCTACTAGAAGACCAATGGGGAAGAGAATGGAAGACCCTAAGATCAATAAAATTGGAAAAGTTATTATCGTTATCTCCCTAAAAAGGAAGAGTTTCCATATTCTTTGTAGTTATACAAATTTGGTGTCGATAATGAGGTAGAATATCATGCTCTCATTTGAGGAGTGGAAATTGTGTTCCAAATACCAGTGAATCACCTAGAAGTTAAGGGTGATTCAGAATTGACAATCAAGCATATAAATGTGGACTATTCTATTAGAAATGAATTGATAATTCACTTGTTTCGTTATGTCAGTGGGTTAATAGTATATTTTACCTCATATTAAACATTTACTCACATCTCTCGATCATAAAATTTTCAGGCAGATGCATTAAAAAATTCAATTAAAGCATTGGCAGATCCAAATTGGGTTGAAAGATTCTTCAAAATTTCCCATCACTGAATGGTTTCATATTTTTTTGGGATTAGATAACTGTAGGTAAATGAAATCATTCCAATACCCAGAAACATTAACCCTACTATGATATGTATGACACTCATCATTGATTATCTCCATTAAGGAGTACATTTGTTGGACATAGTTGGAAGAGAGGAGATTGGGAGGGTAGTGGATAATTTCACTCATTATTATGGCCTAAATCACTCTGAAGTAATATATAAGTTTGGCTTTGATGGAGCCTTTCTCAGATGTGTTGGTGGAGAATAGAGTGTGGATGTTATGTATACAGTACATGTAGGAGCATGTGGGTCCCTCCAATCAGGGTATATATTTTATGATCAAATCTAAAGGCTTGGATACTTCTGGCCTTCGATGACCTATGAATATGTATAATTCACTAAGAAGTTTCATCCCTACCAAGTGTATTCCAATTTCATTCATCAACCCCCAAAGTTGCTAAATATATACAATTACTCCTAGCCATTTACACATGGGGAATGGATGTTGTTAGAACATATCCTACTACTACGGCTAAACAATTGATGTATATCCTTACTTCTATCGATTTATTCTCCAAATGGTTTGAAGAAATACACCTCAATGAAGCTAGATCCAAATGCATTGTTACCTTTTCAAAGATAATATCATCCCCCAATTTGGTTTCCCTCATACCAAATTGATGGAAATGGAACCAACTTGTGTTCTGCTGAGGTAGAGAAGAAATATGAGGAATACAATATCAAATCCAACCATTTATTCCTCTATAATGTAGAAAACATTGAAAAATATAGTATTTAAACAAGCCTTGATATGACATACTCCAATGATAGGGGGATAAATATAAGAAGCCCTGGCCTGATAGGATCTTGCATTACTTATGGGCCTACAATACTACACATATGACTACCACACGATCTCACTCATACTCATTGGTATACTAGACTAAAGATGTTTTTCCCATTTTAATTAAGATTCCATCACCCAAAGTTTCCATATATAATCAATCCTCCACTAATGAGGAATTCCATAAATGGCTAGATGAGTTGGATCAATTTTAGAGGAATATATCGACTACCTTTCATCACATGGAAGTCTATAAGAACTGAATTGTGTGATCTTTCAACGAGAAGAAACACCTTTGTTCATTCCTCCTTTGAGAATTGGTTTTGGTCTATTGGAGTCCAATGAAACCAGAAATGAATCCTCTAAATCTTGACCCAAAGTGGGAGGTACCTTACTCTATAAATATGGTCCAATCTAACATAGATCATTCATTAATCTTAATGGATCGATAACTCACTACAATACCAACCAATACAAGTTTCATGGATAAGTATTTTGTTTAATCACACAAATACTATCCTAGTTTCATGATAATAAACTATGTCACAACCGTCGTCTTTGTTGCAAAATGTTAAATTTCACACCACAATTTACGTCTGTGTTTCACAATGCTAAAATATGATTCATCATCATCCAAGTTGCATGATGATAAATTGCATGTCATTTGGTCCTAATTTTAAGATGTTAAACTATATAGCACTAGTTTTCCTCACTAAATGACATTAAACTATATGGTTAATGTCTCCCTTATATGATGTTAAGAAGTACCATAGATACCACGAGTGCATACTCTTGGTAGTCTATCAAAATAAGATTAGCATTAATGAATAACCCTCACTCACCACATTTCCACTCCCTTGTGGAACATTAGACCCATTTCTCCCTTTGTTTAGATCATACCTACATAGAGAATAAATTCAAGAACGATGTGTGTCTTGATTGTTATACTTTTTAGATACATAGTACAACATAGATATTCTATATTAGGTCTCTTCCCAATGATTCATTCATGTTAGGTGCCCCTATTTCCTTGAAGCATGATGATTAACAACACAGTTCACTATGAACTATGTCTGGCTCTTTTCAATGAGATATGCAGTGAGACAGAGATCTCCAATCTTGGGTCTAGCTATGGCCATAACAAAAGTTTCTCCCCTTTAATTGTATATGATCCAATTATATATTGGGAATCCTTTCGAAACATGAGTATTGATTCTGTTACCATCTTTTTTATTGATCCCATCTATTATCCTGTAAATTTTCTAAAAAAATTTAAAAACCCTTTGTCACATTCAACCATAGTTGGTGTGAGGAACATTTCTATAGAACTATGTGTGGATCGATTATTTCCCTAGAATTATATGTATTAAATTACGGGTATTAAACCTTGGTTCAGTTGCCAAATAATCATTATTCCCAAATCATACATTTTTTATACCATTGAGTTATAGAATACGATTTTACCACTCCTTTTTTCTCACAATGAGTAGAGCTCGTTTATGATTTGGAATTTGTTACAAGAATTTTATTTCATAAACAAATTGTCTCAATTCTCATTAGGTTAACAATAGTCTTCGAAAAAATAATTTAAAAGGAAAATAAAATTCTTCACCACATGATAATAAACTGCATAATCTTCTCAAAGATCTATGTATGGTTCGATTCTTGTTTTCATGAGATATGAGGTCATTAACATAAACATACCTTCATCTTTTCCACATGATGTTAAAATACAAGGAATTATAAGAACTATGTGTCACTTCATTATCATTTCTATTAGATTTTTAGTGACATCTAGATAATTACCCCTAGACCCAGTCAAATCCTAATCTCAATAATGGCTCTTTTCTCCCATGTATGAGTTAGATCTATGTGGGGAGATTCAATAAAAGTTATGATCTTAAGTATGAACCTATATTCGATGAAACCCCTACAATCCTCCACTTATTAATTCAATCTGGTGGGCGTTATTTATTTACGAACTATGTCTGTCTTGATTCTCACCTCTATGAGATACGTAGTGATGTCCAAATCATCAACATTTGACCCAGTCATATCAGAAAATAAAAAAGCCACCATTTTCAAACATATGAATTAAACAATTCTATACATGAGATTTTTTTTTCCTATACTTAGAGATTCAAAAAAGGAATCAAGAAATTTAACCATTATCCAAATGAGTAAGATCTATTTAATGGAATCCAAAATCATGGCCAATATCATTATAAAGTTTTACATAGTGAATTGGACATTTCCACTTTCACATTACATACTTTAAATCATGTGTAATTTTAGATCGTCATATCCTTTATTCGATTTTTGGTGATAGAATGTCTAATACCTGATATCTCTTTTACCTAACTATGTAGCACATATCCTCAGTTTCTCTTACATTACCTTATCACATAATGAACTTTTAATCCAAAGGATGACACTTTTTTCCTATGCAGCATATGTCATAGCTGGAACTGCATAGAAATCCCCAATAATGGGTTTGTCAAATAGAGGTAACTAACTTCATAGGAGAAGCATCTTATGTCCCTCTAATCCTTTATGATTTTATACAAGATCACTTAATTTAAAATTTCCATCCTTTGAATATTTGTTCTCTATCCTTTCTCTTGACCTGAAAGTCTCCAAGACTATGGTTTACACGTTTTCCCTCTCATTTGTTCTAATTATGTTGGAATAATAATGGGTCATTTGACCACATATAATTCATTATTTCCATAATATTTTGGCCGAAGTCATATGACCTAAAACTACATGCAACATATTTCAAGCGCTTGGGTTAGACCTTCGGGATAGGATAATACCCCATTTATTTTGAAATTATGAAGTGAAATACCACTTCTATATTCAATCAATTTCTACCATGAACCAAACAATGTTCTTGGGAATATATGAATCACAAAAAAAAATTGACTTATAGAGATAAAATTTCAGAATTATTGATAAATCCTTTACATGACTATGCATTATGTGCCACTAGTTGGCCTTGCATCAGTTTCACACATAACAAGCCTATTATCCAATGGATGCTACTATTTTTCTAGATAGTATATTAGCTAGATGGCCCTGCCTAAAACAAACCTCAGAACATGTTTTTAAATAATGGTCACATAGTTATTGGAAGAGACCTCCTCCAATGCTATTTGTCCCTTTTCCCGTTTCTCCCTTCTAATTTTGGAACCCCCAAATCACACCTTAAAAATTTATCCTTCCATACCAGAATATAGTATCATATTTATAGAAAAATTACTAAAAAATTGTAAACACTAAAACCTTAGGTCAAATCTAAGGCCATTAAATCAATTCTCATAATATTCTTGTTGCATGACTTGGAACTGCACAACATAATGCACTCGTTACATGACATTAAAATGAACAACCCCCCTAATTCAAAAACTACATTACTTTAAACTATATATACCCACTAATGTCCTTCCTGTATGACATAAAACAACATGTCCCCCCAAATGTCCTTACTACATGCTTATAAAATTCACAAAATAATATTAAAAATCCACTTTCTAAGAGTTTGTACCCTCCTCACCATACCAAAATCATGTAGAAGTAGTTTCTAATTCATGGAATTTGTCAGCACAAATGACCCATTTATTCTTTGAAGGAATTTTTTGAAAAAACCACCCAATATGTTCTTCAGACATCCAAATCATTAACCCCGTTGTCTCTTAATAGTTGAATGTAAAAATTATTAGGAACTCCTTTAACTGACTATGAAATACCATACCCCATTTGTCCTTTCATCACTATATCACATAATAAGAATTTAATCTAATGGATTCTGCTATTTGGAAATGTAGAATATTCCCTAGCATACCCTACATAATACAACTAACAAAATACATTTTTCAAATAGAGGTACCTTTAATCTTGGAAGAGACCATCTCTATTATTATAATTCTTGTTTTAGATTTGGTGACCATAAAAACCATGACTCAATATTCTACATGGAAGTATCTAAAAGGAAATCTAGATATTCCAACCTGTGAATCCTTGTTTGGGATCTAATTTCAAAATTGATGGTCAAGTCTATTTGACCTAAATCACTAGCAACATGAGACTAAAATGAATGAATTTCACCTACACACATAAAGAGACATATTACTCACTAGGTTGAAAACTGCAAAGGGAAATCTAAAAAAACATGACTTTCATCTTACTAGACCGACACTATGTATGGTTTAGCCAATATGAAGTGATAAAAAGTTAAAGGGAAAAATTGTTTGGATGAAAAGTCAAAAGGAGAATCCTAAGAAAAATCCATGTCTCACCCACTAAGTACCCTACATATTGGTCTTGGAAAAACATTATGTTGATAATATAAAAACACCATGTTTATAGGGTTGTCCATATGAACCCAGTAACATTCGAACTATACTCACTAGGGATATTTTCATAGGTAAAAAATTGTAGTGAATCCCATCGCTCTAACTATAGTTATGATTATCCGATGTGAAAAAAACAATCTATAAAAATTGTTTTTTACATTATAATTTCAGTAAAATGTAGGCAAGGAGACATGGATGATTAGAAAAAAAATAATTTCATTCCTGAGAAAAACCCACTAGAAGAACATCCAAAACTGGAGTCTCTCTATCATAAGTCACAATGGGTTGTCAACATAACTTTTAATTTATTGAACATCCTCCCGAGCTCCATCAGCCACTGTTTTATGTTGAGTCACCTGACTAGCCTCAGTCTCCTCGGTATGACGAAGAACTTACATGGAATCTAAAATGGATATTACCCCTTCCTTTTGGGTTTATCTTAATGAGTAATTATGTATATAGGTTCTTTTATAGTTGTATCCAAATCTTTCTGATGACACAACACTTGAAAAATCTTTACTTTGATTTGACGATTGAATGTTTCCAACATTGTGATATATAATTACATCAATATAATATACTATTGCTGAAAATAAATTGATGTTTCTCGATTAGTCTTCCTTTCTTAAGACCCTACCAAGGTTTTTGTTCATTCTCTCACCTCCAAATGGTCTCATAAACCACAGTATGGATTACATGGTAATCAAAACTAATGAATCACAACATATTGAATAATGATAAAAGTCATGGGAATCATGATGAAAATTCATTGAGGGGTGTCTTAGAGATAAGATTCTATAAATATCGCCAATCTGTGCATTTTTCAAAATATAGAGAGTTCCCTAAAAATTCTGGCTCGATTCAGAATCACTATCATTAGAAGATACATACTCTGGTATTAATGAACATAATTAAGTGTCTAGTTATGCCCCTCCCAAACAGTGGTTTCCCTACATCCCAATGCCGGTGGATCTGACACGGATGCTTCACCCTCATACCTAGCCATAGATGGTGATAATAATAAATTTTGAATTAAAATCATCATTAAAATCAAAAAAATATAAAGATGGAGAAAAATCACCATAATTGGTGATTCTTACCGAACACCATATTAGTAACTTTAGAAGATTCTTCCCCAACATTCCCACCCTCAGCAGTTTAGGCTGGAATTTCATTTTGAGTTGCACTCTCTTTGGTCTTCTAAGGACCTTCTAGGTAGACTTCAAGAAAATTTCATACTCCAAGGTTCACCCGAGCATGCTCCTTTTAAATATTGTGATCAAGAATGATTTCAATGTTCAATCCACGCCCAATTACAATAGATGTTTTTTTAGATTGAGATTAATATTCCAAAAAAATATGATTAAAGAATCATGCATAGGATGATATATTGGACTGAAAATTAAGTGTAACATCGATTTGGTTGTATATATAATTCCCCAAATTCAACTAAAGTAGTTGGAATATTAACATGTTCCTATAATTCAACAGAAGACATGAAAAAGGCCATATCATATAATTAAATACCTATACACAAGTTAGTATCACCAGTGGGGATAGGTGGAGCGGTAGGATCATGAACCTCCTCTGCTGATTTAATTCCCTGAATGTCCTCCATAGTGACAAGTTCTATATCCACATCAGTTGTTGCTGGATTTTTCTATGCATGTGAAAAACCTAAAATAGTACAGAAATGAAATCCATTTATTAATATATATTATCTCAAAAAACACATCTGAAATACCAGATTCCTTCTCTCTCCCAACTTCAGGGATATGAGCTGTTTTAAGTAAAGATAATGTTTTCTCTTTACTGGATTCCTCTTCAGGTGAAGAGGTCATTTCATTAGCAGGGAAATGCACTTGGTTGGAAGATCCATCCTTAGTTCCCAAAGGGTCAGATTTAACTTAATTGGGGGAATAAGCATAATATGATCCTGGAATTCAAGGAAACATATGTAGATTCATTGGATGAGGTCAAAATTGATGATGTCAGGAGGACTTACCACAAAAAATAAAGCGTTTAGACAAAAATTTCATTATTCATAATATCTTATTCTTCATTTACATCCATGATGTACTTGAATCATCATCTCCCATCAATATTTATTAGAGACGTAAATTCTCTTTACGTCTCATACTCCATGGTATGTCGGCTAATATATATCTACTGATTAAGTTGGAGATTCAATAGCCCCAAATAGATCGCCACTAGTTATATAACATGGGGACATAACCTAAATTTATTTTCTTTTATATAGATAAAAATTAAAATGATATTTTACATAATCGATAATGATTTCAATAAGTTTAATGGAAAATCGTAAAAGAGTATGAGATGAAAAGAACATACATATTCAATATCAACAAAATTATAAAATTCCACAAAATATTAAAGATATATCCCTTCATTATAACCAAAATCTCTCATTACAATTACTCATTTTGTGGTTTGGATTGATTAATCAGTTTTATATATGAACATATCTGGCTCCTAGATATAGATTCATACTTCCATAGAATTATCCTCAAAGAGAATAGTAGATGAGGCACGAAGATCTCCTATCCATGGAATACAAAATACCTCAAGTAGAAGCACTCACACAGTTTTATCTTCACAAAATGAGATCTACCACATTTTAATTTCCTTTTTTCATATGTAATTTTAATACATTCCATCTTACTATAAAGATCATCCTACAACCTTTGACCTGATGGGCATCCCAATTCCTCGCATCGCATATGGTGGATGATAGAATGGAAACTGATTATCTT
The DNA here is from genome assembly GCA_963277665.1 of Viscum album. Lineage (NCBI taxonomy): Eukaryota > Viridiplantae > Streptophyta > Magnoliopsida > Santalales > Viscaceae > Viscum > Viscum album. The sequence continues at coordinate 1,208,058,423 of OY728140.1, forward strand.
ATTGGAGATGGTGGGTAGACCACCTCAGTGTAGCCTTAGTTGGTGATGATGGTATGGCCCTCTTACGATTGGTGGGTGGACTATATCTTGCACCTAGTCACTATGGAGCGCTGGGAGCCTCGTCATCCTCATACCCCGACTCTGATGACTCATTCTATGAAGGATTTGAAGCATCATCCAAATTATATGGTTCTATCCTTCTCCACCTCTTTACTCAAAATCAAGGAACAAAATATTTTTAGCTCCCCTTTAGGGTATGATTCAATCCAAGATTCAGCACACCAGGTAGTTAATCTCCTATCTACAATAGTAGTAGGTATATTTATCTCTACCCAAATCTTTTTAACACATGTCAGCAACCAAAATTTTTGAGCTATCATCATATTATATTATACTATAATGTGCACAATAGGGGATAAAGTAATAAGCCACACGAATTTGAATTTGAGTGAAAATAGATAAGGATAAATGACCTCACATATGATTTTACCATTGATCCAGGTTTCTAATACACCATCCCTGCAAGCTCACATATATGACCTCAGAAAAATATTTGTTTTCGCATCTATAAAAAACCATCCCGTGGGAGGATTACTATTCCGAATAAAGATTGAAGGCTCGAATAAACTAATACATATATGAATGTCATAGTTTTCCAGGATAGAGATGGAATATTAGAGAATGCCTGAAAGAATGCTAAGAATAAACTCTGAAGGACATGGATCCCACTCTTCACAACATAATTCATAAAATAATTCAGGATCCATCCCCAAAAAACCTAGAGTTGTATTACTATCTTGAAAAAAATACATCCCTCCATGAACATGAAATTATCTCTTATAAATATTTTATTGAATTTTCATGGCCAACCCCCCCCCCCCCATTTTCGACTCAACCTGCATAGATGCTATGAAAAATGTTCAAGGTATTACAGAACCTTTCGAATATCATACATGAAACAAATACATACTGATCCATTTGGACAAAAATCCCTCAATATGCTTCTTGTTCGCAATCATGGAGTTAATTTCATACCTCCATGTTGCAAACACCCCTTTCTATAGCATCTGATAGATGGTGTCACACTCATATGTCTTTTCTACTTTATGACTTCTTTTTGGGCATGTGATTGTGGGACCTCTTTACATCCTCTCCATTAGGAATATTTTAATCCATGTCTTTAGATTAATATTCTTCATTGCACATGGATTTTCCTTATTGATTTTGCGTGAAATAATGAGTATCTAACATGCCAAAGATGGATTCCTAATAGTATCATTCCATGCTGCCATCGGGGGGATGAATTCATCATAGATATCTCCATGGACAAGAGTCCTTGAAATATTATGAATTTCGCAAAAATTGATACCCACTTCTCCATGCATAAAATATATAAAATTCATATGTGGAATCCATTGGATTAATAGTTCATGCATAAAATCATCATTCTTATACACATTGGTTCTCCCTATCCACAATACCTTATAAATCCTAGAGAATTCCAGATCACTTTTGAACTCTGCCAATGTTTTTTGTAATGTGTAATCCCATATCCATGCATTCTTAAAACCTCCTACAACATGTAGGACCCAACGTTTCTTCCAACACTTTGATTTGTTTGAGAATCGTATAAAATTAAAGAATAGCCATGTAGCTTTAGTTCAATGTATGTTATTTAGATATATAACACATGGAATATGATGAATAAAAAAGTTTGTAGCTATCGTCCCACATAAATATATGTTCCCACACAATAAATTTTATAAGATAAAAAATTCTTATAGTCTTAAAACCAAGAAGTCCAGAGATAATTCTTCAGTTATGTTGTGAGGAATTCACAAAGATGAACATAAACATAAATTGGTATAAAACAGTATTAAGAAAATCATGGTGATAATTTTTTAGGTACCCTGCCATATCAGAAACATTGGTTTCAATGTTCTCATAGTAATCATGACTATTATCATCATCATTTCCTTAGTTCACTTGATACGAAGTTCATTAGAATTTTTTATCTTCGTGGGACCCATTAAACCTTCAAACAATATCTATTTCATTTTGTATTTAGACCATTTTGTAATAAATCAATGGTAAATAAAATTTTACAATGGCATTAATGCTGAAAAGTGAAATTACATTGCATAAGTATAATTGTGGAACATAGGTCTTTCGATCAACTTGTGGTGCATAAAAAAATACATATAGAATAGGAACAAATAAATCATCAGTATGTGTATCTATAAAGAAGTAATTGTAGGCGGAGATCCATGAATTTATAGTAGAGAGAGTTTTTGCTAATGTGAATGGCCTATTTAAAGATGAGGATGTCAGCCTGTATGATATCCACTTGCTCGAACATCCAGAAACATGAATGACCCATCTTCTAATTTTATTACCTTCTACCTCAACATTATAACCTCTTTTTCATTCAGATAAAATCCTAAGTGTGTTCTTTTATTGAATATCTATTTCATCTCATGAATGAAATAGTGATAGAGGAAAATGTATTAGGAAAAGGAGGATAAAATAGATAGATAATATAAGGATTTTTGAAGTCATAGAAAGTAGTTCTGAAATGGTAGCCCAATCATTGGTGACTTGCAAGTACTTGAACATGCCCCCACTTGAATGACTAGTCACCTTCACCCATTGTGCTATATTTTTTTATAAAGATACCCGTGTTTTATTCATTTTTATAGATGAATGTCCCCAATGGCTGATTACAGCTATGATCACTCTTGTTCTTTTCTCAATTCCATAAAAACCACCATGGTAGATTTATAACACAAAAATTTATTTCAATAAAGGGGGACAGTGAGACATAAGTCCAATCAGTGTTAAAAATAAAAAACACTTGCATAACCATTTCTCCCAAACCCTCTGATTTAAGAACACTTGTGGGACCATCCTTCTTCAAATAGAAAGTTTTGCACCTCACTTATTTGAATACCGGTGAAGACCCATGATGTATTGATCCATGTATTTCCCAACTGTTTTTATTCATGTTGATCATCAACCATGGTGAAACTAGTTTACCCAATCTTACTTTTGTACCCTAACATGCATGCCATCAACTTACGTTCTCGTTCTTCGTTTATCTCAACTCTTCACCCTTCCCAGGACTTGTATGAAGCCTCCTTCGAATAAATTTATTCATGTTTTCCTTCTTCACCATATTCATTTCCTAAAATGGATCAATTTGAAACATCCCCCAAGACATCCAAATTTTCATAAATTTAGGGAAATACACATTAGTTTGTCACCCATTGGGATTTGGATTTCTAGAGTTAGAGGATTACCACACTTGTCCTATAAGAGGGTCACAATCCATTGGGAATATGTAGATTTTTATATCTATGGTCACGTGGACCTTACCCTTGGGATAGTGTGGCAGAGTTCTGGATGTTGGATTCATATGGTTGGACTCTATACTCCAATTATTATCTCTAGTACCTCGAGCCTCTAATTCTTGGTATATAGGATAAGGATAAAAAAAATACTTTGACAATGAAAATTCTCCCTCTTCTCCCAGGACCATTAAAATGGAAACCATCATGATGAAATCCAAATGCCTTTTATGTCGGAGGTTGTAGTATTGATTCTCTCTAATTATGCTACCTTAAATCATTCCTTACGTTGGACCCATGTCCAATGTAAATTGACGGGACAAAAGAGATGCATCCATGACCTCTTCAATTGTAGCAACATCCTCATCCACTATAGCCATGGAATCTCCCACCATATCCATGGCCTCTTGCTTTAGAAGAAGGGAATGTGTTGTTTGTTGAATCATTCACACCCCCATGCTTCTCACATGTATCATGACTCATGTGGGATTAGAGGTTTCAAATTATCACAACACCCATACAATCCACCTAAGGTAATAAACTATAATAAATCTGATGCCCACCAAAACTAGAATACATAAGAAGCCTTCCCAAGTCCTAATCTTCCTATCATATCATCCATGAAATGAGAAATCATAACCCTCTCGTAGGGAATCCTCCTCAGGAGTAAGAGCCATTCATAATTCACTAAATTTGGGAATCCCCTTTTAGAATAATCCTCAAATTAATCCCCTGAAACCTCCATGAGTTAAGGCATCTCTCATGGGCCCTATTACAAGGGAATACTCTCTAGGAGTAAGCCCTAACAGATTTCCCTTCAAGGGACATACTTCCCTATGAGACATACTATAATATGTGGGCTTTGATTCCTATACAAGCACGATACATAGGTTTCCTCCCTGAGGTCAAACCCAACATCCCAAATCAACATTATTCTCTTGGGGCCACATTGTCAATTGGGTCTAATCTAAATTGGAAGCTCATATCCTTTCAAGGTTCCTTAGGCTGGTCAGTATATGTCATGTCCCAAATATTGACTAGTAACCTTCCATGTAGAATTCCTTACCACATGAAATTAATCTTTACGATTGGGTCCTTATCACATGACCCTAACAGGTCTGATGTGTCCCATTATGTATCACTAAAAACATGGGTTCAGATTCCTTTCACAAGGATACATTTGTGGAACATCTATGGTTTCAATCCCAACATCATAAAAACTTCTGTCTCCCTGGATGAAGATAAACTCCAGAGTGACATTTCTCTACATGGATGACCATAAACTATAGAGTACCCATTGTGTGGCTTAAAAGAAATATCATCATAATAACAACCAAAGTATATATATCTACGATATGGGAAGATTCCATTGATAGATTAACAAAAATATAAATATCTCCATCCGTGAAGAACTTCGAATGCATAATGATGAATCTAAATTCACCACATGATAATAATTGATTGTTAATATTGGGATAATTAACATTTTGATTGATAAATAAAAAAGGATTCTTGAACATATCCTAAATCAATTAGATATTCTAGGATTAGGTAATAAATCCCCCCAAAAGAGTGTGATGATCCCAACTTCCCATCCTCATGACCAGTGCGAGTTCATAAGGATCGTAGGTCAACAAACCTAATGAAACCCTGCCTTTAAGAATCAAGGCCCTTTTGATATATAATCATTGGTTGTTTCTAGTTCCATAATCAAAACCGTTGGAAACTTTTCTAAGACTGTGATTCATAACTAGAACATACATTCTAAGGCTAAAAGGGGGTTTGGTTTTTTATGGGGTTATACAGTTTTCATGGATTTTTGCAAAATTTTCCATGGTTTTCAGGGATTTTTATTGTTTCTTATGGGTGTTTTGGGTATTTTTAGTGCATTATATGGATTTATGTTTTTATTTATTTTTATGATTTTATGGTTTTTAGTAATTTTCATGATTTTTAGGTTCTTTTTCGGTTTTATGATTTTATTTCCTTTTAGGGTTTTAGTGTTTATTACTGATTTTTGGGCATTATAAGGTTTTTTGGGTTTGTAGTAATTTTTATGGGTTTATGATATTTTTGGGGTTTCATGTTTTTTAGATAGGGGGTGGGTTTTTAATGTTTTTAGGGTTTTAGGGTCACAAGGTATTTTAGTGACATTTTATGGTTTTATGTTTTTATAAATTTTTATGGGTTTTCATTTTTTTACTATTTTGGGGGTTTTAGTGTTTTAGGGTTCTTTTATGGTTCTTTAGAGTTCTTTTATTGTTTTTGGAGTCATTTTCATTTATAGGGTCTTGTAGTTTTTTTAAGAGTCATTATGGTTTTTTGGGGTTTTGATTGAGTTTTAGGGTTTCTTAGTGTTTTTATGGGTTTTAAGTGGTTTTAGGGTTTTTATAGGGTTTATGGTTGTTTAGTATTTTTTAGGATATTAGAAACATGTAGGTATTTTTATGGGTTTGATGGAAATTTAGGTTCTTTTAGAGCGTTAGGGACTTTTAGTGGTCTTTTAGTGGGGAGGGGTGTTGGTTGGTTTTTCAGGATTTAAGGTGATTTAGGTTTTTATGGTTTTTTTGGGGTTTTGGTTTTTTATATGTTTTAGGGGTTTTTATAATTTTTTTTGGGATTTTAGAGAATATATATGTTTTTAAGTGTTTTTTTAATTTTTTAAGATTAGTAATATTTTTACAATTTTTATGGTTCTTAGGGATTTAGTGGTTCTATGGGTATTATTTATCCTTTCCGAATTTAGTGTTTTATAAGGTTTTAGGGTTCTTATGAATTTTTTTAATTTTTAGTGTTTTTAGTACTTTTTGGGTTATAGGGGTTTTTAGTGTTTATAGGGTTTTTAGGGGTTTTAAGAGTTTATAGGGTTTTTATGGTTTTATGTTTTCTTTTGGTTTCATATGGGTTTTAGGTTTTTCTTATTATTTTTAGGGGTTTTATGGTTTGTAGTGGTTTTGGGGGTTTTAGGATTTTTATATATTTTAGTAGTTTTGAGGTGTTTTAGGATTATTAATGTTTTTTATTTTTATTTATTATTTTTAGGGTTTTAGGGTTTTTTGTTTTTTAGGGTTTATAATATTTGTGTTATTGTATTTTTTGGGTTTTATGGGGTATTTTGTATTTTGACGGGTTTTTGGTTCATTAGAGGTATTGGGGTATTGGGGTTTATGGGTGTTTTTTTAATTTTTATGGTGTTTAAGGGATTTTTTTTGGGATTTAATGATTTTTATAGCGGGTTTTGTGTCTTTTAGGGTATTTTAGACAATTAGGTTTTTGATGGAATTTTAGGATTTTTAGTTTCATTTATTGATTGATATTTCTCTGGGGTTTTAATTATTTTAGTGACTTAAAGGTATGGTTTAGTTTTCATATATTATTTAGGTTTTTAGGGTTTTATGCATTTTAAGGGGTTTTGGGGGGTTTTAGTGTTTCTAATTTTATTAAGGGGTTTTGGGATATTTGATTACAATATTTATGGCTTTTAGTGATTTGGGGTGATTAATTGATTTCAGTGGTTTTGGGGTGTTTAAGAGGTTTAAATGATTTTAGGGTTTTATGATGATTTGGGGTATTTAAATAGAGTTTTGGATCTTTTGTAATGTTTTTATGTAGTTTAAGATAATTTTATGGGTTTTAGGGGGTTTGGTACTTTATGGGTATTTAGAGGGTTTTAGATTGTTTTAGGGGTTTTAGTGTTTGAGTTCTTTTTGGACTATTGTAGTGTTTTAGGGTTTTTTGGGTTTTAGGGCAAAGAAGGATCGGGGCCAGGATATCCCTGACACCCCCCAAAATTTATTAGAGAAAATAATGACACTATAGACAAGGGAGGGGCGGGGTCAATCAACCCACACCTAAAAGCCATTAACAAACACACACCCAAAGACCGCAGAAAAGAAAACCCAAAAGAAGCACCAAGCATCCATCAGCAACCCACCCCTTCACAGGATCTACTAGCCTTTCTCACCCCCATAATCATCATAATCCACATCAGGGGGATCTCTTTCAGCACCATAACCGAATCCGCATCAGAGTCTACTAATGCCCACTCAGAAGAGTCGTATTGCTTCAAGAAATTGGCATAGTACTCCCTTAACCTCATCTACTCCACATTCAACTATTTATTGGCAGCCCTTTCACCTCATCAAGAGGAATTTTCCTTAACCTTGCAGGATACTCTTGTGGACACAGTCTTTATCAAGGAGGAGTATTCCTTCCTCAGCTTCCTCTTTTTTGGATCAACATGGATCCCAACATGCTTTTTTTCCTTCCTAGCGGTCTCCTCAAACATGACCCTCTCCTTAAGGACCATATCCATGTTCTGACACGTCCTACTATTATCCTCTTGGACATGATCGGGAATGAAGGAGGATTCTTGTTTATGTGAACAGCCCACAAGAACCATTTCATGTGCATGAGAAGCAGCATCTCTCTGCTCAGAAACACCCCCCATACCATGTCCCTCCCCCTTATCAGCTGCCTCATCTAGGTTCTCTATAGACCCCTGGTCCTCCACCCTCTCCTGCATAGTCATATGATCCCTACCAAAATTCCCCTCAAGAACCACCCCATATGAAAGTAAAACTATTTGAGATAACCTTCCACCAGCCACACCTTCGCGACCATTCTCTCCCACCACCACATTGGTCACCACTAGGGATACTTCTTCCTGTTCTGCTAAAACACATTGCTCATCCACATCCCCAGGTGCAGCATCTTTCCCCTCTCTCTCAGCACATACCACCAAGCAATTCATTACTAGATCCTCTTAATGAGAGGACTCCCCCGGTTTGATCACCTCCCTTAGTTCCTATTGAGACACATCCTGCTCAAGCTCTCCCCCTGCTCAGCCACCACTTGCCTTTGATCCAGCACCCCCTGCTCAACCACCTTCTCCTACTCGACTATACAACAAAAATCACCAGCAGCATATTTATATAGCACCAGTCAAGGCGTTTGCAGTCCATCAACATCCTTAACACCATCCTTCCCCACCTCCACATTTTTTCCTACTGCCAGAACCTGCATCTCATAATCTCCAGATCCATCACAACTCGAATCCCGCATTTCAAGATTAACCACCTCATAGATTAATATCCCATTCTATTCCTGGAAAAAAAGGAATCCCTTCCCCATCCCATCCATCTTATCCTCATCCTTCCTCATCCCTTGCTCCCCCAGAACCCCTTGTGCCGCAGCTTCACCCTCTTTTGCAACAGAAACCAGACACTCGAACCGGTTATGCAGGGAAGTCCCACATGGGCTCTCCTCCCTTCCTCTAACCTTTTGACTGTTGAAGCGATCAACATAATTCACAGCCACTGCATTTTCATCGACCTTTCCACTACTATTGTTTAAAGCTTCCATCCCCAAAGTTCATGAACCCGTCCTTTCCACCTTATCACCACCAAAATTGAGGTCGGCTCACTGGCATGCAAAAATTTCCATGGCCTTTGGTTGAGGAGGTAAACAAGCCTTAGCCTCATGTTCCCCAACCAACGTCTGATGTCCTATGCCTTGCCCCTCCAGGGCCAACTTCAAGCCATCTGACACCTTAATAACTTTCTTATAGGCCTGATCAACATGGACGATATGCCATCAGGAGGAGAAGAAATCAACCCAGGTTTCAATAATCACCGTCTACCTCCATCAGAGCTCCTCTCCAAAAACGATCCACACAAATTCTATCGGTGATTTAGAAACACCCACCTCAATAAAATCCCTTGGATCCACTGGGTGGCATCGAACCCGATTACTACTATCAACAAAAAGAAATATTTTCACCATGTTCCCCAACTTAGAGATAATAGACAAGTTTTGGAAGGGAAAAGGGAGCTCCAAAAACCTCACCCAGGTTGCCACCATCGGTGAATCACATTGCAAATTAATATCAAAACTCCATTGAAATAAAGAGAATCGGGCACCATCGCAAAACTGGGGGGCTGAAGACCAGGAATGAATAAGATCTTCCTCAGATGAAAAATGAATCAGAATATGAAATCGGTCAACAGGACCTACCGTAGCATGATCCTACAGATCCCAAAATTCAAAAACAAATCTGTCAAAAACATCCATCGGGGGGCGCCATTTCGTGAATCGAGCAAAAAAAGTCAAATTATGCAAAGCATAGGCTTCATTAAACTCGAAGATTGAAAGATGAAGAAGCATAAGCTGATCATGCAAGTCAAGAACCTTGGAGAAAAGCTTAATCCGCAAAAAAGGGGGCAGCAAGTCTGGGGCAGTGAACGGAACAAAAGGACGATCATCCACGAAAGGCCCCTCCCCCACGGCAGGGGGAGGGCAGTGCACGAAGTCTGTCGTCATCTTCAAGGGTGCCGAAGAAGACCTCCATCGCGAGAGAGCGGAGGAAGCGCCATCCTATTCTTTAGGTTTTTATGGCTTCATAAGGTTTTAGTGTATTTGATTATTTTGGGTAATTATTGGTTTTAAAGATTCTTATGTATTTTCTTTGTTTTTTGAATTTTAGTTGTTTTAATGGTTTCAATCATATTTTATGGTTTTAGGGATTATACAATCATTAGTTGTTTATATTCTTATAGTGTATATTGGGGTTTTTGTGTATCAATTATTATTAGGGGGTTTTAGGGTTTTTATTTTTTATGTTTTTTTTGTATTTTAAAACAATTTATGTTTTTAGGGGTCTTAGGGATTTTAATGATTTTTGATGGGTTTATGTTGTTTTCCTGGATTTTTATGAGGTATAAGAGTTTTGGGGTTTTTATATTTTGAATAGTTTTTAGGTTTTTAGGGGTATTAGGGTTTTAATTATTTTTTGTATTTTTTTGGGTTTTAGGTAATATTTGGTTTTAACAGGTTTTAGGGGTTTAGGGTTTTAAAGGCTTTTAAGCGTTTTTAGTGTCTTATAGGACTTTGTTTGGAGTTTTAGGTTCTTTTGGGGGTTTTAGGTGTTTTATAGTATTTAATTTCTTTGATTTTTTTATCGGTATTATATTTTATTCTAATTTTAGGGTTTTTATGGACCTTTAGGTTTTTAAGGTTTTATAATATTTTATATTTTTATGGTTTTTGTTGGTTATCAAATGTATTAATGGGTATTAGATATTTGTTTAGATTTTTTTATTTTTTTTTATTTTGAATGGGGTTTTTTATGATTTTTATATTTTTCATTGTTTTTAGGGGTTTTAGGGGATATATAAGTTTTTAGGGTTTTAGGGTCATTCATGTTTTTTTGGGATTTTTTGTTTTTTAGGTCATTTTAATTTCGTTTGGTTTTTTATGGTGTTTTATGCTTTTAAAGGGGTTATTATGGTTTTTTTGGGTTTTAGTGTCTTTTATGGGGTTCTAGGATCATTATGGGGTTTAGGTGTTTTTAGGGCGTTTTAGGGATTAATTTGGTTTTAGGGTGTCTATGGATTTTTGGGTGTTTGGGGTTCCTTAGGATTTTTTCATGTCCATTAAAAATTTTCAGTGGACTTTAATGTATTTTAGGGTTTTTACTATTTTATGGTTTATTTATGGTTTTTTGGGATTTTCAGGTCCTCTAAGGGTTTTTGGTGTTCTATATGGGTTTTGGGGTATTTTTGGTTATTTTGGATTTAGTGTGCTTAGTTGGGTTTTAGGAATTTTCACTGTCCTCCATAGATTTTAGGGAAATTTAGGGTATTTAGGGGTTTAGGGGTTATTTGTGTCATTTTGATTTTATTGATTTAACGTAATTTTAAAGATTTTCAATATTTGTTTGGGCTTCTAATGGGGTTATTTGTTTTTAGGGTTGTTTAGTGTTTTTAGGGTTGTCCAAGAATTTTAGTATGTTTTAGGGTTTTTTGTATTTTTATTGGTTTTTAGGGATTTTTATTGGTTTTAATGATTCTTTAGGGGGTTTTAGTGTTATTAGTTTCTTTTCGTTTTTAGAATTCTTATGTATTTTATTGAATTTATTTGTTTTCTAATGTATTAGGGCTACGAAGGCACGAGAACAGGCAAGCATGTTCCCCCAAAATTTGTACCAAAAGGAAAGAAAAAACAAAGAGCTACAAGGAGGGGTTACATAACTGGGTGTGAAACTCACCCTTCAAGTCAGAGTCCATAAGAAAGGACCATGAGGGTGTGGCCACAAGGTACCACAGCGAGCACCTATCCACAATAGAAAGTTTGGAGAGAGAATCCACATCAAAATTCGCCTCCCGATAAGTGTGTGTCACAGTAAGATTCAGCCTTTGACACGTGGTGAGGCATTCCATCCATTGGGTTAGGATTCTCAAGGGAACAAACCTTGATCTATTTTTAAGAGCATCCACCGCAAGCATGGAGTCCGACTTAAGCCACTGGAATCTCCACCCAAAACTGGCAGCATATTCAATCGTGTTTATCATGGCCTACAATTCTGCTACAATGGCACACCTGCCGCCAATAAAGTGCTGGAAGCAACCATTGACAAAGCCCTGATAGGTGCGGAAGACACCACCACATCTAGTAGGACCCGACACACCAAGGGTCGCACTATCCACGTTACCCTTAATTAAGAGGGGAGGGGAGGGGTCCATTGAATAAACATGGGAAGCATTGGTTTTTTTCCCAGCCAGAGACGCCAAGCAGTCGAAGGATGATGAGCTTGGGAACATCATTCGCCATATGGACTGTCTGAATGCAAGATGCCACATAAACAACCAAGTGGATCATCACCACACCACCATGAATGGAGAGATATTTCTTATTGAAGTCGACTGCATCCCAAGTGGTACAGATAATGGAGATAGTGGCTGCAACAATGACCAATAGGATACTGTGGACATGTTCACTGTATTCCTAGTTAGACAAGTCAGCCAGAATCTTGAAGAGAGGCCTTTCGCGGCCAGCTGGGAACCCAAAAATCTATTCTACATAGCCCCAATGTTCTGCACTAAACTACCATTGGAGGAAGGTGTGATGAATATTTTGTTCCTTACCAATTCATATGAGGAAAAAAAAGGCAAGACTATTCCCAGATTTCTACAACTAGTTATTCACTGGCAGCTAATTCTTCCAGATTTTCCAGAGGAGACGGCTGACTGGAGGGATGAAATTTCTCTTAAATTTGGAGATCCAGGTCGGGAGAGGGGATCCCCTGGAACAGTTTTACCAATAATAATCGTTATCAGTTAGTGATATAACAAGGCTGGGAATCTAGATCAAGATGTCAGAGTCGACGAAGGCATAACGCTGGATTTGAAGTAAGGGTTTAATTGGGAGGAGGGCCTCAATCTATTCCAGTCGCAGATTGAATGTTGCAATAGGCAAGATTTTAAGGCCTGGAGGGGGAGTCATGCATTACCTCAAGGGCCTATCAAGAAAAGGTTTGGACGAAGCATTCAATTTTGAGTTCTTTTGGATGATCCATTTAGATTGAGAAATAATGGCCTTGTACAAGTCACGAATTTCTGGCCAAACAAAAGAGGGAATGTAACTTGCATGTTTATCGCAAAGCTCTAGCACATATCTTTCTTGAGTGAAACCCAATCCCCCACCCTGAGGATTAAGCATCCCCCAAGTGAATTTATCAATAATACTATCATTTTATCGTCAGAGGTTTTTAATACCAAGTCCTCCCAGCTCAATTGGTTTGTTGCAGTCCTTTCAGGCCACTGTAACCAATTTCCTCTGACTCATACACCCTGTCCAGGTGATATTCTAGATATTTTCTTGCAGATCCTTAATAAGATTAACTGGCCATCTGTAGATGGATAAATAATAACTGAACATATAAGTGATAACCGAGTTGATAAGACAAACCCTTCTCGCTTGTGGGAGGGATTTCTCTTTCCATTCACCAACTGTTTGGTAATTTTGGATGTAATGCCCTCAATGTGGTATCCATTGACATGTACCCAAAAAATAGGGACACCTAGGTAATCAAATTGAAGTGACCCTCTCTTGACACCGAGGGACCTTGCAATGTAAATATGATGGGATCGTGGGACCCCCTCCCCAAAGACTATCAAAGACATTCTTCAACTGATAGATTGCCTCACCACGTTTTCCTAATACCGGAAGATCATCTGTATGGATTGCAAGGTCAGTTTGTCGGCTTTCACTAACCAAAGAATATCATCAGCATACAACAGATGGGACCACACGTGGAGATCCCTCGCTGCCCTAATTGGATTGAAGAGACCAGCCTAGAAAAGGACAATGAGACACCTGCTCAAGTAATCCTTTGTGATCACAAAGAGGATTCCTGAAAGCGGGTCACTCTGTCTAACCCCATGGGAATAGAGGAAGAACCCCTTTGGGGATCCATTTATGAGAACCGAGACCCAGACGCTAATTAGAGTGGACATAACTATCTGGATAAAACTGTTCAATAATCCATACATGGAGAGTACCTGGGAGATAAAGATCCACATAATAGTGTCAAAATCCTTAGAGATGTCAACCTTAAGCACAATGTTTCCCTGTTTGGACTACTTCTGGATAACGTTGATTCTCTTAGAGGCTGTGAAAAGTAATTCTTGGATGTTCCTCCCCGAGAAGAACCCAAACTATTTATGGGTTAGAATTTTTTCCAAAAACATATCTATTCGCATGACCAGAATCTTACTGATTATTTTGGGGACAATTTTTCTAATGGCCACTCGTCAAAATTCACCAATATCAATTTCATTGTCCCTTTTGGGAATCAGGAAAATGTAATTAGAGTTATCCCCATGTGGAAACACACTAGAGAGAAAAAATTCTATAACAGTGCTGGTGATTCCCTCGTGCTTGATATCCCAGTAATACATGAAGGACTTTTCAGTGAATCCATCTGGTCTCGCTGTACTATCGATGTTCAGAGAGAACAGAGCAGCCCTGACTTCATCCGCAAGGGGGGTAATCGTTAAATCCCTATTATGTTTCTTGTCAACGTGTGGTAGGATTGAGTCCATAAAAGGGGGGTGTAGTCCCCACCATCATCCGAGTAAATCCCTTGGAAGTGATTTATAACAGTAGAGGAAATTTCAACCTCCGAGGTGAAGGTAGAGCCCGAAATTCGGACCGCTTTAAGACACTTTTTTCCCTTTTTATCACTGTGAAGCCGATGGAAAAAATTTGAATTGCGATATCCATCTTTAAGTCGTGTAACATTGAAATATTTCTTGGCCAGCTTTTCTTTAAGAGCAAGAAGATCATCAAGCTTGTATTGAAGCTGAAACTCCTCCCGAGAGGGAAAGTTCAGGTGTTGGTTAGAGTTTTGATGGAGGGCGAGTTGTTGCTCGACAACCTGAATGTCATCATCTAGACTAGAGAATCAGTTCCTACTCCATTCTTTGAGCACGACTTTGATTTTTTTGAGCCTAGAGGCCAGCCTATAGTAGTGACATCCCCTGAGGTGTTCATTCCAGCAACTGATTACAAGTTTCTTAAATCCTGGGATCGTGAGCCAGTAATTATTTAACTAGAAGGGAAAAGGTGATTACCTTGGAGAGCCGATGGAACAATCAGCAACCAAGGGATTGTGATCCGAATGAAATTTGGGGAGGGTAAAGCTTGAGACATCAAGTGGAGGACTCCAATCATTGATCCTATAAATGCACCTGTCCAGTTTACTGTCCTGCCTCCCATTAACAGTGAAGTTCCCCCAAGTGAAGGAGGATCCAGAGATAAAGACTTCCGTGAGATCACAAGTGTCATGGTAGGGGGAGAAGTCCTCAACAGCTGAGCGAGAGAAGTTGGAGCCAATCTTCTCATCTGGGTGCAGAAAAGTGTTGAAATCTATGATCACAATCTAGCTATTCTCGATGTGCCCATATAGAGTGATCAAAATTTCCCTTAGAGCCCGTCTCCTTGTGTAGGAGCAAGATGCATACACAAAGGACAGGGAGAGAGGGGTATCATTGTAAATGATAGACAAGGTGATGACCTGGGAGCTCACGTCCACAGAGTTCAGCTGAATTTCATCATGATTTAACACCCATGGGATGTCCAAAACATTCTAATTAGTAGTCGTGGAGCATAAGAGTATCTCATATTTCCCCATTTAAATCTCAACCAGCTTTCGAACGAGATCATTGGCTTAGCAATGCCATGAATCATAGGCCTCTGGGAAGTGAGAAAATACCTATGGGTTGAGGTAGTGGGAATATTACCAATCCCCATATAATTATAGAAGAGGATTCACATCAAATAAAGCAGAAGCTGTCCCTTTCATAGGGCTGGTGATATCATTCAAAGGCGCTTCCTTTGCTTTTGTCTTATACCCCTTATTTTTGGGCTTTCCCATAGGGTTATTCTTAGTGGAAGGATCAACTTCAGCAATCTGGTATTTAAGTCCCATGTCATCAAGAGGTTGAGAGCTGACCTCTTGTGGTGGCCTCATGTCAACCGCTCTAGAAGAACCTTCTGTCTCCACATCATTTTGTTCTTCAGCCTCATCATCCCAGAAGCTAACAATGAGAGGGGTGAAACTGTTCATGGGGCAGAGAGTCACATGAGAGGAACATATAGTCATGTCTCATCGTGCAGCCTTTCTAGAGGACATAGCCATAAAGGATTCATCAGGAAGTGAGGGTTGGGCTGGAGGTGGGTTGTCCTTCTTAGGGCCAAGGAGGGAAGAAGGATGTGTAGTGGCAATGTAGACCAGCCCATCATCCACCTCCTGGATGGTAGTGGACAGACCATGGCAGTAGGTAGGACTCACCACCACAGAAGGACCAGAGTGAATGGAGGCCCGGCTGGGCTCAGCAATGATTTCTTGGCCAGTAGTAGGCTCAGAGATCCGACCAGGCTCAACCATGACTGCGTGCAGGCTGGGGGTGGCAGCAGCTGACTCTAGGGTAGCTAGCTGTTCAGAAGGAGAGTTAGACCCAGCAGAAACTCCCTGCATGTGGGGGTAGTCTCTTGGAAGACAGTTTCACCACCCTCTGGCACTTTCCTTGATGAATGCTACTCCACAGAACATCCAACCATAGCAGGACCAGGCTGGGAGGGAACAGGTGCTTGGCCTAGGGACTTTGTCACTCTTCCATGTCATGGTTTCCTATAGGATTCAACAGCATGAACATTAAGGTTAAACTTGGTGCACACTTTCAGACGTCGACAGTCAGATATGAGGTGCCCAAATAGAATACAATGGAGGCATAAATAAGGTTTGCACTCATACAGAATCACCATCGTGAAGCTGTCTTCATCAGTGTTGAGCACCACTTCCTCAATCAATGTGTAGGCTAAGTCATATTCAACAAGGACATGAGCATAGTGCCTATAGATTGGATTTTATATCGACTTATCAATGCGTATAGTAAAACCCACTGAGGAGGAAATATCCTATAGGATCTGAGGGTGCCAATAAATCCAGCTGAGCTTGAAAATGAAAATTCATACCTATGCTGAGGTGTTCTTAACGTTCAGTGGGTCAAAATTCTGATCCCACTCTTGGATCCTTAGGGTGTCGGGCTTCAAGTTAAGGGAGATGAAATTCCAATCTCGTCTCCTTCATTCCACAGATGGTATTACAATTTGAATGTATCCTCTCCCCATAGTAGTCATTCTCCATTCGGAGAAGCGCCAGATCTCCCTAAACCAATTAGTGAGATCAGAAAATTTCTAGAGTCACTCACCCTTGGGGGACAACACCCTAGTAATAATAGATAAACAACATATATTGTGTCATTCTTCTACTACCCCTTGATTATCCAAAACATGTGACACTATCCCCTTACAAATGACCCAACTGGGGGAGGGGGGGATCAAAAATCAGAGAGGGTAAGAGAGGTCGCAGATTTCGTAGCCTCCGCAAATCTAATCTTCAGCCCTGAATCCTTCAGTGCACCATCGATCGGTCCAATTAGAGAGGATGGTCGATTAAATAAATGGATGATCTTGTTGTGCTTGCAGACCTCTAGCGAGGGTGGAGCTAGCTCCACCCAGCCGGCAGGGGGTGGAACAACCAATGGCCAAATTGGATTTTTAGCACCATCGAGCTCCCATCCTTGATCCACCTCTTTTGGACCTCTCTAATGTATTAGGGGTTTTAGTGTATTTAAGGGGTTTATGGGGTTTTTGAATTTATGGTTTTTGGTGTGGGGGAGGGGGTTATCGTTTTAATAGTTATATTAGGAATTTAGGGGTTTTTAATATTTATTATGATTTTAATGGGCTTTATGTTATTTGTGTTCACTTTGGTTTTTAGGGTTTTTAGCCTTTAAAAGTTTTTGGTATTTTATATTTTCTAGTGTTTTTATATTTTTTTAGTGTTTCTAGCGAATTTTAGTTCATTGAATAGATTTTATGGGTTTTTTTTGTTATTTTTTGTGTCTAAGGGGTTTTATGATTTTCTGGATTTATTACTATTAAAATTTTTTTAAATAAAATTGGGATTTTAAGGGGTTTATTTGTTTTATGGGAATAAATATGTTTTAATATTTTAGGAATTTTTTAGGGGTTTTAGGATTTTTATGGGGTTTTGAGATTTTAGGTTTCTTTAGATTTATTTCCTTTTCGGTAATTTTAAGGGATTTATGATTTTTAATATTGTTAGGGTGTTTTTTGTGTTTTTAGGGTTCTTGGGTGTTTTTTTTTATTTTATGGGTTTTACTATTTTTATTATTGTTTAGTGATTTTGTGAGTTTTTGTTGTTTTCTAAGTATTTTTGGATTTGTTAGTGTTTTTAGAGTTTCTTAGAAATCTATATTTTTTATGGTTTATGTATTTTTAGGTGGGTTTAGGGTTTTAGTGTCTTTTGAGTTATTTATGTTTTTTCTTTTTACGGATGTTTAGTGCTTTGGTGTTTTATTATTTTTAGGGTTTTAATGGTTTTAGGGGGTTTTAGGTTTATTTTTTGGTTTTAGAAATATTTTATTGTTTTTATTCCTTTTAGAATTTTTTATATCTTTCTAGGGGTTTTTAATGAATTTTATGGTTTCAAAGGTTGTTAGGGTATATTATTGTTTTAACAGGTTGTAGGGTTTTTCAGATTTAGTGAGGGATTTAATGATTTTTCTTGTTTTTTTGGAATGTTTAGTGCTTTAGGGTTTTTAGAATTCTTTTAGAGTTCTAGGATCATTTAGTGGTTGTTATGTGTTTAATGATATTTTACAGCAATTTATATTTTTTTGGGGTTTTAGGAATTTTAGTGTTATTTTAAATTATTTTTGGGATTTTTATTGTATTTAGGGGTTTTAGGGTTTTTATGGCTTATAGGTTTTTTGTTGATTTTAAATTTTTTTAGGAAATTTAGTGTTTTCAAGGTTGTTATGTTTTTTTGTTTTTTACTATTATTTTTTGGGATCATGTGTTCTTTTAGGGTTTTTAGGTTTTTATTAATTTTTTAGGGCTTTCTAGGGGTTCTCAAGAATTTTAGGTTTTGTTTTATTTTCATTAATTTTTAGGAATTTTTAATGATTTTAGTGGTTTTTTTCAATGCATTAGGATTTTAGGTTTTTAATTTATTTTATGTGGTTTTAGGGTTATCATATAGTTTCTTATGGTTTGTAGGTGTTTTAGAATTTTAATTATATTCTTTGGGGTTTTAGGGTTTTCACAATTTTAAGGGTATTTAGCATTTTTTTGAGTTGTTTTAGATTTTCTATTGTTTTTAGAGTTTGAGGTTTTTATATTTTTATTATTATTAATGGGTATTAGTAGTTTTTATGGGTTTTTAAAATATTTGGGGTTTTTTTTGGGTTTTTTTGGTTTTTTTGGGTTTTTTGGTTTTTAGGGATGTTTTAGGGGTTTGATGGTTTTTAGGTTTTTTAGGGTTCTTAGGAGTTATAAGGATTTTAGGGGCTTTTAGGGGTTTAAGTTTTTTAATATTTCATGTTATTTTTATATTTTCGTGGATATATAAATTTTTTAATGTCTTTTAGTGGGTATATAGCGTATTTATGATTTTTTAGTGTTTTATGGTTTTAGGATTCTTTAGGGTTTTTATGGCCTTCAGTTCATTCTAGTTTTTAGTCTCCTATAAGGGATTAAAGGGTGATTAAATATTTTTTGGGAATTTTTTATGGGTTTTACTACTTTAGGGGTCATTTGAATTTTTTTTTTTTGATTTTTACAATTTTTTTTATTTTCATGGGGTTTTATAGTTTCTAATGTTTTTACAGGTTTTATTGTTTGTACAGGTTTTAGTGTTTTTAAGGGTTTTAATTTTTTATGGGTTATTAGGGTTTTAGTATTTTTAGTTATTTTAGTGGGTTAGAGTTTTCGGTTATTTAGTGTATTTTTTGATATTTAACTTTTTAAGGTTTTTATAGTTTTTTTGGGTTTTTAGGTATCTTGAGTGTCTTATAGGGTTTTTAGTACACAATGGTGTTTTTAATGTTTTAAGAATTTCCAATGTATTTTAGTGTTTTGAAGAGTTTTTAGTGTTTTTTAGGGTTTGTAAGTTCTTTGAGGGTATATTTTGGGTACTTTATGGTTCATTATGTTTTTTTATATCATTTTGGGGTTCTAGTATCATTTATGGTTTTTAGGGGTTTTAAAGTCCTTTAAGGTTTTTAGAATTTTAGTATCATTAGGGATTTAATGGCTTTCTAGTTTTTTTTGGATTTTAATATCTTCTAAGGAATTAAATGGGGATTAATGTCTTTTGGGAATTTTTATGGTTTATAGTGTTTTAAAGTTCAGTTGTGTTTTTTTATTATTTTTTACGGTTTTGTTGATTTTTATGGGGTTTTATAGTTTTTAATGTTTTAAGGGTTTTAATTTTTTTGTGGGTTTTAATATTTTTATAGGTTTTAATGTTTTTATGGGTTTTTAGGTTTTTATGGTTTTTAATGATTTTAGTGGTTTTGAGTTTTATGGTTATTTAGTGTACTTTTTTGGATATTTAACATTTTAGGAGTTTATGGTAGTTTACAGTTTTTAGGTATTTCGAGTGTCTTTACGGGTTTTTAGGGCACAATAGTATATTTAATTTTTTTAGGGTTTCCACTATATTTTACGGTTTCGAAGAGTTTTTAAGGTTTTTTAGGGTTTTAAGGTCCTTGAGGTTATATTTTTGGTTCTTTACGGTTCATTATCCATTTTAAATCCATTGGGGTTTTCAGCGTTGTTTAAGGTTTTTTGGGGTTTTAAAGACCTTTAGGGTTTTTTGGGGGTTTTATGGTCCTTTATTTATTTTATGGTTTTAGGGTCTTTCAAGGATTTGAGGTGGTTTATGTGGCCTTTAGGTCATATATGAGACTATAGATTCATTTATTAACAAGGGAATTTTATGGCATTTTTTGTTTTTTTGTGTTCGTAGTGTATTTTAGTGTTATTTATGGTTTAGGGTATTTTATGTTGTATAATGCTTTTGTGGACTTTTATGGTGTTTATGATCTTATCTTCCTTTTAGGTTATCTTTTTTTTCATTATTATAGGATTTTAGGGTATTCTATTGTTTTTATGGATTATAGTTTTTTTTTTGGGTTTTTAGAGTTTTATAGGGTCTTAGTGTTTTAGTGGGTTTATAATGTTTTTTTACATTTTTTGATTTTAACCTATTTTTAGGGTTTTTTATTTAAACTATTTTTAGGGGATTTAATATTTTTAATGTTTTCCTTTTTTAGGGTTATTATGGGCTTTATGTGGTTTTATGGTGATATGAGGTCTTAAAAAATATTTTCAATTTTGAGTGGGGATTATTATTTTTTAGGGTCCTAAAACATTTTTATGGGTCTTATGTTTTTTGGGTTTTTTGGGGGGGTTTTATTTCTCTTATGGGGTTAGGGATATTTCATTTTGTAGGGGTATCATGGGTTTTTTGGATTATGAGTCCTATTTAAGGATTCTATTATTTTAGTGGTTTTATGGTTTTTGAGGTTTTTTTTGATTTTCTGGTTTTTTCTTGTTTTTTATATTTTTGGTGTTTTGGGTATTATTCATTTTTTATGTTTGTCATGGGTTTTTAGGGTAATTAGGGTTATTTTTTGTTTTTTTGTTTTTAGGTTTTTTCGGGTTATAGGGTTATTCAGGGTCATTTATGGGGTTTAAGGGTTTCTACAGATTTTAAAATATTTATGGGTTTTAGGATATTGTTGTATATTTTTTGGTTTTCAAGGAGTTTTTAGGGGTTTTGGATTTTTTTTCCAGAGTTTACGGTCTTTATTTTTTTAGAATTATTTTGGATTTTAATAGTTTTATAGGTTATTTAAATTATTTTATATTGTATTATGATTATTAGTTTTTTGGAGGTTTTAAGACTTTGGGAGGGTTATATTTGTTAGGGTGGTTTAGTGGTTTTTTGGTTTTTTGGTCCTTCGTGGCGTTTTAGTTTTGATAGATATCTTTATGTGTTTGGTAGTTTTAGGGGTTTTTAGGGATTTATAGGGTCCTTTATGGAATTTATGGTTTTATAGTGTCATTTTATATTTTTAGGGTTCTTATGGGTTTTAAGGGGTCTTAGTAGTTTTTTGGGAAATTTAGGGGTTTCAGGGTTTTATGATTTCTTTTCTCATTTTTTGGATATTTTTTGGTCTTTTGGATTTTTGGGGGGTTTGTGCCTTTAATAGTTTTATATTTTTTATGGATGTATAATTTTTTTTATAATTTTTTAGGGATTTGAGGGGTTTTGGGGTTGTTAGGGTCACATAAGTGTTTTAGGGATTTAAATATTATTTTTGTGTATTTTAAGATATTTAAGAGGATTTATTTATCTGTACGGTTTTTTCATTTCTTTTAATTTTAATGTTTTTTGGGGTTATTTGGATCTTTTGGGTTATTAGGAATTTTAGGGGTTTTAATGTTTTTTATGGTTTCTAGTATTTTTTTCTTTGACAGGTTTTTTGGTTATTTAGATTTTTATATTGTTTTAAATGTATTTTTTGAATATTAAAGAGTTTTAGAGGTTTATGTATTTTAATTTCTTCTATGTGTTTTAAGTTTTTATGTGTTTTTAGAATCCATTATGGGTTTTATGGTGGTTATAGGGTGATTTGGCTTCTTTTGAGGTTTTAGTGGTTTTAAGATATTTTTTGCTTTTAGGGCATTTAGGTTTTTAGGGTTTAGATGTTTTGGGGATTTTTTGGATGTTTTATAGTTTTAAAGGGTTATATGATAAATAGGTTTTTTAGGTTTTTAAGGTTTAATGGGGTTTTGTGATTTTATAGTTTCTTTATAGGATTTCATGATTTTGGGGGTTTAAGGGGTTTTTGGTTTTTGGGGGTTTTATGTTTTATGGATTTTAATTGTTTTTATAGGTTTAAAGGGGTTAAATTTTTATTTGGTTTAGATTTATTCGAGGGGTTTTAGGGTTGTATATGGTTTTTTAGTTTATTTGGGTATTTTAAAATAATTTAAGGTTTCCCAATGGATTTAGGTTTTTAGGGGATTTTAGAAAATTTAATTTTTTTTATGTGCATTTAGGGTTTTTAGGGTTCTTAGGTGTTTTGGGTTTCAGTTTTTTTTCATGTTTTCGGTTATTTTTATGGATTTAACGATTTTTTGTGCTTTTAATAGAAATTTAAGGTGTTTTATGGGTTTATGTTATTTTTCGGGTTTTAATGTTTTTCAAGGAATTTATGGGGGTTTAGAAACTATTGTGGTGTTTAGGGGTTTTTTGGGTTTACAGGATTTGGGGGTTTGTAGGTTTTCTAAGGTTTCATTTGATTCTAGCGTTTATAGGGTTTTATGGATATTAGTATTTTTTTGGTTTTATAGATTCTATGGGTTTTAGTGTTTTTAGGTATTTTAGGGGTTTTAATTATTTAAGGTTATTGTGGGGTATTATATGGTGATTAAGGATTTTTTGGGTTTTAAAAAGTGTTTCTATTGTGTTTTATGGTATTCAAGGTTCTTTAATGTTTTTAGGGTTTGTAGGGTTTTAGGTATTTTAGGGTGTTTTAGGGGGGGATTGTGGTTGTTTATGGTTTTCACAGTGTATAAAGAATTTTTCAGGGTTTTAGGAAATTTTTTAACATTTTTCTTGTTTTCAGGGGTTTTACAAGTATAGGGTTTTATAGGGATTTTAAATGGGGTTTTAGCGAATATATCAGTTTTTAGGACTTTTGGGGGTTCAGAAAATGGCTTTAGAAGGGTTTTTAGTATATTTTGCACTTTTGGGGATTTATGGGTTTTCAAGGTTTTTAGGGATTTTAGGGTTTCTTTGAATTTCAAGGATTATTAGTGATTTTTGAACGTCATTATGGACATAGAGTTTTTAATGTTTTGTAGGGTTTTTAGAGTTTTTAGTTTTTTTGGGTTTTAATTTTTTTATCAATTTAATGTGGTTCATGTTTTTTGACAGTTTTAGATTATTATCTATTGAGGGGTTTTTGGGTGTCTATGGTGTTTTAGGGGTTTTTTTGGTTATTTAGGGTTTTAGGATCTATTCAGGAATCTTAGGGTTCCGGTGTTTTTAAATAAATTCTGGGGGTTTGCCAATTATTAATGTTTTAGTAGTTGTATTAATATTTTATGGTTTTAGAGGGTTTTATGTTTTATTTGTATCTTTTTAGGGATTTTAGGGATTTTAGGGTCTTCTTTGGTATTTTAGGGGTTTAACGATTTTCATAGTTTTCAATTTCTTTAGGGTTTTATAAGGTTTTTTGGGATTTTTTTTGTTTTTTATATTTTTTAGGGTTTTACAATTTGTATATATTACTATGGATTTTAATTTTTTATAGTTTTAGGGATTTATATTGTTTTAGGGGTTTTTCCTTTTTAGGGATTTTTTATTTTTTAGGGTTTCTATAATTATGTTTGGGTTTTATAGTTTTACTATTTTTATGGTTTGTTAGGGTTTTTAGGGTTCCTGTGGTTTTAATGGTATTTTTTTAAAAGTATTTAGAGAAATTTTATGGATTTTAAGGGGTTTTAGGTTGTTTATTGGACTTATGGTATTTTTAGTGTCTATAGGGGTTTTAGGGCCTTTTGGGAGTTTTAATAGGTTTTTTGTTCAATTAAGGGGTTAAATGATTTTTAGGGGGTCTTTTTTTAGGGTTTTAGGGTTTTTAGGGTTTTAATTACATTTAATTTATTTTTTGGGTTCTTTATGTTTTTAATAATTTTATTTATTTTTTTTCTTCTTTAGACATTCAATGATATTTTTGGTTTCAGGTGTTTTAGGGATTTTAATGGGTCTTTTGGATCTTGTAGGGGTTTTAAATTATTTTAGGGTTTTATATTTTGTATTTTTTACTCTGTATTTAGGTTTTTTGTGTTATTTTGGGGTTTCAATGTTTTTTATTGTATTAGGATTTTTGGGTTTTATTCATTTTAGGGGTTTTAAAATTTTTTGTTGTTTAAGGGGTTTTTAGGTAATTTTGTGTCTCGTAGGGGTATTAAGTTATTTTGTGTTTTTCATTTGGTTTCAATGGTATTTTAAGGTATTTTAAGGTATTTTAATGGTATTTTTGGGTTTTTAATGGATTTTTGTTTTTTATTGAATTTTATGAATTTTAAGGATGTTAGTGATTTTGGGGATTTTAGGGTTTTTTGGTTTCTATGGTTTGGACGACCATTTAGATTTTTTAGGTTTTAATGTATTTTTAGGGAATTAATTATTTTAATTAGTTTGATGTGATATTAATAGTTTTTTGTGTTTTAAGGGTTTTTTAATTTGAGGTTTCTTATTATGGTTTTTAGTGTCTTTTAGGGTTTTATGGTTTTATGGTCTTATAGATGTTTTTTTGATTTTAAGAGTATTTTAGGGATTTAGGGTTTCTAGATGTGTTTTAGGATTTTATAAGGTTTGGGTTATCCTATTATTTTTTTAATTTTTTACGGTAAATTGGGTTTTTAGTAAAAGCAATTTGGGTTTCAAGGGATCTCATGGAATTTAATGGGTTTTTTTGGATTTTTAGTGTTTCTAAAAATATAAGTTTTTAATGTTTTGTATAGTTTTTATGGTTGTATAATTTATAGGGGTTATATGGTTTTTATGTTTATAGGGTTTTTAGATATTTTAGAGTGTGTGAGGTATTTTATTAGTTTTTTAGGGACTTCTATTGTTTATTGGGTTTTTTGGTTTACTTAGGATTTTATGGTTTTTAATGTCTATTAGGGTTTCATTGGTTTAAGGGTTTTTTTGTGTTTTTTGGTCTTTTGAGGCTTTTTAGGCTCCATTAGAGGGTTTAGGGCAATTCATGGGAGTTTATGGTTTCTAGGGTCTTTTATGTATTTTAGGGGTTTTTAGGATTCTTAAGTGTTTTTAGGGTTAGGGAGGCAATAAATGTTTTTTTGGGTTTTGGATGTTTTTTGGATTTTTATCATTTTACGGAGTTTTTATTTTTATTTTTTGGATTTAGGGATTTAGGATATTAGGTTTTTAGATAAATTTTAGAGTTTTTTAGTGTTTTATGGATATTAGGACTGACATGGATTTAATAGTTTATAGTGTTTTTTTATTTTTTTATAGTTATTAGGGTTTTTTTGTTACTTGGTTTTAGGGGTGTAAATTTATTTAAGTATTTGATGGATTTTTTTGGAATATTGGGTCTTCTTATAATTTTTAGGGATTTGGGGTTATTTTAGGCTTATTGGATTTTTTATGGTATTTAGGTGGTGGTGGGGTTCTTAATGTTTTTGAAGGCTTTATGGTGTTTTAGAGATTTTAGATAGGTTTTATGGTCATTTAGGATATTTTAGGGTACAATAGGGATCTTTTAAGGTTTTATGGTCATTTGGGGTTCCTTTTGGGTTTTATGTCCCTTTACTCTTTTTATCATAATTTATGGGTTTTTATAATTTTTAGGGTCCTTTATGTGTTTTTTGAAATTTTTTGGGACTTGATGTACTTTTAATGTTTTTAGGAACTTTTATGGTTTTTAGTTCCCTTCATCATTTTTCATGTGGTTTTTTCTTACTTTTGTGTTTTTTTGGTATTTTTTATTGTTTTGGGTTTTTATTATATTACTATATTTTAGGGTTTTATGGGTTTCATGATCATTTATGGATATTTAAGTTTTTAGGGTGTTTATGGGTTTTGAGGTATTTTAAGTTATTTTAATATTTCTTGTTGTTTTAGGGATTTTGGTGGTTTTTAGGGAATTTATGGGTTTTTAGGATTATATGGGATTATATTTTTAAAGTGTTTTGGGTATATAGGTTTTTAGGGGGCACAAGTGTTTTTAGGGGTTTTATGTCAAGAAAGGTGTGGGACTAGACTATTCCTAGCTCCCCTAAATTTATTAATAGAAAAACAAAGCAGACAAGGGTAGGGTGGGGTCAAACAACCCACTCCGAAAAGAACCCTGGACCCCCCAGTAAGACACCAAAAACCCTAAAAACTGACAAGTAGAAGAGAAAGAATCAAGAACTAAAAAACAACATCTCCATCCTGATATGGTTCCCCATCAGCACCATAACCCGAGGAAGCAACCAACTCCATCGACACCCATTTAGATGATTCATAATTCTAGAGGTAGGTAGTGTAATACTCTATGAGATGTTGCTGCTTCACATTCTACTACGCCTTGATAGACCGACCACCCCTGCTAGATGAATCATCCTTATCTTTGGAAGAGGCTCTCTTGGACACAATCATTGTCAAATTAGAATAGTCCTTCATCAGCTTTCTCTTCCAGGGGTCTAGTGAGACCCATGAAGATTTTTTTCCTTACCGTAAGTAATGGCCTCATTTAGAAAGGCCCTATCCATTATGATCGTAACTATATTTTGGTTCATCCTTCTATCATCCTCCTAGAAAAGTTCTTTATCGGGGATAAAAGAGGATTCTTGGTTTAGGGATCTCTCAGTAAGAACCCCAAACAGCGGCACGCTAAGAACCATCAGGGTAGGATTCTCGAGATCCAAAGAAGGAGGAGACACCACAACAGACAACACCAGATGCATGCCCTTAACATCATTCAATGTTGGAAAATCTACACAACCATCTCAACAAACTGTGTTGTCCACCCCTACTAAAGGTAGAGTAAGAATCAATCGCCCCTCCTCCTTATTTATCTTTCTTAATTCCCCCTAGAAAGAAGGCTCATTCTCAAAAATACCATATGTAGTGTGCACAAGCACCGACATCACCCTTTTCTCCCACGGACTAGCACCATCCAAATGACCAATGGTGTAAAACATCATCCCAGCTTCACTAGAATTTTGGGCCACACTCCCTCAACCAAGCCATGTTGTGACGAAATGCACCTCACTCAGTGCATGTATAGAAAACCTCACCCTCGCAACATCAACAATAGGATATCGTTGCACCCCTTCCTGATGTTTTAGTCTTTTAAGGTAGTTGATGGTTGGCACGACAACCTCCCTCTCTTCGAGACTGCTAACATATGAAATAGTCATCCCACTAGTAGAAATGTCCACCCCCCCCCCCCCCCACCAAGCCCTATGCACCCACCCTTCATGATGAATTTCCATCATCAGAAAGCATAAAGTCCCTCCTCAATCACTTCAAAATATAACTCATAATAGTCTCATGTTGAAACTGAACAACCGCTTTCCCTAAACAGAGGTAACATATAGTAGGCCCATGGTCCCCCAGTACTCATAGAAGGCTAACCCACACAATCTTCGGGCTCAATGGTCCAGGACCTAGACCGATTGCAGTGGCCACCCCCGAACTCAGAGTGGCCACCCACTGGTACAGTCCCATCGCATCAACCTCTAGATCATCAATAACTATTTTATACCCTTCACTTGATGCCTCACAAACCAGATTTGAATCATCATTATCTTTTTTGTGATTCCATGAACTAATCTTAGAGTGACCCAACAATTTACATGACGAACAGAACTCGACCCAGGATTCAAAGACAACACGCTTTTTGAATCGAAATTCCTCTCCAATAACAATCCATAAAAACTGAACTGGTGAATTAGATACATCAACTTCAACAAAAACTCTTGGATCCACAGGACGACAAACTGCATGGGTCCTACTTCCCATGGAATGAAACCGTCACACCATATTTCCAAGAATATAAATGATTTATGCATTTGGAAAAGGCAAAGAGAGTATAGTAAATCAATACCAAGATTCAGTCATCGGAGAATAAAAATTCATATGATGATAAAAGATCCATATAAAGAGGAATAATCAATATCCATTAATGCTATGGGGAGCCAAGGACAATGCCAAAGTTAGATCCCCCTTTGTTGAAAACCAAATCATAATGTGTCGGTTATCAATTAATCATACCATTTTATGATCTTGAAGACCCTGAGTTTCAAACACAAACTATTCAAACAAGTCCACTGAGGGTTTTCTTCTCATGAATCGGGATCTGAAGCTGTGGGTGGACTTCATACAAATCAGGAATGTTAGGGAAAATTTCAATCCCAGGAAATGGGGGTAGAAAATTTGGGGTAGAGAAGGGGACAAAAGCTTTCCATTCTTCATTAAGGATCAACAAGGGACCCTCCCCCAAATAGGGGGGAGGGAGAAGAGAAGATACCACTATCGTCTAGGGGGAGAGGGGGAATGACCAACATGAGAGTAAAGAGGAGGAGCAACCATATTCTCTTCTTTTAGGGTTTTTAGTTGTTCTATTGGGTTTCAGGGTTTTTGGATTTGAATTATCCTAAGGGGTTTTAAGGATACTTATGGGTTTTAAGGGGGTATTATGGGTATTTGGGTTTTAGGGGATTTTTTTGTTTGAAAAATGTTATTAGTTTTTAAGGATGTTAAGTGTTTTTGGTATTTTTAGTGTTTTCAGATTATTTTAGGGTTTTTAAGAGTTTCTATGGGGTTCATCGATATTTTTGAGTTTTTAGAGTTGTTCTTATTTTTAGGTGTTTTAGAGTTTATAGGTTTTTGTTGGTATTTTGTATGTTTTATGGTTATTTTGTGTTTTTTGGCATTTTAGTGGGGTTGAGGTTTTTTTTGTTTTTATTGGTTTTAATGTTTTTCTGGGTTTTGGAGGATTTTATACAGATGTAATGTTTATTAAGGATTCTGTGTTTTTATTTTATTTAGGGTTATAGATACTTTTTGGGGTTTTATGTGTTTTTATATTTTTTATGGTTTTATGTTTTTTAGTGATTTCATGTTTGTTTTATATTTATATATGGCTTTCCATTATTAAAATGTATTTCTGAGGGTTTTAGGGTATTTTCTATTTTTAGGATTTTTATGTTGGTTGAATGTGTTTTATTTTTTTTGTGTCTTTTATGGGTTGTTGGGTCAATTAATGATTTTAGGGTTTTCCATGATATTTATGGGTTTTAAGGGATTTTATTGTTTTTATGGGGTTTATGGTTTTTATGACATTTTAGAGGTTTTTTATTTGTAGTTGTCTGTGTTCTTTCGGTTCCTTTATATTTCTTATAGTTTTTATGGTTCCATATGGATTTTAAATTTTTTTGGGTCATTTAGGGTTTCATAGAGTCTTTTATAGTTTTTTTTGTTTTCTGGTACTGTTTTCATATTTGGTATTTTAGAGTATTTTAGGAGTCTTAGATTATTTTTTGGCCATTGTGGTGTTGTGGGGGGTGGGGGTGAGGGGGATTTATTGTTTTTATGGATTTATGGTCTTTTAGGGTTTCTTACACTTTATAAGCACCATTATGTATTTTAATCTCCAATAGGTTTTTAGGGATTTTATGGTAATTTATAGTTATATTGGTCTTAGGGGTTTTGTGGGTTTAGGGTGACTTATGGGTTATCAGGGTTTTATATGTTTTTAAGGATTTTCAGGGGTTTTAAGGTTTTTTAGGTTTTTAATTATTTTATAATTTTTAGGGGTTTTTTAGTTTTTTAATGTTTTATGGGTTTTTACGGTTATTATTGTCTTTAGACTTTTTATTGGTTTTGTGGATTTCATTGGATTTATTATTACATATTTTTCTTTTATTTGTATGGGTTTTAGAGTTTTCTATAGTATTTTGGGTTTTAAATTTTTTTTTATGTTCTTTAGTATTTTAAATTGGTTTAATGGTTTTTTTGGTTTATTTAAGGCTTCAATTAAGGGTTTATGGTTTTTAAAATTATTTAGGGAGTTTAGTGTTTTAATATTTTTAGGGTTTTTATTGGGTTTTAGGGATATTATGGTCATTAGGTTATTTAGGGGTATATGGGATTGTAAGTGGTGTTAGTGTTTTTAATTTTTTTATTTAATGGGGGTTTTAGGGTGTTATAATGTTTTGGGGATGATAATGGCTTTTAGAGATGTATACATTTCTATAGCTTTTTAGTTTTCAAGTGTTTTTATTGTTTTTCATTTTAGAGGGTTTTAAGGGTATATATGTATTTTGGTTTTGAAAGGATTTTGGGGGTTTTAGGGTTTTTTTGTTTTTAAGATACATGTTTGGGCCTTAAATTGTTTTTAATAGTTTTAGTTTTGCGGAATATTTTTTGGACACTTTTAGGGTTTTGGGGTTCTTTTGGGTTTTTATAGGTTTCTCTAGTTTACAGGTATTCTTATCGATTCGAATGGTCTCTATGGGGTTTATGGATTTTTATAGTTTTATGAGTTTTTTAGTTTCTAACATTTTTATGGTCTTTTAGTGTTTTTTTATAGAATTTGAAGGGTTTTAGTGTTTTATGGGATTTTAATGTTTTATGGGTTTTAGGAGATTTTAGGGTATTTTCGGTATTTTTTGAATTTTAGGGTTTTTATTTTTTTTTAATGTTTTAGGTGTCTTAATGGATTTTTATGGTCATGTATTTTTGGTTTAGTAGAGTTTTTTGAGTTTTTATTGGTTTTAGGGGGTTTTTAGAGTTTTTTGGGATTTTAATTTTTTTTATGTTCTGGCAATTTTATAGTTTTAAGGGATTTTATGGCCTTTTAGGTTTTTTATAGTGTTTTCTAGTGAATTTTATGATTTTCAGGATTATTTTGGTTTTTTAGTATTTTTTTGCTTTAGGGTTTTTAGGATGTTTAGGATCATTTAGGCATTTTTATGATTTCAAGTGGTTAATGGGTTTTTAGGTGTTTTATGGTTTTTGGTTTTTATTGTTTTTGGTTTTCATTGGTTTTAGGTGTTTTAGGTCATATAAGACAATGTATTTCAGGGTTTAGTCAGCATTTTGGGTATTTTGATATTTTGTGTGGTTTTGGTTTTTCATATGGTTTTTTGGATTTTTTAGTGATTTATGGTGTTTTTATGTGGTTTCTTTTTTTAGTTTTTTTTATTTTCAGGTATTTTCCAATTTTATTATGATTTTTAGGGGTTTTATAGTTCCTTAACCATTTTAATTATTTGGCGGGTCTTAAGGGGAATTTATAGTATTTTGGGGGATATGCTTTTTAGGAATTGTAGGTTTTTAAAGGGATTGATGATTTTTAGGGTTTTTTATGTTCTTTTGGATTTTTAGGGTTTTAGTAAATTTTTACTATTTTTAGTGGTTATGGGTACTTATGAAATTTTAGGTGTATTGGTTATATTTATATGGGTTTTATAGTTGTTTAGGTTTTTTTTTATTTTTCAATGTTTTATGGTTTTAAGGGATCCAATGGGTTTTCTTGGATATATGAATGATTTTTTATGGTGTTTTATGAATTATTTTTGGTTTATTAATATTTTTTATTTTTACTATCATTATAAGGTTTTTTGTATTTTATGGGGGGTTTTTGGTTTTTTTAATAATTTATTTTAGTTTTTATGTTTTATTAATGATTTTTAGTATTTTTAATGTTTATTGGATTTTCTGGGTTGTAGGGTTTTCGGGTTCATTTTGGGGTTTCATGGTTTTTTATAATGTTTTAGGGATTATGGTTTTAGGATTTTATATTTTTATTTTATATTTTTTATGGAATTATAGGGGTTTTAGGATTGTTAGTGTCTATTCCGGTTTTCTTGGAGATTTTTAGTGATTATAGGTGTTTGATAGTATTTTTAAAATTTTAATGTTTTTATGTATTTATATGTATTTTATTCAATTTTAGGATGTTTTAGGGGTTTTAGGATCATATGGGGGCCATTTTGGTCTTCTAACTGTTCTAACTATTTTTAGTGTTTTAGTGTCTTTTGGGGCGTTTTAGGTGTTTTATGGTTTTTACATGTTTTTAGGGGTTTATGGTTTTTTATGGTCTCTAATTGTTTTTTGAGTTTATAGGGTTTTAATGTTTTAGGGTTGTTTATTTATAGTTTATAAGAACTTATTAGAGTATTTTGTGTTATATAGTTTTTCTGTATTTTTACGGGTTTTAGGGTTCTTTTAGGGTTTTTTAACATTTTACAGTTTTTTAGTGTATGTTATAATTTTTGTAGGTTTTTTCACATATTTATTTTTTAGAATTTTTAGGGATTATTATTATTTTTATGGGGATTTATGTTTAATTTCTTTATGGGTTTTTTGGGTTCTCTTTTGGTTTTTATGGTTAATTTTGGTCATTTTGGGATTTTATAGTATTTAGTGTTTTAGGAATTTTTAGACCTTTTAGGGTTTTACGGGGGTTTTGGTGTCTTCATTTTTTGGTATTTTTTTGTTTTTTGAGTTTTCATTTCAGTTAGTATTATTTTTAATATAGTTTTTTAGTCCTTTTAGGGATTTTAGAGTGTTTATGGATTTTTAGTTTTTTATAGTTTTTCTGGTTAAGGGATTTAATTGTTTTAGGGTTTTTAGAGTTTCGTTTTGTTTATGAATTTTTTTATTTTTATCTTTGAGGATTTTTAGATTCATCTAGTAATTTTTTAGATATTTAGTGTTTATTAGTATTTTCAGGGGTTTTACAATCTTTAGGGTTGTTATTGGGGCATTACAATCATTTAGGGTTTTAGGGGTTTTATTATCTTTTATGGGTTTTGTAGGGTTTTTTTATTTTTTAGGGTTTTTCTGATTTCTGTGTTTTTAATTTTTTGGGTGGTTTTATGGGTTTAGGATTTTAATGGGTTTTAGGTATTTTAGGTATATTGGGGTTTTAGTGTTATTAAGATTTCAGATATTTGTTTTCAGGGATTTAGATTTTTTTCAGTATTTGAGGGGGTTTAATGGTCTCTTTGGTCTTTAAGGTCCATTAAGACTTTGTAGTGTGTTTTAATTTTTTAGGGTTTTTTGGTTATTATTTTTCTACGGGATCTATGGATTTAGTGGAGTTTTAGAGTTATTAGTGTGTTTAAGTGTCTTTATGATATTTTAATGTTTTATAGTGTTTTTAGCGACTTTTAGAGTTTTTAGTGTCTTTTGGGTTTTCAGGGTTTCAAGGGACCTTTAGGGATATTTTTTATTTTGTAAAATTTAATGTTTTTATGAAATTATAGGGGTATTTTAGGGTTTTAATTATTTAATGTGTTTTAGTTTTTTTGGGGTTCCTAGTGTTTTAAGGGATTTTGGGGATTTTTACGTTTTTTACTGTTTAATGGATTTTTATAGATTTTATGGTGGTGGGGGTGGATTGGATTTTATTGGTTTTATGGAATTTTAGTGGTTTTAGGTGTTATTAATTTATTACGTTTTTACTGGTTCAATGGTCTTTTGAGTTTTAGGGGTTCTAGGGTTATAGTTTTTTTGGGGTTTTAAGGATTTATGGTTGTTTAGGGTTACATGGTTTTAGGAATTTTTTTGTTTGTTTTATATGTTTTAGTTTTTTGGATTGTTGGGGGGTTTTTTGGGGTTTTTGTGTTTTTATTCCTTTTTGTTTTTTATGGTTTATAAATTCTTTTGGTGTTTTTAGGGTGTTTTGGTTTTAAAAAAATTGGGTTTTCTTATATCCTTATAGTCATTTTATGATATTTAGGGATTCTATAGTTTTAGAAGTTTTTACATTATTTAAGGGGATTATAGTATTTTATGATTTTATAGGGTTATTTAGGGTCTTTTAAGGTTTTTAGTTCTATTTTTTAAATTTATGGTGTTTATGGAATCTATGATTTTTTTGTATTTTAAGGTGCCTTCAAGGGTTTGGGGAATTTATGGTCATTTCTAGGATTTTGTTTTTTAGGATTTTATTAGAAATTTTTACGGTCCTTTAGTGTTTATAGAGTAGTTTAGGTTATTAAAATTTTTTATGGGTTTTAGGGTTTGTTTAAAGAATATAGTGTTTTGTGGGGTTTTCAAATTTTTTTTTGTTTTCAGGGGTATTAGGGAATTTTCAACTTTTAGGGCATTTAATTATTTTTATTATTTTTATATTTTTTAGGTTTTTAGTATTTAATATTCTATTTAGGTTAATTAGAATTTTTGGGGTATAATGATTTTTTAGGGTCTTCTGTATTTTTATTGGTTTTAGGGGTTTTATGGTTTTTAATATATTCAAAATTGTGATAGATTTTTTATGTTTTTATGGTCTTTTGGATCTTTTGGGATTTTTAGTCTTTCTTAAAGTCATTTGTGCTTTTTTATCATCATTTAGATTTTTTTATTTTATATGATCTTTTAAATTTTTTAAGGGGGTTTAGGTTTTTAGGGTTTTTTGGGTCATACATGGTTTTTTCAGTTTTATAGTCCATAATGAATTTTAAGGGTTTTACGCCCCTTTAGGGATTTTAGGGACATTTATGGTTTCATGTTCTTTACAGCCCATTAGGGAATTTATGCCCCTTTGGGTTTTTTTGTTTTTTGGGGCCTCTTAAGGGTTTTTAGTATTTTTAGTGTCTTTTTTGGTTTTTATAATTATGTTATTATTTTATGATTATTAGTATATTTTCTCATGCATTAGGTTTTTAGGGTTATATTTTCTTTTAGTGGTTTTATGGTTTTTAGGGTCTTTTAGTGTTTTTTAATTTTTTTTGTGATTTTTAGGGTTTATTATTGTTTTTATGGTTTTATGGACTTTTAATATCTTTAGGGGGTTTAGGGGCCTTAGGGTATTTTGGTTTTATTATTTTTAGAGTTTTTTAGATTTTTAGGTGTTTTAAGGGAATCCTAGGTTTTATGGGGTACTTTTAGGTTTTATAATGGGTTCAAATTTTTGAATGGTTTTTATTTATTTAAGAATTTAATGGTTTTAAGAGTTTCTAATATTTTTAATGGTTTTAGTGTTTTTATTTTTTACGGGATTTTAGGGTTTTTGGTTATAGTGGTTATTGTATAGGGTTTAATAGTTTTAAGGAATTTATATATTTATTTATTTATTTAGGGTGTTTCATTGTTAATTATGGTTCTTTTATTATTTTAGGGTTTTTTTTTGTGATTTAAGGGGTTTTAGAATTTTCATGGTTTTTGTGAATTTTAATGGTTTTTGGGATTATTATGCCTAGTTGGGGTTTTATGGTTTTTTTGAATATAGGGATTTTTATGGAAGTTTGGGTGGTATGTTTTTGTTTTTTAGTATTTTATGTGTTTAATTATATTTTTGAGTTGGTATAGAATTTTTAGTTTATTAGAGATTCTAAGGGGTTTTGGGGTTTTACAGTTTTGTAGGGAATTTTGGTAACTAAGGGTTTTTATGGTTTTTAGGGGTTTCAGGGGATTTTAAGGGGTTTTGTGGGCTTTGGGGTCTTTAGGATTTGGGTGATGGTGTGTTTTTAAGGTTTTAGTGTTGTCTAATGGTTTTATGTTATTTTCTGGTTTTTATTGTATTTAATTTGTTAAGGTTTTTATCGGGTGTTTTTATGGATTTTAGGGTTTTCAGTGTTTTATATAGTTTTTGTAGTATTTAAATATTTTTAGGGTTTTAGATTTTTTTTAATGGATTTTAGGGTTTTTAATTTTTTTGTGTTTTAGGGTTTTTCAGGGTTTTATTGTTTTTAGTGTTTTCATTATTTATTGTTTTACGTGTTTTTATTGTTTTAAGGGGTTTGTGGAGTTTTATGGATTTTTGAGGTTTTAGGGTTCATTAAGGGGTTTTTTGGTTTTTACGATTTTAGGGTTTTAGAGTTTTTTGTAGTTTTATGGGATTTTATGTGATATCTAATGGTTTTTACTATTTAAGTGGAATTTTAATTTTTTTTAGGGTTTTAGGGTTTGTTTGTATTTTAATGGTTTTGGGTTTGTAAGGGTTTTTAGGGCGGTTTAGGGTCATTTATGGTTTTTAGGGTTTTATGTAGTTTTTTTGGGGGGGGGGGGTTATGTTTTTAGAGACATTTGAGATTTCATGGCGTTGTTTAGAGTTTTTATAGTTTTAATTTTATTTAGAGGATATTATATTTTTTATGTTTCTTATATGTTATCCCTCTGTTTTAGTGTCTTCATGGTTTTCTGAGTACTGATGATTTGAGGGTAGTTTCTGCATAGAATAGGGTTTTTTATGTGATTTTGGGTTTGTAAGGGTTTTTAGGTATTTGATGGCTTTTTTCGATTTTTAGTGTTTTAGAAGTTTTTTGGGGGTTTTTGGTCGTTTATATGGTTTTTTGGGATTTTCAGGAGTTTTCAGTTTTTGTAGGGGTTTTTGGTGTTTTCATGATTTTATTCGAGTCTCTAGTGTTTTTAGTAATTTTGGATTTTGTGGGATCTCATTAATATTATAGATTATAGGTTTTTTAGATTTTTGATTTGTTATTATTTTTTGGGTTGTTAGAGATTTTAAAGAATTATTAGAGCATTTGCGGGTTTTTTTATTCATTGTTTTTAGGGTTTTTAATGATTTTAATGGTGTTAGTGTTATATGGAGTTGTTTCATAGATTTTTAGTTTCTAGGATTATTATGGTTATTTTGTTTTTAGGGTGTTTTTTGTATTTTATGACTATTTACGGTATTGAAATCGTTTTAATGTTTCTCGGGATTTTATGGTTGATCGGAGATTTTATGGCCTATTTTTATTTTAATAGTTCTTTTAGAATATTCTAGTTCATTTAGTTTTTTGGTGTTTTCGGGTTTTTTGGGTATTTTTTCGTTTTTTTGGATTTTTGGGATCTTATAGTCATCGAGGTTCTTATGGATTTTTGTTATTTATAGGTGTTTCATAATTTTAGTGGTTTTTGTATTTTTGGGGGTTTTCATATTTTTAAGGGTTTATGGTTTTTAGGTATGTTAGGGATATTAGGGTTTTTTATTTTTCTAGGATTATATGGTTTTTAGAGTTTTCCAGTTTGTTCATATTTTTTTGATTTTAGAAGTATTAAGGGGTTTTAGGTTTTTTGTTGAGATTATTTGGGTTTTGGGGGGGTTATGATTTTAAAATTTATTTTGGTTTTTTAGGGTTTATAGGGGTATTATGTGTTTTTTGAGTTTTAAATTTTTTTAGAATTTTAAGGATCATTTACTATTTGTGGTATTAAAAAATTTTATGTTTTTTTGTTATTTTTTGGGGTTTTACAGTTTTTAGGGTGTTTATGGGATTTTTGGGTATTTTGGTGTTTTATAGTAATATTTAGATTCATTTAGGTATTTTATGGTATTTGTGATATTTTGGGATTTTAGAGGTTTTAATGTTTTTTTGGGATGTTTGGGTTTTTTCTTGCCCGTTATGGTTTCTAGGGGTTTTTGGGTCCTCTCGGGTTTTGGGGGTGCTTTAGTGGTTTGTTGGGGTTTTTAGGGACACCTTAGGGTGTTGAGGACTCTCTTCAGGTTTTAGTCTATTGTATATTTTTTGGGGGGTTTTAGGTTTTTTATTTTTTATGGGTTTTAAGGGTTATTAGAGGTTTTATGGGTTTTGGATTTTATTAGGGGTATCGAGCAATTAAACATTTTTAGGTTTTCCTATGGGTTTTAGGGGTTATATAGGGTATTTAGGATTTTTTTTGTTTTTCAGATTTTAGGTATTTTTATTGTTTCGTTATTTATAATTTTTTATTTGGATTTAGGTGTTTTTAGGTTTTTATTTTATGAGGAATTTTTGGTTATTGCGGATTTGTTTTTTAGTATTTTGAGGTATTATTATGGTGGTTTGAGTTTCTATTGTTTTATGGTGGTTTTAGTGATTCAAAGGCACTCTGACAATTTTTTTAGTTTTTATGGTATTTAAAGGGTTTTCAAATTCTATTTGAATTTTTATACAGGTTTTATGTTATTTTACTGGTTTTTAGGAATTTTAGATTGATTTTTGGTGTTTTTAGGTTTTTTTGGTTTTATTATAATTTCTTTGGTTTTTTATGTTATTAAGTGGTTTAGGAGTGTTACGGTGACCTGGTTTGTTAGTTTTATTGGTGGATTTAGGGTTGTTTATAATTTTCAAGGGTTTGAAGTTTTATGGGTTTCAGGGGTTATTTAATTGTTTTAGGTTTTTTTAGGTTGATTGATGTGTTTTAGGGGGTTGGTAAGGCTTTAGGGGGTTTATGGATTGTAAGAGAGTTTTTTTGGTTCTTTATGTTTTCTGACATTTTTTGGGTTTGTTAGGGTTTATAGGTCTTTTATTGTTGTGCTGTGGCATAGGGGGTTTTTTATTTTTTATTGTTTTTAAGGTTTTAAGGGGGTTTTGAATTTATTATTGTATTCAGGGTTTTTAGGGTTATTATGATTTTTTGCAGTTTTATTTTTTTAGGGTTTTAAGGGTAGTTATTTGGTTTTAAAGAAATTTATAGGGAAATTTTGGGTTTTTAGGGTTTTTAGGGTGTTTCAGGTTTATTTTGGGTTTTTTGGATATTGGTGGTTTTAGGGGATTTTAACATTTTTATGGGTTTTAAGGTCCATTAGTATTTTATAGTTTCAATTAACAGGTGAAATGGTTTTTAGTTTCTTTTTATATTTTTTTGGGTTTAGGGGTTATAATTAGTTTCAGTGTTTTAGTCTTTTAAAAATCTTTTATGGGTTTTAATGTTTTTTTTCATTATTATGGTTTTTTGTGTTTTAGGTATTTGAGGGGTTATAAGGTATATTTGGGTTTTTAGGGTATTAATGTATTTTATTGTTTTTATGGGATTTATGGTTTTCTCAGGTTTCTAGACTTTTAGGGGGTTTGGTTTTGTTTTGGTCTCTTAGGTAATTTTGGGGGTTAGTGAGACGGTTGGTGTTTTATATTTCTGTGTAAGGGTTTTAATTCTTTTCAAGGGGCATTTAGAGGTTTTAGGGAGTTTATGGTTTTTTTTACAGTTTTTACTGGTTTTTGGGTTTTTATTGGTTTTAGGTACCTTTTCTGTTTTTAACGGTTTTTAGTTTCTTTTACATTTTTTATAGAAGTAATTTTTTAAAAAAAATTATCGGTCTTTATGGATTTTAGTTTTTAGGGACCTTTTTGGGTTGAGGTAATTTATGTTTTTTTGGAACCTTTAGGGGGTTTTGGTTCTTGAGCCTTTTAATGTTTTAAGGGTATTTTATTTACCATTAGGGATTTTTATGGTTTTTTTATTTTTTTTTATTTTTTTAACTCTATTTATTATTCTTATGGTTTTTATATTATTTTTTGGGTTTTCTGAGTTTTAGGCACTATTAATTTTGTTTGGGTATTTAAAGTATATTAGGGTTTTTATTAGGTATTTTATAATTATTTAATTTTTTTTTTGTTTTTTATGTTTTGGGTTTTTTCAGGGATTGAGCATTTTTTGTGTTATAGGTTTTATTGTTGTTTTATAGTGTATTATTGGTTTTTTTTTCTTTTAGGGGATTTTAGGGTTTCAGGGTTTTTAGGGTACCAGATAGGTTTTTTGGTTTTTGGGAGTTTTAGGGATTTTATTTTTTTCTAAGGGTTTCAAGGTTATTAATAATTTTTTGGGGTTTTTAAAAATTTTAAGGGGTTTAGTGTTTTTTTGTTCTTTTAAGAGTTTATAATATTTATGGGGCTTAATATTTTTTAAGCTTATTAGGGGTTTTAATTGTTTTTTCTATTATTAGTGTTTTTAATTATTTTCTATGGTTTTTATGGTCTGTATTATTTTTTGGGTTTAATCGTTTTATGGGATTTAGGGGTTTTTTGTTTTCGCAGTTCTTTTATTGGATTTAGGTTTTTTAGAATATTTAAGGGGGTATTATGGATTCATAGGGTTTTAGGGTTTTTAGGGTTGTAGGTACTTTTGTATCATTTTATGGGTCTTTTTGGGATTTTAGTTTTTTTAGGATTTTCAGGGGGTTTTGTGTTTCTAGGGATTTTATTGAATTTATGGGTTTTTTGCGTTCAATGGGCTTAAGTGAATATTAGGTTTTTTAGGTATTTAGGGGTCTTTTGGGATTAATTTTGGATTTTTATGGGGTTTTAGCTAAAATGATGAATTTTAAGGGGGTTTTATTGGTTTTTTGGGTTTTTTGGATTTTCATGGTTTTTAGGGTGTTAGGGTTTTAAGATAGTTTAAGGTGTTAATTTGTTTTATTTTTTATGATTCTAGTGTTTAATTAATGATTTATTGAGTTTTTGTATATTATTACTTGATTTTAGAGGTTTTCAAATTTTTTGGAGCATTTAGTGTTTTTAGTCGTCTTAGGGTTTTTAGTTTATTAGGGATGTTTACTGTTTTTTGGGTTGGGGGTCATGGATTTATGTTTCTTTCATTGTTTATTTTTTTAGATTTTAGTGTTTTTAAGAAATTTTAGTGGTTTTAAAATGATGAGTGGTTTTAGTAGTTTTTGTGTTGTTAGTTGTTTTGGGATTTAGTGATTTTAGGGGTTTTAATAGTTTTTAAGATTTTATAGGGATTTTTATTGTTTTTAAGGGTTTAGCGTTTAATCTGTGGTTTTGGTGTATTATATTGTTTTCATAGGTTTTATAGGATTTCTTTGTTATTTCTGGGGGATTTGAATTTTCGGTCATATAAATGTTTCATAGTGTTTTCTAGGTTTTTATGATTTTTAGGGACCTTTGGGGGTGGTTATGATTTTTTAGGGGTTTCAGGGGTTTAAGGTTATTTTAGGGTTCTTTGGGTTTTTAGGCAATTTTACGATTTTTAGGGGTTATAATGAATATTAGGTTGGTTTAGTTTTTCTTAATGTTTTAATTGGGTTTTGGGTTTTTCTATGTTATTAAAGTTTTCTGGGGATTGAAGGTTTTTATGGATTTTCAAGAATTTATTATGGTTTATCCTTATTTTATAATTTTAAGAGATTTAATGCTAATGAGTTTTTTTGGATTTTTATGGAATTTAAGAGTTTTTTTGGATTTGAAAGTTTTCGTTTTTTGTAGTGTTTTTAAAATTTTTAAAATTTTGGGGGTTTAATGGGGTTTTAGTGTTTTTAAAATTTTTAGAATCTTGGGGGGTTTAATGGGGTTTTAGTGTTTTTGGGATGTTTCTTGGTTTTTTTATATCATTTTTTGGGGGGGGGGGTTTGGGTTTTTAGTGTGAATTTTAGTTTTCCGAGGTGTTAGGGGTGTTTAGTTTTTTTTCAAGGTTTTTAGGGTTTTTTACTCATTTAGGGGGTTTTAGGGTTTTAACTGTTTTATGGGTTTTTTGGAATTTTGGGGTTTTATGTGTTTTTACAGTATCATAGAGTTTTAAGGTTGTGTAAATGTTTTAACTAATTTTATTACTATTTTTGGTTTTATAGTATTTATGTTTTTTCGGTTTTTTAAATTTCTATGGATTTTAATGGATTTTTTGGTTATCATGTTTTAGGGTTATTTCGTGTTTTTAGGGGTTTATAGTTATTTAGGGAATTAAGGGGTCTCTTGTTATTAGGATTTTTTAGTGTTTTTAGTGTCTTTTAGTGTATTATGGTATTTAGGGGTATTTTACATTTTTAGGATCCTAAATAATTTTTTGGGTAATTTACGGTTTTTTATTTTGGTTTTTCATGTATTTTGTTATCTTTTATGATTTTTAGTATTATCTAGAGCATTTGTATTTTGTAAATTTTTGGGTCTTCATGTGGTTTTTGAGGGGTTATGGTTGGTTAGGTTAATTTGGGGATTTAGGGTCTTTTAGGGGGTTTAGTGTCCTTTATGGATTTTTTGGGGGTTTTGGGTCTTCATGGTGTTAGGATTTAAGTGTTTTTCGATGCTTTAAGTTATTTTATGTTTTATTGGGTTTTTAGAGTATTTAGAGTTATTTATGTATTTTAACACTTTATGGTATCAATGGTTTTTATGTTTTTATGTTTTTTTAATGTATTTATTTGTTTAGGCTTTTTAAGATTGTTAGGGTCTTTTGAGTTTTTAGAGGTATTTAAGATTTTTAGGGATTTTTAAATTTTATAGTATTTTTTTTGTTTTTGGATCATTTAGGGATTTTTTGTTTTTTTAGGGTTGTTTAGGTAATTTAGGATGGTTTAATGGTTTTTTATGGTTCTTAGGGTTTGAAGGCCTTTAACGTTTTTTGGGGTCTTTCGAGGTATGTTAGGTGTTTTTCAGATTTTTATAATTCAATATTATTTTGAGGGTTTCTATGGTCCTTTGTATTTATTTATAGTTTTAGGGCCACATGGGTTTCTCGGTTATTAGGTTTTTAGTGGTTTTTATGGTTTTTAGGGTCTTTTAGGGTTTTGGGATTTTTAATGTCTTTAGGGGTTTAAAGGTATTTTATAATATTTGGGGAGGGGGATTATTTGGTTTTTATTATCTTTTAGTGTTTTTAGGTTTTAGTTTATTTTATTTTTATTGACTGTCTATTATGAAAATTAGGTTGTTTATTTTTTTAGTGGTGGGGGTGAATGTTTAAGGTTATTTATGGGTTTGATTATTTTTAGATTTTTTTAGTGTTTTATAATTTTTTGAGTTTTTGGGGGTGAGGGTGGTAAAATGGATTTTTAAGATTATTTGGGGTGTTGATGGTTTCTTAGGGTTTAGGATTGTACCTCATTTTTAAGGGTTTACAAGAATTTATAGGGGTTTGGAATTTTGGTTTCTAGGGACTCAAACTGTTCTTCAGATTATTTAGGGTTTTGTGGTTTTTGGAGTCTCTATATTCCTAAGGGGTTTTAAGGGTTGTTTGGGGATTTATAGTTTTTATGGATATATAGTTTTTAAGGTTTTAGGGTTTTATTTGTTTTTTGGGCGTATAGGGTGTTTGGGATTGTTAGGGTTTTAAATTTTCTTTTTGGAATTTAGGGTTATATTTTTATTATACGTTTTTAGGGGTTTAAATTTTTTTTTAGAATTTTAGGGTTTTTTTGATATTTTAGTGGTTCTTTATGGTTTCTATGATATTTTATGAAATTTTTGGTACTTTTATTATTTTAGGCTCTCTTGAGTATTTTTATATTCATAGAGTTTTTAGGGGGTTTAGGAACTTTTATGGTTTTTGAGGGTTTTAAGAAATGTTTTTGAGTTTAGGGGTTCTACGGTCCTATATGGGGTTTATGAGGTTTTAGTGTTTTGAGGGTTAACATGTTTTGGGTGTTTTAGTGTCTTTTTCATAATTTTAGGGGTTTTATGGGTCATTTAGTGTGTTCCAGGTTTTAGGGTACTATAGAAGTTTTCCATACTTTTAGTGTTTTTAAGGTCCATTGGGTTTATTGGATTTTTTAAATGTTTTAATGGGGGGTTCTATTTGTAGGAAATTTTATGTTTTTCATGGATTTAGATTCATTTTTGATTTTGCATTTTAGGGGTTTTATGGATTTCTAGTGGTTATAAGGTTTAATGGGATTTTTGGGTTTTTTTGGTTTTAGGGTATTTTAGGATTTTGTTTCGAGTATTTAATGGTCTTAGTTGACTTCAAATGGTTTTGGAGATTTTTGGGGATTTCGGGATTTTATAAACATTTAAGGTGTTTTAGGGTTTTTTGTTTTTTTTTATATTTTAGCATCTTTTAGGGTTTCGAGGGTTTTTTATGAAAATGAAGATGCATGTTAAGGTGCACATCATCTATAAAATTTACTAATAAAATATTAGGCAAAGAATTATATGGAATTCATACAGAAATTCATGTGAATTTTTTCCTTCGTATCCGAGAACATGTAGGATGCACAACACTGTGTGATAACAAAAATCTAGATCAAGCTTTATTCCACAAACACCATCTTGGAGAGTGAATATTCCATCATGTTCATCTCCCTGTAAGCATGGATAACATTGAGAGCTAGTTTTTGGGAGTCATTGATGAACACAATCTAGTGTGGGAGAATTCACCAAGGGACTCACCTGTATCTGTTCTTCATGGTCTCCACTACAAGCATCGAGTCAGATTCAATCCAGAGATACATCCACCTGGGTTGAACTACAACCTTGACCTCTGTCAGCATAGAGAAAATTTCAGAATCATATGATCATCCATTATCAATGTTGTGAAAACATAATTCTTTAAAAAATCTACATTGTGTGAAAAAGATACAACCACACCATGAGGGGCCATGTTCACTCAAGGTTTTACTATCCACATTCACCTTAATCCATTATGGAATCAGAGGGATCCATAAAATAAACCTCAGCACCTGTGGTTTTCTTCACCTACAAGACAATCCAGGAATATAAAGATTAAATAAGTCAGTGTCATCATTAGCCATCAAACCTATTTTTATGTAAGATACCACATGGTTAGCCTTTTTAATGTGCACAACTCCACCCTGAAAAGTGCTCTACTTTTTTTTCAAAAGTAAAAACATTTTGAGATCCCA
This sequence comes from Viscum album, assembly GCA_963277665.1. NCBI lineage: Eukaryota > Viridiplantae > Streptophyta > Magnoliopsida > Santalales > Viscaceae > Viscum > Viscum album. The sequence goes on from OY728140.1 coordinate 1,208,102,830, forward strand.
CTTTTGAGAAATGATGGTGGCAGCCACATTGGGCAGAATATTGAGAATCATATTAGTATAATACAAAACTGTAATGAAGGATGACATGTCCATAGAATGTAATTCAAAAGAAATATGAAATCCAATCAAATCCTAGATGTAAGACCAAAGGATGGCCGGATATTTTTAGTGAAGAAATAGGTCTAGTGAACCCTCCTCATCCCATATACAGATATGAAAACCTTAAGCAATATGTAAACTAGATTTTTTTGTCTGATCTTATAGTGGTAATATATCCTTCTAAAGTTTACACAAAAGAATGTTCTTTTATGGATGAATAAATGGATTCTTGAATTTGGTCAACCAAGATAGAGAATTATTTCCCTACAAGTTCTTATGTCGATATAAATATCTATCATTGAGTAGCCTAATAAGACTCATATTCTATATGACTATGTCAAAATCAATAAAATTGAATATCTGAACTTATATAATAATTTTAGATTGTGATATCTAAAAAATATCCCCAATTATCTAATGCAACTTAGCTATAGACATGTTATGTCTATTGGTAGGATGCATCACTAACTCAGTTATAGGTATTTCTAACTAGGTTGTTGTCCACTAGTTGAAGTTAGAATGTTTCGAGACAACCCATTTTGAGAAACAAATAATGACTTTGAAAGAGGACTTAATAGAATTTCCTATGGAAGAATAGATTTACCATGAGAATCTATTGTGAAGCATTTGGTTAAACGTTTTATGAAATATCTACATGCATTTGTCTTAACAAGTGATCATGTTACATGTGAATTTTACATAGAGAACATCATTAAATTTCCTAATATCCTTGATACCCTGTCCACCCATCTCAAATGGTTAAGTAAAGTCCTTCAATGCAATAGTAACCATGTTTTTATCATTATTTTTTTACAATCTAAGAAAAGTTATTCATCTTGGATTAAAGTACATTGATAATAGAGACATTCCATCTATTGATAGATAAGAGATGAAATGACATCGAGGTGATGGTGGAGTTAATCAGGCATACCCTTCTCAGTTGGGACATAGATTTCCCTTTCCATTTAGATAGTTGGTTGATTATATTAATCTAAATGGTCTCAAGATGGATACTCATGACATTTTCCCAAAAATAAGAATCCCTAGATAAGCTAAGGGATGTGATCCCCTTTAACACTCATGGGATTTTGAAATTATAAATGTCTAGAGCCAGATATTCCCATCCAAAATATCACTAAGTATTTTCTACATCGAATTAATTTCCCTAAAACCTATTCACAGTGGTGAAGAATCTTCTTAAAGGATGATAAAGTTCCATTGTTTTCCTAGCTATAGAGGAGTATATAATCTACACAAAATTGGTGATAGGGCCCATGGATACCCCTTTCAACCTTATAGGCATATAAAGACCATCCCGGGAGATGTCAATGATGCAAAGACAAAGGCAATTTTCATAAGTTGAAAAGGGAAAACATGAGATATGGTCACCTTTACACACACCATAGGAGCATTTAAAAATCCTCTTTCGGGAGCCATTGATGAGAATTAAGACTCTGGTACTTTTCACGATGGTGGAAATCATCCAGATGAATGTGATGGAGAACCAAAAATTAATAATGATTTCAAGATAAAGTGAAAAATTATGGTCCCCAAGGCCTTTGAGATGTCAAATTTCAAATCAAGGATCCCATATTTTATTTTCATCCACATTATTTTGATGTCCTATGAGGTATTTTGGTGAAAATGTTCGATTCATATCCCATGAACACACCCAAATTTGTTGGGTGTTATAATATTCATCATAATATTACACTACCTTGAATTCAGAGTCATGATGATTATCATTGAAATAGTGTTTTCTATAGCAACTGGAGGTATGTATTTTTCCTCAATATCTTTTTATATATTTGGAATTAAGAAAATGAGATAAAATTTGATTCGATGTGGAATTGGTAGGGAATGAAAAAACTACCTTTTATTTTAAAGTAATTTTGTGATTTTAGTGGGTTTTATGGATTTTATGTTTTTTTGGTGTTGTAGGGCTCTATATAATTATTAGGCATTTTATGGTGGTTTATAGTTTTTGGGTCTGTTAGGATCTTTTATGTATATTTTTGATCCATAAATTTTTTAGAATTGTTTGGATTATTTAGGGTTTTATGGGGTTTTAAAATCCATTTTGTGTTTATGGCTATTTATTATCCTATAATAGTTTCTAGGATTGTTAGTGTTTTTAGTGTTCTTTATATATTTTCTTTATTTGGAATCTTTTTTTAGGTTTTTGCTGTATTTATGGTCTATAAGGTTTTTTTTAAATTTATTTTATGATTTTAGTATTTTTAGCTTAATTTATGGGGGTTTAGGTATATTTAAGGTCTTTTGGTGAGTTTTGGGATCTTATTGGGTTTGTCCTTGTTTTTAGGGCCTCTTTAAGGGTTTTTGGGGTTTGGGGTATTTTTGCAGTTTTTGGGGGTTTTAGGTCTTTTTAGGGTTTGTAAAGTTTTGTTAAGGTTTTTAGGGTTTTAAGGGTTTTATGTATTTTGGGTGTTTTTTAGTGTTTTTAGGGTTATTTAAGGGTTTTAAAATTTTTAATGTTTGTATTGTTTTTAATAATTTTATGATTTTTTTTGTTTTAATTGATTTTTAGGTTTTTAGGGATTTTTTAGGTTGTTAATGGGTTTTAGGGTTTTTATGATTATTGTTTTTTTCATGTTTTTGATGGTTTTTTTAGTGTATTAATGGGTTTTATAGGTTATTAAATTTTTAGGGGGTTTTAGGATGTTTTAGATTCATTAATGAGTTTTTACAGTTTTTCGATTCCATTGGGGTTTTTAGGGTTTTAGTGTATTTATGTTTCCCTGTGGTTTTAGGGATGTTTGGTTTTAGGTATTTTAGGGGATTAATGTGAGTTAAAGGGTTTTTAGTGTTTTAGGGTTATCAATAGGTTTTATGGGGTTTTAGGTTTTTTAGGGTTTTCGGTTTTTTGGTAATTTTAAATATTCTTAGGGGTTTTATGGTTGTTAGGGAATTTAAATGTATGTGATCATCTTTAAATGGATTTAAGGGTGTTTTAGATTTCGATTGGATTTTAGTGTTTTTAGGGAATTTTTTTATTATTTTTAATGATTTTTTGTTGGGTTTTTTTGGTTTTCAGTGATCTATATGCCTTTATGGTTTTAAATAGTTTTGTGGGTTTTTAGGGTTTTATGATTTCTAGTAGTTTTATAGTTTTTTTTGTGGTCTTAGGAAATTGAGGGATGTTGTAACACCCCAAGATTTTATAGTGTGTTATTTCTTCAAAACAATTCAATAAATTTCACTACACGCAACACCAAGTTCAATTGCACCATGACTTACCAAAAAAAAAGGCATTAAAAGAGGTCATGAATAGCATTAACTACATTTTTAACTTTATATAATCCTTATAATTTTAGAATCCGTATTATGAGTTTCTTAGTCATAATGCAAGAACAGATTCATTTTCAGTATTGCACTTTTATCAAATTTTAATAGTGAAACCTTTTTAGATACTATATTTTAAACTTTTTGACTAAATGGGGACATCAAAAATTTAAAATGAAACATCCCAAGCTTCCACGGTACGCTAGCGTGTGTTGTACGCAACACCGAGTTCTAACACAACGTAACCAATCAAACTAGCTGATATGAATAGTAATACCTAATTTTTGAAGTTATATATATTTTATATTTTAAAATGGACTTCATTTATGGATTCGGAATATCAAATTTAGCCTAAGGTGAAATTTTGGTACTTTTCGGATAACTTTCATATTTTGATGAATAGTGAAAATTACTAAATTTTAATTAAAAACACCTTTTTTAATCAAAATAATTAATAGTGATAAATTCTGAATTTGAGTGGTTTTAAAGTATATTTAGAATATATTTTTACTATTTAATATAATGTTGGTCATTGTACATAATTTTACAATTAAACCGAACATAAACAAGTGTCAATCTTTTGATAGTTATTATCTCTTAAAAACACGCTTTTTGTTTTGACAGCGGGAATTAATTTTAAATTAATTTCTGCCACTTCTGTGTTTTGAATTTAGGAAAATGGATTCCATATTTTGAATCAGGATGTTCAAATTGTGTAAATAGGTAACTTTTATTTTTAGACATTTTGAATAATTACTGCGGTAAATATTTTATTTACCATGGTTAAGGGTAAATCCGGTAAATAAGGGTTAAAAAATAATATTATAATAATACTAAATTACCCTAAAACGTGTCTTAACCCTATTTGTTGATACATGGTCGACCATGGGCATCTTTGTGTCAATTTTGGGACCCCATGGATCCACTTGTAAGTGATAATGACACTTTATTTTAATTAAGTCAAAATGAATACAAAAATGACACAAGCATATATCTTTTAGAAAAACAATTGTTACATAGGGTTATATAAGTTGGATTTTAGATTATAAATATTCATTAGAAAGGTAAAAAGGTTTCCTACATTATAAGATTTTATTTATAATTTTTAGACATTAAATAATTTATTTTATTTATGACACAATGATGATGAAGTAATTACTATAATAGTGAAAAATTAAAATAATTGATATTAAAAATACCCAAATAAATATAATATGAAACTTTTAATGAATTAAACTAATTTTCTAGGATAATATGATATATTATGATTGATTTAATTGACTTTTTTCGAAGTAATCAATCTGTTATGAATTTCACAAAAATCAACTATTGAATAGTGTCAAAATTGACATAAAAGAGTTCTTAAAACAAATATTATATTATTAATTGATATTAAATTACTAAAAAATCTAAGGTTCGGCCAAGAGACTTATATCATGATAGGCTCATCATTAATGTACCACTTGGGGGTCTCTTGGATGTATATAGTAAGTTTATTAACCATATTATATAAAAATACAAAGAGACATTGTAAAAGTGAAACTAATTAACTTAGAGTTAATACTTAAAGATAAGGTTAATATAAGTAACCAAACCTGTCTAAATTCTATTGGTTGAGTGGTTTTCGACCTATCCCCACCTTAACCTATGAATAATCAACTTTGGAGCCATTAGAAACCGAATATGAATTTATTATAAATTAATATTTCTAGCTTTTCCAAAGGTGCCCCTCACCCCTCTTATAAAAGGACACTACTCCTTCTCATTTCTTCACACCTTCAAAGCCTTTTGGTTCGGCCAAACTCTGCACAAATACTCTCCCAACATCCCTAACTACAACCTAGAGGCCTTAGTTTGATCAGAAAGCCAACCTAAGGATCCCTTTTGATCAAATCAAAAGGAAGAACCCGAAGAAGAGGTAATGATTTCACCACCCTTTTCCAAGTTCCTTTCTTCTTCCACTTCCTCTTTCTTTGTTCTTACCATTCTAAAATAATAACTCCAGTATCTTACATATACTGTTATGTTATTATAAATATGGTACAACCATATTCAGTATTCTATCCACCCTTTGAATAACATGTCGCCATACGTGCGTACGTACGGCTTACCGTCTCCACATCGTGGTGTAATTGTTATTCAATATATTATTATTTGGATGGGTATAATAATGATGTGTAACTCATGTAAATAATAAATATAACATGTTAATGATTCTGTATATATGATATACCATCCATTTATATATTATTTTAATATCAAAAGAATGATATTGTCGCTCGTGCGTACGTACGGACTACCGTCTCCACGAACGCGATGAGATTCATTCTCCATCGTATCCATTCAAGTATAATTATCATTTGATGATTTAAAAATGATGTTTAAGGACTTGATATTATTCTGGATATGAATAATATACAACCTATCCTTTACAAACATGTCTTACGTAACAAAACATATAAAAGAAAACAAGTAAGTTAACACCCGAAACGACGATAATTTTAAGATATTATTAACAAATCAATGTTAAAAGATCATATATGATATCATATTAATATATATGATTCTTGTATAATTTAATAACAATTATTTCACCATTATACAGGAGGTTAACCTACCCCAACCAAGGAAAAGTACAAGGTAAGGGTTATTTCACAATCTCTTCATTATCCGAGGTTGTTTATACGTAATAATCTACTGGGATATCTTTATCATCCACATCCATGTTTCTTAAAAATGTATTTCAAAACATACTATTTACAAGAATATGGGTTAAAGTCATTTATACCCTTGTTTGAATTTTTATAAGAGATTTATAAAGGAATCTTTCCGTCGTTTTCAAAACAAGGTCCTTTTTAACCTTTTCGACAGAATTGAGGTAAGAATGTTTTTTTTAACTTATACGGCGGGTGCGGTTATTTTACGCCGTTATAAAATCTTCAAAGCTTTCCTTACAAGCTTATAAGATTATTTTCAATGAAAATGTTTTATTTTATATGGATCTTAAATGATTTCAAAATAAAAGGAGATATTTCTTTAAAAAGAATTTTGATTTCATCTATGTCAACATCCTTTGATGGATTTTAAGATTATTTGAAGTTGATTTATTATGATACAAAACCTCTATATTGTATTGAAGTTTTTGTGATATGTTTGACTGTGGATGTGCTATTTTTATACCATTCATAGTTTATGGTGAAAGTATTGACATTTCGTATGCTAGTTTTAATACGAATGTTTATGTTATATTTAATCCTTTTCATATGGGAATGCATTGGACTTAATATGTGACGGGTGGAGCCCGCTATAGCTCCTCGATGCATCGGTAGGTCTCATGAGACAAACTAGTGTCTTGGCACAAGGCCTTGACAAAATCTTATTTGTAGTCTTGGCACGAGGCCTTGGCTATGTGGTTATGATAGTCTGGCATTATGCATTCCATCATTATGAAAGTGGTTATTGATTTTTCCATGTGATTATTCGATTAGTAGAATATCCATGTGAATAAGTAAATGGCATTATTTCCTTTTATTTATGCCATACCATGTTGAATGTTCATGTCTGAAAGGTTTTTGTTTTAGTTATACATTTCCTTAAAAGTTTATTCTTATTTATGAAAGTTTCCGCTATATTGTTATCCTTACTGGCCATTTGAGCTCACCCCTTTTCTATGTTTTATTTTTCCCAGGAAGTGAAGAAGTAAGTTATGAATGACCTGCAGGGATATTATGTGGGGATATGAGTGTGGATTATGGAGACAATATGTTGTTGTAGTAGTTTTTCATTTTATGATGTAATGTAAAACCTATGAATATATCTAGTGTTTCCAAGGCTACTAAACCAATCGGTCTTTAGAGATTTGATCTTTCTTGTGATCATGCCAATGTTATGTAATAACGCACCGACTCTGGGTAACTAGGGTCGGGGCGTTACAGTTGGTATCAGAGGAAGTTTAGTACAAACCTTGGAAGCTAGATTTAGATAAACTCTGATTAGAGCACGTAGACCTAAGATGAACTTTGAGGATTAGTATAGAAGAACTTCCTAGAATTTTGTTATTGTAGAGATTTTGTGAGTTTTCTGAGCAATACATCCCTGTCTGGATACGAGCAGGTAGAGGCGGCTCTGGCACAGATGTACCTAGGGGTAAAACCCGAAAACACCGCTTTGAGCTAGACTCGAACGGGAACTGGTGCACGACAACGGGCCTTGCTGCACTCTTGGTTACGACACTCCCGGGGTATATGCTTAGGATAACTCTCATTTTCTTTACAAATCATTATGAAGGCTTTATGAGTATATACTTCCTCAAAGAAAACATTTTTATGATTATGGATTATATCCATAAATAGTTCAATTTATGTTAAGTGTTTTATAAGTATGGGATTATGTATTTTGATTCATAAACTGATCTAGTGTATGCCATTGTTTAGAAATGGCGCCCAGTAGAAGGAATGAGAACTCCAGAAATGCACATGATCCAAAGAGAAGGAAGGATCATATCTTTCATGGTCTTAAGCTAGAATTTATAAGAGAAATAGTCTCCCATGTATTATCATCATATGAAGAAATAATATCATGTGTTGATAAGATAAGTGAAGAGTTTACTGAGTCCTATGGCTTTGAAGGGAAGCAAGAGAAGAAAAGGATGGAAGAGAGAAAGATGGATAAAAGTAAGAGGGAAAAGAAGAATTTTCCCATATGTGGTAACTGTGGAAAGAAACACCCTGGAACTTGCCTGAAAGGAATGGGAGTTTGTTATAAGTGTGGAGGAAAAGGGCACAAAGTACGTGACTGCAAGGGTAAGAAAATGGTTTTAAATGTACAATGCTTCATTTGCAAGGAGGTTGGACACTACGCGAACCTATGTCCCAGTCATCAGACTATGCCGCAAATAATGCTATTGGATAATAATCAAGTTATGATACTACCACAGATGAAGAGGAATGATTAGAGTTCTTATATTGATTATGTCAATTGAGTGTTGTATCAACAATGTACTTGTTATAATAATTATGGTGTATATAAGGATTGTACTGCAGTACTATTTCATTAAGGACTTGAGATTGTGTGGAACAAAGAAAAGTGACTCAATAGAAGGTTAAATTTTTGGAAAATATATGGTTGAGAGAATGATAAATCATAATATAGTTCTGATACTGAGGTAGTGATTTTGGAATAATATGTGATTGTTTTGGATAAATTATATTGGATATTCTTGACTACCTTGGAAATGATTAATGATTTGTATATTCCATCATTGTTGGGGTTTAAACCATTTTTGGATTAATGAAGTATATCCAGCATTCTATATGGAATAAGGGAGCATGAATGTAATCAATAAGGAATATGGTAATACATGATGAAGGTATTCATATGCTATTACGGGGTAAAAAGGATATATATTATGTTTACCTTCCTTATAAATGTTGGACTGTGAGTTTGGACAGAAGTATTTTGGATAGTTCTAGTTTGGATTATTTTGGATTACCATAAAAGGAAAACCCGGAGGTCGGGCGGCAACCCGTCGCGTCCGGCAAGGCTGCGAGACTTGAACCTGCAACCGAAGGGCGACAAGGGTGTATCACCTACCACTGGCCCACGAGATGTCCTGGATTAAATAATGTAGTTTTTATTAAAAGATCTTTTAGATGAATTATAAATTCGTTTATTTTGGAACCCTATACGAATAGTGTAAATAGAATTTTTTTTACATTCTATTATCTTTTAGAGTGAAAGATGAGTATGTGGTAGAAATTTATTAATGGATAAAACTCTAATTATAAAGTAAGTATATCTCTATATGATCTTATCCAATCTCATAAAAAAATTCCTCAATATTAAGAAAAGAAAATTATATCAAAAATGTTTTCCTAAATGGTACCTTAAATCATCACAAATTTATGGCTTTGGGATTGTTGGCCTTTTCATAGCCATGTTCTCTACAACTCTCCATCAGATAATTGATGGTTAGATTTCTCTTCCATATCCATATTTTCCTACATGGAACCCTAATATGTGTTATTTTCGGTAATCTTCATACTTTCCACTCTTTATTTTAAATAGAGGCCTCATTAATTCATTTTTCGATGTGGGATTTCAACTAAGATATTTTGAAATGTCAAAAATGTGTTGTCCCAATACCCTATATTTTGTTGAACCGATGGTACTTAAAATCATCATAGATTGATGAATTTAAGGACCTCAATTTTATACTTGTTTGTGATTGATGACCTCAATCACTACCTATAAATATTTACGTTTTTCCTCCAATTATATGTCTCTAATTGCCACCAATGTTCTATTAATCGAGATCATAATTTGGTGGTGACCCTTTGATTTCTCTTTTCCTCATATTAAGACTAAATTTTAGTAACCCAATTTCCGATGTGGGTTTTCCCACAAATATATTTTCTATTTTCAACCTTTTATTTTCGAAGAACAATTTCAAATTGCGAGGACGCAATTTATTGAAGGAGTGGAGAATGTAACACCCCAAGATTTTATAGTGTGTTATTTCTTCAAAACAATTCAATAAATCTCACTACACGCAACACCAAGTTCAATTGCACCATGACTTACCAAAAAAAAGGCATTAAAAGAGGTCATGAATAGCATTAACTACATTTTTAACTTTATATAATCCTTATAATTTTAGAATCCATATTATGAGTTTCTTAGTCATAATGCAAGAACAGATTCATTTTCAGTATTGCACTTTTATCAAATTTTGATAGTGAAACCTTTTTAGATACTATATTTTAAACTTTTTGACTAAATGGGGACATCAAAAATTTAAACTGAAACATCCCAAGCTTCCACGGTACGCTAGCGTGTGTTGTACGCAACACCGAGTTCTAACACAACGTAACCAATCAAACTAGCTGATATGAATAGTAATACCTAATTTTTGAAGTTATATATATTTCATATTTTAAAATGGACTTCATTTTTGGATTCGGAATATCAAATTTAGCCTAAGGTGAAATTTTGGTACTTTTCGGATAACTTTCATATTTTGATGAATAGTGAAAATTACTAAATTTTAATTAATAACACCTTTTTTAATCAAAATAATTAATAGTGATAAATTATGAATTTGAGTGGTTTTAAAGTATATTTAGAATATATTTTTACTATTTAATATAATTTTGGTCATTGTACATAATTTTACAATTACACCGAACATAAACAAGTGTCAATCTTTTGATAGTTATTATCTCTTAAAAACACGCTTTTTGTTTTGACAGCGGGAATTAATTTTAAATTAATTTCTGCCACTTCTGTGTTTCGAATTTAGGAAAATGGATTCCATATTTGGAATCAGGATGTTCAAATTGTGTAAATAGGTAACTTTTATTTTTAGACATTTTGAATAATTACTGCGGTAAATATTTTATTTACCATGGTTAAGGGTAAATCCGGTAAATAAGGGTTAAAAAATAATATTATAATAATACTAAATTACCCTAAAACGTGTCTTAACCCTATTGTTTGATACATGGTCGACAATGGGCATCTTTGTGTCAATTTTGGGACCCCATGGATCCACTTGTAAGTGATAATGACACTTTATTTTAATTAAGTCAAAATGAATACAAAAATGGCACAAGCATATATCTTTTAGAAAAACAATTGTTACATAGGGTTATATAAGTTGGATTTTAGATTATAAATATTCATTATAAAGGTAAAAATATTTCCTACATTATAATATTTTATTTATAATTTTTAGACATCAAATAATTTATTTTATTTATGACACAATGATGATAAAGTAATTACTATAATAGTGAAAAATTAAAATAATTGATATTATAAATACCCAAATAAATATAATATGAAACTTTTAATGAATTAAACTAATTTTCTAGGATAATATGATATATTATTATTGATTTAATTGACTTTGTTCGAAGTAATCAATCTGTTATGAGTTTCACAAAAATCAACTATTGAATAGTGTCAAAATTGACATAAAAGAGTTCTTAAAACAAATATTATATTATTAATTGATATTAAATTACTAAAAATCTAAGGTTCGGCCAAGAGACTTATATCATGATAGGTGCATCATTAATGTACCACTTGGGGGTCTCTTGGATGTATATAGTAAGTTTATTAACCATATTATATAAAAATACAAAGAGACATAGTAAAAGTGAAACTAATTAACTTAGAGTTAATACTTAAAGATAAGGTTAATATAAGTACCCAAACCTGTCTAAATTCTATTGGTTGAGTGGTTTTCGACCTATCACCACCGTAACCTATGAATAATCAACTTTGGAGCCATTAGAAACCGAATATTAATTTATTATAAATTAATATTTCTAGCTTTTCCAAAGGTGCCCCTCACCCCTCTTATAAAAGGACACTACTCCTTCTCATTTCTTCACACCTTCAAAGCCTTTTGGTTCGGCCAAACTCTGCCCAAATACTCTCCCAACATCCCTCACTACAACCTAGAGGCCTTAGTTTGATCAGAAAGCCAACCTAAGGATCCCTTTTGATCAAATCAAAAGGAAGAACCCGAAGAAGAGGTAATGATTTCACCACCCTTTTCCAAGTTCCTTTCTTCTTCCACTTCCTCTTTCTTTGTTCTTACCATTCTAAAATAATAACTCCAGTATCTTACATATACTGTGATGTTATTATAAATATGGTACAACCATATTCAGTATTCTATCCACCCTTTGAATAACATGTCACCATACGTGCGTACGTATGGCTTACCGTCTCCACGTCGTGGTGTAATTGTTATTCAATATATTATTATTTGGATGGGTATAATAATGATGTGTAACTCATGTAAATAATAAATATAACATGTTAATGATTCTGTATATATTATATACCATCCATTTATATATTATTTTAATATCAAAAGAATGATATTGTCGCTCGTGCGTACGTACGGACTACCGTCTCCACGAACGCGATGAGATTCATTCTCCATCGTATCCATTCAAGTATAATTATCATTTGATGATTTATAAATGATGTTTAAGGACTTTATATCATTCTGGATATGAATAATATACAACCTATCCTTTACAAACATGTCTTACGTAACAAAACATATAAAATAAAACAAGTAAGTTAACACCCAAAACGACGATAATTCTAAGATATTATTAACAAATCAATGTTAAAAGATCATATATGATATCATATTAATATATATGATTCTTGTATAATTTAGTAACAATTATTTCACCATTATACAGGAGGTTAACCTACCCCAACCAAGGAAAAGTACAAGGTAAGGGTTATTTCACAATCTCTTCATTATCCGAGGTTGTTTATACGTAATAATCTACTGGGATATCTTTATCATCCACATCCATGTTTCTTAAAAATGTATTTCAAAACATTTTTACTATTTACAAGAATATGGGTTAAAGTCATTTATACCCTTGTTTGACTTTTTATAAGAGATTTATAAAGGAATCTTTCCGTCGTTTTCAAAACAAGGTCCTTTTTAACCTTTTCGACAGAATTGAGGTAAGAATGTTTTTTTTAACTTATACGGCGGGTGCGGTTATTTTACGCCGTTATAAAATCTTCAAAGCTTTCCTTACAAGATTATAAGATTATTTTCAATGAAAATGTTTTATTTTATATGTATCTTAAACGATTTCAAAATAAAAGGAGATATTTCTTTAAAAAGAATTTTGATTTCATCTATGTCAACATCCTTTGATGGATTTTAAGATTGTTTTAAGTTGATTTATTATGATACAAAACCTCTATATTGTATTGAAGGTTTTGTGATATGTTTGACTGTGGATGTGCTATTTTTATACCATTCATAGTTTATGGTGAAAGTATTGAAATTTCGTATGCAAGTTTTAATACGAATGTTTATGTTATATTTAAACCTTTTCATATGGGAATGCATTGGACTTAATATGTGACGGGTGGAGCCCGCTATAGCTCCTCAATGCATCGGTAGGTCTCATGAGACAAAATAGTGTCTTGGCACAAGGCCTTGACAAAATCTTATTTGTAGTCTTGGCACGAGGCCTTGGCTATGTGGTTATGATAGTCTGGCATTATGCATTCCATCATTATGAAAGTGGTTATTGATTTTTCCATGTGATTATTTGATTAGTAGAATATCCATGTGAATAAGTAAATGGAATTATTTCATTTTATTTATGCCATACCATGTTGAAAGTTCATGTTTGAAAGGTTTTTGTTTTAGTTATACATTTCCTTAAAAGTTTATTCTTATTTATGAAAGTTTCTGCTATATTGTTATCCTTACTGGGCATTTGAGCTCACCCCTTTTCTATGTTTTATTTTTCCCAGGAAGTGAAGAAGTAAGTTATGAATGACCTGCAGTGATATTATGTGGGGATATGAGTGTGGATTATGGAGACAATATGTTGTTGTAGTAGTTTTTCATTTTATGATGTAATGTAAAACATATGAATATATCTAGTGTTTCCAAGGCTACTAAACCAATCGGTCTTTCGAGATTTAATCTTTCTTGTGATCATGCCAATGTTATGTAATAATGCACCGACTCTGGGTAACTAGGGTCGGGGCGTTACAGATGTTTATTGGTTTTATGGGTTTTATTGTATTTATAGTGGTTTTAATGGTTTTTAATATTTTCCAGGGATTTTTTATGGTTTTAAGTGTTTTTTATAGTTTTGGGAATTTTTAAAGGTGTTAGGTCATTTAATGTTTTTAGGATGTTATAGGTTTTTAAGATTTTTAGAGTTTTTTATTTTTAGAGGTTTCTAGAGGGGTTTAGATTTTAAATGATTTTCATTGATTTTATGGTTTGTTATGGTTTGCGTGTTTGGGTTTTAGGTGTTTTAATTGATTCTTTGGATTTTAAGCTTCTTTAAGGGTTTTAAGATGTATATATCGTTTTTATTGTACGTACGGTTTTTTTGGGATTTAAGGAGTTTTATGAATTTTAAAATATATAGGGTTTTTAGGGTATTTAGGGGTTTTATGGATTTTTAATGAGTTTATATTCTATTGGTTTTGTCAGTTTTAGGGTGTCTAATGGTTTTTAGGGTATTTAAGGGTTTTTAAAAAAATTATGTATTTCTGGGTTTTTATTATTTTTAGGTTCTTTTAGTGTATTTTGTATTTATAGGGTTTTTTATTTTGGGTTTTTCTTATTTTAGTGTTTTAGGATTTTAGGAAATCTTAGGGTGTTTAGGGTTTTGGTGTTTTATATTTTCATAGTAGTTTTCTAGTTTTTGGATTTTTTGTAGTTTTATGGGTATTTAGTGGGTTATGGTTTTTAGAGTGTTTATGTTGATTAGTGTTTTTAGGTTTTTATTATGATGGTTAATTTTTAAGGGATTTTATAATAGTTTTAAAGTCATTCGAGTTTTTGGGGTTATGGGGGTTTCAGGTTTTGTGGGTTTTTAGGGGTTTTTAGGTATATTTATGTTTTTTTAAATTTTAATTGTTTTGAGGTGATATTAAGTGTTTTTAGGGTCATTCGTGGTTTTAAAGGTTTGTAATGTTTTTTAGATTTTTTAGGGTTTTAGGTTTTATGGGGTTTAAGAGGTTATTTACATTGTTTTGGGGGTTTTACAGTTTTTATAGGGTATGGGGGGTTTGGAAGGGGGTTCAGGTTTTGGGGTGTTTAAAGGGATTTAGTGTCTTTTAGGAGTTTAGGGTGTTTTAGGATATTTTATGGATTTGTATGTGGTTTTTTTTTGTAATTTGTTGTTTTCAATATTTAGGGTTTTATAAAGGTGGTCTAGGGGTTTATAGATCTTTTAATGGTTTTAGGGTTTTAGGCTTTCAAGGAATTTTAGTGGGTTTTAGGGTTATTTAGGGTTTTTATCATTTTAATGGAGTTTTAGTGTATTTTCCTGTTGTTATTGTATTGTGGGTTGTTATTTTTGTTTTTTAGTTCTTTTAATGTTCTCAGCGCTCTTGGGAATTTTATGGTTTTTTATGGGGTTGGGAGGTTTTAGTGGTTTAGTTTTTCACAGTTTTTCGTATTGTTTAATAGTTTATAGGGTTTTTAGGAATTGGAGGGGGATTAGACTAATTTAGGGTTTTGGGGTTTTATGGTGTTTATTTTTTTCATTATTTTTTGAATTTTAGGGTATCGTGTTCTTTAAGAATTATTTTATTGTTTTTGGGTTTTTAGGTTCCTTTAGTGGTTTGGGTTTTTTATGGTGTCCCAGGAATAACTTACACGGATAAAAAATCATATTAGATTAATATTTATAAAAATACAAAAATAAATGCTCTGGGCCATAATTGATTATAGTATTTGGAAACATTGAACAAATTCTTCTTGTTTGGTGAAATATATTCTACATATTCTTTAATGATCATCCCCATTAGTACTCATAATTAATACATATCATTATAATATTGGGAAACAATACAGAATAAATTGTTGTGCTGGAATGTTCAATAAGGGTAAATAAAGGAAATACGTATGCATAACATGAACATAATCTTTTGAGAAAATTATCATAATATTTTAATATCACACCCTTCATATAAATATCATAATCATGAGTAATTTAAAAAATATTTTTAGTTCATAAAAATGAAATAATAATATAATAAATTACATGAACCATGTGAGCATATCAATGAAAGAAGTCATAGAATTTTTGGCAGACACAAACTGTAACATCATTCCCAATAGGTAAATGAATTTTTCCAAAACATAATAGGAATCTTTATGGGAATTACACAAACTGGGTGAGACACACTATCTTCCACAATCATAGTTATTTCATTATCATTGATCGGGTTTCACCATCTTCCCATAGTGGATCGGGTTTTCCCATATTCCCATAGATGATCGGGCTTCCCCATCTTCCATAGTTTATTGAGTTTCCCCAATGTCCATAGTGGATTGGGATTCCCGATCTTCCATAGATGGTAAATATCATCGAAAATATTTCCATCATTACCGCGTGAGATATAAATCATTATCCATTACATTGGAGGGAGATATTGGTCCCACACATCTCATAATGAAATCAAAAATTCATCTGTCAAAAAATCATAAACAATCATATAATAACCCATGAAATGAAATGGGTTTCGTAATCATTCAATAATATCATAAAATATTGAAAAAATTAGGTTTCATAATCATTTTATCAAATAATAACCTATGATATGAAGTGGGATTCATATGAATATAACCCGTGAAATAGAAACGGGCAAAATAAACATCATTTCATCAAAACATAAACCATTAATGAAATAATATCAATATTTTTGTTGGATCATATATCTATTAAAATACAATCTATAACATATTATCTCATCTAAATTGGAGAAGGACTTTCGATTATAATTATTCCCCTTGGAATCATGTTTAGGTTAGGAATCAAAATTTCGGAACAGTTTATAGTGGGTCTATTAGTGGAACTGGAAACATGAAACAATTACATATCAATGAGGATATACATTCAAATAGAGGTGTTGATCAGTAGGTTTGGCTGATGATTCAAGGGAAATCAAATTAGACAAAAGGATTGTAGGTTGGTCTCATCAGACCCTTTTAGAATGAATTATTTTTTACTCTAGGAGTCTCTTATATATTTATGATATTTTAATGAATCATTTATTAATTCCCAATTATTATATAGGTAAACCTTGAATTAAAAACCAATTACTATCATGAATTGAATATATAATGTTCTTTATGTATCAAAGGACCTTCGTAAATTGAGATATCTCAATTTCTCTAAGGTTCTCCAATGAATTTATACGTTTATATAATACTAAGTGATTCTTTGGTCATTATTATGATGATACTAGTTTCCGAGACACTCAATTGAGAATTATGGATTATATTTTCATGCAGTAATATGTCTGTTGTTTTCATGTTGGGATTGAACTAATAAATGGGATTCATAACTATCATTGTGAATGGAATCATATCCCTCGTTGTTTGGTTCTTCTTAATGGGAAACATGATACATTTTAATGCATGAGATAAGGACCCAACCATAGTGTTTAACATCATGTGGAAAGGGAATCTTGGCAGAAGGTGCCTAGTAAAATCTTGGTGTAGGACTTATATGGAATAGACCAAGGGAACATGGAAGGAATATTAATTTACATGTTAAATATACCCATGTTGGGTATACAACCTGGAGAGAATACTGTTGATTTCGTCTATTGGGGTTGCAATTAAAAGAGTCTTCCATCATATACTATAGGGATGAGAATCATATCCCATTTAGTTCATTTATTAATGACATTTATTATAGAGGTTCTTTTTTAGGTTATTCGTACAGGAGTGTATGAACATTGAGAATATTAAGTTGGGGATTATTTTTAAAATGTATTTTAGTACTATTCAATGACATTATTGGGGATTCTTCCTAAAGCGGATTCACGATTAAAGATACCTTGAGGAATATTTCACACATGGTGGATTGGAGGATAGTTTTCTATCTCACTCTTGAGGAAGATTCTCATATTATGGGGGATTAGGATTTGATACTACTCTTGAGGAGGATACCAATTGATCTCAATCCCTGTGCGTGCATCCAACGTATCCTAATTGTAACAGGAATAAATCTTCTCATGACCTAATTTTTCACATGGATCAAACGAATTATTAATCATTGTTAACCCATAATCCCAAATGATTCATGCTCGGTGTGGGAAACCATGGGAAATATAAAAAACAAGATACCATAACATAGGCTTCTATCTACTGGTGGACATGGGGATGAAGCCCAAAGGAATATGGATGGGGAGTTGGGTGTGCCCTCCTCCTCTAACCCCTATCCCACAAATTGAAGAGGCAAGACTTACTTTTTAAGAGGCCAAGGGTAAAACACTTATATCTCTTTACATAACAACAGAATGGGTACTAGGTATGTAGATTGTGGATTGAAGGAAGTAGATGATTGTATAGAGGGCTTGGGTACACATTCGCTCTCTAACCTACTAGCCTAGAGGGAAAGAGGAGTGAGATTGAATAATCCATCAAGAAATAATATGGGATTACTCCATGAGGAATTTTATAAATTTGGTCACATAGTGTGGGAGGAGTATTTCATTCCATGTTTAATGGTAAATCAAGAATAATCCTCACCATCCCTTAATAGAACTAAATGATCTGAGTCTCAGAGATGAGAAGGGGAAGACATGGTCATAACCCTAGAACCCGATATTGGGTACTTATCGACAAAATCCCTAGGATAAGGGTCCATGTTATTATGGAAGTAAACATCCACATGATCCCTTGGGATCATAACTATCTAGTAGGGAATGTTTGGGAAAACGTGATATAAGAAATACAAATCTAAATGGGAGACAAACTGTTGTATCTTTTCCCATGGTTTTTCAAGTTAGGAGGCTTTGGTGGAGGCATTGAGATGATCCCTCTTAGACTAGGAGGCCAAAAGATCCCCCCCAATGGATGGTTTTGATGAAGTCCTAAAGAATGGCTCACGTATGTCTGAGGTTATGGAGAATCAATGTGCCCAATTAAAGGGGTTATCTACACTAGAAGTCTTGGATAAATTGGAAGCCCATTGGAAGATAGACCACTAGGGAAAAAAATACTTGGGAAATACCCCTCTCAAGCCATAAAGGGTCTCCATAGGTGTTCTTAGATGTGACCCATGTAGGTCACTATATGGGGAAGGGTCATCATGAATGTATTCATTAATCATGGGGTGAGAAAGTTCCTCGAATGGGTGTCATATATTTTAATCCCTAAGATGTCTTTTGTTTCACTATCCCTTCCATATTCTTCAAGTTTTAGAATGATACATAGAAGGTCATGGAGGTCCTACATGAAGTACATGGGTGAAGAGAATTTCAGTTGGCCTTCAAGAATATTCATCTCCACAATTGAAGACCGCAACGTCCTATTTATAGGAAATTATAGTACACTAGGATAAGGTTCCATCACACATAGGTGTTGTGTGTAGGTTTTGTGCACAAGTCGATCAAGTAGTGTTTTGTACAGATACCTTACACGCTAATTTTTTTGGGTACCTGGAAAAAATGGCATTCGAGATGATTAAGTGATCCTTATCAATCTTCCTTTATCTTATTCCATTATTCCTATTGTATATCCCTATGTTTCATTTCCATACTAATGAAAAAATATTGTTTCAACAAAATCACCCTCATGATTGGATCTGATTGAAGGGATTTCATCTAATCCCTAGGTAGATGGATGAAAAGGATAAATTAATCACTATGTTAACCAATGACATTCATTCTCTATAGGCATATACTCTTGTTGTCCGAATAATCCTATTACATAGGTGGGATTTGAATATTGTTTACATAGGGGTTATCCTAAACTATATTTAGGGTTCTCAACACAAAGAATGGCTATTAAGACTCGGAATTTTTTGTTCTTCTCATTCTAGTCTCCTATGTAGACCCTCCACTAAAGAATTTATGCTAAAGGACTCATTCCCTCATTCAAACTGTGTATCTACCAACATGATGAATACCCTTAGTCACATAAATTTCATGGGGAACATGAGTGATGTCCCTATGCAAAGAATATGCATGAGGCATCTGAATGAGGAACTCAAGTGAGGAAATTGCACAAACTCATGCCATTTCTAAATTTTCTTATTTTTGTAGCTTTCATTCAAAATAACCCATCTTAAAGCAAATATGATTCCTCTATTCAGGTTTTAATGTCCTCTAATAATGTTGGAGTTTCTGATGATTTGTTTATTAAACACATAGAGGATATGTTGAAAGACACAGAGAGCGATTATTACAAATTTTGTGATACTAATATCCCAAATATTGTAAGATATTTAAATAGATTTCATCATGACTTTATAGAGAGTGGATATCAACCACTTTATGGTGATGGGAATCATCGAGAGGTCCTCAAACTAACTCCAAGGAACTATATCCCACTCTATTCGTTTCATGATCACAATAATTTCAAAAAAATTCAATATTTCCAACATGGGTGCATATATCAATGTAGTGATATCATACATAGTCAATTTTATCCATCACATCCCATGTATTACAAATATAAACCCACACATTGATGAATTAACGCTACATTTCTATTCATCCATCTTTTGGGATTCACATAAAGATCAATCAAAGGGCTAGAAGAAATATTGGGACTTCTACCCTAGAGGGATTGTTAAGCCTACATAAATGTGGACGAATTGGATGTTCCAAGGTTATGCGGAATTCATAGTTTAATTGAAGGTTTTGAACATATTTCATGTTTTTTGGGTGGAAAAAACTTATCTGTATAGGAATTAAATGTTTTTGGGTTGCTACTAAGCTGGTGAATGTCATAGAAAAATTCTCTCCCTCTGATGCATGGATAAGTGGGCATCAGTTTTTTGGATGTTCACAAAATCTCTAGTGCTTTTATCCTCAGAGATATGTATGAATAATTTATCTCTATGAGGGTGATATGGAATTATACTGATATGATGCCAACATTAGCTCATGTGGTACTGAAAATATCTCGTGAAATTCAAGAAAAAATACCCGCCTAACGGGGGATATTAATCCGGTGGAGTGGATGAGAACATTCCTATTGAAGAAGGGGGAAGGACCCAATTATGGGAATCCAATAGGCTATCTTAAGGCAGAGAAAAAAGAACACCCAACACATTTTGGCCAACTATGGAGAACTGGGAGTATGGCAAGTGGTTATATGAGATCAGTCCAAACATTCCATCTATGATTCATCTTGCAAGATGTTTGTCCATGTTTATTAGCCCCTATTTTCTTCTTATTCATGATTCTAAAGGTGGAATAATGTCAGGAACATTCATTATAGTGACCAAGATGGTAGAAAGATTGTTTGTGCGGTTTTTCATCCTTATCTTTGAAAAATTTCACAGAATCCTGATATATTTTAGTGTAGGGAAGGATCCATTCTAAATCACCAGACCATCATTGTATTTTGGGGATGGATCTAATCCCACATTATAAGCTAGGTATTGAAAATTGGGATCATGGTTATAATGATCCTGTTTTGATCATTTATCCATATTGTATCTGGTATTTTTTTGTTCGCATTAAAACCTAATGAAATACAAACAATGACGTGTTTATTTAATGAGTTCAACTTCTTTCCCTATAGAAATCCTCCTAAAGGGAAATTTACTAATGATGAGAAGTATAGGGATGAGCTAATATCATACATGATGGCCTTGTGGGATGGTGTTCTAAAAACATGATTGATGTTTGGATTATATGTGAGGACTATTCTCTTTATCAGTTTTCATGCAAGTTCAAGTTATTGTGCAATAAATTTGCATGCCTTGGTATACATTAGATTAAAAATTATCTGATGGTAGATCGAAAACAATAGATAATCACATCTAGGTATTTGACACAGGTTGATGTTATCCTACCCCTAGTGGATGAAACCAACGGGTTAATATCTTCATATATCAATGTATGGATTGCATCATACCCCGAACGGGTTATATCCAAAGTTGCTCCTAGATTTCGGAAGAGGAAGAAAATTAAGAAGAATTAACCTCTTTTGGATGGTGCTTCATCTCCATCAGAGTATGCCTTGTAAATGTTAGAGGGTGAGGATGAATAGGTTCTCAGATTTCCTAAAAGACCTCATGTGAGGTTAAACCCACCAATCAGAATCAAAAGGACCTCACCAACTGAGGTCACACTAGGAAGGACTATTATTCTTTTCCATGAATAGGGTTTGGTTTGGTTTATATTTTTTTCCTTCATCTGTAATAGAGAGAGTCACTAAACCCATGAAATCCAAATCTTTTTAATCATATTCACGGTTGAACATGATGTATTTAAAATTTGTACGAGTAGAAGAATCCTAATTTTGGAAGTACATGTCCTATAATGTTGTAATCATATAGTTTCTTCCTCACACTATGCTTTAGATTAAAGGGATAAGAGATTCTTGATCCCCACACAACTTTCACTTTTAGAACAATCCTACTAAGATGAGGATTTATTTTGGTGAGTTATAGATTCTCATTAATGAAATTGATGACCAAATTACTTCATAGATATGGGTGGATGATATGGTGAAGTGAGGTGATACATAAGGGGTTTAATATCCATCATCTAAATAGTGGAATCACTTTTCCAATCACAGTGACGTAAGTCCATCTTTTCTTATCATTCCATTTTCCCCGCACTTGTTTTATTTGGAATAATGTGTTGTTATTGAGGGGATGTTCATTTTAATTTTCAGATATCCAAGGGGAAAACTGTGGTTCCCACACTAATATATTTCCAAATTGGCACCCAGCTTGGGGTCTAATGAATCACCCCATCAATCAGAAGAACTATCCTCGAGGTAATAAACAATAGATGCTGAGATGGTAGTATAACACTCAATTCCTATTATAATACCTATCTTTGATTAGGTTGATTACAGTCCCTAATTGTGTAAAAGGATGAAAAATAAAGAATGTTGAAGGGTGAAATAATTGAGTAAATGTTTTTCAAGTTATTGTAAGTTGAAATTGTACCATTAATCTCTACTTTATCTAGAAAAACAATTTAAAATTTCCATGGAATGTAGGTACATATTCCTTATCCTCACATATGGGTATTAAATATGAACCTCCAAGGATAGATGAGGGTTCTCTATAAAGATAATAGATTCCTCTTGGTGAGTCAACTAATTTATAAGAGGAAGCATTTACGGTGAAGGATCCATCATATTCCCCTTACACTGTTCCTTTCACAATTGTTGAAAGGGAGGAGGAATCTAGTAATTTCAACGGTAAAACATGAGATGTAATATAATGACAAGTGGATTAAAATTATATTTTATTTTATGTTCATATCAGACACAAGAGGACCTTGAAATGATTGATATCGACCATGTGGATGTCATAGAGGATGTTATTTAGGGGTACAATTCAATGGAGGAGGGTGATGTATTGGGTCATGAGTGAAATATTTCAACTGTATCCATGGGTGAGATTACTGCAAGGCTTGAGAAATTGGTGGATGAGATGAGAAATTTTGGCTTGGACACAAAAAAAATACTATAACTTATTAAAATTACAACTTATTAAACAGAATATGAGACACATATTTGGGAATTGAATGTTAGTGGGTCTTTATCTATTGTGTAGCTGATCGTTTTATGCTTGATTCCATGTCCTTGATTGATTGGTATGTGAAACACCTTTAGTGGAGACTATTGAATTGAAGTATCATGGAAAATACATTGAAATACATCTCATTCCTCTTGTTGAGGGGGGTGGGGGAGTTTAGGTGGACCTTGAAACAAGAATTCATTCAAGCCTCATTCTACTAAACCTTGGAAAAACATAGAGAGTGACACTTATCAATCGGTGATACGTAGACTACTAAATTTGGGGATGAAAAATAAGGAATCATCTTATCATGATGGCCTACTATTGGGTAATGTTCACCAACTGATATGATCATAGCCCATTATTTCCATTTAATAGGCTAACAATGACTCTAAACCATCATTTTGTCAGCTCTACAACCATGTTCGAGGGTGTAGATGCTTTACCAATTCAGATAGTATCGCAAGGCGATAACTCCACTATATTGGGGGGGTGGAACTTAATTATGTTATTTTGTTCTAGCGTAAATTCTTCCCACAAAAAACATCTCTGAATTGTACTTAGTTCCATGGGTGATTCCCCATGTCACATGAAGCAGGGATTAGAGGATTATCTAGAAGATAATTACCCAGAAAACTCCTGAAGACCAACATTCATATATTATACTACTTACCACTCTATTTGGCATGTTGGGATTTTGTGGATTTCATTGTTTCCCTTTCAACACTGCTGTGCATGAGACTATTTTCAGGTGGGAGAAGGAGCATAGGATTTGGTTAGATATCATAAAGGCCAAACACTATGCCAATGTTGATGACTTTCGAGATGCATTATCTCAAGCGAATGCCATCCATAACATATATATCAGAGAATTTAAAATTAAGATCATGTGGAATACCATTCAAAAATAACACCTAGCATAAGAATTTGATGTATCCAAGGTGGAACTCAAACAACTCCATCATTAATTTGGAGAGGCATAACCATAAGGGTCAGCTACCATCATAGCTGCAACAGAAGCACTTCACTAGGTTGAGGGGACTAAATTTGGTCTATATACAGAGCTTCAATAAAAGGATGATCGGGATAGGGTACATTCAATACATTAATAGTTAATATGATGGTTTCTATAAATATACGACATCAATACTCTATCTTGTCAAGGGTCTTATGGTTTTCCCCCATAATTGAAAATGGATTTGGTTTGTAATCATATATGTATTTATCTCTAATATAATCCTATGATCTGAATTTTGATGTTTATTTTCATAACATGAAAACATTATAACATGTAATAATTTTCATAATGATATAGATGGGATGTTCTCTAATATTTACCTAATCCAGGGGGCTTAGTGTTAACATGGTTCAACTATTGGAAGGGTCTTATAAGAAACTCTACAAAACATATGTGTTTTTTATTTCATTACCCATAATATTTCCATATTATATTTTAAGGAACACTTAGTGGGTGATACATGGATTTTCATTAGGATTCCCTTTTCTTATTTTCAATCCTAATATGTTTTATGCCTTTTATCTTTTTATCACTCGATGTCTTTCCTAAACCTTACCGAGTGTAGGTCTAACCGGATGAGAAACAACATTTTCCAAGAGTTCCATTTGTTGTTTTTCAATTTGGTGATTATTAAGTCTTTTTTTGTTGGTAGATTAAATTCATTCATGCTGGACTAATAAGGATACCCTTTAAGATCGAACAACATTGACCATAAATTATGACGAAATGACCCAAACATGGCTTGTTAGACAATAATGATCTAAAATTCTTCCAATATTAATTGGGGAATCTTGAGCCTTGATTTATTAATTCCCAGTTATAAAAAATGATATTATTAAATATAGGAGGACTCTTATGAAGATGAAGTTACCACCTGTTAACAAAATTGATTGTTGTTTTATGCAATTCTAGGTAGGGGTGTACTACATATTCCATAGTCGAATCCTTTTGGTTGATATTCCCATTATGAGGGTCATTTTATGCAAGCCCAACTAAGTCATGTAATGCATACCCAGGTTAAAGATTTCTTTGGAATTATGAAATTTTGTTGTTTACTTTCAAAGTTTATGATTTTGATTTATCAAGACCACGAATGGCGGGTTCTCCAATGGGAGGTTTCTATGGATAAATGAAAAATTTGTATTGGAATTTTAAATCATTGGAAAAACACTCCTACATGAGCTTTGATAGGGTGGTGGAGGGAACATTTTAGTAGATTGTCAATGTGAGGGGGGAACACCCCTTTCTAAAAAATAGCGATGTTTTTGTTCATTTTAATTCGATGGGATCAAGAAATTAACCATGTAGTTTCATATCTTACAATGATGACATTACACTATACAGTTTAATGTCATACCTTAATGAAATTATTCCATGTAGTTTAAATTCATTTTTCAAAGACATTAATGGGATATAATTTAAGTTCTATAGATTTGATCTAATGATTGATGATTCTCCCATTCTTCGTAATTTTTCTGGAAATGTGTTTCCATATAAAGGTGTGATTAGTGAAAGTTGTAAGATGTAATTTGGAGAATCCAAGATATAATTATTGGTATGGGGAAAGGGGATTATGAAATTCAAGAAGGTATCTCCCAAGGAAAATGTTTCCATTTGTTGATAAACCCATTTTGTGGGATTTTATATGCAAGGCCAACTAGATAGTATACTACGTAGTCAAATTGGAATCCTTTAAATGGAATTCTATTTATAAGGGTTTTTAATACATCAAGGACTTTGGAATGTACTTCTTATTTCGGCAATTGAGTTCTCCAGTATTCTAAACCTATATCGCTAAAGGACAGTGGATGTTTTTGGATTTTTTTAACCCCCAAGAAGAGAGTTTGGTTTGTGAAGGAATGTACATGAATGTGAAAGGAGTATTTCAAGTCATAATATCCAATTAATTGGCTGAATGGAATCACTACCCATGTTTTACCTAAGAATAGGAAGTTTCATTCATGTACTTTTTGGTTGCATAAAAAGCACCATAATATCATTGAAACAACAAGTGATACGTGGCCTTATTGGGCCAAGGAATTTTAAGTATTCCATGGAAATTATGTAGGAAATTTTAAACCAACAACTTGGGGATTTTTATATTGAGATAGAGAACATGGGAAAAATATTCATGGGATGACCATTGACATTGAGTCAAGGGTTCCAACATATTTTCTTCAAATCTTATAAGGAAAAAATATGCTTCTCCGAATGTTGAAATTACACTTATTTGTAAAACCTATTTTTTGGGGCTATTTTATGCAAGTATAATTGGGGTGAATACTTCATTGTAAAATAGTGGAATCCATTAGCAGACCAACACATTTTGTTGGCTATTTTATGAAAATCCAACTGGGACATATTACAATATTGTCAAGAAAAAAGTTATCTCAGGTATCAGACATTTTTCTACTAGAAGGTAAGGAAATATTACAAACATTTGAAAGTGATCATGATTATGAGTATGATGTAAATAAGGGATATTTATGATAAAAAAGGAAGCATTTTGGACTAATATTGGCTTTGATTTTGAAATCCCTTTTATATATTTAACTCATCCGTAGAAGGGAGACATCTCTATTTCCAAGGTAGCCCCTAATTGAGGGGACCCAAAAATAAAATCTCTTTCACGGACATTTGAATGTATATGGGAAAGGGGGATTTTTCTTTTCCCTACAAATAGGACATGGAATAAGGCCTAGGTGTTACTATGTATCATAATAGGATTAGGATCAAGTCACAAGTATTTATAACAATAAAGGCCTCCCATTCTGATTGAATTCATATGTGGAGAACATGGGGGTCTTGATATGGGTTCACACTTGGTTTGAGAAAAGGTATTACATATCCTCATATAGATCTAACTCATTCATGGGAGTGTATAGTGACTTCACAAATTGTGAGGTGGCTTCTCCCATGATTGAAGATATGGAAATCACTATGCATCTCACAGGAGTGAGAATAAATCCACGCATAGTTCTTGAAGAACTGTGTTGTTTTTCATCATGTTAAAATAATATGGGTTATTTCGATGTGATAAGGAATATTGTGGCTAGACTAGGGTATAATAACCCGGCATCACTACATATCATTCAAGGGGAAGAATCAATCCACACATATTACTTAATGAGATTGTGTAATTTGTCATCATTTGATAAGGAGATATGGTTTATCATTTATAGTGTTTTAGCTAGGACCATGACAACCACAATGGGAATTGATACACCTTATTAATACAGAGAACACATTGATGATACTCCAAATCCCACATGGGATGTGTTTTGTTTGTGAATATATTAATGTTAAAGTTTTATTCTATAAATGAAGGGAAATACATGTTAGGGATATGGGAATTTTAATTATGTCTTGGTTGGGCTAGAAAATCTGATCCATGAATCACTACGTATCTCATAAATATAGGAATCTATCCATACATTGTTCTTGAAATCCCATATAGTTTAACATCATGTAGTAAGGATGAAGATGAACCAATGTGAAAATAAAAATATGGTGTGACTAGACTAGGGTTTAGAACCTGGGAGTCACCACATACCATTTGGGGGACAAAATAATTCCACAAATATTTCAACAAAAGATTCCATGTAATGGATTGAATTCATATATATTGAATAAAGGGTCTCTTTTTGTTTATATGTGGCCAGACACAATATTGGATAACTTGGTGTCACTAGAAATCTTACGAAAGCATAAATCAATAAATAAGTAGTTATTGAAGAAGGGTCCCCACACCTACTAGATTTGGAAATGGGGATGGGGATATAAAAAATTCTAGGATGGTGTATGGGATTGAAACATGAATTTTATGCATCATTTAGAATCCCATATTGTTAGGAATCTAGACACATGTCCTTGAAAGGTTCCATGTGTAGATCTAATTCATTCAAAAGTAACAGGATGGGGGTTTAATTTCATAAATCATGGTTATACTGAGGATAGGATATCTAGGTTTCACTACATAACTCATTAATCATGAGAATCATGCCACACATAGTTTAGAAAAATTATCCCTATGTAGGTCATATCCAGGCACAAAGGGAGTGAATGGGATTTTTTTCTTTTTTTGTGGTCATGGATGGGCCTAGGATTAGTTATTTTGTTGTACCTAAATATCTAATAGGAATGATAATCAAGACACATGCATTTCTTAGATATATTTTAGTTTAATATAATGTGAAAAGGATGTAATAACTTTGGGGTTTATACCTATAAATGATCCTAATCACCATTATGGAGTGGCTTTAATGTGATTAGGGCTTATGCATGGGAATTACCCATCATTTCATCATTATATTCAAGGTACCACATTTCTCTTCATCTCATGGTAATTTTGGGGTTTCTAACATCAAATAATAAATAAATTAATCTAGCTATTATATGTTAAACAGTAACAATAAATGATATCTTATAGTTTTGGGTTGTACCACGAGGTCCAAACACCCAATTTAACATCTTGTACCTGGGATATACATTGGGATATTTATTTTAAAATCCTATAGTTTGTATGAATTTTATGTGATTACATGAAATATTTCATTAGGAACATTGCATTAGATGGAGTCGTGATGACTTCTCCATCCATTGAGATCAAGGAATTTGTTTTATTAGAGATAACATTGGGTATGGATTAAGGTCCCTCCAAAATCATCTCATGATTTAGAGGATTATTTCCTGGTATCACTGGATTCCTAAGGAACAATACAATTACTCCTTGGAAGAATGAATAGAGATGGACCTTCTAGTCAGAGGCTCATGAAATCTTATTTGGGTAGACATCCATGTGATTCAAGGTATGTTATCATTTTTCATCCAGTAATTTTTAGGATTGTTCATATATAGATAGTTGGTCATAGATGGCAGTATAGAGTGATGGAAATTGTGCCTCAATGGGAAGGTATGCTTCTATTCCATACCCCATGAACATGTGGTCACTCATGTGGTACTAGGGTCATAGTCTGGTAATCCCACCTGGAAAGTAAGAGCTTTTCTGGCCATGACTATTTATCTTTGTCCACTATTTTCTAGAGTATGTTTGATAGGGTATTATTGAAAGACTCTATGTTTCCATTAGTTTCAACATGATAGTGGGATAAATGGTTGGAGATAATATTGTACTCCTAATAGATAATTTTCACCTTAGTGGAGTATAAATTGGTTGCATTATTCATATATAAGGTATGATGGCTGTAAATAATGTTAATGATGTTCTATTTGATGAAGCTATCAATGCTTTTGGCCCCCAAATCATTGAGTGTTATTGCCTCATCCCATTTGTGGAAGAAATAAGTATTAGTCAGGATGTACTTGAACTAGTTATCCATAGAAGGAGGTTGTGGTCTGACAACATCCATTACCCATGTGAAAAATGGCCCTGAGTATTTGGTGGTTTGTAGATACTGCATGTGTTGATGCATGAATCTGACATGCACTTGAAAGGAATAACATTTCTTGGGGAAATCTGTGTAATCCTATATAATCAAAGGATAAAACTATCCAAGAATTCAGATTGTATTAGAAATCCCATTTATGGAATGGTGTGAACCACCTGATCCTCTATATACTTCTTCTATTATAGTTGAAATCTTTTCTCTGTCAACACATCTAAAATGGACTGCATCAAATCATTTTGGTAGAGGACTTTATGGTGATTTGAGCAATAATACAGATTGAAATTGGATGCTCACCTATGGATATGCTCTCTTGCAGCACTACCTAGTGATAGTACTCCATCTCATATGTATTCTATTATAGTAATCATCTTTCATGTGGAAGGAAACTATGAATCAGGGATGGGTCTGATTTCATTAATATCCTCTATCCTGATTTTAACAAATGGTGGGCCCATCTGATGATGGGAAATTATAATGATATTTTTATCCCATCTTGGATCTTTCCGAGTTATGGATGCATTTTCCAATGCATCATCCTATGATTTCTATGATTTTATGAAATAATTTAATGTTGTTTTTATGGGGAATCATTCCATTAACCCTCCGTCATAATAATATAGGGTATTTAGCTCCCCTTTTTAATAGCATAATCCACATTTATTTTCTCGATTATCAAATCCAATTCGCCTTTCACTTCAAGGTGGTCTTCCAGTATTTCAAGTACCAACTATAGGCCTTAAATGAGACACAGAAATTTTGCCTCTTTTTTTGAAAAACTATTTGATAAATTGATGTAGTATGGAAACACTTCCTCCTCTTGGGAGATAAAAAAATCCCTAAGCCTGTGTTTTTTGATTGTAGGATCTTCTATTATCTTTTTTTTAGTCTCTTTGAAGGAAAATCAAAATATATTTCCCAACAATGGTGATTACCTAGAATACAAAATACCTCATCATATCAGTGTTCATTATTTAACGATGTCTCTTTTACAATCAGTTGAACTTCAAGATAATCAACAAAGGCCTAGCCTTTCCCTACATTCTAATCCATGAAATGTATATCGAAGTATTGTAGAATAAACACCCACAATTCTATATTTTGTTTCAGACTATGAATACTAAGGAGAAACATAATTGAGTTATTATAAGAAAAAGAGTGGATCTCTTGGTGTTGTAGGTAATAACTTAATTAATGAACTACAAATATTATTGCAAGATAGCTTTTCAAAATGTCTGAATAACGAGTTTCTATGTAGAGCATGGTTTGTCTGAGAAAATAGAGGTTCATTCCCAACATCATTCATCTATACATTAAAGTCTACAAATTATTCTTCTTGGGATATCACATATAGAATGATAAGATTTCCATTAACAAGAGACATTAATACTAGTGGTATCAAGTGATATTTCTTGAGCATGTCAAATGATTCCTGACAGTAATTGGTCCACTAATATGTGACCACCTTCTTCATCTATTTGGATAAGTAAAAACAAACTCTTGTACAGTTTTCTATAAAGAGACGAATGTAGGCCAAGTTTCCTTGAAGTCCTCTCAGCTCTTTCATGTTTCGAGAAGGTGATTGTTGACTCTCGTTTCTGTCACAGAGTCTAGTGAATGAAAAGGGAAATACGTGGAACACAAAGTGATTCATCCTTTGAAGAAACATCAAAAATCGACAAAGGCCTGAACAAGGATTGCTTTGAGCATGGGCCGTGCATGTTCTATTATGGTCGCGCAGGTATACCTGCACACCACATTTTGGGCGTGTAGGTAACCTGTGTGCCCAATTTTATTTTCACCCAAGGTCTCCAGCAGCCAATAAATACCCCTTTTGGGCCCCCCATGTCAACGATGAAAAATTCCAAAAGTCATATTTCAGCTCTCAGTGCCCTAGTCTCCTCTTGAAGTCTTCCAAACACTTCTAAGGTAATTTCATACATAGAATGGAAGATCTAAAGAGAGGGAACACGGACTAAGTGTAGAAATTCATCAACACCTGCACGCCTAAGTGTCCATCCATTATGGGAAATGGTCATACTTGTGCGCCACCTTATCCCTTCAACAGAACCTGAGCGCGACCCTTTCAAAAGCCTTTAGATATGATACTAAGGTATTGAGAAAAGGCTCACCCAAGTATTACCCTATGGGTTGACCGTTGTGAAAGTACACATGTGTCGCACAGGTATACCTGTGCGACTAGTACTTGCACTCCCAAACAGGACCTGCGCACCTACTTCCTTTTGGGTGACCCTTTTTCCTATTAAACTCATTTATTCAAATCCACCTCTCCTCTTTAAGATTTAGCCTTCAAAACCCTCTTCAATGTCATTTATGACATGGTTACTTTGTTGGAATCCTTATCAGAAAGTAATTCTATGGAACATCCCTCAAAACCTAGTGATTTACATAAATTTATGTCAAAAAGGTTAGAGATTTCATTCATTCAACCTTGTCTTTTTAAGATGAGATGATCTTTAACCTGGGCTTCATTTTCAAGAGTAAGCCCCAATCATAATTTCTTAACATGGGCCTCCTTTTTAGGAGTATGCCCCAGTTCAAATTCCCTTAATATTGGCATCCTCCTTAAGAGTAATCCCCAAATTCCAAATTCCGTTAACCTGGGCCTCCTTCTCAGAAGTAAGCCCCATACCTCAAGTCCCTTTAACTTGGGTATCCTTCTTTGGAGTAAGCCCCAAGTTCCCTAATTTTGGGCATCCTTCTTAAGAGTAAGCCCATGTCATAAATTCTCTTTACATGGGCCTCCTTTCTAGGGGTAATCCCCAGTCATAATTTCTCTTAACCAGTCTTAACATATTTTGATTTGGGCTTCCTTCTTAGGAATAAAACCCAATCACAAGTCCCCTCCTAATTTGGGCATCCTCCTCAGGAGTAAGCCCCAAGTTAGAGTATCCAAATCTCCAGAAAGAACATATACCTATATGTACCTTGTTCCCATGATTCTTCTCTAAAGTATGTCCTAATCTTTATCTATTTGGGAAATCATACATACATAAGACCCATATATTTCCTTGTGACCACATCTTTCATGGCACAAATTTTCAGGTTTACTGATACCTCCTGTTTCTCACACCGAGCATGACTCAATTGTGCTTAGAGTGTAAAAGTAACCAAGACACATCTCTTTGGTCCATTAATCATACGTAAGCCCCACAATTCCTAACCAAACTACTCGGACATTGATCACTACCTTGAAAGTGGAGTACATAGGAATCCTTTATGAGGTTCAATCCCATCACCCATTAATTCTCATCTGTCCCATATGATGTTAAACTATATCTTAATTCCCAAACTAAGTGGTTTCAAATTCCTTTTAAAACAAGGATACGTTGGTAGCCCATCTGCCAGTGTTATCCCAACTCCGAAATACTCCATGTCCTTTTGAATGACAATAAACTTCAAGTGCCCCACTGAGTGGCTTTAAAACCAGTATGATTATCATAATGACCAATAGATCCTTATATAATGTGTTGAAGGATACCATTGACTAAGAATCTCTAACAAATATATATGATTATCTATCAATGAAGATCCTCAAATACATAAAAAATATTCTCTAAATATCATACATATTAATCATTGATTGTCAGATCTTAAGGAAAGATCATTTTCATACTTGGTAGAATAATAAGGATTCAAGAACATAACTTAAATATATAGAGTTCTAAAGTATACAACAATTCCCCCCAAAAAAGGTGTGATGAGTCCGACCTCCCATCCTCTCAACCAATGAAAATTCTTATGCGTGATCAGTCCATAACTAATGAGCACCTACCTTTGGAAAGTAGGTCCAAATCGATATAGAGTCATTGGATGTTTCCAGTTCAATGAACAAACATGTTAGAAACCGATTAGAATGTTTGAACCTTAATCAAACAAGTTTATCCCTGTTTCCAAAGGAAACAAAAAATGGTGAACCCGACGTGAATCATTAACCAAGATAAAATGATGTTTTACTTATTTGTTAGGCCCCTATTTAAACTAAATGAGAGGGACAACAAATCAATCAATAACACATTTTCTCATCCAAAAGATTTTGTGGATGAACTTATCTTGATTATGTCTATTACATCAAACATGCATTATTTTCCAAGATCTTCTACATTACAGAAATGGCTTCACTAAAGTTCACACCTGTGAATGCATCTGCTACTACTCCTGGTAGATCTTTGTCCGCTATGAGAATGAAATCACCTAATCAGCATCTTCAATACTTGGTATCAAATGAACTAGTTATGTAATACCATCAACATGGTACCATTTCATCTCTGGAGGCTAATCGACAAGCCCTCCAAGTCAATAACTCACCGTAGTTGTCCGGACAGTGATAACCAGCAATCATGAAACAGGTGGTACCAACAACCTTCTCCAACCATTTTGGGTCAGTATCCCTAGAACGTAATCACTAGTCCCTCCCATATTATGCAGAGGTGAATGAGAAGGTCACTAAAGGCCTTAATTCAAGGAGACAAAAGTCTTTCTTGAGCACTCCCATCAACAATCACCTCCAGACTCGTGTGGCAGTGCGCCCTCAACAAGATGAGGGTATGGCCTTCAGGGGTTCAGCTCAGGTCCCTCAAACCCAAGCACGCAAGATGAATCGCTAGAGGCGAAATCTAGCCAATAGGGAGCAGGTTATTACCTATGCCCCCTCCGTAGAAGTCCATCAACCTAACTTGATGGCAAGCAACGAGTGGGATCATACACCGGTCCGTTATAATCTCACTATCCAGTAGACTCTTCTAGAAGCAACACACCAATCCCACCAGGAAATTCCGGTGGTGTATTATAGGCAGGAATATACATATGTTTATAATTCATCAACTAGTCAACAGGCTCGTCTTACAGTACCCAAAGAAGGTCGCCAATCTAATATGGTGGCAATTGATAAGAAGGCACATACACCTGTTTACAATCAACAATTCTGTTAGCAGTCTCATCTGCCAGTATTGAAAGAAAATCATAAACCATACTTGACGAATAATACACAACATTCACATACACCTGACAACGTTCATCAGGCTAACCAATAGTCTCATTTGGTAGCACTTGGAGAAGTCAGTCAGAAAGCCCCGATGACAAAATTGGAGCAGACTCAACTCTCTACCCCCATACATAAGTACTTTCAGTACTCACTGATAGGAAAAAGAGGATAGGAGTAGGAATAAACACCTACTCTAATCATGGAATGGACATATATTCCCATTCAGGGAGCTGAAGTCACCAAGAACAATCTGATGATGGTGAAAGAGCATAAGAAAATCCCTACTCATATTCTGGATACCTCCTAGAATATTATAACAGGTTCAGCAGCATGACAGGGAAAGAAATAAAAATATGTCCCTACCAGTGGAGTGACACATCAACAGATCACTCTGGAACAGATAAACACCTCTGTTCCAGTCCAAGAGGGTTGTGAGGTATACTCCACCATATCATACGGACAATAAAGTCAGGCACATACCCCTGATTTGAATGGGGATAATCAGCCTAACCTGAAAATTTCTCCTGAGTAGGCACATACACCTGCCCCTAATAACCAATTTCATCAACAAGTGGTTCCAAAAGTGAGTAAGAAGGTGTCTAAGAAGAAGATCTGTTCTGAACAGTCATGAAATCAATAGCCAATTTTTAATAAGGCCTTGTTCGATGCTGATTCCCTTGAAGCCCTCACACAATTATCTATTTCAAATCAATATTATACTCTCTCATTTCACCATAGTGGGAACATTAATTACGAAGGTCTACATCAGACACTTCCTCATGAAGGATTGCTTCATGACAGTTCGGTCTATCTCGAAGTATTATCTTCAGATGAGAGTCACGATAACCCTCTGTGTGGCTAGAAGATCAAGGAGAAAAATGTTTCATCTTTTGTTATAACCCACCATGGTGGTCCTTCTCATGATGATGAATTTAGTTGCAAAATTCCTCTCTGCAGAAGTAATTCACATTGCCTGTAAAATTCTTCAATAGACAATGTAGTGACAAGAAATCCCTTTTATCTTGAGGCACATGAAAATGTGAAGCCAGTCATGTATAATGCTTTACCAATAGTAGGAGAAATACTTTCTTAACTAGAAGATATCTCAGGGTGTAGGTCATTCTCCGAATCACCCTTGAGTCATGCATCATCTAATTTGGTAAATGAATTCTCTACCAATATTATTGAATCAGATGAAGCAACAAGGAAGCACCAACTCTGGTCTAATCAGATAAAAGAATATTCATTGAATGATAAAGTGGAAGTGATAATTAAGAGAAAAAAACTGGCGAAAGGTGAAGTGCCAGTTATTATTTGGCCTTTGGCTGACTCTCAGTATGAAATTCAAGAGATGTTGACGGAAGATTGTATTCATGATATTCATCTCAACATGTGGAAAACTCTTTGTCAATTGAAAACGAAAATATTATCTTATGATGAATATGAAAATCATGTCATGATAATATAAGGGTTGCAATGCGAAATTGATTTGGCCTCTCTCTCAGTTTCTCAATATCCGAAGGCTGAAAAGCAGAAGAAAGCCCTTCAGCATTCATGCCTTGGCGCATGAAGAAGATTTCACCAGTTAATTACAAATGCCCCATCTGGTATTCATATTAGGGGAATGGGTTTCCATGGAGAAATACATTTCACTGTACTCTCCAGCCATCAAAGCCTGCCAAAAATGGTCTAATGCAATGTTATTTCCCATGGCCAGCCACAGTCATTTGGCTTTGTTTCTAATCAAAGGCTCGCTCAAGAATAGGCCTCAACTACTTCTTCTCAATTTCAGGAATACAGAGATCAAGTTGTTGAATTAATCTTGAATCAGGAATATGAGAATATCAAACAGGCTTCTGCTTTATAGAGAGTGCATCATCACGTGACAGAAGTGTCAGAAATCATCCAACGGTCATTCGAGCCAGGTGATTTGAGTGGA
The DNA here is from genome assembly GCA_963277665.1 of Viscum album. Taxonomy (NCBI): domain Eukaryota; kingdom Viridiplantae; phylum Streptophyta; class Magnoliopsida; order Santalales; family Viscaceae; genus Viscum; species Viscum album. Next base: position 1,208,139,638 of record OY728140.1, read on the forward strand.
TGTAGGTTGATGCATCTAGCCAATTTCCGGAATAAAGTCCGCAAGATCAGAAGATCTTTTAAGAAAGTATCAGATATAGTATCTCAAGAAACACCTTAGCCTGCTTTACTGAGGATTCTTTTATCCCAACCATCGGAATCAACAAATAGGATTCGAGGAGTTGAACAAGAATAGACCCAGTCCACCGGACTGGGGTCTTTTTCAAATCCTCATTATCTTCCATAGAGAAAGTAAGTATTCTCTCGATTAGGGAAGAACCCCAAAGTGGAACGAAGTGCCGAATTATCAGGAGATTACCTCCAAATTATGGTTCGTCAAGAAGTTCCTCAGGGATCAACTCAATAGAAGGCATTGTCTCGTCAGGGACAAGGAAGAAGACAATATCACAGATATTCCGATAGAAGAGATGCAATGCGTTATGCATCAATAAATGTCATCAATTCCATTTTTTCTGATCCTCCAGAATACGAGGATCACTCATAGGGATAAGATGAGGAAGTTCATGCTCAAGAGGTTGTACACACAGACACAAATGAAGACAGTGTGCCTACAAGAAATCAAAGGCTTACCCAGAATCTGGGTATTCCTTCAAACAACCAACTTCCCCCTCTCCGAAAGGCATCTAACAAGGGGAAAGGAATGAATCAGGTTACATACCCTTCCTCTAGAGAAGGCCAATCACTTGCACTAGAGGAAAGATTCGCATAACCAGAGGAAGAAATGAAGGAATTAAGGAGGTTGAATGCAGAACTACTTCAAGGTCGTCTTCCTCCTAAGCGTGTTGGAGTCATTCAGCCAAGGTAATTTGTTGCGGTTACTGAGATGGATCAAGATTATCATTCTTTACCAGTACATTCTCACATGTCTAATCATATGGTTTAGGTGCAACAACAACCAGTGGTGTTATCCTCAGTTGCAGTACCAACCACCACATCTATCCAAGCCCCAGTTATTGCACATGCTCAGGTCCATGGTCAACCATATGTTTTTCAAAAGTTAATAACTACCATTGAGTCATTAACAGATCGATTGGAAGATATGGAGGGAAAACGTGCACAAATTCAACCAGAGAAGAGAGCTTACACTGAATGGGTTGATGAAATTTCTCCCCCATAAAATTCTCCAAGTACCACATTCCCAATCATTAATTGTTCGGGAGACCCAGAGCAACACTTAACACATTTTGTATCTCATTGTGATCCTATGATATGAACCCCTCAGCAACAAGAAGTAGTTAATCTTAGGTGTTTTGTACAGTCATTACAAGGGCCTACTTTTGTCCGGTCTACATGCTTAGAATCCCGGTCAATTACTGCGTGGGAGGATCTCCGTCAACGACTCCTTCTTCAATTCAGCTCAACTTTTCCAAAGACAATACCTTTTAATCTTACAAATTGTATGCAAAGGTAGAATGAAAGGGTTTTATATTTCATTTCTCTCTATAAGGGATTAAAAAATTCCCTAAGCTTATCAATCCCTCAAGAAGATTTTTTGCCAATCTGTGTGGAAAATTTGGGTGATGAATTACGCACACCATTGATCCCTGTTAAATAAAAGGGAGTGTTTCGAGACATTATGTAGATCGCTTAGAAGATTGAAAAATCTCTTACGAAGACTACGGATAAAACTCGTGTAATTCCATCATCTCCAGGAAGGAGAATGGTTAAAGTAGAGACTACTACAATTACGCTTAAACAAGCACCTGCACCAACTTCTACTTCAAAACCTTCATCTTATCGAAGGGCTCCACCTCCTGAGCATCAACAACAGAGGCTGTTTCGTCAAGATTATCAAAGAGATCAAATATTGAAACAATTTTAGGAAATAAAGAGAAAATATTACTCTTTCCAAAATGAATAATTTCCTGGTGAATTCATTTCTTCATCTAGAAAATAATTTGGTTCAGTTTCCAAGGCCCAAAAGGCCTAACAATAAAAGGAGATGAAGATCATCCCCACTATTTACCATTTCATCAGATGTTTGTGAATCCTGTTCAGGAGAGTTTTGTCTTCAAATACCTCCTATAAAAGATGGTGGACTTGGGACAAGTCAAAATGAAAGGTTCTTCAGCTCATGTAGCATGTTTTACTGCTACAAATCCAGATAAAAGAGGCGAGTAGGAAGAAGTAAAAAAAATTCACAAAAATATGATGATTATATGGTCAGGAAAATGATCAACTAAACTCATGCCATTTTGAAAATTCAATTGAAGAAACCAATTGTGTCTTCTACTATGAATTCCACATCAAAACCCTCTTTATCAGAGGTAAAATCCTCGAAGGGGTATCATAATTTGAAGAAAGAGTAACAATCAGAAGAAGATGAAATCATTTCAAAGCCCAAGTTGTCTTTGACTCTTGGAGGTTTTATGCCATCTAATTCTAAGCCATGGACACCGCCCCACCAAATGGTACAGCCTAAATTGGCTAATTAGGCAGAATCTTTGTCAGATGAAGAGTTGATTTTTGGTTCTATTAATATGATTCATTAAATGGATCCTTATGCCATCCATATCTTCGATCATGACGAGCCTCAGTTCCCTATATCAAACAGAGGAATTAGGGTGAGTTCCATAGATCTGGTATATAGAGGAAGATGTGGATATCCCAGAAACCACTATTCCAATTCTACCCCTGCTAGAGCTATGTATGCAGCAGAAACTCATAGTAGATCCCTTCAGTGGGCTCAAAAAGAACACGCAAGTTCTTCCACGCAAGGCAGATTCAGTCCTAGTACAGTTATTCTGGAGGATCAGTTAGAGGTTCCTACTTCATCCCCTCAGCATGTAAACAGACCTAGTCAGTCTAATCTTCCATAGACATGAGTATTTCCAACTCCTACCCCAATACAAGATTCATCTACTTCCAAATCATAAACTTCTATGGCACTTATGAAACCCCATGTTCTTATTGGGAAACACAGAACTTTGGATAAAAAATATGGTGTCTTGAAGAATTTGGCCCAAGTACTGGCCAGGTTACCAATTCTGGATTCCTTGAATCTATCCATGGATTTTCAAGAGGCACTCATTGAGGCTTTGTCAAGTCCTCAGGAGTTTGAAACTGAAATTACTGCGGTTAGAGTCTTCTATGTAGAGAATAATCATGCAGAATTCCATACAGTGATATCTTTAACAAATGAAGATGAGGATGATGTTGTGCATGGACATATTAGACCATTGTATTTATTTATCAAGGTCAATGGTGTGGACATCAAAAGAGATTTCATTGATAATGGTTCAGGAGTCAACCTCATCCCCATTGGTAAAATTCGTCGATTGGGCCTCAAAGAATCTGATTTATCTCCTTCTGCTATGATGTTGCAAGGATATGATAAAAATTAACAAGAACCTCTGGGTGAGATCATACTAAGAACTCAGTTTGGAGGCCTTGTATCCAATTTGGATTTCATGTTTGTTGATCACGATACATACTTCAATGTTTTTCTTGGAAGACCTTGGATACATCAACATGTGGCTATCCCTTCAGCATACCATCAATGCCTCAAATATTGTTTCAATGGTCAAATTGGGACATTGTATGGTGATAAGTCCCCATTCAAAACATGTGAATCTCAATACATTGAGGAAGAATTATATCACATGGAGGGTAAGGAGAAATCCACAATAATGGAGGTTACCAAGGTAAATGCTCCATATGGTTTGGAAAAGATTCCAGTAAACCTATTCATACATAAGAGTATAGATTATGCATTTTCTATTATTCAAATTGACAGAATAGACCCAAATCCAAGTACTCTTATGGAAGATTCCATATTTTCAATTACAGAAATCAAGCCATATAGCATGGGAGAAAGTGGTGATTCACCAAGCAATGATGAAAGATCAAATGGAGATGTCTTCATTTCATCCGCTGAAATCCAACAAGTCTATAAATCACCAACCAGGCCAGAAGAAGTTATTGCAATGTCAGAGGTGAACGATGATGTTGATTCTCAATCCATAATCTCCTCTTTGTAACCCAAGGAAGACCCTTCATAATCAATAGGGTCAGAAATGGAAGCCTCTTCTTCAAGATGTTCAAATTTTAACATCTCTCCTGATCATGGAAATTCTTCTTCCTCATATACTATGCAATTAGAAACAGAAGAAGTAACATGTGTTGAAGAAGAAGAGGAAGATCTTAGGGATGATCCTCTATCATTTTAAGAGGTTATCTTTACTACTATGGATGAACTCAGAGAAATAAATCTCGGTACAAAATAAGATCCACACCCAAATTTAATTAGTGTGGCCATGACTATTGAAGAGAAAGAAATTTATATTTCATTTTTGAAGAAAAATCAAGATATATTTGATTGGAATTATACAGAAATTCTAGGGCTTGAGCCTGATGTTTCTACTCATCGTTTGGGGTTACTAGAAGAACACTGAGGATTTAAATAAGCCGTAAGAATAACACACCCAACTTATGCTTCAAAAATTGAATGTGAAGTGGATAAACATAGAAAAGGTAACTTCGTCAGAGAAGTTCAATATCCCAAATTGTTGGCTAATATTGTCCCTATGAAAAAAGAATAATGGAAAAATTATATTTTGCATTGATTTCAGAGATCTTAATCGGTATTATCCAAAGGATGATTTTCCAGTTCCGATCACAGAACTCTTAATTGATGGAACAACTGGCTATGAAGCACTTTCCGTCATGGATGGATATTTCAGGTATATTCAAATCTATATGGCTCTATAAGATGAAGATTCTACAGCCTTTAGATCCCCTCAGGCTGTGTTTTACTATCGAGTAATGCCCTTTGTCCTGAAGAATGAAGACACAACATATCAGCGTGCCCTGAACTGTATCTTGAAACCATTTTTAGTGAAATTTGTTGAATGTTATGTGGATGATTTGGTGGTTAAATCCAATCAACGTTCTAATCACTTGTCTAATTTGGAAGTCATATTTCACAAACATTGACAGCACAATTTGAAGATGAACCCCTTGAAATGTGTTTTTGGGGTTACCTCAGGAAAATTTCTCGGCCTTGTTGTATGCCATCGTGGTATTGATGTCGATCCTGAGAAGTCAATGTCAATCCTTGGTATGTCACTTCCTCGGAATTTGGGAGAATTGAGAGCAATTAATGGAATCATAGCCTCTATTTGGTGTTTCATCAGTAATATGGCAGGAAAAAGTTTACCCTTCTCCAAATTGATGAAGAAGTGAGTCACCTACCTGTAGACTGAAAAATGTCATGAAGCATTTGATATTCTCAAGAAATATCTCTTGAGTCCACCATTATTAATACCACCTGTTGAAGGAAGACCACTTATTCTTTATGTGATAGCTTTAGAGCGATCACTAGGTGCCTTCCTTGCCTAAAAGAATGATGCTGGGAATGAAAACAAAATTTACTACCTCATTCGGACTATGCTTGAAGCAGAAACATGATATTCAAGTATTGAAAAGTGATTCCTGGTGTTAATATTTATAGTTCAGAAACTGAGACACTACCTATAACATCATGAGGTCCAATTGTTATCTCACAATAACCCGCTCAAATTCATCCTTAGTCGTCCAATGCTTACAGGACGTCTGGCAAGGTGGGTAGTTATTTTGTAGCAATTTGATATTCAGTATGTGTCTCAAAAGTCAATAAAAGGCCAAGATCTAGCTGATTTCCTTACTGAACATCCTTTAGTAGAAGATATATCTTTAGATACTAAACTTCTTGATGATGAAGTCTTCTCTATTCAAGATAATCTTCAAACATGGGAAATGTACTTTGATGGTGCTTCCAGAAGTCCAACAGGAAAGAAAATGGACGATCCAAAATTCAACAAGGTTGGGTTTGGAATTGTGCTTATTTACCCAGAAAAGGTAGTGCTACCTTATTCCTTCTTATTGTGGGAAGGTAGTACAAACAATGAAGTAAAATATCAAACTATCATCACAGGCATGGAATTGGCGCTTCAGGCACAAGTGAATCACTTAAATGTGAATGGTGATTCAGACCTTGCAATCAAACAATTAAATAGTGATTATGCCATTAGAAAAGAAGAGTTAATCCCTTTGTATGATTATGTCAGGGAGTTAATTGTGGAATTTCCTTCAAAACCAATATTTTCTTATGTCCCGTGATATCAAAATTCCCAAGATGATACACTAGATAATATAGCCACAAATCTGGAAGATCCATATCGAGACGAGACAATCATCAGTATTTCCCACCATCATACAATTTCACATTATGTTTAAACTAGAACAAAGGAAATAAATGAAATTAGTTCCATTTTTGAAACATATTGTCATACTACAGGATGGATGACACCTGTCAGGAAATACCTTCAAAATGGTACACTTCCACCTGATAGAGCTGAGAAAGAACAAGTGCAGTGATGTGTGGTCAATTTTACACTTTTTTATAGCCCTGATAACCTAGAAAAATTCTCTACAAAAGAGTATTTGATGGAGTTCTCTTCAGATGCATTGATGGTGAAGTGAAAATGGATGTCATGATAGAAGTACATGTAGGATTATGTGGTGCCCACCAGTCTGGACATAGACTATCTGATCAAATTCAAAGGCTTGGATACTTTTGGCCTTCAATGATACAAGATTGTGTTGATTTCACAAATAAGTTTCATTCTTGCAAAGTATGTGTCAACTTCATTCATCAACCACCATATTTTCTTCATATAGCTAAATACTCATGGCCATTTTCTACATGGGGAATGGATGTAGTGGGACCTTACTCTTTGTCAACATCCAAGAAGCTTAAGTACATTATTACTGCTACTGACATCTTTTCCAAATGGGCAGAGGCAATACCTCTCAATGAAGTTAGTTTTAAAACCATTGGTTGCTTCATCAAGTCTAACATCATTACCGGATTTTGTGTCCCTCATACCATATTTACGGGCAATGGCACCAACTTCTGTTCATCTGAGGTAAGGAAGTTGTATCAAGAATACAACATCAAATCCAATCATTTATCTCAGTATTATGAAGTGGCCAATGGCCAAATAGAATCCTTAAACAAGACTCTTTCAAACATACTACAAAAGATGGTGGATAAAGATAAGAAACCATGGTATGATAAACTCTTTCATGATTTATGGGCTTATCGGACCACCACCCGCACTACAACACGGTCAACTCCATATTCATTGGTATATGGAACAGAAGAAGTCGGGCCCATTGATGTTCAATTACCCTCACTCGGAGTAGCTATTTGTGATCAGTCGTCTACAGATGAAAAATCTCAGAAGAGATTGGATGAATTAGAACGATTATATGAACAAATATTGTGCACCCTACACCACTTGGAAGTCTTTTAGAATCTATAGCATGTGCTTTTAACAAAAAAGATCATCATCGTTCATTCATTCGGGGAGAATTGGTATTGGTTCTAAGAACTCCAATGATACTAGGTTAGAAACCTCCCAAGCTTGAGCCAAAATGGGAAGGACCTTACTCAATACATAAGGTATAGTCCAATGGAGCTTATTCTTTAAGCTCAATAGATGGAGAACTCATCACTACTCCAACCAGTGCCAGATTTCTAAAGAAGTTTTTTGTATAATAAAAATACATCAAAATGGTCCATGCATATGACCTTAAACTATTGTCACTTACGTCTAACACAACGTTAAACTGTGTGGTCCATGCATATGACCTTAAACTATTTGCACTTACGTCCAACACGATGTTAAACTGTGTCATCCTTTCTATATGACGTTGAACTATACAACCCCTCTTTTATCCTCATTACATGACATTAAACTGCACAGTCCCCCTTACATCCATCATGACGTTAAACTTTGATGTCCTAGCTACATGACTCTAAACTTTATAGCACTCATTCATCCAACATGAAGTTAAAATGTGTTATCCCTCTTACATCCAGCAATATGTTAAACTTCATAACAATCGTCCTAGCTATACGACATTATATTGTGTACCTCTTCATCCCACATGATGTTAAACTATGAAAAAGTCCCTAAATTGTCCAACATGACATTAAACTGTGTCCCCATTGTCCTCGCTGCAAGACATTAAACTCTATATTCCCCTCTTTGTCCAACATGACGTTAAACTATGCATCATTAAGGTTGTTTCTACACCTTGTTTCTCACACGGAGTATGACTCATGTGACCTTAGAGTAAACTTCAACATAAAACCATCTCTGGGATGCTAACCATGTCAAAGTCCTGACACCATTTTTTTAGGTTGCTTTCCTCAAGAACAACTTGATCACCAATTAATTCTTTAATCAAACTACACAGACTTTGATCCTTTCCTTCTAGTCTAGGTACGTAGGCAACCTCTAGAGTTTCAAGACCAAAACCAATATTTTCACATCGGTTCACCTCTATCTCATACGATGTTGATTCGTGACACTGCCCCCAAAACCAATATGTTTTACATTGGTTCACCAATGTCTTTACTATACGATGTTAAACTATTCGCACTTTTTGTCCTGTATGACAAAAAAACTAAAACAATATTTGACACCCTCACCTGAGAGGGAATAATTATTTACATTGATCTCCAATCGTGTTATATTCTAAAGACTAAGTGCTTACATGGAAATCCCCAAACCATTAATCTTGAGTCTAACCACCATTGCACTAAAGTCCCTTTTCACCCTTCATATTACGAACCAAATATGTACAAAGGGTATTTCAAGAACTATGTACGGCTTGATTCCCATCCTTATAGGATATGTAGGAAAGTTCGAGCATCCCAAGAATCCAGTAACATGACTTTGGGCCAAAACCCAAATTTCACTTTCAGTCCCTTGGCTGAAAAGTCCCCCTGTGAAAATATGAATGTTGTATGAAAACCCTAGTCTTCATTTGCACCAGGTTTATCAAACACATTATGTGTATTCTTTATTATGGTCTAAGCTCTCTGTCCCTAATTTAAGATCTCCTACACTCACATCCCACATGACGTTAAAATGTATTTCATGTACTACGTTTGGCTTTATTCCCATCCTTCTGGGATACGTAGTGAAGTCCAACACATCAATTTAGGACCCAGTCACAACATGATTATGGTTAGCATTGGTCTGTTTATATCCTTCATGAATTGAACAATATTAATTTTGATGTGTCACAATCCGAACATTAAATACTTCAAGATCTCCATAACCCTTTTCTTGACTTCTGGTCAGAAAATCTCTGATACTCGAGAGTTCTTTTCCCTGACTATGCAGTACATTCCCTTAGGCGGCCTTGCATAAATAGTCTACATAACAGTCCTGTTAGCCAAAAGATGCTATTTTTTGACTATGCATCCAATGCCCTTAGGTGGCCCTACATAGTTCGACCCCCTAACAGGTTTTTTAAATAGTGGTAACTTCATTCTTGGGAGGAAAAATTCTTTTGTCCTTATTTGTCTTAATTAAAATATGTAAAGATCCGCAAAAATAATCATCATTAACATATTTATCCCATAATCTTTTTCATGATATGAAAGTATTCAACTATATGGTTTATATTTCCCTTCCCTATGTTTGGGTTAGACATTTGTAGGAGTGACATTCATCCAATTCATTTATATTCTTGATTGGAAATATCATCTCCATATTCCAGAACCTCTTTCCATATAGCAGACTATGTGCTTTGGAAAATTTTAATCTCCAAAAACATTCACTGGTTTTTTAGCAATAGAAAAGTCAAATTTCTGAGAGTTCTTTTGCCTGACTATGCAGCACGTTCCCTTAGGCGGCCTTGCATAAGTAGTCTACATAATGGACCTGTCAGCCAAAAGATGCCATTATTTGACTATTCAGCCAATGCCTTAATGTGGCCCTGCATAATTCAACCCCCTAACGGGTTTGTTAAATAGTGGTAACATCATTCTTGGGAAATAATTCTTCTAATGCCTTTTATCCCTTTTTTCATATCATTCCACATATTCAATATTTCTTAAGTCATAGTTTACATTTTCCCCCATACATTAATATGGTAATATTTTTCTAATAAATTATCAAGGAATTGTGTCAATTTTAATCCATTCGGTCATTGCTATTTAGACCTTAATCGTTAGCATTTTTATTTACGACGTGTATGACTTTAAACATCTCACAAAAGACATGGGATCTCTGAACAAAAGTAAAGTCCCATCTCACTAAACATATACTTTGTACGATTGAGGTAATATTGAGAAATTAAAAAGACTCAAAGTTTGTAGGGTTATTTTTATAATCCTATCAAAAATCAAACTATTCTTACTAGGCCCATTGGCTTAGGTAAAAATTTAAAGCAGGTAGCAAAAGAAGGCATGTGAAAATGATTGAATATGAAATTATTCTTCATTAATGCAGGAGAGTTAGAAGGAAATCCACATATTGGAGTCTCTTCTCTTTTCCAAGAAATACAAAAGGCTATCAACATAAATATTCATTTGATTTATATCATCATGAGATTCATCAGCAGCCTATTGGAATTCATTCATTCAACTGGATACAATAATAGAGGCAGTGATACCGGATCGTCATGGAACAATTGTAAAAGAATGTTCTTTAGTGCGGTTTGAGAAAATTTTCTGCAGATCAAACAGTGACTCTGTTTCTGTCCAAGAGACTTAGAAGATGGATACATGGTTTTGAGAATGGGTAATTGGAAGTAAAGAGCCATTTGGAGAGATTAATATTTTCAGATATTGTTTCTAATGTCATGATACTCTACTCTCCATAAACCAGTAGTGGAAAACATATCATCCCATGGTTTTCCATTTTCATATCTACAATGAAATGGCAGGAAGGAAAAATTTGAAAGTTCGCATCATTGTTGTTTCTCTTAATGTACAGCATAACCAAAATGGAGGAGTACCAATGCATCTGTATCTCAGAAATATAGTCCTTTTCATCTGAATATTGAATGCTTACAGATGACCATGGCCATACAGAGGAAAGTAAATGCTTTGTGGGAAATTAAGATGATACTTCTTCATGTACTTGGCCAAATATGGGAGAGTGTTGTCACTGATATCATAGTAATCATGGCTAATGACATTCATCATGTAATCAATCCACTTTCTAGCCAGTTCATCAGCCATTACGATTCTTCTAGGAGCCATTGAATATGCACAATGGTCGAATAATTGACTCTTAAGTGAGTTCATTTTTCATAAACTTTTTTAAGAAAAGTGAAAAAATGGCTAAGTCATTAAGGAGCGCAGGTACAATGTTGGTGCGTGGGTGTAACAGTGTCTCTCAGGATTTGGTGCGCAGGTATCACCGCGCAAGTTTAAATACCTCTACATCAGCGCGACACGAATAGAAGCAATGAAACTGCAGAAAATCAGCAACCTGCGCGATGAGAGAAACATGCGCGGTGTGAGCTCAGAAGCGTTCAAATCCGGGTACTTTTTTCGAGAATGGCAGGCCTATTTATTGGCCTGGCCGCACACCTACGTGCCGAAGCCTACACAGATAAGCCTCTGAGCCCCTATCTGCGCACTCAAAACTTGCGCACCACAATTCTTTGGTTTTCTTCTTTACCTTAGAATCACATCCTCCTTTCTTTCAGATCCAACTCTAAGGGGGTACTTTTGTTGATGCTCTTTTCCTTTATAGAGTCTAATGAATGAAAAGTTAAATACGTGGAACACAAAGTGATTCATCCTTTGAAGAAACATCAAAAATTGACAAAGGCATGAACAAGGATTGATTGAGCATGGGTCAAGCAAGTTCCATTATGGTCACGCAGGTGACCTGCGCGCCCTATTTTATATTTTCCCAAGGTCATCAGCAGCCTATAAATACCCCTTGTGGGCCCCCCATTTCGAGGAAGAAAATTTCCAAAAGTCGAATTTGATCTCCCAGCTCCCTAGTCTCCTCTTGAAGTCTTCCGAACACTTGTAAGGTAATTTATAACCTAGAATGGAGGATCTAGAAAGAGGGAACAAGGCCTAAGTGTTGACATTCATCAACATCTACGCGCCTAAGTGTCCAGCCCTTATCGGAAATGGTCACTCTTGCACGCCGCCTTATCCCTTCAACAGAACTTATGCGCCACCCTTTCAGAAGCCTTTAGAGATGATACTAAGGGCTTGAGAAAAGGCTCGCACAAGTATTACCCTATGGGTTGACCGTCGCGTAATTACACATGTGTCGCGCAGGTATACCTGCACGACCAGTAGTTGCATGCCCAAACAGAAACTACACGCCTACTTCCTTTTGGGTGCCCCTCCTTCCTCTTCAACTCATTTCTTCAAATCCACATCTCCTCTTCATGATTTAGCCTTCAAACCCCTCTTCAATGTCATTTATGACATGGTTCCTTAGTTTGATTCCTTATCTGAAAGGAATTATGTGGAACATATCTCAAAACCTAGTGATTTATATATCATTATGTAACAAAGGTTATAGATTTCATTCATTCAACCTCATATTTTTAAGATGAGAAGATCTTCAACCTGGGCCTCATCTTCAGGAGTAATCCCCAGTCATAATTTCCTAACCTAGGCCTCCTTTTTAGGAGTAAGCCCCAGTTCAAGTTCCCTTAATATGGGCATCCTCCTTAGGATTAAGCCCTAGATTCCAAATTCCTTTAACCTGGGCCTTCTTCTCATGAGTAATCCCATGTTCTCAAGTCCCTTCAACTTGGGAATCTTTCTTATGAGTATGCTCCAAGATCCCTAATTTTGGGAATCCTTCTTAAGAGTAAGCCCCATGTCTTAAATTCCCTTAACCTGGGCCTCCTTTTCAGGAGTAAGCCCCAGTCAATATTTCTCATAACTAGTCTTAACATATTTTGATTTGGGATTCCTTCTCTAGAATAAAACCCAATCACAAGTCCCCTCTTAATTTGGGAATCCTCCTCAGAAGTAAGACCCAAGTTAGAGTATCCAAATCCCTATAAATCAAATATACCTTTATGGACCTTGTTCCCAGGCTTCTTCTCTAAAGTAAGACCTAATCTTTATCTATTTGGGAAATTATACATATTTAAGCCCCATATCATTCCTTGTGACCGCATCATTCATGGCACAAATTGTCAGGTTTACTGATACCTCTTATTTCACACACCGAGCTGGACTCACGTGAGCTTAGAGTGTAAAAGTAACCACAACACATATCTTTTGGAATTTAATCATATGTAAGTCCCACAATTTGTCACGACCCGCCCTTGGGGCCCGTGTCGTGACTACCCCAAGCCCGCCTTCCATAGGCCACGGGCTGGCGACTAGCACCAAGGCGTATTTCCCGATAAAAGGGAAGGCATTTCCTTTGTAAGTAAACAAAATCCACAGAACAAGAAAGCAATATAAGTAAACACTAAGTAAAAACTGATACAAAAGTAAGTGCGGAAAAGTGTGTGGGCAAGTATACAAACCCAAACTGAAAGTAAAGTACAACTGGAAAGGGAAAAACAGCAACTGAAAAGTAAAGCCGCAGCGTCGAGCCGTCCACTGGAAGTCCCACCTAAAGGGTGAGTACAGATATCCTCCATAGGTCCTCGGGTCCAGTCGTCCGCTCCGAGTACGTTTCGCCCAGTGATCCAACTCCGGGTACCGTCCTGCTCCTCATTCCTCTACCACGATCTGCGTTGTCTGTCGTCTGCAACCAACACAATGTAGTGTGGGCATAGCTCGTGCAGGGGAGAGTATAAGCTACTCAGTAGGGACCCCGAGACCCCCAAAGGCCTCCCAGAATCCACAATGGATAATCCACAAAGGAAAGATACAACCACGAAGTAACATTCGACACTGCTTAGGTATATGCCCATACAAATACCTAAGTCATCAATTCAAGTTCGGCTCCAACATCCGAGCTCAAGTACAACCCAGTTTACATAGGAAAGAAAAACGTAATCCACACAGGATAGCACAACACAATCCACATAGTAAATCAAAATAGGATTCAGCTCACACAGGTATACTTTTTCGTAAGATGATAGAGATGATCAGATATAGCCACTGATCCATCTAAGTTGTCGGAACCACAAAGGATCGATAGGTACTAACCCACGCAATGACCCACAAAGGATCAGACCCACACATGATAGATAGGTAACTAACCCCCACAATGACCCACACAGGATCAGACCCACACAGGATCTGTAGGTAACTAACCCCCGTAATGACCCACACAGGATTGGACCCACACAGGATCTGTAGGCGTTGGCCCACAAAAAACCGCTGAGCGCTGACCCACAAATGATCGATAGCACTGATCCACGTAGGATCTATGAGTTTTATAGTCGTCACCGTCAAATCCACTTAGGATCTCTGTACAGTCTTCGTCGTCATAGTTGCAGCCAGCTCTAGGGTTCCCGCACACAGCAAGCTCATTCGGGAGGGTCCGCTCCACGATCCGAGAGGCTGATACATAAACTGAAACATATTCTGGAGTTGATTTATCCAAAAGTTCTTTATCATCAATAGGAACTCAACGTCAAAGATGGCGCGTCAATCAGACGCCCGGTCTGAAAGTTATTGGCTTTTTCGTCCTAGGGGCTCGGTTGGTTTTTAAGTTAAAACGAACCTGACCATACTCCAACTATTTGAAAACCTTAATCGAGGTAAGACAAAAGTTTCATCACACTTATAGGATTCCATTAAAGTTGACGGCATGTCAATCCGACGTCCGGAGCTCAAGTTATTAGCGTTTCCGCTCGGAGGGCCCAGTTGGTTTCGTGTACGAACCAACCCGGGCGAATCCAAAGTTCTCCGAAACCCTGAGTGCAATATACCGAAATGACCGTCTTGATCCAAGGATTGCATCTCAACTGATGGTGCATCAGTCGGAGACACGGAGCTCAAGTTATGGGCAACCGACCGGAAGAGGTTCGGTATTAAGGGGTTCGGGGTCGGTCCGACCTGGCCCGATACCCCCAGGGCCGGCCCGAACCGGGCGACCCGAACCGGGTCTGGGACCGGCCCTCTTGGGCACGGCCCGGCTGGGCGGGACCCAGCCTGGCTGTCCGGTCTGGCAGACCAGCCAGGGCAGCCGCCCGGCGCGCGGCGCGCTGGCATGCTGGCCAGTGGCTCGACCGAATGGCTAGCCGTTTCAGACTTGGGGGGCGTTGCCCCCCGCGTGAAGGAAATCGCGGCCCCTTTATAGGGCCGCTCAGCTGGACGGTCAGGGGTTTGTAACCCCCAACTTTTTCCTGGTCCGGCCGGCCCCCGCTCCGGTCGGCCAGCTTCTGCGGCCATGGGACCGGCAAGCCGGTCCCCCCTGCTCCGACGCCGGCGGCCTGATTCCACCCGCCAGTTCCGCTGCTCTGCCACGGCTTAAGTCGCAGCCTTGGTCCGTCCAGCACGGCGCGACGGCGCCACGCCCCTTCACCGCAGTGCTCTTATGGTTCACCGGCACGGCGCGATGGCACTGCATCTCTAGTTCATCTTCAACGGTGTGGTGCGACGGCACCATGCTTCACCATTCATTATCAAATCCTGCGCGGTGCTTCAGCATCGCATTTCCTTGCACGTACCGCAACAAACAAACCAACAAGGGGGAGAAGGGTCGGCCGTGTTCGCACGATCTGACCTCCTCCTATTATTGTGATACCAAGCGGCTCAAAAGAAAAGGATAATTCAATGGAAGTATTCACGAACTAACAAAATAAAATAAATCCCTACCTCAACGTTGATATTGAACGAGCGTTCGTCACAGAATTAACCATCGCGGAAGAAAAGAAGCGCCGTGGAAGAAGAGGATCACCACGGAACATCATTGGCGTTAGGTGGTCTCTGAGGAAGGCGTCTCTCTCTGTTGTCCGCCATTGGAGGTCGGTGTTCTTCGTCGGCGGTGGTGCGTTCTTCGCGTTCTTCGTCGAAGAACGAAGAAGTTCCTCAAGGCTTCTCTTTTTCTCCCAAAGGTTCCCACAACCAGAATTCCAACCAAAAAAAATAAGTGTCGTATTATTTTATTAACGCACATGCCAACATTTGAATTTCAAAAGAAACTAAATGAACAATTAATTCAAAGAATTAATTGTAACAATAAACCCACACAAATTAATGAGGCGTTTCATAACCAGAATAAACGCACAGTTGACTTCATTTAAAAGGGGGGTGCGGGTGCGTTACATAGAAGGAAAGAAATGGTGGGGCCCGTGCGGGCCCCACCCCACAAATATCCTACCAAGTGGGTAGGATATTGTGGGTCCCACCTTATCCGCTTAAACTTAGGTTAAGCTGCTTTAAGTGAAATAAAATAAAAACGGGTTGCCCACTTTTATTTTATTCTTAACTTAACCCCAAAATTTAAAAACCATACCTGAGAAAACGCAACTTTAGAAAAGGTGTTTCTAAGAAATTTCCGGCGTTACGATTCCATTGGTGCCCTCGTAATTTTATGCCGATCACCGGTTGAAAAGTTTGAAAAAACCCGCTCATTCGTTCACTGAATGTACCCGAGCTAAACATCGGAAAATGATTCTGGGAACACCGGGCCTCGGAATCAGGTGCCGTCAGAAACTGCGTTCTTGTAAAATTCCCAAGAAAATTAAGAAAAAAATTTTCTTGAATGTTTCGGGTCCTTACATCAATTCCACCACAGGGCTTTACATCCCCGTAAAGATACATCAAAAAATAGGGAAACAAAAGTGGGTACTGAGCACACATCTGAGCCTCCCGCTCCCATGTGCTCTTCTGGAAGTTCCCGTGCTACCATCTGATGTGTACTAGAGGAATCGACCGTCCACTTATGACCCACTCCTATCGATCCTCAATCTCCACTGGGACCTCCGCAAAAGTCGCCCCATCATCAACGTCTAGCTCCCCATGGTCAATGATATGTGTCGGGTCATGCACGTATCTCCTCAGCTGAGATACGTGGAAGATGTCGTGTACCTAGTGCAACTGAGGTGGTAGAGCTATGCGATAAGCCACCTCGCCAATTCCACTGAGGACCTGGAATGGTCTGATGAAGCGTGGAGACAACTTGCCGCCTAGCCCAAATCTCCGTAATCCACGACGAGGTGAGACCCGCATGAAGGCGTGGTCGCCATCCTCAAACTCCAGTGGCCTCCGCCTCCTGTCAGCATAAGACTTCTGCCGGATCTGATATGTCCTCATCAGCTCCTGGATGATCTGGACCTTCTCTATCGTGGCCTGGACTATCTCTGGTTCCACAAGTGCTGACTCCCCAGGGTCTTTCGAGCACAAAAGCGATCTAAAAGGTCGGTCGTACAACGCCTCGTATGGTGCCATCCCGATGGTGGAGTGGTAGCTGTTATTGTACGCGAACTCCACCAAAGGTAGGTGGTCATACCTGCTGCGACCAAAGTCTAGGACACATGCACGGATCATTTCCTCGAGAGTCTGTATGGTCCTCTCTGTCTGACCATCTGTCTGAGGGTGAAAGGCGGTGCTCAGACGTAGTTGCATCCCAAATGCCTCCTGCAACCCCTTCCAAAGCCCGGAAGTAAAGCGAGCATCTAGATCGGAGATGATAGATGATGTCACACCATGAATCCATACACTCTCTTGAATGTAGAGACGTCATAATCTCTCTACCGAGCCCTTCTCTCTAATGGGTAAGAAGTGCGCCGACATGGTGAGTCGGTCGACAATCACCCAAATAGAGTCGTGACCTCTAGAAGTGCGTGGAAGTCCAGTCACGAAGTCCATAGATATCCCATCCCACTTCCACTCCGGGACCTCCAAGGGTTGTACCAAGCCTTCTGGTACTTGATGCTCTGCCTTCACCTGCTGGCAGGTGAGGTATCGAAAAATGTACTCTGCCACAACCTTCTTCATTCCCAACCACCAGTGCTGTCATCTAAGATCCTGGTACATCTTCACCACCACAGAATGTACCGTAAAATGGGAAGTGTGAAACTCTCTCAGCACCTCCTCCTGTAAAGAAACTGGTACCATGGTACACCCTCTAAAAAGTATGGCGTGGTCTCCTCCTAAAAAGAAACCATCAGGTGCCTATCCTGAAGATATCTGTGCATGCCGCATCTCACAGTCGGCGTCCCCATGCCGTGCCTCTATGACCCGCTGTAGTAGTGGAGGAGTGACTATGAGTGACTGAAGGAAGGCTGCCCCATCTCTATCCACAAAGAATATCTACAAAGTGACTAGCTGCTCTGTCGCCTCCCCAAGTAGCTGAATGCCCATCCTCCTGCTGAGAGCATCAACTACCACGTTCCCCTTCCCAGGAGTATAGACTATCTCAAAGTCATAGTCCTGGAGGAACTCGAGCCATCGCTGCTGTCTCAGGTTTAGGTCATTCTGAGAGAAGATGTACCTGAGACTCTGATGGTCAGAAAAGACTGTAAAGCGCTCGCCCATCAGGTAGTGTCGCCATGTCTTCAGAGTAAAGACCACTGCTGCTAACTCCAGGTCATGGGCAGCGTAGTTCTGCTCATGCGGCCCCAACTGACGTGTTCTATAAGAGATCACTACCCGCTCTTACATCAGGACACATCCGAGTCCAGTCTCTGATGCATCGCAGTAGACTACGTACCCCACTCCCTCCTCCGGAAACCTCAAGATATGTGTGCTGGTCAATCTCTTCCTCAGCTCCTGGAAGCTTTGCCAACATCTGTCTGACCACACAAATGGTTTCCCCTTCTTCGTCAAACCTGAGAGTGGTTTCGCAACTATGGAGAAGTCTGGCACAAATCTCCGGTAGTACCCAGATAGTCCCAAGAAACTCTGCACCTCCGTCACACTCCTGGGTGGCTCCCAAGCTAGCACTGCCTCGATCAACGCAGGATCCACCGCAACTCCTGCCTCAGAGATGATGTGTCCCAAGAAGTGAACCTCACATATCCAGAACTAACACATCGAGATCTTTCCATAAATCTGATGCTCTCGGAGTGTGTCAAGTACAACCCGCAAGTGGTAGGCGTGCTTTTCCTCAGTCGTCGAGTATATCAAAATGTCGTCGATGAATACCACGACAATTTGATTTAGGTATGTCTGAAATATCCGGTTCATGAGGCTTATGAACACTATGGGAGCATTTTTTACACCGAAAGGTGTAACCAAGAACTCATAGTGGACATACCGACATTTGAAGGCCGTCTTCTGCACGTCCTCGTCCCGAACTCTGATCTGATGACAGCCTGACCTGAGGTCTATCTTTGAGAACCACCATGCTCTCTTGAGATGATCGAAGAGGTCATCAATCCTCGATAGCGGATACTTGTTCCTCACTGTCACCTAGTTCAGGTGACAATAGTCGACACAAAGTCGCAAGCTCCCGTCCGCCTTCTTGGTGAACAATATCAGGGAAGCCCAGGGTGAAACACTGGGTCGGATGAATCCTTTGCTCTGTAAGTCCTCCAACTGCACCCGTTGCTATCGAAGCTCAAAAGGGGCCATCCGATATGCTGGAGTGGATATCGGGGCTGTCTCGGGGTACAGATCAATATAAAAGTCTACCTCTCTGCGAGGAGGTAGTCCTGGAACATCATCAGGAAAAATGTCTTCATACTGATCCACCACTGCTTGAAAACTAGGACTCCGCACGTCAACTGCTCTTAGGATGAGGCTAGCCAACTGATGAGTGATGGGCTGTCCTATCCTCTATGAGAGTCCATCTTGTGCTGAGAAGGCTCCCTTCTCGCCGGTGAAGGTGAACCTGCTCCCGTCGGTGCGTACACATCGCACCTTGCACCTAATACCGTCGATCTGAGCATGGATTGTAGATAACCAATCCATGCCCAAGATGACATCGTATGTCCTCGACGCCGCTACAAGAAGATCTCAACCGAATCGCTCACTTCCTAGAGTATGCTCACACTGCCGGCACCAGTGCATAATCGTCGATTCTACTCCCGTAGGAGTCACTAGACATAAGGATCGAGCCAACGGCTCTCTCGGAATCTCCGAGCTCTGAACAAGGGCAGCGTCTATGAAAGAATGACTCACTCTTGTGTCTATAAGAACTGCAGCAAGGGTGGAATAGACACAGATAGTGCCTCGAATCATCTGTTTCACATCGTGGTCATAGGCCTCCACTTCCTGGAGTTGTGGATATCTCTTCCCGCCAGCTCCCTGTGGTCGGGGTAGACCTCCTGGTGGTGGTGGTGGTAGAGCCTCAAAGCGTCTCCCACTACCTGCTGCTCAGCCATCTCCTCTGCCGCGTCCACCTACTCCCTGTGGATCTCCACGGTTGATGCTATGCCTCTGCCTCAGTGGCCCCTCAACCGTCTTCTGCTCCTCGGCACAGCTTGTTGAGCAGTCACGAGCCATGTGGCCCTGCCCACCGCAAGCGTAGCACTGTTTGCCTCTCGAAAGACTGGATCTGTGATGTGTGCCCCGCACTGCTGAGCTAGTGTCCTGAGGTCATCTGCCTAAGGGTCTGGTCTGCCTGGACCCATGAGTCATCCGTCGACTTCCTGCTGCAGAAGACTCTGCTACCTACCGCCCTTCGGTAGGTCTCACTGCTGATGTAGACTCAGTAAGAAAGCTCTCGATTAGAAGAGCTCGCTCCTATACTCCTGCCTGAGTCAGAATGCTGAGGGAGATCAGTGATGCCCTGATCTCATGCCTCAATCCCTACTCAAAGGTCAGGGCCCGAAATAATGGGTCCCATACCATGTCTGTCGAGTAGCGCGAAAGATCAGTAAATCTCACCGAGTACTGGGTGACCATCAAGCTGCCCTGCCGCAGCTATAGAAGCTCCTGGATGTGCACCGCACGGAGTGTGGCTGGGAAGAACTCCAAGTGGAAGAAGCTCTCAATGTCTGTCCAGAGAAGAGATGCCTCATCGTGCACCTGGAGCATCAAGCTCCACCATCTGCCTGCTACCGCGTGAAGTAGGCTCGCCGCGAGGATCACCATGAGGTCTGTTGGTGTCCTCACTAACCTGAAAACTCATACCACTACCTCCTGCCAATCCTTGGATGCCTGTGAGTCCGTCTCTCCATGGAACCTGGGCGGTCACTGGTGCTGAAACATGTGCAATGCACTAAGGCGACGTTCATCGTCAGTGGCTGGGGCTGGTAGCATTGGTGGCTCGGTGAGTAGAGGTACCGCTGGTGCCTCTGCTGTCAAAGGGCCATGTACCGAGGCCTCGTCGCTCGGTGGGCTGTCGTCACGCACAACTCTCGGAACCCTAGATGGCTGCCATCATGGGGCCATCCTGAAAAGATACAGGTGCGCCATGGTCAGAACAGTATACCTGTTGAGCTGACACAATGTAATCACAAAGAAAACATGAAACACACATGCAATCAATGTTTTCGTGTATTAAGTCGAAAATCAGAAGTCAGGGTCCTAGTGTACAGATACATCAGCTGCTGCCCAACACTGGACTCCCTGGACTGATAACCACACTCAATACTCTTAACACTATTTCCTCACATAGAAAACAATCAGAGTCCTGATTTCTGCGGTAGATCCGAACTCCTCAAATACCAATTTGTCACAACCCGTCCTCGGGGCCCGTGCCGTGACTACCACAAGCCCACCTTCCATAGGCCAGGGGCTAACGACTAGCACCAAGGCGTAATTCTCGATAAAAGGGAAGGCATTGACTTTGTATAGTAAACAAACGCCATAGAGCAATAAAGTAGTAGAAGTAAACACTAGGTAAAAACTGATACAAAAGTATGTGCGGAAAAGTAAGTGGGTCAGTATACAAACCCAAACTGAAAGTAACGTACAACTGGAAAGGAAAAAAACAACTGAAAAGTAAATCCGCAGCATCAAGCCGTCCACTAGAAGTCCCACTTGATGGGTGAGTACAGATAGCCTCCACAGCTCCTTGGGTCCAACCGTCCGCTCCGAGTACGTCCCGCCCAGTGATCCACCTCCGGGTACCGACCTGCTCCTCATGCCTCTAACACGATCATCGTTGTTCGTCGTCTGCAACCAACACAACGTAGTGCGGGCATAGCCTGTGCTGGGGTGAGTATAATCTACTCAGTAGGGACCCCGAGACCCCCAAAGGTCTCCCAGAATTCACAAAGGATAATCCAGAAAGGAAAGATACTATCACGAAGTAACATTCGACACTGCTTAGGTATATTCCCATACATATACCTAAGTCATCAATTCTAGTTCGGCTCCAACATCCGAGCTCAAGTACAACCCAGTCCACACAGGAAAGAAAAACATAATCCACACAGGATTTCATAACACAATCCACATTGGAATGCAAAACAGGATTCAGCTCATCTAGGTATACTTCTTCGTAAGATGATAGAGATGATCAGATATAGCCACTAATCCATCTAAGCCGTCGGAACCACAAAATATCGATAGGTACTAACCCCCGCAATGACCCACATTGGATCGGACCCACACAGGATCGATAGGTAACTAACCCCCGCAATGACCCACACAGGATCGTACCCACATAGGATCTGTAGGTAACTAACCCCCGCAATGACCCACACAGGATCAGACCCACACATGATCTGTAGGCTCTAGCCCACACAGGACTGCTGACCGCTGACCCACACAGGATCGGTAGCACTGATCCATGTAAGATAACTGAGTGTTGTAGTCGTCGCCGTCAAATCCACTGAGGATCTCTATACAGTCATCGTCATCGCAGTCGTAGCCATCTCTAGGGTTCCTACACACAGCAATCTCATTCAGGAGGGTCCGCTCCACGAGCTGAGAGGATGATAGATCAACTGACACATAGTCCGGAGTTGATGTATCCAAAAGTTCCATATCGTCAATAGGAACTCAACGTCACAGACAGCGCGTCAATCGGATGCCCGGTCTGAAAGTTATTAGCTTTTTTGTCTGAGGGTCCCGATTGGTTTTTAAGTCAAAACCAAACCGACCGTAATCCAACTCCGTCCAAACCTCGAGCGGAGTAAGCCCAAAGTTCTGTCTCACATAAAGTATTCCATCAAAGTCGATGGCACGTCAATCAGACATTCGGAGCTCAAGTTATGAGTGTTTCCACTCCGAGGGCCCGGTTGGTTTCGTGTACAAACCAACCCGGCCGAATCCAAAGTTCTCCAAAACCCTGTGTTCGATATAACAAAACGCCCATCTCGATCCAAGGATCGCATTGCAACTGACGGTGCATCGATCGGAGGCACGTAGCTCAATTTATGGGCAACCGACCGGAAGAGGTTCGGTATTATGCGGTTCGGGCCCGGTCCGACCCGACCCGATACCCCCTAGGGTCGCCCTGAACCGGGTCGACCCGAACCGGTTCCAGGTCCGGCCCGCTTGGGCACGGCCCGGCCCAGCCAGGGCAGCCGTCCGGTGCGCAGCGCGCTGGCCAGGGGCTCGGCCGAACAGCCGAGCCTTTTCGAATGCGGGAGGCGCTGCCCCCGCGTGAAGGAAATCGTGGCCCCTTTATGGGGCCGCTCAGCTGGCCAGCCGGGGGTTTGTAACCCTCGGATTTTTCCCAGTCCGGCCGGCCGGCCAGCATATTCCGCCACGGGACCGGCAAGCCTGTCCCCCCTGCTCCGACGCCCGCGGCCTGATTTCGGCCGCCGGTTCCACTGCTCCGACGTGGCATAAGCCGTGGCCTTGGTCCGTCCGGTGCGGCGCGATGGCGTCACGCCCCTCCCCCGCGGCCCCGATCCGGCCACGGTGCTTTTGTGGTTCACCGGCGTGGCGCGATGGGGCCGTTCTTCTCCTTTCCTTATCAAATCCCACGCGGTGCTTCGGAATCGCGTTACCTTGCTCATGCCACAACAAACAAACCAAAAAGGGGGAGGAGGGTCGACCGTGTTAGCGCGGTCCGACCTCCTCCCATTATTGCGATAGCAAGCGGTTGAAAAGAAAAGGAGAAAGCAACGGAAGTATTCACGAACTAACAATGTAAAATAAATCCCTACCTCAACGTTGACGTCGAACGAGCGTTCATCGCGGAATTAACCTTCACGGAAGAAAAAGATCGCCATGGAAGAAGAGGATCACCGCAAAACTTTGTTGGCGCTAGGTGGTCTTCGAGGAAGGCGTCTCTCGCTGTCGTCTGCCGTCGGAGGTCGGTGTTCTTCATCAGCGGCGGTGCGTTCTTCGCGTTCTTCGTCGAAGAACGAAGAAGTTCCTCAAGGCTTCTCTATTTCTCCCAAAGGTTCCCACAACCAGAATTCCAACCAAAAAAATAAAATTAGTGTCGTCTTATTTTATTAACACACATGCCAACATTGTAATTTCAAAAGAAATGAAACGAACAATTAATTCAAAGAATTAATTGTAACGATTAAACCGCCCAAATTAATGAGGTGTTTCTTAACCAGAATAAACGCATGGTTGACTTCATTAAAAAGGGGGGTGCGGGTGCGTTACTTAGAAGGAAAGAAACGGTTGGGCTCGTGTGGGCCCCGCCCCACAAATATCCTACCAAGTGGGTAGGATATTATTGTTTCCACCTTATCCGCTTAAACTTAGGTTAAGCCGCTTTAAGTGAAATAAAATAAAAATTGGTTGCCCACTTTTATTTTATTCTTAACTTAACCCCAAAATTTAAAAACCACACCCGAGAAAACGCAACTCTGGAAAAGGTGTTTCTAAGCAATTTTCCGCGCTGTGATTCAATCGGTGCCCTCGGAATTCGATTCCGAATAACGGTTCAAAAGTTTGAAAAAATTGCTCGTTCGTTCACAGAACGTACCAGAGCTAAACTTCAGAAAATGATTCTGGGCACACCGGGCCTCAGAATCAGGTGCCGTCAAAAACTACGTTGTTTTAAAATTCCCAAGAAAATTAAGAAAAAAATCCCTTAAATATTTCGGGTCTTTACCGAATTCCTAACATAACTACATGGACTTTGATCTCTACCTTAAAAGTGGACTATGTAGGAAGCCTTTCTGATGTTCAAGCCCATCACCCATTAATTATCATCCGTCCCATATGATGTGAAACTATATCTTAATTCTTGAACTACGTGGGTTATGATTCCTTTTCTAACAAGGATAAGTAGGTAGCCCATCTGCTGGTATGATCCCAACTCTGAAATACTCCAGGTCCTTTTGAAAAACAATAAACATCAAGTGCCCCGCTGAGTGGATTTAAAACCAGTATGGTTATCATAATCACCAAGAGAGCTTTATATAATGTGTTGAAGGAGACCATTGACTAAGATTCTCTAACAAATACATATTATTCTCTATCAATGAAGAACCTCAAATACATATAAAATATTCTCTAAATATCATACATATTAATCATTGATTGTCATATCTTAAGGAAATCTCATTTTCATACTTGGTAGTGTAATAAGGACTCACGAACATAACTTAAATCTATAAAGAGAGTCCCTGAGTAGACAATAATTCCCCCCAAAAATGTGTGATAAGTCCGACCTCCCATCCTCTCGAACAATTCAAATTCTTAAGCCTCATTGGTCCACAACTAATGAGCACCTAACTTTGGAAATTAGGTCCAAATGGATATAGAATAATTGGATGTTTCTGGTTCTACGAACAAACCCGTTATATACTAATTGGAATGTTTTAACCTTAAGAAAACAAGGTCATCCCCATTTCCAGAGGAAACAATGAAATTACATGGATAACATTATTTTTATCAGGATCAACATTGATTCCATGATGACAAACAATGAAGCCAGTATAATTCTCTTATTTTAACACAAAAAAAACATTTTAGGGGGTTAATCCTTAAAATATGCTACCAAAGAATGATAAAGATGGTTTCGAGGTCAGCCAAGTAGTTTGAACATTTTCAAGAATTCACCATTATATCCGCTAAATAGAATTTCAAAAAAATCCAAAATAATTGATTGGAGATTTTATACATTGATCATTGGTATATAGAACCGTCATTATTTAATAATGAGGGAATTACGTAATACCAAAATACTCTTTGGGGGGATCCTAAAGCTATATATTTTTCATTTTCTAGGGCCATCCAAATTTAGTTGTAACCTAAATAACCATCCATGAAAGAAATATCTTGATAAACGATCATTAAAATCAATTAGTAGTTCTTTGATTGGAACTCGGAAGTCATATTTAGGAAAATGCTACTTAAGATCTCTAAAACTGATTCAAACTCTGATTTTCCAATTCTTATTATTCACTGGGAAATTATTCGATATCCCATTTAGATACATTAACTCTCAGATAATGTCATCCTTCATGAGCTAGTCCACTTCAGTCTCAATTTTAGAGGCATGTGTATGGTGTGTTCATCTAGCAGCTTTCTTGTATCCTCGACGATCGTCCAACAAACCCAAGTGATGGTTGGCCACCTCAGGGTCAAGCTCTTGAATCCCTATGTAATTCTATGAAAACATGCCCTAGTGATACTTCCGGAAGAAGTTATAAACCTCTTATTCCTCAAGAGACATGGACACAGATATCAGAGTGGGTCTTGGATATTCTTATATACCTAGATTTATCTCTCTGAGTTCATATGCCATTTTTGATATGCCTTCCTCAAATGATAGAGTGGAATCCCTGATGTTCTCCATTTCTTCTTTGATAGAATTTACATCATTCACCTCTACCTAGGGAGTAAATAAGGAAGACTGTTTCTTGGAGGGAATAGGGGAGTCACTAATATATAATCTAGAAGAAAATAAATCATTTATGGATCTATCAAATGTGATAGGACTTTTTGGAACTATAAATGGGGGAAGGGGTACTAAGAATAATCCCCTTCAGTTTCCCCTTTTTCCATGATACTTTCTTCCAGCCCAACTAATGGAATTTCACTTAATCAGATCTAGGCGATGGAATAATGAAATTTTCATTCATGATTTCATTATAACATAGAGATTTGAAAACCACTTATGAATCATCTGGATCAGATGTCATAATTGTAATCATGAAACGTACTAAGTGAGTTCTTCAATTCAGATATATTCGTTTGATTTGATTAATGGGTATCATATAATATATTTGGAGAATATTTTACTGAATTACTTGGGATCATTTGCAGACAATTTGGGATATTATTCTAGGAAATATTTCAAACCATTGAGTATTTTTCTCTATTGTGTCAGAATCCTGCATCGATGTATTGTGAATCACAAGATTCGAATGGGGCCTTTTCATTGTTCAATGTAAATATTTTACCATTGATATAGTATTTGAGGCATTTTTTGTTTTACAAAGTAATTCTCATTTGATGATGCATCTATGGTCTTCCCAACATGGAATTGATATATGTATTCTTCCAAACATCCATGAACTATGAGTCAAACACAGGAACTTCGAATTGAGTTATCAGTGTGATGTCTCCAAGAGGCTCCTTCTCATTCTTCTCATAAACCTGTAACATCAGATTTGATGGAGATAAGTGAGATTTAGTCTGAACTAGTTTTAATAGTTTTTAGATTGGAATGATTTTGACTCATAATCCATTTTCAATAAAGACTCATCAGATATCAATGTCATTTACCCATCTAGATATGTACAAGGGCCGGACATGTCCTTTTACAACATCATCCCAATCCTAGTTTTTGAAAGAGATGAGTATATTTAATTCTAAAGGATCATTCTCTAAATGATACATTTCAACAAAAGAAACCTCAATATCAAACTCTTGTGGGAAAGAAAATGCCTCATTGAGTGCTTCATAGAGATCCTGTGATAGGCTCTAGGTGATGGGGATTGGGAACATAGCTTGTAATTTGTCTTCTTTCTTCAAAACTTCATACTTATGGTCTATAGGTATGCACTTCCCAACATGGCGATGTTCTTTAACATGTTCTTTAGGAGATGAATTTTCATGATTTATATTGACCAACCCTTAAAGAAGGAGTCAAAATTGCTCAGTTCGGGGAGGATTTGGAGTACTAAGTCCACCTATATGTTTTGGTTGATTAGGTGATGAAAAATACTCTAATCGATCTCACATGATGATTATTTCTAGGAAGATTCATTCATGCATGATGGAATTCTCTTATTCTTATTGAGCTCACTAGAGAGCTATTCAACATTTTTAATCCAAATATATGGAACAAGTAGGGGTGTGGTTAAAGTAGTGACTTCATTCACAACTATGTCCTCCCATGTACCCTAGGTTTTTGAAAGTGACTTCTCTTAGATCCCTAATCATGTATGGGGACTTTAGGTTCATAATCATAATCATCATGTGATAAGGTATCCATTACGTGAATAAAATTAATTGAACCAAAAATCAACTCTTAATGTGATGATGATTCCATCTGATGGGACGAATCTTGTTATGCTATTTGGTGGGGTTGTTATCATTCTTTTGGAAATAGTGGCCTAATGTATAATATTTTAAAGCTTAGATTTAGAATTATTAAGAGCTCATATTCATTCATTTTATTCTTATCTTTTTGGTTATGTTTCTCTTTCAAAGACTGGCATTTAGAGGATTGAGGTGCTTATAGAGGAGGATGTGTTATAGCGGAAGTGTCTGGAGACACAGTTGGTTGTTTCAACTATTTTTGGAGAAAATAATGAGTATGATTGATGATTTCTCTGACCATCCAATCACCAAAAATATGCTTACCCTTTCACTAAACTTCTATCTTTTCATTTTCCTATTTTCAATTAGTGGAAGAAACACACAAAACCTGAGATTGTGAAATTCTTCACATCACTTTACCTGAATCCTCCACCTTTTGTAGGAGGAATTTCAAAATAAAATAGTATTTTATGTGGGCCCAATAATTTTATGGAAGGGGAAATTGTTATTTGAAATCATCATCACATTCATTTTCAAGATTCCTAGGATTTGGAAACATAACTATGTTGTCTTCCAATATTGAGATGAATTATATATGAACATAGTAATTTAAAAAAGAGTAGACCTGATTTTAATCTCTTAAAACCAATTTAACCTATGATTTCATTGATCATAAAAAATAAGTGGGTGTTTTTTATTATGTTTGGGAGTTTTATTCATATGATACGGTGCATTTCTTTTAGTTGGAGTGGGTGCATTGGCATGCTGATGTATAACTAAAGCAACCTTTGCTTTTCATTTTCTCATTCCTTGTGTTGATGGAATTACATTGGACTTGTCTTTGCTATATGAAATAGAGTATTCCACATGCCTAGAAATTGAGGTAAGGACCCAAATCCCTCCTATGAATTTCATAGGAGTCAACGGTGTGCACAATTCGTCATGGAGATTCGCTACAAAAATAGGAGAAAACTCTTCTTGAAGGAGTGGATGGTTTACGGAGTATGTTATTCATTTCCCTCGAGCAATGAATCCAGGAATATTTCATTCTCCCATTTTTTATAGTTTGTGAGATCAATGATGGTTATCTTTTGCAGCACTGAGATGAACCAAAATGGAACTTCTGTCTGAGGTCTTACCACCATGTAATTCACCGAGACTGTAAACTTGTGTACAACATGATGGATGGTCATTATAGCAACAGAAAGAAGCACCTGAGATTCACTTCCTCTTATTGATTGGGGGTACCCATCATGGGATTATTATGAGGGAAAAAATATTCCAATATTTTCTCCATGTCTCCCAAGATGTTGAAGACTAGAAATGTAGGATTCCCAATGTTTGGTGGGGGAGATTCATATCAACCCATTTTTTATATGTATTAATATTCAGATGTACCGAAACACATCATTACTTCATGGATTATAATCAAGTCATTTGTGAATAAATGGTGTTAATAATAATTATAGAAATTTATATCTTGGTTGGAGGCTAGACAAGTGTGGAAACTAGTGCCTGAATGGATGTAATGGCTGGTAGGACCACCAGTGGTAGCAATGTAGGTATCTTCCATGGGTAACGCATAGGGAAGCATGTATATATTTTCCTGACCATGCATTGGGTTTACATGAAACATCGATGATTCAATATCTAATTCCACGGGATCCAAATATATTTTTTGGTTGGCACCGAGCATTGAGAAGATGTTTCTAGTATGTTGTAGTGGTCTTCCCAAACTCTCTTTGTTGAGGTGCTTCAACTGGGAATGTTGGTTTATGATCTGTTTGTAGAATATACATCGTAGAAAGGTTTACTCATAATTATTCTACATTGATTCTCCTTAATTATTCTATCTCCTACTTTAGTTAAGAAAATAATTCATCTACAGAAATGGAAATATTTTTTCAGAATGGATGAGAGTTAGAATTTTACTCTTATTGTTTTCACTCTTTAAAGGATGTAAAGGTGGATTTCTCAAAGGGGTTACCAAATTTATGGAAAGCCTTTAGTTTCATTTGTGAACACCTACTTCAACTATTTTGGTGTGGACCATGTCATGAAATGTATCTTCATCCACTAACACTTCACAAGAATTGGACATGTGGCTATAGAATCACAGGGGACGACATTGATTACATTTACTGAAGTTAAAGGAATTGGGGGATTTATATGACTACCTCTATTATATTGTCTTCTTCTACACCCTATATAAGACATTATCTCTACATTTTAAAATTTTCTAGGAGCTTCATAGTGAATCTAAAATTGTAGGGAATCCCTATATTGTTTATTTGGGCATGAACCAAGTGAAAATATTGGTTCAAAATATGGGATGAACTACGATGATAGATTCTATTTATCTTCCCAAATTGGGATACAAATAAGTCCTGGTAAGGAGGTGGTTATTTTGGAGAAAATTCCCCATCCCTGAGGGCTGAGGATGCTCATTTCCCTCCTTCATAACTCTTCAGACCTAGTTGGTTATCCTCTAGGGTTGGGTTAAAATTCCCCCAGCCATGTGGTTTGAGGCTTCTCCTAAAATGTGAAGGATGATATTATCATAGTTTCTCTTTTGATTTTATAGAGGTTTGTTTGAATATGAAATTGGTTCATAAAATTTCATTCATTAAATTTTCTCATTTTTGAGGAATGTTATTCAATTTTTTACATTTTCGATGTCTTGCAGCTATCATCCTCTAAGTGGGATTCATTCTCGATATTCTCATAAGCATGATGAAAAATTCATTCAAAAGAAAAATATATTCTAACATAATATTAGTGGGAGACACTTAGGGCCTATTCTAGCTAGAAATATTCTCAGTTGTAAACTGATTCCATTTATTGGAGCCATCATGGGGTTATGATTTTTCATGAATCTATCAATGGATGGTTTTTCTAGTTATGGATTGTAGTGAAATTTAATTCTCCATAATAACCCCATCATTTGATATGAAAAATAGATGGGGGTATCTATGATCATTGGTCTCAACCTCATGAATGCATTGAGGATTTCATATTTAAGGGATCATTATTGTTTTTTAATATTTATATGTCGTGAATCTAGGAGAGATTCCATGTCAATTTGGAACAACAACCCTTCTATTAACTTGATGTGACTTCGATACACATCATAAGTTTATACTATTTCTTTTAAGTGATGAATATT
Source organism: Viscum album (assembly GCA_963277665.1). Lineage (NCBI taxonomy): Eukaryota > Viridiplantae > Streptophyta > Magnoliopsida > Santalales > Viscaceae > Viscum > Viscum album. The sequence continues at coordinate 1,208,170,791 of OY728140.1, forward strand.
TTTCCCTATGTTGTGGTAGATTTCGTGTAGAAAATCTTCCAACAATTCCTCTAGAATGATATATTGAGGGGAGTCCAAAGGATATGACATGATTAGTATGTCATCTTTAGCTAGTTGATTCCATATATTTTGATGGTCATATTCATCTTTTTCCATAGGTTCCTCTACCTAGCCTGACCAAAGAATACACTTCCCAATTACATACCACAAGTAGTGGTATTTGTTTGGGATTTCAAATGATGTATTTGAAGGCATGTAATCCAAGAATGGTTAGGATACTAACCATCACATTGGGAGGTCTTGTGATTGAGAAATGATTTCACATTCTAGTGATAATGCATCATACAAGATATGTTTTGTCTTCACAAGTTCCTCACAATATTCTGTCTTTCTCCTCAGCACATTACCAATTAGATAATTCTAATGAAAATGTGAAAAACTACTATGAAGAGATCTTTTGAAGTTATGGCCATCATGGTGAATATTTTCATGGTGGAGTACATAAATTGGAAGACCCTCTTGCTCTTTGATTATATAGCCACATAGAGAACTCCCATGACCATCATTAGGGGATGGGATCTCAAGATAGATCATACTATAGTTATAAATATATCATTCATGGTATAGTATCTAATGACATCCTTCATAATTACTACTACTGCTCTCGTAATTTGGTAATCTGATGATTGGATCTTGAGGTGTGATAGAAAAACATATGAGTAATTTAAACACTATATCATTATGAAGTTCTAGATCATAGATCGTAACTAGATTTTCCAATTTTGATTGATAAGAATTTTTCTTGGATGATTTTTTTTGATAAATTGGGGCATCTTATTTGGAAAATTGGTTGTCATATATAGGTGATAGTTTTTACCTTCAAGTCTCTATTGGGATATGTTGATCACCTTCTATTGAAGTAGGTGTATATTCCTATAATGTTTATCCATATAAAATTAGAAGAGTCTCCCACCATGACCCATCTAGATGGGGGTAGAGGTGTGTGTCAACTCTGGGTGTGAAAAGTTGGTGAACCAACCCACTTGTGGGGACAGAGTTATGTTTCCATCTCTCGGGTACTACTGCGATTGTTGATATGATATCCTAGAATATCTGTTAGAAATGGGTAGGTATCTGTGTCTTCCCTTTCACCATTTCTCAAATATTTTTGGTGACTTTAGTGACTATTTGGTAGAAATATTCCCATTACACTTATGGACATGGTTTATGTGCCTTCTCATGTCCTCCATTTCTTGTTAGTTGATACTGATAGTACATTGCGTTGGGGAGAGTTGAGTCTGCCCCATGATTGTAATCAGAACATTATGACTAACTTAACCAGGATCTTCCATTTTAAGAGGCTATAAGACCTAGATAGGGAAGAAAGTTGTATGTTTTTGCTCATAGTATGCTTCTGAATATGACTGGAAGGCTTCTTTGAAGCTGCCCAGAATGTTTTTGAATGGATGAATGAAGGATGATAGGTGTATGCCCCTATTCAAAATTTTCCACCAATTTTAGAGTGGAAAGAGATGTCACCCTACTCCTTGTTGGCTAGTTGTAATCCACAGGTCTTGTCTTGCATGTATCAGTTTGAAAGACATGGTCTAGACAGTCGAGAAAAGCATCATTGTCAAGTTGAGGATTCACTACAACACAGAGTTGGCGATGACAATTTCTAAGAGGTTACCTTGATAAGGACCCATATATCTCATAGTATAGGCCTTATGTGGCCTCTTGATCCACCTCTTAGAGATTTGAGAAGGAATAGTTATCATATTCAACAAATAGTATCTTGAAACGGTTGACGATGGTAGTCAGCATTGTCTGTGTCAAGACCACACGCCGCCGTTGACCAGACGAGCAGTGGGGATTCATGAACTAGGGCTTTTTCCAGGTGTCCTCCATGGTTGGAATCATACCATATTGTGGGTAGACCCAAACAAACGCATTGGCGAACCAATGCTGAAGGTGTTGGGTCGATGAAAGTGTCCTTCGAGTGGATGAAAACCCATATAGAGTGGCATTTAGTGCTTTCATCAATGATTTATGGATTGACACCGTTGGTTAGAGGGGAGTCCTAAAAATATGTGCCAAAAAAATATGAAAAAAAACAAGAAACAACTTCCAAACATCATATCATTTTACTGCACACATGAGTGATGGATTTTATTTTCTAGACCAACTTTAACAATTGAAATGGGCCTAACATATTGTAATGGTATAGACCCATTTAGTCCATTACATGGCCAATTTCAAGTGTTTGGCACACCCTAGACCCCATTAGTATTTCTGGATCTATAGGGTGGCGTGTCAGTGGCATGATGTCACCATAGTGTCACCCATTGGTGAGTCACCAATCGGTGTGTCACTGATCGGTGGGTCATTTATCACTATGACACCGATCGCTGGGTCACCGATTGGTGTGCCACTAATCGGTTCCATGGGGGGTTTTGGGGTTTTCTTTCCCTATTTCTCGTAAGGCCACTTATAATCCTTTTAACCTTTTTAATGTGGTTTAAGGCAGTTTTTAAACCCATAAACAATGTTTTCAATCCCTTAAGAGTGGGGAAACCCCCAAAGGACCCATTTACCTCTCATTTAATTAAATACTTTAATGCACAACTTTTATGACCTCCACTATAATGAGTAATATTAAATAACAATGTATTTCATCATGTGTATCCATCCAAAAGTGTGGTGAAACCACGATCCACCTTTAAATCTGTTCAAAATTCATATCCCGTAACTCCAGGATCTCACGTTTTAACACATGGAAAATAATTATTCTTCTGGGATGGTCTATTTTTCTTCCCTTAGTGCGTTTGGATCCCCCCATCATGAGGCTAGTGGTTTGACTATTATGAAGCCTTTCCATATCATTCTTGGATCTCTTGGAGTTCCTCCCTTTCAAATCGCATTTCCCTGGTTCTTGGTGCACAGAGAAAAACATCGACGATTGATCATACAGGTAGGATTAATCCATTATCACTCTTTATTGTGTATCATGTGGGGTGGGTATGATGATTTTATTTTGGGGATGGATGAATCCAAACCTTAACAAAGATAATAAATGGTTTCCAAAGAATTATGGGGTCTGTTCGATGATGGTATTGTAATCCTTTATCATTGCTTATATGTTATGAATTGAATGGTCTTATGCCAACGTAAAATCATGGCCTTTGGTGTTACTTTCATGAGGACTAATGAACCTCTGTTTTCTAGATAATTCTGTTATTGAATGGATGTATCATGGAAAATGGATAATCAAGTAATCTCGGTTTATTAAATGGATTCCCAATGAATAAGAATCTTTGGGTGGTCACACCGGCTAACCAAAAAGAAAAAAGAAATTAAATGAATGGTGTGTTTAAAATCTAAAAACTCCCTTGTTCTGTCTTAGTAATATGTGTGGTTTTTCTGCTTGATTCTTCTTAGGTGACGCAGATAGGAATGGGAACTCCAATTGTGGTGCAGTTGTTGGTTTGTTGATCTGAGGGCATGTGGGGATGTATTTTTGGGCTTGATTTGGATCTAGTACTTCAAGAGATCTCCTATATCCCTCTTTTGGTAGTGACATTACAAGAGAACCATGTGTGAATTCATAATTTTTTTCTTGGCTGTTTTTCCTTCCTAGGCTTCTGGTTATATCATTTAGATGCCTGGTAGTGAAGAATTTTTTAAATATAATCACTTGAATATGAAAAACAATAATGGGGTGAATGGGAAATTGTTTCCTGGTAATGAGTTGTGACTTAATTGTGGTTGTAGTTCTTTCTATGAATGAATAGTAATTAGGGTGTTTGTGTATGCACTGGTTTTAGAACCCCTTGGTAGGGATGAGTTTTTTTATACCTATATGTATAAATTAGTCCTTATGTTTCTTATTTGTGCACACCAAAGTTGAGAAATTCATGTTGAACACCACCATTTTATGGGGGAGGGTGTATTTCCCGACACTCTTATGAGTGGCTGGTTGTAAGCCCCTTTTCTGCTCCCTTTATTGAGTACCCCAAGGCTCCTCGGGTAGGCTATGAAGGTCTGGGGTCCATTTTTGGCCAAGATTCTTCTGGTAGGGTAGTTGTGGTGGTTTTCCTAGGTGTTTGCAGGCAGGTTGTTTCCCAATGGTCTTCGGGATGAGGCCCAGGTATCTTCGGGTGTGTCGGTAGTTGTTCTGGCCCATGTGTCTGTGGGTGTGGTTATTGTGGTTATTGTGTCCTTGGGGTTTGCAGGCGAGAAGTGTGGTTGGTGTAGCACAGGTGTGTACGGATAGGGTATGGTAGTGGGACTGTAGTAAAAATGGTGGGTGATCCGATGCATAGGATGTCATCAATAACTAGTGGGAAAGTGGTGTGGGGTACCCAAACATCAATGTGTTATTACTATTATTTTACCGGCCTCGCGTTATTTGGGGACTGTACCTTAGGGATTTTGGGTGGATTGTTTCCTTTATAGGTGGTTTAGTTATATCCTTTTCTCACAGGGCATTAGAATAACTCCGCACTTGTGATGGAGAGCTTTTGGTTTTCCCTACTGAGTATACATTTATGGTCACCCGAAATATAATATAACTTTCAGGTTTCTAGGAGGACTTCAAGGACCATACCTGACCATATTAGCTCATACTTTGTGACCACTGATGTTGATATTCGTTTCTTTGTGTACATCCACTTGGATTTTTCTATATTTTTAGCACTTATTATTCGAACATGCATATAGGGATGGATTGTTTTGGATTTAATTTTACTTTTAGTTTGGGTGTTGTTTTGGATTTACTATCTTATCTCCTGATAGTACTAATTAAAATGGGTAATGCCTTCCATATTACATGTGATTATATACACTTGGTGCTATTTGCCAATATGGGGTCTGTTGAAGGTAGGTCTCGGGGGCCATTATCTCTCCTTCAACTTGAGGAAGAAAGCATTTTGAAATATGATGTCTCTTCCCTCATCTTGGTGAAGGTGGGTCATGACAGAATGGTATCAGAGGCCGGAAGGTTGAGATATTTGATAGAGACAAGATTTAGGAACAATGTATATTCCATGGAATGGTAGTGAAACAGAATTAGGAAATCATGGCACATGAAATAGTCTATGGATGACTTGATATGACATGATGTTTTATCCCCCCCCCCTCCCATGATCTGATGCAATGACTCTGGACTTACTGAATGACCAAGTGAGGATACACTGATTGAAGGGTAGAGACCTTAGGAAAGGTACATGAATCATAATGACTTGTTTTCTTGTGTTCCTTGGGTATTTTTGGGTTGTAAAATAAATAACAAGCCTAAGAAAAAATTTAAATGAAATAATTTACACTACTCAGGCATAGGAATATCTTGATTACATTGTAGCTATGGAACCCGAAAGGTGAACACGGATGGCGTGGGAACTCAATGACAATGAGGATGATTTGGATGATCAACAGAGGGATGATCAAGATATGGGGGATGATTAGTGGTATAAGACGCTTCGTGCCTTTCGGTGGTAGACCCTCGGGAAGTACAAGGGGAGCATCTCAGACATGGAGATAGAGAGATGGCTCAATTAGCTGGTGATAACATTCAACTTGATTAGGGATCTGACTAAGTACATGGTTCATTTTCCCATAAGCCAAATGTGGGGAGTGTCACATCAGTGGTGGAAACTCTATATTGGGGAGAAGAGGGAGGATGAGGTTTTTTGGACTAACTTCAAGAAGGAGTTCTGGGTGGAATTCCACTTGTCCATGATGAACACTGAGAAGAGGCATAAGCTACATTCCATTTAGTATAAGAGTAAGTCAGTGAGGGAGTTTTGGATCAAGTTCAATGATCTCCATCACATTGCTCCAGAACTCTTTCTTGACGAGGAGTCTTGGGAAAGACGTTAGGAGGAGGTACTCTGACCTTCTCTTCAGTATTCTATTTCTCCCTTCAATCTACAACATACATAGAGGTCCAGAAGAAGGCCTAAGTGGAAGAGAGGATGCACAAATTAGGAGGAGTGATGCGAGAGGTGAGCTAGTTGGTCTTGTCAATGGGAAAGGTTGTCTGAATCATGCCTAAAGTGTTAGGAAATTCCAGGTTTCGACCAGTGGGAAGCTATCCCCAGCAATTCCAGTTTCGATCTCCTGGTCCTCGCCCCTTCTTTGTGGGCCCCGGACTGAGATGCTTCATCTGTGGTAGTCGTGGGAATATTTATAATCAGATCCTAGACCAAGTGTAGTATAGTGGATATAGCGACCCTACCTTTTCTTACATTACTATTACATCATTTCCAAGATAAAAAACATAATAGTATTACATAAGAAGGATCCAAAGGTTTAGTGTCTTGGGAAAACCAGGACAATACATAACAAATACATCATCAAGCATAAAAATTCATTTAATCTCTTCTTATATAGCTTCTTAGTAGCACTTGTCCTCCCCTTAATAAATGTATCCACCTGAGGATATACATCAAAATGGGTGAGCTAAAAGCCTAGTAAGAGGATAGATAAGAACAATATAGCATGGGGTGAGCATAATCATGAAGAAGATCTTGAACATGAGAGAAGCATAAACAATAAACTTGAAATGTGGCAAAGCATCAAAATGAAACATCATGTCTTAGTGGTTAACTAACACACATACTTGTGAACAAATCTAGCATCATGTTCATGAATCATTTCACATTTACTCACGAGATTCATCACTTTACCCAATGCATTGGAGCTCTATATAATTCCAGGCTCACCCGTCACATTTAAACATTCATATTGCGCTATATAATTCCGGGCGCACCCGTCACATCATAACATTGTCATTATCATGCTTTACACATAGAACACATATCAAACATGTACATAAATATCCCATGGAAAGGAATGGGTTTCATCTCATAATAACACATTCATAAGCTTTGGGTTCCCAAAAGAAATAGGGAACAACATACTTGATACAAGAACCATCAACCTTGAATGAGAGGTAAAATGTGAGATCTTAAAAGAAGAGTTCTTTTGGAAAACATTTTGATGGACATAAAAACAAGTTACAAACATGTATATCCCAGAAAAGTAAAGGAAATGATGAACAAATGATCTTTGAGGAGTAACCATATAAAAATGGAGTGAAAGATGGAGAACCCGGAGGAAGAAAATTGGGTTCGAGATTTCCCCTTACCTTGTACTCGAATGCCCCCTTCTCTTTAATGTCTTGTATAATGACATTATATTCATTAATTAGAAATTCCAGAACCTTTTATACATTAATAGGGTTCATTCTTGTTTCATTATTTCATATTATTTTCCTTTGGATGACTTATAGATTTTAAACAAATATTGATCGGGGATGTTCGTTTTTATGGTTTTCTTGAGCAGTCCACTTGTATTCTTAAATTGATGCTTGGGTAGATCATGGGTAAACATCCAGAACTGATATTACATGTTATTAATGATATTACAGAAGCTTGAATGATTTTATAATGAGTTATATTAGATCCAAGTGGACGAATCATTAGATAAAAATTTAATGATGGTTATTTGGGTTAACTTGAGCGGTTTGTGGATCACAACGATCTTGTTTTAACATTTATCATAGTAATACGGCCATAGGTTATTTCCAGAAATTAAAATAGAACATAATACATATAAAATATTCTGGTTCAACCATAAAATTGGTTTCATGACCATATTGAAGGTAGAAATGGAATAAGAGAGCATGTTGTTTTTGAAGGTGATAAATTATCACCACATGAACAACGTTCTCTTTAATAAAATAAAAGGAAGAGGGAAAGGGTGTGAGGTGATATAATATACCATTAGAATCATAAGATTACAGTATATGTATAATACTGGATTTACAAAACAATTTGGATGAATATAAGTAGGGAGAGATCAAGAAAGGAACTTGAACATGAAAGGAAATTAAAGGAGAAGAGAGAGAGAAATTACCTTTAGAATCCTTCTCTTGAGATCCTCTTTAAGGAATCTAGGATTGGTCTTTTGATGAGACCAAAAGATTTTGGACGTGGGGGATGAGCTAGGGAAGGTGTTTGGGAAGAATTTAGAGAAGTCTTGGAGCTTGAGAGGTGTGAGGAAAAGAGGGAGTGAAGGGTGCCTTTTATAGTGGAGGGGAGAGGGGTTTCCTTAATATAAAATTGATTAGTTTATTAATTCAACCTAAGACAAGGAATAGTGAGTCTTGGATGACAGATAATAGTAATTTTATAATGTAATCCCGAACCAAGTGGGCTTACATCAGCAGAACATCAGCAATGACTCAATTAATACATTATTTAGCTTTTATTGTGAATTATCGGATTCCACTATTCATCAAAAATTCAAGTACCTCAGAAAAATCCCAAAAATTTACCCCAACCATTTTTCAACATTTATAATCCAAAAATGAAGTCCATTTTTCAAAAATAATTTTCTAAGTATTATTAATTTAATATTAAAATAAAATCATAATTTACTTAAAAAAACAGTTTTTAAGATTAAAACTGATTTTATAGTTCTTTCAAAAATTATGAAGGGTCTTATAAAATTTTCTAAAAACTATTAGACATTGATTCAATACTATATGAATACATTCCAGGGGAATAAATATTCTTTTAAATTAATTAATTAATTATAAATAATTATTTATGACTTATAAAATACAAAAAAAAGTTTACTAAGGTCAAATTATCACTTTCTATGATGTCTAAATTTTGTTTTATTATTCATAGGTAATGTTACTCTTATTTACTATTAGTAAGCGTCATATAACTATTCATAAGGGTAGGTTACTATTCAAAAGGGTAGGTTACTATTCACCAAAAATTATTTTTGTTTCATTAGACACCAAAAACTATCTTGAGCACAACCTTGTATGCCGGATTTTTAAAATTCCAAACATAGGGGTGACAAAAATATGTTTAAAGGTCACTTATCACTTAGTAGTTCATTATTTTGTGTTTTTATGACATAGATATAAGAAGGGAATTTTCCATTGAAAAACTTTGGGTCGTTACATTCTTCCCCCTTAAGAAATTTCGCCCCCGAAATTTCACTTTACACAAACAGGTGAGGGTACTTCTCCTTCATTGCCTTTTCTGGTTCCCATGTTGCTTCCTCAAACTTTTGGTTCCTCCACAACACTTTGACAAGGCGGGTTGTCTTGTGGCGTAGAACCTTATCACTTTGGTACAGAATTTTTACTGGATGCTCCTCATATGAGAGATCACCTTCTAACTGTACCACCTCTGACTTTAGTACATGTGAGGGGTCTGGAATGTACTTCCTCAGTAGTGATACGTGAAACACGTCATGAACTTGAGCCATATTCGGTGGAAGTGCCAGACGATAGGCCACAGCTCCTATACGATCAAGGACCTCAAAGGGGACAATGTACCTTGGGCTTAGCTTCCCTTTCTTCCTGAATCGCATGACTCTCTTCCATGGAGATATTCGAAGGAAGACTTTATCTCCAACGTCGAACTCCAAGTCCCTTCGACGATTGTCAGCATAGCTCTTTTGCCGACTTTGAGCAGCTTTGATATGTTTCTGGATGACTTGAACCTTCTCTGTCATCTCTTGAACAAGATAGGGACCATGTAGTTTTTGTTCTCCAACTTCATCCCAACAGGTTGGAGTTTTACATCGCTTCCCATAAAGAGCTTCATACGGAGCCATATGAATACTCGAGTGGAAGCTATTGTTGTATGAGAACTCAACCAATGGGAGATGCTGATCCCAACCACCTTTGAATTCAAGAGCGCAGGATCTTAGCATATCTTCAAGTGTCTGAATAGTCCTTTCAGACTGGCCATCAGTTTGGGGGTGATAGGCCATGCTGAAATTTAATTTAGTACTCAAAGCATGTTGAAGGCTCCTCCAGAATTTAGAAGTGAACCTTGGATCACGGTCAGAGACAATCAAGAGTGGAACACCATGCAATCTCACTACTTCCTTCACATATATCCTTGAAAGTTGTTCAAGTGAGAGGTCTTCCCGAATAGCGATAAAATGGGACGTTTTTGTGAGTCGGTCAACCACAACCCATATTGCATTATTTCCTCTTGGCGTTTTCGAGAGACCCATGACAAAGTCCATAGTGACATTTTCCCACTTCCACATGGGTATAGGCAATGACTGCATCATACCTTTGGACTTTTGCCACTCAGATTTAACTTGCGGACACACCAAGCACCTTGATATATATTCCGCAATCTCCTTCTTCATGTTATCCCACCAGAAGTGTTCTCGGAGATCACGATACATCTTGGTACTTCCACGATGAATAGAGAATGTTGAGCTATGTGCATTATCCAATAGCTTATTCTTTATTCCGGGTGATGAAGGCAAACAAAGCCGCATTCCAAACCGAATCACACCATCATCGTCGATATGGAACTCTTGCAGCTTCCCTTCCTTTACTGCATTCACCCTCTTTTGTATCTCCACATCATCCCTTTGTGCATCCTTAATCTTCTGTTGGATGGATGGTTGCACAATCATTTGGGAAAGGTAGGATGTATCCCCTGCCCTTACGATTCCCAAATCCATCCTTTGCATATCCAATAAGATAGGGTCTTTCTCAATCCTCAACATGGATAGAGTAGCAGGTTCTTTCCTTCTTAAAGCATCAGTTACCTTGTTCGCCTTTCCAGGATGATAGTGAATAGAGCAATCATAATCCTTGATTAGCTCTAACCATCTCCTTTGACGCATGTTGAGCTCCTTTTGTGTGAATATATACTTTAGGCTCTTGTGGTCGGTGTATATGTCACACTTCTCACCATAAAGGTAGTGCCGCCAGATTTTCAAGGCAAAAATCACGGCTGCCAGCTCTAGATCATGCGTTGGGTAGTTCTGCTCATGGATCTTCAACTGTCGTGAGGCGTAGGCTATCACATCATCATTTTTCATGAGTACACAACCCAAGCCTTTCTTTGAAGCATCACTGTATATCACAAAACTTTCTCCACTTTTCGGTAGTGTGAGTACAGGTGCAGTGATCAGCCTTCTCTTTAGCTCCTTGAAGCTTCCCTCACATTCTTTCGTCCACACATACTTTACCCCTTTCCTTGTTAACTTAGTTAGCGAGCTTGACAATCGTGAGAATTTTCTCACAAAACGTCGATAGTACCCATCTAATCCAAGAAAACTACGGATTTTTGTGACACTAGAGGGCCTAGGCCATTCCTCAATCACCATTGTCTTTGAAGGGTCCACAGAAATTCCCTCTCTTGTGATCACATATCCCAAGAACGTGACTTGATTCATCCAAAAGTAACACTTGATGAACTTGGCGTACAACTTCTCTTTTCTCAATGTCGCCAACACAAGTCTTATATGTTCTTCATGTTACTCCTTACTGTTGGAGTAAATGAGAATATCATCAATAAACACTACCACAAATTTGTCGACGTAATGTCTAAAGACTCTATTCATCACATCCATGAAGATTACAGGGGCATTAGTAAGTCCGAAGGGCATCACCAAAAACTCATAGTGCACATACCTTGTACGGAAGGCAGTCTTCTGAATATCTTCCTTCTTCACCTTTATTTGATGATATCCAGAACAAAGATCCACCTTTGAGAAGTATTGAGCTCCTCTTAACTGATCGAACAAGTCATCAATCCTTGGTAGAGGATACATGTTCTTTATGGTGATCTTGTTGAGTTCCCGATAATCGATACACAGCCGCATGGTTCCATCCTTCTTCTTCACAAAGAGCACTGGCGCACCCCAAGGTGATGCACTAGGGCATATGAACCCTTTTTCCAGTTGCTCTTGTAGCTGCTTCTTTAACTCCTCCAGTTCGATAGGAGCCATCCTATAGGGGCACTTTGAGATAGGAGTAGCTCCTGGTATGAGTTCAATTGAGAACTCTACCTCACGATCTGGGGGAATTCCGGGTAACTCTTCGGGAAATACATCGCAGTATTCCCTTACGATGGGCATTTCCTCAAGGTTGGAACTTTCCTTTGACTCAAAAATTTGGCCGAGGTATGCTTCTTCATAGGGAATCATCACCCACACCATTGAAGGATTTCTCAAAGGAGATTCATGATCTTCCTTGCATTTGTAGAGGAGCATGGGATGGTTCGGAATATGAAAATATATTTCCTTTTCCCGATAGTTGATATGTGCTCTATATAACGAGAGCCAATCCATTCCCATTATAGCGTCGAATTCCACCAAGGGAAGTATTACGAGTTTTGCCGGAAGAATCTTCCCACATACGTCAACAGGAGAAGAATCAAACACTTGGGTTGCAATGATTGGACCACTTGGTGTTTTTACAGATATCTCTACTTCAAGGTTTCGAGGCTTCGATTATATAGTTCTAGCAAACTTGCAAGATATAAAGGAATGCGTAGAACCAGAATCAAATAAGACTTTTGCCATTCTTGAGTGAATAGGAAGTGTACCTTGTACGACTTCATTATCATGTTCCACCTCCGCAGTAGTGATGGAATAAGCCTTCCCTTTTTCCTTTGGATTTGGTGGTTGTTGGTGCTGATTACCCTCGAAAGCTCGATGTTTAGTGCACTGGTTTGAATAGTGCCCTAGCTCCTTACAGTTGTAGCATTGAACCACGAGTGGTTATCTCCTTTCATCGGCTACATTATCCTTCCTTTTCATGTCTCTTAGACACTCATGAGCTAGGTGTCCTTCTTTCCCACACTTGAAGCATTTCCCCGTCCCTTTGAGGCAGTTCCCATTGTGCAACTTCCCACATTTTTGGAAAGTGGCTCATTGTGTTTTCTTCCCATCTTTATCACTAGATCCACCAACTTGAAACTCTATATTTCTTTTCTTATCACCATAGCCATGGGACCATTCTCCAAACTCTATCTCCACAAAGAGAGCACACCGAACAACTTCTTCATAACTCCCAAAGTCTTGATTGCAAGAGCTTTTCGAAGATGTGGTTTTAATCCACTAAAGAATCTATCAATTTTTCTATCATTGTTGATAACAAAACCCGAAGCATACCTTGCGAGCCTTATGATATTTGCTTCATAGGTTGTGACAGATTCTCCTTATTTTTTCTTGAGCTCTATGAATTCTCTCTCCATCTTCGTGCGAAGAGTTCGTGGGAAGTACTTATTAAGAAACATTATCTTAAAGTCTTCCCATTCTATCTCTTCAATTTCATCCCTTGGCTTGGTGTACTTAAAAAAATCCCACCATTGATCAGATTCTCCATCTAGACGATAAACGGATAGAGTCACCTTTTCTATCTCGGAACAGTGAAGAATAGAAAAGATCTTCTCCGTGGAGTTGACCCACTGTTCCGCAACTAGTGGATCGGAAGATCCACAAAACGTCGGTGTTCGTTGCCGCATAAAACTTTCGATAGCTAGTTGCTCCCTCTTTGGTGAAGGAGGACATTCCCCATTATTATGGTTATTATTCATAACCTGAGATAATTGGGTAAGAACCTCCATGAAGTTTTGAACTCCACCTCCAAAATCATTGGGGATGTCGTTCGGGCAATCGTTGCATTGGCCTTCGCAAGAGTTGTTGGCCTGATTTCTCCTGGTTCCCACCATTTTCTAAAATAGAAATGGTTAGAACAAAAAATAAGTAAAAAAGTCATGAATAACTTATCCTTTTAAACAATTATACCAAAAACATAACATATGGGATCCCTAGGTAAATATCCTTGTGTGCATATTTGTACTTAGTCTCATGCTAGAGGTTTTCTTTAGGGTTCACTAATCCTAATTCCCAAATTAACTAAACCTTTCCCCTGATACCAACTATAGCGACCCGGCCTTTTTTTACATTACTATTACATCATTTCCAAGATAAACAACATAATAGTATTACACATGGAGGATCCAGAGGTTTAGTGTCTTGGGAAAACTAGGACAATACATAACAAATACAACATCAAGCATAAAAATTCATTTAATCTCTTCTTCTATAGATTCTTAGTAGCACTTGTGCTCCCCTTAGTACATGTATCCACCTGAGGATATACATCAAAAGGGGTGAGATAAAAGCCCAGTAAGAGGATAGATAAGAACAATATAGCATGGGGTGATCATAATCATGAAGAAGATCTTGAACATGAGAGGATCATAAACAATAAACTTGAAATGTGGAAAAGCATAAAAATGAAACATCATGTCTTAGTGGTTAACTACCACACATACTTGTGAACAAATCTAGCATCATGTTCATGCATCATTTCACATTTACTCACGAGATTCATCACTTTACCCAATGCATTGTAGCGCTATATAATTCCAGGCGCACACGTCACATTTAAACATTCATATTGCGCTATATAATTCCGGGCGCACCCGTCACATCATAACATTATCATTATCATGCTTGCCACATAGAACACATATCAAACATGTACATAAATAACCCATGTAAAGGAATGGGTTTCATCTCATAATAACACATTCATAATCTTTGGGTTCCTAAAAGAAATAGGGAACAACATACTTGATACAAGAACCATCAACCTTGAATGAGAGGTAAAATGTGAGATCTTGAAAGAAGAGTTCTTTTGGAAAACGTTTTGATGGACATAAAAACCAGTTACAAACATGTATATCCCAGAAAAGTAAAGGAAATTATGAACAAATGATCTTTGAGGAGTAACCATATCAAAAGTGGAGTGAATGAGGGAGAACCCGAAGGAAGAAAATTGGGTTCAAGATTTCCCCTTACCTTGTACTCGAATGCCTCCTTCTCTTTAATGACCTGTATAATGACATTATATTCATTAATTAGAAATTCCAGAACCTTTTATACATTAATAGGGTTCATTATGGTTTAATTATTTCATATTATGTTCCTTTGGATGACTTATAGATTTTAAAAAAACATTGATCGGGGATGTTCGTTTTTATGGTTTTCTTGAGCTGTCCACTTGTATTCTTAAATTGATGCTTGGGTAGATCATGGGTAAACATACAGAACTGATATTACATGTTATTAATGATATTACAGAAGCTTGATTGATTTTATAATGAGTTATATTAGATCCAAGTGGATGAATCATTAGATAAAAATTTAATGATGGTTATTTGGGTTAATTTGAGCGGTTTTTGGATCACAACGATCTTGTTTTAACATTTATCTTAGTAATAAGGCCATAGGTTATTTCCAGAAATTAAAATAGAACATAATATATATAAAATATTCTGGTTCAACCATAAAAATGGTTTCATGACTAGATTGAAGGTAGAAATGGAATAAGAGAGCATGTTGTTTTTGAAGGTGATAAATTATCACCACATGAACAACGTTCTCTTTAATAAAATACAAGGAAGAGGGAAAGGGTGTGGGTGATATAATATATCATTAGAATCATAATATTACAGTATATGTATAATAATGTATTTACAAAACAATTTGGATGAAGATAAGTAGGTAGAGATTAAGAAAGGAACTTGAACTTGAAAGGAAATTAAAGGAGAAGAGAGAGATAAATTACCTTTAGAATCCTTCTCTTGAGATCCTCTTTAAGGAAGCTAGGGTTGGTCTTTTGATGAGACCAACAGATTTTGGACGTGGGGTATGAGCTAGGGAAGGTGTTTGGGCAGAATTTAGAGAAGTCTTGGAGCTTTAGAGGTGTGAGGAAAAGAGGAAGTGAAGGGTGGCTTTTATAGTGGAGGGGAGAGGGGTTTCCTTAATATAAAATTGATTAGTTTATTAATTCCACCTAAGACAAGGAATAGTGATTCCTGGATGAAAAATAATTGGAATTTTATAATTTAATCCCGAACAAGGTGGGCTTACATCAGCAGAACATCAACAATGACTCAATTAATACATTATTCAGCTTTTATTGTGAATTATCGGATTCCACTATTCATAAAAAATTCAAGTACCTCAGAAAAATCCCAAAAATTTACCCCAACCATTTTTCGATGTGTAGAATCCAAAAATGAAGTCCAATTTTCAAAAATAATTTTCTAAGTATTATTATTTTAATATTTAAATAAAATCATAATTTACTTAAAAAAATAGTTTTTAAGATTAAAATTGATTTTATCGTTCTTTCAAAAATTACGTAGGGTCTTATAAAATTATCTAAAAACTATTATACATTGATTCAATACTATATGAATACATTCCAGGGGAATAAATATTCTTTTAAATTAATTAATTAATTATAATTATTTATTTATGACTTATAAAATACAAAAAAAAAAACGTTTACTAAGGTCAAATTATCACTTTCTATGATGTCTAAATTTTATTTTATTATTCATAGGTAATGTTACTCTTATTTACTATTCACAAGGGTCATATTACTATTCATAAGGGTAGGTTACTATTCAAAAGGGTAGGTTACTATTCACCAAAAATTAATTTTGTTTCATTAGACACCAAAAACTATCGTGAGCACAACCGTGTATGCCGGATTTTTAAAATTCCAAACATAGGGGTGAAAAAATTATGTTTAAATGTCACTTATCACTTAGTAGTTCATTATTTTGTGTTTTTATGACATAGATATAAGAAGGGAATTTTCCATTGGAAAACTTTTGGTCGTTACAGTGGAGGTGGGTAGGTTCAGTGCCCACCTCAGTAGATGTACTTTCCAGCCTGGCCCCTTTAGTAGTAGCAACATCAGGGACAGCGAGCTCCCGCTCTTATGAGAGCAGACGTTGTAGGAGGAGGCCGCCCTCTGGGTGGTCATTAGGGACATCGACCAGGGTATGGTAAGGGAGGCATCTGAAAAATGAGGGGCAAAGGAGCTGGCCATGGGCAGATTCATGCCATGGAGGCAATAGTTTAGTAGGTCCATAGTTCGTTCAAGGTACGACCGACTTGTTTACCACTCTTTCCTGCACATTGATTGATTCCGAATCTTTACACTCCTTTTTTGCACCCATTCTAACCCATGATATGGTTATTGACATTAAGATACTTCTCATGACCCAAGTTTTGAGTATGCCAGTCAGAGGTTACACCTGCTTGTCTCGTGTTTTCCAGAGATGTAGACTAAGGTTGGGACCCCATTAGTACATTCGGGAAAGCCATTTGCTATAAATGCAGCTATATGATGTCATTCTAGGCATAAACTATTTGTTCATTGTTTTTGCCATTATTGAAAGCTTTCGGAAAAGGGTTGTGTTTTCAGATATGGGCATACAGCGTGTGACTTTCATCAATGAGAGAGGTTTCCGAGGAAGGCAGACGGTGAGTGAAGCCCCTTCTTTCTTTGTTAGTTGAGCTGTCAATGGAGTCAGAAAATATAGATATGGTAGATGTCCTGGGGATCGTCATAAAGTACACAGATTTCCTCACTTAAGATATGGTGACTCTACCCCCATGACGTGATGTTGAGTTTTGTATAGACATGCAACCTGGTGCCAATCTAATTTTGATGGCTCCCTAACAGATGAATCATTCTAATTTTCGAGTGTTACAAATTCAGATTGATGATCTAATGGGGAAGGGTTTTATTCTACCAAGAATGTCACTATGGGGTGCTCCAGTATTGTTCACGAAGAAGGCATATGGTGGTCTCAGGCTGTTTATATACTATCAGAGTCTAAACCAGGTAATGGTCAAGAACTGTTACCCCTCCCGAGGATCGGTGACCTTTTTGATCAGTTGAAGGGGGGATGTATGGTTATCCAAGATTGACCTATGGTCAGGATATCACTAGTTGGGGGTAAACAAGGGTGACATCTCAAATTCGTCCTTCATGTGACGATATAGGCACTTTGAGTTTGTGGTCAAGTCATTCTGCATTATAAACGTTCCAACCATTTTCATGGGGCTCATGAACTCCATATTTCTGGAATATCTATACCAGTTCATAGTTGTTTTTTATTGAAAACATCCTGATCTACTCAAGATCATATGAGGACACTACCAAAAACTATGAATGTTTTAGGGGTCCTCTGATAGCACCAACTCTATGGAAATTTGTCCAAGTGAATGTTTTGTACATGACAGGTGAACTTCTGTAGACATGTGGTGTCCGAGAAGGGAATAGTGGTTGATCTATCAATGGATGATGCAATTGTTCCGAGGCAAGCACCCAAGAATGTGATAGAGGTTTGTATATTCCTAGGTCTGGTAGGCTATTATCAGAGGTTCCTGCCCGACTTCTCCCAAGTTTCAACTCCTTTGACAGCTTTGACACGAAATTACTAGGCCTACATGAGGAGTGATCATTTTTAGACAGCCTTCAATTATCTGAAGGGGATGTTGGTTTGTTCCCCAATGTTGATGTTACTAGAAGAATGTGTGATTTTTGAGGTGTTTTTTAATGCTTCAATCCAATGATTGGGGTGTGTGCTGATGCAATGGAAAGAGGTGATCTTTTATGGTTCTAGGATGTTATGTCCTTATGAGTGTAACTATGCCACCCACGACTTGGAGCTCACTAAGATTGTGTTCGCACTAAATTTTAGGTGGAACTACCTCATCGGTGAGTGCTTTGTGGTCTTCATGGATCATAAGAGCATGAGTTATATCTTCTCTCAGTGAGATTGGAACTTGCAGCAATAGAGGTGGATGGATTATTTTCAGGAATATGACTTAAAAATTTTCTACACCTCTGGAAAGGGGAACATTCTGGTAAATTCCTTGAGCAGGTAGTCATAGGAGGATGTGGTTTGATAATTAGCGGCTACTTGTAATGTGATGTAGAAGTGGGTTTCCCTACAAATGAATGAAATTATTGAGGATGGAAGAGGCTATCTGTTCTAGATGACAGTAAAATCCTCTCTGTTGCGGTAGGTGGAGGAGTCTTAGTGGGTGGATATAATGGCTGAAGTGATACATGATTTTGTTAGCCAAGGAGATTATCTAGGAGGATGGTCAGAAGACGGGCATAAACTGATGTCATTTCATGGATTTTTTTTCGTCCTTATGGGAATGTGCGACTGAGTTCATGGTGAGTTCCACAACACACCCCTATCGGTGCACCCAAGAGTATCCAAGATGTATCTAGGATTGAGGGGATAGTTTTGGTGGCCCAAGGTGAAGCTGTCATCATAAATGTTTGGGGAAAAGTGCCTCATGTGTTAGTAAGTGAAGGCTGAACACCGCATCCCAAGAGGTCTGTTACAACCTTTAGATATCCCCGGGTAGAAGTGGGAAGACCTCTTGATGGATTTCGTCATAAGAAAACTTAGATTTCATGGGGGTTGAAATGATATCTAGATAATGGTATACCGGATGATGATTTCATATCACTTTATGGAAATCAAGTAGTCAAGTCTGGTGGACTCCCTAGCACAAAGGTTCGTGGACGAGGTGGCGCGGTTGCATGGAGTTCTGAGGTTCATGGTCCCCGATCAGCATAAATGGTTTACCTCACGGGTCTGGAAATGATTGAAACATACTTTTGGCACCCAGCTATGCCTCAACACTAATTTCCACCCCCAGACAGATGGGCAGACAGTGCACACCATCAATAAGTTGAAGGATATGCTATGAGCATGTGTTTTGGACTTTTGGGACCATGGGTATGACACATAGCTTTGGTAGAGATTGACTAGAACAAGAAATATCACTCTACCATTGTCATGGCTCCATTTGAAGCCTTGTTCAAGAGGACGTGTTGCTCACCTATGAGTTGGGAAGAGGTCGGGGAAGTAGGTGTGTTTGGCCCCAAGGTAGTGCATAACACGATAGGGAAGGATTAGAATATACAATGTAGGATGAAGGTGGCTCAGGACTGGTAGATGTCATATACTGATCATAGGAGGATACTCATGGAGTTTGAGGTCAGGGACCACATGTTCTTGAAGGTCATCCCTCAGTGTGGGAAATGGTGGTTCGACAGGGGGAGTAAGATTTCTCCCAGGTTTTTCACACCCTTTGAGGTGTTGCGGAGGGTCAACGAAGTGCCTTATCAGTTGGCACTACCACCATCTCTACTGAGGGCGCATGACATATTCCATGTGTATCAGCTCTGTCAGTATCTACATTATGATTCACACATCCTCTACTGGGGAAAGATGGATATCTAGGATGACGCAATGTTCATAGAGC
The DNA here is from genome assembly GCA_963277665.1 of Viscum album. Lineage (NCBI taxonomy): Eukaryota > Viridiplantae > Streptophyta > Magnoliopsida > Santalales > Viscaceae > Viscum > Viscum album. The sequence continues at coordinate 1,208,190,744 of OY728140.1, forward strand.
GACCGGTGAGGATTGAGGATTATGAGGAGAAGGTGATTCATGGATGAACCATTCCCTTGGTTCATGTTTTGTGGAGTCATGGTGGCCTTGAAGAGGGTACCTGGGAATAAGAGTCATAGATGTGTGCCCGGTACCCTTAGTTGTTTTGTGTTTTGATCTGTTTTGGTTCATACTAGTTTTTGATGTTGTGGTTGACCTTGATCACTATCAAATGTGTTGTTTTTCTTGTTCATTGTATGTTTGTGAAGAGACCTAACTCTGGAAATGGGAGGACCTGATCTATAATCAAGATGCATTAATGTGGATGTGATTAAACCCATGCAGGCGAGTCAGTGTTGCCAAAAGTGGATAGTATCTTGATATGGGGGAAGGGACTCCCTAATCCGTAAGATTGGAAGGTGTGAAACTTCTATGTTGTGTGATCACTTGTGGGAGAGGTGTTCCTATATGTAGAGGGTTGTTTGGCCATGACAGGTATCTTTCAAGGTGGTTTTTCCGAACCCTCTCTATAAAACCGACATTAGTTTTGATTCTTGGAGACGAGAATAGTTTCAAGGGTATCTAATGTAATAGTCAGGACCCTCCTAGTAAATTATGTTGGAAATTCCTAGTTTCTGGGACTCCCTAAACACCTTCAATAAGTCCAGAACTAGATGGAGGCGTGTCCATTGTAGGATTTCACCACGGTGTCACCCATCGGTGACACCGATCTGTGTGCCACGAATCAGTTTCTCACCAATTAGTGTGTCACTGATCGCAATGTCACCGATCGGTGGGGCACTGATCGGTGCCATGGGGGTTTTGTGGTTTTCTTTCCCTAGTGTCCCATAACACCACATTTAAATCATTTAAACATTTTATAGTGGTTTATGTCCATTTTAGCCCCATAAAAATGTTTTAATTCCCCTAAGGGTGGGGAAACCATCAACAGATCCGTTTTACTCTCTTTAAATGACATCCTTTAACGCACAACTATTTTGGCCACCTATCCAATGATAATTATTAAATAAAAATTAATTACATTGTGTGTAACTTTCCAACTTCCTGGTCAAACCACAATATACCTTCATTGACGTTCAAAATTCATATCCCATAGCTCTGGGATCTCTCCTTTTATTGCACGATAATTCTTTCTTCTTCTTGGTTGGCCTCTTTTTCTTTCCTTGGTGCATTTAGAGTCCCACTTCCTGAGGATAGTGGAGTGCATGTGCTGGAGCCTTTATTTCTCATTAATGGAGCTCTCAGAGTTCTTATCATACAAGTCACACATCCCCTTTTCTTGGCACATGTAGAAAAACATTGATAGTTGATCATCTTGGTAGTGTTATTCCTTCATCTCTCATTACTGTGTATCTTTTGGGGTGGGTACGATGATATTATTTCATGGATTAATGAATCCAAACCTTAAAAAAGATAGTAAATTGTTTCCAAAGAATGATGGGGTGTGTCTGATGATGATATTGTACTCTTTAATCATTTCAAAGGTGTTTTGAATTATATGGGATTTTTTCCACTGAAAATCTGGCAGTTGGTTGTCCTTTCTTGATCACTAGTGAACATCTGTTTTCAAGATAATTATATGATTGCATGGTTGTAATAGGGAAACTGGTAAATCATGTAAACTTGGTTGATTAAATGTATTCCCAATGAATAATAATCCTTGTGTGGTCACACCAATTAAACAAATGTAAAGACGGAACTAAATTAACGGTGTGTTTATAATATGAAAATCACTTTTTCTGTCTTAGAAATATATGTGGTTTTTTCTTGATTATTGTGAGGTGACGTTGATGGGGATGTGATCCTTTGTTGTGGTGCAGTTGTTAGTTTGTGGATATGTGGCTGTGTGGGTCCATATGTTGGGGAAATGTTTGGATCCAATACATCAAGGTATGTCTCTAATTCCTTTTGTTGTTGTCACTTTATAAGAGAACCGGGTGTGAATGCTTAATTTTCTTCTTGACTATTTTTACATCCATGGCTTTTTCCTTTTCTTGTTAGATTCCCTATAGTGAAGAATTATTTAAATGGAATAACATGAATATGGAAAAAAGATTAGGTTAAATGGGGAATTGTTTTCTGATAATGGGTTGTGACTTCGTTTTGGCTATTGTGATTTCTATGAATGAATTGTCATAGGGATGTTTGTGTGTGAGAGAGTTTTGGAACCCCTAGGTTGGGATGAGTGATTTTATACCTACAAGTATAAATTAGTTCTTTTGTTTCTTATTCAGGCCCCACCCAATTTGAGAACATCATGCCAAACACCCCCATTTCATGGGGGAGGGTGTTTTTTACAACACTCCTATGAGTGGCTGGTTATTAGATCCTTTTTTGCTCCCTTTCTTGAGTTTTCCAAGAAACTTTGGGTAGGCTTTGATAGCTTTAAGTCTATTATATCCATTTATTTTTCAGGAAGGGTAGTTGTGGTGGTTTTCCCAGGTCTGTGCGTGTAGGTTGTTTCCAAAGTGTCTTCGAGATGAGGCCCAGGTATCTTAGGGCATGGTATTAGTTATCCTGGCCCAAGTGTCTGCGGATGTGGTTATGTGTTGTTGTTGTGTACCATGTGTTTGCAGTCAGGATGTGTGGTTGTGATATCCTATGTGTGTACATGTCGGGTATGGTAGTGGGACTGTGTTGAGAAAGGTGAGGGAGGTATGACGCGTAGGATGTCATCAATAACTAGTAGGAATGTGGTTCGGGGTACCCAAACATCGATGTGTTATTAATATTATTTTACCTGACATGAATTATTTGGGAAGTGTCCCTTGGGGAGGTTGGGTGGATAGTTTCCATTCTAGATGCATTGGTTATCTCCTTTTCTAACAAGGCATTAGAATACATCCCCACTTATACCCAAGAGCTTTTGGTTTTCCCTATTGAGTGTACTTGTATGCTCACCCTATGTATATAAAACTACCTTTAGGTTTCAAAGAGAACATCGAGGACTATGTTGGAACATATTAACTAGGGTGTTGTGACCATTGAAATTTATTTTCCTTTCTTTTTGTACTTCCCCATGGTATTTTCATTATTTTTAGAACCTATTATTGGAACATGGATATGGGAATGGATTGTTTTGGATTTACGTTTACTTATATTTTGGGATTTGTTTGGGATTTACTATCTTATATCTTGATCCTGCTAAATAAAATAGGCAATTCATTCCATACTACTGGTGATTCTATACCCTTAGTTCTAGTCACCACTCTAGGGCCTATTGAAGGCTGGTCCCCGAGGTCATTATCTCTCTATCAACTTGAGGAAGGAAGGGTTTGGAAATCCACAGTTCCTTCCCTCATCATGGTGAAGGCGGGTCATGACACAAATGGTTGATACTATCAACTAGGTAAATGATTCATGTCAGGTTCACTATTTTTTTGTTTCCCTTGGAATCGAGTTCGTGTTAGGGATCACTATTTTAGAATGGATTCTGATGTGGTTTTTTTAGTGGAATCGGAAACACCCAATAATTTTTTATCTATGAGGACCAATATTCCAATGACTATCACTAATCATGAGGTTTGGCTAATAATTTTTAATGGCTCGCATTGGTTGAGAGGATGAGTGGTCGGGCTCATCAGGCCTTTTTTGGTGGAATTATTTGATACACTGGGACTCTATAATATATTTATGATTTGTTAATGAATCCTTTTTTAGTTCCCAAGACTGATGTGGGTCACCATTGAATTAAATACTAATTACAAACATGTATGGAATATAATATTATCTTTATGTATACACGTTTGTTCATCAATGGAGTTATTTTTTTGTATTAGAGGAGAACAATCGATGGTATCCCCTTATATACTATATAGTTATAATTTTTACATCAATAAGATAATGATGGATTCTTAGCTACTCAGTGGGGTAATCCAATTTACATCATCATCCAGTGATACAATATTTATTTATGGGTAGGTATCTAACCCATAAATTGAGTTCCTACGTATCCTTGTGAATGGAATTGGAAAACATGTAGGTTGGTGCCCCATAATGGGGTACATAATATCATATAAGGTAATGTGATAAGGAAAAAGCAATATAGTTTAATGTCATGTGGAAAGGATAACTATGTAGATGGTTCCTATTCAATGTTTTTTGTGAGACTTATATGGAATCAACATAAGGAACCTGGAAGGAATATGAATTTCTAGTCTAAATTAATCTCTGTTGTGGATATGGACTAGATAAAACATGGTTGATTTGGTGTGCTATGTATTGACCCCATGGAGGATCCTATTCATCCTATATAGATGGCAATTAAGTCCCATGTAGTTAAGTTGTGATTAACAACACCTATGGAGGATTTTGGTAGGTTTGTCTCATAGTGTAGTACGATCCTTTGAGAGGAGAAATTAAGGGCTTATCCAAAGAAAGGATACCCATAATATTCAATTAAAATATTAGGTATTAGTCTTAAGGAGGATTCCCGGGTCAAGGGACAATGAGTTATGTTTAAATCATTATGGTTTGGATTATTTTCTCTAGACATAATCTTTAGAAATATTCCCAGGTTAAGTAGAATAAGGAATGACGATTACTCCTGAGGATGATTCCCCTTGATCATAGGCTCTATTAAAGAATACTATATAAACAAATTGAAAATGAAATCAGAATTTTCATAGTTCAAATTGTTTCATGGATCATGTGGATTTTGTGATCTTTGTTAACCTCTAATCCCATGTGAGTCATGTTTAGTGTGATAAACAATCTTAAAAAAATGATATGAGATACCACACAATTTGTATTTGTTTAAAAGTGGACATGGTGATAAATAAAAAAGTGATATGGATGGCATGTTGAATGTGGCCACCTCCTCTGACCCCTATTCCACTAATGGAAGAGGATAGGGCTACGGTGAAAGAGGATGAGGTTACAAGAATTCTCTCTCATCACTTTATATTGGATGGGTCCAAGGTACAGAGACTGTGGGGGGAGGGTAGCATGAGATAGGGGTGAGGGATTGGGTTCACATCCCCTCTATAACCATGTGGCTTGGAGGAAGATAAGAGTGAGTGTGAAACCTCCATCAAGACTAGATAGGGGCTTATAGAAGTTGGTATACCCTAAGACTTGTCTCATAGAGAGGGAAAAATAATGTCATTTCATGATGAATGGAAAAGTGAACATAATACTCACCCTCCATTCTTAAAACTGAAGGCCCCAAGATCTCATATACGATATGGGAAGGACCTGGTCCTAAACCTATAATCTCATATTGTGTAATCTATAGCACTTTCCCTAGGTTAAGGTTTCTCATTACCATGGAAATATAAATCAACACACACCATGTGGATCCTAACTGTTTGGTCGGACAAGTGGGGGGAACCTATGACCATAGAAACACAAATGAAAATGGGAGACATGTTGGTGTGCCTTTTCCACTAGATTTTTCAGTCATGATGATTTGGTGGTGGATTTGAGTGGATCACTCTCAGACAGGGGATTAAAAGTAATATAGTCCCACTATGTATATCTTTGAAGAAGGCATAAATAATTCCCCACATAGGTAAGAGGTTAGGGAGAACCAAAGTGTCTCACGTAAGGGGTGCTCTGTATAGTTAAGCTTGGAGGAATTAGTAGCACCATTGGGGAAATTCTACCTAGAAAACAACGCATGGGAGATACATCTCTCAAGTCTTGAAGAGTCTTAATATATTTTCATAAATGTGACTCACTTAGATCCCTATTAGGGGAGTGGAGGATAACTCTAGTATTCATTAATCATGCGGTGAGAGAGTTCCTGATACATGATTTTAATTATAAAACATATGAGGATATTAGTTTAATTATTCCTATTTAATTCCCTCATCTTTAGGTTTAGAAAAATACCTAGAAGTTATGGAGGTACTCAGTGATGAACTTGGGTGAACAAAGTGTTGGTTGGACTTCCATAATTTTTGTATCCCCAAATAATGACACAAGGTTTCTATTTATAGGTAAATATATGATACTGGGAGAAGGTGTCATCTCACATAGGTTTTGTGCACAATTTTCACACAAAGTTCTCATGCATAGGTCAGTCATTTTGGTTTTTCCATAGGTACCTTGCAAACCGATGATATTTTGGGGTACTTGTGTGAAATGGTCATTGAGTGGATTAAGTGATCCTTTTCCTTCTTTCTTTCTCTTCTTCTCTTATTTATATGGTATTTCATTTACTTCTTTTCCATCCACACGATAAAATGGAGTTTCAAAAATAACAAGAAACATTTCTTATGGAAAATATCCTTTCATTGAAAATCCTTTTTATTATAAGATTTCAAAATCCTTTTATTATAAGTAAAGATTTACATTTTCATTTAAAACATTTCTTGGGTAAAATATCTTGTCTTTTATGAAAATGTATTTTTAAAACATCATGAATTTTGAAAAAACTGGTCTTTTAAAATATATTTGAAACACTATAATGAAATATTGTAAATATTTTTAGTGCCTTTTATTTTTTAGAATAATTTGAAATATTCATGAAATCATTTTGAAAAAACTTTTCAATAAAATGGATTTGAAAATTTATATAGAAATTTTGGAATAATTGAATTCATTTTCTTTAAAAAACATTTTCAAAATATATAAAGGATTATTTGAAAATAATATTAAACATAGACCATTTTTTAAAAACATTTTCTTTGAAAACCAAAATAAATTAAAAAAATAAAAAATATTTAAAAAACATATTATTTTATAAATAAACATGTAAACATACAAATGAAAATCCAATGAAATAACAATCATGAAAAAGGGTAATTCTTTACATACTAAACATTCATTTTTTAACATAATTGATTAGAAAAATTATTTTATCAGAAAATGTCAATAATACTACTTTTAAATTAGTTTTTTAAAAAGGGGAAACGTGTGTAAAAAGGTATCAATTGTGTACAAATATCCAGTACACATCATATGATAATAGTAAAACAGTTTGTAAAACGTTTTTTAGAAAACTTGGTTTTGAAGAAATGCAAATTTCTGACTGAATAGACGATAATGTCATATTTTCATAAAAAATCATAATTATATTAAGATTTTTTTTTGAAAATTTTACTAATATGTGATGATATCATGGATGACTAATGGATAATAAAATTCATGACATTTCTTGAGGGAATCATCCTAATATTTCATCAATGGAATCGTAATCATAAAGAGTCCTGAAAAATGGTGATATTTAAAAAAAATATTTCCACTTTGGTAACATTAAATCATAATCCCCATGAAATAATAAAATATTAGAAGCTTGAAATATCATAAAAATAATGATATTAATTATATAAAAATTTAATATGAAGTATATAAGCTCCATTGAAAAATATAGGTGCATAACATGGCATGTATCTCAATGAAGGAAAATTGAGACAAAATTGCATTGCTAATTTGTTAAATTTTGAGCCATAGACCCCATAAAATAAATATAATAAAATGGATATGTAAATACACATAAATATATCTATATGAATCATTGAATAAATTCATGTTAATAATATACACTACTCAAATGAAACCAATGGTGAACATGGCTTGTATCAGACGGATATAAAAAGTGACTTGAGAAAACCCATACCTACACTATTGAAATTATTTATACATGTTATAAACTCTTTTATAATAAATTTATGTTTATTATAAAGCTACCAAATAAATATATTACTATATATCATACCATATATGATTCACTTTTGACTTTATATTACCTTTTATTAATAATTCATTATTAAAGCAACGTTTCAGGTAATAATCATTTGTTTATCATTTGTGTTTTGACATGTTATTCATGATCCTATTAAATAGATAATGATTTAATTATTTATATAAAGTAAAAAATTATTTATATAACATATATATAAATTGTATAAATATTAATAACAATTTATAAATGATAGATATATGAAATAAAATACACTATTCAGGGAGAAAATACATATATGTGGGTGTCGTTTCTATTTTCATATCATATTGAAAGATTCCTAAATTAAATATATGAATATAAATATATAATAACAGTAAATTAACTTTATAATTTCATACATATCATATAATTTCACAAAGATGATCATTAATATATTCCATGTAGACTTTGAACGAATCACAAAGCTTTGAGAAGGCGATAGTCCAGATGTCCACAAAAAAAGTTATCCTATTTACATAAAATATAAATCATTGGGGTTTGTTCTATAAAACAATTAAATAATAATAAATAAATCATAAATATTATATATATCATATTAAAATATATTTTCCATCACATTTACTTACTATGAAAAGTGGTAAATGAAAAAACAAATAATCATCATTCCGTCATGTAGTTGTTCGACATACACAAATCGTAAGTTCATTACCCTAGTAAGAATAGGTCATGGTAGAACTATTACCATAAAAAATATAATTATATTCAGGTTACTGGTGTTATATATAATAATGATATAAATAATTTAAGTGGTGCAGAATTAAATGAAATAAAAGATGGTCATTGAAGGATGTTACCTCATTTTCAGGTAACTCGTTTTGGTTTATACGAAAATACATCCTTGGATGGATTTATTCCCTAGTTGGGGATTATGTGATCAGAGGAGGGACATTTTAATATTATTTTGGTAGATTTTTGATAATCCAAAGGTTTATAGAGTTGTGAATAAATGGAAGGGTTGAGTTCCTTTTCATAGTGGAGGAGGAGTGACATTCTTGTACATTTTTGGAAGGGGGATTCCACACATATTTTTCTTGTGAATATTGGCTAAAATAGTCAACAATATTTGATAAAAGGGTGTATAGGGTGTATATAAGGCCCTATAATTTATTTCGGTCAAGTATCTGGGTCATTTTGGCCCTTAAGTGTACTGTTTAGTCCCTTGTTAAGCTACATTTCATCTTAACCACTGTAATTAATTTTTTACATTCAATAATGGTTTTGTTAAAAACTAAGTTGATATTATTTGAAATTAAAAATTATTATTATTTTAAATATATATAATCCATTTTTCAGAATTATAATAATATAATTGGAATGAATTAATTAAAACTTATTACCAAAATGGGATGACAAAGGTGGTTAATAAAGTCAAAATGTTCAAAAGTTTCGCATGTTTTTTATATCAAATTTCAATTATAAATTGATTCCAATGATGTAAATTTTATTGATTTATGAATAATTGATATAATTTATTTATAAAAACTAAAAAAAAAACAAAATATCGTTTCTAATAAATCAGAAAAAATACATGTTTTGAATTAAAATTTAGTATTATTCATTTTTCATAAAAAATGATGCATCATAGAAAAATACAAGAAAATCACCCTAATCTAATATTTATGAAATATTTTCAGAAATTAAGACTATTTTTTAAATTAACAGTTATAAAAGTCTCAAAAAATATGTTTAAGAAGGGTTTATCATTATAAGGTGGTAAAATTACCTTTTAGATCAATACATATTTTATTTATAAAGATGGATTTATTCTTATATTATACCTACCAAATCTACTGGATCAATGTCAAAATTATTGATGGAATAAAAAATTTATAAATTTTATTGAAAAAATTAATCAATTTTTTTTTCTTAATTTATTGACTAAAAATTTTGTTCATATAAAAAAAATATTTTTCATTGAAAAGTAATTTCTTTATTTTTAAATTGTACTTACATTCACTTATACTAATTAATAACTGAAGGATTAATTTTATATACATTTGTAAATAATATTTTCGCAATTTATCTAATCTTAGTTTTATTTTCCATTACAATGGAATGGTGGTAGCTATAATAATATTTTCTTGATAATATTAACAATATCTTATAGTTTGGTAAAACTCGACAAAACTTGTAACACAAGCTACTGAAGGGACTCTGTATTATGTGTAATACAAGTCAAACAAGGTGTTTTCTGTACTGAATGAAAATATATGTGTTATTTTTATTGAAATAATGAAATTGTGTTCCATATAACGTAAGACACAATTAGTGAATTAATATTAAAAAAAGTTATATTCAGTGTTTCATGAAATTAAAAATATCAAAGAGATTAAATTAATTCAAAAAATATCATGCTCAGGCATTTTCCCCACATTGAAATGAATTTCCCAATCAAAATTTATCTCTTATATCAATGGTTTAATAGTTGAATGTTAAATTCTTGAAAACCCACAACATAAAAATGAACACTAAAACTTCCATTAAAAGGGATTGTTGGAAACATAACAGATACCCAAATTAACTCATAACTATGCATCCACATAGAATAACATTGGTTAGAATTGAAAACATGTACTTGGAAGAGGAATCTTACTATCAAGTTCGAATGGAGAGTGATATAATACTAGTATAAGATAATTTTAGTAACATAGAATACATAAATCATTGATGATATATGGGACATTTTATTATTTATAAATGAAGGTACTAGGATGGCATATTTCGTTTCAAGATCCTTTTTATTAATGTTAAAAAAATTCCTTGAAAAGTTATAATGACAAGATTTTAGGATAACCTTCCCATTTTTGTGGCTTGAAAAACATCCAGATCATCTATTTTTCTATGAAATGAAGGGTAATTCATAATTTATGGGGTATTAAGAGATCTTCAGATCAATAAATAGAAAGGTAGTTCCTTCCATCTATCATTACAAAAAAATAGTATTTAACAGGTTTTAAAATATATATAAATCATTATATAGCGTGATTATACATTAATATTAACCATTCCATAAATGGTTATCCTTATAAATCTTCTGAAAGATATATTTCCAAAATATTATATATAAGGTCACTAATTTTCCCAAAAACATCTTAGCATTGATCCCTCATATATCCTAATGTAGCCTTTAGTTGCTACATACCAAGAATGTGAATTCCATCAACATTTAATATCATGATATTTGGTAATACCCATAATTACAAAAAATAATTATTCATAAAATTCAAGTTTTCTTATTTCAATGTTTATTGGATATATTTATATAATCCAAAAATTTTGTCAATATAATCAATTATATCCTAAACCATTGGTCAAATAGTCCATAATTACATCCAAGGTATTCATTACCATCCATTTCAACTATTCATATCCAACATATCTTTATCCAAACAGCATTATCTTACCATAAGTAACATACTAAGGGTTATATTTCGCTTTATCATGTGTTTTCCATGAACATCACCATTCCATTAAAAAACATTTCTAGTCCATTAGATAAATTAAATGTACTCTTGTAAATACATAGTGAAAAAATAAAAAAAACAATCATTATATATTTGACCATTTATAAATATAATTATTTAATTCAAATAAAAAAAATATGACACTGCATCATTATTCCATAAGAGGTATACCTCATTTAATTACTTAATACCTCTTTCCTTTCAAATTTTTATTTGTAGTATCATCATCCTCATCAATATACCCATTACTCAAACAACCTTTATGATTTTCTTCGATAGCTTTCCACTTAGGTTATCGATTTTCATATTGACCATTCATTCCACACTTAATTATTTTAACCTTTGATGGTGTCTTGTGGAGGCTATTATTCTAACCCATTGCATTAACCAAACGTTCCATATTTCTATTTCAGTTAATTGATTTTTGTATTTTTTTCTGATGTCAAAACATTGTATTATTCCTCTAATGCATTCTGCATGGTGATTCCTTCAACATTATTAACACAATGGAAACTAAATCTTCTTTCCTCTATGTTCTCCATTACCTAATCTCTCAGGAAACTCCTTCTTTATCTTCTTGAATATTCCGAGAGTTTGTTAAGGTCTAAATTTAGAGTTTTGTATCATTGAAAAAAATTGTGCATAATCGCAACATATTTCACTCCAGTGATCATCACATTTTACTGCTAATAAAAAAATACCATCACATTCAACATTAACTGAGTTCCTTCTGGTTCCCACTAATGAATAAAACCATAATGAATATTGTTATCATTACATATCATAGTGAAAAACCACATAATCAAGAAAAATAACATCTATGATGTAAAACATGTGATCCCATCCTATGATAGATTATGATTAACATAGGTTATTCATTGTCATCTACTATTAATGTTTTTCATGATTTTTTGTAAAGTACTTCTAAATTTTAAGGAATATCCCCTCATATAGTCAAATCAAGTGTGCAACAAGGCTCATTTTCATGAACTAGTTCCTGATCTAGTCTATCACAAAATGGTGTTTTGGGTTTCACCTGTGTAAAAATATGCTAGAGAAACATACACTTGTAGTATCCAGATAGGGATATATTTTTAAGGATCCACTCACTCTATCCATTACCAAAATTCAAGATAATATTTCTAAACATTAACTCATTCTTATACGTATCTGTAGATACATCTTTGTACATACGCTAAAAATATTCATAGGGATATAACAATATATTTTCCATCTTAGTTTCCAAATGATGGATAAACCATTCATTTGATATCAACTATAGAGATTGAGACCTAACAAACATGGATATTACATCATTCAGATGCATATTAATCACATTACGAAAATATATTCCCAGGGACCATAATAGTTTACTGTCTTTATAAAGTTGGAATTAATTCCTCTATATTTGTGAAATATCTTCAACATCATCTTTAAATATATTTCCCTTTTGTAATCTAATATAAAACTATTCTTCATAACATAGGTAAGTAAACATAATAAATAAATGAGATCGAATTATCAGTATGGGTAAATATAGGAAATACATCAGTAAAACAGGACCATAAGTGTGTGATAACATGCACATAATATTTTAATGGTATACCCTTCATAAAAGTATCACAATCCTGAGAAATGAAATACATATTAGAAGTTCATAAGAAATGAAATTATAAGACAATAAAGAACATTAACCATATAATCATATAAAATTCAAAATCCATATAAGTTTATGAAGACACATAGACATGTATAATCATTAACTATAAGTCAAGAAAAACTTCCAAAACATAATAAGGAACTTCATGTGGAATATACATACAGGTCAGGACACAACACCATCCCCTGTCATAGTCCTTTCCATGTAAGGGATCAGGTTTCCCCTTCTTCCCATTATGAATTAGGTTTCCCCATCCTCCAATAGTAGATCAGGTTTCCCTATATTCTATAATGGAATGGTTTTCCCCTTCTACCATAGTGTAAAGGGGTTCCTCGTCACACATAGTGGATCTGGTTTCTCCAAATTCCATAGTGGATCAATCCAATCGACTTGATTCCCATTATTATCTCCAAAGATATAAATTTTTTCCTAATTCATTGGAGGCAGATATAGGTCCACCCCTTACAATAAGGAAATAATACATAAATTTTCCCCAAAATAATAAAAATTTGTACCATAAACCATGAAATAAAAATGGTTCCATCAACATCTAATAACATCTTACCATTTGAAAAAATACCGGTTTCATAATCAATTAATCAAAACAGTTCCCATGAAAAGAAGTGGCTTTTATAATCATATAAACTGTGAATGGGAAATATATTTCATAAACATCCATCCATCACAACATAAACCTTTAACGAAATTATATTAATGGTATTGATGGATAAAATCCAAAATATATTATAAACTATAACAAAATATGTTATCATTTATGGAGAACATTCTAGATATATCATATGAAACATATCTTATTGAAAATAGCATTTATTTGAAAACCCATTTTATAAGAACATTTCAAAATAATATTTTTATACTGGAATCATTAAAATTACATTTAAAATGTTTTTTTATGAAAATATATTTTCTACTATGAAAAAGTATTTTTAAAACCTAAATCATTTTGAAAACATTATTCATTTAAAACATCTTTGAAAACTGATAAAGAATATTGAAAATATTTTGAAATCATTTTACATTGAAAATACTATTAAATTCATAAAATGCCTGGAAATCATTTTGATCACAATTTTATAGGAAATTTATTTGAAAAATTATTGATATGTATTTAAATCATTGAAATCATTTTCTTTGAAATATACTATTAGAAACATATAAACTAAGCATTGAATATTATGTAGAACATATATCATTTTTGAAAAAAAAATCATTAGAAATGAATTTATGCTTTAAAATTTTCCATAATATTATGAAAAAAAACTCTTTAAAAAAATAACCTTGTCAAAAATGAAATTAAACCCTAAGGAATGTATACTCACAATGGTGGGTAAAATTGTACATACTTAACACTAATTTTTCAACATAAATGTTTAGAAAAGTTCCTTGATCAGAAAATGACAAGAATATTCCTTGAAAATAGTTTTTTCAAAAAGGAAAATTATGGTGGAATTTTGTTTAAACATTATAAGATAGTATTAAATAATTTTTTTAACATTTTAATAAAAAATATTTTGAAGGAAAAAAAATTCTGACCGGAAGAGGAAATAATTTCATATTTTCATTGAAACATATTATTAATTATCGTATATACCAAAGAGTGTAAATGGTACTAATAATTGATGATATCGTGGATAACCTGAGGATAATAAATATCAAGGGGTTTTTGAGGGATATATCATCAAATTTCTTCAATGGAATAACAAATATTAACACTCCAGAAAAATGATGACATTGTACTAAAAATATTGTTACCACATTGGTAGCTTTGAATCATATTCCTCTAGAAAAAGTGAAATAACAAGAATATTGAAATATAATTAATATAATTAAATTAATTATATAATATTTAAATGGGTATTATATTCACCACATAAAAATATTTTGTTGAATAACATGGCATTTATCTCAATAAATGAAAATTGAGGAAAAATTACTTTACTGATTTGGTAAATTTGGATCCATAAACCTCATAATATAATGATCATGAAATGTATATAAACATTACAATAAAATTTATTATATTTTTCATATAATACAGTCATGTTTAGTATATACACCACAAAAAATAAATGAGTGGTTAACATTGATTGTATCTCATGGATATAAAATGTTACATGAGAAAACCCTTAACTTTTGTCTTGACATTTTTTGTACACATGAAATAATACTATATAATAAACATAAGAAATTTACAAATATAACTCATGATCATATTTATATATTTCATAAAAAATATGATTCACTTATGAGTTTATATTTTCAATTTTTAAGAAATCCCTTGTTAAAGAAACATTTCGGGTAGTAATTGCGTTGTTTATCTTGCGTGGTTTTACATGTTATTCTTGATAATCTTACATAGATAATGATTTACTTATTTATAGAATTTAAAACCAGATTTATATATCATATATATTTTTTATATTTTTATTTATAAAAATATATAATTGATTATTATATGAAATGGAATACAATATTCATCGAGGCGGTAGGTTGTATATGCGCATGAAAGTTATTTCAGTATTTTATCATAATGAAAGAAACATAAACAAAATATATTCATATATATAATATTATTGTAGTATAATTAATATTTCATATATATAATTTATTTTATCAAATCCCATATTTAATACATTCATGTATTGTGTGAATGAATCACATCACTTTGTGAAGGAGGTAGTTCACACGTCCACCATTGATGTTATCATATTTACAAAAAAAAAGGAAATCATGAGTGTATGATTTATATAAGAATTACAAAAGAAATAAGTCATAATATATTATTCATTTATCATATAAAAATATAGTTCCCCTAATAATTATCAACATTGAGATGTGTTAAAGTAAAAATAAACAATCATTATTTCACGAGGCAGTAGTTCATCGTACATGAACAATAATTTATTTCCCTACTAGATAGATGTGTGTATAGGTGTACATAAGAATAATTAAATGAAAATAAATTTTTATATTTCGAATAACATTTTAATTATATAATAATTATATAAAAATAATTTAATTGGTGGAGAAATAAATGAATAAAAAGATGTTTCTGGTAGAATGTTACCTCATTTTTTTGGTAATTGCGTTTGGTTAAAATGGATAGACATTATTGGATTTATTTCTATAAAAGGTGGTAATTATAGTTTTAGTTGATGGATAATTGGATATTATTTGAGAAAATATTTTTAGATATAATGTGATTTATAGGCGTCAATAAATAGTATGTGTGAGTACCTTTTATAGTGGAGAATGAGATCCATTCTTGTAAATTTTTTAAATTGGAATTACACCCATGCTTTTCCTATTAATGGTAGATACAATAATGAAAAAAATTCAATAAAAGGTAATATAGGGTTGAAATATTGCTATAAATGGGATTTTGTTTTTAAATTTTATAGTCCATTCTGGCCCTTATGCGTAAGGTTTAGTCATTGTTAAATTAATAATCCTCATAATTGTTATAATTAATTTTAATTACAATCACTAATATTTTTTGTAAAAAACAAAAATTAACATAATATAAAATATATATTATAAAAATTCTAAATACATATTTTATTTTTCCAAATTCTAATTATATAAGTTGAAGAAATTAAATAATATTTAATCCTGCATACAGAATGAAAAAATTGTCTAATTAATGTACAAATGTTCAAAAGTTTACTAAAATTTTATATCCAATTTCAATGTGAAACTGATTCCAATGAACTATATTGGGTTAATTGAATTTTTCATATATCTAATCATTAGAAAAAATGAATAAAAAAAATTTAACCATTAAAATAAGTTAGACAAAATCTATGTTTTGAATTGAAATTCTATATTTTTTACTATTCTTAAAAAAACATCACCTAAAAATTACAAAGAATTTACCGAACTCTAATTTTTATTTTTCAATTAAAATAATTAATTTTATTTTATCAACTAAAAATCATAATAGTTTCAAAAATCATATTGAAAATGGGGTCTCCATTAAAATGTGGTAAAATTTCCTTCTAGAAGAATATATCATTTATTCATAAAATTTTATTTATTCTTAGCGTATACCTATATAATCTATTGGATGTCCATAAAAAATATTTATAAAATATATAGTATTTAAATATAACTAAATATATTAATCAAAATTGGTTTTATTATTTAATTGAGATAAAATATTGTTTGTACATAGGAAAATAATTTTCTTAGAAAAGTAAATTTTTTATTTAAATGGTTCTTACATTCACTTTTACTGATAGACAACCAGAGGATTCATTTTTCATATATGTGTAAATAATATTTTAAAAATTTGATAATCTAATTCATAAATTCCATTCTAATGGTTATGTGGTAGATCTAGTAAAATTTTAATAATATTATTAATATTATCTTATTGTTTGGAATAACTCAACCTTTCATATAACATAATCAATTTATGGGACTCTATATTTTTTTGTAATATAAGACAAACATAGTGTTTCACGTAATAAAATCTAATATAGGTGTTTCATATTCTGAAAACATGACTTGGTGTTATGTGTAACATAATACACACTTTGTTCATTTATATAACAAAAACTATATTCAGTGTTTCATGAAATAAAAAATATCAAAAAGATCAGATAAATTTGAAAAAAAATAATTCACAAAATCTTAAGGAGTTATATTATTAAATCCGTTTAAGGTGTTTAGGGTTTTTATAGTTTTATATTATTTTTGGTGTTTTTGGGTAGTTTTTTAGTCATTTAGTCATTTTGAATTTTTTTAGTATTTTTAGTGTTTTGGTGTTTTTAGGGATTTTAGTGTTCTTATAGTGGTATTAGGGTTCTTTAATGGGTTTTTTGTGGATTTTTATATCTTGTAACTTTTTAGAGTATTAATAGTTTTTACAGTTTAGGGGGATTTATGAATTGTTAGGGTTTAATGGATTTTTAGATATTTCAATGTTATAATATTTGTTTTGGGTTTTTTTTGTTTTTTGAGTTTCTTATGGTTTGATAGTGTTTTTTGTGTCCTTTAAATCTCTCTTTGGGATTAAGGGTTTGAAGAGTTTTTTTATTTTTTGGGTTTCATGATTGATCATGACAAGGTATGTGCTTGTGTTTCTTTTGCACTGATGTATAACTACATTCCAAAGGTTTATGGTCACATGGATTTCATCAATGAGACCTAAAAAGTTGTGTGAGTTAAGTGAGTGGCAGGTTAGGATCATCACAACCTTTTAAGGGGAACTATTTTCTACTGTGAGATATGCTTATGAACTTAATAATCATTCGTGAATCATGTAAGAAGTACCCAATATCATAAGGATTTCCCTTATATCAATAGTTAATTATTTGACATCCATTGATTTAATTATCATTGGTATGTATTTTAGATTCTATATCGACGAAGAAATTTTTATATATATTATGTTCTCTATTAGTAGTGACCTTTTATAAATCAATTTTAGTTTCTTATATAAATTATTATCATGAATCTTCTCTTAACCCATATAATTGAGAACTCAATAATTTAACATCATCCAAAAATACAATAGTCTTTTATTAAGTTGGGATCAGGCCCATGATATTGGATTCGTATGTATCCTAGTGAAATGAATTTTTACACCATTATTATACTTACAGTTAATGGGAAATTCAAACATCTTATTTTCATGTTACAAGGACCCAGACGTGTAGTTTCACATCATGCACAAATTATATTATTGTGAAGTATGACTAGTCAATTGATGGTGTGGGACTTTCACTAATATAGCTCTAAAAAACCTGGAAGCGATGTAGTATCCCTAGTGAGGGAATGATATTAATGGAAATATAATCCAAAAAAGGATAGTGATTAATGATACTGAAATAGAATATTGAACTATGAGTTGGATATGACCCTACATGGGGGGAAACATTAAGAACACTAATGTAAATTTTGGTTGTAGGGTCGATACCTCAAGGAGGCTTCCTTTCTTTCCCATTTGGTCCAAAATCAAAACCCATAGTGTTTTGTTGGTTTTGGATTACACCTCATAATATTCCCAATTGTTTCATTAAGAATATGGACTTTTGAGGTGGGGAAAATGTTATTGGGGATTAAATCTAATTTGAGTCCCAATAGTTAGATCCATGATGAGTATATCAAATAAAAATGATTTTGAGGTTTGGTTAGGGATTATACCTTGGTGTATTTCCATTGGATATAGGTGACATGGGGGATATAAAGATGAAATCTACTATTGAGGTAGATATGTGATCATGTGACTATCATGATTGTAATAATACTAAATTTCTATTGAGTCGTTATTTGTGTGACAAAGAAGTTGAAGTCATAGATTTGGGAAACCAAAAAATCTCCTTCTCCTGCGTGTGGATATGGTTGGGGCGATGGGAGACTGAAAGGTCATTTTGGATACCATATACTCTCTTATTTGAAAAAAACAAGATATTCACATCTAGAAACCCATCTGTCTATGACCCATTATAAAATCTAGGAGCTTACACATGGGTTGATTCAAATTCGTGATTCTAGATAAAAGAGGAGGATAATAAACTAACCCTCATCAAAGTGAAAAATAAGAATCTAATCCCTCTCCATATGAAATGGAGATTCCCTTAGGACTACCTCCATTTTTGGGACACTTTTTACCAAGGTTACTTTTGACCGAGAACATTCTTAAGACCCCCCATGTTAGGTAGGTTACCTGCATGACCTCATTGACCACATAAATATATAATTGAGAGGACCCGATGTTGTGTAATTCTATTTTGATCATTCACGTTTGGTGAAATTTGAAGGGTCCTTGGATTGTTGGTTTGTTAATGGTATCATTTGGTATAAAAAATTAAAGGGATATGTTGATAGTGAGGGTTTTTTAGGTAGTTCATGGTGGGTCCAAGATAAGTCTGAACACTATGTGGAAGGGCACTAAGGTTGAAAGACCCCATCATGAAAAAAGATTTATATACTAGATAGTTATACAAAAAGATTCAATATAAATGTGGTTAGTAGAATGGAGGTCTTCTAAATAGTTTTATATTTGGATGGATAGACCACAAAGTACGTTGTTCGATGATTACCGATTCTTGTCACCTATTTTTCTTTAGAACATGAGGTAAATGATTACAAACCGAATTCGCTTGCTCGGACCATCTTGGTTCACCTACCACACACATTATATATCAAACAATAATTCCACAAAGAATCATTCAGTATATAGTGTTTTTATATGAGTACGATTGTATCCACTCAACCAACCCCCGTGAAGGATTTCAATTTGGAAGAGTCCACCCCATCCCACATACTAAAATTTCATTTATAGGGGATTGAAATGAAGCCTCACCTTAAAATTTTAATTTACTTTAAAGAGGGGAAAATAAAATTACTCTACTCATAAATAAAATTTTCATATACAAGTGTAAAAATGTGAAACCTCACAAAATAAATCTTTTCAATGGTTCAACTTCCACAATATGAACGCTATGAAGAAGATGTGGCTCTTTTGCATCTCCTTTATTGTTCTCAGAACATTACCATTTTAATAATAATTAAATTAATCATATAATTTTAATAAATATACTAAAAATTAATAATATCCTTCTAATATATCATTCCAACTTATCTAGTACCAAAAAATCCACCCTAACCCCATCAGAATGGGATATGATCTTAATGTAGTGGAAAACATTCCGAGGAAGAAATCGGTCAGATTGAATGATTTTTGGAATAATTTTAGGGGTACATATAGACCTATACAATTTCCCATACCAATAAAAGGTGTTATACTCAAATCATATTTCACTTTTTTAATCTAGTTTTTATGGTTTCTCTATGCTTTCCCATGTTGCATCTCTATTTTCATATCAATTTCTTTCCAAACAGCGTCTTCTACATATAAAAAAATATTATCCTGAAACTGGAATTTTTCAAAAAAACATGCTATTCTACATTGTGTTTAAATAATTCCAACATATCAATAATATTTTCTATATGGTGCCTTAATCACTTCGTGGTCCCAATATCAGCTTAAGAACTTCAAAGTCGACAAAGTGCACTACGGTTCACCAAAATTATCAATGTGCATTGTTAAGGATTTTTTTGAAATTGCTTATATCCAACATTTCATTTAATTATTCCAAAAAATTTGGATCCTTCATATATTTTTTATTCTAGAGGTATTTATAAAAGTAACTCCATTATTAAAAGTGTTGAGAATTAAGTAAAACAAGACATTGTCCCACATTATCTAGATTTATCAAGACTTATGGGTAATGGAATATAAGGGTATGAAATTTTATATAGGCTTCCTATTTTTGGGCTTGGGATTCAAAAATATATCCATATATCAATACCACATCAAAATAATTAACTGATTTATTGGATAATCAAGTCCGGATGCACACCCCCATTAAATATCTCAGTGAGGTATTTTATTTAAGAGACCTATTATAAGGGTTTTGTTCTAACCTGAAACCCTTTATCATTAGAGTAAATGATGTGGGAACTTGATTCATAAATTCAATTCTTTTATTATATCAAATGGAAAGAACTGGATGATGAATCATTAGGTTGTTCATACAAATGTGATATTTACCATGTGGACCGTTTCTTCTAGAATGAAGATGACCATTCTAGGTTGGCCAGAGTTTTGATGAATTTAAGGTAAAATTGGATGAAGGACTTTATGAGGAATTCTAGTAGATGTATATTTTTATATACATAACATATAAATCATTCCAAAATATATTATCTAGTGTATCCATGATACCATCACATTCTACTTAGTGCATTGGGAGGTCAGTATCAGCATTTGGGAAATATGGATGATCTCAGGGGCCCCAATTTTGGGGGATATGTAATATATATTCTTTCCTCCTTCACCTGTGTTAGATGATATCGAGAAAAACCTCATCATGAGATGGAATTAGTCACCATGGAAAATAATCTTTAGGGGAGGTCGAGACTAACCCTAATCTAGATATCACTCTTTCTGATTAGATTCGATATTTTCCAGGAAAAAACGTCCCAAACCAATTACAAGGATCCAATGACATGTACAACTCTAAGAACAAGGAGATGTGTTGGTTCTTACTATAATATTCTTAAATAATGGTCTTCAATTAGTAGGGTTGGAATGTATCCCCCAATTTTGGATGTTTGTTTTGGGTCTCAACCTACATGGATATGTTTATCCCTGGATGGATAATAGATAGGCATGAATCCAATACTGAAGTCAAAGAAACAACCTTTTTGATGCAAAACAATGAATCCATAGAGAGGCACATTAATATCATAGTCCCAATATAGGAGATAATTTATCAATTTCTAGTGTTCATAAGAATGGGGAAGCCACCATACCAACTTATGGTCCAAATTTATGTTCTTCAGATCTTGATAGCTGCCCATATAGGAGGATGTGAGTTAATCAACGAACATAAGATTCAAGATTCTCAATTTTTTATACATTCAATGTAAAATTTGGGTGACCTAAATTATTTTGGGGTAATAGTATGTAATATATTTGATCAATGACTACAACAATTTTTATACACTCCTTATTATTCTCCCACAAGTACCTTAATAAAGAATGTATTTGGAGATTACTCCCTATAGGGGTAGCTCATTTTTTTGATGGATGGGGTTATGGTTTCTAGACTAGATTGGAAAATGATTTATGAAGTGTATTCACCCAACCTATTTTTGCATCAAATTAAACAAAACCAAAAATAGGTTACCTCCATCGATTAACAGAGCAAAATATGAAAAAAAATAATGGCCTCTCACAAAATTATGATATTATTCATGAGGGATGGCACATTTCCCTAGATTGAACTTCCTCCCATATAAATTCATCATGCACTTGTCATATATTATATAAATTAATGGATCTTATTATACCTAGGTGATCAAATGGTGAAATGGGTCCCTATCATAGAAGGTCAACCTCTGTCTGAGGATACGAAGGAAGAAGAGAAAACAAATGATATAGTTAGGCCAGGAAAGGCGATTTCCTCAATAAGACCTATTATTCATAAAAGTAAACAAGGAAACTTTTTCAGATCAATAATGACATATGATTTTGATAGATAGATAATGAATCATTTTTTTAATACTGACCACATTAGAGAAACACAACCCTTAGAACCATAATAGTTTATTGAATTTGGAAAGATGGAAACATTAACACTATTCCAGAAGTGATCTAGATCATTTACATATACATTCTTTATAAATAGAACCTTTCATAGACATATAGAAAGTCAATCATAAGCTTTGAGACATCCAATTCAATACTGAATCTTGGGGAAACTAGGTGGAAGATCGCTTTAGTCTGGCTGTCAGAACACAAATAATGGCCCAAAAGAATCCCAAGCATACAGATAATGGAAGTATTCTGAAGCAGAAGAGGTAGTTCCGCTAACCTTACCCCTGAAGCAATTAGTGATGAGTCTCGATTCATGTTCAGGTCAAAGCTCCACCTGAAGAGAAAGAATCGAATACCGTTGAAGCTTCGAGGGGCCATAGACCAAGTGCAGATCAGATCTGCCTCTATTGAAAACTGAATCATAAATTCGTGGTCATCTAGTAACCCTACCATCTCCAACTCTTGAAGATTAAAATATCCAAAAACAAATCTATCCAAAGACTCCAATGAGGGTGAATGCTTCATGAATTTGGAAGCCATGTTCAAGCCATGAAGCTAAGAGGCCGCATTAAATTCCAAGTCCAATAAAGATAATTGGGGTGGACTTCATATAAATCCGTAACATTCAGGAATATATCAATTTTAGGGAAAGAGGGAAGTATATTAAGAATAAGAGGAGAGATGAAGGCCACGTCCCTATCACCATTAAGTGAAAACCCCTCCCCCGTAGGGGGGTAAGAAGGATCACCATCGGCGTTGTCATGTTGACAACGAGTAGGAAGAATCACCATTGTAGGAGCACAGGGACTCCATCCTTATTATGGGTTTTAGGGATTTCAATGGTCTTTTAGGGGGTTGGGGTGGTTTAAAAAATCTAGGATTTGATAACTTTTTAATGTTTTTAGGGTGGTCTATGCTATTTTGTGATTTTTAGTGTCCTTTTTTATTTATATGAGTTTTAGGGACTATTATATGTTTTATGTTCATTCATTGTTTTTTGTGTTCCTTTTTGTTTTATAAATATTGTGGACCTTTAGAGATTTTTAGCAGTTTTATATTCAACTATGATTTTTAAGGGTTTTAGTGTCTTTTAAAGATTTTTGTGTTTTTAGAGACTTCTGGTGTCTTATCATATTTAATGGTCTTTTTTATTTTTATTTTTTTAGTTTTTTGGGGTTTGGAATGGTTTTTATGGTCTTTATGTTTTTTTTGGGTTTTGACGATATTTATAGTTTTTTAGGATTTTATGTTTTTATAAGATTTTCAGGATTAAATATCATTTAGGTATTTTAAGGGTTTTATGAACTTTTTTGGTATTTTTTTTTTATTTTAACAGTTTCTTAATTTTTTTTATTTGTATTTTTTATGGTGTTTGGGGGGTTTTGGGGGTGTTATGGTTTTAAGGGTGTTTGTGTGTTTATGATTTTTAGGGTTTCTAAGGTTTTTTTATGATTCTTTGGGTTTAAGGGATTTTGGGGATTTTATTGATTTTAGTTTCTTCAAGGATTTTAATGGTTTTATGATTTTTTTTGTTTGTCATTTTTTTGGTTTTTAGGGTTTAAAATGGGTATATAGTGTTTGGGGATTTTTTAGGGTTTCATGGGTTTAAATTATTTACTGGTTTCAATGCCTTTCTAGGGTTTTTAGGGTCCTTTATGATTTTTAGGGCCCTTTAGGGGATTTTAATGTTTTTAGGATTTTTAAGGATTATAGGTTTTATAAGGGTATTATGGTTTTTAGTAAATTTTAAAGGGTTTTATTTGTTTTAATGGTTACAAGGTGTTTTATGTTTTTATAGGGGTTTTAGTGGTTTTTAGGTTTTTTATTTTTCTTACGATTTTAGTGTTATTAGTGTTTTATTAGTTTTTAGCATTTTAAGGTTTTTAGAGTTTATGGGGCTTTTGTGTTGTTTGGTATATAATATGTTTTAGGATTTTTATGAGAAAAATTGACTTTATGTTTCTTAAGGTTTTTTTGGGTTTATTATGGGTTTTTGATTTTTTGGGATTTTTTTAGTTTTTTGGGATTTTTATAGATTTTATGGGGGTTTTTAGAGTTTTGGGAGTTTTTTGTTGTTTTATGATATTTTAGTCTTTAGGGGTATTAATGTTTTTAGAGTTTTTATGGGTTTTATGTTTTTTGGGGTTTTAGTGTTTTTAGGGGTTCGTGGTATTTTAAAAAAAATTAGAGTTTTTTGCAATTTGAAGAGTAATTAGGGGTTTTAAGGGATTCTAATGTTTTTGGGGTTTTAAGTGTTTTTCATGTTGTAACGGTTTTATATATTTTGTGGTTTTATATATTTCTAGGGGTTCTTTAGGAATTTTAAGGGTTTTATGGAGTAATATGGTTTTTTAAATTTTTTCTGACATATTTTTTTGGTTTTTTGGTTTTTTATTTTTGATGAAAATGGTATTTTAGGGTAATTTAAGTATTTTAATGGGTTTGAGGATATGTTACATTTATTGGGGTATTTTAGTGTTTTTTTTGGTTTTTTGGTTGTTTTATGTTTTCGGGGTTTTAGGGACCTTTTGGATATTTATTGTGATTTTTGGTTATTATGAATTTAATGGTTTTATAGGGGTATAGGGTTTTTATTTGTATTTAGTGTTCTTATGATTTTGAGATATTTTACAGTTGTTTAATTTTTTAAATGGGTTTTATGATTTTTAGTGTTTTTATGGATTTGGGGGTTTTCGGGTTTTTATTATTTTCTAAGTGTTTTCAATGTTTGAAGGATTTCATAGGGTCTGTTAGGATTATTGTGGTTTGTTTGGGGTTTTGGTGTTTTTCAGTGTCTTTTATGGATTTTAGGGTTTTTATAGTTTTTTGGATTATAGGGATTTTAGTAGTTTTAATGGTTTTTTTGTTTTAAGTTTTTTGAAGGTTTTTCGGCGGTTTTTGGGGGTTGTACAGTTTTAAGGGGATTTTAGAAGTTTTTATGGTTTTAGGGTATCTTGGGTATTCTAGTTTTATTATGATTTTTTCATTATAGGTTTTTTAGGATTTTTAATGTTTCACTGTTTTAAAAAAAATTGTGATTTTAGGGTCCTTTATATGGTTTTTCGGTTTTTATACACTTTTATGTGGTTTAGAGGTTTTATGGGTTTTTACGGTTTTTTTCTTTTTAGGCTCATTAGTTTGTTTACAGTTTACTAGGGTTTTTGTTTTTTTAATCATTAGAGGTTTTTCACGATTTAGTGGTGTTTAGGGTTTTTAAGGGATTTTATGTTTCTTTTATATTTTTTCGGATTATTTTATGGTTTTACTATTTTTTTGTGTTTATTAGGTTTTTTGAAGGTTTAGTAGGGTTTTTGTAGATTTTAGGTTTTTTAGTGTTTTATTGAGTTTGATAAGAGTTTTTAGGACTTTTTTGGGGGGTGTTAGGTTTTTTAGGTATTTTTTGGTTTGTTGATATTTAATAGGATTTTAAGGGTTTTATTATGTTCTTGTTTGGTTTTATAGGTTCTTTTGGGTGATCTAGTTCCTTTTATGTGGTATTAGGTTCTATTAAGTTTTTAGGGGAGTTTTTAGTCTTTTAGGGGTGTATGGTTTTTAGTATTTTTTTTGGATAACATGGTTTAATGGGTTTCATTAGATTGTTAAGGTCTTTAGTTTCTTTTAGGGATTTAAGGTTTTTATTTTTTTAGCAATCCTATAGGTTTAGGGGGTTTAGGGGTTTAAATGTTTTTTAGGGTTATTCATGTGTTGTTATGGTTCTTTTTGGGTTTTTTGGGTTTTTGGTTTTTTTGGGTTTTAGGGGTTTTATGGTTTTCATATAAATTTTATTGGGTTTGGGTTTTTAGGGGTTTTAAGGTTTTTATGATTTTAGGTTTCTTAGGGTTGTAGGACTCATCGTATTTTAGAGTTTTTTTGGGCTTTGGGTTTATTTTAGGATTCTTAGTGATTTTTTGGTTTTTAGGGGTTTTTATGTATTTTTTTTTTTGATTTTTTAGGCTTTAATGAGTTTTTAAGGGATTTTAATGTTCAAAGGGTTGTAGGGTGTTTTTTGTGTTAATGGATTTTTTGTTTTTTAGTGTCTTTTTGGGGGTATATGGTATTAGGGTATTTATTTTTTTAGGTTCTTTTAGTGTTTTTTGAGTTTTTAGCATCTTTTAACATTTTAGAGGGGTTTATTGTACATTTGTGGTTTTTGGGGTTTTCATGGTCTTTTAGGGATATTTTACACTTTTATTAATTATAGGGATTTTTATAGTGTTTATGGAATTTATATTTTTAAGCATTTTTATTTATTTAGGTGTTTTTAGGTTTTTTGGGATTTAGTGTAATTTTATCTAGAAAAATTGTCATGGTGGATCAAAAGTATTTTATCCAATTTTTTGGACTATATTGAGATAATCTAGGATACTTCATGAAGATTAATGAGGTAAATTATCATGACATGCAGTAAACCCCTATCATCCATGCGCTCTCTTTGTGAGTCGATGATACTTATAAAACTCTAGTAAAGTGCTCATGTAAAAGGTCCAATGCAAATGAATTTTCATTTGCATGATGTGGCAAATTTTTCACATCCATGTAAAGAAATTATCATTAGTGAGGAAATACATACTTTTCAAACTCCCTCAAATGAGAATCGCTTTTTGGGGAGAGGATTTACATTTGGCACCCATGAAAATGTCAAATCCCATTATGAGATGATGTGTCTTTTCAAAAGCCTTCAAAAAATCCACTTTAGGGGGTGTGGTGTTCGACTAAAAACCCAAATCTTTCACGAGTGTCAGATTAGAGATTACATCCATACCCGCTATAACCCCCCCCCCCCCCCCCCACCTAGAGATGAATTAATGGAGAAGGTTTTTAGTGTAGATTTCATGAGAATTATGAGATAGTCCATGAATGAAATTTTAGTAGGTAAATATAAACCACATATCTCAAATAAAATAATACATAATAATCAATCCTCATTACATAAAAAGATGTATGTATTGAAGAGATTCATTTTTTTCATCCATTTTCATAGAAAACCCATTTCCAACAAATAATTTTGTTAACCACATGTGGAAGAATTATTTGTATATATAGACCTTGAAAAGTAAGGGATAGTGTCTTGCATTATTTGAAATATTTAGAAAAGTTCCCATAATTCTATCAACCCCATCACAAACAGACTGAATAATCATCTCAAGTAACTCCCCTCTATGACGCAGCTATTACAATGAATCAAACATGTCCCTTTCACGAAGCACTCCTCGAAAAGTGCCTAAATAGGACTATTTGAAAATTACTCCTCATTAATTACCGAACTAGACCCATTCACATTGAATCCATACATGAATATTTATGCCACTTCCTCTCCCAAATCCAAAAGATATGGATGATCAAACCAATCAGAAAATCATTATGTCCTCTCAACCACACATACCCACATTAAATTAGGTCCTATTGGTGACCTATTTAATAAGTGGGATTCTTTTAATTTTCTCAAGAATAAATTACCATAGTAATGAGGGTCCTGATCATAGAGGTAGTGCCAGGGTCCTCCACATTTCAGACAGTAAGTGGTGGATCACCCTTTCTTTTTCCATTGAAGAATAGCGGTTGATACTCCATTATTATATGGAATTGGAATTGTGGGATCCCTACTGGATTAATCCCCAATACATTATTGTTGGAGGTTAGAAACACCATTCTCTTCATCTTCCTAGGGTATGAAAATAATTGAGTAGTTAGACACTAGAGACCCTTATCTCTTTCCCTCTTTCTTTGAGCCATAGTCTCCTCCACCAACGAACATGTTATATTATGTGATTTCTATATCTAACCCTTCCTTTTATTTCTAACACGGATCATGACTCACATGGACATAGAAGTTTGTGGATATAATGAAATTAACATGATCCCATGAAGTACGGGAATCCTCCTAGGTGTAGACCAAGACAAAAATCCAAATCCACCTTACTCTAAATACTCATCATGGCCCCACTCAAATGGGCATAATCCTAGGTGTTTGACCAAACCAGACATCCCAAATTTACCATGGTACTCATATTGGTTTTAATCCCCAAAACTATTCAAAAACCATAAAATGTTATTATTCCCAATTACACAACTATGTGCCTCCTATGAGGTGTAATCCCAAACTATATAAACTACAATAACATTTATTCCTAACAAACTAGGTTATATATGAAGACTTAATATGGTCTCAATCCAACACCCCAAATTCTTTCTAATATTCTCTGATACAAATTCCTTGGAGGGTTACATCCAACATAGAAGGACATATTCTATCCCATCATCTTTCATCACCATCTTTGTTGGACCATATCCTCAATAATATCATACCCTGGCTGGGAGACCACATATCATCCTGGACCTTCAGGGCACTTCATCTTACATCCCACAAAGATTTTTATTACCAACCATTCGGCTAAAAATAACATGTCACATGACGATAAACTACATGTCTTTGTACCAATCACATTACAATAAAAATAATGATCAATCCTCTTATTTGGAATAGAACTAAATGTTTTATGATTCCTTTCACATGGATAAGTAGTAATCTTGTATCATGGGCCTAAACCAGATATTAAAACATTTTACATCTTATTGGGTGATGCTAAATTACAGACCACCAAATTAAGTGGCATGAAACAAGCATCATGATAATTAACAACATAATAATCTCTAATATTTTTAAAAAAAGTTACCATTGATGTGGACCACTGACACATATAGATTTCTATATTAATTAATAACCTTAGATACATAATTGTGATTAAAAATTTAACACATGCTAATAATTTTTAAAATATAAGTGACCTAATCTATATTGGGATCTGATAAAACATTACCAAATACATCATATATCAATAATAGAGTACAGGTGTAGAAAATTATTCTATCATAGGTTGTGATGATCCTATAAACCAATCCTATTGTCCCATGAATCTTCAAATTCCTATTTGGAGAAATCTATATGGATTTTATGAATTGGAATGTAGGTTTTCAAGAACTCAAAATTAATACACGCGTGAGACTACGACATGAACAAAAAATAGTGACCCCAGGGTGAATCATTTTTCTCACCAAAAAATCTTTGACCATTTTTATTTTTCATTCCAAACATGAATAAATGATCAACCTCACATAAATCCTTAAAAAGATTATTCTGTCTCATAAATTCCAGACCCCTTGTCTAAGAAATAAAATGGTCCAAAAACTTGCTTCCATAATAATTAGGTATGTATGTGTTAATTTATTTCATATAATTCATTAATGGAAATTCGTGTTTTTGTTTGACACATGTATTAAATGAAATTTTCTCATGAAATCTATTTAATCCAATCAAATGGGATCCTTTCAAATAATCTAAACATGTGAATCTGTTGTTTGGTCCTTGCTGATAAGAGGACACAATCATTGATCCAACAACTTTAATACTAGATCTCGATCAAGCTCATTTACATGTACTACTAAAATGGTCCCTTCCCAACCTTGTAGGTATCTCAAAAAGACCTCCATATTATGATGTCTCACAATACATATACTTAATGATGTCTTTTGTTCCAGAATCTAATGAAATCCATTCCCATGTAAAATCGTTTTGCAATAAAATGACTAGAACATTAAAAACAATTCATCCCTTATACCAGGTAGGTTGATTCATGGGTTAGAAATGGACTCATTGAAATAACACATGGGTGCCACCAGAGGAATCCTTTCGACATCCTCCCCCACCTATGCCCTGAGGTACCCTTCCCCCATCAAGACAGATGTGCCACTCATAGGATTCTAACCTACTTCACTCAAGATCGGGCAACGAAGACAATTTTATGAGTGTTAAAACTAGTTATCAGTGATCAGATCCATACATATATTCCATAAAATGAGGAATAAAGGGAAAACATGGGTGAAAATTAAATGTATAATCCCACATATGAATCTTCAAAACAAGAATTATAACACAATTTGTAAACATCCAAAGATGTCTGTCAGACCAACTTGGAGAAAAATCTTGAGCATCGGTACATACCTTCCTGCACTGATCAAGACCTATAGACCAACATGGAGACACTTGGAGAAAATATCTATTAGATCCAGGCCACCCACAGAGGTTATACCCATATCCCTTCCCCCATTCCAAATTATTTTTGATGCACCCTAACAATAAGTGGAAGAAAAGATCATGAATATATCCCTAATCCTGCTACATAGAAGGCATTAATTGTCGTTATACTGAATGAAGTCACTCCTTTTTGAGATTATGTAGGGGAATGAACCTATACCATTCCACATTATATATCTCTTATAGGATATAATGATATTATCAGTGGTGGGTAGGATTTAGGAACATAACATCACCTTCACATTTGAAATTACTCTAATAAATAACTTGAGGCTCTGTATGGTTCAGATGCATAAAACTTCACATGTCCAAGAGGGTCATGGATATAGAATGATAAATTGATAACCAAATCGGGTATATATACCCATTACAATAATATTTCATTGTTCTAATTCAGTGGACACTAAAAGACAATCAAATATCCCATACATAGTTCAATAAATATATTAAAATTTTCATCAACAGTGTCGAAACCAATCAAAGAGGTTTCCACATTTCCAAGAACCCATACAAAAATAATTAGGACATGAAATCTCCTAAATACAACTGATAAGTATGATCAAACAACTAGAACTATAAGTTCATCCTCTTGATATTACATATCTATGGTAAGTGAGGTCTTATTGGTAAACCCCTTAATAAAGCGGTCCTTAGAATGTTCTCAAGAAAACATTCCCACAGTAACGTGGGATTTGACCTTAGTGGTAGTACTAGGGGCCTCCTCATTCCATATGGTAAGGGGGAGAATGTTTGATATTCACTTTTATTAATACTTGTTGATCCTCTTATCTCCTCTAGAGTTACGATTAGGGAATCCCACTTAGAGTAAGCATCCACACATTCCTGTTGGAGGCCACACACACTCTCATCTTCACCTTCCTAGGGTATGAAAATAAAAAGTGGAGATGGGAACTAGATCACTCCCCCCCTCTCTCCCTTCATTTGATGCCTGACCTCATCCACTAGTAGAAAAGTGGAATTGTGTGATTTTTAGATTTACTTAATACTCTTTATTCTCACACTAAACACAACTCATGTGTGATTAGATATTTGTGGGCATGAAGACATCCAAATGATCCGAATGAAAGTGTGTATCATCCAAGGTGTATTACCCTTCCAAATATCTAAATCACAATTATTCAAAAAATTGCATTATTCCCCACTAAAATTGGAATCCACCAAGGTGTAGGACCCAAATAAACATCCCAAATTTAATATGGGCCTCCTACTAGATGTTTTCCTAAAAACAATGCATCAAAACATCAAAAGTCCATTTTCCAAATGAAGAAACTATCAACCTCCAATCAGGGGTAATCCCTAACTTTGCAAACTTTGTGTCCATTGATTCTTCAGTAATTGTGATATGTATGTATCTTCCTGGAGGTTTAAACCAAAAAACCCCAAATTCACCCTAATGATCTATAGGACATATCACCACAATCTTTGCATCCGAATTAGAAGGTCATATTCCTTCCAAGTCTCTTCCATCACCATCCTTATTGGTATATATCCCTGATAAGATCTTACCCACCCCTTGGGAGACCACATCTATTTGAGGCCTTTAAGGCCAATTTAGCATATGACCCAGAAAAATATTGATTATGAACATCTCACATAAAGTTTCATACATCATGATGATAAAATACATAGTTTGGTCCTATTCAAATGACTTTATAAGTTATGACATGACCCGTTATGTGGAATCGAACTATCTGGGTTCTGATTTATTTCACAAATATACATAGGAATCTCATATCAGGAGCATAGTATCGATATCAAAACAATTTCTATCATACTTGGTTATGTAAAATTATTGATCACCTAATTATGTGTCTTGAAACCTTCTTATTGATAATAAATTTCATTATAATCTCTATTTTTTCTACCAAAAGGGCACCATAAATGTAGATCCCCAGTTACATACAAATTTCTTTAAAATGATGAACCATGGATAAAAATATATGATTTTAATTTCAACATGTGATAATAATTTTTAACGTATATGTGGTATTTTCCATATTGGGATTTGATAAAGGATTCATGAAAACATCATAAATCTATGTGATTCTTGGAGTGGACATTTCTTCTCCACAAATGGGTGTGATGAAACAAACCTCCCATCTTCATAGTATAAATTCCTTCAATGTGATCATTAGAGAAATATGAGTGGGATTCTACCTTTGGAAAGCCGAACATCATGAACTTGAAATGATTTTGGGCATGATACAATGGAAGGAAAAATTTTTGAACCATACATGAATCCATTACAAATATGAATGTTTCACCGACATGTATGGACTCTTCTCGTAGAAAGAATTCCAGTCCAAAACAATTATAAAAAATTATTATTTATGTGTGTTTTCAATTATTTAAGATGATTATTTGATCGGTATTCCAGTTTTTTTTATTACTAATATAAAATTATGGGTTTTCAAGAAACCCATTCAATTCAATACAATGTAATCGTTTCATCCAATCCAAACATTAACATCTATTGTTGGTTTCTCATCCAACTAGAGGGAATCTTCACTGACCCAATTTCCTCAACACTATGTCTCACGCAAGATCATTTTTGGTACATACAAAATGATATTATCTTGACCATGTAGGCCACTGGACAAGCCCTCCATCTTATCAATCCCATATATCCATAAACTCAATTATGGTCTATAGTACAGATGGAAAAGAAACTAGTTTGCATGTCAAATCATTTTAGGAGAAAATCCTTGAAATATTTTAACAAATTCATCCCCTATCTCAAGGTGATTAAATCAATGGTCAGTATTTTCCTTATCCAAATAGTAAGTTGGTCCACCAAAGAGCTCCATCCAATAGCCACCACAGTCAGTGTTGTGCTACACCATGCCCCCTAATGAAAGGGTTCTAACTCTTGGGAGTCCAACCTAGGTCACTTAGGCCTAGTAAACCATGAATGTTAGTTTACGGAAATAAATAGTAACCATGGAAATGTTTTATTCTTCTTCTCCCACCATTGAAGCCTATGAGACCAACTTTGCTGAAAAATAATAATAGAACAACAAGATGATCCCAAAAAAACCAAGTCTTCTAACACAGTTTGACATAATCTGAATAATTCCATTATACAAAAATAGAGTTCAATCATGAGTTGGTTCACACACATATCGTTACACGTCATTCCAACCCGAAAAAATATTGCGACACTCAATGAAAATATTTAGATCATTTCAGTTACCAATAAGGGCATACAGATATCTCTGCCCATTAACCTAATTATTGTCAGCAGAACCTGTCAACATCTAGCGGACAAGATAAGTAGTATATCCCTACTCCAACTATAGAATGTTTGTATATTATCATTCCAATTTATAAATTCACTCCATATAATTTTGTGATGATTGAAGGATATGAATCTATCTCTATCCACATTCTACAAATCTTAAATAATATCATGATTGCATCAATAGTGACCTATAGTTGGGCACATAACTCATCCTTCCCATTTGAAATGATTTAGTTGAATAACTTGAGTGTCACCATTGAGAAGATTCATATTCTATCTAACTTTGAGGAGGGTCATTATAATTCTAAGATAAATGAAAACCTAAATGGGAACATATACAAATTCCAACTAGAGGTCATTGATCTAAATTGATGGCCACTCCATGGAAAGAATATATCCCTACTGTAATTCCATAAATCAGTCAAAGAATTCTACTATCAGTGAAGTAACTAATAAAATAAGTTTCCTAATATGAAATCCATCACCAATAGCAAGTAAATACAAATATCCAGCGGTGGAAATCTTAAAATATGCATCACAAAATGAAATTGGGAAATAAAGAGCCATTTCATGGCCATGATCTATTGAACGATGGTGTTCTTGAATACCATTGATATATATATATGTGGTGAACTGATATCCTGTTAAATCATCACCAAATTAGTAAAATTATAGAGGCAATTGATATGTTCCTCTAAAAAATTTGACTATCATCTGATCCTAAGCTCCTCCCCGGACATCATACTACGAAGGTTCGTATCATGTTGAGAATCAGATTGATATTGAGAGTCCATATTTTGATAATTTCCATGGTATACCTCTACTTGGAAAGAATATAAAATAGAAATAAGGTCCTCTCATTGCTATTTTCCACCCTGAAGGTCCTTCCTAGGTTATAAAATATAGACTTTATCTCTATATATGGACATCAATCCATTATGGAAGTCCTCCCCATGATGGTGTGTGTTTCATAGGTCCTCTCAGCTATGACATTTCCATTCATCAATAAGTTTCTACTCATGATGAATTAAATATTATAAATTCATCCTACAATGAGGTACTCGGGAAAATGGAGCATGTCATGCCTAAATCCAAATCATTAAAAATTTATATTGTTTGTAATCATGAAGAAAACCCTGTGAAATGGTCATTCCTCAAGCCCTCATTGGATACCTTTCCTTCTAATGAAATAGAGGAAATACCCTACCAACCATGTTGTTTAAAATAAATAAATGGGTAACCAACCACTATTTATAGATCATACTAAGGAGCTGGTCAAAAATTAGGAAGGATAAATATTTCCCGTGAGGAAACAATTCAAAATGGATAATATACATTTATCATTCTAGCCAAAAGCCACTACCCAATCTAGCATTTTAGAGGCATTGTTGGATAATTGTGAGCACACAAACTTCCTCAACATACAGACTACTCTTCATCAATTGAAATTTTATTTATTAAATTATGATGAATATGAAAATTAACTCTAGGTAACAGAAATGATGCACCATCAAATTGACATGGTGGCTCTCCTAACTGAACAACACCTGAAATGTGGAAAACATAAAGTGTCTCTTCAATGTGTTTGTCTATACTTGTTAAAATAATTAAATTATATAATTTATTACATCCCATTTAGGGTTCTTTTTAGGGGATGGAGGGACATGGGGAGTTTCATTTTACCTCTCTTTATGATAAAAAAGACACCAATAACGAGGCCATGTAATTTCATTCCACCATGACAATTTCAAGAAAAAATCATTCATGTAATAAATGGTTTTATCATCATGAAAAGGACAAAATAGCTCTCAAATATGTAACTAAAAATGAGAAAAACCCTTTGAAAGTATTTTGTATCATGCATCTTAAAATATCCAATAATCTTCTAACTTAATTGAAGTTTGTTGTGAGGTAACAAGATTGTCAAAAATATTGAAAGAATCATCAGATGTAGGTAGTTTATTTTCAGATAATTTGATAAACCAATACCTTTATCGGATAAATCTACATAAATACAGTTGAACAACTATAATATTTGTAGTCGTGGTAGTCCAGGAAAAATCTAGAATGTAGGGCTTGGTTAATTTTTGACACAACCCTATGAGATGAAATACCAGGATCGAAATATTGTGAGAGTAGAAAATAGAACCCCTATCTTATAGGGATAGGGTAATTTTTACTTCATCCTTAGTGAATTTCAATATTCCCTTGATTAGGTTAATTCCCTCAAAACAAATCCTCATGGTGTGTCTCGTCCTATGGTGCAGTTCATTATTTATGGACATAAACAATGAAATTGTCAAGATGTTCCCTTTATGTTACTATTCACCAAATTTGATTAAAAATAACCACAAAGGATAGGATTAGTTCCCATTAAGGTTGCAATCATAAATTACCTATTAAGATCATAATCGGTCCAAGGAATCATAGTTGTTCTTGTCGATTTTATTGGAGAATCTGGCTCTTCCACTATTCATAGACTAATGAAATGTGTGAAATGTTGTTCATGTCAATAAATTTAACCTAAAAGACTAATTAAAATTTTGAATAACATCAATAAAATGTAGGAGAACAAGATTATCACATATCCATTGAAAATAAAATCCACACCAAAATTTTGTAGAATGTGTGTGCAACAGAAATTTTAGGATTACTCTGAATGCTCTACTACCTCATCCTAAATGTACATCATCCAATGAAAATGGTATTCATATACTTCAATACCACATATTACAAGAAGGTGTTGAAACCCTTACCCTTAAGAATAGGTTGGTTCATTATGAGATAAAAATTATAGAGTTGAATAGTATTAATTCGGAATTACTCTATGGACGTATTCACACTGAAGATGCTCTTCAAACAAATCATTATTTCACTTATCTATCTAATATCACTCAATTGTTAGGGTCCATTATACAGTTAAAATTAGATTCTCAATGTATTACCAATACCAGAGAAATACCACTAATCTATTGGAACTAGTGGAGTCCAAATACACTGATTTCTCACTTGTCCCCAAGAAGTCCAACTATTGTCAGTAAAGATAAAATTATCCAGTTCAAGAACATAAGAAAATAGGACCAATATAAGTGGACCAGCCTATTGTGTCTCCTACATCAGTCACTGCTATAGTGGTCATTCCAATAGGACTTGTGGATACTATCATGTCCTTGATAAGGCACCTTTATTCTATTAATGGATAATATGAACCATTGTAACTAGAAAGAAAACCTAATACTGAATGGGTGTATGTGACTCTTCCCTAAACCAATTTTGGAAATCCCATATTTCCTACACTCAAAGGCTTGGGAGATCTAGATCAGAATCTACCACATTATATATCTTAGTGTGGACCTATGACGGGTAAATTATTGTCGTAAGAGCCCTCAAAGAAATTCTGGTTAGTTAATACCTTGTAAGGACCAGACTTTTCTAGTACACTAGTTTACCTGTAAGGTCGATCAATGGATTGGAGGACCTCCTTCAGAAATTTATTTTCCATTTCAGTTCAACCTTATAAAATACAATAGTCCTAGAACTCTCAAAATAAAAATATTAATAAAATGTGACATTATCAAAAATTATTTTCATGTTTAAGGGCTGCACTTTCTTCCTGAATTTTCATTTTCCACCAAAATATTTATTTGTACATATCATAGAAAACATACATAGAAAATTTCCAATACAACTAATTCCATTAAAAAAATTATTGGTTCCAGTATATCTCTAAAAGTTCTTAGAAATATAAATTATCTATCTTGATAACTATATTCAAACACAGATTAGTGATAGAAACAAAGGGAAGGAGAACATACATA
Organism: Viscum album; assembly: GCA_963277665.1. Lineage (NCBI taxonomy): Eukaryota > Viridiplantae > Streptophyta > Magnoliopsida > Santalales > Viscaceae > Viscum > Viscum album. Next base: position 1,208,228,865 of record OY728140.1, read on the forward strand.
GAATAAACTAAATCTATCACTCGAAAACCATCACATGTGACAACTCCTACTCCAAAGGAAACATTATATCTTGATGAACCATACCTTGGGTAAAATAATAAATAGAAACCTTGTATTCATGATAGGATATACCCTAAAAGATCTCAATTTAAAGAATATTTGAATAGGGAATACTCCTTTTGTGATGGGAATGTTACATGTTATTTCTTGACATCACTAGAAAACAGCCTACAAAATCTACCATAACATATAAAACCCAATAAAGTTTGTCTAAAGGATCACCATGATTATTTCATCTTTAATTGAATTATTGCCCAAACTATCAAGGATTATTTCTTATTCAAATAGATTCTACAGAATAGGGATGATTTGGGGAATGTGAAACTATGTAAACTACTAATACATGCGGAATGAGTTTCTTCAAATCTTGTAGAAGAAGATGGTGAATGGATTAAAATCACCAATATATTTTCAAAAAAGATCATGGATTTTATAAGAGAAATAAAAATCAACCAAACTCATTAAATTCTAAACTAATAGTTTAATAACCAATTGTGACCCCCATCTTATTCCATTTTTTCAAATCTGGCTGTGTTGGAACCTTAGTCATCTAACAGATATTATTATAAAGAAACATCACAGGTGGAGGGGTGGATGGAAAATGCATGAAGATGAACCAGCACTAAGGAAACATACATTCGTAAACCCATCATACATCATGCCTTCATTCGTAAGATAATAAGAATAACCCCAAAAATTTTACAATAGGAACCAAATAATAAAACTTAGTACTCGTCAGATGAATATGTTATATTAGGATCCCTTAATTATTTTAATTAGATGGGTCCCTTTTTTTATGATGAGTTTTATTATCAACCTAACTTCCCCACAAAAAATTTGGGACACATGAATCAAGGGTATAGGTGTAATGGAAGATGAGGTAGGTGAGATTGTGGTTAAATGAGAAATGTTGATTTCATCCATGATAAATCTATCAATGTTAATGAAAATTGTGATAAATAAGTTAGAAAAACTTAATAGGATAAGGAAAATTCCTCCACACATATGACATGTCCTTCTGAACTAATAATTTTTTATGACCAATTGATGAATGGGAAATAGTCTGGACAGCCATAAAAAATGGGTAATCTATAAAGGATTAATTTTATAGTAGATATAATGCATTTTACATCTTCTACAACAGTTGAAAAATCAATTTCCTATCCATAAATACATTTTACAGAATATTTCCCTACTGGAAAACATACAACTTTTACTTATTAATATGACATCCTAAATCAATTGGATGTAGTTATGGAAAGTAATTCAATTCTATACTCTCTCAATTTGTCAAAAGAAATCTAGGAAGAACTTTTAGTGGCTCTATTATCACCTCAATATTTTGAACCTGAAGTTTCTTCTGCTGAAGTATATTATGAGGAGTCTAAACCTATAGAATTTCATTTTACTATCATATTTATTAAGGAACAAAAAATGATGGAATGCAATGACATATCAGACCCTTTTACATATCAAAAGGATTAAATAACCGTGACATTTGTCGATATTTCATTGATAATGGCTCGGTTGTGAGCCTCATTCCAATTAGCATGCTTTGCTAACTAGGATACACATATGCTGATTTTCCCCCTTCCATTTTAACACATTATTGGCATGGAAAAAATAAATACAAACTCTATAGTTATAACAAATCAAAACCATGGTTGGAGATTTAGTTTCTAATTATTAGTTCTTGTTCATCTGGAATGTTACACCTTTTAATGGTTTTCTAGGAAGTCATTATCTTCATCTAAAATATGAAATGAGAATATTTGGAGGTTACATAGTGAAATATCTAAGACAGGATGTTCAGACATTGAAATTTACTACTTGGTGTTTATTTTATCAATTCATAATCAAAGTAATTACTTAAAACACCTTGTGGTAAACATGCTATCTTGAATCAACCTGCTGAAATATATCCCCAATCATCTAAGGTTGACCATATTCTTGGTGTGATGGGTGATTATTTTTAAATAGTTTTATATCTTGTTCGTATCACATAAGGAAATAAAAGGATAGGATTTAGAAAAATTCATTGTAGTGAATCTCTATGTAAATGATGTACAAATGAGTATCAAACATCTATGCAAGGAAATATTTTCCTCTTATAACTCCACCACAATGTGGGAAATTTACTTTGAATTTTAATTTTGAATTCTAACTGGAAAGATATTATAAGATCCCATGATTAATAATGTAGTGTGAGATCATCCTCATTTCATGGTATCATAAGACTTAAAAAATAATGAGGCCGAATACCAAGCTATCTTTATTGGTTTTGAACTAGCATTGGAAATACAGGTGACACCTAATAATGAGGGGTGATTCCAAGATGGGAATTAAGAAAATCAATGGATATTAAACCATTAGAAAGGGATATTTGAATCCTTTTCATAATTATTTTCATGGGGTGATGTCATAATTACCCAACGATCTAACACTAAATTAGGACGCACAATCACAAAATGATCTAGAAGATTCATTTGAAAATGTTGTTTTATTGGAATATCCATATCAGGATGACACATGCATCATCATTTAACATTAAAAAATATTACATGAATTTCATTAAAATGTCATGGAATACATTAACCAGATCAATTACACTTATAAACCATATATTTTTATAAATTTTTGGGTGAAACCCATTAAAGAATATATCCAAAATGGGATACTGTCACCAGTAGGTGCTGGAATAGAATAGTTTTGAGGATGTTTGGTCAATTTCACTCTCTCTGACATCCCAGATCATCAAAACAATTTAGAATAAAATATTTGATGAAATCATCCTCAGATGAATTTATGGGAAGGATAAAATCAACATAATGGAAGTATATAAAGTTAGTTCTTATGGTACTCATTATTTAGGAACCCTGAATTCTCACCAATTCAAGAGACATGAATAATTCAACCATTCAATGAAATGGGATTACACACAGTTTATAAGGAAGTTTAATTACAAAAATGTGATCTAAAATTTAATCCATCAACCCCCAAATTTTCTACTACAACTAAATACTCCATACAATTCAATTTATGGGGGATGGATATTGTAGGACCATACCTTCAAGATATGACTAAATAGTTTTAGTATATCCTTATTGTTATTTAATTATTCTCCAAATGAGATGTGGTGATCCCCCATAAGGATTAAGAAACCCAAATAATCATCTTTTTAATGAAGTAAAAAAATTACCACTAGATTTTGTATCCCTCAAACCATACTAACAGATAGTTTCACCGATTTCATCTCTTATAAATTGAATAAGTTGTACCAAGAAAACTACATAAAATTTAACCATTTTACCACTATTATTTAGTATCAAATTGATAGATATAGACTTACAATAAAACTATATCAAACATACTTCAGAAGATAGTGGATAAAGAAAATAATGTTTGGCCTAACAAAATTTTTCACACCTTATAGGAAATCCAAAATACAACCTACACTCCTACTCAGAAAAAACTATATTCATTAGTTTAACAAATAGAAGTAGTGTGTCCCATCTAGGATCAATTACCCTTAGTCTAGATAGCAATATATAAACAGATTTTAGATAATGAACCATAATAGAAATTATTTTAAAAAATAGAGAAACTCAGTGATAAAATATTTTATACCCTACACCATTATAAATATACCATAATATGATAGCATGAGTATAGGAATCATGATATGTGTAAATAAATGCACAATAAAACTTGCTAAAAATAATTTCCAACCCAAATTCTAATGATTTTCTTGAAAAATTTACTATCCCTATGTAGTATGATATCCTTCCTCAAGATTCTCCTTGTATGAACAAGGAACACCTTGATATTTTTTATTCGAATGGATTCTAGTAAACTGAATTTTTGGCCTCAGGAAATTATCTTTTAAAAATTTCTTAATCTAGTCAGTGAATGGAATGAGTGAATGAGTGTAAATAGGATGACCCAATTATTTCTCTTCCACAATAAGAATATATTTTACATAAGGGGAAAATTGTTCAGTATCTTTATAGTTGTTATCTTCAATAATAAATTAATAAAAAATATTACCAAGAGTGAGGATTCCTCCTAATTGGTATATATCACACTGGCTGATCCCAACATCATCATGTGGAAAATGAAAGCTTTTGTTTTTCGAACAACAATGAATAATCAATTTAGGTAAGAACTCAATTGGTGAATATACCATAAACTAAGAAATTAATATTACATGATACAACCAAATGATAACAATTTTTTATAAATTCCATGAAATTATAGTGCAATAAAAATGCCCAGGCCCATTTGTCAAAAAATATTCCTCCAGATTGAAAATCCCACTTGGAACAACATCATATTTGGTGATCATTTTTTGAGATATGAAAAATGGATTTGAAATATTTAATAGATGAATTCATGGGAATATCATGGAATATTTTGATCTGGGGACACCTCATCCCAACAAAATGGAATATTTTGATCTACTGGTTGAATGGGAGCATCATCTTGTAGTCTAATTTCATAAATCGATAATCTATTAGACAATATATAATTCATAAGCTCTAGTGAATTGAGGCTCTTCAATATACCTACTTGAGGGATTATGTGATATCAAAGTTCATTTTAAATATTCTCACAAATGGAATGTGTCCTATCAACTAGGTTCATACAAAGCTAATTTTGTTTTCCAGGATCCATTTTTCCCTGTAGCATGAAAAATCATGTAGAAATAAAATATGTATACTATATTGAATAGAAGTATGTAGACTGAAAAGTTTTCAATTATTACGTGGACCATGAAACCCTGTAGCGATACACAGATCATGAAGCATGCCAAAATATATTCCTTTAACCCTATTACTATGTGGGATTTATCCAGCCACAAGAGAGAGTAGATAGTTTGCAAAAGCTACCAGTTCATAGATGATATTTTTTATGAAAAAGAGGACATTTTCAATGGAAAATGTTGTGCAAATAGGGCATCAAAAAGGGTATTCTGATCGATCTCAAGGCACTAAATTTCAAAAAGTGACAAATGATTTAGGTTTGACACCTATTACTGGTTTTGGCCCTTCCATGGGTCCAAAAATTATACTGTAATGTAATAAACATGTTTGATTTCTTCCTCAGAATGGGCACATCTCTTTAATAATAAGACACCATTCTAGTGGGGGTTTTTTTGGGTTCAAAAAAGAATACATGGAGGCTTATAAGACTTTTATAAAAAATTTCTGGTTGGGATATGATCAACCATTCTATATTAGGAAAACTAAATTGGTAAATTACCAAGAGAACAAAAGTAACCACATCATCTGTTGGATCAACATTCAAATAACTACACCACATAGAGCCACTATGGAGTTCCCTTTCTAAGATCCCCCCTACAAATGAATTTTCAATTGTAGCAAAATTCATTTTTTCACTACCCCCAAAAAGAATTTTCTTGTAGGTGGGACATCCTTTTCTATCCCTACCATAAACAAAAATATGTTTTTATATAAAGTAAGTATCAATAGCACCTAAAAATGAAAAATTATTTTTGAAGTGTGAGGCATCATTTTCAACCCCCCCCCCTCCCCCACAAATGACATACCCTCTGAGGGGTGTGGTTGCTGCATGAAAACCCAAATCCTTTATGGGAATTGGTTCAACGGTTACACCAATACCCCTATAAAAACCTATTATTTTGATGAAAATTTCTATATAAAGGTGAGAAAGTCTGAGAAATTAACTTTATAAAGTAAATATCTATCACATAACATAAATAAAATATGATATAAAATTATATATACATAGAAAAAAGTTTCCTTCATATCAAATATTTTGTTATAGGCCTTCAATTCACATTGTTAACCCATAAGTGGGAAATAATCTCATGAAACACATGTAAATGAATTTTTGGCATATCTATAACCCACGTTGAAATGGATGGATTCCTTCAGTCCTGTTACCCTTCTTCAAATCACTTAGCCATCTTTCATCCCCTTCTTAAACCAGATAAATAATCCACTCCAAAAACACCACTTCATGAAGAAACCATCATGAAGAATCCAACATGACCCCTTTGAGAATAACTCCTCATGAAGCACCTAAGTGGGCCCCATTGAAAGAACTCCATGAACAGAACATAACAAGTCCCCCTATATAAGAAGCCATTCATGAATCATCAGGCCATGACCACTCCAAAAACCCTAAGATATGTGTGAGCATACTCCTCAACATGTCAGCATGTCCTCTCGAGCATAGATATTCATGAATAATGAGTACCTATAGGAAACATATTTAATAAAGGGGATCCACATAATGTTATTGAGTACACATTCCCATGGTAATGGGGATCCCAAATTAGGGTATGTTCTAAGGGCATCCCCATTCAAAAAGGAAAGGGGATAGATAACTCATGCTTTTCCTTTTGAGAAAGAGTGCATGATAATCCTCTCTTTTCTTGAATTATGATAAGGGAATCCCTCTTAAATTAATCCCCATTACATTCTTACTAGAGGCGACACACCTTCCCCTAATCATATTCCCTGGGTATGAAAATAAAATATTATACAATACCTAGATATCCCTCTCCTTACATATTTCATTGGGCTCTAACCCCATCCACTGGTGGAAAATTGAGATTGTGGGACTTCAAGATCTATCGCTTCCACAAGTTCCTCATAACTATCACGAATCATGTGGGCATAGAGGATAGTGTTGACCATGATATCTACATGATCCCAAAGAAAAAGTTAATACTCCTTTGTGTAATTGAAAACCAACCCTCCAAATCACCATGAGTCAAAAATGCTCACCATAGCCCCAATGAAATGTGAATCCTAGTAAGTGTTAGCCCAAACCAAACACCCCAAATTTACCATAATCCTCAAACTATGTATAATCCCCAAAATAATGATACAAACCTAGTATGGTCCATTTTCCTAATGAAGAAACTACAGGACACCTATCAGGTATACACCCAAAGTATCTGGACTATGTGGTCTTTGATTCCTATCTAACATGGATACATAGGAAGCATCCCTAATGTCCAAACCCAACACAAAACATTCACTATAATGTTCTATGGGAAATATTCTTTATAGTTTTTTATCCATCATGGAAGGACATATTTCTTCAGATTCTCTTTCAACACCGTCCATATTGGTATATACCCCTAATAAGATCATACCCATCCTGGGAGGCCAAATATCTTCTAGGCCTTTTGGGATACATCAGTGTAAATACCACAATAATCTTGATTAGGAACATTTTGATGAAAAGCCCTTTTCATATGATATTAAACTACACAGTTCGGACCTAATCACATGAATTTAAAAGGTATGATGTGTCCCACCAAGTGGCATCGAACTACATGGGTTCTGATTCATTTCACAATGATATGTAGGATGCCTATCCATGTGATGGATCTTGAAATCAATACCTTTTCTATCTTACCATGTGATAATAAATTACCAAGCACACAATTATTTGGCTTGTAACTATTATTTTGATAATATATGATATTTGAATCTAAAATATTTCTAAAAAAGGGTTCCATCAATGAAAAACCATAGAAATATATATATATATCTGTAAATGAAGAACCTCAGATACATAGATACGATTTAAAATTTCATGCATGATAATTTTCATTAATATAGTGGTGACCTCATCTATAAAAAGAATCGTTAATGGATTCATGAATAAATATTAAATCTAAAAGAGAGACTCTATGTATGAAATAATTCCCCCCAAAATGGTTTTGTGAGAATGAAATCTCATCCACATGCCCCTTGATTCTTAAAAGGCCTCATTAATGAAATCTGAGTGGTCGCCTACCATCGAAATGCATGACTGTGGGAACTTGAAACGAGTGTGAACATGAGACCCCGACACGAAAAATCATTTTAGGGTTTGTAGTATTTTTAGTACATTTTCATTTATTATGTTTTTTCAAGGTTCTTAGTATTGAAATAGTTTTTAGGGGGTTTTACAATTTTCTTGGATATTTTATTATTTTTAGGGATTTTAGAATTTTTTGATTTTTTAGACATTATGATTTTTTAGATTTTCTAGAGTGTTTAAGGAAGTTTCAGGTATTTTGGTGTTTCTTAAAGTTATAATATATTTTAAGGAGTTTTACGGATTTTTTTGGTTTTTAGGGTTTTTTACCTCCCATGGAACATGTGTTATGATTAAGAATCAATAAATTCTGGATGTTTCCACTTGTTTTATTTTTGGGACTGGAAACATGCAACGGTTCTTTATCTAAAGGGACATGCTTTCCCAAGGTAGGCATTCATTATGTTTGGACCTACAATGCATAAGAATTTAAATTGGTCGAGAGGATGGGAGGTCAGACTTATCACACCCTTTTGGGGAAATTATTTCCTAATCTAGGAAACTCTTATATATTTATAATATTTTTTTGAATCCATATTAATTTACCAAATATAACATAGGGTTCCCTTGAAATTTACAATAAATTATTAGAATGTCCGAAAATTATAGTCATCCATATGAATTTTTGGATCTTTATTAATTGACACATTCTTATGTATTATTGGTTATCCATCAATTGAATCCTCTCATATAATATTTAAAGATTATTTTAACTATTGTTTTGAAAATAATGGGTTTTAAGACACTCAATGGGGAACTTTGGAATTTATTGAAATCCAGGGAGATGATTTTTTGTTTTTATGTTGGCATTGTAGAGACCCGAAGCTTGACGTACATGGACATTACATTACTTTTGCGGAATACTTATTACATAACAAAAACACACACACAAGGATCGTAATAGTTTAGTGTCTTTGGAAACTCGGAACGTAATCTTTTAATCGTAGTGAAATATCTTCAATATCTCCCATAATGATCTTCCCTTTTTTTAGCTAAAAACTTTCTTTATATCCTGGGGAAAAGAAAACATAAAAGGGTGAGCTCAAATGCTCAGTAAGGAAATAAAAATCATATCATATCTTTTTGAAAATCATAACCTGCAAAAGAGATCATAATATCATAACATGGAATAAATCATAGAAGTGAAAATGAGATCCCCATAATCATAACATAAAACTTGAAACTTTGTGGCATGCACACATAATCATGGAAAATCATTTCTTGTTAGTCATGACTCATTGCCAAGAGTATCTTAGTGGACAAAGTCCCTTTCTGAACCGAGTCACCCTCGTTCCAGTCCTGTTTCACTGAACCGGTATAACCTACCGTTCCAGCCATGTATATCTCATGAGATATAAAATCTTTACCCAATGCATTGGAGGGATATATAGGTCCCACCCATCTTATAATGAATCCTTTCTTTTGTGTGCCACATAATCATAAATCATACATCATCGCATAACACATGTAACAAAAATGGGATTCTTGAAACATCATGACATCATAAAAAAAATTATATAAGGTAAATGACTTCATAAAAATAATTCCCTAACAACATAATCAAATCAATTTAATAATAGGGATAAAAACAGAACCCTTTATTATCTTAGATGGAAAATAATTTTGATAAAACACTTGAACTCCATTCTTGAGGAAAATATCCTTTCTTCTTCAAAAACACTTTTCTTTTCTTAACATGTCATACAATTATAAAATAAAAGAAGATGATTAAAAATATACTTGAAAACTTGTAAAGGAAGCTTCTTGGAAATAATGTTTTAAAAATACATTCATGCCGTATAAGTTAAAAAAAACATTCTTCGTACTTTTGTCGGAAAACTCAAAAAGTAGCTCGTACGACAAAAGATTCCTTTCATACATATAACTAAAAACTCATCGAAGGGTAAAAATGGATTTAAATAATTGTAGGTGGATGGAAATAATAGTACATATTGATGAAACATGGATGTGGATGATAAAATACACCCCAGTAAATACTTACAAATAAACAATCTCGGATAAAAATGAGATTGTGATATTTCCCTTACCTTAGGTCCAACTTGCTTTGTAAATGTCTGAACCTCCTGTATAATAATTTAAATCATGTTATTGGCTTATTCCAGAATCATATTCATTGTTATTATATCATATATGGTCCACTTATGACTTTATATTACCCGTTCTTTTGTAAATTCATGTTAAATTAGCATTTTGGGTAAAATCGTCTCATTTGTCGTTCGTGTTTTTAACTTGTAATTATTCATATGATTATTTAGATCATGATTACTTAATTACAGAATATTAAACATGATTTATATATATATATATATTCATAATAAACATATATAATAAATCAGTAAATGGAATTAAATACACCGTTCATGGAGACGGTAGTCCGTACGTACGCATGAACGTTGTTTTCGTTTCCTTATTGAATTGAATGGAATTAAGTAGATGACATACATATAAATATAAATAATTCCAGTATCATTATTAGGTCATATATTTCATTATTACTTATTATATATACTTTATAATCATTCATTAATGGTTAATCATTGAGAATGAATCTCATCGCGTCGTGGAGACGGTAGTCCGTACGTACGCACGAGCGATGATATCGTTGCCATGGTCATGGAATTGTGTTGAAGTGTATGTATACTATTTCAGTATCAATATAAATTTATAATAATCATATATAGTTACTCATTACACCTTTATACCCATCCAATTAAGGTGGTGGCGGAAAATAGATTACACCACGGCGTGGAGACGGTATTCCGTACGTACGCACGCGCGGTGATTTCATTTTTCCGTAGGATGGATAGAAGGTGAATTAGGGTTGTTTCATATTTATAATAACATATAATTATGTAAGTAATACTGATGTTATTACTTTATCATGAAACAACTAAAGAAGAAGAAGTTGAAGAAGAAAGAAATTGAAAAGATCGGTAACGGATATTACCTCTTCTTTGGAACGCCTCTTTGAATCGTCCACATAGGGAAATAAGATTGGTCTTTGAAGAAGACCATGAACTCTAGGATTATTCTAGGTAAGTGGAGAGGAGAAAATATCAGGGTTTGGCCGAGCTTGAGTGCTCAAATTGGTGTGAGGAGGAGGGGGAGGAGGTGCCTTTTTATAAGGGAGGAGAGGGGCACCTTAGGAATATCTCAAAATATTATTTTATATTAAAGTCAAAATCGGTTTATAATGGTTCCAAAGTGTCTTATTTCGAAGATAAAGTTGGGATGGGTCGAAATACTATCATACAATAGTATTTAGACAAGTTTAGGGTGTTATTTTAACCTTATCAATTAGATTTAACTCTAAATTAAATAATTTAACTTTTACCATGTATTTTTGTTTTCTTTCACTATATGGTTAATACACTTACTATAACATGCCAAAAGAACCCCAAATTGTATATTATTAATACATATATCCTTATCTAAGTCATTTGGCCGAACCTTACATTTTTAGGAATAAAATAACAATTAATAATATAATATTTGATTTAAAAACTATTTTGTGTCAATTTTGACACTACTTGATATATGATTTTTGTGAAAGTCATAACAGAATTATATGTTCGATCCAAGTTGATTAAATCAACACTAATATATCATAGTAACCTAAAATATTAGTTGAATTCATAAAAAGTCTTAAATTACATTTATTTTGGTATTTATAATATCAATTATGTCAATATTGCATTAATAAGATAATTACTGCATCATCTTTGTGTCATAAATAAATTAAATTATTTGATGTCCAAAAATTACAAATAAAATACCATCATGTAGGAAATATTTTTATCTTTCTAATGAATATTTACAATCTAATTTAACTTATGTACAAACCTATATTAAAAATGTTGTAGTAAATATACTTTGATTTTAACTCTTTTAACTCTTCTTTGAATTAAATAATAATAAATGTCCTAATCTAATCCAAGTGGGCCTAAATGATAATATTTTACACTTAAGGTTGTTTTTGGTCGAGATACACCTGTCCAATAGAATTAGGACATGTGTTAGGGTAATATTAATATCATTCTTACCCTTAATTACCCTATTTACTTTTAACCGTGGTAAATAAAAGTAAAAAAATACTATTCACCAAAAATTATTTTCATCTCATTGAACCACATTTTACTTATTGACATCAACCGTGTCTCTTGGATTTTTGAAATTCCAATCACAGAAGAGGTAAAATTAAGTTTTATGAAAAATTCAGTTTTTTAACTACCACTTAGTAGTTTCACTATTCATCAAAAATTGATGTTTTTCAGAACAATGCCAAAATTTCATCCTAAGCTATATTTCATATTCCAAATTCAAAAATGAAGTCTATTTTACCAAATTAATAACATAGAAATTGCATTAATTAATTTTATAAGTAAATCCCGCTGTTAAAATAAATAGCATTTTTTTAAGAAACAATATCTATCAAAAGATTGACACTTGATTATGTCTGGTTTAAATGTGAAATTACATCCAATGACCAACATTGTATTAAATTGTAAAAATATATTATAAATATACTTTTAAACCACTCAAATTAATGATTTATCACTATTAATTTTTTCGATTAAAAAGGTTGTTTTTAATTATAATTTAGTAATTTTCACTATTCATCAGAATATGAAAGTTATCCAAAAAGTACCAAAATTTCACCTTAGGCTAAATTTGATACTCCGAATCCAAAAATGAAGTCCATTTTGAGAGATAAAATTTCTAAAATTTAAAAAGTGGTTATTACGATTCATAACGGCTAGTTTTAATAATATTTTAATAGCATATCGTTGTTTCGTGAAACTCAGTATTGCGTACTACACACGCTATCGAGGAAGGTTGTGATTGCGTGTAATGCAAGGCAAGTCAAAGATGCGTGTTGTGAAAGCTCCTTTTGGTGTAGTGTACAACACAATACATTAATAAAATTAAAAAGAATATTTTTCATAAAATCTCGGGCTGTTACATTCTACCCCCCTTAAAATGAATTTCACCCTCGAAATTCGTCGGGGTTATAAATGGTTTACTATTAGAAAATTTCTTTAATAGAAACCCACATCGTAAAAAGGAATACCAAAACTAATCTTTAAAAACAAAAGTATGAAACGTAACAGTTACCCAAATAAACTAATCACTGGGTTTCCACATAGGTGAAAATATGGATATGGAAGAAAATTCTAACCATCATGTTCTGATTGAGAGTGGTAGAGAACATGGCTATGGAAGAGCCAGCAATCACAAATCCATAAATTTGTGAAGATATAATGTACCATCTGATTAATCAGATATAAGAGCACTAGGACAATGTTTTTGGTTTTCAAGATCGTTTCCCTAAAGTTGAAGAATTTGAATTAGAATAAATACTTACTTTATTTTGGTACAATCTCACTGTTGTTCGTGCCTTGAACAATTTCCACTAATGATGTTGAATTTGTTATTCGTGAAGTGTTAGTAGATCATGTGATAGAATGACGTGTCATTCCATCTGTCTCAAAAAAAGGTTAGCAAACGTTATTAAATATACATAAGTCATTCTATAGTGAGATTAATCATATATAGTTCCTAAAAAGGACTTATACTTAATATATCATACTTCTTAATATAATAAAACTAGTTTCTACTAAACAGGGACTTCCTGTAGGCCAGTGGTAGGAGATAAAGGAAAGTCGCACTTCGGTTGTGGGTTCGATTTCCACAGCCTTGTCCGACGCGATGGGCTGTCGCCCGTCCTGCAGGTTGTCCTTTTTCTAAAACTATATTACTATAAAATCCCGTCAATAATATCGAGAAAACTTATATCCTTAAACAATACTAACTTATGTCCAACATAATCCATTCCAATATTTAGGCTTATCCATAATACGGCAGTCCACTCCCATAACATAGTGAAAACGATTACCAGAGATTTAACACCATCGTCGATCCCCATATATCATAAGATATGTTTTTTTGTCACATTCCAAACATTCAAAGTCCTTAATCATGTATTCTCTTGAATACCTTAGTGAAAACATGAATGCAGTTAAAATTTAACACTTTCCACATACCAAAATCCTCAAAATTCTATATACTCAAACAATGATATAACCTTCTCCTTATATCAGTCATGAGCTCATGAATACAATCAAACACCTCATTATCTTATTATTCCTTCATTATGCGCATATCATCTAAATTCAAAAAATATCTGAATAACCTTTCATGGATAGTGGTACCATTAATCATACACTTTCATAACTCAAGGATAGACAACAGTGTAACAATCCTTAGATGTCTCTTTATTCCATAGTACCATGAGATTTCTTATACAACATTACACATGATAAACATGTAATCATTCCACTACATTCTTAAACCATTGACCGAGCTTCAACAATTATTTCATCTCACATATCATTTGTAGTCTCATCATCATCATCCACATAAATACTACCCATACGACCATACTGATTCTCTTCATGGGACTTTCCCTTAGGGAATTGGTTTGCATAATGCCCATACATTCCACATTTAAAACATTTAACCATTTTTGATGTCATAGAAATACCATTATCCTCATCCCTGGTGTTAACTGAACCTTTTCCTTTGCACTTACTGGCTTTGTGTCCTTCTTTTCCACACCCAAAGCATCTTACAGTTCCTTTGAAACATTCTCCTTGATGCCTCTTCCCACATGATTTACATAGGGGAAATTGAACTTTCTTTCCTCTATGATCATCATGAAACTCCATCTTTCTCTTATTAGCCGAGTCAGGAAACTTACCAAATTTTACTTTATTGATCATATTATGAGATTGCTGATTTGGCATAATAATGATGTTTGGACTTCCAAATCCCATTTCATTTGGTTGCTCATCATTCCATTGTCCATCATATCCTCCATTATCGTGAATCATCTTGTTTCCAGCCATTTTATAAAACCCAAAAAAAGAATAGTGTGAGAGGCAAAAATCATGCTAGGGAAAACAACATAATAAAGGTGGAGTATCCTCAATATCTAACATCTTAGGTTAAATTTTATGATTGTTACCGTAGTTCTAGGACTGTATCCTATACGTATACTTATCCTTAGGGACATCCCTAGAACTACCTTATAAATATCTCTAGGGATCTCACTAAAGTTCTCGCATCGTATTTTCCAAAGGTTGACTAAACCATTCCTCTGATACCAACTGTAGAGACCCGAAGCTTGACGTACATGGACATTACATTACTTTTTCGGAATACTTAGTACATAACAAAAACACACACACAAGGATCATAATAGTTTAGTGTCTTTGGAAACTCGGAACGTAATCTTTTAATTGTGGTGAATGATCTTCAATATCTCCCATAAAGATCTTCCCTTTTTTTACCTAAAACCTTTCTTTATATCCTGGGGAAAAGAAAACATAAAAGGGTGAGCTCAAATGCTCAGTAAGGAAATAAAAATCATATCATATGTTTTTGAAAATCATAACCTGAAAAAGAGATCATAATATCATAACATGGAATAAATCATAGAAGTGAAAATGAGATCCCCATAATCATAACATAAAACTTGAAACTTTGTGGCATGAACACATAATAATGGAAAATCATTTCTTGTTATTCATGAATCATTGCCAAGACTATCTTAGTGGAAAAAGTCCATTTCTAAACCGAGTCACCCTCGTTCCAGTCCTGTTTCACTGAACCGGTATAACCTACCGTTCCAGCCATGTCTATCTCATGAGATATAAAATCTTTACCCAATGCATTGGAGGGAGATATAGGTCCCACCCATCTTATAATGAATCCTTTCTTATGTGTGCCACATAATCATAAATCATACATCATCGCATAACACATGTAACAAAAATGGGATTCTTGAAACATCATGACATCATAAAACAAATCATATAAGGTAAATGACTTCATAAAAATAATTCCCTCACAACATAATCAAATCAATGTAATAATAGGGATAAAAACAGAACCCTTTATTATCTTAGATGGAAAATAATTTTGATAAAACACTTGAACTCCATTCTTGCGGAAAATATCCTTTCTTCTTCAAAAACACTTTTCTTTTCTAAAGATGTCATACATTTATAAACTAAAAGAAGTTGATTAAAAATAAACTTGAAAACTTGTAAAGGAAGCTTCTTGGAAATAATTTTTTAAAAATCCATTCATGCCGTATAAGTAAAAAAAAACATTCTTCGTACTTTTGTCGGAAAAGTCAAAAAGTACCTCGTACGACAAAAGATTCCTTTCATACATATTACTAAAAACTCATCGAAGGGTAAAAATGGATTTAAAAAATTGTAGGTGGATGGAAATAATATTACATATTGATGAAACATGGATGTGTATGATAAAATACACCCCAGTAAATACTTACGAATAAACAATCTCGGATAAAAATGAGATTGTGATATTTCCCTTACCTTAGGTCCGACTTGCTTTGTAAATGTCCGAACCTCCTGTATAATGATTTAAATAATGTTATTGACTTATTCCAGAATCATATTCATTGTTATTATATCATATATGGTCCACTTATGACTTTATATTACCCATTATTTTGTAAATTCATGTTAAAGTATCATTTTGGGTAAAATCGTCTCATTTGTCGTTCGTGTTTTTAACTTGTAATTATTCATATGATTACATAGATCATGATTACTTAATTCCAGAATATAAAACATGATTTATATATATATATATATTCATAATACACATATATAATAAATCAGTAAATGGAAAGAAATACATCGTTCATGGAGACGGTAGTCCGTACGTACGCATGAACGATGTTTTCGTTTCCTTATTGAATTGAATGGAATTAAGTAGACGACATACATATAAATATAAATAATTCCAGTATCATTATTAGGTCATATATTTCATTAGTACTTATTATATATACTTTATAATCATTCATGAATGGTTAATCATTGAGAATGAATCTCATCCCGTCGTGGAGACGGTAGTCCGTACGTACGCACGAGCGATGATATCGTTCCCATGGTCGTGGAATTGTGTTGAAGTCTATGTATACTATTTCAGTATCAATATCACTTTATAATAATCATATATAGTTACTCATTAAACCTTTATACCCATCCAATTAAGGTGGTGGTGGAAAATAGATTACACCACGGCGTGGAGACGGTATTCCGTACGTACGCACGCGCGTTGATTTCATTTTTCCGTAGGATGGATAGAAGGTGAATTAGGGTTGTTTCATATTTATAATAACATATCAGTATGTAAGTAATACTGATCTTATTACTTTATCATGAAACAACTAAATAAGAAGAAGTTGAAGAAGAAAGAAATTGAAAAGATCGGTAATGGATATTACATCTTCTTTGAAACGCCTCTTTGAATCCTCCACATAGGGAACTAAGATTGGTCTTTGAAGAAGTCCAGGACCTCTAGGATTATTCTAGGGAAGTGGAGAGGAGAAAATGGAAGGGGTTGTCCGAGCTTGAGTGCTCAAATTGGTGTGAGGAGGAGGGGGAGGAGGTGCCTTTTTATAAGGGAGGGAGGGGCACCTTAGGAATATCTCAAAATATTATTTTATATTAAAGTCAAAATCGTTTTATAATGGTTCCAAAGGGTCTTATTTCGAAGCTATAGTGGGGATGGGTCGAAATCCTATCATCCAATAGGATTTAGACAAGTTTAGGGTATTATTTTAACCTTATCAATTATATTTAACTCTAAGTTAAATAATTTAACTTTTACCATGTCTTTTTGTTTTCTTTCACTATATGGTTAATACACTTACTATAACATTCCAAAAGAACCCCAAATTGTATATTATTAATAAATATATCCTTATCTAAGTCATGTGGCAGAACCTTAGATTTTTTGAAATAAAATACCAATTAATAATATAATATTTTATTTAAAAACTATTTTGTGTCAATTTTGATCCTATTTGATATATGATTTTTGTGAAAGTCATAACAGAATTATATGTTCGAACCAAGTTGATTAAATCAACACTAATATATCATAGTAACCTATAAAATTAGTGGAATTAATAAAAAGTCTTAAATTACATTTATTTTGGTATTTATAATATCAATTATGTCAATATTGCATTAATAAGATAATTACTGCATCATCTTTGTGTCATAAATAAATTAAATTATTTGATGTCCAAAAATTACAAATAAAATACCATCATGTAGGAAATCTTTTTATCTTTATAATTAATATTTACAATCTAATTTATCTTATTTACAACCCTATATTAAAAATGTTTTAGTAAATATACTTTGATTTTAACTCTTTTAACTCTTCTTTGAATTAAATAATAATAAATGTCCTAATCTAATCCAAGTGGGCCTAAATGATAGTATTTTACAATTAAGGTTGTTTTTGGTCGAGATAAAGTTGTCCAATAGAATTAGGACATGTGTTAGGGTAATATTAATATCATTCTTACCCTTAATTACCCTATTTACTTTTAACCGTGGTAAATAAAAGTAAAAAGTTACTATTCACCAAAAATTATTTTCATCTCATTGAACCACATTTTATTTATTGACATCAACCGTGTCTCTCGAATTTTTGAAATTCCATTCACAGAAGCGGTAAAATTAAGTTTTATGAAAAATTCAGTTTTTTAACTACCACTTAGTAGTTTCGCTATTCATCAAAAATTGATGTTTTTCAGAAAAATGCCAAAATTTCATCCTAAGCTATATTTCATATTCCAAATTCAAAAATGAAGTCTATTTTACCAAATTCATAGCATATAAATTGCATTAATTAATTTTATAATTAAATCCCGCTGTTAAAATAAATAGCGTGTTTATAAGAAACAATATCTATCAAACGATTGACACTTGATTATGTCTGGTTTAAATGTTAAATTACATCCAATGACCAACATTGTATTAAATTGTAAAAATATATTCTAAATATACTTTAAAACCACTCAAATTATTGATTTATCACTATTAATTATTTCGATTAAAAAGGTTGTTTTTAATTATAATTTATTAATTTTCACTATTCATCAGAATATGAAAGTTATCCGAAAAGTACCAAAATTTCACCTTAGGCTAAATTTGATACTCTGAATCCAAAAATGAAGTCCATTTTGAGAGCTAAAATTTCTAAAATTTAAAAAGAGGTTATTACTATTCATAACGGCTAGTTTTAATAATATTTTAATAGCATATCGTTGTTTCGTGAAACTCAGTATTGCGTACTACACACGCTATCGAGGAAGGTTGTGATTGCGTGTAATTAAAGGAAAGTCAAAGATGCGTGTTGTGCAAGCTCCTTTTGGTGTAGTGTACAACACAAGACATTAATAAAATTAAAAAAATATTTTTCATAAAATCTCGGGCTGTTACAGGCATCATACCCATAAATGGGACACATATTTATCCTTGTGAATGGAATCAAAAACTTCATAGTTTGGTTCCACATAATGGGACACATTGTAACATTTATGGTCATGTGATAATGACCTGACCATACAGTTTAATGCCATCTGGTAATGACATCTAAGTGGAAGGTTCTTAGTCAAAGATTGGTGTGAGAATTATTTTTAAGCAGCACAAGGATCCTGAAAGAAATATGAGTTTCCAAGTTATTTTATACTATACTGGGAATGTGTCCTAGGAAGAATAGGGTTATTCTAGAGTGTCAGGTTTGAACCTCATGAAGGATTCCTACTTATCCCATTCAGTTGGGAATCAAATCCCACGTAGTTCAGTGAGTCTCATAAGATAGTACAGTTCTTTGAGAGTAATGAATTTGGGCTTACTTACAGAAAAATGATGCCTTGGTGATTTGGGAGTTTAATTTAGTAATTAATTTTCAGGAGGATTCCCATTTATGGATGAAATTAGATGGATCTCGTGGCTTAATAATGCATCCTATGAATCCCAGTTTTGTTGGGAATTAGGGTTCTCATCATTTAATGAGTGTTGAATTTGTAAAAATTTTGTGATCCTCACAAATGTTTGAACTCATGTGAGCCATGCTTGGTGTGAGAAACAACAAGATGTGAAATATTAAAAAATATCCTACACATTTTCCCTCCCCTGCAGGTGGAATAGGAAGGGCCAATGATGTCACTGGTGAATGAGTCTGAGGCAATGAACCTTTCCCCTATTAATCTTACATTAGATGATGTTCGAATGTAAGGAAGGAATGAAGGTGAACGAAGTATAGAAGAGCAAGACTGAAACCTCCTACCTGAAAGGCAAGGGACTTACACTTGGATGGTTTCCATAAAATTGGTTCTATTAGGGGAGGGAGACATCTCCATTGTTCAAAAGGAAAAGTAGATGTGAACCGTCCCTTTATTACTAGGTACCCGAGGCTCTAGGTTTTAGAGAAGAGAAGGGATGGGCATTGGCCAAACCCTAATCCTACAAACTGGGGACTCCCCAACACTATTCCTGGTAGAATGTTCCATGTGACTATGGATATAAAAACCCACCGACACTCCATGAATCCTGAACCCATTAAAGAAAAAATTTGGGAAACCTATAAAAATGTATATTGAAACCCATACACAAAACATGATGATGTGCCCTTCCCAAAGGATTGATTATTTAGGAGGTTTTGGTGGAGGTTTCAATTTAATCCATTTTAGAAAAGAGATCTAAATGATAGGAATGCATGCCATGAATTAATTTGAAGAAGGATTGATAAAAGGCTTGTATAGGCTGAAGGGATAAGTTGAATCAAGGAGGGGCACCCAAGTAGGTATACGGCACGCATGTATGGGCATGCAGGTAGTATTGGGTGACCTAATGTTTACATAAGTGAGGAAGAACCTAGATGATAAAACTTGGGTGAGACTTGACACATGCCTTCAAGAGTATTCACAAGTATTCTTCAATGTTTGAGAAGATGGAAATGAAGCATTGGGGTGATCAAAGAAGCAGTTGGGATTCAGAGAAATTCATCAATAAATAGGAACTCTAGATTGACCAATTTTTCATGAATCAAGACTTCATGATGAATTTTCTAATGAGAAAATTTATAATTACTACATCCACTCCCATAATTTTGTAATGAGAGGATATGATCTTGAGCTAAAAATAGATAAATGTCAGAGGGCTTCAAAAACACCATAATTAAGAGGATCCAAATCGCTACTTCAATCTTGATTTTACAATAGTTCTTGGTGAGACTTCTTCTCAGATGTTCTCTTATACCTAGCTGAGGCCACTTTCTTGGAAAAGTGGTTATCATGGAAAAGTTTATGTTCTTACCTTGGATTGATTTCTATAATGGACTGATTACCAATAATTGGAAGGGGTTTATGTTCTCGATATTATTGTCCATATGATATGGGGGAATCTTCCACATGACCCTCCAGGATTGGAATAGAGGTGTGTATCTATTCCGGGATGTCATGCCGATGGGTCATTCCATTTTTGGGGACAGATTTATGTGTATGTTTCCCCAGTACTGCTGAAGGGGTTGTTATAATATCCTAGCATGCTTCCAGAATATGGGCAGGGATTTGCACCTGCCCTTTCACCATTGATAAGATATGTTTGGTGACTTCAATAACTGGAACATGAATATATGTCCATTATGTATCAATAGTAGGTGTATGTGCCTGCTCTTGTCCTCTTATTCCTTTCAAATTGTATTGATAGTACTCATGCATGAGGGAAGAGATTTGGGACTGCCCCAAATTTTCCGTCAGAGATTTCCCACTGACTTCATCATGTGCTACCGAACTATAATATTGGTAGACATGATGAAAATTTGTAGAAGTATGTGCCTTTTGGATATTTCCATCAAGTATGGTTGATGGACTTCCTTTAATATTGGCAGAAGAGACTGCTTACAGAATTGGTGATTGTAAACAGGTGTATGTTCCAGTTTACGAGTTTCCACCACATTAGATGGGCAGGCTTCTTTAAATGCATATGGAAAAGCCTGTTGGCTGGTTGATAAATTTTAAGCATGTGTTTATTCATGTTCATGTTAATCCACTGGATTTATCTGGAGGGATTGGTTGGTGGATTTCAAACGAGTCTATCGGACAGAAAAAATAGGACGGATGGGTGTATGTGCCCATTCGTTGTTTTCCATTAAGTTAAGTTGATGGACTTATTTAAAGGAGGTAGAGGTGAAAAAATGGTCCGTGTTGATCATATGTTTTCCTCGATAGTTCGTATTGTGTGCCTGAGTCTGAGATACTTAGGCCAAATGTCCAGAGTAAACACCCCCATCATATTGGAGGTTCACTACCACGCGATTCTACTATCATCTATTCCTAGTGTGATTCCTCAAGAAGGACTCCAACATTCACGAATTGAGGCCTTCAGATGCCTCTTTATCAACCTCCCTATAGTACATGAGGGATTGATTGTTTTGTTTTGGGGATAAGGACTTGTAACAGTTGAAGACGGTGGTTGGCAATGTCTGCTGCTTGATCATTGGTCATTGTTTTCTAGATGATCGGGGATTTTTATTGATCTGGATGGCTTGTCGAGTAGCTCCAACGTCAGAATTGTACCGTGCCAGTGATATTCCTTTTCCAGCACATTACAGACCCATTTTTGAAGACTCTAGGTCATTAATGATACCCTTCCTATGGATGGGGATCCATCTTGAGCTGTGGTTGAGAAGTTTACATATGTTTCCTTGAAGAAATACATTTTGTAGTGAAGGTAATTATGATAATAACTTGAAAAACCACAACAAACTCTATTAAACGAACATCTTTTTAGATGGATACATGCGTGATTTATGCCTTTGGCTGGACTTCCTTAATCAATTGATAGGGTCCTAACATGTGGGTAACTTTATTAACTTGGTTAAGGATTCAGATCGGGTTCACCATTTCTGTTTTGTATGTCCTTGAAAGGTGTATTCTAGTTTTAGGAATCATTGCTTCCAGGCGGTTACCATTGGATTTATTTAAGGAACTAAAAACATACACCAGTTCTTTATCCAAATGGGGCCTACTTTCCAAAGGTAGGAATTCGTTATGTTTGAACTTCACAATACCTAAAAACGTGCATTGGTCTAGAGGATGGGAGGTTGGGCTCATCACACCCTTTTGGGAGGAATTATTGTCTACTCTGAGACTCTCTTTATAAATTTAAGATATTTTCATGAATCCTTATTAATTCACCAAGTATATCATAAGTATCCCTTGGAATTTACAATCAATTACAAACATGTGTAAATTTAGAATCTTCACTATTTATTTTAGGATCTTCATTATTGGAGATATACATATGTATTAGAGGTTCTCCATTAATGATATCATCTCATATACTACATAGAGATTCTTTTATTCATTGTTATGATGATACCAGTTTTTAAGCCACTTAGTGAGGCACTCAATAATTTATTGTCTTCCAGGGAGACGAAGGTTTAATTTTTTCTTGGGATCATTCTTGAAAAATAGGATACCTACGTATCCTTGTTAAAGGAATCAGAACCCTCATAGTTTGGTGCCACTGAATGGGAAACATCATACCTTTTATGGTCATGTGATAAGGACCTAGCTGTACAATTTAATATCATGTGGTATGGACATATAAGTGGAAGGTTCTTAGTCAAGGTTTTGTGTGGGACTTATGCTGAAGTAGCCCAATGAACATGGATAGGATATGGGTTCCATGCTTGATTAGACACTTTTGGTAAAATGGCTCAAGGAGGACAGGGTTGATTTAATGTATTGGGTTTGAACCTAAAGGTGGCTTCCTACGTATCCCATGTGAATGGGAATCAAAGCCCATGTTGCTTGATAAGTCTCATATGAGAGAATTGTCATTTGAGATAAATGAGTTTGGGCTTGCATCCTAAAAAGGATGCATTGGTGATTTGAGGGTTAAATTTGGGGCTTATTCCTAAAGAGGATTCCCAGATTAATAGAAATCAGTGTTAGATTCTTGAAGATGATATCCAGTGAGAACTGGCCCTGAATGGGCTTTCTGCATATCCTAGATTAAACATGAATCAGAGTTCTCATAGTGCCTTCAATTGTACCAATGTTGTGACCATGAAAAATATTTATGCCTCCATGAGTCGTGCTTGGTGTGAGAAACAATAGGATTCCAAAGATTCAACAAAGGCATCCACACTTTTCCACTTCTGCTGATGGAAGGGGAACACCTATGGCAGAGAGAGTAGACGAGGTCTGAGTTGACCTGAGAATATGGTCAGGCAATGAACCTTCCCTCTATTCACATTACATTATATAAGGTTTCAATGAAAGTAAGAAGGGATGGAGGTTTGGGGCTTACACAACGATGGTTTCCCATGGTGACAAAGCCCAATTGGAGAGGGAAAGGGTAACAAAAGTCCATGTGCCCATCTCCCCTCTGATCTTTGGCACCAAAGAAGAACAAAGTAGCAATCATACGACCTCCTCCATGAAAATCTAGGGGATTATACCAGGATGGTTTCCCTATTGATGATTGGTTGGGGATAAATCCTAAGGAAGATTCCCATTTGAGATTGGTTGGTGCTTACTCCTAAAGAGGATTCCCATTTTAGGTTTGGTTGGGGCATACTCTTAAAAATGATTCCCATTTGAAAAAAAATGGTCATACTCATAAGGAGGATGCCCGTTTGAAATTGGTTGGGGATTACTCCTAAAGAGGATGCCAATTTGGGAATTGTTTGCAGCTTATACTTAAGGAGTATGCCAATTTGGGAATTGATTTCGGAATAATCTTAAGTAGGATGCCCATTTGGGAATTGATTAGGGCTTACACCTATAGACGATGCCCATTTGAGATTGTTTGGGGCATACTCCTAAAGAGGATTCCCATTTTAGGTTTGGTTTGGGCTTACATCAAAGGAGGATTCCCATTTCAGATTGGTTGGGGCTTACATCTAATGAGGATGCCCACTTGTGTTTTAACATGGAATAAGAGTATGGTGATGAGGTTTTAGGAGTTTCTTATGAAGTGTATCGACTCAAGGTACTTGAGGAATCCATAAGGAGAGTCCAAAATCGTAACATGTGAAAGGAACCAAGATGAAAAAGTCAACTCATGGAATTTCATTGAGTTTTATGGAGTGTATTGAATGATGGTATTCGAAGGATGGAAGTTGGGCCACATAAAGGGTGAAATTGAAAGCATCGTAGACCAGATCCAAAAAATTTGCAGTGTGACTCAACAGTTTTCATGCATGTTAGTAATATAAGTTAAGGGACTGGCCCGAAGGGCTGGGACCAGAGCCTGATAGTGATATCGAGTAGGGGTGCGGGGGCAGAGCGCCCATGATATGGATTAGTAGGGTCGTGCAGGTGCTCCGCCATGTTGCACCATAGAGGTGCTCCATGTAGCTGCTCCGCCTTGGTTCTCCATAGAGGTGGTCCACGTAGGTGATCTGTGTAGGTGCTATGCACATGTGAGTCATGTACGTGCATTGCGCAGGTGAGTCGCACTAGTGCTCTACATTAGTGCTCCATGTAGGTGTGTCAAACAAGTGTGTTGTTCTTGTTCTCCTCTTAGGTGCTCTGTGTAGGTGAGTTGCGCAAGTGCTCCACACAGCTCATGTGTTCTA
The DNA here is from genome assembly GCA_963277665.1 of Viscum album. Classification (NCBI taxonomy): domain Eukaryota; kingdom Viridiplantae; phylum Streptophyta; class Magnoliopsida; order Santalales; family Viscaceae; genus Viscum; species Viscum album. Next base: position 1,208,254,305 of record OY728140.1, read on the forward strand.
GAACTTTATAGGTCTTTGAACCATGTTTCCCCATTTAATTATCTCTTCTCTCATGTTTTAGAGAGCTACGGGAGAAAAATTTTGGGATCTTGGAGAATGATCTATCGAATGGTATCTTTGTGACATCTTTCAACTTTTTCAGTTATTGAAATGGAGAGCCCAAGGGTCCTATTTTTAGGAATGGAGGGGACCTGGTCGATGGGAAGTTGTGTTTGCTGGTCCTCCACATTGGACCATCGTCTGGGTCCTTGGCGTAGGTAAGGGAAAATTATAATGTCGTGTAGGTCCTCTGTTTAGGTCCTCCTTGTAGCTGTTCAGGATAAAATTCTCTCCATGTTCTGGATGCCATATCTTTTGATCCGTATGTCCGTTTGGGCTCTGTAACCAGTCAAATAAAAGGCCATGAAAAGATATACACATCTTTAGATGGTAAATTCACCATTTATTCTTTGTAAAAACCCATAAATTCAATTTAATGTTTTTACACATTTCCATCAAAGATCTTGGAAATCCACTACCTACTCCTAGATAGGGTAATCATTCCACTTATCCATCAGTATGGATTAGTATTTTGGAATATAGAAATTCAGCCTGTATCTTCTTTCATAATTGTGAAAACATCATCACTCATAAATTACATTTTTTGTCTATGTGAGAATCATATCTTCACTCTAGAGGAAAGTGCATGGAAAACATTTTAGGGTGTATACACAGATATGTGGTTCGCAAGTACCTTGCGATCTGACGGTACCTTGGCATTAATGGGGAGATCAAAAATTCAAGCCATTGAAAATCATGATTTTCTCCTTGTATTTTCTCATCTTGTTTCTATAGAATTTACCTTTGTCACTTTTTCATTGGTGTAATGGAACAGATTGTCAATAATAGTCCCCACTCCGAATTGGATCTGAAATAAAGATAGGGACTTATACTAAGGTAATGTTATGAAATTAGTAAATGTGGTGGATGTGGAACACAAAATTATAGCACTCGAGTTATGGGCACATAAGGTGACAATGCATAGGGTAGTTTTATTTCTTATATATAAGTTCTTCACTTCTGTAAAAATTACAATGGTGTCTTGAAATCCATTTCTTGTTATGAAAGTGTTTTCAAAAGGACAATCTTGTCCGTCACACTTCTTCTTTACATTTTGGATTTGTGTACCATGAATGGTGTTCCATACGTGTGCACAATATTTATACATTCACACCTAATCGATACATGTGCGTCTTAATTCCTTTGTAAACATTTCTTTATTCCATTGTAAAAAATACAACAATGTGTCAATTTTAAAATGAATTTTTATATATTTTGAAGGTTTAATGGATCCCAAGACAATAGGAACTACTGATGGATTAGCTAGCATGTTAGTTGATGATATGAAAAATATTTTCAGGAATGATTACTTTGACGTATGTTACACTAATCTCCTAGATTTTGAAAAGAATCTATGGAAGTATCACGTTGATTTTCCAAGGAGCATTTATTATTCTTTGTATGGTTATGACCATCTACAGGATGTCAACATACAAAATCCAAAGAACTATCTTTTTCTTTCTTGGGTTCAATAGAACACCCATTTTTCATCTTCCAATATTTCTATTACAAGGACATATATCAATGTTGGGATGGATCCTAAGGCCTATTTCATACATCACAGCCCCTATTCTATAGATTTGAAATCATATACACCTGATCTACAGACTCACTACTATTAATCCATTTTCTAAGATTCATTGATAGATCAATCAAAAATATGGAAGAAAATTTGGGATTTTCACCCACGATGGGGTGTCAAACACACATGGGGGTTGGAATATTGGGTATGAAAGTCATTTGTAGTGTTCCTTGAAGAATTAAAAGTTTTCAGGATTTATGAGGTTGTATGGGTCTGGAAAACCTATGTATATATGAATGATGATTTTCTACCAGAGTTTTTGAGATGTTGGACTCCAGAGAATAATTGATTTCATTTAACACATGGAGAATTAGGTATTAGTTTTTTGGATTTCTAAATGATCTTTGGATCTCCAATCCTTGAAGATGTGTATGATAAATTCATTACTCTAATGGAGTAATTTAAAGACTCGTAAAATACACATGCCTTGGTTCGCGAGTTATCAAATATAGTATATAAAATCAAGAATAATAACATATAAAATTCCCATACATTATGGGATATTGACCCAGAGGAGTGAAATGAAATTTTTTGGGTGAAGAAGAAGGAGAAGGGTCCCACTTGAACTCGTCCAACAAGTTGTCCAAAGGCAGAAAAGTGAGGTACACCATACACTTTATGGCCAACATTGGAGAAGGGAGAGGTTGAAAATAGGGGGTAGTAAGTCTACTCCAAAATTCATGGTGAGGTATCGTCTTCTAGATTTTCTAGCCATGAGCCTCAGTTTATATCTGTTACCTATCCAAAATTCCAGGGGTAGCGTAAGGCTAGGGGCTTTTTTTATAGCGGCCATGCTGGTAGAGAGGATGATGATATGGTTGGATACCCCAATTCTAGGAAAAATCGATAAGATCTTGTTTCATATCTATATAGAGAATTTTCATTTCTGAATAGAAGAACTATTCTAGGTTTTATGGGGGTGGATTGCCACTCATTTCAGAACTTATGTTGTGCATAGTGGGGTTTAGGTCCTTGTAAGTTCATTCCATCCATCTATTCACTATTTTTAGGGAATTTCACCTCGGTATTTGAATTCATATGATAATAATTCCATGTTAAGTATGTAGAAGTAATTTCATCTCTTCCCTTAAGGGAATCCGCCTACGGGGGGATTTATTGATGATGGGATGACCAGATTAGAGCTAAGGGTGTATATGTTAGCTTCCAGTGTTGGAGTATTTTCCATCAAGATTGACAGTGAATTCATATGTGAAGCATATGATCCTTATATATTAATAGATCAATTAATATGTCTTCTAAAAGTTATTTTATTTCCTCCAAAGAATGTCAAATTATAGCAACATCTGATGGTGTCCATAAAACTATTATTGAAGATAACTGTAATGAAAACTATCGTAGTATTAAAATTAACTACTACTGATGTGAAAAGAATATAGAATATGTGGTATGCTAAGAAATGGGTTTTATCACACCCTAAAGGGGTTCTAAAACATGATATCCCTCGGTTCGGGATAATGATAGGCAGTAAAAAGGAACCCTTTAATTGTGAAGGCAATTTCTCATCATCGAAGGCCGATTCATTGGAGTCATGTGGTGGGGGTGATGAGGCCCCGAGCTCCCCGAATAAACCTCATGCAAGATGCAGTCCACCTATCATAGTTAAGATACCAAAAAAATCAATACCAACAGATGTTGAACCATGGTGGTCAAGTCTCCATCGTTGAGAAGATCTTTAGATCCCATTTACCCATCCACCAACTTTAATGGTAGGAATTGGGAAGAAACTCAAATTTAAAACTGTAGGATCATCTTCCATGCCCTTTGGAATATACTCTGAATTTGTATAGCCAGAGGTGGTTCAAACATGGTAAGGATTTTATTGTGATGCTCAAACCACATAGATATATTTATGTGAATGGTTTCAAATTCTATGAATAGAGGATCTACAAGACTCTTTTGATATTCTTTTTAAGAACAACCCTTATTAGGTAAGATCTTATATCTAGGAACTCGAGATGCTCATATACATAAATAATGAATCAATTTCCACTGAAAAAATGAGTTAAAGAGATGATAGATCATGGTGCCGCAAAAATGATATATCTTTTACATGATGAAGAATGGCGTGATTTTGTTGATCTTGATGTTGTGAGCATAATTTTACTCACATTATTTTCTTCTTTTATATTTGAATTTATTCAAAGAATTATTGATCTATAGAAATTCTTTCCCAACTAGTAGTTGACTAATGGAAAATCAACTAAAGTTCCATCTCCAGAGTATAGTCCTGGTGGTACTATATTTGAAGCTGTTGAATCACCCCATGAGTCGGGAGAGATATCTCTAGGAAAACAGGTCATATAGGATGAGATAACAAGGGGCTTAATATCTCTAATACCTATTTTTGGATATGATGGTCCATGTCCTCCCAAGAAGAAAAAGAAACAAAAACATTGAAAAAATAAAACTGCTGTAAAATGTTATCTCCTGAGTGGTTAGAATTTCTCCAAACATGAATTTTAGCTTAATTCATAGAAAGTGTTTAAAATTATTTGAACTGATGGGACCTATTCTATTTATTCTCTTTGAGAAATCACTGATGATCCTCAAGGAACAATAGAGGTTGATACCGAGAAATAAAAAATTCACTCCAACCAAGTGGATCCTTTGACTAAAGGGGCATTTAGGCTAGTGGAGTCAAGATCTATTCCTAGAACTACTCATATTCTTTCTACCAGGATAGAGGATGCCTATGGTAAGTCATAAGTTCATCATGAGAATTTATGTGTAAAAACAACTGAATTCTACTATATGATACTTTATGTTCATCACATGCACCAGAAAATCCTACGACATCTAATGTTGACCCCACAGTTGTTATTGAAAAAGCTGTTCAGAGTCAAAAGTTTTTAGAGGAGGGTCATGAAAAAACCACTCCAAGTGTTCCCATGGGTGATACTAACATTGGATTTGGGATATGATTGGATTATATTATGAATCTTGGCATTTCATTAAAATAAGTATTAGAAGACTTTAATATGTTGAATACATTAGATGATTTTGATGTTCCTTTTATTTAACCAAATGGATTTGAGTTTTTATTTTTCATCATATAATTATTCAAGTGATTAATTTTCCAATCATGATTGGTTGAAATAAACAGTTCCATATAATGAATCACAATTGTTATTATTATTGAAGCAAGCATCAATATCACTATCAATCCCACCATTGGGGAGAAGTTGGCTCAAGTGATCCTTGAAGTTAAAAATCATCTGGAGATTCATTTGGAGAATCTTGGGCTGGTTAAAGAAAGAATTCCCCACCAAAATACATCAATCAAAACAACATAAGTTGAGAATATTGGGGAAGATTCTTCTTAAGCTGTCGACCTATTGTTAGGTAAGGGTTACCAATATTGTGATTGTTCTCACTCTTGTCATTGTTTTTAAACAAACCCTAATTTTAATTCACCATATAGGATTATCAACTTCATTGGATTAGTTTTTAGGTGAAGATTTTTCATCTGCACATACAACATTAGGAAGTAAATCAACTACTGTTAATGAAGGAGCAGAACATGGCACTTCTTTAAGTGCAATAATCCAAGAATACTTTCCTCCTTATGTCATTGATTCTGAATTAGATCCAAAGATTCAAAAGGATCTTCTTCTTGCATGTAATATGGCATGGGAGAGCATATGTAAAATAATATCAGAAATTCACCTTGATGAACTATCCAACAAATTCCACTTCTTTTATCCCTATTTAATATGTTAGGATTTGGTGGTTTTGAACACTGTGAAATCCATACTATAGTGAATGAAATATTCTGAAAAAGGGTGAAAGACCAAAAACATCAACAATATCTAATGCAAGATAGAATGTTGGCCATCAATGATAAATTCCAAGCATCATTATCCCTAGTTGAGGACAATAAACTTTAATGATAATAGAACCCAATAAGAAATTAAAATAAAAGATTGTTTAAGAGTTAAATCTTTAACAATATTTGGATGTTGTTATAGGGGATCTTGACCAACATCATGGTTCAATAGAAAAATTCGAGAAAGGCGGTGCAAAAACCATTATAAATGCCACTGAAGCACTCTACCAAGCTGAAAATAATGATAATGGTTCGATAACTAAACCTCAATAGGAAATTGATGGAGCTCAAAAATACATTAAACAAATTAGAAGCTATGTAAAAAACCTCTAGTTTTTTATGATAGATAGACTCTACTTTATCTATGTTCTAATGTGGATTTTTACTCAAAAATTAAAATAATTTTGTCTCTAATAATCTATGTATTTATCCTTTCTTCCTTTTAATTTTAATGTTTATGTCGACATCCATAATATGATAATTTCATACTGGAAAAACATAATTACAATAACAGGAATGGAATGTGGTATTTTTCTACCTAGGATAATGGTATTAGTGAGAATAGATTTATTATTAATAGTTTTATTCACATAACCCCACCTAATATGAATCGTTTGAATTTTATTGATTAATATTTCCTAAACAATACAAAATGTAGGTTTAGAGAGTTAAGACATCGAATTTCATCCAGATTTCCCATTACAAAATTTAAATCTGGTGAGTATCATGAATTTTTTATGGGGAGTTTAGAGTCATGTATATTGGACTTATAAGGGTAGTGTTTAAGGTCAAATATATTTGACCATAAATTTAGAAATTAGATCCCAAAAACGTTCAGTGGCTTGAATATTATTTAGATTCGTCTAATGATAATCTTGAGTCATTCTTTTTATGCTCCCAAAATATAAAACATGAATTATAAACCTAGTGGTGGTCTTTTCTATGAATGAAGTTATCATTATTTTATGAACCCGTTATGGGGGATATATTATGCAGGGACAGCTAGAGAATATGTTGCATAGCCAAACCATTTCATCTTTTGACTGACATTCCTGTTATGTAGTTGACTTTTGAAAGGCCACCTATAGGAATGTTTTGTACAGTCAGGCAAAATAGATCTAGAAAATTTTACATTTTATTGTTGATAGACAATAGAAATTGTGATTTGGGTGATTCAAGGACACCGTGGGTTGTTTTTTCTAGGAATGGGATCTAATAATATTGGTCCATCTATACTGATATAATTCATGAATGCAGAAACCACTCTTACACAAATTTGGTGTGTGAATAATGGTTAAAAATTTTCAAACAGGGGGATTTCTAATATCATGTTGTGCAGTTTCAAGTAATACGACGAGGACATCATGTTGTGCAGTTTCATGTCACGCAGTAAAAACATTGGGGGAATTAATTTATGGTTTTCATCTCTGAACAAAGTTTTATGAGTCTCTGAACATACTACTATAATCAAGAATGGGAAGGAATAATTGTAAACTATGATTTGGGAAATTATGGATTCTAAGAATGTCATGGAAAAGGGGCTAAATGCATTTGAGGAAGTCCTTTCCAAGAAAAAATATACCATTTTTTGATGAACTTGTTAAGGGGTACATATTATGTTGGGCCAACAAGGGAATATGCTACATAGAAAAACAATGGAATATTTTAATAGATAGGTCTGTTATGTATGAGACTTATGCAAGGCCACCTATGGATCCATATTGCATTGTCAGGCTAACAATATCTTGGGTATGAAAAATTCTATTGCGAAAAACAGAAGAATGTTTATGGAGATTCCTATTTTCCATAGTATAGAATATCGTTTATGGAGAAAGTTACTTGAATAAAGAAAGAGTATATCCAATCATGATTTCCAATGAATTTAAAGAATAATATTTCTATGATGGCTGGACACAAACATAAGATGTATGGAATCTATGGTTTTAGGTCATATAACTAAGAACAAAATATATAGGAAACGGAAGATGATATGTGGTCAAATGTTATAAGGGTATTTCAATATTTTTTGAACACACAGAGAGGGAAAATGTGTAATCCAAGGTCTTAGAGAAATTCATATCGAGTGAAAGGTAATGGGAGAAATATACCTAGAGAACTAATTTAAGATACAAATTCTTGTATAATGTCATCAAAGTTTGAAGGTGACAAAAGATTCTTTTTTCAAGAATTAAGTTACCATTATTGGAAAAATACCATTATGGGGGATGTATTATTAAAGTCCAACTAAGGCATATGATGAATATCCAAACAGTGGTATCTTGTTAGTGACAGACCTATTATGCTGGTGACTTATGAAAGTCCACCTATGGGCACATATTGCATAGTCAGGAAAAAGAGCTACTAGGTATCATAAATTATGCCACCAAAAATCCATATGAATGATTATGAAGATCTGACTGTATTCATGATTGATAGTGTGAAATATGAAAGTTGTAATTCTCAATGCACAATATGAATATTTGAATAAATATTGGAAATGATTTTGGAGTATCATATATATATTTTAATCATATGTAAAATAAGAAAATTTCATTTTTCCATGGTGGGTTCTCTAATGAGAGGAACCAAAATGAAGACTTGCACATAGATTGTTAATTATATATGGAAGAGAGATAAAACATTATCTCATTGTTGGGAATAGGATTGAAGTCCTAATTTTCACTATGTATCTCAATGGGATGATAATGAAGCCATACATAGTTCATTTTGTACATTGTAGTTTAATGTTGTGCAGTAAGGACATGATGTGATTCCAAAATGAAAAAGGAATATTATGGCTGGAATAGATAATTGAACCCAAGTGTCACTACTTATCTCATATAAATGAGAATCAAGCCACTCATAGTTCATGAGAAAATCATTCCCTGCACCAATTGAGTTTGATGTGAGAGACAAGATCTTCTATCACATTCCGAAATAATGGTTAAATTTAAGACACACGATGGTATGAATATGTACAATATATTCTAGAAGAGTACACTCTATAGATTTGGTTTATATACAGAAACACAAAGGGAAATAAATTTCATTTTTATTATGTCTAGGACTATAACTAGACTTTTAAGTGTCTCCATGTTTCCCATTGAAATGATAATTTAGCCACACATAGTTCTCAAAAAGAGGTCTCTAGAGAGATCTGATTCAAACATAGGGAGAAATAGAACCCATGTTCCACTAAGGAGTAGCAGTGATGTTAGTAATTCTTCTGAATGGAATTTATTCATTTTATTAAAGAATCCCATTGAATAAAGATTTGTGGAATCTTACAAGATTTCATAATGTCAAACAAATAAGATGATAACCGTAAAGATTAATTTTGTGTGGAGAGGTCAAATGATGTCATGCTTTTTAATGTCATGTGATAAGGGAAAAGATGATACAAATTTTAATTTCGTGCAACATGGATTCATATGGTTGTTATGTAGTTTAATGACATCCAACTAGGACATTATATTGTGCATTTTCAAGTCTTTTTGTGAGGAAATTATGTTTTCTGATTACAAAAAGCATTTCTCTAATAATATTAAATTGGATGAAGTTGTAACATGTTCTCCAACCATTGAGATTATGGATTAATATCCTTTAGAGAAGACCTTATGTAAAAATTAGTTTCCTTCCCACATTGTCTCATGATTTGGAGGATTCTTTCCTTATACCATTGAAGTCCTAAGAACCAATACCAATTATCCTTAATGAAATGAGTAGAGGCAAAAATTATTGTTAAAATCTTGTGTTATTTTGTTATGATAGACTTCCAAATGATGAAAGTTATCTAATATCTTTTTGTCTAATAGTTCTAGCTCATCAAATCACTTCTGAGAGAGTTCATCTATAAATAACTGAAAACTGATTGCATCTTAGAGTGATGGAAATTGAATTTCAATAGGGAAAACTTCTTATATTCCATACACCAATGAGTATGGAGTTTCATGATTAATAGTACGTGTAGTATTCCAATTAGCCCATAACGCTTGAAAAGAAATTTCAGACCACGATTTCTTATCTTTATCTAGCATTTTCTAATGTATATTTGACCGAGCCTTATTGAAATCCTTTATCTGTCCATTTGTAACACCCCGAGCTTCCACGATACGCCTCTCTTTCAATAATGCAATCGCTTGCATTGTACGCAAGTTCGAGTTCTAACGCACCGCGACCAATCAAAATAGCCATTATGAATATTAATACCCACTTTTTGAAATTATATATATTTTATATTTAAAAATGGACTTCATTTTTGGATTTGGAATGTCTAAATTAGCCTATGTTTAATTTTTGGCATTTTTCTGAGAACTTCCAATTCTTTATGAATAGTGAAAAATACTTAAAACAACTTTTTTAATCAAAATAATTTATAGTGATAAAAAATAATATTGATTGGTTTTAAAGTATCATTAGAATATATTTGTACCATTTAATCCAATGGTGGTCATTATAATTAATTTAACATTGAAATTGGAAATAAACAATTGTCAATCTTTTGATATATATTATTTCTTAAAAACACGCTATTTGTTGTGAAAATGAGAATTAATTATAAAATTTATTAATGCAAGTTATATGTTTGGAATTTTTCAAAATAGAAATCATTTTTGAATTCGGAATATCAATTATATCTTAGGGTGAAATTTTGGCATTGTTCTGAAAAATGTCAAATTTTGATAAATAGTGAAACTACTAAGTGGTAGTTAAATAACAGATTTTTCGTTTAAATGAAATATTACAACTTCTATGATTTGATTTTAAAAAATCCGACATAAATGGTTGTCATTAGGAAGTAAAATTTGGTTCAATGGGATTAATATAATTTTTGGTGAATAGTAACTTTTAAGTTTAATTAATCACGATTAAAGGTAATTAGTGAAATTTAAGGTAAAAATGATATTATAAAAATAAGAAAATACCTTTACACTTGTCCTACTCGGATGAGTCATGGATGACAAAGACAATCCATGGGTCAACTTGGGGACCCCATTGAGCCACTTTGGTAGGAAAATGACATTAAAAACGTTTTATTTAATGTTAAAATAAAAATGTCACAAACATGAGTCATTTTACCAAAAAAAAATTAAATGGGTTTATTCAAGTCATATTTTTTACTATAAACATTCATTAAAAATCTAAAAATATTTCCTACATAATGATATTTTTTTATAATTTTTGGACATTAAATAAATTAAATTATTTATGACACCATGATGATGCAGTGATTACCTCATTGATTAAAAATTTTAATAAAATGGAAGGATAATGTAAAAGCTAATAATTACACTAGTCCAAAGCCTATTGGATGAGAATATTTCTAACCCTTATCACCTTAGCCTCGAATTATATAAGTTTGGGACCTTTAGAATCCGAAAATCATTGTATAATAATGTAACATTTCATTACATTCCAAGAGTGCCCCTCCTCTCCACTTATAAAAGGCCCCCACCACTACCACCTTACTCACACTATCAAAGCTTTTTGGCTCGTTAAAACTCTGCCCAAATACTCTCCAAACATCCCTCCCTTACTCCTATAAGCCTAACTTTGGGCAGAATGCTTCCCAAGGAAGCCTTTGGCTCAAATCAAAAGAGTTACCCGATTTTAAGGTAATGTCTTCTCTTATGTTATTTTGTTTTATTTTGCTTATCCAACCCCCTAAACCCTTTTTATTCATTTCTTTTGTAACAAAAACAGTATCCTAAATATACTAGGATTTTGTTATAAGAAGTATTCGAGATACAATTACACACACCTACATCTAATGGTTAAAGAACATGTTTCTGTGGATGGCAAATTTCTGCCTCACGAAACAATGATTGTTCAACACTCATATAACAACTTCAATGGTGGCCATTAAGATGTAAATCTATTTATATATGATATATAATATTTTTATGTTTTACTTAAGGTTCTGTATTTATCATTTATGGAATACCTTTATTGTTTCCATTATGGGTAAACGCGATATTTTCATTTTAGGAAGTGCGGACTACCGCCCCCTAAAAGTGATTCGAATCATTAATGTCATATGTGGGATGTATAAAGGAAGGAGTAAATGATATTATATATGATATTATACTGTAATTATAATATACCTTTATATCATTATGATTTCATTAAATATGAAATAGAAATGAAAGTAGTGTTCATGCGTACGTACGGCTTACCGTCTCCATGAACGGTGCATTTCATTTCTTACCTCTAAACGTTATAGAATATTATAAATTCATGTATATACTGGATATATATGAGATATATGATATCTATATCATGAATATATTTATGGATATAATGTATATTTCACCACATGAACAACTTGTAATTATAAGAAGTTTATTTTTGACTGAAGTACCAAAGATCGATAAAACGACCGTTATTAACTTAAATAATTACATAATGTTCATAACATGATAATAAGTGATATAAATGGAATAAAAAACATGAAAAAGGTTCTTAAGCAATTATAAATTAACTCTAGTTTATTATTCAGGAGATTAAAGAATGGTCGAGTCAAGTCGGACACGAAGTAAGGGAACTTCTTAACCCAATTTCCATTCTTTGGGTTAATCTCCAACTTTCAAATTATGTCATGATATTACTATGTCCTCTATTGTATTTGTACTTTATTTATGTGTACTTATATTGAATACACATGATAGATCTATTTTATTTTAAAAATTATCTTAGTAAGGACTTCGTATCAATCCACTTTCATTGAGGCATATTTGATTTTATACACAACTTTCATTTATACGGTGTATAAACCCCTTTGACATCTAATTTTATTCAAAAGGAATATTTTTATATGAAGCATTTTTACTAAACGACAAAATGAATGTTTTTTCTTACGTATGCGGCAACAATGACTTCTCCGCCGCCGTGACTATTATTTAAGTTTTGGCTTCCTCTATAAGCCATAACATTTTTTAAAAAGAAAAATAAATACCGTGTTTTACTTTTCATTTATTTTGGTATTGAAAATGGTTTTAATAAAGTTTTTATTATATCAAGATGTTGTATTTATATCTTGTGATTGAAGTTTGTAAATCTTATGTTTCTTTTATGCATGTTTTGTGTGATACAATTATGTTATGGTTTATGATATGTTTAAACCTGTTCATATGAGGAATGCATTGGACTTAATAAGTGATGGGTGGAGCCCGCTATAGCTCCTCGATGTATCGGCAGGTCTCATGAGACAAACTAGAGTCTTAGAACGAGGCCTTGACAAAATCTTATTTGTAGTCTTGGCACGAGGCCTTGGCTACGTGGTTATGATAGTCTGGCATTATGCATTCCAACATTATGAAAATAGTTATTGATATTGCATGTGATTATTCGACCAGTAGAATATCCATGTGAAGAAGTAAATGGAATTATCTCATTTTACTTTTTCCATATTATGTTGAAGTTCAAGTTTAAAAGGCTTTTGTTTTAGTTATACATCGCCTTAAATGTTTATGTTTATTGATGAAAGCTTATGCTATATTGTTATCCTTACTAAGAATCTGAGCTCACCCCTTTCAATGTTTTAATATTTTCTAGGATGTGAAGAAGTATTTTATGAATAACCTGCAGGGATAGTCAGAAATGGATATTAGTGTGGACTATGGAGACTTTTTTATTGTAGATTTTCACTTTATGGTGTAATTTAACATTTATGAATGTATCTAGTGTTTCCAAGGCTACTAAACTAATCGGTCTTTAGAGACTTGATCTTTTGTGATCATGCCAATGTTACGCAATAATGCACTGACTCCGGGTAACTGGGGTCAGTGCGTTATAGTTGGTATCAGAGGCAGTTTAGTACTAACCTTGGAAACTAGATTTTGATAAACTCTGATTAAAGGACATATCCCAAAGATAGACATTGAGGATTAGTATGGAAGAACTTCCTAGAATTTTGTTGTTGTAGAGATTTTGTGAGCCTTCCGAGCAATACATCCATGTCTGGATACGAGCAGGTAGAGGCGGCTCTGGCACAGATGTACCTAGGGGTAAAACCCGAAAACACCGCTTCGAGCTAGACTCGAATGGGAACTGGTGCATGACAACGGGCCTTGTTGCACTCTTGGTTACGACACTCCCAGGGGATATGCTTAGGATAATTCTCGTTTTCGTTACAAACCACTATGAAGGGTATATGAGTATATACTTCCTCAAAGAAAACATTTTTATGATTATGGATTATATCCATAAATAGTTCAATTTATGTTAAGTGTTTTACAAGTATGGAATTATGTATTTTAATTCATAAACTAATCTAGTTTATGCCATTGTTTTTAAATGGCAACTAGTGGTAGGAATCGAAACCGTATAAATGCACGCACTCCATGTCGGGTTTTCCCTCCTGCTCAAGATAATTATTGTGGAGCTGGAGAAACAACTGGTGCTGATCAACTTATCACCATACTGGGACAACTCACTCAGGTTATGAATAATAACCTTACTCATATGGATCACCCTGATCCGCAACGTGGAGGATCAATGTTAGACCTCTTCATGAGGCAACAACCACCAACATTTAATGGGGGTAAAAATCCATTAGTAGCTGAGAAATGGATAAACTCTTTAGAGAAAATATTCCACGCCTTGGGGAGTAGCGAAAGGGAGAAGGTTGTCATGGAAGTTTACCGGCTCACTAAAGATGTCGATCAATGGTGGTCGCTGATTCAAAACACAAAGGAAGATGAAAAAGTATCAAGTATGGAATGGGGGGAGTTTAAGGAAATTTTCTTAGAAAAATACATTCCTCGTGAACATTGAGCAGATATGGAAAGGCAATTTCTGAGTCTGAGGAAAAAGGAGGATGAGAATGTCACAATGTATGAGGCCAACTTTACAAGGTTAGCAAGACATGCTGCAGATTATATACGTAACCCAATAAGTAAGATTGATCGTTTCTTTGATGGGATAAAACCGTTTCTCCGTCGAGATTTAGTATCATAATCTTTCTCAATGTACGAAGATATAGTCTCATGTTCTATCAAGACAGAAAAGGAATTCTCTAAGTCTTATGACAACAAAGTAAAGCAAGAGAAGAAGAGAACGGTGGAACAAGAGATAGATAAAGGGAAAAGGGAAAGAAGGATTTTCCATTATGTGATAATTGTGGGAAGAATCACCCTGGTACTTGCCTAAAAGGAATGGGAGTTTGTTATAAATGTGGAGAAAAAGGTCACTAGCCTCGTGATTGCAAGGGAAAGAAAGAGGCTATCAATGTTGATTTCTATAATTGTAGGGAAATGGGGCATTATGCAAATGAATGTCCTAAGCGTCAGGGAAACTTAACTCAGAAAAGGAAAAGGGATCAAGGCCAAGCTTATGTTGTTACTGCAGATAAAGTTGAATAATTATTGTATTTGTGTTTTTGGACTCATGAACTAGATTATGGTTATAAGAATAATTTGATATATATAAGGATTGTACTACAGTACTTTTGTTTTCATTAAGGTTTTAATATGATGAAGGTAATCATATTTTCAGTATGTGACAATAAGAGAAACCTTACTTTGTTTGGGGAATCTAAATGTTGCAATTGATTTTGGAATTTAAGGACATTTTAGAGAAAGTCTGGACGGAGGTATTTTGGATAACTATAAAGGTTGGAATGGATTAAGTTGATATTTGGATAGTATTGTTTAAGGTTAAAACATTTCTGAAGATTATTTTTGGAATATTATAATACTATAGTTTTAGGAAAAGGACAACCTGTAGGGTGGGGCATAACCCGTCGCGTTGGACAAAGATGCAGGAATCGAACCCACAACCATAGTGCGGCAGGCCTTTATTACCTACCACTATCCTACAAGAACACCCTGGTTATTACAAAATAGTTTTCCTAATATAAATGGAATGTGGTAATATTTGGAACCTTATATAATTAGGATAAATAGAATATTTTTGAGTTCTGTTACCAATTGGAGTGAAAGATGGGTTCATGGTGAAAATTTATTAACGAATGAAAGCCTACATGACAAGTAAGTATATTTCCTTACATTCTTAGTAAATCTCTTAAATAAATTCCTCAACTTTATGAAAGGTATCTTAAAACAAAAATGTTGTTGGTTAACTTTTCCAACTGGGGATTCAATGACCGTTTAACCAATCACAAGTTTGTGATTTTCTTGTGGTTAACTTTCTCCTAATACTATTTTCTACAACTCTCCATCAGACCGTGATGGTTTGTTTCTCTTCCATATCCAAATTTTCATAGAATCGTAGTATGGGATATCTCGGGTGACCTTTGTACTTCTCTTTATTTCTTTTAAAGTTAAATTTTTATTAACCCTATTTCCGATGTGGGTTTTCCACAAAGGCATTTTCTATTTTCAACCTTTAATTTTCAAAGAAAAATTTCAAATTGCGAGGACGCAATTTATTGAAGGAGGGGAGAATGTAACACCCCGAACTTCCATGATACGCCTCTCTTTCAATAATGCAATAGCTTGCATTGTATGCAAGATCGAGTTCTAACGCACCGCGACCAATCAAAATAGCCAATATGAATATTAATACCCACTTTTTGAAATTATATATATTTTATATTTCAAAATGGACTTCATTTTTGGATTCTGAATGTCTAAATTAGCCTATGTTGAATTTTTGGTATTTTTCTGAGAACTTCCGATTTTTTTTGAATAGTGAAAAATACATAAAACAACTTTTTTAATCAAAATAATTTATATTGATAAATTATAATATTTATTAGTTTTAAAGTATCATTAGAATATATTTTTACCATTTAATACAATGGTGGTCATTAGAATTAATTTAACATTGAAATTGGAAATAAACAATTGTCAATCTTTTGATATATATTGTTTCTTAAAAACACGCTATTTGTTGTGACAACGGTAATTAATTATAAAATTAATTAATGCAGGTTATATGTTTGGAATTTTTCAAAATATACATCATTTTTGAATTTGGAATATCAATTATAGCTTATGGTGAAATTTGGGCATTGTTCTAAAAAACATCAATTTTTGATGAATAGTGAAACCACTAAGTGGTAGTTAAATAACTGATTTTTCGTTTAAATGAAATATTACCACTTATGTGATTTGATTTTCAAAAATCTGACATACGTTGTTGTCATTAGGAATTAAAATGTGGTTCAATGGGATTAAAATAATTTTTGGTGAATAGTATATTTTAAGTTTAATTAATCACGATTAAATGTAATTAGTGAAACTTAAGGTAAAAATGATAGTATCAAAAAAATGAAAATACCTTTACACTTTTCCTACCCCTATTAGACGATTCATGGCCGACCAAGACAATACATGGCTCAACTTGGGGACCCCATGGAGCCACTTTGGTAGGAAAATGACATTAAAAACGTTTTATTTAATGTTATAATAAAAATTTCACAAACATGAGTAGTTTTACTAAAAAAAATTAAATAGGATTATACAAGTCATATTTTGGACTATAAATATTCATTAGAAAGATAAAAAGATTTCCTACATAATTAAAAAAAATTATAATTTTTAGACATTAAATAAATTAAATTATTTATGACACCATGATGATGCAACGATTACCTCATTAATTAACAATTTTAATAAAATTGAAGGATAATGTAAAATCTAAGAATTACACTTGTCCAAAGCCTATTGGATGGGAATATTTCGAAGGCTTATCACCTTATCCTCGAATTATATAAGTGTGGAAACTTTAGAATCCGAAAAACATTGTATAATAAAGTAACATTTCATTACTTTCCAAGAGTGCCCCTCCTCTCCACTTATAAAAGGCCCCCACCACTACCACCTTACTCACACTATCAAAGCCTTTTAACTCGGCCAAACTCTGCCCAAATACTCTCCCAACTTCCCTCCATTACTCCTAGAAGCCTCACTTTGGGAATAATTATTCCCAAGGAAGCCTTTGGCTCAAATCAAAAGAGTTACCCGATTTTAAGGTAATGTCTTCTCTTATGTTATTTTGTTTTATTTTGCTTATCCAGCCCAATAAACTTTTTTTTTTAATTTCTTTTGTAACAACACCAGTATACTCAATATACTAGTATGTTGTTATAAGAAGTATTCGATCTACACTTAAACACACCTACATCTAATGCTTAAAGAACATACTGTTTCTGTGGATGGCGAATTTCTGCCTCACGAAACGATGATTGATCAACACTCATATAACACCTTAAAAGGTGGCCATTTAGATGTCACTATATTTATATATGATATATAATATGTTTATGTTTTACTTAAGGTTCTGTATTTTTCATTTATTACATACCATTATTGTTTCCATTATGCGTAAACGCGATATTTTCATTTTAGGAAGTGCGGACTACCGCCCCCTCAAAGTGATTTGAATCATTAATGCCATATGTGGGATGTATACATGATGGATTAAATGATATTATATATGATATTATACTGTAATTATAATATACCTTTATATCATTATGATTTCATTAAATACGAAATAGAAATGAAAGTAGCGTTCATGTGTACGTACAACTTACTGTCTCCATGAACGGTGCATTTCATTTCTTACCTCTAAACGTTATGGAATATTATAAATGCATGTATATACTGGATATATATGAGATATATGATATCTATATCATGAATATAATTCTGGATATAATGGATATTTCACCACATGAACAACTTGTAATTATAAGATGTTTATTTTTGACTCAAGTACCAAAGATCGAAAAAACAATCGTTATTAACTTAAATAATTACATAATGTTCATAACATGGTAATAAGTGATATAAAAGGAATAAAAAACTTGAAAAACATTCTTAAGAAATTATAAATTAACTCTAGTTTATTATTCAGGAGATTAAAGAACGGTCGAGTCAAGTCGGACACGAGTTAAGAGAACTTCTTAACCCAATTTCCATTCTTTGGGTTAATCTCCTACTTTCAAATTATATCATGATATTACTATGTCCTCTCTTGTATTTGTAATTTATTTATGTGTAATTATTTTGAATACACGTAATAGATCTATTTTATTTTAAAAATGATCTTTGTAAGGACTTCGTCTCAATCTCCTTTCATTGAGGCATATTTGGTTTTATACATAACCTCCATTTATACGGTGTATAAACCCCTTTGACTTTGACTTTTATTCAAAAGGAATCTTTTTATATGATGAATTTTTACTAAATGACAAAAGGAATGTTTTTTCATACGTATGCGGTGACAACGAATTCTCCACCGCCGTGACTATTATTTGAGTTTCGGCATCCTCTATAAGCCATAACTTTTTTTAAAAGAAAAATAAATACCATATTTTACGTTTCTTTTATTTTGGTATTGAAAGTGGTTTTGATAAAGTTTTTATTATATCAATGCGTTGTATTTATATCTTGTGATTGAAGTGTGGAAATCTTATGTTTCCTTTATGCATGTTTTATGTGATACAATTATGTTATGGTTTATGATATGTTTAAACCTATTCATATGAGGAATGCATGGGACTTAATAAGTGACGGGTGGAGCCCGCTATAGCTCCTTGATGCGTCGGCAGGTCTCATGAGACAAACTAGTGTCTTGGCACGAGGCCTTGACAAAATCTTATTTGTAGTCTTGGCACGAGGCCTTGGCTACGTGGTTATGATAGTCTGGAATTATGCATTCCATCATTATGAAAATGGTTATTGATATTACATGTGATTATTCGACCAGTAGAATATCCATGTGAAGAAGTAAATGGAATTATCTCATTTTACTTTTGCCATATTATGTTGAAGTTCAAGTTTAAAAGGCTTTTGTTTTAGTTATACATTGCCTTAAAGGTTTGTGTTTATTGATGAAAGTTTCTGCTATATGGTTATCCTTACTAAGCATCTGAGCTCACCCCTTTCAATGTTTTAATATTTTACAGGATGTGAAGAAGTATTTTATGAATGTACTGCAGGGATAGTCAGAAATGGATATGAGTGTGGACTATGGAGACCTTGTTATTGTAGATTTTCACTTTATGATGTAATGTAACATTTATTAATGTATCTAGTGTTTCCAAGGCTACTAAACTAATCGGTCTTTCGAGACTTGATCTTTTGTGATCATGTCAATGTTACGCAATAATGCACCAACTCCAGGTAACTAGGGTCAGGGCATTACACCATTGGCCACTACATGATAGCGATATGAATGGTTGGATTTGATATTGTGCTCTTGATATAACTTCTTTACCTCAACAAAATAATAATTGGTTCAGTTTTCAATTAATATGGTATGAGGGACACTGACTCTAGTAATAATATTATCTTTGACATAGATAAATTTTTTTTGGCCCCATCATCTTTGAGAGGTATTTCCTCATCACATTTAGAGAAGAAATCAGTAGTAGTAAGAATATACCTGAACTGCATAGCCATTGTAGGAATATAAGGTCCTACTACATCAATTAGCACTGTAGAAAATGGCTTGGAGTATTTAGATGTATTTATAAAACTTGTGGGTTGATGAATGATGTTTGCATGTACATGGTGGGGGTGAAAGTTTTTGTGAAAAATATTAAATCTGGCATCATTGAAGGTCAGAAGTATCCATGCCTTCATATTTTATTAGAAAGACTATACCCAACTAGTGAGCACCATAAACTCTATCACGTACTACTTTCATGATAGCTACAGTTTCTTCTCTATCAATACAACTAAATAGGACACCTATAAAGACTCATTTGTAGAGGATCTTCTAGTGATCTAAGCTATCACACAGCGTGAAATTGGCTATTGATCACCAGATCTACTCTTTCCTAGCTCTATCAGGTGGAACTATTTCATTTTTGAGGTATTGCATGATAGGTTTCATCCATTCTATAGTATAACCATAAGGCCTAGAAATAGGTTTAATTTCATTAATTTCCTCCATTCTAGTTTGAAACAATGTGAAACCACATAGCAAAGGGAAATAACGATATTGTCTCATCCCAATTTGGAACTGCCATGGTTGTGGATGAATTAGAGAATGCATCATATTGCGAATTTTGTGATAATTGGACATAAGAAAATATTGGATCTGAGGTAAATTCATCCATTAAACCTCTAATATAATCACACATATGGACTAGCTCTTCTCTTCTAATAGAAAATTCCCCATTTATATTTTTGTTTACAAATTCTGAATCACATTTCACTTTCATGAGATCACTTGAACCTAGAGTGCCAATTCCAAGCCTATAGTGAGAGCTTGATATTATACCTCACTGTTGGTACCTACTTATGATAATAGAAAGGAATATTGAAACACAAACTATTATGGGGAGATAAGTACAATTCCAAAACCATCTTTTTTGAGTTTAGGGTTTTCCATTCTCTTACCTATTGGACTTCTGGAAGCACCATCATTTCACATTTCCCAAAATTAGGTATTATCTTTAATAGAGATGATTTTTTCATTAGGGAATTCAGTATTAAAATTTGTATGTTCTAGAGATGGGTGTTCGTCAAGTAAGTCTGCTAAGGCATGAACTTTTATTTCATACTAAGGCACAAACTATATATTGAACTACTATAAAATCACTACCCATCACGTCAACCATCTAGTAATCATAAAATGAATGAGCATAAATTTTATAAAGTTATTATGAGATACCATGTGGACCTTGTGATGTTTTAGGTAAAGCCTCGTCTTCTGAACTACAAAGAGTAATTCTAGGTAGCACTTCTTAATAATTGAATATCAAGTTTCCGTGTCAAGTACAGTTTGACTAAGATAGTAAAGGCTATTTGCATTCCCCACATAATTCGTTTATGCATGGAAGGTGCCCAATGATCGCTCTAATGTTGTCACATAGAGAATAAGAGGATTTCCATCAATAGGTGTCATTAATACAAGTGGAATCAAGAGATATTTTTTAAGGGTATTAATTACCTCTTCACAATCATTGGTCCATTGATATGAAACTCCCTTCTTCATTAATCTAGTGAAGGGTAAACACTTACCTTCCAAAATGGTGATATAATGCTGAATACAGGCCACGTGTCCTTTAATTCCTCCTAATTCCTTCAAATTTTGAGGGGGTTGCATTCCATTGATAGATATTTTCTTCTCATGATCAAATTTGTTTCCATGATGGTGTACAAAAAAGATAAGGAATGTTCCTAAGGTAACCCCAAAGGCACATTTTATGATGTTCATCTTCAAATTAGGTTTCTGAAGTTTGTTGAATATGGATTTTAGATTAATCAGAAGATTAGAACATTGTCTGGTTTTGACCACTAGATCATCCAAATAATATTTGAAAAATTTACCTAGTAAGTGTTTGAAGATATGGTTCATTACACATTGATATGTTTCAACAGCATTCATTAGTCCAAATGTAATTACCCCATAGAAAAACACACCTTGGGGAGATATTAAGGTTGTATACTCCTCATCTTTTGGGGCCTTTCAGATTTGATTATACCCATAGTATTCATCCATGAAGGATAGAGCTTGGTAGCAATTTGTTTCATCAATGAAAAGTTATTTAATTGGAACTGGAAATTCATCCTTGGAAAAATACCTCTTAAGATCACTGAAATCAATACAAACTCTAATTTTCTCATTCTTCTTTTTAAATGGGAAAAAGGTTGGATACCCATTTAGGATATTGTACCACCCTAAAAATGTTATCATTAATAATATTTCCTAATTGAGGAAAATTTTAGAGGCATGAGTTGGGTGTTTTCTTCTTGCTGCCTACTTAAATCCTCAATGCAATTCAGGAAAACACAAATGATGAGTGGACGTATTGGGATTAAGGCCTGGAAATTCTATATAGTTACAAAAAACTATATCTCAATGCTTCTTTGGAAATTAATTATACATATTTTTCTCCCCATGAGTCATGGCCACAATAGTTAGAGTTGGTTGTGGGTCTTCTTCTATACCCAGATTTATTTTTCTATGCTCATCTACAATGGTAGAGATGCATTTCTTAAATGCAGGAGGGTCATCTATAATATCTTCTTCTTCTTCTTCATCACAATATCATTTCTTCAGTTTATCATTATAGAATATGTGGGGAAGAAAAACATTCAGGGCTAGAGGAAGAGTCGGTATTTGGACATCCTGAAGAAGAAGAAACCATTTCTGACCATACTGATTATGGAGAGTCTTTTTTTGTATTGGAGAGAGAATGATGGATTGGTAAAAAAACATCTTTGTCCTGCATTACTAATGAGACAACTTCTTTTATCCTGAATAATGAAGCAAAGACATCAGGATGTTCTATGTATGAAACGAAGACATATTTATATAAGATTTCAATATCAACAATGTCTCCCATGCTATCGGGTTAGATTTCAACAACCAAGATTTTGAAAGTCATTGGGCGAGTGATTTTATTTGGGTATATCCTTTCAATTTGATAGATAGGAAACAGATAATCTATACTTACAAGTTTGAATGGGTTAGCGCATATCTTTTCCAGACCATTCAGAGCATTGATTCTTATTACATCTTTTCCAACAGACCTCTTTCCCTTTGTGTGATATAATTATGCCTCAATATACTAATATTCATACATTTTTAATGGATCCTTGTCAGCAAAAAATGTCCCAATTATACCATTGAATCAATACTTGAAACATTGGTGGTAGGACGAAGGAATGGCCACATGTTGATGTAGCCAATACCTTCCAAGTATAATGTTGAAGGTTGTGTCCTCTCAGAAAACCATGAAATCATAATTATATACAAGATCTCTAAACTGAGTTCTGAGGGTAATCATGCATAAATATTCTAGTTCATTATTTTCATAACTAAGCAACATCATAGTGGAATGAGATAATTCATATTCCATGAGACACAATGGATGAAGTGTACAAATGGGAATGAGGTTAACTACTAAGCAATTACTTATGAAGTCTCATTGAATTTCTATATCATTAACCCATTCAGATTTATACTAGGGCCTGATGTGTCCATTTACCACATCATACTCATCTTAAAATATGAAAGATATAACGCATTACATTTTTTAAGATAATTCTCTATATGGTAATCTTCCAAAGTAGCAACTTCAGTTTCAAACACCTGAGGACATGAAAAGTCCTCCATAAGTACTTCTCAAAGATCTTTTGAAATATTCAAAGAATCTATGATTGATAACTTGTATGTTACATGGGTGACTAGTATCAAAAAAATATACTTTTGGTCTAAAGCTCTACATTTTCCACCAAGGAGATGCAGTTGTGCAAGCACCTTGGGAGTTGATTCATTAGATTTAGATATACCATGTGACGGGTCAGAAGATTGAAATACTTCTATTCTTGGTAGATTAGACTGACTAGGTCTATCTACCTACTGAGAGAGTCATGTTGTGTCCCCTAATTGGTTTTCCAAGATTATCATGTCAGGGCTGATCCTATCATTTGGGGGAGAATTTCCTATTTATTATTGATCCTACAGATGGATTCTCCAATCATTTTATTCCACATAAACGGTTTGAGTAGTTGTATAGTTAAAATAATGGTTTATTGTATATCCATGTCATCCCATGTATCACTGAACTTCAATTATTCCTCTAGTTTCTGAATCAAGTTTAGGGAATTAAGGTTCATAACAAAAATCATCATTAGCATAGGGGTTTGTTATGTGGATAACGTTAACAGAACCAATGGTCAAATTTTCACTTGATGATGATTCTTCAAGACAAGTCGATTCTTACTGTGATTTTTTACTCGGTGGTGCCCATGATTTCGATACATATTGCATGAAATCTTCTAATTTCAATGAAAAAATTTTCCTTAACATGATATCATTTTCTTCTAAATTTAAATTATCTTTATGATCATGTTTCTTCAATTAGGAATAAACATTGGAGGACTGATCTTTTGATGATGATGGATTTTATATAGTGGAAGTGGAGGGAGGCATGATTGGTTGTTTCAACTATGTTTATATGATGGAATGAATTCGTTTAATCATTTTATTTTCCATCTAATCATTATACTTCTACGCATTTTTTATTTTCACTTCATTCGATCTGCCTACTTCCTTTGGATTGGTATCAGTAACACATGATACTTGGGATAATGAAGATTCTAGTTTCACTTGTCCAAAGTCTTCCATTTTTATAAAGAGTTCACTAAAAACAAAACACTCCTAAATAAAAAGCTCCAAAATTTGGGAAAGGCCATCAATTTTAGAGATATTACTCTCTTTCCTTGTTCGATTTCTTCGACCTCTAAAATTGAAGGAAATTTTTTTCCAAATATGAAATGAAATAACCGAGAATGAGTTCATTCCAAAAAGAATAAAATGTGTTCTCTTACTCCTCAAACTGTCTTTTTCTTTGATCTTTTTGATCATCTTGATGATTTGGTCATTACTTCTTAATCTAGGGAGGAGTATCTCTTCAGTATGACGTAGGTTATGAAGTAGAAGCAAGTACATGTGCTTATTTGAGAGTGACTATAGCTGAATATTCATTTCATGCTCTCATTCACATATTTTATAGAATTACACAAGATATATCTTTAGTTTCCACAATATAATCCTTTGCTAGTTGGGACTTGGAAGAATGGTCTTGAAACCCTCCTGTGTATTTCATATAGATTACTGGTGTGCTTAACTCATCATGAAGATTTTCCACACAAAATTGGAGAAGCACTTTTTGTGGGAGTGGTAGATTTAAGGAATATGTTACTTCATTAAATATGGAAATGAAATATTAATCTCTTTAATTATAACTTTGTTTGAAATTTGTAAGATCAAAAATGGTTGTCTTAAATAACATTGTTTTGAATTGGAGAAGGAATTTTTTATAGAGGTCTTCCTATCTAGTAATTGATCAAGACTAAAAAATTCTATAATAGACAAGGGATGGCCAGTGTAATGATTGCACAAAGCATATGAGATTTACTTCTTCATGTTGTTGAGGGGTACACATTAGGGTATTACAATGAGAAAAAAATGTTTTATGTTCTTCAATGTATTTTCCAAACAATGAAATATTTTAATTGTGGTATTCACAATGTTTGGTGGGGGATCAAATCTACCCATTCAGGTAATATTTATTTTCTGGTATTATTGGTGCACACCATTCTTCAATAGATTCCAATCATGTAGTTAATGAATCAATTGTATTCATAAGAATTTTCATAATATCTAGATTAGTTGGGACCTATATAGGTACAGCAAGTAGTGCTTGAACTAGCATGATGACTGGAAAAAAATTGGTGGTGGTGATGTTGGTATTTGTCTTGGATAACCCATTGGTACAAGCCTATAAAGATGTGTTTGATCCTATCTTGGATGTGTACTCAATGGATTGAATACATTATCCACATTCATGGTTTCAACTAACCTTCTATGTTTAGGCATTCCTTTAGGATGTGAAATATGAGAATCTTCTTGTGGAGCTTGTCTGGTAGAAATGCTACTTCAAAGTAACTCTTCATTGAGTCTTTTCAAGTCCTTCATCACCTCCTCTTATAGGGAAAATCATTATTTAAGACAAATGTATTGACCTTATCTAGTGGATAAGTGAGATATGATCTAACCTTCACCATTCCCCTTGTTATATTCCTTTCAAAGAGATGGTAGTTGGGTATGTGAGGAAATACCTAGATTGTGGGAAATCCTTTAATTTTAGGTTCACACACCAAATTCATTTTCTTCAGTGTGTACGATATTATGAATTATAACTTCATCTTATGATGCCCTTGAACTGGACTCATTTTCTAGAGAATCTTCCATAACTATATTAATAATGTTCACCAATCCATAATACATTGATAGAACTCTATCATTTTTTGTAATATCATTTCCTTTTGTGCCCTCCATGAGACATTGTTCTCCTATGTGCTGAATTATTGGGAACTATTTGATGGATAGTAACCTGTAGGGAATTATTTGATAGTTCAGTTTTATGTTCACATTATGCCTTCTTCCATAATGTGGAGAAAACATGCTTCCACTAAGGAGGGGATTCTGGGGGTGGAAAAGACAACAGACCTACAAGTTGGGGCTATTCTTCTTCTTCTTCTTCAAACCTCTAAAAGAATCTTGTTATATTCAATGTTTGATCTAAACAAACCCCCATAATTGCAAGATGGGGTGTCTCATGGACTACTTTGGTTAATATTTTCATAGCTTCTATTCTGATTTTATGAATTTTGGTCCTAACATTGGCTGGATGCATCATCCGATAACAACTTAAATCATAGGTTTCATAAGATAATTGTGATATTTTATATATTTTAACAATTTTATGGCTGACATCCTCTAAACATAACTCATTCTTGGTGTTCTCATATTCTTGATGCAAACTTAACTCGAAATCTTTTTCTATGTGGTCCTGACATTGATTAGATCTACCTGATACATGTTTTTGAGCATATCTCTAATTACACACAAAATATGTTGATTATAGTAATCCATGGGCAACAACATTTCATGAGACCACTTTTGTAAATCTTTTCTGATTTTGGATCAAAGTGAAATTAAATTCTTTGAGTGAACCACATTCTATGATATGAACAATAGATGGGGTATAATTAATTAACTGGCATAGTTTTATTAGTGCATTGAGGTATTCACGCTGAAGGGCTCCCTACTGTCTCTCAACCTTTTGATGTCGGGAAACTGAGATATGCCAAGTCAATATAGTGTTAAAACTATTCTATTACATTAACATGAATTTGAAATTCATCATATGGTAATACTTCAACTTTTAGATTATGTAGATTCTTTTATATGATGTGGGGGAAATCAGGAATGCAATCTTCTTCAATAAATTCTGGAATTTTGTATTGAGAGGTTTCCAAAGGCCATAACATGACTTTTATTTCACCCGTAGCCTATTTTTTCTCATACTCATCATATAATCCTCATCTTTCTCTATATATTTCTCATCCTGGTCTAACTAGAGTGGGTGATTATCAATTATTCTTTAAAAAACAACTGGATCAGTTGTTTTTTACACTACCATATTAGTAGGAAAATGAACCAAGGGAGGTTTGTAGAATGATTATTGTCTTGGTCTGTCTTCTGGATGAGAAATTATTTCATGAATTAATAATATTCATCTAACATGACTAGGCTTATGTTGGCATGTTCCTTAAGGTAAGAGGGCTTTGACATCACTACATTGTCAATTGGATAATTATTTTGATAATAAAAAACACTATATTAGATAATACATTCATTTCTAATGCCATCATGGGGAGGACCACCATGGAGTATTACAACAACGTATAAATCCTCTTCATCCTTGGTCTTCTGGCCACATGGAGGGTTATCCTGGCTCTCATCTAGAGTCCCAAATATTGAAAGAATTGTCATGACGCAAGCCTTTATGATGATTTTTTTGATGGGAATCTTCAGAATTACTATTAAAACACAGATAATTTGGTAATGGGGGTGTAGTATACTGAATTTCAACAAACTAATGTATGAGAGCTTCATGAACACTAGAATTATGAGGAGCCAGCTTGCAGATTGGCTATTGATTTTCCCACTATGATAGGTGATATTTTTTATTTGATTCTCTTTTACATATATATGGGGCCACTTGCTAGGATAAGTTGTTATCATGGGTAGGTGTTTGTGTCAGCCCTAAAATGGTTAGTAAAATAGTCCAATTATCTCTTATTGGAAAGGGTGTATGTTCCTGATCCAGTTGTCTATATGATATGGGTGAGTATTCCCCATAACCACCCAAGACTGGAACAGAGGAATGAATCTACTTCGGGATGACCTGTCGACAAGTCATCCCATGTGTGGGGATATAATTATGTGTGTGTTACACCTGTACTTCTGAAGATTATGTTATGATATTTGGGTAGGAATCTACAATATGGGCAGGAATTTGTGTCTTCCATTTCATAATTTCTAAAATGCGTTTTGTTTCTTCAGCAGTCGGAATGAGAATATACTTCCATTATTTTATCGAGAGCAGGCGTATGTGCCTACTCCTATCCTCCCTTTCATATCTATAGATATTAAAAGTACTCATGTGTTTTGGAAGAGAGTTGATTCTACCCCGAGATTTTTGTTAGAGCTTTCTGACTGACTTCCCTAGGTGCTACCAAATGAGATGGTTGGTACGATTGGTGAGTGTAGGTAGGTGTATGTTCCTTCTTACAAGTTGCACCCATATTTGATTGGTGGGATTCCTTGAATTTAGCCACATGATTCTGCTGAATATATGATAGTATGTAAGAAGGTGTATGTGTCTACTCGATGTACTCCACTGGGATTAAATGGCGGGATAGGTTGGGCACCGCCAGATGAGTCTGTTGGTTGGCAGATATAAGGCGGATGATAGTATGTTCCCATTCGTTATTTTCCACTAAGTGATGTTGATAGAATTATTTAAAAGGGGGGAAAAGTAAAAGAAAGATCCATATTGGATGTTTGTTATCCCCGAAAGTACATCTAGCATGCCCAGATTTGAGAGTCCTAGGTCAAACAACTGAAGGCAACAACCCCCTCATGTTTGGGGTTCACTTCCTCACAATTCTGTTGGAGGAGATTGTTGATGGGAGCCCTCGGGATGGACCATAGTGTCATTGAGTTGAGTCCATGAGTGACCTCTTGAATCACCTACCAATAGTATGGTATGTACTTGTTATTGCATTCCATGATAAGGACCTGAACTAGTTTAATATGGTGGTTGACACCGTCTGCTTCAGGACCATTGGTCTTCACTAACTGAATGATCAAGGATTATTGTTAATGTGGATAGCATATCGGGAAGCCCCTTTGGTTGGGATATAACTGTGATGATGGTATTCCCAAACCAATACTTTTGAGACCCACGTTTAATATGATTTGTTTATGATGAGGACCATCAAGCAAACAAGGATCCATCATGTGAAGAATTCGAGATATTCACAAGTCCAAACATGAAGGAACCCATTGGGAGTGAAGGGAGTTCCGAGAAAACCGAGAAATTCAAGTAATGAACTCCATTAAAGTAACATCTTTTAGAAGGAAACATGTCTGATTAATTCCTTTGAATTACCTTCGTTTATTAATTGATAGGGGCTTGACATATACTAAATACTATCACCTTGGTTATGGTTTCATGTTGGGTTGACCATTTTTTATTTCCCCTCACTTAGAACATGTGTTATGGTTAGGAATCACAACTTTCAGGATGTCTGCATTGAATTTATTTATGGAAGTAGAATAATCAAATAGTTCTTTATCCAAAGGGACATGGTTTCCAAAGGCAAGCATTCATTAGGATTGGACTTATTATACTTTAGAACATACATTGGTCAAGAGGATGGGAGGTCAGACTCATGACACACTTTTGGGGGTATTATTGCCTACTTTAAGACTCTCTTACATATTTAAGATATTTTAGGAATCCTAATTAATTTACCATGTTTATCATTGGTTTACCTGGAAAATTTCAATCAATTAGTATCTTGTGTTAATTTAGAATCATCTATATGTATTATATTTTCTTCATTAATTGATACATTCATATGTATTAGTGGTTCTCCAATTTTGGTATCCTCTCATATACTATTTATAGATTCTTTTGACTACTGTTACAATAATATTGGGTTTAGTCGATTAAGTGGGGAAATCTATAATTTATTTTCATCCAAGGATATAAATGTTTAAATTAATGTCGGGATCATACCAATAAATGGACTACCTACATATCCTTATCAATGGAATTAGAAGCCTCATAGTTCAGTGCAACTTAATGGGACATTTCATACCATATAAGGTCATGTGATAAAGACCTAACCATGCAGTTTAATTTCATGTGGTAATGACATATAAACATAAGGTTCTTATTCAAAGCATGGTGTGGGAGTTATGCATAATAATCCCAAGGAACCTGCAAGAGATATGAGTTTCCATGTAGGATTAGACCCTATTGGGAATATGGCTCCGGAAGAACAAGGTAGTTCTTGAGTATTGGGTGTGAAACATAGGGAAGCTTCCTATATATCCCATTCAGATAGGAATCAAAGACCATGTAGTTCAGTTAGTCTTATACGATACTGTACTCTTTTGAGATAAATGATTTTAGTCTTACTTCCTAGAAAATAATTCCATGGTGATTGGGGGTTAATTTTGGAATTACTCATATGGTGGATTCACATTTATGGATAAAATGATATAGAGCTTGGCCCTTAGGAAGGATTCTTACCTATCCAAGTTTTGATGAGAATCAGATTTCTTGCAGTTCACTGAGTGTGGTGTTTTTGAAAATGTTCTGATCGTAAAAAATCTCTAAGCCAATGTGATTCATGTTCGGTGTGATAATCAAGAGGATGTGAATGATTCAACAATGTCACACACAATCTCCATCTCCCATTGTTGTAAAAGGAAAGGCCTAAAATTGAGACGCCGGACAAGGCTAATACAACGAACCTTCCCCCTCTTCAAGTTACATTAGATGAGGGTCTACTGTAAGGAAGGAATGAAGGTGAAGAATGTAGAATGGAGTGGGAATGAAACCTATTATATGAAATCTAGGGGATTACACCAGGATGGATTCACTAAAATTAGTCCTGGTATGGGAGGGACACTTCTCCTTTTTTTCAAAACAAAAAGAAGGTGTGAATAGTACCTTTCCAACCAGGGACCTGGGGCTCCATGTTTTAGAGATGATAACAGACAAGCATGGGTTGAACCCTAAAAATACAAACTGGGAACTCCCAAACATTATTATTGGGAGAATGGTACATGTGAATACGGATATACTAACCCAATACACTCTATGAATCCTGAGCCCATTACAAAACAAATATGGGAATCCTCTAACATTGGATATACAAACCCAAATAGAAGACACACTGATGTTCCCTTCACAAACGATAGACAAGTATTGAGGTTTCAGAGGAGGTTTCAATGTAATCCCTTTTAGAAAAGGGTTCCATTGAAGTTTAATCCTTTCCATGAATGACATTGAAGAAGGTTTGATGAAAGTCTTGTATATGCTGGAGGGATAATATGAATCAAAGAGGGGAGCTCAAGTAGGTATCTGGCATTTAGTTATGGGAAAACATGTAGGAATGGGTGACCAAATTCATACTCAAGAGATATAAAACCTATATTTTAAAATGTGGGTGAGACATGACTCAAGCCTTCAATACTATTCACAGGTACTCCCAGAAGTGGGGTGATCAAGTTCCTTTGATAGAAATGGGTGGCGAACATGAGTTTCTGATTTGGGGTGTTTTGGTAGTTTATACAAGCAAGTGTTATGTATTTAAAACACAAATGGTACTTAATCCCTATAATCCACCTTTTATTCCACCACCCTAGGTGTCAATGAACTATCTTAAAGGTTTCAGAGGACATGGGTGAGGGACCAGGGTGACCAGAGTAGCAATTGGGATTCCAAGAAGTCTGTCTTTACAAATAAAGAACCCAAGGGTCTATTTATAGGAAAATAAGTTAACATAGGTGAATTCTTATAGTGCTTGCATGTGGCTAGCATGCAAAATTTATGGTACAAAATTTCCTTGTGTGCTAGTGGTGTCTTGGTTTGACTGGGGTGATCCAAATTTCCAGCCTTTTCAAATCATTTTTTCTCCATGTATTTTCTCCTATTTTTTTCTATTTCATTTACCTTGGTAACTTTTTCATTGATTTAATGGAATGTAATGTCAACAAGGTTATTTAGGTTCATCTATGATTTTTAGGTCCCTTTATTATTATTTTTTGATTTTTATGGGCCTTTATGTTTTTAGGAGTGTTTTGGTTTTTTAGTGTTTTATTTTATTTTATTGTTTATTATTGAATTTTTTAGGGTTTTTAGGTTTTTAGGGGTTTTAGGGATATAAAAGGTACTTTAGGGGTTTTGGGGGTTTTATTGTTTTTAGGGGGTTTATGGTTTTCTTGGGATTTTAGGAATATTCTGGGACTGGTGGGGATTTTTTCTGGGTTTTTAGGTACCTTTGGGGTTTTAATGGTTTTCGAGTATTCAAGAGTTTTTAATTATGTTTAGGGTGTTTTAGGATTTTTTTGGTTCCTTTGGTGGTTATAGGGTTTCGAGGGTCCTTTAAGAATTTCTGGTAGTTTTAGAGTAATTTATTATTTTTAGGGGATTTTGGTTCATTTAGGGGTGTTTTAAGATATTTTAGTGTATTATTTGTTCTTTTAGGATTGTTAGGTTTTTTAGTTTATTTATGGGTTTCTATGGTTTTTAGGGTATTTTACAGTAGGAGGGAGTTTTGGATTTAAGGGGTATAATGGCCTTTAGGTTTATAGTGTTATAGGATTTACTTGGGTTTTTTATTGGTCTTAGAGACTTTTAGAGGGTTTAGGGGGTTTTATGAATAACTCAGTTTTTACGGTCGTTATGGCCATTTACGGTGTTTTAGTGGGATTTAGGGTTTTAAGGGATTTATATGTTTTTAGGGTTTTAATGTTTTGTGGGTTTTTATGTGTTTTAAATAATTTTAATGGTTTTCTATTATTATTTGGGTTTTATGGTTTTAGTGATT
Source organism: Viscum album (assembly GCA_963277665.1). NCBI lineage: Eukaryota > Viridiplantae > Streptophyta > Magnoliopsida > Santalales > Viscaceae > Viscum > Viscum album. The sequence continues at coordinate 1,208,287,249 of OY728140.1, forward strand.
TAGGTTTTAAAGGGGGATTTCAATATGTTATTGTTTTTAGGGTTTTTTTGGGTTTTCTGGTTTTTAGGGTTTTAGTGATTTTTTGGAATTTTAAGGGGTTTCTGGGGTTTTTTGTTTTTCAAGTATTGTTTATTATGATTTATTGCGGTTTTCGAATAATTATGAGTTTTAGGGATTCTATTGGGTTTTATTAGTTTTAGGTTTTTTATCGTTTTTAGGGTATTAGTTCTTTTCATTTTTTTAGGGGATTAAATTTTTTATGGTTTTCCTAATATTTATGGATTTTTAGAGTGTTTTAGGTATTTTACAGGTTTTTTTATTTGGCGGGGGGGGGGGGGGGTTATATTTTTTCTACTTTTTTCGTTTTTAATGATTTTTATGGAATTTAAGGAGTTTTAGTTTCTTAGCTGTTTTAGGGGTATTTACAGTTTTGGGGGGTTTAGGATTATTAGGAGTTTTAAGGGTGTTTAGCTTTTTGAGTGTATAGGGTTTTTAAGATTTTTATTTTCACCAGCGGTTTTCAAATTTGTAGGGTGTTTTATAAGTGTTTATTGTCTTTATGGTTTTTAAGGTTTTTATAACTTTTTGGTGTTTTAAGTGCTTTTTGTTTTCAGAGTTATTTTATGATTTTTTTTGTGTATTTTAGAGTTTTTGTGATTGGTATGGTTTTATAGAGATTTTTCGGACTTTTAAAGGGGTTTTTGATGTTTTGGGGATTATTCAGGGTCTTTAGGGTTTTCATGGGTTAAAGTTTTTTATAGTGATTTTAATATTTACTAGAACTTTTAGTGATTTTCATGTTTTTTTTATTTCTAAGGTTTTTACTGTGTTTTAGTGGTTTCAGAGGACATTTATGGGTTTAGAGGGTTTTAGGGTTTTAGATTTGTTGGGGGGTATTTAGAGTTGTTAGGTTTTTAGGGGTTAAAGTTACATTAGTAGTTTGGGGTTTTTAGCATTTTTGAGTGTTTTAGGGTTTTTATAGTTTGTATTTTTCTTTTTGGGTTTTTAATGTTTTTAGTATAATAAAGGTATTTTTGGGGTTTTAGTGTTTTTAGGGTTTAAGGGTTATTTAAATTAAGTATATTTTAATGGTTTTATGGGTTATTGAGCTTGTTAAGGATTTTTAAGGGATTATTGGGTTTATATGTATGTAGGTTTTTATGTGTTTTTTGGAATTTAGGGGGTTTTATGGTTTTTACAATTTAATGTTATTTTTATGTTTTTAAGGTTTCTTGGGGTTTTTTGAGTTTTTTTAGTTTTGTTATTTGTATAATTTTTAGGTTTGTAGACTTTTTTGGGATTTGATATGTCTTTTGGGATTCTATTATTTTTAGGGTTTTTAGGTTTCTTTATTATTTTTAGTGTTTTAGGGTTTTTATGGGTTTAAAGGTGTTTTCTAGTTTTTTAGGATTTTCATTGGGTTTCAGGGTTTTGTTTCTAAGAATCTTTATGAATTTTTAGGGTTTTAATATTTATTTTATTGTTTTTAGGTTTTTAAGGGGTTTTATTGTTCTTAAAGGGGTTTTTGCGGTTTTTTAGAGTTTTTAGGGAGTTTAAGGGTTTTTTGGATCATTGTTGGCACTCCTTTTGATGGTAAAAGGATTATGAATAATTCCTTTGGTTTTAAGTTTCAAAATATGATAAATGTAGTAAAAGACATATTGTGTTAGGGAACTATGATGGACACCTATGTCGGGGAACTATGCATCATACCTCTACGTCCAGAAAACTGGCGCACATTCTGCTCATACAACTATGTGTGTTGCCCCTATGCCGAAGACCTACACTGTAGAGATACACAGAAGAACTACGTGGTAATATAATTTCTATACCCCTATGTGGAGACTCTACGCTGAAGAGCTACACAACATACCTATTTCTAAAAACGACTTTCGACCAACCCCCTTTCTTTCCAATTAATAGTACCCCTTGGGCTCCCCATTTGAGGACTAAAAAATGTTGGAAGATCTATTGAAGTTCAAATTGTGTAGGTCTTTCACCGAGGTCATCCAAATTTTCTCAGTTAGCTCTCTAAAACATGAGAGAAGAAATAATTAAATGGGATAATCTAGTTTGAAATCCTATCAGAGTTGGAAGCACAAAACATCTGATTAAGGACCCTTCTTCTATAAAGAAGACGCTAACTACATATGGTCAATTCCTTTGAAGACCTATGTGGGGATCTTCCAAAGACACCAAAGGATACCTATAGTGTTTAGATTTAAATCTAACCCAAGTGTTCTATTCTTGGTAGACTTTTTTAATCTTTCATAGGCTTAGTTCTCTAGGGTTCGCCATTTTTTTCCATAATTCCTAGGACCTGTGTGGAAAAAATATGTGACATATGTATGTGGTAGAGATACGCTGCATAGCTAAACCTAGGACCTGCATATATAACCTTATAAACCCTCTTCAAAGACACACTTGGAAGGGTATCTCCTTCTTTGGTTCTCTTATCTAAATGGGACTAAGTTGAATCCTCCACAAAAACGTCTTGACTTATGAATCCTATGGGAAAGTAACATCATCATGTCCCCCATACGAGTTTGTATATCTATAGTTAGAGGTTTTCCACATTCATCTTCTAATGGAGTTTGGATCCATGGGATGTTTTTAGGTTTGAATATCTACATAAACATGGATCCTTAACATTGAGATAGTGTTGGGTGGTTCCTCAACTTGGATTCTGGGGATAAGACTATCTCCTCCCCTTTTCGCCTATAAGATCCAGAGCCTCTGGTTCCCAAATGGGAGAGTGAGAGTCATAAATTATTTCCTGTTAAATAATGGAAAAGTATACCTACTATCCTTGGATCCATCCAAGGTCATCCCTCCTAAATTAAACCCCTATTTTTTCGGGCTGGACCCAATGAACTTCACTTTCATTTCACTCTAAATTGTTCATTTCTTCGTGCAATCACCCACCATCACCTCAGCTTCTTTCGTCATAGGCTCAACCACTTCCACCAGTAGAATAGAAAGTGTGTGGTTTGTTGAATCTTTCACATAATCTTCTTTCTCACATCAATCATGACTCACATGGGCTTAGATATTTGGGAGGAGTACAATATCAGCACAACCCACTTCAAATATTTAACTAAGATAATTCTAATTCCCACCATAATTGGGATGCATGGGAATCCTTCACCCCAGTTTTGAGATCATTGTATATCCTCTTCAATAGTATAACACTAATTCCATTAATCCAGGCATTCTCTTTAGGATTAATCCTCTAATTAATCCCCCTTAAATATCTATGAGTGAATACATCTCTCTTTGGCCTTGTTAAAAGGGCGTCCCTCCTGGAGGAAGCCCCTAATCATACAGGCCTAACCCAATGACCTTCATATTCATTTCAAATTGGAGGGTTAATTCTCTATTCCCTCTCCAAATATTTCCTTAGCTTCATTCACCATAGGTTTGACCTCTTCCATCACCTGAAGAGAAAGTGTGTGGTTTGTTGAATATTTCACAACCTTTTTGTCTCACACTGAGCTTGACTCACGTGGGCTTTGAGATTTGTGATGAGTATTACATATGAAAAATCCACTTCAAATTTGGAGATATGAAATCTATGATTCCCACCATAATTAGGATACCTAGGATTCCATCACCCATGGCCTGATCTCACTCGACTTTCCATTCAAGAATCCAACGTTAATTCCCTTAATTCGAGAATCCTCCTTAGGAGTAAGCCCCAAATTAAGCACCCCTAAATCTTCATGATTTAATAAATCATTCATGGACCATGTTACAAAGGAATATTACTTAAGAGTAATCCCCAACCCATTTCTCTCAAAGGATCATACTCCCATTCAAGATTTTGAAGACTACAAGGGATTTGATTCCCATCCAAGAGGGATATGTACAAACCCTCCCTAAGGTTCAAACCCAACACTCCAAATCAACCTGATTATTCATGGCCAATATTCCAAACACGATCTAATACAACATGGAATATCATTTCATTTCGATGTTACTTGGGATGCTTAGGCATAGGTCCCATACCATGATTTCACTGAGCACCTTCCAATTATATATCTATGCCATATGACATTAAATTGTATAGTTAGGTCTTTATCACATGACCTTAAATGAAATTATGTGTCATATAAAGAAACACTGAAATATGATGGTTCTGATTCCTTTCATAAGGATACGTAGAGAGTCCATTTATAGGTATGACCCCACCATAAAAACAAATGTCTATCTCCCTGGATGAAAATAAATTCCAGAGTGCCCCACTATGTAGATTAAAAACAAGCATCATCATAACAACAACTAATAAATACCACAATAGAATATGAGAGGATACAATTTATGGAGAACCTCAACTACATAAGGATATCTCCATTAATAAATAACCTCTAATACATACATATGATTCTAAATTTCACACATGCTAATAATTGAGCGAAAATTTCAATGGAAACATACATTATAATTGGTTATTTAATAAGTATTCAAGAACATATCTTAAATCTATAAGAGAGTCTCGATGTAGGAAATAATTCCCCACAAAAGGGTTTGATGAGCCCAAACTCACATCCCTTAAGCTACTGTGACTTCTTAATCAATGTAAGTCCAAACCTAATGATCACCTAGCTTTGGAAAGTAGGTCCCTTTAGATACATAACTGCTTGATGTTTCTGGTTCCATAAATAAATCTGATGGAAACAGTCTTGGAGTAGTTATTCCTATCCAGCACACACATTTTGGGGGAAAACAATCTTCTAAAATTTTTATATTCATTTATGGTATTTTAGGGGTTTATTAGGTTTTTAGGGTGTTTTATAACATTTATTGGGATTCAGTTTTTTAGGGACTTTTGGGGTTTAACAGTTTTTTTTATGTTTTATGGGTTTTTGTGGCCTCTTAAGCCTGTTATTATAATTTTTATAGATTTCAGTGTTTTAAAATTTCTAGGAATTTTACGGTTGATTGAGATTTTAGTTTTTTAGGGATTTTAAGGGGTTTTAGGGGTTTTAGGGGTTTTAAGGATTTTAGGGATTTCTAGTGTTTTATGGTTTTTTTTGTTTTCAGTTCATGTTGGGTTTTAATGGGTTTTATTGTATATTTGTGTTTTATGGGGGTATTATGTGTTTTTATAGTCTTATATTTTCTGTGGAATTTTTTTATTTTACAGGTATTTTCTTTTAGGGATTTTTATGAATTATAATTATTTTTATTTAATTTTTGGTGTTTTTTTGTTTTCTATGGTTTTTAGAGTTTTGGGGTTCTGATAGTTTATATGTTATTATGGTGTATTTAGGGGTTTAGTGGGTTTTAATAGTTCTTATGGGATTTATGGTTTGGGTTTCTTTAAGGGGATTTTATATTTTATTTAGTATTTTAGGGTTTTTAGTGTTGTTATGGTTTTTAAGTGTTCTTCGGTTTGTTTAGGTGTTCAAATCTTGTTTATGGTTTTTAGGTTTTTAGGGTATTTAACAGTATTTAAGGTTTTTTTGTGTCCATTGTGATTTTTTTATGGTTATTGATTGTCTTTTAGTTTTTTTGTAGGGGTGTTAAGGTTGTTTAGGGTTTTTATATATTATTATTGCATTTAGGGTCCTTTTAGGTTTTATTGGTTTTCAGGTTCCTTTATGGTTTTAAGGTTCTTTAGGGTTTTAGAGGTTTTATAGGACTTTACTATTTTTTCTGGTTTTTAGGGGTTTTATTATTTATTGATATTTTCAGGGTTTTAATGGTTTTAAAATATTTTCATGTTTTTAAGATTTTTTTTTTCATATTTTAGTATTTAGTGTTTTTAGGTATTTTAAGAGTTTGAGTTATTTTATGATTTTTATAGTCTTTTAGGGTATTTTAGATTTTAATGACTTCTAGGGTTTATAGGGTCATTACAATTTTGCATGATTTTGAGGGCCTTTTGGGGTTTTAGGGGGTTTTAGTGATTTTATATATTTCCAAGGTTGTTAGGTTCATTATATGGATTGTAGGGTTTTTGTGGTCAATTAGGGGTTTGGGGGGTTTTATACTATTTTTTGTCTTCTTTGGGGATCTGGGGTGAATTATGGGTTTTTAGTGTCCTTTTTTTGTTTTTAGGACCATTTAGGGGATTTATAGTGTTTTAGGGTATTCAAGGGTGATTTGGTGTATTGGGTTTTTTGTGTTTTTAGGGTTTTAGGGTTCTTTAGGGATCATTATTTTTTAGGGTTTGTATATTAATTTAGGGTTTTTCTATTATTTTATTACTTTAGGGTGTTTTCTGATGACTTTTTTTTGTCCTTAAATTATAATGGATTTTGGGGTCTTTTATAAATTTAAGTATGTTTAGTGGCATATTGGGGTTTTTAGAAGCCTTATATTATTTTATGGTTTTTAGTGTTGTTTAGAATCATTTAGGTTTTTAAAGGGGATTATGTTAATTTAATGGGTTTTATGGCATATTACCTTTTTAATATTTTTAGGGGTTTCAGTTTTTTTTAAAGGAGGTGTTATGTCTTATTTACGTATTTAGAGGTTTTTGGAAAATGTAGAGGTGTTTGGGTTTTCAATGTTTTTACTGTATTTATGGTATTTTAAGGGGTTTTGGTTTTTAAGGGATTATTGTTTTTTAAAAATTTTATGTATTTTTATATGTTTTTTGGGGTTTTGTTGTATTAAATGGTTTTTGGTGGGGATTGGGGTTTCTAGGGTCTAAAGGATTCTTATTATTTTTATTTTCCATTATTGTTTTATTTTTTGTTAATATTTTTTTGTGTTTTAAGGGTTTTCTAGGCCTTTGGGATTTTTATGGGGTTCTAGGGTTTTTAGGGTTTCCAGGTTTTTATGGGTTATTAATAATTTAAAGGTCTTTTGGGGTTTTTTTGTTTTTTACTATATATGGTGGTTTTTATGGTTTTTTAGAGTTAAAATATGATTAATTACAGTTTTTAGAGATTTTATGTGGTTTCGGGAGTTCTTCAGGATTTGAGTGTGTTTAAGATTGTGAGGGGTCATGGGTTTTCATGGATTTTGATGATTTTTTATATTTTAAAGTGTTTTATGGTTTTTTGGAGTTTATTAGTTGTTTTTAATTGTTTTGTTGGTTTTTATTGATTTTTAGGGATTTTCAGTTTTTAGAGTTTTATGTTTTTAAATAGTATTTGTTATATTTTTTTAGTTTTTAGTGTTTTTAGTGGTTTTAGGGTTTAGGGTATTTTATATCTTTTCTGGGTGTATTAGGGGCATTATAGTTTTTAGGGATCTTTATATAAGTTACTGGTATTTATTGATTTTAGGTATGTTTAGGGTTTTTATGTCCATTCATTTTTTTAAAGGCTGTTTAATGGTTTTAGGAATTTTTAGGGTTTTTATAGGTTTTAGGGATTTTTAGAATTTTTTAGAGTTTTTATCATTTTGTTAATTTTTATGTTTTTTCAGGATTCAGTGATTTTTAAATTTTTTATGTATTTTGGTAATTATTTTGTCTTTTAATGTATTTAGGGTATTTGGGTTATAGTTGAATTTTTTGTATTTTTAAGATTATTAATTTTTTTAACGAGTTTAAATGTTTTTATGTGTTTTATTACTGTTAGGGCCAGTTATTGTATTTAAGGGTTTTTAGGGTGTTTAGGGGTTTTAGGGTCATTTAATTTTTTTAGGTTTTTAGGGTATTTTAATGTTTTCAAAGGTTATAATATTTTTTTTGGAATTTTTTGTTATTTTTGTGGATTTTACAGTTTTTATAGTTTTTAGGTTTTTTGGGATTTTTAGGGTTATTAGGGTTATTAGGGGTTTTCATGGGATTTAGTTTTTTAGGGTTTTTTATGTTTTTTATTGTTTCTAGGAATTTTTTAATGTCTTTAGTAATTTTTATGTATTATTAGTGGTTGTGGTTTTTAACAATTTTCAATGTTTTTTAGTGTTTTAGGATTTTATGGTTTTTATGGGCTATAGGGGGTGTTCATAAATTAGGTTTTTAGGGTTTTTAGTGTTTTGGGGTTTTAGGTAATTGGTGGTTTTCATATTTTCATGGGTTTAAGGAGATTCTTTTGCGTTAAAGGTGTTTTTTGGCTCTTTAGGTTGTTTTAGGTGTTTTCTATGGGTTTTAGAGTTTTTAGGATCTTTTGGGATTTTTTGAATTTTATGGTTTTATGGGGTTTTAAAGATTTTAATGTTTTTAGGGCTCTCTGATAATTATTTCTGTATAATATTTTTCGTTTTTTAGTATTTTTAATTATTTTTGGTTTCATATGGTTTTAGGTTTATATGGTATTATTAATTAAGGGTTTTTAGGTTCTTTTACGGGGTTCGGGGTTTAATTTTTTTCAGGGTTTTTAAAATATTATTATAGTTTGTAGGGAGATTTTATTGTTTTTGGGTGTTTGAGGTTTCTTAAGGTTTTATGGGAATTGGGATTTAAATTATTTTAGGCCCTTTATGGGTTTTAGTGTTTTGGGGTCTTTGAATGTTTTTATGGTCTTGGGGGGTTTTTTTTTATGGTTTTAGAGGTTCATCTTGTGTTTTTATTGTATTTTTATGTTATTTTAGGTATTTATATATTTTATGGATTTATGGTATTTTATGTGTATTTAGGAGGTATTAGGGTCTATAGGTTTTTTTCGTATCCTTATGTTTTTTTGGGTTTTTAGGTTCATTTATTGTTCCTAATAGTTTTTAGGATACTTTATGGTTTCTTGGGGTTTTTTGGTATGATTTATGGGTTTTGCGGTTTAAATTTTTTTATGAGTTTTAGGGGTTTTATAAGATTTACTAGTTTTATGGTTTTTAGTTTTTTTTATATTATAGGTTTTATTTGTTTTTATGGTATGTAGGGGTTTTAGATTATTTAGGTTTTTATCATGTTTTAATGGTTTCATTGTTTTACATTCTTTCAGAAGGTTTAGGGGTTTTTATATTTTTAGGGGTTTTGATGTTAGTAGGGTATTTGTGGTCTTTAATGATATTTCGGGATTTAATGGGTATAATGTATTTTATGATTATAGGGTATTTTATTGTTTTTTCGGCTGGATTCTGGTTTTTAGGGTTTTCTAGGATCTTTATAGGTTTTTTTTTGATATTAGGGTTTTTATGATTATTAATTTTTTTTGGGATTTATGGGAATTTAGAGTATTTAGGGGGTTTTAGGGGTTTTAAGTGTTTTGGGGAACATCAAGGATATATAGATTTATTAATTTCATTTCGGGGTTATAGTGTTTTTAAGGTAGTTTTAGAGCTATTAAGATGTCTTGTATCCTCTAGGGTTTTAGGGGATTAAGGGTACAATATGTTTTTACCTTTTTATGGTTTATAAGGTTTTTAGTGTATTTTTTGGTCCATTATGACTGTTGAGGTTTTAGTGCCCTTATGGTTTTTATGGTTTTTATGGTATTTTAGCAGTTTTAGGGTTATTTATGGTCTTCTCAGATTTTTTAGGGTTTTTATGGGTTTTCAGGGATTTTTAATGCTTTTAAAAAATTGAGGTGTTTTAGGGTTTTTATGTTATTTAAGTGTTTTTTGAAGATTTTCTTGTTTCTAGGGTCTCATGGAGGGTTTTTATGGGTCGTTCAATGATTTTTTTTTAAGGGGGTTTTATGATTATTTGTGGGTTTATTAGTTTTTAAGGGTTGTGGATTTTAAAATTATTATATATGGTTTTTTGGGTTTTTAGATGTTTTAGGTTTTTTAAGCACTTATCAAGGTATTCAGTTGTTTTTTGTGGTTTTAGGGTTATTTTAATTGATTAGGGTTATTAGTTTTTTACGGATTTTAATGTTTAAAAGGTTCTTTAAAAATTTTAAGGACTTTTATGGTTTTTTCTCTTTTATGTCATTTTTGTGGTTTTGGATTCTCAGGGTATTATAGGGTTGTTAGGACTTCATATTTTTAGGTGTTGTGTAGGCTTTCATGGTCTTGTGGTTATTTTTATGGGGTTTTAGGTTTGTTAGAGTTTTTAAGGTTCTTTTATGGGGTTTGAGGGGTTTTAGGTGCATTTTAGGTGTTTATAGTCCATTAGGTTATTTAGGGAGTTTTTTGGTCGTTTATTGGTGTTCATGGGTTTTAGGGTTCATTAAAGAATATAAGGATTGGGGTGGGGGGGGGGTTAGCATTTATAAATGTTTTCAGGGTCTTAGCATTTTCATTGGTTTTTGGGAATTTTGTGGGTTTTTAGGTTTTATGAGGTTTTGAAAGGCTTTTCAAAATTTATGGGATTTTGGGAGGGTCTCATTTTTTTTAGGGTTTTCTACTATATTTTACGGTTTTGGAGTCTTTTAATGTTTTATGGTTTAATGTCTTTTACATTTTTAGTTTTTCACATTTTTTAATTGTTTTTTGGTATTTTTAAATTTATTCGGTCATTTAGTTTTTTATTGTTTTATAGGGTCTATTTGGATTTATACACATTAAATTTTTTATGTTTTTTTCTTTTTAAGTATTTATATATTTTTTTGAGTTTCAATGGATATTTTGGATTCAGTATTCTTATGTTATTTTACGGTTTCTGGTATTTTTATGGTGACATGGGTTTTTTGGTTTTAGTGTTTTTATGTTCTATAAATATTTAAAGGGGTTTTAGGGTTTTACATTTTTTGTTGATTTTTAGAGATGTTTGGGGTTTTTTAGTTTTCAATTATTTTATTTTATGTTAGCTTTCATATGGTTTTTAAGGTTTTTATTGTTTTTTGGTTTCATGGGTATTTTGAATATTTGTCTTTTTAAGGGGGTTTATGGATTTTATGGGTTATTTTATTTTTTGACGGTTTTTAAAGATTTTTTATTTCTATATTTTTTTTATAATTATTATGGGGTTTTATTGGTTTTATGTTTTTTTAAGGAATTTTTTTATTTTTATAAATTTATGAGGATTTAGGTGGGTTTTTCGATTTAGGGTGTTTTTGGGTGATTTATGCTTTTAATAGGGTTATTTAGAGTTCAATAAGTTATTTAATGTTTTGTTTTATTTTATGTGTTCAAATAGGTTTTATTGTCTTTTATTTTTTCTAGGTCACTTAAGGGGGTTTTCATGTTTTTATGTACTTTTAGGGGTTTTTAGGGGTTTTGGGCTCCTATCGGGGTTTTAGGGGATTTTGGGATTTTTAGGTTTTTGGGTTTTGTGTTTTTAAATGTTTTATATGATTTTTTTTGAGTTTTTATGGATTTTATGTTTTCAAAATTATATTTTTGTTTTAATGGATTTTTTTGTTTTCGGGAATTTTGGGGTTATTATTGGTTTAGTCTTGTTCGTGCTTTTAGGAATTTTTTTGATTTTTATGGTTTTAAGGGGTTAAGTGGTTTTTATATTTTTAGTGTCTCATTTGGTTTTTTGGGGTTTTATGAATTTTTAAAAAAATTAGGGATTTTAATATATTTTTTATGGTTTTAAGTTCTTTTAGGGTTTTTGGATGGTTTAGGGTTATTAGGGTGTCTTAGGGTCTTTAAAGAATTTTTTGGGTCATTTATGGTTTTTTTCGTGATTTATATATTCTTTTTGTTTTTTGGGGTTTTAGGTGTTCAAATGGGTTTAATTATTTTCAGTTCCTTTTAGGTTTATAGGGATTTTTGGTTCAAATAGGATTGTTTTTGGTTTTATGGGCCTTTAGGGGTTTTTATGCTTTTTTTATGGTTCATTAGGGTTTTTATAGTTTTATTTTAGTTTATGGGTTTTTAGGGTTTTTGGCTCATATAGTGGGTTTAGGGTCCTTCAAGGGTTTAATGGTTTCTATTATCTTTTATGGGTATTAGGGGTTCTAGGTCCTTTTTTATTTTTTAAAAGGATATTTGAGTCTTTAATATTTTATAGGGTTTTATTATTTTTTAGGGTTTTATTGTTTTTATGGTATTTTTGGATTGTTATGGTATTTTGGTAAGTATAGGTTTTTTATGGTTTTCCATGTCTTTTAGTGGTTTTAGTGGTTTTATGGTCTTTTATGGTTTTTTAGGGTTTCATGGTCTTTATGGGGGGTGGTTAATGGGTTAAATTGATTTAAGTGTTTTAGGATTTTTTGGGGTTTTAGGGGATTCATTTGTTTTTAGTGCTTTTAGGGTCCTTAAATGTGTTTTAGTGTTTTATGGGGTCCTAGGAATTTATGGGTATTTTCCTATTTTAAGGGTTTTTTGGGGTTTTAGGTGATTTTATGTGTTCTTGTGGTTTTTCATTTTTAGGGTTTCTAGGTTTTTAGGTTTTTATTTTATTTTTTAGGATTTGGAATGATTTTTAGGGTTTTAGGGTCAGTATAATATTTAGTTTTTTTAGGGATTTAGGGGGGTTTTAGTGTTTTTTGAATGTTTTTTTCGTTTTTTAGGAGTTATTTTTTTTGGTTTTAGAGGTTTTAAGAGATTTTAATGTTTTTTAGGGTTTTTTGGGTTTTTGGGTAGTTTTAATGTTTTTAGGTGTTTTAGGGTTTTTAATGGTTGATGGTTTTTTGGGTATTTTGGGGATTTTATGTTTTTAGGAATTTAGCATTTTTAAGGATTTAGATATTTTTATTGATTTATAAGTATTTTTTAGGGATTTGTGGATTTTTTTAGAGATTTTAGAGGTTTTAGTTTCTTAATTATTTTTAGTGGTTTATGGGGGTTTTAGGGATTTAGTAATTTTTTAGTCTTTAGGGTTTTTCTAGTTTTTTCCCTTTTTAGGGGGTTTTAAGGGTCTGTTTCTTTTCTGTTTCTTTTGGGTATTTTTTCTTTTCAAGTTTTCTTTCATAATTTTAAGGGGTTTAGTTTCATTTTGGTATTTTATTGGTTTAAAGGACATTTTGGGTTTTTAAATGTCTTAATAGCTATGTTGGGTTTTTAATGGGTAGTTTTATTTTTTAGGAGTTTTATGGTTTTTATGGCTTTTATTGTTTTAATTTTTATTGTGTGTTTATATGGGAAATTTAGTTTTTTTTGTTTTTTGAGGGTCAATTTAATGTTTTTACTATTTTTGGGTGTCCTGATGATTTTTAAGTGTTTTAGGGAATTTATTCTTTTTATAATTTTTTTGGGTTTTAGTGGTTTTCTGTATTTTTAGGGTTCTTTTATTATTTTAGAGTTTATTTATGGTTTTGTAAATTTTTAGTGTTTTCGGGTTTTATTGTTTTTTAGGGTTTTAAGGGTATTGAAGGGTTTTAGGGTTTCAAGGGGTTTTTTATTTCTTATGCTTTTTGCTGATATTTAGGGTTTTATGGTTTTATGGTGTTGTAAGGGTTTAATTATATTTTTGGGGATATTAGAGATTTTTTGGAAATTTTTTATTTTATTTTATAGGTTTAAAGGGGTTTGGTAATTTTTGAGGTCATTTAGGGTTTTTTTGGTTTTTTGGATTTTAGTTTTTAATGGTTTATAGTTTTTTTATTTATTAATTATTTTTATGGATTTAATATTTTTATATTTTTTAGAGTTTTTATCTTTTAAGTGGTATAAGTGTTCTTTTAGGTAATTTTTAGTGATCTTTTACTATTTTTATGGTTTTTTGTTTGTTATTTATTTTTTGGGTTTTTCGGTTTTTACGGTTTTTTGATAATTGTTTGGATTTTTAGAGATTTAGTTTCATTAGTGTTTTTTTTGGTTTTCCTTTAGGTTTCATATATATTCTAGGGTTTTTGGTAAATTCATAGGGTTTTATGTTCTTTTAGGGTTTTTGGTGTATTTTTGGTAGTTTATGGTTTTAGGATTTTTAATTCTTTTATGGTTTTTAGAGTTTTTAGAGTATTTGATGTTTTAGTATTTTTTATTTTCTTGGGTTTTTAATTTTAAATTATATTAGGTGTTTTTTTGGGTATGATTATTTTTAGGTTTTTTAGGTTTTTAGGGGTTTTTTGTTTTATTGGGGTTTTAAGTTGTATTAGGGTTTTTTTCTGTTTTTATGGTTTTTAGATGTTTAAGGTGTTTTTTGGGTTTTAGGGTGTTTAATGTTGTTTTTTGGTTATAAATGGTTAATTTATCGTTTTTGTGCTTCTTAAGGTTTTTTGGTGTTTAATGTTTTTTGGGGGTTTTATGATTTTTCATGATCTTTTAGGGTGATTAAGGGGTTTTTAGGTCTATTAGGTTTTTATAGGGATTTTAGTGTCTTTTAAGGTTTTATGGGTTTTAGATTCATTTAATTTTTTTATGGTTTTTGGTTATTTAGGGGGTTTAGGGTCTTTTATGTGTGTTTTTTGGATTTAGTGAATTTTATGATTATTTGTGTTTTTAGAGTTTTTAGGATTCTTAGGGTTGTAAGGGTTTGTAGGTTTCTGATTATTTTTATCATTTTTCAACGTTTTAGAATTTTATGTATTTTTTTATGATTTTCTTATTTATTAGGTTTTAATGATTTTAGGGTTTTTGGGGTTTTGGGGTCCTTTACAGTTTTTTTGGTGTTAGGAACCATTAATGGTTTTAGGGTTTTTAGGTTACTTTAGATATTTTAGAAGTTTAATGGCTACTTTTGGGTTTTTTCTTCGGGTTTTTAAAATTTTTTAGGTTTTTTAGGGGTTTAGGGATTTTTAGGATTTTTTCACTTTTAATTATTTTTTTGGTTTCTAGGATTCTATAGTTTTTATCGGATTTAGGGATATAAATTTTTTTCATTTGGGTTCTATTAGGAATTTTTATGTTTTTATGGTTATTTATTGTTTTTAAATTTTTTAGGATTTCATAGTTTTTTGGGGGGTTTTCGTGTTTTTTGGGGGGGGGGGAATGGTTTTAGAGTCATTTATGGAATTTTATTTTATTTGATTTTTAGGGTCTTTTTAGAGTTTTAGGAACATTTAAGGGGTTTTATGGTTTTTGAGGGTCTTTTAGGGTTCTAAGGGGGGCATGATGGTATTCTGATTTTAGTGTTCTATGAATTTTTAAGATTTTAGGCTTTTTGGGTCATTTATAGTTTTTAGGATCCATTAAGGGTTCTTTAGGTTTTAGGGTTCCTCCGGTTTTAGCTGTTTTTTAGTTTTTAGTTTTTTTATGGATTTTTGGTGTTTTATAGTATTTATGATTTTTAGTGGATTTAATTATTTTATGGGTTTTAAATATTTTTATGTTCCTTAGACATTTTTATTTTTATTTTTGTTTTTTCTTATTTTTAATATATTTTTATTATTTTCACGTAATCTAAAGACGTTTTGGGGTTTTTTGGGTTTTTTGGGTCATTAAGGGTTCTAAGGTTAAAGGGGTTTTAAGTCTCTTTAAGTATTTTTAGGGGTTTTTGGAATTTTGGTGGTTTTAGTGTTTTTAGGTTTTTAGTTGTTTTAGGGGTTTTATGGTTTTAGGGGTTTTAGTGTTTTCTAGGGTGTTTCTTTGTTTTGATTGATATTCTTGGGTTTTTAGATGTTTTTAGGGTTTTATGGTCATTTATGTTTTTAGGGGGTTTTAGGGTTTCAATGTTTCTAAGCATCTTCAGGTTTTTGGATTGGTTTATGGATTTATTTTTAATATGGTTTTTATGTTTTTATGTTTTTAATGGTTTTTAGGGTTTTAGGGGTTTAATATTTTTAAGTGGTTTTAGGGATTTTAGGGTTTTTTTATTGTTTCTTGTTTTTTAGGGTTCCTGGTATATTAGGGGTTTTACTTTTTTTTAATGGTTTGTATGGGTTTTATTGTTTTTATATGAAAAAGAAGGTGCATGGAGAGGCTATTCCGGACCCACCGCCCCAATTTATTAAAATAAAAGAAAAGAAGACAGGGTTTGGGTGGGGCCAAACAACCCACACCAAAAAACCCTAAAACTCCCGAGACACCAAAACCCCAAAAGACCTGAAAAGAATAAGGGAATGCAGTGGGAACTAAAAATCAGTGTCTTTATCCCCGTATGTGTCCCCATCAGCACCATAACCAGAGGAAGAATCCAAATCTACTAACTCCCATTTAGATGAGTCATATTGCTTTAGGAAGGTAGTGTAATATTCTATGAGATGTTGCTTCTCCACATTTAGTTGTTCCTTGACAGACTAACTTCCCCTACCAGATGCAACTTCCTTAGATTTACCAGAGGCTCTCATGGACACTATCTTTAGAAAAGAAGAATATTCCTTCCATGGATTCCTATTTCTAGGATCTAAAGATACCCCTACAGATTTGTTTTCCTTCCCATAAAGATTGTCCACCTCAAGAAAATTCCTCTCCATAATGATCATATCCATATTATGAGTCGTCCTTCTACCATCCTCCTCAAAAAAATCCTGATTAGGGATGAAATAGGGTTCCTGATTGAGGGAGAATTCAGCATGAACCCCACCCTGCGGCATGCAAGGCACCACCTGAGAAGGTTCTTCAAAAGCCAGACAAGAAGGGGAGATCACACCACCAGGGCTGGGTGCAATTGCACCTCCTCTCTAGGCAGCTTGCATACCACCATGGTCGCCTCCATCACCTCCCTATATTCTGAAGCCTCCCCCTGCTCAACATAAAACTGAGCCAAAGCCTCTAAAAATACTCACTAGTAGAATTCCACTAATGCACCATCAAAACCAAATGCCCCAGCCCAGGTCGCGGGGATCCATCCATCACCACAGAACACTGCTCTGATGGCTCCCCTTTCCTAGGAACCTCTTTCTGCTCTGCCTCCTCTCTTAGAACCTCATTGAAAAGGTCCACATCTAGCTTTTTATCTCTCCCCCCTACTCATTAACCTTCCCTTCCAGAGACACTCCCCCTTCTCAACCACAACCTCTTTCTTGTCCATCACCCCAACTCATCCACCACCCCCTGCCCAACTACTCAATTTTTTTTACCAGAATTAGATCCCTCAATAATCACCCAAGGCGATTTCACAATGAGGCCATAAGTCCTTCACCCAGTGACACCCTCGACACAGTCCTCCCCAAACTCCACATTGCTTTATGCTGATAGAACCTGCACCTCATCTGCATCATTGTCACCACAACCCAATTCCTGCACAAGAGCATCAGCCAAACTGCAACTATAGGGCCCATTCTCCTCATGATCAGAACATAATCCCCCCTATTCCCCTTCTTGGCCACATATCCCTACCACACTAAGGGGTTTTAGTGTTTTTAGGGTTTTAGGTGTTTTAATATTTCCTTAGTTTTACGGGTTTTTATGGATTGCCAATGTTTTTTGGTATTGGGGCGGGGGGGGGGGGGTTAATAGTCTTTATATTTTTTAGGGACATTAAGTTTTTTGGGTATTTTTAGTTTTTTAGGGTTTTACATTATTATTAAGTGTTTTATGGGTTTTTTTAATTAAGGAATTTTTATTATTTTTTATGTATTTTTTTGTATCATTGGTTTGGGGGGGGGGGGTTTCAAAGGTTTTCAAGGTTTTTTGTTTTTTTGGTTTTTGGGTTTTTATATGTTTTAAGTTATTTTATATTAATTTGGTTTTTTGGGTTTTAGGATTTTGTTTTTTTCACTTATAGGGTTTTTATGTTTTTAGGGATTTATGGTTTTTTTGGTTTTTTGGAGTTTTACATGTTTTTAGAATTTTTTATGGGTTTTTAAGGGTTTTAGAATTTTTTATAATTTTAGGGGATTAAGGGTTTCAATGGTTGTTTAGGGTTTTTAGGGGTTTTAGTTTTTAGGTGGTTTAAGGATTTTTGTGTTTATAGGGTTTTTTTTGGTGATTCCTTGTTTTTAGGGGTTTATCTTTTATTGTTAAATGATTCCTGGGTTTTATGGATATTTTATGAATTGTAGGGTTTTATTGTTGTTTATGTTGTCTATGTTTTTAAGGGTTTTAGGTTTTCAAGGGATTTTAGGGTTTTTAGGGTCATTATGGTTTTATAGTTTTTAGTGTTTCTAACTATTTTATGGGGTATTTAAATTTTTTAGGATCATTAATATTTTTTATTCAATTAAGTGGTTATAGGTTCTTTAGGGTTTTTATAGTAGTTTAATTTTTTTAGGGTCTTTGTGGTCATATATGACTACTAGGGGTTGTGGAGTTATAGGGATTAATATGATTTTTAGGTCCCATTTTGGGTTTTTGGCCCTTTAGAGGTTTTATGTGTTCTATGGGGGTTTATGGGTTTTACAATTTTTAAGATTCTTTTTATGGTTTCTAGTGTTTTGGGGTTTTATGGTTTTTTATTATTTTAGTGCTTTTGGGATTTAAGGGTTTTAGTTATTTAAGGTTTGTTTTTGGATTTTTTGATTCTTTTAAGGTTTGTAGGGTTTTATAATTTTTTAGAGCTTGTAGGTTGTTATGCCACTAAAGGGTTTTTAGGTGTTTTATGTTTTTTATAGTTTGGTAGGGTTTTTAATTATTTTTGGGTTTTAGCGTTATTTTTTGTGTTTTTGGAATTTTTCATTGTTTTATATTATTTTTAGGGGGTTTCTGGTATTTTGAGGTGTTAAAGGGTGTTTGTTGGGACTTTTGGTTGTTTTGGGTTATTTAATGGATTATGGGGCTTTAGGGTCTTAAGTGTTTGGGGGGCGGGGGTTTTGTTTTTAAAATTTTATGTTTTCAGTCATTATAATATTTTTTTGAGTTTTTTTAGGGTTTACTATTCTATGGAAACATAATTTTTTTGTGTTTTAGGGTTTTAGGTTTTCTTGGAGTTTTAAATGTTTTTTATATTTTTAGCGGTTTTCATTGTTTTATGTGTTATTTTAGGATTTATAGTGCTATTTAATGGTTTTTAGGGGTTTTATGGTTTTCATAATATTTATTAGTGTTTAGGGGTTTTTAGGATATTATTATAGTTATTTCAGGGTGGGTTTAGAGTTTTTTTGGGTTTTTTGTATTTTAGGTTTCATTAAAGGTTTCTATGGATTTTTGGGTTGTAATTGTTTTTAGGGTTTTTTTATTTTTAGGGGTTAATGGACTGTAATTTCTTTTTAGTGTTTTAAAATACAATTATTCTTTTTATGGGTTTTATGGTTTTACAAATATTATGGTTATTATTGTTTTCTGTTTGTAGGGGTTTTAAAGATGTTATGGGAATTTATTTTTTTATTGTTTTATTAAGGGTTTTATGGGTTTTATGGGTTTTTAGTGTGTTTCAGTTTATTTACGATTTTTTTGGGTTTTAGGGATTTATTGGCGAGTGGAACTAACTGTTTTTAGTGGATTTAGTGTTTTTTAGGTTTCATAAGGGTTTTAAAGGTATCTTATGTTTTTATATTGGGTTATGATCTTTTTATGGGTTTATTGGGATTTAGGGTCAATTTTGATTTCTTGTGGTTTTAAAGGTTTATTATTGTTAGGTGTTAGGTACGTCAGTTATTGTAAGGGGTTTTAGGGACCCTTAGAGAGATATAGGGGTTTTTATTAGGGTTTTAGGCGTTTTTATGGTTTTTTAGGGTTTCTAGTGTTGTTAGAGTTTTTTGTTGTTTAGGGGTTTTTTATTTTTAGGATTCTATATTTTTTAGTCTTTTTATGGTTTTTTCAGTTTAATGGGTTATTTAGGTATTAGGGATTTTTAGAAGGTTTTAAAATTAGTTAGTGTTTAATGGATTTTTACAGTATTTTAGGATTTTTAGTTTTATTTGGGTTTTAGGGTTTTATTGTTTTTAGTGGTTTTAGGTTTTTTAGTGTTATATTTTTTTAAGAATTTCATTTGATTTTTGGGTTTTCATAGATTTATTGGGTTTTCATGGTTTTATTGGCATTTGGGTTTTTGGGTTTCTTGGGGTTTTAGGTGTGTTTTGGGTATTAATGTGTTTTAATGATTTTTATAGTTTTTATGGGGTTTTGTGTTTAATTTTTTTAGTTTTCTTATGTTTTATTGTTTTAGGGTATTTTATGTTTTTCACAATTTCAATGGGGGGTTTTGGTGTTTACAATGTTTAATTTCGTTTTTTGATCTTTTAGTGGTTTAATTTTGTTATTTATGGTATTTTGTCTATTTAGAGGTTCTAGGGCCATTTATTGTGTTTTAGGGGTTTTAAGTTTTTATGTTATTTAGTTTCATTATGGGTCATATTGATTTTTAGTGAATTTTATGGATTGAATAGATTTTTTGGGGTTTTAATTTTTTCCCCTTTTTTAGGTATTTAGGGATTGTTAGGCTATTTTTTCTTTTATGAATTTTGGGGATTTAGGTTTTTAGGGAACATTATTCTTCTTCCATGATTTTGGGTTCTTAATATTTTTATTGATTTTTATGATTATTTAAGCTTTTATGGTTTTTATGTTTATTATTTTCTTTGGGGTATTTGTTTTTTTTTTAGTTTTTTGGGGTTTTAGCGAGTTAGGTTTTTCTATGGGGTTTTGGGTTTTTCTTAACATTCGGTTTTCTAGGGTGTTTGAGGGACTTTTAGTGTCTTTTAGGGTTTAGGGATTTAATTATTGCATTTGGATTTTTGGTCTTTTAGGGTTTTTTAAAAAAAATATAAAGATTTTTTAATTGTAGGGGTTTTTGTGTCCTTTAGGGGTTATATGATTTTCTGAGTCCTTTAGGGATTTTTATGATCTTAGGGTCTTTGTGAGTTTTAGGGTTCTTATTATATTTTATATTTTTAAGATAATTTTTGGGATTTTAGGGTATTTTATTACCCGAATAGCCCAATAACCTTGATTTTTTATTGATTTTAATAACCCCCCTTTCATGGGATGAGGATGAACCATTACAGGGCTTGTAGGCATAAGATTCCCAGATGCTTGATGCAAAAGTATCTCAATAGTTACCTTTATTTGTGCCTGAATATAATAAGAAATAGTTGAGACTATTTCATGAGTTTATATATCATTACATACAAAATCTATTGATTGTAGTTGACTATGGGAAATGACATTGCATTAGATGACTTATGGCCGAATTTCCAAATTCTGGAGTGCTGTAAAATGCAAGGCTCCTTATGTGACCCATCCTCTGATAAAAACACCAGATGGGGTGTTAGAATTTAACATGTGCATACTCTTCAATGCACCAAGGCATGCACAATGAAGGGTTTTGTGTTTCTTCTCAACCTTTGGATGTCGGTAAACTGAATGATATGCCAAGTCATTTTTGCATTTCCACCCTTCTATAACCTTTACATGATTTTGATATTCATCGTATGGTAATACTTTGGTTTTCAAATGTAGATTCTTCTATAAGTTGAGATGGACATCATGAATTCAATCTTATGCCATCAATTTTGGAATGTTTTATTGACAGTTTTCTAAAATCCAGAACATGACCGGTACTTCTCCTTTAGAAAATTGCATTCTCATGTTCAATATATCATCATTATCTTTTACTAGAGTTTTCTCTACTTGGTCTGACCAAAGTGGATGCTTCATGATTGATTTATTAAAAATGATGTAATCGGTCAATTTTTCCTCGACTGTATTAGAATAAAAATGACCCAAGGGAGGTTCAGAGAACAACCATTACCTTAAGACGTCTTCTGACTGAGAAATTATTTCACCCATTAATGACAAGGAACTAGACATGACTAGCCTGGTGTAGGAAAATTCCTAGAGATAAGAGGGATTTCTCATTACTACATTGTTGATTAATGAATTATCTTGATGGTGCAAAATAATATTACGGAGAGATTTTTTGCAAAAACTTAATCATTGGGAGGACAACCTTATGGGATTACAACAAGGTTTTAATCCTCAATTTCATTATCCTTTTGGCCACACAGAGAATTGTTGTGCCTCTCATCTGAAGATCAGCTCTCTGTATTGAATGAATTGTCATGAATAAATCC
Organism: Viscum album; assembly: GCA_963277665.1. Taxonomy (NCBI): domain Eukaryota; kingdom Viridiplantae; phylum Streptophyta; class Magnoliopsida; order Santalales; family Viscaceae; genus Viscum; species Viscum album. Next base: position 1,208,308,755 of record OY728140.1, read on the forward strand.
TTCATGATGAAGTATCCAATGGGGAACTTCATAATTAGTGTTAGTAATCCCATAATATGGTAATGAGAGGGTAGGATCTTGAAATTCAATAGATAAAGGTATGCGTTATTCAAGAACGCCATCATTAAGATGAGCCAAATCACAGATTGGATCATGGTTCTCCAACTATGTTCGGATAGAATTATTCTTGGATGCTCGATTACACATAGTTAGGACCACATGCTGGGAGAAGTGGTTATCATCGGTAGGTGTATGTGCCTGCCTTGGAATGGTCATCATAATAGGGCAATTACCTCCAATTGGAATGTGTGTATGTTTTGGATCCATTTGTTTGTATGATATAGGGGAGTATTCCACATAACCCTCTTGTACTAGAATAGAGGTATGTATCTACTCTGGGATGGCATGCTGATGTGTCATCTCAGGTGTGGGTATAGAGTTATGTGTACGTTCCATTGGTACTACTGAAGTTGTTGTTATGATATTTTGGCATGATTCTAGAATATGGGCAAGAATTTGTGTCTTCTATTTTACCATTGCTAAGATGGGTTTGGTGACTTCAACAACCAGAATGGGAATATAAGTCCATTTCGTTTTTGATTAGGTGTATGTGCCTGCTTCTATCATCCCTTTCCTTTTAGTATACTCTAACAATACTCATGTATGGGGGCATAGAGTTGAGTATGCCCCAAGTTTATTATCAGAGCTTTCAGACATACTTCTCTGGGTGATACCAAATGAGATTATTATAAGTCTTCATGAACACTAGCAGGTGTATTTTCCTGTTAGATGTTTTCCATCCAGTATGGTTGAAAAACTTCTTTCAATACTGGTAAACGAGACTGCTGGCATAATTGGTGAGTGTAACCAGCTGTATGTTCCTGTTTACCAGTTTCCACCATATTTTATTGGTGGGATTCCTTGAATGCAATCAAGAATATCCTGCTAACTAGATGATAATTTTTAAACAGTTTTATGTTCCTATTCATGGTACTCCACCAGATTTACCTAGAGGGATTGGTGGGTCACTTCTAGACTAGTCCACTGGGTAGAAGAATTAGTAAATACAAGTGTATGTGCCCACTCATTATTTTCCATAATGTTAGGTTGATGGAATTATCTAGAGGGGGAAAAGGTAAGAACTTTCTCCATGATGGTGGGACATTGTCCCCAGCAGTTTTTCTTGTGTGCCCAGGATTGAGGGAACTGGGCCGAACAACTGAATTCAACACCCAAACATGTTGGGGGTTCACTTTTGCGTGATTCTTCTGATGAATATTGTTTGTGGGAGTCCTCAGGAAGTACCATTTCATCATTGAGTAGAGGACATAAGTGACCTCTAGATACACCTCTCTATAATATGGGAGGGAATTTTTGTTGCATTTTAGGGATAAAGACTTGAAATAGTCGAAGATAGTGGTTTGAATCATCTGCTTCATGAACATCGGTCGTCGCTGACCAGATGATCAAGGGTTATTATTAACCTATAGAGCATGTTGATCAACCTCCAAGGCTGGGATTGTACCATTTTTACGGTATTCCCTTAACAATACATTGGTAACCCATCATTGAAGATGTTGAGTTGGGGATCATTTCCTTCCAGTGAATGAGGTTCCACCTTAAGCAGTGGTCAAAGCATTCATGGGTGAAAAATTTGGGGAATCCATTTGGATTGAAGGGATTTCTAATAAAAAACTTGGAAACAATAATAAAATCCATTAAACAAACATATTATAGATGGATACATGCATTATTGATTCCTTTGTATGTCTTTCCATTATCAGTTGATAGGGTCCGGACAGGTGGGTAACACTGTTAACTTGGTTAATTATTCTCGTCGGGCGCACTGTTTTTTGTTTCATAGTTCCATGGAACGTGTGTTCTTGTTTAAGAATCACTAATTCTAGGAAGTATCCATTGGATTTATTCATGGAACTTGAAAAATACAACATTTCATTATCAAAAAGGTTTCTGCTATCCAAAGTCAGGCGTTGGTTATGTTTTAGCCTACACTAATTAAGAACATGAAATGGTCGAGAGGATGGTGTAGGTAGGACTCCTCACAACCCTTTTGGGAGGTATTATTGTCTACTTTGGGACTATCTTTATAGATTAGAGATATTTTCAGGAATCCATATTAATTTCCCTAATATAACATAGATTTCCCTTGAATTTTCAATCAATTATTAACATGTGTGAAATTTGGAATCATATGTATGTATTCGAGGTTATTCACTAATGGTATCCTCCAATTTAGGATTTAGTGTTTTATTAATCGTTGTTATGATAATATTGGTTTTTAAACTCTGTGGGGCACTATGGTAATTATTTTCATCTTGAGAGATGAAGGATTATTTCAATATTTAGATTGTAGCCATAAAATGGGCTACCTATGTATCCTTGTGAAAGGAATCAGAACCCTCGTTGTTCGTTGCCACATATTATGACACATCATAACTTTTATGGTCATTTGATAAGGTTCTAGGCATTCAATTTAGTGTCATGTGGTAAGAACATATAAGTGAAAGGTGCTTAGTTAGGGTTTGGTGTGGGAATTAATCCTAAGAAGCTCAAGTAACGTGGAATGAATATGGGTTTCCAAGTAATATTAGACCCTTTTAAGAATATGGACCAAGAAAGAACATGGTTGATTTGAAGCGATGGGTTTGAACCTTAAATTTGTTTCCTACGTATCCCATTTAGATGAGAATCAAATCCCACATAGTTTGATGAGTTTTATATGAAAGTATAGTCCTTTGAGAGAAATTATTTTGGGATTAATTCTTGAAAACTATGCCTGGGTGATTTGGGGGTTTAATTTCGAGATTATTCCAATTGAGGATGTCTAAACATAGGGATTTAGGGTTGGATTCTTGAAAGAGGATATCCCATGAACACAGGCCCTGGTAAGACTTCCTTTGTATCCCAATTATTATGGAATCAAAGTTATCACAGTTCATTCTTATTTTTTTTGTAAATTTCGTGATCATGAAAAATCTATAATTCCACATGAGTCATGATCGGTGTGAGAAACAAGAGCACGTCAAAGATTCAACAAAGTCACCCACACATTTCCTCCTCCACTTGTGGGAGAGGATTCACCTACGACAGTAAGGGTGGACACGGTCGAGGCAACCGGATAAGAGGGTGAGGAAACAAGCCTTCCCTCTATTATCTTTACATTGGACAAGGGTCCAATGTAAGGAAGGAGTGAAGGTGGGGGAAGTAGAGAGGAGCAAGATGACAACCACATAATTGAAAGGTTAGTGGATTACCAAATAATGGCTACCCTAGTGGATCTCGGTAGCTGAGGGAAACATCACATTTTATTTTATGGAAAAGCAAGTGTGAACTATAACTTCCCTACCAAAGACATGATGTTGTAAGTTTTAGAGATGAGAAAGGAATATCAGAACCTTAAACTTGATCCTCCAAATTGAGAACTCCTGGACACTATTTATGGGAGAATGGTCCATGTGAATATAGAAATAAAAACCCATATACATTCCATGAACTCTAACTTCATTGTGAATCAAATGCAGGAAACCTTTGACTGTGGATATACAATCCCAAATTGGAGACATGCGGATGTTCCTTTCTCAATGGTTTAATAAGTCAGGAGGTTTTGGTGGAGGTCTCAATAGAATCCCTTTCAAACAATGCATCCAATGAAGAATAATCCTGTCCATGAATGGATTTTTAGAGGGCTTAATGGCTTGTAGAGTAAAGAGATTAGGTGAATCAAATAAGGGAACCCCCGTAAGAATTGGCATGCAAGTAGCTTTGGGCGAGCTAATGTTCACTTAAGTGAAAAAAACAAATATGTGAATTCCTGGGATATATTGGACTCAATCCATAAAGATTATTAATAGGTATTTATAGAAGTGGGGTCCAAATGCTACTATGATAGGAATAGGTGGTGCACATGTGTTGCTAATTTAGGGAGGTTGGGCACCTTAGGTGTGCAAGTATTATGGATTTCAAAAAGTGAAAGGACTTTTGTCCAATGATCCAGCTTCAAATCCTATACTCTAGATATTAAAGATCTACCTTGAATGTTTCAGAAGACGTGGGAGAAGCACTAGGCTGACCAGAGTAGCAATTAGGGTTCACGGAAATTCGGCTTGTAAATGAATGCCCCAAGGGTCTATTTATAGGTAAAAATAGGACCATGGGAAAAAGGAGATCAGGCACGCATGTGACTTGCATGCCAGCATTATGGCACCCAAGTACCTTGCATGCCGAATGTGTTTTGGCTAGACTAAGGCAATCCAATTTTCAAGCCTTTGAATATATTATTTTTCTTCATGTGTTTTCTCCTCTTTTTTCTAATGCATTTCCGTATTTTGATTTTTAGACTCTATATAGGAACAAAGTGTTTTTAGGGGTGATAAGGGGAGGTCTAGACCTAAACCCTAATCCTCCAAACTAGGAACACCCCAACACTATTCCTCGGAGAAAGGTCTGTGCGACTGTGGATATACAAACCCATAGGAACTCTGAGAACCCTAACCCAAATGAGAAAAATGTTTGAAACCTACGACTTCATATATACAAACCCAAATAGGAGACACAGTAATGTGCCTTTTCCAATGGTTTTATAATTTCGGAGGTTTTAGTGGAGGTCTCAATAAAATCCCTTTCAGACATGAGAGACAATGAAGAAGAAGCCTTACCATGAATGGATCTAAAGAAGGTTTAATGTCTTGTAGATTGGAAAGATATGGTGAATCAAATAAGGGATCCCAAGTAAGTATTGGTATGAAAGTATGGGTGCACAAGTAGCCTTGGAAAACCTGATGGTATCTTAGGTGACGAATAACCTGGATATTAATACGTGGGTGAGATTTGAGTCAAGCCTCTAAGAGTCTTAAAAGGCATTTCTAGAAGAGGCGTTATCAAGTTCCTGTGAGAGGAATAGGTGGAACACAAGTGTTTGTAATTAAGGGAGGTTGGGAGCCTTAGGCACCCAAGTGTTACGGATTTCAAACACTAAAAGGTCTTAAGACCAATGATCCTCCTTCAAATCTTTCACTCTAGGTGTCAGTGAACTTCTATGAATGTTTTGGAAGACTTGGGTGAAGAACTAGGGAAACCAGAGTAGGAATTAGGTTTCAGGGAAATTCATCTTGAAAATAAAGGCCTCATGGGTCTATTTATAGGAAAACATATGACCTTGGTAGAAAAGAAGATTGGGAGTGCAAGTGACTTGCATGCCATAATTATGGAGCACATTTACCTTTCAAGATGACAGTGTTTTGGCTAGACTATGGTGATCCAATTATCAAGCCTTTGCAAATTTTGATTCTCATCATGTGTTTCTCGTATTTTTTTCTATGGAATTTCCGTTTTCACTTTTTAGAGTCTCTGATGGAACAGAGTGTCAATAGAGGTTTTAGGATTTTCATTGTTTTTAGTAATTTAATGGTTGTTAGTATGTTTTATGATTTTTATTGTTTAAGGGGTTTTATGGTATTCATGGTTTTTATCAATTTTATAGTTTTAGAGCATTTTCAACTATTGAAGGGGTTTTTGTGCCTTTTTGGGTTTATTTGGGGGGATTTTGGTGTCTTTTAGATGTTTTAGTGCCTTTTGAGGGTTTTTAGGTTTTTCAGAGTCTTTTAGGATTTTTTGGATTTTTATGGTATTTTAGGTGTTTTTAGGGGTTTTATGGTCTTTTAGGGGTTTTAACGGGTTTTTGGGTCTTTATTTGTGTTTTACGGTTTTAGGGGTTTTATGGGTTTTTGGGTTTATTAGTATTTTTTTTGTTATTTTCATTTTTTAAGGATATTTGAGGGTTTTATGAGTTTTAGGGATTTTAGGGAATTTCGAGGCTTTTAGGGGTTTTAGAGACTTTTAGGGTTTTCTCTATTTTTAGGGGGTTGGTGGTTTTCCATAGCCTTTTAGGGGTTTTAGTGTTTTGAGATTATAAAGATTAGTATTGTTTTGACATTCTTTTATTATTTCTAGGGTTTATAGGGTTTTAATGTTTTATAGTCTTATTTGGGGTTTTAGGGATTATTAGGTATTTTAATATTTTATGATTTTTAAGGGTTTTAGGTATCTTATAGGTTTTAGGTTTTTTCAGGTTTTTTCATTTCTAGTATTTTATGGTTTTATTTGTTTTAGGGTTTTGAAGAGTTTTTTTTAGGAATTTGGGGTTTCTGATGTTTTTATGATTTTTTATTCTTTTAAGGATTTTTATGGGGTTTAATGGTTTTTGAGGTACATTGGGGTTTAAATTCTTTTTTTTATTTCAGGGTTTTGGGGGTATTATGGTGGTCAATGCAGTTTTAGGGTCTTTTAGTGTTTTTATTGTGTTATTTGGGGTCTTTTAATTTTTTAATGTTTTTATGGTCATTTAGTGTTTTTATGGGACTTAGTGTGTTTTTAGGGGTTTTATTGGTCGTTTGGGGTCTTTATGGTGTGTAGGATCAATTAATTTTTTAGGGTATATTAGGGTTATTTAGGTTTTTTAGGTTCCTTTTCAGTTTTTTGGGTTTTAAAAGGTTTTATCATTTTTTTGATTTTAATTGATTTTAGGGATTTTAGGTGATTTATGATTCTTATTGTTTTTTTTTTGAAGTTGTTTTACTTATATGTATTTTAGTTGTTTAGTGGTTATTTTAGGATGTTAGGGTTTTTTATTGTTCGTATTTATTTTTCTGTTTCTTGGTTTGAAGGACGTCTGGGGTTTTTAGGGTTTTATTGTTTTTTTCTATCTTGATGTCTTTTATGCTTTTGAGTGGTTTTTAATGGATTTATGGTTTTTAGGCTTTATTTTGGTATTTGGCGGGTTTTAGGGTTTTCTATGGTCATTTAGGGGTTTTAAATGGGTTTAGGGTATTTAAGGGTTTTTTAGGTTTTAGGGTATCCTATGGTTTTTTGTGGTCTTTTATTCCTTTAGAGATTTTTGGGGTTTCAGTCTATTTTAGTGTTTTGGGGGGTTTCAGGATGATTTATAAATTTTTAGGTATATTTTGAGTTTTTATGGATTTTAATGAGTTATAGGGTTCTTTAATTTGTTGGGCTATTATCTATTTTTAGGGTCTTAGTGTCCTTTTTTATTTTTAGGTGCCTTTTAATCTTTTAGCAGTTTTTTGTATTTTATGGTCTTTTTGGTTTTTTGGGGGGATTTGTGGAATTTAAGAGTTTTATTGTTTGATGGTTTTAAGGGGTGTTTAGATTAATTATTTGTGTATTTGGGTATTTAGGGTTTTAGGGTTTTCAGTGTCTTTTATGTGTATTCTTGTTTTTTGTTTATTTATGGGTTTTAAGTGTTATTTTGGATTTTAGGGTCATTTAGTCATTTGTAGGGTTTTTATGGGGGTTTTTGGGTTTTAAACATTTTTAGAGTTTTTATGGGTTTTAGGTGTTTTAGGGGTTTTTATGACCTTTAGTTTTTTAATGTTTTTAAGGATTTTTGGGATTTGGGGGGGGGTTGTATTTTTGGGGTATTTATTGTTTTTAGAATATTGGGTTTTTTAGTTTTTTAGGTGAGTTTAGGTTTTAGGATTCTTAGATTTTTCCATGTTTCATGGTTTGTTATAGTTATTTTAGAGGTTTTTTTGAAATTTTATGGTTTCTGAGTGTCTTTTTTTATTTTTTAAGTTTTTCTAAAGTTTTATCGATTTAAGGATTTTTAGGGTTTTATGGTTATTAGGTTATTTAGGGTATTTTAATTTTATTTTTGGGATTTTAGGGAATTTTTCAGAATTTTATGTTCTTTTATTGTTTTTAGGGTTTTACTGACTTTTAGCGGTTTGTGGTTTTTTAGGGTGTTTAGGTTTTTTAGAGTTTTAGGTTTTTTATAGTTTTTATGGATTTTAGGGAAATTTAAATGTATTTTGAGGGGTCGTGTTAAGGTGTTTTATGGTTTTTATAGATTTTAGGATTTCTGGGTATATTTCGTTTTTTAGGAAATTTAGTATTCTTAAGGTTGTTTTAGGGATTTTTATGGTTTTATGATGTTTCAGAGTTTTATTTGTTTTTAGGGATTTTAAGGGTTTTAGGGAAAGGAAGGCTCAGGGCCAGGATATTCCTGACCACCCCGAAAATTTATTATAAAAAGACCCGAAGACACTGTAGGCAAGGGAGGGGTGGGGTCAATCAACCCACACCCAAAAACCCTTAACAAACACACGCACAAGCCCAAAAAAAGAAAAGAAAATATAGAAAAATACTCAAAAACCAGACACCACAACAACATCATCACGTCACATCCATCAAATACTAGAATCCAATAGCACCACATCCAAGTAGAAACCAATATCTAGCAACATCAAGACCATCAGCAGCATCCCACTTCACTATCTCCAGCCTCAAGCACCTACTCATCCCAGCACCCCAATTCAGTTCCAGTAACCAACAACACCAATTCCAATCAACATATCCATAGAAGTCTTCCAACACCCACCATCTCCAAACCAACACACATTCAAAGAAAATGAATCCATGAATAGCAGCAGCCACATCCAACATACGATATATAGAAACACCAGCAACACATGAACACCATCACCAATGCCCCAGACCAACAGCTTCATTGCATCCCAACCTATCAGCAAGTAGTATCAAGCACCGATGTTTCTGATACCGAGCAAAAACTTTCACAACTCGGAAGAATGTAGAAACACACAACCAATCTCTCACAATAGCATACACCAATTTCCATAATAGCAACGCAAGAAACAAGCAAACCAGAGCCATCGCAACTAGAAAAGAAAAACGAAAACCTCCCGCCAAAAGCACAACCAAGTGAATAGACTAAACCGTCAAAAAACCAAACCAAAATTACAGGTAAGACATGTACCCACAAATCAGAATCTGATTGAATCCATGATCCACCATCACACCAAAATATAACAACCATCATAGGAACAGAATAAAAAACAAGGTCGAGGGACAAACCTGGATCTTCTTTGCAGACATAGACCAAGCAGATATGAGAAACCATAGAACCAGAACAAGCCCAAAAACACCAATCCGACACCAAAACTTTTGCATCCACGAAGGACCGTCGCATTTCCAGAGAAGCCACAAAAATCAATCCAAGCTTAGATGTCTAATCCCAGAGAGGGTGACTGACCATTGATGAGGTTTCCACCCAAGCCGTCGAGGCATACCCCTCCAACGATGAAGACTGTGACCCTGCTGCATCATCTAATGGTCCTGCCCAAAGGAGCCAAGCACACCACCACTCTAAGACAACTGGCATCGCCGAGACCGCCATCTCTGCCGATGAAACCTTTGACCCCACTGACCTGTCAGGAAACCCAGATCTGAAAAAATAGCCCCAAAAGGATGAAATCCAGGAGGGATCCTGGCCTCCAAGGAGTCACCGGATTTTCCACAATCCAGATTGGGACAATTCAAAGCTAGGAAAAACTGTAGCACAATCCATTCCAAGATGTTATCTCCTTTTCTTGAAAAGAACCGCCAGATTTCGACGTCGACAAGCATCAGCCTAGTCACCCGCAAGAGTAGGGAAGAAGAACCATCAACCAGAACTCCATCTGTGACATCAAATCGAACAAAGAAGCCACCGAAAAGGATTCCAAGGGGGAACCTTGGAATATTTTCATCGAGAGGGAGAACCCAAGAGAGGGTGGAAAAATCCCATTTGAGTTTTTCTTAGGGGTTTTGGGGACTTTATGGACTTTTATTGGTTTTTAGAAATTTAGGGTTATTTTTTGGGTTTTTTGGTTTCTATAATTTTTAGAATTTTTAATGTCTATTTAGGTGTTTTAGAATTTTATTGTTAGAATTTTTTTACTATTTTTACAGTTTTCAGGGTGTTTATAGAGCATTTATGGGTTTTAAGTGTTTTTAGGGTTATTTTAGGGTTTTTATGTCATGTTATGGATTTTAGGTTTTTTTAGTTTTTAGGCTTTTGTAGGGAATTGAAGGTGCATGGCTAGGCTATTCCTGACCCCCCCCAAATTATAAGAAGAAAGACACAATAGAGAAGGAAGGAAAAGAGTCAGTCAACCCACACCTAAAAACCTGAGAAAAAAGATATGAAAATAGGAATGGTATGATTCAAACAACCCACACCGAGAATGAGCTACATGTCTTAGGGATCGACCTCTCCACCATACTCAATAGTATCACCATCCGCACCATATCCAAATGTCTCTTCATCATCCACTATCTCCCATCTAGATTCATGTTGTTTAAAAAGAACCAAATATGTGTCTAGGTGTCTTTTTTACTCCATATAGAGCTAAAGTTTCTTGGTATCATTAGAAATTATTTTAGAGGCCTTATGGGAGGCCCTGGATACCATGGGATTTGGTGTATCATGGTATTATTTCCTTGACCTCCTATTTTGGGGTGCAGTGTAACCCCACAAGCCCATTTTCCTTCCCATGTAAGAATCCAAAACTAGTAATACTTCTTACCCCATCTTTATTTTCATCCCCAGTAATGTAAATCCATCCCTATGGGTTCACATTTGCGTCCTCCCATTACATATCTCCTAGAACTGGACAACAAGGGTTTTCCCAAGAAGATCCTTCCTAAACACATTCATGAACTGATCTCCTATAATCTATTACGCTACCCCCATACCTAGAACTATCATCATGCACATCAGAATCTCCATTTTGACCATCATAGGTGATCATCTGCAAGGACTACACCTCCCTCACCACATGCCCCTCTCTAGGTTCAAACTCACCAACACCATTAGGATGGATATCCTACACTTCATTCTTCTCCTGCTCAACAGAAACACCCAATAACAGTCCAATATCAGAATGAGTCATCTAAACAACATGTTCAGAAGAATCATCTTTGAATAATTGATTCATTGGTAGCTCCTACACTACATTATCATTTAGCTTTTCACTTTCATCACCAGTCGAAACACCACTCAATGGAATGGGAACCGAACCACACACAAACATAGAATTATTCAACATTAGATAAACCTTAGAAGTCATAGCAATTCAAAAGTCGAATTTAAGCATCCATAGCCCATAATAGGCCGGTGGATTAAATAATCTAACAAGTATGGGATTCCATAATTTATTTTCAACTGCAACCTCCATCCCCTCACCCATGTCAAAACCCAAAATGAGAATCCTTTTCAAGGATAATCTAGCAAGTGGATGCATCACAATGACAATGTGCATAGAATCAGTCAACCCATCCTCATTACCCACCTGCACAAGAACAACCAACATGTGGCTTCCAATCATAGAAGATTTCAAGCCTCTATCCTGGTGTGATTCACTCATGTGAGACAACCTATTCTAAACACTAGCACAATCATGGACGACCCCCACACTAAAAATAACCTCAGGGGACGTCGTCAAGCTATAAATACCTTCCTCAGCGTCAATCAAACCCTTATCAAGATTTGAAATCTTCACATAAGGATCTGTCCTTGTCATAGTGTTTCCAAAATAATCCAAAAAAGGTACATCCGACCGTTCAACCTTCATGATATAGTAACCAGAGACTCTGAGGGATAACACCGCAACCCTGTCACTTCTTCCCCCATGTAGGAAAGTAGTGCTAGAATGGCCTCATTTCTAAAAATAAGAACAAAACATGACATGCGATTAAAAAACCACCATCTATTTATATTTTAATTCCTTTATAATAGAAATCCAAACAAACTCAATCAGTGGATTCGAGACATCAACTTCAACAATGACCCTTAGAGACACTTGATGAAAACCCTCCTGAGTCTAGCTGCATGAAAACAAATACCGACCCACAAGGTTCCCAATCATATAGATGATAGATGGATATTGAATAGGAAGAGGATGTTTTAGAAACCTAACCCATGAAGCAATCAACAGTGATTTGAGGTTCATATGTAGACCAAAACTCCACGTGAAGAGAATGAATATGTTTCCCATGAGGATTTTTGGAGATGTATACAAGACATAGATCAAATCCTCCTCTTTTGAAATTCTAATCATGATGTTTTGTCCATAGAATAAGCCAACTATAGTTTGACCCAATAAATTCCAATATCCAAAAATGAATCTGCCGACGGAGTCCACCGAGGGTCATCAATTCAAAAATCGAGCAACCAAAGTCTGGTTATAAAGTGAGAAAGTCTCACTAAAATCAGAATCAGATATTGATAAATGTGGATGCCCTTCATAAAGGTCAAGAAACTTCATGAATATATTAATTTGAGGGAATGGATGTAGAAATTCAAGTGCATATAAAGGAACATCGGCCAGATCCAAAGCATCTTAAGGATGCGGTTGAAATCCCTCCCCCATGGAATTAGGAGGAGGGGATAGAAAGGCCGACACTATTAAGGGGTCCTTGGGAGATCCCTCACCGAGAGATTCATCCCCTTTGTAGGGTTTTTAGGTGTTTCTAATGTTTCTATAGTATTTTTTTAGTTGTTAGAGTTTTTAGGGCTTTTATTGGGTTTTAGGGATTTTAGGATTTTTAATGTTTTCTAGGATTTCTTAGGGGTTTAAGGGATTTTGATGTGTTTTTTTTGTTTTTATGAGTTTTTTGGGGTTTTAGGTACTTTTAGGGGATTTGGTTCTCTTAGGGGTGTTAGGGGGTTTCTGGTGGTTTTAGATATTTTTTTTTGTTTTTAGGGGGGTTGAAAGTATTTTTAGCGTGCGATAGTATTTTTATGGGTTTATGTGTTATTGATGTATTAGTATTTTTATTTTTTCTTAGGGTTTTAGGGTTTTTAGTATTTTTTGAGTTATTTTAGGATTTTTGGTGTTTTTCAGGTTCTAAGTTTTTTTAGTGTTTTCAATGTGTTTTAAGGGGTATTCGGGATCTTAATCTATTTTTTATTTTTGGTATTTTATAGTATTTTTAGGGTTTACATGGGTTTTAATAATTTTCATAGTGTTTATATGATTTTTTATGTTTTTGAGTTTTTAATGTTTTTTGAGTTTTATAGTTTTTCAGAGTATTTATGTTTTTAGATATTTATGTGTTTTGGGGTTTTAGGGTTAATTTAATTTAATGGTTTTAAGTGAATTGGAATGGTGTTGGTGGTGTTAATGTTATTAGATACATTATGGTTCTTATAATATTTTGGATTTTCAGTTCTTTTAGTTTTTTTAGGTCTCTTTTGGTTTTGAAGTTTTTTTATAGTTGCTTTAGGGTTTCAAAAGTTTGAATAGATTTCAGGTTTGTAAGGACTTTTTATGTCTTTTTCATGTTTTTAGGGTTTTAGCATTTTAGGGGATTTAGGGTTTTTAGGGGTCTCAGTATTTTTTTGAATGTTAATGTTCTCTAAGTGGTTTAGAGTCTTTTAGTGTTTTAAATTTTTTTGGGGGGATTTTTTTTCTTTCGTGGGGTTATTATGGGTTTTAATGACTTTTAGTGGTTTTACAGTTTTTAGGGTATTTTGGTGGTTCTATGGTATCTTAGGGTTTTTTTCTACTTCTTAGATTTTGAGTGGATTTAGGTTCTGTAGGGTTCTTAAGGTTCTCATTGGTTTTTAAATTTTGTTATGTCTTTTATGTTTTTTATGGTTATTAGGGTTTTAGTGATTTTTTTGTTTTAGGTGTTTTAACAAAATTTTAGGTTTTATAGAAGGGGTTTAGGATTTGTAGGGGTTTAGGGGTTTTAAAACCTTTTAGAATATAAGGGGTTTTTTGTTTTTAGTGTTTTGGGAGTAAGTATTTTTGTAGTGTTTTTATAGTTTTAAGGGTTTTTTGTTTTTTCAGATTTTTTGGGGCTTTATGTGTTTTTCGAGTTTATGTGGAATTTAGCGTGTTGCAGTTTCTTAAGATTTTTCGGGGTTTTAGGGGTATCATGGTTTCTAGGGGATTCATAATTTTTTAGTTTCTTATATTTTTTAGTTTTTTTTTGTTTAGGGGTTTATGGGTTTTTATGGGTTTCATGTATTTTAGTGTTTTTTTGGTTTTTTTGGGTTTTATGGTGTTTTAGGGTTTAAGGTTATATAAAGGGTTTTATAGAGTGGTTTTTGACCTTTTCAAATTTTTAGGTTTTTTGGATTGTTAAGGGGTTTTAGGGTCTTTAAGGGGTTTTTAGGGGATTTAATTTTTTCAAGGATTTTAGATTCATTTTGGCCTTCTTGGATTATTGGGTCCTTTTGGGTTTTCACGTTTTTAATTTTCATTTTAGGTTTTTTATCTTTTTCATGGTTTTTAGAGGGGTTTTAGTGTCATTTGGGGGTTTTTTGTTATTTAATGGGTATTTAGGGACTATAGTGTTTTTTTGTTTTTGGGTTTTTTATTTTTTTTGTGGTTTTATGTATTTTATTGATTTTAATGATTTTTTGTGGTTTTAGGTCATTGTTGGGTTTTTAATGTTTTTATTGGTGTTTCTTAAGCTTTTACTATTTTTAGACTTTTAGGTGGTTTATCAGTATTTTTTTGTTTTTAGGTTTTTAAGGGACTTATATTGTTTTTATAGGTTTTATGGTTTTGACCTGACCTATTGTTTTTTGGGTCATCTAGGGATTTTTATATTTTATGGGGGTTTTGAGATTTTTAATGTTTTTTGTGTTATAGTCTATTTTATTGGTTTTAGAGTTTTTTATCATTGTTGGCTATTTGTTGTATTTTTCATATTGTATGGTTTTTAGGGTTTTTAGGGACCTTTATGACCCTTTTATGGTTTTAGGTTCTTTTTTTATATGGCCATTTTTGTGTTTTTGGGTACTTTATAGTTTTTTGGGGCTCTTTAGGTTTTCTAGTTTTTAGGGTCCTTTATTATTATTATAAGTTTTCAATTATTTTACAATTATTCATGTATTTTTTATAATTTTAATAATTTTTTGAGTCTTCAATTTTCTTTCATGGTTATTATGATATTTAGTGCCTTTTCATGGTTTTAGGAGTTTTAGGGTATTGAGGTATTTAACAAATTTGATGCTTTGTTGGGGGTGCTATGATTTAGGGGGTTTTGGGAAACATAGAGGTTTTAGTGGGTTTACTGGTTCTTAGGTTGTATATGTGTTTTTCAGTATTTTATTTTATTTTAGGGGTTTTCAGGTTTCTTATAGTTTTTAGGGTCTTTTTGGAGTATTATCATTTTCCAATGCCCTTTAGGTTTTTAGGCGTTTTAAGTTTATTTACAGATTTAGAGGATTTAAGGGTTTTTAGAGATTTGTTAGGGTTTTATTTATGGTTTAAGGAAGTTTATGGGTTTTAGGGTTTTATGGGTTTTAGGGGTTTTATGGGTTTTATGTTATATAATTTTTTTGGGTTATTTTGGATTTAATGGGTTATTTGGGTTTTTATGGTTCCAAAGGGCTTCTTAGTGAGTTAGGGATTTTTAGGGCTTATGAGGTTCTTTTGGATATAGGGTTTTTAAGAGTTTGTTTTGGGTTTTAGTGTTTTATGGGTTATAAGGATATTTTAAGGTTTTTATGGGGTTTAGGGATGTTTCCAATATATTTCAAACCCATGATCATTTCTAGTTAATGTAGGCCTAATTTCTAAAGGTGGCCAGTTAATGGGATTTTAATAATGACATATTTAAAAATGTTTTTGTCAAGAGGAAAGGCGGTCGAGATCATCACACACTTTTGGTTGGAATTATTGCCTAATAAAAGACTCTTATATATTTAAGATGTATTTTTTAATCCTTTTCAAATCCCAGTGTAGGACTGATTACCCATGTTCTAATGATTTGATCCAAAGCATGAGACTGATGTAAACCTATAGAGACTTATAATCATTATCTTGTTAATGTGTGATACTTTGGTCTACGGACTACTAGTTTTCTACTATATATTATATATTCATATAGGGAGGGAGTTGGTGTTTTGATTTTGGGATCAATACCATGATATGGGCTTCCTACGTATCCCTATGAAATGAATCAGAACTCACTTAGTTCAATTCCACTTAATGGGACACATATTACATTTGAAGGCCATCAAAAAATAACCAAACGATGAAATGTATCATCATGCTGTAATGACATGTTGGTGGAAGGTTTCTAGTCATGGGTGGTGTGGGACCTATGATGAAGTGGACTAGTTGACCTGGATGGGATGTCTCATCCATGTATTCTGATATCTCTACTATGAAAAAGTGTCTATTATGATTAGGATGAGTTTGAGGTTTTGGGTTTGGACCGCTGGGAGTCTTCCAATATATCCCATTTGTTTGGGAATCTAATCCAATATTTTTTTTAAATGTAGGGGCATAGACCTAATAAGAGTCCCATAATTGAGTCACATTCATAATGTAGATGGGATTATCATCGAAAATATTTAATCCCACATGACTCATGATCAGTGTGAGAAACAAGATATAGTAGATGACTAGTCAAGTCACATAAGAGTATTCCATTGGATTGGAAGATTTTGTTGGAGATTACATCTACTGGGATTACCATGAACCATGAAGAGAATCCAAACTAGTGGTAACATAGAGGTTTGGTAGGTGGATTAACCTAGAAGGATACCCATATTTATGGAACCATAAAGAGAATCACATCTAGCATTAGTTTGGCTTTGGTTGCGGATTGCACCATGAAGGATGCCCATATTTATGGAACTACATTGACAATCTCAACTCGTGGGGATATAGGGGTTTGATAGCCACTTACTCCATGGGTTATTCCTATATTTATGGAACCTTAATGAGAATCTCATATCATGGATATTTGGAGGTTTGGTAGGGGATTAAACCTATGAGGATGCCCCTGTTTTTGGAACCATGTAGAGAATATTTACTTTTAGAGATTTGGAGGTTTCATTACGGCTAAAATATAGGAGGAAACCCATATTTCATGAACCATGAGAATAATATTACCTCGTGGTAATTTTGTGGTTCAGTAAGGGATTATACCTAGGAGGATACACATATTTATATAACATTTAGGAAAATTTCAGTTCATTGTAGTGTGGTTTTCATTGGGGATTACACATAGGAGGATTGCCATTTTTTTAATCCCTGAGGATAATATCATCTCATGGGGATTTTGTGGTTTATTTATGGTATCCACAATATATTATGACGATTATTATTGATCCCTGAGCAGAATCTGAACTCATGGTTATTTTTTTTGGTTTTCTTGGTGCTTACACTTGAGAGGATTCTCAGGTTTCTATAACCACAAGGAGAATCTAAACTCATGGAAATTTGTATGTTTTGTTGGTTCTTAAACATAAGTGGATACCATTATTTCTAGAACTAATAGGGTAATCTCAACTCATGGTTATTTGGAATCTTGGTTGGGGATTATACTTGAGAGGATTCCTGTGTTTCTAGAACTTTGAGGAGAATGTCAACTCATGGGAATTTAGGATAGGTTGGGGATTAGACCTAGGTGGATGCCCCTATTTCTATAAACATGAGGATAATATCAACTCATTGTTATTTGAATTTTTCTAGGGCATACACCAAGGAGGATGCCCATATTTCTTGAACCGTGAGGATAATCTCAACTCCTAGTTACTAGGTGTTCATATCAGGAATGTTACAAGAGGCATCTTATTCTTGTCTTGTATGGCATCTCATGCTTGTTATTGGAGGCTCCCAATGATTTTCATGTTGGGTATACTATATTTTAGGGTCATGTTGCAAGGACTAGTAAGAAGGTGATTCCAATTAATTATATTTTTGGGACTTACTTATGGGTGACCCTTTTTGTTTCAGCATAATATAAGATTCAAGTGATGTGGTTTTAGGAATTTCAAGAGAAATATTTCATCCCAAGGTACTATGGAATACCATAAGGAGAATAAAAAAAATATAATGGGAATGGAACAAAGATTATTAGGTAAACATAAATAATTTTAGGGAGTGTGGAAGAGAATCTTGACTCATTTTTTATATATAGTGGAAAATATGGATGTACATGCTACAATAGGATATGTCCACATCCTGACTCGAAATTTTTACAGTGAGACACTACATATTTCACAGGGCTTGGTATAGGCCTGAAGACTCTCATAATTCATTCTGCATAAGTTTTTACATAGAGTAATTTCAAAATTGGGGATTCAAAAGGGTTTATGGATAAGGGCTTCACAAAGGAAGGACCACATCGGGGATTCAAAAAGGATGGTATTCCAAAGACTAGCCTCACATGGCATTACCAAGTGAATGATTTTCTATACAAAAGAGTTCAAAATGATGACTTGTATAAAAAATTACTAGGTGTTTCATTAATTTTTCATAGATTGAATCGTGATTGGATTAATTTTTTTGAGTTCCTTCATAGTATTTATTTGAAAATTCCATCTATAGTAAGGATTTTAGGAATTTTACCTGATTGATTTCTAAATACTTCATCCTGGTTGAGGGTCTGAGAGATTATCCACCCATGCCTCAATATTGAAAACCCATGTTCCCTAAAGTGGGTGGTGATATTTATTGGTAGTACTGAATAACATATATTCTAGAGATTTTGAGAACAAATAAAAATGTTTTCATATATGGTCTCCTTGATGGAGTCTCAAAAAAGGGATCCACAAAGGATCTCTATGGAGGGCCTTCGCAAAGGACCTTAACAAAAGGGGCTCTGGAAAGGGGATTACCAAAGATACATCCCAACGGGACTCAATAAAGGGGTTCCACAAAGGGGATATAGAAAAGGGTGTTTTCAAAAGGACTATGAAAAGGTCCACTATGAAGGGGATCTACAATGGGGCTTGTCAAAGGGGTCGCGCAAATGGGCTCTGGAAATGGGGCTCAGCAAAGGGGGCTATGCAAAGGGGATACACAAAGGGGTTCCGCAAAGGGGCCTTGATAAGGGTATCTAAAAATTTCCATCACTAGGGGTCCTCTGCAAATATGCCTCTGCAATGGGGTCTCCGCAAAGGGGCTCGGAAAAGGGGATCCATAAAGGGGCTCTACAAAGGGGGCCCCTAATGGGTTTTCACAAAGGGCCCCTACGAAGGGCCTCCGCAAGGGAGGGCTATACAAAAGGGGATTCATAGAGGGCCTCCATAAAGGTTCTACAAAAAGGTTATCCATAAAGGGGTTCTAAAAAGGGCCACTGTAATGGGGCTTTAAAAAAGAGATATTAAAATGGACTCCATAGATGGGCTCTGCAAAGGGGCTCTAGAAAGGGGTTGTATAAAGGATTCAATTTTTAGGAGTCCAAATTTTTTCGACTCATGCCATAAACAACTTCATTTTTAGGGAAAAGTGTTTCATGTTTGGAGAAAACTACTATGTAGTGGTATTTCTTTTTTCAATTTTTATTCATTCTAGAATGATACCCCACATTAAATGACCATAAACTTTAATTTTTGATTCAGTTTGGTCTCTATGAGATGTTTGATTGAAGCATGTAAAATGAACTATTCTCTCATGTTATGTTATATAGACCCTAATAGGGGTTTCCATAATTCCTAGTATTAGGTAAACGTTCTTGGTATTCTACATCCCTCAAAAGTATGATACGTATTTTGAGTCATGGAAATCCAACTATTTTATTCCCCCCAGCATGGAGGTACGTCCTTTCTCAAACTCTTCTTCTATTTTCCAAGTGATGATGGTATCCCCGGTAATTTGTAAATGTTCATGGAATTAATTTATCTATGCTAACAAGGTGTTATTAGGGAATTTGGGTATCAATGTTTTTAAGTGTTTTTAGGTATTTTATAGCTTTTATGGGGGTTATAGTTTTTTATCATTTTTTTCTTTTTAGGTTTTTAGGGATTTTTAGGTTGTTAGGGATATTTTTTTAGGTTTTATGTTTTCTGGTTTTGGGTCCTTTGTTGGGGATTTATGGTTTTTATGTTTTTTTGGTTTTAAGGGTTTTCATTACTATTTTTTATGTTTTTAGTTTTTAGGGTTATTTGGTTTTTAAATGATTTTAATTAATAAAATTCCTGTTTTTTGGACTCTAGAACTTTTTTTGACCATTTAGGGGGGGTTTTGAGAGATTTTAGGGTTTCTAGGATTATTGTGGGTTTTATAGGAATTATGATATTATTAAGTTTGTTGTGTGTTTTAAACTATTTAATGTTTTTGAGGTTTTAAAGGAGATCGTTAGGGGTTTAATTGAATTTATTTCTTAAAGGGGTTAATGGTGTATCAATGTTGTATAGACATTTAGGGGTTGTATGGTTTTAGGGTTTTTAGGGTTTTTATTGGTTTTAGGGTCTTTCATGGCATTTTGTGGGGTATTGTGATATTAGTTCTATTTAATGATTTTTAGGGTATTTATGTATTTTATGGGTTTTATGTGTTTTAGGTTTTTTTAGGTTTCATAGTTTTTAAAAATTTATAGGATTTCATATGTTTTTTATGATTTTTTTAGTATATTTATATTTTAGTATTTTTTCGGTGGTTTTAGGGTTCTAGGGTTTTAAGGGTTTTTTAGGTTTATGGATTTTTGGTTTCTTTATAGTTTTAGAGTTATTTTGGTTATTATCAGTTTTAGGATTTTTAGAGGGGGTTAGTGTTATTTACAGGGTTTTAGGGGTTTTAGGGGGATTAAATAATTTTAAAGGGGTTTTAGGGGTTTTCATGTTTTTATGGTTTTTGGGTTATTGTGGTGTTTAGGGTATTGAATGTTTTTCAGGTTTCTTGGGTACTCTAGGTTTTTTTATGTTTGGGATCATTCAAGGCTTTTATTAGTATAATGTTTTTTAGTGTTTTTATGGTTTTGTAGGATTTTATGGAGTTTTTATCATTTTAGGGTTATTGTTTCAACCTGATTCGGGTCGTATCACCTATTGATTGGGCAAGATGGTCCCACTAGGATTTGGATGTGTATTAGTTTTCATATTATTAAGGAGGCACCACATTTTCATGATCATGTGCCAGTCATTACAAAGGGGGTTATGTGTTTGTGAAATCGACCTATGTTGGGTACGATGTCCTCAGATGTTCTCCATGGGTTTTATTTAGGGAGCCAACAACACCCAATGACCCAGGTACCCATGATTCATGGACCTTCATTCCAAAGGAAGAAACATGTTGGATGATGATTTGGCCAACAACACATCAGGACTCCGATGGTCAAGAGGATGCGAGGTCAGGCTCATCTAACCCCTTGGTGTGAAATAATTTACTAATTTAGGAATCCCTAATAGATTTATTTAATGTTCATATGTTCATGAATCCCTGGTTATTTCCTATAGATTTTGTCCATAGAGTACCCCTGGGATTCAAGATTAATCATAGAAATGAATTGATTATGAATTATTGAGACAATTCTTGTTGAATCCCTAGGATTAGGCGCTCTTTAGTTTATCATCATCCAAGGAGGATGGAAGTTGCTTCGATATTTGGATTAAACCGTTGAGATTTATTACATACATATCCTCTTGAGAGGAATTAGAACCCACGTTGTTTGTTGTTACTTAACTAGACACCTCACCATTTATGGTCATGCGATAAGGACCCAACCATGTAGTTTATGTAATGTGGAAATGATGTCTAGGTGAAGTATTCTGAGTCAAGATCCAATGAAGGGCTTACACTGAGGTGGCCTAGGAATCCCAAGAAAGATATTGTATCCTAGATGAATGTGACCCCACTGGGAGTACGGCCCATTGAATGCTAGGGTGCTTTGGGTATTAGTATTGCACCTCAAGGAGGCTTCGTATATATCATAGTTGATTAGAAATCAAAAACCTCATAAATTCGTTCATGTTTTCATTTCATTGGGCCCTACAGGTAGAATATTTCCACTAAAAGGGGACATGATCTATCATTTCATTGAGGAGAAGATATGGAGCTCAGGCATAGATGAAGGCTTCCTTTGTATCCCTATTATGGTGTGGACCATATTAATTGTAGTTCATGTGGGTGGTTCCAATTTCATATTATTATAAACCCCTATGTACATATTAGTCATTCTAGGTGTGAGAAAATAGGATGTGAAAGATTGAACAAAGGCACACTTTCTCTTCTATACTGAGGGAACATGATGATCCCGAGAGGGATTCTGCTAGGTCAATGGTGTATGAGGGTGTGGTGGAACAAACCCTTCAATGTGAAATGAATTTGAAAGTAAATAGGTCTATCCTGAAAGGATAGGGTCTTACTCTATGAGGGATTCCCTAGAACAGGTTCTAGGAAAGGGGAGGACTATTGGTTCTCATCAAAAGTAAAAGCAAGTGCAATACTTTTGACTTATCACTTCACCTCATTGAATGGAAAATAATGTGATAACCATTGACCCCTATAATTGAGAAACCCACATTACTATATCATGGTTGGACTCTGGGTTTCCATGGGAATGCAGACGTAATAAAAATCATGGGCACCAAACCAATGTGGGGATTAGCTCTGTGACTCCTCTTACCATCGGTTTTTAGTCTCAAATGGACACACTAATGCGCCCGATGACCCATTTTTACGGGTCCAGTGGATTTGGAAGTGGCATTGTCCTGATACTGATGGAAAATGTTTTAGAATCGATTCAACGAATGGGACATAAATGGAAGAAAATCATTCATACAAGAAGGTGGAAATACCATAAATACACTACTCTACATACCATTTGTTCATGCATGGTGGGGTACCATCTGTATAGCATTTTTCTTTTCTGGTGCAAGGGGTGTCTGCATACCGGGGTGGTATGTGGATCTGGGTGTGGTCCATGAACTATAGTGGTACAAAACCTTGGGCTCTGTTAACATAACATGGTGTTATACAGCACTATAGTGCCTCTAGGTGTTGGAATTCTACACCGGGAAGGGTTTCATGGACCACACCCAGATCTGCGTTCCACCCTGGTATGCAGACACCCCTTGCACCAGCAATGAAAAATGTTATGCAGAAGGTAACTCACCACACATGAACAAATGGTATGTAGAGTAGGATATTTATGGTCCTTCCACCTTCCGGTATTAATTATTTTCTTCCATTTATGTCCCATCCATTTGAATCAACTCTAAAAACTATTCCATCAGTATCAGGACAATGCCACTTCTAAATCCACTAGACCTATAAAAATAGATCATCGGGCACATTAGTATGTCCATTTGGGACTACAAACCCATGGTAAGAGGAGTCACATAGGTAATCCCCGCATTGGTATGGATCCCATGATTTTTATTATGTTTGAATTCCCATTGAAACCTAGAGTCCAACCATGATATACTAATGTGGGCCTCTCAATTATAGGGGGCAATGGTAATCACATTATTTTCCATTCAATGAGGTGCAATGATAAGTCAAAAGTATTGAACTTGCTTTTACTTTTGATGAGAACCAATAGTCCTCCCCTTTCATAGAACCCGTTCTAGGGAATCCCCCCTAGAATAAGACCCTATCCTTTTAGGATAGACCTAATGACTTTCACATTCATTTTACATTGAAGGGTTTGTTCGACCACACCCTCATACACCATTGACCTGACAGAATACCTCACAGGATCCTCCTATTCTCTCAGCATAGAAGAGAAAGTGTGCCTTTGTTCAATCTTTCACATCCTCTTTTCTCACACCTAGAATGACTAATATGGTCATAGGGGTCTATGATAATAATAAATTGGAACCACCCAAATGAACTATGAGAAATATGGTCCCCACCATAATAGGGATACAAAAGAAGCCTTCATCTATGCCTGAGCTCCATATCTTCTCCCTAATGAAATGATATATCATGTCCCCTTTTAGTGGACATATTCTACATGTAGGTCCCAATGAAATCACAACTCGAACAAATTTATGAGGGTTTTGATTTCTAATCAACTATGATATGTACGAAGCCTCCTTGAGGTGCAATCACAATACCCAAAGTACCCTAGAATTCTATGGGACATATTCCCTGTGGGATCACATTCATCTAGGAGACCATATATTTCCTCGGAATCCTAGGCCACCACATTGTAATCCCTTCATTGGATCTTGACTTAGAATACTTCACCTAGACATCATTGCCACATTACATTAAACTACATGGTTGGGTCCTTATCGCAAAACCATAAAAGGTGAGGTGTCCAGTTAAGTGACAACAATCAATGTGGGTTATAATTCCTCCCAAAGGGATATGTATGAAATAAATCTCAAGGGTTCAATCCAAATATCAAAGCAACTTTCGTCCTCCCTGGATGATGATATACTAAAGAGCGCCTCATCCTAGGTATTCAACTTTAGAATTGTCTCAATAATTCATAATCAATTGGTCTGGGTCTCCAAATTTTCTATCTTTTTTCTAGCAAAGATATTTTCTAAGTTGCTCAGCCATTGGTTTCTGGGTAAAAAGACCCCACACCTATCCCGTGGTGAGGTGGGGATCATTCTATGTGACATCTACTAGATAGGGGCCATTCCTATCAATTGCGGCATGTACGATGAATTGTTTTCTATGGATAACACCTAGATGAATGTTTATAAAGTATCCACTTTGGTAGGAGAATTATTATTCTTGTAGGAGAGGCTACATAGTCTTCCCCCTTAAGCCTGCTCACTTAAATAATTTAAGGATTTGATAAGGCTATTCTAGCATGAGAACAGGCCGAAACCAAGATTTCATTGTAGCTGAACCCTTACGACCCAACATCTATGTTTTATTCCATGTTCATACTACTCTTACCTTGAGGTCATTCAATACACCACTTGGAGTTATGAAATCGGAAAAGATTTTTCGTCTGAGCTTAAGTGGACTGTTTACATTACCATGTTCATAAGTGGGTGACCATTTCCTTACCATGATGTTTATACCAGTGTTTGTTCATGCACTTTGATGATGGATGCTCCATTGGGGGAGGTACAACCCATTTACTTGTCTATTCTTACTCTTGAATGAATCTATGAATCATTTGGGTAAATACAAAAAGGGAAACCTACATCATCTTAGAGGTCCATTTCAATCTTCGTATGGATTGAAGGAAAAGAGTATCCCCTATTACGAGTACTAGAATTCCTCAA
Source organism: Viscum album (assembly GCA_963277665.1). Classification (NCBI taxonomy): domain Eukaryota; kingdom Viridiplantae; phylum Streptophyta; class Magnoliopsida; order Santalales; family Viscaceae; genus Viscum; species Viscum album. The sequence continues at coordinate 1,208,333,524 of OY728140.1, forward strand.
AATATCCTCATTCAAGATTCTGTCCATCCTTTATTAACAATGTTGTCATCTGTGAAAAATATTTGATCCTGGAAGGAACAATTGAATTTATATGTAATGTCACCCACTTCACTTTGGAGTCATATGCAATGCCCCAAGGGTCAGTGATAAAACTAGGATTTTCTCCCTTGAGTAACATTCTTATATCATTTCACTTCATGAAGGAGTATTGATTTCATGCATAGACAGGGTGTCCATTTGTGAGGCATGCATTCCTTATAGGTTCGCTGGGTAGTTTGGATGCCTCCAGCAGATCGCATATATCCCCTCCACCTTGAAAAAGCATGAATCTCATATCGTAATCCATCAACAATTGTGGTTGGCCAAGATGTTGGAGGATGGTAATGTGAAATTCCTCCTTCAACCTATTGTTACAACCACCTACCAATATTTAAAGTATGCCCAGATGTGGGTGGATTACTATCCTGACGTGGTATTGGAAAGGCTAGTTTGATGGGTCCAAAAACCATAAGTTGTTTCAGATCCTATCCCAACTATTCCAGTAGGACAACCTTTTCCCCTTCCATTGGTGATATGATGTTATACCCATTGTTAATTTCATTTGAAAGTGGATACAACCAAATAACCCATTTCTAAAGAGAGCGATTTAGATCTAGAATCATTGGATGTTTTGGCCTGTGGTCCTACCAAAACCGATCCGAGTAGGAAATCACCTATTGTTCCTGATGTTTCTGCTAGCCCCCCCCCCACCCACCCACCCATTTCGTCATATAAGATGAACCATCTATTTGGAGTGAAAGTGCCCATTCTTAGGTGACCCAGCTCTGGGATCTTCCAAATTTTGGGATGATGCTTCCTCACTACATACCTATCACAGAGGAATATGACCAAAAGTTTGATGCCAATCGGAGGTATCGAGCAGTACGAAAATGGGCATGGTGTAAGAATCATACTCTTGTTGTGAAAACTCCCCTGATAGACTTTTGTGATGATGTGGATAACATTTGACAACTTTTCTTCAATATGGTCTTGATCGGTTTTGACTAACAACGCCTACATATCTTTGGGAACAAAATTAGTATAGCTCGATAGGATATTTATACTTGCGATGGAGACATTTCTTAGTTCAATGCTTCTCAACACCATGCTCAGACTTTCAGAGATATTGATGATTAGTTGCACCATCTAGAAGCTAAGTAATCTAGTCCCCATGACCAGGTGATTTCCTAAATGGGGGAACTATGCGAGTGAGAATCTCACACACATAGACTGACCGAACAACATGCATCATCAAGTTCAAATTATGAGTTCATACAATAGAAAGGGAAATACCTCCGAACTATTATGAAGCGAGTTCTCCCAGTGGTTAAAGTTGAAGCTAAATAAAGGGATGCTTTGGAACATGCCCTTGATGGCCCATGTCAGGAGGTTATCAACCTATAGAAAAGTGTGTGTCTGGCCTCATTGTAACATGTTGGGATACCTATCCTCCCATTTGTTTCAACATTAAATAGAGGATATTTATTTTGGATTCCATCCCCCACTCTCAAATTACTTTGTTATAAAACAAAACAATTTTCTTTCTAGTGCTCCTCATTTAGTCCTTCCTACAATTTAAACCTTTTATGATCAACTGTGTTTTAAATAATAATCTCAACCAGATATCAATTTGAATTTTAATCTCAGATAATGGAGTAACCATGTTATGATTTAATTTTTTTATTGAACTGTTGGGCCTAGTGAGCATAGTTTGGCTCTTTCATGGGTTATATGGAGAACCATAAAAAATTTGTGCCTTTTTGTTATTACCCTAATTTTTTTCCTAAGACTAGTATAGTGTGGGACTAGAGGGTATAACTTGAATTTTTATTTAGACCCACTTTTCAGAGTTTTAAACTAATGATATTTTTTCACTTGTTTTTTTTTGATTTCTCAACATTTTTCCCCAAAACTAGCTATAGAATAGATTTATCTAGCTGACACTCAACTTTTTCTAGGTATTCCATTGTAGGATTCCATCCTGGTGAGTGTTTCATCTTTTTCATTATCAATTTAGATCCTTTCCCATAGAACTGTAATTAATAATTTTTTAATTCAAACATATTTGATCATTTCTTGTGGGGAAAGGTCCCCAATTTAGGATTCATAAACCAAGAATGTCCTAGAAATATTCAGACATGGATGAGGGGTTTTTTCCTGACCCCAACTTGTGATTTCTAGATATGGGATATGATATGGGGAATGGAATCCATAAGGAGTAGAGAGATAGGAAAATCTTCTCCTAGTGATGAATTTACCTTTGTTTGATTTGTAATTTTTGTGGTTAACATTTGTTGGGCTATCGGGGCCTTTGAATTCAAAATAAATCAAAGAAATATACAAGATGTTGGGATTCCATTTCTGATGGCCATGAATCTTTTAATGAAAATTGGATTTATTTTGGGTTTAGGACCAAATTGGGAGTGCCTTTAAAGGAATGATGTCTGAATGTAATAAGGGAATTTGTATTAGATTTGGATAAATCATATATCTTACATGAATTTTTCTTATTTAAAGGAGGTTTGAGGCATGGTGTGGTTTATCTTCTTAAAACCATGACATTTGGGAACATTTTTTCAAAATAATCTTACTCTGATTAGAGGAGGGTAAATGATTCACTTCCTCCATAATGGTTTGTTGGGAATGTGTTTCACATTTTAGGCATTAAAAGGGGGAATATGTAAAACATAATCTTAGGGGTCTATAAATCCAATGGCTGAGGTGAAAAATATACATCATAGGGGCATACAAAGTTATGAAAAACCCCTCTTGTGGATGGATTTTCCCTTGTTTTATAGACCATTTTTATTAGAAAAGTATGCAGATCCTCCATGGTATAATGTGCATAATCGAAACAATGGTGTCTCCAAGACACTAGCTTTTCATATTTGATGTCAAGGGGGGATTATGGAGTTTTGGACCATTATAAACCCAGAGTATGGTGTGAATGGAGGGGTTCCTTATTTTTAAAAGGGGTTTTCATGTTGAACATTTCTGGGAATACAGTGAATAAGTGGAGAAATTTTTAAATTATCCATATGAGTAGTTTCTATATGCATGTTTGACACTTTCACAAGAATCGATGGGATATTATTGTCTCGAGGATGGACCCAAAATGTGAGATAAGACTTCATTATGTATCCTGAGAGGGTACACATCAAGCTTTATGTAGCTCCTTTAAGGTTTATCCATTTTCGGTTTTGATTCTTGCATATGGATAGGAACTTTTTTTTATCTAGATTCTCCAATGGGGGAAGACATATGTCAATATATCCTATGTAGATTAATTTAATATGTAGTTTTTGGGAGAAATACCCTTTAGAAATGACCAGAAATAAGGGTTAATACCGGGTATTAAGTATCATGTGCTTTAAATGTCATTTGATCAGGAAGTCTTTGTAGAATCCCTGAGTAATTGGGGAATAATCAAGCCGGGTGTTATGACATGTCCATGACGTGAGTGGGAAAGGAAGTGTTAACCATGGATTTGAGGGTTCTTCAATCTGGAGGAATAACATAGGGATTAGAATTTGTTAGGTGTAATAAAATAGGACAATCCTCTCATAGGGATTGGTTTTCTTTAGGATGATAGGACATTTTTTTGGGCAACGTATATAGAGATGCTAGGGCATGATGTGCATGGTCAAACAAATTGTCTTCAAGAAACTTATCATCCATTTCTGATGGCACTCGAGAGATATGATGATCCAAGATCACTCAAATCACAAATTTTGATGAAAGGATATGGTTGGCTTGGACAGGTAAAAAATACTTAGGATTTGATTATTCATGGAATTCAATGATTATTTTCAGAATTCAAAATCTCCCTATATAGATTTAATGTATATGTTAGGTGGGATATTTTGACTCCCATTTTAGATTGGGGCCCAATTTGAGGATCTAGGAATCCTGAGACAAGGTTCCCTACATAATTTTGTTTCTCTGCATAATGGGTGGCATGAATTTTAGCTATAATTGGGGTTCCATGATGTTTTATTAATGTCAGAATGTTAAGAAATTAGTCCATGTAGTTTAATGTCATGTGGATAGGACTTTGGGCCAGACATTTTAATTTCATACATTTAGGACTTTGGGCCATGCGGTTTAATGTCATGTAGTTAGGAATGTTGTCCATACATGTTAATGTCATGGAGTTAAGACATTGGTCCATGTATTTTAATGTCATTGTGTTGAGAATTTTGTACATATAGTTTAATTTAATGTGGTTAGGACTTTGTGAATTGAATTTAAATGTCTTGCAGTTTCGAATTTTTGACATGGATTTTATTGAAACGCAGTTACAACTTCTTCTGTAATATTTAACATCATCTGGAAGGGATTTTGATACCATTTTTTATCAATCATGTTGTAGGGACCAATCATCATAGGTATCATGAGTAAATATGATCTAATTCGGTCGGGATATTCCTAGTACACCCTAGACATGAGCAGGGTAAGATTATATAAACCATGATTTCGGGAGCCCTTGAGTCCTGAGGGATGGTGCAAGGCTAAGGATCTAATGATCATATAGAAGTACGAACAACTTCTCTTGAGGAAGAATTTTCCTTTGTTGTTTACATTCTATTTTGGAAGGCAATATTGGAAGTGCAACTAGGGAATAATATGCATAGTCAAGAGAAGATGTCTTCAAGACACTATCCGTCCATTTCAGATAGTCATGGATGATTATGGTGACACGAGATTTTTTGGGGCATTGAGAGTGATGGATGAAATGATGATTGGTAGGTTATATGAGGAATTTCTGGGTGATTATTAATCCAGAGGTACGAGATACCATACATTGATATTATTTGTATGTAAATGGAAGCATGGTATTTCAACTCTTTATGGATGTAAGAGCCTATATTTTAAATCCACTATTTCTATTTTCATTTCACATTTGGTAATTTGGGGGTTATTTTCCCCTTTGTTTTATTATATGTGAATGAACTTAGGATTTCCATCTCAGGTTTAACTACATATCTTGTTATTCTGATAAAAAATCCTTACACAAATCATGAGATACCTTACAGTTTAATTTCATGTGGGTATGAATTCATTGACCATGTAGTTTAACATCATGAGGTAAAGTCTCATGAATTTCCCTATGAAAGTCTTTCTTACATGCAGGGGGGATTTTTTTCATGATGACTATACATTGGAAGAGTAAGCATCACCATGTGCCCCATTTTTAGGTGGGAGTCAATTCGTACATTGTTATGGTATCCAATTTTTTTTAACATCATGCGGCAAAGAAGAAGGTGAACTGACATTAAAAGGATGAAGTGAGTTATGTGTCAAGATTATACCTCATAGAGGTTTACTATGTATCCCTGTTAATAGGGAATTGAAGACCACATAGTTCAAGAAGGAAATTCCTTTCATTCACCTAATTTATCTTCTAGATGGAGTGCATTTTTTTAAGTAGCACATGGTCCTGGAAGAAGAATCTGGGAATCCATACATATCCTACAAGAGAGAGAATCAAGGAAAATTTAGTTCTTGGAATTCCCTATTCCAGTTAAACCCATGTACATAAAGGGTAATTTTATGTTTTTATTTTTTAGATGGTGGCTAGACCAGGATGGAAGTTCCGAGTATCACTACGTATCCTGTAGGGTAGCAATCAAGCCACACATAGTTCGAGAGCTTCCTGTTATGTGACCGATGTAGGCGGAAATGTCTCCTCAGATGAGAACACTATTGTGGATACGCAATTTAATGTCGTGTGATAAGGAAAAACATTCTCTTCATGTACATATGATCTGTACATAGGGATAGATTAATTATTGATTTTTACCCGTGGTTGGACTAGAATGTAGAATACAGGCATCACTATGTGTCTTGTGATGGTGGGAATCAAGTCATACATATTTCTAACGACCCTCCTCATGCTAGTCTAACCTACGCACAGAGAGGGGGGGAATTTTATACCAGGATTTCAAGTTGACTAGGTTATTATACTCCTCTATTATTTTTCTATGTTTGGGGGATCTTTAATTCCATTCCTAATCTCACTGGAGTTATACTTGGTGTGAGAAATGTGGAATGATGAGGAGTTCCCATATAGTATAGGGGAAAAATAGGGTATAACAAAGGCATTCCATGTCATGTGGTGGCTGGACCATGACATAGGTTCAATGTGTCTCTATTTATCCCATTAATGCGTAATAATAAATCCATACGTAGTTATAAAGTATGGAATTGTAGGTGAATAATGGTAGAGACAATGTTCCATCAGGCGAGAACATTTTTGGTCCCACGTAGTTTAAATTCATGCGTTTGAGATGGCTTCATTGTGTAGTTTATTGTCATGATATCTGAACATATTCTGTATAGTTTAATTTCTTGTGGTGATGAAGGAGGTAAAACTATTTAGTTTAATTTAATGAAACTAAGATGACTTCATTATGATTACATAAAGTAATTCTTCAGGAACCTCATATTGGTGGGGGCTATAGTGAGCTATCTCTCTGTTGGAATCTAGATATATTCTCCATTAGAGTAAAATTTTTCTATAACATATGGTCCTTCCCATTTTGTCTGCAACTTTATAGGTTCATTTTTAGTATCATTTGGGCTCTAAGGACCAAACCCTCCTCTCCATTGATGAATGGTCAATGGATAACCTTCTTGTTGAAGGCTCGTGTGATATGATTTTTGTTTACTTTTAGATTGTGATGAGTGTGAAATATTTTCTCATCTAATCACTCCAACTCACCAAAATGTTTTTTGGATTTCTCATCTATAGATAGATTATCATAGATAATTTCCCAGAGTTATGGAATTTGAATTAAAATGGGAATAACCATCTTTTTCCCATATACTAATGAGTATGGGGTTTCTTGAGAGGTGGTACAAGTTGTGCTCTGATAAGCCTAAAGTCAATTAAGGACCTTGTCTGGCCATGATTTCTTATCCCTGTCTACCATCATTTGGAGTATGTTGGATAAGGTTTTGCTGAAATGCTCTATCTATCTATTGGCCATTTCATGGTACAAAGATGAACAGTTTTATTTGATACCATACTCCTGGTAAAGTATGTCCAATTAAAGAGAGAATAAATTAGGGATTTTGTCTGTTAGTGTTGTGTGAGGGACACCAAACCTGGTGATGATATTATATTTCAGAAATATGATAATAATTTTTCCCAAACTTATTTAAGGGGTTAATATTCTTCCAATTTAGAAAATACGTTTGTGTCTATGAGAATATTTTTGAATTATTTAGTCATATCAAGAGGGTATTGCCCTATTGCATCCATTCTCCATATAGAAAATGGCTAGGAGTACGTAGCAATGTGAATAAAATCCAGCATTTGATGGATGAAACTGGCATGGACTTGGTAGGAATGACACCATTTGGTAAAATTGGTAGAATCTAGTATCAAGGTGGGCCAATAGTACCCAAGAATTTGAATTTTATGAGAGAGTTTGGATACCGATTAGTGTTCCCCACATGTTCCATCATGGAATTTTTTCCCAATGGAGGTAGTCTCTTCTCCATCCACACAACTGATAAAGACTCCATCAAGGCCTCTCTTATAAATGACCTCTTTCCAGTTTATGCCATCATACAACATCAAATTGACTGCTCTTCTTCGGATTTGTTCAATTCCATTCATATCTGGTGGGAGTTATACCTTTTGAAGAAATTCCCCAATGGGGGTCATCCACCCTATGGTAGGACCATGCAGCTCAGAGATGGGACTATTTTCATTAATTTATTCTGTGATGGCATGGACAAATGGTAAGACCATCCAAAAGTGGGAAATAATAATGAATATTTCTTCCTGATTTGGATCTACAAGAGCATTTGGTATGTTTTACAATGCATCGACTTGGGTACTTTGTCACAAGGGAATATATGTCAATTTCGGTTCTGATAGTAATTCTACCATCAATTCTCGATAATGGCTGATTAAAGGGATTGTAGGGTTCTGAAAAGTTTTTCAAGGGAATAAAATACTCCATCAGTCACCTTTCACAAGGTAACAAGAATTTATACAAGTCTAAAAATGTTATTATACTCAAATTAAGTTTCAATATTCCGAAGAAACCTGAAGGAAATAAAATTTTTAGAGGGTTTTATGTGAACCATGTACCATCACTAGGAAGGGTTCACAGACCGAAAGAACCGAAAACCACAGGTATGTGGAACCACCCGTGAGGCACTGGCCCGCGGAGCGATGGTCAGTGAACCTAGGTGCCCACAAAAAACATCGCTAAAGGAATAAATCCTGAAAACGAAATCCATATAACATCCCACGAACTCAATATTTCACAGAAGAAGTAGATTGGAAAGGTACAGCAAACCATGAATCATTAATCACAACCTCTACAAACCCTTGTTGACCGATTCTTCTTCAGATTTAGATACATATTCATCAGCTTCCACAAATAGTGTCACATGACCATAGATATGATTGCCCCAATTCTCAATAAAAGGAACATGGATAGAATTAAGGGAGGATGGATGAAGAAAGAACCAAGGTAATCCCATAGGTTGTAATAAAGAATTCAGAGATGATTCATGTTTCTGTCTTGAATCATCGGTGTAACTCGAATTGCGAACCACGCTTATACAGGTACACCGAGCTGTGAATAATAAAAAAAATTATGAAACTCAATAATAAAAAGATCACTCTAAACCTAATTAGAGAGATAAAAAATACATATTACTTGTGGATACACTCCCCATGTATGATAGTCCACAAGGCCCTCCATTGATATAGTGTCCACTGTAGCACATTGCTATGCAATTTTAATCTGGCACTATGTACTGAATTAGTATGCAGATAGAACCTGAAGCGGCATGATAGACCATGTTTTGAACCATGTACCACTCTAGGGAAAAGTGGTCCATGCCCAAGCTCTCCCACTACTTCAGTTTGAGAACGCCCCCTCTGCCCACATACCTCAATGGTATGTGGAAATCCCCCCATCCCGCATAAGGAAATTGTATGTGGAATGGGGTGTTGTCAGGTATTCTTCCCTCCGGTTCTAATCTTTCCCCTCCACTATTGTCTAGTCCTCTATAACCCCTCCATGAACTAGTCCCCCAACATCATTCCAATGCCTCCTCAAAATCTACCAGACCCGTATGATTAGTTCATCGAGTGCAACAATGCACCCCTTTGAGTCTATGTACCTATGGTAAGCGGAGTCACGAAGGCTCCCCCCACAACGGTCTGCACTCCAGGGATGCTTGTAAGTCTACATTCGCATGGTATACCGTAGTCTAACCATAAGATGCTAATATGATCCTCCACATTCTAGTGATTAAGGGTGATCACATTATTTTACATTCAATAATAAATAGTGATCTATCGACGGAGTTATGTTTTCTTCTCCCTGTTACTAGAATGGCACTCCTCACTATTCCCAAAACGTGTTCTGGGGCACTTACACAGAGGTAAGTCCCAAATATTACAAGGGCCGATCCATATGATCTCCAATGTCATCCCATGTTAAAGGTATTGTTTATCCACACCCTCTTACCCAGTCACCTCATCCTCTTCCAACATAGGCCCACCCTATCCCTTTGGAAGGAGAGGCAGCATGTGGTTGGTTGGATCTCTTACATCCTCTTGTTTATAACACCGATCCTGACTCACGCGGGCTTAGATATTTATGATTACCGAAACATCCACACAATTTTTAAATATGAGAACTCTAATTCTTGGTTATGCCAGGATATGTAGGATGCCTACTTGAAGGCTCAAGCTCAAAAGGGGTGCCCTTACAAAATGTTTCACCCAAACATGACCTCTCATATGGGAAAATTCTATGTGTAAGCCCCAATAATTATGAACTATGTTAAATATGATTTATCATCATTCCAGGATACGTAGGATGCTAGTTTGATGGCCTATGCTCAAAATGGGTTCCCAGCCAAAAGGGTTTACCCTGTCATGTCCCCCCAAATGGGAAGCCTCCATGCATAAGCCCTAGTTATTCCGAAATACATGGGTTCCAATTCCTCTCCTAAGGATACATAGGAAACCCATCCTATGGGTCAGATCCCAACATTATGTCACCCTCCAAGGCCCTGGATGATGATAAACTCCAAAAATCCTTATTATCAGGCTTAATACAGCATTACCATCGTTGCATCAAATCCATGTATAACTATGACGATCCAACAAAAAAGGGTATCCCATGGACACACTCTTCAAGAATTAACCAAGGATTCATGAACATATGAACATGTTATTAATCTATAAGAGAGTCCTAGAATATGAAATTCCCCCCCCCCCCAAGGGGTGCGGTGAGCCTAACTTCCCATTGTATCATCTAATGGAGTCATTATGTTTCGTTTCCCAAATAATCATACAACGAGTGCCTTCTCTTGGAAAGAAGGTTCATGGATCATGGATATTAGAACCATTGGGTATTTCTGGCTCCATGAATAAACCCATTGGAGACCATCCCAGGAAGTAGTATCCTGAGAGGACCAATTGCACAAATACTTGACCCCATGCAATCACCTGTGGGGGCCATCTAATGGTGGAACCTCCTTCGCAACATAAAAGTGGAGAACTACCCAGTCCATATGAGATTAATGCATTCCTCCATTAATGGATAATGACACAGAATGGGTCAAAAAAATAGAAATGGTGAACTTGATGTGGCACTATCTCTATAATAAGAGATGTATGTGGATCCTCATTAAAACATTTTATCATCACCCCAAACTCTCCACCTATATTCTAAACAAAAATGGTGAACCCAATGTGAATCCTTAACCAATGTGGTGGTTTTACCCCACTCAATCCCCTTTTCCTCACAAATAAGGCAGGGAATGAGGCCATGCTTAATCGTCAAATATGCATATGTTCAAGATAATGATACATTGATGGTGTTTTGTTGTTTATATTTCAAATATATATTGTGGGTTCCCATAGAGCTACCTTCTATATTAATGGAATCTTGACGGCCAATGCAGAAACATGCATCAGCGATCCCATAGGTGGTCGGGGCCCTGATAAAGATCATGACCCCCTCGCCTACCCAGCCTCTTCAACGCTGGGCATCCAACAGAGTGATCAATGAGTACCACTGAAATGGTACTCTCCCTATGGTGGATGCCATGAGACAAGACCTCTACTATATGAAGGCTTTCTAGTCACCTCCTCAGCTATTGTTGATGCCCCTGCATAAGGCGACCTTGGTAGTGGTATCAAACCATTTTAAGAGACTATCCTAGGAACATCACAACAAGTAACTCCTTTATTTTGAGGACACATATGAAGTCAATACTAACAACTTCATCTCCACACCACAAAAGTCATACTCACAGTCCCCTATGAGAGAGTGTCACCACCGATAATGGGTGATGAGGTCTCCTCACATTGAAGAAGGCCTTATGCCGAGGGTTACCTACTGAAGTCCAAAAGACCCAGGCCCCTCAGGTAGCCTGCCAAGGGTGGAGAATATATAACCCAAAACATGATATTAACCTTGTTCTGGAGGAGAAACTCTATCATCAGACACAGTGGCATTCTAAGTGCAAACATACAACACTTCCCCCTCCCCTCAAGCCAACCACAGAAATAGGCTGGAGGAATATGAGAAAGTGCACATTCATGCAATTTCTTGTCGTTACTACCATGGAGACATAACGGAAAATCATTGGAAGATGAAAAATTCTATCGGTTCCCATGAAGATAGTTATCCGAAAAGGACGGAAACCAGCTACAAACGTGCATAAAAACTTTATGACTCAGATCATTCCTATCATCAAAATATGATGGAAACCAGCTATACATAGGCATAGATATCCACTGATACTTATTAATATCGTCATCCAAATAGGACAAAATCTAGCTACACACAGGCACAAATACCTACCAATTCATATCAATCCCGACATCCAAATAGGATGGAAACCATCTACACTAAGGAAAAAATACATGCTGATGCATATCAATCCTATCACCAAAATTAGAAGGCAACCAGCTGCACACATGAACAAATAACTTCCGATGCATATCGACCCCATTATCCAAATTGGATAGTAACCAGCTACACATAGGCACAAATACCTACTGATGCACATCCATCCCATCACCCATATAAGATGGAAACCAGATACCCACACGCACAAATACATGTTAATACATATCATGCCCATCATCCAAATAGAAAAAGAACTAGCTACATGTGGGAAAAAATACCTTCTGATTCATATCAAGACCATTTCCCATATAGAACAGAAACCAAATACATGAACGCACAAATACCTGCTAATTCATATCAATCCCATCATCCAAATAGGGAGGAAAGAAGATATGTGTAAAGTCAAATTATTGCAGCTTCATACAAAGCCTGTGAGACAAATATATCATCAAGTGAGTAGATGAAAATCCCCACTCAAAAATATGATTCCCACCAGTCAAATATGGTGGAAATTAGAGAAGACAAAGAGGGGGAAGACTCATTCATGTATCCCAACATTGGAGAACTTCCAGTATCTACTAGAAACCCATGGGGGGTGGATTTGGCACAAACTCTTGCTATGAATTCATAATGGGCCTTTGTACCCATTCCCACCAAAGATGTTTCTCAGAAACTCCTAGAAATTAAGAATTACCAAACATAAATTCTAGGCTATATCCTCTGAACATTAAAATATATCATTGCATCAGTGGAAAACGCATAAAACCAGGCCCACAACCTGGTTTCCTCAAACTGAATGACTTACTCACAAAATGGGTTAGTCACTCTCAAGTCATAATGGTTGTCCTCATAATGATGATATCCATCATGAAGGTCCTCCCTGCAATGGTGATTTCTATGAAGGTCCTCCCCATAGTAACTTCAAGTAATGAGAAGGTACTCCAATCATTGGAGTACATCCTGAAGGCCCTCCCTCAGATATATATTAAATAAATTCTCCCTGCAACAAGGTATCATGTTGTGCTAGTAATCATCCCCATCATAATAATCAGTAAGAAGGTACTCCCATCAGTGACATAAAATAGCGAGAAGGTCTTGCTTTCACTGTATCCCTCCCTGAAGGTCCTTTCCAAGGTACATTACAAAGAGACACTCCCTATTTTTGGTAATCAAATTGCAATGGTGACCTCGCCATTGCAACACCAATTGCGGAGGTCCTCCCCACAATCAAAATTCATACTGAAATGAAGGCCCTCCCCTTGCTCAAATAAATGTGAGAAAAACCTCCTATGTTGAGGCACTCAAAAAGATGGAGTAAGACATATCATTTACTCCATTTATGAAAAGTGATATCCTCTCTCATCTAAAGGATAGATCAGAGCCATGCCCTTCTTCTGTGCCACCCTCGTGCCATTCAAATATTAATGGGTCTCCGACCAACACGACTTCTTAGAACACAATTATTTATTAGCATTCATGTTTTTAATATAAAGTAGAGGAGTATCTCGAAGAACAATAGAAAGATATGTTGCTTGTGAGAAGAAAACTAGATAAGGATAATATACCATTGATGTATTGGCCTATGACCACTTCTCAATTAAACATACCAGAAGATTTTTCTTGGGAATGTATTTACAACATTATCCTCAATATAAGGATGAATTTTCACAAACTAAAAGAGAATATTCTACCCTACAAAGGGTTTGCCGACTATGTAAACATTTCAGGGGAGCTTCATCATCAAATCGACCTATAACCCCCCCCCCCCCCCCATCTACATGGTATCCATAATACGAAAGGCGAAGGAAAAACCTTCAACTAGATTTCCTCCACACACTGCACAAGTTGTGTCACCTTTTTGGGGACACCCTGACTAGAGTTGACATCTGAGGATGGGGGAACATGGAGTTCTACACTTCACCCTGTATCTAATACAACATACCAAATTGGAAATTAAATCTTGTAATTTCATTACCCAATGGTAAGAATCAAATTAAATCCCTGCATAGGAAAGATGGAATACTCAACAAAAACAAGCCTCGAGAAGTCTCAAAAGCATGAGGATCGAATAGATCAAGCCATCGAAAAGATTCTGAGCCATGAAACTAAGAACATACAACAGGCCTCCCACCTAAGGGATGTCAACTAGAAAGTAGTGATAATTTCTTCAAAATCCAAAAAATCCCATATAGGTGAAATGTCATATTTGGTTCACACCCACTTATGAGTAAATGAAATCAAATGGGTAGGAATAGCGATGGATACCACCGCAAAGTGGGAAAACCCCACCCTTTAGGGATGGGGGCATTTTTTTTTAAAATTCCCCCATAATACCAACAAATCCAGGCCACAATGCATTAGGGGAAGACCAGGAAAAACCCCAGCCTATAAGCCTGGGGAAAATATTACCTCAAATTCCCACACAGAGAATGTATGTCCTCTCTTTCCTGGGAAGAAAGATGAGAAGAGAAGTCACCCATTCCCCCATGTCTTTTGGTTCATACCCTACGAGACAGATACACATTACAAGGTTAGATCAGGGATCCCTTTGGGTCAATATTCTCCATGAATCTGGAAGAATACCACAGAATGGAAGGGGAAAGTCCAAAAGGGGCAAATAAATCTTTCCTACCTTTCGACATTGGGAACACCACCCCCAATCAAATATGCATCAGTGAACATGGTAAACATCATCCCCACAGATCTCACATGAAATGACATTGAGCGATGTGATGCAAGGGAAGATGGTTCCCTCCCAGAGGCATCCCACACAGAGTCTGATGGTGTGCATAACTGGTACCAATGAGAGATCCTATGTTAAGGTGCCCCCTCAATTAATCAATAATTAAATCTCTCATGAAACCCCAACATGGATATGAATAAATCCAAGTTTGTCTATGACCCAACTCCTCCTTCCCCTGAGGATGTGTCCCTCACTCTCAAAGATATATTTTCCAAGAAGGAGGAAGAAATGATAGATCTCAAGAAAATTAATGTCGAGTTGCACTGAGGGAGCTATCTTTATGAATGTGTTCCCCATGGGGAATTCCAGTTGGTAATCCCAGTAAAGGTTCCCTTTCCACATGTACTCATCCTATTGAATGATATCAAGCTTGGAGGCTCGTACAACCCTACACCAAGACCGTCACCCTACATAAACCTGACCCTAAAGGCATATCATGAATTCCCCCCATTAGGAAGGTATCTGGAGTATATTAAAGAAAACCCACAAAGGATACCCCAGCAGGGTACCCACCCCAAATTCCAGTAGCACCGGTATGCCCATGTTTTGACACTTTCACACAAGACCAAGCTCAAGATAGGCATGATATGCCTCTAGGGATCTTGAGTACCATTGAGCAACTAACAACTAGACTCGAAGCCATGGAGGTTTTGTGCACTCCAATACAGACAGAGCACAAACCCTAACCTAAATGGGCGAGCAATGTTCTAATAATATCAAACATCAGATGCCTCATATAATCAGTGTTCAATGGATTGACATACCTGAAACATTATTTAATGGACTAGGCCTCTTATCGTGACCCCAGGATTTCACTTCGGAGCTATAAAAAGCTATAAAACTCAGATGCTTCATGAGAACCCTTTAGGGCTCGACCTTCATATGGTACACTAGATTTCCATCCAACTCAATCACTGTCTAAGAGGACCTCTAGTGATTGTTAATATTCTAGTTTAGTTCAACACTGCCTAAGACATTGGTCAGTGACCTCATGAACTGAAAGAAGCGAGAGAATGAAAGAGTTTCAGACTTCATTTCCAGATGGAAATACCTCACTTATTCCCTGAACTAACTACTTCCACGAGATGAAATGATCAACATGTGCATTGAAAATCTTCATGATGAATTAAGAAAACTACTCATCTTGCTGAAGTACACAAGCGGGTTTAGATATTTCAATACCATTTCCCAGAGGATAGAAGACTCCTTGCTGGAGTACAACCTCAAGTCCCAAGAGACCCCATCTCAACCAGGAAAAAGAGCTGGGAATGTTGAAGCGGCTTCTGTCACACTTAAGCCACCCCGACACCACCTCCAATTGCGATGCCTCCACCAATTCGAGTGAGACCCCCTACACGCCAACAGCCACCCCCACCCTAGAAAGATTAAAATTGGGGTGATAAAATACATCAATTCAAAGAACAAAGAAATACAGTTTACGGATTCAGTGATAAATAGGTACGCGACTACTTCATTGCCTCATTGAATTGTAACATACTCCAGCTACCAGAGCCAAAGCGAGCAGATGAAGTAGGTCTCGATGATCTTTTAAATTGTTTCCATAATCACTGGATACTAGGAGACATCATCTAGGAATTATTCGTTTTCATGTATCTCCTAAAAAATGTTGTGGATTCTAGGCATGTTAGGTTGGGTCCATAACCATCACCAATGGCGTATTTTTTCACCTCATACAAAAGAGATGAATATGAATGGAAAATAGTTACTAGTAATATGGATAAATTTTTTGACCATTGGATGACCTAGAAAATAGTCAACCAAGTTCATGGCATCCTCTAGTAACAGTTGAAACAACCAACAGTGTCCCCAAAAGATCCTGATGCAACACAACCATCATCCACAGCCCTAAAATCTTCTTAGGGATAGAAGGGTAGAAAGAAAGATAAAGAAGATGGGATTCCACCAATTTTGAATCTAGTAAAAAAACATTTAGACTTCTAGAACATGTACTTGGTACAATGGGTGTCGCCCTGCCAAATGGTACTATGGGCACCACCCCGCCAAATGGTACCATCAAAAGGAGGCATTCATGCAGAAACATTATCTAATCAATAAGTAGTATTCAGCTACATTAATTTCATTCACATGATATATTCATTATCTGATGGAGACTTTGTCCATGAACCCAAATTTCTCATGCCCAACTAGAGATCTAGAGGAAGAGGCCACAGAGTCTGAGGGTTTCTTGAAAGGCATGATTGTGGAAGAAGTTAAATTTCCAACCACACATTAACTTGAACCATTAAAATCACATAAACTCATGGAAGGATGCTCTGATAGACACAAAAGAACCAAAATTCTCTTATTCCCCCACTCAAATAAATCTAGGCCCAATTATCTTGGAGTACCCATTGGAGGAAGAACAAATATCAAATTTCCAAAGGCATATGAGAAAACTAGTCCAGCCAAATTCGGAAATGACCATATTGACACTAGATAATATCATAGAGGGTATACCACATACATTAAAATAATAGGCCACTACATTTTCTATGAACGGGCAACCCTAACTGGGAAGCACCGACCATTATAGAAAAAAATATGATATTCTAAAGTTCCTGGATTTTGTACCGACAGAGAATTCAATCCTGGATTCTACAATTCTATCTACAAACCTTAAGGAGGTTCTCAAGAAAGACTTATGAGGTCTCTAGTAATTCAAGGCTAATGTAGTGGTGACTGAAGTCTATCAAATAGAGATCAATCTCAAATAATGTCATTCCATCATCGCATTAACGAACAGGGATGAAGATGACATCATGCAAGAGAAAATCAATCATTTGTATGTGTCTGATAAGATAACTGGTATCGATTTCAATAGGACTTTCATTGACAATGTCTCTGGATTCAACCTCATCCCACTACGAATGCTTCATTGATTGGACTATGGTGATGAAAGTTTGAAACCCTGCACCAAAACTCTTGTGGGATACCACAAAAGCGAGATGAAGCCATCAGGACAAATAATTCTAGAAACATATATTAGAGACCTCATATCAGATTTTATGTTCCTTGTAGTACGAAAAAGGATGACCTTAAATGTCCAGTTAGGGAGGCCTTGGTTTCATCAACACACTACAATTCTTTCATCATACCATCAGTGCTTCAAATTCTGCACTAATACGAAAAATGGGACATTACACAATGATAAATCCCTGTTTGAGTCCTATGTGTCTCATTATATCGATGAAGGGTTATATGAACTATCATATAAGAAGAAATTGTATGAAAAACGTTGATTGGATCACTACCCCGAATGGATTGGAAATGGCTCCCGCTGACCCCCCCCCCCCCCCCTCCAACAGCTTGGGGAAGAATATGTATTACCCATAAACCAATTTGAATACATATGTTCAAGTACAGAAACAGACTCCATTGTCTGCATGATTTTTGTTTTGATCATCATGTAATATGACATGAATGAACGGGATGACTCGTATAATGATAGGAAAACTTGTAACAAAGTTTCTCCAAGATGGTCCTCGAGACCTCAAAATTCCCCCTCCTTAATCACTAAGGAAAAAAGACAATTTCTCTACCAACATTGGAGAGATCATCATGGAAATACTCTCTCTATAATAATATTAAAGATATGATGAAGAGAATGATAAATAAGAGTAATAAGAATAATAATATATCAACAATTCCCCTCCCACATTCGAAGAAGGTGTCTCCACTATAATTGATGAACAAAAAGTAATAAACCTTGGCACCGAAGTCAACCACCGCCCCTCTATGATTAGTGTGGATATACTTTTTAAGGAGCTGGATACATATAACTTATTCTCAAAAAAGAAACAAGACATTTATTTCTGTACCTACACATAAATTCCATGCCTCAATCCTAAGGTCGCCACTAATCACCTTCTATTTTCAAAAGACCACTAGGGCTATAAGTAGGAAGCTAGAAGGACCCACCCTATTCATGATGCCAAAATAGATGCTGAATTTGATAAGAAGATAAAATATAACAACATATGGGAGTTCCGATATCCCACCTGGTTTTCAAACATAGTCCCAATAAAAAAAAGAACAAACATATTATAATCTGAATCGATTTCAGGGACCTTAATTTGCACCGCCCTAAAGATGATTTCCCAATCCCAATCATAGAATTGTTGACTAAATAAACCTCTAGATATAAATCCGTCTATTATGTGGAAAAATATTATGGATGTTACCAGTTCTAAATTCCATGAGGCGAGGAAGAATCTACTACTTTTAGGGCTACTCAGGGAGTGTTCTGTTATAAGTTAATTTCCTTTGGTCTGAAAAATGAATGCACTACATATCAGTGCTCCGTTAACCACATCTACAATCCGTTGTGGGGAAATTCATTGAGTGATATGTCGATAATCTAGTAGGTAAATCAAGACAAAACTCTAACCACCTGTCTGATCTTGAAACTATTTTTAACAAACTGTGACAACCCAATTTAAAGATTAATCCCCTAAAGTGTGACTTCAGCATTTCCTCTGGGAAATTTCTTAGCTTCTTCGTATGCCATCACATCATCAAAGTCGACTTAAAGAAGTCAAAATCCATCCTTGGCATGTCCCCACAAAACAAACTCACCGAATCAAGGGTCTCCAGTGTCACTTGAACTACATCCAATGCTTCATATCCAACCTGGCGGGTAATGGTTTACCATTCACCCAATTAATGAATAAAGGGGTTACGTATGAGTGGGATAATTATTATCCATAGGTTTTCAATGATATAAAAAGAAATATCCATATTCCACTAGTGTTAATGCTTCCATTTGAGGGGAGACCACTCATTTTGTACGTAACTGGACTAGAACGATCATTAGGTGCCTTCCTCGTGTAGAAAAATGATGCTGGCAGTGAGAATAGACTCTACAAACTCAGCCAAACAATGATTGATGCAGAAATACATTATTGAAGGATCAAAAAGAACTACATATCCCTAATCATAGTGGTTAAAAAACTCAGGTATTGCCTATAACACCATGCCATTGACCTGGTTTCCTACTACAACCTGCTCAAATATATCATCAACCATCAAATGAAAACCAGATTCCTATCATGATGGGAAGTCATACTACCATAGTTTTTCATATGGTATGGGCCCCAAAAGTCCATCAAAAGTCATACATTAGCAAACATCTGGGAAGAGCACCACTCAGAAGAAACAACCCTGTTGAAAGCGGATCTTCTGGGTGAAGAAGTGTTCTTCATCCAGGAGGACCCCCAGGCATGGGAAATGTAGTTTTATGGTGCTTCCTGAAGCCCAACTTGTAAAAGTAAGGAGGATCCCAAGCTCAAAGAATGGGGGCTCGAAGTTATAATCATATCCCCCGAAAAGGCCATCGTTCTTTACTCCTTCCTTCTTTCACAAAGGTGTACAAATAATGATGCAGAATACCAGGCCCTCATTGTGGGACTAGAACTGGATCTTCATGCAAAAAAAGATAGAATGATTAATGGTGATTCAGGTCTAGTCATCAAGAAGGTAAATGGAGACTATTACATTAAGATGGAAGTATTTTTCCCCTTGACGAACAATGTTTGAGAACTGATGGAATAATTCCAATCAGAACCAATGCTGACCTACATAACCCATTCACAAAATTCGCAAGCTGATTCTTTAGTAAATGTATCCACATCCCTACCTAATCTATACCGGGATGAAATGGTTATTAGCATTAAACTCCATCAGATGGTCTTTCCATTTATCCATAATAGTACGATGGAAATTGATGAAATTAGCCCCATTTATAATCATTATGGTCATAGTACTAGCTGGATGGCGCCTATTCCAAATCACCTTTAGAAGGGGGAACTCCCACTAAATAGGGATGGAAGGAAACAGATCTAGAGACTGGCATTCAAATTTGTCTTGTACAATGGGGTAAATTAAGAAAAGATTATCTAAAAAGGAGGCCTTAACAGATTCCTTCTAGGGTGCATTGATGGAGAAGAGAGTACTACTATCATGAAAGAAGTGCACGTTAGAGCTATTGGAGTACACCAACCAGCTACCAATCACTCTCGTCAAATCAAAATGATTGAATATTTTTGGCCCACTATGATAGAGGATTGTATGATATTCGCCAATAAGTTCCATTCTTGCCACGTTCATGCCAGTTTTATTCACTAACCCTTGGAGTTACATCATAAATCTAAGTACTCTTGGTCATTTTCTGCATGGGTGATGGATGTTGATTGAACATATGCCCCTACTACAACCAGAAAATACATGTTCATACCCACATCAACCAACTTATTTTCCAAATGGTCAGAATCTGTACCCCTTAAAGAAGCTGGGTCAAAAATAATTGTTAGCTTTTTGAATGAAAACATCATTACTAGATTTGGTGTCCCTTATACAATACTGATGGAAATGATACCAACTTCTTCTCTACTTAGTTGGAAAAATTATACCAAGAGTATGGAATCAATGCCAACCATTCATCCCACTGCCACACAGAAAAAAACTATAAGATAGAGGCTTTCAACAAGACTCTATCCAAAATACTCTAAAATATGTTTGATAAGGATTAGAAATTGTGGCTAGAAAATCTCTTTCATGCTTTATGGGCTTACTATACCACTACCTGCACTGCCACCAAGAAAACCTCGTACTCACTATCATACGGAGCAGATGTAGTTTTGCCAATTGAAATTCAAGTTCCATGACTTCATGTGGCCATTTGAGATAAAATTTATATGGATGAACAATCCTAGATAAGGTTTGATGAGTTGGAGAGGCTATATGAGAAAAGTTGCACACATTGCACCATCCGGAAATCTACCAAAATAGAATTGCATGAGACTTCAACAAAAATGTCATCCTTCGATCATTCCTTGAAGGAGATATGGTGTTGGTCCTATGAACACTGATGATACTCAAGAAGAAGCCCCCAATGATCGATCCAATGTGGGAGGAACCATATTTCATACATAGGGTCTATTCTAAATGAGCATATTCCTTGATATCAATGGACGGACAACTAATCACAGCTCCCCTAAATGCAATGTTTCTGAAGAAGTAATTCATATAGCAATGACGCCCATTCTTGTTCAAAACTCCATAAACCAAAACTATGAGTTGTATTACTGTGATGTCTGGTCCAAAATATATGACCATAAATAATGAGTTGTGTTACTATGATGTCTAGTCCAAACTCTATAACCCAAAACTATGAGTTGTATTACTGTGATGTGTGGGTCCAAAATCTATGACCCTAAACTATGAGTTGTAGTAATATGATTTCACAGTCCATACTCTATGAACATAAACTATTAGTTATCATTCTATCCATATGACGTAAAAATGTATGGAACTCGTCCCTGAAACATGACATTAATCTCTGACCCATTTCCTTAATAGATGACTCTAAACTGCACAACATTGAATCCAAACTGTATGAGATTAAACTGCATAGCATAAATCATCTGAATCGTATGAAAATAAATTGTATGATCCATCTGAGAAAAATTTATGGGTTTATTTCCTTTAAAAATGTGTAAAACGTAGTGATGCATCGACCCTTGATTTTGGCCAATCCCAAATAAAAAAATTCCTCTATCCTATCCTTTATATCCCAATTTTTAAAACGGAAACTATTTTCACTCCTTGTTTATCACATTGAGTATAACACACTAGAGCTTAGGATTGGTGGAATGGATTCCCTTGAAAAAGAAAACTATAGAGTAATATAGAAGACCTAGAACCTTTAGTGGGTGAAACCAAAATGACCCTACCCGTATGTCTGATCCAGATCGGAACATGGAATATTTTATAACTATGTACAGCTTGATCCCTACTCCCGCAGGATACACAGTGACACTTTTATTTGGCATCCTGACCTATCCACCAAAAAACACCCCCTCACATGTCCCTACACATTGATTGAACATTTGTAGGGAATGTTCAGAACTACGTGTAGCTTAATTCCTACCTTTGCATGATATGTAGTGATGCCTAAATCTTGCATCTCATCCCATCCACCATTTCAAAACCATTCCCCTTCCCCCAATCATTGGCCAGACTTGTGCGGGGAATCCATGAAAGGTCCTAACTGCATGACAATAAACTATGAGATTCTTCAATTGTAATGTGTTGACAAATTCTCAATGTTACGTGATTTTACACATTCCCCCCACTCATAAGAAGTCAAAATACTAGGATTCCCATTATAGATATGTGTCAAATCTATATGGAAGATCCATTAGTTCATGGCTAATCATGGTCTGGGTGTTTCTTACATTCCTAGAAACATCTTTCCCATTTTTCAAACTTTGTACCCCTGGAAAACATGGATCCCCATAAACATTCATGGACATATGATATGGAAGGCCAGTGTCACGTGGAAGCCTTTGTTTGACTAGGAATATCATGACTCATTGGATCTACATGTGTTTCCTACAATATGGCCATTAATCAAAATAAAATTCATCCTCAAGAGAGTCCTCCCCTACCTCGTTACTTGATGGTTTCTAATCCCCATGTCATCCCTAATAACCCATGATTCTCTCAGGACTATAGTTTATACCTTCTATCATCACTTAGATCTAAGTAATGAAAAAACACCTTCATCACAATTAAAAAAATCCTATTAATGATCATGGTGATAGTAGAAACATCCATGCTGCATGAATCTAAACTGCACAGTATAATGTCCTCACCACATAACATTAAACTACAAGGACAGAACTGTCCTTTCAACATGATTTTAAATTTCGTAACATTGGTTTAAATATAATGTTATCTCTAATATTAATTTTTCTATACTTATTTGGTGATCTAGAATCCTTTTAATCCCTTGGTTCCCACAACAAGCATAGCTCACATGAGTTTAGGGATCTTAGTAAGAGGTCTACAATGACATTATGGAAAAACATTCCATGAATTGGGTCCTATTAGCACAACCCTGAAAGTTAGGTCATAGTTCCCTTCCCTTAAGGAACTCTAGATCCTATCCATAATACACTAAACTCTAGGGCACCCCAAAGATGGTATGAATGACTCACCCAATGTCTGAGTCAGATCCAGGTAACTAATACCTGATTCCATGAGTAAATCACAACCCGAATGTCTCAAATATATCTGGATACACTCCTTCCATACCACAAACTCAGTTATCTGAGTGATCTTGAATCCACATAATCTTCCCTAGATATCGAAGATGGAAGGCCAGTGTCCTGTGTAAATCTTAGTTTGGCTATTCACATCATGCCTCAATGGCTCTGCATATATCACCTGCAAAATGGCAGTCAATTGAAAGAATATTTATCCTTAGGGGAGTCCTCTCCTATCTCAGTACACCCAATGGATTCTAAGCCTCGTGACCTCATTCCTGAATCATGGTCCCTTAAATTCATTGTTTACATCATCCTTCCTACCCATGTCTAGGATTTATAAGAAAATGTCACTCCAATACATCTCAGGTATCTCTTTAGGTTTCTATAAGTTAATGATACCCCCTTTATATGAATTACGTCAATCTATATTTAAGTGGTAAAATTCCCCTACTTATTTCTAGTTTTCTTAGGGAAGTTAAGCTAAACGAAATTTCCTTTTTCATATTCAGGCGCACCCCTTCTTAAAGGTCATATGTTGTGTTCAGAAATGTCCCAATCTCCATAATCCATAACAGCCATCCAAGATGGAAGGATAGTGTTTTGAAGAAACATTTTCTAGACTATGTACATCATTCCCTAGTGGCTCCGCAAATGTAGCATACAAAACATATGTCTGTCAAAGGAAAAATCATCCTTAGTAGAGTCTCTCCCAGTTTTGGTATGCCAAGAGGACATCCTTGTCTTGTATCATCCCCATGATTTGAAAACCCCCTCTAGATAATATCTCACACATCCTCCCCCTATTTAATTCCCAGACATGAAAAATATTTTTAATTGAACTGACTATTCATCAGCACCCCCTTATAGAGAAAGAATCATGTGGGAACGACTGCCTACTCAAAGCCGATATGAATTTTTCTAATATTTTAAATCATAAGTACTCATATAGGACACCTATTGTAGTTCCCAATGTCAAAATAAATTCAATGTGATGTGAATCCTCTTGGGCTATCGGATATGGAAGGCCATTGTCTCCTAAAAATACTTGTTTGACTATGCACATCATGCCCTAGTGGCTCTGCATATGTCTCTACAAAAAGGCAATCAATCAAGGAAAAATTTTTCCTCAGGAGAGTCCACTTCTACATCCATACACCTAAAAAATCTCGCAAGCCTCATGCATGTACAAAATTCATAAATTCGGGATCAAGAAAAATCAATAAACCACGCCAAAAATATATTAGGAAATTCTCGGTTGATGAACTCTAAATTAGTTCCCCAACCCCATCAAGTAAGGTGAAGGTTGTTCGACCTAAAAAATCAGTAATAATCCTGATTGGAAGGACTATAAATCACCAGTGAAAAAGGTTCCATACTCATAAGAGTGAAAATACACAATGCGAACCACTGGATAAAAGTCAAGTATCATCCAATTAAACCAACACCATGTGTGGTTTAGAAAAAAATGTTTTTCAAGCCATCCAAAAAGACATAAATCTTGTTGGTCAAAATCCCATGAAGGGATAACTAAGAAAAATACATGTTATTCTCTCTAACCTGGTGTTAATAAGGCTTCATAAAAAGTAGGTTAATAATGAAAAAACACACAATTTTGTGAGGTTTTCCATAAATCCTCATCAATAGTCGTACTACGCTTGCTGAGTCCCGCGGCTCAAGAAAACATTAGATCATGATTCGATTATTCCAAGTTACTAGTTTTGAATAATGGATTAAAATTAACACCTAATATAAATGATGTTGATATGATTGATTGTGATTAATTTATATAACAGAAAATGGAAAAGAATAAGTATTTAAATTCAAATTAGTTTCATTGATTTCTATAAAAACTGGAGGAACATCCCAGTTCAGATTATCTACAAAGTATAAAAAAGGAAAAAAGAGTACAAATCACGATTTAGGGAAAACTACTATAAGGCTCGGCTTTCACTTTATAAAAAAATGGCATATGACTATCGTGGGTCATCAATAGTTCATTCTAAATAATATCTCTCATTTGTGTCAGCCATGACCATTAGATGCACCCTCTCCAAAACAATTTTATGTTTTCTCCCTTTCTTCCAGATATATTTGTAATTTTCACATGAAGAGGATTGTTGATCCCTTTACCCACTGCGCAATCCTCACACTCCCATAACTTTTCCATTTTCAAGATCACTGAATCATGGCACTTCGCCTCCTCAACCGTTAGGTGATCGAGTTCTTCTAAAACATCTCGACCGGTCATCAACTGATGATGGAAAGAATTAAAGATGGAAATATTGTCCTCACAATAAGCATGTTCCTCTTGGGCTATGATGATTTAGTAGATAATAATTTGTAAGTGCTGATAATCAATGCCACTAGATCCCAACTCGTTGAATATCTGCCGAATGTGGTTAGTCTCTTTAGCGTAGCTAGCCATAAGTGATTTTGTGGAAAGGACATGAAATGAATGCCATTAATATTCCCACATAGCATTACATCTCCAAGAAACATAATTACCTTGATCCTCCCCCACTAAAATGGTTCTGTAAGTAGGAAGTGACATTTCAGGAGTTGGAAGGGAACTATGAAAGGTTACCCAATATGGGGTCTCTCCTTACCATCAGATGGTTCAACCACTACAGCCGGAAGATGAGGACTAGCCACAACATCCAAGGTGGATGGGAATACTATACTAGGGATTGCCTCTTTTGGGAAATGGGCAGTGTCCACAGGGAAGGAGAAGTCTGAATCACCCCCACTAATATTGGTTGAACCAATGAATCCCCTTCCAAACGCTTCTCACAGCAAATTGAGCATCATCTTACAACAACGGAAGGAACAAATGGTGTATCCACGATGACTGCTATAGGGATAGGGATATAAGAGGTGGTTATCACACTCATCATAGAATATAGAATGTGTGGCATAGCCGTCAGGGTAAGATTAGTGTGAAGAATTTTTGAAGGCTTCTGGACCCACTGAACGGGTTCTCTCAGCACCCCGTCTGTAACACCCCGAGATTTTATGAAAAATATTATTTTAATTTCATTAATGTCTTGTGTTGTATTATACACCAAGATTACCTTGCGCTATACGCAACACCGTATTAGCTTGCAGTATACGCAACACTATTCTTGGACCGTGTTAGACACAATTTTGATAATAGTTATTCTACGCAACATTGAGTATATATATATATTTATTCAATGTATAAATGAAATATGGTTGTATTCTATTATATGAAACAACGAAGGATTCTTTCACAACACGCAACCCTGACTTGGCTTGCATTAAATGCAATCGCGACCTTCCTCGATAGCGTGTGTTGTACGCAATACTGGGTTTTAATAAACAACGATATATTATTATAATATTGTCATGAACTAGACATTATGAATAGTGTTAACTAAATTTTTAATTTTATAACATTATTATTCATCTTACACATATCTAGAACATGGTATAAGAACAAAATAAGTTTTTCGGGTAAAATAAGTATTTTTCAAAAAATGCAGTTTTGCCGCCTTTTGATGGCGCACCAACTTTAAATATAGTTTTTCACATGTTTATAAGTTCAATTTGACAAAATAAAATTCTTCTTTTGAATCAAGATATAAAAATTGACATTAGATAAAGTTTTGTTATTTTTCCGATAACTTTCATATTTTAATGAATAGTAAAAACACGCTATATTTTAATTAAAAACAACTTTTTCCATCGTAATATCTTATGTGGTTAAATTTAAATATTTAATGGTTTTAAAGTATAAATAGAATATATTTTTACCATTCAATATAATGTATGACATTAGCATTGATTTTACCTTGAATTCATAGGTTAAATCAATTCAATCTTTTGCAATGTTTTAAAGAAAACTCGTTTTCTTTCGACAACGAGATTAATTTTAATTTAATTTCTGAAACTTTTGTGTATTGAATTTGGAATAATGGATTCCATATTTGGAATCGGTGTATCCAAATTATGTTAATAAGCTACTTTTTATCTTTGGTAATTATGAATAGTAACTACGGTAAATTTTATTTACCATAGTAAAAGGTAAATCGGGTAATTAAGGGTAAATATAATATTTTTAAATTACCCTAACAAATGTCAAAATCCTATTAGATGACTAAAAGTCGACCCATATCACCTAAGGGTCAGATTATATTCATTTAATTAAATTTTTTCAATGAAAATAATTTAATTATTCTTAAAACCAAAGAATGTGACAACATGTCACTTTCTTAAATCTTATAAGTATAATAATTATACTATAGTGATAAACTTCATGAAATTTCGAACATGAATAGTTTACAGAAAGCTAATACAATTATCTACATTATAATAATTTATTCATAATTTTTAGGGTTTAAATAAGTATCATTTATTATGACACAAAGATGATGCAATAATTGTCTTATTAATGAACTATTGACATAATTGATGTTATAAATGCCCAAATAAATGTAATTTGAGACTTTTTATGACATACACTAATTTTCTATGTTAATATGACATGTTATTGTTGATTTAAGTAACATTTTTTGAACTTATCATTCTGTTATGAATTTCATAAAAATCATGTACCAAATAGTGTCAAAATTGACATAAAATAGTTTTTAAAAAAAATATTTTATTATTAATTGTTATTTTTTTACTAAAAATCTATGGTTCGGCCAAATTACTTAAATAAGATTATATATATTAATAATAAACAACATGGGGTTCTTTTGTCTTGATATAGTAAGATTATTAACCTTATAGTGTAAGAACACAAGAAGACACGGTAAAAGTAAAATTATTTAACTTAATGTTAAATCTAAATGATAAGGTTAAAATAGGAACCTAAACATGTATAAATTCTATTTGATGAGATGATTTAGACCCATCCACACCTTAGCCTCGAAATATATTAATTTGGAGATATTTAAAACCGATCATGACTTTATAATAAAATAATATTTTTAGTTATTCCAAAGGTGCCCCTCTCCTCCCTTATAAAAGGGCACCTCCTCCCTCTCTTCCTCACACAACTTTGAGCATTCAAGCTCGGCCAACCCCTGACCAATTCTCCTCTCCAATTCCCTAGCAACATCCTAGAGGTTCTGGTCTTCCTCAAAGACCAATTTTAGTTCCCTAAAAGAAGGTCTCAAAGAAGCACT
Organism: Viscum album; assembly: GCA_963277665.1. Classification (NCBI taxonomy): domain Eukaryota; kingdom Viridiplantae; phylum Streptophyta; class Magnoliopsida; order Santalales; family Viscaceae; genus Viscum; species Viscum album. The sequence goes on from OY728140.1 coordinate 1,208,362,430, forward strand.
TCAAAGAAGAAGTAATGTCCGTTACCGATTCTTTCATCTTTATTTCTTCTTCCACTTCTTCTTCATTAGTTGTTTCATTATGAAGTAATAACATAAGTATCACTCATATACTGATATGTTATTATAATTATGAAACAACCCTATTTCACCATCTATCCATCCTACGGAAAAATAAATCAAGGCGCGTGCGTACGTACGGAATACCGTCTCCACGCCGTGGTGTAATCTGTTTTCCACCACCACCATACTTGGATGGGTATAATGGTGTAAATAATGACTATATATTACTATTATAAAGTGATATTGATTATAAAATAGTATACATATACTCCAATATAGTCCCACGATCATGAGAACGATATCATCGCTCATCCGTACGTACGGACTACCGTCTCCACGACGCGATGAGATTCATTCTCCACTTTAAACCATTCATGAATGATTATAAAGTATAAATAATAAGTAATAATTAAATATATGAAATAATAATTATACTGTATTTATGATTATATATATGAATTTCATCCACTTAATTCCATTCAACTCAATAAGGAAACGAAAACAGCGTTCATGCGTACGTACGACCTACCATCTCCATGAACGGTGTATTTCTTTCCATTTACTGATTTATTATATATATGTATATTCTGAATATATATATAAATATATAAATCATGTTTTATATTCTGTAATTAAGTAATCATGATCTAAGTAATCATATGAATAATTACAAGACAAAACACAGACGACAAATGAAATAATTTTACCCAAAACGCTCTTTAACATGGAATTTACAAAAGAATGGGTAATATAAAGTCATAAGTGAACCATATATTATATCATAACAATGAATATGATTCTGTAAATAAGTCAATGACATTATTTAAATCATTATACAGGAGGTTCGGACACTTACGAAGCAAATCAGACCTAAGGTAAGGGAAATATCACGATATCATTTTTATTCGAGATTGTTTATACTTTGGTATTTACTGGGGTTTATTTTATCATCCACATCCATGTTTCCCCAATATGTAATATTTATATTCTTTTACAATAGTTTATATCAAATTTTACCCTTAGGTGAGTTTTTAGTAAAAGATATGAAAAGAATCTTTTGTCGTTTTTCATACGAGGTATTTTTTGACTTTTTCGACAAAAGTATGAGAAGAATGTTTTTTAACTTATACGGCATGAATGGATTTTTAAAACATTATTTCCAAAAATATTCCTTTACAAGTTTTCACGTTTATTTTTAATCAACTTATTTTAGATTAAAATTTTATGACATGTTAAGAAAGGAAAATTGTTTTTGAAGTAGAAAGGATATTTTCCTCAAGAATGAAGTTCAAGTGTTTTATCAAAATTATTTTCCATCTAAAATAATAAAGGGTTATTTTTATCTCTATTATTACATTGATTTGATTATGTTTTGATGGAATTATTTTTATGAATTCCTTTGCCGTTAATGAATTGTTTTATGATGTCACGATGTTTAAGATTCCCATTTTTATTACATGGGTTATGCAATGATGTATGGTTTATGATTTTGTGGCACACATAAGAATGGTATCATTATGAGATGGGTGAGACCTATATCTCCCTCCAATTCATTGGATAAAGATTTTATATCTCATGAGATAGACATGGCTGTAATGGTAGGTTATACCGGTTCAGTGAAACCGGACAGAAACGAGGGTGACTCGGTTCAGAAAGGGACTTTGTCCACTAAGATAGTCTTGGCAATGAGTCTTGACTAACAATAAATGATTCTCTATGATTATGTGTGTATGCCACAATTTTTCATGTTTTATGTTATGATTATTGTGATTACATTTCACTGCCATGATTTACCCCATGTTATGAAATTATGATCTCTTTTGCAGGTTATGATTTCCAAAAGTTATGTTCTTATGTATATGATGTGATTGATATTTCTATTGTTTACCCTTACTGAGCATTTGAGCTCACCCTTTTATGTTTTCTTTTCCCCAGGATATAAAGAAAGGTTTTAGGTTTTAAAAAAGGGAAGATCTTTATGGGAGATGTTGAAGATCTTTCACCATGATTAGAAGATTATATTCCGAGTTTCCAAAGACACTAAACTATTACGATCCTTGTGTGTGTGTTTTTGTTATGTACTAAGTATTCCGCAAAAGTAATGTAATGTCAATGTATGTCAAGATACGGGTCTCTACAGTTGGTATCAGAGGAATGTTTTAGTCAACCTTTGGAAACTAGGATGCGAAAACGTTAGTGAGATCCCTAGAGATATTTCTAAGGTATGTCTAGGGATGTCCCTAAGGTTAAGTATACGTATAGGTTATAGTACTATAATTACGCTAACAATCATAGAATTAAACCTAAGATGTTAGATATTGAAGTTACTTCCCCTTTATTATTTTGTTTCCCCTAGCATGGTTTTTGCCTCTCACACTATTCTTTTTGGGTTTTAGACGATGGCTGGAACCCGATGGAACCGTGTCGATCAATGCAATGGAAAATGCAATGATTGCCCTCCTGAACAAACAAATGTTATGGGAGATGGAGTGCAAAATCGTATTGCTATACTTACACAAGCTATGAATCATTCTGGACTTCCAAATGAGCAGAGAAGGGAACAATATTCTATTGAGTCCTCCATGAGGCAACGCCCACCTTCTATCAGTGGGTCTACTAATCCATTAGTTGCTGAACATTAGATTAGTACTACTGAAAAGATATTTTCAGTTCTTCAATGTTCTGAACATGATAAAGTCATCTTAGCAGTGTATCATTTGGAAGGTGATTCTGATCAATGGTGGAATCTTATCAAGAATACAAGGCCGAGAGATGAAATTGAGTCCATGGAATGAGACGATTTCAAGAACTTGTTTTTCGGTAAGTACTTCCCACGTATTCCTCGAACAAAGATGGAAAAGGAGTTTCTTGAGCTGAAGCAGAAGGATGATGAATCTTTTGGTATATACGAAGCAAATTTTACAAGACTTGCAAGGTATGCATCTAGCATTATCATCCAACCTGAAAGTAAAGTTGATCGATTTTTCAGTGGCTTAAAACCAAGTCTTCGAAGGGCATTAGCTGTAAGATACTTCAGTAGCTATGAAGAAATTGTGCGGTGTGCTATGAAGGTAGAAATGGAAGTTGGTGTTACATATCCATCTCATGGTTTTGAAAAGAAACGAAAGATGGAGTTCAAGGGGAAATCTCAAAATAATGGTGAAAAGAATATGAATGTTTCCTTATGCACAAAGTGTGGAAAGAAGCATGGTGGAGATTGTCTTAAAGGGACTAGAAAATGATTTAAGTGTGGAAAAGAAGGTCATCGAGAAGCTGAGTGTCGAATTAATGGAAAAAGGGTTTCTAATGATGTGAGTAAAGTAAACATTGCATAGAACGCACCACCAACACTTCAATGCTTCAAGTGCAAGGAAATGGGTCATTATGCTAATAAATTCCCTAATCCAAGGGTTAGTGATGATCGACATGAGCAACGACTTAAGGAAAAGGACAACGGGAAGTCACATGCGATCACCATTGGCGATGTTGAATATGACAATGATGTGGTGGAATGATTAAGTGTTTATGTAATGGGATTCCAGAATAATGTTGTATATAGTATCATGGAGTATTGGAATATTTATATATTGGTCTATTGTGGTCTTCAATAATTTTATGGCATCGGTAACCATGAAATGTGATTGAAATATTTTTGGAAAGCAGATGATATGCACATAATGAAGGGATAAAGAGATTCTAATATGTTTTAAAGTATTCATGAGCTCATGATTGATATAAGGACTATGTGATATCATGGTTTGAGGATATAGAATTTTGAGGATTTTGGTATGTGGAAAGAGTTATCTTTTGACAGCACTCATGTTTTCACAAAGATTCAATGGGTATTCATTTTTCAAGAGATTACATGATTATGGTATTCACATGACTGGAATGTGACGAATAAGATATATGGGGGATAAATGATGGTATTCACATGCTTGGTTGATGACATTTCAAGTAATCGTTTTCTTTATACTATGAAGTTGGGCCAAAGTATTTTAGATAAGCCTAAAGATTGGAATGGATTATGTTGGACATAAGTTAGTATTGTTTAAGGATAAAGCTTTTTTTGATATTGTTGATGGGATGTTATTGTTATATAAAAAGGACAACCTGCAGGACGGGCGACAGCCCATTGCGTTGGACAAGGCTGTGGGAATTGAACCCATAATCGAAGTGCGACTGGCCTTTATCGCCTACCACTGGCCTACAGGAAGTCCCTGTTTAGTAGAAACTAGTTTTATTATATTAAGCAGTATGATATATGAACTATAAGTCCATTTTAGGAACCATATATGATTAATCTCACTATAGAATGACCTATGTATATTTAAATAACTTTTGCTAACCTTTTGTTTGAGACAGATGGAATAACCCATTATTCTATCACATGATCTGCTAACACTTCATGAATAACAAATTCAACTTCATTTATTTAAGAGATGAAGTGGAAATTGTTCAAGGCACGAACAACAGTGAGATTGTATCAAAATAAATTAAGTATTTATTCTAATTCAAATTCTTCAACTTTAGGGAAACGATCTTGAAAACCAAAAATGTTTTCCTAGTGCTCTTATATCTGATTAATCAGATGGTACCTTATATCGTCACAAATTTATGGATTTGTGATTGCTAGATTTTCTATATCCATGTTCTCTACCACTCTCCATCAGAACATGATGGTTAGATTTCTCTTCCATATCCATAATTTCACCTATGTGGAAACCCAGTGATTAGTTTATTTGGGTAACCGTTACGTTTCATACTTTTGTTTTTAAAGATTGGTTTTGGTATTCCTTTTTACGATGTGGGTTTCTATTAAAGAAACTTTCAAGTAGAAAACCATTTATAACCCCGATGAATTTCGAGGGCGAAATTCATTTTATGGGGGGTAGAATGTAACACCCTGAGATTTTATGAAAAATATTATTTTAATTTAATTAATGTCTTGTGTTGTATTCTACACCAAGATTACCTTGCGCTATATGCAACACCGTATTAGCTTGCAGTATACGCAACACTATTCTTGGACCGTGTTAGACACAATTTTGATAATAGTTATTCTACGCAACATTGAGTATATATATATATATTCAATGTATAAATTAAATATGGTTGGATTCTGTTTTACGAAACAACGAAGGATTCTTTCACAACACGCAACCCTGACTTGGCTTGCATTACACGCAATCACGACCTTCCTCGATAGCGTGTGTTGTACGCAATACTGGGTTTTAATAAACAACGATATATTGTTATAATATTGTCATGAACTAGACGTTATGAATAGTGTTAACTAAATTTTGAATTTTATAACATTATTATTCATCTTACACATTTCTATAACATGGTATAAGAACAAAATAAATTTTTCGGGTAAAATAAGTATTTTTAAAAAAATGCAGTTTTTCCGCCTTTTGATGGCGCATCCACATTAAATATAGTTTTTGACATGTTTATAATTTCACTTTGACAAAATAAAATTCTTTTTTTGAATCAGGATATAAAAATTTACATTAGATAATGTTTTGATATTTTTCCGATAACTTTCATATTTTAATGAATAGTAAAAACACGCTATATTTTAATTAAAAGCAACTTTTTTCATCGTAATATCTTATGTGGTTAAATTATAATATTGAATGGTTTTAAAGTATAAATAGAATATATTTTTACCATTTAATATAATGTATGACATTAGCATTGATTTTACCTTGAATTCGTACATTAAATCAATTCAATCTTTTGCAATGTTTTAAAGAAAACCCGTTTTCATTCGACAACGGGATTAATTTTAATTTAATTTCTGAAACTTTTGTGTATTGAATTTGGAAAAATGGATTCCATATTTGGAATCAGTGGATCCAAAGTATGTTAATAAGCTACTTTTTATCTTTGGTAATTATGAATAGTAACTACGGTAAATTTTATTTACCATAGTTAAAGGTAAATCGGGTAATTAAGGGTAAATATAATATTTTAAAATTACCCTAACAAATGTCAAAATCCTATTGGATGACTAAAAGTTGACCCATATCACCTAATGGCCATATTAGATTCATTTAATTAAATTTTTTCAATGAAAATAATTTAATTATTATTAAAACCAAAGAATGTGACAACATGTCACTTTATTAAATCTTATAAGTATAATAATTATAATATAGTGATAAACTTCATGCAATTTCGAACATGAATAGTATCCAGAAAGATAATACAATTATCTACATCATAATAATTTATTCAGAATTTTTAGGGATTAAATAATTATCATTTATTATGACACAAAGATGATGCAGTAATTGTCTTATTAATGAAATATTGACATAATTGATGTTATATATGCCCAAATAAATGTACTTTGAGACTTTTTATGACTTACACTAATTTTATAGGTTAATATGACATGTTATTGTTGATTTAAGTAACTTGGTTAGAACTTATCATTCTGTTATGAATTTTATAAAAATCATGTACCAAATAGTGTCAAAATTGACATAAAGTAGTTTTTAAAACAAATATTATATTATTAATTGTTATTTTATTCCTAAAAATCTAAGGATCGGCCAAATGACTTATATAGGATTATATATATTAATAATAAACAACTTGGGGTTCTTTTGGCTTGATATAGTATGTTTATTAACCTTATAGTGTAAGAACACAAGAAGACACGGTAAAAGTAAAATTATTTAACTTAATGTTAAATCTAACTGATAAGTTTAAAATAGGAACCTAAACTTGTCCAAATTCTATTGTATGATAGTACATAGACCCATCCCAACCTTATCCTCGAAATAAATCAATTTGGAGCTATTTAAAACCGAAATTGACTTTATAATAAAATAATATTTTTTGTTATTCCAAAGCTGCCCCTCTCCTCCCTTATAAAAGGGCACCTCCTCCCTCTCTTCCTCACACAACTTTGAGCCTTCAAGCTCGGCCAAACCCTGCCCAATTATCCTCTCCACTTCCTTAGAAACATCCTAGATGTTCTGGTCTTCCTCAAAGACCAATTTTAGTGCCCTAAAAGAAGGTCTCAAAGAATCACTTCAAAGAAGAGGTAATGTCCGTTACCGATTCTTTCATCTTTATTTCTTCTTCCTCTTCTTCTTCATTAGTTGTTTCATTATGAAGTAATAACATAAGTATCACTCATATACGGATATGTTATTATATGTATGAAACAACCCTATTTCACCTTCTATCCGTCCTACGGAAAAAGAAATCACTGCACGTGCGTACGTATGGAATACCGTCTCCACGCCGTGGTGTAATCTGTATTCAACCACCACCTTACTTGGATGGGTATAATGGTGTAAATAATGACTATATATGACTATTATAAGGTGATATTGATTCTGAAATAGTATACATATACTCCAATACAGTCCCACAATCATGAGAATGATATCATCGCTCGTGCGTACGTACGGACTACCGTCTCCACGACGCGATGAGATTCATTCTCCACTTTAAACCATTCATGAATGATTATAAAGTATAAATAATAAGTAATAATGAAATATATGACATAATAATGATACTGGATTTATGTGTATATATATGAATTTCATCCACTTAATTCCGTTCAACTCAATAAGGAAACAAAAACGGCGTTCATGCGTACGTACGACCTACCGTCTCCATGAACGGTGTATTTCATTCTATTTACTGATTTATTATATATATGTATATTCTGAATATATATATATATAAATCATGTTTTATATTCTGTAATTAAGTAATCATGATCTAAGTAATCATATGAATAATTACAAGACAAAACACGGACGACAAATGAAATAATTTTACCCAAACGCTCTTTAACATGGAATTTACAAAAGAACAGGTAATATAAAGTCATAAGTGAACCATATAAGATATCATAACAATGAATATGATTCTGTAAATAATTCAATGACATTATTTAAATCATTATACAGTAGTTTCGGACACTTACGAAGAAAATCGGACCTGAGGTAAGGGAAATATCACAATCTCATTTTTATTCGAGATTGTTTATACATTGGTATTTACTGGGGTGTATTTTATCATCCACATCCATGTTTCCCCAATATGTAATATTTATATTCTACTACAATAGTTTATATCAAATTCTACCCTTAGGTGAGTTTTTAGTAAAAGATATGAATATAATCTTTTGTCGTTTTTCGTACGAGGTATTTTTTGACTTTTCCGACAAAAGTACGAGAAGAATGTTTTTTTAACTTATACGGCATGAATTGATTTTTAAAAAATTATTTCCAAAAATATTCCTTTACAAGTTTTCAAGTTTATTTTTAATCAACTTCTTTTAGTTTAAAATTTTATGACATGTTAAGAAAGGAAAAGTGTTTTTGAAGTAGAAAGGATATTTTCCTCAAGAATGAAGTTCAAGTGTTTTATCAAAATTATTTTCCATCTAAGATAATAAAGGGTTATGTTTTTATCCCTATTATTACATTGATTTGATTATGTTGTGATGGAATTATTTTTATGAATTCCTTCACCGTTAATGAATTGTTTTATGATGTAATGATGTTTAAGATTCCCATTTTTATTACATGGGTTATGCAATGATGTATGGTTTATGATTTTCTGGCACACATAAGAATGGTATAATTATGAGATGGGTGGGACCTATATCTCCCTCCAATGCATTGGGTAAAGATTTTATATCTCATGAGATAGACATGGCCGGAATGGTAGGTTATACCGGATCAGTGAAACAGGACTGAAACGAGGGTGACTCGGTTCAGAAAGGGACTTTGTCCACTAAGATAGTCTTGGAAATGAGTCTTGACTAACAAGAAATTATTCTCTATGATTATGTGTTAATGAAACAATGTTTCATGTTTTAAGTTATGATTATTGTGATTGCATTTCACTGCCATGATTTACCCCATGTTATGAAATTATGATCTCTTTTGCAGGTTATGATTTCCAAAAGTTATGTGCTTATGTATATGATGTGATTGATATTTCTTTTGTTTACCCTTACTGAGCATTTGAGCTCACCCTTTTATGTTTTCTTTTCCCCAAGATATAAAGAAAGGTTTTAGGTTTAAAAAAAAGGGAAGAACTTTATGGGAGATGTTGAAGATCTTTCACCACGATTAGAAGATTATATTCCGAATTTCAAAAGATACTAAACTATTACGATCCTTGTGTGTGTGTTTTTGTTATGTACTAAGTATTACGCAAAAGTAATGTAATGTCAATGTACGTCAAGATACGGGTCTCTACACTGTCAGGGTAACATTCGACCCATCATTGGGCATATTTCAGTGACAGAAAAGTGGACCTTGTCATATTAGGGATGATAACTTCCATTGAATCACCTTCCCATATCATCATAATCCATATCTATAAAATAACTATAGGATGATACTCTCCCCATAACTGGACAGAAAGATGAAGCAGAGTTTTTTGAAGGGATCCAAATTTCCAAGAAAATCGGTAAGGGTGGAATGGATCACAAATAGCCACTCAATCTATACGATCAGTGAGAATCCCATCCCAACATGCAATGATGTATGAGAATTATTCTGAAGAACTTACAATATCACCTCTTACTGAACCATGAGGTGTAGGATGCATTGCAAATGAAAAGAAAGAAGTGTCATATTGTTGTCCAACTGCATCACTAACGCTTAAGTCATGGAATGAACAATGGAAATGTTGAGAAGGGTAGGTTGAAAGTCGGAACTCTAAAACTTTTCAGTGTGTTGATACTCATAATAGGGGAAGTTTTCTTCCATCCACCCATATAGTAATTGAAACGGTATTCTACGATGATGTGGGGGCCAAACTTCCTGTATTTTTTCCAATTGTTGGTAAAGTTAGGATAGAGTAGGAGTGGACAGATTGATTGGTTGACCCTCTGCCAGCACAATTTCAATCATAAAAAGTGTTGGAATGAACCCTATTATACACATCATGGGATGGGAAGATCCTTCCTCTAAAAAACATGGAACAAAAAAATGCTAATATAAACACAGGTGGCACATTCAGTTGAAGCTCATACCCCCAGGTAGTATATCGCCCCTCTTTGAGGATATCATAATATAACCCTGGAATCTATCAATACTAGTGGGATGGATGAGTTTGGATATGTAGATCTCTACATTATGTCTCATTCATCTATATAAAATACCAGATTCACACATCTAATGGGATGACATAGCGAGCCTAGAGGGGATGATCAAGTAGTCCATCTTCTATAACTAGTAGTCTCATTTTCAATTGGGACACATGGTCGATTTTATCCCATGTGGTGGATACTGGGAGAATCTTTTCATACATCTCTCTAGGGATGGTGGTCCCCCATGATGGTATATATCCCATAACACGATTCCCACCTCCCCATGTGACAAATGGAAGGTGTTGGTGCTTAGAAACTACCATCTTAGAAGCCCAAGATGGATTTTACATGGGGAGAAGGGTGAAAACTGAGAAACTAAGGCTGACTAATATAATTTGACCACCTTCAACTAGTTAGGGGACTCAAAATAGTTTTGATGTAGCCAAATTGTATAGACCCATTCCTCAGAGAAGCATTCTCCAGATCATAGGTCCCACTTTGTACTCCACCAGCCAGTAGTGTTTTCCTAGATAATGTTGATAATAGACAGGTACTCTTGGGTGAATATTTTTGATGCAATGTTGTGACACCTGCGATGCCCTTGAGTCCATTCCAAGCCTAATAATATGAACACATTTTCCAAAAGTAGGGTATCTATGAATTCTTCTTCTAAGGAAATATTGGCATGAGCATGTCTTTGCAGTGCTTCTAAGAAGATGATAGGTGTATGGGTATCATTCAACGGTAGAGAAATGTAATCAGGAAGACCAAATCTGTAGAGTGAAACTGTATGAACAATGGGTTGGATAGGATATCTAGGGTGGAAAGATTTTATAAGAACCAGTCTTGCTGAACAATATAGGATCAATGATTGTCCTCACTGTACCGTACCATGGTTTCCCTCTTATTGGTTGATTTTGACAAAGCCTTTGTAAGATCCATTGCAGCTTGCATAAGAATATCCAAAAGACCACAAAAGGTCAGTCCAATAAATATTTTTGGAAAAAGGCCACAAAAATGGCCAAAGGACTTAAAAATATGTTTGTATAGGGATCATCGTATTATTAGTAGAAACTATATGTGGTATCTATGTCCATGTGTAATGCTTTGGTATGAAGAAGAAATTCCCACATACTACTACTATATGTGGAAGCATTATACCAGGTGCATCTATGGTATGCCAAACACCCATGAGGCGGTGGCCCACATAGTGTAGGACAACAAACAAGAGTGTTCGCGAAGGGTGGATAACACAAACCAAGGCCTCTCGAAGTCCATATTAAAAGTTAAATTTAACTGTTTAAACATGGATTATTAAGTCTTAATGCTTAGTTTGTCGGTCTATGCTTGGGGTGAATATACAGAAGCAGCATAGCATTGTCCTACATGGAATCTGGATTTTAGTTTTAAATTTCCACAATGTCATTCGCAAAAAAAATTCAGTTTGTGGGTAGAAAATTGGCAAAGAGTTTGGTTCGTGGATTGTAAAAAGTAGTTCACGGGATTGGTTTTCTCAAAAAGGTGGTATGCTAAAGTTGAGGGAGAGTCAAGAGCAATTTTCACCACGCAAAATGGTAAAAGAAAAATGACATGGGCCCTTATATATAGGTTTAGTCCCCTCCTACCATACCTATCTATTCTACCATGGACCATTTAAGTTCAAGACCACATCTACATTGGAAGAGTATTCTTTTTTTCAAATGGACCCCATTCCTATGGGGGGGGAATTTGTAAGATCCTGAAAAGTTTTTCAAGGGAAGAAACTACACCCACAATAACATTGCAGAAGTAAAAAAACATTCCTACATGTATAAAAATGTGAATGGACTCAAATTGAGTTCCAATCATTGGAATATACTTCTAAAAATTAAAATTTTCATAGGGGTTTATGTGACACACATAACACCACCAAGAAGTGCTCGTAGACCGAAATAACATAGAACCACCAGTACACTGTATGAACCATGAGGAACTGGCTCATGGAGCGATGGCCAGAGAACCCAGGTGCCTAAAAAGGATATAGCTAATGGAATCAAGCACACAAATTTTATTTTCATTCCATCCCATGAACAAAGAAGTTCACGGAAAAAACAGATTGTCAAGGTATCGTGAACCATGAATCACGAACCCCAACCTCCAAAAACCCTGGTTGACCGAGTCATCCATGGATCTAGATTCCTCTTCACCGGCTTCCACTAAAAGTGCCCCAACCCCATAGATATGATTTCCCCAATTCTCTATAAAAGGATCACATAAGTAATTGTGGGGGTACATAAGAAGAAAGGAGCTAGGGTACCCCAGAGGATGAAAGAAATAATTCATAGAAGATTCTGGATTTAGTCTCAAATCATCGGTGAAGCCCATATTTCGAACCATACTATTGTAAGTACAACCATCCTTGAACCATAAAAAACATAGGAACATAAAAATAACATGATGACTGCAAAACAAATTGGGGAGATCATGAACCACATATTCGTCAAAGATGAACTCCCCAAAAATGATATTATCCTGGACCCTCCTTCTATAGAATGTCCTGCATAGTGTATCCCTATGCGAATTTAATTTGGTGTCCTGTACTATATCAGTACGCATATGGTCCCCAAATCAGCATGAAATAATGTGTTCTAAACCACATACCACTATGGTGCAGGGTGGTTCATGCCCAAATCCACATACTTCTTTGGTATGTGGATGACCCCTCTGCCCACATACCACTATGGTATGTAGAGCTCCCCCCATCCTACATAAGGAAATAGTCTGCAGAATGAGGTGCTGTTGGGTATTTATTCCTTCAGTTCTAATATGGCCCCTCCATTTCCATCCAGTCCTCCATAAACCCCCAATGAACTCGTCCCTAGACATCAGGCCAACACCTCCTCCAAATCCACTGCACCCATATCATCAGATAATCGGGCACATCAGCGCACCCCTGTGAGTCTACATACCCATTGTAAGTGTAGTCACGGAGGCTCCCCCACAATGTTTTTCACTCCATGGATGTTTGTAAGTCTACATTCCCCTGGTAACTCATAGTACAACCTTGGTATGACAACATGAACCTCCACATTCTACTGATTAAGGGTGATCCCTATCTTTTCCATTCAATAAAGAATAGGGATCAGTGGAAGGAGTTATGTTTTCTTCTCCTTGTCATGAGAAAGAAACTCCTCCCATTTCCCAAAACGTGTTTTAGGGAACATCCACTAAGGTATGTCCCCAATCATCTGATGGTTAAGCCACATGACCTCCAATGTAATTTCCCATTGAAGTGTTTGTTACTCCATGCCCTCTTCCCTGGTCGCCTTGTCCACTTCCACCATTGGCACGCCCACTCCTATCAGCAGGAGAGGCAGTGTGTTGATGGTTGGATCTCACATATCCTTTTTTTTCTCACACCTAGCATGATTCACATGGGCTTAGATATTTGTGATGATTAAAAAATCCACACATTTATGAACTATGAAATCTCTAATTCATGGTCATGTAAGGAAACGTATGACGCCTTCTAGAAGGCCCGAGGAGAAAAGGGGTGCCCTTCCCAAAGGTTTCTCCCAAACATAATATCTCAAATGGATAACTTCCATACATATGCCCTTGTAATTTTGGACTACAAGATGTTTGATTCTTGGTCAAGCCAAGATATGTCGGTGGTCTTCTTGAAGTACTGAGATCCAAAGGGGTTCTCATCCAAAAGGGTTCACCCAGTCATGCGCCTCAAATGGGTAGCCACCAAGCACAAGCCCTAGTTATTCCGAACTACGTGGGTTCCAACACCTCTCTCGAGTATACATAGGAAACCCATCCTATGGGTCTGATCCTGAAATCTTGTCACCCTTTGTCCCCCCTAGATGATGATATTCTCTAGATAACCTAATTACTAGGCTTAAGTCAGCATTACCCTTGTAGTACCCAATCCATGTATGCCTATGACGATCCTACAAGCTAGGGGTAACCCATGGACACACTCTTTGGGAATGAACAATGGAATCACAAACATATAAACACGACATAAATATAAAATAGAGTCCCAAAATAGGCAACAATCCCCCCCCCCACCCACCCAAAAGGGGTGCGGTGAGCCTGACATCTCATCATTCGACCAATGGAGTCCATAAGTGTCGATGGCCATATAATTATCCAATGACCTCCTGCCTATGGAAATAAGTTCCACAAATCATCGATACCTAGGTTGTTGGGTGTTTTTGGCTCCACGAATAAACATGTTGGAGACCATCCAAGGAATTAGTATCCTGGGAGGACCGATGGCACAAATAATTGACCCTATACAATCACTCATGGGGACCTTATGATTATGGAATCTCTTTCGAAATACTGAATGGGTAAAAAACACAGTCCTTTAAGGATTAATACAGACCTCATTTAAAGGATAATGATGCATAATGGGTTGAATCAAAAGAAATGGTGAATTTGATGTGAGATTGTCTCTACAATAAAGATGTTTGAAGATCACTATCAGCAATTTTTTTCATCACCCCAAACATGCCACCACATGTCAAAATAGGGATCAAATCATTATTCATGATAGAATAGTCACCATTGACTTTATTTAGGACTAATTCTGAATGTCACGAACCGCCCTCGGGGTCCGTGCCGTGACTACCCCAAGCCCGCCTTCCATAGGCCAGGGGCTGGCGACTAGCACCAAGGCGTAAATCCCGGTAAAAAGGGAAGGCATTGCCTTTGTAAAGTAAACAAACACCACAGAGTAAGCAAGCGGAAAGTAACACTAAGCAAAAAACAGAGTACAACTAAAAGTGCGGAAAGTAAAAAGGGGCCGGAAATACAAGCCCAACTGTAAAGTACAACTCGAAAGGGAAAACAGCAACTGAAAAGTAAAGCAGCTATGCCGAGCTGTCCACTGGAAATCCCACCTGAAGGGTGGGTACAGATAGCTCCTCTGCTCCTCGGGTCCCGCCGTCCGCTCCAAGTATGTCCCGCCCAGTGGTCTGCCTCTGGGTACCGCCTCATCGTATAGTCCACCTCCAGGTACCGTCCAGTCCTCGAACACTCGGCCTCTGCCAGTACTAGCCGTCGTCTGCAACCAACACAACGAGGTGCGGGCATAGCCCGTGCAGGGGTGAGTATAACGATACTCAGTAGGGACCCCGAGACCCTCAAGGTCTCACTAAAACCAACAAGGATAACTACATGAAGATCACAACAGATAAACTCTACTTAGGTATATGCCCATACATATACCTAAGTTATTAAGTAACCCATCTCAGTCATGAGGAAACACAAGGATCATGAGATCAACGGATAACCACTACCCAGGTATATGCCCATACATATACCTAAGTTATCAAGTAACCCATCTCAATCATGAGGAAACACAAAGGTCAAAAGTCTCAGCTAAAACCAGGATTTTCATTATCGAAACCGTAATTGCTGAAGAGCTCCGTCTCTAGAGTGGACAGTGGTCCTGTCACGACTCTGAGGCCGCCGCTCACTAACCTAAGACTGCTGAAGTACTCCTCCTGTCGAGTACTGCGGGTCTGCTGCCAACTACCAGGCGCTCCGTCCGCTGAGGGTCTGCTGCCAAATACCGGGCGCTACCCAGATAGCCTACTGAGGTACTCCTCCTGTCGAGTACCGCGGGTCTGCTGCCAACTACCAGGCGCTCCGTCCGCCGTGGGTCTGCCGCCAAATACCGGGCGCTCCGTCCACTGGGCTAGTCGACTCACTCCAAGTCGAGTCGGTCAAGCAGTCGTTAGGTCTCAGCCGGCTACACGGTCTCCGTACTCTGCACGCTCGTCTCCGGGAGGGTCCGCTCCACGAGCTACTGGTCGATACTCCAAGTTTCACAAGGTCCCGCGAAGAAGTGTCTCAAAGGACCGTCTCGTCACAGGGGTCTCAACGCAACAGACGGCGCGTCGATCGGACGCCCGGTCTGTGAGTTATGAGCCTTTTCGTCCCAGGGGCCCGGTTAGTTTCGAGAGCGAAACCAATCCCGGCCGTATCTCAACTGTACCCCGAACTCCCATAGGGTAAACTCAAAGGGACCGTTACTCAACGTAACCACCAACGCCGCTGACGGTCCGTTAAGCGGACGTCCTGTCTGAAAGATATTAGCTTTCCCGTTCCAGGGGCCCGGTTGGATTTCGGGTGCGATCCAACCCGGCCACTACTAACTGTATCCAAAACTCGGGCGAAGGATACCAAAAGTTCCGTTTCGTAAACAGGAACTCAACGCAACAGACGGTGCGTCGATCGGACGCCCGGTCTGAGAGTTATTGGCATTTTCGTCTCCGGGGCCCGGTTGGTTTTTAAGGCAAAACCAACCCGACCGTACTCCACCTGCGTCCAAACCTCGGGTGGAGTATGCCAAAAGATCTGTCTCACTAAGAGGAACACAACGCGATTGACGATGCGTCAATCGGACGTTCGTAGCTCAAGATATGAGCGTTTCCGCTCCGAAGGCCCGGTTGGTTCCGTGAACGAACCAACCCGGCCGAACTCAAAGTAATCCGAAACCTTGAGTGCGATATACTGAAACGACCGTCTCGATCCAAGGATCGCGTTGCCGCAGACGGTTCGTCGTTCGGAGGTCTACAGCTCACGTTATGAGCTTTTGACTGAAAAGGTCCGAAAACGGGGGTCTGGGCCCGGCCCGGCCCGGCCCAGTACCCCCTGAACCGGTCCGATCCGGGTCGGCCCGAACCGGGTCCGGGTCCGGCCCGGTTCCGCGTGGCCTGGCCCAGTTGGCTCGGCCCGGCCCGGCTGGGCGGTCCGGCCCGGCCGGCACAATCCGGCCCGGCCTGCGCGACCCGGCCCGGCCTGCGCGACCCGGCCCGGCCGGTCGCGCGGCCCGACCGCTCGGCCATCTTGGCCGAGCGCGTGGTTTCGCGCGAAACGGGGGGCGCCGCCCCCCCGTGACTTCAATCAACGCCCCCCCACGTGAGGGGGGCCCGTTCCTCGGCTACCGGGGGTTTCAAACCCCCGGAAATTAATGCACGGCCGGCATTGAAGCCGGCCGTTTGTCCACCCGCGGGACCTGCGGGTCCCGCCTCCGAGCAAACCGGCGGCCGGCGCGGCCGGCCGCCTTCTCTTCTCCGTCGCGGCCGTAGCCGCGGCTCCTCCTCGGTTTCCGGCGGCCGGCGTGGCCGGCCGCCCCTGGTTATTCTGCCGCGGCCGTAGAGCCGCGGCCCACCCGATCTCCGGCGCCGGCAAGGCCGGCGCCCCTGGCTGCTCCGCCGCGGCCATAGGGCCGCGGCCCTTCCTGATTCCCGGCGGCCGGCGAGGCCGGCCGCCCCTAGCTCCTCCGCCGCGGCCATAGGGTCGCGGCTGTTCTGATAACCGGTGGCCTGCGTGGCCGGCCGCCTCTTGGTGTTTCGCCGTGGTCGTCCAGCCGCGGTTCTTCTTTTTCCGCCGGTGGCCGGTTTTTCCGGCCGCCCTTCTTGTTCGGTCCTTGCAAGATTTTCGTAGCGTAACGACGTCGCGCCCCACCGCCACGGCCCGACTCCGGCCGCGGTCTCATCCGTTCTCAAAGGCGCGGCATAATAGCGTCGCGGTTCTTCGTCGTGACCCAAACTGGCCTTAAATAATTCTTTTCGCGTGGTGCAATGGTACCGCGTTACCCCACTTCAAACCAAAATAAAACTAAACCATGATGGAGGAGGATCGGCCGTGTTTGTGCGGACCGGCCTCCTCCCGTTAGTTTGATATCAAGTGGCTTAGAAATACTTGAGGGATGTCAAATAAAATGTAAACAACGAACTCAAGAACCCCTACCTCGATAGTCGCACGTTGACGCAGTCGTGGAATAACGGTGCCGATTCCTTTGACGTCGGAGGAAGAGTCATTGTCGATGGCGTTCGTCGCGGAAAACTGTCGCGGAAGAGATGACGCGGAAGAAGTACGTCGCGTCGCGGATTCGGCGTCGCGGAAGAACCGTGTTCTTCGGCGAAGAAGTTCTTCTTTGAAGAACGACGTTCTTCGTGTTCTTCGTCAAAGTTTGAAGAAGAAGGGAAAGCTCTCAAATTCTCTCAAGAAACAAGGGAACTAACCAAAAAATAATAAATTAAGCTCATACTTAATTTATTAACACAACACCAACCTTTGAAATTCAAGAGTTTGAATTTCAAAACATTAATTAAACTCACTTATTAATGACATAAGTTATAACCTAAGTTTACATCATTAATTGTGAGTTGGGGAGGGTTAGAGAATATGAAGGGGTGGGGTTCGTGTGGGCCCCACCACCCTCTTAACCTCCCAAGGGAAGTTGGGTTGTCACCCAACTTCCACCCAAAGGATAAAAACACTTAAGGAAGATAAAAAAAAAAAAAATTGTTCCTCACAAATTTTATTTAACTTAAACTAAAAACCCAAAAACTAACTTTCAACCCGCAACAAACGCAACTTCCGAAAAGGTCTCATTAAGCGAATATCGGCGTTGCGAGTTCATCGGTGCCCTCGGATTTCAATTCCGAGCACCCGATCAAAATTTAGGAATACCCGCTCGTTCGTTCACTGAACGTACCCGAGCCAAACTTCAGAAATTAATTCCGGGCACTCCGGACCTCGGAATCAGGTGCCGTCTGAAACCGCGCTCTTGTAAAATTCTAAAGAAAATTAAGAAAAAAATTTCCCTTGAATTTTACGGGTCTTTACATTACTCCCACCTCAGGGCTTTACGTCCCCGTAAAGATACAACAAAAACTAGGGAAACAAAAGAGGGTACTGAGCACGCATCTGAGCCTCCCGCTCCCATGTGCTCTCCTGGAGATTTCCGTGCCGCCATCTGTTGCGCACAAGAGGAATCGATCGACCATGTAGGACCCGCTCCTGTCGATCCTCTATCTCCGCCGGGACCTCCGTAAAAGTCGCCCCATCGTCAACGTCAAGCTCCCCATGGTCAAAGATGTGCGTCGGGTCGTGCACGTATCTCCTCAGTTGAGACACGTGGAAGACGTCGTGCACCCGGTGTATCTGAGGTGGTAGAGCCAGGCGATAAGCCACCTCACCAACCCTGCTGAGGACCTGGAAGGGTCCGATGAAGCGCGGAGATAACTTGTCACCTCTTCCAAATCTCCGAATACCACATCGAGGTGAGACCCGCAAGAAGACGTGGTCACCATCCTCGAACTCTAGTGGCCTCCGCCTCCTGTCAGCGTATGACTTCTGCCGGCTCTGTGTTTTCCTCATCCACTCCTGGATGACATGGACCTCTTCTGACGTGGCCCGGACCATCTCTGGTCCCACAAGAGCTGCGAGATTTCTTCTTTGCCGATAAGAGAAACCTGGTCTCATCCCCTGGATGAACCACATTCTTTGCCTAAAACAGTCAATCCTAACATGGATGATACTAATCCATACCAAGGATGACGTCGTAAGGCCTCGACGCTACTACTAAGAGATCCAACCGTTACTCTCGCCTCCAAGGGTTGAGTCACACTGTCGGCATCAGTGTGTGGTAACTGGTCTCCTCCAGTAGATGTCTCACAAGTGAGGGTCAAGTCAACAGTCAACTGGAACCTCTTAGTAACATCACAAAAGAGGACAGGAATGAAAACATCACAAAGGATGCGTCTTTTATTATTGCAGCTCATAATACAAGACGCTACACAAAACCAACATCAACATTGAACTAGAAGTACAAGAGACGTATCCACTAGTTCCGCTCCTGTCCACCTGCTTTACTGTTGCTCAAGCATTTGTCGCTGCCTCAACCTCGGTGGCTCCCTCCAAGCCTGCGGATCGAGGAGTCGGACAGTCACGTGCCAGGTGACCCTTTCCGCGGCATGAGTAACACAACCTGCTCCTTGCACGGCTAGCTCTGTTCCCACTCCGGGTGCCCTGCACCACTGGTCCTAAAACCCGAGATCGCCCAACTGCTGGTCTGGTCCTCCTGGACCTCTGCATCATCTGTCTACTGCCCACAGATGACTCGGCTTCTGATCGAAAAACATGCGGTAAAGGCAGAATCTCCTGTACACGCTCGGGGTGTAGAGATACTGGCACAAACTCCACCCTGAAGAAGGTCTCGAAGTCTTCCCATGCGAAGTTCATCTCATCGCAAAACTGAAACAAGTGGCTCCACCACCTACCTGCTGCTGCGTGTAGTAGGCTCGCAGCGAGGATCACCATGAGGTCTGCTGGTGTCCTCACTAGCCTAAACACTCGTACCACTGCCTCCAGCCAGTCCTCTGCAGCCTGGGGATCCGTCTCCCCGCGAAACCTGGGCGGTCGCTGGCGCTGAAACTCATGCAGTGCGCTGAGGCGACGTGCATCGTCAGCGGCTGCTGCTGGAAGCATCGGGGGCTCGGCGGGTAGAGCTACCGCCGGTGCCACTGCTGACAAAGGGCCCTGCACCGAGGCATCGTCGCTCGGTGGGCTGTCGTCTCGTTCGATTCTCGGAACCCTAGCTGGCTGCCGTCGTGGGGCCATCCTGAAAGAAACAACGTAACACGATCAAACGATTATACCTGGTGAGCTGACCTGGTTTGAGCTGTTTTAAGGGGAAAAACCTTTGAAAACACACACGCAATCAGTGTTTTCGTGCACAAAGTCGGAAATCAGTTGTCAGGGTCCTGGTGTATGGATACGTCGGCCGCCCGCACCAACACTGGGCTCCCTGATCTAAAAACCACACTCAGTACTCCCAACACTATTGCTTCACAGAAAGAAACATCAGAGTTATAAGTTCTGCGGTAGAACCGAACTCCTCTGATACCAATTTGTCACGAACCGCCCTCGGGGTCCGTGCCGTGACTACCCCAAGCCCGCCTTCCATAGGCCAGGGGCTGGCGACTAGCACCAAGGCGTAAATCCCGGTAAAAAGGGAAGGCATTGCCTTTGTAAAGTAAACAAACACCACAGAGTAAGCAAGCGGAAAGTAACACTAAGCAAAAACAGAGTACAACTAAAAGTGCGGAAAGTAAAAAGGGGCCGGAAATACAAGCCCAACTGTAAAGTACAACTCGAAAGGGAAAACAGCAACTGAAAAGTAAAGCAGCTACGCCGAGCTGTCCACTGGAAATCCCACCTGAAGGGTGGGTACAGATAGCTCCTCTGCTCCTCGGGTCCCGCCGTCCGCTCCAAGTATGTCCCGCCCAGTGGTCTGCCTCTGGGTACCGCCTCGTCGTATAGTCCACCTCCAGGTACCGTCCAGTCCTCGAACACTCGGCCTCTGCCAGTACTGGCCGTCGTCTGCAACCAACACAACGAGGTGCGGGCATAGCCCGTGCAGGGGTGAGTATAACGATACTCAGTAGGGACCCCGAGACCCTCAAGGTCTCACTAAAACCAACAAGGATAACTACATGAAGATCACAACAGATAAACTCTACTTAGGTGTATGCCCATACATATACCTAAGTTATTAAGTAACCCATCTCAGTCATGAGGAAACACAAGGATCATGAGATCAACGGATAACCACTACCCAGGTATATGCCCATACATATACCTAAGTTATCAAGTAACCCATCTCAATCATGAGGAAACACAAAGGTCAAAAGTCTCAGCTCAAACCAGGATTTTCATTATCGAAACCGTAATTGCTGAAGAGCTCCGTCTCTAGAGTGGACAGTGGTCCTGTCACGACTCTGAGGCCGCCGCTCACTAACCTAAGACTGCTGAAGTACTCCTCCTGTCGAGTACTGCGGGTCTGCTGCCAACTACCAGGCGCTCCGTCCGCTGAGGGTCTGCTGCCAAATACCGGGCGCTAACCAGATAGCCTACTGAGGTACTCCTCCTGTCGAGTACCGCGGGTCTGCTGCCAACTACCAGGCGCTCCGTCCGCCGTGGGTCTGCCGCCAAATACCGGGCGCTCCGTCCACTGGGCTAGTCGACTCACTCCAAGTCGAGTCGGTCAAGCAGTCGTTAGGTCTCAGCCGGCTACACGGTCTCCGTACTCTGCACGCTCGTCTCCGGGAGGGTCCGCTCCACGAGCTACTGGTCGATACTCCAAGTTTCACAAGGTCCCGCGAAGAAGTGTCTCAAAGGACCGTCTCGTCACAGGGGTCTCAACGCAACAGACGGCGCGTCGATCGGACGCCCGGTCTGTGAGTTATGAGCCTTTTCGTCCCAGGGGCCCGGTTAGTTTCGAGAGCGAAACCAATCCCGGCCGTATCTCAACTGTACCCCGAACTCCCATAGGGTAAACTCAAAGGGACCGTTACTCAACGTAACCACCAACGCCGCTGACGGTCCTTTAAGCGGACGTCCTGTCTGAAAGATATTAGCTTTCCCGTTCCAGGGGCCCGGTTGGATTTCGGGTGCGATCCAACCCGGCCACTACTAACTGTATCCAAAACTCGGGCGAAGGATACCAAAAGTTCCGTATCGTAAACAGGAACTCAACGCAACAGACGGTGCGTCGATCGGACGCCCGGTCTGAGAGTTATTGGCATTTTCGTCTCCGGGGCCCGGTTGGTTTTTAAGGCAAAACCAACTCGACCGTACTCCACCTGCGTCAAAACCTCGGGTGGAGTATGCCAAAAGATCTGTCTCACTAAGAGGAACACAACGCGATTGACGATGCGTCAATCGGACGTTCGTAGCTCAAGATATGAGCGTTTCCGCTCCGAAGGCCCGGTTGGTTCCGTGAACGAACCAACCCGGCCGAACTCAAAGTAATCCGAAACCTTGAGTGCGATATACTGAAACGACCGTCTCGATCCAAGGATCGCGTTGCCGCAGACGGTTCGTCGTTCGGAGGTCTACAGCTCACGTTATGAGCTTTTGACTGAAAAGGTCCGAAAACGGGGGTCTGGGCCCGGCCCGGCCCGGCCCAGTACCCCCTGAACCGGTCCGATCCGGGTCGGCCCGAACCGGGTCCGGGTCCGGCCCGGTTCCGCGTGGCCTGGCCCGGTTGGCTCGGCCCGGCCCGGCTGGGCGGTCCGGCCCAGCCGGCACAATCCGGCCCGGCCTGCGCGACCCGGCCCGGCCTGCGCGACCCGGCCCGGCCGGTCGCGTGGCCCGACCGCTCAGAACCGCTCGGCCAGCTTGGCCGAGCGCGTGGTTTCGCGCGAAACGGGGGGCGCCGCCCCCCCGTGACTTCAATCAACGCCCCCCCCACGTGAGGGGGGCCCGTTCCTCGGCTACCGGGGGTTTCAAACCCCCGGAAATTAATGCACGGCCGGCATTGAAGCCGGCCGTTTGTCCACCCGCGGGACCTGCGGGTCCCGCCTCCGAGCAAACCGGCGGCCGGCGCGGACGGCCGCCTTCTCTTCTCCGCCGCGGCCGTAGCCGCGGCTCCTCCTCGGTTTCCGGCGGCCGGCGTGGCCGGCCGCCCCTGGTTATTCTGCCGCGGCCGTAGAGCCGCGGCCCACCCGATCTCCGGCGCCGGCAAGGCCGGCGCCCCTGGCTGCTCCGCCGCGGCCATAGGGCCGCAGCCCTTCCTGATTCCCGGCGGCCGGCGAGGCCGGCCGCCCCTAGCTCCTCCGCCGCGGCCATAGGGTCGCGGCTGTTCTGATAACCGGCGGCCTGCGTGGCCGGCCGCCTCTTGGTGTTTCGCCGTGGTCGTCCAGCCGCGGTTCTTCTTTTTCCGCCGGTGGCCGGTTTTTCCGGCCGCCCTTCTTGTTCGGTCCTTGCAAGATTTTCGTAGCGTAACGACGTCGCGCCCCACCGCCACGGCCCGACTCCGGCCGCGGTCTCATCCGTTCTCAAAGGCGCGGCATAATAGCGTCGCGGTTCTTCGTCGTGACCCAAACTGGCCTTAAATAATTCTTTTCGCGTGGTGCAATGGTACCGCGTTACCCCACTTCAAACCAAAATAAAACTAAACCATGATGGAGGAGGATCAGCCGTGTTTGTGCGGACCGGCCTCCTCCCGTTAGTTTGATATCAAGTGGCTTAGAAATACTTGAGGGATGTCAAATAAAATGTAAACAACGAACTCAAGAACCCCTACCTCGATAGTCGCACGTTGACGCAGTCGTGGAATATCGGTGCCGATTCCTTTGACGTCGGAGGAAGAGTCATTGTCGATGGCGTTCGTCGCGGAAAACTGTCGCGGAAGAGATGACGCGGAAGAAGTACGTCGCGTCGCGGATTCGGCGTCGCGGAAGAACCGTGTTCTTCGGCGAAGAAGTTCTTCTTTGAAGAACGACGTTCTTCGTGTTCTTCGTCAAAGTTTGAAGAAGAAGGGAAAGCTCTCAAATTCTCTCAAGAAACAAGGGAACTAACCAAAAAATAATAAATTAAGCTCATACTTAATTTATTAACACAACACCAACCTTTGAAATTCAAGAGTTTGAATTTCAAAACTTTAATTAAACTCACTTATTAATGACATAAGTTATAACCTAAGTTTACATCATTAATTGTGAGTTGGGGAGGGTTAGAGAATATGAAGGGGTGGGGTTCGTGTGGGCCCCACCACCCTCTTAACCTCCCAAGGGAAGTTGGGTTGTCACCCAACTTCCACCCAAAGGATAAAAACACTTAAGGAAGATAAAAAAAAAAAAAAATTGTTCCTCACAAATTTTATTTAACTTAAACTAAAAACCCAAAAACTAACTTTCAACCCGCAACAAACGCAACTTCCGAAAAGGTCTCATTAAGCGAATATCGGCGCTGCGAGTTCATCGGTTCCCTCGGATTTCAATTCCGAGCACCCGATCAAAAGTTAGGAATACCCGCTCGTTCGTTCACTGAACGTACCCGAGCCAAACTTCAGAAATTAATTCCGGGCACTCCGGACCTCGGAATCAGGTGCCGTCTGAAACCGCGCTCTTGTAAAATTCTAAAGAAAATTAAGAAAAAAATTTCCCTTGAATTTTACGGGTCTTTACACTGAATTTCCTTTAATCTTCAAGTGTTCAGATAGCACAGGGAGTGATAGTTCATGGACTATGATGAGGGCCTGATACTCTACCTATTTGTTCATACATCCTTCCGATCGTAGGAAGGAATATTAAAGCACTAATTTTTATGGGGATATGTGTATGAATCCCAAGCCCACTTTTTTGGTCTTCCATTCTTCTTCTGGTCGGGCTTCTAGAGGAACCATCGAAGTGCATTCCCCACATCTAAGATTTCTATTGAATATAGAACACTTCCTCATCTAGTAGCAGTGCATCTTATGGGGACACTCCTATTGTGGGATGCTCCGCCAGTAAATCTATAAATTCCTAGAATATGAAAGCCTTCTATGGTAAGAATATTATATCATGATTTTTAAGTATGACCTCCCATCATGATGGTAATCTTGTAAACATTAGATGACTAACAATGTACATGAGTGGGTTGCTACGTGAGACCAAGTGGATGTCATGGTGCTGCATGTAATGTTTCTATTTTTGGACCACAAATATTAATGAGAGGAATACCTTCCCAATATTTGAGTAAAAATTCTCAGTATCAATCATGGTTTGGCTGAGATAATAGATACTATTCTCACTTCCAACCTCATTTTTCTATGCGATAATGGTGCCTATGGATTTCTCAAATGTGGTTACAAAAAGAATAAGTGGTCTTCCTTCAATGGGTTGAATTAGCACTAGTGGACTTAAAAGATAATTCTTGAGATTTTTAAAATATTTAATATAGTCTATAGTATGTTAATATTCCAACCATTTCTTCATCAACAAGGGGAATGGAAAACATTTTACTACAAGGTTGTCTATGAAACACTACATGTAAGCCAAATTCCCTTGGATTCCTCTAAGCACAGTGAGGATGTGAGGTGGTGACATGCTAGGTATTTAATTTTTCATCTCAAGGACAAATTTGATTCCATGGGGTGTACAATGATGACAAGGAATTTCCTGGAGGTTGTGATGATTGAAAATTTCATGGTGTTCATTTCTAGACTGTTCTATCATAGTTTATTGAAGATGGTTTCAAGGTCAGCCATGCGGTCTGATATTTGTCGCGATTTAATGCACAGATCATCCACATAATATTCAACGACATTTCCTTGGAAGTGTTTAAAAATTTGGTGCATGGAGTGCTGATATGTGGCGCCAACATTTTTCAAACATTAAGGCATAACCTTATAGAAAATCACCCCATAGGGAGCCCAGAAGGTAGTGGATTATTCATCTTCATGGGCCATTAGGACCTGGTTATAACCTGGATATCCTTCCATGCAAGAGAGTGTCTCATATCCTTCACATTCATCAATCAGTAATTCAATTATTAGTACTGGGATGTCATCTTTCAGGCAGTTCTAGTTGAGGTCCCAAAAATCAATAAAGACCCTGATCTGACCATTTTTCTTCTTGATGAGGAATAATATTTTCTATCCAAATGGGGTATTGGACCCCTCGAATGATGTTAGTTTTTATGAGCTTTTCAGATTCAACAACTATTTTGGAAGCATGTGTAGGGTGTGCTATAGTTGTGGCTTTCTTATAACCACAATGATATTTTGGTAGGTCTAGGTGGTGAGTGTCCACCTATAGAGCATGAACTACCATTTCCATATAATTCCAAGAGAAAACATCTCAAATCTGTTTCATAAAAGAGGTGTATATCTCTTGCTCTTCAGTAGGCATTTCCACACTAACTGTAGTGGTTCGTGGGTCTTCCATCATACCAAAGTTGATTTCCTTAAGTTCATATATGATTATGGAACTACCTACATCAAATGATGGAGGGGAATCCATTATGACTTATTCTTATTCTTCCCCAAATCCTCATCATCTTAATGTTCATATTCTGGTTGGGAAAAACTCATTGAAACAATTTATTTATAGATGAGGGAGTTATTGCAATTTTATTATCTGGGAGGTAAGGTCGTCTATTTTGCCTCAACCCTTGGAAGAGGATATCTGGAAAAAATGAAGTATGGGGTAAAAGAGTTTACTCATATTTGTTGAATGTAGAGACACCTCTTCCATCCTCAGTTGGTGAGGTGGGAATTTCTTGGAGTTTTGATGTTGACTTAGGGGAATTTTCATCTGAACCTTCCCCATCATCTCAAGAGTCAATGGGATGTTCAACATTACCATGCTCAGTAGTCAAAATTGATATCATGAGGACATCTAAATACATGTTCGAATTTGGATGTGTTCTTTCAATATGATTGATGTGAATTATGAATTCCTCCCTGATCATCTTGAGGGGATTAGTTGGAATAAAGTCTAAACAATTTGTTGTGTGACATAAGAAATTACATTACCAATAGGTTGTTTCCCATTTTTTTCCTATAACCCTAAATCAATATATAGTGACTTTTAAGACTCGAACGAGGCCATGTCGGCACACAGTATCCCACTCTATCGATTGAAGTAATATTTGAGGCATGAATAGTAATAGGAGGGGATTGTTGCATGTTTATGCTATGAATGCCTCCCAAAAAGAGCATTGAAGGCCAAATTATTTTGTACCAACATAATGTATTGGTGAGATATAAAGTCACCGAATCAATTTTCAAGTTTTATGTGTCCTAACAGCTTCTTCTCCCTTTTCTCATAACCCAACTGGGTCATGGTTCATGACATCTGATTATCCTCATTATAGCCCAATCGGTGGAGTGTCCGTAGTGGGAGGAGATTAACACCAGATACATTGTCGATGATTAATTTTTTGTTATCGATGAAATATATCATGAGAAACACATATAATAGTTTGATGTGTCCTTACATTATGACTTATTCATCTTGATCTGTGATGGAGATGACTACATGTCATTTAGCATAATTTGTCTCTATTCAGTAGACTTCAGCGGTAGCTACTTCTTCTTCAATATCTTGGGGAATTAATAAACAATCTCTTGGAGCATCCCATATATAAATAGATAGATTTAGTGAATCCATGATTCAAATATTTGCAGGTTCCAGATCTAACATTTTCAAAATGTCATATTTCTATTCTAAGGGTTGGGGCTTCCCAGCTTGGGGATGCACATTCATAGGAACATTAGGGGATACATCATTTGATAAATACAGTTCGGCACTTCATACAAGATTCGGAGAGGATTCCATCCTTTATAGATTGGGCCAGGAAGGCCTTCTTACATTTTGAGGGAAATTAATCATGTGTTCTTCCTCTAGTGGATACTCCATGATGCTAGGATCAGAGTGGCTTCCTATAGGAGAAGGGGAATTTTTCTGTCCCCATCAGATCCACTAGAGGGTCATCCCATAGGTTTCTACAACACTGATAGATTGAGTTTGGTTATGTCCATATTGTTTATTTGCACCATGTTTGTGTCTCCCTTGGAATCCCTAGCTTATCTGCATTCTTTCTCCAGATCCCTGGTTGGGTGTGGGGAATGTTGGTTTATAATCATACTCATAATTAGAGAAAGGATCCATCCAATGAATGATGTGGATTTATCCAAAAATAATCTCCTAATCTGATGATTTATTTGCCTCATCATATTCTTCTGAATGTAATGTTTGGCAGGGTGGTTCCCATTCTTTCAGATATACTAGCACAAAATATGAGAGTGTCGAAGCCAATTTTGGATTTGGTGTGAGTTTATCTTCCAACACTTCCATTGCACACTTTTTGTTGAAATAATGTTTTGGAGGCTATCCTCTGTAGGATTTTGGATCCAATAATTATGGTTGTGTTTCATTAAGGGATATTTGAGGCATATTTGGTTACTTCAGTTATGCCTAAAGTATGCCATGAGCACAGTCGACATTCTTCATAGTCGTACAACAATAGAAATTTTTCTCCTATTTTAACTACTATTTTCTAGTTCCCTTCTTCATCTGGATTGGTGGTGGAAACATATGCCACATGCATCGATGGTGGTCCCGTCTTGAACTTTATGGAATCTCCCTTATTTTTTATGAGGTCCATGAAGACAAAGAACTCTTTAATGTTGTGTCCCAATATCCAATGGAATGGACATTAAGCTAGAAGACAATCAAGACCTAATTCATCAGCCTGAATTGACTTCGGAAGCTGAATAAAGTTGAAATTCAGGGAAGCAATGGAGTAACTATAGACTTGATCATCTCGGAATGAGTAGAATTTATTTCTGAATTCCTAGAATTAATTTCACCACCTCACTAATCATGTCGGGGGTGGTGGAGGCTGATGATGGGTAGAGGGACCTTCAATGTTTGGTGGGGGCCTGGGAGATGAAGTTGGTGTAGGCGGTGTCTTGACCATTACATACACCACATTGTCTATTCCTACTCTTTTCACTATGTAAGATGGGTCCCCTAGAGACATAAGATTAGAAATTTTCAAGGAATTCTCTATCTATTGAGAGATGGTATAGAAGTCCTAAAACCCACTTGTGTACTACATCAGAATTAGATGCATTTCTAGATAATTATCAATGCACATGGAAAGTATCTCATAATGGGGGTGTGGTTAGTTCAATGACTATGTCAAACCTTTCCATCTGGCGATGAATTCTGAGACTCTCTCACTTTCCCTTTGTATGCAGTTCGTGAGATCACTAACGGTTTTGTTCGACAATTTTGATCTGAACTAGAATAGGGACTAGCTCGAGAGATCCTCCCATTTGATTATTGTGTTAGATTTCAACTGGTGTACCAAAAAAGGTTGAACCTTATCGAGTTCACACAATAAATTGGAGTTTTATATCCACTTGTTTTTTGGAGTTCCCATAATGATATCTCAATAAGAAGAGTAGTGAAATAGATACTACTTCAAGTCACCTAATCCATTGAAATATGGGAATATTGTATTCCCTATGTTTGGTGGAGGAAGGGAATTACTCACCCAGTCAGGGAAAGGCCTCTATTCTGGTGGTACTAGAGTGTGTCGTCCTTGCATTAATTTCATTCAATTAGTTAATAAATCAATGGTATTCAAGATCCATTTATGCAGGTCATGTTGGACCTTATCATGAATAGGTTTAGCAAGGTGAAATATTGGATGTGTCGGCATTGCTGGACCTTGAGGTAAATACCGAAAAAGGGGAATCGTTTGGAGGTTTTCCTGAATTGGATCATTCTACTTCCCAAATGGAGGGAAATCGTGATATCCAGTAAGGATCAGTTTCTGGTAGACTGAATGTCCCATCACAATCTTGAATAAACCTTCCAGCCTTGGTATATTCATTGGGATGATCCTCTGAGGCAGATTTATGTCTGATGTATGTTTTTTAAGCTTCACTATAGGAACATACCCAATAGGAATACTTTCTCTTAGGAACATAGCATCGAGTCTCTTCAACTCTTTCATGTCTTACTCTTGTTGAGAAAATATATTCTCAATCATAGGGTAATCATCTTCATAGGGGGGAGGCGGTGGTTCATATATCTTCATCTTATTCTTCTCCTTGTTGAGTATTCTCTTGGGAGGTAATGGCAGATTGACTGATGGTGCACCCCTGTTTAAGACAACTCTTTGGTTTCAAGTGTGCACACCTCCAGGCTCGGTGTGGACCATCTCTAGGAGTGAACCCTCTTCTCTAGTTTGGACATTATAATTATTATATTTATCAAGGTCAATGTGTCTGATTCCTACAAAGTTTTATAATACATATTGTATTTGGGGTGGGATACAAGGCACTAAATTGTAGGATTGATTCATACACCTAGTGTTGGTCTTTTACGGCCATTATATGATACTCTTTGGGTTTCTTAGTGGATAGTGACACGAATGGATCCCTGATATGACCATGTGGTATGCCTTCATTCTGGGGGATATGAGTCAAAAGATGGGATGGAATGGGTGGCCCCTATATCCATTTCTATCACTATAAGGAAGATGATAGATATCCACTATGTGGGAATTTGAAGTAATAATTCCCTCAACCCTCCAGGCTAGGGTTTTATCCTTGCATCGTTCAATGTGCCTTGACCTATATTTGCTAGTATTCTGGGTGAATTTTGAGTTAAATATTCCCTCAACCATGCGGGATGGGGATAGTCTGGTACTGTGGTGGATGAAACTATTATTGTCTCCCTCTTGATCCCACACATTACCATACAAATGTCAGTTGGATATGGTGTTGGGTATTAACGTAAATTTTCTAACTTTGAGGACATGTGAATTTTTCATTAATTAGATTCCCTAAAACTGTATTCCAATTGGATGTTCTTGATTGTGTGATTCAAGATCATGTCGATGGCTTTGTCTCATTGGTCCTGATGCTTCAAAGACTAAATCAAGGTTGTCTCAATTTGATCATTCCAGTATTCCTTAACAGGGACTTCATTTGATTTCCTCATTTGGTTAATGACACTACATGTTTTCATTTATCGTGAATTTCTCTAGATGGTAAGGGGTGATGTGTTGGGATATGTGTTCCCCCTAACCCATGATATGAACACCATTCGGTGCATCACTGATAAAATATTGCTACTATAGCAGTGCATGGATGTTGGTCATCCTATGGTCTTTATTCAAATCGTAGCCACCATGATGAAGAAAGGGATTCACGATTGATTTTATAGTGATGATCTACCAAGATGGTATCATGATCTTCATACACATCATAGGGAATAGATGTTACTTTTAACTGACAGACAGTTTTCTAGATATTGCGGTTAATGTTATGAAAACATTCTTCCGAAATTTATTTTGGAATATTGAACTGAGAAGTGGTTGTGGGCCAATACATCACTAGTATTTCTTCCCAAGCTAGTTGTATTCTCACAAGAAACACACCTTGCTGTTGTTCTTCCAGGGACACTTCTACATGATCCACCCAGTTTGACTACTCCTTAATGATTCTATTCCAAGAAGCATGGCTAGTGGGAATATTGTTGACACTTAAACAGTACAAGGGGGGATCAGAATATGAGTGTGCCCCATACCATACTCTAGTTGAGAAATGATATTGCTGGTCATGGAGAGAGTATCCCATATGTTATACTCCATTTTTTCATGTGCCTCAGCATATGAATGTTTTTTCATATTTGGTCTGATGAGGGGAGGACATTCTCATCAGTGTAAAATTTGACTATGGGGAGGACCATCGTAGTTGGTGTCATGATGGAGAGGACTTCCATAATAACTTAGTTTCTAGTTGTATAGAGGAATTATATGGCGTATACCACAGAGAGGACCATCAGGGTGGACTACATAAAGGGGAGTTCTTTCTTGCTCTTCGACATCATTGTGAGGAGGACCTTAAAATGACTGATATTATGGCATAAACTGCATTCATAACTCTAATAGTAGGGAGAGTATCTATAGTGTACACTCTAGTGAGGGAATTTTGGTTGTACTGCAACATGGAGAGGGCCTTCTGGTTGCATAATTTCCTTGTTGGGAGGACCTCTGTAGAGATTATCATGATGGAGAGGACTACCATTATTGATTTATGTATGACAATATAGAGTAGCAAATATGCTGTGTATACCCTGGGGACAACCATCAGGGTAGACTAAAACAATGGGAGGACCTTCATGTTTTATGATCCTTTAGTCAAGAGATGGCTACCCTAACCCACATCAATAGATAAGCTCTCATGATTGATAATTTCTGGCCCATAGGGTAATCCCCCTTGGGTGCTCTGGGGGGGACCTTTAGAGCTGTAGGTTGTGATACTTCGAGTATTACATTCAAAACTGCTACTATCACTTCCGTAATTTTGTAATGCACTGAAAATATATTGATCCTCTATTGATAAATGGTTTATGGCACTAACAACTCCAACTTCCAATATAGTAGAATCATGAAAGTGCTCTTCATTTTTCTGTTACCTTTGGAACCTTTCCTTTTCGGGTTATCTCTTGCAATAAACTAGGGCCACATGCTATTAGTAATGTCCTTCATGTATGTGTACATGTCTAATTGGTTCTTGTGATTTGACTGAGATATGTCGATAAGTATTTTCTGTTCTAGCAGATATATATGCTTGCCCGAGAGTGGACTGGTATCCCCCAGTGAGAATGTTTATTTGTTCCCAATATGGTTTTCCTTGTGTCACATAATATGATCATTGACCCTCCTTTTCGGGATCATGGATATTGTTTTGATCTGAAGTGATTATCATATTTGGTGGACAGATCACCCCAATAGGGAGATTTGGTCATGGTCCTGACTCTTAGCTTTTTCTGCTGACAAAATAACATCATGAAATGACTAAATGATATAGTCTGTAATCGACATCTAATACTCAATAATGGCTTGGATGTGATTAGATACATATTTGGTTATAATGGGTATGAAATCTCAATCCTATGTCATGGTAGGAGTTTGTGCCTACTTCAGTCCACCATGGGTAGCCAGTGGGTACCGACAAGTCTCATGTGTCAAGGAAAAGGAATGAGTTTTCCACCAATTATTTTTTTTTGTTTTCCATCATATTTAACTTGTGGTATGTGTATTTGTGACCAGGAATTTGTGTCCACTCATTTTCTTCTCTATTTTTCTCATGAGCATGATTTTCATCTGTAGGAATTTGACAATGCTCATATTTAATTGCCACCGTATTTGGTTGGTGGGAATCATACGAGTTGGCAGTATTGTGTGACTGCCCTCAATTTTTCACTCTATTTATATACCGGGATAGTTTTTCATTAGAAAGTATTTCTGTCTAAGTATAGATGGGTTCCATCCTATTTGGATGATGAGTTTCTTGTGCATTTGTATAAACTTGTATCTGTCTAAAATTTTCCACTCTATCTACACGGCGGGACCGGCGAGCACTGGAAGGAATGTGTGTCTTCACATATTGTGTCACCATATTTCATTGTTGGCCTTCATAAGAGTGATTTTTCATTTGTACCTACTCATATATTTCCAACATATCCCCATGGAAGGATTCAGCATGAGTTAAAGGATTGTATATCTTCAACTTACATGCCACAGTATTTTTGTAGTGTATATCCTCCATAGAAACTAGGGTGATAACCTATTTCTAATTATGCATTTCCTGCCTTCAGTGGGCCACCCGAGGGACCCCTATTCCTTATACTTCCATAGGTTCCCTTAGCATATGATCCTAGTCAGAGTGAGGATATCAGGTTGTATGCTACTGATGGGGATGTCCACTTACAAGAGCCCTTGAGTGGGGTTCTTTTGAATTTGGGAGAAGTCATTGGTGTCGACTTCATTTTCCTCCCTATGATAATGGCGGGTACTTGTTATCATGCTCTGCGAATAGACTCCCTAAGTGGTTGGAGAAGAACAATGTGGCTATCATGTGCTAAATCCTTGGCCGTGACTAATGAGGTTCCTAGAGAGTATTCACTGATTATAGGTACTTCTTTATAGCCTCTACTATTGAGAGAGTACCATTTTTATGGTACTCTTTTATCATCATGTTTGAAACCCATCATTGAAGACGTTGGGTAGGTGAGGGGTTATATTATTCATTGAAGATCCGGCCTCCCATGGGGTCGTTAACATGTGTTTCTAATAAATTTATTGTGATACCACATGTATTGAAGAGAGCAATGCCAAATTCATGTTATATATATGTGTGTGTGTGTGACATAAACAAACAAATAAACCTTATTAGAGTCTCATCTGATGATCCCATGGGAAATTGATGATCATTTCCCTTATCCTTTTGAATTTGAAAGGGGATTATGGTGGGGTAATCTTCCACTTTGGTGAATGATTCATGTCGGTTTCACCATTTTTGTTTCAACCAGATTCACGATGCACCACGTATAGATGGGGAGCGGTAGTCCCACCAGTATTTGAATGTGCATCGTTTTTATGTTATTAAGGATGTTCCGTATTTTCATGATCTCGGTGGGTTGTTGAAAATGGGGTTATATGTCTATGTAATCAGCCAATGTTGGGTATGATGTCCTTGGATGGTCTCTAATGAGTTTATTTGGGGTCCAAAAAACCCCCAATGGCCCTCATATCCATAATTACTGGATATTCATTCCAATGGAAGGTAGATGTTGGATAAAAATTTGGCCAACGAGACTTCATGACTCCATTGGTAGAGAGTATTGAAGGTTGGGCTCATCACACCTTTTTTCTAGAATTAATTCCTACACCAGGACTCTCATATTTATTTAAGAAATATCAATATGTTCATGAATCCATGGTTTTTTCTCTCAGAGTGTATTCACATATTACCACTAGGTTGTATGCTCAATCATGGATACTCATGGATTAGGAATTACTGAGACAATTCTAGTTGAAACAACATGACGAGGAGCTCTAGAGTTTATAATCATCTAGGGAGTATGGAAGTTTCATTGATATCAGGATCGAACCCATGATATGGGTTTTCTAGAAATCCTCTTGGGAGGAATTATAACATGCATAACTTGATTTTACATAACTAGATTCAACACCGTTTATGGTCACGTGATAGGGACCCATACATTCAGTTTAACATCACGCAACAAGGATGTCTAAGTGAAATATTCCTAGTCAAGATCCATATTATGGTATTTAACGAACAAGCCCAAGATGCCTATGAAAGATATGGTCTATTGTATTAATTCGACCCCACCAAGAATATGGATCAAATAATTCTAGGGTGCTTCTGGTATTGGTTTTCCACATTAGGGAGGCTTCATACATATTTTATTTGATTAAGAATTAACCCTCTCGTAGTTAGGTTCAAGATGTGACTTGATGGGGATTACACATAGATGTTATTCACTAAAAGGGGACATGATATCTCATTACATGGAAGAGAATATATGGATCTTTGGATGAGATGAATGATTTTAACATATCCCAGTTTTGGTGGGAATCATAGTTATTATAGTTCATGGGGGTTGGATCCAATGTCATTTTATCACAGACTACTAAGCCCACACGAGTGATGCTCAGTGTGAGATGCAAGAGGACATGAAAGATTCCATATCTATTGTCGGCTTAAGGAAAGGGAGGATCTCATGATGGATGCTGTTGAGGTGATGGTGGATGAGGTTGCAGAGCAATGAACCCTTCAATTTTAAAAGAAAGTGAATTTCATTATGTCCATCCCGAATGGATAGGGGATTACTCCAAGAGGGACACCCTAGAATAGGTTCTGCAAAATGGGTGGAATATATCATCTCATCAAAAGAAAAAGGGAGCACAATACCTTTGACTTATCCTTTCCACTCATTGAAAGGAAAATCATGTGACTACCCATGACCCCTAGAATGGGGAGGTCCATGTAATTATCCCATGTTTGGTCTCTAAGTTACAATTGAAATGTAGACTTAAGAACATTTTTGGGGTCCATACCGATGTAGGGATTAATTCTATGACTCCACTTACAATGGGTATGCAGAAAAAAATGGATGTGTTGATTTGACCAATGGTCCATTTATACAGGACTGATGGATTTGGAAGTCTTTGTCTTTCTATTGATTTACTATTTCATGTAGGAGATTTGGAGGATGGGTGGAAATGGAAGGGAATCATTCGTACTAAAAGGTGGAAATCCTGGAGGTACCATACTTTGTGTAGCATTTATTAATGCGGGGTGGGGTACCTTTTACAAAGTGGTTTTATATGTGCGTAGAAGGGATGTCTGTGTACTAGGGTGGTAGGTGGATCTGGGAGTGGTCTGCATACCATGATGGTACATGGCCTCGGTCTCCCTTCGCATACTATGGTGGAATGCAACACTGGAGTCCCTCCTTGCTGCAGAATGCTTCACTGGGCAGGGTTTCATCCAAATAGAGTTATGCTATATGGTATTTCAAATTAAATAACACACATTAATCTCGAAGTTCATGGGATGTTCATCCATGAAGAGAGTATGGTTCACAGTTGGACTTTTAGGTTCACTATTTACCCATCTTATTAATCCTTTTTAATTTCATGGTTCAATGCATGTTTATGCCTCTTGGAAATCATTTGTGGTACCATACTTTTCCATCTTTTTTCCTTTAAATTATTCCATATATTGACCCTTATCTTCCCCAAAATCTGATCCTTTTCACAGATCCCCTTGGGGTCCACTCTTAGAGTGCTGAGGATGTTGTATCTACGAGCACAAGACACCGTTTTCGGAAGCTGATGGGGAAATTTCTTATCATGCAGAAAAAATAGTCAACCGATATTTTGTGGTGTTGTGGTTCACGATGATGGAAATCACTAACTCTCCTTCATAGATGACATGTTTGGTCGCACTCTATTAGCCTTTTATTGTCTGTGAACCTCGTAGTTTGTGGAGGTGGTAAGTGAGGAATTGATTCTCCATCGCATTTTCGCCAACAGTGTGGTTTTTGGGTAGAATTTCTCCACATTTATTCCATTAACAACTTGATTCGTGGATATCCAAAGCCCTTCCTCATTCATTCCACGAACATTCTAGTATGATGGCCAAACCTACGTGGGTCAGCGTTTCCTAGGATATCCACATAACGCTTGGTTCGCGGTTTGTGCCTTCTGTGGACCTTTCTCGGTTACAAGTATGTGGACTAGATTGGGTCCTTTTCCAAATTGGATTCCATAAATATATTCCTCCAATTTTAATCACCAAAAGATTCCCTTTACCCTAATAATGTTATGAGAGTATTTTCTTTCCTTTCACAGCTTTTTGGGACCCAATAGTCTTTAAAGAGTTTTATGGGGTTTTGGGATTTTGGGTTTTTAATGGTTGTTTGGGTTAATAGGATATTTTTTGGTTTTCGATAAGGATTTTATATTATTTTTAGGTGTTTTATGGTTTTTTAGAGTTTTAATATTTTAGGGTTTTATGGTTTTTAGGGTTTTTAGGTTTTTTATGGATTTTATTAATTTTCAGGGTTTTAGGATATTCATGGGTTTTTTTGGTTTTTTTGGAATTCATTGAATTTTAGGGGTTTGATTTTATTAGGGTTTTGTGGTATTTTTAGGTATTTTATGAGTTTTTTGGGTTTTTTGAGTTTTTATTGGATTATGGGATTTTAGATTTTTCAAAGGAATTTTAGAATTTTTATTAGTTTTTTTTGGTGGGATATATAGGATTCAGGGTTTGTTTTACTTTAGGGTTATTATGATTTTTATAGTTTTTATCATTTTGTGGATTTTTTTAGATATTCAGGTTTTTAAGGTTTTTTAATTCATAATATTTTTGTAGTCTTTATGGTTTATTTTCCTTTTTTGGTGTTTTAGATATTTTTTGGGTTTTTTGGGTTTTTGGGTTATTAGGGGGTTTTATAAATTTTCATGGATTTCAGGGGGTTTTGCTGTTTTATAGGGGTTTTATGGGTTTTAAGGGGTTTTAGTTTTTTAGGATTTATTGGTGTTTTTAAAGGTTTTAGGTTTATTAATGTTTTTAGAGTTTTTCATTGTTTTAGAGTTTATTTTTTTAGGTTTTTAGGGTTTTTTTTGGGTTTTACATATTTTTAAGAATTTTTATCTTTTTTATTAGAGTATCAGGGGTTTTGGGGATTTCAGTGTGTTATGGATCCTTAGTGGTCTATAGTGGTTTATTGTGTTTAAGGGAGGGGGTTGTTAAGGGCCTACTGGTTTTTTAAAAATTTAGGGCTTTTAAGTCTTTAACAGTATTTTTTTATTTTTTGGGGTTTTAAGAGTCTAAGATTTTAGGGTCTTAGTGTTTTTTGGGGAATTTTAGTTTTTTTAGTGGTTTTATTATTTTTGGGGTATTTTTATGTATTTAGGGTTTTAGAACCATATATGGTTATTAATGTTTTAAGGGTTTTATGGTTGTTTATTATTTTTTAGATTTTTTAGGGTCCTTTAGTTTTTTTTATTTTTCTTGTTATTTTGGGGTTTTTGTGTTTTTTATTTGATTACACTACTAGAAATCGTGGTTCTCCCAATAGTTGTATACCAATGGTTCTTTTGAACCGTTGGTATAATTGATCTTTACCAACGGTTTGCATTAACCATTGGTATTGATCTATAAAAATTGAATTTTCCTAACGGTTTGATGAAACTGTTGGGAAAGATTGTTAGAAAATTAGTTTTCACAAATATTTCATCAAAAAGTTGGGAAAGATGGGGAAAAATAGTTTTCCCAATAGTTTAGTGAAACCATTGGGAAAACTCTATCTTTCCCAATGGTTATTAAGTAACGTTGGGAAAGATTTCCCTCAAATACAGACCAGCCAAACCCCCACCCAGCCCGATTGCAGACCGATTGTAGACAGAACCTCCTGAATTATTCTCTTCCATGACACTATTTCCACCCAAGATCTATCTTCAATCAAAAAAAAATCTTATTTCACACTTGAAATTAGTAAGTGTTACCTTAGTTTTAGCATTATTTTCCTATTTTTTGGGTGTTTGATGTTTTCAGTTAGGCTAAATTAGGGTTGTTGTCTACAGAACCCTTGGATTTGTTTTATGTTTTTTTTTCTACACTTCAAACATGGTAAAGGGTTTTTTAGTGGGGTGATATGGTACTTTTGGAAGAATTTATTTTAGTTGAAAATTGGATTTTGATTTGGATGAATTTATGTATCAATTTGAGGTGTTGGAGGGTGTGCAGATGGGGTGGGGGAGGATGTCGAGGGCAATCCAAGTGGGGTGGGAAAGGAGCTGTCTAAGTAGGGTGGGGAGGGGGCTGGGTTGTCCAAATGGGGTGGGGGTAGGGCTATTTGGGGTGGGGGAGGGGAATTCTAGGTAGGGTGGGGGAGGGGGCTATCTAGGTAGTGTGGGGGAGGGGCTAGGTTGTCCAAATGGGGTGAGGGTAGGGCTGTTTGGGGTGGGGGAGGGGCTGTCTAGGTAGGATGGGAGAGGGGGCTATCTAGGTAGGGTGGGGGAGGGGGCTGGGTTGTCCAAATGTAGTGGGGGTGGGGGTAGGGCTATTTGGGGTTGGGGGGTGTGCAGGTTGGGTGGGGGAGGGTGTCCAGGCAGGGTTGTCCATGTGGGGTGGGGAGGGTGTGTAGGTGGGGTGGGGGATGGGCTGTCTAGGTAGGGTTGGGGGATGGGTTATCCAAGTGGGGTGATGGTAGGGCTGTCCAGGTTGGGTGGGGTGGGGGGGGGGGGTTTCTAGTGGGTTGTGGGGGGTAGGGGTGTCCAGGAATGGTGGGGGGGGGGGGGGGGGCTGGGTTTTCCAAGTGGGGTGGGGGTAGGGATGTCTACGTGGGGTGGGAGTGCCGGGTTGTCCAAGTGGGGTGGGGGTAGGGATGTCCAAGTGGGGTGGGTGGGGTGGGGGTAGGGCTGTCCAAGTGGGATGGAAACCCTAAATTCAATGTTTCAATTGGATATTTGGTTTTTTTATTAGGGATTAGGTTTGTGAGGAATTATCACTCCTATTATGGGCGGTTTTAATCAAAATTTATGATGTTGGAACCATTTAAGATGTTATTGTCTCTATTGATTCTCATTTCCCCTAACTTAACATTAAATTCTACATCACATTTGGTTTCTATTTTTTTAATATCCAGTTGTGTTATTTGTGATCGATGATTGTCTCATGTTAATTGTTTTCAATGGTTTGGCGTGGAAATTGGGCATTTAATATGACTTTTCCAAATGGGGGTGCCATGAGAATACTCCAAATATTTGTTAAAAATGATCAAAGGGATTTTATTATTTAAAATGGATTTCGAAAGATATTTTCTATTAAAGTTCAATCCTATTAAATTCTTTATGACAAAATGACTTATATAAATTCTTTTTACAGAATGGAGAGATGTTGGATGTATGAAATTGATCATCTCAAGCAATTTTCAAAACAATTTGGAGAGCTTTATAGATTTTTCATTTCATAATGCTTCAGATAGTGGTCGCATACACTTCCCATGTTCCAATTGTGTTGGTATACCTTGGTTGAGCCGTGAAGAAGTTAGCTACCACATAACCAAAAATGGTTTTCAAGAAAACTACTTTGTGTGGTATCACAATGGGGGAGAAAATGAAATCTCAAATTGTTGATGATTGAAAAGAAAGGACTGGAATGGAGGATTTTTTAGAAGATCAGTTTCCATTTATTCGTCATCATGAAAAATAAAGGATTTCGACTCAAGAAGACTTCGATATGAGGAAAGCTGATGCATCTAGAGAAAATGATGATATTGATATATTGAAAAAATTGAATGATGCTGCCACAACTCCAGAATATCGACAATGCAATAAAATGAAAAAGCTAGAATTTTTAATCCAATTGTTTCATGGGAAAACTATGTATGGGATTTCTAATACAGTAATCGATTACATTCTTACCCTCTTGAAGGATTTACTTCCAAATGATGCAGATATTCCCTCAAACCACTATATGTCATGGAAGTTAGTTGAGGAACTTGGATTTTCAAGAAACAAAATTCATGATTGTCTGAAAGATTACAGTTTATTCTGGGAGGAAACCGCTGAATGAAATGAATGTATAAAATGTGGCACATCCCGCTGGAAGTCAAAATCTGATGGAACACCATCTCGCGTTCCACAGAAAGTAATGTGGCACTTTCCATTGATCCCCAGAC
This sequence comes from Viscum album, assembly GCA_963277665.1. Lineage (NCBI taxonomy): Eukaryota > Viridiplantae > Streptophyta > Magnoliopsida > Santalales > Viscaceae > Viscum > Viscum album. The sequence continues at coordinate 1,208,403,731 of OY728140.1, forward strand.
TCTAGAATCGTTTTATGTCTGATGACATATCAATAAAAATGAGATGGCATGATACCGAGAGAAGGAAGACTAATGATGAGTTGGTTCATCCTGCAGATGGATTTTCATGGCAGAGATTTGATGCTCGACATCCTGATTTTGCAGCTGACGTGCATAATGTGAGGCTGGGTCTTTCATGTGATGGTTTTAATTCGTTTGGGCAGATGCTTACTTGGAACATCACATGGCCAGTTTTTATACACATTTATAATCTTCCCCCATGGTTGCATATGAAACACCTTTCACTTTCATGAGTATACTCATATCTGGTTCTTCTGATCCCGACATTTATATTGATGTATACATGCAACCTTTAATAATATAGTTGAAACCTATTTGGGATGTGGGTGTGCGCACATATGATGCATGTTCGAAAGACATATTTTAGATGCGTGCTGCACTTATGTGGACGATCAATGATTTTCCGGCTTATGCAATGATGTCCGGATAGAGAAAGGAGGGAAAATTGTCATGTCCAGTTTGTATGAAAAATACACGATCCAGAAGACTAAAACATCATTATAGTTTCAGTTTTATGGGACATTGACGATTCTTGCCAAAGGATCATCCATATAGAATGAATCGTTGAAAATTTGATAATACCATAGAGACAGATGATCCACCTCAGCGTATGTCTGGAACTGACGTGCTTAATGAATTGAAAGATTTCATTTTTTTATTCGGGAAGGGTCAAATGAAATTTGGAAAGAGAAAGAATGTTTCCACTGAAACCTATTATAATTGGAGGAAGAGGAGTATCTTTTTTGATTTTCCTTATTAGTCAACCAATTTGTTACGTCATTGCTTAAACGTAATTCATATTGAAAAGAATATATGTGAAATGTTTCTTTCGGTTCTTCTAAATGTCAAGGGGAAGACAAAATTTGATTTATGATCTCGACGTGACTTGGTAGATTGGGGCATCAGACCAGAATTACATCATGTGCGTATCAGTGAAAATAAATGGAAACTTCCATGTTCTTATTTTGTGATGAAACCTATGAAAAAAACAATATTTGGAAGTGTTAGGGACTATTAGAGTTCCTGATGTCTATTCAAGTAACATATCTAAACAGGTCAACAGAAGAGAGTTGAAGCTAAAATATTTGAAGACTCATGATTATCACGTTCTACTGCATGAGTTGCTTCCAATATCAATCCTTCATCTTTTGTCTAATAATTTATGGGTGGATGTTTTTTAGTTTTTCCATTTGTTTAGAGATCTTTGTGCAAAGAAGTTGTCCAAGTCTTTCTTGCAATAAATGTTGACAGATGCCCCATTAATTTTGTGTGAGTTGGAGAAAATATTTCCTCCATCATTTTTCACATGCATGCTGCATCTGACTGTCCATATTCCCACTAAAATACGTCTCAGAGGACCTGTATATTTTCTTTGAATGTATCCAACTAAAAGAAATATGTTCACATTAAAGTCTTATGTCCAAAACACAAATCATCTCGAAGGTTCTATCATTAATGGTTACTTGGCTCAAGAATGTATGGATTTCATCTCGATGTATTTGTCTGATCTTACTACAATATTGAACAGAACAATGAGAAATGAAGAAGAATAGTATGAGAAAATTGAACCCAATTTTCCATCACATCCTCAAACGGGAGGAATTCTTGGATCATATACATTGAATACATTAAGCCATAAAGAGCGGGAGATGGCACATCGCACAGTTTTGTTCAACTGTGATTTGTTTGATGACTATATCAGGTAAAAAAATTGATTATGTATATCTTACATACATATCTGTTAAAATATTCATATTTTTATCTATAGGGAATATAAAACAATGATAAATAGCAAGCATCGTTATTTATCTTTGATAAGGAGAGAGAATTTTCATAGCAAAGAGTTTTCAGCTTGGTTAAAATTGAAGGTAAAAATTTAATGTTTAAAATAATTATATCAATATTTAATTATGTTTAATAGTCATTTATATTGCAGGTATTGAGTTTGTCTGCTAACACTGTCTCTGAGGAAATAAGAGCTTTGGCTTTTGGTCCTAATACCGTGGTTCGTGACTGTAAATCAATTGTTATCAATGGGTACAAATTTATTGTCACTGAATGAGGAAAGAACATGAGAACACAACATGATGGTGTTATGGTTACTGCCACAATAGATTTTCATGCCAGTGCATCAGATATTAGACCGTGATTTGAAAATGTGCGTTATTATGGAGTTGTTGAGAAAATAATAATATTGGATTATTACTCTCATGGACGAGTCACAATGATGAAATTCCATTAGTTTGATTCGATGAAGAGATATGGAACCTTTATTGATGATTGTGGATTTTGAGTAATTAATATGACTCACAATCTTGCTACCGAATAACCATATGTGTTGGCCTCAATGGGTAAACAATTTTTTTATGTCAAAGACCAACTTCGACCTGAATTTGGTGTCATAGTTGAAGTAATTCCAAAGCATATTTTTGATGATGGTGATTATGGAATTGACACTGTCCCTAGTGCCATTGGAACCAATCCATTTATTTCTTTTGATGAATCTAACATCTCAACTGTCAGAGATGATTGTGAACATGAAGTTGTGGTTCAAAATATATATAATCATTCATCCATGTTCTCAATTCTTTTGGTTTACCTCGATTTGGGTTGTTAAGGTTGGAAATATTCAAATTGATTTGGTATTGATCACAAATATGTTTTAGCTAACTTGACAGTTATGTTAATTTTCAATGTTTATTGGTTGCAGTTTTACTTGAATTGCATTTTCTATTTTGTAATTGAACTGTATTCAAACATATTCAAACAATATTTCTAACTTGGTAAACATTACAAATTGTATGATTTATTAAATCCATTCAAGCTCCTCTAAAACAATTGATAGTTGACTTGACCGTTATGTGAATTTTCAATGTTTATTGGTTGCAGTTTTTCTTGAATTGCATTTTGTAATTTGGAATTGAACTGTATTCAAACATAGTCAAATAATATTTCTATCTTGGTGAACATTACAACTTGTATGATTTATTAAATCCATTCAAGATCTTCTGAAACAATTGATAGATGACTTTACCGTTATGTGAATTTTCAATGTTTATTGGTTGCAGTTTTATTTGAATTGAATTTTCTAATTTGGAATTCAACTTTACTCAAACATAGTCAAACAATATTTCTAACTTGGTAAACATTAAAACTTTTATGATTTATTAAATCCATTCAAGATATTCTAAAACAATTGATAGCTAAATTACCAATGAATCCTCATATTCCCTTATATATTTAGTTTTTTGGGTTACACATTTGTTTCCTTTTTCTAATTAATTGCATATTTGTTTTCAAAAGCAGGAAATGAATCCAATTTAACAGAGACGAAGGAAAAAAATGATGGAGACCAATCGTCGAATGACGGAGTTGGGAATTCCATCATTAGTTCATGTAGTGAGTACTTTATTTCAAATTGATATATTTAAATAATATATAATGTCATGTGATTAATTTTTTTGTAATCATTTTTGTTGGATCCACCAATACATCGACAGTTATTCGACGAGGAGCCTAGTACTGGTCCTAGTACTCAGGCCAGTGGTATGAGGAGGGTTCGTACCAGAGGTGGACAAGCAGCTGCGCGTACCTGACTAGACCCTGCCCCTCCCACTGACATGTCATCCTTCCCACATTCTGATCCCGGTGTGTCGTTAGGGAAACACGGGATATTTAGGCCTCCCATGTTTTCGCTACCTTCTACATCTTCTGGCACATCATTTTCACATCCCATGATGATTCCCACTCCCCAGTCAGCATCCAGTCAGACAACTGTCCCATCTTCTTTTCCTTCTACTTCTGTCTCTCCGAGCTTCTATATTCCATCGTCTTCGACTGCTGTTCCACCACAGGGTGTTCCATCAGTTTCTGTGGATCCAGCGGCGCTCAGGGATTAGACCGGCACAGGTATATTTATAGAACCCTAACAAAATTTTATAGCAATATTTATTTTCATTATAACATGTTTTGATAAAGTATTTGTTTTTATGTCATGACAGATACCTCTACTGATAGGAGGCGTTTTCAGGGGCATACACGCATGCGTTCGGTGTGGAGCCGCTGCACACAGGTTATGGTGGATTATAATGAAGACAACCACATGGTTAAGAAAACAGGGCAGCAATGTCGAAGTTTTTTGGAAACGCTTGCCAACTACTACGACATCATTCCCGTCAGCCCACTATCGTGGAGAAATTTTCCACATGAGGCCAAGGATAGAGTTTGGGAATAGATATGGGTAAAAAAATCTATTCTATTTAATTACAAGAATTATTTTTGTATTTATATGAATTAATATTTTTATTTTAGCTTCGATTTAATTTTCCCGATGGTGAGGGTGCACGAATAGAACGTCTAAATGATTTAATCGGGATTTGGAGAGCCTACAAGCAAGAGCTGTATATTTCCTGGGTTGCTAGAGTTGGCACTGAGTTAAGAGGCGGTACCAGTGGTGGATGATTGTCCTATAGAGCAGTATTGTCAGATGATTACTCATTGGATGAGTACACAATTTAAGGTATTAATAACATTTGAGGTATTTAAATATTAACTTTCATGTTTTTCATTAATACTATCTATTTCATTTTTGAATTTTATTTAGGAATTATCTGGAAAAAATAAAAAAAACACTGATGCAAAAAAATACCTCCACACAGTGGGATGCACTACGATGCCTGATCATGAGAGGAAGCAGGTATGAAAATTGTTTATAAGTTTTCTTTACGACTTACACTTTCTTTTGTTTCCTCAATAATTTAATAGTTTGATAATGTTTTCATATAACTTTAGTTTTCAATGTCATTATAGAGGCAAATACAAAATATTGAAGGACGTCTACCTCGAGGAAAACTGTTTTACTCGAGTAGACGGATAAAGGATGGAAGTGCCATCAACGAAGCGACTCTGCAGCAGATTGTATGTTTTAATCTGTTGAATTTATATTTTAATATATATTTTGTAACTTAATGATATATTTATACTTGTAAAAGGCTACTTTAGAGGCCCTCGATGCCCAAGAACCCGACAATTTTGGGCCAACAGATCACTTACATCATGTGTTGGGAGAGGAACATTCTGGAAGAGTACGTTGCCGACCTAGGATAGCCCCGACGAGGTATTGGACCTCCTCAGGTACGAGTTTTAGTGCCACCTAGCTATAGTAATTTAGGGCATAGGAGGAACAGGTTATGAAAAGGGCCACAGAGACGACGGAATAGTCTGCTAGGGCAAACAATGTGTTTATGAAATTTTTTGATGTTCTACGTCCAAAACTTCCAGCAGAGGCCATCCCAGTTTTTGATTAATATATGTCTTCGATACATTCTATATATGGTGCACCATGTGGCAGTTCTAGTGTAGGTCAGGACGATGTCCAGCTTGAAGATGATGATGGAGAGGAGTCTGATGCGGAAGAGGAGGGATAGGAGGAGGGAAAGGGGGTGGCGAGGGCGAGGAGGAGGGCGAGGGCGAGGATGAGGGTGAGGGTGGGGAGGAATGCGCTGAAGAGGGAAAGTACGATGATGGGGATGAATATGACGGTGACGATGATGGTGATGATGGTGATGGTTATATTGGATAAATTGATCCATTACATTTTTGACTAATATTACTGAGATTTGATATTTAATATATTCTAGTTGTTGGTTTTATCTAGACTCGTAGTATAGTATTGGAGTTGAGTTATTTTTATAAATTATCTATTTTTATGGATGTTGTTGTCTTTTAGTGGTTGTGTGTTTGGGAACCCCCCACCTTCCTGGACCCTACACAACCCCCCACCATCCTCCTTGGACCCCGGACACCCCCCCCGGACACCCCCCATACAGCCTCCGAATAGCCCCCCGGACAGCCCCCCCCCCCCCCCCACCCTCCTCCATGGACCCCAGACAGCCCCCCAGACAGCCCCCCAACCTCTTCCTTGGACCCCAGAGAACCCCCCGAACACCCTCCAGATAGCCCCAGGACAGCCCCCCGAATAGCCCCCGGACAGCCCCCCCCCCCCCCCCCACCCACCCTCCTCCCTAGACCCCAGACAGCCCCCCAGACAGCCCCCCGGACAACCCCCACCCTCTTCCTTGGACCCCGGACAACCCCTCGAACACCCCCCGGACAGCCCCCAGGCAGCCCCCCGAATAGCCCCCATACAACCCCCACCCTCCTCCCTGGACCCCGGACAACCCCTCGGACAGCCCCCTCGGACAGCCCCCCAGACAGCCCCCACCCTCTTCCTTGGACCCCAGACAACCCCCCAACACCCCCCGGACAGCCCCCCAAACAGCCCCCCGGACAGCCCCTCAACCCTCCTCCCTGGACACCGGACAGCCCCTTGGACATCCCCCCAGACTACCCCTCAGACAGCCCCCACCCTCTTCCTTGGACCTTAGACAGCCCCCGAATAGCCCCCGGACAGCCCCCCGAATAGCCCCACGGACAGCCCCCCACCCTCTTCCTTGGACCTCCGACAACCACCCCCCCCCCCCAAACACCCCGGACAGACACCTGAACAACCCCCACCCTCCTCCCTGGACCCCGGATAGCCCCCCCAGACAGCCCCCCGGACAGCACCCCACCCTCTTCCTTGGACCCCGGACCACCCCCCGAACACCCCCCAGACAGCCCCCGGACAGCCCCCCGAACAGCCCCCCGGACAGCCCCCCGACCCTCCTCCCTGGACCCCGGATAACCCCCCAGATATCCTCCTAGACAGCCCCCCCCACCCTCCTCCTTGGACCCCGGACGACCCCCCGAACACCCCCTAGATATCCCCCCGGACAGCCCCCCCCCAGACAGCCCCCCCCCCCCGGACAGCACCCCCCACCCTCTTCCTTGGACCCCAGACAACCCCCCGAACACCCCCCGGACAGCCCCCGGACAACCCCCCAAACATCCCCCCAGACAGCCCCCCGACCCTCCTCGCTGGACCCCGGACAACCCCCCAGATAGCCTCCTAGACAGCCCCCCCCCCCCCCCCACCCTCCTCTTTGGACCCCAGACAACCCCCCCGAACACCCCCCGGATAGCCCCCCGCATAGCCCCCCACCATCCTCCTAGGTCCCTGGACAGCCCCCCAGACACCCACCAGACAACCCCCCAGACAGCCTTGCCAGACAGCCCCCCCACCCTCCTTGATTTCATTTAATACTAGAAAATCTATAATATATATTTTATTTATTTTCATCATGATAATCAATGTAAATCACATTTACACAAAGTTTCTGTCTTTTGTTTCAAAAGGACATCATTTTAAGTGAAAAACATCAATTGGCATACAGAAAATTGACCAAACACATTCGTATTCTGTCAATACTTTAGAACAAAGATCCATGGGTCATATGTGATGTGTACGAGTCAACCCCGCCTTAATCTGAGGCACGGTGTGGCCGCAATCACTCTAAGTGGCTCTCTTTTGTTTAAAATGGACAACATTTTAAGTACATATGGAAAACTGACCAAACACATTCAGTTTCCGTTGAAACATTAGTAGAACGATTCATGGGTCATATGTGATGTGTACGAATCAACCCCGCCTCAATCTGAGACGTGGTGTGGCTGGTACCACTCAAAGTGTATGTCTTCTATTTCAAAAAGAAGTCATTTTAATTGAAAAACATCAACTGGAATACGGAAAACGGACCAAACGCATTCGGATTGTGTCGATACTTTAGTAAAACGATCGATGGGTCATATGTGATGTGTACGAGTCATCCCTGCCTCATGCCGAGGCGTGATGTGGCCGCCACCACTCAAAGTGTCTGTCTTTTGATTCAAAAGGACGTCATTTAAGTGAAAAACATCAAGTGGCATATGGAAAACCGAACAATGCATTCGTATTGTGTTGATACATTAGCACAACGATCCATGGGTCATATGTGACGTGTACGAGTCAACCCCGCCTTAATCTAAGGCACAGTGTGGCCGGAATCACTCTAAGTGGCTCTCTTTTCATTCAAATGGACAACATTTTAAGTACAAACAGAAAACCAAAAAAACGCATTCGGTTTCCATTGAAACATTATGAGAATGATTCATGGGTATAATGTGACATGTACCAATCAACCCCGCCTCAATCTGAGATGCGGTGTGGCCAGCACCACTCAAAGTGTCTATCTTCTTTTTCAATAGGACGTCATTTTCATTGAAAAACGTCAACTGGTATACGGAAAACTGACCAAACGCATTCGGATTGTGTAGATACTTTAGAACAATGATCCATGGGTCTTATGTGACGTGTATGAGTCAACCCTGCCTCAATACAAGGCATGATGAGGACGACACCACTCAAAGTGTCTGTCTTCTGTTTCAAAAGGACGTCATTTTAATTGAAAAAACTCAACTGGCATACAGAAAACTGACCAAACGCATAAAAATTGTGTCGATACATTAGCAGAACTATCCATTGGTCATATGTGACGTGTAAGAGTCAACCCCTTCTCAATCTGAGGTGTGATGTGGCCGCCACCACTCAAAGTGTCTGTCTTTTTTTTCAAAAGGACGTCATTTTAAGTGAAAAAACATCAACTGGCATATGGAAAACCAACCAAACGCATTTGGATTGTGTCGATACTTTAGAAAAACGATCCTTGGGTCATATGTGACATGTACGAGTCAACCCCTCCCTAATCCGAGGCACGGTGTGTCCGGAATCACTCAAAGTGGACCTCTTTTGTTTAAAATGGACAACATATTAAGTACATATGGAAAGCCGACCAAACGCATTCGGTTTCCATTGAAACTTTAGGTGAATGATTCATGAGTCATATGTGACGTGTACGAATCAACCCCGACTCAATCTGAGACGTGGTGTGGCCGGCACCACAAAAAGTGTCTGTCTTTTGTTTCAAAAGGACATCATTTTAATTGAAAAAGATCAACTGGCATACGGAAAACCAACCAAACGCATTCAGATTATGTCGATACTTTATCACAAAAATCCATGGGTCATATGTGACATGTACGAGTCATCCCCTCCTCAATCCGAGGCGCAGTGTGGCTGACACCACTCAAAGTGTCTGTCTTTTGTTTCAAAAGGACGTCATTTTAAGTGAAAAACATCAAGTGGCATACGGAAAACCGACCAAACGCATTCTGATTGTGTCGATACTTTATCACAACAATCCATGTGTCATATGTGACGTGTACGAGTCAACTCTACCTTAATCTGAGGCACGGTGTGTCTGGAATCACTCTAAGTGGATCTCTTTTGTTTAAAATTGACAACATTTTAAGTACATACGGAAAACCGACCAAATGCATTCATTTTCTGTTGAAACTTTAGGAGAATTATTCATGGGTCATATGTGATGTGTACGAATAATCCCCGCTTCAATCTGAGATGCGGTGTAGCCGGAACCACTCAAAGTGTCTGTCTTTTGTTTCAAAAGGAAGTCATTTTAATTGAAAAACATCAACTGGCATATGGAAAACCGACCAAACACATTCAGATTGGGTCGATACATTATCACAATGATAAATGGTTCATTTGTAATGTGTACGAGTCAATTCCGCCTTAATACGAGGTGCGGTGTGGCCGCCACCACTCAAAGTGTCTGTCTTTTGTTTCAAAAGGAAGTCATTTTAAGTGAAAAACATCAACTGGCATATGGAAAACTGACCAAACGCATTCATATTGTGTCTATACTTTAGCACAACGATCCATGGGTTATATGTGACGTGTACGAGTCAACCTCGCCTTAATCTGAGGCATGGTGTGGCCGGAATCACTCTAAGTGGCTCTCTTTTGTTTATAATGGACAACATTTTAAGTACATACGGAAAACCGACCAAACAGATTTGGTGTCCATTAAAACATTAGAAGAAATATTCACGGATAATATGTGACGTGTACAAGTCAACCCCACCTTAATCTGAGGTATGGTGAGGCCGGAATCACTCTAAGTGGCTCTCTTTTGTTTAAAATGGACAACATTTTAAGTAAAGACAGAAAAACGACCAAACGCATTCGGTTTCCGTTGAAACTTTAGGAAAACGATCCATGGGTCATATGTGACCTATACGAGCAAACCTGGGCTCAATCCAAGTCGCGATGTGGCCATGATCAGTATAAGTGTCTCTCTTTTGTTTAAAATGGAAACCATTTTAAGTACATACGGAAAACTAACCAAACACTTTCAGTTTCTGTTGAAACATTATGAGAATGATCCTTGGGTCATATGTGACATGTACGAATCAACCCCGCCTCAATCTGAGATGTGGTGTGGCCATCACCACTCAAAGTGTCTGTCTTTTGTTTCCAAAGGATGTTATTTTAATTGAAAAACATCAACTTGCATATGGAAAACTGAGCAAATGCTTTCGGAATATATTGATACTTTAGGAAAATAATCTATGGGTCATTTGTGACGTGTACGAGTGAACCTCACCTCAATCCGAGGAACGGTGTGGTAGGATCAGTCCTTGTGTATATATTTTGTTTAAAATGGACAGGATTATAAGTGAAAGGAACAATTGACATACGAAAAACCGACCAAACGCATTAGAAATGTGCTGATTCTTTAGGAAAATGATCCATGAGTCATATGTGACGTTTATGAGTCAACCCCGCCTTAATCTGAGGCATAGTGTGGCCAGAATCACTCTAAGTGGCTCTCTTTTGTTTAAAATGGACAGCATTTTAAGTACAAACAGAAAACCGACCAAACAGATTCTGATTGTGTTGATAATTTAGTAAAACGATCCATGGGTCATATGTGATGTGTAAGAGTCAACCCCGCTTCAATCCGAGGCGTGGTGTGGACGAAACCATTCAAAGTGTCTCTTTTTTGTTTAAAATGGACAGGATCATAAGAGAAAAGATCAACTGGAATACGAAAAACTGACCAACCGCATTCGAAATGTGTTGATGCATTAGGAAAATGATCCATGGGTCATATGTGAAGTGTATGAGTCAACCCAGCCTTAATCCGAGGTGCGGTGTGGCCAACACCATTCACAGTGTCTCTCTTTTGTTTAAAATGGACATGATTATAAGTGAAAACAACAACTGACATACGTAAAACTGACCAAACGCATTCAGATTGTATTGATGCTTTAGTTCAATGATCCATGGGTCATATGTGACCTGTACGAGCCAACCTGGGCTCAATCTGAGTCTCGGTGTGGCTGGGATCAGTCTAAGTGTCTCTTTTGTGTTTAAAATGGACACCATTTTAAGTACATACGGACAACTGACCAAACGCATTCTGTTTCCGTTGAAACATTAGGAGAACAATCCATGGGTCATATGTGATGTGTATAAATCAACCCCGACTCAATCTGAGACGTGGTGTGGCCAGCACCACTCAAAGTGTCTGTCTTTTGTTTCAAAAGGACATCATTTTAAGTGAAAAACATCAACTGACATACAGAAAACTGACCAAACGCTTTGGGAATATGTTGATACTTTAGGACAACGATCGATGTGTCATTTGTGATCTGTATGGGTTAACCTCGTCCAAATCCAAGGCATGGTGTGGCCGGTATCACTCCGGGTGTATGTATTTTGTTTAAAATGGACATCATTTCAGGTAAAAATATATGGTATACAAAAAACCGATAAAATAATGAATTGAATTCTGAATTACACATATAATTGTCATCTAAATTTTAAATTGAATTCTAAATGAATTATGTATGTTTATAATTACGTCATGAATTCTAATTTAATTATGGATGTGTATAGTTCTAGGATGCATTATATGTTAAATGCATATGAATTTGTTTTCTATATGTATGTCTTAGTTGGTTATTTCAAGTACAATAATTGTATATGTATGTTTTAGTTAATTACAGGTACAATAATTGGATTGAAAATGGGAGGGAATGTACAAAATGAGGCCTACTGTCCAAATTGTAGAGCTGCTGTGCAAATTGCAGGCTGCTGTGCAATTTTCACAACTATGCCAAAGGTATCAAACTATTGGCATAGCATCTCTGATGATTTTTTTACCAACGGTTCAATGAACCTTTGGTATAAAACCTTTCCCAACGGTTTCTAACCCGTTGGGAAAGAGGAGAATCCTTGGGATTTCCAAACGGTTCAATCCAAACTGTTGGGAAAAACTGTCCCAACGGTTTGGCACAACCATTGGGATAGGTTATTCTTTCCCTACCCTATACCAACGGTTCACAGGAAACCGTTAGGAAAAGCATTCTCAACGGCATACATCCCTACGATTTTCAGAACCGTTGGTATAACATATACCAACGGTTCTGCAGCCTTTCCCAATGGTTCAGAACTATTGGTAAAGACTGTATTTCCAGTAGTCTAAGGGTTTTTAGGGTCATTTATGGTTTTTTGGAACCATTAGTATTTTTTTTTGTTTTTGGTTACTTTAGAGTTTTTTGGGGTTTTATAGTCCTTTATGGATAATTAAGGGTTATATATTATTTTTGGGGTTTTTGAGTATTTTATGCTCTTTTAGGGGTTTGGGGGATTTAATGTCATTTAGGGAAAGGATTGTGTGAGGCCAGGTTATTCCTATCCCCCCAAAATTTATTAAAAGAAAAGAAAATCCAACAAGGGCGGGGTGGGGAAAAACAACCCACACCCAAAAACTATGGAAACCCCAAGACACCAAAACCACCAGAGACCCTAAAAGTAGAATAGAAAGAAGTAGGAACTACAAGTCAACGTCTCCATTCCCATATGGTTCCCCATATGCACCATAGCCAGAGGAAGCATCCGACTCCACCGACTCCCATTCATAAGATTCATATTGCTTAAGGAAGGTAGTGTAATACTCTACGAGATGTTACTGCTCCACATTCAACTGCACCTTGACAGACCGACCTCCCCTTCTAGATTCAACTTCCATAACATTGCATGAGGCTTCATGGACACTATCTTTGGAAAATAAGAATAGCACTTCCTTGGAATTATCTTTAAGGGATATAAATAGACCCCTGAAAAAAAATTCCTTCCCGTATGGGATGGCCGCCTCTAGCAAGGCCCTATCCATAATGATCATTGCTATATTTTGATTCATCCTTCTCCCATCCTCTTGGAAAAAATATTGTTTAGGGATGAGGGAGGATTTCCTATTTAGGGAATAGTCAGAAAGAACCCCACACTATGGCACACTAGGAACCACAATTGTAGGTTCCAAAATAGACACCTTAAAGAGCTAGCTTTCTTCCCCCTGGACGGAATGATCATTCTCAACAAACCCATCACTATAGTGCACAATCCCCAGTGTCATCCTTTCCTCCTACCCACCAGCACCATATTACCACCCAATAATGTCACACATCAGCTCGGATTCACTAGCATTTTGGGTTACACCCAGCGCTTATACAGTAATCCTTGAGCTCCCAGCATCAATAAATGAAGACCCTTTCCCCTCCACACTAGGAATCTTGCTTAATTTCCCCTCATCCACAACAATTTCGTCACAATTGAGAACAAGCACCTGTATCTTCCTTTTTTCTTGCTCAAAAACACCACCTGAGTGCATTTTGGTTTCCAATTGTAGCCCATCATCACTATAATTCTATGCCACACTCCATTAATCATGCCTAGCAGCGACGATATGCCAATCACTCTGTGCCTGTCCATCAGACCTCGCACTCCCAGCATCAACAATCAGAGACCCTTGGGAATCCCCCTCAAGCTCCAACCCTTCAAAGTGGTTGAATGTTTGAATGCCTTTCTTCCACTATTTCAGGCTGCTATCAGAGGAAATAAACATCCCACTAGTTGTAGAGGAAGTAACTTCGCTACAAACAAAACTTCCATCATCTAAAAGCATAAAGTATCTCCTCAGAAACATGAATCAATTACTCACATTGGGCTTCAGATGGCACTGAACAACTTCTTTCCCTAAACTGTGATCACCTACTGCCGACCTGTGGCCCCCAGCACAACCGGGAGACCAGCCCGAACAATCTTCAGGCTCAGTGGTCCATAACCTAATACAAATGTAGACGCCACCCCTCATTACTAGTCCTTTATCACCCGATTGTGATTGTTGTTGCGACCTCATTAACACGAACCCCCACACAAGCCTAACCCACTTCACCCGACTCAGCTTGAACCAGACTCAAGGGTTGAGGATCCGTGTGCACAGCCTCCTACACATTACCCTGATCCTGATTCCCTTCATAAGCCACCTTTGGAGTACGATTTAAAACACCACATTTTCTTCCACCACACATGAAAGCCCGAACACTATGTCCCAATTGCCAATAGGAGAAGGAGAAATCAGCCCATGACTCAAAAACCACAGGTTGTTTCCATCAATGCTCTTCACCAACAACAATCCAAACAAAATCAACTGGTCCTTTAGATACATCAATCTCAATAAAGGCCCTTGGGGATATCAGGTGACAAAGGGCCCTAGTTATACTTTCCACACATAAGAACCTTACCACCATATTCCCTAACATTGAAATAATGGAAAAATTTTGAAAAATAAGGAGAAGTTTTAGAAATAAAAGCTAGGAAGACACCATTGGTGAGTCATAGTTGAAATACAGATCAATTCTCCAATGAGAAAGAGAGGAACAAGTACCATTGAATCTTCTTGGAGTAGTGGACCAGGCATGAACCAGATCCTCCTCCATCGTAAAGTGAATCAAAATGTGACTACTATCAGCGAGACCTACCGTAGCGCAATCATGGAGGTCCCATTTTTCAGACATGAATTTATCAAAAACATCCACCGGAGGTTTCCAGTTCAATAATTGAGCAACAAAGATTAGATTACATGGGGCAGAGGCCTCATTAAAATCTATAATGGATAACTAGAGAATAAGAAATCCTTAATGAAAATCAGGTACCTTTGCACAAATCTCAACCCACAGAAATGGGTGAAGCAGACTAGGAACCGAGAATAGAACAAACAGATGCTCATCATCAAGAACCAGTGGAGGCCCCTCTCACATAGAGGGGGAGGGTGAGTCGCAAGATAAGTCGGCCTCTTCAAGCACGCCACAAGAGAGGATAATCTCCATCATGAGAGAGATGAGTCTCCATCATTGTGTTTTCGTTTTCTAATATCATTAATGGTGTTTAATGGTATTAGATTATTTTATGGGTTTTAAGGTTTTTAGGGTATTTTAGTTTTTTTAGGGTCTTATTGTATTTTTTACGATTTTATATTTTCAGTGGTTTAGGGAATTTTATTGGTTTTATGGTTTTTTAGGATTTGTAGTGTTTAAATGTATTTTCGGTGTTTTATTGGATTTCTAGGGAAATGTAGGTGTAGTACCAAGCTATTATTGACCCCCCAAATATATAAACCAAAAAGATGCAGATGTAGGACAATGGAAGAGTAAAACGACCCATACCTAAAGGATGTCCAGAAAGTGAAAAAAAAGAATGAAACTACATATCAAACAAGACAAACTCCCCAATATCCCCATAGGTGTCTCTGTTAGGAACATAACCTGAAGACACTTCTAACCCTTCCATCTCCAACTCTGCCACATCATTCATGGAATTTTCCATATCAATAGTAAACTTGGTATATATGCCCCTAAGCCTCTCGTGCTCGGTAGACTTGGTGGAAATTGGCTTGGGTAGACTAGATTTGTCCCTTCTTGGCCTCCTCCTCCTTGGGGAGATAGTTCCATAGTCCACCTTCAATCATACCATCAACACTCAATGCCATAGTCTTGTAATTTCAAACTTGCCTATGGTTAGCATCACCAAGATTAGCCCCATATAACTGGGTACTAGATTCAAGTGTACTGGAAGACCTCATCTTCTTCTTTCAAGGGAATTCCAGGCCAATAAAACCAGGATCACTCGTCACGGCCTTCTCCTACCTTATCCGAGTTGTGTGGGTACTGAGCATAGCATCATGATCCGCAAAGATTTCATTAAGCCTTGTTGCTTCATCATTATCATCCCAAACAAATTGCAGGACCTGCTTGTGATATAGCACCTGAAGGATGTATTTTTCATGCTGCTTAAAAGATATATTCCTATAGTGTAGCATTAACATTTTATACAACTCAATACATAGGGGTAGGGTGTCGTACAGAACCAGATAAAGGCTCTAATGCTCTTCAGACCTCCTTCTCAGAATTTCAGGAAAATCCTCCTGATCTGCAACATACTGAAATCCATCAGCCAGACTGTCCTCAGTCCCCACAACCATAGCCAACACCCCCTACTCCAGCACTTGATCAGTAGGAGGTAAAGGATGCTCCACATTTGTTTGCCTCATTTCTTCACAAAAGGTGAGTGTCTCGCCTTGAATATATAAAGGATTCTAGTTCCATAATTTTCCACTTCATCCTTCCTCACTCCCTAGTCATGTATCTCTTAACTCAACCTCTCCCTATCCATAGAGTCCATAGCTTCCAACCTCTCAAAAAGGTTGGAAGTTGGAACAACAACTGGTTCATTTTGTATCCTCTCCTCCCTCCCCATACCTATGCAGTTGAGATCAAGTACCATGTCATGGGGTTCCAAAAGCATCACACCATCATCCCTAGCAGCATCTGATTGCACCTCCCGAGGAACATTCATATCCCACCTTTCCTTCCCAACATCCATAATTTCCACAGGTCCTATCTCTCAAAAGCGAATGGAAGTTGGAGAAACAACCTACCTTTGCTGCGATAGATAATTAGACTCCACCCCACCCTCATCAAGACCCCCCATCCCACTAGAGGAATGGATGTCACTTTAAATTCCTAAGTAAACCCTCAATCACAAGAGAAAAACATTGACCGTAGCCTCTAAAAGGTTCCTTATTGTAGCCTGCCTTGAAGATAATCCTTCTCCATCCACCCCAACATCCCACGTGGCACCCAAAGGAGAATCCATTAGAAATCCCGACCTTGCCTCAAGACCATATTCCAACCCCACCCCATGAGTGCTATCTCTTGGGTCAGTCCATCTATGACACCCTCATTTCCCTGGTGCCTGTAATCAATTCCTCCATGACCATGTCTCAATAAAGAATCATAGTAGCTCACCCATGATTCAAACAAAATCGGTTTCTTCCATAAAAGTTCCTAGTTAATGGAAATCCAAAAAAATCAACTGGTACTTTTGAATCCTAAACTTCAATACAGAACCTTAGGGTAACTGATTGACATAATGCCATTTTTTTACTATCCACACATAAGAAATGTCCAACCATATTACCCAATAATGAGATAATAGACATATTTCTAAATGGGATGGGGAGTTCATGAAACCTCACCCAAATAACCACCATCGAAGAATCACGACACAAATGGAAATCAAAGCTTCATAGAGAGAGGGAAAAGAAGGCAATGTTGCATCTTCGAGAAGTTTCATACCAAGCCCAAATGAGATCCTCCCCAGATAAAAAATGACTCTCAATGTGGCAATCATCAATAAGACCCACAATATCATTACCCTAAAAATCACAGTGTTCAAACATGAATATATCAAAAACATCAATCAGGGCGCACCAATTCTGAAACCAAGAATACAAGGTCATTATATATAGATCAGAAGCCCTATTAAACGCCTCTAGAAACATATGCAGTTAGGGGATGTACTTCGTGCAATCCCATCACCTTTGGTCAATAAATAATCAATGGAGAAACTTGAAGCGAATCAGGATCTGAAAGCGGAAAAAGGTTTATTTATTTATCGAGGACTAGCAGAGGCCCCTCCCCCACTAAGGGGGGAGGCTGAGGTACATATGTTATCGACGCCTTGAAGCCAACAATGATCATGAATGAATCTCCACTATTGAAGCATGGGGGAGCCATCCTTCATAGGGTTTTAGAGTGTTTTTTGATATATAGGGTTTTTTGATTTTGGGTGTTTTAGGGTCTTTTGGGGTTTTAAAGGGTTTTTTTCAGATTTTTAGGGTGATCAATGTTTTTATCGGTTTAATGTTTTTGATGTTATTAAAGGATTTATAAGGGTTTTAGGGTTTTTAGGGGTTTATGGGTTTTAATGGTTTTTAGGTGATTTGGGGTTATTATGGGTTTTTATGGGGATTATCAGGTTTTATATGACAGAAGGGATTTATTGACTATTTGTTTGTTTCTATAGTGTTTAAATTGGTTTTTAGAATTATCTAGGTTTATTTTGTGTTTTTAGGTCCCTTTTCGGTTTTTAGTTCCCTTTAATGTTTTTGGGTTAATAGCATTTTTAGGGTTTTTAGGTTTATTTGGTTTCTTTTAGTATTTTTACGGGTCGTAGGTTTTTTTGTCGAAAGAGTTTATTTATGTTTTTATGTGTTTTTAGGGATTTTATGTTTTTGATGGATTTTATGTTTTTTAGGGTTTTACATTTTGTAGGGATTTTTAGGGGTTTCATTGGTTTTTTATTTATTTAGGGTTATTTTATTTTTAGGGTTTTTAATATTTTTTGGGATTTTAGGGTTATTTTATGGATTTTAGGATTTTTAGGTTTTTATGTTTTTATAGGATTTTAGGGTTTTTATATTTTTAGGGGTTTTCTTATATTTTAGGGTTGTGATATCTTTTTAGGTTTCTCAAGGATTTCAGGGTTTTAGGGATTTAAGGGTTTTCAATTTTTAATGGTTTTTATGATTTTTTGGGTTTCTTAAATATTTTTAGGGTTATTTTATATTTTTATTGTTTGGGTGTTAGGATTTTTATGGTTTTTAATGATGTTTTTTGGGTATTGGTTTTTTTTTGAATTTTCAGTTATTTGGATTTAGGGATTTCTTAGTGATTTTTAGTTTTTCATAGGTTTTAGGGTTTTTTTTGGTTTTTAGGGTTTTTATGATTTTTAGTGTTATTTATGTTTGTAGATAATTTTGAGGTTTCTATTGAGATCATAGGTTTTTGGTGTGTTTATATGCTTTTAAGAACTATTTGAAATCTTTAGTGCATTTTTGGGGTATTTTGGTGTTTTAGTTTTTAGTGTATTTTAGGGGGTTGTAGTTCTTTTTATGGATTTATTGGATATTTTATGTGTTTTAAGGATTTTTAAGGTCTTTTAATGTTTTCAGGGGTTTTAGGGTTTTTAGTGTTCTTTAGGTTTTATATATTTTTAGGGGTTTTCATTTATTTTTAGTGATTTTAGGATTTTTTTTCTGACTTTAAGACCCTTTAGTGTTTGATTATTTTTTGGTTTCATGTTTTTTTAGGGTTTTATAGTGTTTTATGGATATTTTAGTGGTTTTACAGTTCTCTATGGGTTTAATGGGGTTTTTTGGTTTTATTGTTTTACG
The DNA here is from genome assembly GCA_963277665.1 of Viscum album. NCBI lineage: Eukaryota > Viridiplantae > Streptophyta > Magnoliopsida > Santalales > Viscaceae > Viscum > Viscum album. The sequence continues at coordinate 1,208,422,930 of OY728140.1, forward strand.
ATTTTTAGGGTTTTTAAGGGGTTATTAGTCTTTTTAAGGGTTTTATGGTTATATTTTTTTATGTTTTTATTATGACTTCATAGCATTATGTATGGTTTTTTGAGTTTTCATGGAATTTATGGTATTATTGTTTTTTGGGTTACAATAGTGTTCCTAAGGGTGTTAGGGTTTTTACGATTTTTATGGGTTTTAGAATATTTCGGGGTTGTATGGTTTTTATGGGTTTTTTTCAAGGTTTTAGAGGGATTTAGCAATTTTTCAATATATCAGGTAATTTGAGTTTTTCTATGTGGCATTTAGTGTCCTTGTGGGTTAGAGGGTCTTTTATGGTTTTAGGGTATTTTAGGGGGTTTTAGGTTTTTGGGGTCTTTCCTAGGTTTTATTATCTTTTGGGATATTAAAAGGGTTTAGTTTTTTATGCCTTTAGGGTTGTAGGAATTTAGTTTTGTTAGGGTTTTATGTCTTTTTATAATTTTATAGTTTTTATGGTTTATAGAGTATTTTGGTATTTCAGGGTTTTTATAAATATTTATGGTTTTTAGTGGTTTAGGGTTTTAGGGGTTTTCATACTTTTAGGGATTTTAGGTGTTTTAGTGGTTTTTGGGTTTTAATGGTTTTTAGGATTTAGGTTTTTTTGGTATTTTATTTTTGGCGGGGATGTTTTTTACTGTTTTTATAGTTTTTAGTATTTTAGGTCCCTTATTTATTTATTGGGTTTTAGGGTCTTTAAGGGTTGTAAAATTTTTAAGGTCATTATTATTTTTAGGGTCCTTTTAGGGATTTGGTGTTTTTGGTTTTAAAACAATTTTTATTACTTTTACTGGTCTGTAAGGTATTTATTGGTTTTTAGGGCCATTAGTTTTTTTAATGATTTTAGGATTTCTGTATTTTTAAATTCTATTTAATAATTTTATAGATTTTATGGATTTGGAATGTTTTTAGTGATTTTAGGTTCTTTAGGGTAATTAGTTTTTTTGGGTTTTAGGGAATTTTATGTTTTTTAGGATTTTAGGGGATTTTATGGTTATTTAATACTTTAATGTTTTTAGTGTTTTTATGATATTTTTGTGTTTTAGGGTTTTTTGAGATTTTAGGGTCTTTAGAGTTTCTTAGGGTCATTTTAGGGGTTTTGGGTCTTTAGAATTTTTAGGGTTTTCATGTTTCGTTTAGGGTTTTTAAGGAGTGTTATATTGTTTAGGACTTTTGGTGTTTTTTTGAGTTTATAATGATTTTTTAGGGTTTTTATATCCTTATGAAATTTTAGGGGTTTAATGTGTTTTAGTGTCGTTCATGGCTTTTATGGAATTTTATGGATTTTAGGCAGAAGAGGTGTGAGGCCAGGCTATTCCCGACCCTCCTAAAATTTATTAATAAGAAAAAAGAGACACAACAGACAAGGGAGGGGTGGGTCAATCAACCCACACCCAAAAACCCTGGACAACCCACACTACACAAAGGACCCAACAAAGAAAGCCAAAAGACACACAAAAACAGACAAAGAAGAAAACCAGCAGCATCTATAGCATCCAACATCACACCTAACCATCAATCCAATCAGCAAAAAACATCCTTCAGCAGATCAAAATCAACCAGCATCATCATCAATCATGATATCAAAAGCATCACAGTAAAACCCAGCCTCAGCAGCATCTTATTCTAGCACTAAACCAAGAACGACAACCATCATCCAATGCTCCAAAAAAAATTACCAAACATTCACCACTAAACAATACCGCCCTACTGAGACGCACCCTTGACACCGAGCTGAACCACCAGCACCATCCCAAGATCGTCCCATACACCATCATAGCAGACCAAGATGGAGTCCAGTTTGATAGGAAGGGAAGTAAGAGCATAGGTGGGTGCACGAATCAAGGGGAACGCCAACAGTGAGCAACCGCACCCCAGTATCCAAAACAAACAGTCACCCAGTAGATCATTCAAACCCTGCATATTAGGACTACCACAAAAAACTGGCGTCCAGGACAGGTCTAAAATGTAGCCAATAATCAAAAAACATCGAGGAAAACCATTTGAAGCTTCAAACACCTCCTCCTTAGGAAGATTCATCGCCAAAAGAGAAGACCCATCAACACCATGCTCATATGAAATAGCTTCCACCCATCCCAGTCTGGTAGAAAACAGCATCTAGTACCAAAGTTTCCAACAGCCATCAACCCCATCCATGCCCTGTAAAAAAGTAGCAAAAAACAACCTACCTTTCTCACCGGCACACACCAAATGCCACAACAGCATCAACAAAATCAATCAAAACAGGACCAAATCACCCAGAACCCTCAACAGATCACAACCAAACCAGCCATAACATAAGAAACCAAAATACCGTCCAAGAAACAACCAGTCCATAGCACCATATCCATTGCCCACCCCAAGGTGCCACAGCAGCATAAAAACATCCATACAAACCAGAACCATTTTAACCAGAAAAACCAACAGAATACCCTAGAATTGAAGCTCCATAAGACACAAAAGTAGTAAACCAGAATAGGCGACGAACCATTGAAAAGGTTGACACCTGTGCCGCCGATGCAACTCTCTCTGTTGTTAAAACTCACTACCCCGCTACAGCTGCTGAAAGTCCTTCCTAGCGTAATCTGCTTCGCATGCCAAGGGTGAATCCAAGTAAGGCCACCCAGAAACACAAAAGCACCAGGCTGCCGCAAAGAGAAAGAAAAGATGACGAAAATGGTAGAGGGATAAAGATCTGTAAAGCCACAAACCAAAACACCAATAAAATCCCCACTCCACCATGGATATGTCAAACTGCACACCAAAGCACCCAGATCGGAACTGCCGTGCTCCAAGAAATAGATATTTGAGTTCCCCCACCATCGATCTGTAGTTCCACACCATAGAATGACTAGATCATGCCCGCACCTCCAAGGAAAAGAAGCTCTGAGGTCCAACGAGACTAGATCTCACCCGGTCACCCTAGATTGAAGTCATCATCCGAAGCTGAATTCCGAGAGATTTCCACAAGACCACCACCAAGCCAGGAGAACCAAGCTACTAGATGAGGGAGAGACCGCGCTTTGAAGGCCGACGTAAGAGGAGATGAAGCAGCAACCAAGGCACCTCATTATCGAACAATCACCATTGGAGGAGACATCTCTAGGAATCCCAGGCGCGAGAGAATCCAGGAGACACGACTGCCATTTTCTTGTGTTTTTTAGGTTTTTAAGGTCCTTCATGGTAATTTAGGGTTTTTAGAGTATTTTGTGGGGTTTTATAGGGTTTAGGATCCTTTATGGACTTTAGGGTTATTCAATTTTATTTTATGATATTTTGTGTTTTAAGGGAGTTTAAGTGTCTTTTAGGGTTTTCACCGTTTTTGAGTAATTTTGTGTTTTTCAGTTTATGGGTTTTTAATAGTTTTTTTTATTTTTAATGGTTGTTGGGTATTTTATGGTATTTAGTTATTTCAGGTTACTTTAGGTGTTTTTTGGGTTTTAGGGTCTTTATGGGGTTTTATATTTTATGGTTTTTAGGGTTTTGTGTTTTTTTAGTGTTTTTATTATTTTTTGGGATCTTAGGAGTTTTTTGTTTAGTTATGGTTTTAGAGCCCTTCCGAGTGTTTAAGGGTGTTTTTAGAGGGTTTTTATTTATTTTTTATTTATGTATGTTTTTTATGGTCTTGTGGGTTTTATGGGGTTTTATGATTTTTAGGGTTTTAAAGTTGTTTTAGGGTTGTTTCAGTATTTTTCGGGTTTATGGGTTTTAGTGTTTTAGCGCCTTTTGAGCTTTGGGGGTATTAGGGTTTTTATGGTATTTGGGTTTTAAATGGTTTGAAGGTTTTTATTGATTTTAAGGGTTATAGGGTTTTATATTATTTCTAAGGGATTTCAGGGGTTTTATGGTGGTTTGTTATTAAGGCTCTTAGGTGGTTTGGGGGTTTATGGATTTATTAGGATTTTTAGAGATTTATGTGTTTTAGGGTTTATTGGAATTTTAGTTTTTTTAGGGAGTTATGGTTTCCTATATATTTTGAAAGTATTTTTAGTTTTCATTTTTTAAAGGTTGATAGGTACTTTTTTGGTGTTTTATAGGTGTTATTTTTGATGATTTTTGGGTGTTTTATATGTTTTTAAAGATTTAAGTGGTCATTGGGTTTTCAGGGATTTTAGTGAGTTTTTCTTTTTGTGGCGTTTTAGCACTATGAGAGTCTTAGGGGTTTTTTATTTTTTTACAGTTTTATGGGTTTATGGGTTTTATAGGGTTTTTAATGATTTTTCATTATATTTAGGGTTTTTTTTTGGTTTTACTATTCATTACGGATTTTACGGTCTTCCAAATATAAATGTGATTTTAGGTTATTAGGGATTTTAGGGCCTTAGAGTTTTCAGGGGGGGAGTTTGGGTTATGTTTTTAGGATTTTTTTTGAATTTTTAGGCTTTCTTCGTGGTTTTAGTGTTTTTAGTGTCCTTTTAGTGATTTTTGTGTTTTTATGGATTTTTATGTTGTTTACTTTTTCTAGGGGTTATAGGGATATAGAGATTTAAGGGTTATTTTAGGGGTTTAAGATCGTTTTTTTATTGGTGTGGGGGGGTGGTCATTATATTAGTATTTACTATTCTACAAGGTTTGTTGGATATTTTGGTTCTATTTATGTATTTCTTGGGTTTTAGGACATTTTTGGGTTTTTATGATTTATAGGGTTTATGGTTCTTCTAATTTGTTCTATTGTCAGTGGTTTCTTACGGTTTTTACGATTTTTATGCATTTTTTGGTCTTTTATGAGTTTTAGGTCATTTTGGATCTTTGGGGGTGGTCTACTATTTTTAGGGGTTTTGGGTGTTTTTATAGTTGTAGGGTTTTTTGTTAAATAATATGTTTTTTGGTTTTTTTCTCTCTCCTAAATGTGTTCTTGGTATTTTTGAGTGTTTTTATTTTTTTAGTTGGGTTTGGATTTTTTGATCATTTAGTTCTTTTTATGGATATTAGAGTTTTTTTGGGATTTTAGTGTTTTTAGGGTTTTTAAGGGTTTTAATATTTTGAAATTGTTTCTTATGGTTTATTAGTTCTTTGTGTGTTTTTTATTTTTTAAAGGGTATTATAGGTTTTTAGGGTTTTTGGTTTCTGGGGGTTTTTTTATTTTTAAAATTTTAAGGTTTTCATGGTTTTATAGTGTTTTTAGAGTTTTAGGGTTTTATAATATTAAAAGTTTCCTATTTTTAATTGTTTTAATGTTATAATTTTTTTAGGGTTTTAAGGGATTTTATTGTTTTTACCTTTTTAACCTTTTTAGTGTGTTTTAGTGATTTTTTGGATTTTTTGTATTTTCATAGGATATTAGGGGGTGTTTTTATTTTATTTTAGGATTTTTAATGGTTTTAATGGTTTTTAGGGTTTTTAGGATTTTTATAGTTTTTAGGGGTTTTATGAGTTATCCTGTTTTTTTTTGTATTGTGCATAAGGGTTTTTAGTGAATTTTAGATTTTTTTGGATTATTGGGTTTTAAAGGGTTTAATAGTTTATAAGGATCATTTAGTGTTTTTTTTGGATTTTTGGGGTTTTAGGGCCAATAGTTGTTTTTATGGTTGTTAGGAACTTTTGGGGCTGTTTTAGTTTCTTTAGGGCTTTTGTGTTTTTTATGTTTACACAGTTCATTGAGGTTGTAATGTTCTTATGATTTAAGTTATATTAGGTATTTTAGGGTTGTGAGGGGGGTCAGGTTTTTTTAGCTTTTTAGGGTTTTTGAATATTTAAGGGGGCTTATGGTCTTTTAGGTTTTTTAGGGTTGTTTAAGGATTTTATAGTTTTTAGGGGTTTATGTGTTCTATGTTTTTTGAGGGGTTTTTTAGGTTTTTTTATATATATTAGGCCTTTAAGGGGAGACATTGGTTTCAGTACATTAATGGGTTAAGTGTTTTATGTGGGGTTTTTTATTTTTCATGTTTTTAATTCTTTTCAGGGTTTTAGTGTTTTTAGTGTTCATAGGGTTGCATGTTGTTTTACATGGTTTTTAGGGTTTTAGTGGATTCAAATGTATTTTAATGTATTTTCAGTTATTAGGGGTTTATTTAGGATCCATTACTGTTTAATATTGTTTTCAGGGCGATTTAGGGATTTTTTTTTGTTTTTCGTGTTTTTGGACTTGTATATTATTTTTTGGGTCCTATAAGAGTTTTAAGGGTGTTAGCATCCCTAAGGTTTTTAGACACCATTACATTTTTTCATTTCTATGGACCTATAGTTTTTAATGGGGTTTTAGTGTCCTAATGTTTTTTAGTTATTTAGTTATTTTTATGGTTTTTTCTACATTTTTGGGATTTTTATGTGTTTTATGATTTTAGGGTTTTTAGTGTTTTTTTAGGTTAAATATTTTTTTTGGGTTTTGAGGGGTATTTTTTACCTTTTAGGGAATTTGGTGGGATTGGGAGTTCTGATAAATACTTTAGTTTTTATGCCCATTTATTAATTTTTAGGGGATCTGTGGTATTTTGGTGTGGGGGGTTAGGGTTTTTATAGTTTATTAGGGAATTTTGGATCATTTACATATTTTATTGTTTTAGATTCATTTAGTGTATTTTTTGGGTTTAGGTAATTTAAATGTGTTTTGGGATTCAGGGTCCTTTTGGGTATTGTATGTTCCACTAGGGGTTTTATGATTTTAGGCTCCCCTCGAGCATTTTACGTTATTTTGGGTTATTTAAGGGTTATAGGGTGTTTACGTTTTTTGGGTACTTTTGGAATATTAGGGGTTTTAGATTATTTTATGTTTTTAAGGATTTTTTAGATTTTAGGGCTATTCTATGGGGTTTTACTGTCTTTTAGGGTTTTTTGGTTTTTAGGGTCTTTATGGGTTTATTATGTTTTTATTTTTCTATACTGGTTTTTAGGATTTGTATTTTATTTTAGGGATATTAATGGTCATTTATTTGTTTTAACACTTTTTAAGGACATTAATGAGTATTTTCAGTTTTTAGAGATTTAGAATTTAATGGTTTTTGGGTTTTTAGATTTTTATTGTAGTTTTGTGGTTTATAATGTATTTAGGGGTTTTAGGGGTTATTAGGGGCTTCATATTACTTAAATAGTTTAGTATATTTTATTGTTTTATTTTTTTTATTTTTTGGGGGTTTTAGGATTTTTACTGTATTTTTGGGTGTTTAGTGTTTTTAAGGGGTTTATGGGTTTTATCCGTTTTTAATGGTAGTGGGTTTTTTTCTGGGTTTTAAAAGGTTTTTAGAGTAATGTGAGTTTTTTAGTGTTTTTAGTCTTTTTAGGGATTTTCCATTTTTAGGGGATTATTATTTTTTCCATTATAATGATTTTAATTCATTTTACAGTTTTAAGGGTCTTTATGGTTTTTTATATTTTTTAGTATTTTAGGAGTTTTTAGGTTTTTTGAGTTTTTTAGTGTTTTTACTGTTTTTATGGTTTTCAATGATTTTTAGGGTTTTTGGATTTTCATGATCTATAATAGTGTTGTGTTGTTTTATGGTATTTACTTTTTTTATGGATTTTTTGGGTTTTAGGGTTTTATATGCTTCCAAGGATTTTTACCGTTTTAGGGTTTTTATATTTTTTAAGTTGTTTTTAGGTTTTGGTAGGGATTGTTTGAGATTTTAGGTTTTATTATGTTTTTTGGGAATTTAGAGATTTTATTGGTTTTTACTATTTTATTAACATATTTACTATTTTAGGGGATGTAGTGTTTTAAGGATTTTTATATCGTTTTTGAGTTTTTTGGTGTTTTTAGATTTTTAGGGATTTAAGAGTTTTTAGGGGTTTAATGGTTTTGGGTTCATTAATGTATTTTTAATTTCTTAGTGGTTTTTATGTTTATTTTGGATTTTTAGTGTTTTTTATCATTTTTAGGGTTCTAAGATGTTTTAATTTTTTTATAGTTTTCTCATTATTTTAATGGTTATTTGTGGTGGTTAGTTTATTATTATAATTTTATGGGTTTCAGGGTTTATTTGTTTTTTTGTTTTTAGTGTGTTTATGATTTTTAGGGTGTTTAATGGGTTCATAAATTTTTTTGGTCTTTTAATGGGGTAAGGTGTTTTAAGGTCATTTAGTTTTTTTATTTTATTGGGATTCTAGGATATTATGGCCTTTTAGGGTGTACTATTGTTTTTACGAATTTTTGGAGGCTTAAGGGGTTTTAGGGTTTTCTGGGTTTTAGAGTTTTTAGTGTTTTTTGGATTTTTATGGATTTTAAGTGCATAATGTTTTTTAGGGTTTTGGGGGGTTTTAGGGTTTTTATTTTCCTAAGGGTCTATATGGACATTAGAGTTTATAGGGGATTTATAGTTTTTAGTTTATTTTGATATTTTTTTGGGTCTCCTTTGGGTTTTCATCATTTGTAGTGTTTTTTGGGGTTTTGGATTTAAAGGTTTTAGAGTTTTAGTTTTTTTATTGATTTTAGGGATTGTAGTGGGGTTTTTGTTTTTTTATATATTTCTATTGTTTCTATGGATTTTAGGGGGTTTCAAGGTCTTAAGGTGGGTTTTAGGGTTTTTAATGTTTTTAGTATTTTTGGGGTTTTTTTGGGGATTTTGGGTATTTTTTGGATTTTTATTTTTCAAGGGTGTTCATATTATTAGGGGTTTATGGGGATTTAGTGAATTTGAGGGTTTTTTAGTATTTATATCTTTAATGGATTCTTTGGTTAACTAGGATTTAGGGTTTTTAGGGATTTTTAAGGGGTGTTTGGTTTTCATGGGTTTTTGGGTTTTTTGGGTTTTAGGTTTTTAACTATTTTTTTAGTGTTTCTATGGTTTTTAGTATTTTGAGGGTTTTTATGGTTTTGAGGATTATCAAGGGTTTTAAAGGTTTTCTTATGGTTTTAGGGGATTTAGGGAAATTTTATGTATTTTTTAAAGGTTTTTAATTTTTAGGGATTTTATGGATTTTGTAGGGGTATAGGGTATTTCGGGGTTTTAGGGATCATAAGTTATTATTTGGGTTTCATGGTTTTTATTTTTTTGATGGTCATTAAATTTTTTAGGTAGTTTTGGAGTTTTATTTTGTTTTTTTGGGTTTTAGGTAGTACTTGGTATTTTTGAAGGTCATTTGGGGTTTTTAGGGTCTTTAGGATCTTGTAAGGTTTTAGGGGGTTTCATAATTTTTAGGGGTTTTTTGGTTTTTGGGTCCTTCAAGATTCATTATGGTCCTATAGGAGTTTTTATTAGTTTCCTTTTTGGGTTATATTTATTAGGGTCGTTTGGGTTTCATTAGGGGTTTTATTGCCCTTTAGTTTTTCTAGGATTTTGTAGGCGTTGTTTGGAGTTTGTGGTCTTTTAGGTTTGTTATGGTTTTTTTGGAGTCTAGGGATTTTAGAGTTTTTATATTTTTGGGGTTTTAGGTATTTTAATGGACTTTAGGGGTTTTGGGTTTTTGGTGTTTTTATAGGTTTCATATGATTTTTTTGTTTAATGGTTTTTATGGATTTTGTGGTATTTTAATGTTTTTTGGGGTTTTAGGTTATTTTATGGATTTTAATACATTTATGTTTTTTTTACTAGTGTATTTGTGGTTTTAAGGATGTGTAGAGATTTTTATGTTTTTAGGGTCTTTTAGGTGCTAGGGGTTTTTTTTTGAGGTTTTTCGGCTTTTTATGGTCTTTATGGTTTCTGGGGGTTTTAGGGCGTTTTTGGGGACCTTTAGGGGTATTATGACTTTTAAAGACCTAATCATCATTACAGTTTTGTAGGGTAATTTATGGTTTTTAGGGACCTCTAATGCATTTAGTTTTTTAGTGTTTATGGTTATTAGGGACCTTTGGGGGTTTTAAGGTTTTAGTGACTTTTGGGTTTTAGGGTATTTTATAGCCTTTTAGGGGTTTGGGGATATGTAGTGTTTTTTAAGGATTTTTTATGGTTTTTAGAAAATTTTAGGGTTATTGGGGAACATTTATGTTTTCTAGAGTTTTTACGGTTTTTAGGTTTTTTTGTGTTTTTATTCTGTTTTTGGTTTTTAGTGTTTTTTGGGTTGTTGGGGTTTGTTTGGGTTTTTGGGGTAATTTGCAATTATTGTTTTTTAATTAACATAAAGGTTTTGAGGGGTTTTATGATTTTTAGTGAGTTTTAAGGGTTTTATAGATTTTAATGGATTTTTGTGGGGGTTATGTATTTTTATTATTTTAAATGTTTTAATTGATTTATAGGATTTTTTAGCTTTTTTAGGGGTTCTATGAATTTTTTGGGGATTTAATGCGTTTTTAGACATTTTAGGGGTTTTTGGGTCTTTTATTGTCTTAAGGTTATTTGGGATTTTAGGGTTTTTATTTTTTAATGGGGTTTAGGGTTTTATGATATTATTAGGGTTTTATGGTTTTTATGGGGTTTGTGGGTTATTTTAGAAACGTTTATGGTTTTAGGGTTTAAATGTTATTTGGAGTTACAGGATTTTTTATGATCATTTAGGGTTTTTAGGTTTTTTATAGTTTTTACAGTCTGTTAAAATTTTAACATCTTATATAGGGTGTTTTTGGTTTTTGGGGTTTTTTTGGTTTTAGGATTTTTTTATTTTCAAGGTTTTTATGGTTTTTAGAGACCCATAGGGGGTTAAGGGGTCTGGGGGGTCATTTATAAATTTTAGGGTTATATGTTCCTTTAGGATATTTATGGTTTCTTATCGTCCTTAAGGGTTTTTATAGTATTTATTATTCTTTGAGGGATTTATGATTTTTAGTCTTTTTAGGTGGTATAAAGTGGTTTTGGGTTTTTTTAGAGTTTTTGGGGTATTGGGGGGGATTTTTTGGGATTTTAAGGATTTTTTATATATTTAATAATTTTTAGATCTCTTAGGGGTTTTTATGGATTTTTTGGGTTTAAGGATTTAAGGTTTTATAGCGTGTTAGGGGTTTTTATGGAGTTTTTGGGTTTCTATGGTTTTATGGTCTTTTAATGTTTTAAGGGTTTAAAGTACTTTTATGGTTTTCCGGGTTTTGTGACATTTTATGAATTTTAGGGTTTAAATTGTTTGATGGTTTTTATGTCATTTAGCATTTTTTAGGGTTTTGGTGGGTCCTTTAAGGGATTAGGGGTTTTTTTGTTTTTACAATATTTAGGATCTTCTGGGATTTTAGGGTTTCCATGTGATTTTTTTGTTTGTGGGGTTATTTTACCATTTTAGGTAATTTTAGGTGTTTTAGTGTTATTATGGGATATTAGAGTTTTTAGAGGGGTTTTCTTGCTTTTTATGGTTTTTAGGGTTTTTATGTTTTTAGGTTTTTGACGGTCTCTTTGGGGTTTTATGGTAGGGTTTTTATTCTAATTTTTGGTGACTTTTTTTGATTTTAATGGATATATTGGTTTTTTTGTTTTTTCGGTTTTTGGGGTTTTTATGTTCTTATGGTTTTTAAAATTATTAGGTTTTTTATATTTTATGTGGATTTTGCGTTTTTAAGGGACTTAAGGATTTTTGGGCGTTGTGGTTTTTAGATTTTTTGGATTTTGTGGGGTTTTAGAGTTTTAGAGTTTTTAGGGGGGGGGGGTTAGTGATTTATAGGATTTTGTTTTTTTGTTTTTTTCATGATTTGACATGTTTTAATGGTTTTAGTGGGATTAAGTGGTTTTAGGTTACATTAGGGTTTTAGAGCTTTTTGGGTATTTTAGGATTTTTTGAGAACCATGTTTTTAAGGATTTTTTTATCAATTTCATGGTGTTTTATAGGAATTAAGCGTGTCTATAGAGTTGTTTAGTGTATTTAATGTTTTTATGGATGTTTAGGGGTTCAAAATCTCTTTACGAACTTTTATGTTTTTTTTTGTTTTTAGATTATTTTAGGTGTATTAATGCTTCTACGGTCCATTAGGGTTTTAGTAGTTTTAGGGTGCTTAAATTTTTAGTGTATTTTAGGGTTTAAATGGATTTTTGGTGATTTAGGGTTTTAGGATTTTTAGGGATTCTTAGGATTTTTTGTGATTTTATGTTTGTTTTGGTTTTTTATTGTTTTCAATGCTTTTATGGTTTTTAGGGTTTTTATGGCCTTTAATAGATTAAGTGTTTTTTGGGGGTTTCGGGGTATAATGGTGTTCTTCTGTTTTTAGGGTCATTAAGGGGATTTAGGTGTTCTTAAAATTTTAGGGTCTTTCAATGTTTTTAGGGTTTTTAGTAGTTTTTTGGATTGTTGTGTTATTTTGGGATTTTAGGGTTTCATGTGGAATTTTTAGGGTTATATGTATGTTTAACATTTTAGACTTATCTAGGGTCTTTGAGGTGTGGGGGGGGGGGGGTAGTTTATTTGTGGTTGTTTTATTTTTTTGGAATGTTATGTTTTTTGGGATTTTATAACCCTGTATGGTTTTTAGGTTTTTAGGGACCTTCAGGGGTCTTAAGAGGGTGTTATGGGCCTTTAATATTTTTAGTATTTTTAGGGTTTTTTTGGATATTTTTAGGATATTTAAGGATCATTAGAGGATTTATAGTTTTTATGGTCCTTTAAGGGTTTTTTGGTTTTATGGACTTCTGTGTATTTTAAGGGGTTTGGGCTTATTTGGTGTTTTTATTGATTTTAGAGTCTTTCTGGGTTATTTTAGTGTTTTCATTAACTCTTATTTTTTAGTATATTTATTTTAGTTTATAGGAATTATTTATTTTAGGGTATTTTAAGAATATTACGATCTTTTATGTTATTAATGTTTTAGTTTATTTAATGTGGTTTTATTTTTTTGGTTTCTTAGGGTTTGTAAATATTTTTTTGGTTTATGGTTTTTGGTGTTTTTTGTGTACTTTATGTTGTTTTATTGGGTTTAGTTTTATTATGGGTGCCTAGGATTTCTATGGTCTATTCTTATTTTTATTTTTCTCCTAATTTTTATGGGGTTTAAGGTTATTAGTGATTTTTAGGGTGTTTAGTGATTTTAGGATATTTAATAAATTTAAGGGTTTTAAGGTTGGGGGGTTAGGTTTTTTAGGTTATTTTAGGGTTTTAAAGAGGATTTTAATATTTTGATGGTGTTTATTATATTTTGAAGGTTTAAATGGGTTTTGGGTCTTTTAAGTGTTTTTCAGGCTTTTAGAAATTTTTAGTGTTTTCTTTCTTTTTTAAAAATATTCGGGATTTTATGAATTTATAGAGATGTTAGTCGTTTTTGTGGTTTTCTTGTCTTTTGAGAGGTTTTCTGGTGTTTTTTTAACTTGGTATGTTTTTATGGGGATTTAAGGACTTCATGTATATTTAACTTTTTAGTGTGTTTTTAGGGTGTTTGAAGGGGGTTTTGGGGTACTTTGGGGTTTTTATGAACTTGGTGTTCTTTTTAGGGTTTTGGGTTTTTATATTTTTTCAGTATTTATATGGTGTTTTAGGAATTTTTATGTTTTTAGGTTCATTAATTGCTCTAAGATTTTTATTATTTTTGGGACTTTTATTGGTTTTAATATTTTTTTTGGGTTTTAGGTGGTGTAATGGTTTGTTAAGGTTTAAGGGTTTTAGTTGTTTAATGGTTTTTATGGGTTTTAGGGATTTTAGCCTTTTAGTTGCTTTGAGAGTCTTTTAGGGTTATTAGGGATTTTAGGGGATTTAGGTTTTTTTATGTATTTATGTTTATTAGGGTTCTTTTTGGGGTTTTCTGTTTTTAGAGTTTTATTGTGATGTGTAGGGTTTCTTGGTGTTCAATTGTTTTTTGAGGGTTTTATGGTTCTGGTACGTTTTTTTGAGTTTATTAAGGATTTTAGGTTTTTGAGGGGGTTTAAAAAAATTTGATTAGATTGGGGTTTTAAGGGGTTTTAGGGATTCTAAGGGTTTATGGTTTTTAGGATGGTGTAGGTGGTTTTAGTGTCATTTCGGTATTTTAAGAATTTTAACATACATTAGTGGTTATTTGGGGTTTTAATGTTTTTAGGGGGTTTGGGGGTTTTAGTGAACTTTTAGGTTTTTTTTATAATTTATAGGTTTTTAGTGTTATAGTTTCTTTATACGGTGTTAGTATTTTTTTAGGAATCTAATTTTTTTGCGGTTTTCAGTTTTCTTAGTTTTTTTAGTTGTTTTAAGGATGTTTCATTCGGCTATTTTATGGTTCTTTTAGGTTTTTTTCGTTTTATGGGTGTTTAGGGTTTTTTGGCATTTTAATTTTCTTTATTAATTTTAGTTCTTGCTCAGTCATTTTATTAGTTTTATGTTTTTATGGTTTTTAGGGTTTTCTTAAGGATTATTAATATTTTTAGGGGGGTTTTGTATTTTTATATGGTTCAGAGATTTTTTGGGTTTTTATGTGTTTTTTAGTTTTTATAGAATTTTTGGGGTTTTAGGGTTTTTTTTAAATTTTTAGGGTTTTAGGGTTTTTAGGGGTCTTAATGGTTTTTGGATTTTTATGATTTCTTTTTTGGTTTTTCTGTTTGTTTGTATTGTTATTTTGTTTTTTGGTCTCTGATATATTTATGGTTTCAGGGGTTTTTGTATTTTATTGTTTTAAGCATTTTGTGGGGGTTTAAAGCTATTTCGGGTGTTTAAGGTGTTTTATGGTCTATTAGTATTTTTATAGGTTTTTTGGTGGATTTGGATTTTTTATCTTTTTAGGGAATTTAGTTTTTTTGGGGTTTATATTTTTTCAATTTTTTTGGTATTATATGATTTTATGGATTTTTAGGTTCAATTTGATGAGCTTTATAGTGTTTGCGGGTTTTTGGGGGTTATTATGTTTTTAGTGTTTTTATATAGATTATATTTTTGTTAGGGTTATTTTGTTTTTTTTATTTTTAGTGGTTTGGGATATTTTCTTTGAATTTTAGAGTTTTGGGTGTCAAGGGACTTTTGGGATCTTGAGGGGTTTTAGGGTCCTTTTGGGTTTTCGAGTTTTAGGGTCCTTTTGGAGTGTAATGGTTTTATGGTACCTTAGGGATTTTTTAGTATTTTTAGGTTCCTTTTGGGGATTAGGGTTTAGTGATTAAATGTTTTTAGTGGTTTTTAGTGTTTAGAGAATTTCAAAGGGTGTTTCGGCTTTTAGGATTATTTTGGGATTTTAGGTTTAATTATGGTTTTAGGGTTTTTATCATTTTTACAGATTCTTAAGAATTTTTTGATTTTTATATATATTTTTTATTTTAATGTTTTTATTAATTTTAGGGGTTTTAGGTTTTTTTGAGTTTTTTGGAGTTATTTTGGATTTGGGGGTGTTTCATGTTTATAGGGTTTTGGGGACTTTTAGGGTATTATAGGGTTTTTAGAGGTTTTTGTGTCTTTTATGATTTTTTAGGGTCATTAGAACCTTTAGAGTCATTGATGAGTTTTTATGGTTTTAGATTCTTTTATGGGTTTTTTGGTTTTATAGGTATTATGCTATTTTAGGGAATTTATTGTTCTTTTTACAATTTTACATTTTTTGTGTTTTTAGGGTCCTTTATGGTTTTATGTTCATTTGGGTTTTTAATTTACATTAGGTGGTTGGGGGGGTTACAATATATTAGTGATTTAGGGTTTTTGGGTATTTTAAGGATTTTAATGATTTTAGGGTCCTTTAGAGTAATATGGAATTTTAGAGTCTTTTACGGGTTTTAGGGTATTTTCTTTCCTTTTATGGTTTTAGGTTTCCTAGTTTCATTAAGGGGTTTTATATTTTTATGGAATTTTAAGTATTTTTAGGTTATTTAGGGACTTTTAGGCTTTATTAGGGTTTTAATGGTTTATTAGTGGTTTAGGGTTATTTAGGGTCTTTTAAGATGCCAGGTTTTATAATGGTCTTTAGGGTTTTTAAGATTTTATGGTTTTTAGGGGTGTTAGGAGTTTTTTTAGTTTTATTGTGTTTTTAGTGATTTCTAGATGTTTTAAGTGCTTTTAAGGGGTTTAATGTTTGTTAGGGGTTTTAGGGTTTTTAGGGATTTTAGGTGTCTTGTGGATTCTGTGGTTTTTAATTGAATTATTGATTTTTTAGGATTTGTAAGGATTTTTAGTAGTTTTAGGTGTTTTTAGGTTTTTTTAGGTTTTTGTCGGTTTTAATGGTTTTTAATGATCTTTGGGGATTTTAATGGTTTTCAGTGTTTTTATAGGGATTTTTTTTATAAGGTTTATAATGTTTTTACTATTTTAAGGGGTTTTTATATTTTATTGAATAATTAAGGACTTTAATGATCCTAATAATTATTTTTGGATTTTTTGGACATTTGAGGTTTTAAGGGTTATTATGGTTTTAAGGGAAAGGAAGCCTCGAGACTAGGCAAACATGGTCCCCCAATATTTATTAAAAATGAAAAGGGAACAACAGAACGTTACGAGGAGGGATTATATATCCTGGTGTGCAATTCACCCTTCAAATCAAAATCCACAAGCAGAGAGAAAGAAGATGGAGCAATGAAAGACCACATTGAGCACCTCTCCATGATAGCCTGCATGGAAATTGAATCTGTAACCACATTCACCTCCCGAAAGGCATGTGTCACAATGACATTTAGCCTTTGGAAAAGGGATAGGCACTCCACCCATTGAAGGAGAATATTCTAGGGGATGTGCTTGGATCTATTCTTATGGGCATTCACAATAAGCATAAAATTAGATTTAATCTAGTGAATACTCCATCCAATGTGGACGATATACTTAATTGCCTTTATCATAGACTAAATTTTAGCTTCCAGGGCAAACCCATCACCAATGAAGTGGTGAAAAAATCCTCTGATGAATCCCTGATAGGTGCAGAAAACCCTGCCACACTCAGCAGGACCTGGTGCGCCTAGAGCCACACTGTCCACGTTAACCTTAATCCAGGAGGGGAGCAGAGGGATGGATCTGATAAATCTTGGAACTAGTGGTTTTTTTCCTTGGTAGAGACACTAAGTAGCTGAAGGATAATGAGGTCCTTGAAAACATTCTCCATTGAGCCTGTCTATATACGGGATGACTCATAAACTACCTTAGGAATCATCACCACACCACTGTGGACGTTTTCTCCTTGATCGAAATGGCTTGATTGGATTTCCTTTCTTCTTTTTGTGGATTCCTCCTCGGATATTTTCACCTAGTCCGGGTCACCTATATAGATTAAGTTGTTGTTTATAATACTCTACCCGAGTGCCATATCTTTATGGATTCTGGTTAATTACACTACTTCTATCGGGACATTCCAAGGGGTCCGACCAGGGGATCAACCTTCGATCGTGGGAGTAGTCACGTTGGACATCACTAGCGTGCCTAGATGCTAGAACACTAGCGTGTTAGGGTTTCTTTCATTATTATAGGGATTCCCGAGGGAGTGGAATCCTGAGGCATCCCACCTATAATGCGAATAATTAAATGCCATAAACATTTCTCTGAGGTTTTCCTCATCTTCTCATGTCTATCATAGGGTATCCCATGAGATTAACGTCTAGCAGAGACAGATCAGACTGATGAGAGTGCTTACTATAGTGGATCATATTGGTGTAACCCCTTGAGGGAACACTAGTTCTATGATGTGAATTGATGTGATCTCACTGGGACGTGGAGACCTGAGTAAAAATAATGATATATGATGGATGGTTAAGTGAAGTAGATGGAGAATAAGATGGATTCGGCTTGTGGTCGATGGTGATGTTGGGATTGAGCCACGAAGAGACCTCCTATGTATCCTCGTGGTAGGGAATCAAAGACCATGTATTTCAGGATGGGGTATAGGATCGGGGTGTGCGCAGAGGATAGTAACCTGATGAAATACTAGGGATTATGCGTGGTTAGAAGCCCGAGGTTGGTCTGACACCATAGGGACGGACTAGAGATATGGATCCCAATGGAAGGTACACCAACAGCTTACTACTGGGTTTGGATTTACAATGGCCTACAGCTGGATGGGGTTTACAATGACATACCGTTGAATGGGGCAAAATAGCTTATCACTGGATGAGGGGGCACAACAGCTTACCGCTGGATGGGGTTTACAAAGGCTTACCACTGAACGAGGCACAACAACTTACCATTAAATGGGATTTAAAATGGATTACCATTGAATGGGGGCACAATGGTTTACCACTAGAGGGGGTTTACAACTGTCGACCACTGGATGGGGATTAAAATAGCTTACTAGTAAATGGGGGAACCATGGATTACTGATGGATGGGGTTGAACCTCATAGAGGCTTCCTATGTTCCCTGTCTGAGAGACAGGGATCAAATCCCATGTAGTTCATGTGGGTTCCATTTAACATCATGTGGGACAAAAAGGGGGATGTAAATTAACATCATACGGGATGAAGGTGAACTGACATAAAGGGGGTCAGAATAACTGGGTGTTGGGATTGAACCTCTGGGAGGCGTCCTACATACCATGGCATGGAAAGGATCAAAGTGCATGTTGTTCGAGCGAGGTGTGTTGAAACGATGTGAACATGGTCGGGACCAAAGGATGGTGGTCTTGAACCTCAGAGAGGTTTCTTACATAGATTGACATGGCAAGGATCAAAGTACCTGTTATTCGGTGGGTTTTGTGGCTTATACTCTAAGATTCCCAAAGAGGATGTCATTGTAGATGCTTACACTAATCCCACATGAGTCATTCTCATTATGAGAAACATCATGCAATAAAGACCTAATGATAACATCATGAAAGGTGCATCCATGTGAAGTGGGGTGGGGCTTACACATTGTTAGTGGACCAAAATGGAAACAGGGGCTTATGCATGGTTAGCGGCCCAAAGAGGTAGATATTGGAAATTACTCCAGGATGGAGGCCCATTGGCAACCAAACCAAAAGGAAGAGGGATTTGGAATGGATGGGAGGAGGGCTTTGATGCCCATCCCCCCTCTATGGACTTTGCTCAAGAAGAAGATAAGTGGAGAAAGGATGAAACCTCCTGCAAGAAAGGCTAGGGGATTTCACCAAGGTGCTTGCACTGACCCCATGAATAAACGCTGCTCCAGAAAAAAGGATCTTATTCCATGTGAGGAATATCTCACTCACATGGATACCAGTGGGCATATATAATATCGGATATGGGGAACCCCACATTTGATGCATGGGGTGGGGTTACAGTTTAATGACATGTGATGAGGACAATGGTGTTTGGCAGTTTAACGTCATCCATCTCGGAAGAGGAGGGTTCTCTCCACACCCGTAGGACTAACATAACCAGAACACATTAACCCTTTGTGAAGGGGAGGCACCAACAATGCCATAGTGAGAGTATTTTATTTAATGTTCCATTGATGGGCCCATGTTAGCATGTCTATTTGAAGAAGCAATAGTTGTTAGTGTGTCTGGGTGCCGCTAAGGTGTGACAATGATGGACAGGGATTACACGTAGAAGTAGCCCGTAATGTCTTCCTCATGTCTGGACATGAGGGCATCCCAACTTGCTGTAGGGTTGAAGTATATAATTGGGTCTAACACCTATGTGCAAGTGCACAAGTGGGATAATTACAAGGACATTGGAAATAGTCCGAACGAAGGGAGATTAAAAGTATTAATCACATGCCCGACATTTAGAACATGGTGAGGGTGGCGTGATGATGGAGGAAAAATATTGACCATGTTCTAAACACAGCATCCACATCGCGTTAGCCTGAAATGGGGACAAATAAAATAGGGTCGACTGCTAACCATGTTTGAAACACAGGACCTGACTCAATGTGTTTTCTAGAGTCTTATTGGGAATTGGCCCATAATGGTAGGTGAGCCGACGCATCATGGGACCAGGACGTTAGGGGGTCCCTTAAGATAGGAAAGGGGTGAAAATATTAATGGAGGACACATGAAGAAATAGGTGGAGTGGTGGAATGATCAAATGGTTACTAATTCTCTTTAAATTATACCACTACAATCATGGCATGAGGTATCATATTCTTGTCACATAAGACATATCTTATTTGGAACAAGAGTCATCCTTTTATTGAATTATAGGGAATGAAACATGTTAATGTCATGTAGAGAGGGCTGTTGGCATAATATGCTTCACGCATAAGGCATCTCTTGTTTGGAGCAAGAGGAATCCTATATTTGTCACATAAGGAGAACTATAGTTATATGTCATGTAGAGAGGACTGATGGCATATTATGATTAGTTCATAAGGCATATCTTGTTTAGATCATGAGGCATCCTATGTTAAATTTTATGGGATACTATAGTTTAAAGTCCTATTGTACGGACTATTAAGCATAAGGCACCTAGAAATGGTTGGTGTTGGGACTTATGCAAGAGAGACCCTTTTTAGTGGATCTTGACATAGTAGTCAGGTGATAGGGTTTTGATGAGTTTCCTAAGGAATGCTTCGACTAAAGGTACTCAGTGAATTGATGATGAGAATCTCAACTCACGACATGGGAATTGAACCAAGAGGAATATGTCACTCAAGGAATTCCATGGAGTGTATTAGAGTTTCTCAAATCATGGTATTACATAGGTGGAAGGTGGGCATGCATTAGGGCGCAATGGAATATGTCAGTGTCCTAGACCAAAAACATCATGGTGCGACACTACATTTTTCACGGTGGATAGTGACAGGTGAGAAGGGACTGTCCTGGAGGGCTGGGACCATAGCCTGACACTGATTATGAGCGGCGGTGTGGGGGCGCAGGCCCCGTGGTATGGACTGGTGGGCGCATGCAAGGATAATGTTGCATGTAAGATATGCCATGCGGGATGGGATGCACGCAATATTGCACTGTGCAGCACAGGTGCGTGCAATATTGGGTATCATGGCACTATTTCACAAAAAATGGAAGGTTGGCGCGCTATAGGGAAGTATTATCTCACAAGAGGGAAGGATTGTGCGCAATAGAGGAGGTGTGCACGGAATAGAGAAGGAATTTCATGAAAGAGGGGAGGTTTGCGCCCAATAGGGGATGTTTGTGCCCAATGGGTAAGTAATTTCATGCAAGAGTGTAGGTTTGCGCGCTGGTGCATGCAAAATTGGTCACAGTGGAACTGTTTCATGCAAAAATTATGTGTTGCGCACAAAATTGTGCATGTTGGACCATTTTCACACATAATGGATGTTTTTCACGCAAAAAGCTGCTTTTGTGTGCAGTCTCAGAAAATGTGGACTTATCCGCATTATAGTGGCGGTCGACCTCTGGGGGCCCTTGGGAAAAATGGGGTGAACTTGTATTTATAAGAAGACGCTTGGGACATAGTGCGCGTAATATTCCACGCACGCATGTGTTTATCCGTGAAACCTATGGCTGGTGTGTGCACAAAGGGGTGCTTGACCTCTCATTTGGCACGTAATAGGAATACATGAGGGTTTTCACACAAAATACCTTTTATTGTGTGCAAGATTCCCTTTTTGCATACAATATTCTTTTTTTGCATGTAAATCCAAACTTTTCCTCAAAATCATCCTCGATGGCCATTCCCAGTAGCCTGACTTCGAATGGCCATAACTTTTGACTCGTAACTCCATTCGGGCTCCAAGACCAGTCAAATAAACGCTTTCTAAATGAGATACACTCCGAGATCCTATTAGACATCATTCAATGAACTAAATGGTCGTGTTTTCAGAGTGCCAATAGGGGTTTATGTTTTTTAGGGGTCATAATATTTTTTTTATTTTTTTGTAGCATTTTATATTATTTTAGGGGTTCAACATTTTTTATACATTTCGTTTTTATGTTTATTTAGGATATTTTAGATATTTTATTGGTTTTATGGTTTTATGGATTTTTTGTTTTGTTTTTTGTTTTTCAGGATTTTTAAGGTTTTATGTTTTTATGGTATTGGTGATTTTATGTTGTTTATGGGGTTTATAGGGATTTGGAATATTTCGTGGATTTTGGAGATTTTGGGTCTTTTATATATTTTAAATATTTTTTTGTGTTTTTAGGTATTTTAGGGTAGTTTAGGGGTTTTATGGGATTTTAGGGGTTTTATGGGATTTTAGGGTGTTTAAGGGGATTAAGGGTTCATTGGGTTTTTATGTTATTTTAGTTTTTTTGTTATTATTTTTCTATGGTTGTCAAAGAGGTTTTTTATTTATATAGTTTTATGGGTTCGTATGTCTTTCAGGGTATTTTTGGATTTTAGTTTAATTATGATGTGTTAGGGTTTTTAGGGGATTATAATATATTTTTTATTTTCATAGGGATTTTAAGGGATTTTAATACATTTAGGGTTTTAGGGGTTTTCAAGGTTTTTATGGATTTTAGGGTTTTTATAATTTTTTTAAATCTTCTTTGTTTTAGGGATTTTTTGTAGTTCATTTTTTCAGGGGTTTTTTGTGTTTTGTGGTTTTAGGTGTTTTAGTGATTTTAGTGTTTATAAGGTTATTAAGGGCTTTTAGGGGTTTTGAGGTTTTGGTTTTTTCTTTGATTTTTTGGTTGTTTGATGGTATTAATAGGTTTTTAGAATTTTGATGTGATTTTTGGTTTTTTTTATTTTATTAGGGTGTTAGGTGTTTTAAACGGATTTAGATTTTTTAGAGTTTTTAAGGAGTTTTAGAGTTGTTAGGGGTTTATGGATGTTTAGGGTTTTTAAGTATTTTGGAAAATTTTAGATATGTTTATAGTTATTATAGTTTTTAGGGGATTTAAGGGTTTTTAGGTGTTTTATTTTTTTAAAGATATTTAGATTGTTTTTGGTTTTTTAGTATTTATAGGATTTATTAGGGGTTTTAATTTTTTTTGTGTTTTGGGATTTTTTAGGGTTCTGTGGGGGTTGTTTTTTAAGGGGTTTAGGTTTTTATACTTTTTTAGTGTTTTAAAAGTATTAGGGCCTTTGAGGTTTTTTTGGGTTTTTAGGTATTTAGTGTGTTTTATGGGTCTAAGGGATATTATTAAAATTTATGGTGGTTTTATTGGTTTATTAGACTTTTATGGGGTTTCGGGGGTTTGTGGGTTTTAGGATTTGTATGGTTTTTAGGGTTCTTGGGGTTTTATTTGCGTATTTTATGGTTTTTATGGTTCTTAGGGTTTGTAGGTGAATTAGTTTTCTAAAGATTCTTTTGGGATTTTTATTTATTAATGTGTTGATAACGTTGTTAGTGTTTTTAGTTTTTAAGGATTTCTAGTGTTTTTAGGATTTTTCTATGGTTCTTTTATGTTTTTATAAGATTATTTTATTTTTTAAGGTATTTTCTGGTGGGTTTGATATTTTTGGTTTTATATGGGTTTTATGGGTTTTTGGTGTTTTGTGTTTTAAAATGTGTTTTTGGGTTTTTAGGATTATTTTTTGTTTAAGGGGTTTTAGGAATTGTTATGGTGTTTTAGGGTTTTTTGTTATCAGGGTGTTGTAGGGATCTTTAGGGTCTTTAGATTTTTATTAATTTTATTGTTTTTAGGGGGTTTTAGGGGGGTTGGTTTTTAGGGGTTTTGGGTATTTTACAGTATTTATGTTCTTTTATTTATTTTTATAGGTTTTAAGTGGTTTTAAGGTGTTTAGTTTCATTCAATAGAATTTAGTTTTTTAGGTTTATTGAAGTTTTTTTATTATAATTAACGTTTATAGGGTTATTAGAGTTTTTTTTGATTTTAAGGGGTTTTCAATTTATTATTGGATTTGTAGTGTTCTTGTAACGCCCCAAACCTTATTACCCAGAGTTGGGGCATTATTTCATAACAATGGCATGATCACAAAAAATAAAGTCTTGAATGTCTGATTAGTTTAGTAGCCTTTTAAATAATACATACATTTATATGTTTTACATTACAATGTAAAATGAAAAAACTACAATGACATAATCTCCATAGGCCACACTCAAATCCCTTAGACTATCCCTGCAAGTCAGTCATAATATACTTCTTTTCATCATGGAAAAAATAAAACATAGAAAGGGGTGAGCTCATATTCCCATTAAGGATAACAATATAGTGTAACCATTCATAAATAAGCATAAACATTTAATTCAATTTAGGACTAAAACTTAAGCCTTTTAAACTTGAACTTCAGCATAATATAGAAAAGATAAAATCAAATAATGCCATTTACTTATTCACATGGATATTCTACTAGTCGAATAATCACATTAAATATAAATAGCCACTTTCATAATAATGTAATGCATAATGAAAGACTTCATAATCACATATTAAAAGCATTATACCATGACTATAAATAATATTTGGTCAAGGCCTTGTGCCAAGACACTAGTTTGTCCCATGATACCTACTGATTCATCGAGGAGCTACAGCAGGCTCCGCCCGTCACTTACTAAGTCCTATGTACTCCTCATATGAAAAGGTTTAAACATATCATAAACATTTGTATTAAAACTAGCATACGAAATTTCAATTCTTTGTCCATAAACAATGAATGATATAAAAATAGCACATCCACAGTCAAAAATATCACAAAACCTTCAATACAATATGAAAGATTTGAATCATAATAATTCAACTTAAACAAGTTTAAAATCCATAAAATGATATTGACATAGATGAAAATGAATTGTAAAAATCATTGAGAGAAATATCTCTTTTTCATGAAAACAATTAAAATTCACACAATTCAAAAAGGAATACATTTAAATAAATTTTTGAATCAATGTGTTTCATACCACTTTGAATCATTTTAAAGGAATTTACATTTTAAAAACATTCATGTCCATATAAATAAATCCTTAAAAATATTTTGAAAACATGGACATTAATGATAATGATTTAGAAGAATAAATATTTAAAACAATTAAAATTATTTTTTAGTAAAAGTGTTACTTAAATATAATCCCTTTGAAAACACTTTTATTAAACATGGACATGGGTAATAAATATGTCTCAGTAAGAACATACCCATAAACAGTCATGAATAATAATGAGTTTGAGAAATTAACCATTACATTGTTGTTTTCCTTGGTCGAGGGTAGGTTAAACTTTTGTATAATGGTGAAATAATTGATATTAAATTATAAAAGAACTATATACATTAATATGATATCATATATGATCTTCTAATATTACCTTGTTGAAGATATTTCAGTAGTATGATCGTTTCAGGTGTTAACTGATTCATTTTCCTTTATATGATTTGTTACATATGTAATATTTGTTTTGGATAGGATGTATCTTATTCATATTCATAATGATATTAAGTCTTTAAAAATTATTTTTTTTAATCAAAAAATGAAAATTAGTCTTCAATGTATAGGATGGGGAATGAATCTAATCACGTTCATGGAGACGGTAATCCGTAAGTACACTCGAGCGACAATATCATTATTTTGGTATTAAAATCGTATATAATTGGATGGTATATCATATATATAGAATAATTATCATGTTATATTTATTATTTACATCATTAATACTCATTATTATACCCCTACAAATGATGAAGTGTTTGAATAACAAACTACACCACGACGTGGAAACAATAATCAGTACGTACGCACGTATGGTGACTTTGTCATTTATAGAATGTATAGAATAATGAATATGTTTGTACCATTTGTATAACGACATCACAATATTTAGAATATAAGGGATTTATTATTTTATAATGGAAACAACAAATAAAGAGGAAGTGGAAGAAGAAAATAACTTGAAAGAGGTGATAAAATATTTACATCTTCTTTGGGTTCTTCCATTTTATTTGATCAAATGGTTTCATTAGGATGAATTTATAAGTAATGGAAGTCCACTAGTATTATGGGAGAAGTATTGGGAGGATATTTGGGCCAGGGTTGGATGACCCAAATGGCTTTGAAGGTGTGAATTTTAGAGAAGGGGAGGTGCCCTTTTATAAGAGAGGTGAGGGTCAGTTTAGGAAAAGCTTGAAATATTATTTTATAATAAAATCATTTTTAATTATAATGTATCCAAAATAAATTATTTAATGGATAAGGTAGGGATGGGTCGAAAATCTCTTAACCAATAGTTTTTAGACAGTTTTAGGTTATCATATTAACCTTATCTTCTAGATTTAACTCTTAATTAAATAGCTTGACATTTACCATGCCTCTTTGTATTTTTATATTATATGGTTAATGAACTTACTATAAACATTAAAGAGAACCTCAAGTGGTTAATTAATTACATATATTATATTATTTAATTCCATTGTCCGAACCATAGATTTTTAGGAATAGAATACCAATTACTAATATAATATTTGTTTTAAAAACTCTTTTATGTCAATTTTCACACTAATTGGTATTTTGTTTTTTTGAAATTCATAACAACATTATTACATAAAAAAATTCATTTTATCAATTATAACAGGTAATATTAAACTAGAAAAGTTATTTAATTCATTAAAAGTCTCAATTTATATTTATTTGGATATTTATAATATCAATTATTTTAATCTTTCATGGATAAGGTATTTACTACATCATCATTGTGTCATAAAAAATGTAATTATTAAATGTATAAAAATTATAAATAAAATACCATTATGTAGGAAATAGTTTTATCTTTCTAATGAATATTTATAGTCGAAATTATATTTTGTATAACCCTATATTAAAATATTTTTTAGTTATTATACATTGATTTTAAGTCTTCTTTAAATAAAATAATAATAAATGTCATAATTTAATCCAAGTGGACCTAAAGGATCATATTTTATTCCTAAGGTTGTTTTTGGTCGAATTTCACTTATCCAATAAAATTATAACATGTGTTATGTTAATTATGATATCATTTTTATCCTTAATTACCGAATTTACTTTTAATCAGGGTAAATAAAAGTAAAAAAGTCACTATTCACAAAAAAATATTTTAATCTTATTGAACCACATTTTACATATTGATATTAACTATGTCTCTCATATTTTTGAAATTCAACTCACAAAAGCTATAAAATTATGTTTTATACAAATTTGCCTATGCTCCTAGTAGGTGGGTAAAAGATGGTAAAAAGTTCAATAAAATATTATATATCTAAACTTATTATAAAATGACTCCAATGAATTATGTTGAACATATATAGGTATTATGTATCTATTTTTAACTAAAATAAATTTAAATAAAATTACTAATTATTTTAATAAAAAGTCAGTTTTAACCAATAACGCAGTGTTTTCACTATTAATCAAAAATTGAATGTTTTCAAAATAATACGAAAAATTCACCCTAATCTAATTTCGAAATTCTGTATCCAAAAATGAAGTCCATTTTGAAAGTTAAAATTTATAAAATTTCAAAAAGTGGGTATTACTATTAATAATGACTAGTTTGATTGGGTGTGGTGTGTTTGAGCTCGATGTTGCGTACAACACAAGCTATTATATTATTTAAAGGGAAACGTAGTGTGGAAGCTTTGTGTATTTCATTATCCCCTCCTTAAAATAATATCATCCTTGAAATTTATAGAATATAACTACAAAAAATGATTCGGGTGGTTCTTCATCATAAGTTCCTCTGGTTCCCATGTTGCCTCCTCCATATTATGGTTTATCCATAGAACTTTTACCAGACGAGTCATCCGGTTTCTCAGCACTTGTTCTCTTGTATCAAGAATTTTTACAGGATCTTCACAATAAGACAGATTAGGTTCAAGTTCATTTTCATCATAGGTGAGTACATGTGTTGAGTCAAGTTTGTATTTTCTCAACAGTGATATGTAGAACACATCAATAACTTTGGAGAGACATAGAGACATTTCCAAACGATAAGCTACAACTCCAATTCATCCTAGAATTTTGAAACATCTGATGTACCTGAGACTCAATTTACCATTCTTACTGAAATGTATAACTCCCTTCCATGAAGATACCTTCATGAAAACATGATCTCCTACGTAAAATTCCAAATCCATCATTCAGTTATCGGCATAGATCTTCTGCATACTTTGGGATACTTTGATGTGGGTTTTGATAACCTCCACCTTTTCCATTATTTCCTAAACAAGTTTTGGGACTATGAGTTTTCTTTCACCAACATCATCCCAACAAGTTGGTGTGCGACATATCTTGCAATATAATGCTTCATATGGATCTATCTGAATACTTGAATAGAAGGTATTGTTATAGGAAAATTATACTAGAGTTAAATATTGATCCCACATACCATGAAAGTCAAGTGCTAAAGATTGCAACATGTATTCTAAGGTTTGAATAGTCCTTTCTAATTGTACATCTGTTTGAGGGTGGTAGGTAGGGCTCAAATAAAGTTCAGTATCAAGGGCCTTCTGAAGAAATTTCTATCATATTGATGTAAAATAGGGATCACGATCAGAAATAGTCGATAGGGGTACTCCATGAAGTCTTACAACTTCATTAATATATAGTCTAGCCATACTTTAAAGTGGTAAATCTTCTCTTATAGAAAAAAAATGTGCGGACTTGCTAAAACGATCAACAATGACCCCTATTGAATCATTACTTCTAGGATTATTTGGTATCCCCATGAAAAAGTCCATCATAATATTATCCCATTTCCACTCATGTATGGTAAGAGGTTGCATGACTCCTCTAGGATGTTTCCTTTTAGCTTTCACTTGTTGACAAACCATACATCTTGACAAAAAATCAGCAATCTCCCTCTTCATTTTCTCTCACCAAAAATGTTCCTTCAAATATTTATACATATTGGTGATACGATGTTGTATAGTTAAATTGGAGCTATGAACATCATCTAACGATTCCCTTTTTATATCTCGTATATCGGGAACATAAAGTATCTTCCCAAATTTCTAAATCCCATCTTCTTATATGAAGTCACTCAATCTCCCATCATTCACAGCTTTAATCTTCTTTTGAAACTCCTCACCAACAACCTGAGAACTTTTTATCCTTTCTAGTAAAGATTGTTTGGAAACCATTTGAAAAAGTATTTATGTTTCACCTTTCATGATTATTCCTATATCCATTTTCACTAGATCCATGAAAATAGGACCCCTTTCAAATCTCATCTTGTTTAAAACTCCATGATCCTTTCTGATCAAAGAATCTGCCACCTTAATTGCCTTTCCCAGGTGGTAGTGTATTGTGGAATCATAATACTTGAGTAGTTCAAGCCGTATCCTATTCCTCATGTTGAGTTCTTTCGGTGAGAAAATATAATTCAAACTCTTTTGATCAGTATATATCTCACATTTTTACCCATAGAGATAATGTCTTGATATCTTCAAAGAAAAGATTTCTACTAATAACTCAAGACTATGAGTATGATAGTTTTGCTCATGAAATTTTAGCTGTCGTGATGCATAAGCAATAACTCTATCATTTTTCATAAGGACACAAACAAGTCCTTTCTTTTAAGTATCACTACAAATAACAAACCCATTGTTCCTTGATTGTAGAGTCATGATAGGAGCATTGACTAATCTTATCTTTAGTTCTTCAAAACATTCTTCACACTCTTTTTTCCAGAAAAATTAACCCTTTTAGGTGTGATCATGGTTAATGGGTTATCCAGCAGGGAACATTCTGGATGAAACATCGATAATAACCTGCTAAACCAATATAATTGCGTACCTCAGTTATACTCATCGGTTCTGGAAATTCTTGTATTGCCTGGGTCTTGGAGGGACCAATAGATATTCCATCCTTAGGGACAATATGGCCCATAAATGAAATCTTTTGAAGCCAGAATTCACACTTTTTAAACTTCCCATATAATTCATTTCTTCTAAGGGTTTTAAGAATAGTGCACAAGTGATTTTCATGATCTTCATAGCTTTTGGATTATACCAGGATATCGTAAATAAATACAACTAAAAATTCATCAAGTCATTCCTTGAAAACTTTGTTCATTAGATCCATGAAAATAGAGGGTGCATTAGTCTTCCCAAAAGGAATTATTGTAAACTCATTATGCTCATACCTAGTTCAAAATGCTGTTTTTAGAATGTATTCCTTCTTCACACCCAATTGAAGATATCTACATCAATGTTCAATCGTTGAAAATATTAAGCTCCATGAATTTGGTCGAATAAATCATCAATGCGTGGGAGGGGATACTTGTTCTTTATTTTTATCGTATTGATCTCCCTGTAGTCAATGCACAACCTCATAGATTTATCTTTCTTCTTAACTAAAAGGACAGGGGATTCCCATAGTGAAACACTAGGGTGAATAAATCTTTTATTACTCAATTCCTATAGTTTTTTCTTTAGTTCCACTACTTCCATACTGGCCATTCTATAAGGGGTGTTCCATATAGGCCTTGAACCAAGAATTAAATCAGTGGAAACTCAATTTGTCGTTCTGGAGGATGTCCAAGTAAATCCTCTGTAAACATATCATTATATTCTTTCAAAATAGGTACGTCCTCTATTCGAGCATTCTTTCCCTCTCCCATAATTATTTAATTGTAATCCACCACAATAATAGAATTTAGTAGAGATACTGGTGGTGACATTTGTGCTCTAAAGATAATGTACTCCTTATCATCATCAAAAATTGTAACCTCCTTCTTACAATAAATTTTCACATCATTGTTCAAAATCCAATCCATACTGAGGATTATTTCAAATTCAATCATGGTTATAACTATGGGATTAGCATACAAATAATGTTAATATGCCTTAATGGGAACTAATTCACAAAACTATGTTGCAATGATACTTCCCTGAGGAGTTTTCAGTTGAAACTCCATTGTAAAATCAAATTATAAATATCTAATTTTCATAGCTAACTGGAAAGATATGAAATAATGCGATGATCCAAAATCAAATAATGCATTTTCTAAACGTGTGTAAAACATTAAATTACCTTCCACCACGTCTTTCAGAGTTGTAAACTCAACAATAGTGATCACATAAGCTTGGCCTTTCTCCCTTGACATTTTCTGAGTTAAGTTACCTTGGATCTTATGAAATTCATTTTCATAATTCCCCTTTTCTCTAAAATTGTAGCATTCAACATTGACAACCTATTTCTTCCCCTTACAATCACGAGTTTGGGGGCCTTTTCACCATAATTGTAACAGACTCACATCCACTTCAGGTAAGTACCAAGGTGTTTCTTCCCACATTTACTGAAGGATGGATATTAATATTTTCCCTTATTTCCCTTATTTCCATTTCCAGAGTGTTCAACGGATCTCTTCTTCTCCTACTTTTCATTAAAGTCGTAAGACTTAGAGAATTATTTTTCTGTCTTGATAGCACATGAGACAATATCTTTATATGATGAGAAGGATTGTGACACTAATGATGGATGGAGAAATGGTTTTAACCTATAAAGGAAACGATCAATATTACTTCTTGGGTTACATATATAATCTGCAACATGCCTTTCTAACCTTGAAATCTTAGCCTCATACATTGCGACATTCTCGTCCTCTTTTTTCCTCAGACTCAGAAATTGTCTTTCCATATACGCTCGATGGTCTGGAGGAAATTATATTTCTAATAAAAGATCTTTAAACTCCCTCCATTACATTTTTCATACTTCATCATCTTCCTTTTTGTTTTTAAGCAATGACCACCATTGATCTGCATCTCCCATGAGGCGATAAACTGCCATGACAACTTTATCCCTTTCGTTACTCCCTAAAGCGTGAAATATATTCTGTAAGGAATTTCTCCATTTATCAGCTACTAATGGATTTTACTCACATTTAATGTTGGTGGTTGTTTCCTCATGAAGCGGTCTAACATTGAACTTCTGCTTTGTGGATCAGGGTGCTCTATATGGGTAAGGTTATTATTCATAACCTGAGTGAGTTGTCCAAGTATGGTGATAAGCTGGTAAGCACCAGTTGCTTCACCTTCCACTATAATTCTATTTAGTAGGAGGGAAATAACTAGATGGATTACATGAATTGATAGGATTTCCATTCCATCCAATAGGCACCATTTCTAAACAATTTCATACACTAGATTAGTTTAAAAATCACAATACAAAACTCCTAACTAGTAAAACACATAACATAAATTCAACATTTTATGGATATAATCCATAATCAAAAAAAATGTTTTCTTTGAGGAAGTATATACTCATAAACCATTCATAATGTTTTGTAATGAAAATAACAATTTTCCTAAGCATATCTCCAAGGAGTGTCATGACCAAGAGTGTAGTAAGGACCATTGTTGTGCACCAGTTCCCGTTCGAGTCTAGCTCAAAGAAGTGTTTTTGGGTTTTACCTCTAGGTACATCTGTGCCAGAGCCACCTATACCTTCACGTATCAAGATAGGGATGTATTTCTTGGAAAACTCACAAAATCTCTACAATACAAAAATTCTATGAAATTCTTCAATAATAATCCTCAAATTCGATCTTAGGGTAATGTTCTCAAATTAGAGTTTTTCTAAATCCATCTTCCAAGGTTTGTAATAAACTTCATCTGATACCAACAGTAACATCCCGACCCTAGTTACCCAGAGTTGGTGTATTATTATATAACGTTGGCATGATCACAAAATATCATGTCTCGAAAGACCGATTAGTTTAGTTGCCTTGGAAATACTAGATACATTCATAATTTTTTACATTACATTATAAAATGAAAAACTACAACAACATAGTATCCATAGGCCACACTCATATCCATTAGATCATCCCTGCAGGCCAGTCATAATATATTTCATCTCATCTTAGGAAAAATAAAACATAGAAAGGGGTGAGCTTAGAATGTCAGTAAGGATAACAATATAGCAGAAACATTGATAAATAAGAATAAACATTTAAGGCAATGTAGAACTAAGACAAAAGTCTTTAAAAGTTGAACTTCTGAATAATATAGAAATAATATAATCAAATAATAAAATTTAATTATTCACATGGATATTCAACTAGTTGAATAATCACATGCAATATCAATAGCCCCTTTCATAATGATGGAATGAATAATGCCATAATTCATAACCACATATTCAAGGCCCTCTGCCCAGACTAAAAATATGATTTTGTCAAGGCCTTGTGCCAAGACACATGTTTGTCTCATGAGACATACCGATGCATCAAGGATCAACAGCGGGCTCCACCCATCACATACTAAGTCCAATGCATTCCTCATATAAAAAGGATAAAAAATAAAATAAACATTCATATTAAAACTAGCATACAAAATTTCAATACTTTATCTATAAACCATGAATGGTATAGAAATAACACATCCACAGTCAAACATATCACAAAACCTTCAACGAATTATGAAATATTTGTATCATAATAAATCAACTTCAAACAAGTTTAAAATCTATCAACGGATCTTGACATAGATGAAAATGATTTGTAAAACTTTTTGAGAGAAATATCCATTTTTCATGAAAACATTTAAAAGTAACACAATTTATAAAGGAAGACATTTAATGACATTTTTGAATCAAATTATCTCATTCCACTTGGAAACTTTTCAAAGGAATTAACATTTTAAAAACATTCATGTCCACATAAATAAATCCTTAAAATCCATTTTAAAAACATGGACATTAATGAAAATGGTTTAGAAGAATAAATATTTAAAACATCTAAAATTATGTTTTAGTAAAAGATTCCATTAAATAGAATCCTTTTGAAAACACTTTTATGAAACATAGACATGGGTAATAAATATGTTCCAATAAAAACTTACCCATAAACAATCTCGAATAATAATGAGATTTAGAAATTAACCCTTACCTTGTTATTTTCCTTGGTCGAGGGACGGTTAACCTCCTATATAATGGTGAAATATTTTTTACTAAATTTTAAAAGAACCATATACATTAATATGATATCATATATGATCTTCAAATATTTATTTGTTAATGATATTTTAGTAGTATCATTATTTCGTGTGTTAACTTATTCGTTTTCCTTTATATGAATTGTTACATAAGTAATGTTTGTTATTGGTAGGATGTATCTTATTCATATTTAGAATTATATTAAGTATTTAAGCAATATTTTTTTAATCAGAAAATAAAAATTAGTCTTGAATGGATATGATGGGGAACAAATCTCATCACATTCGTGGGGATAGTAATCTGTACGTACACACGAGCAATAATATATTTCATTTGATAATAAAATAGTATATAATTGGATGGTATATCATATATAAAGAATAATTATCATGTTATATTTATTATTTAAAACATTTATACTCATTACTATACACATCCAAATGATGAAGTGTTTGAATAACAAACTACACAACAACGTGGAGATGTTAATGTGTACATACACATGTATGGTGACATTGTCATTAATAGGATGGATTTAATAATGAATATGGTTGTGAAATTTTTATAATAACATCATAGTATATAGAAGATACTGAAGTTATTATTTTGTAATGGAAACAACAATGAAAAAGGAAGTGGAGGACGAAAAGAACATGAAAGAGGTGATGAAATATTTACCTCTTCTCTGGGTTCTTACATTTTGATTTGATCAAAATTCATCCATAAGTTGGGTTTATAACTAAAAGAAGGCCTCAAGGATGAAGTGAGGAAATTTGGGAGGACATTTGGGCCTAGTTTGGCAGTGCCAAATGGCATTGAAGGTGTGAATTTGAGAGAATGGGAGGTTCCCTTTTATGAGAGAAGTGAGGATCACTTTAGGCAAATATTGAAATATTATTCTATAATAAAATAATTTTTGATTTATAATGGCTCAAAAATGAATTATTTAAAGGAAAAGGAATATATGGGTCAAAAAACTCTTAACAAATTGGTTTTATATAGGTTTAGATCATTATATTAACCATATATTTTAGATTTATCTCTTAGTTAAATAGTTTGACATTTACCATGTCTCATTGTATTTTTATATTTTATGGTTAATAAACAGACTATAAACATCCAAGCGAGCCTCAAGTGGTTCATTAATGACACATATAATATTATTTGTGCCCTTTGTACACACCATTTTTTTTAGGAATATAATACTAATTAATAATATAATATTTGTTTTAAAAACTCTTTTATGCCAATTTTGATACTATTTAGTATTTTGTATTTTTTAAATCTATAACAGCATTATTACTTAAAAAAAATTAATTTAATCAACCCTGAGATGTCATATTAACCTATGAAATTTATTTAATTAATTAAAAGTCTAAAATTTAATTTACTTGATATTTATAATATCAGTTATTTTAATCCTTCATTAATAAGGTAATTACTACATCATCACTGGGTCATAAATAAATTTAATAATTTAATGTCAACAAATTATAAATAAAATACCAATATGTAGGAAATGATTTTATCTTTCTAATTAATATTTATATCCAAATATATCTTATATATAACCCCATATTAAAAATGGTTTATTTATTAAACTTTGATTTTAACTCATTTAACTCTTCTTTAAATAAAATAATAATAAATGTCATAATTTAATCTATGTGGACCTAAAGAAACATATTTTTTTCCTAAGGTTGTTCTTGGTTGAATTACACTTATCCAATATAATTAGGACATGTTTTAGGGTAATTATGATATCTTTTTTACCCTTAATTTCCCTATTTACTTTTAACCATGGTAATTAAAAGTAAAAAGTTACTATTCACTAAAAATTATTTTCATCTTATTGAACCACATTTTACTTAAAGATATTAACAGTGTCTCTTAGATTTTTGAAATTCTGCTCACAGAAGTGGTAAAATTATGTTTTATACAAATTTGTAAATGCTCCTAGGAGGTGGGTAAAAGACGGTAAAAAGTTCGATAAAATTTTATATAACAAAACATTTTATAAAATGACTCCAATGAATTCCATTGAACATATATCGGTATTATGTATATATTTTTACCTAAAAAAATTAAATTAAAATAACTAATTATTAAAATAAAAAAGATGGTTTTAATTAATAACGTAGTGGTTCATAACTATTCATCAAAAAATGAATGTTTTCAAAACAATACCAAAAAAATCACCTTCCGAATCCAAAAATGAAGTCCATTTTGAAAGATAAAATTTTTAAAATTTCAAAATGTTGGTATTACTATTCATAACGGCATGTTGGATTGGTTTTGGTGTGTTTGAACTCGAAGTTGCGTACAACACAAGTTATTGTATTATTCAAAGGGAAACGTATCGTGGAAGCTTGAGGTATTACAGTTCTTTTAGGGGTTTTTTATGTATTGTGTTATTTTGTATTTGTTATGGTATTTTATGTGTTTTTAGATTTTAGGGGGTTTTCATGTTTTTAATGGTTTCATATTATTTTTTATTTCTTTAGGTGTTACTATTATTTCCATAAGGGGTTTTAGGAGTATTAGTTCTTTGGGTTTTTAATTTTTTTTAATGTTTTTTTGGGTATTTAGGGTTTTATAGAGTTTATGATTTTAGTGTTTTTGTGGTTTATAATGGTTTTAATGGTTCTTTACGGTTTTTAATTTCTTTTAGTTGATTAGTGTTTTTAGGGATTTTAGGGATTATCATTATTAGAAATTTTAGGATTGTTTTAAGATTTTATACTTTTTAGGTTTGTAAGAATGAATTTTTGAATTTTTGAGATTCAAGATTTTTAGGGTTTTGGGAATTTTAGGGGTTCTATGATTTCTAGGGGTTATAAGGGGGTGGGTTAGGGTATTTTTGTTTTTTAGTGTATTTGGGGATTTAGTTTTTTAGGGATTCTAATTATTTTAATGTTTTTTAGAGTTTTTAGGTTGTTTTTCTTTTTTTAGAGTGTTTTAATATTTTTATTTTGTGTTTATTTTATTTTAGGGGTTTTTAGGTGTTTAAAATCATTTAGATTTTTAGACGGGGGGGAGGTAGTTTTTAGTGTCATTTATTGATTTAATGGGGGTTTAGGTTCATTAATGTGTATTTAGGGTTTTGGGAGGTTTTTACACTTTTCAAATATTTTTGGGTTTTTTGGATATTTTGGGTTATTATGGTTTTTATGTTTGTTATGTCTTTTAGGGCTTTGTGGGTTTTAGAATCTGAAGTTTTTTTAGATATTTTACGGGGTTTATGGATTTATGAGTTTTTTAAAATATTTTGGGTTGTTTGGAATTTTAAGGGGTTTTACAATCTTATTGGGTTATTAGGGGTTTTTAGCTTGTTTAGGATTTTTAGGTATTTCAGGGGTTATAGGGGTCTTAATGTTTTTATGGGTTTTATGTTTATAGAGGTGTTTAGGGATTTAATTTTATTTTAGATATTTTGGGTTGTAAATAATTTTTATCGTTTGGTTTTTTGGGTTTTAGGGTGTCTAGGATTTTTTTGGGTTTGTAGGGGTCTTTTGGATATTTATTTATTTATTTATTTGTTTTTTAATTTTTTAGTATTTAATCAGTTTTAGATTCTTTAATTATTTTTAATTTTTTTATTTTTGTTTAGTATTTTTTGGTTTTATGGTTTTTAGGGTATTTACGTAGTTATATTTCATATTTAAGGTTTTATATGGGTTTTTAGGGTCTTTCTAGGCCACTAGGGGTTTTAACGACCATTAAGGGGTTTTTGAGTTTTTTAGGGCTGTTAGGGTCCATTTGAGTATTTTAGGGGTTTTCAATCCCTTAATGGTATGTAGGATTCTTTAGGGTTGTTTGGAAACTTAGGGTTTTTTTGGGGCTTTAATTTATTTTAGTGTTATTTGTCTTTTTATCGATTTTTTGGGTGTTTGGGGATTTGGGGATTTTTTGTATTAGGGTTTTAGTGTTTTAAGGGATTTCATGTTTTGAGGTATTTTTAGGGGTTTTTTGTGTTTTTAGGGAGTATTATAGTTTTTTTGACGTCTCGGACCCAGACAACGCATAATTGGTTCCCTGAGGCATGTGGACCACATGGAATTAAGTGTATCTACCTGAAAACCAGAGGCTGCTGACTAGTAGTGAGGGTCTAGTGTGTGTCTGTGGGGAGACTATGCCCCCATTTCCAAATTACAACACAATGGATTAATAGAAAAAGTGGTAAATAGTAGAATAAACATATGTAAATAGAAGGTATAATGAGTAAATAGAGACAATGGTTACAATAACTTAAATAACTTGAACAACATTCAATAACTTATGATATGCTAAGTCACTAGAAAACTAGAAGACATTTCTATAAGACAGTAGGAATAACATGTTCCACAAAATAATAAAAAAATAAAAAATATCCCAAGCATCCTGAGCTCTGACAAGGTCATCTGCTATCATCCATTATACTAAATCACTATAAATCAACTCCTTGAATCCATATGCTTCCATTTGTCAAAACCTGCAACCATGTAATCTACTCCGAGTATCAAAAAATTCCAAGACAAGGTGTGAGAAAAATATCACTGGCCCACCTCCAATTTTTTCTATTACATTCAGCCCATTTATTGGAAATTTAACAGTTTGGAACCATTCATATATAATGTAATGTAATAAAATGTAACTAAATAGCATATTACTTGCTTCTGCCCTCATCTACTGTCTGAATCAAACAAGTCCATTAATTTATTAATAAATGTTTATAAATAAGTCACATGTTACAATATTCAAGGATCCATGTTATGAAAAAATAACCTATAAATACATTTAACAATGAAGTTCCTAGGTAATAACCAAGGCAATGTAGACCTCATGCATCGCCAACTCAGTAATAACTTTATCATGGGATGGGGTAATAGTGTAATAAAAGGAGCATAGTCAATGAAATTACACTATGAGGTGGATTTAGAGTCCAAGGAGTTCATTCGTGGTAAAACGAGGCTAACCAATGACTGGGAATGATCGGAATTATCCATGTCACATACATATCAATGCAGGATCCAAAGATTGTATCCAAGGCATCCTGTAATAATATTTAAGGGATCTTATGGTTTCATACCTGGTATGAAAATAATTGGCATGGATCAGGATCTTGGTGGTTCTATGCCTAAGAAATCTATATCCTTGAATTAGAGCGGGGT
Organism: Viscum album; assembly: GCA_963277665.1. Classification (NCBI taxonomy): domain Eukaryota; kingdom Viridiplantae; phylum Streptophyta; class Magnoliopsida; order Santalales; family Viscaceae; genus Viscum; species Viscum album. The sequence goes on from OY728140.1 coordinate 1,208,461,443, forward strand.
TCCTGAGTGATCATGGAATTCCTCAATTATAATCCAAGGCAATCTCGAGTTATGAAATTCCAGTTTAATTATGATGCATCCTTTTAATCTAGACATAATTAATCTATAAGTCCAATTAGTCCATGCCTTTCCTTTCATAAGTGTGATAAGTCCAAGATGAATGCAAACTTTATTAATTTCAATTAAATAATATTCAATTATTAAGGTTCATCTCACTACCATACATTAATGTGGTAAGGGGTGAAATGGGCACGAAACATATTAATATTTCCCAATTAATTCGGTCAAGTCATATACATATTATACTTTCCAATTTCCATTTCACATTTAATTATCTATTAAGGCACATAACATAGGTAGGTCAAGTGGTTAGTATACATGGTAGATTCCATTATGAAATTTAAAATATAAATTAATCCATTTAATATTGAGAATATTACCATTAAAAGGGTTAAGAAATGTCACACATGAATGATGGCTCGAACATGTCAAATATTAAAACAACAATTATGGCATAACACAGTACATGCGATGGATGGAGTTTTTGTCATAACCTCCAATAATTAATCACTTACATGAAAGTATCATATCCTTACAGTTATAATTATTACATGCATTGAATATAAATCCTATAAACGACACTCGATGAAATTGGTGGGGCCCACATGAAAAATTATAAAATCAACAAACTTAATGGATGAGTTTCAGACCTCCATCCTAAGGCTTGTTTGGATCTCTTCCTCTAATATTTTCCTTGATTTGGCATGAATCAGAGTGGATCTATGAAATAGATAAATACGCTAATACCTCGATAACTAGTTTGAGAGAAGAGAGAAGAGTAAATGACTCAACAAACTCGAGTACTAATTGTTGCACATCCAACATGATGAACTGAAGCTAGAACGGATCATGGGTGAACGAGATCCTTCAATCCCTAGATATGGCCTTCAAAATATAACAAATTGATAGACATGGCGGTAACACCCATTGAAACTTGTAATAGGAAGAAGGATGGGACTTGATAGACCATTAAGGGAAAACAAGACAATTTTTCCATAAAAATATCATGTGTTGGGTAACCGCTATTTCCTAGAACTTGTTTAGGGATATTGATTCTAGTATAATTAAGTTTTTTTTCAATGGATCTGCTTTATCATTAGGTGGTTGACTCTTGGTTTCTCACTTTTACTCAAAAGTGTTTGAAATAAAAAATCAAATTTCTGCCCACCGCCATCCACACGGTTAGCCTGACAAGGCGCTAACCATGCCCTAACCATGAGACATATCCAGTTTCCCCAAAAATATGGGTTTTGGATTTTGACCACACCCCAGACACCCTTGAATCATTTTCTAACTCATTAGGCATCCATATTAGGTCTAATGTAATGATTTAGACCTCAATTTAAAGGATCTATACCTAAGTGAAAAACAAGGTTCTTACATTCTTCCTGCCTTAATAGAACTCGTCCCCAATTTCACCATCCAAGGGTGGGGCGACACTGTTTGAGAAAAAATCATGCCATTGGGAATGTTCATCAGAATCCTGCTCCCAAGTCTAATCCTACCTGCAGCTTCTCTACCATTTCTCCAATACTAGAGGGATAGACTGGCCTTAGAGATACTTTGTGCTCTGGTCAACAAAGCATATTTCATACACCAAAAAGGTAGCATTGGCATTATTCTCAACTTCCTTGGAATAAAAATGTATGAGATGGATCAGCGTGATACTAAAGAAGCTATGAGATAAGGAAGAAATAGTCTATGGAATGGTACATCTAATATATTATCAATGGATATGATTCCAACCCAACACTCTCTATAATAAAAAACAAGCATACATAATGACGAGACAACTTCTCTTTCCTCTTTAACTATCAACGTCCTATATTGGGTGATACCCAAAGAGAAACATGACCCCTGACCTCAAACACAAGATTTAATTGATGATTATCAACATAAAAATTCTATCTAAGCTGAAGCTTATTCATATTATTTCTTATCAGTTTAACATGCTTTGAAGTCTCTATAATGAGATGAGGACCTTGTTGGGCTACCTCACCTAGCAATAGCCAACACAGTGGTGAACTAAAAAACCTACCATATAATGCCTCAAAAGGATACATATTAAATACATAATGAAAGATGTTATTATAGGATAATTCAATGATAGGGATATTATTTTCTCATAAACCACAAAAATCAAGGACGCATGATCGAAGCCTATACTCTAGAACGTGTATTCTCCATTCTAATTATCATTCGCTGTGAGGGATAATATTTATGATTAGAAGAACCTTGGTTCCCATAGCCTTCTAGAATACTTGATAGTACTGTGATGTAAAATGAGAATCCATATCTGAAATTATAGTATGAGGAACATTGTGAATTGATAAGATTTAACAAACATATAGTTTCCACAGTTCATCAACTATGAATGTCTCCTGAATAAGAATTAAGTGGGTTAATTTCATGAGTATGTCTATGAAGACCCTTATAGAATCGATGCCTCTAAGAGACTTAGGAAAACTAACTACAAAATCTATAGAAACATCTTCCCATTTCCATTTTGGGACTGGAAGTGGTTATAGCAAGCCCACAGGTCGCTAGTGATCTGCCTTCACCTACCAACAGGTGGAACACCTTGTGATAAAAATTGCAATAAATGCTTCATCCCATGCCACCGGTATTGGCGTCACATATCTTGATACATCTTGGAGATGCATGAATAAACCTCCTACCAAGAAGTGTGGGACTCTTTCATCAATTCATCCCTCATATATGTACGAACCTAGATATATCCATTTTGATGTCGGATATCAATAATATCCATATACCAATCCTAAGGTGGGTTACCTCATGATATACCCTCATATAGAATCAAACCATTAGGATTTGAAAACAGTGTGCCCTTCACCATCTCAAGGAGGGAAGAGGAAACTATCATGTATGAAAGGTAAGACTGCTCATGACAATCATGAACTCTCGATATAGCTCATAAAATATGGACATTAACTTCCATTCATCACTAGCTTCTCATAGGGACCATGATTGAGATTCTAGACTTAGTTCATTTGGAACTACATTTCCCTTCCCAAGCATAAAGTAAAGATAAAAATCAAAGGATTGTAGATATTCGACCCATCTATATTTTATAAGGTTTATATCTTGCTGATAAAAGATATATTTTATGCTTTTGTGGTCCGTTTACTACACAATGTTCTCACATAATAGATATTGTCTCCTACAATGTAAGGTTTGCTGCTTGATCATGGTCTTGTGTCAGGTTATTTTTCTCGTGAGGCCTCAACTATCAAGATCAATATGCAAATCATCTATCTTACTATATTATCACTACACCTAGTCTGGTTCATGATGACTCACAAAATATAGTATAACTTACACCTTTCTCTAGAAAAATTAGAATAGGTGTTGAGATAATCTTCCATTTCAGCTTCTGAAAGGATTTCTTGCACACTTCTAACCAATGGAACCTAGAATCCTTATTTGTAAGGCCAATAAGTGGTGAATAAAGGAATTAGAAATCTTATAGGAAGCACCTATTATATCATTCCATCCCCAAGAAGCTCTATATATCAATCACATTATTGGTGTGAAACTAGGAAACTATAATACCATCCTTTTATAGGTCAAGAGATAAGCCTGATTTTGAGATAATATGACTCAAGAAGATATATTTTTCAATCCAGATGTGGAACCTATAAATATTAGTATAATGATGATGCTATTTCAGTGTACTTAGAATGATCTGAAGATGTTTACCATGGTGGTTACATGTATGAGAATAAACTAATATGTCATCCACAAAGACCACAACCAAATAATTTAAATAGGGGTGGAACTCCTTATTCATCAGTTCCATGAAAACGGTGGGTGCATTCATAACACCAAAAGGCATAACAAGGTACTCATACAGACTAGACCTACAATGTAATTTTGTATGATGTATTTCTGATGGCATGACTAATAACTGATGATAACCTGATCTCATGTCGATCATGGAGAAGACTGTCACTCCTCAGAGTTAGTGGAAGTGATCATCGATTCAAGGAAGTGGAAAATGGTTCTTTATTATAAGTTGGTTCAACCATCTATAATCCATGCATAGATATAAGGTCCCATATTCCTTATTGGAAAAAAGAACAGTTGAAACCCAATAGAATGTACTTGTCTATTCAAAAACTTTGTCCTCTAAAACATCTAACTGTCTCCTGAGCTCCTGAAGCTTTTTTGGTTCCATCCTATTTGAAGGAATGGACACTAGTGCTACTCCGAGAACAAGATCAATACTAAAATTTTCCTCCCACTCAATAGGTAATTCAGAATATTCACCTATAAATACATCCCTATAACTATCAACTACTGGAGGGAAATAATCATTATGTAATCCCTTATCCTCCACGAAGAGATTGGAAATTTGGGTGGTCACTCCACCTAGCCCCTCATTCTTTGGTCCATCTCTTCCTGCCTAGATATCCCACTCACCCTTATGTAGATATCTACTTCCCTCTGATGATGTAAAATTGATCATGTGATGATAGAAGTATACAAATGTGTGATAGTGAACCAACTCATCCATCCTAAGAATAACATTAGAGCATGTCATCTCAAGAACAAAGACATTCAATAAAAAAGGGTAACTTCCAAACTTAAGGGGGCCATCACTTCACTAGAGTATACCCTCAGTTCATATCCATATTGGTGTATCTTGCGTCATTACCAACAATATTACTGTATCTATAGTCCGAGACATTCCATTATAAATTCAGAGGTAAAATAGTTCAATCACATGTATAAAATAAAAAAGAAACTATAGTAGATTCAACCAAAATATCACCTCGTACTATAGATGGTTTGTATCATGATCCCACTGTATTAACTGTAGTGCATGAAATAGACGTGATCCATGGCCATGTGAAATAGATGGACTGACACAATTACAACTACTATGTTGCTGCTACTGGTGATCATGGGTCTAGATACCATTGACACAACCACCTCTAAGGCTTGACCAACCAGTGTTATTCCAACTCCCCACCTAACAATGCGTAAAAGAATCCACTTCTGAAGGTGGAGCTTATACAGATCCTTTTCCAGTAAAGCCTAGTGGAAAGGTCCTATAGAAGTGTTGTAGATGACACATATGGATGAAAGCCCGACATTACAATGGAACACTATCACAATGAACCATCACGTTCCCCCATTATCTACACTGATGATACATTTATAGCTATCGAAACAAGCACTTTGGTTGTCACTTCTTAAATGAGAAACATCAAGGGAACGTTCCTAACACCGAAAGAACTACTGGCCTACTGTAGCACTAATCCACTATACCAATTACAATTTCCATCCTTCAACTTTCATTCAGTGATAATATCCTGATTGAGTATCTCAAAAAATGTATAAAGGGAAATATGTTTACTTGAGTACAGATGGTATATAAAATCCCATCTTCAATGTGTCTATCACAAGAATGCTCATCACTAGCTTGAAGGGGTACAAAATTGTGATAAATTATTGAAATGAACTTAATACTCAATGATAAACATATAACCATTATCGATATTCATAAAATTCATATCAATGTTAGCTCTCAGGGTCTAAGGATCAAACTAACCATAGAAGGTAGTATGGAAATTCACCCATAACATGGCCTGATGATGACTGGCTTGGGAAGTCACATACCACCAATGCTTGGATGATTCCCAAAACAAGTATGCTATAGGTTTGACATCCATATCTAGAGGTAGTTCCATATTCTCAAAGATAGACAAGGTGGCCTCTATTCAAGACTAAGTAGCCAACGAACCACTATCCCCTACGAAAGTTGGAAGATGCAACAGTTGGAAGTCACGAGTCAGATCAGTCATCGTCGGTGGAAGGCACGGAGCACCATAAATGGACTACATTAGATGTAAGAAACTATCACAAAATTGGGTATCAAAGCCTAGATCATGTACATAAGGTTATTCCTCCAGTGTAACTTCTAGAGATATGACTAGATGCTCATGTCCCACAATGTATTAAGAATTGTTGTCTCCACCATCATTGCGTATGATATGAGCACATTGCGGTGGAATTGGTCTAAAATTTCAAAAAACATGCCTCATAAAACCATATGAAAAATGATAGAATCACTAGAAGAAGCTAATTATAGGAAAACTCACTAACCAAGGCATACTACCCCAACTACCCGCTAAGACATCCAGGGAACGGTAAGAGCTCATGCATTGGTTTCATTTCATTTTACATTTAATTACCATGTTCACTTATTTACCTTTCATAAACATTTTATTGTGGGATAATGATGTATAACCAATTCATTTTAGATGTCATGATTCACTTTAATGTGGATATCCATTTCTAGTGAATCAATTCCCATATATCTATCATTATTAATGACACCAATTTATTTATAGCATAAGGGAACGACTCATTAAATTACTCATCCCAATCCATGAGGGGCCATACTCCTCATGAATTTAGACTAGAAATCGATCAAAATCAACAAAAATAAATAAATTCAAAATTGAAATATCACAACTACACTCAATAATCACATGCATATCAAGAAATCAAAAATAGTGAAACGCACTTATATGGCACGATAATATGTAGGGCATGCGAATTATAGGTTCCTATAATTATATATGTAACAATGATCCTCACCCTCATATCATCAAGCCATGTTTAAAATAAAACCCTAAAACAATGTAATAATAAACAACACCACACAGTATGTGCATCACCTAGTGGTGAAATAATATCAACTATAAGAGGAAAAATAATAAAACCAATTCTAATTTGGATAACGTGGTTTTACCCCAAAAATGGGTCTATGAGACCCATGAACGACTTATGACTATGTTCCAAGTGTCCCTAATCTTCATTCAATTGTAACCAAATAGTGAATCAAGAAAGGATTTCCCTCTGATAACACACTGTGACGTCTTGGACCCAGATTCCACTTAATGGGCGCCACAAGCATGGTGGGCCACATTGCCTCAATATCACCTCCACAAACACTAGAGGTTGCGAACTAGACCACAAGAAATCAAGTGTTTAAAGAAGTATGCTTCCCATTATCAACACCTACAATCATGTAATCTACTTCAGTAACCAAACGGTGCCCAGAGAGGGTGTGAGCTAAATCTTACATGGACACCACCAATGTTGTCAACAACATCTATCCCATGTAATGGAAATGTAATAGTGTGAAATAATTATTATGTAAAGTAAATAAGTACAAAGTAACTAAGTACACATGTACCTACTTCATCCCTCAGATGTTTTCTGAACATAACCTATCCATTAATTGATTAATACCTGTTTTTAAATATGTCACTTTTTACAATATTTATGTTTCAATGTTATGATATGTAAACCTACAATGACATTAAACAATGAAGTTCCAAGGTAATAACCAAGGAAACATACACCTCAAGGTTATCCAACTCAGTAATAATTGTATCCTACCATGAGGTAAGAGTGTAATACATGGAGCATAGTGTTGGGAAAAAAGTTGGATGCATAAGTAAGTAAGAAAAGTTTTATGTTACAGAGTGTTGTTTTTTGTTTTCAAAGATGATAAATCAATTCACTTTGTTATGGACTTGAAAAATGGACGATGCATTGCTAATATGTATTTCACAAATATCATAACATAGAAAAACTAGTGATGAAAGCCTTATTAAGGAATATGGGAGAAATGGTGATGCCATGATGCAAGCTGAAGAAAGGATATGGGAAGTAGTGGAGAGAGAAATGAAAAAGGAATGATCAATCAGGATGTGGCACAAAAGAACAGTTTAAGGTGGCATTGTTTTCCAATGTTTTCCAAGTTTTAGGGACTTAAAATCGGGAGATAAAGAGATGTGTGTTTGGAAATGGATGTTTCATTCAAGATTTATGATGATTTAGATTTTTGCGCCCAAGGCATGATTCAAGGACATAACTTCAAAAAATAACCAAGGTATGGAGTGTGCGGAAAATTTTGAAAAGTGCGTGAAAAATAATGGTTGTGCGAAATAATATTGTGGTGCATGAAAAATAAAGTGGTGAATGAAATATAAGTGTAGTTCTCGAAAAATATACATGCACGAAATATTGGTGTGGTGAACCAAATAGAGGAATGATATCTTTCGTGCAAGAGGTGTTTCGAGATCAGAAGCTTGAAAATTGGAAAAGGCACGAGGTGCCCGAAATATGGGAGCATTGTGAGAAATAGGATTTTGTGTCAAAGAGTTTTTACATACATGAAGAGAGTTTTACATGCGGATTAGTGTTTTTTGTGGAGGGTTAAAAATTCCTATAAATACTATGTAGCCCCCTCTCATTTGTTGCAGCTCAACACTTAGAGAAATCTTGAGCTTTGAAGTGCGTAAAATTATATGCTATGTGAGTTGCGCGAAATGAAAGTGGTTTGCGTGAAAAGAGGAAAGGTTCATGAAAAAAAGGAAGTTGTGCGAAAAAGTGTAAAGTTGCATGGAAAAAAGAATGTTGCTTGAAAAAAGGTTTTCTCCACCAAAAGAGAATTTGTATGCACAATCCATTTGAATTTCGCGCAATGTACACTAAAGGCTATGTGAAAAAATTATAGCCTTTGCACGTATTCAGTTGCGTGTAAGATAGTTCTTACTGGCTTCTGGGTATGAATGGAAAGATTTTTACTACAGAGAATACATCTGTTCAATTGTAAAGAAGCACTGAAATACTATAATTCTCTATTTGTGATAAAAGGGGGCACACACACATGTAGATTGTATTCCATGTTCTACATGAGTGTAATGGTATATCCTACTCATTGTATTCCAAATCAACGGATTTTTTTATAGAGTATTGTGTGGTACTGGATTATTTCTGCACCATACAAAGGATGTAGCTACTCTGGTTGAGTATTGAACCTTGTAAATCTTGTGTTATTTTGGTTGTGTGTGTTCATCAGAGAAGAAACTCTTTAACCGGTGGTGAAGGTTGTCTAAAAATGGAAATATAAAAAGAAAAAGACATCACTGATTTACCCACTCCCCCTCTCAGTGATACTTTGATCTTAATTGGGAACATCACATAGTCTATGGTATTAAATAATGAGGCACCTACTGATTCCAAGGAGTTCTTCCAATGTAAAATGGGGCAAAGAAATGACTGGGCCTGATGGTATTAAACCATGGAACATTATTTTCAATGTTGGATCCAAGGATTGTATCATAGAAATCCTATAATAATACTGAATGGATCCTATGGTGTCATGTAGGGTATCCAAATATTATACAAGGATTAGGATTTATGTGGGTTTTTACCTATGTAAGCCATATCCATGAATTATAATGGGGTTCTCAAGTTCTCACGGAATTCCCCAATAAGAATCCATGGTGATATCGGGTCAGGACATTCTTATTTAACTATGAAGTCATGTAATATATCATGTGGTTAAAGAATTTCCTTTCATTAGTGTAATAAGGTCATGTATCATGAAACATTTTAATAAAGTCATGATTAATCAAAAATTCCATTTGGTTCACCCCTTTCCTTTCCATAGTTTGAAAACTCATGCAGCATGAAAACATTATTAATTCAATTTAAATCATGTTAAATAATTAAGGATAATTCTAATACATTACCATAATGTGGAAATGGGTTCTATGGACTTGGAAACTATTAATCATTCACAATAAATCCATCCAAGTAATATTCTTTTTTTACTTTCCAATTTCAATTTCACATTTATTTATCAATTAAAGATCTTACCATAAGAAGCTCAAGTGGTGATATACATGGTACATGTCATTATGTAATTAAAAATATAAATAAATCCATTTAATATAGAAAATACTACCCTTAGATGGGTCAAGAAAAGTCACACTCAAATGGTGGATCAAACATGTCAAATACTAAATCCCCAATTATGGAATAACATCCTATATAGGATGGATGTATTTCTGGTCATATCCACCAAAAATTAATCTCCTATATGGAAAAAGAATATTCATATAGTTCTAATGATTATAATCATGGAATATAAATTCTATAAAGAACACCTGATGAAATTTGTGGGCCCCAAACAACCAATTCTAATATCAATGAACATGAGGGATGAGATATTGACCACTAACTATAGACTTTTATGAATCTCCTCCTCCTATATTGAAACGTGATTTGGATCATATCATAGTAGATCTATAAAATGGATAAAACTGCTCACACCCCAACAAATAGTTCGAGAGAAATAGAGAAGGGGACATGCTAAAATAGACTCGAGTATATACCATTGCACCCCCAACATGATGAACGGAAGCTCGAACGAATCGAGGATAAAGGATATCCCTAAATTCATATCGTTGGCATTCAAAAATCTAAAAAATGAGAGCCATGGTGTTAAATACTTGTATAATGTTTAATAGTAAGAAGATGTGACTTAATAGATCATTAAAAGAAAAATGACAATTTACCAAGAAAAATCGGATCTGTTTGGTTTCCCCAAATAGTTTGTCAAACCATGAGTAAACCATGCATGGCTACATATGAAGAAGGGTAACATCCATGGTAAGGTTATTGGGCCATGCACAAACTGTGATATATAGTTATGTCCAAATATTTCCATCCACATGGGTTGCCAAACCATGCACCAACCATGTGTTAACTGTGTGACATGGGCAGATTCCCCAAAAAATATGGGTTTTAGGCTAATAACTTCCCCTGGATACCCATGGGACCTTTTATAATTCATTAGGAATTCATATTAGATCCAAATTGATGATTTAGACTGATATTTGAAGGACCCACAGCCGAGTTAAAATCAAGGTCCTTACTGTTTTATTATTTTTAATGGTTTTTTAGTGTTCACAAATTTTTGGATTTTTGGTTTTAGTGGTTTGACATGTTTTTGGGGGGTTTTGGGTTTTAGGGTCTTTCTGGTTATTTTGGGTTTTTCATCATTGTTTTGTTATTTAAGGGGTTTTATAATTGTTTATCATTTTCTAGGGTTTCTAAGGGTCTATTAGGGTTTTTATTGTTTTTGATGTCTGTTTAGGGAGTTTTAGGGTGTTAGGGCTCTTTAGATTTTTTAGGGTTTATTTTTTTCTGGTCCATCATGACATTAATAATTAGATTGGTTCCATTAGGGGTTTTGTGGTAATTTATGGTTTTTGGAATTTTATTGTCCTTTATGATTTTTAGTAACATTCGAGTTCTTGGGGTATTTTATGGATTTATGGTTATTAGTGCTCTTTAAAGGTTTTAGGGTGTTTTGCAGTCATTTAATTGTTTTATCATATTTTACAATATTTTGGGGTTTATGGAGTTTTAATGTATTTTAGGGTTTTTATTGTTTTTAGGGTCTATTTTATGGTTTTAGGGTCTTTTAGGTTTTTTAGGGTTTTAACGACTTTTATGGTTTTTATAGTTTTTTAGCACCTCTTATGATTTTAGTGTTTTATTAATAGTATTTTTTTGGGGTTTTATTGTTTTATGTTTTTATGGTGTTATAGTGTAACACCCCAAGATTTCACGATATGCTTCGCTTTCATTAATGAAATAGGTTTCATTATACGCATGTTCGAGATCCTAACACACCGCGACCAATCAAAGTAGCCATTATGAATAGTAATACCCAATTTTTGAAATTTTATAAATTTTATCTTTCAAAATGGACTTCATTTTTGGATTCTTAACATCGAATTTAGCCTAGGGTGAAATTTTGGATCTTTTCGGATAACTTTTATATTTTGATGAATAGTGAAAATTACTAAATTTTAATTAAAAACAACTTTTTTAACCAAAATATTTAATATTGATAAATTATTCTATTGAGTTGTTTTAAAGTATAATTAGAATATAATTTTACCATTTTATCCAATGGTGGTCATTATAATTAACTTCACTTTGAAATTGGACAAAAACAATTGTCAATCTTTTGATTAATATAGTTTCTTAAAAACACGATATTTGTTTTGACAATGAGAATTAATTATAAAATTAATTAATGAAAATTATATGTTTGTAATTTTGTAAAATATACACCATTTTTCAATTCAGAATATCAATTATAGCTTAGGGTGCATTTTTGGTATTTTTCTGAAAAACTTCAATTTTTCATGAATAGTGAAACCACTAAGTGGTAGTTTAAAAACTAATTTTTCATGTAAATGAAACATTAACACTTCTGTGATTTTATTTTAAAAAATCCTATATACATGGTTTTCATTAGGATGTAAAATATGGTTCAATGGGATTAAAATAATTTTTTGGTGAATAGTAACTATTAAGTTTTATTAATCGCTATTAAAGGTAATTAGTGAAATTTAAGGTAAAAATGATATTATAAAAATATGAAAATATCTTGAAACTTATCCTAACCTTATTGTATGAGTCATGTCCGACCAATAAAATCCATGGGTCAACTTGGGGACCCCATGGAGCCACTTGGGTAAGAAAATGACATTAATAACTTTTTATTTAAAGTAAAAATAAAATTGTCACAAACATGTGTTGTTTTACAAAAAAAATTATTAAATGGGGTTATATAAGTTAATATTTCGACTATAAATATTCATTGGAAATATAAAAAGACTTCCTACATCATGGTAATTGTTTTATAATTTTTATACATTAAATAAATTAAATTTTTTATGAGACAATGATGATGCAGCGAATACCACATTAATTAATGATTTAAATAAAAGGAAAAGATAATGTAAAATATAAGACATAAACCTATAAAAAACCTATTGGATGAGTATATTTTGAACCCTTATCATCTTAACTTCGAAATATTTCATTGTGGGGCCTTTAAAATCCTACAATCATTTCATAATAATGTAACATTTAAGGACTTTCCAAGAGTGCCCCTCCTCTCCTCTTATAAAAGGCCCCCACCTCTACCACCTTATTCACACCATCAAAGCCATTTGGCTCAGACAAACACTGCCCAAATACTCTCTAAAATTTCCCCTATTACTCCTAGAATCCTCACATTGGGCATAAGTCTTTTCAAGGAATCCTTTGGCTTAAATCAAAAAGAGTTACCCGATTTTATGGTAATGTCTTCTCTTATGTTCTTTTGTTTTAATTTGCTTATCCAACCTCTTAAAATATTTTTATTACTTTATTTTGTAACAACACAAGTATCTAAAATGTACTTGGATTTTTTTATGATAATGATTTTATTTACACTTACACACACCTCTGTCTAATTGTTAAAGAACATACTATTTCTGTGTGTGGCGAAATTCTGCCTCACGAAACGATGATTGTTCAATACTATTTTAACACCTCTAATGGTGGCCATTTTGATGACACTATTTTCATATATGATATATATATTATGTTTATTTTTTCCTTATGCTTCTTTATTTCTCATTTATGGCATACCTTTATGATTTCCATTATGGGTAAACGTGATAATTTCATTTTAGGAAGTGCGGACTACCGCCCCTCAAAGTGATTTGAATATTTAATTCCATATGTGGGATGTATAAAGGATGGATTAAATGATATTATATATGATGTTATACTGGAATTATAATATACATTTATATCATTATGATTTCATTCCATTAAATACGAAATAGAAATGAAAGTAGCGTTCATGCGTACGTACGACTTACCATCTCCATGAACGGTGCATTTCATTTCTTACCTCTAAATGTTATATAATATTATAAATGAATGTATATGATTGATATATATGATATATATGATATATACATCATGAATATAATTCTAAATATAATTGATATTTTACCATATGAATAACTTGTAATTATAAGAAGTTTATTTTATACTCAAGTATCAAAGATCAACAGAACGACCGTTATTAACATAAATAATTACATAATGTTCATAACATGTTAATAAGTGAAATAAAAGGAATAATTAAATTGAAAAATGTTCTTAAGAAAGTAGAAATTAACTCTAGTGTATTATATAGGAGGTTAATGAACGATCGAGTCAATTCGGACACGACGTAAGGGAACTTCTTAACCCAATTTCTGTTCTTTGGGTTAATCTTCTATATTCAAATTATGTCATGATATTATTATGATCTATCTTGTATTTGTAATTACTTTTTGTGTACTTATAGTGAATACACATAATAGGTCTATTTTATTTAAAAAATGATCTTTGTTAGGGACTTCGTCTCAATCTCCTTTCATTGAGGCGTATTTTGTTTTATACAAAATATTATTTTATACGGTGTATAAACCCCTTTGACTTTTATGTTTATTCAAAATGAATCTTTATATACTAATCATTTTACTAAACGACAAAAAAGAATTTTTTTTATCATACGTATGCAGTGACAACGACTTCTCCACCGCCGTGACCATTATTTGAGTTTTGGATTCCTCTACAAGCCATAACTTTTTTTTAAATAAAAAATATATACCAAGTTTTAAATTTATTTTATTTTGATATTGAAAATGGTTTTGATAGTGTTTTTGTTATATAAATGTGTTGTATTGATATCTTGTGATTAAAATGTGGAAATGTTATGTTTCCTTTATGCATGTTTTATGTGATACAATCATGTTATGGTTTATGGTATGTTTAAACATGTTCATATGAGGAATGCATTGGAATTAATAAGTGACGGGTGGAGACCACTATAGCTCCTCGATGCATCAGTAGGTCTCAAGAGACAAACTAGTGTCTTGGCACGAGGCCATGACAAAATCTTATTTGTAGTCTTGGAACGAGGCCTTGGATACGTGGTTATGATAGTCTAGCATTATGCATTCCATCATTATGAACGTGGTTATTGATGTTGCATGTGATTATTCGACTAGTAGAATATCCATGTGAATAAGTAAATGACATTATTTCATTTTATTTTTTCTATATTATGATGAAGATCAAGTTTAAAAGGATTTTGTTTTAGTGATACATTTCCTTAAACGTTAATGTTTATTTATGAAGGCTTCCGCTATATTGTTATACTTACTGAGCATCTGAGCTCACCCCGTACAATGTTTTAATTTTTCCAGGATGCGATGAAGTATATTATGAATGACCTGCAGGGATAGTATGAGGGGATATTAAGACAAGATGTTGTTGAAGTTTTGATTTACTTTATGATTTAATGTAAGACATCTGACTGTATATAGTGTTTCCAAGGCTACTAAACTAATCGGTCTTTCGAGACTTGATCTTTTGTGATCATGACAATGTTACGCAATAATGCACCGACTCTAGGTAACTGGGGTTGGGGCGTTACAGTTGGAATGAGAGGCAGTTTAGTACTAACCATGGAAGCTAGATTTAGATAAACTCTGATTAGAGCACATAGCCCTAAGATAAACTTTGATGATTAGTATATAAGAACTTCCTAGAATTTTGGTATTATAATGATTTTTGTGGGTTTTCCGAGCAATACATACCTGTCTGGATACGAGCACGTAGAGGCAGCTCTGGAACAGATGTACCTAGGGGTAAAACCCGAAAACACCTCTTTGAGCTAGACTCGAATGGGAACTGGTACACGACAATGGGCCTTGTTGCACTCTTTTTTATGACACTCCCAGGGGATATGATTAGGACAATTCTCATTTTATTTACAAACCATTATGAAGGGTTTATAAGTATATACTTCCTCAAAGAAAACATTTTTATGATTATGGATTATATCCATAAATAGTTCAATTTATGTTAAGTGTGTTCCAAGTTTGTTATTATGTATTTCGATTAATAATCTAATCTAGTTTATGCCATTGTTTAGAAATGGAACCTAGTGGAAGGAAAGGAAACCGTATCAATGCATGCACTCCATGTAGGTATTTTCATCCTGCTCAAGATAATTATAGTAGAGCTGGTGATACAACTGGTGCTGATCAATTTATCATCATACTGGGACAACTCACTCAGTTTATGAATAATAACCTTACTCATATGGAGCACCCTGATCCGCAACGTGGAGGATCAATGTTAGATCGTTTCATGAGGCAATAACCGCCAACGTTTAATGGGGGTACCAATCCATTAGTAGCTGAGCAATGGATAAACTCCTTTGAGAAAATATTCCATGCCTTGGGGAGTAGAGAAAGGGAGAAAGTTGTCATGGAAGTTTACCACCTCACTGGAGATGCCGATCAATGGTGGTCGCTGGTTCAAAACACAAAGGAAGATGAAGAAGTATCAATTATGGAATGGAGGGATTTTAAGGAATTTTTTTTTAGAAAAATACCTTCCACATGACCATCAAGTAGATATGGAAAGGCAATTTATGAGTCTGAGGCAGAAGGAGGATGAGAATGTCACAATGTATGAGGCCAAATTTACAAGGTTAGGGAAGCATGCTACATATTATATACGTAACCCAAGAAGTAAGATTGATTGTTTCTTTGATAGGTTAAAATCGTTTCTCCATTGACCATTAGTATCAGAATATTTCTCAATGTACGAAGATATAGTCTCGTGTTCTATCAAGACAGAAATGGAATTCTCTAAATCTTATGACAATAAAGTAAAGTAAGAGAAGAAGAGAATGGTGGAACAAGAGACAGATAAAGGGAAAAAGGGAAAGAATGATTTTCCATTATGCGATAATTATGGGAAGAATCACCCCGGTACTTGCCTAAAAGGAATGGGAGTTTGTTATAAATGTAGAGAAAAAGGTCACGAGGCTTGTGATTACAAGGGAAAGAAAGAGGCTAGAAATGTTGAATGCTACAATTTTAGAGAAATGGGCCATTATGCAAATGAATGTCCTAAGCGTCCGGGAAACTTACCTCAGATAAGGCCATGGGATCAAGGCCAAGTTTATGCTGTTACTACAGATGAAGTTGAATAATTGTTGTATTTGTGTTTTTGGACTCAAGAACTATATTATAGTCATAAGAATAATGTGATATATATAAGGATTATACTACAGTACTTATTGTTTTCATTAAGGTTTTAATATGATGAAGGTAATTATATTTTTAGTATGTGACAATAAGAGAAACATTACTTTGTTCGGGGAATCTGATGTTACAATTGATATTGGAATTTAGAAACCTTTTAAAGAAAGTCTGGATAGAGGTATTTTGGATAACTATAAAGGTTGGAATGGGTTAATTTTAACTTTTCATAGTATTGTTTAAGGTTAAAACATTTATGAAGATTATTTTTGGGATATTATAATACTACAGTTTTAGGAAAAGGAAAACCTACAGGTTGGGTGATAACCCGTCACATCAGACAATGTTGTAGGAATCAAAACCACAACCATAGTGTGACATGCCTTCATTACCTACCACTAGCCTACATGTAGTCCCTGGTTATTACAAAATAGTTTTCTTAATCTAAATTGTATTTGTCAATATTTGTAACCTTGTACAATTAGAATAAATATAATATTTTTGAGTTCCATTATCTTTTTGAGTGAAAGATGGGATTGTGGTAAAAATTTATTAAAGAATGAAAAGTCTACATGAAAAGTATGTATATTTCCTTACATTATTAGTAAATCTCCTAAATAAATTCCTCAACTTTATGAAAGGTAACTTAAAACAAAAAAAAATTTCGGTTAACTTTTCCTACTGGGGAATCAATGATCGTTTAACCAATCACAGGTTTGTGATTTTCTTGTAGTTAACCTTTCTCCTAATCCTGTTTTCTACAACTCTCCATCATACCTTGATGTTTGTTTTCCTCCATATCCATTTTTTCTGAGATTCCTAGTATTGGTTATCTCGGGTGACCTTTGTACTTCAATTTTTTTCATTTAAAGTTATATTTTTATTAACCTTATTTCCGATGTGGGTTTTCCACAAAGGTATTTGCTACTTTCAACCTTCTATTTTCAAAGAAAAATTTCAAATTGTGAGGACACAATTTATTGAAGGAGGGGAGAATGTAACACCCCAAGCTTTCATGATACACTTCTCTTTCAATAATGCAATAGCTTCCATTGTACGCATGTTCGAGATCCTAACACACCGCGACCAATCAAAGTAGCCATTATGAATTTTAATACCCACTTTTTCAAATTTTATAAATTTTATCATTCAAAATGGACTTCATTTTTGGATTTGGAATATCGAATTTAGCATAGGGTGAAATTTTGGAACTTTTCAGATAATTTTTATATTTTGATGAATAGTGAAAATTACTAAATTTTAATTAAAAACTTTTTTAATCAAAATAATTAATAGTGATAAATTATACTATTTAGTGGTTTTAAATTATAATTAGAATATTATTTTACCATTTTATCCAATGGTGGTCATTAGAATTATCTTCACATTGAAATTGGACAAAAACAACTGTTAATCTTTTGATTGATATTGTTTCTTAAAAACACGCTATTTGTTTTGACAACGAGAATTAATTATAAAATTAATTAATGAAAATTATATTCTTATAATTTTGTAAAATAGTCCTCATTTTTTAATTCAGAATATTAATTATAGCTTAGGGTTAATTTTTGGTATTTTTCTGAAAAACATCAATTTTTGATGAATAGTGAAACCACCAAGTGGTAGTTTAAAAACTGATTTTTTATGTAAATGAAACATTACCACTTCTATGATTTTAGTTTAAAAAATCCAAAATACATCGTTTTCATTAGGATGTAAAATATGGTTCAATGGGATTAAAATAATTTATTGGTGAATAGTATCATTTAAGTTTTATTAATTGTGATTAAAGGTAATTAGTGAAATTTAAGGTAAAAATGGTATTATAAAAATATGAAAATATCTTGAAAATTGTACTAAACTTATTGGATGAGTCATGACCGACCAAGAAAATCCATGGGTCAACTTGGGGACCCCATGGAGCGACTTCGGTAAGATAATGACATTAATAACTTTTTATTTAAAGTGAAAATAAAATTGTCACAAACATGTGTTGTTTTACTAAAACAATTATTACATGGGGTTCTATAAGTTAACTTTTCCACTATAAATATTCATTGGAAATACAAAAAGATTTCCTAAATCATGGTAATATTTTTATAATTTGTAGACATTAAATTAATTTCTTTTTTTAATGACACAATAATGATGCAGCGAATATCTCATTAATTAACGATTTAAATAAAATGAAAAGACAATGTAAAATCTAAGACTGACACTTTTCAGAATCCTATTGGATGAGTACATCTCGAACCCTTAGCACCTTATCCTCGAACTATATCATTGTGGGACATTTAAAATCCGAAAATCATTTCATAATAATGTAACATTTCACGACTTTCCATGACTGCCCCTCCTCTCCTCTTATAAATGGACCCCACATCTACCACCTTATTCACACCATCAATGCCATTTTGCTCGGCCAAAATCTACCAAAATACTCTCTAAACTTCCCTATATTACTCCTAGAAGTCTCAATTTGGGCATAAGTCTTCCCAATGAAGCATTTGGCTCAAATCAAAAAGAGTTACTTGATTTTAAGGTAATGTCTTATCTTATGTTCTTTTGTTTTATTTTTCTTCTCCAACCCCTTAAAATCTTTTTATTACTTTATATTGTAACAAAACCAGTATCTAAAATATACTAGGATTTTTTTATGATAAGGATTTGATTTACACTTACACACACCTACGTCTAATGGTTAAAGAACATACTGTTTCTGTGGGTGGTGAAATTATGCCGCTCGAAACAATGATTGTTCAATATTCCTTTAACACCTCTAATGGTGGCCATTTTGATGAAACTATTTTCATATATGATATATATATTATTTTTAAATTTTAATTATGCTTCTGTATTTCTCATTTATGGAATACCTTTATGATTTCCATTATGGGTAAACGCGATAATTCCATTAAGAAGTGCGGACTACCGCCCCCTCAAAGTGATTTGAATCATTAATGCCATATGTGGGACGTATAAAGGATGAAGTAAATGATATTATATATTATATTATACTGGAATTATAATATACATTTATATAATTATGATTTCATTCCATTTAATATGAAATAGAAATTAAAGTAGCATTCATGCGTACGTACGGCTTACCGTCTCCATGAACCGTGCATTTCATTTCTTACCTCTAAATGTTATATGATATTATAAATAAATGTATATGATGGATATATATGATATATATTATATCTAACTCATGAATATAATTCTGTATATAATAGATATTTTACCACATGAACAACTTGTAATTATAAGAAATTTATTTTTGACTCAAGTACCAAAGATCGACAAAATGACCGTTATTAACTTAAATAATTACATAATATTCATAACATAGTAATAAGTGAAATAAAAGGAATAATGAACTTGAAAAATGTTCTTAATCAAGTATAAATTAACTCTAGTGTATTTTTCATGATGTTAAAGAACGATCGAGTCAAGTCGGACACGAGGTAAGGGAACTTCTTAACCCAATTTCCGTTCTTTGGGTTAATCTCCTACTTTAAAATTATGTCATTATATTATTATGTTCGTTCTAGTATTTGTACTTCCTTTTTGTGTACTTATAGTGAATACAAATAATAGGTCTATTTTATTTAAAAATTTATCTTTGAAAGGGAATTCGTCTCAATCTTCTTTCATTGATTCATATTTTCACTACTATAATAAAGACCATTAGCGACAGCCATTGGCGGTTGTCACGACCCACCCTCGGGGTCCGTGCCGTGACTACCCCAAGCCCGCCTTCCATAGGCCAGGGGCTGGCGACTAGCACCAAGGCGTAAATCCCGGTAAAAAGGGAAGGCATTGCCATTGTAAAGTAAACAAACACCACAGAGAAGCAAGTGGAAAGTAAACACTAAACAAAAGCAGAGTACAACTGAAAGTGCGGAAAAGTAAATGGGCCAGTATACAAACCCAAACTGAAAGTAAAGTACAACTCGAAAGGGAAAACAGCAACTGAAAAGTAAAGCCGCTACACCGAGCTGTCCACTAGAAATTCCACCTGAAGGGTGGGTACAGATAGCTCCACTGCTCCACGGGTCCCGCCGTCCGCTCCGAGCACGTCCCGCCTGGTGGTCCACCTCCGGGTACCGTCCCACTCTGCAAGCCTCAGCTAAGGTCAACGCTGTCCGTCGTCTGCAACCAACACAACGTAGTGCGGGCAAAGCCCGTGCAGGGGTGAGTATAAGATACTCAGTAGGGACCCCGAGACCCCTGATGGTCTCTCAAATCCACAAAGGATAAACCACTAAGAAAGGTACAATCACGAAGTAACAACCGACACTGCTTAGGTATATGCCCATACATATACCTAAGTCATCAATTCAAATACGCTCCAACCTCCGAGCCCAAGTACAACTCAGTCCACACAGGAAAGTAAACGTATTCCACACAGGAAAGAAAAACGTAATCCACACAGGATAGCACAACACAATCCACACAGGAAAGAAACAGGATTCAGCTCAAACCAGAATTTTCATTAACGAAACCGCAACTGTTGAAGAGCCCCATCTCTAAAGTGTACAGTGGTCATGTCACGACTCCGAGGTACTGCTCACTAACCTAAGACTGCTGATGTACTCCTCCTGTCGAGTACCGCGGGTCTGCTGCCAACTACCGGGCGCTCCGTCCGCTGAGGGTCTGCTGCCAAATACCGGGCGCTCACCCAATTAGCCTTCAGAGGTACTCCTCCAGTCGAGTACCGCGGGTCTGCTGCCAACTACTAGGCGCTCCGTCCGCCGTGGGTCTGCCGCCAAATAACGGGCGCTCCGTCCACTGGGCTAGTCGACTCACTCCAAGTCGAGTCGATCGAGCAGTCTTCAGGTCTCAGCCGGCTACACGGTCTCCGTACTTCGTACGCTCGTCTCCGGTATCGCAGGTCTGCCGCTACAACCAAGCGCACCACCTCTAACGAGTAACACAGAAGATTCAGATCACACGAATATACTTCTTCGGATGACGATAAAGATGATCACTGAACCATCTATGTCGTCGGACCCACGAAGGATCGATAGGTACTAACCTTGCAGTGACCCACACAGGATCGGGCCCACACAGGACCGGGCCCACGCAGGACCTATAGCACTGATCCACGTAGGATCGCTGAGTGTAGTAGTCGTCGGAGTCCACGGAGGATCTCTGCACAGTCGTCGCCGCAGTCCACTGAGGATCTCTGCACGGTCGTCATCAGAGTCCAGCACTAGGGTTCCCGCACACAGCAAGCTCGTTCGGGAGGGTCCGCTCCACGAGCCGAGAGGTTGATACATCAAATGACACAAAGTCCGAAGTTGATGTATCCAAAAGTTCCGTATCGTCAACAGGAACTCAACGCAACAGACGGCGCGTCGATCGGACGCCCGGTCTGAGAGTTATTGGCATTTTCGTCTCCGGGGCAGGTTGGTTTTTAAGGAAAAACCAACCCGACCGTACTCCACCTGCGTCCAAACCTCGGGCGGAGAATGCCAAAAGATCCGTCTCACTAGGAGGAACACAACACAGCTGACGGCACGTCAATCGGACGTCCGTAGCTCAAGATAATAGCGTTTCCGCTCCGAGGGCCCGGTTGGTCTCGTGAACGAACCAACCCGGCCGAACTCAAAGTAATCCGAAACCTTGAGTGCGATATACCGAAACGACCGTCTCGATCCAAGGATCGCGTTACTGTAGACGGTTCATCAATCGGAGGTCCGAGGCTCAAGATATGGCCAAAAGACCGAGACTGGTTCGAAACGGGGGGGTCCGGGTCCGGGCCGACCCGGCCCGACCCCCCCCTGGGGTGGCGCGGCGGCCGCGGCGGCCTGGCACCGCTCGGTGGCTGCACGTGGGGGGATCAATCCCCCGCTTCTTCAAATGGCGGCGCGGCAAAGCCGTGCCGTTTTTGTCAATAAACGGCCCCCCTCCTGGGGGCCCGCTTTGAAGAGGATCCGGGGGAGCCGCCTGCCCCCCCCCCCCCCCTCAAGGAAACGCTCCCCCCTCATAAAGAGGGGGGTTTTATGTGATGGTCGGGGGATTAATTCCCCCGGTTTAATTACCATCCGGCCGGCCAGCTGGCCGGCCGGTTTTCTCCAACGGGACCGGAAGAATCCGGTCCCCTCTTCGGCTTCCGACGCAGGCGGCCCAGCCGCCGGTCTTCTCATCCCGCCGCGGCCCGGAACCGGCCGCAGTGTTCGTCGTCCGGCGCGGTGCAACGACACCGCGCCCCTATGCCGCACTTTAATTTCTTTCAACGCGGTGCGACGGCGTCGCGTTCTTGATATTTCTTCCATGGTGTGTGCGCGACGGCGTTGCGTAAAATTAACATACAATTATCCGCGTGGTGCGACGGCACCACGCCACCTTGCTTCTGCCCGTAGATAAACAACATGAACGATGGAGGGGGTTCAGCCGTGTTCATGCGGTCCGGCCCCCCCTCACGTTAAATAATAACACAACTTAAAATAATCAAGTGTCTCACGTTAGACATGCTAGATCCACGATCAAGAACGAAATAAATAAATATTGAATCAACAACCCCTACCTCGGGTATAAGATCGAAGATTTGACAACGTCCCGCGGAAGACAACGTCGCGGAGGTCGGGCGTCGCGGTCGTTGTTCGTCGAATCCGTTGACGAAGAGATACGCCCGAAGAGATACGTCGTTGGCGAATCTTCGTATGCCGACGAAGAAGGTCCGAGGAGGAAGCGGCGCTCCCTCTCGTTGACACGGAGGACGAAGAAGAGAGGCGTCGTTCTTCGTCGGAGCCTGAGCATTCTTCGTGTTCTTCGTCAGAGCTTGAAGATGAAGAAGAAGCTCTCAAAAGCTCTCAAGGTGGCCAAAGTGTTCTAACCCAACAAAAAGAGAGAAGAGCTTAATTTAATCAAAAACTTAACAAAGAATTTCAAAGGTTTGAAATTCAAAATGGATAACTCCAAAATTAACTCACTTATTTAATATACATGAGTTGTATAATTAAATAGAAGTTAAGTTGTCAAGCCTTTAAGAGGGAGAGAGGGGAGTTAGGGAACTTGAAAAGTTTATGGTTCGTGTGGGCCCCACCACACTTAATCCTCTCAAAGGAGGTTAAGTGGGTGTGGGTCCCACCCCTAACTTCCTTTGGAAGAAGTTAACCCACAAGCTTAAATAAAAAGAATTCCACATTTTTCTATTCAACTTTTTATAATTCTCCCAAAAACTAACTTTCGTCCCGTAACAAACGCAACTTCCGAAAAGGTCTCTCTAAGCGAATATCGGTGCTGCGAGTTCATCGGTGCCCTCAGATTTCAATTCCGAGCAACGGATCAAAAGTTAGGAATTCCCGCTCGTTCGTTCACTGAACGTACCCGAGCCAAACTTCGGAAATTGATTCCGGGCACTCCGGGCCTCGGAATCAGGTGCTGTCAGAAACCGCGCTCTTGTAAAATTCTAAAGCAAAATAAGAAAAAAATTCCCTTGAATTTTATGGGTCTTTACATTACTCCCACCTCAGGGCTTTACGTCCCCGTAAAGATACATCAAAAACTAGGGAAACAAAAGAGGGTACTGAGCACGCATCTGAGCCTCCCGCTCCCATGTGCTCTCCTGGAGATTCCCGTGCTGCCATCTGATGCGCACTAGAGGAATCGATCGCCCACGCAGGACCCGCTCCTGTCGATCCTCTATCTCCACTGTGACCTCCGTAAAAGTCGCCCCCATCATCAACGTCAAGCTCCCCATGGTCAATGATGTGCGTCGGGTCGTGCACGTATCTCCTCAGCTGAGACACGTGGAAGACGTCGTGCACCCGGTGCAACTGAGGTGGCAGAGCCAGGCGATAAGCCACCTCGCCAACCCTGTTGAGGACCTGAAAGGGTCCGATGAAGCGTGGAGGTAACTTGCTGCCTCGGCCAAATCTCCGAATACCACGTCGAGGTGAGACCCGCAAGAAGACGTGGTCGCCATCCTCGAACTCTAGTGGCCTCCGCCTCTTGTCAGCGTATGACTTCTACCGGCTCTGTACTGTCCTCATCCGCTCCTGGATGACCTGGACCTTCTCTGTCGTGGCCTGGACCATCTCCGGTCCCACCAGAGCTGCAAGATTTCTTCTTTTCCGATAAGATAAATCTGGTCCCATCCCCTGGATGAACCACATTCTTTGCCTAAAACAGTCAACCCTAACATGGATGATACTAATCCATACCAAGGATGACGTCGTAAGGCCTCGACGCTACTACTACGAGATTCAACCGTTACTCTCGAATCCAAGGGTTGAGTCACACTGTCGGCATCAGTGTGTGGTAACTGGATCTCCTCCAGTAGATGTCTCACAAGTGAGGGTCAAGTCAACAGCCAAAACTGGAACCTCTTAGTAACATCACGAAAGAGGACAGGAACGAAAATATCACAAAGGTATGCGTCTTTTATTATTGCAGAACATAATACAAGACGCTACACAAAAGCAACAAGGAACCAGAAGTACAAAGGATGTATCCACTAGTTCTTCTCCTGCCCATCGGCTCCCAGAGCTCCATGATCGAAGGCCTCGGCTGCCTGAAGTTGAGCTCTCGCATGTTCACCTACTCCCTGTGGTCGGGGTGGACCTCCTGGTGGTGGTGGTGGCAGAGCCTCAAAGCGTCGCCCACCACCGGCTGCTCGTCCAGCTCTTCTGCCTCGTCCGCCTCCTCCCTGCGGACCGCCATGGTCGAACCTCTGCCTCTGCCTGGGAGGTTCTTCACTTAACTGCTGATCATCAGCATGGCGGGTCGGACAGTCACGAGCCATGTGACCAATCCCGCCACAGGAGTAACACTGCCCACTCTCGGCACGCCTGGCTCTGACTCCACCCCGACTTCCCCGTACAACTGAGCCTGAGTCGTGCAGTTGGCCACTGGTAGGTCTCGTCTGCCTGGAACCCTGAGTCATCCGTCGGCTACCTGTTGCCGAAGACTCCTCTATCTGCCGCCCTGCGGTGGGTCGCTGCGGTGGTGTAGACTCAGAAAGGAAGCTCTCAATCAGAAGGGCCCGCTCCAGTACTCCTGTCTGAGTCGGTATGCTAAGGGAGATCAGCGATGCCCTGATCTCGTGTCTCAAACCCTACTCGAAGGTCCGGGCCCGGAAGAATGGGTCCCGTACCATGTCGGTCGAGTAGCGCGAGAGATAGGTAAATCTCGCCGAGTACTGAGAGACCGTCATGCTGCCCTGCCGTAGCTGTATAAGCTCCTGGATACGCACCGCACGAAGGGTGGCTGGGACGAACTCCGAGCGGAAGAGGCTCTCAAAGTCCGTCCAAAGTAGAGATGCCTCATCATGCACCTAGAGCATCAGGCTCCACCATCGTCATGCTGCTGCGTGTAGTAGGCTCGCAGCGAGGATCACCATGAGGTCTGCTGGTGTCCTCACTAGCCTAAACACTCGTACTACTGCCTCCAGCCAGTCCTCTGCTGCTTGGGGATCTGTCTCCCCACGAAACCTGGGTGGTCGCTGGTGCTGAAACTCATGCAGTGCGCTGAGGCGACGTGCATCGTCAGCGGCTGGTGCTGGAAGTATCGGGGGCTCGGTGGGTAGAGCTACCGCTGGTGCCACTACTGGCAAAGGGCCCTGCACCGAGGCCTCGTCGCTCGGTGGGATATCGTCACGCTCGACTCTCGAAACCCTAGCTGGCTGCCGTCCTGGGGCCATCATGAAAGGAAACAGGTGCGCCACGGTCAAACAGTATACCTGGTGAGCTGACACAAAGAAATCACAAAGAAAACTTTGGAACACACACGCAATCAATGTTTTCATGCATTAAGTCGGAAATCAGAAGTCAGGGTCCTGGTGTACGGATATGTCGGCCGCCGCACCAACACTGGACTCCCTGGACTGATAACCACACTCAATATGCTAAACATTATTGCGTCACATAGAAAGATCAGAGTTCGCGGTAGAACCGAACTCCTCTGATACCAATTTGTCACGACCCGCCCTCGGGGTCCGTGCCGTGACTACCCCAAGCCCGCCTTCCATAGGCCAGGGGCTGGCGACTAGCACCAAGGCGTAAATCCCGGTAAAAAGGGAAGGCATTGCCTTTGTAAAGTAAACAAACACCACAGAGAAGCAAGCGGAAAGTAAACACTAAAAAAAAGAAGAGTACAACTGAAAGTGCGGAAAAGTAAATGGGCCAGTATACAAACCCAAACTGAAAGTAAAGTACAACTCGAAAGGGAAAACAACAACTAAAAAGTAAAGCCGCTACACCGAGCTGTCCACTAGAAATTCCACCTGAAGGGTGGGTACAGATAGCTCCACTGCTCCACGGGTCCCGCCGTCCGCTCCGAGCACGTCCCACCTGGTGGTCCACCTCCGGGTACCGTCCCGCTCTGCAAGCCTCAGCTAAGGTCAACGTTGTCCGTCGTCTGCAACCAACACAACGTAGTGCGGGCAAAGCCCGTGCAGGGGTGAGTATAAGATACTCAGTAGGGACCCCGAGACCCCTGATGGTCTCTCAAATCCACAAAGGATAAACCACTAAGAAAGGTACAATCACGAAGTAACAACCGACACTGCTTAGGTATATGCCCATACATATACCTAAGTCATCAATTCAAATACGCTCCAACCTCCGAGCCCAAGTACAAATCAGTCCACACAGGAAAGTAAACGTATTCCACACAGGAATGAAAAACGTAATCCACACATGATAGCACAACACAATCCACACAGGAAAGAAACAGGATTCAGCTCAAACCAGGATTTTCATTAACGAAACCGCAACTGTTGAAGAGCCCCATCTCTGATGTGTACAGTGGTCCTGTCACGACTCCGAGGTACTGCTCACTAACCTAAGACTGCTGAAGTACTCCTCCTGTCGAGTACCGCGGGTCTGCTGCCAACTACCGGGCGCTCCGTCCGCTGAGGTTCTGCTGCCAAATACCGGGCGCTCACCCAATTAGCCTTCAGAGGTACTCCTCCAGTCGAGTACCGCGGGTCTGCTACCAACTACTAGGCGCTCCGTCCGCCGTGGGTCTGCCACCAAATACCGGGCGCTCCGTCCACTGGGCTAGTCGACTCACTCCAAGTCGAGTCGATCGAGCAGTCTTCAGGTCTCAGCCGGCTACACGGTCTCCGTACTCCGTACGCTCGTCTCCAGTATCGCAGGTCTGCCGCTACAACAAAGCGCACCACCTCTAACGAGTAACACAGAAGATTCAGCTCACACGAATATACTTCTTCGGATGACGATAAAGATGATCACTGAACCATCTATGTCGTCGGACCCACGAAGGATCGATAGGTACTAACCTTGCAGTGACCCACACAGGATCGGGCCCACACAGGACCGGGCCCACGTAGGACCTGTAGCACTGATCCACGTAGGATCGCTGAGTGCAGTAGTCGTCGGAGTCCACGGAGGATCTCTGCACAGTCGTCGCCGCAGTCCACTGAGGATCTCTGCACGGTCGTCGTCGGAGTCCAGCACTAGGGTTCCCGCACACAGCAAGCTCGTTCGGGAGGGTCCGCTCCACGAGCCGAGAGGCTGATACATCAACTGACACAAAGTCCGAAGTTGATGTATCCAAAAGTTCCGTATCGTCAACAGGAACTCAACGCAACAGACGGCGCGTCGATCGGACGCCCGGTCTGAGAGTAATTGGCATTTTCGTCTCCGGGGCCCGGTTGGTTTTTAAGGCAAAACCAACCCGACCGTACTCCACCTACGTCCAAACCTCGGGCGGTGTATGCCAAAAGATCCGTCTCACTAAGAGGAACACAACACAGCTGACGAAACGTCCATCAGATGTCCGTAGATCAAGATATTAGCGTTTCCGCTCCGAGGGCCCGGTTGGTCTCGTGAACGAACCAACCCGGCCGAACTCAAAGTAATCCTAAACCTTGAGTGCGATATACCGAAACGACCGTCTCGATCCAAGGATCGCGTTACCGCAGACGGTTCGTCAATCGGAGGTCCGAGGCTCAAGATATGGCCAAAAGACCGAGACTGGTTCGAAACGGGGGGGTCCGGGTCCGGGCCGACCCGGCCCGACCCCCACCTGGGGCGGCGCGGCGGCCACGGCGGCCTGGCGCCGCTCGGTGGCTGCACGCGGGGGGATCAATCTCCCGCTTCTTCAAATGGCGGCGCGGCAAAGCCGCGCCGTTTTTGTCAATAAACGCCCCCCCTCCTGGGGGCCCGCTTTGAAGAGGATCCGGGGGAGCCGCCTGCCCCCCCCCCCCCCCTCAAGGAAACGCTCCCCCCTCATAAAGAGTGGGGGTTTTATGTGATGGTCGGGGGATTAATTCCCCCGGTTTAATTACCATCCGGCCGGCCAGCTGGGCGGCCGGTTTTCTCCAACGGGACCGGAAGAATCCGGTCCCCTCTTCGGCTTCCGACGCCGGCGGCCCGGCCGCCGGTCTTCTCATCCCGCCGCGGCCCGGAACCGGCCGCGGTGTTCGTCGTCCGGCGCGGTGCGACGACACCGCGCCCCTCTTCCGCACTTTAATTTCTTTCAACGCGGCGCGACGGCGTCGCGTTCTTGATATTTCTTCCATGGTGTGCGCGCGACGGCGTTGCGTAAAATTAACATACAATTATCCGCGTGGTGCGACGGCACCACGCCACCTTGCTTCCACCCGTAGATAAACAACATGAACGATGGAGGGGGTTCGGCCGTGTTCATGCGGTCCGGCCCCCCCTCATGTTAAATAATAACACAACTTAAAATAATCATGTGTCTCACGTTAGACATGCTAGATCCACGATCAAGAACGAAATAAATAAATATTGAATCAACAACCCCTACCTCGGGTATAAGATCGAAGATTTGACAACGTCCCGCGGAAGACAACGTCGCGGAGGTCGGGCGTTGCGGTCGTCGTTCGTCGAATCCGTTGACGAAGAGATACGCCCGAAGAGATACGTCGTTGGCGAATCTTCGTATGCCGACGAAGAAGGTCCGAGGAGGAAGCGGCGTTCCCTCTCGTTGACACGGAGGACGAAGAAGAGAGGCGTCTTTCTTCGTCGGAGCTTGAGAGTTCTTCGTGTTCTTCGTCAGAGCTTGAAGATGAAGAAGAAGCTCTCAAAAGCTCTCAAGGTGGCCAAAGTGTTCTAACCCAACAAAAAGAGAGAAGAGCTTAATTTAATCAAAAACTTAACAAAGAATTTCAAAGGTTTGAAATTCAAAATGGATTACTCCAAAATTAACTCACTTATTTAATATACATGAGTTGTATAATGAAATAGAAGTTAAGTTGTCAAGCCTTTAAGAGGGAGAGAGGGGAGTTAGGGAACTTGAAAAGTTTATGGTTCATGTGGGCCCCACCACACTTAATCCTCTCAAAGGAGGTTAAGTGGGTGTGGGTCCCACCCCTAACTTCCTTTGGAAGAAGTTAACCCACAAGCTTAAATAAAAAGAATTCCACATTTTTCTATTCAACTTTTTATAATTCTCCCAAAAACTAACATTCGTCCCGTAACAAACGCAACTTCCGAAAAGGTCTCTTTAAGCGAATATCGGTGCTGCGAGTTCATCGGTGCCCTCAGATTTCAATTCCGAGCACCGGACCAAAAGTTAGGAATTCCCGCTCGTTCGTTCACTGAACGTAACCGAGCCAAACTTCAGAAATTGATTCCAGGCACTCCGAGCCTCGGAATCAGGTGCCTTCAGAAACCGCGCTCTTGTAAAATTCTAAAGAAAATTAAGAAAAAATTTCCCTTGAATTTTATGGGTCTTTATAGCGGTCTCTAAAGCTTATATAAAATATTCCATGTAACATGTTCCCAGGACATGGCATGGGGTGTGAGACGGACGTGGGGGGACTGGAGGTATGGTGAGGATGACCTTCGAAGCTTGGTCGCCGGCCATGGTGGATTTACGGCGGCCAGAGGGAGGGGCGGGTGCGACATCGACGATATCACGGTAGGCGGTCGAAAATTGGGGGGCTTCGGGTTCAGTAGCTAGTGTGGTAAAAGTGATGCGAGGCCATGAAAGGTAGAGATGGGGGTGGCAGATGGTGGTTGGACAGCGGCGAGGGTGACAACACCAGTTGTAGCAGTGGTTTTAGGGGAAGACAGTGGCGAGGGCGGGAAAAATCCCACTAATTGTTTTCCGCATTAGCGGACACCAATAGCGGTCGCTAATTCTATCAATAGCGCCCACCAATGGCGGTCGCCCGTTTCCCCAGGCACAGAAGATGATTTATCTAGTAGTGTTTGTTTTATACACAACTTTCTTTTATACGGTGTATAAACCCCTTTGAATTTTACATTTATTCAAAATGAATCTTTTTATAAGAAGCATTTTACTAAAAGACAAAAATGAATGTTTGTTTATCGTACGTATGCGGCGACAATGACTTATCTACCACCGTAACCATTGTTTGAGTTTCAGCTTCCTCTACAAGCCATAAAATTTTTTTAAATGAGAAATATATACCATGTTTTAAATTTATTTTATTTTTATATTCAAAATGGTTTTGATAATGTTTTTGTTATATCAATGTGTTGTATTGATATCTTGTGATTGAAATGTGGAAATGTTATGTTTCCTTTATGCATGTTTTATGTGATACGATCATGTTATGGTTTATGATATGTTTAAACCTATTCATATGAGGAATGCATTGGACATAAAAAGTGACGGGTGGAGCCCGCTATAACTCCTTGATGCATCGGTAGGTCTCATGAGACAAACTAGTGTCTTGGCATGAGGCTTTGAAAAAATATTATTTTTAGTCTTGGAATGAGGCCTTGTCTACGTGGTTATGATAGTCTGGCATTATACATTCTATCATTATGAAAGTGGTTATTGATGTTGCATGTGATTATTCGATTAGTAGAATATCCATGTGAATAAGTAAATGGTATTATTTCATTTTATTTTTGCCATATTATGTTGAAGTTCAAGTTTAAAAGGATTTTGTTTAAGTTATACATTTCCATAAATGTTAATGTTTATTTATGAAAGATTCCGCTATATTGTTATCCTTACTGATCATCTGAGATCACCCCTTCCAGTGTTTTAATTTTTCCAGGATGTGAAGAAGTATATTATGAATGATCTACAGGGATAGTATGAGGGGATATGAAGAAAAATTGTTGTTGTAGTTTTGGTTTACTTTATGATGTAATGTAAGACTTATGAATGTATCTAGTGTTTCCAAGGCTACTAAACTAATCAGTTTTTTGAGACATGAACTTTTGTGATCATGCTAATGTTACACAATAATGGACCAACTCTGGGTAACTGGGGTCGGGGAGTTACATATAGTGATTTTAGGGTTTCTCCTTCCTATAGGGTATTTATGTTTTTTGTTATTTTTCAGAGTTTTCGGTTTTCTACAGTTTTCTGGGTTTCTAAAGGTTTTAAGAGATTTAAAGATTTTAAGAATTTTAATGTGTTTTCATGTTTTCATGGTATTTTGTAGATTTTTAATGGTTTTTAGTGCTTTTAGGGTTTTATGATTTCTATGGTCATTACGATTAAATTTTTTGGTTATTGTTTATTTAGTTTTTAAATTGGTATTTAGGGATTTCTAGTGGTTTTAATTTTTTTTGGATTATTAGATTTTTCGATTTTTAGGGTTTTTGGGTTTGAATGGTTTTAGGGGATTTAGTTTTTTTATGTCTTAGGGTTTTGGGATGTTAAGGGTTATTGTTGTTTTTGGGGTTTTAGAGATTTTAGGTGTTTTTAGGGACTTTTAGTGGGTTTTTAGTTTTTAGGTTTTTTGGTTTTTAATGGGTTTTACTGCTTTTAATTTTTTTTTGTTTTTATGGGTTTTTATGGGTTTTTAAGGATTTTAGAAATATTATTGGGGTTTTTTTCAATTTTTATATATTTTATAGAGTTTTAGGGTTTTTCGTGTTTTTTTGGTTTTTTAGAGTTTTACAGTGCATTTAGTGTTTTCTTAATTTTTTAAGGCATATATTTTTCGGGGTGTTTAATAATTTTTTTATGGATTTTAGAGATTTTAAGAGGTTATTGGAGATTTTAGTGATTTTATATATTTCTAGTGTTTTTGAGGTTTTAGGTATTTTAGGGATTCAACAGTTCATTCAAGGATTTAATGAGGTTATGGATTGTAGTGGTTTTTTAATGGTTTATGATTTTTAGGTTTTTTTGGGGGATTAAGGGTTTTTTGGGTTTGAGTTTTTTTATGATGTATATGGGTTTTTAGATTGTTTTACTATTTTTAGGGTTTTCAATGGGTTTTAGGGTTTTAAGGTTTCATGTTCCTTTATGGGTTATTTGGTACATTATAATTTATTAATATTTTCGTGGTTATGGGGTGTTTTGAGTTTATTCATGTATAGGGTTTTCCGGATATTTATGGTTTCAATGTGTTTCAATGTTTTTATGACTTTTAATGAGTTTAAGATATTTTTATTGGGTTTTTGTGTTGTAGGGTTTTTGTTTGGTTTTGGTTGTGTAGGGTTTTAGGGTTGTTATGATTTTTTGGGGTTTTTTGGGATTCTAAGGGTTTTTAATATTTTTATGGGTAATATGGATTAAGGATTATTTTTCTAGTTTTAATGGATTTCATGTATTTTTTGTTTTTTTATTTAGTGGGTATTTTGGTGTTTTAGGGTATATTCACTTTTTCTAGTGTTATGGGTTTTTTAGGATTTTATGGGTTTTTCTGTTTTTAGAGATTTAATGTAGTATTATGAATTTTTAGGTTTTTAGTGTTTAAAAGGATTTTTGGGTATTTAAGGGTTTTTTATTTTTATGGGTTTTAGGTATTTTTATGTTATCAAGGGTTTTCATGTCATTTAGGGGTTTTATTATTTTTAGGTTTTGGGGTGTTATAATGGTTTTTAGGGTTCTAATGTTTTAGGGGTTTTTGGATTTTTTAGGTGTCTTTTCATTTTTAGTGTTTTTATTACTATTAATATTTTTTATGATTATTTTTTTTATAGATTTTAAGGGTTTGATAAATTATTTGGGTTTTAGGGTTTTTATATGTTTTTATGGTTTTGTGGATTATGAGGTCTTTAATGTTTTTTTATTATTTAAAAGGGTTTTATGGTTTTAGGGGTTTTTTAGTTTTTTGTGGGGATTTTTTGTTATGTTTTCATCATTGATATTTTTGTGTTTTTGGGTTTTAGTGGGGGTGGTTAGATTTTTTATGGGTTTTATGTTTTTTTATCGTTTTAGTAATTTTTTAGTTGTTATGGGTATTTATTATTTTTTATGATTTTTAGTGTTTTTATGATTTTTTGGTTTTTATGTATCATAGTGTTTTATTATTTGTAGGGATTTTAAAAGATTTATGGATTTTATGGTTTTTATGGATTATAATAGTTCTTTATATTATACCGGGTTTTTTGGTGTTTTAGGGTTTTGTGACTTTCGGGGTTATTGGGGTATTTTAGGGTCTTTATAGGTTTTAGGGGTTTCAGGGTTTTATGGGTTTAGAGGATTTTTGGAGTTTTAAGGTTATTATGGGTTTTCAAAGTTTTAAGGAATTTAGGTTTTCTTTTAATGTTTAGGTTTATTGAGGGTTTTAGGGTTCTTTTGTTTTTTCGGACATTATATTTTTTTTCATTTTTTGTGACCCTTTAATGATTTTAGGGGTATTATGGTTTTTAGGTTTTTTAGTGTTTTACATTATTCATTGGAATGTATGGTCATTTAGGGGTTTTATTTTTTCTATAGTTTTTTCAAGGTTTTATGTGTTTTATGATATTTTAGGTATTTTAGGGGTTTTAAGATGATTTATGGGTTTTTATGTTTCTACCATTGTTAAATATTTTTGGGGTCCTTCCTTGTTGTACGATGTTAAGGATAGTGAATTGTTTTTATGATTTTTAGGGTCTTGTATAATTTTTATGTTTTTAGGTTCTTTATGTTTTAAATATTTTTAAGGAAATTTTCAGTTTTTAGGGGTTTTAGTGTCCTCGAAGGATTTGAAGGGTTTTAGAGACTTTGGGGGTTTTATGATATATTATGTTCTGTCAGGGTTTTTTTGTTTCATTTATGGTTTTATGTTTTTTTGGATTTTTATGAATTTTTAGAGTTTTGAGGGTCTTTAGGGGTTATTGGGACTTATAAGGTTGTTTTAGGGGTTTTATGTTCTTTTAGGGTTTTAGGGTTTTTCAGCTCTTATATGATATTTCAGATGGTATTAGGTTGTTTATGGATTTTATTGTCCTTTTTTGGGGGTTTTAAGGGTTTTAAGGGTTTTCATGGGGGTTTTGGGTTTTTTGGATTTTTTAGGTTTGTTTATGGGCTTTAAATGGTTTTCGATGTTTTTATTGTATTTAGGGTTTTTAGGGGCTTTAGGGTTTTAGATCTCTAATTGATATTTATGTGTTTTACGATTTTTTATGGTTTTTATGGTTTTTATTGTTTTGTAAGGGTTATGGTATTTATAGTTTTTAGGGTTTTTAAGGAATTCAAGGTTTTCAGTTTTTTAATATTTATTGGATTTTTAGGGGGTTTTAGTGTTTTCAAGGGTTTTTAGGGCCTTTTGGTAATTTAGGGTTCTAATGGGTTTTTATAGTTTTTAGGGTTCTAGGGGTTTTTATAAATTGTAGGGTTTTAGGTGTTTTTTTTTGTTTTTATGAGTTTCAAGGTTTTTAGGGGTTTTAGGGATTTAATGTGTTTTAAGGGGTTTTATGTGTTTTATCATTTTTAATTGGGGGCGGGGGGCGGGTTAGGATTTTTTTTATTTGAAGTATTTTTAAGAATTTTTTAGGTTTTTAGGTGTTTTAGGGTGTTTTAGTGTTTTCCATGGATCATAGGGTAGTAGGGTTTTTAATGGTTATCAGGGAAGATAAGGTTTTCTATTTTATTGGGTTTTATTTTTGTGAGTGTCTTTAAGGGTTTCAAGGTTATTGTTTGGTTTTTTTGTTTTAGGAATTTTTTGTTTTATTTTGAGTTTTTAAATGTCTTTAATGGTTTATAGGGTTTTAGTGTTTTTAGGGTATTCTAGGATTTTTAGTGTTTTTAGTGCATTAGGTATCTTTAGTCATTTTTCATGTTTTTGGAGAATTTTCCTATCTTTATAGGTTTTTTGGTATTTTCATGAACTTTAGGAATTTTTAATTATATTAGGGTATTTTGGTGGTTTTAGATGTTTTTAGGTGTTTTACATTTTAAGAGATTTTTTGGGGTTTTATGATTTTTTTTTAATTTTTATGGATTTTTAGGTGGTTTATTGTATTATTAGTTTTTAGGGTTTCTTGGGTTTCTATATTTTTAGTGTTTTTAGGGGTTTCAGTGTGTATAGGTTTTCTAATAGTTTTCAAGGTTTTTAGTGGGTTTAATTTTTTTTGGGGTATTTTTGTTTTTAGATGATTTTATTTATTTTAAGGGTTTTTTGTTTGTTTTTGTTTACTGGGTGTTTAACAGTTTTTTTAGTATTTACTGGTTTTTATTGGGTTTTAGGTAATTTTTTAAATTTTAGGGTTTTTATGTGTCTTCTTGCTTTTAGTGTTAGGGGTTTTTTAGGGTTTTAGGGTTTTAGAAACTCTTATGGGATATGTATGGGCTTTTAGAGTTTTGGGTGTTTAATGGTTTTTATTGTCTTTAGGATTTTTTATGTTTTTTATTGTGTACATAGGGTTTTAGGTATTTTAGTGTTTTAATGGATTTTTTTAAATATTCTTATAAGTTTTATGTTTTGGGGGTTTTTATGTTTTTTAGAATTTTTACTATGTTATCAGTGGTTTTTGGGACTTTTGGGTATTTTAGGGGTTTTAAGGATAATTAGGGGTTCTAGGGGTTTTATGTTTTTTATATTTTATAGTGTTTTTTTATTTTTTAATTGGTTTTTGGTGGTTTTGGGGGTTGTAAGGCCATTTTAGTGTTTTATGGTTTCTAGGGGTGTCAGAAGATTTCAGGGGGTTTTAGGGGATTAAAGGTCTTCAATGGTTTTTAGTGACTTTTGGGGTTTTAGGTCCAAATATTATTTTATTTTAGTGAGTTTTAGGGGTTTTATGGGACTTAAAGATTACGGGGTGCAAATGGTTTCTAAGAGTTTTAGGGCCTTTTGGGTTTTACTGACATTAAGGGTTTCTAGGGTTTTTTGGGTTTTAAGGGTTTTTATCTTTCTATGGATATAGTTTTTTTATGATTTTCTATGTTTTTTAGTTTTTGTCATGTTTTATGATTTTTATGGTATTTACTGTTTTTGGGGATTTTAGTTTTATGGGTTGATTTTTTGTTTTTTGGATTATTTTAGTGTTTCTTGAGTATTTATATTTTTGTTGGGTATTTAGGGTTCTGGGGGTTTGTTGGGTTTTTATGATTCGTTAAGGGTTTGTAGGGTTTTCG
This sequence comes from Viscum album, assembly GCA_963277665.1. NCBI lineage: Eukaryota > Viridiplantae > Streptophyta > Magnoliopsida > Santalales > Viscaceae > Viscum > Viscum album. Next base: position 1,208,498,528 of record OY728140.1, read on the forward strand.
GGGTTCCAATGGTTTCAGGGGTTTTTTGTTATTTTTATTAGATTATAGGTTTTTTATTGGATTAAAAATATTTCAGGGGGGGTGTTTATGGGGTTTTAGTAGTTTTGAATTCATTTTAGGTGATTTTAGTTCCATTTAGGGTTTTTGTGTTCTATAGTGGTTTTTATTGTTTTTAGTGTTTTTTGGGGTTTTTATAGTAATAAGGGGTCTCAGTGTTTCAAGGGTTTCAAAGATTATTAGGGTTTTTAATGATTTAGGGTTTTTATGGGGTTTAAAAAAATTTATTGTTATTTAATTTTTTTGGGGGTTTAGGGTTTATGGAGTCCTTTTGGGTTTTCATGGTTTTTTTGTATTTTTATTATTTTTCAAGCGGTTTAGGGGTTTTAATGGTTTTTAGGTATTTTTTGTTTATAGGGTTTTCTTATAGTTTCATTAGTGTTTTAGTGGTTTTGTCTGTTTTTAATGTTTCTGGGGGTATTTTCATATTTTAGCTTTTTTATCATTGTAGGAATATTTGGGGGTTTTGGGTTTTATGGTATTGTATTGTAGTTATTAAGGGTTTTTTAGTGTTTTAGGGTTTTTAGAGATTTATTAGGGGGTTTATGGTTTTAGGGTCATTAGAGTTATATGGGTTCTTTTGGGTTTATAGGGGATCTTGTGGTTTTATGGGAATTTAGTTATTTTAGAGTTTTTAGGTTGTTCATGGGGTATTTTTGGGTCTTTTAATGTCTATTATGGTTTATTGGATATTTTTAGGTTTTTAGTGGTTTTTACGTTCTTTTAGGGGTATATAATTTTTAGTGTCATTTAGTTTTTTAGAAGGGTTTTATGGTATTGTAGGGTTTTTGAGGTTTATTTTCCCCTAATAGTGTTTTAGTGTTTTTAGGGGTTTTATTATTTTCTACTTTTCCAATTGATTTTAGGATTTTTATGTATTTCAGTGTTTTTGGGATTCTAAGATATTTTTCATAGTTTTTTCAGGTTTAAGGTATTTATTACATTCTTTGGGTTTTAGGGGGTTATAGTATTTTTATGCATTTAAAGGATTTATAGTTTTTAAGATTTTCTTGAGTATTTTTTTTTCATTTTTATGGATTTTTTGGTTTTTGGGCTATTTAGGGGTTTTGGGTTTTTATAAATATTAGAGAGTTTAAGGGGATTGGGGTGTTTTAGGGTTTTATGTGATTATTTAGGGTTTTAGGGGATTATAATCATTTTTGGGGGATTTATGGGGTTTTGGGTAATCTATGGTTTTTCGCGCACTTTATTATATTTCGGGTTTTACAGTCCTTTAAAAATTTTAGGGTTTTAAGGGTCCTTTAGGGTTGTTTATGGGTTTTATTTTTTTCCGTGATTTTAAGTGTTTTTTATATTTTAAATTGTATTTTGGGATTCATTGGATTTTTATGGGTTTTAGGGTTTTAATGGGTTTTATGATATTTGTGTATTTTATAATTTTTAATATTTTTATGGTATTCTATATTTTTATAGATTTATAGGAATAAATGTTCATTTATGGTTTTTAGTGTTTTTATGGTTTTTACTGATTTTATTATTTTTAGGGGTTTTTAATGTTTTCCAGGTTTTATGGCCTTATAGGTTTTGGTGGTTTTCTTGGTTTTTTAGGATTTTAGGCCTTTTAATGTTTTTAGAGTTTTTTTTGGTTTCTTAGGATTTGTCATGGTCTTTTTAGGGTCCAGGGTAATTTGGGGTTTTTAAGGTTTTATATGGCATTTTAGCAGTTTTATGGGGTTTTGGGGTTTTCTTATTTTTTAGAGTTTACTAGTTATTTATAGGTTTTCATTTGTTTTTAGGGTCCTTTATGGTTTTGGGGACCCTTAGGGCCATTAAGGGTTTTTAGGTACATTTTTGGGGTTTTAGGGAAAATCTGTGTTTCTAGGGTTTTTAGTGATCTTTATGGGTTTTCATGTTTTTTTGTGTCCTTTAGGGACTTAGGGTTCCGGAATCTATATGTTTTTTTGGTTTTTTTTGTCTTATAGGGGATTTAGGGTTAACTTAGTGTATGTATAGTCTTTTTTGTTTTCTTGGGGTTTTGAAATTTTCGGGTATTTTATAATTTTTCGGTTTTCTTAATGTTTTTAGGGGTTTAGGGGTTTTATTATTTTATGGGTATTAATGGGTTTCAGGGTCTTTTATTGGTTTTCGGGTATTTATAGGGTTTTAGTAGTTTTATGATCATTATGGTGTTTTATGCGTTTATAGGTTTTTGGTTGTTTGGGAATTTTTAGATTTTTTCAATATTTCTTGAGATTATATAGTGTTTTAGGGATTTTTATATTTATAGGGTTTGTAGGGTCCTTTTGGGGTTTTAATTGGTTTTAAGGGGTATTAGTGTTTTTAGGGTTTTTAGTATTTTATGGTTTTTTAGAATTTCGAGGGTTTTATAGTCTTTAGGGTTTTATGGATTTTTTAGTTATTAGGGTTTTAGGGATTGAGGGGGATTGATGGGTTTTAAGGGATTTATTGGGTTTTAATCATTTAAGGAGTATTATGGGTTTAGGGTTCTTTATGGTTTTTTAGAGTTATTTTAGGGTTTTTAGGTTTATAATGGATTTTAGGGTGATTAGTAGTTTTTATGATTTTTATGGGTTTTCAGGTGTTTTAGGGGTTTTAGGGGTTTTCATGTTTTAACGGTTTGATGGATGTTTTAAGGATTTTAGGGGTTTTATTGTTTTTAATGTTTTTTCAAGGTTCTTTTGGGGGTTTTTAAGGTTTTTAGTTTTTAGGGGATTCTATGTTTTTAGTGGGGTTTGGGTACTTTTTGGGTTATAGGGATCATGTAGGGTTTTTGGGGATTAAAGGTTTTTGTAGGGGTATACAGTTTTATTGTATTTTGAAGGTATTTTTGGATCATTAGAGTGGTTTTAGAATTTTTAGAAGTTGTTAGGGGGTTTAAGGGAATTTAGTGTTTCGGGGGTTTTTATTGGGGAAAAGAAGATGCGAGGGTTAGGCTATTCCTGAACCCCCCCCCCAATTTATTGGAAAAAAGTTGCAACAAACAAGGGAGGGGAGGGGTCCAACACCGACACCCATAAACACCATTTACAACCCCAACCCCAAAAAACACCAAAAGAAAAATACCCAAAAAACACACAAAGAAGAAAAAAAGAAAAGTCTCCAACATCAATCCTTTCCCATCACCAACTAGTAGCCAACAACACCATACCATATGCATCAACTCCATCAACCCAACTTCAGCACCACAATGTCAGAAACACCAGCCTCCAATAGCCCCAAGAAAAACACCATCATGTAATTAACTTCCAAGAAACATCATCTTCCAGAAATCGACGACCAGCAACCAGCATCGGCAACAACAATAAACACACACCACAAAAAAATAACAACATCATTTGAACAAAATCGCAAGAAGCCAGAAAAAATCGGGGCCTCCCCCCTCCAGGACACAAGAGACAATCTCGAGCAGACTGGAGCACACCAAAACTTCTGTAGAACAGGGAAGTAGTCGTGCTGGGATTTCATTGTCGGAAGCACCAACACCAAGAAAACCAAAGTCGAGTCCAGATCCTGAAGTCCAAGAGGAGCCAGTCGCATCCTACAATAATCAACTCTGAGGTAGTGGAGAGCATGTGGCGGTCTCAACAAGATCCCAAGGATAGGGGAATTCCAAATCAGACACCAAGAATGACAATCCCAACACCAAGCTCTCACAGCCACAACAATTCAGGATCTGGAAAGTAAGACACTGATTTGGAAACCCAGATCCGGACCATACAGAACCGATGAAAGCCAAAACTGGATAGGGATGCCGAAGCCAAGAGAGTCAAAGTCACCTCTGCATGAACCAGAGCCAGCAACTAGCGGTCTGAAGCCCAAGCCATATCTTGAAGCCGCAAGGCACTACAAAGCCATCACTAGATCAAAAATGAATCCCATGCACTTGTGAACTACCTCTATCGATGCCAATCCCTGGTTGAGCTATAGTCACCAAGGTCAAACCACACCATAGTGGAAAGGAAGATGGTATTATGGGGAACCGTAGCAACACGAGGTGAGAAGAATATCCATAGCTCCAATTCCTAATCCTGGGGGCTATAATTGGTTTTAGAAATTTATAGAGGTTTAAATTTTTTTAGGGTTTCTTATGGTGTAATGTGTTTTATTGTTTTTATGGATTTTTTGGGTTTTTTAAGTGTTCATTAATATTTTAGATACTTTTGGGGGTATTTAGTGGGTTTAGGAATTTCAGGCTGTTTTTGTTTTTTGGTTTTATATTTTCTAGTGTTTTAGGGTTTTTAGGGGTTTCAAGGGGTTTTAGGGTTTTTAGTGTTAACGGTGTATTGGATGATTGATCAATTTTTTGGGTTTTAGTGTTTTTAGTTTCTTTTTAGGTATTTCATTGTTGTTTTGGTCCCTTGATACATTTATATGGTTTTAGTGTATTAGGTTATTTTATGGTTCTTTGTATTTTTAAGGATTTTTATGGGTTTTATAATTTTTAGGCATTTTTTGGGTTTTAGGTTTTTTAGTGTTATTATATTTTTCAGATTTTTCAGAGATTCTTATTGGGTTTTAGAGTTTTTATGGATGTTTATATTTTTTTGGGTTCCTTGTATTTTTATTATTTTTATGTTTTTTGGGACATCTTATGTTCCATAGCATTTTTTGGTTCTTGTATTTTCTTTATGATTTTATGGTTCTTATGGGTTTTAGGGTTTTTAGCGGTTTTAGAGTTTTAATAGTTTTTTGGAATTTTATGGTTTTTAGGGTTTTAGGTATTTTTAGGCATTTTAGGTTTTCTTATCCTAATAGGGGTTTTCTTTATCTAGGTGTATCTTAGGGTTTCCTTTTAGTTTTTTTTATTTTCATAGGGTATTTAGTGTTGTTTAGATTTTTGGGGGTTTTAGGATTTTTGTGGGTTTTATGGTTTTATGGTTTTTTATGGATTGTAGGGGTTTTAATCATTTAGGGTTTTTATACTTTTAGTGTTTTCATAGTTTTTAGGTTTTTACAGTGTTTTAGGGTCTTTCATGGGTTTTAGATTTTAAGGGATTTTTTGCTTTTTAGAGGTTTTAGGTTTTTAGTTTTTTAGTTGTTTAGTGGTTTTAGGGAATTTTATGGATTTTAAGGGGTTTTATGGACATTAAATTCAGTTATATGATTTTTATGGGTTTTTTATGTTTTCATAGGTTTTTGGGCGTTTAAAGTTTTTAGTGGTTAATGTATTATTCAGGCAGGTTGGGTATTTAAAGTGTTTTAAGGATTTTTTTGGGTTTTGGGATTTTTATGATTTTTTGAATTTTAGGGATTCTAAGGGGATTTATGGTCTATTAGTTTTTTAGGGGTTTTATAGGTTTTATGGTCTTTTATGTTTTTAGGGGTTTTAGAGTTTATTTGGAGTTTTAGTATTTTTTGTTGTTTTAATATTTTTTATGGTTTTAGTGTTTTTATTATTTTTGGGTTTTTAGTGTTTTTTGGGTTTTTGGGGGGAGTGGGTAAGATTTTTATGGGTTTTTAGGATTTTTGGGATATTTTTGGGTTTTAGGAGTATTTATAGTTTTTTTATAATGAGGTTTTTAGATTTTTTTCAGGGTTTCAGGGTTTTTAGGTTTTTTATTGTCTTTTGTGTTTTATGGTTTTATGGTTTTATATATTCTTAGGGTTTTAATGAATTTAGGTGTTTTAGGTATTTTTAATGTTTTAAAAGTGATTGCGGGGTGTTCTTCCATTTTATAAGGAAACTTATGGCATTTTAAGGGTTTTATAGTGTTTTAGGATTATTTATGGATTTTAGGGGTTTTAGGGATATTTTTTTCTTTTTTATATATTTTAAGTTCTTTGGGGTAACTTATGAGTTTTATTGTTTTTAGGATCCTTTAGGGGTTTTTATAATTTTTAGGGTCTTTTTTCTGTTTTATGATTTTTATGGGGCCTTTCTAGTTTTAGGGATTTTTGGGGGTTTAAACGGTTTTTAGGTTTTTAAGGGTTTAGGTTTTTAGGGTTTTATGTTTTTTTGGGTTTTGTGGTTTCTAGTAATTTAGTTATTTTCAAAATTATCGGTCATATCTATTTTTCGGGGGATTAAGGTTTATGAGGTTTTTTGGGTTTAGGAGGTTTTTTCTCATTTTTTTGTTTTTAGAATTTTTGGATATTTTACAATTTTTTTGGGATTTTAGTGTTTTTGGGGTATTTTATGGGTTATTAGAGACATTGAGGGGTTTTATGGTATCTTAGGGTCTTTGGGGGGGGGGGGGTTGAATTTTAGGGATTTTAAGGTGGATATGGTTTTGGTTATTTTATGATTTTTTGGGTTTCTGGGTAATTTAGTGTTTGTTGTGTTTTTGGGTACTTTAATGGCTTTCCATATTTATAGAGTTTTTATGGTCCTTTTTTAGTCTAGAAAGCTCAACATGATGAAAAATCATTTTGTGAATTTTATAATGATACATCTATGTTCATGCTAGAAAAAAGGTTTTGAAAAATATTCAATGTCCACAAAGTCATGAATGGGACTCGACTCCATGTAGCAAACTAAAAAAGTAGACCTCCTCTCTGCATGGTGTCCCGTAAATGAAATCATTTTTAGGATGTGATTTTGTTCTTCGCTTCCCAAGAATAAAACAACATCATTTTCGACCTCATGCAGTGATTGTCATCTCCCCAAATGAGAATTATTTTGTGGTCCAAGATGGTGTTTTCCATCGTCTGCAGACGAAATCATTTACCGGGCCAGACATCCTCATCGAGCTCTAACAAATAAAATCCCTATTATAGATGACCGAGTACTCTGGTAGGTTTTTACCCTCGTCCCTCTATTAAAACACTAAGGGGATCAAAGAAAATAATCAGAAAAAACATTGAGAATTGTGTGAGATCCATAAATTTTGAGAACATACCACATAATGCTAAGGTAAAAGGGGAATTCACACAACTATCTACATACCCAAATCCCTTTATGAATTCCATTATGTGAATCATGCCAAGACAACTTCCATGGATCAATCAACCCACATAGTAAAAGTGTACATGAAATTATACCTTACTCACTTGGAAAGATGTTACCAGGGAGGATCTTAAACCCACATTGCTAACCGCAATAGGGAAGGCACCCACACCCACATAGAAAAATACCACAAGAAGGGATCATCATCCTTCTTATCCAAATGCTATATGGCATGTTGAATATTTGGGTGATCCAATTTTCATCTCCCACTTCTTTCCTTTGTTGAATTTTTTTGCCCCACCTTTCCCTTTCATAAAAGTCCCTATCGGTTAGCCACTTCTTCAGGAAGCTTAATGCTCTAAATGGGCCCCATTGTAATGTATTGGGCCATGGTCTCTCCCAATTACACCAGATATGTATGGAAAATCATTGTATCCTCTTGAGAATATAATTACATGTTAAATCGAGTCCCATTGTTAAATTACATAACAAGTGGGATCCTTATAATGTTCTTGATAATATATTCACATGGAAATGAGGGTGCTGACCAAAGGTATGATGGTAGATGGTTCCTTAAGCTACGAATAAACAACTATTTTCTATAGCCCACATCTCACCCCCTCTTACACTTATAGAATAGAGAATTGGGTAAAATCATAGATGGGTATCTCTCATATAGTAATCCCATGCCCTCTCTAACATGATTTCTCACCCCTACTCTTATTTATTTGTCCATCAATAGACAGATATGTAGTCATATATGACTATAATTGTTACCAAAACAGTATTGGGAATGGGCTCTCAATTCCCATTATCTCTCCCATTAGACCAAAAATATGAAAAAATATAGGAAATAGTAACTAGATATCTATCTCTGTCTCCCTTCCTCTCTCTTTTCCTCTTCCTTTGTGCCCCACCTTGTCCCCCAGTAAATAAGTGAGATTTTTTGGTTTCTAGATCTACCACTTCCACTTTTTAATCACAAAAATCACGGCTGACATGAAATTATAAGATGTTTAAGATAATGACATCTAAAAGATCCAAAGAAAATGGGAATCCTCCACATTATAAGCATCAACCAATCCTCCAAATCACAATGAGTTGAAACATTCCTCGTTGTTCTAGGAACACAAGAATATTTCTATACTGTGTAACCCCAAAAAATGCCTTCACCTTGAAAGGGTCGTATTCTGAAGAAAGAAAAATTCTATAAACCTATTTGGTATAATTCCAAACTATGTTTTCACCTCCTCAATAGGTTATATTCCTGATGAGATAATAGGTAGTCTTCTTATTTTTAATACCCTTGTAAACCCAACTAAATGGGATGTGATTCCCACCCAACTAGGATATGTAGGAATCCTACAAAAGATAAAAAACCCAAATCATAAAATCCTCCCTTATATTCTATGAGTCATATCCCCAGTATGGTCACATTCAACTCAAAGTGTTGTATTCTTTTTGAGCCCCTCTCATCACAATCCTTATTGGGAAATTTTCCGGGTAAAATAATACCCCACATGGGAGAAGACATCTTCTCCATGTACCTCGGGCCACATTGGTGTATGTCCCACAAAAATCATGACATGTAACCTTCCTCCCAGATTTTCATTCCACATGAAGTTAAACTACATTGTTTGGTCTTTATCACATGATCTCAAATGTTATGATGTTTCCTGTTTTATGGAACTGAACTATTTGGGTTCTTATTCCTTTCACAAGGTTACGCAGGAAGCCTATATTAAATGTCCAATCCCAACATCAAAAAATTCTCATCTCCCTAGTTGAAAATAAAATCCACATACCTACATTATGTGGCTTAAAAACAGCATTGTAATGAAGAATGACAGAAGAATCTATAATCCACATACAAAAAGGTATAATTGATGGAGATCCTCATATATATATATATATATATCAACGGATAAACTAAGATACATAAATATTATTCCAACTCTATTCTTCCTAATAATTTATTTTTAATTCATGGTATATGCATCTCATTTTTGGTAATGAAAAGATGATTAATGAACTTTCCTTAAATCAAATCTATAAGAGGGCCCCAAAATAGAAAATAATTCCCCCCAACCCAATTGTGTTATGGGACCAATCATCCATTCTATCGACCAATGTGAGTTCTTAAGTATCATTCGCCAAGTTCCATGATTATATCATGCATTTGGAAAGAAGGTCAATGAGTTATCATAGATATAATAACCATTGGGTGTTTCTGGTTTGATGGAAAACCCATGATGGAAACTGACCCATCATAAATCACTCTAAAAAAATGTTTGATTCAATGAGAATGATTTTACAATATTCAAACCCTCAAAATAAGTCATACTAGGGGCAATGATTTTTCATATGAAACCGAATAGTGAACCTGGCATGAATCCTTACACAAAGAGATAGTTTCAAACCACACTTTTGGACACTTTCACTCTCACAAGGACAAACAGAATGATATAATGATTGATGACACACGTGTTCACTTATAGATATTATACATTACACAATACTCTTGTCTGTGTTGTCAACATATATTTCAAGAACTATTCAACATAAATTTCATCAATCCAAATGGTGTCTCAACCATTATCTTAGACATCCACATCAACCAGTACACAAGATGGGTTCTCAATGAAACTAAAGAAATTGTACCAACCCATCATCTTAAATGATTGGTTTTAAATGTTTTGGTTTAGAAGTTAAACTTAAATGGAAATCCCCCAACTCTACATCCATCTTTTTTGGAAATACATCTTATGAAAGCAGACAATTCATTCATTCAATGATGATTCGTAGTCTAGGTTCAGATGATACTAATAGCCATCTCAAACCATTTTGGAATCATTTCACCCGAATATGATAGATGTTTCCTCCCTTTTCCTGGGGAGGCTCATCAAGATGTCACTGGGGAATTGATCCTAGTGAAAGATATGTCCCTCTCAAAGGCTTCTGTCAGCAATATTCCTCACCAACATTGTGCAACCTACCTTCCTCCGCATGAAGAGGACACATCCCCATGGAATCCAACAAATTACATGAAAACTCGGGTCCTAACGGTGTTCCAAAGAGGTAAATAGTCGAACATTTGGGTACATACAAAAAATATTATTCCTATTGATGAATTCAATTTGTAAAATTCATAAGAAAATTATGGGTGATTAAAAACCCTTCTGATACCTATGTAACCTGTTAGTCAAATATAGTGTCAAACAATGAGAAGATGGAAATCAATTCCTACACCTCGCATCCCCATCAGTAAAATATGGTGGAAAATAGTAAGCAGAATCATATCCCTTCTTATGCATATCAAGGCCTTTAGTCAAATACAGAGAAAAATTATGAGAAGTTGAAAATACATTCTCATCCCAATCAACCCTTTCAGTCTAATACTATGAAAAATTACGAGGAGATACAAAACCTTTCACACAGATATGAATATCATTGGTAAAATATGATGGATAATTTTTATCATATGAAAATACATACTCCCATATATTATTCCTTCCGATAAAAATATTCCATAGTGTATAATTAGATAAAAATTCCTCTCACACATATCATTCCCACCAGTAAAATATGTTGGCATTCTATGAGTAGCTGAAAATATGTGATCACATATATCAAGTCCACCAGAAAAATATGGTTGAAATTGGGAAACTAGTTGGAATGCCTAAAATTTTAACAAGGGAAAGAATTTTATTCCTTCCCCAACATTGAAATAGTATTATATCTCCAATTTCACTAAGGATGATTCTCAGCATGTTCTGAAAATGATATATAGCTAGAGATGAATTCCTTACAATAACATGGAAACATGAAAAAATGTAATCTCTTCAATGAAAATTGCTTGGACTCGGTTCCATTACCCTACCTTCTATAGTTAGGTGACTTATTCATACCATGGTAGGGTCGCTAAAGAGATGAACTGAGTTCTTACTCCTATCTATTGTGGTCGTTAACATCATTCTATGATAAATGGATAATCTGATCATGAACACATCCCCATTCCATCAAGATTTTATAGAATCATACTAAGGGATTATTTAGGGAAGGTATATATCCTTGTTGATATTCAAGAAACTCATCAGAAAACCCTCAACATAAAAAATGGTGTATCTAGACCCCAATCCAATTTAGTAAAACTTCCATTCACAGCATACAGTTCCATCTACCTATGCAAGAGCATAAAAAAACAAATCCCACCCAGTGCAGTTCAATATTAAGAAGCAGGTTCATGACCAAACTATTCCATAGGATGGTGTTCATGATGCCACAAAACATCTTTCAACGATATCCCATGTACTAACAATATATTACTGAATTATGGATGTAGAATTCGATTTCCTTATGTTACACCTTTAATCACTACTACCACCATCTATTGAGGTCCTCCATAGAATGATAACAAAAATATATTTCTTTATGTATGTAGGGTCTGAAAAACTACATGATGGGAGGTAAAAACTTGCACAAGAACATTGAAAATGGATGAAAATATTCTTACATGTCCATCAAGGAAAATGGATGCAAATTGGATTGAAAAATTTAGAAGAAACATGAAGAAATATAATTCGGAAAATTGTTTTAGGATGACCGTTTACTTTCATAGGGAGTGGTTCTCCTGGCCCATAAACTGCAATCCATCAGTACATAGAAGATCTTGTGAAGCACTGCCCTATAGGAAAATGGCCAAAAAACACAGGAATCCACAAACCGTGCATTGGAGGAATTGAACATAGAAATTCCACCACATACTATCTCGAAAACTAAGTAGTTTGTAGGTGAAGTGAGATGGCAGTTTTTTCAAACCATGTAGTGTGAACCATAGCCACCGCAAACCCCTGTTGACCATGTATTCTACAGGATTATTGATATATTCATGGGAATACCCAAATGATTCCAAAATCCCATAGATAAGATTTCTCTAGTACCCTATGTATGGAATGCAAGAGTAACAGAAAGGAGGAGATAAACCAAACAAAACTAGAGGAGGAATGAGATTACAGATGAATAGAGTAGACTGAGATACGACATTGGGGATTTTGGAGACGTACGGAGAAGAATTCATCTTCATTCTTGAATAATCTAAAATGTGTGAATCTTGAACCAACACCTCCATATATATAAATGGTTTCATAAAATAAAAAATGAAACTAAAAGAAATGGAAAACCATGAACTATAATTGTGAAACCGCAAACTGATATAGTAAAATTGTGAACCATAAATCCCCCAATGATAAAAATCCTAAAAACCAAAATCTCTCGAATCATTCTTTAATATGGTTATCTTCATAGCATATCATTATGTGATCTATATCCTACATCGTACACTGTATCTGTACGAGGATGGAACCTGGGGCTGTGTGGCCTACCATATCATGGATGAACATCAAATGAACAACAAGCTCTAGGACCCCTATTCAATATGGAGCTCCTTATTGCACATCACTATGCGGACTGTATCATGTACCATTCATTGTATTTTTGCGCGGATGGATCCCAAGGTTGTGTGGCCTACCGTATCGTGGACCACATTCATGGTCGCACAACATTTTGTATGCAGAACACATTTCAATCTTTGTATGTCTTTGGTACATGCACGACCCCACTACCCACATGATAGTATGCTATGTGGGGATACGCCCATCTTGTGTGACAAAACAATATTCTAAATTGGGTGTCTTCGGGTATTCTTCATCCTTTCTTCAATCATGACCCTCCATTATCATCAAGTCCTCCACAGCTCCTCCGTGAACCAATCCACTGACATTTGGCCAAAGCCTCCTCAAAATCCACTGGACCCATATGATTATATCATGAGGGGCATCAACATGCCTTTTGGAATTTATATACCCATGGTATGTTGATTCATGAAGCTAGTACCAACATTATTTTGGACACCCATAATATATCCAAGTCTATGTAACAAAGGTAACTTGGGATCTAACCTTGGGATACCAACGTGAGTGTCCCCATTCTAAATATTAGGTGTAATCACCAGACTTTCTCTTCATTGAGTTGTTCTGATAGAAGTGAAGATCATTGTTTCTTTCACCTTTGGCAAGGAATCAAGATCCTCCCCTTTCCAAGAACCAGATTTGGGGCACTCCCACTGAGGTAAGCCCTTAGCCTTATGAGATCTGGACCACATGACTTTTAATTTCATTCCAAATTGAAAGGTTCATTGCATCATGTCCACACCCCCCATCATCCTGAAATGGGACCAAGTCAGGGAATTAATACACCCAGTGCTCTTTCCCTCCCCCATTGGGCTCATAGCCACAACCTCTACAACCATCATCGTCCTTTTTTTCATCAATGGAGAAGATAATGTGTTCCCTTGTTGAATATTTCACATCCTCTTTTTTTATAAAATAGGAATTACTCCCATGGTCTTAGAATTCTGTGATTACACAACATTGGAAAATCCCATAAATGGACTATGAGAACATGGATTCCCACCATAATTGGGATACATAGGGCACATAATTAAGGCATGATCTCATAAAGGTAACCTTTTTCAAAAGCATCACCCATGAAATGTCCCCAACAAATGGAATACTCTTTATTATTATGTCTTAATTCGATTATATTAGATTGGAATCTCCCATGTGTAATATCCAATCAAGTCATGACCCATATAGAAACTATGAGATCTCTAATTCCGGCCCCATCCTGGATACGTAGGAAGCCTATCCAAGGATCGGGATCAAGGGATATTCTTTTCATAAGTAATTCCCTCTTGAATGTTCTGTGAAATTCAAAAGGCTTCCTTTCTAGGTTTAAGTTATGATAATGAAACTATGCAGACTTAGATTCCCCATTTGACCAGGATACAATGGAAGCCTCCCTGGAGTCCAAAAGTAACCCTCAAATCAATCCTAATGTTCTCTGAGCTATAACCCTGGTAGTTTCATGATCACCCAGTAGATCATATCTGTAACGAACCAAAGTTTCATTAATGGAAATCCCTCTTGATCTAATTAAATGTCTCTTTATGTTTATATAAAATCTCAACTTCTTTGGTTTTATGTTAAGAATTTTGATCGTTGCTAATATAGCTGTTGAACAGTGATCACATGATTAGTATATATATAGGGCTTTAACAAATCCAAATTTACTCAGACAAAGGAAGCGATGGCCTCATCCAGTAAAATTTCCCCATACGAAGCCCATTTTTTGGAGCTCGGAAAAGAGGTGGCATCCATGGGCTTCGCTCTTGACCAAGCCCAAGATGATCTTCATCATGTCAAGCTCGAAGGGGACCGTCTACAGGATAAATGGAAGTTGTTAGAAATTACCACTCGAGCGATGTTATCCGAGCCACCCCAAGAGTCTGTCCCCATTGCACACCTTACCCTTAGGTCTTATACGGCTGTTTTAAGGGGTTATGTAACAAATATATAGTACTATGTTCATGTACATTATTTTTTGTATATAATAATGAATATACTTTCATGTCATTATTGATACATTGTAAATAGTTTTTAAAGTACAAATAATGTTTTTAGTTATTATTTAATTAATAATTCTATTTTATTAAATTAATGGATTTTTTAATTAAATAATATTTCAGTAAAATATTATTATTATTATTAAATGAATTTTTATTAAATATAAATGATCTTATAATTTTATGAATGCAATTGTCATTTTTATTACGGTTTGAAAGCCATTTCTGTCAAAACCCATGAATTTTCGATAAATGTCAGTTTTTATTTTAAAAGTGAAAATTAAAATATTTAGAAAATTATTTAGATTAAATAAATGTTATATCTGGAATCATGACGTTGAAATTATCCAACGGTGAATTTTTCATAATTTTCTGAGATAGTCAACTTTTTGGGTAAAAATTAAATACCGTTTAAATATATAATGTGTTTTATGACATCATAATGACCCAATAGTGATGTAATAAAATACTATAATCTTAATGTTCGTCCAATATATGTTTTACCATTAAAATAATGTGATTTTGGGTTTGTTTGACTTACTTTTAAAAGCATTAATGGACCCCTCAACACTTATTTAACACCTTGTCTTTTTAAATTAATTTCCATGGGAGTATGACTCACCTCCACATAAGAAACCCTATTATTTTAAGAAGTTCTGAATTTGGACTTATAAAATATTGTTTTCCTCTTCCCTTTTCCAAAAACCTTGGGCAAAACCCATGATATGATTTGTGTTTTGGAGTAATTTAATGTAAAGGGACCCAAACCTAAATAAGAAAGAATTCCGTCACCTTTCCTATATAGACCCACCCAGCTCCCACTTCCTCCTCAGTCAAATCCTTTAGAGTTCGTCCAATATCTGACCTATTCTCTCTATAAGCCTCCCAAGGTGCTCCCCAAGCTCCCAAGAAGCCTCTCACAAGCCTCTCTCTAGCCTTTGGAAGCACAATTCCAAGTAAGGGTTTTTTCTTCCTTTCTCATTTTTTATCCAATTTTCATTAAGTTATTTTTACCTTTTAATTTCAATTATGAATGTTGGGGTATAGTTTCAAACCTCGCTAATACTTACCTCTTTATCTTTGAATTATTGGAGACCCTTTCTCTCTCATTAAATGCCTCCCATGTACACCCGTTACTATGCCGAAATTCCGAAAGGAACTTCTCTATCCTCTTCTACATTCAAGCAATACTTTTGTATCATGAATCTAAATTCCATTATAATTGTTGGAACATGTATCTATATTACCTCATTACTGTCCATTACATGTAAATATTATTAGGAACCCCTTTCTCTCTTATCAACCATTTTTATGAATTCTTATGTCACGTCGTTACGCTGCCGAAATCACACCGATTTTCTAAGCCAATGTCATTGTGTAGTGAATACCATGCCCATTTCTCAATCAAGGGTATTAAACTTTATGAACATTTACTTATTGATTATAAAGTTTCATGTATAAATTCCACGTTCCTTTATCATGGAATAAATGATTATGTTTTATGAATCCATGTTTTATGATCCATGTGGCACACTTATGCATGAAATGAAATGTTTAAGAAGGGTGCACCCTTATAGCGCTCCAATGCATTGGGTAAAGCATAGTATCATGATACGTCATGTGAAATAAGTGTTGACTTGTGCTAATTAAAGTGCAATGAGGGTTTACTCATGCTTCATGTGCAATGAGGATTTACTCATGCTCCATGTGCAATGAGTCTTGGCTCATGCTAATTCCATGTTAAGTGTTGTTGCCACATTTCCATGTTATGATTATCATGCTTTATCATGACTTTATGTTAATGTTTCTCTTATACTCTATTGATATTCCTATTTTCTGACATGTATTGTACTCACCATGTTATTCCTTGTGTATTCCCTTACTGGGCTTTATAGCTCACCTGTTTCTTATGCATGTCCTCGGGTTATCCCCTAAAATGCTAAGTACGAGGGAATGTAGTGGTCATGTAAAGGAAGTTTTCAATAAAGATGTTGTATTTCATGTTTCATGTTTTTATGTAATGATTTTAAGCCCCAAATACACTAAACCTCTTGATCTTCTTTGTAGTATCAAGTGATTTTTTATGTAATAAAACATGTTTAAATTGTAATAAAAAGAAGGGTTTCCATAATATCATTAGTGGGATCCTCAAAACACTTAGACATAATCCCCAAACCATGTTTTGACAATGAATCTTTCACCTAGATGTCCTCACTGCATTATGTTAAACTACATGGATGGGTCCCCATCACCTGACCTTAAAAGGTGATGTGTATTGTTAAGATACGTTGAACTACATGTGATCTAATTCCACTCATGAGGATACATAGGAAGATAATAATTTTGGTATGTTCCAAACCTCATGTCACCTTTATTCCCTCCAATATGATGATAAAATCCATAGTGCCTCATTAAATGACATATGTCTGCATTGTCTTTGTATCCTCAATTACATTTATATCTATAATGATCATGCAACTCAGGGTTAACCCATTAATTAGCTCCTTGATAATGAACCAACTATTCATGAACATATAAACATGACTTAAATATATAAGATATTCTTAGAGTAGGAAATAATTCCATGAAAAAGGGTGCAATGAGCCAGACCACTGATCCTCTCAACCAATGGAGTCCTCAAGTGTTATTGGCCAAACCATCCAGCAAGTGTGTGCCTTTGTAAAAAACGTCCATCAATCACGGATAGAAGGATCGTTATGTGTTTTTGGTTCCACGAATGAACCCATTGGAGAACATTTGAGGAAATCATATCCTAGGAGGTCTGATTTCATGAATACTTAAACCCTTGCAATCACCCACTAGGAAAATTTGATTGTGGTTTCTCCTTCATAATACAAGAAGTATAAATTTCCTAGTCCCCACAGGGTTAATCCAATAGACCCTAAATCATAATGAAATGAATTAGGTCAAAACAAAAATGGTGAACCTAACGTGAAAATCTCAATAACAACAAACTGATACTTTTCACCCTTTAGACAATTTTATTTCAAATACTCACCTCAGGTCGAAACAAAAATGGTGAACCTGATGTGAATCCTCAACCAATGTGGTTGTTTTACTGTACTCAAGCCCCATCACCTCATAAAAAGGATGGGTTTAAGAAGTATATTAAAATATAAATGTGATCATGTTATGCTACTTGGATGGTATTTTTTTGTTCATATATGTTATATATATTTATATCATAGGATTCAAGAGCAACCTTCAATCCAAATTTCATCTCAAAAACCAATGCATACATGCACCTCAACAATCATATAGGTGGCCCAGGCACAAATAAATAGAAAAAATCCCTCGCTGACCCATCTTCTTCAACGCTAGGTATCCAACATGATGATTAGATACTACGACCGAAATGGAACTCTCCCCACAGTGAAGGCTTCAAGACATGACCTCTAATCTAAAAAATTATGCCCGTCATCACCCTATCCGATGTCGGAACCCCATTACAGGGTGGCCCTGCTGGCCATCTCCAACAAATTTGGGAGCCTATACCAGAAGTGTGATTACAATTATATCCTATATCTCATGGTGGAAGATGATGTCAATGTCGATGACATCATCCCAATTGCATATGAGCCTTACTAACGGGACCCTACTAGAGAGCGTCACCTCCAATGCTGGGTGACTAGGCTTCCTCACTCTGAATAGGATCTCATGCTGAGGGGACATGCTGAAGTCCAAAGGATATGGGCCCATCAGTCCACCCACTGAGGGTAGAAAAAATAATAATCAAGAGTAGGTAATCACCCATATTATTGGGGATGAAATCCAATGTATATTAAGTGGAATTCAGTTGTAAGACATACAAATCCACCCCTCCACTCATTCCCACCACAAAAATTGGGAGGCACAATATGAGAATATGCACAATCCTTCTAGTTCTATTTGGTACTATCATGTAGACACAGTATTGAATTATTGGAAAATTCAAGTTTTAGTTACTTCATAAGAATCCCTTCATCCAAAAATGTTAAAACTAGCTACAGATAAGAGAAAAAAAACCTACTGATTCTTATCAATCCCTCTATCAAAATGGGGAAGTAAACAAATATGATCAAAGTAAAATTCTTGGTGATGCATAAAAACATTGTGATACAAATATAGTTTAAAATGAGAAGATTCATATTCTTTCTCATAAATATGAATCTGACCTGTAAAATATGGTTGCAACCAGAGAAGTCAATTGGATGAAGATTCATTCCGCTATTCTAGCACAGTAGAACTTCCCATATCCACTGGAAACCTATGGAGGACCGGAGTATGAAAAAAATCCTACTCTGAAATCAGAATCAACCTTCATAACCATTCAATCCAAAGATATATCTCAACACATATTGTAAATGATGGAAGATCATACAACAATTCCAAACTATATCCCCAGACATGTCAAGACATCATTGCATCGATGGTAAAGGTGTGGAACTAGTCCCATGACCCGGTTTCCATGAACGGAATAACTCATCCAAAATATAGGTTGGTCATTGAGGAAAAGTTATGTATCTCTAGTCCAGTCCAGGATGGTCGATGGAAATATACCAAGATACATAGACAACTGGATTGGGAATAAGTACCAATTCCCACTAGTGGATTCCAGTATAATGTTGTGGCCGATTTGGGGAAAAAATATTTCACTTCAAAAATTGAAGATGTCCTTAGACATATCCCAGTACCATCACGAGAACCAAAAAAATAGTAACTTGTATATGAAGGAGGTTACCAATAGTAGATAGCTTTAGTTTCCCGTAAAAGAGCACCAAAAGATAAAATGCGCAGAAAGGAAACTTGAAAATGTATAGCATATTCATTATTCTTCTCTGTAAGAAGATAGATTTATTGACCCAATCAGGAAGATATCGATAATGTATCAAGATCTTATTAGTCAATTACCAAATTAGGGATGTGGAAGTAGAAATTGCAAAATCCCTCCCCACAATGTTACTACCAGCTGCTATGGAGGCCCTCCCCAGAGCACCCATGGGGGATTACGCCATGGGATATGAATAATCTATAATGACGGACAATCTCTTGATGTGTGATAGGGTAGACCTCCACTTGAAAATAATGCCAAACAACAATAAGTCCATCCCCTTTCTTTCATCTTCCCTGATGGTCCTCCCCATGGTATATGTTATAGATATACTTCACTTTGCAATTGATTGTCAACCCATGATGGTAGTCCTCACCATGATGGTAGCCACTATGAAGGGCCTCTCTATAGTGGCAGTAGTAGTGAAGGACTACCCCATAGAAATAATAAGAATTGTGAAGGTTCTCCTCTCATTGACGTACATCTTGAAGTCCCTCCTTATAATTTAAACAGCAAAAATCTCCCTACATCCAGATATCAAGCTATGATAGTAGTCATCACCATCATAACAGTCATTGATAAGGTCCTCCATAGAGTATATGCTATAGGGACATTCACCACAATTGGGCATCAAGTTGAAATGGTAACCCTCGCCATTATAGCACTAATTGTGAAGGTCCTCCCCACAGTCAAAATTTACACTGGTAAGAAGGTCCTCCCCTTAATGAGGAAAACATGAGAAATCCTTCCTATAATGAGACACTTGGAAATACGGAGGCAGACATGATAGACAATCTGTCTATGGAAAGTGATATACATTTTCAACCTGGATACATCCAGGGGGCATACTCATCTTTCGTGACACCCCCATACTACTCATATTTCAATTAGGCTTATGCCAACCCCAATTCTTGGAATGAAATTAATGAGCATTCAAGTTGGGAAGACCGAGACGAGAGTCTCTTGAAGAGAAAAAGTAGGATATGGTTCTCTTGATAAGAGAACTATCTAGGTATGACATACTAGTGATGTATTGACCCATGACCACTTCTCAGTTTGACATACCAAGGTATTTTTCCATAGAATGTACACATAATATTTTCTAAAATATATGGACAAATCTCCACTAGTTAAAGGAATAATTCATGACCTATGATGGATATGCGGACCATGTCATCATACTAGGAGAGATTCACCATCAAATTGACTTAGATTCTCTCCCATCTGCACAACGACCACAATCAGAGAGGCAAAGGAAATAACTCAAAATATTCGTCCTCCACATGCTACACAAGTTAAATTTCCTTATCAACAATTCCCCATCTAATGTTCACATTCAGGGATGGGGAGATCATGGAGATCTACACTTCACCCTATGTCTTGTATAGTAGAACTCGCTGAAAGGGACATCTTTCCATGTCATTAGCCAACAACAATAGTCAAATGGAATCCATGATCATGAAATTTGGAACTCTCAACTAGAATAGGCCTTGTGTAAGTATAAAAAGTGTTATGTTTGATGAGATAAATCCATGGAGAATCTTCTGATATAGGAAAACAATAACATCCATTAAGATTACCACCTAAAAGAATCCAACCAATGATAAATTTTTTTGTCTTTGGATGAAAAAAAATATCATGGAAATAAAGATCCATTCCTAGATCATACCTATGTGGGAGTGCATAAAATCATGAAGGATACAACACCACCAGCTACCGCTAAAATACAGGGTCATCCCTAGCCTGTAGGGATAGGATCATTTTTAACTCCAAATGCCCACAGTAAAACAAATGAATCTAGGCTATAGCACATTAATGAAAGAATATGAGAAACCCCAACCCTTTTGGTTTGGGGAATTTTTACCTCAAATTACCTCATAGAGGATGTCCCTTTTCTTCTGAATGAGAATAATGATGAGGAGAGAGGTCACCTGTTCAATCCCATCTCATGGTTCACACCCCCCCAGGATGAAGTCATATTGTGAGGTCAGATCTGGGCTCCCGTTGAGTCTCTCTTCATCATGAAACATGAATAATACCATATAATTAAAGGAGAAAGGTCAAACAAGGATGAAAAAAGATCTCAAATCATTCGTCACTGGGGACATCTCCCCAATATGGTTTGAATAAGTTAATTTGGGGGATGTTAGTACCGCATACCACAAAAAATGATAAAAATGAAGAGGCCACAATAGAATATGGTTCCCTCCCGGAGGTTGTCCACTGAGCTTTAGGGTGTACATACTCGGATCTAGAGATCCACCCAAAATTTGAGAGCACCCTCAGTAAACCCATCACTACCTCACACGTCTATCCATAACAAGGAGAATAATAAATGCATGGTTGTATATGACCCACCTCCTCCCACTAGAGAAAATGAGCACCTCACACTCAAAAAAAGATTCACTAAATATTATGAAGAAATGAAAGAGATTAGGTTAATTAGTGATGTGTTTCATTGTGGAGGATATCTTTCTATGTGTTTCCATCAAATAGAATATCAACTGTTGTTTCTAGAGGATGTGCCTCTACCATATGAACTAATCCTATTAAATGATACCAGGATCGGATGCCCATCCAATAATGACCAGGACCATTATTTTACTTGAATCCATCCCCAAAAGGATATCAAGACTTCATCCCCTTGAAAAATGGCCATAAAACCTTCATGAGAACCCACATGGGATGCCCCGAGCTTGGAATCTTCCCTAGATTCCAGCAAATATGACACATCCAATTATTCTACCTACTTCAGCCACCCAAGATAATGTTCAGTAGGATATGCATCAAGGGATCCTAAATACTATCGAGCAATTTATATCTCGATCAGAATCCATGTAAGGGTGGAGTGATCTGATACCACCAAACCACAAACCTTACACAGATTGGGTGTGCAACATTCCACCACCACCAAACTTTGGGAACCGTATATTCCTGGTGTTCAATGATTCAAAAGATCCATAATATCATCTAATGCACTATGAATCTTACTATGACCCTATTATGGATACCCTAGTGCAACAAAAAGAAATGAAGATTAATATCTTCATGAAAACTCATCATATTTCAACCATTGGGGGGTATAATAGATTTCCAACTAACTAAATCGTAAAATGGGAGGACCTATATCAATGGTTTCTCTTCTAATTTAGTTCACCATTTTCATAGAAAACAGGTAGTGATCTCATGAACTGTAAGTAGTGAGAGGGTTAAAGAGTTTCACACTTTATCTCTAGATAGAATATCCTGAATTACTCCCTAAACATTCCACTCCCCCTGGATGAAATGATTTCTGTGTGCATCATTAATATCCTGGATGAATTTCGGATGCCACTCATCCTCGTGAAGTACCCAAGTAAGTTCTAATATTTCTCCTCCATTTCCCAAATGATAGAATATTCCTTGTAGTAGACCAATATCAAGTCCCAAGTTGCCCCATTGGACCTAGAAAAAAGAATAGGAAAAGATGAAGTGGCTTCTATCACACTTATGCACCCCCCCTACCCCTGACATCAGCTCTAGTTGTAATGCATCCACAAAACTGTATAGGACCCTTTGGACGCCAATGCCAACCCCACAATAGCATAATGAGAAAAGGGGTTCTAAAGGAATTTAATTTGATGAACTGAAAAATAATGTATGATCGTTATGAGATGACCATGTTCGTGGCTACTACATAGTATCCTTGAATTGCAACTTTCTCCATCTACCATAATCAAATAGAGCGGATGATGTGGGTCTCTATGACCATCCAAATTATTTTCCCTACCACCAAATATAGGGAAACACACTTCTAGAGTATTTTGACTTTATGTATATCCAATAAAATATGGTGGATTCTGAATATGTCTAGTTATAACCACCACCAACACAAGTTCCATATGTTTCCACCAAATACCAAAGTTAGGAAGAGGATTAGAAAACAATCACCGCAAAAAAGGTGAAAAATTTGACAGCTGGATGACTCAGAAAATAGTCAACCAATATCATGGCATGATCCAAGAATATTTGAAGTCACCAATAATTTCCCCAATAGCTTTTAATGCCACAAAACCAACATCATCATCCCCACAATCCTCCAGGGGTCTGACGTCTAGGAGACAATCCGATCTGAAAGGCACAAAGTAGGAGCAAGAAGATGATCTTGTACTAAGAACAAAGTTAACCTTGACACTTTTGAACTTCATAACAATAGATTTTAAAGAACGTGCACTACCCCGCCAAAGGGGACAACATGAAATTCCCCACCAAATGACTCCATCAGAAGAAGAGAGCCAGATAGAATCGTTATTGGATCAAGAAATGATCTTCATCCCCATTAATGTCATTCACTTAATGGACCCCTCCTATGATGGAGACTATGGCTACGAACCCATATTCCACACATCCAATTGGAGAGCCATAGAAAGAGGTTATAGAGGCTAAGGGTTTCTAGGAAGTCTTGGTCAAGGATAGAGTCAAATTTCTGGCCACACATTTACTCAAAATGTTAATGATTCAAAAAAACTCATGGAAGAATCCTCCAGTAAACATATTAAGAACCAAAATGTTTCTCATCTCCTGTGGAATGAAATATTATCCCAATCATTAGGGATTATCCATCAGAAGAAGAGAAGATTTCTTATCACCCAAAGTATGTAGGATGACCAGTCAGACCAAATCCAAAGAGTAGTGGAGCACCATCAGTTCCCATCCCAGAGGTCGTCCCATCCACCTCTAGGGATCAAGTCCCTAAAGAACCTATGAAAGAGCATCATCATGCTAGGAAGTACCATATTTTAGAGGAGAAGTATGATATTATGAATCATATGGCCTCAGTACTAGCTACATTATTGATCTTGGATGCCTTGAATATATGAGAAGACCTTAGACAGGCACTCATCGAAGAATTACTATGTCCCCTGGAATTTGTGGCCAAAGTCAAAGCTTCCGAAGTCTATCAGATTGAGACCAACCCCACCTAATTCCATGCTATCATCTTCTTCGCAGATCAGGATGAATAATTCATCATAAAGGAAATAACAGACCATTATATGTATCTGGAATGATAAATGATATTGATGTTTGGAAAATATTCCTCGAAAATGGCTCTATGGTTTACCACCTCCCACTAAGAACACTTCGTCGTTTGAGATATGATGAGGATAGTCTAACACCCAGCAGCACTACTTTTCTAGGATATGAATAAAGTGATAAGAATCCATCGATATGAATAAATCATGAAACTAGGATTCGTGACCTCATGTCTGATTCTGGGTTTCTAGTAGTGTTGAAAAATACAACCCTCAAGGTCCTATTGGGGAGGCCCTGGCTGCATCAACATTTATCAATCCATTTATCATACCATCAATGAATCTAATATTGTGCTAATGAAAACAATGGTACATTTCACTAAAATAAATCCACATTCGAATCATGCTAGTTTCATTACATCAATGTAGGGTTCAATGAACCGAAAGAGAAGCAGTCTTTGGCTGACGACGTTGTTTGGATCACTACCCCAAATGGAATAGAAATGGTTCCCACCGATCCCCTCAAATAGCTTGGGGAAGATTATGTGTTACAATAAATTATTTTGAGTCAATAATTTTCTACTTATATGTGGACTCATCAATCTTCATGATCTCTGTTATGGCCACCAAGTCCAAGGACATTGAAAACCGCACTAACCACCCATCATGATGGCGAGTACGGAAACAAAAATGCTCTCAACCAATATTTTGGGCTTCAGATAGTTTGTACCTTACGAACATAAGAATAAGATGATTTTCTGTCACTAAAATAATTTGAGGACACTCATCCACCCCCATTCCATCACATTCAGAAGAATTCCCATAGTCCACCATGGAAAAAGGATCTAGTTCAGTTTCTTGAAATCAGAGTTGTGATTCCTCTCCCAACATTGTAGGGTTCATCTTCAGAATCATCTATCCCTTATGAAAGGAAGAATACGGAGAATAGTATCATGAATATGATGAATAAGATTATTAAAATCTCAAAGTTTCACCTCCCATATTCGAAGAAGAAGTCTCCACCACAATCAATGAACATCAGAAGAAAATATTTGGCACCGAAGACGACCCGCAACCCACTCTAATATTATTGGGGCTATACATTTTGAAGAGAAAGAGTCATATAACTTCATCCTAAAAGATAATTGACATATTTTTTCCTTGAAATACATAGAAATTATAGGCCTCAATCTTGAGGTCACCACTTATCACCTGGGTCTGCCGAAAGACCATCATGGTTACAAGAAGAATGCCAGAAGGACCCACCCATCTCATGATGCAAAAATTAAGGTTTAAGTTGAAAAGATAATCAAATATAACATCATTTGGGTTTTCCAATATCTGATCTAGCCAGAAAGAATTGTTCTTGTCAAAAAAAGAATGGACATATCAGATACTGCATTTCCTTTAGGGACATCAATCAACATTTCTAGAAAGATGATTTTATACTCCCTATCATAGAATTTTTGATCGATGCGACCACCAGATATGAGGCCATATCATTCATATATGGATACTCTCAATATAACAAAATCTAAATGGCCCTAGAGGATGAATAATTCACTACTATCAGGGCTTCTAGGAAGTATTTTGTAACAAGGTGATTTCCTTTAGATTGAAAAATGTCGCACCACATATCAGTGCACCAAGAATCGAATTTTGAAGTCCATCCTGGGAAAACTATTTGATTGCAAAATTGAAAACACGGTGGTTAAATCATGATAGTCCTCCAACCACCTGAAAAATCTTGAAACTAACTTCAATAATCTGCGATAGCATATTAAATAAATGAATTTCCTGAAGTACGATTTTGGTATTACCTATAGGAAATAACTCAACTTCATCATGAACAATAGAGTCATAATGTCTACCCTGAGGAGTCAAATTCTATCCTTGGAATGTCACCACCACGCAACCTTGTTGAGTTGAGTGGATTCCAGGGGCACCTGGCATATATTTGGAGATTCACAGCCAACCTTGCAGGTAAGTGTTTTCCTTTCACCATGTTAATAAAGAAAGGAGTCACATTAAAGTGGGATAATGATTATCAAGAGTAATTTTAAAATATTAGAAGGTATATCATAATCACAATGGTTCTAATTCCGCTAGTTGAGGAAAGATCACTCATTATGTACAAGACTTCCTTAGAACGATCACTAGGCACTTTCTTAACATAGAAGAATGATGTTGGCAGCAATAATAGTATAAATTAACTCAGAAAAAAATACTAAATGCCGAGACTCAATATTTAAATATCAAAAACATCTGTCTAGCCAAAATCATTGAATTTTAGAAACTCATTCATTGCCTACAACACCACGAGGTCCAATTGGTCTCCTAGTACCACCCACTTATTTATATCCTAAACCATCCTATATTAACTAGATTCCAATCATGGTTGTCATTCATCCTACAATAGTTTGACATATGGTATGTTCCCTTGAAATCCATCAATGGTCGGGTGTTAGTAGATTTCCTAGAAGAGCCCCCATTGACAGAAATGACCCTATTGGATACTGAACATCCTGATGAAGAATTATTCCCAATCCAAAAAGGCTCTTAGGAATGGGAAATGTACTTAGACAATTCCTCTAGAAGCCTAATAGGGAAAAGGATGGAGGACACCAAGATCAACAAAGTAGGGTTTGGAGTTATAATAATATATGTAGAAAAAGTCATCTTCCCTTACTCGTTCATGATTTTAGAGGGGTGTAAAAATAATGAAGCAGGATATCAGGCCTGTAATGTAGGCCAGTAGCTATAACTTCATGAAAAAGATGAGCACCTAAATATAAAAGATGATTCTGGGATTTTTTCAATGAATTTCAATGGTGATTATACCATTAAAAATGATGTATTGGTTCCTTTGATGAACCATGCCTGAGAGGTGATGGTAGAATTACCATCAGAACCAACATTGACTTATGATCCCATGTTATAAAATGTTCAAGATGATGCATTAGAAATTGTAGCCACAACCCTAGATGATTAAGACCGGGTTGAAATAGTGTTTCTTCTGGAAATGGGGATGACCTTTTTTGTTTAAGGTTCAAACATTCCAATCGGTTTCTAATGGGTTTATTCGTAGAACCAAAAAAATCTAATGATTCTATATCCATTTGTAACTACTTTTCAAAGGTAGGTGCTCATTAGTTGTGGACCTATGAGGCTTAATAATTTGAATTGGTCGAGAGGATGGGAGGTTGGACTCATCACACCTTTTTGGGGGGAATTATTGTATACTCCGAGACTCCCTTATAGATTTGAGTTATGTTTGAGAATCCTTATTAAATTACCTAGTATAAAAATGAGCTTTCCTTTAGATCTGACAATCAATGATTGATATGTATGATATTTAGAAAATCTTTCATATATATTTGAGGTTCTTCAACGATATATAATCATCTGTATTTTCTATAGATTCTTAGTCAATGGTATCCTTCAATACATTATATAGAAATATCTTGGTCATTATGATAACCATACTAGTCTTAAAGCCACTCAGTGGGGCACTTGAAGTTTATTATCATTCAAAAGGACTTGGATTATTTCAGAGTTGGGATCGTACACGCAGATGGACTACCAACGTATCCTTATAAGAAAAGGAATCAGAACCCACATAGTTTGAATGAAGAAATGTAAAGATTATATATGATTGATGGCCCAAATAAATATTTCATAATTACTTTTACAATCTAAGCTCACGTGAGTCATGCACAGTGTGAGAAAAAAGAGGTATCAGTAAAACCTGATGATTGTACCACAAAATATGCAATCATAAGAAATAATGTGGGGATTATATATGCATGACTTCCCATGATAGATGAGGATTGGGATTTACTTCCTGGAGGAAACCCGGGAACAAGGTCCATAAGGGTATATGTGCATTATGGAGATTTGGATACTTAAATTAGGACTTAATTCTGAGACTGATGCCCAAATTAGAGGGAACTTATGATTCGGTTTTATTTCATAGAAGGAATCCCAAATTAAGAGAAATTATTAATGGGGATTACTCTAGAAAAGAAGTACCAGGTTAAGGGAATTATTACTGGGGCTTACTACTGAAAAGGAGACCCAGGTTAAGAGAAATTATGACTGGGGCTTACTCCTGAAAAGGAGGCCAAGATTTGGGAACACGGGGCTTACTCCTTAGGAGGATTTCCAAATTAAGGAACTTCTCATCACAAAGGATGAGGTTGAATGAATGAAATCTCTATCCTTAGTGACATAATGTTCTGTAAATTTTGAGGTTTTGAGAGATGATCCATAGAATTCCTTTCATATAAGGAATCCAACAAAGGAAACATACCATAAATGGGTTTGAAGAGGGTTTTGAAGGCAAAATCTTGAATAGGATAGGTGGATTAGAAGAAAATGTTTGAATAGGTAGGAGGGGCACCCAAAAAGAGTCAGGCGTGCAAGTCCTGTTTGGGCGCACAAGTCTTGGTCACGCAAGTATACTTGTGCGACACATGTGTACTTGGGCGACGGTTAACCCATAAGGTAATACTTGGGCAAGTCTTGGCTCAAGCACTTAGTATTATCCCTAGAGGCTTCCAAAAGGGTGGCGTGCAAGTTTGGTTGAATGGATAAGGTGGCGTGAAAGTGTTTTCCTTTACCTTAAGGGTCAAACACTTAGGCATGCAAGTGTTAATGAATTTCAACACTTAGGCCTTATTCCCCCTCTTTAAATCTTCCATTCAAGGTAATAATTTAACATAGAAGTGTTCGGAAGACCTCAAGTAGAGACAAGGGTGATGAAAGCATAAATCTGACTTTAGGATTTTTCGTCCTCGAAATGGGGGGGGGCATAGGGGGTATTTATAGGCCATTTAGTACTTGGGAGAAAGAAGATAGGGTGAAAAAGTCACTTGAGCAACCCATATGAGGCACACAATTAGACTTGCACGACCATGTTGAAACTTGCGTGACCCATGCGTAATGAATTCCTTGTTCATGACTTTGTCAATTTTTGATGTTTTTTCAAAGGATGAATCTCTTTGTGCTTAAGGTATTCCCTTTCTTCTTTCTTTAGACTCTGTGATGGAAAGAACCTTCAATAAAAGTCCCCCCTCAGAGTTGGATCCGAAAAATGAAAGATTATTTGACTCTGAGGTAAAGGAGAAAGCCAAGGAATTTGGGCGCGTAGGTGTGGAGCGTGCACGTAGCGGCACACATGTGTGATCCGCAGAAGGGCATGACACACAGGGTTACGGACTTGTCTATAAATATGCGGTGCCACTTCGCGCAAAGCGCCCAACATTGAATGCTTCTGATCTCTTGTCACGCAAGTAGATCTCATTCACACAAGTGCCTTATTTTCCGCTGGTTCTCACTTATATTCGTGTCGTGATTCTGCAGAGGTATTTGGACATGCGCGGTGATACCTGCATTCCTAAACTTGTGCGACCGACTTGGACTTGTGCGCCAACATGGGACATGCACACCTTAAAGCCTTTACCATTTTTTCTAATTGTTCACAAATTTTATGAATAATCAACTTACTTAAGAGTTAATTATTCGACCTTTGTGCAGAATCAATGGCTCCCAGAAGAATTGGAATGGTTAATGAGCTAGCTAGCAAGTGGATTGATGACATGATGAGCATCGTTGGCCATGATTATTACAAAATCTGTGACACCACTCTCCCAGATTTGGCCAAGTATTTGAACAAGTATCATCTTAATTTCCCACAAAGTATTTATCTACCTCTATATGGGCATGGTCATCTATAAGATGTCAACATCCCAGAGCCAGAGAACTATATCAAACATTCTTGGTTTCAGACTTACGCCAATTTTTCTTCAGAAAATATCTCAGTTGGATGATCATTTTCTAATTCTGGAATATTGGAGAAGGCCTACATAATGCATCATAGCCCTTATTCCCTAGATCTGAAAACTCACAAGCCTGATCTACAACCACATTGTTATCCCTCAATCTTCTTAAATTCTTAGATGGATCAATCCAAAGGCTGGAAGTAGAGTTGGGCCTTCGGTCCTTGAGGAGGTGTGAATCCAACTTGGTAGTGGGCATATTGGGTACGAAAAACCTGTGTAGAGTTTGTTGAGGATATGAAAGGAGCTACAATATATAAAGTTGTCTGGGATGGGTAGATGTGTGTCTACAAGAATGATGACTTTGTGTTAGAGCTAATCAGCCTATGGAGCCTAGAAACCAATTCTTTCCATCAGACTCATGGAGAATCAGGCATCGGTTTGTGGGATGTCTACATGGTCTTGGGGGATCCAATTTGAGGTGATATGTATGATGAATTAATTCCTCCAAAGGTGACTTGGACTGATTCGGAGAAGACTCCAGATTTGTCTCGAGAATTATTGAATTTTTTTTACAATCTCAAGAACTCAAAGACCTCCAAAAATCATTCTAGAAAGGATATTCATCTAGAGGAGTGGATGGATATGTTTCTTACCATGAACCAGGAGAAGGGTCCCACCTATACTTGTCCTACTACCTGCCCTAGAACAGAGAAGAGAGGTGCTTTTGGCACATTATGGCCGACTCTAGAAGCGGGAGAATTTTAGAAGTGGGGGTACAAAGTAGAACAGAGAATCCCATAAAAGACCTGTATGGTGGGATTTGTAGCATTGTGGATCAGTTTTTATCTTCTTCCAGTCAGGGATTCGAAGGGAGGAATAAGGTCAATGGCCTTTGTTGTTGCAGCCAAGTGGGTTGAGAGGAAAATGGTTGGGTTGGCCACCCTCATTTTATCAAAGATTCACAAGATCTTACTCCATGTCTTTATGGGTAAGTCTCCATTGAGAATAGTGGGACCATTCCATGTTTTGTGGGGATGTATCACCACTCATTACAGGACATATGTTGTACAGAGCGGAGTATAGGTTCCTTGGATTTCTTGCAGGCCATCAATGAAGGCATTTTTTGGAATTGTTATGTTATCCCTCAAACCCTATGATATGAAGGCAAGGCTGAGCATGTTCAAGGAATTCCATATCATTCCTTGTGGAAACCTTCCAACTATGAGATTTTATGAAGATGGAATAGCCGGACTGGAATTGAGGTCATACATGCTGGCTTGTAGAGATGGTGTATTGGCCACCAAGATTAATGAAGAGATTATATGTGAGGCCTATACTCCATAAATATTTTCACGCCACATCAAGTGTCTACAGAAGACTGTTGTATCCCCTCCTATGAATGTCAGGTCATAGCAGAATCTGATGTTTTCCCGATAACCATGGTTGCTGTCATCTATGGAGAAGACCGGGGTGGTGTTTGATCTACCAGTTTCTAGAGCGGCGATTAACTTGACTACATAGTATGCTAAGAACTGGGTAGAATCATACCCTAAAGGGGTACTAAATCATCTGGTTCATCGGGTGGGGAAGAAGAACAGAACTGCAGAGAATGAAACCCTTCTTTTTGAAGGTGACTCTTCTACACTCTGAGCTGATTCACCGGGTTCCTCACCCAGGGCGGACTCATCGGATTCTCAGGATAGTGATGATGAGGCATTAGAAGTGTTAAAGCGTCCTCATGCCAGATATAATCCTCCTGTGAGGATCAACATACCCACTATATTGACTCCTTGTGAGTTACTTCATTGAGGAAATTTAATTTCCACTATTTTATAGAGAGTTTTTTTTATTTTATTGTCCTTTATCTGTAGTTGTAGAAGCTGGGAAGAAGTTGAAGTCCAAGATTGTAGGACCCTCCTCGCAGTCTTCTGGTACACATGTGAATATCTATGACCAGAGGCTATCCAGACATGGTGAAGTATATATTGTAATGTTGAAACCGCTGGGATGGACTTATATGAAGGGCTACACATCCCTATAGTAGGGAATCTTCGGGCTTCTATAGATATCCATTTTTAGGATAACACGATGAAGTGTGGGCCTACATCAGAGAGATGTAGATGCTCATATATGCCACCAATGATTCCATTACTGTCACCAAGAAGGTGAAGGAAATGACAGATCATGGCACCACTGAGGGGACTAGTGCTTCCAGAGATGAGGAGTGGCATGATTACATGGCTCCTCAAGATGTAAGTCTTTTTCCTTAATTTCATTGCAACTGAATTTCATTTAAATATTTGTTACTCAAGGAAATTACATTATTCATCCTGCATCTTGCAAAGAAAGGAATTTTTGAGGTTCCTTTACCACAGTATAGCCCTGGTGGTACTTCCATCGGAGCTAATGAATCTCATTGTGACCAAGGCGAGGAATATCCAGGCCAGCAAAGCCATGGATGAGGAGTTAGACATGGCTTTTCATTCACCAATTCCTATATTGGGAGATGAGGGTGTCAACACTCCCAAAAAGCCAAATAAGCAAAGTCATGGAAGTAATAAGTCCACATCTAAATGTTTCATCAGTAGTGGTAAGTCCTTCAGATATTAATGAGTTTTAACCCATGAAAAGATTGCTCATACATCTTGGGATTGTATGGGATTATTCAGTTTCCCATTTGAGGGAGAGGACTGACCCTCCTCTGAGAACGACGAAGGGTGCTGGTGAACAATCACAAGTTCATACTAACATGGCTGCTCCTGAAGAAGAGCCAGCGTCTGTTACTAGTTCTTCTCATGCTTCTTCTACAATGAGATAATAGCCTTATTCTGGTAAATTAATAATGATTCATAAAATGTTGAATAAAAACATCAACTAACTTCTATTATGTGATACTTTAGGTTCAACACATGCACCAGAACATCTGGCAGCCACTACAATTGATGCCGTAATTTTTTCTGCAGAAGTTGGCTGGGGTTAGAGGCTAGAGGATGAGGGTCTCCAAGAAGATACATCGAATGCTCCCACTGGTGAGACTAACCCAGAATCTAAGATATAATTGGATGAAATTATGAAACTCGGCGCATCTTTTGAAGAAATTTTAGATCAAGTTAAATTACCATGTAATTTAGAAGATTTTGGACGTGAGTGTAATCCTTCATCCTGTTAAAAATTTATTATTACATCTCTGACCATGATTTGTTAAAATGTGCAGTTCCATCTGAGCGATCTGCTAAACTACCAATGCCTGAAGGGGGTATAGGCAACCCTACTATTGTAGAGACACTAGCTCATGTGGAGCTTAACCTGATAGAGCTTCCTGAAACCCTTCATTAGAATCCTTTTGAAGCAAGAAAAGATGGGTAGGAGCCTTCTTATGTTGCCGATCTACCTTTGGGTAAGAGATAATTATTTTTGTGGTTACACTTAATTTGAAAGACAACATAATCAAATTTTTTTATCCTTTGAAACTAACCAAAACTTTTAATTGACTATGAAGGGCCATCAATATAAGAGGCTAGATCTGGAGGTGAAGTCTCAGCCTCCACCCCAATGGGAATAGAAAGTGAATTAATGAGGGTTAGGGGGCAAGGAGCAGAACAGGTCACTTCTTTATGTGTATTATTTCCAGATTATATCCCCCCCTATGATAGTGATGCTGAATCAGACCTGGGTGTACAAAAGGTACTCCAGTTTTCACGACGCAAGGCATGGTAGAACATATGGAAGATCATATCTGAAGTGCCTCTTGAAGAGATGTCTTCAAATATCCGACAACTTTCATCCATGTTCATCATGTTGGGTCTTAGAGGTTTTGGATATCAAGAGATCCATGCCGCAGTAAAACAAGTCAGTTTAAGGAGGAAGCAGGAGTAGAGGTACCATCAAGACCTGACCAGAGTGAGGTTGTTGGCCAATATCCGCAAATTTGAGGCTGCGGTGTCCCGGGCTGAGGCTGATTTTGCAGCTAAGTTGAAGGAGCTTAAGCATAAGATCCAGGAGAAAGTTTTCCAGTAGATTTACCTTCAACAAAAGTTAGATGATTTTACTGGGGAACATGACCATCTTAACAATTCAATGGATGGATTTCAAGAAATTGGTATGAAATCAATCGTTTATTCCCAGAAAGCACTTCATCAAGCTGAAAATGGTGATGCTGGTCTAGTGTATAAAGCTCAAGTGGCTGCTGATGAAGCTCGGGATGTCGAAAATAAAATGAAGAGTTATGTTGAAAGCCTCTTGTAATTAATGGAAAAGAGAAGAGAATCCAATCTATGGATTTCCTTCTAACTCTTTTTACATTAAGGAAAAACACTTTCATATTCAATCATTGGTGTGTGCATTATTTTGCTACCTTCTTAAAATTTTTACCAAATCCAATGGGCCTAGTAAGCATAGTTTGAGTTTTTCTAGGATTATAAAAATAACCCTAAAATATTTGAATCTTTTTATTGCTCAATATTTCCTAAATCGTACAAAATGTACATTTATTGATCCGAGACTTGAATTTTTGTTCAGTGTTCCCTTGTCTTTTGTGGGTAGTTTAAAGTCATGCACATAGGACATAAAAAGGCTAATGTTTAATGTCGAATAGCTTTGACCGAATGGATTATAATTGAATCAATTCCTTGATAATTTATCTGCAAAACATATTACCATATTCAAGTATGGGGGAAAACATGTAAACTATGACTTAAGAAATTTTGAATCCAAAGAATGATATGAAGAAAGGGAAAAAAGTCATTAGAAGAATTATTTCTTAAGAGTGAAGTTTCCATTATTTAATGAACCTGTTATGGGGTTGAATTATGCAGGGACACTTAAGGGCATTGGTTGCATAGTCAAATAATAGAATCTCTTGGATGATAGGTCTATTATGTAGTTTAATTATGCAAGGCCACCTAATGGAACGTGCTGCATGGTCAAAAAAATAACTGTTAGAAATTTTATGTTTCTATTATTGAAAATCCTATGAAATTTTATAGAGATTCAAATTTTCGAAAGCATATATTCTGCTGTATGGAGAGAGGTACTTGAATATGGAGAAGATATTTCCAATCAATATTGTCAAAGAATTGGATGAATGTCACTCCTGTGAAGGTCTGACCCAAACGTAGGGAATGTATATATAAACCATAGACTTGAATACTTTCAGATCATGAAAAAGAGTATGGGACAAATATGTTAAGGATGACTATTTTGGCAGATCCCTGCATATTTTCATTAAGAAAAATAAGGACAAAAGAGGTTTTCCTCCCAAGAATGAAGTTACCACTATTTGAAAAACCCATTAGGGGGTTTAATTATGCAGGGTCACTTAAGGTCATTGGCTGTATAGTAAAATAATAGTATATTTTGGCTGACAGGTTCGTTAGGTAGACTGTTTATGAAAGGCCACCTAAGGGCATGCGTTGCATGGTCAGGCAAAATAACTCTTGGGTATCAGAAATTTTGTGACCAAAAGTCAAGAAAAGTGTTATGGAGATCTGGAAGTATTTAAGGGTAGGAGTATGACACATCAAAATGGGCATTGTCCGGTGCATGTGGAGTTACACAGACCAATGCTAACAAAAATCATGTTGTGGTTGGGTCCTGAATTGAGGTGCGAGAATTCACTACATATCCCATAAGAATGGGAATCAAGCCATACATAGTTCTTGAAATTCAGTTTAACGTCATGTGGGACGATAGTGTAAGAGATCTTAGTTTATTGTCATAGAGCTCAGACCATAATGAGGAATACACATTGTTTGTTTGTTAAACCTGATGTGAATGAAGACCCTAGTTTTCATACCACATTCATGTTTTCACAGGGGGAGTTTTTAGCCAATGGACTGAAAGTTGAATTTGGGGTTAGGCCCAAAGACTTTGGCCTAGATTCGAGGGATGCTCGAACAATCCTACGTATCCCATATGGATGGGAATCAAGCCGCACATAGTTCTTGAAATACCCTCTATACAGATTTGGTTTGTACAAGTGAAGGGTGAATAGGGGAATTTAGTGCATTGATGGTTTGACCCAAGATTAAGGTCCGGGAATTTCCATGTATGCACGTAGTATTAGGAATATAACATGATTGTAGATAAATGTAAATAATGATTCCCTCTCAGGTGAGGGTGTCAATGAATATAGTAGTTTATTGTCATACATGACAATAGTGCGAATTGTTTAAGGTAATATGCATGAACCATGGTGAACCAATGTAAAAAATATTGGTTCTGGGGGCTTCTTCATGGATCAACATCATATGAGATAGAGATGAACCAATGTGAAGAGATTGGTTATGGGTGGCTTCACGGATCAACATCATATGAGATGGAGGTGAACCAACATGAAGAGATTGGTTTTGGGCTTGAGCCTTAAGAGGTTGCCTATATACCCAGCCTAGAAGGCGAGGATCAAAGTCCATGTAGTATTGATTGAGGAATGAATTGGTGATCAAGTCGTACATGAGGACAACCCAAATATTGTGTTAGGACTTACACATGGTTAGCGGACCAGAGAGGGTGTTGTGGTTGAAGTTTAATTTAAGCTCACGTGAGTCATACTTGGTGTGAGAAACAAGAGGTTACGATAACCTTAAGGATTCAAAGTATAACGTCATGTTGGACGAAACGGTGTTGTACAATTTAGCTTCATGTATGTAGGATGTATTAGGGACTTTTTCATAGTTTAACATCATGTGGGATGAAGAGGTTCATAGTTTAACGTCGCATAGCTAAGAAGATGGTTATGCAGTTTTACATCTTACTGGACGTATTGTATTTGTGTTACAATAAATACATATACAAAAACCTTGCATTGGTTGGAGTCGTGATGAGTTCTCCAGTCATTGAGATTAAAGAATAAGCTCCATTGTAGTAGACCTTATGTATTGAGTAAGGTCCTTCCCACTTTGGCTCAATTTTGGGAGGCTTTTTTCCCGGTATCATTGGAGTTCTGAGAACCAATACCAATTCTCCAAGAATGAATGAATGAAGACAACCTTTTTTCTTGAATGCCTGTGCTATTCAATTCTGATAGACTTCCAAGTGGTGGAGGGTGCACAATATTTTTTCATCTAATCGTTCCAATTCATCCAATTACTTTTGAGATTGTTCATCTATAGAATATTGATCACAAATGGATACTCTGAGTGAAGGTAATTGAACCTCAATGGGCAAGACTACTTTTGTTCCATATACCAATGAATATGGAGTTGACTGCGTAGCAGTGTGGGTGGTGGTTCGATAAGAACATAAAGCATGAAACAGTTTATCAAGCCATTATTTCTTATCTATATCCGCCATCTTTTGCAGTATGTTTGAAAGAGTCTTGTTGAAAGCTTTTATTTGATCATTGGCTGTTGCATGATACCGAGATGAATGGTTGGATTTGATGTTGTATTCTTGATACAACATCCTTACCTAGGATGAACCGAAGTTAGTGCCATTATCCATCAATATGGTATGAGGGACACCAAATCTGGTGATGATGTTAGACTTGATGAAGAAAAAAAATGCTTTCAGAACTAAATTCTTTGATATGTATTGCCAATGCCCATTTGGAAATGAAGTCATTAGCAGTAAGAATATTCTTAAACTACTTGGATGTAGTTGAAGGGTAAGGTCCTACTACATTCATTCCCCGTGTGGAAAATGGCCATGAATATTTAACTGTATAAAGCAACTCTGGGTGTTGATGAATGAAGTTGACACATAATTGGAAATAATGACACTTCTTGGTGAAATCAACAAAATCTTGTATCATTGAAGGCCAAAAGTATCCATGCCTTCAAGTTTGATCAGACAGTCTATGTCAGACTGGTGAGCCCCATAGACTTTTGCATGTACTTCTTTCATGATTTCCATTGTCTCTTCGCCATCAATGCATCTAAAGAGAATTCCATCAAAACCTCTTTTGTTCATAATTTTTTCTAGGTGATCTGGGCTATCATAAAGAGTAAAATTGACCACACATCACCAGATTTGTTCTTTCTCGGCTCTATCAGGTGGGAGTGTTCCATTTTGAAGGTATTCCCTTATAGGTGTCATCCATCATGTAGTATGACCATAAGGTTCATAAATGGGACTAATTTATTTTATTTCCTCTATTCTGATTTGAACATAAGGTAAAACTGTATGACGGTGGGAAATACTGATGATTGTTTCATCTCGATTTGGATCTTCCAGAGTTGTATCTATATTAGCCAGTGCATCAAGTTGAGCATTTTATGATCGCGAGACATAAGAAAATGTCTGTTCCGAAAGAAATTCCACCATTAACTCTCCGATGTAATCATACAATGGGATTAATTCTTATTTTCTGTTTACATAATCTCCATTGACTTGTTTGATTACCAGGTCTGAATCACCTTTCACCTTTAAGTTATTCACTTGTGCCTAAAGCACCAACTCCAATCATGTGATGAGGGATTGATATTCTGCTTCATTATTTATACCTCCTTCCCTCAATAACAAGGAATAGGGTAGCACTTCCTTTTCTGGGGAAATAAGAACAATTCATAACCCAACTTTTTTGAATTTAGGATCTTCCATTTTCCTCCCTATTGGGCTTCTAGAAACACCATAAATGTACATTTCCCATGTTTGAATATTATCATGAATAGAAAAGACTTCCTCATCACGATGTTCAATATCTAAAGATGTATCTTCTATTGAAGTATGTTCAGCAAGGAAATCAGCCAGAGCCTGGCCCTTTATTGCCTTTTGAGACACATACTGGATATCAAATTTTTACAAAATAACTTCACACCTTGCCAGACGTCATGTAAGCATTGGACGTCTAAGGATAAATTTGAGCAGGTTATTGAGAAATACCAAGTGGACCTCATGATGTTGCGGATAGTGTCTCAATTTCTGAACTGCCAATATTAATGCTACGCAGCACTTTTCAATACTTGAATATCAGTTTTCAACTTCAATCATAGTCCGACTGAGATAGTAAAGGCTGTTTTCATTCCCAACATCATTCATTTGGGCAAGGAATGCACTCGATGATCGCTCTAAAGCTGTCACATACAGAATAAGTGGTCTTCCTTTAATAGGTTTCATTAATACTGTTGGACTCCAGAGATATTTCTTGAGAATATTAAATGCCTCTTGACATTATGTAGTCCACTGCTAAGTGACTCCCTTCTTAATCAATTTGGTGAATGGTAAACATTTGACTACCAAATTGGTGATGAAACGTCGAATATAGGCCAAGTATCCGTAAATTCCTCTCAATTATTTGAAATTCTGAGAAGGTGACATACCAAGGATTGATTTTTTTCTTCTCAAGATCTACCTTGATACCACAATGGAATACAAAAAAGACGAGAAAGTTCCCTGAGGTTACCCCAAAAGCACATTTTAAGGGGTTCATCTTCAAATTGTGTTCTTGAAGTTTGTGGAATTTGATTTCCAAATCATCCAAGTGATTAGAACGTTTTCTGGATTTAACCACCAAATCATCCACATAACATTCAACAAATTTCCCTAAAAAGGGTTTGAAGATATGGTGCATGACATGTTGATATGTTGCGCCTACATTCTTCAGGCCAAAGGGCATTACCCGTTAGCAAAAAACACCCTGAGGGGCTCTCAAGGCTGTAGATTCTTCATATTCTGGAGCCATTCGGAATTGATTATACCCATAATATCCATCTATGAAGGAAATTGCTTCATATCCATCTGTTGCATCAATTAAGAGTTCTGTGAGAAGAACTGAAAAATCATCCTTGGGACAATGCTGGTTAAGATCTCTGAAATCAACACAAACTCTAATTTGTCTATTCTTATTTTTCACAGGGACAATATTATCCAACAATTTGGGATATTAAACTTCTCTGACAAATTTTTCTTTGATAATCTGTTTCCTCTAGAAATGGGTATGACCTTGTTTGTTTAAGGTTCAAACATTCCAATCGGTTTCTAACAGGTTTGTTCGTAGAACTGGAAACATCCAATGATTCTACATCCATTTGTACCTACTTGCAAATGTTAGGTGCTCATTAGTTGTGGACCTACGAGGCTTAATAATTTTCATTGGTTGAGAGGATGGGAGGTTGGACTCATCACCCCTTTTTGGGGGGATTATTGTCAACTATGGGATGCTCTTTATAAATTTGAGTTATGTTCGTGAATCATTATTAAATTACCAAGTATGAAAATGATATTTCCTTTATATCTAACAATAAATGATTAATATTTATGAAATTTAGAGAATCATTTATATGTATTGGAGGTTCTTCATTGATAGAGAATCTTCTGTATTTATTAGAGATTCTTAGTCAATTGTATCCTTCAACACATTATAAAGAAATCTATTGGTCATTATGATAACCATACTGGTTTTAAATCCACTCAGTGGGGCACTTTATGTTTATTTTCATTCAGAATAACATGGATTATTTCAGAGTTGGTATCATACCCGCATATGGGCTAACTACATATCCTTGTTTAAGAAATGAATCAGAACCCAAGTAGTTCGAAAATAAGTAGGATTTTTATGCATGATTGATGGCCCAAATAAAGATGTCATAATTACTTTTACACCCTA
The DNA here is from genome assembly GCA_963277665.1 of Viscum album. NCBI lineage: Eukaryota > Viridiplantae > Streptophyta > Magnoliopsida > Santalales > Viscaceae > Viscum > Viscum album. The sequence continues at coordinate 1,208,539,084 of OY728140.1, forward strand.
AGATCATGTGATTCATGCTCAATGTGAGAAATAAGAGGTATCAGTAAAACCTGACGATTATGCAACAAAAGATGCAATCACAAGGAATGATGTGAGTATTATGTATGTTTGAATGCCCATATAGATGCAGATTGGGATTTAATTCTGGGAAGAAACCCAGGAACAAGGTCCATAATGGTATATGTTCTTTAGGGAGATTTAGATACTTAACATAGGGCTTACTCCTAAGAAGGAGGCTAAAATTAGAAGGGACTTATTATTGGGTTTTATTCCTAAAAGGAATCCTAAATCAAAAGGGATTGAGACTTAGGGCATACTCCTGAGAAGGAGGCCTAGGTTAAGGGAAATTATATTTGAGCTTACTCTTAATGAGGATGCCCAGAGTAGGGAACTTGTGACTGGGGTTTACTCTTGAAAAGGAGGCCCAGGTTAGGAAACATGTGATTGGGGATTACTACTGAAAAGGAGGCCTAGATTAGGGGAATTATGACAGGGGATTACTTGTGAAAAAGAGTCCCAGGTTAGGGGACTTGTGATCTAGAGAATACTCTTTAAAAGGATGCCCATATTAGGGGAATTATGACTGGGGATTACTCCTAAAAAGGAGGCCCAGGTTAGGGGACTTGTGATCTAGGGCTTACTTCGGAAAAGGAGTCCCATATCAAATAATTTAATACTTAGGGCTTACTCCTATGGAGGATTTCCAGATTAAGGAAAATTACGATTGGGGATTACTCCTGAGGAGGATACCCATATTAATGATCGTCTCATCTTAAAGGATGAGTTTGAATGAATGAAATATTTAACCTTAGTGACGTAAAGATATGTAAATCACTATGTCTTGAGGGATGTTCCATAGAATTCCTTTCAGATAAGGAAGCCAACAAAGGAAACTTTCCATAAATGACATTGAAGAGGGTTTTGAAGGCTAAATCCTGGATAGGAGAGGTGGATTAAAGAAAAAATAGTTGAATAAGCAGGAGGGGAACACAAAAGGTGGCAGGTGTGCAAGTCCTGTTTGGGCATGAAAGTACTAGTCATGCAAGAATACTTGCATGACACATGTGTACTTGCGCGACGGTTAACCCATAGTGTAATACTTGGGCGTGGATTGGCTCAAGCACTTAGTATTATCCCTAGAAGCTTCCCAAAGGGTGGTGCGCATGTTTTGTTGAAGGGATAAGGTGGCGCGCAAGTGTCTTCATTTCACTTAAGGGTTAGACACTTAGGCGTGCAAGTGTTAATGAGTTTCATCACTTAGGACTTATTATCCCTCTTTAGATCTTCCATTATAGGTAGGAAATTACCTTAGAAATCTTCAGAAGACTTCAGGTAGAGACAAGGGCGCCGAGAGCTAAAATCTGACTTTTGGAATTTTTATCCCCAAAATGGTGGGCCCACAAGGGGTATTTATAGGCTACTGAAGACCTTGGGAGAAAATTAAATAGGGCTCACAAGTCACCTGCATGGCCAATATATGGAAAGAAAGTATACTTGCACGACCATGATGAAACTTGCACGACCCATCTATAAACAAATCTTTATTCATAACTTTGTCAATTTTTGATATTTCTTTAATGGGTGAATCCCTTTATTCTCTGGTATTCCCCTTTTTCAGTCGTTAGACTCTGTGACATAAAGTAGCGTCAACCAAAGTCCCCCATAAGTGTTGGATCCGAAAGAAATGATTTGAGTTTGTGGTAAAGGAGAAAACCAAGGAACTGTGGCACAAAAGTTTTGAGCACACAAGTGGAGGCGCGCAGGTGAGAGCTGCACATGGTATGACGCATAGGGTACATCCTTGGCCTATAAATATGTGGCCATTATCGCGCAAAGCAACTGGCTTTCTCTCATCGCACAAGTGTCTTGATTTTCCGCGGTTCATTACTTCTGTTCATGCTACGCTTCTGCAGAGGTATTTGGACCTGCGTGGTGATACCTGCATTCCCAAACTTGCGCAACCATTCTAGACTTGTACGCCAGTCATGAGACATGCGCGCCTTAATGCCTTAGCCATTTTATCACTTTTATTCACAAATTTTATGAAAAATCAACTTGCATAAGAGTTAATTATTCGACCTTTGTGCAGCTTCAATGGCTCCCAGAAGAATTGGAACAACTAATGAATAGGATAGGAAGCGGATTGATGTTATGATGAACATCGTTGTCCATGAATGTTATAATATATGCGACATCACTCTCCCAGATTTGGCCAAGTACTTGAAGAAATATCATGTCAATTTCCCACAAAATATACACCTGCCTCTTTATGGCCATGGTCATCTGTAAGGAGTCAACGTTCTAGATGAAAATAATTATATGGCCTAGATTCAGCCACACCGCTACGCCTCTATTTTGGTTATGCTAGGCATTAAGAGAAGCAACAATGGTGTGGATTTTCAAAATTTTCCTCCATGACATTTTCTTGGAGATATAAAAATGGAAAACCATACGATGATATGTTTTCTGCTTCCGTTTGATGGAGAGAATATTATCAGGACATTAGAAACAATATCTGAAAATAGTACTCTCTTCAAATGGCATATTACATTCAACGCCCCATTCTCAAATCCATGTATCCATCTTCCAAGTCTCTTGGACAGAAACAGAATCAATGTTTGATCAGTAAGAAAGTTTCTGAAACCGCACTCAAGAACATTCTTTTACAATTGTTCCAAGAAGAGATGGTATCACTGCATCTCTTATTGTATCCAGTTGAATGAATGAATTCCAGGTGGTTTCTGATGAAGCTCGGGATGCCATAAATCAAATGAAGGGTTATATTGAATGCCTCTTATAAGGCTTGGGAAAGAGAATAGAATCCAATTTGTGGGTGTCCTTATAACTCTTGTGCATCAATGAAAAACACTTTCATCTTCAATCATTTATGCTTGCATTCTTTTTTTACCTGCTTAAAATTTTCACCTAAGCCAATGGGCTTAGTAAGCGTTGTTTGATTTTTTCTAGTATTATAAAAAATAACCCTACAAACTTTAAATCTTTTAATTTCTCAATATTACCTAAATCATACAAAAATGTATGTTTAGTGAGCTAGGACTTGACTTTTTTTCAGAGTTCCCTTGTCTTTTGATGTCTGTTTAAAGTCATACTTGTCGAACATAAAAATACTAATGTTTAAGGTCGAATAGCTTTGACCAAATGGATTAAAATTAACTCAATTCCTTTATAATTTATTTGAAAACATATTACCATATTCATTTATGTGGGAAAACATGTAAAATATAACTTAAGAAATTATGAATCTAAGTAATGATATGAAAAAGGGATAAGAGGCATTAAAAGAAGTATTTCCTAAGAGTGAAGTTACCATTATTTAACAAACCGGTTAGGGGGTTCAATTATGTCGGGCCACCTAAGGGCATTGACTGCATAATCAAATAATAGCATCTTATGGCTGACAGGTCTGTTATGTAGAATACTTATGAAAGGACGCCTAATGGAACCTGCTGTATAGTCATGCAAAAGAACTCTCAAAAATTTTACTTTTCTATTGCTAAAAAGCCAGTGAATGTTTATGGAGATTCAAATTTTCAAGAGCACAATGTCTGCTGTATGGAGAGAGGTACTTGAATATGGAGAGGATATTTCCAGTCATGATTATCAAAGAATTGGATGAATGTCACTCCTATGAAGGTCTGACCCAAATGTAGGGAAGGTAAATATAATTCATTGAATTGAATACTTTCAGATCATGAAAAAGTGTACGGGACAAATATGTTAAGGGTGACTATTTTTTACAAATCCATATATATTTTCATTAAGATAAATAATGAAAAAGGAGGTTTTCCTCCCATGAATGAAGTTACCACTATTTACAAACCTGTTAGGGGTTTGAATTATGCAGGACCACCTAAGGTCATTGAATGCATAGTCAAATAATAATATCTTTTGGCTGACAGGTTCGTTATGTAGACTGTTTATGCAAGGCCGCCTATGGTCACAGGCTATATGGTTAGGAAAAATAACTCTCGGGTATCATAAATTTTGTGACAAGAAGTCAAGAAAAGGGTTATGGAGATATGGAAATATTTAAGGTTAGGAGTATGACACATGAAAAATGGGTATTGTCAAATACATGAAAGAGATACATAGACCAATGCTGACGATAATCATGTTGTGGCTAGGTCATGAATTGAAATGATAGACTTCACTATGTATCCCATAAGTATGGCCATCAACCCATACTTATTTCTTGAAATAAAATTTAACGTCATGTGGGACGAGAGTGAAGGAGATCTGAGTTTAGTGTCATAGAGCTCAGACCAAGGGGGACATCTCAGCCAAGGTACTGAAAGTGGATTTTTGGGTTAGGCCCAAAGACATAGGGCTGGATTCCAGGGACACTCTAACATTCCTACGTATCCCATAAAGATGGGAATCAAGCTGCACATAGTTCTTGAAATACCCTATGTACAGATTTGGTTTGTACAAGTAAATAGTGAAAGGGTACTTTAGTGCAATGGTGGTTTGACCGAAGATTAAAGGTTTCGGAATTTCCATGTATTCACATAGTCTTTGGAATATAACATGATTGGAGATCAATGTAAATAAGGATTCCCTCTCAGGTAAGGGTGTCAAAGAGTGTTGTAGTTTATTTTCATACAGGACAAAAATTTTGAATTGTTTAACATCATATAGAAAGGATGATGGTGAACCAATTTAAAAAAAAATTGGTTCTGGGGGCAGCATCACGAATCTACATCGTATGAGATGAAGGTAAACTGATGTGAATATATTGGTTTCGAGCATAATCCTTAGGTGGTTTCCTAAATACCCAGCCTAGAAGGTAAGGATCAAATTCAGCGTAGTTCAATTGAAGAATTAATAGGTGATCAAGTTGTTTTTGAGGACAACGACCTAAAAATGGTGTTGGGACTTATGCATGGTTAGAATCCTAGAGAGGGTGTTATGGTAAAAGTTTACTCTAAGATCGCATGATTCATACTCGGTGTGAGAAACAAGAGGTACCAACAACCTTAATGATGCACATTTTAACGTCATGTTGGACGAAGAAGGGACTATGCAGTTTAATTTCCTGCAGTAAGGACTTCGGGGGGCACTATGCAGTTTAATGTCATGCAACAAGGACAAAAGATGGGTTTTATAGTTTAACATAATATAGCAAGGATGAGTGCTACACAGTTTATCCTTATGTAGCTAGGACAACACAGTTTAGTGTCATTTTGGACAAGGAAGGGGAATACAGTTTAACATCATGTAGCTAAGACGTTTTATTGACTTTTTCACAATTTAACGTCATGTGGGACGAAGAGGTGTACAATTTAACATCGTATAACTAGGATGATGGTTTTGTAGTTTAACGTCTTGTTGGATGTAAGAAAGGATTGTTCTGTTTAATTTCATGTAGTAAGGACAATAGTGGACAACTGCTACACAGTTTAGCCTCATGTAGCTAGACAATTTTCACAGTTTAACATCATGTGGGATGAAAAAAGGGACATTTACAGTTTAACATCATGTAGGATGACACAGTTTAATGTCATGTTGGACGTAGAAGGGACTCTGCAATTTAAGGTCATGTAGTAAGGACAATAGAGGACAAAAGGGTACAGTTTAACGTCATATAGGACGACACAGTTTAACATCATGTTGGATGTAAGAGTGATGTAGAGTTTAGCGTCATCTAGCTAGGACGTATTAGGGATGTTTTCATAATTTAATGTCATGTGGGACAAATAGGTGCATAGTTTAATGTCGTATAGCTAGGATGATGTTTATGTAGTTTAACGTCTTTTTTGACGTAAGAAAGGATTGTGTAGTTTAATTCATGCAATAAGGACAATGGAGGACAAGTGCTACACATTTTAGCGTCATATAGCTTGGAAAATGTTCACAGTTTAACATCATGTGGGATGAAAAAAGGGAAATTTACAGTTTAACGTCATGTAGGATGACACAGTTTAACGTCATGTTGGATGTAGAAGGGACTGTGCAGTTTAATGTCATGCAGTAAGGACAATAGAGGAAAAAGGGTACAGTTTAACGTCATATAGGACGAAACAGTTTAATGTCATGTTAGATGTAAGAGTGCTGTACAATTTAGCGTCATGTAGCTAGCACTTATTGGTTTTTCTGTTACAAAAAATACTTCTTCAGAAATATGGAATTGGTTGGAGTCATGATGAGTTCTCCATCCATTGAGATTAAAGAATAAGCTCCATTGGGGTTGACCTTATGTATTGAGTAAGGTACTTCCCACTTTGGCTCAAGCTTGGTAGGATTATTTCCTGGTATCATTTGAGTTCTAATAACCAATACCAATTCTACTATAATGAATGAACGAAGATGGACTTTTTTGTTGAAAGCATGTGCTATTCGATTCTGATAGACTTCCAAGTGGTGTAGGGTTCACAATCTTTTTCATCTAATCATTACAATTCATCCAATCACTTTTGATATTGTTCATATATAGATGACTGGTCACAAATGGACACTCTGATTGAAGGTAATTGAACTTCAATGGGCAAGACTACTTCTGTTCCATATACCAGTGAATATGGAGTGGACTCCGTTGTAGTGCGGGTGGTGGTCCGATAAGCCCATAAAGCATGAAAACGTTTATCAGGCCATGATTTCTTATCTTTATCCACCATCTTTTTTAGTATGTTGGAACAATTATTTTTGAAGGATTCTTTTTGTCCATTGGCCACTGCATGATACTGAGAGGAATGGTTGGATTTGATTTTGTATTCTTGATACAAATTCCTTACCTCGGATGAACAGAAGTTGGTGCCACTGTCTGTCAATATGGTATGAGGGACACCAAATCTAGTAATGATGTTAGATTTGATGAAGCTAACAATACTTTTAGAACTAACTTATTTGAGATGTATTTCCTTTTCCCATTTGGAAAAGAAGTCAGTAGTAGCAAGAATATACTTAAACTGCTTGGATATAGCCGAAGGGTATGGTCCCACTACATCCATTCCCCTTGTAGAAAATGGCCATGAGTATTTAGCCGTATGAAGAAACTATAGGGGTAGATGAATGAAATTGGAATGTAAATGGATAGATTGAAACTTTATCATGAAATCAACACAATCTTGTATCATTGAAGGCCAAAAGTATCCAAGACTTTGAATTTGATCATACAGTCTATGTCTAGACTGGTGGGCACCACAGACTCCTTCATGTACTTCTTTCATGACAGCCATTGTCTCTTCGCCATCAATGCATCTGAAGAGAATTCCATCAAAACCTCTATTGTAGAGAATTTTATCTAGGTGATCTAACTATTATAAAGAGTTAAATTGACCACACATCGCCAGACTTGTTCTTTCCTGACTCTATCAGGTGGGAGTGTCCCATTTTGAAGGTATTCCTTGATAGGTGTCATCCATCCTATAGTATAACCATATGGTTCATTAATGGGACTAATTTCATTGATTTCCTCTGTTCTGATTTGAACATAAGGTGAAATTGTATGAAAATGGGAAATACTGAAGATTGTCTCATCCCAATTTGGATCTTCCAGAGCTGTGGCTATATTTTCCAACGCATCAGCTTGAGCTTTTTGTGATTGCGGGACATAAGAAAATGTCAATTCTGAAAGAAATTACACCATTAACTCTCTGATGTAATCATAAAAAGGGATTAACTCTTCTATTCTGAGGGAATAATCCACATTGACTTGTTTGATTACCAGGTCTGAATCACCTTTCACCTTTAAGTGATTCACTTGTTCCTAAAGCGCCAACTCTAATAATGCGATAAGAGCTTGATATTCTACTTCATTATTTGTACTGCCTTCCCTTAATAAGAAGGAATATGGTAGCACTGCCTTTTTTGCGGAAATAAGAAAAATTCCTATCCCAACTTTGTTGAATTTAGAATCTTCCATTTTCTTCCATATTGGACTTCTGGAAGCACCATCAAAGTACATTTCCCTTGTTTGAAGATTATCTTGAATATAAAAGACTTCCTCATCAAGAAGTACAATATCTAAAGATGTATCTTCTACAGATGGATGTTCAGCAAGAAAATCAACTAGAGCATGGACCTTTATTGCCTTTTGAGACACATATTGGATATCAAATTGATGCAAAATAACTACGCACCTTGCAAGAAATCATGTAAGCATTAGACGGTTAAGGATGAATTTGAGCGGGTTATTGCGATATACCAATTGGACCTCATGATGTTTTAGGTAGTGTCTCAACTTTTGAACTGCAATGATTAATGCTATGAAGCACTTTTAAATACTTGAATATCGGGTTTCTGCTTCAAGCAAGTCCGAGTGAGATAGTAAAGGCTATTGTCATTCCCAACATCATTCTTTTGAGCAAGGAAGGCACCCAATGACCGCTCTAAAGCTATCATATAAAGAATAAGTGGTCTTCATTCAACAGGCTTCATTAATACCAGTGGACTCAAGAGATATTTCTTGAGAATATTGAATGCTTATTGAAATTTTTCAGTCCACTAGTAAGTAACTCCATTCATGATCAATTTGATAAAGGGTAATCTTTTTCCTACCAAATTGGCAATGAAATTCTGATTATAGGCCAAGTTTCCTTGAGGTCCTCTCAATTACTTCAAATTTCGAGGAGGTGACATACAAAGGATTGACTTTGTCTTCTTAGGATCATCTTTGATACCATGATGGCATACCAAAAATCCATGAAATTTTCCTGAGGTTACCCCAAAATCACATTTCAAGGGGTTCATCTTCAAATTGTGTTGTCGAAGTTTGTGTAATATGACTTCTATATCAGCCAAGTGATTAGAATATTGTTTGGATATAACCACCAAATTTTCCACATAACATTCAACAAATTTCCCTAAAAAGTGTTTGAAGATACAATGCATGGTACGCTGATATGTTGTGCCTGCATTTTTCAGGCCAAAGGGGATTAGCTGATAGAAAAACACACCCTGAAGGGATCTGAAGGCTGTAGATTCTTCATCTTCTAGAGCCATTCAGATTTGATTATACCCAGAATATCCATCCATGAAGGAAAGTTCTTCATAGCCATATTTTGCATCAATTAATAGTTCTGTAATTGGAACTGGAAAATCAACCTTGGGACAATGCCGATTAAGATCTCTGAAATCAATACAAACTCTAATTTTTCCATTATTATTTTTCACAGGGACAATATTTGCTAACCATTTGGGATATTTAACTTCTCTGATGATGTTATATTTGATAAGCATATCCACTTCAGCTTCAATTTTGGAAGCATAAGTTGGGTGTGTTCTTCTCGTGGCTTGCTTGAATCCTCGATGTTCTTATGGAAAACCCAAATAATGAGTAGCAACATCAGCATCAACCCCTGGAATTTCTGTATAGTTCCAATAAAATATATCTCAAATTTTCTTTAAAAATGAAATATACATTGATTTCTCTTCAAGATTCATGGTCGCACTAATTAAAGTGGGGTGTGAATCTTATTTTGTACCGATATTTATTTCACTGAGTTCATCCATAGTGGTAGAGATACCCTCTTCAAATGCTGGAGGAGCATCTCTGAGATCTTCTTCTTCTTCAACGCATGTTATCTCTTATGATTCTACTTGCACAGTAAATGATGAAGTAGAATTTCCATGATTAGAAGAGATGTTAAAATTTGAACATCTTGATGAAGAGGCTTCCATTTCTGACACTATTGATGATGAAGGTTCTTCCTTGGGTAATAAAAAGGAGATGATGGATTGAGAATCGACATCATCATTCACCTCTGACATTGCTATAACTTTTTCTGTCCTTGTTGGTGAAGTATAGAGTTTCTGGATTTCAGCAGAAGAAATGAATACATCTCCATTTGAGCTTTCATCATTGCTTGGTGAATCACCAATTTCTCCCATGCTGTCTGGCTTGATTTCTGTAATTTACATTATGGAAGTTTCCATAAGAGTGTTTGGATTTGGGTCTATCCTTTCAATTTGACTGATATCCAACACATAATCTATACTCACATGTATGAATGGTTTTATTAGAATATATTCTAAACCATAAGGAGAATTAACTTTGGTAACCTCCCTTGTTGTGGATTTCTCCTTTCCCTCCATGTGATAGAATTCTGCCTCAATATATTGAGATTCACATGTTTTGAATGGGGATTTATCACCATAAAATGTCCCAATTTGACCATTGAAACAATATTTGAGGTATTGATGGTATGATGAAGGGATAGCCTCATGTTGATGTAGCCAATGTCTTCCAAGAAAAATGTCGAAGGCCGTGTCATGAAGAACAACAATGAAATCTGAATTGGATACAAGATCTCCAAACTGATTTATGAGTGTGATCTCGCCCAGAGGTTCTTGTTTATTATTATCATATCCATGCAACATCAAAGTAGAAGGAGATAAATCAGATTCAGTGAGGCCCAATTGACGAAGTGTACGAATGGGGATGAGGTTGACTCCTGAAACATTATCAATGCAAGCTCTTTGAATGTCTATATCATTGACCTTTCCAGATAAATACAAAGGTCTAATATGTCCATGCACAACATCATCTTTATATTCATTTGTAAAAGAAATCACTGCATGACATTCTGCAGGATCATTCTCTACATGGTAGACTTCAGCCACAACAATTTCAGTTTCAAATTCCTAAGGACTTGACAAAGACTCAATGAGTTCCTCCTGAAGACCCTTTAATAGATTTAAGGCATCCATAATTGATAAATTGACTGGTACTTGGGCCAAATGTTCCAATAAATCGTATTTTTGATCAAAAGGTATGTGTTTTCCAACAAGAACATGTGGTTTCGCAGTTGCCTTAGAAGTTGATGCATTGGAAGTAGATGCTTCTTGTATCGAGGTAGGAGTTGGAAATACTCTAGGCTTTGGAAGATTAGACTGACTAGGTATATTTACTTGCTAAGTGGAAGAAGGTGTAACATCTAACCGATCTTCCAAAATAACTGTGTCAGGACTGAATCTGCCATGTATGGAAGAACTTGCTTGTTCTTGTTGAGCCCGTTGAAGGGCTTTTCCATGAGTTTCTACTACATATACAGTTCTAGAAGGGAAGTATTGAAATAGTGGATTCTAGGATATCCACGTATTTCTCTATATCCTATACCTCTAGAACTCCCTCTAATTCATCTATTTTATAAAGGGAATTTGGGCTCATCTAGATGGAATCTATGACTAGCATAAGGATTTGTTAAGTGAATCATGTTAACAGAACCAACTATAAAATTCTCATCTGATGAATACTCTACTTAATTATCCAGTTTAGGCTGTGCCATTTGGTGGGGCGGTGCCTGTGGATTTGAAGTAGATGGCATAAAATCTACCAGCATCAAAGACAACTTAGGCTTTGACATAATCTCATCTTCTTATGACTGCTCTTCTTTTTTTTAATTATTCCATTTCTTTGAGGATTTTTTCTTTTGCTGAAGGAGGTTTTGGTGGGTTATTCATAGCAGAAGACACAATTTTTTTTTTCAATTGCGTCCGTAAAATGGCATGAGTTTTGTTGATCATTTTTCTGACCATCCAATCATCATATTTCTGTACATTTTTTCTTTTTACTTATTTCCATTCTCTTTCTTCCTCATGAATTGTAGTAATAAAACATGCTACCTCGGCTGAAGAACCTTTCAGTTCGACTTTTCCCAAGTCCATCATTTTTTGTAGGAGGTCTTTGAAGACAAAACACTCCTGAATGGGGTGACCCAACATCTAATGAAAATGAAAATAGTTGGGACGGTCTTCATCTCCTTCCTTGTTCGGCCTTCTAGGCCTTGTAAATTGAACCAAATTATTTTCCAGAGCTGAAATGAAGTAACCAAGAACATGTTCATTTCAGGAAGAATAAACTTTTATCTTTAACCCCTAAAATTGTTTCCGTCTTAGATCTCTTTGATCATCGTGACAAAATGGCCTTCGTTGTTGATGCTCAGGAGGTGGAGTGCTTGGGTATGATGAAGGTTTTGAAGTAGAAGCAAGTACGGGTACTTGTTTAAGCATAATTGTAGCTTTTTATTCTCTACCCATTATCCTTCCTTGAGGTGATGGAATTACACAAGGTTTATCCTTAGTCTTCGTAAGAGAGTCTTAGATCTACTGAGTGATCGAAGTATGGTCTCAAAACCCACTTGTGTATTTCACAGGGTTGAACGGTGTGCATAAATAATCGTGAAAATTTTCCACATATATTGGAAACAACTCTTCTTGGGGGATTGCTAAGCTTAGAGAATATTTTAATCCCTTCCAGCGAGCAATGAAATCTGAAACTCTTTCGTTTTCCCTTTGCTTACAATTTTTAAGATAAAAAACTGTTGTCTTTGAAAAAGATGATCTGAATTGAAGATGGAATCATTTATGGAGATCCTCCCACCCAGTAATTGACCGGGATTGTAGGCTTGTATACCAGACAAAATCATGCCCTTGTAATGACTATACAAAACACCTAATCCTAACTTATTCTTGTTGCTGAGGAGTTCCCATCATAGGATCGCAACGAGAAACAAAATGTGTTATGTGTTGTTCTGGATCTCCTGAACCATTAAAGACCGGGAAGGTGATACTTGAAAATTTTTATGGGGGAGGAATTTCATCAACCCAATCAGGGTAAGCTCTCTTTTTTGGTTGAATTTGTGCCCATTTTCCCTCTATAGCACCCAACCGAGCTGTTAATGTCTCAATGGTAGTTATTAACTTTTGAGAAACATCTGGTTGTGCTTGGACCTGACCAGGTGAAATAACTGGAGCATGGACAGGTGTGTGTCTAGTACTGTAACTGATGGTGGCACAACTGATTTTTGTTGCACATGACCCATAAGATTAGACCTGTGAGGATGAACTGGTATATAAGGATACTCATCATCCATCTCAGTAGCTGTAACAAAATCCCATGGCTAACTAACTCCAGCACGCTTAGAAGGGAGACTAACTTGAAGTAGTTCTGCATTCAACCTCCTCAACTCATTCATTTCTTCCTCTTGTTGTGAAAACCTTTGCTCTAGTGAGAGTGATTGGCTTTCTCCAGAGGAAGGTTATGTAACCTGATTCATTCCTTTCCCCTTGTTGGATGCCTTTCGGAGAAGGGGATGTTGGTTATTTGAAGGAATACCTAAATTCTGGGTAAGCCTTTGATGACATTTATTGAAGCATAACACATTTCATCCCTTCTATCGACATTTCTGCGATACTCTTTTCTTCCATGTCCTTGATGAGACATTGACTTTTGTTGAGTTGATCCCTCAGAAAATTCTTGATGAACAATAATTTGAATGAAATCTCCTGATAATTCGTCTCTTCTTTCCTCCTATGGATTCTTCCCTAATAGAGAGAAAACTGACATTCTCTCAGGAAGAGATTGATAATTTAAAAGAGTCCCCAGTTCGGTGGACTGGGGTTGTTCCTACTATTCATGCTTAACTCCTAGAATCCTATTTTTTTATTCCGAGGGTTGGGTTAAAAGAGTCCCCAGTCTGTAAAGTTGGGGTAGTTCTTGAGCTACTACATCTGAGACTTTCTTAAAATCTTTCCTGATCTTGCAGACATTATTCCAGAAATTGGATGGATGCATTAACCTACATCCAGTCAATTCACCTGGTTCAAATGACCATTGGATGGTTTCTGACACTTCTGTCACCTGATGATGTGCCCATTCAAAATGAGAAGCCTGTTCGATATTCTCATTTGCTTGATGAAAGATTAATTTGACAAATTTTTCTCTATATACCTTACTTTTGGAAGAACTAGTTGAGGCATGTTTTTAAGAATGCCTTTGATTATGAAAAAACCCAGCTAGATGTGCCCAGTCCTGGGAAATAACATTGAATGAGGCCACCTTTGGCAGGATTTGTTGACTGGAGATCATAGTGAAATGTAGTTCTCCATGAACACTCCATCCCCAGATATGAATACCAGAGATGGAATTGACAATTAATTGGTGCAATATTTTTAGTGCGCAAAGGCATGAACGCTAAAGGGCTCTCTACTGCTTTTCATCCTTTGGATATCGAGAAACTGGGAGAGATTCCAAATCAATTTGGTGTTTTAACCCTTCTATTATCTTGAAATGACTTTCATATTCATCATAAGAAAATATTTTCTTTTTCAATTGACAAAGAGTTTTCCACATGTTGAGACGAATATCGTGAATACAATCTTCCATCAACATTTCTGGAATCTCATACTGAGAGTCAGCCAAAGGCCAAAACATGACTGGTACGTCACCATTCCTTAGTTTTTTTCTCATATTCATCATTTCCTCTTCATCATTTCATGAAGATTCTTCTACCTGATTAGACGTAAGCTGGTGCTTTCTTGTTTCTTCATCATATTCAATAAGATTGGTATAGAATTCATTTATCAAACTAGAAGATGAATGACCTAGGGGTGGTTCGGAGAATGACCTACACCCTGGGCTATCTTTTGATTGATAAAGTATTTTACATGCTAGTAGTAAAGAATCAGACATGACTGGCTTCACATTTGCAATTTCCACAAGATAAGAGGGCTTTCTTGTTATTGAATTTTCATTTGATGAATTTTCCAGGCAATGAAAATTACTACTACGGAGAGGAAATTCATAGATAAATTCATCATCATGGAGAGGACAACTATGGGGGGTTATAGAAAAAGATGAAACATTTTTCTCCATGATCTTCTAGCCATGCAGAGGGTTATCGTGACTCTAATCAGAAGATGATACTTCGATATCGACCGAAATGTCATGAAGCAAGCCTTCATGAAGAAGTGTCTAATGCAGAACATCAGAATTAATGTTCCCACTATTGGTAAATGAGAGGGAATAATCTTTAGTTCAAACAGATAATTTCTTGAGGGCTTCAAGAACTCCTGCATCGAGCAAGGCATTATTACAAATTAGCTCTTGATTTCTTGACTGTGCTAAATGGGTATTTTTCTTAAATGCCTTCTTACTCACTTTGGGAACCACTTTTTGACAAAAGTTGTTATTATGGGCAATTGTATGTGCCTGCTCAGAAGAAATAGTCTGGTTAGGATGATTATCGACATTCAAATCAGGTGTATGTTCCTGACTTGATTGTCCGTATGATATGGGGGGTATTCCCCACAACCCTCTTGGACTAGAGAAAAGGTATGTATATGTTCCAGAGTGATATGTTGATGTGTCACTCCTCTGGTAGGGACATATTTTCATTTCTTTCCCTGTGATGCTGCTGAAGCTGTTAACATATTCTGACCGGCATCCAGAATATGAGTAGGGATTTTCTTATGCTTTTTCACCATCGTCAGAATGTTCTTGGTGACTTCGGCTACCAGAACGGGAATATACGTCCATTCCGTTATTGGAGTAGGTGTGTACTCCTGCTCCTGTCCTCCTTTTTCTATCATTTAATTCTGATAGTACTCATGTGTGGGGGTATAAATTTGAGTCTGCCCCAACTTTGTCATCGGAGCTTTTCGACTGACTTCTCTGAGTGCTACCAAATGAGACTATTGGCAATCTTGATGAATATTGGAAGGTGTATGTTCCTGATATGTATTCTTTGTCAAGTATGGTTGATGACATTCCTTCAATACTAGAAGACGAGACTATAGATAGAATTGTTGATTGTAAATAGGTGTGTGTCCCTGCATATCAATTTCCACCATATTATATTGGTGAGCTTCTTTGTTTGTAGTCAGACTAGTCTGCTGACTAGCTGATGAGTTATTTATAGGTTTATATTCCTGCCTATAATACTCCACTAGAATTTCCTGACTGGATTGGCATGTTACTGCCAGACGAGTCTACTAGGCAGTAACATCAGGACGAATGGGTGTATATGCCCAGTCATTTTTGCCATCAATTTGGCTTGATGGACTTCTCTAGAGGGGGAAAAGGTGATAACCTGCTCCTTGTTGACCATATTTCGCTTCAGGTGGTTTTTCTTGCAGACTTGGGTCTGAGGAACCTGAGCCAAACCTCTAATGGAGATACCCTCATCATGTTGAGGGTGCACTGCTACACGAGTCTGGCGGCGATTGTTGATGGGAGCCCCCGAGAAGGACTCATATCTCCTTGAATTAAAACCTTGAGTGACCTTATCATTCACCTCCTCATAATATGGGAAGGACTGGTGATTGTGTTCCAGGGATAACGACCAGAAACGGTTGGAGATGGGGGTTGGAACCACCTGTTTCTTGATCACTGGTCATCGCTGTCCAGACAACCATGGTGAATTATTGACTTGGAGGGCTTGCCAAGAGGCCTCCAGAGTAGGAATGGTACAGTGTTCATGGTATTCCTTAACCAGAGTATTTGATACCCAGTATTGAAGACGTTGAGTAGGTGATGTCTTCCTTATAGAGGACGACGATCCAGCAGGAGTAGCGGCAGATGCATTCACAGGTGTAAACCATAGAGAAGCCATTTATGTAATGCAGATAGATCTTGGAAACGATTGCCTATTTGATATAACAGACATAATAAAGAAAATTTTGGCAACTACATCTTTTGGATAAGAACATATGTTATTGATTGCTTTGTTGGCCCTCACATTTAATTAAACAGGGGCCTAAAAAATAAGTAAAACATAATTTTAACTTGGTTAATGATTCACGTCGGGGTCACCATTTTTTGTTTCCTCTAGAAATGGGGATGACTTTGTTTTTTAAGGTTCAAACATTCCAACTGGTTTATAACGGGTTTGTTAGTAGAACTCGAAACTTCCAATGATTCTATATCCATTTGGACCTACTTTCCATAGGTAGGTGCTCATTAGTTATAGACCAATGAGGCTTAAGAATTTGAATTGGTCGAGAGGATGGGAGGTAGAACTCATCACACCTTTTTTTGGGGAATTATTTTGTACTCCAGGACTCCCTTTATAGATTCGAGTTATGTTCATGAATCCTTATTAAATTACCATGTATGAAAATGATCTTTCCTTTATATCTGACAATCAATGATTAATATGTATGAAATTTAGAGAATTTTTTATATGTATTTGAGGTTCTTCATTGATAGAGAATCATCTGTATGTGTTAGATATTCTTAGTAAATTGTATCCTTCAACAAATTATATAGAAGTCACTTGGTCATTATGATAACCATACTGGTTTTAAAGCCACTCAGTGGGGTACTTGAAGTTTATTTTCATTCATAAAGTCATGGATTATTTTATGGTTGGGATTGTACTAGCAGATGGGATACCTATGTATCTTTGTTTAAGAAAGGAATAATAACCCATGTACTTTGAAAAGAAGTATGAGATTTATGCAAGATTGATGGCCCAAAGAAAGATGTCATAATTACTTTTACACCCTAACTCACACGAGTCATGCTCATTGTGACAAACAAGAGGTATCAGTAAAACCTGAAGATTGTGCCATGAAATATACAATCATAAGGAATGATGTGGGGATTATGTATGTATGACTTCCTAGAAAGATGGGGTTTGGGATTTACTTCATGTAAGAAACTCGAGAACAAGGTCCATAAAGGTAGATGTGCTTTATCGAGATTTGGATACTTAACTTAGGGTTTACTCATGAGAAGGAGGCCTAAATTAGAGGGGACTTATTATTGGGGTTTTTCCTAAAAAGGAAGCCCAAATCAAAAGGGATTGAGACTTAGGACTTACTCCTGAGAAGGAGGCCTAAGTTAATGGAAATTATATCTGGGGCTTACTCTTAAGGAGGATGCCCAGAGTAGGAAACTTATGACTGGGGTTTACTCCTGAAAATGAGGCCCATGTTAGGGAACTTTTGACTGGGGCTTACTCATGAAAAGGAGGCCCATATTAGGGGAATTATGACTGGGGTTTACTCCTGAAAAGGAGGCCCATGTTAGGGAAATTGTGATTTGGGGCTTACTTCGGAAAAGGAGGCCCATATTAGGGGAATTATGACTCTTGCTTACTCCTGAAAAGAAGGCCTAGGTTAGGGGACTTGTGATCTGAGGCATACTCCTGAAATTGAGGCCCATATCAGAAGAATTTAATACTTGGGCCTTACTTCTAAGGAGGATGCCCAAATTAAGGAAATTTAGGATTGGGGCTTACTCCTGAGGAGGATTCCCATATTAAAGATCTTCTGATCTTAAAGGATGAGGTTGAATGAATTAAATCTCTAACCTTAGTGACATAAAGATATGTAAATAACTATGTCTTGAGAGATGTTCCACATAATTCCTTTCAGATAAGGAAGCCATCAAAGGAACCATTCCATAAATGAATTTGAAGAGGGTTTTGATGGTTAAATATTGAAGAGGAGAGGTGGATTACTGAAAAAAGGTGAATAAGCAAGAAGGGGCACCCAAAAAGAGGCAGACATGCAAGTCCTGTTTGGGCGCTCATGTACTAGTCGCACAAGTATACTTGCGCGACACATGTGTACTTGCGCTACGGTTAACCCATAGGGTATTAATTGGTCAAGGTATGGCTCAAGCCCTTAGTATTATCCCTAGAGGCTTCCAATATGGTGTAACACATGTTCTGTTGAAGGGATAAGGTGGCGCACAAGTGTCTTCATTTCCCTTAAGGGTTAGATGCTTTGTCGTGAAATTGTTAATGAATTTCAACACTTAGGCCTTATTCTCCAACTTTTTATCTTCCATTATAGGTACAAAATTACCTTATAAGTGTTCAGAAGACTTAAAGTAGTGACTAGGGTGCCGAGAGCTTAAATCTGACTTTTGGAATTTTTCGTCCCCAAAATGGGGGGCCCACAAGGGGTATTTATAGGCTACTGAAGACCTTGGGAAAAAAATAAAATAGGGCACATAAGTTACCTATGAGGCCAATATGTGGCGTGCATGTATAATTGCATGACCCTGATGAAACTTGCGTAGCCCATATTTAAACAAATCCGTGTTCATGCCTTTGTCTATTTTTGATATTTCTTCAAATGATGAATCTCTTTATTCTAAGGTATTCCCCTTTTTCAGTCATTAGACTCTGTGACGGAAAGGAGCGTCAACCTAATCTTATCCACTTCAGCTTTAATTTTGGAAGCATAAGCTGGTTGTGTTCTTCTTGCGGCTTGCTTAAATCCTCTATGTTCTTCCAGCAAACCCAAATGATGAGTACAAACATCAGGATCAAGCCCTGGAATTTCTGTATAGTTCCAAGAAAATACATCTCGATTTTTCTTAAAAAATAAAATATACGTTTCTTTCTCTTCAAGAGTCATGGAAGCACTAATTAAAGTAGGGCATGGATCTTCTTTTGTACCCATATTTATTTCTCTAACTTCATCGATAGTGGTAGAGATAACCTCTTCAAATGCTGGAGGAGCATCTCGAAGATCTTCCTCTTCTTCTTCAACAGGTGTTATTTCATCGGTTTCTACTTGCATAGTAGATAATGAAGTATAATTTCCACGATCAAGTGATATGTTAAAATTTGAACATCTTGAAGAAGAGGCTACAATTTCTGACCCGATTGATGATGAAGGGTCTTCCTTGGGTAATAAAGAGTAGATGATGGATTGAGAATCAACATCATCATTCATCTCTGACATTTCAATAACTACTTCTGGCATGGTTAATGAAGTATAGAATTGCATGATTTCAGTGGATGAAATGAATACATCTCCATTTGAGTTTTCATCATTGCTTGGTGAATCACCAATTTATCCCATGCTGTCTGGCTTGATTTTTGGTAATTGAAATTATGGACGTTTCCATAAGAGTATTTGGATTTGGGTCTATCCTGTCAATTTCACGGATAGGAAACACATAATTTGTACTCGCATGTATGAATGGTTTTACTGGAATCTTTTCCAAATCATATGGAGAATTAATTTTGGTAACCTCCTTTTCCTTAGATACATCCTTTCCCTCCATTTGATAGAATTATGCCTCAATGTATTGATATTCACATGTTTTTAATGGTGATTTATCACCATAAAATGTCCTAAGTTGACCATTGAAACAATATTTGAGACATTGATGGTATGATGAAGGGATAGCCGCATGTTGATGTAGCCTAGGTCTTCCAAGAAAAATGTTGAAGGGTGTGTCTTGACGAACAACCATGAAATATGAATTGGATACGAGGTCTCTAAACCGAGTTTTGAGTGTGATCTCACCCATAGGTTATTGATCATTTTTATCATATACTGTAAAAATAAAAGTAGAATGAGATAAATCAGATTTGGTGAGGCCCAATCGACGAAGTGTACGAATAGGGATGAGTTTGACTCATGAACCATTATTAATGAAAACTCGTTGGATGTCTATATCATTGACCATTCCAGATAAATACAAAGGTATAATATTTCAATTCACAACATTATCTACATCTTCATCTATAAAATATATCACTACATGGAATTCTGTAGGATCATTCTCTACATGGTAGACTTCAGTCTCATAAATTTTAGTTTAGAATTCCGGAGGACTTTACAAAGCCTCAATGAGTGCCTCTTGAAGATCCTTTGATAGATTTAAGGCATCCAAGAATTGATAACTTGGCCGGTACATGGGCCAAATGTATCAAGACATCATTTTTTTAATCCAAAGGTCTGTGTTTTCCAATAGGAAGATGTGGTTTCGCAGGTGACTTAGAAGTTGATGCTTTGGAAGTAGATGCATTGTGTATCGGGGTAGGAGTTAGAAATACTCCTGGATTTGGAAGATTAGACTAAATAGGTCTATTTATTTGGTGAGAGGAATAAGGTGTAACCTCCAACCGATCTTCCAAAATAATTGTGCCTGGACTGAATCTGCCATGTGTGGAAGAACTTTATTGTTCTTGTTGAGCCTGATGAAGGTTTCTGCCATGATTTTCTACTGCATATACAGTTCTGGTTGGGGATGGATTGAAATAGTGTCTTCTGGAATATCCACATCTTCCCCTTTATCCTAGACCTTTGGAACTCCCTCTTATTCCTCTATTTGGTACAGGGAAATCAGGCTCATCAAGATCGAAACATTGACATGCATAAGGATCTGTTAAGTGAATCATGTTAATAGAACCAAAGATCAACTCTTCATCTGATGTATATTCTGCCTGATTAGATAGTTTAGGTTGTACCATTTTGTGGGGCGGTGCCCGTGCTTTTGAAGTAGATGGAAAAAAATCTACCAGATTCAAAGACAACTTGCAATTTGACAGGATCTCATCTTCTTCTGATTGATCTTCCTTCTTCGAATTATGCTGCTTCTTTGAGGTTTTTATCTCTAATGAAGTGGGTTTTTTTGTGGAATTCATAGAAGAAGACATCATTAGTTTCTTCATTTGCGTTTGTAAAATTTCATTATTTTAGTTTATTATTTTTCTGACCATCCAATCATCATATTTCTATGCATTTTTTTCTTTTTTACTTCTTGCCACTCGCCTTATTCATCTAGATCTATAGTAGTAACACATGATACCTGGGATTAAGAACCATTCAGTTTTACCTATCTCGAGTCCACCATCTTTTGTAGGAGGTATTTGAATACAAAACACTCCAGAATGGGATTCCCCAACATCTGATGAAATGGGAAATAGTTGGGACAATATTCATCTCCTTCCTTGTTCGGACTTTGAGGCCTTGGAAACTGAACAAAATTATTTTCTAAAGCTGAAATGAAGAAACCAGGAAGTTGTTCAGTTTGGAAAGAATATACTTTGTTCTTTAACTCCTCAAATTTTTTCCTCCTTTGATCTCTTTGATTATATTAACGAAACGACCTCTTTTTTTGATGCTTAGGAGGTGGAGCCCTTCGATAAGATGATGGTTTTGAAGTAGAAGTAGGTACAAGTGCTTGATTAAGTGTAACTATAGTAGAATTTTCTTTACCCATTAACTCCATGGATCTGATGGAATTACAGGAGTTTTATCCTTAGTCTTTGTAAGATATTATTCGATCTGTTGAGAAATCAAAGTAAGGTCCCAAAACCCTCTTGTGTATTTCATAGGGATCAACGGTGTGCGTAATTCATCACGCAAATTTTCCACACAGATTGGAAATAATTCTTCTTGAGGAATTGTTAAGTTTAATGAATATGTTAAGCCCTTACAGTGAAAAATGAAATCAAAAACTCTTTAATTCTCTATTTTCTTACAATTTTTATGATAAAAAACTGTTGTCTTTGGAAACATTGAGCTGAATTGAAGAAGGAATCATTGGTGGATATCTTCCCATCCGGTGATTGACCGAGATTGCAAGATTCTATACCTCACAAAGGTAAGCCCTTATAATGAATGTACAAAACACCTAAGCTTAACTACTGCTTGTTGTGGAGAAGTTCCCATAATAGGATCACAATGAGAAACAAAATCTGTTAAGTGTTGTTCTGGGTCTCCTGAAACATTAAAAATCAGGAATGTGGTACTTGAAAAATTGGATGGGGGGGGAATTGCATCAACCAATTCAGGATAATCTCACTTTTATGGTTGAATTTGTGCACGCTTTCCCCATATAGCTTCCAACCAAACTATTAATGACTCAATGGTAGTCATTAACTTTTGAGAAACATCTTGTTGAGCTTGGAACTGAGCAGGTGCAATAAATGGATCTTGGACAGGTGTGGTGAATGGTACTGCAACTGATGGTAGCACTACCAGTTGTTGTTGAGCATGACCCATAGGATTAGACCTATGAGGGTGTACTGGTAAAGGAGGATATTCTTGATCTGTCTTAGTAGCTACAACAAATTCCCTTGACTGACTAACTCCAGCATTCTTAAGAGGAAGACTACCTTGTATTAGTTCTACATTCAACCTCATTAACTCTTTCTTTTCTTCCTATTTTTGTGTGAACCTTTTATCTAGTGAGAGTGACGGGCCTTCTCCAGAGGTAGGGTGGAATATAACCTGACTTTTTCCTATCCCCTTTTTGGACACCTTTTAGAGAGGGGGAAGTTGGTTATTTGATGGAATACCCAGATTCTGTGTAAGCCTTTGATTTCGTGTACGCACAACTTCTTCATTTTTCTCTGTGTGTATAGCCTCTTGAACATGAACTTCTTCATCTGATCCCTCTGAGTGAGCCTCATGTTCTGCAGGATCATCAACAATGACATTGATGAAATTTATTTATGCATAATGCATTGCATCCCTTCTATCATAATTTCTGCGATGTTGTCATCTTCTATGTCCTTCATGAGACACTGCCTTTTGTTGATTTGATCCCTCGGGAACTACTTGATGAACCATAATTTAGAGGGAATATGATGATAATTCATCTCTTCAATCCTCTTGTGGATTCTTCCCTAATCGAGAGAATACTGACCTTCGCTAAGGAAGAGATTAAGGATTTGAAAAAGTCCCTAGTCCGGTGGACTGGGGCTGTTCATGATATTCCTTCTCAACTCCTAAAATCATATTTGTTGATTATGATGGTTGAGCTAATAGAGTCCCCAGTCTGGCAAGATGGGGTGCTTCTTGAGCTGCTACATCTGAGAATTTCTTAAAATCTCTCTTGATCTTGTGGAATTTAGTCTGGAAATTGTCTGCATGCATCAACCTACATCCACTCAGATCACCTAGCTCAAATGACCATTGTATTATTTCTGACACTTTTGTCACCTGATGATGCACACACTCTAAACAAGAGGCCTATTCGATATTCTCATTTACCTGATGTATGTGTAATTCGATAATTTTTTATTTGTATGTCTCACTTTGGGAAGAACTAATTGAGGCCTGTTCCTGAGAAATCCTTTGTTTACAAACAAAACAAATTGGTTGTGGTCGGCCATGGGCAATAACATTGCATGAGACCATTTTTGGCGGGCTTTGTTGACTGGAGAGTATAGTGCAATGCAGTGCTCCATGAACACCCCATCCCCTGATTTGAATACCATATGAGGCATTGGCAATTAACTGGTGCAATATTTTGAGTGCACCAAGCCATGAACGATGAAGGGATCTCTGCTGCTTTTCAGCCTTCAGATATCGGGAAACTGAGAGAGATGCCAAATCAATTTGGCATTTTATCCCTTCTATTTTCTTGACATGATTTTCATATTCAGTATAAGATAATATTTTCTTTTTCAATTGACAAAGATTTTTCCACATTTTGTGATGAATATCGTTAATACAATCTTCCATCAACATTTTTGGGATATCATACTAAGAGTCTTCCAAAGGCCAAAACATGACTGGTACATCACATTTCTCTAGTTTCTTTCTCATATTCATAATTTCCTCCTTATCCTTTGATGAATATTCTTATACATGATTAGACCAAAGTTGGTGCTACTTTGTTGCTTAATCAGATTCGATAAGATTGGTAGAGAATTCGTTTATCAAACCAGAATATGAATGACCTAGGGTTGGTTCGGAGAATGACCTACATCCCGGGATATCTTCTGATTGAGAAAGTATTTCACCTGCTAGTGGTAAAGCATCAAACATGAATGGCTTCACATTTGCAAGTTCCTCAAGATAATAGGGATTTCTCGTTACTGCATTTTCCATTGAAGAATTTTTAAGGAAATGCAAATTACTACTGTGGAGAGGACTTTCGTAGCTAAATTCATCATCATGGGGAGGAACACCATGGTGGGATACAACCAAAGATGAAACCTTCTACTTCTTGATTTTCTGGCCATGCAGAGGGTTCTCATGGATCTCATCTGAAGATGATACTTTGAGATCAACCAAACTGTCATGAAGCAAGCCTTCATGAGGAATTGTATGATGAAGACCATCAAAATTATTGTTCCCACTATTGGGAAATGAGAGAGTAGAATCTTGAGTTACAACAGATAATTGTCTGAGTGCATTAAGAACTCCAGTATCGAGAAAGGCCTTATTATAGATCAGCCCTTGATTTCTTGACTGTGCTGAACAGGTCTTCTTCTTAGATTCCTTCTTACTCATTTTGGGAACCAATTTTTGATGAAAGTGGTTATTATGGGCAGATGTGTGTGCCTTCTCGGAAAAAATAGTCAGGTTAGACTGATTATCTCCATTCAAATCAGGTGTATGTGCCCGACTTGATTGTCCATATGACATGGGGGAGTATGCCCCACAACCCTCTTAGACTGGAAGCGAGTTGTGTATCTGTTCTGAAATGATATGTTGATGAGTCACTCCACTGGTAGGGAATGATTTGTATTTCTTTACATATGATGCTGCTGAAGTTGTTATAATATTTTGACAGGCATCAAGAATATGAGCAGGGATTTTCTTCTGTTATTTCACCATTGTCAAAATGTTCATGGTGACTTTAGCTGCCGGAACAGGAATATACATCCATTCTGTGATTGGAGTAGGTGTATGTGCCTACTCATGTCCTCCTTTTTCTATCAATTTATTCTGACTGTACTCATGTATGGGGGAAGAGAGTTGATTCTGCTCCAAATTTGTCATCAGAGCTTTCTTACTGACTTCTCTGGGTGCAACCAAATGAGACTGTTGGTAGGCTTGATGAACATTGGCAGGTGTATGTGCATGTTGTGTATTCTTCTTCAAGTATGGTTGACGAATTTCCTTCAATAATGGAAGAAGAGATTGCTAACTGAATTGTTGGTTGTAAACAGGTGTATGTCCTTTCTTATCACTTGCCGCCATATTATATTGGTGGGCATCTTTGGTTGTAGTCAGACGAGCCTACTGACTAGCTGATGAGTTATAAACAGGTGTATATGCCTGCCTATAATACTCTACCAGAATTGCCTAGCGTGATTGTATTTTTACTGCTAGATGAGTCTTCTGGGCAGTAACATCAGGAAGAACAGGTGTATATGCCCGCTCATTGCTTTCCATCATGTTGGTTAGATAGACTTCTCCGGAGGGGTCAGAAGTAAGAACCTGCTCCCTTTTGACCAGATTTTTCCTCTGGAGGTTCGTTTTGCAGACTTGGATTTGAGGAACCTGATCCAAACCCCTAAAGGCGATACCCTCACCATGTTGATAGTGCACTGTCGCATGAGTCTGACGGCGATTGTTGATGGGAGCCCTCATGAAAGACTCAAGTTTCATTGAATTAAGGTTTTCAGTGACCTTCTCATTCACCTCCCCATAATATGGGAGGGACTGGTGATTGCGTTCAAGGAATAATGACACAAAATGGTTGGATACAATGGTTGGAACCACATGCTTTTTGATCACTGGTCATCGATGTCCAAACAACCAGGGTGAATTATTGACTTGGTTGTCTTGTCGAGTGACCTCTAGAGTCAGAATGGTACTGTGTTGATGGTATTCCTTAACCAGTGCATTTGGGACCCAGCGTTGAAGATGATGTGTAGGTGATGTCGTCCTCAGAGCAGAGGAAGATCCAACAGGAGTAGTGGCAGATGCATTCACAGGTGTGAACTTTTGTGAATCCATTTCTATAACGCAGTTAGTTCTTAGAAACAAGTGCCTGTTTGATATAACATACATAATCAAGATATGTTAGGCCACAAAATCCTTTGTATGAGCACATATGTTATTGATTGCTTTTTTGGCCCTCACATTGAGTTAAACATGGGCCTAACAAATAAGTAACACTTCATTTTAACTTTGTTAAGGATTCACGTCAGGTTCACCATTTTTGTTTCTTCTGGAAATGGGGATGACCTTGTTTTTTGAAGGTTCAAACACTGCAATTGGTTTCTAATAGGTTTATTCGTATAACCAGAAACATCCAATGATTCTTTATCCATTTGGACATACTTTTCATAGGTATGTGATCCTTAGTTGTGGACAGATGAGGCTTATGAATTTGCATTGGTTGATAGGATGGCAGGTCAGACTCATCACACCTTTTTGGGGTTAAGTATTGTCTAATCCAGCACTCTATTATAGATTTGAGTTATGTTCATGAATCATTATTAAATTAACAAGTATGAAAATGAACTTTACATTAGATCTGACAATCAATGATTGATATGTATGAGATTTAGAGAATATTTTATATGTATTTGATGTTCTTCATCGATATAGAATCCTATGTATTTGTTAGATATTCTTATTCATTGGTATCCTTAAATACATGATATAGAAATCTATTGGTCATTATGATAACCATACTGGTTTTAAAGCCACTCAGTGGGAAACTTGAAGTAAATTGTCATTCAGAAGAACATGGATTATTTCAGAGTTAGGATCGTACCTGCAGATGGGTTACATTTATATCCTTATTATAAAAGGACTCAGATAGTTCGAGTGAATAAATATGATTTTTATGCATGATTTATGGCCCAAATAAAGATTTCATAATTTCTTTTACACTTTAATCTCACATGAGTCATGCTCGGTGTGAGAAACAAGAGGTATCAGTAAAACCTGACGATTGTACCACGAAAGATGCAATCTTAATAAATAATGTGGGGATTATGTATGTATGACTACCCAAGATAGATGAGGATTGGGATTTACAGGTTAAGAGAAATTATGACTGGGTCTTACACCTGAATAAAAGGCCCAGATTTGGGAACTTGGGGCTTACTCTTAAAGTGGATGCCCAAATTATGGAACTTCTCATCTTAAAGGATGAGGTTGATTGAATGAAATATCCAACCTTAGTGACATAAGGTTATGTAAATCCTGAGGTTTTAAGAGATGTTCTACAAAATTCCTTTCAAATAAAGAATCCAACAAAGGAAGCATGCCATAAATGGATTTGAAGAGGGGTTTGAAGGCTAAATCTTGAATAGGAGAGGTGGATTTGAAGAAAAGAATTGAATAGGCAGGAGGGGAACCCAGAAAGATTCAGGCACGCAAGTCCTATTTGGGTGCACAAGTCCTGGTCGTGCAAGTATACTAGCACGACACATGTGTACTTGGGCGATGGTTAACCCATAAGGTAATACATGGTCAAGGCCTGGCTCAAGCCCTTAGTATTATCCCTAGAGGCTTCCAAAAGGGTGGCACACAAGTTCTGTTGAAGGGATAAGGTGGCGCGCAAGTTTCTTCATTTCCATTAAGGGTTAGACACTTATGCACACAAGTGTTAATGAATTTCAACACTTAGGCCTTATTATCCATCTTTAGATCTTCCATTATAGGAAAGAAATTACCTTATAAGTGTTCAGAAGACTTCAAGTAGAGACTAGGGAACCGGGAGCTTAAATCTGAATTTTGGATATTTCATCCTCAAAATGGGGGGGCCCATAGGGGGTAATTATAAGCCATTGAAAACCTAGAAAAAAAATATAGGGCACTCAAGTAACTTGCATGACCCATATGTGGCGCGCAAGTATACTTGCGTGACCATGATGAAACTTGTGCGAACCATGCTTAATGAATTCCTTGTTCATGCCATTGTCAATTTTTTATGTTTCTTCAAAGGATGAATCTCGTTGTGCTTAAGGTATTCCCTTTTTTAATTCATTAGACTCTATGACAGAAAGGAGTATCAGAAAATAGTTATTAGTATTTCCCACCGTTGGATGGTATTTTCGTTCATTCAGAAAAAAATGGGATAAATCAACGAGATTAGCCATTTTAAAAAGTCGTATGGTCACACCACCTGTAGGATGACTCCAATTACAAATTACCTCCAGAGGGGGGAACTCTCAGTAGATTGGGTTAGAATTGAATAGATCTAGAGGCGAGTAGTCAATTTTTTTCTACGATGTTTCAAACCAAGAAAAGATTATGTAAATGTGAGTCCTTTATGTAGTCTTTCTTAGGTGTATCGATGGAGAAGACAATGTTGTCATCATGAAATAAGTGAACACTAGAAATTATAGAGCACAACAGTCTGTATCAAAGCTCTATCGTCAAATTTGAAGGCTCAGATACTATTGGCCCACTCTGATACAAGACTGTGGAAAATTCACCTAGAAGTGACATTCCTAGAATGTTCATTCCAATTTCATTCACCAACCCCTGCAGATACTTCACACAACTAATTACACTTGGACATTTTCTATATGAGGGATGGATATTGTCGGAATATATCCTCCTACCACATTCTAGTGTATTCCGACAACAACCAACAACTTATCACAATGGGAAGATGTTGTACCCATTAAAGAGGATAGGGAAAGAATCATTGTTAGCTTTGTGAAATCAAATATCATTACCAATGTTGGTGTCCCTTGAACAATACTAACAGAAAACAGTTCCAATTTATACTATTTTGAGCTACACATGTTATTCATGGAGTGTGGAATCAAAGCCAACTGTTCATCCCACTACCATGTCGAGGCCAACAGACTGATAAAGACTTCCAAACATACTCTATACAACATAGTCCAGAATATGGTATACAAAGACATGAAATCATGGATGGAAAATCTCCTCCATAATTTATGGTCTTATTGGACAACAACCAACACTTCCACCAAGGTAACCCTATACTCACTAGTATATGAGACAAAGGTAGTTTCTCCCATTGAAGTTCAAGTGTCATCTCTCCAAATTTACATTTGTGGGAAATTTTCTATATATGAGCAATCCCAAAAACGGTTTGATGAGAAAGAATAGATGGATGAAACAAGATTACACACTCTACACCAATTGGAAATGTATCCAAATCGGATAACATTATCCTTTCAAAAAAATTATTTTCCTTTGGTATTTCCTCGGAGGAGAGACAATGGTTTTCCTCATAACCCCGATGATACTTGGGAAGAAACCCCCAAATATTGAGCCAAAATAGAAGGGACCATATAACATAGAGAAGGTCTAATCTAATGGAGCACATGCATAGATATAAATGGATCGACAATGGATTAAATCATCCACCAATGAAAAGTTTATGAAGAAATAATTCATATAATAGTGACATATACTTCTTAGAAACAAAGCAATAAACTGATGTAGACACCCTGTAATGTCTTCCATGCACTTTACTAAAAAATGTCATCAATCGGGATTGAAATATTTGTGGTGTGACTATGTATTTTTCATGGGGGCGAGTGATACTAGCGAAAGCACCGGCCCAACGGGACGAGATTGCATCCCGGAATTGATCCCATGTAGGGGTGCAGGGGCTACACCACCACAATATGGAACAATTATTTTTTCTATGTCCCCAAAGTGGTGCCCAAGATTCATGTGCGCAAAATCCTACCCACCAGCATGTAGGAGTTGATAAAAGTAATGATTTTGGATATGTCCTCATAGTGTTTCCCTAGTCTAGCCAAAACACTATCAGTGCACAAGGTAATTGTGCACCACAATTTTGGCACACAATCCACATGCTCACCCAATCTTCTTTCCCCTAGGATCATATTTTTTCCTATAAATATACCCTTGGGGCTTTCATTTGTAGGAACAAATTTTCCCGAAGCCTAACTACTTCTCTGGTTTCCCTAGTCCTTCGTCCGAGTCTTCCGAAACATTCACGGTAGTTATTTAACACCTAATGGGGAGGAATTGAAGAAGGATCATAGTAATTAAGTCCTTTTATTGTTTGAAATCTATAACACTTGCACAACTAAAGAGGCCAACCTCGCTAAATTAGAAACACTTCCACGCCACCTATTCCTCTCACTAGAACCTAAGAACCCCACTTCTAGGAATAACATGGAATACTCTTAATGGTTTGAGTTAGGTCTCGCCCAAGTATTATCATCCAGGATTGTAATATCCGGGTTCCAAAATCCACCCAGAGGTTCCCCATACCTGGTTGGTCACATGGCCTCAAATGCATTTCCCCGAATGCCAGAGGCTGCCCACTAGTAGTGAGGGCGTTGGGTGTGATAGTTGGAAACTATGCCCTCATTGGAAGAGTAACATAACGAAAGTAAAATAGATATCAATAGCGGAATCATGAATAATCCACACAGTAATAAATAGCAGAAGATTGGTAAATAATAAACTGGAGCATAGATATATAAATTAATTATGGATGATACATATGTCTAGGAAAGAATCCAAACAAATCAAAATGCTGGAATATAACTATACTAAAACCAAGTATGAAAGAAAGCAAGTAAACAACTCCTCAGCATCGCAAGACATTGCTTGGTGCAATTATCTCCAGCTCCATAGAAAATTGTGTACCTAAAGTATAAGGGCGCTTTACCTTATATATACCTACAAGAATATAATATGTTTGGGCCCAAAATCATGGCCCAAATAGGATGTGATACTAAATTCCAATTGGAATCCACTACAAGATCTGTGCCTAAAAGATAGTGAATATATGCAAGGTAATGTATAGAAAGTAGTAAAAATGGAAGTACTCTGCAATAACAATCCACATTTTCAAATGTCAAGCAACCACTAATCAAAGAATATAATCACAAAAGGTAACCCTCTAGGAAGAACCCACAACATATCCCCTCAATTCCTAACTAGAAACATAATTAAATAGATAAATAAATAGGTAATCCTATGGGATTTACTCACAACCATTCCCCTCGGGTCCTACCTAAAAAGTAAAAGCATCCCTCTAGGCAGTAGACTCAGTCTAACCCCTCTAGTTCAGCTTAAACATAGACTCCCTAACGAAGCACTCACCGTCAATTCCTCCTATAGTCTCTTATCATAAGTAAAAGTTCTCTAGGGAAGAACTTATGTCACATTCCCTCTCTGGACCACGTCAAGGAACTACATACACTCTAAGAAATCACTTACATTAATTCCCTATATTGTCTCACATCGTAAGTAAAACCGTCACTCAGGAGAAGCCCTTACATCCATTCTCCTTATGATCTACTACACCACGTTCAAATGACCATGTGTAAGTCAAGTAGGTATAGAAATGCGTATCAGCCAAAGTAAACCACAAGAACTACTTGGCTAGTAGTATACATCATATCATCATATCATCATATCAGAACACTCACAACATCCTACAACTAGGCATGGGAAAGTAAACAATAGTATAACATGCAAACTAGACCCAACAGTCAAAACAGGCAATCATGTAGAGGAAAAAACATCCAAATCATAGCAATTAACTCTATTCACATTCAATTAACTTATACTCAAGCATACATGCATAGTAGGTAAATAATAAAGCTAAAATAGTAAACTTGCAAAACCTCATTCATAGGGAATTGGAAAAAATTGCACATATAACTCAAATACTTTCAACAAAAAGGCACAAACCACCTACCTCTACATTGTGAGATCGCTATACCTGAACCTTAATCCTTGAATCACCAAAGAACATGGTAGATCAACAAAAAAATTCAAAAAGTTCAAACGAGGATAAACTGTGAAATTGTAGAAAGCATGAAATGAAGATCTAGCAGAAAAAAGAGCTTATTGAGGTGATTCTAATGCAATTGACGGATTTTGATTCAGAGAACGGATACTCGAATGGGGGCTCGATGAAGTTTTGCGCCGCACATATGCTCTCTATCGAGTTCATTAGAGAAGAAGCTGTTTCTATCGATTAGACGTGACCCCGGTCCTTTTACTAAAAAAATAAAATACATGGTGTGTACTTTCCATTTATGTACTCCACATTAGGTGGCCTCAAGTTCAACCCCACATGGTTGTGTGTGTGTATATAACACAACCATCACACGACCTCCTACAGTGACCCAGTACATGGCGTGTACTCATAAAGTACAGGACATGTACTTTATAAATTTCTATGAATTCCCCTTTTTCTAAAAAAAGTCCAGAAGAAAGAAAACATACCAGAAAAGAAGGTATGGGTTCTTACAAAGTTCCCTCCTTAATGAAATGTGTCCTCTAATTTCCCTAGAAAGGCGGAGAAGAAGTAGAAACCCTAAATAGCTCCAGCCACTGCGATTGTACGTCTGCCTCCCTCTCCCAAGTCTTGTCATGTACTTTCCCGTGCTTCCAATAGCACTCGTACTAGAGGAATGGAACGACTATGGAGAACCTTGGTACTACGATCAAAAATCTGGGTAGGATGCTTCTCAAACAATGCCTCCACTTCAAACTCAACCTCCTCGGGTTGGAAAACATGAGACAGGTCTGAGAAGTAAAGTCGAAGCTGAGAAACGTTGAAAACGTCATGCATAACCAGATACCTTTGAGGTAACTACAACCGATAGATAACTAGACCCACTCTCTCCAACACCTCAAATGGCCCGACATGTATCGGTGAAAGCTTACCTTGTCTCCCAATCCCCTAGTGCCCCAAACATGGTGCAACATGCAAGAAAACTAGATCCCCGAACTCGAACTCCAGAGGTCATCTCCGTCGACCATCATAAGACTTCTGTCGAGACTGTATTGTATCAATCCACTTCCTAACCAACTCTATCTACTCTGCGGTCTTCGGAACAAGATGAGGTCCAAACAAAGCTGCCTCTGCTTCCTTCAGCCAACATAAGTTTGATCGGAATGGCCTACTTTACAAGGCCTCAAATGGTGCCATCTGAATAGTTTCTTGAAAACTATGTTTTTAGGCAAACTCCATAACAAGTATTCTCTTCTCCCAAGTACCTCTAAAATCTATAATACATGCTCAAAGCATGTCCTCAAGCACATGAATCGTACGATCAGACTAGCCATTTGTCTGGGGATGATAAGCTGTACTCAAAAGTACTAGTGTACCCAAAGCCTTCTAAAGCCCCTTCCAGACCTGATAAGTAAAATATGCATATCTGTATGATACAATGGAGTGTGGAGCTCCATTTAAGCACATAATATCATAGATGTACAAACATCCCAACTCATCAACACTGAAGGTCTCCTTAATCGACAAGAAGTTAGAAACATTCGTGAGTATGTAATTGACAACTCAAACTGCATCATTCCCTTGAGGTGACCTCAGTAAAACTGTCACGAAATCCATCACGACATCATTCTACTTCCTCTCAAGAATGGGTAACTGTTGTAAAAGCCTTGCTGGTCACTAATGCTCTGCCTTCACCTTCTGATAGGTGGAACAACTCATAATGAAACTAGCAACTTCTCTCTTCATACCTGGCCACCAATACTAATGGTGTAGATCACAATACATCTTGGGGACTCAAGGATGCAATTCCCAAATTGAGGAATGAAAGTCCCGCATCAGCTCCCCGCGTATGTCTGCTGGAAACCATATGTGCCCCTGGAAATGCAAGATCTCATCCTCTCCTATGGTCCATCCTAGAATAGGGCCCTCTCATAACATGCTCTCCTATAGGAATATGCATTTTGAATATGATAGTTTCCTCAAATACACTCGATCAATAAGAGTAGAGGTAACAACTATAGAAGAAAGAAACATCTACCCCAGTATGTCATGCGCATCCAAATGAATCTCAAAAATCAGAGCCATAAGCTGCCACTCACTGCTGGCCTCCTGAACTGTCTATATTTGAGTCCTCATGCTCAATGCATCAACCACTATGTTGGATTTCCTTGGCATATAGATAAGCTCAAATTCAAAAGACTGAAGGTACTAATCCCACCTTTGATATCTCAAATTCAGATCATGCTGAGTGAATATGTACTTGAGACTCTTGTGGTCGTTGAAAACCCCAAAATGTTCTCCCAGAAGATAATGTCTCCAATAGCGTAAGGCATGAACAATGACAGCCGTCTCAAGATTGTGCGTTGGGTAATTCCTCTCATGTGGCCTCAACTAACGAGACCCATATGTAATGAATCCTCCGTGCATAAGCACATCTCGCCTCATGATAACTAAAGCATCACAATACATGATATAGCTCTTGCCCAGCTCTGGAAGCACTAGTATTGGGGAAAAAGTCAACCACCCTTTCAACTACTGAAAGGATGACTCACAAGAATCTGACCACAAGAACTTTATTCCCTTCAAATTCAGACCCGTCAATGGTGCTGATAAGCGTGAAAAATCTTGAATGAATCATCTGTAGTATTCAGGTAGCCCTAGAAAACTCTGTACCTCAAAGATGTTTTTTGATTGCTCCTAGTAAAATACTACTCCCATGTTCTCTGGGTCCATTGATACTCCTATCTCTGAGATAACATGACCCAAGAAGTTAATATGATCCATCCAGAAGTGGAATTTTGAGAGCTTATCATATAACTGATGCTCTCTCAGTGTACCCAAAACAATCTCAATTTGTGTTCCATGGTCATGTCGAGTGTGAGAGTACACCATGATATCATCCATGAAAACCACCATGAAAGAATCCAAGTATGGATGGAACACATAGTTCATTAGTTCCATGAAAACTATAGGCACATTCATGAGACCGAATGACATATCCATATACTCGTATAGACCTTACCTACTCTGAAATGATATAAGAGGTATATTTGATGTTCTAACATGCAACTGATGGTAATTGGACCTCAATTAAATCATCGAGAACACCAGGTATCCTCAAAGATGATCAAAGAGTCCATCAATCCTCAGTAATGGATATCAGTTCTTGAGTATCAACTGGTTAAACATATGATAATCCACGCAAAGCCTGAGGGTACTATCTTCCTTCTTCACAAAAATGATAGGCGAAACCCAATGAGAGGTAATGGGATGGATGAAACCCATTGCCTAAAACTCCTCCAACTGCTTCTTGGGCTCCTATAACATTGGTATAGCCATCCTATGAGGAGGAATGAACACTGATGCTGCTCCTGGAACAAGCTCAATAGACAATTATACCTCTTTCTCTGGAGGCAAACCTGAAATACCTTCTAGAAAGACATCTAAAAAACGATCCACCACTGGAGGAAAATTCATATGTGAAATCCCCTGGTCATCAATATATAAACTAGAAATATGGGTATAACTCCTCCCAACCCATGATGCCTGGGTCTAACTCTTCCCGCCTGGACATCCCATTCGCCTTTGTGAAGAAATGATCCACCCACTGGTGATATTAAACTCACCATGCAGTGAAAACAGTCAATTACTACCTGGAAGGGTACTAGGCAGTCCATTTTGAGAATAACATCATATCCGGTCATCTCTATGACATAAAGGTCCCAAGAGAAGTGAAACCCACCAACCTCAAGAGGGCACTCCTCGCATTAACGTACACTAGTCATTCTTTTCCCCAACGAAGGGTATAACTTCTCTATATCCACAGAAGAAAAGATACAGAGCCCAAGGCTCTCCATAATAGAAACAAATATAAATCTATGGTAATCCCTAGTATAAAAATGAGCAGAAGCTAAAACTTAGGAACCTAGAAGTGTAATAAGAGAACATGATAAAGAGAGTATTCATGTTTTCCAAAACATGACAACACGATATGTATAATATCTACACGGTGTGTTCCCATAATCCATTCACATTGGCGTGTACTATTACCTCAACGGGTCATTTAACAACCCATACACATGACGTGTTCAACTAACACATCGCATGTACTTGAATCCACTTCCCCTGCCTGAGTCCTTCTACACGGCTAAGCCACACAGTTCTCCTTGATGAAGACTACATGTCGTGTTCAGGAAAAACACGACGTGTTCTAGACGAGTTTCACCGACTCGTTTTGTTAGTGACATGGTCGGTTACATAGCATACACTACACGACACGTTCTAAGAAGACACGACATGTATGAGAAAGGATAACACTGACCTGTTTTGTTAGTTACATGGCCAGGTACCTGGGTTACACCACACGGAGTGTTCTGGACGAACACATTGTGTACTAAGAAAAATTTTCCAAGCCGGTTTGTTAGTGACACAACCGGTTACATGGTTCTACGAAATGGCATGTACATCCTCTACACGGCGTGTCATACCAAGGATTCCAAACCCCATGTCCCCACCCACACAGTCCGAGACACGGTTAGATACTACAAGACATGTACATTCAGTACAAGGTATGTACTTAAGAAAAAATTTTCCTTTCAAACAGAAGAACACAAGGAATGTAGTTAATATTAAACACCTTGTATTCTGGGTATTTTCGGATAGTAGGCCTAAAAAACAACTTCAGAAACCAGAAAATGCTAGAAAAAAACCAAAAAGTTCAAATTTCCAATCCGTGAGGGCCCATACACCCCAAAAATCAAATCTTGACATCTTATACATCTTATAAACAAGGTAAACAAGTCAATGATCCACCAAATTATGGTTAATGAGGGCCCATAACACCTTAAGAACCAAAGCTTGGCATTCAATCAAAAAAATCCCTAAAGAAAATAATAACTTATCAAATAGTTGGTATTTTATCAAGGCATCTATCACAACAACATGAATATCTAGAACAACACCTATCACAACAACATGAAATTGTTAATGCACACTATATGGCATGGAAAGAATGCATGACATGTGATTTCTAGAAAATTACTAAATGATGCATGAGATGGAATACCCTCAACTCATTGAGTTGCATCAGAAATAGAACCTGAATAAATTCTCCAATAATAGCGCAGTACATGTGAGTCTCCCAATGGTGAAAATTAGATCAAATGTAAAATTGAAATAACAAAAAATTGAAATAAAGGAGGTTGATTGGCTTTTCCCTATACACGGTTTATCTACTATTTGACAAAACTTATTACCAAGTACCTATTCCATCTTATCCCAGACTATAGGCTCCAAAAAGTAAGTCAAGTAGAAAAAGGAACTCATTTGATAAAACTTTATAATGTCCCGGTTCCAAAAACCACCCAGAGGTGCCCCGTACCCGGTTGGTCACATGGCCTCAAGCGCATTTCCCCAAACACTAGAGGATGTTGACTAGCAGTGAGGGCCTTGGTTGTGATAATGGGGAAACTATTCCCTCATTGGTAGAGTAATAGAGTGGAAGTAAAATAGATAGAAATAGTGGAAGCAAGAATAATCCATAAAAAATTAAATAGCAGAAGACTGGAAAATAATAAACCGAAGAACACACACACACACACATATGATTGATGCAATATACATATGTCTATGAAAGAAGCCAAAAAAATACCAATGCTAGAATACAGTAGTACTAAACCCAAGTACAAAATAAAGAATGTAAACAACTCCTCCACATCGTAAGCCATTGCTTGGTCCCATTCTCTCCATCTCCACAGGAAATCGAGTACCTGAAGTTGAAGGGAACTTTCCCATATATATAACTGCAGTAATATAATCAGTTTCGTCCCAAAAGAACGACCCAAAAGCACGACCCAAACAGAGTGTAAGACTAATTATTAGAAGGAACCCACTACAAGATCTGTGCCTAACAATCAGTGAAAATATGGTTGGTAATGTATAGCAATCAGTAAACAAGGAACTAATCATCATTAACGAGCCATAGTTTCAATTGTTATGCAACAGCTAATCAAAGCAGATAATAACAAAAGTTAAACCTCTTGGAAGTACCCACAGCCTATCCCCTCTGGTCCGACCTAGCAACATAAGAAAACAGATAACACAAAAGGTAACCCTCTGAGAAGTACTCACATCCATTCTCATCTGGATCTACCTAAAAAGTACAAGCAACCCTCTGGGTAGTACACTCAGTCTAACCCCTCTAGTTCAGCTTAAGCATAGAATCTCTAAGGAAGCACTAACCATCAATTCCTCATATTGTCTCATATCGTAACTAGAGGAACTCTAGGTAAGCACTTACATCACATTCCCTTTGTGGCCCGCGCCGAGGAACCACAGACACTCTGAGGAAGCACTTACGTCAATTCCCCCTATGGTATCACATAATAAGTAATACAGAAACTCTGGAGAATCCCTTACGTCCATTCTCCCAATGGTCCACTACACCATATTATCACAGCCCTATGTAAGTCAGGTAGGTATAGCAACACGTATCAGCCAATGTAATCCTCAATAACTACTTGGCTAGTAGTCTACAATATATCAGTATATCATTACAGTCACACCATCCTAAAACTAGGAATGGTAAAGCAAATAGCGGTCTAATAGGAAAACTAGACCCAAAGGTCAAAACAGGCAATCGGGCATGGCCAAAAACTTCCAAAGCATAGAAATTAACCCTATTCACATTCAATTAACCAATAATCAAGCATACAAGCATAGAAGGCAAACAATAGAGCTAAAACAGTAAATGCACAATATGTTGTTCATGGGTATTGGGAAAATTTGAACATATAACTCAAATTCATTCAATGGAATGACACAAACCACCTACCATGGCATTGGGATATCTATATATGTGAACCTCAATCCTTGAATCGCCCAAAAAATGGTATATCTAAAAAAACTCTCATAATGTTTGACAAAGGATAACTTGAGAAAGAGGATAAATCATGAAACAATGCTCCAATAGAAGGAAGATCATAACGAAGAAATTCCAACACAATCGATGGATTTCATTTTGGAGAAAGGACACTCATATGGGCGCTCAACAAAGATCTGTGTTGCACGGATGCTCTCTGTTGAGTTCGGCAGAGAAGAAGACGTTTCTGTCAATTAGACATGACCCCGGTTAATTTAATGAATAAAATAAAATACACTATGTGTACTTTGGAAGTACACAGTTTGTACTTGTTGTTTCTATACTCAACTTTAGGTAGCCTCTAGGTCACCATAACATGGTTTTGTGTGTGGCCATCACATGACCCACACAACACCTCTTGCGGCGACCCAGTACATGACGTGTACTCATAAAGTACATGGTGTATACTTCAAAAATTTCCAGAAATTCCCATTTTTCTCAAAAATGACCAGAAGAAAGAAAAAAAACCTGAAAATAGTTCCATATTCTTACAATGATGTTCGTCACATAAGTGAACATCAGGTCACCCAAGAATGCTTGCATTCCCATACCTGTGTTCTAGTATCTACTTGGGTTCCCCTCATTGATTCACCAAATCAATTCAATATACAAGCCATTAATCTTTCCTAAAAGACATCAATGGAAACGATTCTTCTTCATTTGACCCCTTGTTTGAAAGGGATTCTTTTGAGACCTCCACAAAAACCTCATAACTTATCAAACCATTGGGAAAGGCGCATCAACATATCTCTTATTTGGGTTTGAATATCGATAGTTAGAGGTTTTCCACATTTGTTTCACAATGGGATTAGGATTCATGGAGTGTCTGTGGGATTTTATATCAACAGTCACATGGACCTTTCTCCTAGGAACATTTTTAGAAGGTTCCTGGTTTGGAGGATTAGGGTTTGGGTTCTATCCTCCACTTCTCAACTATAAGATCTGGAAACTCAAGTCTCTATTAGGGAAGGTAATGTTCCCACCAAATTTTCCTTTCGAACAAAGGAGAAGTCTCCGTCCCCTACCAGGACCAATTTTAAGGAAACCATCCTAGTGTAAGCCCCTAACCTTTCAAGTAAGAGGTTGTAGTCCATATCTTCTCTACATCCTTCACATTCACTCCATCCATACATTGGACACTTTACCAATGTAAAGTGAATAGAGGGAAGGCATGTCGCCTGATGCACTTCCCTAGTCACCTCTCCCTCATGCACTATCCCCGTCATAGGCGCGCCCTCTTCCACCAATGGAGGAGGAAAAGTGTGCGTTCCATTATTGAATTTTTTCATCCTCTTGTTTCTCACACTAAACATGAATCACATGGGCTTAGAGAGTTTTTGTGATCACAACATTTTCACAAGACCACCTGAACTACAGGAACTATGGTTTCTATTCAATCCATGATACGTAGGATACTTTCTTCAAGGCCTGAGCTCAAAATGGTTCCCTTTAAAAAGGGTTCACCCAATCATTTCTCCAACAATGGGAATATCTCATTCATAAGTTCCAACAAAATGAATGAACTATGAGAACTATGATTCCCACCATAATGGGGATATGTATGATTCCTTCATTAGGGATCGACCTCACTGGATATCCTCTACAATAGTATAACCCTAATTCCCTTAATCTTGGCATCCTTTTTAGGAATAATCCCCAAAATAAACCCCCAAATTATCTTGGAATCCTTTTAAAGAAGTAATACAAAATAAATTTCTATCAAAAAAAGTATACTCTCCTATGAGACTCATCGAACTTTTATGCCTTTGATTCTCATCAAATTGGGACACATTGGAAGCTTCCTTGAGGTTCAAACTCGACACTTCAAATCAAACCTGTTCTCCTTTAGCCATATTCCTAACATGGTTTAATCATACTTGGATACCAATATTCTTTCCATATCCCTTGGGATACCTAGGTATAAGTCCCACACCAAACGTTGTCTAAGAACCTTTCTCTTAGATGTCCTTACCACCTAAAATTAAAATATATAGTTAGGTCCTTATCACATGACCTTAAAGGGTATGATGTCTCCCATTAAGCAGCACTAAACTACGAGGGTTCAGTTTCCTTTCACAAGGTTACGCAGGTAACCCAATTTATGTGTACAATCCCAATATGAAAAAATACCTTAGTCTCCCTAGACGACAATAAATTCCAAAGTTCCCCACTGAGTGGCATATCAACCAGTATCATCCTAACGATGATTAAAAGAATCTATAAATATTATATGAGAGGATACCATTGATGGAGAACCTTGAATACATACAGATATCACCATTAATGAAGAACCTCTAATACATACAAATGATTCTAAATTTCTCACATGCTAATAAGTGATTGAAAATTACAATTTAACTAACAAGGTTTCATGAAAATATCTTAAATAATTAAAGACAGTCCCAGAGTAGAAAATAATTCCCCCTAAAAGTGTGCGATCAGTCCGACCTCCCATCCTCTTGACCAATGTATCTTCTTTAG
Organism: Viscum album; assembly: GCA_963277665.1. Taxonomy (NCBI): domain Eukaryota; kingdom Viridiplantae; phylum Streptophyta; class Magnoliopsida; order Santalales; family Viscaceae; genus Viscum; species Viscum album. The sequence goes on from OY728140.1 coordinate 1,208,580,396, forward strand.
TGTCATCAAGATAAAACATAATGAATGCTCAACATTGGACAAAAGGTCCCTTTTGGATAATGAAATATTGGATATTTCCATTTCCACGAATAAATCCAATGTAAACTGCCTGGAAGCAGTGATTATTATAAAAGAACTCATGTTCCATGGAACTATAAAACAATCGTGTAACAACATATTTTCCTAACTCCCTGATGATAAAATTCATTATAGACTCATTCTCACCACATTATTTTAGATTTCATTGTAGGTATTGTGTTATAGGTAACAAGTTGTCACATATATTTCAAATACATATGAGGAATGTAACGCCCCGACCCCAGCTACCCAGAGTCGGTGCATTAATTACATAACATTGGCATGATCACAAGAAAGATCAAATCCCGAAAGACCGATTGGTTTAGTAGCCTTGGAAACACTAGATATAATCATAAAGTTTTACATTACATTTTAAAGTGAAAAACTACTACAACAACAAAGTCTTCATATCCACACTATTAACCCCTCATAATATCCCTGCAAGTCATTCATAATTTACTTCTTCACTACCTGGGAAAAATAAAACATAGAAAAGGGGTGAGCTCAAATGCCCAGTAAGGATAACAATATAGCGGAACATTCATAATAAGCATAAACATTTAAGGCAATGAATTACTAAAACAAAAGCCTTTTAAAATTGAACTTCAACATAGTATGGAAAAAATAAAAATGAAATAATGCCATTTACTTATTCACATGGATATTCTACTAATCGAATAATCACATGCAATATCAATAACCACTTTCATAATGTTGGAAATGCATAATGCCAGACTATCATAACCACATAGCCAAGGCCTCGTGCCAAGACTACAAATAAGATTTTGTCAAGGCCTTGTGCCAAGACACTAGTTTGTCTCATGAGACCTACCGATGCATCGAGGAGCTATAGCGGGCTCCACCCGTCACTTATTAAGTCCAATGCATTCCCATATGAAAAGGTTTAAACATAACATAAACATTCGTATTAAAACTAGCATACGAAATGTCAATAATTTCACCATAAACTATGAATGGTCTAAAAATAGCACATCCATAGTCAAACATATCACAAAACATTCAATACAATATAGAAGTTTTTTATCATAATAAATCAACTTCAAATAATCTTAAAATCCATCAAAGGATGTTGACATAGATGAAATCAAAATTCTTTTTAAAGAAATATCTCCTTTTATTTTGAAATCATTTAAGATCCATATAAAATAAAACATTTTCTTTGAAAATATTCTTATAAGCTTGTAAGGAAAGCTTTGAAGATTTTATAACGGCGTAAAATAACCGCACCCGCCGTATAAGTTAAAAAAAACATTCTTACCTCAATTCTGTCGAAAAGGTTAAAAAGGACCTTGTTTTGAAAACGACGGAAAGATTCCTTTATAAACCTCTTATAAAAAGTCAAACAAGGGTATAAATGACTTTAACCCATATTCTTGTAAATAGTAAAAATGTTTTGAAAAACATTTTTAAGTAACATGGATGTGGATGATAAAGATATCCCAGTAGATTATTACGTATAAACAACCTCGGATAATGAAGAGATTGTGAAATAACCCTTACCTTGTACTTTTCCATGGTTGGGGTAGGTTAACCTCCTGTATAATGGTGAAATAGTTGTTATTAAATTATACAAGAATCATATATATTAATATGATATCATATATGATCATTTAACATTGATTTGTTAATAATATCTTAGAATTATCGTCGTTTCAGGAGTTAACTTACTCATTTTCTTTTATATGTTTTGTTACATAAGCCATGGTTGTTGTATCTTATTCATATCCAGAATGATATACAGTCCTTAAACATCATTTTTAAATCATCAAATGATAATTATACTTGAATGGATACGATGGAGAATGAATCTCATCGCGTTCGTGGAGACGGTAGTCCGTACGTACGCACGAGCGACAATATCATTCTTTTGATATTAAAATAATATATAAATGAATGGTATATCATATATACAGAATCATTAACATGTTATATTTATTATTTACATGAGTTACACATCATTATTATACCCATCCAAATAATATTATATTGAATAACAATTACACCACGACGTGGAGACGGTAAGTCGTACGTACGCACGTATGGTGACATGTTATTCAAAGGGTGGATATAATACTGAATATGGTTGTACCATACTTATAATAACATCACAGTATATGTGAGATACTGGAGTTATTATTTTAGAATGGTAAGAACAAAGGAAGAAGAAGTGGAAGAAGAAATGAACTTAGAAAAGGGTGGTGAAATCATTACCTCTTCTTCGGGTTCTTCCTTTTGATTTGATCAAAAGGGCTCCTTAGGTTGGCTTTCTGATCAAACTAAGGCCTCTAGGTTGTATTGAGGGATGTTGGGAGAGTATTTGGGCAGAGTTTGGCCGAACCAAAAGGCTTTGAAGGTGTGAAGAAATGAGAAGGAGGAGTGCCCTTTTATAAGAGGGGTGAGGGGAACCTTTGGAAAAGTTAGAAATATTAATTTATAATAAATTCATATTCGGTTTACAAAGGCTCCAAAGTTGACTATTAAAAGGATGAGGTGTGGGTAGGTCTAAAACAACTCATCCAATAGAATTTAGACAGGTTTGGGTACTTATATTAACCTTATCTTTAAGTATTAACTCTAAGTTAATTAGTTTCACTTTTACAATGTCTCTTTGTATTTTTATATGATTAATAAACTTACTATATACATCCAAGCGACCCACAAGTGGTCCATTAATGAGGAACCTATCATAATATAAGTCTCTTGGCAGAACCTTAGATTTTTAGGAATTTAATATCAATTAATAATATAATATTTGTTTTAAGAACTCTTTTATGTCAATTTTGACACTATTCAATAGTTGATTTTTGTGAAACTCCTAACAGATTGATTACTTCGAACAAAGTCAATTAAATCAATCCTAATATATCATATTATCATATAAAATTAGTTTAATTCATTAAAAGTTTCATATTATAATTATTTGGGTATTTATAAGATCAATTATTTTTATTTTTCACTATTTTAGTAATTACTGCATCATCATTGTGTCATAAATAAAATAAATTATATAATGTCTAAAAATTATAAATAAAATATCATTATGTAGGAAATCTTTTTATCTTTCTAATGAATATTTATAATCGAAAATCCAACATGTATAACCCTATGTAAAAATTGTTGTTCTAAAAGATATATGCTTGTGTCATTTTTGTATTCATTTTGACTTAATTAAAATAAAGTGTCATTATCACTTACAAGTGGATCCATGGGGTCCCAAAATAGACCCAAAGATGCCCATGGTCGACCATGTATCAACCAATAGGGTTAAGACACGTTTTAGGGTAATTTAGTATTATTATAATATTATTTTTTTAACCCTTATTTACCGGATTTACCCTTTAACCATGGTAAATAAAATATTTACCGCAGTAATTATTCAAAATGTGTAAAAATAAAAGTTACCTATTTACACAATTTGAACATCCTGATTCCAAATATGGAATCCATTTTCCTAAATTCAAAACACAGAAGTGGCAGAAATTAATTTGAAATTAATTCCCGCTGTCAAAACAAAAAGCGTGTTTTTAAGAGATAATAACTATCAAAAGATTGACACTTGTTTATGTTCGGTTTAATTGTAAAATTATGTCCAATGATAAACATTAAATTGAATGGTAAAAATATATTCTAAATATACTTTAAAACCACTCAAATTCATAATTTATCACTATTAATTATTTTGATTAAAAAAGTTGTTTTTAATTAAAATTTAGAAATTTTCACTATTCATCAAAATATGAAAGTTATCCGAAATGTACCAAAATTTCACCCTAGGCTAATTTTGATATTCCGAATCCAAAAATGAAGTCCATTTTGAAATATAGAATATATATGATTTCAAAAAGTAGGTATTACTATTCACAACGGCTAGTTTAATTAGTTGTGGTGTGTGTTAGAACTCGAGGTTGCGTACAACACACGCTATCGCATTATTCGAAGGGAAACGTACCGTAGAAGCTTGGGGTGTTACATTCTCCCCTCCTTCAAATAATTGCGTCCTCGCAATTTCTAGGGTATTACTGCATAAAAAGACTCGGGTGGTTCTTCATCATAAGTTCCTCGGGTTCCCACGTTGCCTCTTCCATCTTATGATTTCTCCACAAAACTTTTACCAGACGCGTCGTCCGGTTTCTCAGTACTTGTTCTCTTGTATCAAGAATCCTGACGGGCTCTTCGCAATAAGACAGATCGGGTTCCAGTTCTAATTCCTCATAGGTGAGTACATGCGTTGGGTCAGGCATGTATTTTCTCAACAGAGATACGTGGAACACATCGTGAACTTTGGAGAGACTTGGCGGCATTGCCAATCGGTAAGCTACAGCCCCAATTCGTTCTAGAATTTCGAAAGGTCCGATGTACCTGGGACTAAATTTACCTTTCTTACCAAAACGTATGACTCCCTTCCACGGAGATACCTTTAGGAAAACATGATCACCGACTTGAAATTCCAAATCCTTCCTTCGATTATCGGCATAGCTCTTCTGCCTACTTTGAGCTGCTTTGATGTGATTTTGGATTACCTTTACCTTTTCCATCGTTTCCTCCACCAGTTCTAGACCTACAAGTTTTCTTTCACCGACGTCATCCCAACAGGTTGGTGTACGACATCTCTTTCCGTATAACGCTTCATATGGTGCCATCTGAATACTCGAATGGAAGCTATTGTTATAGGAAAATTCTACCAGAGGTAAATATTGATCCCACATACCCTGAAAGTCAAGTGAGCAAGATCTCAACATGTCTTCTAAGGTTTGAATAGTCCGTTCTGATTGTCCGTCTGTCTGAGGGTGGTAAGCAGTGCTCAAATGAAGTTCAGTATCCAGGGATTTCTGAAGACTTTTCCAAAACCTTGAAGTAAAACGGGGATCACGATCCGAAACAATTGATAGGGGTACTCCATGAAGTTTCACAACTTCATTAATGTATAGTCTTGCTAGACGTTCCAGGGGTAGATCTTCTCTTATAGCAAGAAAATGTGCTGACTTGGTAAGACGATCAACAATAACCCATATTGCATCGTTCCTTCTAGGAGTCTTTGGTAGCCCCATGACAAAGTCCATCGTAATATTGTCCCATTTCCACTCCGGTATGGGAAGAGGTTGCATGACTCCTCCAGGCTGTTGCCTTCCAGCTTTCACTTGTTGACAAACCATACATCTTGACACAAAATCAGCAATCTCCCTCTTCATGTTGTCCCACCAAAAATGTTCCTTCAAATCTCTATACATTTTGGTGCTCCCAGGGTGTATAGAGAAATTGGAACTATGAGCATCAACCAGCAATTCCCTTTTTAGATCAGGTATATTGGGAACACAAAGTCTCTTCCCGAATTTCAAAATTCCACCTTCATACGCAAAGTCTCTCAATCTCCCATCATTCACAACTTTAATCTTCTTTTGGAATTCTTCATCATCAGTCTGAGAACTCTTAATCCTTTCTAGTAAAGATGGTTTGGCAACCATTTGAAAAAGCATTGATGTTTCACCTTCCCTGGTTATTCCCATGTCCATCTTCACTAGCTCCATGAAAATTGGATCCCTTTCAATTCTCATATTGTTCAAAACTCCATGGTCTTTTCTACTCAAAGCATCTGCCACCTTGTTTGCCTTCCCTGGGTGGTAGTGTATCGTACAATCATAATCCTTGAGTAATTCAAGCCATCTCCTTTGCCTCATGTTGAGTTCTTTTTGTGAGAAAATATACTTCAAACTCTTGTGATCAGTATAAATCTCACATTTTTCACCATAGAGGTAGTGCCTCCATATCTTCAAAGCAAAGATCACAGCTGCTAACTCAAGATCATGAGTAGGATAGTTTTGTTCATGAATTTTCAACTGTCGTGATGCATAGGCAATAACTCTATCATTCTGCATAAGGACACAGCCAAGTCCTTTCTTCGATGCATCACTATAAATAACGAACCCATCATTACCCGATGGTAGAGTCAATATAGGAGCATTGACTAATCTTCTCTTCAGTTCTTCGAAACATTCTTCACACTCTTTTGTCCAAACAAATTTAACCCCTTTACGTGTGAGCTTCGTTAATGGGTTAGCCAATCGGGCAAAATTCTGGACGAAACGTCGATAATAACCTGCCAAACCAATAAAACTACGTACCTCAGTTATACTCGTAGGTGCTGGCCATTCTTGGATTGCTTTGGTCTTAGAAGGATCAATAGAGATTCCATCTTTAGAGACAATATGGACAAGAAAAGAAATCTCCTGAATCCAGAATTCACACTTGCTAAACTTCCCATATAATTCATGCCTCCTCAGAGTCTTCAAGATAATGCGCAAGTGATTTTCATGATCTTCGTAGGTTTTGGAGTATACCAAGATATCATCAATAAATACCACCACAAATTCATCGAGATACTCCTTGAAAACTCTATTCATTAGATCCATGAATACAGAGGGTGCATTAGTCAATCCAAACGGCATTACAGTAAACTCGTAATGCCCGTACCTGGTTCGAAATGCTGTTTTCGAAATGTCTTACTTCTTCACACACAACTGATGGTATCCAGATCGAAGGTCAATCTTTGAAAAGTATTGAGCTCCATGCAGTTGGTCAAATAAATCATCAATACGAGGTAGGGGATACTTGTTCTTTATCGTTATAGCATTGATCTCTCTGTAGTCGATACATAACCTCATAGATCCATCTTTCTTTTTAACAAAAAGAACAGGGGCTCCCCATGGAGAAACACTAGGGCGAATAAATCCCTTATTACTCGATTCCTCTAGTTGTTTCTTTAGTTCGACTAACTCTACAGTGGCCATTCTATAAGGGGTCTTCGATATAGGCCTTGATCCAGGAATCAAATCAATGGAAAACTCAACTTCTCGTTCTGGAGGATGTCCAGGTAAATCTTCCGGAAATACATCTACAAATTCTTTCACAACAGGTACATCCTCTATTTGAACATTCCTTTCCTCACCGATAGTTACTTCATTCTCTTCCTCCCCAATAATTGAATTAAGTTGAGCTACTGGGGGTGGATCTAAATAAGAATTAGGTGGTGACGATTCTGCTCTAAAAATAAGGTGCTCCTTATCATTATCATCAAGAATCGTAACCTCTTTGTTCTTACAATAAATCTTCGCATCATAGTCCGAAAGCCAGTCCATACCGAGGATTATATCAAACTCAATCATAGGTATGACGATGAAATCAGCAGATAAAGAAAATTTATGTGCTCTAATGGGGACTGATTCACAAAACTTTGTTGCAACGATACTTCCCTTAGGAGTTTTAACTGACAACTCCCTTATTAAATCAAATTGGAAATATCTAATTTTCTTAGCAAACTGGGAAGATATGAAACAATGCGATGATCCAGAATCAAATAATGCATTTGCTAAACTTGAGGAAACCATTAAATTACCTGCCACCACGTCTTTCGGAGCTTCTACCTCAGCAGTAGTGATAGCATAAGCCTGGCCTTGATCCCTTGGCCTTTTCTGAGGTAAGTTCTCCTGACGCTTAGGACATGCATTTGCATAATGCCCCATCTCCCTGTAATTGTAGCACTGAACGTTGGTAGCTTCCTTCTTCCCCTTGCAATCATGAGCTTGGTGGCCTTTTTCACCACACTTGTAACAGACTCCCATTCCCTTCAGGCAAGCACCGGGGTGTTTCTTCCCGCACTTACCACAAGATGGATATTCAACCTTTCCCTTCTTCCCCTTATTTCCATTCCCAGATTGATCAGCAGGTCTCTTCTTCACTTGCTTTGCTTTAAAGTCATAAGACTTAGAGAATTCCTTTTCGGTCTTGATAGCACATGAGACAATGTCTTCGTACGATGAAAAGGATTGTGAGACTAATGCTCGACGGAGAAATGGTTTTAACCCATCAAAGAAACGGTCAATCTTACTTCTTGGGTTGCGAATATAATCTCCAGCATACCTCGCTAACCTTGTAAAGTTAGCCTCATACTTTGTGACATTATCATCCTCCTTTTGTCTCAGACTCAGAAATTGCCTTTCCATATCTGCTCGATGGTCGCGAGGAAAGTATTTTTCTAAAAACAGATCTTTGAACTCCCTCCATTCCATGTTTGATACTTCATCATCTTCCTTCATGTTTTGAATCAATGACCACCATTGATCAGCATCTCCAGTGAGGCGGTAAACTGCCATGGTAACTTTTTCCCTTTCACTACTCCCCAAAGCCTGAAATATTTTCTCTAGGGAAAATATCCATTGCTCAGCTACTAAGGGATTTGTACTCCCATTGAACGTTGGTGGTTGTTGTCTCATGAATCGATCTAACATTGATCCTCCACGCTGCGGATCAGAGTGCTCCATACGGGTAAGGTTATTATTCATAACCTGAGTAAGTTGTCCCAGTACGGTGATTAGCTGATCGGCACCAGTTGCATCACCAGCCCCACTATAATTATCTTGAGCAGGAGGGCAATCCCTACATGGAGTGCGCGTATTGTTACGGTTTCCATTTCTTCCACTAGGCGTCATTTCTAAACAATGGCATAAACTAGATCAGTTTATGAATCAAAATACATAATCCCATACTTATAAAACACTTAACATAAATTGAACTATTTATGGATATAATCCATAATCATAAATATGTTTTCTTTGAGGAAGTATATACTCATAAACCCTTCATAATGATTTGTAAAGAAAGTGAGAGTTATCCTAAGCATATCCCCCGGGAGTGTCGTAACCAAGAGTGCAGCAAGGCCCGTTGTCGTGCACCAGTTCCCGTTCGAGTCTAGCTCAAAGCGGTGTTTTCGGGTTTTACCCCTAGGTACATCTGTGCCAGAGCCGCCTCTACCTGCTCGTATCCAGACAGGGATGTATTGCTCGGAAAACTCACAAAATCTCTACAATACCAAAATTCTAGGAAGTTCTTCTATACTAATCCTCAAAGTTCATCTTAGGTCTACGTGCTCTAATCAGAGTTTATCTAAATCTAGCTTCCAAGGTTTGTACTAAACTTCCTCTGATACCAACTGTAACGCCCCGACCCCAGCTACCCAGAGTCGGTGCATTAATTACATAACATTGGCATGATCACAAGAAAGATCAAATCCCGAAAGACCGATTGGTTTAGTAGCCTTGGAAACACTAGATATAATCATAAAGTTTTACATTACATTTTAAAGTGAAAAACTACTACAACAACAAAGTCTTCATATCCACACTATTAACCCCTCATAATATCCCTGCAAGTCATTCATAATTTACTTCTTCACTACCTGGGAAAAATAAAACATAGAAAAGGGGTGAGCTCAAATGCCCAGTAAGGATAACAATATAGCGGAACATTCATAATAAGCATAAACATTTAAGGCAATGAATTACTAAAACAAAAGCTTTTTAAAATTGAACTTCAACATAGTATGGCAAAAATAAAAATGAAATAATGCCATTTACTTATTCACATGGATATTCTACTAATCGAATAATCACATGCAATATCAATAACCACTTTCATAATGTTGGAAATGCATAATGCCAGACTATCATAACCACATAGCCAAGGCCTCGTGCTAAGACTACAAATAAGATTTTGTCAAGGCCTTGTGCCAAGACACTAGTTTGTCTCATGAGACCTACCGATGCATCGAGGAGCTATAGCGGGCTCCACCCGTCACTTATTAAGTCCAATGCATTCCCATATGAAAAGGTTTAAACATAACATAAACATTCGTATTAAAACTAGCATACGAAATGTCAATAATTTCACCATAAACTATGAATGGTCTAAAAATAGCACATACATAGTCAAACATATCACAAAACATTCAATACAATATAGAAGTTTTGTATCATAATAAATCAACTTCAAATAATCTTAAAATCCATCAAAGGATGTTGACATAGATGAAATCAAAATTCTTTTTAAAGAAATATCTCCTTTTATTTTGAAATCATTTAAGATCCATATAAAATAAAACATTTTCTTTGAAAATATTCTTATAAGCTTGTAAGGAAAGCTTTGAAGGTTTTATAACGGCGTAAAATAACCGCACCCGCCGTATAAGTTAAAAAAAAACATTCTTACCTCAATTCTGTCGAAAAGGTTAAAAAGGACCTTGTTTTGAAAACGACGGAAAGATTCCTTTATAAACCTCTTATAAAAAGTCAAACAAGGGTATAAATGACATTAACCCATATTCTTGTAAATAGTAAAAATGTTTTGAAAAACATTTTTAAGTAACATGGATGTGGATGATAAAGATATCCCAGTAGATTATTACGTATAAACAACCTCGGATAATGAAGAGATTGTGAAATAACCCTTACCTTGTACTTTTCCTTGGTTGGGGTAGGTTAACCTCCTGTATAATGGTGAAATAGTTGTTATTAAATTATACAAGAATCATATATATTAATATGATATCATATATGATCTTTTAACATTGATTTGTTAATAATATCTTAGAATTATCGTCGTTTCGGGAGTTAACTTACTCATTTTCTTTTATATGTTTTGTTACATAAGCCATGGTTGTTGTATCTTATTCATATCCAGAATGATATACAGTCCTTAAACATCATTTTTAAATCATCAAATGATAATTATACTTGAATGGATACGATGGAGAATGAATCTCATCGCGTTCGTGGAGACGGTAGTCCGTACGTACGCACGAGCGACAATATCATTCTTTTGATATTAAAATAATATATAAATGAATGGTATATCATATATACAGAATCATTAACATGTTATATTTATTATTTACATGAGTTACACATCATTATTATACCCATCCAAATAATATTATATTGAATAACAATTACACCACGACGTGGAGACGGTAAGCCGTACGTACGCACGTATGGTGACATGTTATTCAAAGGGTGGATATAATACTGAATATGGTTGTACCATACTTATAATAACATCACAGGATATGTGAGATACTGGAGTTATTATTTTAGAATGGTAAGAACAAAGGAAGAAGAAGTGGAAGAAGAAATGAACTTAGAAAAGGGTGGTGAAATCATTACCTCTTCTTCGGGTTCTTCCTTTTGATTTGATCAAAAGGGCTCCTTAGGTTGGCTTTCTGATCAAACTAAGGCCTATAGGTTGTATTGAGGGATGTTGGGAGAGTATTTGGGCAGAGTTTGGCCGAACCAAAAGGCTTTGAAGGTGTGAAGAAATGAGAAGGAGGAGTGCCCTTTTATAAGAGGGGTGAGGGGCACCTTTGGAAAAGTTAGAAATATTAATTTATAATAAATTCATATTCGGTTTACAAAGGCTCCAAAGTTGACTATTCAAAGGATGAGGTGTGGGTAGGTCGAAAACAACTCATCCAATAGAATTTAGAAAGGTTTGGGTACTTATATTAACCTTATCTTTAAGTATTAACTCTAAGTTAATTAGTTTCACTTTTACAATGTCTCTTTGTATTTTTATATGATTAATAAACTTACTATATACATCCAAGCGACCCCCAAGTGGTCCATTAATGAGGAACCTATCATAATATAAGTCTCTTGGCCGAACCTTAGATTTTTATGAATTTAATATCAATTAATAATATAATATTTGTTTTAAGAACTCTTTTATGTCAATTTTGACACTATTCAATAGTTGATTTTTGTGAAACTCCTAACAGATTGATTAATTCGAAAAAAGTCAATTAAATCAATACTAATATATCATATTATCATAGAAAATTAGTTTAATTCATTAAAAGTTTCATATTATAATTATTTGGGTATTTATAAGATCAATTATTTTTATTTTTCACTATTTTAGTAATTACTGCATCATCATTGTGTCATAAATAAAATAAATTATATAATGTCTAAAAATTATAAATAAAATATCATTATGTAGGAAATCTTTTTATCTTTCTAATGAATATTTATAATAGAAAATCCAACATGTATAACCCTATGTAAAAATTGTTGTTCTAAAAGATATATGCTTGTGTCATTTTTGTATTCATTTTGACTTAATTAAAATAAAGTGTCATTATCACTTACAAGTGGATCCATGGGGTCCCAAAATAGACCCAAAGATGCCCATGGTCGACCATGTATCAACCAATAGGGTTAAGACACGTTTTAGGGTAATTTAGTATAATTATAATATTATTTTTTTTAACCCTTATTTACCGGATTTACCCTTTAACCATGGTAAATAAAATATTTACCGCAGTAATTATTCAAAATGTGTAAAAATAAAAGTTACCTATTTACACAATTTGAACATCCTGATTCCAAATATGGAATCCATTTTCCTAAATTCAAAACACAGAAGTGGCAGAAATTAATTTAAAATTAATTCCCGCTGTCAAAACAAAAAGCGTGTTTTTAAGAGATAATAACTATCAAAAGATTGACACTTGTTTATGTTCGGTTTAATTGTAAAATTATGTCCAATGATAAAAATTAAATTGAATGGTAAAAATATATTCTAAATATACTTTAAAACCACTCAAATTCATAATTTATCACTATTAATTATTTTGATTAAAAAAGTTGTTTTTAATTAAAATTTAGAAATTTTCACTATTCATCAAAATATGAAAGTTATCCGAAATGTACCAAAATTTCACCCTAGGCTAATTTTGATATTCCGAATCCAAAAATGAAGTCCATTTTGAAATATAGAATATATATGATTTCAAAAAGTAGGTATTACTATTCACAACGGCTAGTTTAATTAGTTGTGGTGTGTGTTAGAACTCGAGGTTGCGTACAACACACGCTATCGCATTATTCGAAGGGAAACGTACCGTAGAAGCTTGGGGTGTTACAAGGAAAGGTTGTAATACCATCCCCCTTTCCTGTGCAATGGTTAGACAGACACATGGAGGGGCCTTCGGTACTACATGTGGTTTGATTCCTTCCCTTGAAGGATTTGTAGAAATGCTCAGATCCTAGATCATGGTCCATGCACCATCAATATAGAAAATACACCTCCTTAATGTGTGTTGAACATTCATACAGGGATGAAACCTTTAGAACTATATGTGGCCTTATTCATATTTCGATGGGATACATAGTGACACCTTTACCCTATATCTTCATCCATCCACCAGTAACAAAAATACACCTTCCCCTTTCATATGGAATGAACCTATAAAGGGGATTTCTATTTAGAACTAAGTGTGGATTGATTCATTCCTTGGTAGGATACGTACATACACCTAGATTTTACATCTAGGTCCAACAACCAATCAAAAAAAATGCTCTCTTATTTCTCTACCCATGGAGCTAACTTCTATAGGAAAATCCTATAACTACGTAAAACTTAATTTGTATCTCAATGGGATACATTGGGAACCCTCGAATCAATGGTCATGTTCTTACCACAACATGATGTGAAATTCCCCTATTATATCCTCCATTGCTTTTACAATGGAAGGGGGAATCCTTATCACTCATTTTTTATGACATCGAGTATAACTAATGTGAACTTAGGAATGATGGTAAGGACTTACCTCTATAGACAATGTATAAAGGGATATGATGAACCCATCACCTATAGAGGACAAAAACGAAATTCCCTCTCCATGTTTATGGATTGAACCTATTCAATGATGTGTATGTACAAAACTACATGTGGATTGATTCCCATTTACAATGGGATATGTAGTGATATCATAATTTTATAGCCTGGTATATCTTCCATCATTAGATAAAAATTCCCTTCTTACCTACACATGGGACCGACCAGTGCAACATAATATGATTATTAGAACCATGTACTACTTGATTCCTTCTCGTTCAGGATATGCAATGACACTGGGATTCTACATCTTGGTCCAACCGCTATCACAAATCAGATCTCTCCATTTTCTCTGCATATAGTTCATACCGTTATAGAAGAGTCCTAATAATTCCCTCATCGTAAAATTTCAAACTTCGAATCATCTCAAGATTTGTGTGCGACTTTATTTTTGGCGTAATGAGATATGTGGTGATAGTCAAGATGAATGTTCTTTGTTTTACTGCCCAGGATAAGGGAACAAGCCCCCTAATTCCTTCACATGGAATACCAGACTATGAAGGAGATAATTTTAACTCTTATGGTGCAATGTTGTAAAAATATTATGCCCCCATATGTATGAGCTAGATCTATGTGGGGCATTTCATATTTCCCAGATAATCACAACATGATTATTTCTTACATACCAAGGAAAAAAATTTCCATGTACCAAACTCCATGCCTTAGAAAATTTTGGATCTTCATAATCATCCATGGCCATCGGAGTTGGAAGGACAGTGTCCTTCAGACCCCTTTGGTTGGCTATTCACGTTATGCTGCAGTGGAACTCAATATGTTTCCTAAAAAACGGCCTATAATGGAAGGTAAATTTTTCCTCCGGAGAGTCATTTCCTACCCCCATATGCCAAATGGCTCTTGAGACCCATGTCATTCCTTATGATCTAAGGGCACTAAAGACCATGGTTTACCCTTTATACACTCATTCATTCCTATGGGATTCTAAAATATCCTGACCATGAAAACCTATAGTTATTTATGGGATCCGTGACAAGTTTTTCCTGCAATATGGTGGTATAATGTGTTATCAACGTCCTTACTGCACAATGTTAAAACTGAAAGACAATAAGTGTCTCATCTACATGGAATTAAACTACTCCACATAATGGCAATTCTTATATTTCTATCTTGACTTGGACTCAAAAAATGTCGTTCCATTATGCATGTGTGCTAAACCGGCGTAGTGAATGTTCATTGGGAATCCTGCGTGAGTTTGTTTCCCCGTAATGAGATATGTGATGATACTCAAATCCTATGACCCAGACTCAGCCATAGAAACTATTAATATGTACCCATATATGTGAAACAATTGACTCATAATATAGAATCCCTAAACAAGTATAATTTATAGGAAATCTCAAGGGAAATCATATTTCCCCTTATTCTTGTCTAAATTACTCTACATTGACCCCACATGATGATAAATTGTGTGCAATTATTCTTTGATACATGAAGTTAAATTGCACAATGTTAGTCTAAGAATTAAATGTTCCCTTCAATTGATTATTACATTCTTAAGTGGTGACCCCAAATCCTTACCATCCCTTTTTTCTCACATCGAGCATAGCTCATGTGGGCTTAGGGACCTTAGAATGTAATCCACCTAGATATTACAGAAAATTCACCCAAGATTTTGGACCTAATAGCATCACCCTAAATGGAATTTTATGGTTAAACTCCCTATAATAAGGATCCACAGGTCCTAACTATATGACATTAAACTCTAGGGTACTCTGTAGATGGAACTGATGCATCACACTACATATGAGATAGATCTATGCAGGGTATTACTCGATCCCATGGGTGAATCATAGCCCAGACATTTCTAATGAATCTGGATACACTCTTTCCACACACCAAACTCTATGGTTTTAGTTATCTTGGAACCCCATTATCCTCCATGGCCATCAGAGATGGAAGGATAGTGTCCTATGTACACCTTTTTTGACTATTCACATCATGTCCTGATGGCTCTACATATTTTTCTGAAAAAAAGACAAATAAAAAAATGAAAATCCATCCTCAGGAGAGTCATTCTGAACTCAGTATGACTAATGGATTCCATGCCCTATAACATCCCTCTAGAATCAAGAACCCACAATGTCATGGTTTACATTATCTCTCCTACAAACATCCTGGATATGTCAGAACATCCTAGTCTGATTTACGTCTGGTTACTCAAGACATCTAAAAAAGTGATTCCCCACCAATATGATTGAACTTAATTCATGTACGAAAAAATGCCCCCACTTAATTCTGGGTTTCCTGATGAAGTTCAACCTGAAATGTTGCCCATCATTTTTAGGTGAACCCCCATTTATAAGACATAATCAATGTATAGAATGGTCTGAATCCCCATAATCTACCATGGCCATTAGAAATGGAAAGCTAGTGTACAACATACGCCATTTTTTGAGTCTTCATATCATGCCTATGTGTCTCTACATATGTTCTCTACAAAACAACCATCAACCAAAGAAAAAATTATCCTTCGGAGAGTCCTTTACTATTTATGTATGCCTATGTTACTATTTTTTCCCATCTCACCCCCTAGATTCAAAACCCCTAGATTACACTTTACATATTTCCCCTTTAAAATGCCTAAATATGAAAAGCATTTCTAGTTGAACTAATGAATAATTTAATCTACCTTGGTTAAATTGAAATGGTACCCCAAAATATGTTTCAAGTTTCCTAGTTTTATGATGTTAAACTATACCATTCACCATCTTTACACAAGTGAAATTCATGTTAGATCAGTTTCACTTTCATAGGTGATACAAATTCTTTTTTTTACTTTCAGACAACACTCTATTAATAAGCCACCACTATGGTCTTTAAGCCACAAAAAATCCAAAATTATAATAAATCTCACATGGCCATCAGATATAAAATGAATGTGTCCCAAAAACACCTTTTTCTGACTATGCACATCATGCTCGGTGGATCTGCATATGTTGGAAACAAAACGACCCCCAAGCACGAGCAAATTTGTCCTATAGAGAGTCTATTTTGACCTCTTTATGGCTAAAATGGATCCCATGCCCCATTAGCATCAAAAAATCAGAAATTCAGGGTCATGAAAATCCCTCATTCATGTTTGAATGTTATTAGGAAATTATTTGCTAATGAATCCCAAATTAGGCCCTCTTCCCCATCAATTTTGGTCAAATCTATTTGAACTAAAACATTAATAATAAGTCTTATTGCAAGACTATAAACTATCAATGGGAAAGATTCCATATTTATAAGATTTAAAACCCACAAAGGGAACCCCTATATAAAATTTTAGTACCATATCGTCAATCCTATACTATGTATGGTTTAAGAAAAAATGTCTATCAATCAAATAATCAAAAGGGACATGATGATTTTTGGGTCAAAACACCCAATGGGAGGCCTAAGAAAAAATCAATTTATTCCCTCTACTCTTGTACGAAATAGGATTTTGAATAATTAGGGTAATAATGAATAAGGCCCAATGTTCTTGGGGTTTTTTATGTAACACCAGAAATAGTAAAACTATGCTCGCTGAGCCCCATAACTCAGGAAACAATTTGATCGTGATGTGATTTTCAGGTTCTAGTTTTAATTAATACTTGGTCAAAATGATATTTATATTATCAATTGTGATTAATTGATGTTAATAAAATGATGAATAATAACTAGATAATAATAAGGTTACTATTTCATGAAATTAAATGGAGGAGCATCTCGAGTTTGGAGTCTCTCCATGATATCAAAAAAAACAAGGGGAATTTTATAGAGAATGTTTGGGGAAATAAAAATGGAACCTGACTCACCCTTTCTAACAGAACAATAATCATCTTTTGTGAACTTTCTGATACCTTATCTAAAGTATACATCTTTTTAGCTTTGACCTCTTCCATTGAATGTGCATGCTTAATAATAGGTCAAATGTCCTACCCCTTATGCTTAATTGATTCATAATTGACCCTGAAAAATGAAATTTGTGCCATCATCTTGGCCACATGAGCCTCACATTCTCACAAATCTTACATCTACGTGATTACCAAATCATATCTCTCACCTTATTCAGCCATCAAATGATTAAGTTCCTCAAAAAAATCTCAGAAGGTTTTTTCCAGATGATGTGTAGTATTGAATTTGGAATGGTTGTCCTTATATGAAGCAAGGTATTCTTGGTCTGTGACAATATTGTGTATAAGAACTTGTAGATATCAGTAATTGATGCCACTAGAACCTAAATTTGAATATAATCATCATAATTTATCCCCTTTATTGGTGATGTTAGTGAGAGAAATTTCTATAATATCGGCGTATAATTGATGCCATAGATTTATCACATGACTCGATGCCTCTTCATGCCCCCAAGACCTTTTTCCTCCCCTTCTACAATGGGAATATATATAGGAAGCATTATTGCAGCAGATTGTTGCATCCACAGATAGGTTACCCAACGAGAGGAGATTTCCTCACTAATATATGGTTTGGCCCATAGAACTAGGTACAAGGTATTGGCCATGGTTTTCACGGTTTTTGGTGACACACTACTGGGTATAACCTCATTACGACCCCAATCATTTCCCACATCATTAGAATAGTCTGAATCACTTTCTACCGAAATGGGATTTGTAGATGAATCCCCTTCTAAATGCATTTGAAGAAGGATGGAGAACATTATCACTATTAGGATGGATGTAGATGCCAAATCTAGTATAGTTGAAACAATATGAGGAATTTTCAGTGGCCTCTAAACCCATCGAACAAGAATTCCCAGCACCCAGTCAGGGTAGCAATTCACCAATAGTTAGGCATTCTCCAATGATAGAAAAGTTGTATCCACCCCATGTTGAATTAGGACATCCATGATATCATCCTCCTACATAATTATCATCCATAATTTTAAAATAATCACTGGATGATATTATCCCTTCAACTGGGTAGCAGGTAGGGGCGGAGTTTTCTGTAGGAATCCAAATTGCCTAGTGAACTTGTAATGGCCGTAAGACTCAATGTTGGCCACCATTTCTATGTGTAAAACTAGAATTCCATCCTAAAGAACAAGAAGTTATGAGTGTTCTTCTATAGAACCACTCCCATTATACATCATTTCTCTTTGGGGTACGAGGTTAGGTGTAAAGGAGAAGTATGCTAAATCACTCAACAATTAAATAGTATCATTAATACCTAAGGATTGAGGGTGAAGTATAGAAATGTTAAGGAGATATGGATGAAAATTGCGATTAAGAACCATTAAAACATGCTGATATTTGTAGTAGGAAACGTTTTCTTTCATCCATCCATATAAAATTGGAATGGCCCACTCAGACGATGTGGGGGCCACCTTCCCTGTGTTTTCCCTAGCATCTTAGAAAGTTGAGCAAGAGTAGGGATGACCAAGTTTATGGTTTGGCCCCATTCCAATGTGGAAACCATCATCAAATAATAATCTTTGAAACTAGAATTTACATCACATAACTTGAAAATAAAACCACTTAGAAACATAGAAACGAATCCTTCCGACCTGAGGTCATGGGGTACATCGGATCTAATCTTGTGGGCCCACGAGCTATATTGGCATGCCTTAAGGGTTGCACTATATGACCTTGGGATTTTCCATGAATGTTGGGTTAAATGAGTTCAACTACAGTGAACCCTTTCCCTAGGCCCATTCATTTTAATTAAACAATCCTATCAAATCCTCACATGAAATGAGGGAATGTGCGTGGAGGGGTTAATCGAGCAGTACCCCTACCATGAGTAATATATTCCTTGCCAAACGAGATGCCCAGTTGATGTCTCCCCAAGTGTTAGATGCTAGGTGGAATTCAATAAAAATATTACAAAAAATGGGCCTCCATCAAAGATAATGGATGTCCCACAAGATAATCTCCACCACTACATGAGATAGATGGAAGGTGTTGGTTCCCGAACACCAATGACTAAGAAATTCAAGCATTATCTCGCAAGCTGAATAGATTACAGAATGAGCCACCCATTTTCCATGATGCATGTTTTCCACTTCTAACTAGATAGGGGTTTCCACAAAAATTTAATGAATCAAAAAGGCTCAAAACCACTTTTCCAAGAAACATATTACAGATTGTATGCCCCATTAAGTGGAACACCCACTACCATGATTATTTTGAGTATTATAAGTAATAGACGGATAATACTGAATGATATATCCCATATATGTGTCACGATGGAGATAATAACACTAAGACCACACATAGCCCCTTAGGGTAAATGCATTCTCTTATGATATAGAAGTTTTTATTTCCCCTCTCAATGAAATATAGGCCCAATTTTACCTTTGGGATGTCTCTAAGAAGACAATGAGGGTATTTTAGTTAGTCAAAGGAAAAATAACATCATCGGGAAGGCCGAAGTTATAAATAAAAAGTTTCATGGATGAAAGATACACCAAGAGCTCTGGTAGAAAAATATCATTGAGAGTACCTCATGAGGAATGATTCAAGAATTAATGTACTCTTAGATAGTCTAAAATATAGCTTCTCACATTCTGGTTTCACTCCCTAGGGTCAAAGGGACAATCATCTCATTTTTCATTCACAAAAGATCTAAAAAGGGGGAGTTTAATTAAAAAAATTGGAAGGAAAAAAATGGAAAATGACCAAGCCAGTATGTGAAGGGCGGACCTATTTGTACTACTCTTGGGAATAGTACACCGAATCCATTTGTCACGTACCGCGATAGTACACAGAAGGCATTTCGTGCGTACAACCTTGGTATGCAGAAGACCCATGAGGCGTTGGCTGGTGGGGTATTGACTATTGAACTAAGTGGTTCACCCAACAAACAAACTGTGAACTGAAGCCTCACTATGCATATTTTTAATGTTTTTTGATTGAAATTTTATGATCTATTTAAATGATTTTAAATATTAGTTCACCGGTTTATAGTATGGTGTGTGGAATAGGAAAACCACCTATGCATATTGCTACACGAAAGTACAAACATGGTTTTTTAATTCCATTTCATAGTTCATGAACTCGAAATTGGTTCACAGGAAAAGGAAAAATCGACGAAATCATTTTGTGGAATGTATAGAATATTTCAGGAACATGGATTTCATATAAGAGTTAGTATGCATTAGAGAAGGAAGATAAGGAGAATTTGAGAGATCTTTTCCACAAGAAATAGTAAAAGGAAAATTTACATGGGCCCCTATAAATAGGCTTGGTCCCCACTATTGGGCCTACCTGTACTACCACAAACCACTTCAGTCCATGACCTCGTGGCATCAGAATAGACTCATCTTCATTCAAATTAGACCCCATTAAAATGGGGGCATTTTTATGGTCCTAAAAACTTCATGAAGGGAGGTAAATGATCTCTTAAACACTTTTCAGAAAGAATAAAATATTCTTTCAAGTTCATCAAGGAAAATTATTTCAAATTAGATTGAAATTTTTAGAAGAAACATGAAGAAAAAAAAATTTCAAAGGGTTTTAGGCCAACCACATAACATCACCGTGAAAGGTTTGCGGGGATCCTAAACCATGAACCATCACTATGAAAAATAACCCACGAGGCACTGGCCCATGGGGAAATGGACAATAAACTCATGATACTGCAAACCATGTTGTTGGTAGAATCGAATGGAGAAATTTCATTACATACCATCTCATAAATTTAGCAGTTCATGGGTGAAGCAATATGGAAGGTTCATTGAACCACATCTTGAGAACCACAACCTCTGAAAATAATAGTTTAATGAGTCTTCCCTGGGTTTAGTTATATCTTCACGGTCTTTTGAAAATGATGATGAATTCCCACATATATGTATTCCATAGAACCCAATAAAAGGAAAACAAGAGAAACTGAAAGGAGGAGGAAAATAGACGAGACCATAGGTGGAATGAGAGGAGAGAAGAGGATAGAAGATTGAGCTATGACTTTGGAGATTTTGAGATAAATGGAGAAGACGTCTACTTCAGTCTTGAATCATCAATGAAGTGCGGAACATTTACCACATCCTCCACTGGTATAAATGGTGATGTACCATAAAAAGAAGAAAATAAAATAAATTGAAAACCATGAACAGAAATGGTGAAACTGCAAAATGAAATGGTGAAACCATGAACTGAAATGGTGAAACCATGAACCATAAATCCATTGCGGATGAACATCCAATGAATTACAAGATTCCAAACCCTTACGTTATTTATAAATTTGCATAGTGCATCACTTTGTGTTATAGATCTTGCACAGCGTAATGCATCTGTACACAGATGGAACCCAAGGCTACGTGGACAACCACATCACAGACCACATCCAAGGCTTCACAACATTTCAATATCTACAATAGATTCGGATCTGTGTACCACATCAATACAGAAAAAACCCCTCTACCCACATAATGTATGCTATGCTAGGCTGCCCCGGCCCACATGAGAAATTAGTATGAGGAATAGGGTGTCTTTGGGTATCCTTCCTCCTAACTCAAATCATGACCCTTCATTACCATCCAATCCTCCATATGTCCTCCATGAACCATCCCGACAACATTAGGAAAAATCTTCTTCCAATGACATCAATCCCATATGATTAGACCATCGGGTTCATCCATGCACCTATTTGAATTTACATACCTATGGTATGATTAGTCATAGAGGTTTTACACACAAGAGTTTGGACCCGCATAATGTCTCCAAGTATACATTCCTATGGTAACCTAGGATCAGACCATGGGATTCCAATTTGAGTATCCATGTTCTAGGGATTAAGGTTAATCACGATCCATTCCCTTCAATGAGTTCTGGTGACAAGAGAGAAGATCACTCTTTCCTTCCCCCTTGTTAAGGAATCCCACTCCTTCCCATTCCCCGAACCGGCTCTGAGGCACTCCCCCTGAGGTAAGACATGTCTTTATTAGAGTAGTACCACACAACATTCAATGTCATTCCTTATTTAATGGATCATTTATTCATATCCTCACCCACCAGTGACTTGACATGGGACCATGTGAGGGAATTGACACACCAAATTCTATTTCCCTCCCTTGATGGCTTCATAGCCATGACCACTTCCACTATAATCATCCTCCTTTTCCATCGAATGATAATAGAATGTGTGTCCTTGTTAAAACATTCACATCCTCCTATTTGACACACTAAACATGAATCGAGTGGGATTAGAGGTCTGTGATGATACGACATTGTAAAAGTGCATAAACGAACTACGAAAACTATAATTCCCACCATAATTGGGATACATAGGATGCCTACCTAAGGACTGAGATCCAATAGGTAACATTTTTCAAAAGGTTCACAAAAAAAATTCCACCAAAAGGGATTCCTTTTTAGGAGTAATTCCAGATTCAATTCTCTCAGATGGGAAACTCCCATGCATAAGCCCTAATGAAGTAATGACCCATAAATGAACAACAACAACTCTTATTACTACTCTAGGAAGGATACATAGGATTCCTTTAATAGGATTGATCTCAAGGCACATTCTCCTTATAAATCAGTCCCGATAAAATGTTCCCCAAAATTCAGAAGGGATCCCTCCTAGGTGTATGTCCCAATAACAGAACTACGCGGGGGTTTGATTTCCTATTTGACAGAGATATATAGAAAGCCTCCATGAGGACCGAATCCAACCCTCAAATTAACCTTAATGATCTCAAGTCTATATCCTTGTTAGGGTCATCCTCACCTACAGGATCACAAATTTTAGGGACCCTCAGGCTGCTTCGGCGTAATCCTCCCACCAAGTATTGACTAGGAATCTTTCACTTAGATATCCTCGATGCGAGAAATTAAACTTCATGGATAGGTCCTCATCACATGAACATGAAAGGTGATGTGTCCAGTTAAGTAAAACTGAACTACATGGGCTAGGATTCCACTAATAATAATACGTTTCAATCCTATCTTATGGATCAGACCCCATCATCAAAACACCTTCCTTCCTTCCTGGATGTCGAAAAACATCAGAGTGCCACATTTAATGATTTATTTCTTCATTGTCTTTATAGAATCAAATCGATGTATATACATGATAATCTTAAAACTCAGGGGTAACCCGAGGAAACAATATTCATGAATGATCTGAGGATTTAGAAACATATGAACAAGGGTTGAATCTATAATAGAGTCCTAGAGTAGGTAATAATTCCACCAAAAGGGTGTGATGAGCCTTACCTCCCATCCTCTCAACCAATGGAGTCCTAAAGTGTGGTTGGAAAATCCATCCAATAAATTCCTACCATTGGAATTCACATACATGAATCATGGATATAAGGGATGATTGGTGTTTTTGGATCAACTATTAAACCTATTGGAGACAATCTAAGGAAATCATATCCTAAGAAGACTAATTGCACGAATACTTAACACCCCTGCAATCACCCCCATAGTACATTTGATTATGGTGATTCTTTTGTAATAAAAAAGGATAAACTTCCACACCCCAACATGGTCAATCCAATAATCCCTAAAATATAATGGAACGAACCGGGTTGAAAAAAAATATTGAACATGACGTGAAATTATCTATAATAAAACAAAAATGCTTGTCACCCATCAAACCTTTTTGATTTCACCAAATACTCACCTCAGGTCGAAATAGTGGTCAAAATACAGTTGATCATGAGATATCATCTCCGCATGAAATCACTTATATAAGATAGAAGATAAATAAAAAATAATCCATGTTTGTTACTGGATCAAATATGAGAAATCACTAATATTTTAAGGTTCTTGGAATGATGGGGTCAGTAATTCCTAACACCCTATCAATGACTGGTGATATGCTTTATTAAGTGTAAGATGGTCCAATGAAATGGTCATCTTATTAGCCACCTCCATAACATTTTTGTTCCAATGATACCACTTCAATCACTACTTCTTATGAAAAAACTCCCTAGAAGAAACTATGTTAGGCTAATCTTGTGGATGAATTTCTAGAAGAATAACAATAAAATATGTTACTTGTGAGAAGAAAACATTACATAGATTACATAAACATCATTTATTTTCCTAAAACAAATCTCATTCCAAAATTCCATAGGTACTGTTAGAAGAGTGAATTGAAATCATTCTTCTAAACCCATGGGAAACTCCCTTCCACTTGAAGGAAAGTTTCTTTCAGTTGGATGGCTATGCAGACAATGTTAAAGTATTGGGGGCTGTTTTTCAACAAATTGACATAAGGTACCTACCTAATTCATAAAGACCACTCTTATAGAATTAGAAAAAAGGTTATCAATAGGAATCTCTCAATGCATTTTATAAATTATGGTGTGTTATCATTAATGTATCACTAGGAGTTCAAATCCCAGGGATGCAGAAAACATGGAGCTTTACATTTCACCACCTTTCATGATCCATATATCTTACATAAAGTTAAATTCAATAGTGTTATTTGTACATGCTCTCTACCAGATGAGACCCCCCCACTTAGGAAATATGGCACACTAAAATATAATAAGACGTGAATAAATCATAAAAGGTTATGACCCAATGAGAGTAAGCTACTGAAGAACATCTGAATGAGTAAATCAAGAACATTAATCAAGATTCTAACTTGAGGGAATCCAATAAAAATACACTTCTTATTTACTAAGAAGTAGGAGGTTCATGTGTATTTAGTACATTGCACTTAGTCCACGATCGAACAAGGACACATGAGATAAAGGGACCGATGTCATAAGCAGAAGCCGCTGTAGTACGGGATCAACCCCATACCATTTGGTTATGGGAAATTTTTAACTCAATGTTCCCCTTCAAAGATAAAAAATTATGATCCATACATGACAATGAAGGAATTTTTGATAACCCTATCCCATAGTGCTGCATGAATCTTTACCTCAAAGTCATTATAAACAATAGTCCGACTATTCCTAATTGAGGGGGGGGGGGGACATCTAGAAATGAGGTAAACAAGTTTTTCCCATATCATGAACCAATTCTCTAAGAGGGTTCTCACATGAAAAGTTTGTGTGCAAGTTTCCTTCAAGTCAATATTTACCATGAATCTCAAAGAAGATCCTAGAAATAATGAAATATTCGTAGAAAATGGAACTCAAAGCCTTCCTATAATTTTATGGTCAATATGGAACCATGATTTCCTTATTCATTAGTGAATGACATGGGAATAAAATCTACAAATGGTGTTGAATATAATTCCAACATAGAGGAGTAAGGATATATTGGTTCAATCTAGAACATGATCCACACTGAGGTAAATGAAAGCAGTTTTCATACCTTGAATCGGTGACTTTATATGAATTTAGGGATTCCCTTGACCACTCAATTACTGCCTCCTCTACGATAATCCACTAAATAAATGGGTAATAGAATACACCCGTTCATCCCATCTCCCAAATAGGTTGAATCCATCATAATCAATGAATTATTCACTCAAACTGAGGAAGAGATAAATGATTTTAGAAAAATCAATGTTGAATTTCATTGAGGTAGTATTCCTACAAGATATACTCTATGAGAATAGCCTCAAATCGTACTTCCAATTCGTGTAACTCAACAATGAGGGTTCACCTCAGTGACTGAAGTAGGGGCAGGACATCCGCTTAACCCCACTACCCCGGCCATCAGTTTACCCATAATCGATAACGGATAGATATAAAAAATTCCCATTGTTAGGTAATAAACCAAAATAGATTCAGTTGAACCCTAAAAGGACATACCCTACTAGATATCATACACAATTATTGGAATAACTGGCCTGAAATTCACACTTCCAATTGGTGTACCTCAACATTGAGGGTTCACCTCAGTGATTGTAGTAGTGGAAGGACATCCGCTTAACCAAACTACCCAGGACATCTGTTTACCCAGAATCAGTAATGGATAGATTTCAAAAATTCCCACCATTATCTAATAAACCAAAATTGATTCATTTTAACCCTTAAAAGACATCCCCTACAAGATCTCATTCACAATTATTGGAAGAACATGCATTTCATGATCTGGTACCCGTGTTCATTTTCTAGTTCGACCAATCAATCATCAAGGTATTTTTGACACCATAGAAACATTTAAATAATGATTGGAAGTTGTAGAGGAATGGATCCTACCATAACATCTAGAGTTAAAGCCCTACCCTAAATGGGTGATCATGATTCCACATGCACCAAATTTTGGGATCCTTATACTTTTTTTTTAAATGGATTAGGAGAACCAAAATAGCATATGACACATATTTTTTCCCATTGTGATCCCATGATGGGAACTCCTATGTAGAAAGAATTATTTAAACAAAGATGATTCAAGAAAATAATACCACGGTTGATCTTCTTATGGTAA
Organism: Viscum album; assembly: GCA_963277665.1. Classification (NCBI taxonomy): domain Eukaryota; kingdom Viridiplantae; phylum Streptophyta; class Magnoliopsida; order Santalales; family Viscaceae; genus Viscum; species Viscum album. The sequence continues at coordinate 1,208,607,284 of OY728140.1, forward strand.
AGTAGTTTTCTATATCTTTCAGTCGTGTGATGGGATGCTCTCTATCAACAGTTTCTCACTCAATTGAGATAAATTCTATAAAATAAAATGATACATGAAATCTAAAACTAAATAATCGAAGAATTATAAGTTCTATAATTTCATTGATATATGGATGATGAATAGATAATATGTGATCCTATAGATTCCATAAGAGTATTTTATTTCTCTATGTATAAAGAACCTATTTGAAGAGTTGCGAACACAACTCACAGTGGATAGATATACATCTAGGTTTCTAGATCTTACCCAAATTTCTAAAATAATTGAGGATTAAACATATAAAACAATGATCAATTACAGAATGATTCCATAATCCCTGAGGAAGATAATATAAAATAAATAGACTTCATCTGTCACACATAATCCGACCTTTGAACTAGCTCGGGTTCCAAAACATGCATTATATAATGAAAACCCCCTTGTGTGTCAATATAATCCCATTCCTCACTGGGATGAGAAAAGGGGTCTAAATAACAATCATTTCAAGGAGAGAATGAATAATGTTAATTCATTATGGGATGAGGATGTTTGTGTCTATATTATAGTAGCTATCTTCAAAGATTTACTATTCATATCAGACCCTAAGAGGCTAAAATAGGTTGGTATTCACGACCATCTAGATTATTGACCCTTTCACCCAAAGATGGGGCACACTATTCTACAATGATCCATTTTTAATGACATATCGCAAAAGGTGGTTGAATTTGGGAATGTAATGTTGAGGAAATTGGAATTACAAACAACATGGATTTCCACAAATTCTCTTGGGGAACAAGAAAAATGGTAAAAAAATTATAGAATATGTGTGTAGATGTTTTTCAATTTGTTGAAATGAAATAAAATAAAAAAACTCATTTCATCCATTGAGAGATGTTTAGACACCAATTCTTCCCCCATACACTTCTACTACAACACACCTTATTCCACCAACACCATAATCTTCCAGGACCTAGAATTTTGTTAAATGATCTTGTTTGAATATTTAGGAAAATATGTAGGAAGATTAATATACATAGAGTAAAAAATCATCATAGAATCTCTTAGACATTATGACTAATTCCTTGAAACAATGTCTGCTTCTTGGCCAAATAGTACCACTAAAAATGGCTAGTAAGAAAAAATCCTCATCCGATAATGATTTAATATTCGGTTCCGTTAATTTCATTCATTTAATGGATACCTTATCTAGGAAAATGTTTGGATATGAAGTAGAGTTTCATGAAATTGATTGGTGAACTAGTGGAAGTGATTGAAGGAGCTGAGGGAACTAGGGAATATATAGTCATGGTATAAACAAGAAGTCTAGTTGAACCCCATATTGAATTGTTAGTGTTGTAGAAACTCCAAGAAGATCCCTTCAGTGAGTCATATAAGAGTAGGTAACTCTTCCTATATATTCTGAATGTCTCCATGTCCTAATCATTTTAAAATATCCATGGGAAGTGGAATTAGAATATGGTCACCCTCAGATACATGAAAACCTATTCATGCTAATGAAAAAATGGAAGGAGAAACCTCAACTACTAATTATCGGGATGTTCCATCTACATCATGTACATTAAATCCTAAAGATTCTATTAAATATAACCCACCCATTGTGAAAAAACATACATTTAAACCATTAGTATGACACCACGAAGAAATTATAATTGGTTTCGGCCAAGTTTTTTTTCAAGGAATCCTTGAGTTTATTAAAATACCTCAAAGAAGCACTCATAGAGGATTTTCTATGACCCTAAGAAATTTTCATTGGAGGTTGTTTCTAAAAAGGACTATCATACATATATCGATCCTATAGAATGTTTTTAGACTCCATGAAATGTGTTCTATGTACATTTAGACAAAATATATTCATCCGGGATCAAAAGGTTCACAGTGTGACTCAAAATTTTTCATTGAGGTCAGTTCCTAATTTATGAAAGCAGTGCCCTAGTCTACTCAAAACTCCATCGACAAACAATGTACTTGTGTGCAACAATTATAGTGTACAAGCCACATTCACCCCCAATGTCCTTTCATCCAGGGTTCTATTTTTTCCTATAAATCGTACCTTGGTCCCATTATTTGTACGGACGAATTTCCATGAATCGTAATTGCTACTTTTCTCTCCCTTGTGCTTCTCCCAAGTATTACAAAACATTCATGTTAGTTCGTTAACACTTAATGTGGAAGAATTGAAGGATGATCATTGGATTTAAGTACTTTTATTATTTAAAATCCATAACACATTCCCTCCGAAAGCATCCAACCTTCCTAAATCTAAAACACTTGGGTGCCACCAATACCTCTCACAGAAACTTGATCACCCCACTTTTGGGAATACCTATGAATATTATTGATGTCTTGAGTCAGATCTCACCAATGTATTAATATACAAGTTGTTTGTCACTTAAGTGAACATCAGGTCATCCAATCCTACTTGCATGCCCATACATGAGCACCAGTATCTACTTGGGAGCCCATATTTGATTCACCTACTCTCTTTAGTCTACAATCCGTCAAGCCCTCCTCAAAGAAATTAATGTAAATCCTTCTTCTTCACTGTATCCCTTGTCTAAAAGGGATTTTGTTGGGACCTCCACCAAAACCTCATGACTTATCAAACCACTGGGAATGAAATATCAGTGTGTCTCCAATTTGGGTTTATATATCCATAGTGAGAGGTTTCCCAAATATGATTCACAATAGGGTTAATATTCATGGAGGGTTTTTGGGGTTTTATATCCGCATTCACATGGACCATTCTCCTAGGAATAGTGTTGGAAAGTTCCATGTTTTGAGGATTAGAGTTTGGGTTCTGATCTCCCCCTCTCATCTCTAAAACCCTGAACCTCAGGTCTCTAGTGGGGAAGGTATGGTTCACACATGCTTTTCCATGAAAGAACAAAATAAAAGTCTCCCTCCCCTATAAAAATAAATTTTAGGGCATCCATCCTAGTGTATTCCCATAACCTTTCAAGTAGTAGGTTTTAGTCTTTCTGTTATCTACTTACTAACCTTCAATTCGTCCTTAAATTGGACCCTTTTTCAATGTAAAGTGAATAGAGGGAAGGTTCATCGCCTCGCCCCCTTCCCTAGTCGGCTCTCCCTCATCCACCGTCGCCACCGTAGGTGCACCCTCTTCCACCAGTGGAGGAGTAAAATTGTTGTTGCCATTTTTGAATATTTGACATCCTCATGTTTCTCACACTGAGCATGACTCATATGGGCATATAGATTTGTCATGATCACAACATTTGAGCAAGACCACTTGAACTGTGAGAAATCTGATTCTTGTTCAAACCAGGATACGTAGGATACTTGCTTGAAGGACCGAGCTCAAAAGGGTGCCCATACAAAAAGGGGTCACCTAATTATATCCCTAAAAATTAAAATATCTCATTCATAATCAACAACACAATGAATAAACTACGTAAACTCTGATTCCCGTCATAATTGGGATACATAGGTATCATTTTCAGAGCCTAAGCTCACTAATTTTTTTTTCTGGAATCCAACCCAAATTCCCTTAATATGGGAATCCTTCTTTAAAATAATCCCTAAATTAAACCCCAAAACCATCAAGGAATCATTTTTAGGAACTAATACCTACCTCGTTTCTCTCAAAGGGAAATACTCTCCAATGAGACTCATGAAACTACATAGGATTTGATTGCCATTCGAATGGGTAGGAAGCCTCTATGAGGATAAATCCCAATACTTCAATCAACAATGTTATCCTGGGGAAATATTCCCTAAAAGGTAAAATATTACATGGAAACTCATATTATTTCCATGTTACTTGGGCTACTTACGCATAAGTCCCACATCAATCCTTGAATAAGCACTATTTGCATAGAGGTCTTTATCACATGACCTTAAAAGGTACTATGTGTCACTTTAAGAATCATTGAACTACGACGATTTTAATTCCTTTCACAAGGATATGTAGGTATCCCATTTTATGGGTAGGATCGCAGTTTCAAAACATACCTTCATATCCCTAGATGATAATAAATTTTATAGTTCCCCACTAAGTGGCTTAAAAACTAGTATCATGATAATGATGATTAAATGAATCTCTAAATAGTATATGAGATGATACCATTGATGGATAACCTCTAATACATAGGGATATCTTCATTAATGAAGAACCTCAAATACATATAGATGATTTAAAATTTCACACATATTTATAATTGATTCTAAATTCCATGAGAAACCTAAGTTATACCTGGTGAATTAATAAGGATTCATTAAAATATCTTAAATTTATAAAGAGAGTCCAAGTGTAGACAGTAATTCCCCCCAAAAGGGTGTGATGAGCCTGACCTCCATTCCTCTTGATCAATTCATGTTCTTATGTATCTTAAAGTTCAATCTTAACAAATGTCTTCCTCTGGAAAGAAGGTATCTTCTGGATAAATAACTATCGGATGTTTCGAGTTCCATGAATAAATCCAATAAAAACCACATGGAAGCAATGATTCTTATACTAGAACACACATTCCCAGGAACTACAAAAAAATTTCACATGGTTTTCCCAACTATAGATCAGTATAAATATGTTATTATACAGCAAACACCAGTCTATTTTACATGTTTGGTAGAATTAATGGAGTTTATATCTATATGTATTTCTATGAAAAAGACTATTGAGTTATTATCATTATAGTATGAACACTTCCCTGGATGGTCTATAGAGAATTTAAGCTAACATCTTCTGATCTGTTGTACCAGGGTTATGAAAATATTGAGAAGAACCCATTAGGAAAACTAAAACATAGGGTTTGGTTTCTAGACCTTGTATCTGACTTAGAAATTTTGGTTGTTCAAAAATATACGGTCTTCAATGTTTTTCAAGGATGACCTTAGATTCATCCGCACATGTCACTCCCATGATTATACTCTATATTCCTATACATGTTCATTAATGGAATAATCAAGACATTTCACTTTAATAAGGACCCATTCAGATCTTATGATTCACATTATATCAATGCAGTATTCAATCATAGGTAAGGGAAACCGCCCATTGTTGATTTTGACACTTGTTTCACTACCCCGAATGCTCTTAAAATAACCCCATCCAACCCTTTCTTTCAACATAGTAAATATTATGTGTTAAAAATAAATCATTTTTAGCACTTGAGTTCAGATTCAAATTCATATTAAATATTCTTCCCGATATCAGTCATGAAAATTGATCAGAGTAATAATGAAATGTCAATCGACTCTCCTGATTGTGCTAAAATCTTGGTTGAAAATTCCTACATTCCATCCCTAGAGTTTAGATATATCACTAATTCATAATATTATTTTAAAGATTAAATTATTTCACCATTATAATGTGAAGATACAAATCCTTTTTCCATCAACACTTCTCTAGAATTCCAAAGAGTCCCTAGATTTTCTATTGGGGAAAAAAAGTAGCTTCATCTTCTAAATGTCAAAATATTTAATCGTTTCCTAAAACTGAATATATTCTCTCATCATATAATCCACATAAAATTAAAGTCATAGAGTATAAAAAAGATGTGGGAGAGAAAGAAGAATATGTTATGGAGGAACTCATTGACTCTCCTCTAGTATTTGAGGAGGGTGGCTCCACCAACATTAATGAACATAGAGAGATAAATCTGGGTACAAATGAGGACCCCATACAAATATTGATTAATGATGCCTTGTCTTCTGAATTAAAAGAGGTATATAACTACATTATAATGAAAATAGATATTATTTAGGGATAATTTATGTTTTGGTTTTGCATTTTATTATATTAATTGATATAATGCTCCTGTAGTAATCATATTTGTATAATTTAATGGAAACATGTGTTTTGGTGTTGAATTTTGAAAATGAATGAAAATTCAATTTTTTTCATTTTAATATCACCACAGTAGTTTGTCAAAAAAATTATATATTCCTAAAATTGAATTGCAATTTTACATTAATATTAAACTCTATATTTTAAACATTTTTTATTTAGACAATGATATTTGGATCACATATTTCAACAACAGAAAATGGGAATTAATGAAGGGTTGGATAGAATTAGGAAGAGTAGACCCCTCCATAATAAAGAATACATAACTTCTCCATTACTACTAGGATTTGGATGAAATTATTGGAGGGTATGTAGGTGTAATATTTTGTAATTTCATTCAATTGTAGTGAAACGTGGTTATCAAGCAATGGAGGTTGAAAATGCAGATCAATATGAAGTTATTTTTAGAGACCAAATTTTTCTAGTACACTTATCAGAATATGAAACCCTTTCCCCCCAGATAAAACTCTATTTAAATAATATGTTATCTCTATTTAGTTTTTTTTAGGATTTGGTAATATTTTTTAGAAATTTTGGATCCTAAAAATATCTCACACATCTTGGAAGAAGTAAGTCTTTCTGAAAATATCTCAACCAAAAAGTATCTCTTGTCCCATATCTACATTCAATTTCATTGATTACATGATTGTAACATGAATTTTTAGTCATTAAATATTATTTTTTCTTCTATTTTCATCTTATTATTTTATTCTTGGGGTTGGAATCTAATAATGGATATGAGATTCATTGTTTCCCATTCAATTCATTTCTTATGAAAAACGTCTCCACAATGAAAACTCCACCTATAGAATAATTATTTTGTTGTTAGTTGATATAAAACCTAATTCCTTCATTTATTTAAATTGAATCCATAAAAATACAATAATTAAAAAATTATGATAAATTAATTGTGTTTGAATATCTACGGAATGTGATCGATTTTAACATGACCATGATGTCAGACTTTTGTAAATCGTTTGAGTGAAACATCAATCGAAGAATCCAATCAACATGGAATATTATTTAATGGTTCAAGTATCATTCCAATACATAATTAATACAAAAATAATATAATGTTATGATTCTACAATTTTCCATTTATCATAATTGGGATTTTGTATCATAATCAATGTAGGGATATGTATTTGGTTGTCCCGAAGTTATCCAAGGGTTCTTTTTTCAAATATTTGTGGGTGTGTTATTTTTCGTACGATTTTATGGTTGAAAAAGAAAGGGGATCACAATTGAATGAATTATAATCATATGAAATAATTATAAATGGATTGTTAAAGGGTATATTATATTGACAATGCCTTCTCATATTGGTGTTTTTAATGAAATTGTATCCTTGAATTTTCCTTCCCAATTTTTTTGTTTCCCAAAAATTACTCAACCATCCCCCAAACTGTTTCCATCTATTTTCACATATATTCTCTGTTTCTTACAGAATATTAATGATCTTTCAATTAATCTCCCCCTAAAGATAATGAACATTATTATAAACTTTTCTACACTTAGTAATGTTACAAATATTTTTTAGAGAGTATGAAATAATGCTCATCAAATTGGAACTGTTTCTAGGGAGGAAAGTGTTTTATTAAACCTGTTTTTGGTAATTTCTTTTTTATTGTTTCTTATTTTTCTTCTTCTCTTCTATTTCCCTTTTATTTTCTATTATTATTTCCCCAAATCTTACTTATAGGAAAAAATTGAAACCTCATTTACTGATATTGTGGTATACTACTTTTTCATTCACTCTAATTGATGAAATGATCCAACACTAATGTTCAACATGAACTGGACCCCAAGGTTGAGGGAAGATTTATGGATCAAATTAGACAATCATGAAACTCAAGAAGTGTCAAATCTACTTTATTTTATTATTTCCATCATTATGATAGTAGTGATCCTACTATCTCATCTCAAATAAAATCTAATTTTTAAAAAATGGATGCAAATAAAAATAAAACTAAAAAACCATTTAAGAGTTAGTGGCACCAGATGATAATATCAACCTATATGAATTGAATTTAAAAATATTGATTTTGAAATTGAGATAAAATATGAGAAAATTCACCTTCTCCCAAAATTTAATGGCCTCCATAGTGAGGATCCAAATAGACATCTAAATGAATTAAATATGGTTTTCAAAATTTGTATACCAAGGAATGTCTCTAAAGACCAAATCGTATTAAGGGAATTCCTATTATCAGTTTATGGAACATAAAAATATTGGATGCATTACCTACATCCTAAGGATGTTAGGTCATGGAATTATTTGAAACATATTTTCTTGCAGATATTCTTTCTAACATCAAGAATAATGGAAATTCAAAAGGAGGTATCCAGAATCAAGAAAGAACAAGAATAATCAATGTATGAGTACTCATAGTGGTTTAATATGATATGTTCAAGGTTTTCACATCACCATATCTATTAGAAAATCCTCATCTAATATTTATAAGAATGTTTATCTCCCATAGATATGACCATGGTGGATGCAGTAGTAAGAGGATCATTAGCTGAAAAATCAGGATTTTTACTTGATCATTGATCGAAAAGATGGCACAAAACTCTCAACAATTTTGTAATTGAATTAAAATAACTATAAGGAGAGTACCTCAGGTAAGTCCCTAATATGTTAAGTATAATTTAATTGATAATAAATTTGAGGAGTTAAACAATATGGTTATATATATAGATTTAGACCAACAATATTATTCCCCCAATCAAGTGAATCTTTTTGGAATTTTTAATTCACAAGACCATCCAATAGATTGTTTCCCACAACTAAAAAAGATAGATGATTTTGTAGTAGTGTTCCCAGGGAAACCATTTCAACAACAACATGCACCCCCAAAAAGTATGTATGATTCCTTCACACCAATATAAAATGAATGATGGAAATATCACTTAGATATGATGTATGGTTGTAAAAAATAATAAAGGTATCATTAAAATTATTATAGTAGACTACACATTACTAGAAGGGTTTTATATAACCCCAAATGAGATTTGAATCCCACGAATAAACAGGTAAATAAAAATATAATCACTAACCAAAGATAGATTCTAAAACTACTTATCTTTTGAAATAAATTTTTCTTAATAACCATAATGAACTGAATAGTGAAGGCTAAGAGTTGAGGGAGGTAAAGATGAAAATAATCTATATTTCCATATCCCTCTATGAAATGGTGAACATGAACTTCTAAAACCTTCCATCCCAACCCACTTCTACTACAAAAGGAAAATTTTAGTGCCATCACATTAAGGGGTGGTAAGACAAAAAAACTAAGATAATTGTTTCCTATAGTCTAGTAGTATTCACCCAACAAGATGGTATTCCCCAAATCATCATCCATTGTTGATCAACCAAATGATAAAGGCACTGCTAAGGTGAAAATTTATGATATTACTCCTACACCCCTTCCCTTTCAATATAGAGTTCAAAAAACCAAAAATATGGATGAAGAGAAAATTACAAAATTGGTTTTAGACACATTTAAGCGCATTGAGATAAACTTACCCCTTCTAATATCCATTATGAAAATACCAAGGCATTCCAAATTCTTAAATGAAAATTGTACCAACAAAATAAGGCTCAAAATAAATGAGAGGATCAATCTTGGAAGGAATATGTTAGCACCCATTATAGAAACTCTAGTAATTCCTATAATGTGAAAGTATCTTGGGACATTCAATATCCCATGAAACATAGGGGGATTACATGTTCTGATGAATTATGTGATTTGGGAGCTTTTAATAATTTGATACCTCACCCTTTATTTTCTTCCCTAAATGCTGGTGAGTTTGGTCCTATAAGAGTAGTAATGCAGTTGGTGAATAGAACTATATCATATCCAGTGGGACTCTTTGAGGATGTACATGTTTGAGAAAGAGATATGATATTTATAATAGATTTTTATGTGATTAACATGGAGGATGATCAGGTAAATTCTTTTTCTCTAATTATCTTGGTTATGAACTTCCTAGAAACATGAAAAATAATCATAAATGTTCATGAGGGTACACTTTCCTTGGATTTTGGAGATGATGTTATGGTATTTAATGTTATGTAATCTTTGAATAACCCCTCAAAGGACAACCCTTCATTATTTATCTACAATTTTGAATCACATAGTAAAAAACTACATGGAAATTCATTGTCCAATACATATATATATTATGCTCATTGATCATGTTTTATGTCTAATATCACTTCCAAAACTGTATATAATGAACAATACTCTCTGGGATTTGATTTTAATGTGAACTCATATTCTTATTTGGATCATATTCACTCTTATTATGACATTTATATTCTCCTTGAGGATGGATTTGATGCATTATTCTCGGATTTTGATGATATCTATTTTGATACTAATTTTATTTGTGAATATATTTTTGTTCCATGGATGTATTCATCCATACAGACCCCCCTTGATTGGAACTAAATCTATTTCCACCATATCTCTAATAATAATACTTGTTGAGTGGTGAGATATTTCATATTATAATTTAGAACAATATCCCTTTTATTTTTGGAGAAAAAATTTAGTGCGGTTTGTGGTAGAACTGTATTAAAAATCAGGTGGACCTTGGAAGAAATTTTTTGTATTTTCCCCTCTTTTTTCTTAAATATAATTATTTTGGGGGATGGGGATAAACTGATTAGGGAACCACAAAATAGACTGAATCAAACACTTTTCAATATATTAAAAACTATGTAGTAAAATTGGTTGTGGTTGGTATAATTAATCACATTTCTGATTCCCAGTGGGTGAGTATGATTTAGGTTACGCCTAAGAAAAGTGATGTCACTATTTTTATAAATGAGAGAGAGTGAGGATTTAGTTCCTTTGAGGGTGAAAAGAAATTTTCATGTGTTTATATATTATTGGAAACTAAATCAATCCACATGTTAGGACCATTTTCCCATCCCATTTATTGATCAGATGCTTGAGAGACTTGGTGGGAAGACGCACTATTGTTTCTTGGATATATCTTTTAAATAATTTTCAGGTTCATATAGCTCCATAGGATCAGGATAATAGAAACATAACTTTTACCATCAATAAATTGGCCTATTGAAGGATTCCATTTGAAATTTTCAATGCCCCAGGTACCTTCCAAAGATGCATGGTGAAGATTTTTTTAGATTTCATTGAGACCTACATGGAGGTATTTATGGATGAATTTAAAGTGTATGGATCTTTATCTGATGAATCGATCATTAGTTTGGGAAGGTTGTTGAATCCATATATTAATAATAATTTGGTATTGATATTTTAAGCGTGTCATTTTAGGGTTCAAAATGGAATTTTTATAGGGAATGCAGTGTTGAAACCTGGAATATAGGTTCATAGATCCCAAGTAGATATTATTTTATACATTACATATCCTTAAGGTGTGAATATTGTTAGATCATTTTTAGGGAATCAAGGAATTTATTGAAAATTCATCCATGATTTTAGTATGGTATATCTATACTAATCTATATTGCTTCAAAATGATATTGAATTCATTTTTGATGATTTGTGTAGGGTATCATTTGACGAGATATGTAATAGTCTCACCACTCCACCAATCATATAGCCCCCAAATTGGTACATTCTTTTTGGGCTTAATTGTGACATGTCTAACTAAACAGTTTAAGATATCTTGGTACATATAGTATAGGGAAGATAGAATGTGATTTCCTATACACCAAGGACACTTGATTCATCCCAATCAAACTATAAAACCATGAAAAAAGAGTTTATTCCTGTAATATTTTCCTTAGATAATTTTTTTTGCATATTTATTGGGATATGAATTATAATTTTTTCTAACCATGCAGTTCTAAGGTCCCTCTGGATAATCCAGATTAAAAGCCTAGAAATAAAAGATATATTCCCCAAATTAAAAAATTTAATACATATATAAAGGAAAATAAGGGTTCAGAAAACATGGTGTAAGGCTACATGAGTAGGATTACTCAAACACTAGAGAATAACACGTTGGACCAGGTACCATTGTGGGACACACTTCCCAGTGAGTATCTGAATGCACTCTCTATTAAAAATACTTTCTATGAAGATTTTGAGAACTACCTTATTGACTTTGAAATTACTAAAAATATATGGAATTATCAAGTATAAAATTAATGCGTTAGTGTAGGTATTATTTTTGGGATGATCCAAACCTATGGCACATGTTTAGTTATCAACATATTAGGAAGTATATTTCTAATCATGAGTTTGAGTAAGTTCTATATTTCATATATAAAAAATCATGTGGAGGAAACTTTTAACCCTAATGAATAGCTCGGAAGGTCTTAGAATATTTATTATATTCTCCTAGATTATGCCATGATGCTCATGTATCTTGTAAGTCATTATCAGGATGAAAACACACATAAAGTATTTATAGGAGACATGATATTCCTCAATAGCCAATATTTTTTTGACTAAGGTGTTTATTTTGGGTAATTTTCATAGTTACTTTGGTTTTTTGAATATTTTGGTTGTCATAGGCTATGTTATGAAAGGTGAAGAGGCCAATTCAAACAGGACTAATGATTCTCATGTTATAGTTGATTTTATCAAGGAATAAAATATTTTGATGGATGGGAGTACCGAAGGCCATCGTCAATGCCCATGGGACACACAATTTCAATTATAATTTTTTGTATCTCATTCAGATGTATGGGGTGACCCCCATAGCATCACCATTATAATACGCCTCTAAAAATGGCCAGACTGAGGTTTGAATTTTGTAATTGAAATAATTTTTTGAGAAAACTATACTACAGGATATTAAGGATTGGAGAAATTAATTTGATAATGAGATCTGGGGTTATAGGATGGCATAAAAGTCTCACATCTATATATACCCAAATTTTTACTGCCTTTTGGAAATCCTATCATCACCAAATTGAGGTTGAGCATCGGGTATATTGGGATATAAATAAAGGAACATAGATTTTTCCATTTATATATGTCTATGAAAATGAGAAATTCAGGAGCATGAGGTGATTAGATTATCATCATATGAGAAATCAAGGCTATATAAAGATTAATAAAAATAATTTCATGAAAAAATGATCCCAAAAGGGAGTTTCTTATAAGAGATAGTGTGGTTCTCATAGTTTCTGATTGAAGTTGATTCCGGATAAGTTACATTTCATATGGTTAGGTACTCCTTTTTTATCTGAATTATTTCTTAATCATGCAATGGATATCACTCAAGAGGAAACATGAAGGATAATTACAATCAATGGGTGGAATTATATGAAATACATCGAACCCTGTGATATTTTTGACATCATTCATTGTGGGAGATTTCTGGGAAAATTATTTCCCTTAATATCTCCATTCACATCATGCACAGTAATGACTTGTGAGTTTCTATTACCCAATTGAATGGGTATTCATGTTAAGTAACCCTTTTCATCTTATAAAATGGTCTTTCCATACATACATATCTCTTCGGATTAATTCCATTAATGTACTAGATTCACCAATGTATGTGTACCTAATATCTGACTATTTTACATCATAAAAAAATTCACAAAATCAAAACCCCAATAAATTATAAAATAATAATAATTAAAAACAATTGATAAAGAGGGGTGTGAATAAATGTACAAAATGTGCCGATATTTAGGTCGATAGCACAATGGTTAAATTATAGAAATTCTTAAATGGGTCAGTTATTGAATTTTATATCAAATGAGGGTGGACAGGTTTGGTGGAATAGAATTAGGTAAGAATAAATGTTTTTATTGACCATAATATACTAGATAAATTGTGTATAGATAATCTTTAAATGATTTGTATGCACACACACAAGGGGTATTTGTGGTATGGTTGACTCATAAGATGTTTTCACAAGATTAGTGTCATTGATATCATTGAATCTTGTTTTGATAAAATGTTAAACATATACTTCCTGATTTTTTGAGATTGAATAATTTTTTTAAATCTTAATATGCTCATATTTTCATTATAGACTGTGAAATTTCAACATGCTTCGTTTTATGGATTATATAACATTGGGTTTTTCCGAGGATAATAAAACTGTAATTTTGGGGGAGTAGATACTATATATTTTTATTGAATAATATTTTTATACTAATTGATATAATTACCCTGCAATAATATTATTTGTATAATTTACTGTAAAAATGTATTTTGGGATTGAATTTTGAAATTGCATAAAAGTTATGTTTTAATGAATTTAATATCACCTTAGTATTTTTTTCATAAAATTTTCTATGTTCTGGAATTTGAGTAAGAATTATAAATTAATAACAAAATATTAATTGTATATTTTTTTTATTTAGATGATGAGAGATGGTTCAAACCTTGCGAGGGCTGAAAATAGGCATTAATGATGGGGGGATAATTTTCTATAGTATAGACACCACATTACTAAATCATCCAAAACATCTATATTACTTATAAGATTTAGCTAAAATGTTGGGAGGATTTAAAGAACATCGGACAGAGAATTTCATTAAACTAGTGTGAAACTTGGATCCCAAGGATTACTGGTTAAAAATTCATATCGATATCAAGTAAATTTTGTAGACCAAAATCTTAATGTAACATTTTTGGAATTTGAAACCCTATAACCCACAACAAATCAATTTAAATAAGACATTAACTCTTAGAGAGGGTTTGTAGATGCTTTGGGAAGGTGTGTAGAATGGTTTGGAAAATGTAAAAATCTCACACCCCTTTTAATAAGTAAGTCTTTGTAAAAATATTTCTTCCATAAAGGCTCTACTATCCCACCTCAACGTTGTGTTTCTATGTTTTTATTCTTGTAACTTAAATTTTTATTCAATAAAACATATATGTTATTCTCTTTTCATATTCTTATTTTTATTCTTGGTGTTGGACTCTAATAGGGGAGAAAATATTGGGTATTTCCTTTTCAATCAATTGCTTATGAAAAATATCTCCACGATAACAACCCCATCCATGGAAGAGTAATTTCTCTCATAATCAATAATATCCCTATAAAATTTATTTATTTACATTGAATTCATAAATATGCTATAATTCCAAAATTTTGATTATTTAATTGAGTTTGAATTTCTAAGGAACTAGATCTAATTTCATAGGACCTTGAGGTCAGACTTGTGTGAATGGGTGAGTGAAACATCCGTAAAAAATAAAATAAAATTAAGAGAGAATTGTAGGGTTTAGGTCTCATCCCCACAATATATTAATTCTCAAATCCATAGAGGATACAATTCCAAAATTTTAAATTGACCATTATTTGGATTTTTTTTATCATAGTTAATGCATGGTGTTGTGATTGGATGACCCGAATTTAACATGGGGCTCATTTTTCTAATATTTTCCACCATGTTAATTTACATAGGGTTCAGGGGTTGAAAATTTTAGGGGATCATAGTTTATTGAATTATAATATTCTGGGATTATGATCAATGAATGGTTATGTGGGTATATTATATCAACTATGTATTATCATATTACTCTATTTATGAATTTGTATCCTTGATTATTCCTTCTTTTTTATTTTCTTACTTCCTAAAAATAACTAAATCAAAACCCCCTAGAATTTTTCATTTGTTTTAACTTATATTTTGGGTTTAATAAAGTCTATTAAGGGTTTTTTAATTCAATACATCCTTGATAGAATGACCTAAGACATCTATTATTATTCACATAATAAAATAACAAATATTTTTGAGATCCACTGGAAAAACACTCATCACTCAACCCAGAACTACATTGAAATATTTAGACTCGATCCTGTAGTGGCCACTCACCACATGGGATTTCCATAGAACCACTCGGGCTATAAGAAGGAATCTTGAAAGACATATATGACACATGGTTCAAATAATGATGTTAAAGTTGAAAATATCAACATATCCAATTTCATTTGGGAGGTCTAATATTTGAAGTGGATAGCCAATATAGTCCTTGTAAAAAAGAACTATTGGAAAATCAGGATCTTTAAAAATTTTAGATATCATTATTAGTACTTTCCAAAACATGGTTTCCCAGTCCCAACTATTGAGCTACAAATTGATGAAATAGTAATATGTTAAGCCATCTCAATCATAGATAGATATTCATGGTATAATAAAATATTTATGGCCTAATAAAATGAATAATATACCACCTTCATGGCCCATTAATTATTATATTTTATATTTGGTAATTACCTTTATTTTGAAGGATTTCGGTTGTACATACCAATGTTCTATGCACCACATATTCAAACCCTCTATGGGGATGTTTTCTATATAAAATATCAAGGATCTGGTGTTTAAATCATGAATACACTTTGACCACCTTTCTGATCCTGAAACATTATTCCATAAATAGTGAAATATTTAATTGAAAATGAACAGATTGAATTGTTATTTTGATGTTATATCAGGTAAATTTTTGTGAATCATCATATGCCACTGCGACATTGAAGTCATCCCTTAAATGAAAAAGGATATACTCAAAATTTCACCTCTTAACAATGTAAAAGAGTTGTGGAGAATTATTGAACATGTAGCCTACATTCGGTGATTTATATCAAACCTTGTAAGAATGTGTCTTCCCTTCACCAATATGTTTAAAACGGGTATTACATATCAGTGGATAGGTGAATTTCTGGAAGCATTACATAGACTCAAGGAATATATTTTGAGCCCATTAGTGATAATACAATCTATCACGGGAAGAACATTAATTTTATATGTTATATCCCTAGAGAGTTTAATAGGTTCTATTCATTAAAAAATAATGATGTTGAGATAGATAGGGAGAGAAAATCCTCTATTACCTTAGTTAAACCATGATCAATGCTAGGTCTAATTATTCAGATATTAAGACGAGTTTTCTAGAAAAAATCATTGCATTACAAACACTGAAGAATTTCCTAAAACATTGAGAGGATTGTTTTTATCTCATTGGATCATTCTCAAGTACATTCTCAACCATCTTATGTTGAATAGGAATATGTTATTATGGGATTAAATCCTTTAGTAGTTTGATATTTAGATCATGCATTAGACTGCGATAAAAGGCCAGGAGTTGGTGGATGACCTAGAAGAAATGCACTTAGTAGATATACCATAATTGGACTCTGAATTACTCGATGAAGAGATCATCTCTATTTAAGAAGGACCTATATATTGGATATTTATTTGGATAATGAATCTAGAATCCCATCATAAAAGATAATGGAAGACCCCATTGTCAAAAAAATTAGTTTGGATGTTGTTCTCATTTCAAAATCAAGGGAAATACAATCGTACTCCTTCCTTTTGTCTAAAGGATGCATGAACAATGAAGAACAATATGAGTCCCTCACCATGGGAAAACAACTATCATGTCATGTTCCATTATATCACTTGATGATAACTAGGGATTTGAAATTGTCCATCAAGAATCCCAATGAAGATTTTGCTATTAGAAAAGAAGATTTGGTCAAATTTATTTTATATATCATTAGGTTAATGTCAGAATTCCCCATAGAGTCATCATTTTT
Source organism: Viscum album (assembly GCA_963277665.1). Taxonomy (NCBI): domain Eukaryota; kingdom Viridiplantae; phylum Streptophyta; class Magnoliopsida; order Santalales; family Viscaceae; genus Viscum; species Viscum album. Next base: position 1,208,624,646 of record OY728140.1, read on the forward strand.
TCATGTCCCACAATAACCAATTTCTTAAGAATATTTTTCAAAAATGAATCCTGCTTAATGAATCCCCAAATTGGGATGAAACAGTTTTCAGTATTTTTCACCACTGAATGGTCTTTCCATTTTTTTGGGGGAGAGCATGGATGAGATCAATGAGGTTTTTTTAATCCCCGAACTAGATGAATCTACCACCAACTGGATGAAACCCATTACAGACTACCTTTAAAATGGATTACTCCCATCGTAAAGATATGAGATAGAGGAAATACAATAGTTAGAAACTAACTTTCATCATTATGATGGAAGAAATCGCAAAACTTTCATGCATAAGTGGGACCTTGATGGGTTCCTTCTCAGGCGCGTTGATCTGGAAGTGACTGATGTTGTCATTAAATAATTTCACATTAGAATTGATGACACCAATAATTTAGTGTTCAATATTTCCCATTAAATTCCATGTCTTGGGTAATATTGGCCTACGTGATGTAGAATTACAGGAAATTCACCAAAAATCATCATTCCTACAAGGTTATTTACAATGTTATTAAACAACCCCTAGAGCTTCTACACACTTACAAATACTGAACTCCATTTTTTATATAGGGAATTGACATCACAGTACAATATCCACATATCAAATATAATAATTTCATGTACATTCTCTCTAAAAATGACTTCTTCTCCAAGTGGGCCAAAGCTGTAACACTCAATGAATTCAAGTCAATTAATATTTTCAACTTCCTTAGAGCCGATAAAATCACTAGATTTGGTGTATTCAAGCAATAATGATGGAAGAAATCATCCATTTCTACTTTTTTGAGTTATAAAATTCATATTAAGAGTATAACGTCTAATCAAACCACTCATATCATTATTAAGGAGTTTCTAATTAATGGATAAATGCATTCAACAGGGCTTAATAAAATATAATCCAAAAGGTGTTGTATTGGGAAAAAATTTCTTGTTTGGACATGATCATGAAATACATGTGGGATTTACATATAATAACCCATACTACCACATTAGAAACAACTTATTCAATTGTTTATGAGATAAAGGTGGACCTGCCTATCGTGGTTCAATTTCACACACTTCGTATTGTTGTCTGTGAGTAGTTATCTACAGATGATTAGTCCCAATAGTTTCTAGATTAATTGGAGAAAATGGATTATAAGATACTTTACACCATGAATCATTTTTTCCACAAAAACCAAATTTTATGATCCATTAACAAAAAAATCCACCTCTGGTCATTCCTTGATGGGGAGATGGTATTGTTCCTTAGAACTCCAATGATACCTAGAACGAAAACCCCAAAGATACAGCCAAGGTGGGTGGGACGTTTTTCCAAGCACAATGTCTTCTCTAATGGAGAATATTCATTGATCTCCATGGGTGGGAATCATACCATATTTTCACTAATGTGGGGTTCGTAAAGAAATATTATATGTAATAACATGATCTTCATCCATTTTGAAAAATGATAAATTGCCTGAAACCAACATCATCATTGTATGATTTTGATCTATATAACATTGTAGTCCTGAATAGATGATGTTAAAATTAATGGTAAACATCATTATCACATTATGTTAAACTATATTCATGCCCCATGTGATAAAAATATGACCCCTCATGTCATAAACCGAAGGTTTCGAGTTCCTCACCAGAGAGGAATTCACCAACAACAACAGTCTCCTGCAATTCTAGGCCTCTAAAGTATGCAAAAATTGATTCCCCCACTTATACCTAGAGTCCTTACTTTGATCATAAAGACAATCTAGGGATCCTTTTTGATCAACTCAATAGGAAACACCCAAAGAAGATGTAATAATTTCACCACCCTATTTAAAGTTTTTTATTCTTCCACTTCCTCTTTCTTTATTGTTTCCATACCAAAATAATAACTTTATTATATTGTATATAATGTGATGTTATTATAAATAATTAACAACTATATTCTTTATTCTATCTATCCTATTTATGAAAAAGTCACCATAAGTGCGGACGTACGGCTTGTTGTCTCCACGGTGTGGTGTAGTTTGTTATTCAAACACTTCATTATTTGTATGGGTATAATAATTAGTATAAATGATGTAAATAACAAATATAACATGTTAATGATTATGTATATATGATATAACATCCAATTACATACTATTTCACCATAAATATAATGATATTCTCTCTCATGCATACGTATAGATTACTGTCTCCACGAACGCGATGAGATTCATTCCCTATCGTAATCATTAAAAAAATTATTTTATGATTAAAAATAATGTTTATGACCATAATATCATTTTTTATATTAATCAAATACATCCTATCCATAACAAACATGTCTTATGTAACCAAGAATATAACGGAAAATAAATCAGTTAACACCCAAAACGATTATACTACGGAAATATTATTAACAATGCAATATTAGAGGATCATATATGATATCATATTTATATATATAGTTATTGAATAATTCAAAAAGAATGATTTAACTATTATAAAGGAGGTTAACATACCCTCTACCATGGAAAAGTACAAGGTAAGGGTAAATTATACAATCTCTTTACTTATCTGAGGTTGTTAATAGGTAAGTATCCACTAGGACCTATTTATCGTCTACATCTGTGTTCTCATAATAATGTAATTAAAAAAATTCTTACTATTTACTAGAATTTGGGTTAAATTAATTTATACCCTTATTTTACCAAATATGTTTTGAAACGAATCATTCTGTCGTCTTCCAAACAAGGTTCTTTATGACCTTTTCGACAAAATTAAGGTAAAAATTTATTTTTTTAACTTATACGGAGGGAGCGGCTATTTTCCACCATAATGAAATCATCGAAGCTTCCCATAAAATTTTATATGAATATTTTCAAAATAAATTTTTTATTTTATAATTATATGAAATTTAAATTGTTTCAAAATAGACAGATATATTTCTATAAAAATTGTTTTGATTTCATCTATGTCAACATCCTTTGATGGATTTTATGCTTGTTTGAATTTGATTTGTTATGATACAAAAAATCCATATTTTATTGATGGTTTTGTGAAATTTTTGACTATGGATGTGTTATTTTTAAACAATTCATGGTTTATGGATATTGTATTTACAATTTGTATGCTAGTTTTAATACGAATGTTTATGTTATGTTTAAACCTTTTCATATGAGAAGTGCATTGGACTTAGTAAGTGATGGGTGGTGCCCTCTATAGCTCCTCAATGGATCGGTAGGTCTCATGACACAAAATAGTGTCTTGGAACAAGTCCTTGACAAAATCTTATTTGTATTCTTGCACAAGGCCTCGACTATGTGGTTATGAAGTCTGGAATTTTTTATTCCATCATTATAAAATTGGATATTGATATTGCATGTGATTATTCAACTAGTCAGAAAATCCATGTGAATAGTTAAATGGAATTATTTGATTTATATTGGCCATATTATTTAGAATTTTATGTTTAAAAGGATAATTTTTTAGTCATATACATTGACTAAAATTTTTATGCTTATTTAGGAATGTTTCCGCTATACTGTTATCCTTATTGAGTATCTGAGCTCACCCCTTTATATGTTTTATTTTTCCCAAGATGAGAAGAAGTATATTATGATTGACCTACAAGGATAGTTTATGGGATATGAATGTGTTCAATGGAGACAATGTTGTTTTTGTTTTTCATTTTATAATGTAATGTAAATATTATGAATGTATCTAGTACTTGCAAGGCTACTAAACTGATTTGTCTTTCTGGATTTGATGCCCTGTGATCATGACAATGTCATGTAATAATTCATTGACTCTGGGTAACTAGGGTCATGACATTATAGTTGGTATCAAAGGTAGGTTTAGTACAAACCATGGAAACTAGATTTAGAAAAACTCTAATTATAGCACATTATCCTATGATTGACTTTGACGATTATTATAGAAGAACTTACAAGAATTTGGGTAATGTATAGATTTTGTGTATTTTGGATAAATACATCCTAGTCTGGATATGAGCAGGTTGAGGCGACTCTAGCACAGATGTACCTTGGAGTGAAAACTCGAACAAGGAGTTTCAGGCTTGACTTGGGGTATCCTAGTACACGAAAATAGGCCTTCATGCACTCTTGGTTACAACACTCCCAGGGGATATTCTTAGGATAATTCTCATTTTATTTACAAACTATTATGAAGGGTTTATGAGTATATACTTCCTAAAAGAAATTTTTTTTATGATTATGGATTATATCCATAAACAGTTCAATTTATGTTAACTATTTTACAAGTTTGGAATTATGTTTTGTGATTAATAAACTAATGTAGTTTATGTCATTATTTAGAAATGGAGATTAGTAGATAGAATAAAAAAGGTATAAAACCACATAATCCATGTAGGGATTTACCTCTTACACTAGATAATTATAGTGTAGATGGTGATGCAACTAGCCCTGATCATCTTATCACCATACTAGGACAACTCACTTAGGTTATGAATAAAAACCGTACCCATATGGAGCACCATGATCCACAATGTGGAGGATCAATATTTTATTACTTAATGAGGAGACAACCACCAAAATTAAATGGCTGTAAAAATACATTAGTATCTAAGCAATGGATAAATTCCTTAGAGAAAAAATATTTCATGCTTTGGGGAGTAGCGAAAGGGAAAGAGTTGTCATGGCAGTTTATCACCTCACGGGAGATGCAGATCAGTAATGTTCATTAATCAAAAACACAATTTAAGATTAAGAAGTTTCAAACCTAGAATGGAGGTATCTTAAAGAGGTTTTATTAGAAACATACTTTGCTCGTGACCATTGAGTGGATATGGAAAGACAATTTCTGAGTCGGATGCAAAAAAATATGAGAATGTCACAAAGTACGAGTCTAACTTTACTGGGTTAGAAAGGCATGAAACAGATCATATACATATCCAATGGATTAAGATTAATTGATTATTTGATGGGTTAAAACCATTTCTCCATTGAGAATTAGTCTCACAATCCTTCTCATCATATAAATGTATTTTACCATTCACTATCAAGAGAAAAAAAAATCTCTAAGTCTTACGAATTTAAAGAAAAGCAATATAAAAAGAGATCTTCTGAACACTATGGAAATGGAAATAAGGGGAATAAGGGAAAAGTTTAATATCCATCCTACAATAAATGTGGGAAGAAACACCTCAGTACTTTCCTGAAGGTAATGGGAGTCTTTAACAAGTGTGGTGAAAATGCCAACAAGCTAGTGATTTTAAGGGGATGAAAGAGGCTATCAATGTTGAATTATACAATTATAGAGAAAAGGGGAAATATTCAAATGAATTTCCTAAGAGCCAAGGGATATTACCTCAGAAAAGGACAAGGGAGAAAGGCCAAGATTATGTGATTACTACTGCTGAGGATAAATCTCCAAATGATGTGGTTGTGGGTAATTTTATGGTTTCATCATGTTTGGATTTATTTGATTCTGGATCGTTGTATTATTTCAAATCCTCCTAGTTTGCTAAAAAAATAGATATTTTCAATTTGACATAACAAGGGAGTTGGTAGTTAAAACACCTCAAGGAAGTATCATTGCATCAAAGTTTTGTGAATCTGTTCCCATTTGGGAAAATACATGTTCTTTATCCGCTGATATCATCGTCATACCAGTGATTGAATTTGATATAATCCTCAGTATGGATTGGCTTTCAAGACATCATGAAAAAATTTATTGTAAGAAAAAGGAGGTTACAATTTTTGATGATGATAAGAAGTACCTTATCTTTAGAGCAGAAATGTTTCCACATGATTCTTATCTATATCCACACTCAGCATCTCTACTAAATTCAATTATTGGAGAATATGAAAATGAAAAAATTAAGGGTGATGAAAAGAATGTTCGAATAGAGGACATACCTATTGTGAAATAATATGTTGATGTGTTTCTAAATAATTTATCTTTACAACCTCTAGAATGGGAAAATGTGTTTTCCATTGATTTAATTCATGGTTCAAGGACCATATTGAAGTCCCCTTATAGAATGGCCACTGTGGAATTAGTGTAACTAAATAAAAAACTAGAGGAATTGAGTAATGAGGGATTTATTCTTCCTAGTTTTTCTCCATGGGGATCCCATATCCTTTTTTATTTGAAGAAATATGGATCTATGAGGGTGTTCATTGACTATAGGGAGATCAATGCTATTATAATAAAGAACAAGTATCCACTACATCTCATTGATGATTTATTTGACCAACATCAAGGAGTACAATATTTTTCAAAGATTAACCTTAGATCTAGATATCATCAATTTTGTGTGAAGAAGGAAGACATTATGAAGACAACATTTCGAACCTGGTACATGCATTACGAGTTTACGGTAATTACTTTTGGATTGTCTAATGAATCCAATGTCTTCATGGATCTAATGAAGAGATTTTTCAAGGAATTTCATGATGACACTGTATTGGTATTTATGGACGATATCTTGGTATACTAAAAAATCAATGAAGGTAATGAAAATCACATGAAAATGATTCTAAAAACCCCTAATAAGAAATGGATTATATGGGAAGTTTAGAAGGTGTGAATTCTTGACTAAAGATATTTCTTTTAATGTACATATTGTCTCTAAGGGTGGATTATATATTGATCCTTCAAAGACCAAGGAAATTCATGAATGGAAAGCACTGAAGAGTATAACTATGGTACACAGTTTTATTGGTTTATCAGGTTATTATTGACATTTCATCCAGAATTTTTCATGGTTGTCTTCCCATTAACTAAGCTCCCATGTAAAGGGGCTAAATTGTTTTGGATAAAAGGGTGTGAAAAATGTTTTTAAGAACTGATGAGATTATTAGTCAATGCTTCTATATTGACTCTACCATCAGGGAATGATGGGTTTTTTATTTATAGTGACGCTTCAAACAAAAGATGTGGTTGTGTCCTTATATAGAATGATATAGTTTTTCCCATGCATCATGACAGCTAAAAATTCATGAGAAAAACTATCCTAGTCATGATCTTGATTTAGCTGCTGTAATCATTGCTCTGATAATATGGAGACACTATCTCTATGGTGAAAATGTGAGATTTTTTCTGATCAAAAGAGTATGAAGTATATTTTTCCATAGAAAGAACTCAACATGAAGCAAAAACGATGTCTTGAAATACTCAAGGATTATGATTGCACTATTCACTATCACCCGTGGATGGAAAAAAAGGTTGTTAATGATTTGAGTAGAAAGGATCATGGAGTTTTGAACAAGATGATAGTTGAAAGGGATCATATTTTCATAGATCTAGTAAGGATGTATATGGTAATAAGCATGGAAGGTTAAACGTACATACGTTTTCAAATTGTTTCCAAACCATCTTTACTAGAATGGATAAAGAGTTCTCAAACCGAATATGAGGATTTAAAAAAGAATATTAAAGCTGTAAATGATGGGATACTTAGTTACTTTATATATGAAGATGGAATTTTGAAATTTGGTAAAAGACTTTGTGTTCCTAACATACCTGATCTAAAATGGTAATTATTGGATGATGCTCATAGCTCCAATTTCTCTATTCACCATGGGAGCTCCAAGATGTATAGAGATTTGAAGGATCTTTTTGGTGGGACAACATTAAGAGGGAGAATGTTGATTTTGTGTCAAGATGTATGGTTTTTCAGCATGTGAAAGCTGGTAGGAAAAAACCTAGAGTAGTCATGCAACCTCTTCTCATACCAGAGTGGCAATGAGATAATATTACGATGGGATTTATCATGGGGCTTGTAACACCCCGACCCCAATTACCCTGAGTTGGTGCATTATTACATAACATTGGAATGATCACAAGAAATATCACGTCTCGAAAGACCTATTAGTTTAGTAGTCTTGGAAACACTAGATATATTCAAAAGTATTACATTACATCATAAACTAAAAAAAACTACAAAAAAGTCTTTTCTTAATATCCCATCATACTTTCCCTGCAGGTCATTCATAAATTACTTCTTCACGTCCTGGAAAAATAAATCATTGAAAGGGGTGAGCTCGGATGCTCAGTAAGGATAACAATATAGTAGAAACATTCATAAATAAGAATAAACATTTAAGGAAATGTATAACTAAAACAAAAGCCTTTTAAACTTGAACTTCAGCATAATATGGCAAATATAAAATGAAATAATTCCATTTACATATTCACATGGATATTATACTAGTCTAATAATCACATGCAATATCAATAACCACTTTCATAATGATGGAATGCATAATGCCAGACTATCATAACCACATAGCCAAGGCCCCATGCCAATACTAAAAATAAGATTTTGTCAAGGCCTTGTGCCAAGACACTAGTTTGTCTCATGATACCTACCGATGCATTGAGGAGATATTGCGGGCTCCACCCGTCACAAATTAATTCCAATTCATTCCTCATACGAACAGGTTTAAACATAACATAAACATTCGTATTAAAACTGGCATACAAAATGTCAATACTTTCTCCATAAACCATGAATGGTATAAAAATAAGACATCCACAGTCAAACAAATAAAAAAACATTCAATACAATATGGAAGTTTTATATCATAATAAATCAACCTCATATAAGCTTAAAATTCATCAAAGGATGTTGACATAGATGAAATCAAAACTATTTGAGAGAAATATCTCTTTTTTTTAAATCAATTAAAAGTCACATAATTATAAAATAAAACATTTACTTTGAAAATTTTTTTATTAGATTTTAAGGGAAGCTTCGAAGATTTTATAATGGAGGAAAAAAATCGCACCAACCGTATATGTTAAAAAAAGACATTCTTACCTTAATTCTGTCGAAAACGTTAAAAAGGAACTTGTTTGGAAAATGACGAAAATATTCCTTTATAAACCACTTCTAAAATTCAAACAAGGGTATAAATGAATTTAACCCATATTATAGTAAATAGTAAAAATGTTTTGAAATACATTTTTAAGAATCATGTATGTGGATGATAAATAAGTCCCAGTAGATTATTACGTATAAACAACCTCAGATAATGAAGAGATTGTGAAATAAACCCTTACCTTGTACTTTTCCTTGGTTGGGGGTAGGTTAACCTCCTGTATAATGGTGAAATAATTGTTATTAAATTATAATAGAATAATATACATCAATATGATATCATATATGATCTTTTAACATTTCTTTGTTAATAATATCTTAATATTATTGTCGTTTCGGGTGTTAACTTACTCATTTTATTTTATATGTTTTGTTACATAAGACATGTTTATTATGGATAGGTTGTATCTTATTCATATCAATAATTATATTAAGTCTTTAAACATTATTATTAATCATCAAATGAGGATTATACTTGAATGGATACGATGGGGAATGAATCTCATCGCGTTCGTGGAGACGGTAGTCCGTACGTACGCACGAGCGACAATATCATTATTTTGATATTAAAATAATATTTAATTGGATGTTATATAATATATAAAGAATCATTATCATGTTATATTTATTATTTACATGAATTACACATCATTATTATACCCATTCAAACAATAATGTTTTGAATAACAATTACACCACGACATAGAGACGGTAAGCCGTACGTACACATGTATGGTGACATGTCATTCAAAGGATTGATAGAATACTGAAATAAGGTCATAACATGTTTATGATAACATAAATGTTTATATAATATACTGTATTTATTATTTTAGAATCGTAATAACAAATAAAGAAGAAGTGGAAGAAGAAAGGAACTTGAAAAAGGGTGGTGAAATCATTACCTCTTCTTCAGGTTCTTCCATTTGATTTGATCAAAATGGCTCCTTAGGTTGGCTTTATGACTAAAGGAAGGCCTCTAGGATGAATTAAGGGAATTTGATAGAGTATTTGGGTAGGGTTTCTCTGAACCAAAAGGCTTTGAAGGTGTGAATTAATGAGAAGGGGGAGGGCCCTTTTATAAAAGGGGTGAGGAGCACCTTTGGAAAAGCTAGAAATATTATTTTATAATAAATTAATAATCGGGTTCTAATTGCTCCAAAGTAGATTATTTAAATTTTAAGGTGGGTATGGGTCGAAAACCACTCAACCAATAGGTTTTAGACAGTTTTGGGTCACTACATTAACCTTATCCTTTAGTTTTAACTCTTAGTTAATTAGTTAAACAATTACCATGTCACTTTGTATTTTAATATTATTTAGTTAATAAAAATACTGTATACATCCAAGAGACCTCCAAGTGGCCCAATAATGAAACACCTATAATTATATAAGTCTTTTGGCCTAACCTTATATTTTTAGGAATTGAATATAAATTAATAATATAATATTTGTTTAAAAACCTCTTTTATGTCAATTTTGACACTATTCAAAAAATGATTTTTGATAAAGTCTTAACAACTTTATTAATTCCAACCAAATTAATTTAAGAAATCCTATAATGTCATATTAAGTAATAAAATTAATGTATTTCATCAAAACTTTCAAATTTTATTAATTTTAACATTTATAATACGAATTATTAATTTCTTTAATTAATAAGGGAAATACAACATCATTTTTGTGTCATAAATAAATTACATTATTTAATGTCTAAAAACTATAAATAAAATAAAATAATGTAGTAAATCATTTTAAATTTCTAATTAATATTTATAGTCGAAAATCAAACATATATAACCCTATGTAAAAATTGTTTTTCTAAAAGATATATGCTTATGTCATTTTTGTATTTATTTTAACTTAATTAAAATAAAGTGTCCCTATCACCTACAAGTGGCTCCATGGGGTCCCAAAATCGACCCAACGATGCCCATTGTCGGACATGTATACACTAATAAGGATAGGACACGTTTTAGGGTAATTTAGTATTATTATAATTTTATTTTTTATCCTATTTTTACAGGATTTAACCTTTAACCATGGTAAATAAAATTTTTACCGAAGTAATATTTCAAAAATGTCTAAAAGAAAGTTACCTATTTACACAATTTGGAAATAATAATTCCAAATATGGAATCCATTTTTACAAATTCAAAACAGATAAGTGGTAGAAATTAATTTAAAATCAATTCCAACTGTCAAAACAAAAAGCGTGTTTTTAAGATATAATAACTATCAATAGATTGATACTTGTTTATGTCCGGTTTAATTGTGAAATTATGTCCAATGACCAAAATTGTATTAAATGGTAAAAATATATTCTAAATATACTTTAAAACCGCTCAGATTCATAATTTATCACTATTAATTATTTTGATTAAAAAAGTAGTTTTTAATTAAAATTTAGTAATTTTCACTATTCATCAAAATAAAAAAGTTATCCGAAAAGTGCCAAAATTTTATCTTAGGCTAAATTCGATACTCCGAATCCAAAAATGAAGTACATTTTGAGAGGTAAAATTTATAAAATTTCAAAAAGTAGGAATTACTATTCATAATGGCTAGTTTGATTGGTTGTGGTGTGTGTTAGAATTTGAAGTTGCGTATAACACACGTTACTGTATTATTCAATGAGAAGCGTATCGTGGAATCTTGGGGTGTTACATTATCACATACTTCAAATAATTTCTTCCTCGAAATTTCTAGAATACTACTGCATGAAAAGACTCGGGTGGTTCTTCATCATAAGTTCCTCAGGTTCCCACGTTGCCTCTTCCATATTATGGTTTCTCCACAAAAATTTTACCAGACGATTCATCTGGTTTATCAGTACTTGTTCTCTCATATCAATAATCCTGATGGGCTCTTCGCAATAAGATAGATTGGGTTCCAATTCTAATTCCCCAGAGGTGAGTACATGTGTTGGTTCAGGCATATATCTCCTCAATAGTGATACGTGGAACACATTGTGAACATTGGAGAGACTTGGAGGCATTTCCAAACGGTAAGCTACAGCCTAAATTCGTTCTATAATTTCGAAAGGTCCGATGTACCTAGGACTCAATTTACCCTTATTACCGAAACGTATAACTCCCTTCCATGGAGATACCTTCAAGAAAACATGATCTCCTACCCGAAATTCCAAATCCTTCCTTCGGTTATCGTCATAGCTCTTCTACCTACCTTGAGCTGGTTTGACGTGGTTTTGGATTACCTTTACCCTTTCCATTATTTCCTCCACCAGTTCTGGGCCTACAAGTTTTCATTCACCAACGTCATCCCAACAGGTTGGTGTGAGACATCTCTTTCCGTATAACGCTTTATATGGTTCCATCTGAATACTGGAATGGAAGCTATTGTTATAGGAAAATTCTACCAGATGTAAATATTGATCCCACATACCCTGAAAGTAAAGCGAGCAAGATCTCAACATGTCTTCTAAGGTTTGAATAGTCTGTTCTGATTGTCCATCTGTTTCAGGGTGGTAGGCAGTGCTCAAATGAAGTTCAGTATCCAAGGCCTTCAGAAGACTCTTCAAGAATCTTGAAGTAAAACAGGGATCATGATCAGAAACAATCGACAGGGGTACTCCATGAAGTCTCACAACTTCTTTAATATATAGTCTTTCTAGATGTTCTAGTGGTAGATATTCTCTTATAGGAAGAAAATGTGCTGACTTGGTAAGGCGATCAACAACAACCCATATTGCATCATTCGTTCTAGGAGTCTTTGGTAGTCCCATGAAAAAGTCCATCGTAATATTGTACCATTTCCACTCCGATATGGGAAGAGGTTGCATGACACCTCCAAGTTGTTTCCTTATAGCTTTCACTTGTGGAAAAACCATACATCTTGATACAAAATCAGTAATCTCCCTCTTCATGTTGTCCCACCAAAAATGTTCCTTCAAGTCTCTATACATTTTGGTGCTCCCAGGGTGTATAAGGAACATGGAACTATGAACATCATCCAACAATTCCCTTTTTAGATCAGGTATATTGGGAACATAGGTTCTCTTCCCAAACTTCAAAATTCCATCTTCATACACAAGGTCATTCAATCCCCCATCATTCACAACTTTAATATTCTTTTGAAATTCTTTATCATCGGTCTGAGAACTCTTTATCCTTTTTAGTAAAGATGGTTTGGCAACCATTTGAAAAAGCTTTGATGTTTCACCTTCCATGGTGATTCCCATATCCAACATTACTAGATCCATAAAAATAGGATCCCTTTAAATTATCATTATGATCAAAACTCCATGATCTTTTCTTCTCAAAGCATCTACCACCTTATTTGCCTTCCCCGGGTGGTAGTGTATCGTTCAATCATAATCCTTAAGTAGTTCAAGCCATCGCATTTTCCTCATGTTGAGTTCTTTTTGTGATAAAATATACGTCAAACTCTTGTGATCAGTATAAATATCACATTTTTCACCATAGAGGTAGTGCCTCCATATCTTCAAAGTAAAGATCACAGATGCTAACTTGATATCATGAGTATGATAGTTTTTCTCATGAATTTTCTACTATCATGATGTAAAGGCAATAACCCTATCATTCTGCATAAGGACGCAACCATGTCCTTTCTTTGATGAATCACTATAAATAACAAACCCAGCATTCCCCAATGGTAGAGTCAATATAGGAGCATTGACTAATATTCTCTTCAGCTCTTCAAAACATTCTTCACACTCTTTTTTCCAAACAAATTTAACCCCCTTACGCATGAGATTTGTTAATGGGTTACCCAACCGGGAAAAAATTCTGGACGAAACGTCGATAATAACCTTATAAACCAATAAATTTGTGTACCTTCGTTATACTCATAGGTTCTGGACATTATTGGATTGCCTTGGTATTAGAAGGATCAACTGTGATTCCATCTTTAGAGAGAATATGGCCAAGAAATGAAATCTCCGGATGCTAGACTTCACACTTGCTAAAATTCCCATATAATTCACGTCTTCTCAGAGTCTTCAAGATAATGCGCAAGTGATTTTCATGATCTTCATAGATTTTTTGGTATACCAAGATATAATCAATAAATACCACCACAAAATCATCAAGATATTCCTTGAAAACTATATTCATTAGAACCATGAATACAGAGGGTGCATTAGTCAGCCCAAAAGGCATTACTGTAAACTCGTAATGCTCATACCTTGTTCGAAATACTGTCTTTGGAATGTCTTCCTTCTTCACACAAAACTGATGGTATCAAGATCGAAGTTCAATATTTGAAAATTATTGATCTCCATGCAGTTGGTCAAATAAATCATCAATGCGATGTAGGGGATACTTGTTCTTTATTGTTATAGCATTGATCTCCTTGTAGTCGATACATAGCCTCATATATCCATCTTTCTTTTTAACAAATAGAACAGGGGATCCCCAAGGAGAAACACTAGGGATAATAAAGCCTTTATTACTCAATTCCTCTAGTTGTTTCTTTAGTTGAACTTATTCCATAGTGGCCATTCTATATGGGGTCTTCGATATAGGCCTTGATCCAGGAATTAAATCAATGGAAAACTCAACTTCTCGTTCTGGAGGATGTCCAGGTAAATATTCCAGAAACACATCTACATATTATTTCACAATAGGTACATCCTCTATTTGAACATTACTTTCCTCACCCACAGTCATTTCATTCTATTCTTCCCCAATAATTGAATTTAGTTGAGCTACTGGGGGTGGATCTAGATAAGAATTAGGTGGTGATGATTCTTCTCTAATGATAAGGTGTTCCTTATCATCATCATAAAATATAGTAATCTCCTTCATATTACAATAAATATTCTCATCATGGTTTGAAAGCCAATCCTTAATGAGGATTATATCAAACTCAATCATAGGTATGCAGATGAGATCAGCGGATAATGAACATTTATGTGCTCTAATGGGGACTGATTCACAAAACATTGTTGCAATGATATTTCCATTAAGAGTTTTAACTGACATCTCCCTTGTTAAATCAAATTGGAAATATCTATTTTTTTAGAAAACTGGGAAGATATGAAACAGTGTGATGATCCAGAATCAAATAATGAATTTGATAAACTTGAGGAAACCATTAAATTACTTGACACCATGTCTTTTGGAGCTTGTACCTCAGTATTAGTGGTAGCATAAGCTTGGCCTTGATCCCTTCAACTTTTCTGAGGTAAGTTCCTCTACCTCTCAGGAAATTCATTTTCCTAATTTCCATCTCCCTGCAATTGTATCACTGGACATCGGTAGCTTCCTTCTTCCCCTTGCAATCACGAGCTTAGTGTCCTTTTTCATCACACTTGTAACAAACTCCCATTCCTTTTAAACAAGTACCGGGGTGTTTCTTCCCACATTTACCACAGGATGGATATTCAACTATTCCCTTCTTCCCCTTATTTCCATTCCCAGATTGATCAGTAGATCTCTTTTTCTCTTTCTTTGCTTTAAAGTCATAAGACATAGAGAATTCTTTCTCTGTCTTGATAGCACATGAGACAATGTCTTCGTACGACGAGAATGATTGTGAGACTAATTCTCAACGGAGAAATGGATTTAACCCATAAAATAAATGATCAATATTAGTTCTTGGGTTATGTATATAATCTCCAGCATAACTTTCTAAACATGTAAATTTAGCCTCATACTTTGCGACTTTCTCATCCTCCTTTTGTCTCAGACTCAGAAATTGCCTTTCCATATCTGCTCGATGGTCACGAGGAAAGTATTTTTCTAAAAACAGATCTTTGAACTATCTACATTCCATATTTGATACTTGATCATCTTCCTTCGTGTTTTGAATCAATGACCACCATTGATCAGCATCTCCAGTGAGACGATAAACTGCAATGACAACTTTTTACCTTTCACTACTCCCTAAAGCCTAAAATTTGTTCTCTAGGGAATTTATCCATTGCTCAGCTACTAAGGGATTTGTACTCCCATTGAACGTTGGTGGTTGTTGCCTCATGAAGCGATCTAACATTGATCATCCACGTTGCGGATCAGGGTGATCCATACAGGTAAGGTTATTATTCATAACCTAAGTGAGTGGTCCCAGTATGGTGATTAGCTGATCAGCACCAGTTGCATCACCAGCTCCACTATAATTATGTTGAGCAGGAGGGAAATCCATACATGGAGTGCGTGCATTGATACAGTTTCAATTTCTTCCACTAGAATCTATTTCTAAACAATGGCATAAACTAGATCAATTTATGAATAAAAATTCATAATTACATACTTATAAAACACTTAACATAAATTTAACTATTTATGGATATAATCCATAATCATAAAAATGTTTTCATTGAGGATTTATATACTCATAAACCCTTCATACTGATTTGTTATGAAAATGAGAGCTATCCTAAGCATATCCCCCGGGAGTGTCGTAACCAAGAGTGTAGCAAGGCCCGTTGTCGTGCACCAGTTCCCGTTCGAGTCTAGCTCAAAGCGGTGTTTTCGGGTTTTACCCCTACGTATATCTGTGCCAGAGCCTCCTCTACCTGCTCGTATCCAGACAGGGATATATTTCTTGGAAATCTCACAAAATCTCTACAATACCAAAATTCTAGGAAGTTCTTCTATACTAATCCTCAAAGTCCATCTTAGGTCTATGAGCTCTAATCAGAGTTTATCTAAATCTAGCTTCCAAGGTTTGTACTAAACATCCTCTGATACCAAATGTAATGCCTCGACCCCAGTTACATAGAGTCGGTGCATTATTACATAACATTGGCATGATCACAAGAAATATCAAGTCTTGAAAGACTGATTAGTTTAGTAGTCTTGGAAACACTAGATATTTTCATAAGTCTTACATTATATCATAAACTCAAAAAATATACAAAAACATCTTTTCTTCATATCCCATCATACTGTCCCTAGAGGTCATTCATAAATTACTTCTCCACATCCTGGAAAAAATAAATCATTGAAAGGGGTGAGCTCGGATGCTCAGTAAGGATAACAATATAGAGGAAACATTCATAAATAAGCATAAACATTTAAGGCAATATATAACTAAAAAATCCTTTCAACCTTGAAATTCAGTATAATATGGAAAATATAAAATGAAATAATGCCATTTACTTATTCACATGGATATTCTACTAGTCGAATAATCACATGAAATATCAATAACAACTTTCATAATTATGGAATGCATAATGCTAGACTATCATAACCACATAGCCAAGGCCTCGTGCCGAGACTACAAATAAGATTTTATCAAGGCCTTGTGCCAAGATAGTAGTTTGTCTCATGAGACCTACCGATGCATTGAGGAGCTATAGTGGGCTCCACCCATCACATATTAAGTCCAATGCATTCCTCATATGGACAGGTTTAAACATAACATAAACATTCATATTAAAACTAGAATACAAAATGTAAATACTTTCTCTAAAAACAATGAATGGTATAAAAATAACACATCCACAGTCAAACAAATCACAAAACCTTCAATAAAATATGGAAGTTTTTTATCATAATAAATCAACCTTAGATAAGCTTAAAATCCATCAAAGGATGTTGACATAGATGAAATCAAAACTATTTGAGAGAAATGTCTCTTTTTTTGAAATCATTTAAAAGTAACATAATTATAAAATAAAACATTTACTATGAAAATTTTCTTATAAGCTTCTAAGGGAAGCTTTTAAAATTTTATAATGGCAGAAAATAACCGCACCTACAGTATTAGTTAAAAAAAGACATTCTTACCTTAATTCTGTCGAAAAGGTTAAAATGGACCTTGTTTGGAAAATGACGGAAAGATTCCTTTATAAACCACTTATAAAAGTCAAACAATGGTATAAATGACTTTAACCCATATTATATTAAATAGTAAAGAAATTTGAAAAACATTTTTAAGAAACATGGATGTGGATGATAACGATGTCCCAGTAGATTATTACGTATAAACAACCTCGGATAATGAAGAGATTGCGAAATAAACCCTTCCCTAGTACTTTTCCATGTTTGGGGGTAGGTTAATCTCCTGTATAATGGTGAAATAATTTTTATTAAATTATAAAAGAATCATATACATTAATATGATATCATATATGATCTTTTAACATTGCTTTCTTAATAATATCTTAATATTATTGTCGTTTCAGGAGTTAACTTACTCATTTTCTTTTATATGTTTTGTTACGTAAGCCATGTTTGTTATGGATAGGTTGTATATTATTCATTTCCATAATGATATTAAGTCCTTAAAAATTATTATTAATCATCAAATGAGAATTTGACTTCAATGGATACGATGGGGAATTAATCTCATTGCGTTCGTGGAGACGGTAGTCCGTACGTACACACGAGCGAAAATATCATTCTTTTTATATTAAAATAATATTTAATTGGATGGTATACCATATATAAATAATAATTATCGTGTTATATTTATTATTTACATTAATTAAACATCAATATTATACCCATCCAAATAATAAGGTAATGAATAACAACAACACCACGACGTGGAGACGGTAAGCCGTATGTACACACGTATGGTGACATGTCATTCAAAGGATGGATATAATACGGAAATATGGGTATACCATGTTTATAATAACATAAAATTATATATAATATACTGGATTTATTATTTAATAATTGTAATAACAAATAAAGAAGAAGTGGAAAAAGAAAGGAACTTGAAAAAGGGTGGTGAAATCATTACCTCTTCTTCGGGTTTTTCTTTTTGATTTGATCAAAAGGGCTCCTTAGGATGGAATTATGACTAAATTAAGTCCTCTAGGATGAAGTGAGGGAAGTTGAGAGAGTATTTGGTCAGGTTTTGGCCGAACCAAAAGGATTTGAAGATGTGAATTAATGAGAAGGGGGAGTACTCTTTTACAAGAGGGGTGAGTGGCACCTTTGGAAAATCATGAAATATTTTTTTATAATAAATTTATATTCAGTTTCTAATAACTCCAAAGAGGATTATTTAAATTTTAAGGTGGGGATGGGTCGAAAAACACTCAACCAATAGGTTTTAGACATGTTTGGGTCACTATATTAACCTTATCGTTTTGTTTTAACTCTTAGTTAATTAGTTTAACAATTACCATGTCACTTTGTATTTTTATATTATATAGTCAATAAACATACTATATACATCCATGAGACCCCCCAGTGGTACATTAATGATACAGATATCATGATATAAGTCTCATGGCCAAAAATTATATTTTTTGGAATTGAATATAAATTAATAATATAATATTTTTTTTAAAAACACTTTTATGTCAATTTTGACACTATTCAATAATTGATTTTTGTTAAAGTCTTAACAACTTTATTAATTCACACCAAATTCATTTAAGAAATAATATAATGTCATATTAAGAAATAAAATTCTTGGATGTCATCAAAACTTTCAAATTATATTAATTTTAACATTTATAATACCAATTATTTGATTCTTTCATTAATAAGGGAAATACTGCATCATTATTGTGTCATAAATAAATTAAATTATTTAGTGTCTAAAAATTATAAATAAAATATAATTATGTAGGAAATATTATTAACTTTCTAATGAATATTTATAGTCGAAAATCTAACATATATAACCCTATGTAAAAATTGTTTTTCTAAAAGATATATGCTTATGTCATTTTTGTATTTATTTTAACTTAATTAAAATAAAGTGTCCCTATCACCTACAAGTGGCTCCATGGGGTCCCAAAATCTCCCACAAATATTCCAATGGTCGTAAATGTATCCACAAATAAGGTTTGGACACGTTTTAGGGTAATTTAGAATTATTATAATTTTATATTTTTACCCTTATTTACCGGATTTACCCTTTAACCATGGCAAATAAATTTTTTTCCGAAGTAATTATTCAAAACGATTAAAACTAAAAGTTACCTATTTACACAATTTGGAAATCCTAATTCTAAATATGGAATCCATTTTTCCAAATTCAAAACATAGAAGTGGTAGAAATTAATTTAAAATTAATTCCAGCGGTCAAAATAAAAAGCGTGTTTTTAAGATATAATAACTATCAAAAGATTGATACTTGTTTATGTACGGTTTAATTGTGAAATTATGTCCAATGAAAAAAATTGTATTAAAAGGTAAAAATATATTCTAAATATACTTTAAAACAACTCAAATTCATAATTTATCACTATTAATTATTTTTATTAAAAAAGTTGTTTTTAATTAAAATTTAAATTCTCACTATTCATCAAAATATAAAAGTTATCCGAAAAGTACCAAAATTTCACCTTAGTCTAAATTCGATACTCCAAATCCAAAAGTGAAGTCCATTTTTAGAGATAAAATTTATAAAATTTCAAAATGTAGGTATTACTATTCATAATTGCTAGTTTGATTGGTTGTGGTGTGTGTTAGAACTCGAAGTTGCGTATAACACACACTACTGTATTATTCAAAGAGAAGCGTACCGTTGAAGTTTGGGGTGTTACAGGTATACCAATGACTCCTAGAATAAGTGATGAAATATGGGTAATTTTTTATCATCTAACCATGTCAGCACATTTTTTTTCTGTAAGAGAAGATCTACCACTTGAACGTCTGGAAAGACTATATATTAAAAAAGTTGTAAGACTCCATGATTTAACTCTATCGATTAATTATAATCATGAGCCCCATTTTACATCAAGATTTTAGAAAAGTATTCATAAGGCCTTGGATACTAAACTTCATTTATGTACATCCTACCACCCTCAAACTGATGGAAAATCAAAACGGACTATTCAAACCTTAAAAGACATGTTGAGATCTTGCTCACTTGAATTTCTAGGTATGTGGGATCATTATTTACCTCTGGTAGTATTTTTATATTATAATAGATTCCATTCAAGTATTTATATGTCACCATATGAAGCATTATATGGAAAGAGATGTTGCACACCAACTTGTTTGGCTGATGTTGGGGAAAGAAAACTCAAAGGACCTGAACTTGTTAAGGAAACAATGGAGAAAGTAAAGATTATCCAAACCCACATCAAAGTATCCCAAAGTAGTAAAAAGAGCTAAACTGATAACCAGAGGAAGGATTTATAATTTCAAGTAGGAGACCATGTTTTCTAGAAGGTATCTCTATGGAAGGGTGTTATATGTTTCAGTAAGAAGGGTTAATTGAGTCCCAGGTACATCGGACCTTTTGAAATTCTAGAACGAATTGGACTTATAGCTTATCATTTCAAAATTTCTCCATTTCTCTCAAAATTTCATGATGTGTTCCATCTATCACTGTTGAGAATGTAACACTGCAGGCTAGCATGGTTCGTTTCCCTATGAATAATGCAGTAGCTTTATTTCTACGCAACTCAGAATTTTAACACACCACGACCAATCAAACTAGCCGTTATGAATAATTATACCCACTTTTTGAAATTTTATGAACTTTATTTTAATTAATGGACTTAATTTTTGGATTTGGAATATCAAAATTAGCTTAGGGTGAATTTTTGGTATATTTCTGAAAACATTAAATTTTTGATGAATAGTGGAAAACACTGTTATTATTTAAAACCGAATTTTTATTTAAATAATTATTTATTTAATTTTAATTTATTTTAGGTCAAAATAGATAAATAATACATATATATGTTCAATTTAATTCATTGGAGTCATTTTATATCAAGTTTAGATATATAAAATACTATTGAACTTTTTACCCTCTTTTACCCACCTTCTAGGAGGATTTGAAAATTTGCAAAAAAACATAATTTTACTGAATCTATGAGTTGAATTTCAAAAATCTGAGAGACATGGTTGACATTAGTAAGTAAAAATTGGTTCAATTTGATGAAAATTATTTTTTCAGTGAATAGTAACTTTTGACTTATTTACCATGGTTAAAAGTTAAAAGGGTAATTAACGGTAAAAATTACATCATAATTACCCTAACACATGTCCTAATTCTATAGGATACGTGTAATTCGACCAAAAATAGCCTTAGGAATGATATATGACCCCCTTTGGTCCACTTGGATTAGATTAAGACATTTATTACAATTTTATTTAAAGAATAGTTGAAAGAGTTAAGTTCAATTTTTAATAACTAGAGCATTTTTAATATAGGGTTACACCGAATATAATTTCAACAATAAATATTCATTAGAAGTATTAAAATATCTCCTATATAAATGTATTTTATTTATAATTTTTATACATTAAATAATTTAATTTATTTATGACACAATGCTGAAGTAGTAATTATATTATTAATGAGATATTAAAATAATTGGTATTATAAATATTAAAATAAATGTAAATTGAGACTTATGATGAATTACACTAACTTTATAAGTTAATATGACATTTTAGGGTTGATTATATTTTTTTTATTCGAAGTGATGATGATTTTATGGATTTCAAATAAATCAAATACTAAATAGTGTCAAAATTGACATAATAGAGTTTTTAAAACAAATACTATATTATTAATTGATATAATACTTCTAAAAACAGAAAGTTTAGTAAAAGGACATAAATAAAGTTATATATATTAATAATTAACCACTTTTGGTTCTATTGTCTTATTATAGTATGTTTATTAACCATATAATATAAAAATACAAAGAGACATGGTAAATGTCAAACTATTTAACAAAAAGTTAAATCTAAACGATAATGTTAATATGGTGTCCTAAACCGGTCTAAAACATATTGGTTGAGTAGTTTTCAACCCATCCCCACCTTATCCTAGAAATAAATCATTTTTTAGAAATTATAAACTAAAAAGTATTTTATATAAAATAATATTTCAAACATTTCCTTAAGTGACCCTCACCCCTCTTATAAAATGGCACTTACTCTTCTCTCAAAATCACACCTCCAAATCCATTTGGCTCGGCCAACCCCTACCCAAATACCTTCCAAAAATACCTCAGATAACCCTATAGTCCTTAATTTGATCATTAATCCATCTTAAGTAGCCCTTTTGGTCATCTCAAAAGGAAACACCTGATGAAGAAGTAATAATTTCACCACCTTCATTGAAGTCCATTTCTTCTTCAACATCCTCTTTTTGTGTTGTTTCCATACAAAAATAATAACTCCAATATATTATATATATTTTTATGTTATTATAAATATGGAACAACTATATTCATTATTCTATCAATCCTATGAATTACAAAGTCACCAAACGTGCGTACGTAAGGCTTACCGTCTCCACGACGTGGTGTATTTTGTTATTCCAAAACATCATTATTTGGATGCATATAATAATGAGTATAATTGATTGAAATTATAATTATAACATGTCAATGAATCTCTATATATAATATATAATCAAATTAAATACGATTTCACCATCAATATAATGATATTGTCGCTCGTGTGTACGTACGGATTACCGTCTCCACGAACGCGATGAGATTCATTCCCCATCATAATAACTCAATAATAATTTTCATTTTATGATTAAAAATAATGTTTAAGGACATAATTTAATTCTGTATATGAATCAAATACATCCTATCCATAACAAACATGGCTTACGTAACCAAGAATATATAGGAAAACTAATCAGTTAACACCCGAAACGATGATACTACTGAAATATTATTAACAATGCAATATTAAACAGACATATGTGATATAAAATTTATGTATATAGTTATTTTATAATTTAATAACTATGATTTAATTATTATAAATGAGGTTAACATACCCTTAACTAGGGAAATGTACAAGGTAAAGGTTAATTCTATAATCTCTTTACTTATTTTAGGTTGTTAATATGTAATTATCTACTGCGACCTATTTATCATCCACATCCGTGTTTTAAAAAAAATGTAATTCAAAAAATTATTAATATTTTCTAGACTATGGGTTAAATTCATTTACACCCTTATTTTATCATATATGTTTTGAAAAGAATGTTTCTGTCACTTTCCAAACAAGTTGCTTTATGACCTTTTCGACAAAATAATGCTAGAATGTCTTTTATTAACTTATACAGTGGGTGATGCTATTTTCCACCATTATAACTTCGTCGAAGATTTCCAAACAAGATTATAAGAATGTTTTCAAAATAAATGTTTTTTATAATTATATGACATTTAAATGATTTAGAAATAGGAAGAGATATTTCACTAATTTTTTTTATTTCATCAATGTCAACATCCTTTGATGGATTTTAAGCTAGTATGAAGTTGATTTATTATGATACAAAAAATCCATATTATTGGAGTTTTTTTAATATGTTTTATTGTGGATTTGTTATTTTTACACCATTAATGGTTTATGGATAATGTATTGACATTTAGTATGCTAGTTTTAATACAAATGTTTATGTTATGTTAAAACCTTTTCATATGAGGAATGCATTGGACTATGTAAGTGACAGGTGGAGCCCGCTATAGCTCCTTGATGCATCAGTAGGTCTCATGAGGCAAAATGGTGTCTTGGCACAGGGCCTTGAAAAAATATTATTTGTATTCTTGGAACAAGGCCCTGACTATGTGTTTATGAATTCCGGCATTATGCATTCCATCATTAAGAAATTGGCTATTGATATTGCATGTAATTATTCAACAAGTATAATATCCATGTGAATAAGTAAATGGATTTATTTGATTTATATAGGACATATTATGTACAATTTTATGTTTAAAAGGATTATGTTTTAGAAGTATACATTTCCTTACATGTTTGTGCTTATTTATGAATGTTTCTGCTATATGGTTATCCTTGTTGAGCATCTAAGCTCACCCCTTTCTATGTTTTATTTTTCCCAGGATGTGAAAAGTATATTATGACTGTCCTGCCGGGATATTCTAAGGGATATGAATGTGGTTAATGGATACAGTTTTGTTGTAGTTTTTCAATATATAATGTAATGTAAAACTTATGAATGTATCCAGTACTTCCAAGGCTACTAAATAGTTCGGTCTTTTGGGATTTTATCCCTTGTGATCATGCCAATGTTATGTAATAATGCATCAACTCTAGGTAACTGGGGTTGGGGCATTACATGAATTCCCCCATTTTTAGAATAAATCTACTTCCATGTCGTCCATTATAACTACATATGGCATAATTTATATTCAAAGAGGATAAATAGTGATTCCTAGATACTTTTTATTTTCCAAGATAGAGTTAAAAAAATACCATCCATACATGTGAGACAGATATATGTAGAAAATATCAAAATTTGTGGCCAATATTGGTCTGAATGTTTCTTGTGTGCTCAAACACAATACAACAACTCATAATACTACTTATACAGGGATATTTGGGATATTTTTGAGCTTTCATTGGTCATCAGTAGTAGAATTTCATTATACAGTGAAAATTTTTTATTGACAATAAATTTTTATTCCCTAGTGGAATTTAATAAATAAAAAAAATGATTCTCAAACAAATGCACTGTCATTCTTAGGTGAGTCCTCTTTTATCTATGTAATTATGGCGGCACAATAGCAATGGTGGGCACTGTAGTGGCGGCAGAGCACTATAGCAGCGATGGGTACTTTTTGGGATTATAATAGGTGGGTACTATAGAATTACTATTCACACAATAGGTCTTTGGCCAAAAAATTGGGCCTACGGGCCATGTAATGGGAAAAATTCCCACAAGGCCTTTGGGCTATGTAATGGGTCTTCCTCTACCATGTTAAAGAGGTATTTTCATTGATTTAATAATAAATGATGCTTCGGCCTTAAAAAATATATTAAAAAATCCCCTCTTCAAATTTGAGGCCCATTAGAATAACTTTGTCTAGTATGCCTTTCAACATTCATTGTTTTTATAAAATATCTTCTATATTACATGTAGCTAAACTGCATGGTTAATGACCTGCTTACTCATAGTTGAAATCATATAACTTCATATGGATTGATTCTCAACCCTATAAGAAACATATAAATGTATAGATCCTCCATCTTGGTCTAGACACCATAAAATTAAAATGTCCATGTCCTTTTTAAAATATCCTACATATGGTGAACGAAACATTTGACACTTTTTATTTCAAAAATAGAGCTTTAATCCCATGGTATTATGGAATTTGGTAAATATATTTCCTATATAATCAAGGAACATAATCAAACATCAGAGATACAATGGTTCTATTATAAATGTCCAGATAGGAACACAAGACATCTTCACCACATGTTGATACACTACAATGTTGATTTCTCTTGCAATTTGTAAATCCAATAACTAAATCTAGAATGATTATTATTGTTTCTATATTTGTATTGATGCCTGAATAATTAATTATATGCCCAAAAATATATATAAATATCTATCCAATCCTCTATGTATAGGAATGTTCATTATAGGAGGGTCTAGTATGGGTTATCACCCCTCTTGTGAGAATATATTTAAAAAAATTCCACCACCACACAAGAATTTGATCATAGTGGGAAACCTCTACCCCCATAACTATGTATAGATTTATTATCTATATGAAGTGACATGGATTTATTCATATACCACATATATCAGGCCCATAAATAAAAGAACAGTGGATCCCTCATTCAATGATATGGGTCAGACCTTCATGATGAAAATATTTCTTCCCATTATTTGATAATTTTGACTTGAAATGCACTATCCATATTCCAGAACATCCATTCAACAAACCAATCTATGTGTCCTCGGATGTATGAATATCCATTAGATTCCCCTATACATCAGTGATAGGATGTTATATTCTAGGGGAAACATTGATTAGATATGAATTGATACATCATAGTTGGATTTTCATAAATAACCCAAAAAAGGCCTATCAACCAATGAAAATTTCATCATCCAGAGAGACCTCTCCTATATCAATAATACCCAATGATATTTTTTTGCTCTAACACTCATTATAGTCAGAATCCCTCAAAGTTCTATATATAACTTTCCCCTTCATGCCTAAATATGGAAGACAATTATCGATAACATCACCATGGAAAGGAAAAAATGATAATACATCTGTCAAATCTAAATGACCTAAAGTTATAGACCTAATAATCCATACAATAAGATATTAATCTACAAAACATATGTCCCTAATTCAAAAAATTAAAATGCATGATTCTTTAACCCTTTTTTAGGTGGAGCCTTTCCATATGGGTTTTTTCACCAATCACATCATCCCAATGAACTACTTGATAATTAATATTCATCAAATCAAGACATTTAGTAATACATACATATTATATTCAAGTCATATCTTTCAAAAAAACACGTTTATTAGTATATTCATGTGCATAACCTCAATTCATGTAGGGTGTTTTGGATTTCTCATAGGAACACTCCTTTACAATATTTTGATCAAAAAACATTCCCCTATTTCTACACAAACCAAATTCATGTAGGAGTAGTTTCCCAATCAAGACAGATTAAATACCAATGATCCCCCTATTATTAGACATATTACCTCCACAAACCACCCCTCATGGTCATTAAAGCACAAAATATACATAAGATATCCATATCCATTAGTAGTAGAATGTCATATTCTTGTTATTTTTTTGACTTTTCATAGTATTCCCCTATTGGATTTTCATATGTCACCCTAAAAAGGCCTATCATCTAATGTAAAATCATCATCAAGAAAGTCATCTTCTATTTTTTTAATCCGAAACAAAATTGCACTAAAATCTCTTTTTAAGACATGTTTTTGGATAACTACTTTCATGAATATCACACATCATTCTTCATATTCCAAAAATGCAAAATCAAGGATAATAATACAACTTTATATTTTAAAGGATTATTATGATAATATTGGATGGCTAGACATACTCATATAACCACCCCATTAGTCACATTCAATGATTTTGGACCCAAAAAACAAGCTAAAAGTCCGTGAAGACCCTAAACTAAAAAATTTATAGAATAATCCTACTCCCATTACTGCAAGTTAAATATAAAAATACATTGATATACTAGAAAGTTAATAAGTAAAATCTAGTGTTTCTATGAAAATTTCAATGGAAAAAATGGGACAAAGAGACTGATGATTGAGAATGGTAAATTTTACATTAATTAGAAAATTATATGAGTAATATCCACATATTAGAGTCTCCTCATAGGATAAAAATATTACTATCTGAATTACTTCTCATTGGAATCATAAAATTGAATCTTTGACTGATTGTAATCCTCTAGGTCTTGGCACAACAAGGATAACGATGCAATTTAATTATCATCAACATCATATAGTGCATCCAATCTCTCAGCTACAACCAATAAACAACATGGAAGAACCTATCAATTCAAAATAATCACCAAGAAGAAATGTGTCATATTTGGTTTGCATAAATACCATTCTTGAGTGATGATATTTGAGTATTGAGAACGATTTTCCGAAAAGGAAGACACTATGTGGAGGGATTAATGAAGGGAGGAACTGTAGAGAATCTTTTGCAATGAAATTCTGGAAAATGATAAATGATTTTGACCCCATATTTATATGTGTTTCCCCCTTTATGGGAGCACTTGTGTACTATAATGCGATTCAAACAAGAAAAACTTCTACATCTGAATCACCTCCATTTCACCTTGATAAAAGAAAACTCAGATGGGGAGAATTATTTGGGTTCTGAAAACTCTACATAAGAAATGAAAAGGATTTTGTGAATTTGATAATTTGAAAGGATTGATAGAAGAAAAAATTATGTTTCAAATGATTCAAAGTTATCAATGTTATGAAGGGGGATTGATTCAAGATAGAAAACTCTCTATATGGAATTTCTCCCAACATGGTCTCCAAAATATGAATTCTTTTATGGGAGGTGATGTTGTTATCTAGTTCCCATGAATGAAGCCACATCGTTATGGGCTTAGATGGTGTTTCATATCCCTCATGAATGATCTTTCCCTTTTCGTCATGGAAGCTATATTATGTCCCTCACAAACGAAATCATTTATAGGCTAAAACATCCCCATCATCCGCCCATGAATGAAATTCCCCCTGAGGATAACCAGCTACTTTGGTATCCAGTTACCTCATTCCCTATATAAAAACCCCAAGGGGGAGCCCAGAATACAAGGGATGAAATATCAATGAAGGTTATGGGATCCATAGATTTTGAGTATTTAAACATATAGAATAATGTTAAGGTAGAAAGGGAATTCACCTGGATATTCATTAACCTAAACCTCTTTTTGGATTCCACTATACAAATAATAAGTAGTTGACCTACTTACATTACATCACCCCATATAGTAAAATGATTTTTGAAGGGATCCCTTACCTGCACAAAAAGATGCTATGTGGGAAGAACTCAAACTCATATATCAAAGTCCTGCAGCAAATTAACACTTACATGTGTATAAAAATTATATGTGAAGGAACCCCATATTTCATAGACAAATTCTATATATAATAGAGCATCCTAGTGTGATCTAATTTCACACTCTCATTTCATTCCCCTAGTATAGTGTTTGGAACCACCTTGACCCGTTCACTGAATGTCATCCCCATAAGAGAGCTCAAATCTTTAAATGGTACCCTCATGAGATATTATGCCAAGACCACTCCCAAAGCCAATATATATGTATGGAAATATCAGCATACTCTCTTGAGCATTCCTATCCAAGAAAAATGGAATCTCATTGATAATATATTTAATAAAGGGGGACTTTGAAATATTTTTAAGCATACATTCCCATGGTAACAATGGTCCTGACTATAGGTATAGTTCTAGATGGTTCCTTGGGCCGAGTAGAGACATCAGTTGTTTGTAGCCCATCACTCATCCCCTATACCACCTACCAAATGGGGAATATGGGAAAATATTAGTAAGGAATCCCTCCAAGAGTAGGATCCTATACATTCTTACAGTTGGTCTCACACCTCCTCCACCTCATCTTTTGGGCCATAGCCTGATAGTTAGACAAGTATGACTATCCAGGTTAATAAAAAAAGTTAAGATGGGCGGTCAATTCCCTTTTTCTTCTCCCTTTGGGCCCATGATTTGAATACAATTGAAGAAATGATCAGAAAATCTCTCTCTTTCATTCTAAAATCCCTTATTCTTAAGCCTCATCCCTATGTGGACAAGTGACATTGGGTGGTTTCCAGATCTACCACTTCCACTTTTTTCACACACCAACAATAACTCATATAGGTTTAGACATTGGCAGTGATCAAGACATTCACATGATCCCAAGAAAATGGGAATCATATTGAATTTAATCCCCAACCAAAACATCAGACCACTATGATTAGAAACATTTCACATGGTTTTACAAACCCAATAATTCTCCTATATAATGTAATCCCCCAAACTATATCTCATCCATTGAAGGGTTATATTCCTCATAAAGAAACCAAAGAGAATCATGTATTTTATATACCACAAATATGTTTCGACCACCTCAAAAGGCTATATTCCTATTGAGACAATAAGATATCATTCCCATTATATTCTCGAAGCCAACCAAAATATGTGGGATTTGATTACTAAACAAATGAGATACATGTGAAGAATTCTTGAGGTCCACAAACAAACAGGCAAATCTAACCTAATGTTCTCTTAGCCATATCCCTAGTAGGATTCTAATCATATTGTAGGTTCATATTATATCTGAGACCTTCTCATCCCTATCCATACTATTATATATTCATGGTAAAATCATACCCCACCCGGGAGACCACATATTTTCCAAGTACATTAGGACACATTGGTATAAATCCCACACCAATCGTGACTAGCCACCGTCCACCTATATGATATTGTCACATGAAGTTAAACTACACATATTGGTCCTTTTAACATAACATTTAAATGTAAAATGTTTCATGTTAAGTGGTGGAAAACTATATGGGTTCTAATTCCCTTCAAAATGATATGCAGTCATCCCATCTTATGGGTCCAATCACAACATCAAAACATTTCTCACCTCCATGGATGAATGTAAATTCCAGAGATCCCTATCATGTGTCTTTAAACCTATATTATAATTAAGAATGACATTAAAATATCTAATATAAATAAAAAAGGTGTTGTTTTCAGAGAACATTTGATACATATAGATATATCCACAAATAGAGAAACTCAAACACATACAGATGATTCCAAATTTTTTCATGATAAAACTTTATCTCTAATTCATGGATTACCCATTTCATACATGGGAATAAACAAATTGTTCTTGCACATTCTTAAATCAAATCTATAAGATAGTTATAGAATAGTAAATATTTTCCCATAAAAGAGTGTGATGAGCCTGAACTTCAATCCTCTCAACCAATGTTAGTTATTAAATATCAATATCCAAGTCCACCAAAGGGTGGTTGCCTTTAGAAACCAGTTCCATGAGTCATCACGGGTAGATGAGAAATTGGATAACTCTGGTTCCATGAGAAAAACCCCATTGGAAACTAACCCATCAAAAATAGGTGGGAAACAAGGTTTTTTAGGGACTTCTTGGGGTTTTATGATTTTATGGAATTTTAAGGAATTTAAGGGATTTTATGGATTTTATGTTTTTAGGGATTGTAATGGGTTTTAGGAATTTTTAAGATTTTTTATGTTATTAAGTATTTTAGGGTTTTAGGGGGTTTATGTGTTCTTAGTGTTTTTGGGGTTTTTATTCTTCATAAAAAATTTAGAGTGTTTTTATTGGTATTTATCTTTTTATGGGATTTTGAGGTTTAATAGTTTTTTGTTTTTATAGGACATTAATTGTTTTTTTGTTTCTAGTGTTCATATTGTTTTAGGGATATGTATTTTTTAGTGTTTTTAGTTTCATTTGTTTTTTAGGGGTTTTATGGTTTTTAGGTATTTTAGTGTTTTATTGGGTTTGTTGTGTTTTAGGGTTTTTATGGTGGCTTTAGTATTTTTTAGCATTTAATGACTTTAGAATTTTATTTGTTTTAGTGTTTTTAGGGGTTTTTTAGGTATTTAGGGGGTTCATGTTTCTTTTATGATTCTTTGATTTCAAATTATAATTAGTGGTTTCTAAGGGTATGGTGGTTTTATGGGTATCATAGGGTTAGGCGATTTTAGGGATTTTATGTTTTATTTATTATTTTTATTGATTTTTTATGGTTTTAGTGTTTTTTGGAAATTAAAAGGTTTCTATCAGGTTTTATATGATTGAGGGGTTTTTAATGATTTCAGGATTTTATTTGTTTAAATGGATTTTAGGAGTTTTACTGTTTATTACATATTTTATGGTTTTTAGGAGTTCTTGGGTATTTAGGATGGTTAATGGTTTTTAGGGTTTTATTATGGTTTTTTTGGTCTTATGGTTTTATGGGTTTGTATAAATTTTTAGGGTTTTAGTTATTTTTTTAGAATTGTTTGTTGTTTTGAGGTTGATAGTGTTTTACGGGATTTTATGGGCTATTAGGGTTTTTGGGTTTTTAAGGTCTTTCATGAATTTTTAGGAGTTCTAGGTTAATAAAATTATTTGTAAGGGTTTCTGGTTTTTAAATTTTTTAGGGGGTTTTATTTTTATTAAGATTTAAAGGTATTAATTAATTTTTGGATTTTAAGGCTTTTAGGTTTTTTGGGTTATTTTTTTGTTTAGGGTTTTATTCATCTTTTTTTATTTTTAGTAGTATAATGGCGTTTAGGGGGTTTTATAGGAGGTTTGATGTCTTTTAGGGGTTTAATATGTGTATGTTCATCTAGTTATCTTCACTATTTTTTAGGGTTTGGGGGTTTTATGTTCTTTTAGGGGTTTTTCTAGTTTATAGGGGTTTTACGGGGCTTAGGGTTTTTAAAGGTTTTAACTGTTCAAGGTTTTTTTTATTTTCTTTTGTTTAAGAGATTGTTCATGGGTTTTAAAGTGATTGGGGTTTTAGGGTTTTTAGGTTTTTAGTCTTTTTAGGGTTTTTTGGGGATTTAGGTTTTTAAGGGATTTACTATTTTTTGGATTGAGGGGTATTAACATTTTTATGGGGTTTATAAGGATTTAGGGGCTTTAGTGTTTTAGAGGTTTTGGGGATTTTAAGGGTATTTAGGTAATTTTATGGTATAGTGGATTTTTATATTTTATTAGTGTTTTTAAGTGTTTTATGGTTTTTAGGGATTTTTAGGCATTTTGGTTTTTTTGGGTCTTATGGGTTTTATGGATTTTAGGTGTCTTAAGTGTTTTTATATATTTAGAGGTTTAATGGTTTTTTTGGGGGTTTCAAACTTTTTTTTAGTATTTCTTGTTTTAGGGGTTTCGTTATTTTAATGTTTTTGTTCAAATTTTTGGGTTATGAGTGTTTTTGGGATTATTAAGGGATTTTTTTGGGGTTTTGGGTTTCAGGGGTTCTAAGGGATTTTAGGAGTTTTGGGGTTTTGGTGTTTTGATGGATTTTTTGGTTTTATTCTATTTTATAGATTTTATAGGGCTTTGGGGGTATAGGATTTATCATAGTTTTATGTTTTTTAGCGTTTTTTATTTTATCAGTTTTTTAAATGGTTTTTTAATTTTTAGGGTATTATGGATATTTTATGGTTTTATATTTTTTATGGATTTTACGGTTTTAATGTTTTTAGTGGTTTATGGTTTGTAGGGTGCTTTACGGTTTTATTAATTATTGTTTTATTTTTTTTGTTTTTGTGTTTTTTATGTATTTGAGTTTATTTAAAATAAAATTAGAGGATTTTATATTTTTTTGGTATTTAGGGTTTCTTGGGGATTTTAGGCTCATCTAGGAATTTTAGGTGTTTAGGTTCATTTGGGGTTTGTGGGGTTTTTAGAGTCCTCTAGGAATTTTTAGGTGGCTTTAGTGTTTCTATTGGTTTCAATGATTTTATGGTCCTTTTGGGATCGTTAAATATCTTTAAGGTCTTTTAGGGTTTCTTGGATTTATTGTCATTGGGGTAATATTTTTATGGATTTTGAAGGGTTGGGATTTTTAGTTTTTTTCTTTTTATTCGTTTCTTTTGATTTTATGGGTTTTAGTGGTTTATGGTTTTTATGGTATTTAAGGGCTTTAATTTTTTTTATTTTTTTGGGTTTTAATATTATTTAATATTTCTTGGTGTATTTAATTTTTTTAGGATTTTTACGACCCTTATGGGTCAAATGGTTTTTAAGGTTTTTAGTTCTTTTTCGGGTATACATACATTCAGAGTTTTTCGGGGTTCATAGGGTATTTTATTTTGATTAAGAAATATTATTTGTATTATGATTTTTAGAGTTTTATGTTTTTAGGTTTTTTATTTTTTGTCATGGGTTTTTTGGGTATTTGGGTACCTTTAGGTTTTTTTGGACATTTAGGGTCCTTAAGGATTTTACTAGGGCTTCAAGTATTTGGGGTGATTTTTATTGGTTTTATTATTTTTATGTTTTTTAGTGTTACATGGTTTTTTGTGATTTTTCACTTTTTATGGTTTTTAGAGATTTCATGGGATTTTTTAGGTTACAAGGGTTTTATGGGGTTTTAATTGATTTAAGGTTTTTAGTTTTCAATGGAATTTTGGGGTTTGTGGGTTTCTAGGGTTTTTTTTTGTGTTTATAATTATTATGTGATTTAGAGTTCTTTGGGGTTTTATGGGATAATCAAGAATTTATATATTTAAAATGGGGTTTAGGGTTATTTTAACGTTTTTTTTTGGTTTTTATATATTTGAGGATCTTCTAATGTTTTAGGTTCCTTTTTGGTTTTTTGGATTCAATGGTTTAAAGGTATTTGTGTTTTTAAGGTAAATTTTGGGTTCAAAGGGGTTTTAGGGTTTTTTAGATTTTATGGGTTTTGGTGCCATATATGGGTTTTAGGGTATTCTATTTTTTAGTTCCCGTTAGTGTTATAAGGTGTATTATGGTCATTTAGTGTTTTTTAGGGTTTATAGGGTCATTTAGGGGTTCTAGAGTTCTATTGTACATTATTAGTTTTTCAGATTTTTAGGATTTTTTAGGGTTTTTAATTTTATGTGGGTGTTTTGATGGGTTTTTAGGGATTTTATGGTTTTTAGTTTTAACTGTTTTTATGGATTTTATGTTTTATGTTTTGTGGTTTTGATAGGGGTTTTAGGATTCTTAGTGTTTTTATAAGTTTTATATTTTATTGTGGTTTTAGGGGTTTTAGGGATTTTATTATTTTAGGCGTTTTTATAAATTTTTTTGTTCTTTTAAGGATTTTAGTAATTTTCATGTTTCTAGGGTCGTTTAAACTTTTAAAGTTTTTATGGTATTTTATGGAATTTAGCATTCTAATGGTTTTTATGGACTTCTAAAGGTTTTATGGTCATTTAAATTTTTTCGGTGTTTAATGGTATTTTTGGATTATAAGTTATTTTAGTGGTTTGGATATTTTTGGGAATCTATGGTTTTTATGATAATAGGGTTTTTAGGGTTTTAGAATCTTTTAGGGTTTAATGGATTTTATGAAATTTTAGGGTTTTAGGATTCATTGATTTTTTTGGAATTTTATCATGGTTTCTTTTTAGGTTATTTTGTTATTTGGGTTTTAAGGATTCTTATATCTTTTAGGGGTTTAGGGGTTTTATTGTTTTTATGGGTTTTTGTGTTTTCAACTGTTTTATTATTTTTATCATTTTGTAGGTTTTTAGGGTTTTTCATGCCTTT
The DNA here is from genome assembly GCA_963277665.1 of Viscum album. NCBI lineage: Eukaryota > Viridiplantae > Streptophyta > Magnoliopsida > Santalales > Viscaceae > Viscum > Viscum album. The sequence continues at coordinate 1,208,659,990 of OY728140.1, forward strand.
CGACAATTTGGGAGTTTATTTATTTTTTGATCTTTTATTTGTTTTTATAGTTTTATAGTGTTTTAGGGGTTTTAGGGGTTTTATGATTTTATGGGTTTAGGGGGTTTAAAGTGCTTAGGTGTTTTAAGGGTTTTAGGTTTTTATGGTCTTTTATGATTTATATGATTTTTTATTTGTTTTAGGGTTATTAGGATGATTAAGAGGTATTTGTGTCTTTATGTTTTTTATATGATTATTTAGTTTATTTTAGTTATTTTATGTTCTTTAGGTTTTTTACAGTTTTAGGGTACTTTTTCAAATTTAGGCATTTTAGGGTTTTTATGGGCCATTATAATTTTTTGGTTTTTAGGGTCTTTTATGGGTTGTATGGTCCTTTTAGATTTTTAGGGAATTAATTTATTTAGATTTTTAGGGTTTTTTATGTATTTAGGGGTTTAAAGTATTAATATTCTTCGGGTTTTTAAGATTTTAAGGATTTTAAGGATTTTATTATTTTTAGGGGTCTATGGTTTTGTTATGTTTTTAGGGGTTTGAGGTGCATTATGGGTTTAGGGTCTTTTAGGGATTCATTGAATTTATGGGCTTTATAGATTTTTTTTTTGTTTTTATGGTTTTTAGGATCTTCCGGTGTTTTGAAAATTTCTTAGATTCATATTCATTTTTAGGGTAGTTTATCGATTTTAGCGTTTTCTATGTTTTTTGGGTATTTTTCATATTTTAGGGGTTTTATAGTCTTTTTAGGATGTTTCATGGTATTTTACGATTTTATGGTTATTTAGGGTTTTAGGTTACATTTTGATTCTTAGTTTTTAGGGTCCTTTAAGGGTTTTAGGAGTCGTTATGGTCCTTTAGAGTTATATGGGTTTTATGGTCCTTTAGTGTTTTTAGGATTTTATGGCCCATTAGAGTTTTTATGGATTTACGATCCTATATGGGGTTTAGGGGTTTTATTGTTCGTTTGGGTTTATTTATTATTTTTAGAGTTTTCTAAAATTTCATTGTATTTTAGTGACTTTCAAATTTCTTATGATTTTTAGGATCATTTAGTTTTTGTTTGGGGGGGGGTTAGGGTCTTTTAGGGGTTTCACGGTTTTAGGGTGTTTTAGGTGTTTAGTTTTATTCGGATATTTTTTATATTATTAGATTTTATTGGGTTATAGAGGTTTTTAGGGGTATGATGGGTTTTAGAATTATTATGGGTCCTTTAGGGTGTTTTATTGTTTCGGAGTTTTAATGCAATTTTATTTTTTTATGTTTTTTAAGAGATTTTAGGTTTTATGGTTTTCCATGATCTTAATATTTTTTATGGTTATAAGGGTTTTTTTGGTTTTTAGGGGTTTTTAGGGGGTTTTGGGTTATTTTTGTATTTTACAATTTTTCAAGATTTTTGGGTTCAAATGTGTTTTTAATGTTTTTAATGTTTTTAGTTGATTTAGGGGAAATAGGCTGGTTTTTGGATTTTTTATAATTTTATAGACCTTTTAGGGATTATATTGATTTTTTAGAGTTTTAGAGGTTTTTTGGTTTTTTGGGTTTTAATGGTTATATAGGTGCAATTAAGGGGATTATAGGGTTTTTATTGATTTTATTGTTTTACATGTTTTAGGGGTTTTTGGGTGTTTTGAGAGGTTATAGTGGTTTTGGGGTTTTTATGATATTAGGATGTTTTTTGGAATTTTAATGGTTTAAATATTTTTAGTTTGTTCATTTTCTAGATTTTAAAGTTTCGAGGGTTTTAAATTTTTTGTTATTTTATTTTTTATTTTAATGGATTATAAGGTTTTATAGTTTTTAGGGGTTTTTTGGTTTTTAGTTATTTTAGGTGTCTTTTTACGATTTGTAGTGCTTATAGTGTTTTTGTGCTTTTACATTTTTTTTGGGTTCTTGTTTTTGATTTTTTAGTTTGTTAGGGTTTTAAATGTCATGTATAATTTCAAGATGATTATTTTGGGTTTTTTTTTGTGTTTTTAAGGGTTTTAGGGTTTTTATGGTTGTAAAGGGTTTAAGTATTTTTTAGTATTTGTTAAGGGTTTTTATGTGTTTTGACAGATCTTAGGGGTTTCAGGATTTTATTTGGGTGTTGTGAGGGGTTTTAGGGTATTATAGTGGTTTTTGGGTTTTTTATGGAAATTAGGTTTTTAGGGGAATTATGGTCTGTAGGTGGTTTTGAGGGGTTTAGTGTTCTTTTCAAGGAGTGTTACGGTTTTTTGTGGTGTTTAGGATTTTTAGGGGTTTGGATTCAATTTTGAGTTTTCATTATTTTTTAGGTCTATTAATAAGTATTAGATATTTTAGTATTTTAGGAATATTCTTGGTTTTTATATTTTTTTGGTATAAAAGGGGTCTTAGGGTTCTGTTAGGATTCCCGGGGTTCATTTAGTGCTTTTAAGAATTATAATGTTTTAGGGGATTTAAAGGTGATAAATATTTTTAGAGTTTTGGGGATATTAAGGGATTTTAGGGTTCTCAAAGGTTTTATGGGTTTTTTTATAGTTTTCTTATGGTTTCCTAGGGTTTTCAGGGGTTTAATATTCACTTATTATTTTTAGGGTTTTATTTTTTTGGTTTTTAGGGATTCTTGTTTTTTATAGTTCTTATGGTTATTATTCATTTTTGGGATTTTAGGGTTTTTATGTGTTTTCAATTATTTAGTTATTTTAGGTTTGTTTTATATATTTTTATGATTTTATGGTTTTTAGAGTTTACAGTGGTAGTTTTAGGGTGTTTATAATTTTAAGGGTATTTGTATTGATTTTGTGTTTTTAAGGATTTTTATGGGTTTTAGGTTTTTTTTGTATTTAGGGTTTCCTTGGGTTTTAGGGTATAGTAGGATTTTAATAGGGGTTTTAGGGTCTTTTTAAGGGTAATTATGTTTTTTGGTCTTTTAGGTTTTGGGGAGGTTTATGGTGTCTAAGGTTTTAGGGTATTTTTGGGGGGTTTAATTGTAATTAGGGTCTTTTGGGGTGTTATAGGTTATTTAAATTATTTTATCATTTTTAGTGGTTTTATGGTTTTTACAGTTGTTAGGGTTATTAGTTATTTTTATAGTTTTTTTTTTGGTTTTATGGATTTTTTCATTTTTAAGGGGTTTTTTTGGAATTTATGTTATTTGGGGTTTTTTTGGATTTTTACGATTTTAGAGGTTTTATTTTTCATTAGGGTTTTTTATAAATTTTAGGGTCCATTAGATTTTTTATTTTCATTAGGGGTATTAGGGTTTTTAGGGCCCTTCATAGTTTTTGGTTTTTTGAAGATTTAATTGTGTTTAGGGGTTTTGGGAAGTTTATATATTTTCTACGGGTTTTATATCTTCGGGGGTGGGGGTGTGTTGATTTCCCTCCAAATGTTTTTTGGATTATTAGGGATTTTTGTGTTTTTGTGTTTTTATGGATTTTTTGGATTTATGGGTTATTTTTATTTTATAGTGTATTTTTTGTTTTATGTTGTTGTTTTTTGGGTTTTCAGGTTTTTTCGATTATTAGGGATTTTTGGGTTTTTGGGTTTTTATGGATTTTAGGGTTTTATGGGTTTTCTTATTTTATATTGTATTTTTAGTTTTTTGTTGTTTTTTGGGTTGTAAGGTTTTTTGATGTTTTATCTAGGTGTTTTCATTGTTTTTAGGGTATTTTAGGGGTTTTATAGAAAATTATGAATTTTAGGGTTCTCTTGAGCCTTTTAGTGTTTTAGAGGGTTTTATCGGTTTTTATGGAATTTGGGGTTTTAAGATCAATCAAAATATTTTAATATGGTTTAGTTATTCTTTGGGTTTTAGGGTCATTTAGGATTTTAGGGTCCTATAGGGTTTTTTGTGACCATTATGTTTTTTATCCCCTTTTAAAATATTTCAGGGTTTTTAGTGTAATTTAGGATTTTATGGTTTTATATCATTTTGGGGATTTTAGGGTATTTTATTTTCTTTAATGGGCTTTAGGTGTTTTTAGTTTCATTTTTTTAAGTTTTTTAGGGTTTTTATTGTTTTTATGTTATTTTTTGGTTTTTAGTGTTTTAAAGTCATTTTATTGGTTTTACGAGTAGTTAGTGTATTTTAGGAGTTTTAGGCTCTTTTAAGGTTCCTTAGGGATTATTTGGGAATTTATTGTTTTTGGGTTTTTTGGGTTTTTTGGGTTTTTGGGTTTTTGGATTGTTAAATAGTTCTTATGGGTTATAGGTTTTCAAGGGGTTTATGGGTTTTTAATGTCCTTAAGGGGTTTTAGGGGTTTTACGATTTTTATGGATTTTATGGTTTCTTGGAGCTTTAGGGGTTTGATCAATATTTATGGGTTTTTAGGATTTTGTTATTGGTTTTAGGTTTTTACGGGTGTTTAGTATTTTTATGGATTCAAGGGGTAAATGTTCTTATTATTACTATGTTTTAATGGTTTTAAGGGTTTTGTGGATTTAAAGTGATATAGAGTTTTCTGTGTTTTTTGGTTTTATGGTTTTTGGTTTTTTTTGGGGTTTTAGAGTGTTTATTTTCTTTTTTGTAGCTGTTATTGTTTTTTGTCTCCTTTTAAGGGGTTTTAGTTATTTAGGGTTTAAATGGGATTTATTGGTTTTTATGTTGTTGGAATTTTTTAGGAATTTATGAATTTTACAGTTTTGGGGGGAATTATTTTATTTTGGGGGTTTTTTGTTTTTCAGAAGTTTTAGAGGGTTTTAGGGAGGTTTCAAGGAAATTTAAGCGTTTTTTATGGGTTTTAACGGGTTTTTAGGCAAAGCAGGATCATGGCCAGGCGTTCCTATCCCCACAAAATTTATTAACAAAAAAAGTAATTACAAGGCTTTACAGGGAGGTTCTGCACCGCCGAGTATTCAAGTCACCCTTCATGTCTGAGTCCACAAGGGGAGTACAAAAATATTATGTAACAAATGACCAAATGGAACATCCATCCACAATTTCTTTCTTAGAGAGCATGTCTTCCACCTTGTTCACTTCCCGGTTTTCATGTGTGACCATAATGTTCATACCCTGAGAAGTCCTCAGACACTCAACCCATTGTGGGGGGAGCCTCCATGGGATTTTCCTTGTTTTTATCTTGAGGGATTCCACCGCCAACATCGAGTCAGATTCAATCCATAGCAGCTTCCACCTAAAGTGAACTACAAACTAGACAGCCTTAATCATGGCCCAAAGCTCCGCTTCATATGCACACCCATTCCCAATGAAGTGATAAAAGCATCCTTAACCAAGCCTCTGTACATTCAGAAAATACCACCACAACCGGAGAGACCACGAGCACCCAGGGTCTTGGGGTTTTTTTTGTATTTTTATAGATTTTAGGATTTTTTAGGATTTTAGGGTTTTGGGAGATTTTCAATGAATTTAATTTTATATTAAATATTTTAGGGGTCTTAGGGTTTTTAGGGAGTTATATTGTTTTTAACACATCATTTTGTCACATGGAAGAAAAAGAGTCAATGGGAAACACCATAGCAAGAAGAGAAGAAATGAAATTGAGAAGGCCAAGGATTGAAAAGACCTCCTATAGAAATTATACCAGGTACCCTAAAATACTATCATCATGTAGGGTACCTGCATGCCTGCCAATGCGACTATCCCATCTTCTAGTATATCTGATTGCCCTGAGCGATAAACCTGAGAGAGATGGACACTTCACCCAGTGTCCTATATATTCCTATAAATAGGACCTTGGGTCTTCATTTTCATGGATGGAAATTCTTGAAGGCCAACAACAGATATGCTCTCCCTAGTCCTTCACTCAGCCCTCCAAAACCATCTAGGTACCACTTTAAAACATAAAAGATAGGGTATTAACGATGGATGGGGAAATTAAAGTCCATCGAGTTTGTAAAAATAATCAATACATGTGTGAGGAATTTAGTCACCGATTGATTAATGAACACTAGCATGAGGTTTGATTCCTTGAAAAGGTACCCACAGGAGCCACCACTAAGAACACCTATGGAGACCCTAGATGTCTTGAGCAAGGTATTACCCAGGTGGTCCATCTCCCAAGGTTCCACCAGTTATCCCAGACATATCTGAGTGAATTTCCCGTCACATGAGCCTCTTTGGATTTCCCTAACATCTAGCATGTGTGATCCACTCATCATGTATTCTTCAAAGACATCCATGCTAGGCCCTCTCATCCTCTTGGTCCCTTGTATAAGATGGGTCAAGTATAATTCTCCACCAAAACTATTGATTTTCACAACCATGGTGAGTGGAACACCAACATTTCCCCCAATTGGATGTGTATTCCTATGGTCATAGGATCCCTGTAATTTTCGGGTTGGACATTCAGGGTATTCAGGGTGCATGTGAGTGTGCATCATATTTGACATGATTACCCATACCCCAAGTATAGTTCCATGGATTTCTCAATCTTGGTCACTAGGGTTAATAACATGTTACTCTGAGCCTCCAGTTCCCACCATGGGCTTCAATGATGACACTTTATTTTTCATTCAATACAAAATGGGGACCTCCCCCCTTACTATGGAACCGATTTTTTGGAATCCCTCCAGGATTACGCCCCTAGAAATTCTTACCTGAGGTTAAAGTCTTGATACTATCTTCCCCCTGTCCGTTGGGATAGAGAGGGGACGGCCACCAGAGACCTCTCCAAAATCTCATACTGCATTCCATCCTCATTCTCTATACCCTGGACCCATTACAGGGTAATGTGAAGAGAGGGATGTGTCATACCCTCAACCTCTTCAACCATTTTCATGGGGTATAGGTGATGGGTACACAGAATAATCTATCCCTCTCTCTTTTGGAATTGTTTCCATGTCCACTAGTAGACAAAAGAAGATCATGTAGTATCTCATATCATGTATTTACACTTGTTTATCACACTTACAATGACTCGTGTGGGCTTAGAGGATAATTGTAATCTTTAAATCCACATGCTCAATACCATTAATTAATCTTTGAGAAATATGACTACTATTATAATTATGATATGTAGGATTCCCACTTAGGGTCCATGTTCATTGGGCATCCTCTTCTAGAGTAATCCCCAATCATGACCCCCTAATTCTAGGCATCCTCCTATAGAGTAAACCCCAAAAAAAGCCTCTAAATCACTATGACTGAAAATATTTTTCATGGTTCCTTTTTTACAAGCCATCATCTTCAAGAGTAATCTCCCAATTAATCATCTCAAAGAGCCATAATCTCCTATGAGATGAACCTTTTATAGGCTTTTATATGAGTAGGCCCTTATGATAGAACTCTACGGGATTTTATTCCCCTCCAAGCAGGATACGTAGGTAGGCTCTGTGAGTTCCAAACCCAAAACCAAAAATCAACCCTATTCTCTCTAGGTCAGATTACCAATAGTGTCTAATTTGACCAAAACATTCATATCACATCTAGTTTACCTGATTTTTTTCAGTTGAAATCCCAAACCAAACCTAAACTAGGCATCTTATTCCTAGGAGTCCTTTCCACATGACGTTAAACTGAATGGTTATCTCTTTATCAAATTATCTTAAAAGGTTTGTTATTCCCCATTAAGTGGAACTGAATTGTGTGGGTTATTATTCGTTTCACAAGGATACATTGGAATTCTATTTATTGGTTTAATCCCAACATCAAAACAATTATGGTCTCCCTGGAGGACAATACACTCTACAGTGCCTCAAATAAGTGGCAAGAATACCTGCATCATCGTAATAATGACCAATTAATCTCTATATTGTACATAAGAGGATAAAATCAATGGGAAAACTCTTATACATATAGTTGTCTCTCTTGTATAATAACATGTCATACAAATAGATCATTCAAGATTCTATATATACAAATAATTGATTAATAATTAAAATAAAACCCACTTCATTCATTGGATTTAATAAAATATTGAAGAACATATATTAAATATATTAGAGATTCCTAGATTATGTAATAATTCCTCCTAGAATGGTGTGTTGTGCCGGAACTCCCATTATCTTGACATTTTTTTTGTTCTTAAGAAAAATTTTCTAAAATCCCTAATGAGCACTAGCCTTTGAAAAGAAGGTCCATTCAGATATAGAAACAATTGTGGTTTTTAGTTCTATGAAAAAAACCAGATGGAAACCATTTAGAAATAGAGAACCTAATATGAATGATTGAACCAAACTTAATCCCCCTGAAACTAATCCTTGGGATATTGATTACCTAATAGGGAAATATAAAATGATGAACCTGATGTGAATCCTTAACCAAGATGATAGAGTCGCCCACCTATCAGGTCCCTATAAATTGATAAAATAGAGTTAGACAAAGAAATAAATCATACATGCGTTCAGTCAAAAAAGATTATAATTTAAAAAGGTTTTCATGTTCATGTTTTTCATATATTTTTGGAATTTACTCTCGAAGATACCTTCAATACAAAGGAATCATTCCATCTTTCACCAATGAATACTTGAGTTACTTCTCTAATCGGATCATTGTCCAAGTAGGGGACGCCATCACCAACCCAAAATATTTAACTACGATACTTAATCTTGATGGCCTATTAATACTTCAAAATAGGTACAATCCCAATCCTAGAGGCTTTCTAAAAATCCCTCCAGTTCATGAATCCCCATCGATCGTTCGATTAATGATGACCAGTTGTCAAGATACAGACAACACTGACCGTCTTCATCAATCACATCAAGAGATTATCCCCAAAATGGAATAACCAGTCACTACCTTATATTACGGAGCTTGAACTAGAGTTCAACACCCCATGATTTCATATTATGTTATTTTAATTAAATTAATTCAATAGCTTGTGCTACATGCAACACTGAGTTCGAGCGTACCACGACTTACCAAACTAGTCGTTCATAAAGAATTTATGAATAGTATTAAATGAATTTTGAATTTTATATATTCCATATAATTTTAGAATCTATTTTATGTGTTACTTAGACATAATATAAGAACAAATTCATTTTTTCAGATAAAATATTTTTTTTTTTAAATACCATTTTACCACCTTTTAATTGAAAAAACTTTTTAAAACCAATATTTGACACTTTTATATATTAAATTTAATTAAAATAAATTATTCTTAAGAATCAGTACCTAAAAATTTATTTTGGATAAATTTTTGGTACTTTTCTGATAATTGTCATATCTTGATGAATACTGAAAAATACTAAATTTTAATTGATAACAACTTTTTAAATCAAAATAATTTATAGTATTAAATTATGTGTTTGAATGGTTTGGAAGTATAATTAAATTATATTTTTATCATTTAATATAATGTAGGTGATTATAAGTAATTTAACATTTAAATTTGACATAAACACATGTGAATATTTTAATAGTTTTTACTTTTTAAAAACCCGGTTTTAGGTTTTGACAATTGGAAATAATTTTTAATTATTCAATGAAACTTATATGTTTTCAGTTTGGTAAGAAAGAATTCATTTTTGAATCTATAATATCAAAATTATCCATGAGTAGATTTCAGGAATTTTTTTGAAAACATTTAAATTTTTATGAACAGTGAAAAACACGCTTTATTGTTTAAAAATGACTTTTTATTTAAATAATAATTTATTTTATTTAGTTTTATTTTAAGTCCAAATACATATAAAATACATATACATGTTCAATGTAACTCATTGGAGTCATTTTATAATAAAATTAGATGTATAAAATTTTATTGGTTTTTACCATCTTTTACCCATCTTCTAGGAGCACATGAAAATTTGCCTAAACCATAATTTTATTGCTTTTGTGAATTGAATTTCAAAAATCTGGGAGACATAGTTTATATCAGTAGGTAAAATTTGGTTCAATAAGATGAATTTTTTTTTGGTGAACAATAACTTTTGCCTTTTATTTACCTAGGTTAAAAGTAAATATGGTAATTAAAGGTGAAAATGATATTATAATTACCCAAACACATGACCTAATTATACTGGATATGCTTAATAAGACCTAAAAAAACTTTGAAATAAAATACGACCCTTTAGGTCAACTTGAATTTGATTAGGACTTTTATTATTATTTTATTTATAAAAGAGATAAAAGTGTTAAATTCAAACTTTATTAACTAAACCATTTTTAATATAGGCTTATACATAAGATAAATTCGACTATAAATATTCACTACAAATATTAATATATTTCATACATAATTTTATTTTATTTATAATTTTTAGAGATTAAATAAATAAATTTATTTATGACATAATGATGATGCAATAATTATCTTCTTAATGAAATATTAAAATAATTGATATTATAAATATTAAAATAAATAAAATTTGAGACTTTTGATGAATTAAACTAATTTTATAGGTTAATATGACATGTTAGGTTTGATTAGATAAATGTTTTCAAAGTGATAATGTTTTTAGGACTTTCACAAAAACAAAATACCAAACAATGTCAAAATTGACATAAATTAATTTTTAAAACAAATACAATATTATTGGTTGATATAATATTCTTAAAAATCTAAGGTTAGGCTGACGAGATTAAATAATATTATATATGTCATTAATGATCCACTTGACATTCTCTTGAATGTTTATAGTATGCTTATTAACCATATAGTGTAAGAATACAAGAAGACATGGTAAAAGTTATACTATTTAACTAAGAGTTAAATCTAAAATATAAGGTTTAAATGATAAACTAAACTTGTATATAAGCAATTAGTTGAGAGGATTTCGACCCATAACCACCTAAGGATAGCAATAAGTTCACCTGGAGCCATTATAAACTGAATATAATTGAATAATAAATTAATATTTTAAGATTTTCCTAAAGTTACCCTCACCCCTCTTATAAAAGGGCATTTCCCCTTCCCTCCAAATCACACCTCCAATGCCATTTGGATCGGCCGAACCCAGAACAAATAGCCTCAAAACTTCCCTCACATAAACCTATAGTACTTACTTTGATCAGAAATCCAACCTAAGGATCCCTTTTGATCAACTCAACAGGAAACACCCAAAGAAGAGGTAATAATTTCACCACCCTCTTTCAAGTTCTTTTCTTCTTCCACTTCCACTTTATTTGTTGTTTCAATACCAAAATAAAAACTTCAGTACCTCCTACATACTGTAATGTTATTATAAATATGGTACCACCATATTTATTATTCTATCCATCCTATAAATGACAATGTCACCTTACGTGCGTACGTAAGACTTACCATATCCACGTCATGGTGTGTTTGTTATTAAAAAACATCATTATTTGGATAGGTATAATAATGAGTATAACATATTTAGATAATAAATATAACATTTTATTGATTATGTATATATAATATATCATCCAATTATATATGATTTCACCATCAAAAAAATGATAGTGTCGCTCGTGCGTACGTACGACTTACCATCTCCACGACGCGATGAGATGTCATTCTACATCGTAACCGTTCAAGAATAATTTTCATTTTATGATTAAATAAATGTTTAATTACTTTATATCATTCTGGATATAAATAAAATACATCATATTGATAACAAAAATTACTTAAGTAACAAAATATATAAAGGAAAAGGAATCAGTTAACACTCGAAACAATGATACTACTAAAATATTATTAACAAAGAAATATTATAAGATCATATATGATATCATATTTATATATTTGTTTATTTTATAATTTAATATCAATTATTTAACTATTATATAGGAGTTTAACATACCCTCTACTAAGGAAAAGTACAAGGTAATGGGTTTTCATCTCACTTATTATTCTCGTGAGATTAATGCTATATTTCCACTGTTTCCTTTTGTGTGGTGTATGTACTGAACATGATTGTATTATTTGTGTAATATAATATAATTTATGAGTATTTTCATCTTCATTGTATGATAATTATTTCATGGGGTGTATGTTTCGTATGTTACCAAATCAGCATGGTAATTTCAAATTTCAATTTCCACTCATTTGGATTTACGCATACTTCATTGACTATTTTACTCCAAGATTATATGAGAAATCAAGATTTATTATTTATGCTGTAATTTACACTCCCCTTTATGTGGATATACCCTTTATAAACATAATCTATCCATTGTTAAATTCTTATTCCATTGATATGAACTTTTTAAGGGAAATCATAACTCAATTTCCATTCATTGAGTTAAACATCCAAGTCATTGGTTTTGTTTTTACAATAATATATGTGAATGTAATGACTGATTTACACTAAATATCCAATTATATTGAGTTTATTTATATTTTTCACACATAATTATTTCATTTATTTGTCCTTAATCTATGTATATGATCATTATAATTTATTTCATCTCAATTTACATTCCTTTGAGACCTCTTTGTCGTTATGCACCAATTCACTTTTATATGGTGTATATACTATCCTTTGACATAATATATCATGAATCCCATTATTCTCATTATATTATAATGTTAAGATTAATGTTATTTCACAATTACTTGTATTGAAGTGTCTCTTATTTGGTTAATAACTCTTTAACTAAAATATTGTTTTAAATGTTTTAAATATTTATATTTCTAATTCTTTCTCATTAATATCCATGTTTTAAAAATGGTTTTTAAGTATTTATTTATTTGGAAATAAATGTTTTGAAATTAAAATTCCTTTTAAAAGTTTAAAAGTGGTATGGGACACTTTGATTCAAAAATCTCTTGTAAACGACTTCTTTGATAAATAGTGTGACATTAAAATGTTTTCAAGAAAAATGGATATTTCACTCAAATATTTTTACTAATCATTTACATCTATGTATACATCCTTTATGGGATATTATTCTTAATCAAGGATCATTCATTATAAAAATATTCCATGTTATATTGAAGTTTTTGTGATATTTTTGACTATGAATATGTTATTTTTATAACAGTCATGGTTTATAGATAAAGTATTGACATTTCATATGATAGATTTAATACGAATGTTTAGGTGATGTTTAAACCTTGTCATATGAGGAATGCATTGGTCTTAGTAGGAAACAGGTGGAGTCCTCTATATCTCATCGATGCATCAGTAGGTCTCATTAGACAAACTAGTGTCTTAGCACATGGCCTTCAAAAAATCTTATTTGTAGTCTTCGAACAAGGCCTTGACTATGTGGTTATAAAATTTGTAATTATGAATTCAATCATTATGAAATTGTATATTAATATTACATGTGATTATTCAACTAGTAGAATATCCATGTGAATAAGTGAATGGAATTGTCTGATTTTTCTTTTCCATGTTAGGCTGAAGTTTAAGTTTAAATGGATTGTTTTATAGTCTTATACATTGCATTAAATGTTTATTCTTATTTATGACAGTTTCCACTATATAGTTATCCTTATTGAGCATATGAGCTCACCCATTTCTTAAGTTTTATTTTTCCCAGCAGGTAAAGAAGTATATTACGATAAACCTATAGGAATAGGCTAAGGGATATTAGAGTGTTCAAAGGGGACACAATGTTGTTTTTTTATTTCATGATGTAATGTAAAACGTATGTATGTATCTAGTACTTACAAGGCTACTAAACCGATCGGTATTTCGGTAAATGATTCTTTGTATCATGCCACGTTTATGTAATAATTCACAAACTCTGGGATTCTTGGGTCGGGGTGTTATATAGAGGCCAATATTACCTCAACAAAAAGACATTGGGGTCATTCCCAAGGGATCTTACCAGAAATCACCACCTCCCACACCTTGCGGTAGTAACCCCTCAACATGATGAAGATGTTTTCCTCTACTGTTCGGATCAGGACCTTCGAACCTGGGAATGCATTATGGACCGATGGGGATGACAACTGGCCTACATGGAGTTTGGTAACACCTTTTCCCCCTCTAGAGAAGCTCAACAACCCTATTCGGTGAAAATTGCGAGCACTCACATACACCCGTTCACCTTTATTCATCCCTCAAATACACTCCTCTTGTGGAATTCATAGAAGCCTTCCAACCAAATAAAATGGAATATTTCAAGAAAGAACATACATCGACATTCACCCACAATGATTGCCAAAGGATTCATCTAGAAGCACTAAAAGATTACTTCCATCCATATTTAGTAGAAAATGCAAGAAATCACACAAATCTACATATATTTATCTATCCTACCAACATCATCATCTGGAATCACCCAGATAAGTCATTTGGAAATTCCCGACAATGAGTAGTGGGTAGAACCTACTAAATACCACTGTGTATGAGTACTATCAGTATCCAATAGTAAGAAATGGAGGACACGAGTAGGAATATACACCTAATACATATAAAAAATGGATATATATCCCCATTTAAATCTATAACTTCACCAAGAATTTACTAGAAATGTTGAAAGGGTAGATGTAAATCACTACCCATATAATACAGACATTCTAGGATGCCATAATAGATATAGTAGTAGTGCTAGAGTAATGAACATATAAGTCAATCACAACATATAGAGTGGCTCCTCAACCTATCACCTCAATGAAAATACACACCTATTCTCCCATCCAATAGGGTCATGGGAAAAAATTCCCCATATTATACAGACAACTGAATCAGTATCATAAACCCACTCAAACTAGAGGTAATTGGACTGTCCCAATCGCCACTCCATGAAATAAACAAACACCTACCCACGAAAACCACTTCTCCCCGCAAGTGTCCCAAATTGATCATAAAAAAGGCATCTAAGAAAAAGCCTCATTAAACATTTTTGGAAAATAATGATCCAATCTATGATCCTACTCTACCTAATTATAGAGTTGTTGAATCCCACATGTGAATTTCTACGGAATCTCAATATCCAACCCTCTCGTTACCAAATTACTGGAGCAATAGTAGTAATTCCAAATTTCCTCATCAGACACTTCACCATGAAGGCATACTTAATGTTTGTAATCTTATCTATATTGAGATACCATACCCTTAAGAGAGCTATGGCGGCCCTCCATGTGTCAAGAAGATCAAGGATCTAGAAGGAATTCCCTATACTATAGTCAACCATGTTAGTCCTCCCTATATTGGCATTCACATAAAAAATTCTCTCTATAGTAGTGTTTCACATTGTCAAGAGAATTCCTCAATTGGAAATATGATGAAAAGGAACACCTATTATCACAAGGAACTTTCAAAGAAAATTCATGTCAAGTACAATGCCTTTGCATTGGAAGGTGAACTAATTTCTCAACCAGAAGAAAACCCAAGGAAACAATCATTCTATAAACCACCATTCAAAAATTTACCTTCTAGTGCAATAGATGAAATCCCCATTAATCCCACTACTTTGGATAAGACAGCCAGTAAACATTCACTCAAGTTGAATTAGATAGGGGAATCACTAGAAAAAGATGAAGAATAGATGTTAAATATGAGAAACATTATCTAAAGATTACATACAAATAATGTTACAACCTTTAGCTATAACTCAATATGGAATTCTCGATGAATTATTTGACAATTTTATGCACAACATGCACCTCAACATATGGAAAACACCTTGTCGTATAAAAGAAAAATTATTACCATACGGCATGTATCAGGTTTACATAAAGGTAATAAAAGGGTTGTATTTCCAATTTGAATTGGAATCTCTCCAAGATTCATGACATGCAATGATCGAAAGAAATAAAGGCTCCCTTAAATGTGAATGACTCATCACATTAATGTGGTTGTGAAAACAGATCATAGATACTCCGTCTAGTGTTCATATTTAAGGATGGTGTTCATATGGATCATTACATTTCACAAAACTTCCAAACCAGAAAATCCCAAAAAATATGTGTTGTACAATGTCATATAATTAAACTATCTTAAAAAACCGTATCTATTAATGACTAGTGATATGATCATCAAAAATAGGCCCTGACCGACCCTCACCGAAATTAGGATACAAGAGATTAGGCTATTGAGAGGCTTTTGATTCCATCTTCTATGAGTATCGATCAAGGCTCCCATTTTAAGGATACCACCCATCAAATAGAAAATATGTGGAAAATAGAGAAACGTTCTTCAGAAATAGATGATTTATGTTCATGACGAATCATGAATCCAACCCAAATTTTAAAAAAATCCCTAAAATCATAAGAGCATCTACATTACTATTATCCATGGTAGTTCAGGATAAATATAAATCCATAGGTATGGGGTATTTTTTAACCCAACCCTTAGGACCAGAAAACCAGACCCAGAATGGCGTTAAAACATAATGGTAGAAGCCCCAACCCACAAGGCTGAAGGAATTTTCTACGTGATAAAACCTTCCTTGGTAGGAATCAATCTTCTCCTAATTAGGGAAAATTTCATTGAATGGATCTTCTTAGTTCATCCCTTCACTTGAGCTAGTTCCATCACATGGAACACGTATGACTGAATTATCTAAAGTATCACTTCAGATTATTATCCACCAATAAGCTCCCTAAAAATTTGAAATGGATAGGATAAGAAGTCATAGAGGTAATTGAAGAAGAAAAATTGTGAATACACAGAAAAATTACTAAAATACATTTTTCATCAGTGAATGTCATCAATGCCTTCCTCATAAATATTGTAGAACAAGAGGCCGATTTAGAGGAGTTAAAAGAAGATGTTCTGGTTCATGATGTCGTCCACACCAAAATAGTTGATGGTGGTTTTCATACTAAAAACCATAGGCATTCCATAAATATGTGGAGACCCTCTAACTACCCACTATTACCTCCTTTAAATGCATCTAATAGGAAAAAATATACGGAAAAAATTGTAACTGACCTCCCTCCTTGATAGGTTAAAACCCTTTACCGGGAGAAATGGTTTTCTCAAAAGAGGTAGAAATTAACTAATAAAGGAGACAAAATGTAGAATTACTATAAGACATCCTTCAAGAGATTCATGTAATACAAGAAGATCCTCAACTCACCCTTATAGTTAGTGCACCTCAACAAATCAGGTCATCTACAGCATGTAAATCTGATCTGGAATAGCTGTTCGTCATTGGATACCAACCACCTATAAACATGGATCCTATGAAAACATATAGAGAACTCCATCAATTATTTTCACCAACAGATTATGGTACGGAACATCCTTATAGTCGTAACCCTATAGGTTACCCACAACATGTACAAACAACACCATGACTGATGGCCCTACCAGCCTCCCTACCTTGTAAGGCATCGGTTACCTCACCTGTCCATGTTCAAGCTCACCCAAACATTCATTGATTGTTATCAACAATATTAAGTCACTAATGTCTTGATTATTATCCATGGAGGTTGTATGTGCACTAATATATCAATAAAAGAATCATACCCTGAATGGGAAGATCCTACTCTTCCCCTACCAAACATTAGGAATCTCACATTTCCAATCTACAAATAATAGGGATATCTAGAGTAACAAATGAAACATTTTGTATATTTATTTGTTACCATTATGGGTCACCCTAATAAAAATAAGGCAATGAAACATAATTGCTTTGTGCAATCGATGTAAGGACCAGCCTTCGTTTAGTACACAATAATTCAATCATGTCTAATAAATGGATGAAAATGACGTTATTAGAGTTTCATTTTCCTCTTCATATCAACTTTCCAGAAAATAATAGTCTTTGATCTCATGATCTATAAACAATGGAAGAATTAAAGGGAATCAAATTTCAGTTCTCAGTGGAATGTATTGACACACTCCTTAAACCTACCCCTCCATTAAGATGATTTTTTCCCATCACTATAGTGAATATTCATGATGAATTGGACATGTAGTTGATCCCTATGAAATACACAAGAGTGTTTTGGGACCATTACTTAATTTCTCAATTGGAGGGAGACTCCATCATAGAGTCTAAATCCTGGGCCTGAGTAATTCCATCAACTCTGGGAAGGAGAACATGGAAAGAAGAAGTTGTCATTGTTTCTATTATAAAATGCCTATGTACCCACTCCTGTATCAAAACCCTCACCGTATCATATCGATAAACCTTATGATCACCTTAAACAATGCATCCGTCATTAGTATAATAATTGATATTAGTGGTGGAAACATTTTGAGGAGATGTAAAATAAGTTCTATTCAATTTTAAATGACCAATTCCCCAAATAATTCATCTTAGTAATGAAAAAAACCATGGTCATGTTTTCAAATCCTAGGATCCCCAAAAATGATGGAAAATAAGATCTTCCATACAATTTCTCCTTCAATAAAATAGTGGGCCACCATATAGAGGATTGTTTTGACTTTAAATAACTCCTAAAAATATTGGGGTGTTATGGGAATGTTAAAGTAAAAAAAAACCCCTACTCAGGTTTCATATGATTCTAAAATTAAACCAAAGTTGGGAAATGAATGGAACGAAGTTAAGATCAAGAGTGAAAAAATCACCATTACAATATGGTTAGTAAAATCATAAACCAGACTCATTATATTCTATAAAATTAGTTGAGACAACAAATTATACCTACAACTACTTCTACAACATTGAATCCAAATTCCTCGACAACTCAGTACATTGGATGACAGTCCCCAAAAAAGAAACATGGATTAAAGGGTAAGAAGTAGGAACTTGAAGATGAGATCGTGTCAAGTCCAAATTTTTGCTAGATTTTCACAAACGTCATAAAATAAGTCCCAGAAATATGTCCCCACACCACCATATTGATCAAAAACAATTGAACCATCATATATATTATTCATCAAATGAGGATTTTATTTTTTATTATATTGACATTATTCACTTAATGGAACCATTCTCAAAATATAAGCATTATTACGAAAATGAATTCCCCAAAATTGATTGGGAAACTAGGGGAAGATCTCGTCATAATCAAGGGTATTGTGGAAGGAATTATCATACTAGAAGTCACTACTTCAACCACACACCTACTTGAATTGTCTATGAGGCCTAAAATCATGGAAGAACAATCTGGAATGATCGTTAGGAACAATTTAATTCCTCTAAGCATGACAACATGCACTATATCAAATTCATCTTCTAATATAGATTAGAGGATATTTTTTCACCTGGACAACCTCAGCATGTAGGATGACCCAATCGTCCTAACCTACTAGGAGTGGAAGAACGATTGAATCACACTTCAAGGGATGTTCCCTATATAATAAGAACATCATCTCCCAAAGAACATGTGAATGATCATCCCCATTTGAGAAAACATATACCTTTAGACCATATGTTTGATGTTTTGAATCAAATGGACCATGTACTGGATATGTTATCAATCAAGGATTCCTTGAGTCTATCAAATTATCTATAGGAATAACTTACTAAGGCCTTGTTGAGACCTCTGGAGTTTGAAGTCGAGGTTTTTGCTACTGAAGTATAACACCTAGAGAATGATCGCATAGAATACCATGAAATCATCACTTTTACATACCAGGACAATGGTGTTATTATACAAGGAAACATTAGGCCCTAGTACATATATGGAATGATAAAAAAAATTGGTATATAGAAAGCCTTTATTGAAAATAGACCCGAAGTCAACCTCATTTTAGTCTAGAAACTTCTCCAATTGGGTCTCAATGAATCCGACATGTCTCCCAACACTATGAAGTTATAGGGATATGATGATAATGAGAAAAATCATATCGTTCAGTTCACACATAGAACTTAGTTCAAAGATCTCATTTCTAACTCATATTTCATGGTTGTTTGGTAGGATACAACATTCAATGCCCTGTTGGAAAGACCATGGCTATATCAACTTGCGACCATTCCATCATCATACCACCAATGCCTCAAATTCCATACCAATGGTAAAATTGGGACTTTTCATGTTGAAAAGGGATCTTTGAGATCATGTGAGCCACAATACATTGTCTCAGGGTTCTACTACATGGTACTAAAACTACATGTGGTTAATAAGGATACATGGATTAATACCCCTAAATGATTTGGAGATGATCATGGATAATCATTTCAATTAGATTGGTGCATAATATTTAATAACCATAAATAAAATCAAAGGGGTGGGACAAAATGAAAACACTCAATAAGAAGATTTCGTAATGTCGGTCGTGAAAAATTCATCCCAATACCACCGGAGAGGTTTTCAACTCTCGGAGAAGTAATGAAATCCAGGATGTAAGTGTCTTCATTCCACCCATCACGCATCAAAAAATCCCCATCTCATCAGCTAGGCTAGAAAAATTAGGCACAACAATGGAAGAATATGGATATTATAATTCTAAATACCATGCCTTCCCTTTGTACCACCAAAAGGACGCCACACCATTTATTTAACTATAAAATTTTCCTTCATCTTTTGTAAGTCCAAATGAAAATTCCAACTTTAACTAAGAGATTCATGATTTATCAACTACCACCAGGGAATAGGAAAAATATTTAATGTCGAAGGAACAAGAAGATGAGGAAGAACTTATGAATTCCCCTCTGGTATTTGTGGACGACATCTCCACCACTAGGAATAACCTCAGAGAGATAAATCTGGGCAGAAAAGAAGATCTATGGCCCAATATAATTATTACATCCATGAAATATGAAGAGAAAGAGGTATATAATTCCTTTTTGAGACAATATCAAGAGATGTCTCACTAGAACTACATAGAGATTGCAGTTCTTGATACTAAGGTGGCCACCCATCACATGGGTTTTGATAAGGATCCCCGATGATAAAAACGGGGATCCAGATAGAAAAACAAAACTGATGCCTCCAAAATTGATATTTAAGTGGAAGATATCATCAAGGAAGACTTCTACTGAGAGGTAAAATACCCCAAATGTCTTTCCAATACTGTCCTTGTGAAGTAGTGGAATTGGAAAATTAGAGTTCACATTTATTTCAAAGATCTCAAATGGAACTATCACAAATATGTCTTCCCAGTTCCAATCACTGAACTCTTGATTAATTAAATAGTTATTTCTCAAGACCTCTCCATCATGGTTGGATAATATGGGTAAAAAAAATTGAATGTCCCCATATGATTAATAATCCATACCATATATGGACCAACGTGTCGTTTTCTAATTTGGTGTAATGAACATTGGCTTAAAGAATGCTAATGCCACATACCAATGTAAATACCCCAACCCTAGTCGCATAGAGCCCATTCCATAATTTATTAAATTGGTACTATGAATAGTTTTTCACATTCCAAAAGACTGAATAGTATTATATATTTTGAAAACAAGATACAATCATATGTTTTACATTACAACATGAAAGAAAAAACGACATAGAAACATCATTTGTAACATCCATAACACAAATATTTTCTTTAAAAGTTATTCAAAATATTCATCATCGCATATAGGGAAAAATGAAACATAAGAAATGTGTGGGATATGATTATTAGTAAGGGTAAGCTATAAAATGAAATCTATCATTAACATAAATAGTAATGCAAGGTGAATAACTAAAACACATTCCAATAAAACATAATCATGAGAATTATATGGGAATAATAACAGCTTAATAAATAATTCCATATAAATAATCACATGAAATATTTCCATGGATATTTTACTAGTAGAATAATAAAATGATTTATCAATTAGTAATATCATATTCCAGAAATAAGTAATGTTAGATATCTAAAACATACTGTCGAGGCCTTGTCCAAGACATCTGAAATAAATTGATACTACCTCAGCCAAATCCATTTCCTTTATGTTCCATGAGACCAACCAATGTATCAAGAGGATAGAGAGGCCCCCAACCTTCACATAATAAGTACAATTAATTTTTAATATAAATTGGGTTAAACATAAACAACATATATATATATATTAAATTTAAATAAATTTCTCCTATCTATAAACCAAATCACTAACCATTCTGAGTAGTGTGATGAATGGTATCAAGATAGAACATCCACTGTGAAACTGGTCATAAACCATTTAGTAAGATATGGTAGATGATAATAATAAGATACCAACCATAAAAAATCATAATATTAAAAATAATGCATAGAAATAGATGAAAACACTATAATAAAATCATCGTGGAGTTCATAAGATAAATACCTTTTTTTACTTTGTAAAGAAGAGTTATTTTGGAAAAATCATTTTCATTTTTCATAATTGATAGTATGAAAATAGAAATGAAGAAATATAATATTTCAGAAAACGGTAGTTAATTTTTTATGAAAATAGTGTCATATAATGGATTATGGATGGTACTTGATAAAGGGTATGAAATAGAGATGTTCCCTTTAATTAGGCATGCATATCGGGAAGAATTGTTTAGCGAACATCATAAAACATATATTTAATAATAAAGGAAAGATGGAGTAATTGGGATACATGATTTTAGAACATTTAAATAGAATTTATAATAATTATATAAAATTAATGAATAATTACATTGGTGTAAATAGGGTGAATTCATAACCCAAATGAAAATTGTGGTTCGGGCAGAAACCCTTACCTTTTGTCTAAAAGTGTTTTGAAATGAGCTTAATATCCAAGATAATAAATTTAGATTCAGTTATAAATTAATTTAGAACCTACTAAACATATATATTATTTATTATAATTTTTTTATTTGATTCTTAATGAGTTATGATATTCAAATTCATCATTCTAGAGTGTACTTTTCTGTGGTTTTTATAATTGGTTTACATTTACACGTATATAGAAGATCATGTAAAATGTAAACGCCCCGACCCCAGCTACCCAGAGTCGGTGCATTACTTCGTAACATTGGCATGATCACAAAGGATCAAGTCTCGAAAGACCGATTAGTTTAGTAGCCTTGGAAACACTAGATACATTCATAAGTCTTTCATTACATCAAAAAGTGAAAAACTACAATAACAAAGTCTCCATAGTCCACACTCATATCCTCTTCTGACTATCCCTGCAGGTCATTCATAAAATACTTCTTCACATCCTGGAAAATATTAAAACATTGAAAGGGGTGAGCTCAGATGCTCAGTAAGGATAACAATATTGCGGAAGCTTTCATAAATAAACATAAACATTTAAGGCAATGTATAACTAAAACAAAAGCCTTTTAAACTTGAACATCAACATAATATGGCAAAAGTAAAATGAGATAATGCCATTTACTTCTTCACATGGATATTCTACTGGTCGAATAATCACATGCAATATCAATAACCACTTTCATAATGATGGAATGCATAATGCCAGACTATCATAACCACGTAGTCAAGGCCTCGTGCCAAGACCACAAATAAGATTTTGTCAAGGCCTCGTGCCAAGACACTAGTTTGTCTCATGAGACCTGCCGATGCATCGAGGAGCTATAGCGGGCTCCACCCGTCACTTATTAAGTCCAATGCATTCCTCATATGAATAGGTTTAAACATATCATAAACCATAACATAATCGTATCACATAAAACATGCATAAAGGAAAAATAACATTTCCACATTTCAATCACAAGATATAAATACAACACATTGATATAATAAAAACGCTTTCAAAACCATTTTTAATACCAAAATAAAAGAAAGTTAAAACTTTGTATTTATTTTTCATTAAAAAAATGATGGCTTGTAGAGGAAGCCGAATCTCAAATAATGGTCACGGCGGCGGATAAGTCGTTGTCGCCGCATAAGTACGGAAAGAAAAACATTCCCTTTTTTCGTTTAGCAAAACGCTTTGTATAAAAAGATTCCTTTTGAATAACCGTAAAAGTCAAAGGGGTTTATACACCGTATAAAAGAAAGTTGTGTATAAAGCCAAATATGCCTCAATGAAAGGAGATTGAGACAAAGTCCTTAAAAAGATCATTTTTAAAATAAAATAGATCTATTATGTGTATTCACTATAGGTACACATAAATAACGTAAAAATACAAAATAGGACATAATAATATCATGACATAATTTGAAAGTAGGAGATTAACCCAAAGAATGGAAGTTGGGTTAAGAAATTCCCTTACAAAGAGTATTTTTAAAATAAAATAGATCTATTATGTGTATTCACTACAAGTACACATAAATAATGTACAAATACAGGATATGACATAATAATATCATGACATAATTTGAAAGTAGGATATTAACCCAAAGAATGGAAGTTGGGTTAAGAAGTTCCCTTACCTTGTGTCCGACTTGACTCAACCGTTCTTTAACCTCCTGAATAATAAACTAGAGTTAATATATACCTTATTAAGAACCATTCTCAATTTCATTATCCTTATTATATCACTTATTACAATGATATGATCATTATGTAATTATTTAAGTTAATAACGGTCGTTTTGTCGATCTTTGGTACATGAGTCAACAATAAACTTCTTATAATTATAAGTTGTTCATGTGGTGAAATATCCATTATATCCAGAATTATATTAATGATGTAGATATCATATATATCATATATATACAGTATATACATTCATTTATAATATTACGTAACATTTAGAGGTAAGAAATGAAATGCACCGTTCATGGAGACGGTAAGCCGTACGTACGCATGAACGCTACTTTCATTTCAATTTCATATTTAATGGAATGAAATCATAATGATATAAATGTATAATATAATTCCAGTATAATATAGTGTATAATACCATTTACTCCATCCTTTATACATCCCACACATGGCATTAACGATTCAAATCACTTTGAGGGGGCGGTAGTCCGCACTTCCTAAAATGAAATTATCGCGTTTTACCCATAATGGAAATCATAAAGTATGCCATAAATGAGAAATACAGAAGCATAAGTAAAACAAAAACATATTATATATCATATATAAAAATAGTGACATCTTAATGGCCACCTTTGGAGGTGTTATATGAGTGTTGAACAATCATCGTTTCGTGAGGCAGAAATTCGCCATCCACAGAAACCGTATGTTCTTTAACCATTAGATGTAGGTGTGTGTAAGTGTAGCTCGAATCCTTCTTATAACAACATCCTAGTATATTGAGGATACTGGTGTTGTTACAAAAGAAATGAATAAAAAGAGTTTAGGGGGTTGGAGAAGAAAAATAAAACAAAACAACATTAGAAAAGACATTACCTCAAAATCGGGTAACTCTTTTTGATTTGAGCTAAAGGCTTCCTTGGGAAGAGTTCTGCCCAAAGTGAGGTTTCTAGGAGTAAGGGAGGAATGTTGGGAGAGTATTTGGGCAGAGGTTGGCCGAGCCAAATGGCTTGATGGTGTGAATAAGGTGGGAGAGGTGGGGGCCTTTTATAAGTGGAGAGGAGGGGCACTTTTGGAAAGTAATGAAATGTTACATTATTTCAAAATGATTTTCGGATTCTAAAGGTCCCACATCTATATAATTCTAGGCTAAGGTGATAAGGTTTCGAAATATCTTCATCCAATAGGCTTTGGACAAGTGTAAGCCTCGGATTTTGCATTATCTTCTCATTTTATTTAAATCGTCAAATAATGATGTCATCGCTGCATCATTATTATGTCATAAATACTTTAATTTATTTAATGTCTAAAAATTATAAAACAAATACTATGATGTAGGAAATCTTTTTATCTTTCCAATGACTATTTATAATCAAAATTTGGACTTGTATAACCCCAATTAAAAATTGTTTTAGTAGAACAATTTATGTTAGTGTCATTTTCACTTTAACATTAAATAAAAACTAATTTATGTCATTTCCCAACAAAAGTGGATCCATGGGGTCCCCAAGTTAGGCCATGGCTTGTCTTGGTCGGCCATGACTCAACCAATGAGGTTGGGACATGTTTCTAGGTCATTTAATATTATTAAAGTATTATCTATACCTTAAACTACACTAATTACCACTAATCGCGATTAAGAACTTAATAAGTTACTATTCACCAAAAAATTATTATAATCTCATTGAACCACATTTTACTTCTTAATGACAACCATGTATGTCGGATTTTTGAAAATCAAATCACAGAAGTGGTAATATTTCATTTAAACGAAAAATCAGTTATTTAACTACCACTTAGTGGTTTCACTATTCATCAAAAATTGAAGTTTCTCAGAACAATGCCAAAATTTCATCCTAAGCTATAATTGATATTCCGAATTCAAAAATGATGTCTATTTTACAAAATTCCAAACATATAAGTTGCATTAATTAATTTTATAATTAATTCCCGCTGTTACGACAAATAGCGTGTTTTCAAGAAACAATTTATATCAAAAGATTGGCAATTGTTTATGTCCAAATTCAATGTTAAAATTAATTCTAATGACCACCATTGGATAAAATGGTAAAAATATATTCTAATTATACTCTAAAACCACTCAATAGTATAATTTATCACTATGAATTATTTTGATTAATAAAGTTGTTTTAAGTATTTTTCACTATTCATAAAAATTTAGAAGTTCTCAGAAAAATACCAAAAACTCAACATAGGCTAATTTCAATATTAGGAATACAAAAATGAAGTCCATTTTGAAATATAAAATTTCTATAATTTTAAAAAGTGGTTATTACTATTCATAACGGCTACTTTGATTTGTCGCGATGTTTTAGAACTTCGAAGTTGCGTACAATGCAAGCTATTGTATTATTGAATGAGAAGCGTATCGTGGAAGCTCGGGGTGTTACATTCTCCCCTCCTTCAATAAATTGCGTCCTCGCAATTTGAAATTTTTCTTGGAAAATAAAAGGTTGAAAATAGAAAATACCTTTGTGGAAAACCCACATCGGAAATAAGGTTAATAGAATTTAGTCTTAATAAGAGGGAAATGGAAATAAGAAAGTCACCACCAAATCATGATCTCGATAAGGAGAACATTGGTGTCAATTAGAGACATATAATTTGAGGAAAAACGTAAATATTTGTAGGGATTGATTGAGGTCATCAATCACAATCAACTGTCAAATTGAGGGCCTCAAAGCCTTCAATCTATGTTGATTTAAAATATCATCAGTTCAACAAAACATAAGTTATTAGGATAACACATTTTTTTTGTTTAAATATCCCTTTACTAAAGTTTAAGAATTAATTTATTCATTGAATAAGAGATAGGTATATATATATATATGTGTTTGACATTAGAGTTTCAACCTTCAACTCATCTTTCACTCAAAAGATAATAGAACTCAAAAATATTATACTTATCCTAATTGTATAAGGTTCCAAATGTTAACACATACCATTTAGATTAGTAAAATTATTTTGTAATAACCGGGGACTTCCTGTAGGCTAGTGGTAGGAAATAAAGGCCTGTCGCACTATGATTGTGGGTTCGATTCCTGCAGCTTTGTCCGACGCGACGGGTTATGCCCCACCCTGCAGGTTGTCCTTTTCCTAAAACTATAGTATCATAATATTCCAAAAATAATCTTCATAAATTTTTTAACCTTAAACAATACTATCCATGGTTCAACTTAATCCATTCCAACCTTAATAGTTATCCAAAATACATCTGTCCAACTCACAGTCCAAATTTTATAAGGAAGGTAAACATAATGAAGATCCTTTATCCCACGTAACAACATGTGAGCACCTTCATCATGTATTCTTTTTAAACATACTGAATTACCATGATCCCTTATTCCTTATAGAATACTAGATATACTCCTTCTATCCAAAAATGTATACAAAACATCAATCAGTTTCAAGGAAGTTAAGTATATCCAATATAATTTATCCAAATCAATCACGTCTTATTCCAAAATCACAATCTCAGTATCAAAACCATATTATGGTTTATCTTTCTCTCAACCATATATTTTCCAAAAATTTAACCTACTGTGGAGTCACTTTTCTTGGTTCCACACAATCTCAAGTCCTTGATGAAATAGTACTGCAGTACAATCCTTATATACTCCATAATTATTATAACCAGTACATCATTGATACAACACTCAAATTTAAAAAAAATCTTTAATAACAACATAAGAACTCTAATCATTACTCCTCATCTGTGGTAGTATCATAACTTGATTATTATCCAATAACATCATTTGGGGCATGCTCTGATGATTTGGACATTGGTTTGCGTAGTGTCCCCAATCCTTGCAGAAGAAGCATTGTACATTTGAAACCATTTTCTTACCCTTGCAGTCACGCACTTTGTGTCCTTTTTCTCTACACTTATAACAAACTCCCATTCCCTTTAGGCAAGTTCCATGATGTTTCTTCCCACAATTACCACATATTGTAAAATTCTTCTTTCCCCTCATCCCTTTATCCATCATTCTCTCTTCCATCCCTTTCATCTCTTGCTTCGCTTCAAAGCCATAGGACTCAGAGAATTCTTTACTTATCCTATTAACACATGATACTATTTCTTCATATGTTGAGAACACATGGGAGACTATTTCCCTTCGAAATGTTGGCTTAATACCGTGAAAGATACTATCCTTCTTACTCTTTGGATCATACGTACCGCTGGAGTTCACATTCCTTCTACTGGGCGCCATTTCTATACAACGGCATAAACTAGGTTAGTTTATGAATAAAAATACATAATTCCATACTTGTAAAACACTTTACATAAATTGAACTATTTATGGATATAATCCATAATCATAAAAAGAAATGTTTTCTTTGAGGAAGTATGTACTCATAACCCTTCATAGTGGTTTGTAAATAAAATGAGAATTATCCTAAGCATATCCCCCGGGAGTGTCGTAACCAAGAGTGCAGCAAGGCCCGTTGTCGTGCACCAGTTCCCGTTCGAGTCTAGCTCAAAGCGGTGTTTTCGGGTTTTACCCCTAGGTACATCTGTGCCAGAGCGGCCTCTACCTGCTTGTATCGAGACAGGGATGTATTGCTCGGAAAACTCATAACATCTCTATAATACCAAAATTCTAGGAAGTTCTTCTATACTAATCCTCAAAGTCTATCTTTGGGCTATGTTCTCTAATCAGAGTTTATCTAAATCTAGCTTCCAAGGTTAGTACTAAACTGCCTCTGATACCAACTGTAAACGCCCCGACCCCAGCTACCCAGAGTCGGTGCATTACTTCGTAACATTGGCATGATCACAAAGGATCAAGTCTCGAAAGACCGATTAGTTTAGTAGCCTTGGAAACACTAGATACATTCATAAGTCTTTCATTACATCAAAAAGTGAAAAACTACAATAACAAAGTCTCCATAGTCCACACTCATATCCTCTTCTGACTATCCCTGCAGGTCATTCATAAAATACTTCTTCACATCCTGGAAAATATTAAAACATTGAAAGGGGTGAGCTCAGATGCTCAGTAAGGATAACAATATTGCGGAAGCTTTCATAAATAAACATAAACATTTAAGGCAATGTATAACTAAAACAAAAGCCTTTTAAACTTGAACATAAACATAATATGGCAAAAGTAAAATGAGATAATGCCATTTACTTCTTCACATGGATATTCTACTGGTCGAATAATCACATGCAATATCAATAACCACTTTCATAATGATGGAATGCATAATGCCAGACTATCATAACCACGTAGTCAAGGCCTCGTGCCAAGACCACAAATAAGATTTTGTCAAGGCCTCGTGCCAAGACACTAGTTTGTCTCATGAGACCTGCCGATGCATCGAGGAGCTATAGCGGGCTCCACCCGTCACTTATTAAGTCCAATGCATTCCTCATATGAATAGGTTTAAACATATCATAAACCATAACATAATCGTATCACATAAAACATGCATAAAGGAAAAATAACATTTCCACATTTCAATCACAAGATATAAATACAACACATTGATATAATAAAAACGCTTTCAAAACCATTTTTAATACCAAAATAAAAGAAAGTTAAAACTTTGTATTTATTTTTCATTAAAAAAATGATGGCTTGTAGAGGAAGCCGAATCTCAAATAATGGTCACGGCGGCGGATAAGTCGTTGTCGCCGCATAAGTACGGAAAGAAAAACATTCCCTTTTTTCGTTTAGCAAAACGCTTTGTATAAAAAGATTCCTTTTGAATAACCGTAAAAGTCAAAGGGGTTTATACACCGTATAAAAGAAAGTTGTGTATAAAGCCAAATATGCCTCAATGAAAGGAGATTGAGACAAAGTCCTTAAAAAGATCATTTTTAAAATAAAATAGATCTATTATGTGTATTCACTATAGGTACACATAAATAACGTAAAAATACAAAATAGGACATAATAATATCATGACATAATTTGAAAGTAGGAGATTAACCCAAAGAATGGATATTGGGTTAAGAAATTCCCTTACAAAGAGTATTTTTAAAATAAAATAGATCTATTATGTGTATTCACTACAAGTACACATAAATAATGTACAAATACAGGATATGACATAATAATATCATGACATAATTTGAAAGTAGGATATTAACCCAAAGAATGGAAGTTGGGTTAAGAAGTTCCCTTACCTTGTGTCCGACTTGACTCAACCGTTCTTTAACCTCCTGAATAATAAACTAGAGTTAATATATACCTTATTAAGAACCATTCTCAATTTCATTATCCTTATTATATCACTTATTACAATGATATGATCATTATGTAATTATTTAAGTTAATAACGGTCGTTTTGTCGATCTTTGGTACATGAGTCAACAATAAACTTCTTATAATTATAAGTTGTTCATGTGGTGAAATATCCATTATATCCAGAATTATATTAATGATGTAGATATCATATATATCATATATATACAGTATATACATTCATTTATAATATTACGTAACATTTAGAGGTAAGAAATGAAATGCACCGTTCATGGAGACGGTAAGCCGTACGTACGCATGAACGCTACTTTCATTTCAATTTCATATTTAATGGAATGAAATCATAATGATATAAATGTATAATATAATTCCAGTATAATATAGTGTATAATACCATTTACTCCATCCTTTATACATCCCACACATGGCATTAACGATTCAAATCACTTTGAGGGGGCGGTAGTCCGCACTTCCTAAAATGAAATTATCGCGTTTTACCCATAATGGAAATCATAAAGTATGCCATAAATGAGAAATACAGAAGCATAAGTAAAACAAAAACATATTATATATCATATATAAAAATAGTGACATCTTAATGGCCACCTTTGGAGGTGTTATATGAGTGTTGAACAATCATCGTTTCGTGAGGCAGAAATTCGCCATCCACAGAAACCGTATGTTCTTTAACCATTAGATGTAGGTGTGTGTAAGTGTAGCTCGAATCCTTCTTATAACAACATCCTAGTATATTGAGGATACTGGTGTTGTTACAAAAGAAATGAATAAAAAGAGTTTAGGGGGTTGGAGAAGAAAAATAAAACAAAACAACATTAGAAAAGACATTACCTCAAAATCGG
Source organism: Viscum album (assembly GCA_963277665.1). Taxonomy (NCBI): domain Eukaryota; kingdom Viridiplantae; phylum Streptophyta; class Magnoliopsida; order Santalales; family Viscaceae; genus Viscum; species Viscum album. The sequence continues at coordinate 1,208,691,078 of OY728140.1, forward strand.
GTAACTCTTTTTGATTTGAGCTAAAGGCTTCCTTGGGAAGAGTTCTGCCCAAAGTGAGGTTTCTAGGAGTAAGGGAGGAATGTTGGGAGAGTATTTGGGCAGAGGTTGGCCGAGCCAAATGGCTTGATGGTGTGAATAAGGTGGGAGAGGTGGGGGCCTTTTATAAGTGGAGAGGAGGGGCACTTTTGGAAAGTAATGAAATGTTACATTATTTCAAAATGCTTTTCGGATTCTAAAGGTCCCACATCTATATAATTCGAGGCTAAGGTGATAAGGTTTCGAAATATCTTCATCCAATAGGCTTTGGACAAGTGTAAGCCTCGGATTTTGCATTATCTTCTCATTTTATTTAAATCGTCAAATAATGATGTCATCGCTGCATCATTATTATGTCATAAATACTTTAATTTATTTAATGTCTAAAAATTATAAAACAAATACTATGATGTAGGAAATCTTTTTAGCTTTCCAATGACTATTTATAATCAAAATTTGGACTTGTATAACCCCAATTAAAAATTGTTTTAGTAGAACAATTTATGTTAGTGTCATTTTCACTTTAACATTAAATAAAAACTAATTTATGTCATTTCCCAACAAAAGTGGATCCATGGGGTCCCCAAGTTAGGCCATGGCTTTTCTTGGTCGGCCATGACTCAACCAATGAGGTTGGGACATGTGTCTAGGTCATTTAATATTATTAAAGTATTATCTATACCTTAAACTACACTAATTACCACTAATCGCGATTAAGAACTTAATAAGTTACTATTCACCAAAAAATTATTATAATCTCATTGAACCACATTTTACTTCTTAATGACAACCATGTATGTCGGATTTTTGAAAATCAAATCACAGAAGTGGTAATATTTCATTTAAACGAAAAATCAGTTATTTAACTACCACTTAGTGGTTTCACTATTCATCAAAAATTGAAGTTTCTCAGAACAATGCCAAAATTTCATCCTAAGCTATAATTGATATTCCGAATTCAAAAATGATGTCTATTTTACAAAATTCCAAACATATAAGTTGCATTAATTAATTTTATAATTAATTCCCGCTGTTACGACAAATAGCGTGTTTTCAAGAAACAATTTATATCAAAAGATTGGCAATTGTTTATGTCCAAATTCAATGTTAAATTAATTCTAATGACCACCATTGGATAAAATGGTAAAAATATATTCTAATTATACTCTAAAACCACTCAATAGTATAATTTATCACTATGAATTATTTTGATTAATAAAGTTGTTTTAAGTATTTTTCACTATTCATAAAAATTTAGAAGTTCTCAGAAAAATACCAAAAACTCAACATAGGCTAATTTCAATATTAGGAATACAAAAATGAAGTCCATTTTGAAATATAAAATTTCTATAATTTTAAAAAGTGGTTATTACTATTCATAACGGCTACTTTGATTTGTCGCGATGTTTTAGAACTTCGAAGTTGCGTACAATGCAAGCTATTGTATTATTGAATGAGAAGCGTATCGTGGAAGCTCGGGGTGTTACATAAAATGTAAATAATTATCCATAATTGAAATTATATGTTATTATTGAAAATAAATATTATTATTTTTAGATATTAATATGATTCATTAGATATAACATTAATGATAATCATTTAGACTATTTTGTGGTTTTTCAATCATCACGAACTAGTTTTGTCTTATTAATTTATATAATGTTTATATACAAGTTCCAGAATAATATATTACTTATGATAAGTTTATTAAATTAATATTTAACCATAATTATAGATTTATAACCTACCTTGATTGTGTAATTGTGAAATGAAAACATGTCATCCACAATGACGGTAAATCAGAAACACTCAGACAATGTTTTCTTCTTTAAGTAAAACGAAATGAAGAAGAGGAATGATGGTTCATTTTCCACTGAAAAAATAAAAAACAACTATATTAAATATACTTGTGTTATAATATCACTTTCAGATAGTGGATATGAGGTAATTATAATAAATTAAATGAAATTGAGCAGAAAATAGAAGAAAATATTTGGGATTTTTACCTTTTGAATTCTCCTCCTTGAGAACCTTTTTAAGGGGATTGTATTTTGAGTTTTGTTGAGAAAAAAGGATCCTTGACATGGGGGAGAGGATTTTTGAGATGTTTGGGTAAAAATTTTAAAAGGATCAAATCATGTAAGGTGTGGGGAGAGGAATTTGTGAGTTATGGTTTTTATAGTGGCGGATAGGGGTGTTTTTTTATTATTTTAATAATTAGTTTATTATTTAGGCTCACATATATGAATAGATTGATCGTAATAAATAAGTAAATTAAATAATAAAGAGAATTGTAATATTATGGTTCTCTCATTATTCATTAATCATGGAATAGTGTATTTAACTAATAATGTATATATACTATAAATTACCATATTTCACAATTCAATGAAATCTAACTATTTCATAAAAATATCAAAAATTCACCATAACCATTTTTTGACATGAAGAATTAAAAAATGGGCTCCATTTATGAATATAATTTTCTAAATATGATAACTTTAACTTTTAAATAAAATAATTCTTTATTTGAAAAATATCTATTTTAAAACTATAATTAATTTTATAAAAAACTGAAAAATAAATTATGGTCTCATTAAATTATCTTATAATCATATGGAAACAATTATATAATTATTAATATATTTTATGAAATTAAATTTATTTTAAATTATTATATTAATTATCAAATTTCAATTAAATATGATTGACTTTCAAAAATACAAACACTTTATTTAGTATTTTTTTAAACATTTTGTTACTTATATAAAGATATAAAATATATCATATTTTTCTTTATAAGATACCTAGATTTTATTTATAATTTAATCAGTGAATATACTATTTTATTTGTCCAATTAATATTCCCAATTATCACATTAAAATTCTAATGGTCTTGTTACTCTTCCATTGGTATAAGTTCCTTAAAGACTATAATTACCTATTATTTAATTCATTATTCAATTATATTGTTTTAATTTTATTCACTATGTGATTTTATATTATTACGGAAAGATGAAATAAATATAAGAAGGTAAATTTCATTGATACAGTTTTCGGTCATTACATTCCCCACTCTTACAAAAATTTCATCCTTGAAATTTCAATATTGTCACCTCTTAAAAAGATATCAGCGGTTTCTCATCATAACTTCCTCGGGTTCCCACATCGCATCTTTAACATTATACTTTTTCCAAAGTACCTTTACCAGTATAGTTGTATGATTCCTCAATCCCTATTTTCTAGTATGAATAATCCCTACAATCTCTTCACTGTAAGACAAATCAGGTTTTAATTCTATTTCCTCAAAAATGAAAAAATGTGTTGGATCTAGAATGTACATCCTTATTAAATATATGTGGAACATATCATGATCTTTGGAAATGCTATGTGGCATTTCCAAATGATAATCCTATGATATAATTCTCTATAGAATATCAAAAGGTCAAATGTACCAGGGACTCAATTTACCTTTCTTATCGTACCTTATAATACCCTTTCATGTAGATACTCTCATAAAACCAGGATTTCCCACATAAAACTCAAAATATTTCCACCGATTATTGGAATAGATCTGTTGCCTATATTTAACTACTTGATGTCTATATGAATAGTCTTCACCTTTTCCTCTGCTTCCTCTACATGCTCTATTCCTACAAGATTCCATTCATCATCTTCATCCCATCAACGTGGTGTACGACATCTCTTTCCATACAATTATTCTTATGGAGATAGTTGAATACTTGAATGTAATCTATTATTGTAGTAAAATTATATCAAAGTAAAATATTGATCCCACATTCATTGAAAGTCGAGTAATAATGAAATCAATATTTCATGTAATGTTTTTTTTCCTTTCACACTACCCATTAGTTTGAGGGATATAAGAATTACTTAAATTAATTTTTGTATCTAAATATTTCTAAATACATTTGTAGAATTTTTATGTTATTCTTGGATCCGAATTATACATAATTGAATGATGTTCCCTATGATGTATTGCAACTAAATTTTCATACAGTCTTACAATGCTCTCTAGTAAAAAATCCTCATGTATAGTGAGGTAATGTGCATATTGGAATGTTGATCAAAAAATACCCATATTATATCATTTTTTATTAGAGTTTTTTAGAAATAAAGTCAGAAAATCCATAGTAATATCATCTCATTTCCATTAAGGAATTGGTAGAGGTTTCATGACTCATCTAGGATGTTTTATTTTAGCCTTAACCTGTTGATAGACTAAAATTTTTGATACATAATCAGTAATTTCTCCCTTCATATTATCATACAATAAATGTTACTTCAAACTTTAATTCATCATAGTGCTACCAGGGTGTATAAATAAATCCAATCATTGGTAATCACCCAATAACAATCTATTTAGCTCTGGTATTGGGGGAAAATAATGTATCTTCCAAAAATATTTAATTCCATCATCAAACTATTCGTTTTTATCATCCCATCATTCACAACATTAATTTTCATTAATAAATTCTCATATTTAGACTGATAACATTTAATAATTTCTATCAAATATGGTTTGGGAAACCAATTGTATATGTAATTATGTTCAATATTCATTGATAATTAGTATATTCACTGTCACTATACCCATGAACACGAGATCCATTTCAATCCTCATTTTTTATAACTCCATGATCCTTCCTTATCAATGCATCATCTACCTTATATTTTTTCATTGAGTTATAGTGAATTAAATAATGATAATCCTTGAGTAGTTTAAGGCAATTCCTTTTCATCATCTTGTGTTTTTTTGGTGACAATATATATTTCACTCTATTTTGATCTCCATATATATCACAACATTATCCATATATATAGTGTCTTCATATATTAAGAGCAATGATTATGGATTCTCACTCAAGATCATGAGATGGATATTTCTCTTTATTTTTTTTTAACTTCCTTGATTAATATTCTATAACTCAATCATTATGCATAAGGACACTACTATGTCCTTTCTTTGATTAATCACTATAATAAAAAAATAAATCATTTTCTGATGGTATAGTTAAGATCAGAGAATTAAAGTATCTCCTATTAAATTATTTAAAACATTCCTCTCATTGTTTTCTCCGTACTAACGCAACCCATTTATGTGTTATCATGGTTAACATGTTATCTAATCAGGATAAATTATTAAAGAACCACCGATAGTAACCTATTAATCTAATAAATCTATATTCATCAGTTCTGTTTATTGGTCCAGGACATTCCTGAACCACCATTGTCTTCACATGATAAACTGATATTATTCTCTTAGAGACAATATATCCATGAAAATAAACTGATTGAATCCAAAATTCACACTTTCTAAACTTCTCATATGAGCCATTTATTCTAATAGTCTTCAAAAGAATCTGAAATTTGTTCTCTTGGTCTTCTATTCAATTCGATTATAAAAATTTATCATCAATAAATACCACTAAAATTTCATCAATATATTCCATGAAAACATTTTTCATTATATCCATGAAAACATAGGGTGTATTAGTTAGTGAAAATGGAAATACTATAAACTCATAATGTCTATACATAGTTTGAAATGATCCCTCTGGAATATCTTCCTTCATTACATGAAAATGATGATATCTAGGACAGTGCGAAATCTTTAAAAAATATTGAGCTCCATGAATTTGATCAAGTAAATCATAAACATGACAAAGATGACAATTCTTCTTTATTGTAAAAAAAATTAATATTTCTATTGTAAATGAATAGCCTCATGTATATATCATTCTTCATGACAAAAATAATAGTGTCTCCCCATGGATAAACACTAGGGAGAATAAATATCTTATTACTCAACTCCTCTTATTTTTTATTTCGCACCTCTAATTCCATAATGGCCATTCTATAAGGAATATTTAATTGTGTCCTTGTATGTGTGATTAAATCGATATAAAACTAAATTTAGCACTCTGGAGGGTGTCTAAGAAAATCCTATGGAAATAAATCAATGAATTCTTGCACAATAGGTATATACTCTATTTGAATATTTCTTTCCTCATCCAATAGATTAATTTTAATCTTACTCCCAAATAATTTCATTCAGTAAGTCTATAGGTGGTGGATTTGGATTAGAACCCATGATGATGTTTCTTCTCTAAAGATAACGAATTCTACATCTTCCTCAAAAATTGTAACTTCCTTCTTTATGCAATAGTTTTATGCATCATATTTTGGAAGACATATTCCTAAAAATGATTATATCAAAATAAAATAGACGAATAACAATAAGGTTTACAACATAATCACATTAATGGGTCATAAATGTGACTGATTAAAAATATTTTTTGGAATGATACTTCCCTTAAAAGTTTTTAATGAAAAATAATTTATTAAATCAAAAGGAAATATATAATTTTCTTGGAAAACATGGAATATATAAATGAATGAAATGATATATAATAAAATAAATCATTTTCTATGATGGAGGAAATGATTAATGTGCATGTAACCACAACATTAAGAACATCTACCTCCACAGTTGTGATTGCATAAACTTAGCCTTGCTCCCTTGAACATTTATGGGGAATGTTTCCATAACACTTAGGTAAATAATTTTCATATTGTCCCATATAACTAAAATTGTAGCATTGAACATTGGTAGATTATTTATTTCCTTAAAATGACGTGTTTTATGGAATGTTTACTCACCCTTGTAACACACACTTTTTCCATTTAAGTATGCATTTGGGTTTTTCCTTCCACAGGTATCACAAGCTAGAAAATTCCTCTTTTTATTCTTCCTGTTATTCATTATTTCCCCAACCACCATATCATTATCTTTTTTCCCTTAATTTCATAAGACATAAATTATTATTTATCATTCTTGATATCACATGAGACTATATCTTCATATAATGAGAAATTTTGGGAGACCAATACCCTTAAGAGGAATGGTTTTAAACCATCAAAGAATCTGTCATTATTTCACCATGGTTTACATATGTATTTTGCCTCATTCCTTTATAACATTGTAAACTTGTCTTAATAATTGTTAATGTTTTCATCCTATTTTTATTTTATACTCTTGAACATCCTCTCCACTTCTACTCGTTATTCATGAGGGAAATATTTTTCTAGGAAAATTTACTTAAAATGTATCCATTCTATATTTTCAATTTTATCCTCATTTATTGTGTATTGAATCACTGACAACCATTGATCAATATCTCCAAAGAGATGATAATATTCCATGATAACCTTCTCTACTTCATTAAATCCCAAATAGAGATAAATCTTCTCTAAAGAACATATTCACTACATAGCTACAAATGGTTTTGCATTCCCATTGAATGATGGATGATGTTATTACCTAAGGTGCTCTAAAATGTATCCTCCATGTTATAGATTATAATGCTCTAAATAGGTGAGGTTATTGTTCATAACCTGAGTCAGCTATTTCATTATAGTTATAGGTATCTCAGCAGCATCCGTAGCTCCAATACATACATAATTATATTGAATAAGAGGGAAATCCCAACATGGGAAACATGCATTGATATAGTGTCCATTATTTCTATTGGGTTCCATTTATAAACAATGGAACGTACTAAATTAGGTTATTAATAATAATGAATAATTTTAAAACATGAAAAAAACTTAACTTAAATTTGAAATTTATGCATAACTAATATCATCATCATAAACATGGTTTCATTAGGTATGTGATTAATTAAATATATTTCATAATGGTTTGTAAATAATATGTGAATTATCCTAATAATATCCCTTAGGAGTGTCAAAATAGGTGTACAATAAGGTATGTTGTTGTGTACTAGGTTACCCTATGTTAGGTCCGAGACACCTTATTGGAGTGGTTACCCCTAGATACATCTATGATAGAACCATGTTCTCTTGTGATATCTAGATAGGGATATATTACTTGAAATACCCTCATAATATTATCATTACCAAAATTTTAGGATTTTATTCTATTCATACCCTTAGTTTCTATCTTAGGATTATGTTGTATAATTTGTTTTCCTAAATCTCATTTCCATGGTTTCTACCAAAACTCCTCTGATACCACCTATAAAGACCCCAACCCCAATAGCCTAGAGTCAGTTCCCTACTTTATTACATTGTAACTACAAACAGGTTTTTACATCCCGTTGGATATAATAGTTTTATAGTTTTGGAAAACTAGATGCAATAATATGTGTTACATTAAAGGAAAAAAAATATAGGAACTTCCTTGGTAACATCTATTACTCCAAGATTATGTTTTCAAGAAATTCATAAAATAGATTTTTGTATCTTGGGAAAAATAAAAAATATGAATTGGGTGAGATATGATTTTAAATAAGTGTATACGATACATAATAAGTTTTCATAAACATAAATAATACAGAAATTTGAATAACTAAAAAAATTCCAATAAAACATAATCATGAGAATAATATGGTAGGAGTAAAATATATATAAATAATGACATAAAAATCATAATAAACATATCCATGGGAATTATATTATTAATATAGTCACAATATTTAACAATTACTATTATCATAATGAGTGAATTCATAAAGTAAAAAATTTGAAACATACTATTGAGGCCTCGGCCAAGACATTTGAAAATAAATTGTTAAGGCCCTAGCCAAATCACTTTCTGTATTACCTCATGAGACCTATCGATGCATTGACCGGATATAGTGGGAACCATATATCACTTAATAATTTCAATTAACTCCTAATATGAATTATTATAAACAAAAAAACCTAGACATATAAAATGTAAATAATTATCCCCAATCTGTAAAAATAATCACTAACCATTCTGAGTAGTATGGTGAATGGTATCAAGATAGCTCATACACAGTAAAATTAATCATTAACCATTTAATAAAATATATTAGATGATAATAATAAGAGATCAATATTAATAAATCAAAACATTTAAAGAGATGTGTTGAATTAGAAGAAAATAATATAACAAAATCATTGAGGAATTTTGGAGAGAAATACCCTTTTTTACTTTATGATGAAGATTTCTTTTGGAAAAATCATTTATATTTTTAATAATTGTTTTTATAAAATAAAAATTGATCAAATATGAGTTTTCATGATTTTTTTGACTTTATAAAAATAATTTTGTCTTATTATAGATTATGGATGGTACTTTCAAATGACTATGAAATCAGAATGTTCCCATTAATTGGGCTTTACTTATCAGGGTAAATTGAGAAGGGAACCTTGTAAAATGTTCATTTGTCCACAAAATAAATACTAAATGATATGGATAAAAGATTTTATAACATGTAAATAGATTTTAGAATATTTTTATAGTAATTATTAACAACTAAATTGGTGTAAAGAATGAGGAACCATAACCTAAATGAAAATAGAGGTTCGGGAAGAAACACATAGTTTATGTCTGAAAGTGTTCTACCATTATGATCAATGTCCCAGATTATGAAATTATATTACTTATGAAAATTATTAATAACCAATTAAACATATATTTGATTTATTATAATTTTATTACATTCATTTATTGCCTTTTGATGAGTTTTCATATTCAATTTCATCGTTCATGAGCGTTCGTTTCCTTGGTTTCCTGATCAATTTACATTTAACCGTATGTGGAAGATCATGTAAAACATAAATAATGATCCAAATTTGAAATTATAATTTATTAATGAACACAAATAAGTTGAAATCATGTTATATATTATTTTTCCATATATATATATATAACATTAATGATAATCCATTAGGTTATATGGGTGGGGTTTTTGATCGTCATAAACTAGTTTTGTCTTAATAAGTCATATCATGTATATTTTATGTTTCCATAAACACAAATAAATTATAATATTTATAAGAAAATATATTTTGACCTTAATTATGGTTTTATAACTATCATGGAAGGCATAATTGAAAAATTAAAATCTTTCATCCCTGAAGGCGGTAAATTACCACCTCGTAGATGATATTTTCAAATTTAAATCAAAAAGGAAATGGTGATTAGATGTGATGGTGGATTTTCCATAGACCTAATTAACTTACAATATATAAATTATATTGTAGTTATCATGAAAATTTTTATAGTTTTGGTGAGGAAATGATAATAAAAGAAAATAAATGATAAGAATGTGGGTTTTTACCTATTCAAATATCTAACTGCAAAACCTTCTTAAGTGGTTTGTTTTGGAATTTTATTGAAACTAAATGAACTAGGACATGGGGTTTGGGGTTTGGGATGTGTATTGGGTAAAACGTGTACAAGGATAAAATCTTGGTTTGTTTGAGGAGAGGAGGTGGTGAGGTGTGGTATTTAAAGTGGAGGAGAGTAGAGTATTTTTATTATTTTAATCATTGGTTTATTATTTTTGATCTGGGATATGAATAGTTTGATCATTATCAAAAAATACATTAAATAATAAAGTTATGTTTAATATTTTTGTTGTTACATCATTCATTACTCAAAAAATTTTGTATGTATCATATATTTTAAATATACCACAAATTATCGAATCTCACTATTCTCCTAAAATCAAACTATTTCAGAAAAATACATGAAATAGAACACAAAAATTTTTGACATGTAAAATTCAATAATGAACTCTATTTTTGAAACTAATCATCTAAATCTGTTTTTTTTTGTAAATAAAAACATCCTTTATTTTAAAATTATCTAATTTAAAACTGTAATTGATTTTATAATATTTGAAAAAATTAATTGAGGTCTCCTAAATTTATCATATAATTATAAGACAAAAAATAATTACTTCTGGGATCTATTTAATGAAAATAAATTTCTCATTAATCATTATATTAATTATAAAATTGTAGTTTAATATTTATTACTTACAAAAAAATATAAACACTAAATTTAATATTTTTTAAACATTAAGTTACTTATATCGAGATATAAATATATCATATTTTATTTTATAAGATACCCTAATATTATTTATCATTTTTTGTAGAATATGAAATTCTATTGGTCATGTTACTTTTTCTAATGGGTAGATTACTATTCCAACTATCATGTTACTATTCTATGGGTATAGGTTCCTTCACTCGTAGAAATACCTCTTATTTCATTCATTCTTCATTTAAAAAAATTTATATTGTATTTTTTACATTTTTATGTGATTAATATTATATGAAATAACTATAACAAGGTAAAATTAATTGATATAGTTCTGGGTCGTTACAACCAATGTGTCATGCACCGCATATTCAAACAATTTTTGGGAATGTTTTTTGAATGCTTTGTTGATGATCTAGTGGCTAAGTCTTGGTAATGTTCTAGTGACCGAGATAACCTAGAGACATTATTTAAAAAATGGTGACAACATAGCTTGAAGATGAACACCTTGAAATTTTATTTTTGGGTATCCTCAAGGAAATTTCATTGATTCTCTATATTCCATCGTGATATTGAAGTTAATCATGGGAAAACTAAATTTATCCAGGGAATTTTTCCTTCTCAAAACTAGAACATGTTGAGAGGTAATCAAGGAAACTTAGACTAAATTTTTATCTTCATAGCTAACCTTGCTGGAAAGTGTTTTACCTTAACCATACTGATGATGAATGGGTCGCATATCAGTGGACTGGAGATTTCAAAGAGGCATTGGATAGCCTCAATAAATACCTCTTCAGTCCCGCGATATTAATGTCATTTGTAGAGGGAAATCTACACATTATTTATGATATAGACATAGAGAGATCATTGTGAGACTTCCTTATAAAAAATAATGATTCTAGGAATACAAAAACACTTTATATTCTCTATCAACATAAGATCAACACTGAGACATTTTATTCAGATATTGAGAAAGGCTTCCAAGAATTAATTTTTTGTAGTTCAGGAGACGATTCACTATCTGTTGCACCATGAGTTCCACTTTGTTTTTAACAATAACCCACTGAAATTTATCTTTATTCAAAATATATGGATATGTTGTCCAACGTGGTGGGATGTTATTATATAATACATTGATATGAAATTCATTCATCTAAAACAATTGAAAGGTTAAGCATTGAAAGATTTCTGAAATGAGAACCCATCTGCAGAAGATTTTTCATTAAATACCAAACTTCTTGATAATGATATTTTTTCTATTCAAGTATGCCACAAAACATGGGGAATGTATCTGGATAATGAATCTATATTCTCAATAGGGAATAGAATGTGAGGCCCTACACTTAACAATGTTGGGTTAGGGATTGTACTTATCTATCCAAAGAAGGTAGTGTTTCCATAGTCCTTGCTATTATCAGAAGGTTGTAACAAATATTAAGTGGAATATCAATCCAACATTAGAGGAATGGAATTGGATCTTCCTGATCTAGTAAACCAGATAATGTTTAAATGTGACTCAGAGTTGGTAATCATATATATAAATAGGGATTACACAATTAGAAAATAGTAACTAATTCCCATGTTTGATTATGTCCAATAATTAATGGAAGAATTCCCCTCTAAACCAACATTGAAACATATCTTGATATAATATAATGTCTACGATAATACATTGGAAAATGCTTCTATAGCTTTCTAATATCTGAACCGACACAAAACAGTCATCAACATTACCCATCACTGAATGGTCTCACCATTTTCAAATCATAATGGAGGTGATTAATGATGTATAACCCATCCCTGAGTTATATAGTCCTACCAAATTTTGGATGAATCCCATCATGGGACATCTTTATATGGTGTTATCCCACCAAATAGTGTTGGTATAGTGAAAATTCGTCTTTAAGAAGTTATCATCACTCTTTATGACATCTTGAATCACCAGAAGATACTCTACAATAATGGATCTGATGGAATCATTCTCATATGTATTAATGGAGAAGAGACTAAAGATATCATGGTAACACCTTGATATATTATGAGATAGATTGTTTTTTATTTCATTTATGTATTATATTGCACACTACACCAAGATTAGATTTCTTTATATGCAACACTGTATTACCTTGCAGTATACCCAACACTATTCTTGGCTTGTGTTACACACAATTTCAAGTTCTTTTGATAGAATTCATTTCATGCATCACTAAGAATAGATTTGGTTCTATGTATATGATAAGTATGTTTTTATTATGTTATATGCTACACCTTAGGAATCATTTACTACATAAAACACAAACTTGATTTGTGTTACATGCATTAGGGACCTTCCTCGATTGTTTGCATTATACGTAATATCGAGTTTCACTAAACAAAAATATATTATTAAAATATTATTGTGGGATATGAACTATCCACTATGTATAGTATTGACCTCATTTTTTATTTTATATAACATTAAAATTCATCTTAAATATTTTCTATAACCCGATATAAGAACAAAATCAATTATTTGGATAAAAGTACATTTTAAAAAAAATGTTGTTTTTTCACCTTTTGATGGAGCACCGATTTTGAATCTATTTTTTGTCACTTTTTATATTAAATTTGAAAAAATTACTTCTTCTTTTATTTCATAATATTAAAAATTATGTTGGTTTAAGTTTTGGTATTTTTTTGATAAGTATCGTTTTTTAATGAACAGTGAAAATACTGATTGTTTTTATTTAAATGTAATTAATTAGTAAAATTTTGTGTTTGATTAGTTTTAAATTGTAATTATTAATTCATTATCAAATAATAATTTATGAAAATTATTTTATACATGAATTTATTATAAAAACCTTTTCCATTTAAAAAGGGGCAATTTTTCTGAAAACTATTATTCATGGCATTTTAACGGTTTTATTTTAAATTTATTTCTAAAACGTCTGAGTACTGAATATTGAAAAATTCCAGAAATATTTGGTTTTAGGAGTTAAAACATTGGTAGGTTGGTTCCTTTTAGTTTAGACCAATATTATTAGTAACCAATGTAAATTTTATTACCATAGTAAAGGGTAAATTGGGTAATTTATGTTAAAAATAACATTCTAATGACTATAAAATGACCACAAAACATTAAAAAAATTAAGCAATAGAATTATATCATTAACAAATAATGATATAAATTATTTCATTTAATGGAAACTTTTCCATGAGAATGACTTAAAGAAGTTTCATTTTCATTATTTTTAATATATATTATATATCCACATATGGACAAATAGGTGGTATCATCAAATATATATTTTAATTTTTAACTTAATAAACATATTTCTATGATATAAATATATTTTTGACGTTTTGGTTCCATTTGGTAGATTTATGGTATTTATAATATTTTATTTGCTGAAAATTTAAAGATGTCACATTCATGTTTTAAATAATATACAATTTTTAAAAAAGGTTATATGTAAGCTAAAATCTAAAATACAAATTAATTTGAAATATAAAATATTTTTATTTATCCTGGTAATGTATTTGTAATTTTTATGAAATATATAATTATCTTAACATTTTATATATGGATGATGTAGAAATTATTTAGTTGGTGAAAAATAAATAAACTAATTTTTATCAAAATGATAATAACTTTTAAAGGACCAAAACACATTACTAATTTTTATTGGTAGATAATTTATTGACCATAATCATCCAATGTTTTAGTTATGGACCATTCAGATCCATATTGATTAGATTAAGACAGTTTTATTTTTTTATTTAATGTAATGTTAAAATTTTCACACTCATACTTTAATAAGTATAAAATTTTTAATGGTAGATTTTAAAGAAGATTAAGTCAACTACATATATTTATATGAAATGTTGTAAATTTCTATTCATAATATTATTTTAATTTTAATTTTTCTTCATCAAATAAGTATATTAAAAAATTACACAATATTGATGTATTATTTATTTTAATAAGCGAAATATCAAATAAATATTATTAACAATATTAAAATAAATATATTTTTGGATAATTAATATGTCCAATGAGTTATCTATATAACCATGACCACATAAGAATATAATAAAATATTTTTTTCTTAGTTACCTTTTTATCTTTATATTTTTTAAAATCAATAAATAGAATAGTTTCAAAATTGTCACGATTGATTTTTTATCAAAATAGCGTACTATTAAATTATTTGAAAATCATAAAACATTTTTAAAAATATAGAAACATATTGATATAATCAAAACTGTTCTAAATTATTTATTTATGATCTAACTAATATCAAATAAGTAAATATTTTATTATTTTAATATCGAAATATTTATTACCCTAGTTAAAATGAAATAGAATAACTAAGTGTAAAATTGAAATGATAAGGTTTTAATGGATATAAAAACATTTATAAAATTTATTTTTAATGATATTACACCCCAATATCATATTATCTTGTAAATTGGGACATTTTAGTGGTTTCTATGTGGGGTTTTATTTTATTATAAATTTATATTTTTGATATTTCCCAAAGTGTCCTTCAACTCAATTATAAAAGGGCACCTCCTCCCTAATTTATACACAACTCATTAAGCCTCAAATTTCATACATAAACATACCATTTATCTTATCAAATACTTTGATTACATTCTAGATGTGAAAACCTTCTAAAAAGACCAACTCCGGTTCCATTAAGAGGAGATCTAATGATAGCACACCAAATAAGAGGTAATATCCTCTACCGATTATTTCATATTTCATTCCACTTATACTTACACTTCATGATTTGCTTAATTATAGAATACTAACTCTAGTATTAATTATATAATGAAATTTTATTATAATTATTAAACAACCATATTTAACATTCTCTCCATCCTATGAAAGACGAAATCACTATGTGTGCGTACATACGACTTACCGTCTCAACATCATGGTGTAATCTATTTTTCACCACCACCTAACATGGATGGTTATAAAAATGTATATAATAAATATATATGATTATTATAAAATTATTTTGATTCTGGCATATAGTACACCATGAAAATCAATACCATTCAATAATTATGGGAATGATATTGTTGCTCGTGTGTACGTACGATCGACCATCTCCACGATACGATGGGATTAATTCAACAGGATAACCTCTCAAGAATTATTATATAAATGTAAATAATGAATATATATGTTATTTTGGTATAATTTAATAATGATATAAATAGGACCAAAGAAATAGAACCATAACATATTCAACAAAACATCCATACGATCATAAAGTAGGTAAAACCTGAATAACGAGTAACAATGAGTTGTTACAAACAAACTAAGGATAGTATGAACATATATGATGATAATGATTCTAGAATAAGTTAATAAATTTATCTAAATTTTTATACAGGACGTTCAGGCACATAGGAAGAATATCTTACTTAAGGTAAGGGAAAAATTGGAAATCTCATTTTTATCTGAGATTGTTTATATGTACGTATTTGCTGAGTTATATTGGTCATCCATATTAATGTTTACTAATTGGGTAATATAATTTCTGTTATTATTACTTATTTAATATCAATTTCACCCTTTGCATATTTTTTAAACAGTATGAATAAAATCTTTTTTCGTTATTTGATTTGAGGTACTTTTTTACATTTCTGGTAAAAGTAAGAGGAGAATGTTTTTCTAAATTATACAGCATCGATGAGTTTTTTATAGTTTCCTAACAAATTATTTACAAGAAGATTCCTCTATAAGATTTCATGTTTATTTTCAAATAAATTATTTTGTTTTAAAATAGCATGGAGTTTGGAGAATGAAAAACATTTTTGAAGGAAAAAGGATATTTTCCTAAAAAAATTAGTTCAAGTGTTTTGTCAAAATTATGTTCCATATATAATGAGGCTCTTTAAATAGTGTAATGATTTTATCCCTATTATTATTATTATGATTTGATTTTGTTAATGATATTTTACATGGATTAGGTTATGATGGAATTATGTTTACGAAAACCATTTTATTTCATAGTTTATGCTATTATGAATGACTTACGATTGTTTTTGTCACACATGTAATAATGATTTCATTATGAGTTGGGTGGGACCAATATCTCCCTACAATGCATTCGGTAATGATTTATATCTCATGATATAGAAATGACTGGAATGAAAAGTAAATCCGGTCTAGTAATACAATGCAGGAATGGAAAGTAAATCTAATTCAGTAATACATGGCTATAATGACATGTAAACTCAGTTCAGGAATGGATATTTTCCACTATGATGGTCATGGTAGCAGTGCCTTTCCTACTATTGAAATAATAATATGTATTTATTTTTTCCCCACAATTTCTTGTTTTATGCCAATTCCATTTTATCATGGTTAATGTTCCATTATGAAATATTCCTTATGTAATGCCACTATTTATTTCATGACTTAAGATTTAGATATTTAAACCATATGATCACATTTTTACATTATTATGTTTATTGAATATTATTTTTTCTCCAGGTTTACCTCTACTGAGCATTTGAGCTCACCTTTTTTATTTTTTCTTTTCCCCTAGGATTTGATGAAGGGTGATAAGTAAAATATGTCAAAATAGGGATCTATAAATGAAGGATAAAGAAAGAGTCAAAGTAGATGTTTTATGAACCCGTTGTTTGTGTTTTCTCATTTCCATAGAATTAAACTAATACAGTCTTTGGGTGTCTTTTTGGGTCACATATTATGTATTCCACAAAGTATTGTAATGTCCATGTATGTAAATATTGGGTCATTAGAGTTGATATCAGAAAACATGTTTGGATAACCTTTGGAAACTAAGATGCAAATCATTTAGTGAGATCACTGGAAATGTTTCTACGGTATGTCTAGGGATGTCCCTAAGGTTAATTCTAACTATAGGTTATAGTCCTTGGATTATATTAATGATTATGAATAACCTAGTATTGAACCAATGATTTTAGTTATTTAAAGTGCTTGGTCCCCCTAATTATTTTGTTTTCCTAGTATGATTTTAGCCTCTCACACTATTCTTTTTGGGTTTGGAATATGGAATGAAACATGAGGGTCTATGTTAATAAGGAATATGATAGGAAATGGAATGATATTATTAATGAGAAACAAAATGAAATGGGAGTTGGAAACATCATTATTATGCATATTCAACAATCTCATAACATGATAAATAATCTAATCTTTTGTGAGTTTTATAACCCAACAAATAATAGAATGATGGTGTTTCAAGGTGATCATAGAAGAAATAAAGCTAAATTTTGCTCATGTAAATCATGTTGGAATAGGCCATAAGGATACTGTTCAACGAAACTGGAATATGCTTTGGGTGTGTAAAAGAAGGACACAAATTCATTAATTGCAATGTAAAAGGATATGTTAAAAAAATGGACAATGATAATGGTATTTCTAAGACATAAAAAATGGTAAAATATTTTAAATGTGGAATGTACGGGCATTATGAAAATCGATAACCAAGGAAAAATCTCTTATACAGAATCAGCATGGTCATATGGGTGGTATTTATGTTGAAGACGATGAAGGTACTACAAATGAAATATAACATGAAATAAGTGTTGAGGAATAAAGCGATGCAGCTTTGCAATGGTTTAAGAAGATAGTGGAATGATTACATGATTATCATGAATAATTTTTTATAAGTAATTTTTTGGTATTATGGATTAAAGAAACATCTAATAATTATTACACTATTTTTTGTGATTAATTATTTGAATGTATAAGTTTATTTACATCTGTAACCATGAAAAGATAATGAAATATTTTTGGAATTCACGTGATATGCACATAATAAATAAATAATTAGATAAAGAGATGTTAGATAGTATTAATGACCTCATGACTGATATAAAAGAAAGCGTAATATCATGGTTTGATTATATATAATTTTTTGTAATATTGGTGTGTCCAAAGAGTTAATTCTGACAGAATTCTTTTTTTCATTAAGGTTCTATAGTAATTCATGTTTTTTATCATGTTTCAAGAGAATACATTTTTATGGTAATCACATGTTTGGAAGGTAAAAACAAATAACTACCATATGATATTTGGGAGATAACATTTATGTCGATTTAGTTCACCTATTTCTAATAATTTTTTTTATTTTTGGAAGGATTGTAACATTATCCATTTATGGATAGTATATGTTATATTCTAGTTGATGTTTCTTAGATTAATATATTATCACACTATAGGTGGGCTTATGAATATTTCATAACATGTTATATCAATTTTTTTGAGATATGTGGAGTGACCAATCATTTTATCAAATGATATACTAACACTTCAGTAATTGGAAATTCAACTACATTTATTTAAATTAGAGTTGAAGTGGAAATTGTTCAGGGAACGACCAACGGTGATATTATACAGAAATCAAGTAAGTATTTATCCTCCAGAAAAAATTCACAAAATTTAGGATAAAGATATAGAAAGAAAAATGTTATACTTGAACCTTCTTATATAGTGACTCAGATGGTCCCTTAAATCATTGTCTATATATGGATTTCTAGTATTTAGTTTTATCCAAACATTATTCTCTATCACTATCCATCAAAACATGATTGTTAGATATATCTTTTAAATACACATTTTCACTTCCCACCTATGTCCTCATATGTGGAAACATAGTGATGAGGTAATTGGGGTAACCTTTATGTTTCTAAATTTTCATTTTTAAATGTATTTTTAGTATTCTTTTTACAATGTGGGTTTCCATGAATGAAACATTCAAGTAGTACACTATTTATAACTACATCAGATTTTGAGGGAGAAATTAATTTTATTGTGAAAGAATGTAACACCCTGATAATTTATGAGATAGATTCTCTTTAAATTCATTGATGTATTATATTTTACAATACACCAATATTATCTTTCATTATATGTAGCACAATATTAGCTTGAAATATATGAAACACTGTTCTTGGTTTGTGTTACACAAAATTTCAAGTTCATTAGATAGAATTCATTTCACACAAAACCAGGAATAGATTTTCTTCAATTTATAAAAGATCTATGTTTTTATTAGGTTATACACAAAACCAAAGGATGGGTTCACTATATTCCACACTGACTTGTCTTGTTTTACCCATAATTGCAACCTTCCTCGATTGTTTGAATTGTACGCAATACCGAGTTTCACTAAACAATGATATATTATTAAAATATTATTATGGGATATAAACTATATATTATGAATATTATTATCCATATTTTTAATTTTATATAATAATAAAATTCGTCTTATATATTTTCTAGAACATTTTATATGAACAAAATACAATTTTCGGATAAAATTAGTACTTAAAAAAAAGCTATTTTGCTCCCTTTTGATGGAACTCCAATTTTAAATATAGTTTTAGACACATTATTATATTAAATTTGATAGAATAAACTTTTTTATTTTAGTGATAATATAAAAAATTTCTCTGGTTGATTTTTTGATATTTCTCTGATAAGTTTCATTTTTTGATGAATTGGGAAAATACAGTTTTTTTATTTTAAAGTCATTAAACATAAAAATAATGATTTTGATTATTTTTAAAAAATTTATTAGTTAAATATTATCAAATTATATTTTTTAAATTATTTTATACATGAATTTATTGTGAAAATATTTCCATTTCAAAAGGGGCATTTTTTCCAAAAAACAATTTTTTTTGACATTTTAACGGTTTTATTTTAAATTTAATTTTGAAACTTCTGTGTAGTGAATATTGAAAAATTGATAAAAATTTATATTGAAGAGGTCCATATTTTTTTATATAGGCCTCTTTTAGTTTCGACCAATATGAATAGTAACCTAGTAAATTTTATTACCACGGTAAAGGGTATATTAAGAAATTTACGATAAAAATAAATTTATAATGACTATAAAATGACCAAAACAATTGAAAAAATTTTATTTGAGTAATTTAATTTGATTCTTGACACATAATTATATAAATTATATCATTTAATGGAGGATTTTCAATGAAAATGACTTAATTATTATTTATATCCAAGAAATATATGAAGTGTCTTTTCTTTTTCTTTAATATCTATTATGTATCCATATATGTAAAAATGGGTGGTATCAAAAAAATATAAATTTTACTTTTTCACATAATAAACATATTTCCCTGATATAAATTTATTTTTGACGTTTTGGGGCCATTTGGAAGATATTTTTGTCTTTATAATATTTTATTTTATTTAAATTTAAATATGTCACATTCAGGTTTTAAATAATATATAATTCTTAAAATATGGTTATATAGAATCTAAATTCATCTATAAAGACATATCTTAAATATAAAATACTTATATTTATCCTGGTAACTTATTTGTAATTTTTAAAAAATAATTAATTAATATAATGTTTTATATATGGATGATGCATAAATTATTAATTGGTGAAAAATAAATAATCTAGTTTTTATAAAAAATATAATAACTACTGAAGGGAAACAAACATTACCAATTTTTATTATTAGATTATATATCATCCATAAGCATAAAATGGTCACATAATGGGCCATTCTATACCAAATGGAATTGATTATGAAAATTATATTATTTTATTTAATGTAATTTTAAAATTTGTATATTCATACTTTAGTAAGTATAAAATCATTTATGTTGGATTATCAAGCCGATAAATTAGACTACATATATTATTATGAAATATAGTAAATTTATATCCATAAAAGTATATTATTTTTAATTTTTCTTCACCAAATAATTATATATAATTATTTCACAATATTGATGTTGTATGTATTTTATTAATGGAAGTATCAAATAAATGTAATTAACAATATTAAAATAAATATATTTTGGGAAAATAAATATTTCTAATGAATATTATATATAACCATGACCTCATATGAATATAATGACATAGTTTTAGAGATGATAACTTGTAATCTTTATATTTTTAAAAATCAATAAATTGAATAGTGTCAAAATTGAGATAATGATTGTTTATCAAAATAGTGTTTTATTAAATTATTTAAAAATCATAAAACATTTTAAAAAATATATAATAATTATTATATGGTAAAATACGTTCTAAATAATTTATTTATGATATAATTAACATCAAATAAGTAAAAACATTCCCCTTTTATTATTGAATTATTTGTTACCCTAATAAAATTGAAATAGAATGACTAATTGTAAAATTGATAAGACATGGGTTGAATGGACATTAAAACATATATAAAACTTACTGGTTTTCATTTATACAACCCTACCTCATCACGTTTTCTATGTTTGGCCATTTTTTAGGTTATGGAGTTGGGTTTTATTTTATTATAAATTATTATTTTTTAGGTTTCGAAAAGTTCCCCACACCTTAATTATAATAGGGAACCTCCTCCCTCATTTCTCCACAACTCATTAAGACTTTTTATTTCATTCATCCCCTATACATTTCTCTTATAATATTCCCTAGTTTCTTTCTACTAGTGTTTTTCTTCTCAAAATACCGACTATAGTTCCATTAAGAGGAGATCTAAAGAGACGACATCAAAGAAGATGTAATCTCCTCTAACAATTCATTCATATTTCATTCTTCTTCTACTACTACTTATTGAGTTTTTTAATTATATAATAATATATAAGATATCCATTATATAATTAGATGTTATTATAATTATGAAACAACCCTATTCAAGTTTCTATCTATCATAAGAAAGACAAAATCACACGCATGTGTACGTACAGCTTACCGTCTCCACGCCTTGTTATAATCTATTTTTCTCCGCCACCTTACTTTGATGGGTATAAAAATTGATTAAATAGCTATATATTATTATTATAAAAATATTTTTATTCTAAAATATATTACACCCAGAAATACAATACCATTCAACAATTATGGGAATGATATCATCGTTAATGCGTACGTATGGCCTACCATCTCCATAGTTTGATGTGATTCATTCTACATGATCAAAATTAAAGATTTATTATATAATGTAAATAATGAATAAATATGGTATTTATTATCATTGTATAATGATATAAATATGAACTAAGAAGCATAACTGAACCTTATTCGATAAAAATGCTTACGATCATAAAATAGTTAAAACTCAAATAACGAGTAACAATGAATTGTTACAGAAAAAACATAGGATAAAATAACCATATATGATGAAAATGATTATGGAATAAGTTAATAACATTAACTAAATCTTTTTACAAGTGGTTAAGTCACTTATGAAGCATAAAAAACCAAAGGTAAGTGATAAATTTGCAATATCATTTCAATCCTAGATTGTTTATAGGTAAGTATTTACTGGGGTATATTTATCATATATATCCATGATTCATAATTATGTTATATTATTTATATTATTCTACTGTTTTTAATGTTTATTTTAGCATTTGATGATTTTTATTAATCTATATGAATGGAATATTTTTTCATTATTCAATTTGCGGTACTTTTTTACTTTTCCGGTGAAAGTGTGAGGATAATGTTTTTTAACTTATACGAAATAAATAGATTTTTACGGTTTAATGAAACATTATCTTGATTAAAAATACTATAAATTATATCAAGCTAATTTTCAACTAAATTATTTTATTTTAAAATTTCATGGCATTTTAGGAAAAATTACATTTTTGATGGATAATGGATATTTTCAAAAAGAATTAAGTTCAAGTGTTTGGTCAAAATTAAATTGCATCTAAGATTACACATTATAAATAGGGTTATGTTTCAATCCCTATTATTAATATGATTTTATTAAGATAATTATATTTTATATGGATTATTTTATCATGGAATGATGTTTAAGAAACCAATTTTATTTCATCAGATATTCTCTCATGAATTTTTTTTGTGGCACATGAAAGAATGATTTCATTATGAGATGGGTGGGACCTGTTTCTCCCTCCAATGAATTGTGTAAATATTTATATCTCATGAGATAGAAATAAATGGAATAGAAATTAAATCTGGTTCATTAATACAAGGCTGGAATGATATGTAAATTCAGCTCAGTATCACATGGTAGGAACTACAATAAATCCGGGTTCAGTAATGGTCTTTTTCCACTATGATGGTCTTGGTAGAAATGCCTTTACAACTATGGAAATAATCATAAGTTTTTATTTTTCTTAAAAAATTATTTGTTTTATGCCAATTCCATTTTATAATGGTTAATGTTTCTTTATGATAATTTCCTTATGTACTACTATGATTTATTTCATGAATCAGTATTTTGATATTTAAACCTTATGTTCGTGTTTTTACATTATTATGTTTATGGTTTCTTTTATGTTCTCCATGTTTACCCGTACTGAGCATTTGATGTCACCATTTTTATATTTTCTTTTCCGCCAGTAATTGAAGAATTTTGTTACGTAATATGTGTCAAAAAGGGGTTTTAGTTATGAAGGATATAGAATGAGACGATGTAGAGGTTTTATGAACCAGTTGTTTATGTTTTCTAGTTTCCAAAGGAACTAAACTAATAATAGCTTGGATAAACTATTTGTGTAATGTATTAATTATTCCGAGAATGTGTAATGTCCATGTACATCAATCATTAGATGTTAGAATAATGTAATAAGTACATTCAGGATCCCATGGTTCACACTAGTCTGGATACATGCATTCTAATCAAATCCGAAGACATTGATTTTTTAGCCTTCGATGATGTAGGACTATACAAAATTTAAAAAGAAGTGTAATTCCTTCCAAAACAAGGAAAACACAATCCATTAACCCCATAGTTCCTAAAAACATCCAAATACTTAGGGATTTTCTTGTATGGGTTATGGATTTATTAGGGTCATACACCCCATCAGTGGCAATGAAGATCAAGTAAATCCTTACTATGGCCAATTTCTTCACCAAATCGGTTGAGGGAATAAACCTTAGGGAAGTTGGGGAAAAACATTTTTGGCATTATAAAAGAAAACATGATTACCAGATTTTGTGTCCCTCATACCATATCGATGGAATATGGAAGTAATTTTTTTTCTATTGAGGTACAAAAAATATATCCGGAGTACAATATCAAATAAAATCTTTCCTCGCACAATCATGTTTGGCCAATGGATAGATATAGGATTTCAACTAGAACCTATTGAATATACTCTATATGATGGTGGATAAAGATGATAAGTCTTAGCTAGAAAATATCTTTATTGACTTGTGGTATTACCATACTATAACTCACACTTCTGCATGGGCTACCCTATATTCCCTCGAATATATGAAAGAATCAGTCCTGCCAATTGGGGTTCATATTCAATCAATATGTGTTTCTATATATGATCATATATATATATATATATTAGATATCCCAAAAAAAAATTGGATGACTTTTAGTGACTATATGAAAAAAAATTATTTCATACCTTCGATCACTTTGAAGTCAACTACAATCAGATAGTGTGATATTTCAACACAGAGGACCACCTCCATTCATTCCTCGAAGGTGAATTGGTACTGGACCATGATACTCAAATGATACCATGAACGAAGCCATAAAATCTTGAAAAAATAAGGGATGGGTCTTACTCTACACCTAAGGTTCATTCTAAGGGATATTATTTATTGATCTCAACGGTTGGATAGCTCATTATGATACCAACCATAAAAATATTCATGAAGAAGTATTTCTTATAATCACATGAAAATATCCTAACTACTGGATGTTAAACTACATAGGACCACAAACATACAACATGAAAGACATTAAACTATATAGTGGGTCATTGTCCCATGACCATAAAAGGAATGAAATAACATCTGTGCCCCAAAACATTAAAATTTCTTGAATCATCATCCATATTGATGAATAATAAACAGCATGGCATAAAATCCTAGTTAAATAAATTAAAACTACAAGAAACCCCTTTTCCTCAATATAAGACATTAAAATTAATAGTTATTATCCCTATAATTAAATAATATGAAGCCCAAAAAGTACTAGGGTTGAAATACTCATTGTGACCCCTTAAATATGTATTTCCATCCCAGATGTCATTCTGAATCATACCACTCTAACACCTCCGTAGTTTGAGATACCCTATTAGCAAGACATGAGGCATAAAAGACATTATTCTCTTATGCATAATCCCCACTTCAAAACATTTCTACAATATAGTTTCACTTGGGCCATATTTGTTGACACAGACCACAAAAGTATCACTACCTTACCATAATACAATTAAGAGCACAACCTATTTCCTAATCGCATGATATTAAACTGAATGATCTATTCAATAACTAAGTGTAGATAGATTCTTTTTTCAGTGAGATACATAGTGACGCCTGAATATATAATCTCTAGTCTAGAAAAAACAAAAAAAAACACCTTTTCAATGTGTATGAACAATATCATTTTATGGAACATTTCCAGAACATATGGTTTGATTCTTATTACAATGAAATGAATAGTGATTCCCAGACCACATGTCTTAGGCCTAATCATTATTCTAGAAAATATTAATGACCCATTTCCCCCCACATAAAATCCCAATTGGTGTGGGATTAATTTTAAGAACTAATCGTGGCTTGATTATCATTCCAATGAGATACGTCGTGATGCGCAGAACTCCATTCCTTGGTCTATCAGTAGTAAAAAATATACCACAGCATCTCTATGGATCAGACCTATAAGGTGAACCTTTGAATAACAGTGTGTGGCTTGATTCTCATCCCAATGAGATATATTTGATACCAATATCTCTAATCTTGGATCCATATATAGTGAAAAATATACCAATCACTATATATAGATTATACTTTCATAGGGAACCTTTCAAGAGATAAGTGTGTCATGATTCATTCTTCCGAAAGAAATATAATAACACCCAAAAATCCAATCTCTAGTTTAGCTGCAATTAATCCACTAAATACACTTTCATCTATGTTTACGAATTAAAACCTTCATAGTTATTCCTTTTTTATAACTATATTTGGATTAATTCTTCCTTCAAGAAAGATATATAGTAACAACATGTCCTTATGCCCCAGCCTAGCCGCAACATTTCACCCCTTTTCGGTCTCCTCATTTTCTTACTTAACTCATGCCATTAAATTTCATGGGATCTAAATAACTATTTATGGATTTATTACCATCATGATGTGATATGTTGAGACTCTTTGAACATACCTCCTAGTCAAGCCACTATAGAATCTCATTTACCATATCCTTGACCTGTGTTTCCCTTATTTCGTAGATGAATTTTTTTACACTCCTTATTTCCCACACATAAAATCGATTATGTGTAATTTGGAATTTGGTAATGGATCTCCCTACCCGAGTAAGGCATATCAAATTTCATTAGAGTTACCATGGTCCTAGCAGCAAGAAATTAAAATCCACAACAGATGTCATTATCACATAATGATAAACTGCATGATCTACTCAAGAACTATTTTTTGAAATTTTCCCTACCAAATGAGATAAATAGTGATGTATGATGATTTTTATTATTAACCTAATTGTAGAATAATATGATAAATTTACCACTCTCAAATGTGTGAGTCATATCAATATGAGAAGATCCATTATGGGTTCTCACCCTATGCATGATACCGTATTCCAAAATCCCCCATTTCATCCACATTTGAATTCAGTCAACATGGTGGATATTCCCTTTAGAACTATGTGTGTATTGATTCTTATCACAATAAGTTACATAGTTATTCTAAGACCTCATATACTAGTCCCAAATATGGGGCATGGAAAAATTACCCCTTTATTACAAACAAACAAATAACAATGCAGGAGCTTTTATTTTGGGTCCCTACATTAAAGGGCCCACCAAGGAAACAATGATTTCCCCCTTCTACATAGGATTCAGATTTATACAAGGGCCTTCTCAATTGTAGATAATATTAGTCCAAATGATTCTTTTATGATCAAATGAATCCCTTACCCCTTATCATAATCTTAATATTGAATATTTTGGGATCATTATTACATTTCCTTACATTCCAATGAATGAATTTTTGATAGTTGAGAACTAATTTGTCTGGATATGTTCTAATATCCTATTGACTTATTTTTATAAAACAGCCCACAAAATATGTTGGTCAGCCAAAGGATGACCCTATTTAACAATATATTACATGTCCTAGTGGGCCTTGAATAAAGAAACCACAAAAGTGGGTTGTCCAATTGCGGTAACATATCCCTTGGGAGAAGCCTCTTCGGTCCACATGATCATTCAAAAATATTTGTTGAACTCATTGACTCGAAAAAATCTATAGTCATCCCACATAAATTTTTCTTGTACCCTTTATCTTGATATAAGAACCCCCAAGATAGTGGTTTATTATTTACTCCTAAATGTCTGAAGTATGCAAAAATGACCATTATCCGAATGGCCACACATCCTTATCATTCACATGGTATTACTCATATGACCTGAAAATAAAGGAAACATAATTCCCTGTTCCTGGGTTAGACAAACATATAAACCACATTTCCCTATTCATGGAAACTTTTTAATGGAAATAACCCTTCATTTCTCAGGTACTTTACTCCCACAATCAAAACACTACGCTTGGTGAAATCTGAATCTCGACCAACATCCATCGGTTTTTACCGGTAGAATTTTATGAATTCTTGTATAATTATTATTTTTTGAATGTAGTAAAATATCCAATTTTTTGTGAAACATTTTCTCATAAATTTTAGGGTATATAATCCAAATGATTCCACAAATGTCTATGTAGTAGTTTCCCTATTCTGTCTTGAATAAAAAATCACAAAATGGATTTTTCAATTAGTCATAATTTTTGTATTCAAGATAAAACTCAAAAAAATATCATTCCCCATATCAGTATTTGGATCCAAAGATTCCAATGATTTATCTTAAAACATTATCCTATTACACATGAATATGGCATCACTTTTTCAAACAAAATTAAAATAATGTAACCAACAACCTTTCAATAAAATATAATGACCATAAAATATAGAACATGATGTCCTTGATTTTTTATTTTAATCTACATAGAATAACAACATTTCCACATTCTATTGAACTTCATAGCATTACTTCCTATCCATAGTACATCAAACTACATGGTCAATGTCCTAATCACAATACATTAAATATCATGATACATTCTCCTTTATCATAAAGGGTATATATCCCATTTCACAAACCATTTAAAAAAGTATACACTCCTTCACTAACTCCCAATTCATATTGAAGTAGTTCCACATTAATGACCATTTCTAGTATAGATATTACCTTCATTATCAGACACCTCCCTTTGGGAAAACCACTAATCATGGTCTTGGGAAACCCGATTCATAAAATTTGACAAACCATAATAGAATTTCATAATTCTTGGGAACTTATTTACATGACTATGTTGGAATAAAACCCATTTGGATTCGTATAAGGCTCCCATAAATTTCTAGGCCTATCATCCAAAGGATACCATTACATGACTATGTATTACACTCCTCAGTTGGGCTTCTATAAAACAACCCAGAAAATAGGGTTTTTGATATGTGGTAACATCTTTTTGGGATAGACCAACCTAATTACCTAATATCATGTTTTATATTTTGGAATCAAAAAATTATGTCTCATGATTACACACTAGATACCTAAATATCATAAAAACATTCTTATCCCATAATCCCTATTTATTTAATTATTTAAAAACTTCTTGTCAAATTGTTTTGAACTAAATCACTAGCCTCATTAGTCATATTTCATGACTTTAAAATTTCCATAAAAATATAAATTGTACTCGCTAGATTGAATAATAATTAACTTAACACAAGAAAAAAGTTGATTCTAATCTCCCCATACATATATTCTATATGTTTTAGGAAGTATAGATCAATGAGAAGAAAATGGCACAAAACATGGTAGGATGAGAACACAAAAAATAGAGATCTAAGAAAAAAATCCAAACCTCATCCACTATGTCTCCTTCATAATTAGAGTAGGAAGAAAATAGTGTGATGAATAAAAGACACAAAAATTTTTATGGTTTTCTATATGACCCTCAAAATAGTTGAACTATTCTAGCTAGGCCCTATGGATTAGGAAGAAATTCTGTCATTTATCCCATTTTGTCACAACAATTATGACTAACTAATACAAAAAACGTCTTGTTATATAAATAAATCACAATATAAAGTTATCACTATAGAACCAGGATCTATTTCAAGGAATAGATTATTGGAAACAAAATTATTTTCATTTATGAAAACAAAACTAGGAGGAACATAAATTAGATAGAGTCTCTCCTTCACAATTTACAAGGGATCATTAACATAACTCTTCATTTATTGAATGACATGCCCAGCCATATCAAATTCTTTTTTATTCTCAATCAATAAAATCTATTCAGTATCCTTTTCATGGATAGATTCATTATTTACAGCTATAATTTCTATTGACCCTTCAGTTTGGGCTTCATCTAATGATTGGTAGAGTTCTACATGATCCCTCTGAGCAAAATCCAATTTCAACTGAATTGTGTGACACTTGAATGGTGTTCTTTTTAATATTTTTTTACATTATACTAGCTTATTGGTATAGTTAGCCTCCTCTCAGGATAATTAATCCTTGAGATCATCAAAATGGATGAGACACATCTCATTTATGAGGGCCCATCAAAGATCATAGTCTTTCACTCATTTATAAATTATATCCTTTACAGAAACAAGAATTATGCGGTAATAAAATCCACCATATCCCAACATAAAAAATAGTACAAATAGTTTTTAATTCCTGATGGTATCTCCTCAAGAGGCATCTTAGAGACTATTTAACATATATCCATCCATTCCCTATGATGTGTGGTATATAAAGTATTCATTGTCTCTGAATATGAACATAATCAACTTTTAGAGGAAAAAATACTTAGAGATCCATTCACTAATTGAAGAACCATTCCTCATTCTCTTCTTATCAGTAATTGATCCATGTTCATATATTTATTGCATTGGCATAGGGACATTTCCCTCAAACATAGACACAAATGTTGACAGCACTGAACAATGAGGAATACTCTTCGGTACCCTTAAAAAATATAGTAGGTGAAAGAAAGAAGGATTTAATATAAGCCCATGTCACTCACCTAGTAACAAGTTAGCAGTAGTGTAAGACCTCTCCCTATATTCCTTGACTTTGGTAGTTTTAACTGGATCTTCTTGATGAGGGGAACACTACTTGGTCTACCGATACAATTCCAAATAAAACTAAGTAAGAATCCAAATTTCAATTTCCACCTAAGCTAGATTCCCATCAATATTGGTACTAAGATGGACTTCAATGTTTTGTTCATGTGTGATAGCTACATCATTATCCATGGATATAATTGTGCTTTCAATTCAGTCATGATCAAAGAATTCAGTATAAGGAAATTTGTTTCCCATGAAATAAAGACTAATGTGTATTCAATTACCCACTCAGTGCCTCAAATTATTCTATAGTAGTCGGAATATTAATATGTTCCATTACTTCTTCAACTGTTATGAAATTTTTTATCATGGAATATATTGGCATATTATTCCCCATCATGATATTCCTCATTGAGACTATTAGAATATTTTGGCTCTCGACCAAACATGGAAGCCTCCTACAATGACTTGAGACCCCAAATAACATCCTCGAATATAGGTGTAGGGTCAGTATTAGTCATCATAGGGAACATTGGTGCACGATATGATCCGAAATATCATAATAAAAATATCATTAATATTACTGAAAGCCTTATGGTGTACCATTGACATTACAAGATTCCACCTCCCTCTCTATAGCTATAGGAATGGTTATAGAAGAAGATGGAGTATCATTAACCCTTAGAATTTCTTCTATCAAGGGAGATAACCCACCAGCAAGGATCAATTCTTGATCCAGAGGTCCCTCTTCCATTCTTGGAAGATCATTTGAAATCACCTTCATAAAATAGAGGGAAGGAGTTCCTATAATCATAAAAATTATTATTCAATTGTTCTATAAAATATATAGTTTACCATTACCATAATAGCTTACCACTATTAGTGAGTTGTTTTTCCAAAGATTTCATACTTTTACATACCTTATTTTTCATATTTTTTAATAGAAGAGGACTAGCATAAACATCTTCAAACCCTTGTATTAAAAGAATCAACAAGAGTTATCCAGCCATATTAGCCTCCATTTTTCACTACAGTGGGGACTATCACCTGATTTAGGAGAGAATTCATCAATCCCAAATGGGGTTCCCATTGGACCATATTTTGGTGAAGGAACCTCAGTAGTTTTCCCCTTATCCCACTAAAAATAAAAATGAATTTCCATAATGAAATGGTTCTATACTACAGATAAACTAAATTAACTGAAAAAAATATGATTAGTAAAAGTGGACATACATCCTCGAGATTGACATTATCAAACAATTATTCAGAACATGAATTGTCAACCCCTTCACCAGAAATTAATATTGTCATATCCTCCACCCATATCATAGTTGGAGTCTGATTTTATGTACATAAATTAACATGTCTTGATACCATAAATAAATTCCCACCATATTAGTATTTTCCTGGAAAAAAATATTGGGTAGATATCGAGCATTTCTTATACTCATAATCTTCAACCCAACAAGAAGAAGTGCCCATTTCCTTTTAGCATCAAAACGACTTTCCTTTAAGAGCTTCATGGCCTCTGCTCATGTGAATTATGTTGTCATCATAGAATTTCAGGATGATGATTCAATAGACTTGTATTTCACATTCTTACCAACATTCTCTATTTTATATAGAGAATGGGAAAAGAGAACTCATGTCATTTTTTTTGTGATGGTGACTGGACTGTCTAGGTGCATTCTCGTTGATGTATCCATTTGATAATGGCCATTGGAATAAACCATGCATGACAACATTTGGGTGAACATGGAACCTTATCATATGCATCCTCTAAAGAGGATGAATCATCCATCGGGGGAGAAGAAGCCATGTATTTTAGAGTGGAAGCCTTTTCCCCTCATTTTCAACACTTAACGAATGGTCCAGCCCTAACTCATGGAATAGATCCATCTAACACCCATTCAAAGAATGATGCAATCTAGGAATTAGGATATTTAGAATCCAATATTATGGTCACACCCATTAGAGGAAGGTTGATCACCACTTGATTCAACTCCATGGTTATAGCATCCATATATTTCGGCCTACCATCATATTCTTTTTTGCTCAAACCTTCACAAGAGGATAAATGGTTATTTGTTATAGGCATTTAAATTTTCATTAAAATCTATACAGGACATAGGAATTTCATATAACATCATCATCGATATGACTGACCAGAAAACTATATCTAAAGGCCATCATATTTGATCTTAGCTCATCGCTAGCATTCCCTTCATTAGTGAATAACTCAATAGGTAGTTCCAAAAAGAAATTTATCTCCTTGAACTTTCTCACCCTCATTAGAGTCTCGCTAAGTTTCAAGGATATTGGTTGGATACCAAAAACTATCCAAACATACGATCAAAGTGGGATCTGAAGGACCTTGACCCCACTCAACACAGCATAGATTCTTAATTGGTTGGAAAACCATCCCCACAACACCAGAAATTGTCCAAAATTTCTGAATAGAGAAATCACATCACGAACATACTTTAGTTTTCAATAATTTTTTTTCCTATACATGGATTGCTGATTCCAAAAAACTATTTTCCACCAACATGGATGCCATGACAAATATAGGTGGCCTTTTTCCATCATTGGAATCGAGGATGGGTAGTAGGTAAGTACATAGCCACATGTATAGAAATCCTACCACACATTTCCTTATATGGAAATAGTATTTAGTATTATACTGACATTTACCATACTAACCCATTTCCATAGTCTGCTGTAATTTACTGAGAGCACTTCGATTCACCATATTGGGGCTTGTAGTTGGGAATTTTCAAGTGGTTCATTAACCTTAGGTTCCAAGAATGAGCTCATACAAAATTCAAGAGGGTTGTCCCCACTCATACCGGGGGCTTAATCCTTAATTTAACAATCCATTTTAAATATCTCATACACCAAAGGTGGAATCCCTCTAGCCTCACCTTAGAATTACCTTTTACAGATGAATTCTTCACATATGTTTCCAAGAATTGGGACCCTGCAGATCTTATGGACAACCCAAAAACTGATTCTGACCTATCCATTCATTTTATATCGAATGATTTATTCTTCAGGCCCCATTATTTTATCAAATAAGGAATGAATTCAGTATGTCAACATATGTAAGTCTTCCATAGACACAGACCCCCAAAAATTACAATGTCATGCAACTCCTTTTTGAACTCAATACATGATCAGTGCTCCAAATATTCCTACATCCACATAGTCTTGACACCAGATCCCAGATGGATGTCCCAATATTTCTTCCAAACCTTTCCCTAATTGGTCTAGGAATCAAGGCATACATATTAATAAATGAATGGATTCAATTCATGCGTGTGAGGATTTAGATATGGTGCACACTATCTATGGTGATTGAAACAATCTATGGATGTTTTCACAACATTAATATATGCACCCATTTTGGAAATGTTAGATTTTGAGAAATTGTTGTAGTGTTTAATCTAGTAAAGAGGAGTATCACTCCTTGAGGCCTGTATCAAGACATCCATTTTATGAACTTGTCCATAATGCAAAATATTACTAATCTTAGGGGAATCATAATGTAACTTATCTTTATGAGGGACCAAATTGGGTATATTTGTATTGAAAACAATATAGTAGTCAAGACCTACTATTTTTATGATCCCCTAAAGGTACTTTCCGGCTTTTTCATAAGAAACATCAGTCGTTATAGTGGCCATTTAACATGTAATAAATTACTAAGTTTTCATTAATAAGTTCTTTTAATGAAAAAAGATTTCATAAATAGAAAACATTTGGAAAAGACATAAAATTACAAAATTTCCTTGCATCGAAACCTCGTGAAAATGCCTCGTGTAGTAAATCTCTCAGAGTACCCACAAAAGTCACTCTCCCAAGATCGAACATCGTGCAGATATATATATACCATGTCTACATGACTGAGACCTTCAATGAAAAGAGAATCAATGGAGGTTCTGCATAGGACACTAGTGCAATGAGACCTAAATGAATGTAGTCACGAGGTTCGATCGTCTAAATGGGGACCCTATGTATATATGCTGAGGCCTCCTAGTATGGCTTGCATTTGTGCTCCAACTACATGGAAAACATAATTGGTCTACAACCACTAAATACCTACGTGATGTACCTATGTGAACCAACAACCCTTTTTATCCATTTACCTTGGATCAGACCCTCTTCATTTGGTTGGAACCAATCCTAAGGGGGTGGGGATTTTGATGACCCTTTATTTCATGACATGGATGAAAATGTGGTAGAGGGAAATACCTAAGAAAGAATAAAAGATAATAATTAACAAAGTACAAGGATCCCAAAGGGCTCCAAAGAAAATTAATCTAGGTACCCTAAAAGTTCATCATCACATAGGGTACCTACATGCCAGTATGTGAAATTATCCTACATTCTAGCCTGCGCAATAGATCGGCACAGAACCCTTCATGATTTCCCTGGGTGAGACACCTTAGTGAGATGGAACCTTTTCCTAGGTTCCTATATTTTTTGATAAATAGAACCACGAGGTCTATATTTTCACTGAACCAAAATTCTTGAAGGCCAACTATATCTCTGCTCACCCTAGTCCATCGATAAAAACACATAAACCTTCTATGAATCTTTCGAAAACCTAAGAGAATAGGAATATAGAGGGATAGTGAAGTTAAATTCATCTTATGTTTTAAAAATAATAAATACATGTGTGAGGAATTTAATAACCCCATGATTAACGAAGACTATCATGAGATCTCGCCAAGGTGTAGTCACCCAGGTGGTTCATCATCCTTGGTACGACTTGTTTTCTTAGGCCAAGCTGCGTAAATCACCCATTGGTGATCCTCCTTGGTTCCCCCTACCCTCTATCCAACCTGATTCACTCCTCAATCCTTCTTCAAATACATCCCTGGAGGACTCTCTACTCCATTGTCTCCATTTTCTGAGAGGGTTGAAGTTTAATCCTCCACTAAAATCTCCTGACTTTCACAACCATGGAAACTATCACACCATCATGTCTCCCATTTGGGTGTGTAAACCTATGGTTGGAGGTTTCCTGCACTTGACTAGTTGGCTGGTCAGTGTCCTCATGGTGCCCGTGAGTGTGTATCCCTAAGTTAATGAGGACCCTTAGCACAAGGAATGTGTCAAGGATTTCCAAGTATTGGGAACTATGGATCGGACCATGTCATACCATTCTCGTCTTTAAGTCCCAAATCTGCGAGATCTGGGAAGAGAGGGTGAGGAATATACTTTCTTTATTAAGTAATTATGAAATGGTATCCTCCTCAATCTCTATAGAACTAATTTTAGAGTATCCTTCCTAGAATGAACCCCTATCATTTTTTACATGAGGTTTCACTCTTTATCCTATATTACCCCAAGCCACTGGTTCTGAGAGGGGATGGGAACTTGAGTCCTCTCCACTCTCTCATTTTTTCTTCCCTCCTCAGTGTACATACCATGGGCCCATCCCATATAAAAGTGGAAATAGGGATGTGTTGTACCCTCATCCTCTTACACCATCATCCTTGGGTAGAGGAGTTGGTTACACTTAACACCTCATTTGTCTCTATTTTGTATTTTTTCATTTTATAACTTTGAAAAAAATAAAATCATGTGGTATTTAAGATCATCTTCAACCTATTATTTCTCACACCGAGAGTGACTCATGTGGGATTATATTATAATGTTGGTCATGACATCTACATGATTCATGACATTAATTGAAGTATTATAACTCGTATTCCCCTAAAAATCAGGATAGGTAGGATTCCCACATTGGGCCTGAACTCAATGAACAACCTCATTAGGATTAATACCCAATAATGGTCCCCTTATTATGGGCATCCTCATCTTGAGTATGCCCCAAAATAATCCCCCAAACCAAAATGAGTCTAAATATTCCTCATAATTCTATTTTTTGAATGGAATCATATTAAGAAGTATTCCCCAACATAATCTACATAAATGTCCAAACTCCCCTAAAAGACGAGACATCTAAAGGCCTCTATAGTCATAGTTCCTTACAGACAAACTATGTGGGATTTGATTCCCCTCAAATCAGGATATGTAGGAAGCCTCTATGAGGTCCAAACCCAAAAACCCAAATAAACACTATTATATTTGGGTCACATTACATTTAGGGTCTAAATGAACCTAGAAATTCATATCCCTTCACGGTCCCCTAGGCTACTTTAGCCTAAGTCTCACACCAAACATTGACTAGTAAATTATTTCAAAGTCATCCTTATCACATGACATTTAACTATATGGTTTGGTCATTATCATTAGACCATAAAAGGAATTTCATTCTCTATTAAATTTATCTTAAATATCTGGGTTTTGATTTCTTTCTCAAGGATACATAAGAACCCCCTTTCTATCCCAACATCAAAACATATTCAATCTCCTTGGATTACAATACACTCCAGAGTGCCCCACTGAGTGGATAGAAAACTAGTATTGTCGTAATGACGAACAAACAATCTATAAGTAGTAAATGAGGGGACACTATAAATGGATAACATCAAATTCATACTAATATCTATATGGATGAAGTTCCTCAAATACAAATAGATGAATCTAGATTCCATGCATGCAACTAATTTATTTCCAATTCAATGGAAACACACATGATACATGGGAATTAATAAAGTATTCATGAACATATCTTATGTCTATATAAGTGTCTTGTAGTAGGAAATAATTCCCCCCAAAAGGATATGTTGATCTTCACCTCCCATACTCTCTAACAATGTGATTTATTAAACATAAATTGTTAAAATCCCTAATAAGTGCCTTCCATTGTAGAGAAGGTCATTTTGGATACAAAATCATTTGGTATTTTTGGTTCATTTAAAAAACTAGACAAAAACCATTTATATGTAGTGAATATGACATGAATGGTTCCACAATACTCAAAGCCCCCACAATTAATCAATGGGAGGATGATTCTCTGAGGGTTAAACAATGATTTTTAGGGAGTTTTTTTTAGAATTTTTATGAATTTTATATTGTTTTTAGTGTTTCTAGGGGTTATTTGTGAGTCTGTGAATTGTAGGATTTGAAATATTTTGAGGGTGTTTATGTTTTTTTGTATTATTTTATGGATTTTAAGGGTTTTAGGGGTTTTAGGGTATTTAAGGACTTTTTGGGTTTTTGGATTTTAGGGTTTTTAGGGATTCAATGTTTGTATTTTAGGGAGTTAAACATTTTTAGGGTTTGGGGGTTTATAATGGTTTTAAAGTTTTCTATGTGTTTTATGGTTTTTAGGGTCTTTTAGTTTTTTAGGTTTCTTTAGATTTTAGGCCTTCAGTGGTTTTTGAGTTTTTTTGGGGTTTTAGATTTTTGGTATTTTAGATGTTTTAATGCTATTTTTTCGTTTTTATATTTTTAAGGTGTTTAGGTTTTTAGGTTTTTTCTAAGTGGGGGAGGGGGGTTAGGTGTATTTAGGGGTTATTTTGTTATTTTAGTGTCTTTAGAGTTTTATGGTTTTCTCTATTTTTTTGGTTTTTAGGGGGTTTAATAATTTTTATTATTTCTGTGTATTATTTTGTATTTAGGGGTTTTAAGTGTTTTAGTGTACTTTGGGTTTATATTTTTTTCATTTTTTGAGTTTTTTGGGTATTATTTTTATTTACAGTGTTTGGGGGTCTTAGAGTTCTTTGGATTTATCAATTATATAGTAATTTTTAAGGTCCATTTGGGT
Organism: Viscum album; assembly: GCA_963277665.1. Lineage (NCBI taxonomy): Eukaryota > Viridiplantae > Streptophyta > Magnoliopsida > Santalales > Viscaceae > Viscum > Viscum album. The sequence continues at coordinate 1,208,729,786 of OY728140.1, forward strand.
AATTTTTGGGTTATAAAGTTTTTATGGAGTTTTTATGGTTTTTAGGGTTTCTAGCATTTTAAGTGGTTGATTTACTTTTTGGTTTTTTGGGGTTTTAGTGATTATAGGTGTTTTATGGGATTTTAGGGTCTCTAAGTGTTTTTATTTCACTTTAGGGTTTTTTGTTCATAAGGGTTTTTAGTGTCTTTTAGGGTTTAAGGGTCTTTTGGGTATTTTTTAAAAATTATATTGGTTCTTGTAGGTGTTTTAGGGGGTTTGGGTTTTTGGGTTTTTGGGTCCTTTAGGGGTTTTGGGGTTTTTAAATTATTTTTAGGGTTTTAATGGTTTTTTATTTTTTTGTTATTTTTATGATTTTTAGTCTTTTATAGTTTTTATGGTGTTTAGGTCTTTTATTGTTTTTAGGGATCTTTAGTGGTATTCGGTTTCTTTTAAGGATTTATAGGTATTGATGGTTTTATGGATTTTTGGGTTTCTATAGTATTATAGAATTTTTAATGGGGTTTTATGTTTTTTTTGTGATTTGACTGGGTTTTTAGGGTATTGATGATTTTTAGAATTTTTTTAATATTTTTCAATATTTATTTATTTTTTTGTTTTTTGGTTCTTTTGGTGTTGTATACACATTTTGGTTCTTTATGGAATGGAAGATGCGTGGGTCGGGAATTTTGGTTCTTTAGGGGTTTTAGTGTCTTATAGGGGGGTTATGGGGTTGTTATTGTTTTTATGCATTTTGGGTGGGGTTTTGATTTTTTTGGGCTGCGGGGGGAGGGGGTTGGGATTTAGAGTTTTCTGGGGTTTTTGGGAGCTCAACTTCTTTTTAGGGTTGTAGTGATTTTATATTTGTTAAAGGGTTTTAGTTTCTTTAGTGTTTTGAGCTTTTTCATATTGATGGGTTTTTTTATTTTATGGTTTTTTGAGGTTTTATGGTTTGTGAGGGATTTTAATGGCTATGAGGGGTTTTAGGGTATTATTGTTTTTAGAGTATTACTATTTTATTAGTATTTGATAGGGTTTTTTGTTTTTTATTTTGATTTCATATGGTTTTATGGGTTTTTAGTATTTTCTTTGTTTTTTTATGTTTTTTCGTGTTTTTAGTTGTTTTGTGTTTTATGGGGTTTTGATTTTCTATATTTTTTTGGTTTCATAGGGTTTTAATAATTTTTTTGGGTTTTTTGTTTTCTTAGGGTTTTATGCGTTTTGAAATAAAATTTTGGGGGTTTTTGGTTTTTTGGTACTCTAGGTTTTTTGGGATTATTTTGTTTTATGGTTTAAGGGTCATATTAGGCATTTTTTCATTTATGTTTTAGGTATTTTTATAGTTTTTCTAGTTTAATTGTTTTTAGTGCGTTTTATGGAGTTTAAAACATTTTTAGTGATTTAAGGAGTTTTATGTTTATACATATTTTTTTGGGGTTTGAGGACATTAAGGGGTTTTATAGTTTCTATATAGTTTAAAGGGGATTAGGGTGTTTAAGTATTTTTTAGGGTTTTATGGTCTTTTTGGAAGTTCCAATTTTTTGGATATTTTAGGGTTTTTTGGATTTTTTGGGGTTTTGGGTTTTAGTTTGTTTTAGGGGGTTCAAGTGATATTAGATTTGTTTAGGGGTTTTAGGTTTTTTAGGGTTTTTGGTATTTTTTATATTTTTAAGGTTGTTTATGGGTTTCTAAGAATGTTAGGGTTGTTATTATTTTAATGGTTTTAGTGGTTCTTAGAGTTTTCAGAGTTTTAAATATTTTTATGGAGTTCTTGGTCTTCTATGGTGTATTGGGGGTTTTAAGGTTTTTAGGGATTTTTTAGTTTTTATGACCCATTAAGGTCTTTTATAGGTTTTAAGTGTTTTTACTAGCTTAAATGTTTTTATTTGTTATTATAATTTTACGGATTTTAGGTTTTTTTTGCTGGTTGTTGGGTTTTTAATTTTTTATTATTTGGGGGTTTTATTTGTTTTTTGGGATTTGGGGTTTTGGGGTTCTTTAATAATTTAGGGTTTATTGGGGTTATAGGATTTTTATGGTAGTTTTGGGTTTTCAGGATTTTTATGGGTTTTGTTGACTATACGTGGGTTTTAAATCTTTATCGGGTTTTAGGTTTCTTAGTGTTTTTAAGATTTTTAAGATTTTTTTATTTTTTTATTTTACAGTGTTTATGGGTGTTTTTGGTTCATTTAAGGGTTTTTATTAGTTTAATTACAGTATTTTTTTTATCTTCTCGGGTTTTGTTTCCCTATTGGGTTTTTATGGATTTTTTATGTCTTTGATGATTCATATGGATTTTAGGTTCCATTAGAAATTTTAGTGGATTTTAAGGCCCTTTAGGATATTTTAGTGTTTAATGAGTCCATTGGGGTTTTATGGATTTTAGGTTTCTTTAGGATTTTATAATATTTTCTGGGTTTTAATGTTTTTTGTGTGTTTATAGATTTTTTGGCTTTTTTGAGGATTTCGAGGACTTTTAAGGATTTCTGGTTTTTAAAGGATTTTAAGGGGGTTTTTAGGTTTTACATTTTTTAGGGATTTTATAGGTTTTGGGGATTTAATGGGATTTCAAGTTGTATTTAAGGACTTTAGGGTTTGAAAATTTTTTGTGGGTTTTTTAGTTTTAGGGGTTTCATGTTATTTATTTGTGTTTTATGGGTTTCAGGGTCTTTTAGGGTTTTATAATGCTTTGTTTTTATAAGGTATTCTAGGGTGCTTTAGGGTTGTTAGGGGGTTTCAGGATTTTTATGTGCATGTAGGTTTTTTTGGGTATTTTTCTGGTTTTTAGATTTTTTAGGCTTATTTGTGTAGTTATAGGAATTTTTAGGGTCCTCTAGGGTTTTTAAGTTTTTAGGGTTTTTTTGGGTCCATTAGAATATTTGGGATTTTATAAGGTCCTTTATGAAATTTTGTTATGGTATGCTGTTTTGAATTTTTGGGGTCCTTTAGGGGTTTTATGGAGTTTATGACCTTTAGAGTTTCTTAGGGTTTTATAGTCTTTTAGTATTTTTTTATTTTTAGTATCTGTTTTCATTTTTAGGGTTTTATAGTCCTTTTCAATTTTAGGTAATTTTATTATATTTTATGGTTTTAGGATTTTTAGTTTCATTCCAGGTTTTTACTATTTTTATTGTATTTTAGTGGTTTTCGTGGTTTGTTGGTATTTTTGGATATTTATAGTTTGTGTGGTATTATTGGGTTTTAGGGATACATGTTTTCTTTTAGATGTTTTATGGATTTTATGTTATTTTAAGGGTTTTAGGGGTTTTATGGGTCATATATTTTTTGGGGGTTCTTAGGGTTTTAACTATCCTTTAAGAGGTTTTGGGTTTCTTGGGGTTATTAGGGTTTCTTGGTGTTTGGGGTTTAAATGGTCTTTATGGTTTTTTCAGATTTTTATTGGTTTTAGGTTTTTTTAATATTTTCTTTGGGATTTTTGGTTCTTTAAAGGATTTTTATTGTTAATACGGTTATTTAGGTTTATAGGGGATTTTAGACTTTTTATCTTTTTATTTTTATTTATTTTTATGGTGTTTAGGTTTTTTATTGGGAATATATGGTTTTTTTTGGTTTTATGGGTTTAAGGGATTTTTTGGACTTTTTTTAGTTTTAAGGGATATTAAGGGTTTTCTATGGTTTTATTTTTTTTTATACTTGTTTGTATTTTTTTGTTTTAGGTATTCAGTGGTTCTTTTAATTTATTGGGGTTTTAATGTTTTAGGGTTATAAGGTGTTTGGGGTTTTGGTGTTTAATGATTTTTGGTTCTTTAGGGTATTTTGGGGTTTTTAGGGTATTGCGGGTTTTCGTTGTTTTTATGGGTTTTTAGAATATATATGTTTTTGATGGATTTTATAGTTTTTAATTTTTTCAGGATTTTTTAGGTTTCAAGGGTTTTTATTGTTTTTAGATTCTTTTTTGGGTTTCCAAATATTATTTGATGTTTTTATGGAGTTTTGTGGTTTTATGGATTTTTGGGATTCTATGGTTTTTAATGGAATTTAGTTTTTTATTATTGGATTTAGTTGTTTTTCTGTAATTAGAGGTTTTTTGATGAGTTTTTATGGTTTTTAGGGATTTTTATATATTTTTTAGGGTTTTATTGGCTTTTAGTATTTTATAGGGATTTAAAATATTTTTAAGGATTTAATGGGTCTTAAGGGTTTTATGTATTTCTATGGTTATTCATGGATTTCATAGAGGTTTTAGTGTTTTTAGTTATTTTTACAAGTTTCATTTTTTTAGGTTTTTACGGTGCCATAAGAATTTTTAGGTTTTCTATGTTTATTAGGGTTTTTAAGATTATTTTGGGATTTTTAGAGTCTTTTAGAGAATTTGGTTTTTTTGTGATTTTTATGGATCTTAGGGTTTAAATGGATTTGGGGTTTTTAAGGTTTTATGGTCCTTAAATGTTTATAGGGTTTTCTGGCATTTTATGATTTTTAGTGTTTTATGGAATTTCTTCAGATTTTAGGGTGTTTGAGGGTTTTATATTTTTATAGGGTTTTAGTGTATTTTAGTGGATTAGGGTTTTTTCATAACTTTTAGTGGTTTTACATTATTTTTAGGGTTTTTAGGTTGTAGTTTATTTTGGGTTTTTGTTGTTTTTTAGCATTTTAGGGGGCTTAAGAGTTATTTAGGGTTTTAGGGTTTCAGGTTTTTATGTTATTTTAGTGTATTTGGGGGTTTTCAAGTTTTTATAATATTTATTGGGGTTTTTTGGGTTTTCAGGGGTTTTTATGGTTTTCCTAGTTTTTTAGGGAATTTTGGGATTATTGTGGTGTGTTGTGTTTTTTATTTATTTTTCGTGTTTTTATGGGTTTTCAATTTTTTTCAATTTTTTTTAATTATGGGAATTTTATTGATTTTACGATTTAAGTGTTTTAGGGGATTTTGTGTTTTTGGGTTCTTATGGTTTTTTTGGGTTTTAAAGATTTTCTGATTTTATGAGTTTTTAATAATTTTATGAGGTTTAGGTTTTTCAGGGTTGTTGATCGTCTAAAAAGTTTTAATTTCTTTTAGGGGTTTATTAGTATTTTATTTGATATAAGGTTTTAGTGTTTTTTGGTGGTTTTTGGGTTTTCATTATTTATTATGGAATTCAAAAGGGTTTTATTGATTTTAGGGTTATTATTGGATATTTTTGCAGTTTTTAGGGTTGTATAGATTATATTAATTTTTAGGGTTTTTAGGTTTTTAGGGGTTTTATGGTATTCTATGGTTTTAGTTTGTCTAGTATTTAATGGTTTTTATGTTCATTAAAGGGTTGTGGGTATTTTTTTTTGTGTTTTTTGGGTTTTTAGGGGTTATAAGATCTTTTAGTGTATTATGGTTTTAAGGGTAATTTAGATTTTTTATGGATTTTAGGTTCTCAAAGGGGTTTTATGGGAATATAGTTTTATATTTAACTAGATTTCATTGCGTTCTATGTAGTTTTGGGTCCTTTTGTGGTTTTCATGTTTTTGGGGTCCATTACGAGTTTCATGTGGTGTTGGTGTTTTTTTATAGTTTTTAAGGTTATTTTTGGTTTTAGGAGTTTTAGAGTTTTGGTATTTTAAGGATTATTTATGATTTTAGGTTTCTTTTGGATTTAGTGTCTCCAGTGTTTTTAGGGTAGTTTATTAGTTTTTGAGGAATTAAGGACCTCTTGGATTTTTGGTGGTTTTCTAGGTTTTGGGGGATTTTATTATTATTACGGTTTTAGGGACATTTAGGGTTTTTGGGGTATTATGTTTTTTAGGGTTATTAGTTCCATTTATGTTTTTAGGGTTTTCTAGAGATTATTATGGGGTTAGTGGATTATAGGGGTTTTACCCTTTTAGGGTTATTTGGTCTTTTAGGGTTTTTAGGGGTTTTAGGTTTTTATACCTTTTTGGGTTCTTTATAATTTTTATGGGGTTATATGGATTTTAGGGTTTTTATTTTCATATAGGTTTTAGGTTATTTTATGGTTTTATGGTTTATATGGTTCTTTACAGGTTTTATGGGTTTCTTGTGTTCTTATGGTTTTTAGTGTTTTTAGGGTTCTATATGGGTTTTTGGGTTTTCGATGATTATATTTTTTTAGGTTTTATTCATTATATTAGGGACTTTTTGGGGTTTTAATGACCAATAAAATTTCAATAATTTTAGGTTCTTGTAGTTATTTAGGGTAATTTAGGGATTTTTAGGATTTTTTTGGGAAATTTTAAATATTTACGTAGTTTTGGGGGGTTCTCAGGGGGATTCATTGTTTAATGGGGTTTTTTGGCCTTAGTATTTTTTGGGATTTGATTTATTTTTTGGTTTTTAGGCTATTTAGGGTTTGGATTATTTTTACGGTTTGAAGGAATTTAAGTATTTTTTTTGGGTTTTCATATTTATGGTTTCCATGTAGATTTTTATGGGGTTTAGGATATTTATAGAGTTTTTAGTATTTTTAGATGGTTTATGAGTTTTCTAGGGATTTCATGGTTCTCTAATTTTTTATGTTTTTTAAGAGTTTTAGGTTTTTTATGGTTTTAGTGATTTTATGTTTTTTAGATTTTTTGGTTTATCAAGATTTTTACGGTTTTAGTGTTATATTAGTGTTTAGGGTTTTTACAGATTCTATGAGTTTCAAATTTTTAGGGGTTTAAGGGGATTTAGAGTGTGTGGGTTTTTTTTGGGTTCTTTAGTTTTTTTACAGTTCTTAGGTTCTTTTAATGTTTTCTGGGGTCCTTTAGTGTTTTTCTGGGTTTTTTCAGTTTTCTTGTTTTAGGTTCATTTATGGTATCTAGGGTTTTCAGGTATTTTTGATTTTCTTGGGTCTTGTATAGAGTTTATGGTGTTTTAGGTTTATTAGGGGGTTTTGTGTATTTAGTGTCCTTTACAGTTGTCTGGGGTGTTAGGGTCCTTTAGAGGATTTTGGGTTTTTAGGGACCTTTTGTATTTTAGTGTTTTGGGGGGTATTTTTTTATTGGTGTTAATGTTTTTTGGGTTTAGGGTATTTTGGGCTTTTAGAGTTTCATGGTTCGTTAGGGTTTTAGTGTTTTAAGTGATTTTTAGGGCCTTTTGGGCTTTATGATTTTGAGGGTTTTATGTTTTTTTAAGGTTTTTAAAAATTTTCCTTGTTTCTTATGGATTTATGGTCTTTATGCTATTTATCGTTTTTAGGGTTTTTTAATTTTTTATTCGGTTCAAAATATTTTAGGCATTATATCATTTCATGGTTTGTTTGGGGTTTTAGGGTACTTTTAGTGGTTTTAGGGTTATTTGGGGTTTTTATGTTATCTAGGGTATTTTAACATTTAGGGGAGGAAATAGGGTTTGAAATAAATTTTTTTATGGTCTTTTAGGGGTTTAGGGGTTTTTTGGTCTTTTGGGGTCCTTTATTTTTTTAATATTTTTATGGACCTTTGGTGTTTTAAAGGTCATTTAGGTGTTTTATGGGTTTTAGGGACCTTTATTATTCTTACATGTTTTAGAAACCATCAGTGAGTCATAGTGTTTTAGGGTTTTTAGAGGTTCGTAGGATCTTTTAGATATTTGGGATTTTTTAGATTTGAAGTGGTTTTAAGTTATTTTATATTTTTTAGTCATTTTTTTGAGTTTTTTGGGTTCTTAGTGTCTTTTATGTTTTTTGGGTTTACATCCATTTATTGATTTTTATGATAATTGAAGGTCTCTTATGGACATTACAATTCTTATATGAATTTGTGGTAATTTAGGGTTTTTAGGGTGTGTTAGGTTTATGGGGGTTTTAGAGGTCGTTTCTGGGTTATTGGGATTTTAGTGTATTTATGGTGTTTAGTGTTTTTTTGGTTTTTGGGATTTTTAGGTTTTTAATGATTTTAGGGTTTTAGGGTCCTTTATTGTTATTAATGTTTTTAGTTTCTTATAGTATTAGGTTTTTGAGTGATTTTAGGGAGATTAATGGATTTTTAAGGCATTGCAGCAGGTTTGTGTATTTTGAAACAATTTTAGGGTTTTTAGGTTTTTAGATTTTTTATAGAGTTCATGGGATTTCTATGGATTTTTTTTTGATTTATAGGATTTATAGGTGTTTTATTTTTTTTATTTGGATTTTAGGGGTTTTAGGGTTTTATGGTGTTTAATGTATTTATCTTGTTTGTTAAGTGTTTTCATGGATTTTTAATCAGTTTTAAGGATTGTTACGTTTTTTAGTGTTTCGAGGGGTTTTATTATTTTTTTTGGTTTTCAGGGATTGGTGATTCATTTAATGATTTTTAGAGTTCATATGGGTAAGAAATGGTTTATAAGGGTTTTAGGTTTTGGGGGTATTTAGGCAGTTTAGGGGTTTTGTGGTGTTTAGGGGGTTTTAACAACTTGGTGGGTTTTATAGCTATTTTAGGGGGTTTTATTGATTTATATGTGTTTTAGAGTCCTTTAGTGTTTATGTAATTATGGGGGGGGGGTTGGATTTTATGGATTTTATGGTCTATGCTGGTTTTCTTGGTTTTGGGTGATTATTAAGAGTTTTAGGATTTGTTTTTTTATTTTGGGTTTTTTATATTTTAAATTTTTTAGTCATTTTAGGGAATTTAATGTTTTGAGGGATTTTGGGATTTTTATGTCTTTTAGGATTTCAGGGTTTTTAGGTTTTTAGGTTTTTAGGGTTTTAGGGGATGTAGGGCAAAGAAGATGCGAGGGTCGGGCTATTCCCAACCCCCCCCCCCCCCAAATTTATTATAAAGAAAAAAGAGACACAGCAGACAAGGGAGGGGAGGGGTCAATCAACCCACACCCAAAAACCCCTTACAACCCACGCCAAAAAAAGAAAAATAATAATTGAAAAGAATCAAAACAAACCCAAGAAGAAAAACACACAGCAACAAGTTCCAACCCTCATCATCACCATCGTCAACCAGCATCCAGCAGCTCACAACCAAGAAATGACCAGCCTCCAATCTCACCATGTCCAGCATCCAGCATAATCCAGTCATCACAGCCTCAACATCGCTTAACAGCATCTCCAACCGCATCACCCAGCCAAACAGAACAAGCTTCCCACAACACTGACCAGCTTCCAAACCCCAGAAACTCTTCTTCCCTACCAACAGCCAGCTAAAGCGGATTCCCACTGCCAAACCCTCCGCAGCAATCCATCCCTGTTAGTAACTCACAACCAAATATCTAGCCACATCCAGCATCACAGCAAAGCCAGCTACCCGCATTTTTGTTACAGAAATCAAAAACTCCCAACCATTCAACTTTCATCCAGGACACATCAAGAATCCAATAGCTCCAACTCCATAAATCAATAACAGCATCAGCCCACTCCAAACCCCATAGCAGCATCAAAAACATCAAAAAAGAAACCATCCCAGCCAGCATCCCATTCAAAACCATAACCAGCACGCAACCAACGAACCATGCCACCAGGGAAGCGAACCATAATAATAGATTGAACATGCAGAGCAATAAACCATGATCTAATAGCACACCATAACCAGATAAAAATCACAGAAACAATGCCATGAAAGAGGAAACATACCAGATCTACATCGACATCAAGGAATCATACTTGGAACGAAACCGAAGTAGTGAAATAGGAGAGTTGACCAGCATCCAACTAGGACCTATCCCACACCGCCGATGTGATCCCCTCCCCCACTTCAAATGTGCCTCCTGCAACCTCGGGGAAGAACCAAAAACTCCTGCAACATCAGTCTTCAAGCGCGATATTTCATCACAGCTCCACCCAAGCAGTAAAATTTTCACAAACCGCTTCCAAACCGAAATCATTTTCACCTCCTCGCCAAGATTGAATCGTTGTTGAGGTACTCGGAATCGGTCAGCCCGAGGCAATCCTAGATCTGCAAAGTCAACTCTGAACCATAGTGGATTCTCATTAAGGATTTTGACCACCAAAGAGCCATTAGCAACTCCGTAGACCAGATCCAGCCGATCCAAGCCCCAAGAAGCCCGCACAAGCACCAAGCCTGATGAATCCCAAACACATCGGCAAAGAAGACCTTCCGAAGATGAGATTCGGAGCACGGGATGAGGAAAAGGAAGCTTCCGAAGATGGGAAACCACCGTCGTCTTGGATCCAATGAACATGCCCAGAGAGCACCGCCGCCGAGGAATACCATCTTCGAAAACCAAGGGAGAAATTGCCGAATGAGATAGAGAACCTGGAGAGACCACCGCCATCTTCCTTCTGATTCCTTAGGGGATATAGGGGTTTTTAAGTTTTTTAGGGGTTTCTTGGTTTTTAGGGGGGGTATAGTGTTTTAGTGTTTTCAACGTATTTTAAGGGCTTTCATGTTATCTATGGGTCTAAATGGTCTTGAGAGATGGAGGTTATCCATTTTATATATTTTTATGGATTTCTTGATTTCTTCGTGGTATTTAGGGGTTTTCAGGGGCTTTGAGTTGTTCAAGGGGTTTTAGTTTTTAGGGTTTCTATTGTTTATCAACTTTTTATGGTTTTAAGGGTATAAATTAATTTTTGTGTTTTAAATGGGTTTTTTTCTTTGGTTGTTTAGGCTTTTTGGGTGTTCAATGTGATTTTTTGGGACTTTATAGGGTTATAAGGTTATTAATGATTTTTACAATTCTTCCAGATTTTTAGGGTTTAAGGATTTGTTATTTTTTTCCTTTTATAAAGGATTTTAGAGGTTTTTAGATATTTTAATGGTTTTAGGGTTTTAGTTTCTTAAAGGGGTTTTTACGGATATAGTGTTTTACCTGTTTTTCTTTATTTTTGTATTTATTAATGTTTCTATGGAATTTTTTTTTCAATTTATGGTTTTAGTGTTTTGGGATTTATTAATTTATAGTGTTTCTAGTGTATTAGAGTTTTTATAAATATAATAATTTTTTAGTGTTTTGAGGTTCTTTCATGGTTTTAGGGTTCTTTATCAGTTTTGGTGGATTAATGGTTTTGTACTATTTTTATAGTTTTGTTGATTTTTTATGATTTTTATTGTTTGTTACGATTCTTTAGTGTTTTAAGGGTTTTATGGTGTTTTATGTTTTTATGGGTTTTAGGATTTATCGGGTATTTTATGGAATTTTAGGTTTTTGTGTTTCTTATTGTGGTCTTGAGGGTTTTGTGGACCTTTAGATATGGGTGGGGGTTTTAGTTTTTATAGTGGTATAGGTTATTTTGGCTTTCAGGGTTTTATTGTTTTTCGGGTTTTTGGGGTGTTTACATATTTTACCGTTTTCATGGGATTATAGAGTTTTAAGGGTTTTAGTGTCTTCATTGGGTTTTTAGTGCCCTATAGTTTTTATTATTTTTACTGTACATAATATTTTATGGATATTTTGGTTTCTTATGTTTTTTTATTTTATTGTTTATAGGGATATTTTAGGTTTTTTAGTGATCTTTTAGATATTTTTGGGTTATTATTGTTTAATTTTGTTTGTAGCTTTTAATATTTTTAGGGATTTTATGATTTTTAATGCTTTAATGTATTTTTTTGGGTTTTTTGGATTTATTAATTTTTTCATGGGTTAAATTTTCTTTGGTTTTCTTGTGGTATCATAATGGTTTTAGGGGGTTTTGGTATGTTTAATATATTTATTTTGTATTTTAGGGTTTCATGGGTATTTAGAGTTGTTATGTATTTTTAGATATTTTATGGTTTTTTAGAATATTTCAATTTTTTTAGGGGGATTAAGATTTTAAATGGGTTTTTAGGGTTTTCTGAATTTTTAGAAATATTTGGGTTTTTGGGGTTTCTTTAAGATTTTTTATGTTTTTATGGTATTTATTATTTTTTAGTTCCTTTAGGGTTTTTAGATTATATTCGGGTTCTTTCAGTTTTTAGGGGTTTTATAGTGTTTAATAGGTTTATAGTTTTTATGATTTTTTAGTGTTTTTAATGTGTCTTGGGGGTTTTAAACCTTTTTAGGATTTATAGGCTTTTAGTTTTTTTAGGGTATTAGGGACTTTTAGGGTTTCTATTTTTCTAATGTCTTGTAGGGGTTTTCTAGGTTTTTAGGGTGTTTAGGGATTTTGTGGTTAGTGGGGCCTTTATGGTATTAAGAGGATTTATGGGGTTTTAATGTATTTTGGGGTGTTTTAGTGTTTTAGGCTCTTTAGGTGTTTTATGGTTTTATGGTTTATTTTAACTTTTTAGGGATTTATGTTATTTAGGGATTTATATTTTCTAAACATTTATGGTGTATTATGGTTTTCTGGTTTTTATGGGGTTTAAGGGGTTTTTAGGTTTTTCGATATTTTTATGGTATTTAAGGACTTTTTGGATCCTTTTGCGGTCTTTTGTGGCTCTTGTATTATTTATTGTGTCTTTTTGACATTTTAGAGTCTTAAAGATTAGTGGTTATTTAGTTGTTTTAATGGGTTTTGGGTTTTTAAGGTCTTTTAGGGTTCTTTTGGGATTCATGGTCATTTAGTGATTTTGAAGTATTTATGCACTTTTTGGGGCATTTTAGGGGGGTTTTGTGGTTTTAGGCTACATGGGTGTTTTTTTTACATTTTTTAGGGATTTTAGGGGTTTTCAAGGTATTTTAATGTTTTTATATTTTAATGGTTTTAATGGTTCATTAAGATTCTTTAGAATTTTTTAGTATTAATGTTTTTTAAGTTTTAAGGTTTTGTAATACCTATTAGTTTTATATAGTTTTATAGGGTTCTTTGAATTTATGGGTTTTTACCTTTTAGTGGTTTTGAGGTTTTAGGGTTTTTAGGGTTTTTTAGGGTTTGTAGGTTCATTATATTTTTTAGATATTTTTTTAGTGTTTTATTGTTTTTACTATTTTTATAGTTTCAGGTGTTTTCGGGTTTTTAGGATTCTTCATTTTTTGGGGATTGAGTGTTTTTTTGTTAGGGTTTTTAGGGTTTTATGTTGTTTTTAGAGGGGTTTTGGGTTTTTAAAGCTTTTATGGTATTTTAATTGGATTGAAGTTATTTTATGTTTTTAGGGATTTTAGGGATTTGATAGTTGTAATTATTTTTAGTTTTTTTAGTGGTTTTAGATTTCTTTAGGTTGTTTTAGGTGTTTTAACTATTTAAGGGGAATTTAGTGTTTTTAAGGGATTTGGGGTTTTAAAATATTTTTTTCTGTTTTTGTTGTTTTCATGTTTTTATGGGTTTCAGCTGGGTTTTAAGAGTTTTTATAATTTTTTGGGATTTATAGTTTTTAACATTTGTTTGAATTATTCATGGGTTCTTAGGGGGTTTAAGATATTTTAGGGTTTGTATGGGTTTTAAGTGAGTATTTCTGTCTTTTATTGTTATTTTTATATTTAGGGTTTTTAGCATTTTAGGGGTTTTAATTTTTTAGGGATTATAGGAAATTTATGGAATTTTTAGATTCCTATGGTTTTCAGGGAATTTTTCATCTATTAGGGGTTTTAAATATTTGTAATTAGTTTCTATGTTTTAAAGGTTTTTTAATATTTGTGGGTGGTTTTAGGATATTTTATGGTTTTAATAGTTTAATGGGTTTTAATGGATTTCACTATTTTTGTGACATTTATGGGTTTAGTTTTTTAAGGTTTTTAGGGGTTTTAGATATTTAAGGTTATTTAGGGTTTGATGGGGTTTTAGGATTATTCGTGACCTATTAATGTTCTTGGTTTTAGTATACTTTGTTTATTTTAGGGGTTTTAATGGGTTTAGTGGTTCTTATACTTTTTAGGGGTTTTCATTATTTATTGGGTTTTTCGTTTTCTAGGTGTTTTACAGTTTTAGGTCATTTAGGGTAGTTTGTGTTTTTTTTTGACTTTTTAGTGTTTGTAGTGTTTTTGGGGTATCTATTGTTTTTATTTAGGGGGGGGGGGGGTCGGGGTATTTAGGAGTTTTTATGTATTTTAGGATATTTTTTGTTCTTTTATTAGGGATATTTGTATTTTTTTTGTTTTATGGTTTTTTTTAGTTTTTTGTATGGTTTAGAATATTTTTGAAGAGTTTTTGTGTATTTTATGGGGTTTTAAAGTTTTGTAGGATTTCATTGGGTTTGAAAAGTTTTTTTACTGTTTTTTGGATGTTTTTGTGTTTTTAGGATTTATTAAGAGTTTTAGAATATTTAAGGGGTTTTGTGGTTTTTAGGATATTTTTTTGTGTTTTGGTATTTTATGGATTTTTATGGATCTTAGGGTATATTGGGGGGGGGGTTAGGGTTATCTGGGGTTTTGGGGGCTTGAAGTATTTTTAGTGATTTTTAGGGATTATTTTGGTTTTTATTTTTTAGATTAGTTTTATGGTTGTAATTTTTTTATGATTTTAATGAATTTTAGTGGTTTTAATTTTTTAGGGTTTTTAGGGCTCTTTGGGTTTTCTAGGTCTGTTAGTAATTTTAAGGGTTTTAGGGCTCTTTTTTAATTTTAAGGGGTTTTTTTTAGCATTTTTAGCGGTTTTAGGGTATTGTTGTGTTTTCTATGTTAGTTAGGGTTTTTGTTATTTTAAAATGATTTTCAGGTTTTAGGGTTATTTAGGGGATTTATAATTTTTTATAATATTTACAGATTTTGAGGTGATTTAGGGTTCTCATATATATTTAATGGATTTGTTCAGGTTTTTATATTCTCATAACATTTTTAGGTTTTTTATTTTTTTTAGTATTATGGAAATTTTGTTTTTTGGTTTTTAAAGATTTTTTAGGATTTTTATTGTTCTTTAGTGGTTTTTGGTTGTTTTCGTCATATGGGGTTTTTTATTGTTAATGTGTTTTTTAAAATGTTTTTTGGTTTTAGTAGTCTTTAGTTTCTTTCTTATTTTTTTGGTACTTAGGGTTTTAAGTTTTTTTTTACCGGTTTTACATTTTTTAGGGTTTTATGGGTTTTCTTGCTTTTTTGAGTATTTTAAAGATTTTACTGTTTTTATGGTCTTTTTTTATTTTTATAAAGGTTTTTGGGTCTTTATGTTTTTCATGTTCTTAGGGGTTTTAGGTTTTTTTAGATTATATTAGGTTTTAGTGTTATTTTTATACTTTTTAAGGTTTTAAAGGGTTTTTGGGCCTTTTAATAGTGTTTTAGTGTTTTTATGTGTGTTTTGGATTACATGGAGTTTAGGGTTTTCAATGGTTTTACGGTTTATTTTGAGATATATGGGGTTTTAATGTTTTTATGATCTTTTAAGTTTTTTAATGTTTTAGGGGTTTCATATTCATTTAATGGTATAATGGATTTAATGCCTTTATGCTTTTTAAGGGTTTTGTGTGTTTTTTGTTTTTTCGTGTTTTATAGTTTTTACGTTTTTAGAGTTTTTCATTGGTTTTATTGTTTTTTGGGTTTGAAGTGGTATTAGAGAACCTATAGGTTTTTTAGGTTTTCATTCATTTCATTTTTTGTTTTTAGGGGGATTTTGGGTTTTTGGGGTATTAGGGGTTTCTGGTTCTTAGGGGTTTATATGTTTTTAGATTTTGAAACGGTTTTTACGATATTTAGGGTTTTCTAGTGTTTTAGTTTTTTCATATTTTTTCGGGTTTTGAGGGGGTTTATGAGTTTAATGTATTTTGGGTGATTTTAGTGTTTTTAAGTGTTTTATGGTTTTTATTCTATTTTTTCAGGTCTTTTTGAGTATTTGATTTTTAGGTTCATTTAAGGTATTTTATGATTTTTAGGTGTTTCCATCATTATTAGATTATTTTATGTGTTTTTAGGGTTTTTTGTGTCCATTATGTTTTTTTTGGAATTTTAGGGTCCTTTAGTGTTTTTAGGTATTTTAAGGCATTTAGTGTTTTAGGGGTTTTGGGGGTTCTAAAGGGTTTTATGGTTTTTAGGGCATTTAGGGGAATTATATTTTTTCATATTTTTGTGTTTTTAGTGACTCTAAGGGTTATCATGGGTTTTACATATATTAATACTTTTCAATTTTTTTAATATATTTTTGGTTTTCTAATGTGTTTTTGGATTTTAGGTTTTAGGTTTTTTTATGTTTTAAGGTTTTATCTGTTTTAGGGATTTAAGGTCTTTTATGGTATTTTATAGGGTTATATCTATTCTAGCCACATTTTATGGTTTTTAGGGTCATTTAGAGTTTATGATGGTCTTTTAGGGATGTGGAGGGGTGGTTAGGTGGTTTTAATGGGGTTTAGAATTTAGGGCCCTTAGGTATTTTTGAATTTTTAGGATTTTAAGGATTTTTATGGGTTTTCAGCCCAATTTGTTTGTAGGGGGTATAAGGTCCCTTAGTGGGTTTAAAAACATTTAGTTTCCTTTAGTGTTTTAGGGTCCTTTAGGGTTTTGTGGGTTTTAGGTAGCATTACGGTTTTTATTATTTATTATCCTCCAATTTTTTATGCTATCTAGGGCATTTTAGGGGTTTTAATGTTTTAAGGTCCTTAAGTGTTTTTAATTATTTTAGGGTATTTTATAATTTTAATGCATTTTATATTATTTTAGTGTTTTCATGATGTTTTTATTGTCTAGTTGGGATATTATGGTTTTTAAGGTATTTTAGCACTTTTATGTTTATTTTAGGGTGGTTTAGGAGTTTTAACCGTTTAAAGGTATTTTAGTGTTTTTGGGGGTGTTTAGGGTTTATATGGTTTTTTAGGTTGATTGAATTTATTGTAGCGGTTTTATGGTTTTATAGTGTAAGAGATTTTAGGATTTTTCTTTTTTTATATGGGTTTTTATGAATAAAGGTATTATTTATGTGCTTTTCTGTTTTTCATGGTTTTTAGGTTTTAAGGGCCCTTTAGGGTTTTTGGCTGTGTTAGGGTTTTGAACTGTTTTTTTTTGTTTTTCATTTTTTTTAAAATTAGTATGCAGTTTCGGGAGGTGGTTAGGGTTTTTAGTGTTTTATGAGATTTAATGGTGTTTTACTATTATTAGCGTTTTTATGGGTTTTATGTATTTTTGTGTTTTTAGTTTGTTTTTGGGTTTTTATGGTTTTTAGTTTTTTTGTTGTTTAGTGATTTTGAGGGTTTCAAATGTTTATTTGGGTTTTTATGGTCTTTAAGGTTATTTTAGGGGTATTAATTATTTTTATAAGTTTTATGTATTTTTTATTCGTTTTCATGGTTTTTAATATTTTTAGTTTTTTTATAATTTATATTGATTATTGGAATTTTTAATGGTTTTTACCACTTTTTAATGTTTTTAGGGGTATTAGGGGTATTCTGTTTTCAAAGGGTTTTAAGATTTTTTGGTTGGAATTACGGTTTTTTTTGTTATGGTTTGTATGGTTCTATGTGTTTTTTTGGAATTTAATGTTTTTGATGAAATTTTTTTGGATTTAATTGTTGTTAGGGTTTTATGGGATTTAATGGTGTCTAGCCATCTAAAAGGGTTTTAGGGGAGCAAACGGTTTTGGGTTTTTTAGAGTTATTATGGGTTTTTAGATTTCATTTACAGATTTTAGGGTTTTAATTATTTTTAGAGGGGTTTTATTGTTTATTATTATTTTATGATGGGTTTCTGGTGTTTTAGGTCATTAGGGGGTCTGTGGGTTTTAGCAGTTTTAGTCAATACTAGGTATTTTAGGGGTTTTGGGGTTTCTTATTATTTTTATTGAATTTTAGGGTTCTTTGTATTTTTAGTCTGTTTAGATGGTTTTATTGAATTTTGGATTGTATATTTATTTTTAGGGTTTTTATTTTTTTTATGTGCTTTATGGTTTTTTTGGAGTTCCATGAATTTTTCGGTTTTGTGGGATTGTTTCAAGTGTTTTATGGTTTTTGGGGGGTTTTAGAACTTTTAGTGGGATTTTAGTGTTTTCGGGTTTTTTTTGGGTCTTTCAGGGGGTTTCTATGTTTTTAGGGGTTTCAGGGGGCTTAATGGTGTGTTTCCTTTTTAAGTATTTTTAGGGGTTCAGGGTTTTTTTAATTTTTTTTAATTTTGTGGGGATTTAATAGTTTTTCAGAGGTAATATGGGTTTTAGGGTTTTATGGACTTTTATGCTTTTATGTTTTTTTACAGATTTTAGGGTTATTTATGGATTTTAGGGTTTCTTAGGTTTTTCAGTGTTGTTAGTGTTCTTCTAGTGATTTTACTTTTTTAGAGTTTTTTATGGTTTTGATTATGTTTCTATTTTTTATTTGTTTTAAGGGATTTGTGGGTTTCAAGGTTTTTATAGGTATCTCGAGTTTTTAGGTTTTTAGGGGTTTTAGTGTTTTAATGGTTTTTAGGGATTATAGTGTTTTTATGGTTTTTCGTAATTTGGGTAATTTGGGTTTTAAATTGTTTTTATGGATCTTTAGATATCTGGAATTTTTATAGGTTTTCTGGTTATTTAATGGGGTTTTATTGTTTTTTTTGGGCGGGGGTCAGTGGTGTTTTCGGTTTTTTTGGAGTTCAAAGGTAGTTTTTTGTATTTTTAGGGATTTTCCTATTTTAGGGGATTTTAAGTGTTTTATTATTTTGGGTGATTTAAATGTTTTTAGGTTTTTATTGTTTTAGGATTTTTTATGTTTTATCATGGTTTTAATTGTTTTAGCAGGTTTTAAAGACATTTACAGGTTTAAGGGGATTTTTTAGATTTTAGGGGCTTGAAGGATTTTTATGGGTTTTAGGGTTTTACAAATTTGAGGTTCTTATGGTTTTTTTAGTTTTTAATGGTTTTTATGTTCATTATATGTTTATAAGTACTTTTAAAATATTTGTTTTTTTAGGGGTTAGATGGTCTTTCAGGTTTTTATGGTCTTTTACTATTTTTAGGGTTTTACGATTTTGTGGGGTTTTGTGGGGTTTATGGATTCTGGGGGTTTGAGGGGTTTTTTGATTCTTTTTTTTGGGTCATAATGGGGGGTTTGTAGTTTTAGTATCCTTTAGGGTTTTTACTATTTTTTAGATTCCTTTAATTATTTTATATCCCTTTGGTGTTCTTGTGAGTTTTTGTGGCTTTTATTGTTTTAAATATTTTTAGGGGTTTTAGGGTTTTTTGGGGTTTTAATGCTTCTTTGCCTATTTTTTAGGGGTTTTTAGAGTTTTAGTGTATTTATATCCTTTTATATATTTAATCATTTTAATTGGTTTTTAGGGGTTTTAGGGTTTTATGTATGTTTGGGGTGTGATGTTTTTATAGGGTTTTAAGGTTAATTTATGGTTTATATGGATTGTATGATTTTTAGGATCTTTTATATTTTTGGGGGTATTGTGGTGTTTTTGGGGTTTTTTGGTTCTAAATGTTTTTTAATGCTTTTAGGGTGTATTGGGGTTTTATGGCTATTTAAGGGTTATTGGGTTTTCAAGGGACTTTTAGGTATTTTAGGGGTTTGGGGTTTTTAAGGATTTAGGATTTTTATTTAATTTTGTGTTTTTGAGATTTTTATTGATTTTATTGTTTTTATTGATCCTTTAGAATTGTTTTGGGATTTGTAGGGTACTTTAGTTTTTTTAATGATTTTTATAGTTTTAAGTATTTTAGGGACCTTTATGGAGTTTCTAGGGTTTTTAGGGCCTTGTTGGATTTTTTTTACTATTTCTTGATTTTTAAGTTCTATTTGAGGTATTATTACCTTTTATGGGTTTTAGGGTATTTTACAGAATTTTAGGATTTTTTGGGGGTTATAGTGTCTTCTTGGTTGTTTTCTGTTTTTAGGGTCCTTCGGGATTTTTTAGAGTTATTGAAAGTCTCATTAAGGGTTTAAATAGTTTTAGATTTTTATGGTTTTTGGGTTATTTTATGTTGTTTTGGGTTCATTAGTGTTTTATGGAATTTTCATTTTTCATTGGATTTTAGGGGTTTTGGAGTTATTGAGATATTTTTTCAGTCTTTTATTACTTTTAAGTATTTAGGGGGTTTCAGGTTTTTGGTGGCTTTTAAAAGTTTTTAATGCTTCTAGGGGGTTTTATGGCCACTTATGG
The DNA here is from genome assembly GCA_963277665.1 of Viscum album. NCBI lineage: Eukaryota > Viridiplantae > Streptophyta > Magnoliopsida > Santalales > Viscaceae > Viscum > Viscum album. Next base: position 1,208,749,470 of record OY728140.1, read on the forward strand.
GTTTTAGGGTTTTTAGTGTTTATTTATATTTTGTAGGTGTTGGATTATAATATTATATAATGGATACAAGAGTGGTGAATTTTAGTTTAAAAATTAGCCTCATAGAAAACACCATTCTCTTAAAGTGATTACACTTAGAAATTGTTTAATTATTAGAGTATAAGAATTTGGAATATAAGTCATCTGTTAAATCAATGTTACTAATTTGGCCCATAGATATCTTGGTAAAATATATATTATAATTATTTACTAAAACAGTCATTAGAATATAAATTGAACATAGAAATATAAAACATTTTTAAATAAGAAATTTGAAATCCCATAACAATGTAAGAATGATGTACAAGATTTACCAAAGATATTCTTATCTTTAACCATAAGAGATATGAAAGTTAGAAATTATGACTTATGATATTCACAGTTTTCATCCTAACAGAGACATTCTATCTTTCCCTACCAAAAAAATCCATCAATACAATGATTTTAATGGATATATCATCAAAAACCCCAAAATTCCTCAATATGATGATAGGTGCTAGATCAGTCTTCATGTTCCATAGAATCCCTCGACCTGCCTAATTGGTATCACTGATCTTCATATCCAATTAATCCCACAATCTGAACCATGATTATACAAAGAATAAAAAATAAATAATATTCTTTGGATTTTACAATTCCCCACTCTAAATATGTAGAGTAAAAATCAATAAATGATTACAAATAATGAGAATTAGATGTTCAGGTATACTGATATTTAGACATGTTGAGTTGAAAATGCATCAGTTACTAGCTCCTTGAATACAGTCCAATTTAATAGAATCCTCCATCTGTAATGTTTTCTAGGAATTTCAGAATTTTTTGCTATAGGAATAGATGTTATTCACTTGGAAGACAAACTAAATGTCTCCAATTGAAGTATTTTCTATATCACAATTACAATTCATTAATCACTTATGTATAATAGAAATAATGAATACCCTTTGATTTAAAACTTATGTCAGTCTGATAGAATTTATTAAATTCAATCAAATGAAATGAACAATGGTCATTCTGATGGATCTATACTACCATTAGTCTAATTAATATGACGAGTTAGTGCATTCAATAAAACAATATTCATTCTGATTGGAATGAAAGTAGTCAATCCAAATGATAGGTCTCTTATTCCCTTTAATGTATCTTATTAATGATTATAAATTCTATATTCAATTATTTGGAATTATTTTTATTCAGGTTAAAAATGGGTTTTCTATAAAATATTCTAAAATAATTGGGATATATAATGTTATTAAAATAAGGTTTTAATAAAGAGTTTCCGATTTTCCAAAATAATGAAAGGAAATGTAGAAAGTAAAAACATTTGACTCATTAATCTCCCCATTTTTTAAGCAAAAAATACAACACATAAAAGAATAATTATTAAAATTGTAATACATACAACCCTTTAAAAGTTTATGAACACCATAAAGAATAATCATAATAACTCTCTCCCATTTTCTTATATAAAGAACGCATGTATTGATAACTTGTTTTTTCATCATTCTTTATCTGATGGGAAATATTGTTACTTTGGAATCTCACCCTCGACACATCAACACCCTTAGATAGTGTATCAATTCTAAATAATTTTTCCTCATGAAATTTCTCCCCATTTACATAATACAATCCACTAAATATTATGATTTTTAGTGTTTGTCGTCATTTTAAAGGATTACATTTATTTTAGGGTGTTAGGGATAAATTTGGGTTTTTGGGGGTATAAGGTTTTTGTTTAGTAGTTTTTCGGGTTTTTTATATTGCATTTCCGGTTTTAGCGATTCTTATGGGATTTTAGGGTTTTAAAGTCCTTAGGGACTTTTAAAGAATGTTTTTGTGTTTTTATGTGTTTTAGGGTTTTTATGGATTTTATGATCTGTATAGGGTTTTTTGAGGATTTAGGGTTTTTATTTTTGATTGATTTCTAGTGTTTTTATATTCATTTAGGGTTGTTAAGGTTTTTATGATATTTTTTGGTTTTTAGGGTTGTAGGGTCCACTATTATTTTATGGGTCTTATGGTCCTTTATGGGTTTTTAGGGTTTTTATAGGATTCTAGAGTTTTGGGATTTTTTGGGTTTTTATAGATTTTATGGGTTTTAGAGTTTTTTAGTTTTTTTAGGGTTTTCTATGTTTTTTCATCTTTATAAGGTAATTGTAGTATTTTAAGGAATTTAGGTTGTTTTAAGGTTTTCTATGTTTTTTAGTGTTTCTTGGGTTTTGGAGTTTTTAGTTTTTTAAGGGTATTTTGTGGGTTTTATTTTTTTATGGGTTTTTTTGGTTTTAGGGTCTTTTAATGTTCAATATGGTTTTTAGGTTCGCATTTGGTTTTGGGGTTTTGTAGAAAACATTAGTCATTCTAGGGGTTTTAATGGTTTTTAGTTCTTTTAGGCAAATTTTTGGCTTTTATCGGTTTTTAGGATTTCAGTGTTTTTGGACCAATTTGGGTTTTAGGGATTTTTATGTGTTTTATGGTCTTTATAAATTTTTGTAAAGAACCCGACCCAACTATGTCAAATCTAGTGCCATAATTTATTTCATTGGTACTATGGAAATGTGTTCACATACCAAAGGACCAAATAGTATAGTGTCTTTGGAAGACTAGATATGAACATTAGAATTACATTACAAGATCATATGAAATAAAACAATGAAACTGCAATGGAAACACCCACAAACTCCCTAGATATCCCTACAAGTAATTCATAACAAACATATTTGCATCCTCCTGAAAAATAATACATAAGAAAGGGTCTTAAATGGGTTTTATATGGTTTTCCGATCTTTTATGGGGTTTTATGTATTTTTGGATCTTTTGGTGTTTTGATGTATTTTTAGGGGTTTCTTTGGTTTTATGGTTCTTTAGTGTATTTTAGGGGGTTTTTGGGTTTTTTGGGTGTTTGGGGGGTTTATGAACATCAAATTATTTATGGTTTTTCTTTTTCTTGTGGTTTTTACAATTTTTACCATTTTAATATTTTATGGGATTTCAGTTATTTGGGGTTTTTGGGTCTTTCTGTTTTAGGGGTTTTTAAGGTTCATAGGGTTTTAGGTTTTTTAATCTTTTAATGGGTTTTTATGGTTTTAACGGGCTTATATCCTTTTTAGGAATATTATAGTTTAAAGGGTTTTCAGGTATTTTTAGGGTTTTAGGGAGTTAGTGGTTATAGGGGGGTTTTAAGTTTCTTTGGGGTTTTGGGTTCTTATAGTTTTTTAGGATTTTGGATTTTTAGGGATTTTAATGATTTTTTAGGTGTTACGGTTTTATAGATAACAGGGTTTAAGTGGTCTTAGGTTTTTATGATGTTTTAATGTGTTTTAGGGTCTTTAGGGTTATATGATTTTTAGGTGTTTTAATGATTTTTATTATTTATAGTTTTTAATGTTTTTAGAGATTTATAATGGGTGTTTTTGGTATTAATTATTTAAATAGTTTTTAGGTTTTTATGGATTTTTATATGTTTTAATAGTTTTTAGGAATTTTTATTTTATTTTAGGGGTTATCAGGTCTTTTGTTTTCTAGTTTCTTTTAGGGATTTGTGTTATTTGGGTTTTAATGTTTTTTAGATATATTTTTTGTTTTCATAATTTTTTAGGTATTTATTATTTTTTATTATTTTATGTGTTTCTAGGGTTCTTATAGGGTTCTTATAATTCATATAGGGCTTGATATATTTATGATATTATAGTTTTGTATGGGTTTAGGGGTTTTTTGGGTATTATTGGGTTTCATTGGGGTTTTTTGGGTTTTTTGGGTTTTTATGGGATTTTTTTTTGTATTTATTGGAGTCTATTAAGGGATTTGTGGAATATTTTTGAATTTTTAGTTATTTTAGGGTTTTATGGTGTTTTAGGATCATTTAGTTTTTTTATAGATTTTAGTGTCTTTGGGGGGGGGGGTTTACGGTTTATAGGGTTTACATAGTTTTTAGGGTCTTTTGAGAATTTTATAGATTTAGTTGTTTTAAGGGTTTTTTTGTTATTATTGAATAGTATATTTTTGGTTTATTAGTTTTCAAAGGTTTTATGGTTTTTAGTGGTTTTACTTTTTTAATGGTGATTAGTGAGTTCTTGTGTTTTTTGGGTTTTTTAGTTTTTAGGGATCTTTTAGGGTATTTGTTGTCTTTTTTCGGTATTGTTAGTTTTTTTAGATTTAATGGTTTTTAGTGGTTTTCAGTCTTTGTTATGGGTTTTAAGATGATTTCCAGTTTTCAGGCACTTTGGGGTTTAAAGGGTTTTAGGGTTTTATAATGATTGTTAGCGTTTTTAGGTTCTTTATAATTTTCTTATGGTATTTTTGAAATTTTTTCTTATGGGTTCAGTGATTTAATGGTTTTTAATGAATTTAGGTTTTGTGTGGACCTATGATTTCTAGGGGTTTTAACTGTTTTTAGGGTATTTAGGGTTTTTTTGTTTTTATTAGGGTTTATATTTTATAAATTTTTGTCTTTTTTTTTAGGGTGTCTAATGGTTTTAAATGGGTTTTAGGGGGGAGGGGGTTAAGGGGTTTTCGGGTTAATCATTATTTTCTAATGTTTAATTGTTTTACTATAATTTATTTATGTAAAGCGTTTTTAGTGATTTCATGGAGTTTAGGGACTTTTACGGTGTAGTAGGTAATTTAAGTTCTTTAATGGTATTTAGGGTTTTCATGTTCTTTTATGGTTTAAATATTTTTTCGGTATTTGTGTAGTTTTAATTTTATTTTGTAACTTCTAATGATGTTTTTAGAGTTTTTGGTTTTTATGTTTTTTACGATTTTAGACAATTTTTTGGGATTTAGTTTCTTTTGTCTTTTTATGGATTTTAGGATTTTTAGGGGTTTCTAGGGTTTTAGGGTGTTTGGGGGTTTAAGGATTTTTTTATAGTTTTTAATGCATGTTACAACTTTAAGTTAATTTAGGTTTCTTATGATTTCATAGGTTTTGGTGTTTTAAATAAATTTTAGGGGTTTTAACGGTTTTTATTGTTTTGGTGTGTTTAAAGGATTTTTTGAGTTGTTAGGGTTTTATTTGGGTTTTTTTTTTGTAATCTTGGGGTTTGAAGTTCTTTTGGATGTTTTTAGGTTTTTTAGGGTCTTTTATGGTTTTTTTAGTTTTTTAGGGTTTTTAATGGATTTTAGGGTATTTTAGGGTGTATTAGGGTTTTAGCGGTTTTAGGGTTCATAGGAGTTTAATTTTTTTTAGATTTTAAGCATTCTTTTTGGAATTTAGTTTTTCTTAGAATTATTAGGGGTTTTTTCATCTATTGTTTTTAGGGTTTTATGGGTTTATTCTATATCGTTGGGGTTTTACTAGTTTTATGGGTTTTATGGGTTTATTCTATATCGTTGGGGTTTTACTGGTTTTACGGGTTTTATGGGATATTTGGTATTTTAGGGTTTATATAGTTTTATGGGTTTAAATGATTTTTGGTTTTTTTTTAGTTTTGGGATTTTTGGGATTTTGTAAATTTCATGAGTTTTATAGGTTTTTTTGGGTTATAGGTGTTTTAATGGGTTTTAGACTCTTTAGTGGTTTTTAGGAGTTCTAGGGTTTTAGGGGTTTTCAGAGTTTTTGAATATTTTAGGGTTTTAGGGATTTTATATATTTAAAGGGTATATAGATTTCTTAGGGTTTTATATGGGTTTATGGAGTTTTTAAATTTTTAGAGGTTTTCAGGGACTTTATGGTTTTTATGGGTTTTATGGACTTTTAGGGGTTTTATTGGGTTACTTAAGGTCATGTATGGGTTTTCATAAATTTTAGGGAATTTTATTATTATTACATTTATGGTATTTTAGGGTGTTTTAGGTTCAATTAGTGTCCTTTATGGGTTTTATGGTTTTTAGGGGTTTTAGGTCCCATTATAAATTGTTCAGAGTTTTACGGTCCATTAGTGTTTTTAACATTTTATGTTCCTTTAAGAGTTTCTTTTGTTCTTCTGTGTTTTGAATGGTTTTTATGGGGTTTTATGATTTTTTTGGTTATTATATTTTTTAATCATTTTTAGGGTCTTTTAATCACATATATGGGTTTTATGGGTTTTTTACGTTTTTATGGTTTTTAGGTTTTTTCAGTTTTAAAGGTATTTTGGGTTTTTAAGAATTGTTTGTATATTTTTTTGTTTGTTTGTTTTATTTTTTTAGGAGTTTACTCACATTATTTATTTAAAATGAATTTTATGGGTTATAGGGTTTTTTGGATTTTAGGGGTTTAGGGTGAATAAGGCTTTAGGGTTTTACTTTTATTATGTTATATTAGTCCTTTTTAGAATCTTTTAGGGGTTTAAGTTTTTTTTAGTATTTTGAATGAAATTTTATTGATCATATATTCATTTATGGATTTTTATGTTTTTATGGTTTATTAGTGTTTTTAAAATATTTTAAAATTTATGGGGTTTCTATGGGATAGTTCAATTTTAAATATTTTTTAGGGTTTTTATGGTTTATAAGGTTTCTTTAGGTTTTATGGATTTTATCATTTTTATAATATTTTTTTACATTTTAGGGGTTTTTTGTTTTTTATGATGTTTGTGGATTTTTAGGGTCTTTTAGGGTTTTACTTGGGTTATATAGGGTATATTAGGGATTTTAAGTAGTTTGGGGTCATTTATTAGTTTTTAGGAATTTATGGGGTCTTTTAGGGGCTTTAGGGTATTTACGGTTCATTATGGTTATAGGGTTTTAGGTTCCCTTTGTGGTTTATTAGGAATTTTAGGATCCTTAATGGTTTTTAAATTTTTGGGTGTTTAAAAATGCTTCTAGGGCAATTTGGGTTTTCATGCGTCTTTGGGGTCTTGGGGATTTCTGGGTTTTTGTCATTTTCAGTTGTTTACCGCTTTTAGGTTCATTAAGGTAATTTTCGGTTTTAATGGGATTCAGTGGTTTTTATGGTTTTTTGGGTTTTATGGTTTTTGGGAGTTTTTGGTTATTTTGAGAGGTTTAGGTTTTTTTAGTCCTTTTAGTGTTTCTAGGGGTTTTAAGGGCTTTACAGTTTCTCATCTATTAATATTGTTATGAGTTTTTTGATGTATTATAGTATTTTAGGGGTTTATGGTTTTTTAAGGACCTTTTACATTATTTAGGGACTTTTGGGTTTTTAGGGTTTTCAATGGTCTTTTCAGGTATTTTAGATAGTTTTTGGATTTTTATAGTTTTTCGGGGATTTAGGGTATTTTAGTGTTATTTTTGTTTAGGGCCCTTTAGGGGGTTTTAGGGATTCTAGGTTCTTTTATTGTGTTTAGGAGTTTTATTATTTTGTTGGGTTTTAATGTCCTTTAATGATTTCTTTGGTTTTTTATGTTCATTTAGTGTTTTAGGGTATTATGGTCTTTTCTGGTTATATAAGGGCTTTACGGCCCTTTATGGGTTTTAAGGATTTTAAGAATCTTTTAGAAATTTTTTTGGTCTGAGGATTTTATGGATTTAATTATTTTTATAGTTTTTAGTCTTATTTAGTGTTTTTATGGGTTTAGGGTATTTTCGGTTTTTAAAGTGTTTATCTAGTCTTTTAGGTATTTAGGGTTTTTGGGGTCTTGTAGTTTTTAAGGCGTTTTTATGGACCTTTGGTGTTTTTAAGGGTTTTAGGTTATTTAAGTGTTTAAGGGTTTTGGTTTTTAAGGGTTTTTAGTGTCTTCACTATAATTTAGGGTGATTTTGGGTTTTTAGGTTTTTAAGGGTATTTTAGGCATTTTATCAAATTTTAAGGGTATTTTAGGGGTGCTTAGGGGTTTAACAATTTTTATGATTTTTAGCAATTAAGGGTTTGGGGGTATTCATTTTTAGGGGTTTTATAGTGTTTTTATTGATTTAAGGGTTTTTAGTGTTATTAGGGATTTTAAGGTTTTATGGGGTTTTTGGATTTTTTTAGGTTTTATGGGTTTAATATGGGTTTTTATAGTTTTTTATTGTAATTTTAGTGGGTTATAGGCTTTTTAAGTCTTGATGTTTTTTATGTTACATTTATGGGTTTTCTAGGTTTTAATATTTTTAAGGGTTTTAGTGTTCTTTTGGGGTTTTGGGGCATTTTATGTCATTTTAGGGGATTTTATGGGTTTTATGGTTATTATGGGTTCTAAGGGTTTTTTGAAATTTTATGGTTTTAGGTATTTTTTTTATTATTTTTGTGTTTCTATATTTTTCTAGGGAAAGGAAGGTATGAGGCCAGTCTATTCCTAACCCCCAAAAATTTATAAAATAAAATAAAAGACGACAAGGACACGTGTGGTGAAACGACTCACACCAAAGCCCTGAAACCCCACACTCCAAAGTCCAAAAGACCCAAAAGATAGAAGAAAGAGACAACTACAAATCAACTTCTCCATCCTCATTAAGATCCCATTCAACACAATAACCAGAGGAAGCATCTGACTCCACTAACTCCCATTCAGAAGATTCATATTGCTCGAGGAAGGCAGAACAATACTTTCTGAGATCCACATTCAGCTGCATCTTGCCCACCCAGCCTTCCCTGCCAAGGACATTTCCCTCACCTTTACTAGCCTTGGAGGATTCTCTAGTAGAAATCAGCCTAGGAAGGGTGGGGTAATCCCTCCTTGTTTTTCGCTTCACTAGGGGTGCACCAAGACCTTCCTTCTTGACTTGTATCACATCATCCTCACTCAGCACCATGAGATTGATATTTCCATCATTTCTACGATTAGTAGCAGCCGGCTCAACCAAACCTTTCAGACTACCATATCCAGGAACAGATTTCGGCTTCCTGTTACTGTGGCATGTGTCCAAGCTAGAAGAACTAGGGTGACCCATCAAATCTTGTTACCTCCTAATCCTAGCCAAATTAACATACATAAGGTCATCTTGATCCCCAAAAATTTCCCTCAACCTTATATGTTCATCATTCTCATCCCCATGGAAGATCACCAGTTGCAGGTCTGGCTTTTGTAGGATCCATTTTTGATGATTCTCAAAGTGGATTTTTGAACAGTCCTGCATTCTGTTTTAATACCACTCAACACACAGAGGTTGAATCTAAAATAGAACAATATCAAATCTCATATCAAGTTTCTCAACATTCCTCCTATCTACAAGAAGGTTATCAGACTACTATCCAGGCTGAGGGGAATCACTCGGACCATCCCCAAGCACATCACCAGCCAACACCTGCCCCAACAATTGAACAGATAGTAAGGGATAGACCACTATTATCTTCATCAATCTTTCACAAAATGGAAGCAGAGCCACATCTTGAAAGTCATCAAGATCGTCATTAGTCACCATAACCTACAATTCCTGACTCAAAAGTCCCCCTTCTCATTTCCCACAGAATCGATAGGATCCAAGACCACAAATCGATTTGAGGTTTTGACTGAATCCTATCCCCAGAATTGTCCTTGTACAACAATTGCTGGATGATTTTGGAACATCTCCCTCTCCACCCCATAACTAATGTTTCTTAGATGATATCTTTCATTACTAAGAGGATAAACCTGTAAAATAGTGGCCACATCCCCTTCTTCATCAGGAACTTCATCCTCCGCCTCAATTAAAGAAGGTGCATCACCCACCAGTCCCAAGTCACCATTCATTCACTTGAAAATTCCCTTAACCATGGATTGACCCTCAACACCCTTCCGGGAGGAGGGTCCCCCTTATACTACCCTAGAATCCCTCCCCACGTCTAGAAGGGTATCCCATAGGGTTTCTTTACTTGCCTCACGCTCCATTACAAACACCAACGTCGGAGAGATGACCTACTGTTTACTCCCAGCCACAAGACGCTCACTAACACAAGGTCTAAAGTCTTTTTTGATTTGGAAAAGAGTAAAAAAAGATTAATAGTAGCTCACCTATGATTCAAAAACCTCCAATTAATTCCACTGATTCACCTCACCAATTTCAATCTAGACATTGTCGACCGACTCTTTCGAGACATCAATTTCAACACAGACCCTCAGAGCAACTCAGTGGCAGAGGGACCTAGTTTTTCTATCCAGACACAAAAACCTTCCAACCAAACATCATATCATTTTAATAATAGACATATTTTTAAAGGGGAGGGTGTAACTACCCAACGAGTTACACATGGACTGTAATAGTTTAGTGTCTTTGGAAACTTGGAACGTAATCTTCTAATCATGGTGAAATATATTTAACATCTCCCATAAAGATCTTCCACTTTTTGTTTCCTTACCTAAAACCATTCATTTATTCCTGGGGGAAAATAAAACATAAAAAGGGTGAGATCAAATTCTCAGTAAGAGTAAGAATGGATAAAATAAAACATACCATATACATTTGAACTTAAAAAAATGAACATAATGTTTAAACATCAAAATCTTGAGAAAATACATAAATCGTGGAAGTACATAAGGCATAGAACATAATGGTACATAAATCATGATAAAATATCATGGGAATAAAACATGTAATTGTGGAATCCATTAAGAACATGTAATTATTTCCATAGTAGCCAAGGCATTGCTGCCAAGACCATCTTATTGGAAAAAGTCCCTTTCTGAATTGAGTTCACTCCTCGTTCCAGTCCTGTAATACTAAAGTGGATTAACATACCATTCCATAAATGTCTATCTCATGAGATATAAATCATTACCCAATTCATTGGAGGGATATATAGTTCCCACCCATCTCATAATGAAATCATTCTTACTTGTTCCACAAAATAAACTTAAAACAAACATCATAACCCAAAGAATAAAATGGGTTCCATAAACATCATCCCATCATCACATAATCTATATAAAATAAATAGATATCATATCATAATAAGAAAAGGGAAACCATGTAAATCATAGAGACATTATTCTTGAAACATAAACATATGAAATAATGTCATCTTAGATGAAAATGGTTTTGATAAAACACTTGAAATGAATTCTTGAGGAAAATATCCTTTCTTCTTCAAAATCATTCTCTTTTCACAAAATGTCATGCAATTTTAAAAGAAATTGATTTTGATGAAAATAGTCATGAAATATTTTGGAGGAATCTTTATGGAATTAAATCTCTAGAAAACCGTAAAAATCCGTTCGTGCCGTATAAGTTAAAAAAACATTCTTCTCGTACTTTTGCCGGAAAAGTAAAAAAAGTACCTCATAACGTAAACAAAAGAAAGATTACTTACATACCATGTAGTAAAAGTCAAAAATGGGTAAAAAGTACATTAAAAATACATGAATACACTTTTATAAAACATGGACATGGATGATAGCAATAACCCCAGTAAATACTTACGAATAAGCAATCCTGGATTAAAATGAGATTTGCACAATTTTCCCTTACCTTAGGTCCGATATGCTTCGTACGTATCCAAAACTCCTATATAATGATTTAAATAATGTAATTGAATTATTACATAATTATATTCATTGTTATTATATCATATATGGTTCACTTATGACTTTATATTACCTGTTCTTTTGTAAATTCACGTTAAAGTAGCATTTCGGGTAAAATCGTTTCATTTGGCGTTCATGTTTTAACTTTTAATTATTCATATGATTACTTAGATCATGATTACTTACATACAGAATGTAAAACATGATTTATATATAATATATATTCATAATATATATATATAATGGATCGATAAATGGAAAGAAATACACCGTTCATGGAGACGGTAGGCCGTACATACGCATGAACGTTGTTTTCATTTCCTTATTGAATTGAATGGAATTAAGTAGATGACATAAATATATATATAAATAAATCCAGCAGAATTATTATGTCATATATTTCATGATTTATTCTTATATATACTTTATAATCATTCTTGAATTTTTAACATGGAAAATGAATCGCATCGCGTCGTGGAGACGGTAATCCGTACGTACGCACGAGCGATGATATCGCTCCCATGGAATTGTATTGGAGTGTATGTATACTATTTCAGAATCAATATAAATTTAAAATAATCATATATAGTCATTATTTACACCATTATACCCATCCAAGTAAGGTGGTGGTGGAAAATAGATTACACCACGGCGTGGAGACGGTATTCCGTACGTACGCACGCGCGGTGATTTCGTTTTCCGTAGGATGGATAGATGGTGAAATAGGGTTGCTTAATACTTATAATAAAATATCAGAATATGAGTGATACTTATGTTATTAATTCATAATTAAACAACTAAAGAAGAATAAGTAGAATATGAAATAAAGTTGAAAGAATCGGTAACAGACATTACCCCTTCTTTGAAGCACCTCTTTGAGACCTCCTCTTAGGGCACTAAAATTGGTCTTTGAAGAAGACCAAGACCTCTAGGATGTTTATAGTGAATTGGGGAAGTGAAATGGGAAGAGTTTTTCTGATCTTAAAGGCTCAAAATGGTGTGAGGAAGAGATGGAGGAGGTGCCCTTTTATAAGGGAGGAGAGGGGCACCTTTGGAAATCTTAAAATATTAATTTTTAATAAATCTAACCCCACATAAAAACCTCAAAAAATGACTCATATTAAAATATTACATGATATAGGGATGTAATCTCATCAACCAATAAGATTTAGACATGTTAGGAATTTATTTTAAACATTATCAACTTGATTTATCCTTATTTAATCAATTTAATTTTATTTGTGGTAATAACATTCTAAATTTTAAATTATAACAAATAATTACTTATTTGTTGTGAATTTTCCATAATTGGATACTTTATAAACTTTTCTACCATATAAATTTAAATTTATAATTTGTAAATATTTTTGTGATTTTTAAACAATTTTTTAATATGTTTTTTTATAAAATAACAATAGTGTCAATTTTGACACTATTCATTTATTTGAATAATATATATACAGAATATATGTTCGAACTAAAAGCTTTAATAGATTCATAAAAGGTCATATGTATCTATAAAATTAGTGGAGCACATTAAATAGTTCATATAATATTTATTTTATTATTTTTAAAACCATTTATTTGGTTTATCTCCTAATAAAATAATTACTACATCATTTTTGAATAATTATTTAATATACTTATTTGTTGCATAAAAATGAAAAATAAAATCCTATGATGAAGATAAATCTATTACCTTTCACAATAATACTTTTAATCGAATTTATCATCTTAAAATCACAATATTTAAATTGTTATATTTATTAAATTATGAAGGTGACAACTTTGGCATCATTTAAAATAAAATAATATAAGTGTCATAATCATCTAAATAAGGATCAAAATGGTCAACAATTCGGCCAGTGGATGATTAGGGTTTATATATATACTAATAATATGTTTTGTTCAGATTTTTGGGTCTTTTGATATGTATTAATATTTCAATAAAACTATATTATTGAGTTTTCACTAAATAAATAATTTCTGCATCCCTATTGTGTCAAAATTAATGACAATTATTTAATACCTAAAAATTATAAATAAATTCATATAATGTAGGTAATTTCATTAGGTTTCTGGAGACTATTCATTGTTTGAAGTTTTATGAAGTTTATCACTAAATTAAAATTAATATACTTATAAGATTTTAGAGAGTGACATGTTGTCACTTTCATTGGTTTTAATAATAATTACGTTATTTTCATGGACAAAAGACCATTAAATGATTCTAATCTGACCCTTAGGTGATATGGGTCTACTTTTAGTTATCCAATAGGATTTTGGCAGGTTTTAGGGTAATTTTATAATCTTATATTTACCCTTAATTACCCTATTTATCTTTAACTATGGTAAATAAACTTTATCATAGTTACTATTCATAATGCCCAAAAACAATTAGTCTATTAATATAATTTGGAACCACTGATTCCAAATATGGGAACCATTTTTACAAATTCAATACACAGAAGTTGCAGAAATTAAATTAAAATTAATCCCGTTGTCGAAACAAAACGGGTTTTGTTTAAAACATTACAAAAGATTGAATTGATTTAATCTATGAATTCAAGGAAAAATCAAATCTAATGACATAAATTTTATCAAATGGTAAAAATATATTCTATTTATACTTTAACACCATTCAATATTATAATTTAACCACATAAATTATTACGATGAAAAAAGTTGTTTTTAATTAAAATATAGCGTGTTTTTACTATTACTTAAAATATGAAAGTTATCAGAAAAATACCAAAAATTTATGCAATGAAAATTTTTATATCCTGATTCAAAATAATAATTTTATTTTGCCAAATTGAACTTATAAACATGTCAAAAACTAGATTTAATGTGGGTGCGCCATCAAAAGGCGGCAAAACTAAATTTTTTGAAAAATACATATTTAACCAAAAAATTTATTTTGTTCTTATACCATGTTCTAGAAAATGTGTAAGATGAATAATAATGTTATAAAATTCAAATTTTAGTTAATACTATTCATAACGGCTGGTTCATAATAATATTATAATAATATATCATTGTTTAGTAAAACTTGGTATTGCGTACAACACACGCTATCGAGGAAGGTCGCGATTGCATGTAATGCAAGCCAAGTTAGGGTTGCGTGTTGTGCAAGACTCCTTTGTTGTTTCATATAATAGAATCCAACAATTTTTCATTTATATATTGAATATATATATATATACACTCAATGTTGGGTAGAATAACTATTATTTATCAAAAATGAAATTGTGTGTAACACAATCTAAGAATAGTGTTGCGTATACTGCAAGCTAATACATTGTTAAGTATAGCACAAGATAATCATGTTATAGCATAAAAAACACGAAATAAAATAAATTAAAAATAATACTTATCATAAAATATCGGGTTGTTAAAATATAATTCCTTTGGACAAACTTTAGGTTTTTAGGAATAGAATGTAAATTAATAATATAGTATTTGTTTTAAAAACTCATTTATGTCAATTTTGACACTACTCAATAATTGATTTTTTTTAAGTCTTAACAACTTTATTAATTCGAACCAAATTCATTTAAGAAATCCAAACATGTCATATTAACCGATAAAATTTGTGTATGTCATCAAAACTGTAAGAACCCGGTTCTTATTTTTGAGGTACGGGCTTCTTCTTTTTCCTTTTCCTTAAGTGTTTTGAGAAAATATGGAAATGGGGAAAAATACTAAATTTTGGAACTACATGCCATGTACTTTTCCACACGCCGTGTACTTTTGGTTGTGATGGGATGAGTACACAGGGCGTGCAGCCATGTTGGCGACGAGGGGTGTAGGAACTGAGTACATGCCGTCTAGTGGTACCTTACACGCTGTGTAGTCAGTCGGAATGCTTAAACAGTAAGGCGGTGGAGTCGCCACTAGCTGGGTGACTATACACGTTGTGTACTCAGGAGTACATGTCATGTACTTAGGTCGATGGATGAACAGTGTGGCGGCGCAGCCAAATGAACAGTTATATGAAAGAAGTACACGCCGTGTACTCACAAGTACAGGCCGTGTACTTTGTTTTTTCAGATTAAAACAGGGAGTAGCCTCCTCATTTGGTAGAGGAGACACTTGAGCCGATTTGAAGCCAAAGGAGGAGGCTAGACCTTTGAAGATCCACCGGGTGTTCGTCTGGAATCGGTTTCTACCTCGAAAGATCCCGTTGGAACCGCACGGGTAAGGGCTTCCACCTCCTTGGATGGTTCTTAACAATTCTTCTCCTAACAGGAGTTATTTACATTTGAATTGGTTTTTTTTCTTTTTCAGATATATGCCGTTCTTGGGCGTTTCTGGATTCGGCATTCAAGTATAATGTTCGTTGGCGTATAAGGTATGTGGCTTTGTGTTTATTTTCCAATTGTCGTGCATTTTTGTGTGTTTTCATGCCACGAACTCATGTTGGGGTATCGTGTGGCTGAGGTTGTTGCTATATTTAATGCCTAGAATTGCATAGGTAATTAAATTGTGATAATAAAATGCTGATTGGAATCATTTGTTAGATCCGGAACCACCCCGGGGGGGTGTGTTCCACTGTTTAGCCGTTTGGCCCGGATACCCGAGGGTATGCCTTTAATGTAATAATTGTAGAATTTACTTGAGAGGAATTGCTTGTTTACTGTATTTTGATATGTTGGGAATGGCCCGGTTACCTGTTTAGCCTGAGGGTGTTGTTGTGATTAGCCTGAGGGCACTACACTATTTAGACCTAGGGCTATAGTTATTTCGCTTGAGGGAAACCTTTAGTGCCTGAGGGCTTGACTTCTGTGCCTGAGGGCGACACTTCCTACGCCTGGGGGCAATGTCTGTTTCGGCCTGAGGACAATACCTATGGGTTGGATTCTACTTACCCGAGGGTAAGGTTTTGCTTGTCTGAGGACGTGGACTGTTTTTTTAGAAATGCACTGTGGTGATTTCTAGTATATAATGAATTAAATTAATAATAAAATGGAAATGTAATTGTTAAGTTAGTTACTTATCAGTACTTCTTACTTTATTGCATTTACTATTTCACATTGTTGTTGCATGCTTACACGTAGTTGGGCACGAGCCTTTGGTGGGTGCCTGCTGAGGTATATTTCACACACCCTATTTGGGTCACGCTTTTTGGCCCAAACAGATTACATTTTTACAGGTGTAGATAAGGGAAAGAGTCCCTATACAGGTACTTGACTGTTGCAGAAGAGTAGGAGGGCATGGGACTGAGCCTAGGCCCGCGATGCTGCTGCCAGCTGTTTTGCTTTGTTTTGGTGTACCCTGCTCTTTGTTGTACTGTATTGATGTATAACAAGTTTTGGATTTACACTTAGTACTTCAGACATGTAGCATCAATATTTATATACTGTTGGTTATATCCACTGCTGTTGTTTGTTTCAGTTGTGTATGGTTTAATGCTTTCGTTGTTTGTTGTATGTTTTATTTTGTATTCCGCTGCGCTACACTTTGACAAATAAGGGCATAGTTTCCCCTTTATCAGACCTGGGCCCTCGCTTCTAGTCGGCATCCTCCGGCGTTTGGGGAAATGCGCTTGAGGTCACATGGCGAACCGGGATCGGGCACCCGTTGCGTGGCACCCGAGTCCGGGAAGTTACAAAGTGTTATCAGAGGGTTTCTTTTCTTTGACATACTATTTGGGGCCATATTCAGGGATAGGACGAACGATAGTTGGTAATAAGCTGTGCCCGGGCATAGCTAACCCGCATACATGGAAAATCGAGTCTACCTCATATTGCAATTTTATAGATTTTGCAAATATTACAGTTGATATGATTTCACCGTTGGGTGACGCACTTTGAGATTGTGTTGTTTATAATTTATCTATGGGTTGTCTTCAGTTGAAACCCAATGATATGAGGGTATTCCATCTCATGCATCATATAGGCACATGCTAGATATCACATGCCATGCATAGTTTCCATGCCATGTAGGTGCATTAGAAATTGTATGTTGTTGTGATAGTTGTTGTGCTAGTAAAACAAGCTGTTGTGATAGCTGCTTGATAAATACCTGCTGTTTGATAGGGTATTTTTTGTGTGAGTTATTCATAGAATGGACGCCAAACTTTTGTTTTTGGGGAGTATGGGCCCCCATTGATTGGAATTTGGTGGATCATTGACTTTTTATTAGTTATAACACATATAAGATGTCAAACTCTAATTCATGGGGAGTATGGGCCTTCACGCTTCAGAATTTGACACTTAGGTGTTGGTTTTAGGTATTTTCTGGGTTCCGGGGAAGTTTCTGAGGCATACTGTCTGGAAACCCAGTATACACGCCATGTAATATTTTAAACACGCCATTTATGGCCTTCTGTTTGGGAAGAAAAATGAACTTTTAAAGTACATGCCGTGTACTCTGAGTAAGTGCCGTGTAGTCTCTTCCCGTGTCACAAACCATGTGGGCGGTGACACAGGGTGGGGAAGAGCTTGGGTGAAACACATCGTGTACCTTACATACATGCCGTGTAGTGTTGACCCAGAATCCAGTCGTGTAACTAACAACATGGGTCAGTTAACTCCTTTACAGAACACACCGTGTCAATTATGAACACGTTGTGTAGTGTGACCTGGGGACTCGGCTGTGTAACTAACAACACGGGTCGATGTCACCATTCCTTGAACACGCCGTGTACCTTTGGGGGACATGCCGTGTAGTCTTGTACGACGACATACCATGTGGACATAGCCATGTGGCTAGGGATGCAGGGTGGTTTACACGCCGTGTACGGGTGTAACACGCCGTGTAGTGTCAAGCCGATTAGTCGGCCGTGTCACAGACGACACAGGCAGTTGGAAAATAACACCATACACACCGTTTAGATTAAGTACACGACGTGTAGTTTTGTTTAACAGGAGCATTGTGGCTTAGCCGTGAAGAAGGACCCAGTCAGGGGAAGGTAAATCAAGTACACGCAGTGTAGTTAGTGTACACGCTGTGTAGTTTTGTTTTGAAAAATTTGAAATGCCTTCTTCCTCATATTTCCATTGTGGTTCCTTTGCTTTAAGATCTTTATAATCTTGAATATGAGGCGTTCTTTTGACCATGGAGTGCCATTCCTCCTAGAAGACCGCGATTTGTTCGCCCGGAGAGCGGCGACGATTATACTTTGGATATGGTAGGCCATGGGCTACCATTTGATCCTCCAGCAAAGGAAGATGCGGAACCAACTGTTATAATGGACATAGGTGTAGAGGCGCAGTTCCGTGAAGGTTTTATGCGGTTTATACAGACCTTTCAGGGAGCACCGCAGGTAGCTACATCTATGGCTGAGCTGACATGTATCTTTTAGCAGCAGCATCCACCTACATTTTTAGGGGATGGTGGACCACATGCTGGGAAGTATTGGCTAGGATCGATGAAGACTATTTTCGAGCACCTTGAGACGGCCCCAGGGTGGAGGGTCAAGCTCGTGACTTACATGTTGCGTGATTCCGCCAATAGGTGGTGGGATGTTACCACCCAGCCAGAGCATCATAGGGACATGGCATGGGAAGACTTTCAGGCATTCTTTTATGACTTTTTCTTTCCCGAGATGCTGAGGGCAGATAGAGCTTGAGAGTTCCTGAATCTACAGTAGGGCGCTATGTCAATGATGAAATATTCTGCTCGTTTTACGGAGCTTCAGCGCTTTGCACCGGTGCTAGTGGGTGATGATCCCTTGAGATCCAGACGTTTTGAGGATGGTCTTCAGTATAACATCTGAGTGCTGGTGAATGTATTTAGGTTGCCTACTATACACGCCATCGTGAACCATATGTTGATTATAGAGAGGAACCTGCAAGAATCTGGTGGTGTGGTCCAGGGCGGTTCAGCACTAGTTACTGGTACTATTTCTACTGGCAAGAGGAACAGACAGATGGACTTCTCTCAGCGCGGCAGTACCAGTCAGGCAGCTTCTTCAGGTGGTCTGGTCAGGTGCTACCAATGTGGAAGAGAGGGGCACAAGAGACCACAGTGTCCACACGTTCCATTTGAGTGTCGAGCATGTGGCAATATGGGACATCTGCAGCACTTTTGCAGGGTGTTTCTACCAGTGGCTAGTGAGAGGGGTTATGTACAGACTCCGCGTGCATGAGCAGGACTAATGGCTTCTTACCAGTCAGGGAAGTGGAATACATTAGGGCGTGCAGGCAGAGATGGTGGTCATGGTCATGGTAGCCAGACACCAGGATCTCAGAGGCACCAGGGCGGGACAGCTCAGGGTAGTCAGGCTGTGTCGCAGGTCTGTGGCACAGGGCGGGCATATGTAGTGCAACAGACCCAGCAGGAGCATGATCCCAGACCTTCTACAATCATAGGTACTATTCTAGTAGCTTCTGTCTTATCTTCAGTGCTTTTTGATATGGGTGCTACACATAGTTTCATATTTGTACCCGTTGTGGAGAGCCTTGGGCTCGGTGTTTCTTCTTCTTCTGATATCATGACGCTAAACACTCTATTGGGAACTAGAACGGCTGGTGTGCTTCAGTGTAAGGAGTGACCCCTTGTGGTTGGAGGGTGTCACTTACTTTGGGACCTCTATGTCCTAGAGATGATGAGCTGTGACTTCATTCTCAGGATGTACTGGTTGGTTACCTTTCGAGCCTTTGCAGACTGCTATAATCACAGGGTGCATTTCACGTAACCAGAGGGCGGAGAGTTTCTATACATGGGAAAATGAGATATTCAGGTGAGTCGAGCTGGAACAGAGCATCATGGGCGAGGTGGAGTCACAGCCCAGATTGCGAGCTTATATCTGGATGATCAAGGGACTTTTCAGATGGATTCCCCTCTAGTTGTTGATCGTTTCAGGGATGTTTTCCCAGAAGAATTTTCAGGTCTACCTCCGGTGCGTGAGGTGGATTTCTCTATCAAGCTTGTGCACGGAGTAGCACAGGTGTCCATTCCTCCTTATAGAATGTCCACAACCGAGTTGCAGGAGCTCAAGATGCAGTTAGAGGAGTTATAGGTGAAGGGTTTTATCTGACCTAGTACTTCTCCTTGGGGTTCTCAGGTCATTTTTGCGAAGAAGGCAGACGGTACCCTTAGACTTTGCGTGGATTATCAGAAGCTGAACCAGTTTACAGTTAAGAACCGATATTCCTTTCTGAGGATAGATGATCTGTTTGATCAGCTTCGTGGAGCATGAGTGTTCTTGAAGATTGACTTGAGATCAGGATATCATCAGCTATGCGTGAGACCATCGGATATACCGCTTACATCTTTTCGAAGTAGATATGGTCTGTATGAGTACTTGGTTATGCCGTTCGAACTCACGAATGTGCCAACGGTTTTCATGGCTCTGATGAATCATGTATTCCAGCCGTATCTTGATGATTTTGTGGTGGTATTCGTGGACGACATCTTGGTGTACTCTCACACTCGACATGACCATGCCACCCATCTTGAGATTGTATTGAGTACATAGAGATAGCATCAGATATATGCTAAGCTCTCGAAGTTCCACTTTTTGATGGACCAGATTTACTTCCTGGGACATATCATCTCAGAGGAAGGAGTTTCAGTAGACCCATAAAAGTTGAGAGCAGTAGTTTCCTGGGAGAATCCTAAGAATGTTTTTGAGATATGGAGTTTCTGAGGGCTAGATGGATACTACAGGCATTTTATACAGGACTTCTCCCGCTTAGCAGTGCCGTTGATGGGCATGACTAAGAAGGGGTTGAAGTTTGTTTGGTTAGAAGCTCGTGAGACAGCTTTTCAGGACCTGAATGGAAGGTTGACATTGGCACCGATCCTGATACTCCCAGAGCAGGGAAGGAGCTATACAGTTTACTGTGATGCATCAGGGATTGGGCTGCAAGTAGTTTTGATGTAGGGCGACTGAGTTGTTGCGTACGGGTCTCGGCAGGTGAGGCCACATGAGAGGAATTACCCGACGCATGATCTCGAGTTGGCTTTAGTTGTGCATGTGTTGCGCTGTTGGAGACATTATCTGTTGGGATAGAATTTTGTGGTTTTCACCGACCACAAAATCCTCAAGTATATCTTTACTCAGCGTGACCTGAATCTGAGGTAGAGAAGGTGGGTCGAGTACCTACAGTCCTTCGATTTTGAGCTTACCTATACGCCAGGTAAAGGTAATGCAGTAGCTGATGCACTGAGCAGGAAGACTCTGATGTAGGAAGTATATAAGGCCAATGGTGAGTGGTATCTCATGGATTTCTTCTCTGAGATGCATCAGGAGGTGCATGACGGTCAGGGGGAGACTTATCTTTCTTCTTTAGCTGTGACTTCTACCCTCTTGGATAGAGTGAGGATGAGACAGCTATCAGATTTCGAAGGCCTAGTTCTACGGGAGTCGGTGGCATGTGAGGACCCTCCTCCTGGTTGGACGATGGGCGATGATGAGGTTTTGCGTTTCCATGGAAGGGTATGGGTTTTAGGGGATATACGTGAGGAGTTGATGTGGGAGTTTCATGCTTCAGCTTGGTCAGTTCATCCTGGGGTTACCAAGATATACCGTGACATGAGAGGTCAGTACTGGTGGCTGGGTATGAAGAGAGAGATAGCCGGTTTTGTTACTTGGTGTTCCACCTGTTAGCAGGTGAAGGCGGAGCATCAGATACCAGCTGGGCTGTTACAGTAGTTACCCATTCTAGAGTGGAAATGGGATGATGTCGCGATGGATTTCATGATGGGGTTACCAAGGTCACCTCATGGCGATGATGCCGTGTGGGTTGTTGTGGACATACTCATGAAGGTAGCTCACTTCTTTTCGTTCAAGGAGACCTTCGGTGTTGACGATATCGGAAGGCTGTATAGCCGAGAGATCGTACGTCTTCATGGGGTCCCTCTTTCTATCGTTTCAGATAGGGACGCCCACTTTACGTCTCGTTTCTGGCAGGGTTTTCAAAGGTCACTGGGTACACAGGTGATTCTGAGCACAACATACCACCCTCAGACAGATGGCCAGTTAGATTGTACGATACAGGTGCTAGAGGACATGCTTCGTGCATGCATCCTAGACTTTGGGGGCTCATGGTAGAATCATATACCCTTAGTCAAGTTTACCTATAACAATAGCATCCAGGCGACTATTGAGATGGCACCATACTAGGATTTATATAGTAGGCTGTGCCGATCACCCATGTGCTGGTTAGAGGTAGGTGAGGCAGCTTTACTAGGACCACAACTCATACAAGAGACATCTGAGCAGGTCCAATTGATTCAGAAGCGGATGGCTACCGCACAGTCTTGTCAGAAGTCTTATGTTGATCTCCGCAGATGAACTTTGGAGTTCCTGGTCAGGGATCATGTTTCTCTACGTGTTTCCCCGAGGCTGGGACACAAGCGGATCATGAGACATGGTAAGCTTTCACCGAGGTATGTGGGGTCGTTCGAGATTCTAGAGAGAGTCGTGCCGGTTTCCTATCGGTTGCAGTTACTGCAACGATACCAAGACAAGAACGATGTCTTCCATGTGTCTCAGTTTCGTCGCTATCATTCAGACCCATCTCACGTCTTTCAACCTGAGGAGGTTGAGCTTCAGCATGATGCATCCTTTGAGAAGCATCTGATCCGTATTGTTGATAGGATCACGAAGGTTCTCCAAGGCTGATCAGTTCCTCTCATACAGGTGCTATGACAGCATGGCCGAGTGCAGGATGAGACCTGGGAGCGGGAGGCCGACGTACGTGCTCAGTGGCCAGAGCTGTTCTGTGCTTTATCTTCGCCACCCTTGGAAGGGAAATTAGGGGATGATTTATTATAAGGGGGGAGTTTGTAAGAACTCGATTCTTATTTTTGAGGCACATGCTTCTTATTTTTCCTTTTCCTTAATTGTTTTGAGAAAATATGGAAATGGGGGAAAATTCTAAATTTTGGAACAACATGTCGTGTACTTTTCCACACGCCGTGTACTTTTGGCCGTGTTGGGATGAGTACACGGGGTGTGTATCCATGTCGGTGACGAGGGGTGTAGGAACATACTACACGCCGTGTAGTGGTACCTTAAACGCCATGTAGTCAGTCAGCAGGGTTATACAGTATGGCGATGGAGTCGCCACCAGCTGGGCGCCAGTACATGCCATGTAATCAGGAGTACATGTCGTGTACTCAGGTCGATGGATGAATAGTGTAGCGGTGCCTCCAAATGAACAGTTAAATGCAAGATGTACATGTCGTGTACTCAGAATCACACGTCGTGTACTTTGTTTTTTCGGCTTAAAACAGGCAGTAGCCTCCTCATTTGGCAGAGGAGACACTTGAGCCGATTTGGAGGAAAAGGAGGAGGCCTAACCTTTGAAGATGCACTGGGTGTTCGTCTGGAATCGGTTTCCGTCTCGGACGATCCCGTTGGAACTGCACGGGTAAGGGCTTCCACCTCCTTGGCTGGTTCTTACCAATTCTTCCCCTAACAGGCGTTATTTACGTTTGAATGGGTTTTGTTCTTCGTCATATCTACGACGTTCTTGGGTGTTTCTGGAGTCGGCGTTCGGGTATAACGTTCGTTGGCATATAATGTAGGTGGCTTTGTGTTTATTTTCCAACTTTCGTGCATTTTTGTGCGTTTTCGTGCCATGAAACCATGTTGGGGTGTCGTGTGGCTGAGTCCGTTGCTATATTTAATGCCTATAATTTCATAGGTAATTAAATTGTGATAATAAAATGCTGATTGGGATCGTTTCTTGGATCCAGAACCACCCCAGGGGGTGTGTTCCACTGTTTAGCCATTTGGCCAGGATACCTGAGGGTATGCCTTTAATGTAGTAATTGTAGAATTTCCTTGAGAGGAATTGCTTGTTTACTGCATTTTGATATGTTGGGCATGGCCCGGTTACCTGTTTAGCCTCAGGGCATTGTTGTGGTTAGCCTGAGGGCACTGCACTATTTAGCCCGAGGGCTGTAGTTATTTCACCTGAGAGCAACCTCTTGTGCCTGAGGGCTTGACTTCTGTACCTAAGGGATACACTTCGTACGCCTGATGGAAATGTCTGTTTCGGCCTAAGGGCAATACCTGTGGGTTGCATTCTGCTTACCCGAGGATATGGTTTTGCTTGTCTGAGTACGTGCACTGTTTGTTTAGAAATGAACATTGGTGATTTCTAGTATATAATGAATTAAATGAATAATAAAATGTAAATTTAATTGTTATGTTAGTTACTTGACGGTACTACTTACTTTATTGCATTTTACTATTTCACACTGTTTTTTCATGCTTACACGCAGTTGGGCACGAGCCTTTGGTGGGTGCCTACTGAGGTATATTTCTCACACCCTGTTTGGGTCATGCTTTTCGGCCCAAACAGATTATGTTTCTGCAGGTGTAGATAGGGGAAAGAGTCCCTATAGAGGTACTTGACTGTTTTAGAGGATTAGGAGGGCATGGGACGGAGCCTAGGCTCACGATGCTGCTGCCAGCTATTTTGCTTTGTTTTACTATACTCTTCTCTTTGTTGTACTGTATATATGTATAACATGTTATGGTTGTTTTCGTATAACCTGAGACATGTAGCATCAATATTTATATATTTTTTGTTATATCCACTATTGTTGTTTGTTTCAGTTGTGTATGGTTTACTGCTTTCACTGTTTGTTGTACGTTTTATTTTGTATTCCGCTGCGCTACACTTTAACAAATGAGGGCATAGTTTCCCCACTATCAGACCTGGGCCCTCGCAGTTAGACGACAGCCCCGGGCGTTTGGGGAAATGCACTTGAGGTCAAGTGGCGAACCGGGCTCGAGGCACCTGTTGCATGGCACCCGGGTCAGGGACATTACAAAAACTTTCAAATTATATTTATTTTAACATTTATAATTCCAATTATTGGATTCTTTCATTAATAATGAAAATACTACATCATTATTGTGTCATATATATTTTTACTTTTTCAATGTCTAAAAATTATAAATAAAATATCATTATGTAGGAAATATATTTAGATTTCTAATGAATATTTATAATCGAAAATATAACACATATAACCCTATGTAGAAATTGTATTTCTAAAAGATATAAGCTTATGTCATTTTTGTATTTACTTTATCTTAACTAAAATAAAGTGTCCCTATCACCAACAAGTGGCTCCATGGGGTCCAAAAAATCGACCCAAAGATGCCCATGTTCGGACATGAATCCACCAATTAGGTTAGGACACGTTTTAGGGTAATATATTATTATTATAATATTATTTTTTAACACTTATTTACCGGATTTACCTTTTAACCTTGGTAAATAAAATATTTAACGAAGTAATTATTTGAAATGTATAAAAATAAAAGTTACCTATTTACAAAATTTGGACATATTGATTGTAAATATGGAATCCATTTTTCAAAATTCAAAACACAGAAGTGGTGGAAATTAATTTAAAATTAATTCCTGCTGTCAAAACAAAAAGCGTGTTTTTAAGATATAATAACTATCAAAAGATTGACACTTGTTTATATCCGGTTTAATTGTGAAATTATGTCAAATGACTAAAATTGTATTAATTGGTAAAAATATATTCTATATATACTTTAAAACAACTCAAATTCATAATTTATGAATATTAATTATTTTGATTATAAAAGTTGTTTTTAATTAAAATTTAGTAATTTTCACTAATCACCAAAATATAAAAGTTATCCGAAAAGTACCAAAATTTCACCCTAGGATAAATTCGATATTCCAAATCCAAAACTGAATTCTATTTTGAGAGATAAAATTTCAAAAAGTAGGTATTACTATTCATAACGGCTTGTTTGATTGGTTGTGGTGTGTGTTAGAACTCGAAGTTGTGTACAACACACGATACTGTTTTATTCAAAGCGAAGAATACCGTGGAAGCATGGGGTGTTTCATTGTAAATTTTTGATGTCACCATTCTAAAAAATAAATTTATTTAGTCAAATTGAATATATAAAAGTTTAAAATATTGAATTTAAAAAGGGTTCACTATGAAAAGTTGGTAAAAGTGAATTTTTTAAAAATACTTCTTTTATCTGAAAAAATGAATTTGTTTTACATTATGTCTATGAAACTCATAATATGGATACTAAAATTATAAGGATTATATAAAGTTCAAAATTTAGTTAATACTATTCATAACATCTTTTGAATGGTTTGTATGGTAAGTCATGGTGCAATTGAACTCGGTGTTGCGTGTAGTTCAAGTTAATGAATTATTTTGAAGAGGTAACACACAATGAAATATTGGGGTGTTACAGTCTTACCTCCTTCAATAAATTGCATCCTCATAATTTGATATATTTTTTTTGAAAATAAAGGTTGAAAATAGAAAATATCTTTGTGGTAAAACCCACATCATAAATTTGGTTAATAAAATTTAGTCTTAATAAGAGGAAAAGAGAAATGAAAGGGTCACCACCAAATTATGATCTTTATTAGGAGAACATTGGTGGAAATTAGAGACATATAATTGGAGTAAAAACATAAATATTTATAGGTAGTGATTGAGGTCATCAATCACAAACAAGTTTAAAATTGAGGTGCTTAAAGTCATCAATCTATGATGACTTAAAATACCATCGGTTCAACAAAACATAAGGTATTTGGATAACACATTTTTGGTTTTAAGATTCCTTTAATAATGTATAAGAATTAATTTCTTTATAGAATAAGAGGAGAAGAAAAATATATACTTGACAAGTAGAGTTCCATCCTTTAACTAATTTCTACCACAAACTCATCTTTCACTCTAAAAGATAATAGAACTTAAAAAAATATTCTATTTAACCTATTAATTTGGGGTTAAAAATGAATTTATAATTCATCTACTAGACCTTCTTAAAATAAACTACATTATTTAATCAAGGACATCTCATGGGCCAGTGGTAGGTGATACACCCTTGTCACCCTTCGGTTGCGAGTTCAAGTCTTGCGGACTTGCCGGTCGAGACAGGTTGCCACCCGACCTTCAGGTTGTCCTTTTATGGAAATCCAAAATTAATCTCAAACTAGAATTATCCAAAATACTTCTGTCCAAACTCACGGTCCAAAATTTATAAGGAATTTAAACACAATGAAGATCCTTTTGGCCGTGTAATAACATGTGAACACCTTCATCATGTATTATTTTGAAACACTGCAACATCCTGAATTACCATAAAACCTTATTGATTACATTAATGTTTTCTTATTCCTTATAGAATAATGGATATACTCCTTCTATCCAAAAATTTTGTAAACTCCAACAATGATGGGAATAGAAATCATTAATCAGTTTCATGGTAGTCAAGAATATCAAATATAATTTATTCAAATCAACCATATCTTATTTCAAAATCACTACCTCATTATTAGAACCATATTATGTTTTATCTTTCTCTCAACCATTTATTTTCCAAAAAATAAACTTAATATTGAGCCACTTTTCTTGGTTCCACACAATCTTAAGTCCTTAATGAAATAGTACTGTATTACAATCCTTATATAATGCATAATTATTATAACGAGTAAATTGTTGATACAACACTCAAATGACATAATTATCTAAAAACAACATAAGAACTCTAGTCATTCCTCCTCATCTATGGTAGTATCATAACTTGATTATTATCCAATAGCATCATTTGGGGCATACTCTGGTGATTTGGACATTGGTTCGCATAGTGTCCCAACTCCTTGTAGATGAAGCATTGTACATTTGAATCATTTTTCTTACCCTTCAAGTCACGTACATGGTGTCATTTTTATCAACACTTATAACAAACTCCCATTCCTTTCAAGAAAGTTCCAGGGAGTTTCTTCCCATAGTTATCAAATATGTGAAAATTCTTCTTTTCCCTCTTCCCTTTATCTACATTTCTCTCTTCCATCCTTTTCATCTCTTGATTCCCTTCAAATCCATAGGACTCAGTAAACTCTTTACTTATCTTATCAACACATGATATTATTTCTTCATATGATGATAATACATTGGAGACTATTTCCCTTATAAATTCTGGCTTAAGACCATGAAAGATATGATCCTTCTTTCTCTTTGGATCATGTCCATTTCTAGATTCCTCATTCCTTCTACTAGGCACTATTTCTAAACAATGGCATACACCAGATTAGTTTATGAACAGCAATACCTAATCCCAAACTTGTAAAACACTTAACATCAATTAAATAGTTTATGGATATAATCCATAATCATAAAAATGTCCTCTATGGGGAAGTATATACTCATAAAACCTTCATAATGGTTTGCAAATAAAATGAGAATTATCCTAAGAATATCCCCCGGGAGTGTCATAAACAAGAGTGCAGCAAGGCCCATTGTTGTGCACCAGTTCCCATTCGAGTCTAGCTCAAAGCGGTGTTTTCGGGTTTTACCCCTAGGTACATCTGTGCCAGATTTTCCTCTACTTGCTTGTATCCAAACATGGATGTATTTCTTGGAAAACACAAAAAATCTCTGCAATACCAAAATTCTAAGAATATTTTCTACACTAATCATAGAAGTCTATCTTAGGGCTATGTTCTCTAATTAGAGTTTATATAAATCTAGCTTCCAAGGTTATTTCTAAACTTTCTCTAATACCAACTATAACGCCCCGACCCTAGTTACCATGAGTCGGTGCATTATCTTAATACATTGGCATGATTACATGTAATCAAGTCCCAAAGGACCAATTAGGTTATCAATCTTGGAAAATAGATTACATATATGAATGTTACATTGCACTTTATACATTCAAAACAACATAAATAATCCTTTAGGAATTCCATTATTCCCTTATCTTAACCCTGTATATCAATCAAAATACACTTCTTGGAATCCTGGGGAAAATAAAACATAGAAAGGGGTGAGCTAAAATGCTCAGTAAGGGTAAGCAATACAGTGGAAACTTTCATAAATAAGCATAAACATTTAAGACAATGTATAACTGAAACAAAATCCTTTTAAACTTGAACTTCAGCATAATATGGAAAAAATAAAATGAAATAATTCCATTTACTTATTCACATGGATTTTCTACTAGTCGAATAATCACATAAAATATCACTAACCACTTTCATAATGATGGAATTCATAATGCCAGACTATCATAACCACGTAGCCAAGGCCTTGTGCCAAGACTACAAATAAGATTTTTTCAAGGCCTCATTCCAACACATTATTTTGTCTCATGAGACCTACCGATGCACTTTTTTAGAATATATTTACGTTTAAAATTGCTCAAATATACCCTACTGTTTTTCTGAAAACATTATGAAAGATTTTGAAAACAAAATAACTAATTTGAGACTGCTCGACTAATTACAGGAAATGATGGGTCCACGCCCAGTCCCTTCCTGTCTACCACACTCGAGAGTCAGGTTTTCTGAAAACATTTTTAAGCATGCGTTAAATACGTATACATTTACACTGTATTTTCATATATTTAATATAAATATCTATTTTTCATGAAAACATTTAAAAGTCACACAATTTGGAAAATAATCCATTTAAAGACATATTTGAATCAAAGTGTACCATACCACTTTGAAACTTTTGAATGGAATTAACATTTTAAAAACATTCATGTCCATATAAATAAATCCTTAAAACCATTTTGAAGACATGGACATTAATGAGAAATATATAGAAGAATAAATATTTAAAACATTTGAAATGATGTTTTAGTAAAAAGTATTTTAAATGAATCCCTTTAAAAACACTTTTATAAAACATGCACATGGATTATAAATATGTCTCAGTAGATACTTATGTAAAAACAACCTCGGATAATAAAGATATTGTGAAATTAACCCTTACCAATTTGGTAACTTACGAAACATACACCCCATGAAAGAGGTATAATACAATGAATATGTAAATAAAAATAAATTAATGTGCATTACACAAATAATACAACTATGGTCAGTACATACACCACACAAAAGGTAATAGTGTCAATATGGCATGAATCTCACAGAAATAAGGAGTGAGATGAAAACTCGTTACCTCGTTGTAATCAATCAAGTCGTATGAACAATAGTCAATAAGAACCAAGTGAATCACATAATATCATGAATATAAAGAGAATAATTATAATATATATATATATATCAAATGGTAGTACAAAATACACCACATGAAATAAATAAGTGGTGAACAATGGAAATCTCACGGAATTAAAAGTGAGATAAGAAACCCCTTACATTGCACTTTCCTTTAGTCAAGGGTATGTTTAGCCTTTTGTATGAAGACTATAGTATGTTATTAAATTATACCAAAACCATATTAATATTTATGATATCATACATTATTCATTTATGACTTTATACTACCCATATAATAATAATTTCCATGTTTTATTAATATTTCGGGTAATAATCGCTTTTTTTATCGTACGTGTTTTAATTTTTTACTCTTGATTGTATCACATAGATCATGATTTAAATACATCCAGAATATTAAAAATTATTTATTTATCATATATATTTAGAATATAATTATTTATAATTGATGTATATATGAAATGGAAATACTATTTACGGAGACGGTAGTCCGTACGTACGCATAAATGTTGTTTCTGTTTTCATATAGTATTGAACGGAAGTAAGTGAATAAGATATATGTAGGTACATAAATACTTATATATATAAATATATATATCTCCAGTAGCATTATTATTTCATATATTACACACTTATTCATAATATATATATTTTATAATCGTTGATGAATGGTGAACTTGGAAATGAATCTCATCACGTCATGGAGACGGTAATCTGTACGTACGAACGAGCGAAAATATAATTCTATTTATATTAAAATAATATATAATTCGATGGTATATCATATATAAATAATCATTATCATGTTATATTTATTATTTACATGAATTATACGTCATTATTATAACCATTTAAATAATAATATATTGAATAACAATTACAACACAACGTGGAGACGGTAGGTCGTACGTACGCACGTATGGTGACATGTCATTCAAGGGATGGATAGAATAATGAATTTGTTTATTCCATAATTATAATAACATCACAGTATATAGAAGATACTGTAGTTATTATTTTATAATGGAAATAACAAGGAAAGAAGAAGTTGAAGAAGAAAGGAAATTTAAAGAGGGTGGTGAAGACGTTACCTCTTCTTCGGGTTCTTCCTTTTGATTTGATCAAAAGGGCTCTATAGGATGGAATTATAATCAAACTAAGGCCTCTAGGATGAATTGAGGGAATTTTAGAGAGTATTTGAGCATAGTTTGGACTAACCAAAAGGCTTTGAAGGCGTGAATTATAGGTTAGAAGTTTTGTCCTTTTATAAGGGGGAGGAGGGGCTCTTTAAGAAAAACTTAAGGTATTAATTATTAATAAACTCATACTCGGTTTCTAAAGGTTCCAAAGTGGATTATTAAAAGTATAAGGTGGGGGTGGGTATAAATCCTTTCAAAAAATATATTTTAGATAGTTTTGGGTCATTATATTAACCTTATCTTTTAGTTTTAACTCTTGGTTATTTAGTTTAACACTTACCATGTCACATTTTATTTTTATAATATATAGTTAATAAACATACTATATACATCCAAGAAACCCCCAAGTGTTCCATTAATGATACAAAAATAATGATATAAGTCCTTTGGCCTAATGTTAGGTTTTTAGGAATAGAATATAAATTAATAATATAGTATTTGTTTTAAAAACTCATTTATGTCAATTTTGACACTACTCAATAATTGATTTTTTTTAAAGTCTTAACAACTTTATTAATTAGAAACAAATTCATTTAAGAAATCATAACATGTCATATTAACCGATAAAATTAGTTTATGTCATCAAAACCTTCAAATTTTATTTATTTTAACATTTATAATACCAATTATTTGATTCATTCATTAATAAGGAAAATACTGCATCATTATTGTGTCATATATATTTTTACTTTTTCAATGTCTAAAAATTATAAATAAAATATTATTATGTAGGAAATATTTTTATATTTCTAATGAAATTTATAATCTAAAATATAACATATATAAGCCTATGTAAAAACTGTTTTTCTAAATGATATAAGCTTATGCCATTTTTATATTTACTTTATCTTAATTAAAATAAAGTGTCCCTATCACCTACAAGTGGCTCCATGGGGTCCCACAAATCGACCCATGGATGACCATGGTCGGACATGTATCCACCAATAAGGTTAGGACATGTTTTAGGGTAATCTATTATTATTATAATATTATTTTTAAACCCTTATTTACCGGATTTACCCTTTAACCATGGTAAATAAAATATTTACCGAAGTAATTATTCAAAATGTCTAAAAACAAAAGTTACCTATTTACAAAATTTGGACATCCTGATTCCAAATATGGAATCCATTTTTCCAAATTCAAAACACAGAAGTGGCATCACTTAATTTAAAATTAATTCCCGCTGTCATAACAAAAAGCGTGTTTTTAAGATATAATAACATCAAAATACTGACACTTGTATACGTACGGTTTAATTAGGAAATTATGTCCAATGACTAAAATTTTATTAAATGGTAAAAATATATTCAATATATGCTTTAAAACCCCTCAAATTCACAATTTATCACTATTAAATATTTTGATTAAAAAAAATGATTTTAATTTAAATTTAATAATTTTCACTATTCATCAAATTATAAAAGTTATCCGAAAAGTACCAAAATTTCACCCTAGGCTAAATTATATATTCAGAATCCAAAAATGAAGTCCATTTTGAGAGATAAAATTTATAAAATTTCAAAAAGTAGGTATTACTATTCATAACGGCTAGGTTGATTGGTTGTGGTTTATGTTAGAACTCGAAGTTGCGTACAACACACACTACTATTTTACTCAAAGAGAAGCATACCGTGGAAGCTTGGGGGTGTTTAATTGTAAATTTTTGATGTCACAATTCTAAAAAAATAAATTTATTGAGTCAAATTGAATATATAAAAGTTTAAAATATTGTATTTAAAAAGGGATCACTATTAAAAGTTGGTAAAAGTGCATTTTTAAAAAATACTTCTTTTATCTGAAAAATGAATTTGTTCTTAGATTATGTCTAATAAACTGATAATATGGATTCTAAAATTATATGGATTATATAAAGCTTAATATTTAGTTAATACTATTCATAACCTCTTTTGAATGGCCAGTTTAGTAAGTCATGATGCACTTGAACTTGGTATTGTGTGTAGTTCATGTTATTGAATTATTTTGAAGAGGTAACACACTATGAAATATTGGGGTGTTATAGAGGGGGAGCTCCGGAAACCTCACTCAAACTTCCATCAATGGGGAATCTATATACATATGGAAGTCAAAGTTATAATAGAAGAGGGAAAATCGAGCAGCATCACATCTACAAGGAACTGCAGACCAGGCCTAGATAAGAACATCTTCATAAGAGAACTGAATCAAAATTTGACACGAATCAACCAAAGAAACAGTAGTATGATCTCATAGATCCCAATGCTCAAACAAAAACCTGTGATTTTTAGGGGTTTTTGGTATATTGGGTCTTTTAGGACCTTTTGGTATTTTTATATATTTTTAGGGTGTAGGTGTTTTAATATATTTATAGTGTTTTAGTATTGATTTTAAGTGTTTTTTGGGTTTGACAAGAATTTAGGGTTTTTATTTTCTTAATTTATTATCAGTTTTTTTTTCATTTATAGTGTTTATAGGGTTTTTTTGGTTGTTATGGTTTTGTAGTATTTTTAAGGGTAATTTAGAGTTTTATAGTTATTAGGATTTTTCATAATTTTTAGGAATTTAAAGGGATTTTATATATTTATAGTATTGTAGGGTTTTTGGATTTTTCGAGTTTTAATATACTATTAATGTTTTTAAGGGTTATTAGGGTTATTAGGGTTTTCATATATTTTTGTGTTTTTAAGGTTTCTTTGGGTTTTTAGGATTTTTTTGTATTTTCTTAGGATTTTTGGTTTTTTTTTGGATTTTAAGAATCTTTATAGTTTTTATGGTTTTAGATATTGTTAGGGTTTTAGTGGTTTTAGGTTATTAGGAATTTAAGGGAATTAATTGTTTTTATGCTTCATTATAGGGTTTTTATGTTTTTAGTGTTTTTCGGGCAAAGAAGGAGGAGAACCAGGATATTCCTGGTCCCCCAAAATTTACTAGAAAAGTTAAAACGCATACAAGGAAGAGGAGAAGTCAAACAGCCCAACCCAAAAAGAGTTACATGTTATAGAGGTGAATATGCCCACCACCATTATAATTAGAAGCTGCACTGTAAGGTTCTCCATCAGCAACATATCCAGAGTCCGCATCAGAATCCACCAACTCACATTCAGATTTATGATTCTTGGATAATATTTTTTTAGTGTTTTTTTGGTTTGTTATATTTTTTTTGGTTTTTTCTTGATTTTTTATGGTTTTTTTGTGTTTTAAAAGTTTCATATTTTTATAGGTTTTTTAGTTTTTAGGGTTTTTTTGGGTTTTTTGTGTTTTTTGGGTGATTTTTGTATCTAATTATTTTTTGGTGGTATTTTTTTTATTTTTTCTTGGAGTTTATAGGGTTTTGGGGAAAAAAATTTATGGATTTCGGGTATTTTTTGATATTTTTTGTTTTAGGATCTTCTTGGTGTCTTTATTATTTTTGGTTCATTTAGGGGTTTTATAGTTTTTGGTCTTTTTAAAGGGTTTAAGATATTTTAGTGACTTTTAGGTGAGTTTTGGTGTTTTAGGAGTTACAAATATTAGTATTTTTAGGACCTTTATTGTTGCAATGGTTTTGGGGGGTTTTTGGGTTTTTTGTATTTTTTTTTGTTTTGTTTTGATTTATTTATGGTGTTTTAGGATTTTTTTTATGTAATTTTAGATGTATTAAGGTTTTTTTGATTTGGGGAGTTTTTTATGTTTTTTTGGGTGTTTGTTGGTCCAAAAAAATTCACATTCAAGATAAATAAAATTATTTCAAACTCATAAAAGAGTAGATGGAAAACCCAGAATAAATATAAAGAAATATTTAATGGGATATAATAGGGAAGAACAAATCTCATCAAAGACCATCATTCTACATGGAATTCCTCCATTTCGGGAAGTATATATGAACTCAATGCTTCATGGAGGGAGGCAGTACTGCTATCAATCACGAATGAAACAAAATAATTTATGAGATAAATGTATTGATTTCTACCCCTAAAAACAAATATCCCCCACAAACTAAGTAGTTAGCGAGATGGGATTGAATTGCTAGCACCCACAAAAGACTCCCCTACAGTCTAAGTCAACTACAGTCTAGGGAAATCTCTATGGGATCCAAAAAAAGGACACTATACATCCCATTCCATTCATCTACAAATAATAAACGATGGATGGGTGAAAAGGAGGAAGTGGTATGGGGGGAAAGGGATGAGCCACAGATAAAAATATAGGGGTTGGGGAGAAATCCCTCCAATAGTAGAAGCAGTTCACAGACTCCATCCCATGACCCATACGTGGTTGGTCCTTCGTAGAAATCAACACCGATAACCATATACGAGAGACCTTCCAAAAATGATAATATATGGAGGTAGTATATTCCATGGAATTTAGGTGTTATTTTCTAACACTTCTTAAAATCAGTTTTAGGCTGCGATCTCGGCCCTCCATCCTAGTCCCTTTTCTACCATCACTAAGCCACATGAACAATGGAGAGTGGATCCATGAAATTTTTGTTCTGGGTCATCAGTATTTTTTCACCCTTATGCCTCCCCAACATTCATCCCTCCAGAACCATGAGTCAATCTACTACTCATGAGAATACTAAACCAACATAACCTACAGCTTATTCTTGGTTGATCTAGAACAACCTGGACAATCGCAATCTTAATTTTTCTTAAAAGCTAGGACACACCCTTATCTATCAATCAAACTCTGTGTCCTATGAAATTTTGGATCATCAAAATCAACCATGGCCCTCAAAAATGGAAGTACAGGTCCTATGGATACCTTTTTTGACAATGAAAACAATGCCCCTATGGCCCTGCATATGTTTCCCAAAAAAGGTTTGTAAACCAATGAAAAATTATTCTTCGGGAGATGATTTTCCTATCTCTGTATGGACCAATGGATTCAATGCCACATATACTTTCTCTTCATCTGTGATAACCTAGAATCATGGATTGCACATTCATTCCCTCTTTTATTTGAGGCATGTTAAAACACCATGAATCGATTATCTTATTATTAATCATGGTTTCTATAATAAGTGGTCCTTGTCATATGACTATAAACTGCATGACTCCAAATCATCATAACCACATCTGTTTAAATTGTATAGTATTAGACCCTAAAACATAACCATAAATTGTGATCCATCATCCAATATATATGACTATAAACTATATAATATACTAGAATAAACCATCGGGAAACCCTCCTCGAGTAATCCCCTTTGATCATATGAGGTGGTTATCACACCACATCCTCTTCCACTATCATCCACCTCCTTTTCCATCAATGGAAAATCGAATGGTTGTGACTTGTTGAATCTTTCACATCCTCTTGTCTCTCACAAAGAGAATGACTCTTGTGGGCTTAGAAAATAGAAATTATCACAACACACACACAATCTACTCTGATGTAAACTATGAGAACTATGATTCCCATCATAACTGGGAATCATGTAAATCTTTCATAAGCCCCATGCTCCATGTCATCTCACACATGAAATTAGAAATCATGTTCTCCCCAAAAATGGGCCTCCTCCTAGGTGTAATCCCCAATGAATGAACTATAGGAACTCTAATTCTAACCCAAAATTGGATACATAGGAAACATGTCTAAGGCTTGAGCTCAATGTGCAACCTTCTCAAAGGATTACCCCAATTGTGATCCCAAATTCATCAAGGCCTAATTTATGGTATAAGTCCCATCTCTAACCCAAAAGGGCCTTCTCTACTGATTTAAGACCCACATCATGGCGCCTTTATGGGAAACTCCCATGTGTAAGCCCCATCTTACCAACCAACAATTTCATTGATTCCAGGCCAACTGGGACGCGTAGGAAACCATCCCATGGTCCAAACCACACATAAAAACCATCCCTAATGTTTTTAAGAAATATCCTCAGAATAATCACCTTCACCCCAATGACTGTATCACTTCAGGGTACCTTTGGCTACCTCAGTTTAACACCCACATCAAATCATGACTACGAACTGTCCACTTAGATGTCATTATTTCATGAAGTTAAACTGGATGGATGGGTCCTCATCACAGAATCCTAAAAGGTTATGTGTCCATCTAAGTGACACATAACTATGTTGGATATGATTCCTTTCACACAGATACATAGTAATCCCATCTTATGGGTTCGACCCTGACATATGAAAAATTCTCGTCCCCCATGGATGATGATAAACTCCAGAGAGCCTCATCACATGGCTTAAACTCATTTTTTCATAGAAAATGATAAAGGAATTTCTCATCTATCCACAAAATGGTAAAATTGATTAAGATCCTTGGATACAAACATATATCTCCGTTAGTGGACAACATTGGATAAATAAAGAATATTCCAAACCCATGCGTGTCTCTGATTATTCTTGTAACATAGGGGTAATCCACGGACACATGGTTGGGATAAAACCAATGATTCACTAATATATGAACATTGGTTAAATATATAAGAGAGTCCCAAAATAGGAAATAATTACCCTGCAAATGTCTGTGTCGAGCCAGAGTTTCTATCCTCTCGACCAATGTGAGTTCGTAAGTGTTGTTGGCGAAATATTTATGCAATATGCACCTTTCTTTAGAATGTAGTTCCATGAATCATGGATAACATGGTCGTTGGGTGTTTTCGGCTCTGTGAAAAAAACTCTCTAGAGACCATCTGAGGATGTTGTTCCCAACAAGGAGTGATTTTATATATACTTAACCCCCTTAAATTACTAACCAGGGCCACTCAACCATGACACATCCTTATTAATATAAAAAGGATATACCACCCCATAATCTTATAGACCATTTCCTTCCTTTGGTACAATGATGTGCCTCAAGTAGAAAGAGTGTTTTTACATTGGAGTTTGGTGGGGGGGAAGTGTTTTTAGGTTTTTAATAGTTTTTTATTATTTTTAGTGTTTTCATGTTTTTAGGGTATATGGGAAATTTAATGGTTTATTTTGTAATATTTAGGGGTTTTATAGTTTTCATGTACTTTTATGGGTTTTATGGTTTTTGGGGGATTTTGCGGTTTTTTTGTTCTTCTTGTTTTTAGGGTGTTGGCACCAGAAAACGAATCCTCAAAATATTTCAAATGATTCAATAAATTATCCAAGATCATTGCCCGTTTCGCAAGCTTATATTTGACAGATCGTAGGTTCTGAAAAAAGTTATAGATTTGGATTTAAGTATATTTGATGGTTGGTAGGAAAACTGGTTCACAAATCCCTTTCGAGAAGCACCCTCAGTGATCACGGAGCAGAGGAACTTGAACAGAGCATCTTCGAGCACTGTGAAGGTCGATGAAGGTTGGATCTATGATTATAAGAAACTTTATGGATATCCCTCTTGTTACAGGGCATGATTTCCTTTGCAGCACACATTTTTGTTTCGCGACACACATTTCTGCTTCACAACGAGCATTTGTGCTACACGGCGTGCTCTGCCAACCTCCTTCACCTATAAATAGATGGCTCACCCCCCCCCCTCCCTCATAAGCACAGTCACACATCCCCTTCAGTGGCTGATCTCCCATTTTGGGGAGCTCCAAAGCACCGCAAAGTGATGCCCTTCAAAAAGGGCTCCGTACTTTTCGAAGGAGGGAGCTCCTTCAAGTTGCTCTAGGTTTTGCGAGCCACTTGGCTCCAGGAGATTCTTTTCTCCTTGATTATCTTTTCTCCATGAACCACTTTTCTCTGAAATCCACTTTTCTCAATGATCCCCATTACTCAGTGATCCACTTTTCTCTGTTAGCCCTTTTTATCTGCAATCTACAATGCTTCGCGATCCCCATTTCTCCGCGAGTCACTTAGCTCTGTGATACCCTTTGTTCGGCGAGACCCTTTACTCCACAAGAGCCTATGATTCACAAGAATACTTGCTCCTTGAGAACTATTCCTTTGCGAAGCTACTTTCATGATACCCCATTCTCAGTGAGCACCATTCCTTTTCAATGCTCCTACCATTGTTCCCACTAGTCCATACTGCGGGGACTGGGCTGAGACCATAGCGTGGACGTGATCCCCATGAAAATGGTGAGTCGCACTGCGAACATTTTGGGTCAGGGACATGAAAATTTTCCATTACACCGTTATACTAACCCACATTGAGTCATCATCAATTCCCTGAGTACCTTGAGTCAAACCATTCCTCATGAAACTCATCCAAACCCCATCACCTGACTCCTATGCCAGGTTGAACCAGAAAGTGATTCTCTTGTGTAAGTCCCAAAACCACCCATTTCTAGGCGCCTTATGACAATAATCATATCTATATGACTATAAAAAATAGAACAACCTATGTTAAAAAAATAGGATGCCACTTTCTCTAAAGGAGATGTTCCTTATTCTACAAGCATAAGATGCCAATAGTCCTATCTATATGATTTTAAACTTTAGTACACCTATGTGCCAAACATAGGATACCTCTTACTCCAAACAAGAGATACCTTATGTGATGATAATAATAGGTTAATAGTAATCTCTACATGAGTATATTCTACAGTACACCCTTTTTTCCAAACATAGGATGCATCTTGCTCCAAATAAGAGATGATTTATGTGCCTAGAATAAGATGCCAATAGTTTTCTCTACATGACTTTAAACTATAGCATGCCCTTTCATTGAATAATATGATGTGTCTTGTTCTAAATAAGTGATTCCTTATGTTACAATCATACGATGCCTCATTCCATACCTACAGTGGCATAATTTCAAGAGCATTGGAATCAATTCAAACATTTCATCACCCCACGTCACTTTTTGTGTGTCTTCCATTTGGATATTTATACACTTTCATGTCTAAAGAGACCCACTAATGGCTTGGTCCTACGTCGTATCAACTCACCTACCATCCTAGGGCAATGCCCTGGAATACTTTGGACCACACTTTCATTCAGGTCTTGTGTTTCAAACACAATCAATAGTCGACCCTCATTTTTTCCCCATTTCAAGATAATGCGATATGGATGTTTCATTTCGATCATGGTCAACAGTTATCCTCCATCGTCATTCCACCCTCACTACTTTCCGAATTTCAGACATGTGATTCAAAATTTTCATCTCCCATTGTTCGTAATAATTCCAACCTCTTGGAGTTATCCTACTTGTGAACTAGCTCATAGGTGTTTTCCTGAATCATATACCTCAACCCACAAGTGAGTTGGGATGCCATCATGGATAGACATGAGGAAGACATTACAGGAATTGTCCATCCATAATCCCCATTCACCATTTTTGCTCCTTAGCAGCACTTCGGGTGCATCCATGTGTAATCCCCATCTACCCTTTCCACTCCATAGCGGCTCCAGAGAAACTTCAATGCATAAGCCCCCATACACCATTGTTTCTCCATAACGACACCCATGAAGCTTCCATGAATAATACCTTTCCACCATTGTCGCTCCATAGCAGGACCCAGGTAGCTTCCATGCATAAGGCCCATCTACTGTTTCCACTCCTTAGCAGCACCCGGGAAGCTTCCAATGCTTAATCACCATTCACCGTCCTTTTCTTCCACACCTCTACACCACATTTTTTAGGTCTTTTTTTGCCTCTTTTTTCTCTCACTGAGTATGACTCTCGTGAGCTTAGAGTAAGCATAGACCATGGAATCATCTCCAGGCCACCCAGGAATGTAATCCCCAAACCCTTATAAACTACGAGGCCATTGATCCTTGCCAAAAAAATGTATGCAAGAAGCCTCCCTAAGGTTCAATCCCAACAACTACTGGTCCCGACCCCCTTCATGTCTATTCATCAAAATGCTTCAGAACTACGAGGACGTTGATCCTTTCCAAGAAAAGGTATGTAGGAAGCCTCCCAGAGGTTCAATCCCAACACCTAATGGTCCCGACCCACTTCATATCAGTTCACCATTACCATTAAGAACAACATGGGCTTTGATCCTTGCCAAGGAAAGGTACGTAGGACTCCTCCCTGAGGTTGAATCCCAACACCTGTTGGTCCCGACCACTTTCACATTGGTTCACCAACACCATTCTGAACTACGTAGACTTTGATCACTGCTAAGGAAAGGTACATAGAATACCTCCCTGAGGTTCAATCCCCACACCCATTGGTCCCAACCACTCTACGTCGGTCCACCCTCATCCCACATGATGTTAAATTGTATGACCCTTTTTGTCTTGAAAGACATTAAACTATACCCGTTCAATATATGTGGGCTTTGATCATGGTCTCCTAGATAAGGAATGTAGGAATCATCTCTAAGGACCAATCCCAACCGAGGGTAAGCTATTATCTTCCCCAACTGATGGTAATCAGATGTGATCCCTAACCGACCGTAAGCCATTGGGTTCTCCGATCTACGGTATTCCATTGTGAATTATAATCGACGGTAATTCGTTGTGAACCCAAATAAACGGTAAGCCTTTGTCCACCCCAACCAGTGGTCATCAGTTTTATTTTCCATTTGACATTATGTTGTTGTAGTCCCCTTTGTTGGAACCCATATCTATGGTCTTCCCCTCGAGCACTATAACATCCTAGGGCTACTAACCACATGAAATCCCCAATATATCATCGGGTCGCATTCCACTGTGCACACCCCGATTATATACCCCATCCCGAACTACATGAACATTGAATCCCTACAACAAGGATATGTAGGAAGCCTCCCTGAGGATCAAGACCATCACCCATGTATCGTTTTGTTCTCTCTCCCTTGAGCCAATGTGTTTTGGGAAGGAAATTCCCAAACCATGAGGTTCCACTTCCTTTGGGTCCCATCAATACATTCATTCTCATGGGTCGCCTCCTCAGGTGTCCTATCGCCCCTCCAAATTGTGTGGAATTTCATTTCCTTCCATAGGGATACATAAGAAGTCTATTCGTGGCTCAAGCCCAACACTACTGTCACCTTCATGATGGTTCCATCTCAATCACCCTCTACTTCATTCAAATATCCATAATCCATCCTGATTCTTACCTAGGCTACCACATCCCAGTGAGATAATGTCACCCACTTTCTCACTAATCCTAGCTATAGTTGGGTAACTAACCACATTTTAGTCCCAACATCAGTGTTACCTTAGGGGGTTTCACCCATATAATGCACTCTAGTTAGTGTTATGATTAGTCTTATCCATCCAGGTGTTAAATTCATCCTACCTCATGTTATAAATGAGGTGCCTGAGGAAAAACTCATAGGACCTACCTCTAGCATAACCGTCTCCACAAGACGTTAAAATCTTGACCTACCCCATGTTAAGCATGGTAAGTTGAGGATAACCTCAAAGACATGCCTCCAGTATAGGATACATTGTGATAGAAATTGTATGTCTCAAGTTCTATGCCCTTGAGATTCCATCTTATGAGGAATAATACAGGATCCCTGATGTTTATGCATCCTGATATGCCCCAACAAGACAGATGTTGTAATCTACTCGGACCTAAGGTTTCTACCATGTCAATACTACAAAGAATGTTTTAAAAGTAGTTTAATTAACTAGGGTCCATAAAGATATGGCACTAGGAATGATATTCCTGAACCATTACATAAATATATAAGGGAGACCCAGATGAGGTGATGAGTTTCGTGGAGGAATTCACATAAGGAGGAACCGACATCCCATTACCCATTTTTTATCAATGAGGAAACTTCCCTAAATAAACGATGGATTCAAATCACATTTGGAAAGAAGGAATGTGGGGGAAACAATCAATGTGTCCTCCTTTAAAATATATGGATACGTGCGCCCCATCGAAAGTGTCAAAAACAGAAATGTTAAACACGATGTGAATCTCCTCTCCTTCAACAGTGAGTAGACAAATAATGTAGGGAAAATTTATGCATCGCCCATGTGAGTCCCCAATCCTTCATATGTGAGAGGATGAGTACCATCGATTGCATGATGACTATGGTCCTTCGGCTTCTCCCTGACTCTGCCACCATCAGAGGCCGCGCAGGGGGCATCCGCCCCTCGACTACATCGGCTCCTCGCCGACCCAGCAGCCATAGGAGTCCGCACATGGGGCATCCACCCCTGACTCCATCAGCTCCTCACCAACCTCTTCACCATAAGAGGCCATGCATGTGGCATCCCCCTTGACTCCATCGTCTCCTCACCAACTCTTCCACCTTAAGAGGACACACTGGGAGAATCTTCCGCCGACTTCATTGCCTCCTCACTGACTCCACCTCCTTAAGAGGATGTGTAGGGCCATCCACCCCTGACTCCATCAGCTCTTTGTCGACTCCGCTTCCTTAAGAGGCCTCAAAAGGGGCATCTGGCTCCAACTCCATCAGATCCTCACTGACTCCTCGTCCTTAAACGGTCGCACATGAGGCATCCCCCCCGACTCCATCGACTCCTCGCCGACCCTGCTGCCTTAAGAGGCCATGTAGGGGGACCGCACTACCCTATGAAGTGGGGCAGGGG
The DNA here is from genome assembly GCA_963277665.1 of Viscum album. Lineage (NCBI taxonomy): Eukaryota > Viridiplantae > Streptophyta > Magnoliopsida > Santalales > Viscaceae > Viscum > Viscum album. The sequence goes on from OY728140.1 coordinate 1,208,793,299, forward strand.
GCATCGACCCCTAGACACCATCGGCTCCTCGCTGACCCCACCACCCTGAGAGTTTGGGTTGGGGGAATCTACCCCCAAATCAACCAGCTCATCCCTAACCACAACACCCTAAGAGGATGTGTAGGGGACATGGAACCTAGACTCATTCGGCTCCTCCCGGACCCCACCACCCAAAGTGGCCACACAGGGGACAACTGCCCCTGACTACATTAGCACCTCACCGACTGACCACCCTAAGAGGTCACTCAGGGGGAATCTGCCTCCTAACTCCATTAGCACCTCTCCCACCCTGCCACCCTAAGAGTCCGTGTATGTGGAATACTCCACGCACCCCAACTCCATCAGCTCCACACCGACCCCACTTCCCTAAAAGGCTGCAAAGGGGGCATCTGGCCCCCTAATCCATCTTATCCTCACTGACGTCGTCGATATAGGAGGTCGTTCAGGGGGAATCCCCCCCCCCCACATGACTCCATCAGCTCCTCGCTGACTCTTCCATCATCAGAGGCTATGCAGGGGGCATCCGCCCTTGAATCCATTAGCTACTCACTGGCTCGTCCGTCTTCATGGGTTGTATATGGGAAAACCACCCCCAATCCAATGGCGCCTATTCAACATCACCAAAATCCATTAGAGAGGTCCGCCCCACACAAATACAATTTAGGCATGGGAGTCTCCCCATCACCATCATCAGCCATTGCCATGTGCCTCCCCCACATAGCTAATATTCAGGCATGATTGTCCTCCCCATCCCTATCACCAGCCACTGTAGAGGTGGTCCTCACAATTCTACCATTCAGTACACAGGTTCTCCCCATTATAGACATAAACCATCAAGGAGGTCATCCCTATGAATAAAAAAAGTTTCCAAGACTTATGAGATGAAGTTCCAGGATTCAATGCCTTCTGGGCCCCTTCACTCCATCGTACCAATGATCTAAGCTCCCAAACCTTTCGGTCTCAATCAACCCCATCGTACCAATGTACCAGGCTCCAATGCCTTTCAGGATCCATCTCCCTCATTGTACCGATGATCCCAAAAACCATTCCTTTCAGGCTCCATTGCCCTGTCATACCGATGATCCATGCTTCCATGCCTTCTAATCTTTATCATCCCATCATACTGATGATCTAGGATTCCATGTCTTCAGGGCTCCATCGCCCCGTCGTACAGACATTCCAGGCTTCCTAACCCTTAGGGATCCATCTCCGTATTGTACCATTGATCCAAGCTTCATCTTCCCTATAGACTGAGGGAATTATGTCATCCCTACCAACCTTGAGACACTATGTGTCATCCAAAATACCACATTGAATCAACCACAGAGGTCCTCCTAGTGGGCCTGACACCAGCTTGTAGAATGTTCACTATGAGGTATCCTAGCTCACACATAGAGAATATCCTTGCTTACACTTCAGAAATTTTATGGAAATCTCATCATAGAGATTCCTCCATAATCCCAAAACACCAGAATGGGGTAGATATGACTATACATCTACCAAAACAATCCTTGTGGTTTCACATCCCAGTTTCATGATGTTAAACTTCATAACATCCACGTTTTAGTATCATGACGTTAAACTGCATAACAACCATCGTCTTGGTCACATGACATTAATATACGAGACATCTTATCAGTCACATGATGTGAAACTATAAAAAATTTTGGTCAATGATAAGTGACCTTAAACCACAACAACCATGGCCAAAGCTATGTGACACTAAATGCCAGCTGTCACTTGTCCTAGCTACACGATGTTAAATTATGCACCAGATCCGATCTCTATGACCTTAAACTAAGATCCTTTTGTCGATGAAATAAGAAGTTAAACTATTTTCAATACCAGGGAATGTTACTCTGAGTCTAGATACGTCTTCCCACTAAAATGCTATGATGTGTGGTGGTGTAGAATCCAAAGTGTTGGACTCCAAATGGACATAATCCCAGTCCATCTCCAATCCCCATAGAGTCCCTTTATTTGGATCCACGCCTTCCTCCATGTCTTAAGGGACCCCTTAATGGCCTAGTCTCATGCCAAATTGGCTCACTTACCATATTAGGCCAATGCCCTAAAAGGATTTGAATGAAATTTTGTGAAAAGTCTTGTGTTTCTAACATGGTCAGTGGTCTAAACTCATTTGTCTATTCTCATCCCCGGTAAAATGATACAAATTTTTTGTTTAGACCATGCTCAATAACTATCCTCCATTATTACACTACCATCACTGTTATCCATATATCAGATTCCAGGATTCACCCCTTTTTTCACCTCCCTATGTTTAGGTGGAACTCCAACACCCTTGGTGTTACCCTTCCATGAAACATTTCATGTTGAATGAGAGGGTCAGTACTGTTGGAGTATTCCCTACTAGACATCTCCATTATTCCTTATGTGTGCTTCTATAGGTTAGTAAACTCCCATCATTACTCCTTATTTCCCACACCGATCATCACTCATATGGGCTTAGTAGTTTTGGTAGGATGTTTACTAATATACTTGAGTTACATCATCATCGTCATCCTACATGACTGTAAATAGCTCATCTTCATCCATCATAACATTAAACTGGTTATTATTGTTCTTTATTGCATTAAACTACTTTATGGTCCTACATGACCATAATTTGTGACGTCCTTACCACATGATGTTAAAGTGTCGGATTCATCCAAGCTGAAGGACATAAAACTACTCATCACCTGTCCTTCAAGACATTAAACTGTATGTCGTCCCACAGGATGCTAATCATTATTGGGTCCTACATGACATTGAACTATAATTTCCCACATGACATTAAATTATATGTCATCCCACATGAAGTTAAACTGTATTGGGTACTACATGAATTTAAAATGTCATGTCCCACATGACATTGAATTTCATGTCATCTCGTAGGATGTTAAACTATTTCAAGTCCTACATGACTTTAACTATCATGTCCCACATGACATTAAACCATATGTCATCTCGCAGGATGTTAAACTACATCGTGTCATACATGACCTTAAATTATAATGTCCCACATGAGATTAAATAGTATTTCATCTCATAGAACATTAAACTATATCGGGTCCAACATGGCCTTAAACTGTCATGTCCCACAAGGCATTAAACTATATGTCATCCAACAAGATGTTAAACTGTATCCAGTTCTACAGGACCATAAATTGTTAGGTCTCACATGAAATTATACTATATGTCATCGCACAAGATGTTAAATTATATTTAATTAAATACATATGTCTTGATTCTTATCATCCTGGGATATGTTGGAATGCTCTAATGACTCGTCAGGAGTTCATCCCCTATATTACTCTTTGACTATCCCCCTTGGGTATAGTTTTATTGGAGGATCCCACATGGTGTTGTGTAGGATTCTTTGTGCCCAATAATGTATGTATTACACTGACTACAACATGTTCCCCTCCTCATTCTTATATTCTCCAAAATTATCACCAGAAGACTCTAAACTGCATGGCCTTCAAGAACTACATTTTTCTTCATTCCCATCCTTATGGGATACATAATAATGCACGAACATTTTTTCTGCCAGAACAGTCCCAAACATCAAGATCTCCTCTTAGGTGGGAAAACATGGTGAGGTGCAGAATATTTCCCTTAATTACGTCAGATTCATAATGACCACACCATATATCTCATTCCCTAGAGATATCCTCCTCTTTCACCATATTTCATGACGTTAAATTGCATGGTTAGATTTATGTTTCACACACTCCCTTTACATGGGAATTCATTATATTTCACATACAAAAGGGCCCTTGAATGGTACAGATAATTATCCTAATGTCACACCTATAATTTTGGGAAAATTCTTCTTGAGGAACTCGGAAAAAAAATTGATATAAGTCATGTGTTTCAAATATGGTCAGCGGTCAACACTCATTTGTTATTCCCATTTCATGTCACACGAAATGGATGTTGTGTTTCGAACATGGTCAATAGCTGTCCTTCATCATTACCCCCACCCCATATGTCCCATGTATTGGTTGAAGGGATTCATTTTGTCTTATTATCCCATCAAACATTATTCAGCCTCTTGTAGGAGTGATTGTTTGGACATCATACCCTTACATGTTGGTGAGAGCCAGATATCATTCCTTGTTTCCCACACCGAGCATTACTCAAATGTTCTTTGGAGTTTTTCTAAGGTAGTACCCGCATAAAGGGTTATGTTTACACAGTCCATGCTTTATGACCTTAATCTAAGATCGCCATCATCCTCTTTGCAGGATGTTAAACTAAAAACTATCTGGGAAATCCTGTCTCAGGTCCATCGGCCTTTCTAATCCCCTTGAAGAGGTTCTCACCTAGGATTGTGTGTTGTGTTGTGGAATCTTTGTACTCATTCACATCTGTATATTTTTCCACACCACATACATTAGCTTGAGACACCACTCAATATTTTTCCTTACTACAAGACATTGAACGGCACAGGTCCGACCATTCTTCATGTGTCCAATCATTTGGGTTACCTCCATCATTCAATTCCAAAAGGACCACCGATTGTAATAAATGTTTCGCCTAAGAGCTCTCCAACCATTTCGGGCCAACATCCTCGAGGATCCCAGGTGACAAATTGATGCATTTCTTGTTTTTTGAATATGTTCAATAGTTGACATCAATTGTTTTCCCCCATCCTTGGTCACTCAACATGAATACTATATTGCAAACATGGTCAAGAGCTATCCTCGATCATCATTGTCATCCTGTGGTATCCCACATAATAAGCTTGGTTATTCACCCTTTATACCTAACTATACCAGACACATTACATTAAACACGGAATCTATGTTCTGAGCTCTCTGATCCTAAACTAACATCATCAGTGTCTTCACTACAAAACGTTAAACTGCAAACTAGCTGTGACTTTCCATCCATGGCCCAGCCTCATGCCCCTCATCCTTTTTGAGCTCTTAGCCCAAGTTCTTACATAGGATTGTTTGGTGGGGTATGGGCTTATGTCCTCATTCACATTGTGTTAATCTTCAGTTCATACACATCCCTCATTAAGATACCCTTCCCCTATCTTCCTCCTTGTAGCATGATGTTCAACTACACAACAACCTCCAGAACAATGTGTTCTTTGATTCCCATCCTCATCGGATATGTATGACCACCTGAATATTTAGAATTCAATTCTAGCCCCATTATTTCTAGAAACACCTTTATCTTTCTGGACCCCAAGCTTGTGTTCTTCCAGAAGAGGGGTATATTGTGTGGAATGTGATTATTTCCTCATTCATGTCGGGTTTTTAAGAACCATACCACGTACCTCTTCCTCTTAAGAGCTCTTTGTACCCCTATTCCACACTCACCTTTTTGATCTAGCTACTCTTAAGTTGGGTCCCTCAACCCTCTTTCACAGTTCAATAATGTGCCTAGAATCAATTTGGTTCAACACCTGGAGGGTTGAATCATACATTGACATGTTATCACCCATTTTCAGGCTTCATGTCTCAATTAATTTGAGAAGTCATCGTCTTTCACACCCAAAAGGACCCCAAAATGTTATGGTTTTGCATCCTAAGGGATCTCCTATCATTTCGGGCCAACGTCCTTAAGGAAATCAAATAAATAATGGATACATGTCCCGCATTGCAAATATGGTCAGTGGTCGACCCTCATTTGTTGTTCCCATTTCAGGTCACATGATACAGATGTTGTGTTTCAAACATGATCAATAGTTATCCTCCATCTTCACACCACCACCATCAAGCATTAAATAATTGTATTGTGATTCACATCATTTTCCACTCCATCATTTTCAAGTAGAATTTTCATACTCTTGGTACTATCCTTCAGTGTGAATTTTCACGTTAAGAGGACAAATCCATGGTGAGGGGTCTATTGAGGCCCCACACCAATTTCAAATTTACATGTATTCCATTTGTTTTTAAGACCTTATCTGCTCTAGTTTCCCACATCGAATATAGCTCATGTGGGATTCGGGATTCGGTAGAGGTATGCGGTTGTTTGAAGAGTCTCACTTCTCTATGGTCTTATCGATAAGACCCTTAAACTAAGATCTCTATATGTCCTTGTCCAAGGATGTTAAACTTCACAACATCTTCTATAACTACATGTGGGTTTATTCCCATCCTCTTGGGATAAATAGGAACATCCAGACAATCCGTATGTGGGTCCATCCCTAGTAATCTTAAATCATTTTCCCCTTTTTTACCCACCTTTCCAAAAATCATTTGGGAACATGTTGTGTGATGAGTACCACTTGGGTTCTCATTCACTCTAGTTTTTCCAAAAGTTTCATCATGTGCCTCCCTTTCCTTTTGCCAACCTGGTCCGAGTACTATGACCATAAACAAAGATCTCCCTATGGGAACTATGTGTCGGGTTTGGCTACATTGCTGCTCTTCGCATAGTCCATAAAACATAGTCCCCCCCCCCCATAATGGTTCACTCTATGACCTTAATCTAGGAGCATGTGAACCCAAGGCCCTTGTCCCGGGAAAGGGATTCAACTTCCTCTATCTGAAACGTCTCATTTTTGTACTCAAATGTTGCGTGGAAAAAAGACCAAGGTGTGGAATTTTCGCATAAACATCCCCTCGTTTCATGTCCACACTTCATGAGCCCTTTATATGGATCACCATCCTATTCCAAAACTGATAGGGACCCCATTTACAATTGTTCCTCATTCCAAATTTTCTTACCTACCATCTTGGTCCAACTCCCCTGATGACATAAGATGACATTTGCAACAGGTCCCATTTTTCGAACATGGTCCGTGGTTGACCCTCATTTTTCTTTGCCCATTCGAGACTAATGAAAAACAGATACTCTTTTTAGAACATGGTGAGCAGTTATCCTCTATCGTCATAATGCTATCATTATGGTCCAGATCATGAGCATCAAGATTCTCATCTTTCCACTCCCATATGTTCAAGTTGAATTCCACTATACTCGGCTATAGACCTTTTCACATCATAGTGTGTTAATTATTTAGGTCGGTATTATTGGGACGCCATTCACCTAGCACCCAATTTCCCCTAAGGTGTGTTTCACAGAACAAGGAAAGTCTCATAACTACTCCTTGTATCAAACATCAAGCACGAATCACTTGGGCTTAGTGGTTTGGTAGGATGTTTACTGGTGTAGCCAAACTACACATGCCCTTCAACCTACAATAAGTTATATTTCACTCTCATTACTGAAGGTTCGGGGTGCAGTGGATGTGCGTGGGTGTATGTGCCCACTTGTATTTTTGTCATTAAAAATGATCAATTCGGGATCAATATGACGATAAACACCAGTCTCCACAGATCGAATCACAGAAATGGACAAAGGAAAGGAAAGTCCAGAAACCACAAAGTAGGATCGTTACAGGTTGATTATAATTAATTTAATCAATTTAAAAGAAATAACTTTTGGGTGTTCTTTCTTCGTTGATGTTCTTGATCACGTTCTGATGTGATTCGTCGTTGCGTTGGAGAAGCCAAGTTTAGACTTCCTCTAGCGGTGATCCACACGTGTACCTAATATCTCAGGATGTTGCCAAACGAGTCTTCAGGTGCTAGAATGGAGAAAAATTTTCATCAGTTGTCCACCATAGATCGTCTTTATCTGATGGAAGAGGATCTCTCTCAGTCTTGAGAGCATTCTTGGAGGAAGAGGTTCATTCGACCTTGACAGAATTCTCCAGAGTTGTTGTGTACAACGATTCTCCTGTGTGTTGGAAAAGAGTTGGGGTTGTGAGCATATTTATAATCAGGATTGGGTTTGTAGAGTTATGACAATAAATAAACGTGTTACGCATTTTATTTATTTCATTTACTCTTATTTAAAACCCCTATGTCGAATAATTAATTCCTTGACATGCACCCACACTGATTATAATAAATATCATTTAAAACAATATTATATCCTCAAAATCCCGACTGTAAAAACTACACAGAATGGACATTAAATGTAAACGGCATGTATATCTTGTTTTCATTTATTCATTTCCTTTCTATAAAGAAAACTACATGGTGTGTAATTTTTAATACACGACGTGTACTTGTTTTCCATGAAAAACTACACGGCGTGTATATCTTGTTTTTCATTTCCTTCTTCCTCCATCATTAAAACAATTTAGGATTTCTTGAATAATTATTAAACCACGTATGGGAATAATCTTTATTCTACTTGAGATACTTGAATACACTTAGTGTGTGAACCTCTAGGGATCTTTCTCATTGGCATTAGGCGAGCTGGCCTAAAGTCCAAGATTACTGTCTAGAAACGGGTCAAGGCACCCAAGAGAAAGAAGTTGATGCTGCATTAACGTATCACCTCATACAAACGCTTACTGTGTAATTTAATCCCTTTGTCTCGATAACTCATCAAGCAGGTTTCATGGTAGTGTCATAAACCAATATTCTTGATCTGTCATTCTTTGAATACCTGAAATAAACTCATCGTTTAAACCATGGCCATAGAATTTATTGAGACAGTTCTATTTCAATCAAAGGGATGAGATATCAAATTCCATAAATGGATGAAAAAAATACTTCCTCGACTTATCCATTAACAACAGGTCACTCGTGACGCACCCAACGTACCCTACTTCCCGCCAACTGTTTGCATGACGGTTTTTGTTAGTAAATCTATGTGCGCAAGTCATGACATGGGTTAATGATAATCTTCCAGTCTAAGAACCATTACATACTCTCGTAGATAGAAATGTCTGATGACACCAAGACATGTGGAATTGCTACTGGCGGGTCTGTTCTCATAATATCCCATCTTGGAGTTTACCAAGTGCGAACTCCATGAGAGAGAGTCTCGTCATCTTACGAGTACTCACACATGATAGTCTGTATACTATGTGTCCTATCATAGTATGTCATCCAACCATATAAATTTATTTAAGAATATTGTTATAGAATTTCGAGGTTCCCATCATAGAGGGGATCTGCCATGACCTTATTAATGAAAAAAATATTCCAGGACATTATTATATTATAGTCATGCAGAACAATGGACAATATATAATAAGTGAACATTTATGTAGTCCAAGTACAAAACAGTTGGTTCTCAGGACACCAACCCTTACAAACACCCACATGGACTAGAGCCAGCTGCCTATGACTTTTATTCCACTAGACCTCACATGATGATCATGTTTCTACTCAGTCAAGGCTTTAGTCAACGTGTCCACCACGTTGTCTACTATGGAAATACTGATCACTACAACTTCACCTCTCTGAGAAAAATCCCTCAAGAGATGATACTTCCGAAGTATGTGCTTTGTCCGCTGATGGGACCTTGGACCTTTTTCAAGTGCCACCACTACAGCATTATCACAATAGAGTGTGATAAGATCTTTACTGCTCTGTACTACATCCATCTCTTGGATGATGCTTCGCATCCATACTGCATCTTTAGCTGCCTCAAGAAGCTGCGATATATTCAGACTCCATTGTAGAATCTGCCAACACACTTTTCTTTGAGCTCTTCCAGATCATTGCACCTCCATTAAAACTAAATATGGATCCAGTCTATGACTTCATGTCATCTTGATCAGTCTGGAAAATATCATCTACATTTCCTCTGATGACTAGTTCCTCCTCTCCTCTATAAAACAGGAACATATCCTTAGTACGCCTCAGATACATAAGGATCGTCTTGACTTCTATCCAATGGTGGTCACCTAGATCGGCTTGATATATGCCTACCGCACTTATTGTGTAATCAAAATCTATCCTCGTACATAGCATATCATACATGACTGACCCAATCGCGGATGCGTAAGGGATCCTTTCAATTCTATTTATTTCCTAATGTGTCTGAGGACACATATTTTTGGAAATATGAAAGCTATGTGACAGTTGTTACAATCCCCTCTTGGACTGTTCCATACCGAATCTCTTCACTATCTTGTCAATGTATGTACTTTGACACAGGACCATCATTCTCTTGGATCTATCACGATGGATCTTGATCCCAAGAATATATGCTGCCTCTCCCAAGTCTTTCATGGAGAAGTATTTATGCAACCATGCCTAAACTAACTATAAGACAGGTACTTAATTTCCAACTAGTAATATGTCATCAACATATACTATTATGAAAACGACTGCAGTTCCACTAAAGCTCTTGTAGACACAAGGATCAAATTCATTCTTAATAAATCCAAATATCATTACAGGTTCATCAAAACGAATGTTCCATGACCTTGATGCTTGGTTTAATCCATAAATGGATTTTTTTTCAACTTGAATACCTTTTTGGCATCTTTTGGAGTCAAAAACCCTTCAGGTTGTGTCATATAGACATGTTCCTGGAGGTTCCCATTAAGGAATGCAGTTTTGACATCAATTTGAAAAATTTCAAAGTCATGGTAAGGGACAATGGCCAAATAGGATTCTGATGGTTTTCAGCATCGCAACCGGTGAAAAATTTTCATCATAGTCAATTCCTTGATGCTGTTTAAAACCTTTTGCAACCAGTTGTGCTTTATATGTGATGACTTTACCCTCCATGTCCATTTTCTTCTAGAATACCCATTTATTACCAATAGGATTTACATCAACTGGAGGATCTACCAAAATCCAGACTTGGTTTGGTACATGGAATCCATTTCAGAATTCATAGAATTTTCCCACTTGGAAAAGTCTACACCTTAAACTTCTTCCTTTTAGGTAAGAGGATCATCAATGTCAACCAATAATGAGTCACCATCCTCAGTGACAAGAAAACCATATCATTCTGGTTCTCTCACCTATTTCGTGCTCCAACGTAGTTCTTATGTCTCTGGAATAGATTGTTATTCCACGAGGCTTTGTGGAATCTATTCTTGTACCAACTCTTGTGTATCTTGAGTCTTGACTTCATCGAATTATATCTCTCTCCCACTATCTGTTTTGGAGATGTGCTCCCTCCCAAGGAATATGGCGTGTCTCGCCACTTTAACCTTTTGGTCAAAGGGGTTGTATGGGTAATATCCCCTTGTTTCCTTGGGATATCCTATAACGAGAAACTTTGTGCCTCATGGTGCAAGTTTGTTACCTGAAGAGGCCTTAACAAATGCTTCGATACCCCACACATGTAAATTCGATAACATGGCTTTGCGTACACTCCATAACTCGTATAGAATACCATATATCAATTTAGTTGGTACTTGTTTTAGTATGTGTGCTACTTTTTGTAATGAAAACCCCCAAAAGGATATTGGAAGACTCGCATGACTCATCATTGATCTCACCATGTCCAATAGGGTGTGGTTCCTCCTTTAACTTACACCATTCCACGGAGGTGTATAAGGAGGAGTGAGTTGAGATAGAATCCCAAACTCTCGTAAGAAATCAATGAAGTAATGATTAATATATTCTCCTCCTCTATCTGAGCGGTGATTCTTAATATTCTTACCAAGATGGTTCTAAACTTCATTCTTGTATTCTTTTAACCAATCAAAAGAATATGACTTATACCTCATTAAGTAGATATATCCATATCTACTAAAATCATCAGTAAAATTTATGAAGTATGAGAAACCACACCTTGCTTCAACTGGAAATGGCCCACACACATCTGTGTGAACTAATTCAAGAATCTCTTTAGCCCTTTCACCTTTCCCACCAAATGGGCTTTGGTCGTTTTTCCTTGTAGACACACATGACATACACCAAGTGGTTTTAGTTCAAAAGAATCTAAATACCCATCATGATGTAATATTGTCAAATGTTTCTCATTGACATGACCTATCCGGTGATTCCAAATTTGGGTGTGGTATGAGTCATGTGAATTTAATTTGTCATAAATTGCCATTACCTGGTTTGTGTAGTCTAACACATAAATTCATTTATATAAATGTGCCCTACCAAAACAAATGTTATCATTATAAAAGTAGAAACTTTCATTTCCAAACTAGAATATGAATACATCAGTATCTAATCTGGATACTGAAATAATGTTTTTAAAAACAGAAGGCACATAATAAAAACCCCTTAACACCAAGATTATCCCAGTAGGCAATGTGAGGTGGTAGTCTCTGACAGCTACAACAACGAGTCTGGCCCCATTGGCTGCTCGTAGATCCACCTCACCTCGGTCAATCTTTCTGAATCTACATGGTTTCTATATTTGGATACAGATGTGAGAACCACAGGTAGTATCTAATACACAATTAGTAGAAATAGATAAATTTCATTTGATAACAAACGCACCTGAAGCTTCCCCTTACTTCCTTGGCTGGGTGCAGTTTTTCATACAGTGGCTCTTCTTTCCACATGCGAAACAAACAGCGTCCAGTTCCATTGCCTCCCCTTTGATCTTTCTTTATTTTGAGGGCGTTGAAGAAGATTTTGGCTTAAATCTCTTAGCCTTCCCTTTCCTTTTATTCAAAATGAGGAAAGAAGTCTTTTCACGTTTCATGTCATTTTCCACTTGGTGAATGAGGATAAAAAAGATCAGATAGAGACTTCTCAATGTTTTTCATGTTGAAGTTCACAACAAAGTTTGAGAATCTCTAGAGAAGTAATGCAAGAATTTGATCAGTACCCAGTTCTTCGGGGGTGTTTAAACCATAGAACCTCCAAGCGCTCAATCTAGAAAATGATCTTGACTACATGAGGCCAATCTGGGGAACCCTTTCCATGCTTGCTCTGAAATAGAGCCTTAGTGATCTCAAACCTTTCATGTCTTTCCCTCTCAAGGTATAGACCACAGAGGTGCTCGAGCATGCTATATGAATCCATATCCTCATGAGACTTCATGAGCACACATGACATTGATGATAACATCAAAAATTGAACGTCAATTGCATCACTCAAATGTTGATCATAGACTAGAAAATCTTCATCAATTGCCCCTTGGGCAGGAGGATCAGGAAGTGAGGACTTCAACACGTAATACTTTCATTCATGGCATAGGACAACCCGAAGGCGCCTAAACCATTCCTGAAAGTTACTGCCGGTGAGGATATTGTCTTTTTCCAGAATTAATCGTAGATAAAATGTGGTTGACAAGTTTTTCATCTTGATTATACAATTTAAAAGAGCAGATCTATTAGTACTTTCTTGATTACGTTTTATGAGAAATAAAAAATTTATTAATTCTCCCACTATTTTATCAAGCCCCAATGGCCCTCTCCATTGAACTCAGAATGTCCAGTTTCTTTGACATTCTAGTGTCAGGGATCCATATTCCCCTTCGCATAACCCCAACAAGGGTTGGTCAAGCTATTTGAAGGTATTTAGCCAGGCAGGTCTTTGCCAACTGTGAGTTTATTGTTCCTTGATCTGTTGAGTGGACTCCCCAATCCTGAAATCCTGACTTGGATTTTCTCAACTCTTGCCTCCAATTTTACATCAACTTTAGCATGGGATACTACTCTTGATGTAATATGGTTAAGTCAACCTGAAACCTTTCATAAGAGCTTCCTTTATAAAAGTAAGGGTCCCAACAAGGGTTGGTCAAACACATAGTTTTATTGAGACTTTCCCTTAATCAAGTAACAGAAGGCTTGGTATGACTTAATATGGTATTTGAGGGACTTTATTCTTTATGCATATTCTTTCATTATCACATGCTTGTTAATATTAAGTGATTCTTGCTTAAGTGATTAACCATGTTTCGATAATGTTTACGCATACTCCGGTTTTTATTTTACTCAATATTTTCAAGCTTTTTTATTTCATTAATTATGTGATCGCGACAACACATACATAATAAATAAACTATGAAATCAGACAAAAATAAAATAAGATGGAATGATCATGATCTTCTAGTGGATAGCTTATCTAGCGGGTTGATAAGCTAACTCTGACCTAGGGAAAACACCTTGAACCTAATGGTTTGTGTTTTGAAGCTCCCACATGTCCACCTTTGTATCTTCTTGGGTTGGTTTCGCCTCTACTTCAGGTTTTTAACTGTCTCCTCTATCTTGGGAGATCCTCCATTACATGGATTTACATTGAAGAAACCATGGGCATGCAAGCCCTACATTTTATTGGAAGAAGTCTCACAGTCCAACAAATTTAAATTAAACAAATTTAAATGAAACCATACACACATACAAAGGGTATTTGGTCTATCTCATGATCATCCATTTCATGAAATGACATTTATGCGTATTTAGAATTTAAATTCATTTAATCGTTCTTTTATTTAAGATAAGTGATGCTTGGAAATAATTAATTATGATCTTATAATTAATCAAATATTTATCTTAAATTCCTTTCTGAATTTCCTTGAGATTCTTCTCATCCATATCCCTTGTACAGTTCTTTGTGCTTTTGGAGGAATCCAGGTGAAATTTTTGAAAGTACACGACATGTAGTTTATATTTACATGGCATGTATTTCTTTTCACATTTTATCCAAAGTACATGCCGGGGGATTTGGCGTGTTCTCTATACTTTGGAAATTTTGGTGTACACGATATGTAGATGAATCATACATGGTGTATACTTCCTTGTTATGTAGTAACCGCCCTGGCGATCCCGTGTATGCAGAACACGGCTTCTCCTTGTAAACGGTTTCACCTTGGACAAATCGGACTACACAGCGTGTTGCTCCAACATACACGCCATGTATTCCAGTTTCCATGCGCCATTCAATTATGGTCAACAGGGCATGATTCAAACTTTGGCATAATCAATTCACATGCTGTGGTTTGGAGGACTAGTGCTGGTTCATTGAACCTAAGTACACGACGTGTAGTTTTAATTACACACCGTGTAATCCCGTGTTGTAAAGACAGAAAGAGCTGCTCCTCCGGATGAGTTATTCATTTTTATTTTAATAAAAATTAAAACTAAAAGGTCGTTTCAGTGATATGAATCGAGAAACGAAAGAGTAATAATAGATCTCGTTTATTCAGATTTATAGAATGATTTATTTCGAATTGAATCAAATATAAATGAGTAAATTATCTACGAAAATTAAATAACTATAATCAACTTTTTAACCTCCCTCTCATACCATTTGAAGGTTCCAGGTGCAGCGGAAGCGCATGGGTGGATGTTCCCACTTGGATTTTTTTCATTAACAATGATCAATCCGGGATCAATAAGATGATAAACACCAGTCTCCACGGATCGAATCATAGAAATGGACAAAGAAAAGGAAAGTCCTGGAACCACAAAACTAGGATCTTTACAGGTTTATTATAATTAATTTAATCAATTTAAAAGAAATACCTTTTGTGTGTTCTTTCTTAGTTGATGTTCTTGATCATGTTCTGATGTGATTCGTTACTATGTCGTAGAAGCCACGTGTCGACTTCCTTTAGCGGTGATCCACATGTGTACCTCGTATCTCGGGATTTCGCCAAATGAGTCTTCGGGTGATAGCATGGAGAAACCTTTGCATGCATTGTCTGACTTAGATCATCTTGATCCAATGGATAAGGATCTCTCTCGGTCTTGAGAGAGTTCATGGAGGAAGAGGTTCTTTCAGCCATGAAAGAATTCTCCAGAGTTGTTGTGCACAACGATTCTCTTCTGTGTTTGAAACGAGTTGAGGTTGTGAGGATATCTATAATCGGGATTGAGGTTGTAGAGTTATGACAATAAACAAACACGTTACACGTTTTATTTATTTCATTGACTCTTATTTAAAACTCATATGTATAATAATTAATTCCTTGACATGCAACCATGCTGATTATAATAAATATCATTTAAAACAATTTTATATCCTCAAAATATCGACTGGAAAAACTACATAGCATGAATTAATAAATACACGGCGTGTACTTGTTTTTCATTGAAAACTAACCCGCTTTTACATTCAATTTACATGGTGGGTATATCTTGTTTTCATTCATTCATTTCCTTTCCATAAAGAAAACTACATGGAGTGTAATTATTAATACACGACATGTACTTGGTTTCCATGAAAAAATACATGGCGTGTTTATCTTGTTTTTCATTTCCTTCATCCTCCATCATTAAAACGATTTAGGCTTACTTGAATAATTATTAAACCAGGTACGTGAATAATATTTATTCTACTTGAGGTACTTGAATACACTTAGTGTGTGGCCCTCTAGGACACTTTCTCGTTGGCATTAGGCGAACTTTCCTAAAGTCCAAGATTACTGTCTAGAAACGTGTCAAGGCACCCAAGAGAAATAAGTTGATGCCGCATTGACATATCAAGTCATGCGAATGCTTAATGTGTAATTTAATCCCTTTGTCCCGATATCTCATCAAGAAGGTTTCATGGTAGTGTCATAAACCTATATGCTTGATCTGTCGTTCTGTGACTACCTGAAATAAACTCGTCGTTTACACCATGGCCATGGAATTTAATGCAACAGTTCTATTTCAATCAAAGGGCCGAGATATCAACTTCCATAAATGGAAGGGACAAATCCTTCCTCGACTTATCCATTAACAACATATCTCTCATGACGCACCCACCATACCCTACTTCCCACCAACTGTCTGCGTGACGGTTTTCTTTAGTAAATCTAAGTGCACGATTCATGACATGAGTTAATGATAATTTTACAGTCTAAGTACCATTACACACGCTCGTAGATAGAAATGTATGATGACAATGAGACATGCTGAATTTATATTGGTGGGTCTCTTCTCATAATCTCCCATCTTGGAGATTACCATGTGTGAACTCCATGAGAGAGAGTCTCGTCTTCTTACGAGTACTCTCACATGAAGGTCTGTATACTATGTGTCCTATCATAGTATGTCATCCAACTGTAGAAATTTATTTGACAATATTGTTATAGCATTTCAAAGTTCTCATCATAGTGGGAATCTTCCATGACCTTATTAATGCAACAAATATTCAAGGACATTATTATATTATAGTCATGCAAAACAATGAACAATATATAATAAGTGAACATTTATGTAATGAAACTACAAAACAGTTGCTTCTCAGGAAACCAACCCTTACAATAACTATGTTTGGCTTGATTGCCATCCTCATGGGATACATATGAATTCCCGGACAACCCATCTTGGGCCCATCTTAGTTTTTACCATCAGTCCCTCAACCTAAGGATTCTACCGAGAGCGTGTGGTGGGGCGTGGACTCTTATTGTCCTCATTGACATCATGGTCTGTACCGCACCACACATTTATTTTCTGGGTATCCATGTTCTCAACACATTACATTAAACTGCGGCCCATACCATGAATGAGTTTATGATGCCATATGATAATTATGGAATATGTTAGCTTCCACGCTAAAGAGTATTCCCCCTATGAGTGCTGGTCTCTGACCATTATGTTCCCAGAACTACATCCAGATTGATTCCCATCCTGATGGGATACATAGGAATGCCCGACCACATTACTTTAGGCACATCCCAACTCTCACTTTTGGTCCCTTGACCTAAAAAACATCCTCTTGGGATACGTGGTGTGGTGAGGATTCCTTATGTCCTCATTCACAATGAGTTTACATCTACCAAATCACATACTCCCCTCATGGAATATACCCTTAAAATTCTCATCCTATCGTAATACATTAAACTATACGTGTCCATATTTCCTCAACACATGACCTTAAACAACGTCCCCTACCCTTTACAAGTTCAAGATTCCCTATGTTAATGATGGGATGGATCAATTTTTTTACTAGAGAGGGTTCTCACTACCAGTGTTGGTCTCTGACCATTCCATGCATCAAGAACTACATTTGGCTTGATTATCATCCTTATGAGATTTGTAGCGATGCCCAGGAATTTTTCCTTGGGCCCAGCCTCAGGGTCATTAACCCTTCTGGTCCATGGACCCAATCTTGGTCCAGGCAGTTTGACCTTAAACTATATGCATCGTCCTCACTGTAAGACATTTAAACAAGGTTTCTATCATCCATATTGGTATGATGTAAAACTACATATCATTCTAGGTACTTACTAGAGAGGTACTATTTAGAAGTAAGTTTGATCCCTGATTAGACTGATGCACCCACCTAATGTGATTCTTCCACAGTGGCATAATTTCATGTGT
The DNA here is from genome assembly GCA_963277665.1 of Viscum album. Taxonomy (NCBI): domain Eukaryota; kingdom Viridiplantae; phylum Streptophyta; class Magnoliopsida; order Santalales; family Viscaceae; genus Viscum; species Viscum album. The sequence continues at coordinate 1,208,811,249 of OY728140.1, forward strand.
GTTAGACTCCATTAAAACAACCCATCACTCCAACATCCACATTTTGTGTGCCCTTTATTCTAACCCCCATCCTATTTCACGTCTAATGCAACCCCCTAAAAATATAGATAATTATCTTATGGCTCTCATACTGTCCTAGGAAAGTGTTACAAAGGACTAATGGATGATATTTCGAGTTAGGCCTTGTGTTTCAAACATGGTCAGTGGTCATCACTCATTTTTTATCCCTATTTCATGCTAACACAATAAGGATATTGTGTTTTAAACACATTCAATAGTCATAATTCATTGTCACACCATCCCTAAAGTGTTTAGAATATTGGGAATCATGATTTGCACTTTTCACTCCCCTATGTTTGGATTAATTCCAACGCCTATGGCGTTACCCCACTCGGGCACTAGACCACACTAGGAAAAAAGTTATTCGACTATTCTAAGAGCTTCATTCTCTTGTCATGCCTCTCCCCCTCTTCATGGAAATATTGATTGGATTTTCATAGAGAACTATTCTCCAGATGAGATCCCTTATTTGGGATTCTCTTAATATTGATCGATGTCCCATTCTGATCCCCTAACACCATCCATTGATTAGCACTCTCGTACAAGGGAATGACCACCTATTATCTATTATTTCTTTCACTAAGCATGGATAATGCTATATTAGTGATTTAGTTAGTTATTTCATCAATGCGATTCAGATACAATAGACCCCTTGGAATGAATTTTCCACAGTTGTTTCCTCAGAACACGGTCTGCCTCGCCCTCATAGTCCTCATTTGACCTAATTCATTGGGGTGAATTTTTCTGGAACCAGAAACAATATGCTCAAAATATTCCAAATTCTTTCATAAAATATCCATGACAGAAGCCCATTTTACAAGCATCAATTTCATAGGTCATAGTTCTCGAATAGAGTTACAGATTAGGAGTTATGGACATTTGAATTTGGGTTGGAAAATGGTTCATGGAGCCCATTTGTGAAGCTCCCTCCATGAGCACAGAGAACAAGAACTTGATCGGAGCCTCCATGAGCTCTAAAAAGGTTGACGACAGTCGAATCTTCGGTTACGAAGAACTTGATGGATCTTGACCAAAGCCTCAACGAGCACTACGAAGGTCGATGATGGTTAACTACATGATTATGAGAAACCTAAGAGAACTCCCTCCGGTTTTAGAGTACGATTTCCTTTGCAGCATGCATTTGAGTTTCGCGGTGCACATTTGTGATTCACGGCATGAATTTTTTCTTCGCAACATGCTCATCCGACCTCCATTGCCTATTAATAGCTATCTCATCCTCCTTCATAAGCACAATCATTCCGCCCCATGGGTGGCCTATCTACCATTTTGCAGAGCTCCTAAGAATTGTGAAGTGACAAACATCACAAAGGGATTTTTCCATTGCGAAGGATGGAACTCCTTCGGGTTGCTCAAGGCTCAGCGAGCTGCTTTGCTCAGTGATCCGCTTTGCTCTGTGAGCCAGTTTTCTCTGTGATCCAATTTACTCTGCAATCCCCTTTTCTCCTCGGGCCCCTTTTCTCCTAGAGACACTATGATCCGCGATCCACTTTTCCCCACGAGCTTCTTTTCTCAGTGAGCCTCATAGCTCTGTAAGCTACTTTCCTCTGCAATCCCCTTTGCTTTGTGATCCCCTTAGCTATGCGAGAGACTATGATTCATGAGAATCCATGCTCCACGAGTATCATTCATTCATGAAGCTATTTCACATGACCCCATGCTCCACGAACACCATTCGTTTGAGAAGATCCTACCTTTTCACCCACCAGTCCATACAGTGGGGGCTGAGCGAGGACCACAGCCGCACACTGAACCCCATGAAAAATAGAGTGTCACACTGTGACCTTTTCAGGCTTGGGGCATCAACATTTACCGTTGTGACCTTATTCTCACCCACCTTCCATCTATGGAATACCATGATTTGAGATACTCCTCCGCACACGAGGAATCACCTTGAGTAAATATATTCTTCTAGGTTCTTTTCCCATGTCATGATCTAAGATTCTCATCATCAATTATATGAGTACCTTGAGTTGATCCATTCCTAATGTAACTCATCCAAACCCCATAACTAGACTCCTATTCCAGGTTGAACAAGAAAGGGATGCTCTTGCGTAAGTCCGAACACCAACCATTTCTAGGCGCCTTATGCCAATAATCTTATCTATATGACTATAAACTGTTGCACAACCTATTTTCCAAACATAGGATGCCTCATGCTCTAAAAAAGAGATTCCTTATGCTCTAAGTATAAGATTTCAATTATCCTATCTATATGAATTAAAACTTTAGTACACCCTATGTTCCAAACATAGGGTTCCTCTTACTCCAAACTAGAGATACCTTATTCTTCAAGGATCAGTTGTTAATAGTCATCTCTACATGACTATAAACTATAGTGCACCCGATGTTCCAAACATATGGTACCTCTTGCTCCAAATAAGAGATGTCTTATGTGCCTAACATAAGATTCCAATAGTCATCTCTACATGACTATAAATTGTAGCATTCCATATCATTCAATAATAAGATCCCTCTTATTCCAAATAATATATTCCTTATGTGACAAGCATAAGATTCCTTATCCCATGATTATAGTGGCATAATATCAAGAGTGTTGGATTCCATTAAAATAATCTATCACTCCACCTCACGCTTTGCATGTCCTTCATTCGAATATTCATACTCTTTGATGTCTAAAGGGATGCCCTAATGGCCTAGTCTCATCCTGCATCGACTCACCTACCATATTTGGACAATTCCCTAGATTACATTGGATGACACTTCAAGCCTGGTCCTATCATTCAAACATGGTCAACATTCGACCTTCATTTATTTTCCCCCATTTCAGGCTAACACGATACGTAGCTGCATTTGAAACATGGTAAAAAATTATTGTTTGTCATCACGCAACCCTCACCGCATTTTGAATGTCAGGAATGTGGTTCACACTTTTAATCTCCCTTAGTTTGTACTGATTCAAAAGCATTTGGTGTTATCCTGCTTATTCACTATCGCATAGGTGTAGGCCTCAGTCATATACCGAAAACTACCAGTGAGTTGGGATGCCCTCATGGCCAGACATGAGGAAGGAATTATGGGAATTGTCTATCCGTAAGCCATATTAACTATTGTCACTCATTAGTAGCACATGGGAAGCGTTCATGCGTAAGCCTTGTTTACCATTGTCACTCCATAGTGGCTCTAGGGAAGCTTCCATGCGTAATCCTCATCCATCATTGCCACTTCTTAGTGGCACCCGAGCAGCTTCCATGAGTAAGCTCCATCAACCATTGTCACTCCATAGTAGCACCTAGGTAGCTTCCATGCCTAAGCCCCATCCACTATTGACACTCCTTAGTGGCACCTAGTAAGCTTCTATGCGTAAGCCCCACTCACCATCCTTCATGACCACACCTCTTCACCATGATTGTCAAGTCTGTTGTTGCCTCTTGTTTCTCAAACTGGGTTTTTTTAAATAATAACAAACATATATTAAGATAAAAAAATTACAGGAGACTAAAGGAGGAGATTTTATTACAATGATTTTGATGAAAGGGGAGAAATCAACTGGAATATCCCCCATGTATGTGTTATTGTGGTAGAAACCCTTATTAGAAATAACATCTACCACCTTGTTCCTCTCCCTATAGGCAGGAGTAAAAAAATGATTGAGCTCAGATAAGTGGTGGTGGCAGAAAATCCTTTTTCCAGTGAGCGTCCATGCAAGGTGAATCGTTCCATGTCTAAGAGACTTGACAATAGTGGTTGAATCACTTTCAATCTAGAAGTTGTTCCAACAATTTTGATGAATCAAATGAATTTAATTTAAGATACTTTACATTTCTTCCTCTAAAGAAGATGTGTTACCACACGAACCATAGCAGCATCCAAGAATATCATCATTTTGATTTCTTCTGATAATACAGTAGTCTCTAGGTCCTAGGATTCCTTTTGATGAACCGTCCAAATTAATTTTGATCCAACTAGGGATGAAAGGTTTCCAAAAAAACCTCTAGAAAACCACCCGATGGGCAGTAGTTTCCATTGATCCCAATCTGTCATAAAATAGTGAAATCCTTAACTGAATTGTGACATGTCCCTGTTTGAATGATTCTAGTTTCCTTAATCCTAGTATATATCTTAATTTGGTCTTCACAAAAACTAAAAGTGTTATTTTTATACATAATGTAGTTTCTTACATACCAGATAAGATGTATTAGTTCTGGCAAAATAGTGATGAAAAGCTTAGTAATTTGAGAAGTTGAATCCATAATAATACATATCTTAATCGGTAGAGTGTAATACCCAAACCCTTCTAAACTATAGTGAATTTGATCCTTTCCAATTAAATGTATGTAAAAATCCACCCTAAGATTCACGCCCAACACATATTGGACCTAACCCACTTTACATTAGTTAACCAAAACCCTTCTGAACTCCGGGGACTTTGATCCATTCCAAGGAAAGGTATGTAGAAAGCATCCATGAGGTTCATGCCCAATGCCTACATGTCCCGAACCCCTTCATGTAGGTTCACCAACACCATTCTGAACTATGTTTACATTGATTATTTCCAAGATAAGGTTCATAGGAAACCTCCCGGAGGTTCAAGACAAACACCAATTGGTCTCCACCCCTTTCACGTCGGTTTGCCGACACCATTCCGAACTATGTGGACTTCAATACTTTCCAAGGAAATATGTGTAGGATTCCTCCATGAGGTTCAATCCCAACACCCATTGGTCCTGACCACTCTACTTGGGTCCACCCTCATCCCACAGGATGTTAAACGATACACCTCTTTTTGTCCCACAAGACGTAAAACTGTATCCATTCGAACTATGTGGTATTAGATCATTGTCTCCTAGATAAGGTACGTAGGAATCCTCTCGGAGTTCCAATCCCAATTGATGATAATTCATTTTCTTCCCCAACAGACGGTAATCCATTGTGTTCCCCAACCGATTTTAAGACATTGTGTTCCCCAATAAACGGTAATCCATTGTGAATTCGGATCGACGATTAGTCGTTGTGAATACCAATAAGCGGTAAGACATTTTCAACCCCAACCAGAGGTAAGCCTTGTTGTTTCCCATTTGATGGTAAGCTGTTGTAGTCCCCTTTGTTTGGACCTGTATATCTAGTCATCTCCTCGAGTGTCAGACCAACCTCGGGCTTTTAACCATGAGTAATCCCCAGTATATCATCATGTTGATGACCTCTATGCAAACCCAGATTATACACCCCCTCATGAACTAGGTGGATTTTGATTTCCTATTGCGGAGATATGTAGGAATCCTCTCGGAGACTCAATCCCATCACCCATGTCTCATCGTGATCTCTCTCCCTCGAGCCTAGGATTTTTAGGAAGGGGATGGATCAACCCAGAGGTTCCAATTCCTCCAGGCCCCGTCAATATGCTCTTTCTCAAAGGTCGCCTCTTCAGGTGACCCATCGCCGCACCGAACTATGTGTACTTTGATTCCCTTCTACATGGATACATAGAAAGTCACTTCGAGGCTCAAGCCCAAAACTATGGTCAACTTCATGATGGTCCCATCTCAATCACCCTCAACATCATTCGACACCCATCATCCATCCCGATTATTACCCGGGCTACCACATCCTGTTGAGATCTTGTCCCCCACTTTTTAACTGCTCCAAAAAGTAATTGGGTAACTAACCGTGCATGAGTCCCATCATTGGTGTTCTCTCTAGGGGTTTCACCCATCTTATTCACTCTTGTTAGTGTTCTGATCTATCTGATATGTCTCCGAAAGATGTTAAATTCATGCCCTACCTCATGTTAAACATGAGATGCCTATGGAAAACCTCAAAAGACATAGCTATTGTGTAAACATCGCTGCATCATGTTAAATGTGTTACCTACACCATGTTAATAATGGGAAGCTGAGGATAACCATAGAGACAAGACATTGTCATAACATATCCCATGACCGATGTGAGATGCCTCAGGTTCTATGCCCTGGGATACCCTCTTATGAGGAATAATACATGTTCCCCAATGTCCACACATCTAGATATGCCCCGACAAGCTAGATGTTATCATGGATTCCTACCAAAGGTTTCTACCATGTCAAGACCCCATGGAATATCCTGATGGAGGTAGTTTAATTAACCAGTTTCCAAAAAGAAATGGAACTGGGAATAAGATTAATGAACCACAACTCAAATCTATGAGGGATACCTGGACAAGACAATGAATTCTGAGGAAGAATCCATGGAAGGAAGAACCAAAATCCCATCATTTTGTTTCGATCAAGGAGCAAACATCCCTGAATAAGAGACGGATGCCACCCATCATTGGAAATTGAGAATGCGGGGTAACAAGCAGCATGTCCTACTTGAAAATAGACGAATACACACACCTTGACAAAAGCATTAGAAACATAAGAGTTTAGGTATTATTGGGTATTTCAAGGGTTTTAGGGGTTTTAAGGGTTTTAAGGGGTTTTTTTTAGTTTTTTAGTGATTTCTGGGGGTTTTGCGTTTTTATGGATTTATGATTTTTATGGTTTTTATGTTCATTGGTGTTTCCAGTGTGTTTCGGTGTTTCAAGGGTCTAATAGGTTTTATATACGGCTATTTAGAATCTTATTAGGTTTTAGGGGATTTTGGATTGTTTAGGATGTTTAGGTGTTTTAGGGCATTTTTGGGTTTTTTGGGGCTTAGAGGGATTTTAGAAATGATAGTTAATTTTTGATATTTCTTATGATTTTTAGTGTCTTTTAGGGGTTTTGAGGGTTTTAGGGCCCATAAGGGTTTGGGGAGGTAGGTTCCTTTTGATAAATTAAAGGTTTTAGTGTCTTTTAACATATTTTATGGATTTAGGGGTTTTAGGTTTTTTAGGGGTTTTAGTATTTGTAAGGGTTATTAGGTGTTTTATAGTTTTTAGTTTTTTTAGGGAAATTATGGTTTTTATGGTGTTTAGCTATTTTAACAGTTGTTACTATTTTTTTGGTTTTATGGTATTTAGATATTTAGGTTTTTGTGGCTTTCTGGGGTTTTCTGGTTTTCTGGGAGGTATAAGGTTTTAGGGGTTTTATGGATTTTAAGGTATTTGTATTTTTTAATTTTTTTTGTAGTTTTTATAGGTTTTTATTGCCTTGTATGTATTTAAGGGAGATTTAGGGTTTTATGGTATTTATGTTTTTTATTGTATTTAGGAATTTTGTTGGGATTTTATGGTCTTTTATGGGATTTTATGGTTTTTAGGATCCATTAGGTTTTTAGGATGTTTATGGTCTTTTTTGTTTTAGGGGTTTTTAGGGCCCTTTTATGGGATTTTATTGTTTTAAGATATTTAGATTGTTTATGGGTTTTATGGTATCTTAGATGTTTTTGGGATTTTATAAAATTTTAACATTTTTTTGTTTATTAGGTTCTTTGAGTGTGTTAAATAATTTTAGGGAATTTTATGGGTTTTAAGGTTTTTAAGGTCATTAATGAATTTTGAGGGTGTCTAATGTTAAAAAAAATTAGGTTCTTTTAGTGTTTTTAGTGTTTTAAGTGTGTTAGGGTCTTTAAGGGTATTATGGATGTGTGGTTTTTGAAGGAATTTTTAGAGTAAAAAAATAATGGTATTTAAGTGTTTTTATCATTTTTTGGGTTTCAATGGGATTCTATATTTTTTAATTACATAATGGTTTTTAAAAAATTTGATGTGTTTAGAGTTTTAAATTGATTACATTGGGTTTATTTAGTAATTTTTTATGTTTTTGGGTTTTTCAGGCTATTTTGACTTTTTTTGGGTTTTTTAGACTTTTTAGATGTTTTAGGGTTTTAGGGTTAGTTTTGAGGTTTTTATAGTTTTTATGTTTTATAGGTGTTTTCTTGGTATTATATGTTTTTATGGGGTTTTAGATGTTTTTTGGGATTGTAGTTATACTTAGGTAATTTTAGTTTTTTAGGGTTCTAGGAATGTTAGGGTTGTTAGGTTTGGGAGGGGGTTATGGAGGGTTTTAGTGGTCATTTGGGGTTTTAGGGTTTTTGAGTGTTTTAGAGATTTTTAGTATTTTCTATGCAGTTTTTGCCACTTTAGGGTCTTAGGGTTTTTATGGTTATTAATTTTTTAGTTTTTTTGGTATTTTTATAGTTTTTGGGTATTTGTAGTTTTATATATGGTTTTAGGGGTTTCTATTTTTGTGGGATCTTTTAATTTTTTAGGCGTTTGAAGTTAATTTCGTGGTTTTATGGGTTCATTGGATTTTTTGGGTCTTTTTTTGGGTTTTATGGTCATCTCGGGTTTTTAAGGTCATTTAGGATTTTTAGAGGTATTATCATTTGTCTTAGTATTTTTAGGAATTTTTGGATTTTGTAATATAAATGGTGTTTTTAGATTATTTAGGGGTTTTAGGTACCTTTTTGGATTTATAAGGGTTTTAGGGTCCTCTAAGGGATCTATGCTTTTTTGAATCCTATAGGGTTTTTTAGTTTTATGGTCCTTTAGGGTTTTTAATAGATTTTAGGTTCCATTATGGTTTGTTGGGGTTTTAGAGTCCTTTAGTATTTTTAAGGGGTTTTAAAGCCTTTTTTAGGGTTTTAGTGCCTTTATTATTTTGAGGGTTTTAGAGACTTTTTTTTTGTTTTTTGGATATATTATTGTCTTCTAGGGTTTTTTTTTAATTTTGAGGGCCATATTCGGTTTTCTAGGTATTTTCATGTGTTATGGGGTTTTTATGGACTCTTAGGGTTTTTTGTTATTTTATGATTTCAAGTGATATTTTAGGGTTTTAGTAATTTTAGGGGTTTTTTGGTCTTTTGAATTTATTGGGATTTTAGGTTTTTGGGGCTTTTGGGGAACTTTTGGTGTTATAAGGGGTATTGGGGATTTTTTGGGTTTTAGTTAATTTTGGGTTTAGAGAATTTATGGATTTAAGGGATTTAAGTGTTTTTTTTTGGTTTTTCATAGTTTATGGGGTTCAAGGGAATTTAATGTTTTAGGTTTTTTGATTTAATTGGTTTGTTATGGGTTTTAAAGGTTTTTATAGGTTTTGGGTTATAGGGTTGTTTCTAGAGTTTTAGGTGTTTTAGGGATTTTTTGGTTTTAAAGGCATTTTAAGGTTTTAGGTACATCTGGTGTTTTTATGGTTTTGAGTCCTTTATGATTTTTAGGGTTTTTTGTGGTGTTAGGGGTTTTATTAGATTTAATGGTTTTTATGAATTTTTTAAAAGTAATTTTTAATTTTAGGTTTTTTTGTTGTTTTGGGTCTTTAGGTTAATTAGGGTTACAGGGTTTTTATGGGTTTTATGGGTTATAAGGGTTTTTTAGTGTTTTGGGGTGTTTTGGGAAAGGGTTAGTATTTTTAGGGATTTAATGGGTTTTTTTGGTTTTATAGGTTTTATAGTTTCTATTTTTAGGGTTTTTATTGAGTTTCAGGGTGCTTTAAATTGTTTTATATTTAGGGTTTTTTGGGATTTGATAGTTTTTATGGGGATTTTGGATTTTTTGTTACTTTTATGGTTTTTATGTTTTTAGGGTGTTTAGATTTTTTAATATTTTTGATGTGTTTTAAGAATTTTTTGGGTTTTCTATGGTTTTAGGGGATTTAGTGTTTTTAGGGTTTTATGGGTTTTAAATTCCTTTTGGGAATTTTTAGGTTTTTAGGGGGTGTTATTTAATTTTTTTGTATTTTAATGGTTTTAAATGTTTTAGAGGATTTTGGGATTTTTAGTTTTGACATGGATTTTCTTATTTTTTTGGATTTTAGTTTGTTTGATGGTTTCTATGGGATTTTAGGTTATTGTGGGGTTCTAAAAGTTTTTATGTTTTAAGGGTTTTAAGTGGGTTTTATTTATTTTTTGGTTTTATTTTATATATGTTTATTAGGGTTTTAGTGGTTTTTAGTGTTTTATGCTTTTGTGGGATTTTAGGGGGTTTAAGTGGTTTTTGTGTTTTTGTGTCTTTATATGGTTCCAATGTCTTTTATGGTTTTTAAGGGTTTTTGGAACATTTATTTTTTCAAATTTTTCCATTTTTAGTGTTTTAGTGGTTTTTGCGGTTTTGGGGTTTTTTTATGGATTTTAGGGACTATAGAGGGTTTAATGGATTTTATGGGCTTTAAGAGTTTTAGGGGTTTTAGTGTTGTCTATGGTTTTTTAATGGTTTTTTAGGGTTTCATGGGTTTTAATTTTTTGTATTTTTAGATATTATATAGTTTTTATGGTGTTCATCAAGGTTTTATGTGGTTTTTAGTTGGTTTTAGTATTATTTGGGGTTTTTTTGGGTTTTTTGGGTTTTTGGATTTTTGTACATTTTAAGGGGATTTTCTATGTTTTTAAGGGGTTTTAGGGTTTTTTGGTTTTTGTAGGTTTTTATATAGTTTAAGAATTTGTAGATTTTAATATTTTTGAGGGTCATAAGAGGGTTTTATGGTATTTAGGGCTTTTTATGTGTTTTGTGTTTCTTAGGGGCTTTTGGTGTTTAAAGGATATTTTAGGGTGTTTAGGGTTTTTAGAGTATTAAGGGTCTTTTACTGTTTTAGGTTTTTGTGATTTTTATGTGTTTTTTTGGGAATTTTTGTTGATTTTTAGGGTTTTAGTGTTTTTATTGTTTTTTGTGGTTTTATGGGGTTATTTATATTTTAAGGGTGTTTGGGGTTTTAAGGTCTTCAATGTTTTGCGATGTTTAGAAATTTATCTTTTTTGAGGGTCTTTAAAGGGTGTTTGGGTTTTTTTGGGGTTTTTTAGTGTGTTTTTTGTGTTTCTTGTTTTTATTTAGCGGTTTCATGATTTATTAAATACATTTACGGATTTGGGTTTTTTATATTTTTATGGGTTTTATTATATTTTAGGGTTTTTTTATATATTTTTATGATTATTTTAGGGTTTAATGTTTTTTTGGGTTTTAAGGATTATTTAGGGATTTTTTGGGATTTATAAGGTTTTTTAAAAAATTTATGGTTTCATGGTATTTATGCTATTCTAAGTGTTATTAGGGACATTAAGGTTTTTTATGGTCTTCCAGGTGTTTTATAAATTATTGTGTCTTTTAGGGTTTTAGTTGTTTTAGGGTTTTAAGGTTTTTATGGGTTTTCGGGGTTTTCAGTTTTTCGGGTTGTTTAATAATTTTTAGGGGATTTTTTAATCATTCATTGTGTTTTTAGGATTTTATGGTATTTTTGATTTTAAGTCATTTTTGTTTTTTTTTTGAATTTCTAGGGGTTTTTAGGATTTTGAAGGGGTTTTTTGGTTTGTATGGATTTTTAGAATTTTTACTCTTTCTTATGGTTTCATAGGGTTTCTAGGATTTGAGGTTTTTAGGTTTTGTAATGTTTTTATGTTGTTTGGTCTTTATGGATATTTTGGTGTTTTTTATAGTTTTTAGGTTTTTAGGGATTTTTGGGTTTTGGGGGGTTGTTTTAGTTCATTAATAGTTTTTAGGGTTTCATGGATTTTTAATGGTTTTAGGATTTTTTTAATGTTTTAGTGTCTAATAGGGGGTTTAGGGTTGTTTGGGGGTTTTTATAATTATGGAGTGTAAGCATTTTAAGGCCATTGAATGAATTTTAATGTTTCTAGGGACTTATATGGTTTTTAGATTTCTATGGTCTTATAGTATTTTTATGGATTTTAATGGTGTTTATAGTCTTTTACTGCTTTTATAGTATTTTTGTGAATTTATTTTTTTATGGTATTGAAGTGGTGTTTTCTGTTTTTATTATTTTTAGGGGTTTTATAAATTTTATGGTTTTTAGGGTTTATAGGGTCATTTTGTAATTTAAGGGGTTTTTATATTTTTAGGGTGTTTAGGATTTTCACATATTAAGGGGATTTTAGTGGTTTTGCAGGTTTTAGGGGTTCTATGAGTTTTATGGCCTTTTGGGGTTTTAGTATTTATATTGATTTTAGGGTGTTCAGAGTATTTATATTTGTTGGTGTTTTGAGGGGTTTTGTAGGTTTTTTGGTATTTAGGGGTTTATATAGTTTTAGTGTGTTTATGTTTTTTTTGGTTCTCTAAAGTTTTTTATAGGGTTTTAAGTGAAATTTAGGGGTTTAAGGTCATTTTTTTGGTTTTTGTGGTATTTTATGGAATTTTAGGGTTTTTAGTGGGTTTTATGGTTTATTATTTTTTTTAATATTTTTATAATTTTTTTTAGGTTTTTGGTAATTTTTAGGGTTTTTAGAATTTTATGGTTTTTTTACTCTTTATGGTTTTTTCAATCATTTAGAGTTCTCATTAGGTTTTATGGATTTAGTTGTTTTTTGTTTTAAGGGTTTTTTGTTTTAAGGGTTTTTTGTTATTTTTGGGGTTTTATGGTTTTTATGGTTGTTTTTTATCAGTATTAGAGTTTTTTGTGTTTTTAGGGTGTGTAAGGGGGTTTAGGGTCTCTTGGGGTTTTATTTTGTTATTTAAGATATATTACTAGATATAATGGGGTTATGGTCATTTAGGGTTTTTAATATTTTTAAGGGATTGTACGGTTTTTAGGGACCTTTTTAAATTTTTGGGGGTTTCAAATCCTTTAGGGTTTTTAATGTTTTAGATTTCCTTAGTGGTTTTATGGGTTTTATGAACCATTTTGGTTTTTTGTGTCTTTAGGTTTTATGCATTTTAGGGGTCTTATTGGTTATTTTGGTTTTTGAGAGGTTTTATGGGGTTTTAGGTTTTTTCTGGATTTCGAGGGTTTTAATATTTTTTATTTTTTATAGGGTTTTAATATTTTTTAGAGTTTTATGATTTTTAATTTGATTTATGTTTTAAGGGTTTTATGGATTTTATGGTATTTTAATATATTTATTTTTTAGGGTATTTATGTTTTTATGGGTATTAGGTGTTTTAATGTTTTCATAGTGACCTTTTTTCTTTTTAGGGAGATTTTGGTATTTTTTAGGGCTTCCTTCATTGTTTTGGGTTATTTAGTGGTGTAAAGGGATTTTAGGGGTTTTAGGGGTATTTAGTGTCTTTTATATTTTTAGGGTGTTGAGGGTGTTATATGATTTCCAGGATCCTTTAGGGGTTTTAAGTGTTTTTACATAATTAAGGTATTTTATTATGGGTTTTATGGTCCTTTAGGGGTTTTAGTGTTTTAGGGGCCTTTAGGGGTTTGGGGTTTTTTTAAGGACCTTTAGGGTTTTATAGTCTTTTACTATTATTTTAGTGTGTTTTAGGGTATTTTACATTTTTCAGTTTTTTTTGTAACTTTTAGGGTTTTATTGTATTTAATGTGTTTTTTAGTTCTGAGGGTTTTTACAGTATTTTAGGGTTCTATGAATTTATTTCATTTTATTTTTTAAATGGTTTTAGGAAAATTTATTGTCTTCATGGGATTTAGGATCCATTAGTCTATTTAGGTGATTAAATGATTTTAGGGGTTTTTAAGATTTTAAAGTGATTTTAATGATTTCTATGTGTTTTAGGGGATTTTATATTTTTAGGGGTTTTTTGAAATTTTTGGGGTTTAACTATTTTTTGTTGTTTTAGATATGTTTGGGATTTTTTTGATTTAGGTGTTTTTGGGTTTTTATTTTTTGTAAGGATTTTTAAAGGGTATGCGATTTTCCTTTATCTATTTTTTTCCTTTAATAATTTTATCAGTTTAAGGGTTTAATGTTTTTAATGTTTTTAGGGTTTTTGATATTTTAGTGATATTAGGGTTTTTAGGTGTGTTAGAGGTTTTAGGGGTTTAGGGTTATTAGCGATTTAAGGGGTTTAAAAAAATTTTGTTGTTTTTATGGATTTTTTTTTGATTTTTTGGAGTTCTGGTGTTTTATATGTTTTTAATGGGTTTGAATTTTTAAGGGGGGTTTGGGATCTTGTGGGTTTTAGGGATTTAGTGCTTTTTTGGTTTTGGGAACATTCAGGTTTTTTGGAATTTTAGGACATTTGTATGATGTTTTAGGGTTCTTAGCGGTTTTTGGGCTAAAATGGTTTTTAAGTTTAGTATGATTTTGAAGAGTTTTTAATGAGTTTTATGTTTTTAGGTTTTTAGGGTTTTACGATTTCTAGGGGATTTTAGTTTTTTGTTGTTTGAGTGTACTTTTAGGATTTTAAGATATTTTATTGTTTTAAAATTTTTAAGTTATTTTCAAGAATTTTATAGTTATTTGGGGGGGGGGGGGGTTTATATTTTTTAAGTGTTTCTTTGGGTTTTATGGTTTTTTAGGAGTTTAAGGAACTATAGGGATTGTTAGTGTTTTTAAGGTTTTTGTGGGGTTTTGAGGATTTTTTTAATTTCATATGGTTTACTTGGATTTTTACGAATAATAGGATTTTTTCTACATTTTTTTGATTTTTAAGGTTTTAGGGGTTTGAGTTTTTAGATTTTTTTGTTGTTTTATGATTTTATTAGATTTTCCATAATTTTAGGGCTTTTGTTTTCTTTTTTGCATCTTCAGTGTTTTTATGTATCATTAATGTTTTTAGGATTTTAATTATTTATAGGTTTTTATGGTTTATAGTTATTTATAGGGGTTTAATTTTTATTATAGTATTTTATGGTTCTTGTATGGTTTCTAGTTTTTTAGCGTTTTTAGGGTGTTTAAGGGGTTTTTCTGGTTTTTTAGTTTTTTGTATGGATTTATGAACATTTATGGGTTGTTGGGGATTATTAATGTTTTTTAGGTTTGCTAGTTTTTTTTTTGGGATTCAATGGGTTTTAGGGTTTCTTAGGGGTTTCAGGTTATTAGGTATACTATTACGGAGTTTTAGGGTTTTATTTTGATTTTTGGGTTTTTTGTGTTTCTTAGTGTTTCTTAGGTTTTTTAGGGTTTGGGGTTATAAATATTTTACGGTTTTAGGGGTTTTTATTTTTTTAGGGTTTAAAAATATTTTAGGGTTCATTATATTTTTTAAGGGCTTTAAGGGGATTCAGTTTTTTACGTGGGTTTTAAGGTTTTTAGGGATTTTAGGGTATTAAAGTGATTTTATGGGGTTTCCTTGTATTTTAGAGTTTTTGGGTTTTTTTTGCGGTTTAATGGATTATGGTATTTAATGTTTTGGGGACATTATAGAGATTTTCAGGGGTTTTATGGAATCTAAGTGGTTATTTAAGTCTTTTAGTATTTCATAGGGGGCTTAAGGTCTTTTGGGTTTTTATGTTTTTAGGATATTTTAGGGTTTGGAGTTTTTAGTGTATTAGGGTATTTTTTGGATTTTAAGGACTTCTAAGGTCTATTCAGGTATGTTATTATTTTTAGGACTTTTTATTAATATTTTTTGTTTTAAAATTTTTACTGTTGTTAGGGTTGTTAGGGTTTTTAATTATTTTGTGTTGTTTTCAAAATTTTTGGTTTTAGAGTTTTATGGGTTGTTATGCTTCTTGAGTGTTTTATCTGTTTCTTGGATTTTAAAAAAATATGGTTTTATGGTTTTGGTGTTTTAGGAATTTCAGGTTTTTAGAGGATTTTTTGGTTTTAGGGTTTTTAAAAGTTTTTATGTTTTTGGGGTATTTTTTTTATTTTAGGATTTTTAGGGATCTATTTATTTTTAGGGGTTTTAGATGATTTTTGGTTTATATATGGGTTTGTGTTATTTAGTGGTTTTGGGGTGTTTAAATGTATTTAAGGGTTTTATTTGTTTTTAATGGTTTTATGGTTTTTCCGTTTTTAGGGGTTTTTTTATGGTTTCTGGGGTTTTTATGGTTTCTGGGGTTTTTATGGTTTATCACTATTTATAGGATATTTATTTTTTTATATGGTTATTGGGGATTCTATGGTGTTTAGCAATCTTTAGGGTCGTTTTGGTTTATATGGGTTTTCAGTATCCTTTGAGGTGTTTAGGTGCCTTTGTTGTTTTAGGATCCTTAAAGGGGTTTTAGGGTGTTGGGGGCTTGTCATGTTTTTTTATAGTTTTATAGGGTTGTAGGGATTTTTGTACATTTTAGGTTTTTATGGTTTTCTTTGGATTTTAGGGATTTTAGGAAGTTTTAGGTTTGTAATGTTTTAGGGTATTTTAGTCATTTTAGGTTTTTTATAGTGGTTGGGTACATAAATGGGTTTTAATGTGTTTTTGCGTTTTTTATGGTATTTTAGTGTTTGTTTTTGTTTTTAAGGAGTTTATTTTGGATTTCTGGATTTTAGGGGTTTTAGGGACTTTTATTTTTTTATATTTTTAAGGTTTTTTATATTTTTAGTGTCTTTTAGAGGTTTAAGGCTTTCAATGGACATTTAGAATTTTTAATGGATTTTGGGTTTTTACGGGATTTTACGGTTACGTAGGGACCTTTGGGGTTTTTAGGGTTTTAGGTTTTTAGGGTCCTTTACGGTATTTTGGGTTTTGATGGTCCTTTAGTGATTTTAGGGTCGTTTAGTGTTTTTATTGTTTTTATTGTCCTTTATTGTTTTTGGGTGTTTATTGTACTTTAGGTTTTTAGGGGTTTTAGGGAATTTTAGGGTTTTTAGGGATTTATGAACCCTAAGGGTTTTTATAGTCTTTTATGGTTTTTAGAGTATTTTATTGTCTATTGGGGTATTAGTGTCGTTAAGGGATTTTATGTTTTTTTGGGCCTTTTTGAATTTAAATTCTTTTAGGGGGTTTTGGGTTTTAAGGGTCTTTTAACATTACATGGGTGTTCAGTATCTATTAGTGGTTTTACGATATTAATGTATTTTAAATGGTTTTAGGGTTTTAGGGGTTTTAGGGATTCCGGGTTTTTTGTAGGTTTTTAGAGATTTATAGGGTTTTCAGGTTTTTAGGTGTTCTCAAGGTTTTTATGGTTTTAGAGTCCTTTATGGGTTTTTTGTTTTTTAGGGATTTCAAGGATTTGGGGTTTTTTGTGGTTCTGTGGATTTAATATTCTTTAGTGGTTTTAGGATTTTTGAATAGTCTTTTAGGGTTTTATGGGTTTTACGATTTTTAGAGGTTTTAAAGATTTTTATGGTTATTATTGACTTTTTGGATTTTTAGTGTTTTAATTTTCTATAGTTTTTTGTTTTTATTTGTTTTAGGGATTTAAGGGATTATTAAAGAATTTTATGGTTTGGGGGGTACAGTTTTTAGGGGTTTTAATGGTTTTGAGGTTCTTTTAGAGGTTTTCGATTTTCTTAGGGGTTTCATGGGTTTTTTGGGGATTATTGGATTTTTTGGAGTTTTCAGTGTTTTTTATGTTTTTATAGATTTTTATACTATTTTGGGGCTTTAATTTGTTTTATGGTTTTTTCTGTATTTTAAGGTTTTTTCAACTTTTAGGGGTTTTAGATTTTTTAAGGGTGTTCATGGGTATTTAGGGTTTTTAGTAGTTTTAGGGTTTTATGGTTATTAAAGGTTGTTTATAGGTATTAATTTTTTTTGATATAGATATTTTTAGGGGTTTTATAGTTTTGAAGGTGTACTAGGGATTTTTATTGTTTTTAATAATTTTTGGGTTTTAATGATTTTAGTGTTTTTTAGGGTTTTCAATTGTTCTATATTTTATTATGTTTTCATTGTTTTTGTGTTTTTATGGGGTGTTATATGTTCTAATAATTTTTAAAGTATTTTAGGGATTTTTATGGGTCGTTATATATTTTTAGTTTTATTTAGGGTCTTTAGGGGTTTTTAGAGGTTTTCAGGGTATTCAAGGTTTTTGGGGTCTTTCATGGCTTTTTAGGGGTTTTAGGGTTTGAATATGATTTGGAGTTTTAGGATGGTTTAGGTTGTTATATTTTTTATGTTTTAAATTTTTTTGGATTTTTTTTTGTGTTTGTTGGTCTTTTTAGAGTTTGTAGTTCTTTTAGGGTTTTTAATATTTTCTAGAGTTCTTTCGGTTTTATGGTATTTAATGGTTTTGTCATTTTTAAATTTTTTTAATGTTTTTTTATTTTTTAGGTTTTTGGGTTTTTACGATGTTTAATGGGTTTTAGGGGTTCTCAGGGTTCTTATAGGGTTTTCAGAGTCATTTAGGGGTTTTATGTTTTAAGGATTTTTATTGTTTTTATATGTTTTGGGGATTTTTGGTTTTCAAGGACTTTGGGAGGATTTTATTGTTTCTTAGGGTTTTTAAGGGACACAATGATTTTTTGGGTTTTAGTGGTTTAGGGTTTTTATGTATTTATGTTTATTTATTTATTATGGTTTTTGATGGTTTTGTGGAATTTTAGGGTGTTTATAGTTTTTTATGTTTTTAGGAGTTTTTCAGTCTATTTTTATGTGTTTTTTTGGGTTTTACTATTTTTTGGATTTTCAAAATTTCTTAATTTTAGGGATATCATAGGGTTTTCATGATATTAGTTTTTAGTTGGGGTTTTTATGGTTTTAGGTTTGATTCGGCCCAATTATAATCGTACCACGATAAACAAAATGGCCTATCAGATAGTAACCAATTGCCTGCTATTGTACAGGGTTTCCAGTCTGGTTCACCATTTTTGTTTGAGCCCAATTTGCATTGTGAACCATTTTTGTCTGAGAGATTGTCCCGCCAGGACTGGGCAATATATCCACCTTATTTCATAAAAGGTGTTCCACATTTCAATGATCCTTGAAGGAAATGTCATGGGGTTATGTGTTTGTTAAATCATCATGTGTTGTGTAAAAGGTCCTCAGATGGTCTCAAACGGGTTTATTCGTGGAGCTAGAAACACCAAATGACCCTTGTATCAATTATTCATTGGCTTACATTCTAAATTCAAGCACTTGTTGGTTGATTTGGCCAACAACACTTGAGTACTCCATTGGCCAAAAGGGTTGGAGGTCAGGCTCATCACACCGTTTTGGGGTATATTATTTCCTTTTCTAGGGCACTCTTACAGATTTAAGCAATGTTAATATGTTCATGCATCCTTTGTTAATTCCCAATAGTGTGTCCACGGTATATCGCTAGAGGAGCAATATCAAACAAAGTATTCATGGGTTTGGACTATGTTAATACAATGTTTACCTGAGATATATGATAAGGAACTCTAGAATTTTTCTTTATTTATGAGGGATAAGAGCTATTTTTATGTCGGGGTCGAACCCCTGAGATGGGTTTCCTATGTATCCTCATGAGAGGAATCAGATCCCAAGTTGTTCGGTTGTGTCGGGGTCTGTGTGTAATATTCCCACTTGAGGAAATGTTATTAGAACTTACACAACAAAGGAGACCTTTTTGGAAGAATCACATAGGGAATATACCTGAAGAGGATTCACTAATTGGCCGAGGGGGGTTTTATTGGAACTAAATTTTAATAAGAATGAACCTTGATCGCAGGACATATTTAGGCATCCTATGTATTTTGATCAAAATAGGAATCATAGTTCTCATAGTTCTTTGAAAGATGGTATGGATGATGTGATCATCGTTAACCTATATGCCCATGTGATTCATTCTCGGTGTGAGAAAAAAGAGGAAGTGGTAGATTCAGAAAACCAAACACCTTCCCTTATCCTCTGATGAAAATGGAGGATGACAGCAGAGGATTCTGAGGAAACATCTTTTTGATTTGGAGAGGGGATTTGAAAGTTCCAATTTCCTCACCCATGTTGATTTAAATGATAGTCACATTTGGAAATCTTTCTGGACATGTCCCAAGCTAAGACTAAGAGATGAAAGAGAGCCACCCCTTGCAGAAAGGCTAGGGTATCACCTTAAGTGGGTTCCCTAAATCTGGTTCTTGGTAATGGGAGGAGCATCATCCCTTGAAAAATGGGAAGGAAAGTGAGAGATCCTCATTTTTCACTAAAGATAATTGAAGGGAAAATATAGTGGTAACCCTTGATCCCAATAACAGGGAGGTTCACATCAGTATACCATTGTTGGACTCCAGGTTACAATGGGAATGTAGACTTTAGAACATTACGGGGGCATGTACCGATGTGGGGATATCCTTCGTGACACCTCTTACCATTAGTATCTAGACTCATACAATCTTGTTGAAGCACCCGATGGTCTTACTATATGGGTTTGATGGATTTGGAAGATGCATTTTCCTATTGTTGTCAGATGGGCTTGCAGAGGGGATTCGGAGGAAGGGATAGAAATAGAGGGGCATGACCAGGACTGGAAGTTAGAAATCTTGAAGTTACCCCATTCTGTGTACCATATTTTAAATTGTGGCGGGGCACCCTCCCCATGACATACAGTAATGCATGTGGAGGGGTTGTTCGTGTACCGAGATGGTATGTTGATCTGAATGTGGTCTACAAACCATAGTGGTATGAGGCATCAGGTTTTGTCTTCTTAGGGTGGTGCTATGCATTGATAGATTCCATTCGTGTTGCGAAGCACTACACGGTAAAGTTTTCTTATATATAGGGATGTATTACATGGTATTCAGGATAGAAGAAGAGGTTTTCATCCTACGGTTCATGGGAAGTTCATCCAAAAAGGTCATATGGTTCATGGTTCACTAATGAGTTTCATGAAAAGTTGATTATTATTATTATGTTTCATTCATTTCATGGTGCATGGAGGGTTTATACCTTCTAGAAACCATTCACAGTTCTTTACTTATTTGTTCCTTTTTCTTCAATGTCTTACATTCATAAACTCCAGGCTACCAATAAATCTTACCCCTTTACCAACTCTTTTTAGGGTCCTTTTATTGAGGGCCAAGGAGGATATATCTATGGGTCACAGAAAACCATTTGATGATGTCCATAAAGAGATCACCCGACATGCGGAAGACTCGATCAACCACAGTTTGTGGGGATGAGGTTAACAGTGAGTGTGGTTCTAGGGGATGTGGTTCATGATAGTAATGGTAATAACCACCTCAATCCCTTTGTTTTCTAGTCATGTTCGTGGGACACCTTCATCTTCACATCACCAATGAGCCATTTTTTGTTTATGGGGGTGGTTCGCAGTGGGAAACCCATCATTCTCAGTTTCAACAATGAAACCATTCATGATGGAGCTGGCGCCGACATCCCCATCTGTGTACGTTGGTTCACAGTTGATGATTTCTTCATATCATTCCTAGAACTCAGTACACGGACCATTCTAAGTCCTTTTCCAAATTTTCCTTCTTCAAAATTATTATCCTTCTTCCTTCAGAATTTTTTTCTATCATTTTTCATGTTCTATGGAATTTTCATCATCATGAATGAAGAATTTTTAGGAACCTACAAATTCCCCCATCATAATGGGAACCTATCTATACGAAGACGTGTCTATTATAATATAGAAGTTGTCCCTATTTGATTGAAATATCATATAATACTCCAATTTTTTCTTGATTGAAGGGACTCGGTGATCATAGCATCAAAATTTCTTGGGTTAAATGGTAAACCCTAAAAACATTACATCTTTTTCATTATTACCCTAATTTCTTTTAATCATCATTTTTTTGGGCTTAGTGGGGAATAAAATGAATTTTTCTTTCACCATTCTTAATGAGTTTCTGACTTAACAAGCTATGTGTCTTTGGAGGTTTTTATGGTCAACATTTTTCTTAACCCATATGTAGCATAGGATTAGAATGTTGGTACATAAATTTTTTCCAGGGTTCCCTTTTTATGTTTTCATCCCATGGAGTGTCGTGTCTCATTACGTGGGAAGTTTAATGTCTTTCCAACCAAACCATCAGTACGGATGTTTTTGTTCAAATAGTTTTGACCATGATTTACAGGGTGAGGGACCCAATTTTGAAATCATCAACCAAGCGTTACCTAATAGCATTGATACATGGATGAATTATTTTTCATGAACCTGATTTTTTGACTTCTGTATATGAAAAATGATATTGGGAATCAAAGCCATTGGGTTTACGGAAGTAGGAAAAACCTCCCTTAAATGAAAATTTTCTTTTGGTTAACAATCCCTTTTATGGACCATTTTTGTAGAGCTTCAACGACATTATGTT
Source organism: Viscum album (assembly GCA_963277665.1). Lineage (NCBI taxonomy): Eukaryota > Viridiplantae > Streptophyta > Magnoliopsida > Santalales > Viscaceae > Viscum > Viscum album. The sequence goes on from OY728140.1 coordinate 1,208,832,990, forward strand.
TATATTTAAACAATGGTTTCATTAAGAAATTATCCTACCTTTTTCTATGGCCAATAAATTATTGGGAAATTTGTATTTGTTTCATTTTTGAATACCATAGTGAGTGTCCTTTTGATGGAACAATGTCTAATATTATGGGGTCATTTACAGTGGTTTTGGTCTAGAAACTGCTACCACACAAATTTGAATTGTACAAAGGGATGCTAGTGAATGATGTATTTTTAACGGTGTAAAATCAAGACTTTAGAGACTTATGGTTTAAATTATTTTTTACTCTAACTTGTGGGGGTAAACTATTTTCCATTTCTATGTCAGTCCTACCAGCAATGTTCTATCACATTCAAGAAAAAGGAAAGGACAAAGATGTAAACTGTAATCTGGGGGGTTTTTGAAACTACGGAATGATTTGAGAAATAAATATCATGAGCTTGTATAGATACAGGAAAATCCTTTCTTGAGGAATAATTTTTCTTTGTTTCACATGCCATTTTTTTGGGAAACATATACAGAGCTTCCAATTCATTTTGATTATAGTTAAACAAAGGTGTCTGCAAGACACTGGCCATCCATTTCCATTGGATAGGGATGTTTATGGGGATTTAGACCTTTCTAGATATAGATTATGGTCTGTGAATAGGGGTGTCTGATCATGAAAATAGGTCATTTCAGGTTGAAATTTTATAGGAATACCGGGAATTAGTGGTGGAAATTATACCCTACCCATGTGAGTTGTTTCCTTACACAGGTATAACCCTTACGCAGGAAAGGATGAGACAACTTTATTTCATGAATAGACCCAAAATATAATATTTTTATGTCACTATATATCTTATGATGGTAAGAATAAATCTATATTAATTTCTTTTAAGTTTTACCCTTTTGTGGATTTTGTCCACATATATGAATGGGGAATATTTTTCTTGTGAACGGGGCCACCAATGAACTAGGAATCATGTTGAAATTTCCTATGTGGAATCATTTCCTATACATGAACATGTCATAGGATATTTAATACCATGTCATGACCCATGAATGAAAATTTATTATCTACAATCATTCAATTTTAATGTCATGTGATTAGGATGTTGTAGATGCCTTGATTAGCTATAGGATGATTGGGATAAGGTGTTCCAACATGTCTAAGATGTGGACAAGAAGGAAATTGTATACTGCAGTTTCCAGGGATCTCAGATACAGAGAGGTTATACAAGGCTTGGAATACATTAAGCATATGAAAATAAGTAAAACCTCTCTTGGGGATGAATTTTCCTTTGGTTGAAAGGCCATTTTTGGTGGGAAATATATACAGGGCCATTAGAGAATAATGTGCATACTCAAACAAAGGTTTCTATAGGACGTTTTCCATCCATTTTTGATGGCCTTGGTGGTATATGAGGATAAAAAATCACTCAAATTTTATAGTTTTATAGGAAGAAAATATGTTTCTATACATCTTTTAAACAGTCAGACTGTGATCACCCATAGAGTTGGGAACTCTCCTATAAATATTTAGCTCGCATGTGGGGTGAGACATTCTGATTCTCTTGATAGAGTAGGGCCCAATTTCATATATCTTGGTGCTCCAAAATTTGGCTATTTTCATAGTTATGGCCATACATATGGACGGGGGAATCTTAGCAACATTTTGGGCGACTTGCAGATTAACTTCATATGGTTAGGAATTAGTTTCCTCATTCGGAATGGAAAACTTTAACATGCCTTTTAAATTCATCCAAACAGGACCAGTGGACTATTTTTCCCTGATATTTGGGGAATACCGTACCAAAATTTATAATCCCACATGATCTATTCTCAGTGAGATAAATAAAGGGAATCAAGGGTTTCACTCCCCCACCTAGGGATGAAAGGAGAAATGAAAAGCGAATCGTTAGTCCATGTTGTTAAACGTCATCCAATGAGTACGTGGGTGAATCGTTGTGATTGAGATAACTATTGTGGGACCATGCAGTTCTAATTATTGTGGAAAGGATGTTGATAGCATAGTTTAATGCCATGTTTTTAGGATGAAATATAAAAGGAATCATGCATAAATATTGGCTTATCAGACTGGGATATCCCTGGAAGGCCCTGAATGTGGTTGGGTGAGGAAATTGTAAACCATGATTATTGGAAGTCTCAAATTAGGAGGGATGATGTGATGATAAGGATCCACAAGGAATTAGGATTTAAGAATATCCTTTATTGCAGAAGAATTTTCATTTAGGTGACCGACAATTTTTTTGGGCAACATATGGAGAGACAATATGGCGCTTTGTGCATAGTTAACAAAGGTTTCCATAAGACACTGGTCTTCCATTTTTGATAAATGTATTTGATTATGGTGATCTGAGATTTCCCAGGGCATGGAGTCTAATGGATAAAAATTGGGGATATCTGGGTACGTGAGAAATATTCGGACCGTGATTATTTATAACTTATTAAGTCTTCTATATAGATCTGACTAATATGTATAGGGGGAAATATTTTTAATAATCCTTGTTGTAGGAATCAATGATAATGTTCTTATAAAAATATTAACAATTTAATTCAGTATATGGTGGTATTTTGATTCCCTCGTGGCTAGACCCGTGAAAGCCCAAGTGTCACTACTTATCCCGTCATATTGAGAATCAAGAAACGTGTATTTCTTGAGCTACCATACATTTCAATGTCATGTGGTTAGGACTTATTTGTCCATGTATTTTAACGTCATGCAGTTAGAACAGATGACTTTCCCTCTTCTAGTCTAACATATGTGCAGGGGGATACATTTTTCCCATTGTGGCTGGAACATGACATGGAATCTAGGCATCACTATATACCCTACAAGAGCAGAATCAATCCATATATTTTTCATGAGGTACCTTATTGTTTAATATCCTAAGTTTATGAATTTTCATGGATTCCCCCTATGCAAGTCTGACATATACACAGGGAAATGGGCATTTTTTACATTATCTAGTGGTTGGACAAGGATGTAGGATCCATGTGTCACTATGTATCCCATTGATGAATAGGAATCAAGCCGTATATAGTTCTAAGGTTAATTGTACCAGTTGGACTCATTTAAATGTAGGGGGAATTTCATTCAATTATTTCAATATAATGGGATTATCATACTCCTCTATGCTTTGTCCACATGGGGAAACCATTACCACCATTCCTAATCTCACACGACTTATACTCATTTTGAGAAACAATGAGTGATGGGGATTTTCCCTATAGTGTAGAGGAAACAAAGGATATAACAGATGAATTTAATTTCATGTGATGAATGGACTTGGACATAGGGTCATGGTGTCACTACGTATCCCATTAATGGATGAGAATCATTCCATACATAGTTCTATAGTACAGTCTATGTACCATTGAAAACCATACATAGGAAGGGGAAGCATTTTTATCTTTCCCTCACACTGATCTGACTCATGTGCAAAGAATCATTATGTAGGATACAATTATCACCATACAGTTTAATGTCATATGACATGGTCCCAGTTTCCAACAAGTTTACCATCATATAGAATGTTAATAGGTGGCACTATGTAGTTTTAAATTTTACAGAAAAGACATAAATTATATGATTATACAAATTACTTGTTCAGTAACCTTTCATTGGTGGGGCATTGGTGAGCTATCCATCGATTGAGATTAAGTCATTGGGTCCATTGGAGTAGAACTTTTGAATGGAATATGGTCCTTCCCAATTCAGATCCAATTGTACAGTATTCTTTCTTAGTGTTATCAGAGTTCTAAAGATCAATACCATCTCTCCTTGAAGGAAATATTAAAGGTGAAACTTTTTTTAAAGGCTCGTGTGATCTAATTATAGTAAACATCAAAATGGTGAAAAGTGTACAGTCTTTTCCCATCGAACAACAACATCTCATCAAATCATTTTTGGGAGTTCCCTTCTTTGGATATTTGTTCACAGAAGGCCATGTAGAGAAATAGTAATTAAATATCGATGTGTATAACATCCTCTATCTCGAATACTAATGAGAATGAGGTTTCTTGATTAGTGGCATGTGCCATGGTCTAGTAATCCCCTAGAGCATGGAGGATCTTATACTTCCATGATTTCATGACCTTGTCTACAATTTTCTGGAGTATATTGGATAAGGTCTTGTTGAAGGCCTCTATCTTCCTGTAAACTACTACATGGTAGCTAGATAAATGGTTGGCCTTGTTTCCATACACCTAATGTAGCATCTCCAATTCAACAGTGCATAAATTAATGCCATTTTCTGCCAGTATTGTATGAGGGACATTTTTTCGTAGTTTCTTGGAACTTTTTTTCTGTTTAAGAATCATTAATTTTAGGTGGATGTCATTGGATTTATTGATGGAACTGGAAACATCCAACCGTTCATTATCCAAAGGACCTACTTTTCAAAGGCATCCATTCATTGTGATTGAACTTGTAATATTTAATAATATTGATTGGTTGAGATGATGGGATGTCAGCCTCCTCACACCCTTTTGGGGGGGATTATTTTCTACTCTAGGACTCTTTTATAAATTTGAGATATTTTAATAAATTCTTATTAATTAACCTAGTATAACATAGGTTTACCTTGGAATTTTAAATCAATTAATAGCATGTGTGAAATTTAGAATCATTTGTATCTATTCAAGGTTCATCATTAATGGATAAAAATATATGTATTCAAGGTTCTCCATCAACGACATCCTCTCCTATACTATTTAGAAATTCTATTAACCATCGTTATAATGATATTGGTTTTTTATGATACTCAGTGGGGAACTCTAGAATTTATTATCTTCTAGGGAGATTAAGGATTGTATTTATGTTGGGATCATACCCGTAAACAGGCTACCTACGTATTATTGTGAAAGGAATAAGAACCCTCATATTTTGGTGCCTCTTGATGGGACACATCATACCTTTTAGGATCATGTGATAATAACCTAACTGTATTTTTTAATGTCATATTGTAAGGGAATATAAGAGAAAATTTCTTATTTAAGGTTTGGTCTGGGAATTGTGCTTGAGAATCCCAAGGGATGTGGAAGGAATATGGGTTTCCAAGTAAGATTAGACCCTATTAGGAATATGGACAAGAAATAATAGGATCGATTTGAAGTGTTGGGTTTGAACCTTATAGAGGCTTCCTATGTATCAAATTTTGATGAGAAACAAATCCCATGTAGTTCAATAAATATCATAGGAGAGTATAGTTCTTTGAGAGAAACTAGTTGTGGATTACTTCCTAAAATGGATTCATTTTATGGATGAAAAGAAATGGAGTTCAGGCCATAGGAATTCTTCCTACGTATCCCAATTAGGGTGGGAATCATAGTTCTCGTGGTTCATTCATGTTTTGGGAGGCTTAATTTGGGGTTAACTCATAAGGGGGATTCCTAAATTAAGGAAATTATTGTGGGATTGCTGAAGAGGATATCCAGTGACCTCGGGACTTGATGAGGACTCCCTAAGTATCCCAATTATAGTGGGAATTAGAGTTAACAATGATCATGAAATGTGTGATTGTGTGGATGTTTTGATCATCAAAAATCTCAAATACCACGTGATTCCTACTCGATGTGAGAAACAAGAGGGTGTGAAAGATTCATCAATCGCACCCACACTTTCCCTTCTCCGCTGGTGGAAGAGGCCATGTCTATGGCTGTGTGGGTGGATTAGATTGAGGCAACTAGGGAATAGGGAAAGGCGATGAGCCTTTACTCTATTCTATTTACATTGGACAAGGGTAATATGCCAGGAAGGAGTGAAGGTGAAGGAAGTAGAGAGGAGCAATATTGCAACCTTCTACTTCAAAAAGGTAGGGGCTTATACCAGGATGGCTACCCTAGTATATACTAGTCGAGGAGTGATACTTCTCCTTTTAATTCATGGAAAAGAAATAATGAACCCTACTCTCCTAATTAGAAACCAGAGGTTCTGGGTCCTAGAGATGAAAAGGGGAGGACAAAATCCAAACCCTAGCCCTCTAGACCAGGATATCCCCAAAATTGTTCTTGGTAGAAAGGTCCATGGGTATAGGGATATAAAAACCCACAGACACTCCTTGAATCCTAACCCCATTGTGAAACAAATGTGAAAAACCTCTCACTATGGATGTAAAAACCCAAATAGGAAACAAGCTGATGTGCCTTTCCCAAAGGTTTGGAAAATCAGGAGGTTTTGGTGGAGGCTTCAACTTGGTCCCTCTTAGATATGGGAACAATGAAGGGATATTCCATGCCATGAGTGGATTTGAATAGGGTTTAAAAGATGACATGTAGGCCATATGTGTAGCTATGTAGTGTAGGTACCCCATGTAGGAGTGTCGCATAGGTACCTCATGTAGGTGTGTCACCTAGGTATACTGGATAGGCCTTAGCGATGCCTTAATAAAATGATCCAGCATTAGTAAACCAAGACCATGGAAGTTTCAAATTTTTAACGACATTAAAATCAAGATTACCCAATCTAATTATCTCTTCTCTCATGTTATTATAGAGATAACTGAAGAAATTTTAGGAATTTGCGTGAAAGAGAAACACAATGGGATATTAAGGAAGTCATTCAACTTTTTTTCAGTTCTCAAATGGGGACACGAAGGGTCTTCTCTATAGTAAAGGAGGGAGCTGGTCAAAATAAATTTTGCAGTGTAGCTCAGTTGTGCAGCCCTTTCACATAGCCTCTTTCATACAGGTGGGTAGAAAGTATATTGGCCCATACGTCTTTCGTGTAGGTCTACCATGTAGGTCTACTGCGTAGGTCATCTAAAATTTGTTCTTCCTTCTAGTTCATTGAACTTTGTCTTGAGATTTTGAAATATTTGGGGGCTACCTTCATAGTCTTTTTTTTTACTAAGGAGTTTCAACAAAAGACCCCCTGGAATGAATCTGATTAGAATAATGGTCGAGTCCTGAAAAAAATTATGGGGAAAAGGCTATGGAGTATTTTCTGAACCACACTGGTTTTCCACATAACTATATCGTGCAAGTATGTCTTGTTGATTGTTCTTGAAGACATGCCACATAGGTCTGCCTATATCTATAAACAGGTCCCATCCTTTGTGATTTTCATCACACACACCTTTATATTTTTGGCTCCCGTTGCATAGCGTGTTCATCCAGCCTTGTCGTGTTTTTCTCTCACATAGATACCTTAAAATTTTACTAAAGATAAAACCATATTGTCTATAAATCTATATGGAAGGACCTTTCCGAAGTATTTTCTTGAAGACCCTTGTTGAAGGACCAATGTGACTGACCTTGTTAAACTACATATGTGAAGCATTTCCTTTTCGAAATCTATTAAATCCCTTAAAGTTGAAATTTCAATTTTTTTATGTCAAGACTTAGACCTAATATGGGGGATTTGGAAATCCATTTTTAGGAAATGACTCACTTGATAACCTCTACTAAATAAGCTAAGGGTTGTCAAAATGAGATGATAAAGATCTTCAGACCAGACTACTCTGATGTGGTTGAAAGTACAATTCCAGGAATATGGGAAGGTTGAATTCCATATCAACATGAATACCCACAAAGCCACTACCTACCCCTATATGGGAATGTAATTTTACATGATGCCCACATTCAATATATTACAAAATACATTACCAAGATCTAGTTTTTTAATACTCCAATTGTCATTGCATGAATATTTCTGCAAGGGGTATGCTAGTTCACGAGGGAACAATACCTATTGGCTACATCTTGCACCATAGTGGTGTTACTCTTGATATGAAAGGTCATGTTGTAGATCCAAGGCCACATTGCTATGATTAAACCTTTCATGCTTCCAAAAAAAATTATTCTAAGGGTTGGATGGAAAACGAGGATCTTTGTTCCAGAGGAGGAGTGAAACCTATATGGATGTGGTCATTTTGGGTATGCCAGAATTTTGTAGAATTAGGGAAATAACTATCAAATGGGGTAAACTTATGTTTATAAGAAATACTTCATTCCTGAATTTTTGAGACGATAGTGTCAAAAATATAATTCCTTCCATTTTAAGAATAGAGAAGTTGGCATCAGTTTATGGGATATCTACAAAATAGCTTGGGTTCCCAATCATGGGGGAAATGTATGATGATTTTATTCCACCGGTAACAACCTGGGGTGATTTTACTAGAACATCACCTTTGGCTCATTAATTATTCAATATAAAAAATAAATTTCACAAAGACAAGAAATATATTCATGCCAAAGTGTGGATGGAAGTATTTTTATAATCAACAATAGATAAAGGTACCACATGAGGACATCATAATATTTTTCTTTCTGTAGATAACCAGGGTAGTTTGGGCACATAGTGGGCTATATTGAAGATGGGTGAATAAAATCACTGGGGATATAAATAAAAATATGATATTGATGAAAAGGTATGCTTAGTTGACTTCATTTCCATGTGGCTAATAATTTACCTGCATCAAGTTCATGAGTCTGGAGGAGGTGTAAGACCAGGGACATTTGTTATCATAGTTGAATTGTTAGGAGGAAAGTATATTGGGTTAGAAACTCCTATATTGGAAAGAATTTATTATTTTGTACTGTATTTATAAAACAGCAAGGCTCTGTTTTAACTTTTAGGGCCATTCCTAGTGTTGTGGGGCAGGATTGCGGCATAATTTTCTTCATACTCAGGGTAGAATTCAGTTAGAGTCCATCACAGTTGATTCACCCCAATTTTTATAGAATTATTCTGGCTATCATCCTCACAACATGAGACCAGATGTAGTGCTAAGGGAACTGAATGCATCAGGAGAATTAAACTTATTTCCTTTTTGTAACCCACTAAATAGAACATTTATTAATGATGGAAAGGAAGAGAAATATGAGATGAGGTCTTACGTGATGGAATTCATGGATAGTGTATTATCGAACAGGATTGATGGTGAAATTATCTATGAGTATTGCATCCCCTATAGGTTTTATTTAAAATTCCTATGTATTCTACAATCGATCACTTTCCCTCCCACTTATATTATACATGAGAAACACCCAATGGTAGTGAGAAAATTATGGATTCTGATGGCTTTAGAGATATCAAAATTTTCAATTACTTTACCTCCATCAGATGCATCAATTGGATTGGAAGCTACATATACCAAATCTTGGTTTTCTTCATACCCTCAGGGGATTTGTGAAAAGTAATATATCAAGTGGAAGCCACAACAAATATTGTATGTAACAATAGTGGTAAGAAGTCCAAATCCATAGATGATGTAGAAGCTTTAGAAATTTGTGTTACTTAAAAAACAACTTCATAGAAGGTATACTAGTAAGACAAGGGCTAGAGAATCAATAACTCCAGCCCCAAGATGATCCAGCTACCACCATCAAAAGAAGATTCCCATGCTATTTGTTGATCTTTATGATGAATAAGGGATACCTGAAGACACTCATCAGTCAAAAGGTGTTGAGTTTTCTCCACATCCAACCGTACTGTGGCCTAATTATGTGGGGCCTTCAACCATTAAATTTTGAGAGGGCTTAACCTGTGAACATAGGGATGCATAGGAATTCCTCCAACATGGCATTTGAATATTGAATGTGGGTAAAATTAAAGCAACTTATAATTGTTATCTGAATAATAATCTGGAAGAATTACCAATATATATTATGGAGCCAGAGACCATTATATATGAAACTATTGAAAAAAATACTAACCTCAAAATGATTATCCCATATTATGGAACTACAGATATAAGAAGAGGTAGTTATTAACCTTGATGAAGAATGGGACATTTATGTTAATACTGAGAATGTATTTTCCTTTTAATTTTCATCAATTCATAATTTCTATTCACCATCATTAATCATGATGAAATATCATTTTGCAGCTTGAATTCAGGGAAGGATCCACTTGATAGGTTCTTGGTTCACCATGGTATAGACCAACAGGTTCTCTTATTGACACATCAAATGATCCTCCCAAATCTCCAAAACATTCCATAGGAGTGATAATCATGACTGGGGTAATAGTGATAAACAATCTGCACCCATTACCTCCTGTTTCTACGGTAAAGAAGAGTGTTTCAATTTCACCTCATGCTTATGAAATTAGACACAAGAGAGAAATGATTTTGGTATAAAGTGTCCATAAAATAAGTAAGTATTTATAATTACCATGGGAATTATGACTTTATCGATACAATTTAGTAATCATGTTTATCCACTTACAGAATATGCATCTCTTTCCTCTATCATGGGATTAAGAACTGATCACCCAAAACCAAAGAGGGAATCCCTAGGAGAAACACATATTCATGTTTATTAATCTACTTCCATGATATATAAAACATCCAAAGGTTCTGCTCAATCGATTCATAATGCTATTGATAGAGAGAAACTCCATGGTAATATCAAATAAATTTCTCCTAAATATCTAATTCATTTCTAATATCATTCCTTTCTACATATCTCATATCAGTTTCCCTTTCCAATAGATCATAGAATAATAAATGATGATATTCCTATTATTCTAGAAGAAAAAAAAGAAGATCTGAGACAATCTAAATAATATACTGGTGTTGATCCTAATCTGGAATTATCTAATGATGTTTTACCAGTTGATGAAATGATGAAAAAAAATGTCAACAGAGCCAATTTAGACATCAACCAACTTTATTTGGATACCTTAAATTATAAGGATGCTATAAAATTCCATGTTGCATACACTAAAATGATAGATTACATTAATCAAAAATTGATATTCTAGGTTTCATCAAGGAGTTTGGGGATTTTCATGAGGAATAAAAAGGATGTATGTTATCATTAACACATTTTCTACACATAGTTTTTATTATTTTACATCATACATCACATAAAAGATTAATTATGCATCTTTGTCTACAGAAAATGTTGCAAAGGCCCTTCATGAATGGGGAATTCTACTCTATTCTTCTTCTGCTAAAGCTGGATAAATACTTACTGAGGACCCCACATTGAGAGGTGTTCTAGAGCCTTAAATTATAACAACTGGGGAAAATCAGTAGAATTCCCTTCTTTATGAATCATCTTCTCAAATTGTTGAAGATGAAAACACTGGGGATAAATCCAATAAATCAGTTGACATATTATTGGGTATATGTTATTAATTGTATAGATCATGCTCTATTTCTTCCATTTTTTCTAAAGATGACGATGACTTTGATTCATCATGTAAGGTTATCATCTCCCACAGCTGGATCGGTAGGTGAAGCTTCCGCGTTGACTCAAGCATCAATATAATTTGAAGCATCCATTATTCCGAGAGAAGAAAAACAAGTCACCTCTTAAAGGGATCTATTTATAGAGTAAATTATACCCCATGGTGATGACTCAGATTCAGATTTAGATATGAAGCATTCTCTTAGCATGGCACGTAAGAAGACATGGAACCATTTATAGATCATAATTATTGAGAAGCCTTTGGATGAGTTGTCGTCCAATTTTGGAAACCTACCAGGACTTTTCTACATATTAAGACTTGGTGGATTTAATTATCGATTAGTCTATGATATAATGAAATAAACCACTCGCTGATGGGAGAAAGAACATAAGCTATGAAAATATCTTAAGGAGGTTAAACGACTTGTTAACATTGTGATATTCCAACCTGAAATAGCTGAGGCAGAGGAAGATCATAGCAAAAATTCGATTGAAAATAGAAAAAAAAAATAAATAATTGATGAAGGTGATGATGTAACTTCAACATTATATGGATTATATTCATAAAAAACATGATAAATTAAACCAAATATTAGTTTAAACATGGTTGGAATGGATAACATCCATTTCAACAACCAAAGAAGAACTTCATCAAGATGAGGAGGCTAAAGTTTCTCAACTATCCCAACTTCAATAGGCGGTTGATATGGCTCTTATGTTCATTCAACAAATGAGGATTCATTTTGAAAGTTTATTTTAACACATGACAGAAAGGCTCAGTTCTATGGATGTCCCTCTAATTTTACATATTAATGAATGGAATTTTGTCTCCAATTATATATGTCTTCATTCTTGCTTTCTGTAATTGAAATATCAAAGGTGATGATGATTATTTTTTTAACATCAAAACTTTATATCCGATAATTATAATTATAATATCGTGAAGGGGGGTTCTTGGAATTATCTTATTAAGACGATGGGCCTAATGATCATAGTTTTATTTTTACTAGGGTTATATATAAAAACACCACAATTGTTGTATCATTAAAATTTTTAATGCTCAATATTACCTAAAACATAAAAAAATGTACGTTTAGTGAGCTGAGACTTGACTACTATCAAGAGTGCCCTTTTTGGGTCTCCAATTTTGTACCTACCATGTCTAATGTTGTTAGAAGCTTAGAGTCATGCATGTTGGACATAAAAGGAAAGTGTTTAAGGTCGAACAGCTTTGACCATAAATTTTGAAATTTGATCCAAAACAAGTATCAGTGTCTAGGAAATTCTATAATATTACTTAGCTACTTCCTAGGAGAATCTTGAGTCAACACTTCTTATAGTTAACAAATCTAAAAATTATATAAACATAAAGAAGGTCTCTTCCTAGAATGACTTTTCCATTATTTGACGAACCCGTTATGGGTGATGTATTATGCAGGTCCAACTAAGGCATGCTCTGCATATCCAAATAGTGTAATATTTTTACTGACAGGCCCATTATGTATGAAACTTATAAAATGCCACCTAGGGCACATACTGATTATTTAGGAAAGTAATCTATCTGGAATATAACATTATATTGTTTTTAAATAGGGGGAAAAAGATTTGATTGACTCAAGACCACAATTGGTGGTTTTGACAAGGAGATGGATTTTATGAATAAAGGGTTATCTATGCCGACATATTTCATGAATTGGAAAACCACTTCTTTACAAATTTCTTGTATGAAGAATGGTTAAAAATTTTCAGTATGGGGGATTTCTATAATCATGTTGTGCAGATTTATGTCATGTAGTGAGGACATTATATTGTGAAATTTTAGGTCATGCAGTGAGAAAGTTGTACTATGTTGTTTTAAGTCAAGTAGTGAGGAAATTAAGTGGAATTAATTTCAAGTCTTTAACTTCGAAAAAAGTTTTGGGACTCTCCAATTTCTTGATAATTTGTTTGGAAACATACTAACATGTTCATGTATGGAAGGAAATAATTGTAAACATTGATTTGGGGCATTTCTAGATCTAAAAATTATATGGGAAAAGGACCAAAAGTCATTAGAGGAACTATTTCTTAATAACTAAGATACCATTATTTAACTAATGCATTATGGGGGTTCTATTATGCAGGTCCATCTATGGTATATTATGAATATCCAAATAGTGGTATATTTTAACTAACATTCCGGTTATGTAGGAAACTTATGTAAGACCACCTTGAGGAACATACTGCATTGTCAGGAAATAGTTTTCTTAAAAATTTTACATTCTATTTCTAAAATATGAAGAATTTTTATGGAGATTCAGATTTTCTACAACACAATGTTTGGTTTAAGAAGAAAGGTACCTAAATATAGAAAGATTATTTCTAATCATGATTTACAAATAATTAGAGGATCGCGATTTCTACGAAGGTCTGACCAAAATGAAGGAAGTATGGTGCCTGTAGTTTTAGTTAATACAATTGGAACAAAAAATGGAAATAGTATATGATGTGTGGTCAAATGATCCATGGTTATTTCATAATTCATTGAACACATGGAGAGAGAAATGTGTAATCCATGGTCTGGAAGACTTTCATCTCAAGAGAATGTTAATGGGACAAATATACCTGGATGACTGCTTTAAAATATAGAGTCTTCTATATTTTCATTAATGTTTGATGGGGAAAAAAGATACATTAAATGATAATCAAGTAACCATTATTTGTAAAAACCATTATGGGGGTGGTAATATACATGTCCAACTACGGAATATACTACATAGCCAAACAGTAGCATCTTTTGACTAACAAGACCATTATATAGGCAATATATGCAAAGCCACATAGTGGAACATACTGTATAGTCTGGAAAATGAGTTATCAGATATCAAAAATTCTCTCACCAAAAACCATAAGAGAGATTATGAAGATCTAAAAATATTCAAGGTTAAGAGTGTGAAATAAGAAAAAAGGTGGTAATGCTCAATGCACAAAATAAGTATTTGAATCAATATTTGTCAAGAATTTGGAGTCCCTTACATAGATCTAAATCATATATCAAATGGGAACATTCTTATTTTCTAGGTGGTCTCTTTAAGGATTGAACCCAAAATAAATACTCCCACCTAGATTGTTCATTATATGTGGAAGAGGGACAAGAATTTGTCATGTGGATGTTACTCGGATCTGAGGCCTATCTTTCGCTACATATCTCAATTGGATGAGAATCTAGACATACATAGTTCTTTGGGTGATTTTCATTTTAATGTCATTTCGTTAGGACATATTTTTGTGTGGTTTACAATCTTACAGTGAGGATGTGAAGTTATTTTGAAGTAAAAATAAATATTACAGCTGGACTAGTGAATTAAAACTAGGTGTCACTGCATAACTCATACATATGAGAATCAATCCACACATAGTTCTTTGAACATTCTCTATGAAGTTTTGATTCATACATAGGGAATAAAGGGGTTTTTTAATATAGTGGATGGTCCCAAGATTGATGATCTTGGCATCTCTATATATCCCATTAAAATGACAATCAAGCCAAATGTAGTTATTGAAGCAATCATTTACCATACCAATTGAGTTTGATGTGGGAGATGAGAGATTTTAACACATTCTAGAAGAATGATTAAGCATAAGACATGTAAATTATATGAAGATCAAACCATGTATCTTAAAGGATGACATTGTATAAATTTGTATCACATACATGGGGAAAATACAAAATATTTTTTTTATTGTACTTGGGACCATGATTGGAGATCTAGGAGTCTCTACACATTTCATTGAAAATAAGAATCAATCTAGACATATTTATTGACATGAGGTCCCAATGTAGATATGATTTATAAATAGAGAGAAATAGAACTCATGTGCCACTATGGAGTAGAAATGATTTCAATGATGCTCACATATAGAAGCTCTTAATGTAAAATAGTGAAGACATTAACAGTACGGTTTAATGTCATTTAATAATGACAAATGATGTCATGAAGTTTAACATCATCCCACAAGGACCAAGATGCTACATGTTTTATTATTATGTATCATGGACGCTTAAGGTTGTTATATAGTTTAATGTCATGCAACTAGGACTTTGTGATGTGCAGTTTAGAGTCATGCATCAAGGACATGATGATATGTAGTCATACAAAGTACTTCTTAAATAATCTCACATTTGTTGGAGTTATAATAAACTCTTCATACATTTAGATTAAAGAATATACTCCATTTGAGTAGACCTTAAATATGGAATAAGAACCTTCCCACTTTGGCTCATGCTTTGGAGGCTTCTTTCCTACTATAATTGGAGTCCTGAAAACCTTCACCAATTATTTGTGAAGAAATGAGAAGAGGATATCTTTATTGTTAAAAGATCATGCTATTCTATTTTGATAGACTTCTAAATAATGAAAAGTATTCAATATTTTTTCATCTAATATTTCTAATTCATTAAATATTTTTTGATACTTTTCATCTGTAAATAAATGATCACAAATTACAATTCTACGTGAATGAAAATTAATTTCAATTGGAAAAACTGATTTTGTTCCATACACCAATGAATATAAAGTTTCTAGAGTGGTAGTACGGGTAGTAGTCTGATAATCCCAAAAAGTGTGGAAAGGTTTATCAATCTAGGATTTATTACTTTTATCCACCATCTTCTTGAGTATGTTTGATAGTGTTTCATTGAAAGAATATCTGTCCATTGACCACCGCATGATAGCAAGATAAATGGTAGGATTTGATATTGTGTTCCTGATATAACTTCTTTACATCAATAAAATAGAAATTAGGGTCATTTTCCATCAATATAGTATGAGGGACACAAAATATGGTGATAATTTTAGCATTAAAAAACTAACAATGATTTTGGATTTGACTTTTTTGAGAGGTACTTCATCAACCCATTTGGAGAATAAATTAGTAGCGGTAAGAATATACATGATTGTGCATCTATAACTGGAGGATATGATCCTACTATATCCATTCCCCATGTAGAAAATATCCACTAGTATTTATCTGTATGTAACATCATTGGGGGTTGATGAATGAAGTTGGAATTCACTTGGAAGGAATGAAATTTCATCGTAAAATATGTGAAATACTACATCATTGAAGGCTAAAATATCCAAGCCTTAAATTTGATCAGAAATCATATTCCCACACTGGTAACCACCACAGGATCCTACATGTACTTCTTTGATGACATATGCAGTTTCTTCTCCTTCAATTCATTTGAAGAAGACTCAATAAAATCCTCATTTTTAGAAGATATTCTGCAGATCTGGACTATCATAAAGTTTTAAATTGGACACTTGTCATCAGATCTGTTCTTGTTCAACTCTATTCTATGGAAGTACTGCATTTCAAATGTATTCCATCATGGATATCATGCATCCTATGGTAAAACCATATCGCTCAGGAATAGGGCTAATTTTCTTAATTTCCTCCATTATATCTTGAAATAAAGGTGGAACCACATAATGATGGGAAATACTAATGAGTTTATTATCTTGGTAAGGATCTTCCAGGGTTGTGGCTACATTATCTAGTGCATCAGCTTGGGAATTTTGTGATCATTGGATATAGGAAAATTTTGGCTTTGAAGTAAATTCATCCATTAAACCTTTCACATAATCACACAAAGTTATTAAATATTCTTTTCTAATGTCATAATCCAAATTTATTTGTTTGATTACCAACTCTGAATCCCCTTTCACTTTCAGGTGGTTCACTATTACCTGGAGTGCCAATTCCGAGCCTACAACGAGAGCCTGATATTCTCCCTCATTGTTGGTACGGACTTATGAAAACAAGAAGGAATATGGAAAAACTAACTTTTATGGGGAGATAATTACAATTCCTAACACCACTGTGTTGAGTATAGGGTTCTCCATTCTCTTCCCCATAAGACTTTTGGAAGCACTGTCAATGTACATTTCTTATGTTTAGGGATTATCCTGAATAGTGAAGACCTCTTCATTAGAAAGTTCAGTATTCAATGAGGTATCTTCTGTAGATGGATTCTCAGGAAGGAAGTTAGCCAAGTCTTGGATATTTATTGCCTTATGAGGAAAAAACTGGATATCAAATTATTGAAAAATAACTTCCCATCATTCCAAACTCCTTGTAAGCATTGGAATATTGAGGATAAATTTGAGAAGGTTATAGTGAGATCTATTTGGACCTCATGATGTTGTAGGTAGTGTCTCAATTTATGTACTACAAAGATTGATTCCAAATAGAACTTCTTGATACTTTAATATCAAGTATTTGTGTGAATCATAGTTTGACTAAGATAATAATGGCTATTTTTGTTCTTAAAATCATTCTTTTGGGCAAGGAAGTCACCCAGTGATTGCTCTAAAGCTGTCACATAGATTATAATTGGATTTACTTCAACATGTGGAATTAACACTGGTATAATTATGAGATATTTATTGAGGGTATCAAATGCCTCTTGGAGGTATTCATTCCATGTATAGGTGACCCCCGCCTTCATTAATCTGGTGAAGGAAAAACACTTACCTGCCAATTTGGTGATAAATCACTGAATATATTCAAAGTGTCCTTGAAGTACTCTTAATTATTTAAAATTTTGAGGAGGTGAAATTCCAAGGATTGTTTTTTTCTTCTCAGAATCAACTTCAATGCCAAGATGGCATATAACAAAACCAAGTAACTTTCTTAAGGTTACACCTAAAGCACATTTAAAGTGATTCATCTTCAAATTATGATGTCAAAGATTACTAAATATGGGCTCTAGATCATTCAAGTGATTAGGAAGTTGTTTTTATTTAACTAACTGATCTCCCACATAACATTCAACAAATTTTTGAATAAGGGTTTGAAGATATGGTGCATGGTACAGTGATATGTTGTACCAACATTTTTTAAGACAATTAGCGTTTCTCGATAGAAAAACACACCTTAAGGGGATCGTAAGGATAGAGATTATTCATCCTATGGGGACATTAAGATTTGATTATACTCAGAGGTTCCATAAATTAAATAAAGAGTGTCATAGCTATAAGTTGTATCAATTAAAAATTTTCTGATTGGAATAGAAAATCCATCTTAGGGAAAATGTCGGTTAAGATCTCTGAAATCAATGCAAAAAAGGATTTTCCCATTCTTCTTTTTCACTAGGAAAATGATAGATAGATATTTCAGATAATACACCTCCTTGAAAAAATATATCCATTTTAATATTATCAACTTCAAATTAAATTTTAGAGGTATGTGTTGGGTGTGTTCTTCTTGCTGCCTATTTGATTCCTTGATGTTGTTCTGGAAAACCCAAGTGATGAGTGGCCATATCAAGATTAAGGCGTGGTATTTCTCTATAATTTGAAGAAAATAAATCTCTATATTACTTTATAAATGAAATATACATCACTTTCTCTTCATAAGTCATGGCCACACTAATTATAGTGGGGCGTGATACTTTTTGGGTACCCAGATTTATTTCTCTGTGCTCATCCACAGTGGTGGAGACACCTTTCTCAAATACTGAAGAAGAATCCTTATGATTTTCTTCTTCTTATTCATTACATGTCACTTATTCTATTTTTTCTTCTGTAGTATTTGATGAATCAATACTTTCATATCTATGGAAGGAGTCAATATTTGATCATCCTGAAAATATGTAACCAACTCTGACCATAATGATGATGAAGGGTCTTCCATGAGTATTGAAGAAAAGATTATGGGTTGGGAAACAAAATATTTGCCTTACTCTAGCAATGATACAACATCTTCTAGCATTATTAGTGAGGTAGAGACTTTCTGTTGTTAGGTGGATGAAATGAGGACATATCCATTTAAGCTTCCACCGTAGCTTAGTAAATCAATAATTTCTCCCATGTTCTCTGGCTCGATTACTGCAATTGACATTATGGAATTTACTAGATGAGTGCTTGGATTTGGGTTTATTATTTAAATTTTATTGAGATTAAATACATAATATATACTTAAATGTTTTAATGGGTAATTTGGGATCTTTTTAGGCCATTTATAGCATTGATTCTCATTACATCTTTTGTCACAGGCATCATTCTCTTCGTGTGATAAAATTAATCCCCAATATACTGATAATCACACATTTTGAATATAGAATTTTCAAAATAAAATGTCCCAATTTGACAATTGAAACAATAAATAATACATTGGTGGAATTATAAAGGAATGAACCCATATTGATGTAACGAAGGCCTTTAAAGAAGAATGTTAAAGTCTATGTCTTGACGAACAACCATAAAATTTGAATTAGACACAAGATCCCCAAACAGAGTTCTGAGTGTAATCTCTCCAAAACGCTATTGTTCATTATTCACATGATCTTGCAACATTAAAGTGGAAGGATATATGTAAGATTCATTGAGGCCTAATCAATGAAGTGTATAAATAGGAATGAGTTTGACTCCTAAGCCATTATCAATTAAGGATCATCAGATTTTTGTATCATTAACCCTTCCAGATAGACATAAGGGTCTGATTTTTCCATGTACATCATCACCTTAATCAAAATTGGTAAAAGATACAACAACATGACATTCGGTAAGATCATTCTATATACAGTAAACTTCATTAGGAACAACATCATCGTCAAGCTCTTAAGAACATGAAAAAACCTCAATATGTGCTTCTCGAATATATTTTGACAGATTAATGGCATCCAAGATTGATAAATTGGCTGGTACATGGGAATACTGTTTTAAAACAACATATTTTTGTTCCATAGGTTTTGATTTTCCATCATGGAAATGTGATTTTTTAGGTGTCTTGGATGTTGATACTCCTAATATAGATGTACCCTGTATTAGAGAAGAAGTTGAAAATACTTATAATTTTGGTGGATAAGAATGACAATGTCTATTTACTTTTTGAGATAATGATGGTGTAATATCTAATTATTCCTCCAAAATATTTTTTCAGGACTGATACTGTCATGTGAAGGATGACTTCCTTGTTCTTGTTGAGCCCGCTGAAGGGGTCTCCGACAAGTTTCTTTTTCATACATAGTTCGGGCAGGGGTAGAGATAAAATAGTTATTTCTAGCATGCCCACATCTTCCCATATATCCTCAACATTGGATTCTTCCTCAAGTTCCATGGTTAGGTATAGAAAATTCAGGATCATCATAACCAAGATCAATATTTTTATAGGGATCTGTTATGTGGATAACTTTAACTGAACCATAGATCAATTCTTAATCTGATGAAGATTCTTCTAAAAAAATTTACCTTGGTTGTGCCGTTTGGTGGAATAGTGCTCATTCTTTTGAAACAGTTGAAATTAAATTTTCCATAGTCAAAGAAAAATTTGGCATTGACATGAGATCGTCATTGTCTGACAGCTATTTTTCCTTCTGATCACGTTGATTCTTTATGTATTTACCATTAGAGGACTACTCTTTTGATGGAGGTGGTTTTATTATGGAGAAAGTGGAAGAAGATTCAATTTGATGTTTCTAATGTGTTCATATAATGGATTGAGTTCAATTGATCATTTTCTAGACTATCTAATCATCATAATTATGAGCACTTTTTCTTTTGACTTCTGGACACTCTCCCTCATTCTATGTGTCAATAGAAGTAACACATGATACTTGGGATGATAATATTTAATGTATCACTTTTCTAGAGTCTACCATTTTTAATAGGATTTATTTGAAATGAAAACACTCATGAATGAGATTTACCAACATTTTGTGAAAGGGAAAATAATTCGGAAGATCTTCATATCCTTCTTTCTTTGGTTTCTTCAGCTTTGGTAACTGAAACAATTTTTTTTTTCAAATTTGTAATGAAGTAACCGGGAAACTGTTCATTAAAAAAGAATAAATATTGTCTTTTAAATATTCAAATTGTCTTATAATTTTATCTTTTTTATCATCTTGTCAAGGCGACCATTTATACTGACGCTTAGGAGGTGGATCCCTTTGGTATGATAAGGGTTTTGACGTAGAAGTAGGTACAGGTGCTTGTTTGTGTGTGACTGTAACAACCTCTTCTTTCCCTTTCCTCCTTCCCAGAGCTGATGGAATTATGATAGATTTATCTATAGTTTCCACAATTGAATCCCCCACCTATTGGGAAATTGAATCAGGATCTTGAAACCCTCCTGTGTATTTCATAGGGATCAGTGGTGTGCATAACTCATCACGTAGATTTGAAACACAGATTGGAAATAACTCTTCCTAAGGGAGTGCTAGAATTCATGAATATGTTAATCCTTTCCATCAAGAAATGAAATCTGAAAAACATTCATTTTTCATTTTTCTCAATTTGTAAGATAAAAAACTTTTATCTTTTGTAACATTGATCTGAATTTAATAAGTATTTTCTGATGGATATCTTCCCATCTAGTAATTGATCACGACTGAAAAATTTTATACCAAAAAAAAACTGGCCCCTTTATTGATTTCACCAATCATCTAAGATTTAATGCTTCTTTTTGTTGAGGAGTCCCTATCATGGGATCCCAATGAGAAACTAAATGTGTTAAGTGTTGTACTGGATCTCCCAAGACATTAATGGTTGGGAATGTAGTATTCAAAAATGATGGTGTGGGGATGGATCAGATCCACCCATTCAAGGTATGTCTTCATTTCTAGATTTACTGGATCATGTTGTTCTTCCATAGATTCCCGTTGAGTTTTTAATGCTTCAATTGTATTCACAAGAATTTGGGGAATATTTGGAAAAGCTAGGACCTCTACTGGTATAGCAGCTAGAGCTTGAATTGGTGCAACAACCGAAAAACCCACTGGTGTTATTACTGTTGGTATTTTTCTTTGGTAACCCATAGGGACATGCCTATATGGATGTATTTGATCCTACCCTGTCTATGTACCCAATGGATGGAATTCATTATCTACATTTATAGATACAACAAATACACTTTACTAAAGATTTCCTATAGGATGTGAAAGTTGAGGATCTATGTGGGGAGCATGTCTCGCCGAAATGATGCTTCGAAGTGACTCTATATTGATCCTTTTTTACTCACTCATCTCATCCTATTTCTGGAATAATATTTCTTCGAGCAAAAGAGATTGACATTCCCTAGTGGGAATGTGAAATACGATCGGACCTTTACCTTTCCCCTTGTTAGATGACTTTTGAAATGGGTGGGAGTTGGTTACTTGAGGGAATACCTAGATTTTGGGCAATCCTCTAATTTCATGTATGCACGCCACCTTCATTTTCTTCAGTGTGTACAATGTTATGGATAAGAACATTATCTACTGACATCCTATAAATAGACTCATTCTCTGTATGATCTTCTATGATTATATTAATGACATTCACAAATGCATATTTTGTTGATGGCATTCTGTCAGTATCTTTGTAAGATTGTCTCTTACTATATCTTCCTTGAGACTATGTTCTCTTATGTGCTGAATTCTTGGGAACTATTTGATGGATAAAAACCTAAAGGGATTCCATGGATAGTTCAGTTGTGCATTCACTTTGTGGCTTCATCCCTAATCAGGAAAAAAATGACTTCCACTGAGGAGGGGATTGTAGATGTGAAAAATATCCCAGCCCTACTGGCTGGAGTGTATCTTGTTCATATTTTTCAAACATTCAAACTTTTTTTATTGAATTATAAGGTTTAATTAAACAATCCCCCACCCCTACAGGCTGGAGTGGCTCTTAATCTTCTATAGCTGAGATTTGTGTGGCTGATCTTCCTATTTTTCGAATTTTGGTTCAAACATTGGAAGGGTGCATTATCCAACAACCACTAAAAGAACCTGTTTTGGAAGACCACAATGTTTTTCATACATTTCTATCATTTAAGGGAAAACATCCTCTAAGCGGGATGCCTGCATAATCTTTTTAGATGCTTGATGCAAAATTATCCCAACAACTTTCTCTCATCTATTTTGACTCTGATGAGATCTATTTGTGTCATGTTCTTAAGCATATAATTGATTACACACATTTTATGTTGATTGTAGCTGGTCATGGGCAATAACATTTCATGAGACCACTTTTGGTGGGATTTTCTAATTTTGGAGCGCAGTGAAATGGAATGCTCTGTGTGCACCCCCTCCTCTAATATACACACCAGATATGGTATCAAAAATTAACTAGAGTAGCCTCTTTAGTGGCTCAAGACATTCACACTAAAAGGTTCCCTACTACTTTTCAACCTTAAGATGTTGTGAAACTAAGAGATATTACAAGTAAATTTGGTGTTTTAACCCTTCTATTATCTTTACATGACTTTGATAATCATTATATGGTAATGCTTTGGCTTTCGAATAACAAGGATTTTTCCATATGTTCAGTAGGATATCATGAATGAAATCTTCTATCTTCTATTTTGGAATGTTGTGTTGAGAGTTTTCCAAAGGCCAGAACATGACGGGTATTACACCTTTAGCCACATTTTTTCTCCTATTCAATATATCTGAATCAAATTCTACTAGAGGTTTCTCCACTTGGCCTGACCAAAGTGTATGCTTCTCAATTTTTTTTATTAAAAACAATAAAATCAATTGATTTTTGCTAAACTATATTAGAAGGAAAAATGACCCAAGTGAGGTTTTTAGAATGACCATCACCTTAGGATTTATTCAGATTGAGAATGTATTTCACCTGTTAATGAAAAGTCATCAGACATGACGGGCCATATGTTGGAAAGGTCCTTGAGATAAGTGGGATTTCTCTTTTCTACATTTTCGATTAAGGAATTATCTTGACAATGAGAAACACTACTACGGAGAGAATATTCCTAGAAAATCCCATCATGTGGAGGATCAACATGGTGGACTACATCGAGGGATAAATCTACATGATCCTCAGTATTATGTCCATATAGAAGGTTTTCATGGCTCTCATCAAGATATATGCTCTCTAAATAGATATAATTTCATGAAGAAATCCTTCACGATGAAGGGTCTAGCGGGGAACTTCAGAATTACCACTACTACTCCAATAAATTGGTAATGAGAGGGTAGGATCTTGAGCTGAAATAGATAAATGTCTAAGAGATTCAAGAACTCCAGAATTAAGAAGAGCCAGATCGTAGATTGGATCTTGATTTTCCAACTGTGTTTTGTGAGGCTTCTTCTTAGGTGCTCTTTTATACATATTTGGAGACCCATATTGGGAGAAATGGTTATCATGGGCATGCATATGGAACTTCCTTGCAGTGGTCATCAAAATGGGGCAATTACCTCCAATTTGAATCGGTGTATATTCTCGATTCAGTTGTCCCTATGATATGGGGTAGTACGCCCCATAAACCTCCTTGACTTGAACATAGGTATGTGTCTACTCAGAGATGGCATACTGATGTTCCATCCATGTTTTGGTGACATTGTCACGAGTATGTTCCCCTGGTACTGATAAAGTTGTTATTTTGATTTTCTAGAATGCTTCTAGAATATGTGAAGAAATTTGTGTCTACCCTTTCATCATTACTAAAATATGTTTGGTGACATCAGAAACTGGAATGGGAATATATATTCATTATGTATCTAGAGTATGTTTATATGCCTACTTTTTCCCACCTTTCCTGTTAGTGGATACTTACAGTACTTGTGTATAGGGGCAATGATTTGAGTCTTACACAGGTTTGACATCGAGTCTTTCGGAATTACTTCTACAGGTTCTACCAACCGATACTATTGGAAATATTTATTAATGTTGGCATTTTTATGTGTCTGCATGATTTTTTCCATCAAAATTGGTTGATAGACTCCTTTCAATACAGACAGATGACACTGCTAGTATAATTGGTGAGTGTAAGTAGGTGTATGTTCCTATTTACCAGTATCCACTATATTTGATTGGAGGCCTCCAATGAATGCAGTCAGATGATCCTGATGACTAGCTGATAATTTTTAAATAGGTGTATGTGATTTTTCATCGTACTCCACCAAATATAACTGGCGAGATTGGTGATTTTTAACTAGCCGATTTGGCTGTTAGAAGAATAAGGACAGACGGGTGAATTTTCTCATTATTTATTTTCCATCAAGATAGGTTGATGAACATATTTGGAGGGGGAGAGGTAAGAATCTACTAAATGTTTGCTAGATGTTGTCCTCAATATTATATGTTGTGCTCCAGGGTATGAGGGATCTGTTCCGAACAACCTATGGCAACACCCCCCACCATGTTGGGGGTTTACTATCATGAGATTTAAATGACGGAAAATGTTTGTGGGAGTCCTCAAGAAGGACCCATGAATCTTTGAATCGAGGACATGAGTGACCTATCGAAACACATCCCTATAATATGGGAGGGAATGGTTATTGTGTTTCATGTATAAGGACCTAAAATGGTTGAATATGGTGGTATTCACCATCTCCTTCGTGACCATCAGTCATAGATGACTAGATGATCAAGGGTTTTTGTTAACATTGGGAGGATACTATGTTGCCTCTATAGTTGTGATAGTACCAAGTTGACGTTATTACCTTATCATTATATTGGATACCTACGGTTGAATACACTGAGTTGGTGATGATGTCCTTCCAATGGATAAGGATTCTACTTGAGAAGCGGTCAGGGCATTCATGGGTGTAAACTTGAAGGAAGCCCTTTGGAGTGACGGGAATTCTGAGAAAACTAAGAAAAACAACAAAATCCATTAAGGAAACATATTTTAGATAGATACATTCATGATTTATTCCTTTGTATAGCCTTCATTTATCAATTGATAGGGTCTTGACTGATGGGTAACTCTATAAACATGGTTAAGCATTCATGTTGGGTTCACCATTTTTGTTTCACAGTTCCTTGCAACATGTGTTTGGTTAAAGAAAAACTACTTCAATGTAGTTTCCATTGGATTAATTGATGTAACAAAAAACATACAACGGTTATTTATCCAAAAGGGAAATTATTTCCAAAGGTAGTCATTCGTTGAGTTTGAACTTACAATACTTAAGAACATACATTGGTCAAGAGGATGGGAGGTCAGACTCATCACACCATTTTGGGGGGAATTGTTGTCTACTATGGGACTCTCTTATAGATTTGAGGTATTTTCATGAATCCTTTAAATTTAACATGTATAACATAGGTTTCCCTTGTAATTTTCAGTCAATTATTAGCTTGTGGAAAATTAAGAACCATCTGTTTTTATTCTAGGTTCTTAATTAATGGGAAAATCCATATGTATTTGAGGTTCTCCCTTAATTGTATCCTCTCATACAGTATATATGGATTCTTTTATCAATTGTTATGATGATACTAGTTTTTTGAGTCACTCAGTGGGGAACTCTGTAATTTATAGTCGTCTGTGGAGACAAAGGTTTGTTTTGATGCTGGGATTGTACCCATAAATGGGTTACCTATGTATTCTGGTAAAAGGAGTCAGAACCCTCATTTTTCGGTACCACTTTATAGGACACATCATACCTTTTAAGGATATATGATAATGACTTAACTACACTATTTAATTTCATGTGGTAGGGAAATATATGCAAATTGTTCATAATCAAGGTTTGGTGTAGGACTTATGCTTAACTTGCCCAAGGAACATGGAATGAATATGGGTTTCCTAGTAAGATTATACCCTGATAGGAATATAGTCTAGAGAGAACATTTTTTATTTGAATTGATGGTTTTAAACCATATAAAGGCTTTCTACATATCCCATTTGGATGAGAGTCAAATCCCACGTAGTTTGATGAATCTCATAGGACAGTATAGTCCTTCAAGGGAAATGAGTTTGGAATTACATCCTAAAAAGGATGCCTTTTATAGATTAAATTAAATGGAGCTCAGACATTAATAAGGCTTCCTATGTACCCCAATTACGGTGGGAATCATATTTCTCAAAGTTCATTGATGTTTAGGGGGGATTAATTTGGGGTTTACTCATAATGAGAATTCCCGAATTAAAGGAATTAGGGTATGATTTTTGAAGAGGATATCCAGTAAGATCAGTCCATGATCAAGGGTTCTTACATATCCCAATTTTGTTCGGAATCATAGTTCTCATAGTTAAATAAATGAGTGTTTTTGGGTGTTTTGCGATCATCACAAATCTCAAAACCCTTCTGAGTCGTACTCGGTGTGAGAAATGAGATGATTTGAATGATTCAACGAAAGAACCAAAAATTTTCCTCCTTCGTTGGTAGAAGAGGACACACCTATGGAGATGAGGGTGGATGAGGTCGAGTCGACCGGGGAAGAGGGTGAGGCTATGATCCTTCCCTTTGTTCTCATTAAATTGGAAAAGGGTCGAATGTTAAGAAGGGGTGAACTAGAAGAAAGTAGAGAGGATCAAGATTGAAACCTTCAACTTCAAAAAGTTTGGGGTTTTACCAAGATGTATACCCTAGTGGATACTAGTAGATGAGGTATATATCTACTTTAACTACATGGGAATGAAAGTGTTTCCCCAACTCTCCTGATTAGGAACCAGAGGCTCCAAGTCTAAGAGGCATAAAATGAAGGAAAGAACCCAAACCCTAATCCTATAGACTA
The DNA here is from genome assembly GCA_963277665.1 of Viscum album. Taxonomy (NCBI): domain Eukaryota; kingdom Viridiplantae; phylum Streptophyta; class Magnoliopsida; order Santalales; family Viscaceae; genus Viscum; species Viscum album. The sequence continues at coordinate 1,208,860,577 of OY728140.1, forward strand.
GGATCTCCCCAACATTGTTCCCGGTAGAAAGTTCCATGTTAATTCGAAAATAAAGACACACAGAGACTCCATGAATCCTAACCCCATTGTGAAAAAAACGTGGGAAACCTCTGATAGAGGATATACAATCCCAAATACGAGACACACAGATGGGCGTTTCCCAATGGTTTGATAAGTCATAAGGTTTTTGTGTAGGATTCAACTTAGTCCCTTTTAGATAAGGGAACCAGGAAAGGAAATTCTCTTCCACAAGAGGCTTTGAAGAGGGTTTACAAGATGATGTGTAGGCCCTATTTGTAGCTATGTAGTGTAGGTACCCTGCATAGGTGTTCTTCATAGGTACCTCGTGTAGGTGTTCCACGTAGGTGTACCATGTAAGCCTTAGCGATGACAAAAGAAAATGCATTAACAAAGGGAAACCAATCATAGGAAAGTTTCAAATTTTGAAATACTTTCAAAAAATGAGTATCCCATCTAATTATCTATTCTCTCGTGTTTTTATAGATCTACATGAGACAATTTGAGTGGTCTGAGCTAAAGAACTACACAATGGGATCATCATGAAGTATTTTAATTTTTTTTTAGTTCTCAAATAGAAAGCCCAAGGGACATATTTATAGGCCTGGTGGGGGGTGTTCAAAATCAATTTGGTGGTGTGGGTCATCTGCATAGCCCCTCTGCGTATCTCCTTAGCGTAGCTCCTCCACACAAGTGGGAAAAAAGTATATTGGCACGTGGGTCTGCCGTGTAGGTCTACCGCATAGGTCTGTCATGCAGGTCTTCTAAAATTTGTTCGGATTTCTAGTTATTTGAACTTCATCAAGATATTTTTAAATATATGGGGCCACATTGATTATATTTTTTTATTACTAAGGAGTGTCAACATTCACCTAATATGGTGATGATGTAGGCTTTCACAAACCCAACAATTCTTCATACCCATACCTCTTTGAGGGGTGAAACTTCTACCCATTTGGAAAATAAATTAGTTGATGTGAGAATAAATTTGAATTGGATGTCCATAGCAAGATTATTAGGGTCCCACAATATCCACTCTCCATATGGGAAATGAGATGGAGTAGTTGTTTTGGTGAAGTATCTATGGGGAATGGTGGATGAAATTTGCATGAACATGGATGTGATGTAACGTTTTTGTGTATGTTGTATAATCTTTCATCATAATGGGCCAATAGTACTCAGGACTTCAAATGTTTTGTGAGATATTGGATGTTGATTAATGTAATCTACAAGTTCCTACATGCACCTATTTCATGACATTGGTGGTCCCTTCTCTATCAATGCACATGATAAGTACTCTATAAAGGCCTATCTTATAAAAGAAATTTTTCTAGTTTTCACCACTATAAATGAGGATTTTGATTTCTCATCTTTGAATTTGTTCCCTTTGAGCTCTATCTGGTGAGAGTTCTTTTTTTTGACGTCTTTTTCAACAGGAGTCGTCCAGCCAGTAGTATGACCATAAGGATCAGTGATTAGGCTGATCTCATTAATTTCCTTTGTCTTATCCTAAATGAAGGGCAGGACCATCCGATAATGGGAAATGTTGATAACTATCTCACTCTGATCTGGGATGGGAAGAGGGGTGGCTACATTTTCCAATACCTCATCTTTCACATTTTTCAACCAGGGTACATAATTCAACATTGTATCTAATAGTAATTATTCTATTAGTTACAGAATTTGGCCCATCAAAGGGAGTATCTCCTCTATTTTGATAGCATAATCCCCATTGACATGCTAGATTAATAGTTCTGAATTTCCTTATATCTTATGGTCTTCAGATTACACTTAGAATTCTATATCTATGCAAGAAATTCGGGCCTAGTGCTCTTCTTTATTGTTTTTGAATCCTTATGTTAGTATAAATGAGTAAAGAAATAGTTCCTTTTTTGGAGATATAAGTATGACTCCATGCCCCACTTTGTTGAGTATTAGGTCTTCCCTTATTTTTCCTGTCAGGCTTCTGGAGGCACCATCGAAGTTCATTTCCCACATATAGGAATTTTATTGAATATAGAACACCTTTTCATTGGGTATTTCAGTGTCCAACAAATTCATATCTACCAAGGGGAGCTCCTCCAAGTTGTTTGATAATTCCTGGCCTTTGATGGAATTCTGCGGTATGAACTGTATATTGAACTACTACAGAATGACCATCAATTATGACAGGTCTCTAGTTAACATTGGATGGCTATGAATATACTTAAGAAGTTTTATTTATGATACCAAATGGACCTCATGGTGCTGCAGGTAATGCCTTAGCTTCTAGACCACAAATATAAAGGTTAGGCAACCCTTCTTGATGTTTGAATATTGAGTTTCAGTATCATTAATGGTTATGCAAAGGTAATAGTGTTCATTCTCACTGCTAGCATCATTCTTCTCTTTGAGTAAGGATCCTATTAATCACTCCCAGGTAGTCACATAAAAAATAAGTTGTCTTCCTTCGATCGGTGGCATTACAAATTGTGTTCCTAATAGATATCTCTTAAGATTTCTGAACTCTTCCTGATAATCATCTGTCCATTTATACTCTACCCCTTTTTTCATCAACCTGGTGATGGGAAAACATTTTCATGTCAGGTTGGCTATGTAGAACTGAATGTAGGATGGATATCCTTGAACACCTCATATATCAGGGAGGTTTTAAGGAGGTGACATGCCAAGGATGGGATTTTTCTTCTTAGAGTCGACTGTGATGCCCCAAGGTAATATGACTAAGCTAAGGAATTTTACTATGGTAACACCAATATCACACTTTAGGGTGTTCATTTTTAAACTATGTTGTTGTATTTTATTGAAGAGAGTTTCAAGATATTCTAGGTGGTTTAAGCATTGTTGTGACGTAACCACCAGATCATCTACATATCATTAAATGAACATTCTCATGATTGGATTGAAAATACAATTCATAGAACATTCATATGTGTCTCTATAAGTTTTCAACCCAAAATACACCACTTTATATAAAAACACCCCCTAGGGAGCACTGATGGTGGTTGATTCTTTATCCCCTCAGGACATTCAGATTTGGTTATATCCGGAATAAATGTACATAAAAGAGAGAGCCTTATATCTTATAGTTACATCGATCAGAAATTAAATGATTGGGGTTGGGAAGTTATCTTTCTAGAAATGGCGATTGAGATCTATAATGTTAATGGAAAATCCTATCTACCCATTCTTATTTTGTTATAGGGAAAAAAATTTCTATCCAAATGGAGTATTAGTTTTCCCGAATGGTGTTGGATCTAATGAGATTGTCGACTTCCACTTCTATTTTGTTATCATGGGTTGGGTGTGTCATTCTGGTAACTTTCTTATAAACACAATGGTCTTCTGGAAGACCCAGGTTGTGAGTGGACACCTCTAGATTGAGGCTTGGCATTTCTGTATAGCTCTAGGAGAAAACATCTCAATTCTACTTTATAAAAGAGGTATATACCTCTTTCACATAGGATGTCATGGTCACACTAATCAAAGTTGGTTGTAGGACTTCTATTTATACCCAAGTTGATTTCCTTAAGTTCATCAATTATGGTGGAGACGCCTTCATCAAATGATGGAGGGGAATCTACTAGGTCTTATTCTTCCCCCTTTTCATCCTCACCATCATCTTCCTGGACTTCTGATAAGAAAACAGTTCATTATATGATCCCTCAATAGTTGAAGGAAGAGTTGAAATTTTGGTGTCTCGGAGGTGAGGTAACATCTTCTACCTCTACCATTGGTGGGGATTATATATAGAAGAAATAGTGATGTCTAAAAGAGTTTACTCATCTTTTGAGAGTGACGAGACACTCCCTACTACCTTAATCGGTTCGGGGTTTTATTGTAGTTTTGATGATGGGTCATGAACATTTTATCCAAACCCCCACCATTATCTTGGGAGTCAGTGATCTTTTCAAAATTATCAGTCTTGGTGGTCATGGATGAAATCTTGAGGACTACTAAATACACATCCAAATTTGGACTTTTAAACTAAATCTAATTGATGGATAGTATGTATTATTTTCCTAGATGATTGATAATATCATCGGTAACCATTTACAAACATTTTGGAGTGGCAATCTATTCAACACCATTGACCAAATTTTGATTCCCCTTGGGATCATAGAAACCTGCATCAATATAGTGCCATTCGCAGAGGTCGAATGGGGATTAATCATCATACAGTGTCCCACTCTATCCATTAATAATATATTTGAGGCACTGATTGTAAGAGGAGGGGATTGTGGCATGTTGATGCACCTAGTGCCTTCCTAGAAAGGCATTGAAGGTCATATTATTTCTGATCACCATAAATTTTGTGTGAGAAATGTGGTCACTAAATTGTATTCGAAGCTCTATCTAGCATAATGTATTCTTCTCAATTTTGTTATTATGCAATAGGGTTGTGGTACAGGGCATCATATCGTCCTCATTGTATCACAACTAACAATGTGTCCTCAATGGGAAGATATTAACACCAGATCCATTTTCCATGTAGAATTATCAGATATCAACACCGTTAATCATGATAGACATATATAAGTGTTTGATTTGTCCTTGCATGATGGAATAGTTATCTTCATCCACAAAGGAAAAAACTACAAGGAATTATGCAGGATTAGTCTTTGTTCAGTAGACAACAGCTGCAGATACCTCAGATTCAAACTCCTAGGGACTTAGAAATGGTCTGACAAGTTCTTCCCTAATATATTCTAGTAGATTCAGTACATCCATGATTGATAGCTTGGATGGGAAGGTCTTCTCACTTTCCAAGGTAAATTATTTATATGTTCATCCTCTGATGATTATTCCTGAAGGATTGGACCTTGGTGGGTTATTAAATTGTTAAAAGAATTTTATTATTCTTATTGGATCTATTGTAGGGTCTTTCTATGGGTTTTTTCAACATTAAAAGATTGAGTGCGGGTGAAACCATAATGTTTATTTCTCCCATTGCTGAATCTCTCTTGATATCCTTGGATTCTGTGACTTCTTCCTCCAGCCTCCCAATTTAGTGTGGGTAATTATGGTGGATAACCACATTCATATTTGGTTAAGACATCCATAATGTTTATGACATTGACAGATCCAAAAATAAACTTCACTAATGATGATTACTTTGACTTATCATCTGCCTCTGGTGGTGCCATTTGGAGGGGTAGTTCCCATTGTTCCATTTGGCGGGGTAGGGCACATTGTGTTTTTTGGTGGGGAGGTTCCCGTATCTTTATATCATTTGGCAAGAAATATTAGAGTAGCAATGAAAACTTTGTCTTTTGATTAACTTCATCTTCCTTCACATTATTTTCACCCTTCCTAATGCACTTTTTTTGGGCGGTCAACCTTTTGGGGATTGTGGGGCTAAGGATGTCGGTTGTGTTTCATCGAGTGTTGTTGAAGACATAGCTGGGTGATTTAACTATGCTTTGAGGATACCATAAGATCAGTAGAATATTTTCTAAGACATCCAATTATTGAAATTTTTCCCATTTTGGTTAAAAAAAATTTTCCACTCCCTGCATTTGTATGGTTCAATGGTGGAAACATATACCATGTGCGATGGTGGTCATCTCGGCATGAAATTTCTAGAATCCATTATCTTTTACAATAATTCCTTGAAGAAAAATAACTCTTGGATGTTGTTTCCCAATATCTAGTGGAAGGAACTATAATCTAGATGATTACCAAGGCCTACTTCATCTTCCCTTTTCGGCTCTGCTTGCCGATGAAAATTTCTATCCCTAGAGGCTATAGAGTAGCTAGAGACATGGTCATCCCAGAATGAATACATATTATTTCTTCATTCCTTTAATTGATTCCTCTTTGATTCCCTTAGCTAATCTTGATGATGTGGGTGTGGATGTGGGCGTCCAAGGGCCCGCATAGTTCTGTGTGGGCCTTGGAGCTGGTGCACGTGAAAGGGGTGGCTTAAGCAAGACATAATCCATTTTAGACCCTCTGAGTCTTTTTATTGGGGTATAGGGGCTGTCCGAGACATGAGATTAGTCTATTACAAGGAATATTGTATAATTTCAGTGATGATGGAGAAGTCCTAAAAAAACTTTCATACATCACTTTGATGAGTGATTTTCGCAACTCATCATGGAGATTATCAATGAAAATGGCCAACATTTAATCTTTTGGGAGTATCCATTTCAAGTAGTATGTCAGACACTTCCATCTGGAAATGAATTATAAAACTCTCTCATTTTCTCACTACTTGAAGTTCATGAGGTCACTTACATTTTTTTAGAAATGTCGATCTTAACTAGAATAGGAACAAGATCCATAGGTCTTCCCAACATATTATCAAATTAGTAGGAAAATTGTTATACTAAATGAAGTCTGAAACTTGTAGGGTTTGTACGAAATATTTGGGCTTCACTTCTTCATATTGATATGGGGTTCACATCATTGGATCAGAGTAAGATTAGTAGTGAATCAGATGTTTTTTTGGGTCACCTAAGTCATTAAAAACTATGAATAAATGGTTCCAAAAGTTTTGTAGTGACCTGACATTTCTCACCTAGTCATTGATGTTCTTTTATTATGTTTTTATCAGAGCGTCTCATCCTTCCATGGATTCCAATCAATATATTATTGACACAATGGTTCTCATAATCCCTTGATCACTGTCTTGTTTTAGTTGAGTATGTGTGGTTATAGCTAGAGGAATGATTGGATGTGATGGCTTTGCTGGTACCTAAAGTGGATACCCAACTAGGGGCATCCATTGTGGATTTTCCAGAATTTATTCTGATTGATACTCCAATGGAGGAAAATCATGATATCTTTCTAGGATTGGGTTTAGGAAGAATGATGGACTCAGAACTACATTGGAGGAGGTTTTTATCCTTTCTTCATCTATCATAATGTATTATAGTGGTAGAGGAACCACTATTGGAATTGTGTATTGATGCTTTACCTGAGGAACTTATCGGGTGGGATGACTTACTTGAAGCAAATCAGTGTTGATTATTCTTATATCTTTAATTTCTTCCTCTTGTTGATTGAATATCTCCTCAAGCACCAGGGAAACATTTTATTTATAGTAGGAGGTGGGTTTTAGACCTTTCTCTTATGCTTATCCCTATAGGGATTCACGAGAGAGAAAATGATGGATTAACTGAGGGAGAGCTAAAATTTAAGGTCGATCATCGGTTTCAGGTGTACAAACCTTCAGGATAGATGTGGATATCCTCTAGGATGGAACCATCTTCTCTTGCATCCTCAAAATTTGAATTATTTTCTGTGAGATCTTTTGGAATGAAATCCAAAACATTTACTGATTCATAATACTTTGTGGGTGACATACCAGGTGTCGAATGGTAGGAGAGCTTCTTACTTCTTTGGTTGTATTTTCTCCTTCAATTCTTTGGTAACATTCAGCTTTCATAGAGAATTGTGACTCGAAGGTAGACCTATCATGAACTTTCAATATGAAGTCATTTTTGAGGACATGAATCACGAGATAGAGAAGAACGAGGGACCTCTCTATTTTTTATTCTTCCCCTATGGGAGAATACAAATACATGCTGGGTGGGAATTTGAGGTAAAAATTCCCCCAACCCTACGGGTTGTGGTTTCCCCAATTCCATTTTCATTGTTCCACATATCATATTTTTTTAACTTATAGGGAAATTAAATGTTATAAATTTCCCCAACCATGAAATATAGTGCTGATAACATACTATGGAAGTTGTTATGGCTATTTCTACTTTCTTAATCTCACACATTCAGATGCTATATTTTGTTGGATATGGTACTGGATCTTCATGTGAATTTCATTCTTCAAAGTACATGGTCATTGATCATTGATTGTATTCCATTAGGTGAGAGGCCTGTTGAATGTTTTTTGTGGCCTAGTTTAGGATCTTTTTGATGGATTTATCTCATTGGACCTAACAATTTTGAGACCTAATTAGGGCTGCTTCTTTCCAATCAAGCCATCTTTTCTAAACATGTACTTAATTCGGTTTCCATATTTGGATAATGATGTTACAGGACACCATTTCCAGTGGGTTCTGATGGGTGGGATGTGGGGTGATGTGTATATCTCCATGTTCTCTACAACCTCATATTTGAACACCAAACAGGGCATCACTGATGAGTCAACAAAATGTGTGCAGCATGAGGAAACAATACAACTCAAGGTTTGTATTTTACCTTTCTGATCCCAGATATCAGGTGGAAAGATGGGCATCTATGTTAATTTTCCAACAAATATCCACCAATATATTTAAATGGTCTTCATACCCATCATAGGGAATGGATTTAATTTTCAACAGGTCGAGAGTTTTCGAGAATGTTGTGCATTCATTCTTATGATAATTCTTTTGTAATAATTAACTGAAAAGTTTTGTAGACCAAAACCTAACCAATATTTCATCCCTAGATATATTTATTTCCACAAGCAACATAATACATTGTTCTTCAACCATGGTTTCCTCTACATGTTCTGTACACCTGGATTCTGTATGAGGATTTCATCCTAATTAGCGAGGATAGTAGAGATTTCATTGATGTACGAATGGCGAAAGGGTGGATAAGAGGATGAGTGTGGCCCTGATCTATATTATAGATAAGAAAGTGTATCACTTTTTATTGACATAGTTTCTAGCATATCTTACTCTATCCTTCCAAGCACCTTATAATTAAAAGGGTTTCTCATATTTGGACCAGCGTGGGGAATGATCTTCTTGCCAGTGGGGAGGGCCTTCCCAATTGGTGTTGTGATGTTGAGGACTACCAATGTAGCTTACTGTCAGACCGCAGAGAGAGTTTATATGGATTATACTATGGGGAGGATCTTCAAGGTGGACTACATCAAGGGGAGGAACTTTTTGATGTCTGGTGCCATTGAGGGGAGGGAATTCAGAATGACTGCTCTTATAGAGAGGACAACCATCATAGATATGGATGTAGTTTTAATATATGTAGTGAAAATTATATTGAGGACCTTTAATATATACTACAGTCATGGGAGGAAATTCTTGTTGATTGGTTTCACTACGAGGATGGCATTCACGGAGAATGCCATAATGGAGAGGACTACCATGATAGCTTGATGTCTAACTATAGGGAGAATAATATCCCTAGCCTATACCCAAGGTAAGAATATCAAGGGAGGACTACATCAAGGGGAGGTCCTTCTTGTTATATGATATTCTGGTCTCGGGGAGGATCACCCTGACCCTCATCAGAATATAGGCTCTTTTGATCAAACATTTTTGTCTCATGGAGTAATCTGACATGGGTGATCTGAGGGGGACCTTTAAAGTTATTGGTGGGAACATTACAAGGAGCACATTCCCCACCACTAATTACACTTCCATAAATTGTTATTGGACTGGAAATATATTGAGCCTCTATTGATAGATGTAGTTTAGTGTCATGAACTCCAGCATACAATAGAGCAGAATCATGAGTGTGATCATCATTTTTCAGCTGCCATTGGAACCTTTCATTTCTGGGCACACTCCTTCAGGAATTTTGGGCTGCCTGCAGTTGATAAAAACCTTCATATAACAGTCCTTAATTGGTTGGTTCCCATGGGGTCATCAGGATATTCCGACAAGCATCATGCATTTTTGTAGGGATATATGCCTTCCCTGGAGTGGCCACCACGTTGGATGAATGTTCACCAGTTGGAACGAGTGTTTTTTACTAGTCCGATAGTCATTGTATCACATAATATAAATCTCGGCCATCCTGTATTAGAACAGGGATCCAAGTGAACATTGGAGTAACAATATTATTTTTTGGATGAATGACCCTGCTTGGGGAAATGGGATCATGGGGCCGACTCCCCGCTTTTGTCATTGACATGATGACATATTTTCTGGTTTGGAGGATATGTTCTAGAATCGATATTTGATCCTCCATCATTTCAACGATGTGTTGAGATATGTATTTGTCTAGAATGGGTATAAATTATCATTCTAATGTCTGAGAATGGTTTTTTTCCTACTCCAGCCCTCCATGTGTTGTTAGTGGGTATTGAAAGTTCTCATGTGCTAGAGTCGTGGAACGATTCTACCTCTAACTCATAACCTGGATATGTCAACTACTTTATTCAGTTGACACCATATTTGACTGGAGGAATTTATATTTAAAAGAAAGAATTTATGTCTTCCCATTTTCCACTATATTTGAATCATGGGATTCATTTTCATCAGAAGGAATTAGAATCTACTTATATTTTATTTCGATTGTATTTGACTTATGTGATTTATCATGGTATATTGGAATTTTTATCTACAAATTAATTTCCACCTTATTTGACTGGTGGTCTTTATATGCACCGGTAGGGATGTATGACTGCCTATAGTCTCCACCCTATTTAGATGGTGGGCTTTGTGGGAATCCACAACAATTTTTTCCTACATATAGCTAGTTTCTTTCCTCTTTGGATGACATGCTTCTTGTGCATTGGTATATATTTACCAATGCATATAATTTACCCATCTTTCTACACGGTGGGACCCATGATTATTGGAGGGGATTTATGCCTGCTCATATTACATCGCCATATATATGTGGTTAGCTTTAACAGAAGGAATAGGAATATAATTCTTCTAATTCGTCTCTGTCATATTTCTATGGCGGGCTTTAGAAGAGGGGGAATAGTTGTATTTCATCCCATGGTATGCTGTTGTGATTGTATGGTCGATCTATTATTCATGAACCAGGGAAATGAATTACTCTTGATTATGAGTTTTCTACCCTTGGAATGTATCCTGAGGAGACAATGTCCATTGGAATTCAATAGGCCCTGTCAGAACGAGATCCTCTTTAAAGCAAGGATATATGGTTGTACCCAGTGGTGGCGATGTTCTCTAGCTAGATCCCGTGTGCGGGGTTCCTACATAGCTCGGATGAAATCATTTTAATCGACTTCATATGCCTCCCTATGTTATGGGAGTTACTCATTATCATGATATAGGGAAAAGCTCCAGAAATGATAGTAGATGGATAGTAGGGCCACTATGTGATGGATTTCCTATCACGGATGAATATATAGATGGATATCTTTCACTGATTAGAGGGAATTTCCTGCATCCTCCACTATGGATAAAGTACCATTTTTGTGGTACTCCTTGATCAATGATTATGAAACCCGATATTTATGATGTTGGGTAGAAAATTAGTTCCCAATATTTATTGGGGACTCGACCACCTAGTCAGTTTCTAAGGCATGTGTCTGATCCAATTGTTAGTATGCCATTATGATTGAATTTTTCTCTACTGATTTCCTATAATATATTGATAACATACAAAAACAAAAAAGGCTAATCCAAGTAGAATCTCATAATGACATGAATAATTGCTAAATTCCTTCACCCTATCCCTTTTTTGATGTGAAGTGTCCTAAGATGGGGTAGCACATCCCCATTTGTTAAGGATTCACATCGGGTTCAAAATTTCCATTTCTGACTGATTTTCATCATACCATGGAAAACAAAATGTTTCATCAAATAATATCAAATTCTCTAATATTGTAGTTAGTTTCATTTTGGGTTCACCATTTTTGTTTCAATTAGATTTGCACTATGACCCATTTTGGTCAGTGATATGGTTTCACTGGTAAAGGGAAGTATATCCTTCTTGTGTCATGAATGAGGTGAAACGTTTGTATGATCTCAGCAGGTGATTGCAGGGGGTTAAGTGTTTTTTCAATTGGCCTGTGTTGGGTATGAGGTCATAAGATGTTCTCCAATGGGTTTATTTGTGGATCCAAAAAACAAGAAACGAATCTTTCATACAAGATTAATGGAACTTCATTCCAAATCAAAGATCTTTTTGGATGATTTTTTCAACAATACATAAAGACTCCATTGGTTGAGAGGATGGGAGTTCGAACTCAACACACCCTTTTAGAAGTAATTATTTCCAATTTTTGGTCTCTCTTATAGATTCCCACAATTTTCTTGTGTTCTTGAATCAATAGAACATTCCCAAGAATGTGTTCATGGTATATCCCTAGAGGATCTTGATCAACCAAAATATGTATGGGTTTGACATTGTTGAAACAACGGGGACTTGATCCATATGATAAGGACGAATGTAATTTTTCATTATCAAGGGGGTGGGAGACTTATTTTGATGTTAGGGTCGAACCCATGAAAGGGGATTACTATGTATCCTTGTGATATAATTCAAATTCCAGATAGTTTGGTTTGGTGGGGCTTACACATGGAAGAGACCCACATGAGGGGACATGGTTGGCACTTGCACTGTAGAGGAGGCCTTTTTGGAAGAATAAAATTAGGGCTTATACCCGAAGAGTATTCCATAAAAATATAGGGGAATTTTTTGGGACTGAATTTGATCAGAATTTCCCTTGATCTCAGACCTAGGAAAGGCATACTACGTATCACGATCAAAGTAGAAATTAGAGTTCTCGTAGTTCATGGAGATACATTTTGGATGTGGTGATCATCATTAACCACTAATCCCATGAGAGTCGTGCTCAGTGTGAGATACAAGAGAAAGTAGTAGATTCATAAAACCACTCACCTTCCCTTATCCTATGATGGAAATGGAGGATGGTGTAATAAGAGGCTGGAGTGATGTCTCCTCCAGAGAGAGAAGTTCTTTGAATGATCCAATTTTTTAACCCGTATTGCTATCCATGATTTTCATGTTTAGAAATCTATTTATACATGTCCCATGAAGATCCTGCGAGGATCAACCATGACACCTCCCATAAAATTTCTATGTTATACCTTAAGAGGGTGTTAACTAAAGCTGGATTCTGGAAAGGGGAGGTGCATCATCCTTTGTCAAATGGGAAGGAAAGTGTGATCTCTTAATTTTTCACTGGTGCTCAAGGAAGGGAAAATCTAGTGATTAACCTTAATCCCTAGAACCGGGAGGATAACATTGGTATCCCAAGGTTTGAATCCTTTTTTACATGGAAATGTATACTTAAGAACATTTTGGGGGCTCATAGCAATGTGGGGATTAACTTCATGAATTCACTTACCATGGGTATGTAGACTAAGAAGGGTGTGTTGATGCACCTGATGATATTATCATAGGGGTTTGGTGGCTTGGGAACAGGCGTTCGCCTGATGTCGTTGGACCAGATTATAAAGGGGATTCCAAATATGCAATGGAAGTGGAAGGGAATGATCAGGACTACAATGTGTAAATACCGAAGGTACCACATTTGACGTACCATTTTTTCATAAGGGGTGGGGTACCATCGACATGGAATATTTCTATGATGGTGGAGGGGTAATCTACGTACTAAGGTTGTAGCAGAAAATTATGTGGTCTGCATACCGTAGTTGAATGTAGCCTCAGGTTCGGTCTGCATAGGGTAATGTAATGGGGCACTACATTCCATTTTCAAAGAGAAGTGATATGCGGTACAAGGTTCACTACTATATATAAGGCCATTAGCGACCGCCATTGGCGGTCGCTAAAGGGCTATAGCGGCCGCGCAGCGACCGCCAATGGCGGTCGCTGTTGCCTCGTCGCTAGAGGCCTTTAGCGACCGCCAATGGCGGTCGCTATAGGTGCCCCGCAGGTCGGCCTTCAGCGACCGCCAAGCGGTCGCTGAAGGCCCCCTGCCCGGTCCCCTATGTAACGCCCCGACCCCAGCTACCCAGAGCCGGTGCATTACTTCGTAACATTGGCATGATCCCAAAAGATCAAGTCTCGAAAGACCGATTAGTTTAGTAGCCTTGGAAACACTAGATACATTCATAAGTCTTTCATTACATAAAAATTAAACAAACTACAAAAAAACATGGTCTTCATATTCCACACTCATATCTTCACTGATTATTCTTGCAAGTCAGTCATAAAATACTTCTTCACAACCTGGAAAATTTTTAAACATTGAAAGGGGTGAGCTCAAATGCTCAGTAAGGATAACAATAATGCGGAAGCTTTCATAAATAAACATTAACATTTAAGGCAATGTATAACTAAAACAAAAGCCTCTTAAACATGAACTTCAACATAATATGGCAAAAGTAAAATGATATAATGCCATTTACTTCTTCACATGGATATTCTACTGGTCGAATAATCACATGCAATATCAATAACCACTTTCATAATGATGGAATGCATAATGCCAGACTATCATAACCACGTAGTCAAGGCCTCGTGCCAAGACCACAAATAAGATTTTGTCAAGGCCTCGTGCCAAGACACTAGTTTGTCTCATGAGACCTGCCGATGCATCGAGGAGCTATAGCGGGCTCCACCCGTCACTTATTAAGTCCAATGCATTCCTCATATGAGTAGGTTTAAACATATCATAAACCATAACATAATCGTATCACATAAAACATGCATAAAGGAAACATAACATTTCCACATTTCAATCACAAGATATCAATACAACACATTGATATAATAAAAATGCTTTCAAAACCATTTTCAATACCAAAATAAAAGAAAGTTAAAACATTGTATTTATTTTTCTTTTTTTAAAAAAAAAGGTATGGCTTGCAAAGGAAGCTAAAACTCAAATAATGGTCACGGCGGCGGAGAAGTCATTGTCGCCGCATATGTACGGAAAGAACAACATTCCCTTTTTGTCGTTTAGTAAAACACTTCGTATAAAAAAGATTCCTTTTGAATAAACGTAAAAGTCAAAGGGGTTTATACACCGTATAAAAGAAATTTGTGTATAAAACAAAATATGCCTCAATGAAAGGAGATTGAGACGAAGTCCTTAAAAAGATCATTTTTAAAATAAAATAGATATATTATGTGTATTCACTATAGGTACACAAAAATAAAGTAAAAATACAAAATAGTACATAATAACATCATGACATAATTTGAAAGTAGGAGATTAACCCAAAGAATGGAAATTGGGTTAAGAAGTTCCCTTACCTCGTGTCTGACTTGACTCAACCGTTCTTTAACCTCCTGAATAATAAACTAGAGTTAATATATACCTTATTAAGAACCATTTTCAACTTCATTATCCTTATTATATCACTTATTACAATGATATGAACATTATGTAATTATTTAAGTTAATAACGGTCGTTTTGTCGATCTTTGGTACTTGAGTCAACAATAAGCTTCTTATAATTACAAGTTGTTTATGTGGTGAAATATCCATTATATCCAGAATTATATTCATGATTTAGATGTTATATATGTCTTATATATCCAGTATATACATTCATTTATAATATTACGTAACATTTAGAGGTAAGAAATGAAATGCACCGTTCATGGAGACGGTAAGCCGTACGTACGCATGAACGCTACTTTCATTTCAATTTCATATTTAATGGAACTAAAATCATAATGATATAAATGTATAATATAATTCCAGTATAATATAGTGTATAATACCATTTACTCCATCCTTTATACATCCCACATATGGCATTAACGATTCAAATCACTTTGAGGGGGCGGTAGTCCGCACTTCCTAAAATGAAATTATCGCGTTTTACCCATAATGGAAATCATAAAGTAAGCCATAAATGATAAATACAGAAGCATAAGTAAAACATAAACACATTATATATCATATATAAATATGGTGACATCTTAATGGCCACCTTTGAAGGTGTTATATGAGTGTTGAACAATCATCGTTTCGGGAGGCAGAATTTCGCCATCCACGGAAACCTTATGTTCTTTAACCATTTGATGTAGTTGTGTGGAAGTGTAGCTCAAATAAATCTTATAACAACATCCTAGTATATTTAAGATACTGGTGTTGTTACAAAAGAAGTAAATAAAAAGAGTTTAGGGGGTTGGAGAAGCAAAATAAAACAAAAGAACATGAGAGAATGAATTACCTTAAAAAGCGTAACTCCTTTTGAGTTGAGCCTAAAGGCTTCCTTTGAAAGGATTCTGCCCAAAGGGAATCCTCTAGGATGAGGAGAGGGATGTGGAGAGAGCAAATGGGCAGGGGTTGGCCGAGCCAATGGCTTGAAGAGTGTGTGAAATGAGGTAGAGGTGGGGGCCTTTTATAAGAGGAGAGGAGGGGCACTTTTGGAAAGTAAAGGAACATTACATTATTTGAAAATGTGTTTCGGTTTTAAAAGGTCCCACATTGATAGAATTCGTGGATAAGGTGATAAGGCATCGAAATCCACTCATCCAATTGGTTTTGGCCATGTGTAGTTCATAGATTTTATATTATCTTTCCATTTTATTTAAATCGTCAAATAATGATGTCATCGCTGCATCATTATTATGTCATAAATAATTAAATTTATTTAATGTCTAAAAATTATAAAAAAAAATACTATGATATAGGAAATCTTTTTATCTTTCCAATGACTATTTATAATCAAAATTTGGACTTGTGTAACCCTACTTAAAAATTGTTTTAGTAAAACACTTTATGTTAGTGTCATTTTCACTTTAACATTAAATAAAAAGTAATTTATGTTATTTCCCAACAAAAGTGGATCCATGGGGTCCCCAAGTTAGGCCATGGATTGTCTTGGTCGGCCATGACACAACCAATGAGGTTGGGACATGTGTCTAGGTCATTTAATATTATTAAAGTATTATTTATACCTTAAACTACCCTAATTACCACTAATCGCGATTAAGAACTTAATAAGTTACTATTCACCAAAAAATTATTTTTATCCCATTGAACCACATTTTACTTCTTAATGACAACCATGTATGTCGGATTTTTGAAAATCAAATCACAGAAGTGGTAATATTTCATTTAAACGAAAAATCAGTTATTTAACAACCACTTAGTGGTTTCACTATTCATCAAAAATTGAAGTTTTTCAGAACAATGCCAAAATTTCATCCTAAGCTATAATTGATATTCCGAATTCAAAAATGATGTCTATTTTACAAAATTCCAAACATATAAGTTGCATTAATTAATTTTATAATTAATTCCCGCTGTTACGACAAATAGCGTGTTTTCAAGAAACAATTTATATCAAAAGATTGGCAATTGTTTATGTCCAAATTCAATGTTAAATTAATTCTAATGACCACCATTGGATAAAATGGTAAAAATATATTCTAATTATACATTAAATCCACTCAATAGTATAACTTATCACTATAAATTATTTTGATTAAAAAAGTTGTTTTAAGTATTTTTCACTATTCATAAAAATTTTGAAGTTCTCAGAAAATTACAAAAAATTCAACATAGGATAATTTCAATATTAGGAATACAAAAATGAAATCCATTTTGAAATATAAAATTTCTATAATTTTAAAAAGTGGTTATTACTATTCATAACGGCTACTTTGATTTGTCGCGATGTTTTAGAACTCGAAGTTGCGTACAATGCAAGCTATTGTATTATTGAATGAGAAGCGTATCGTGGAAGCTCGGGGTGTTACATTCTCCCCTCCTTCAATAAATTGCGTCCTCGCAATTTGAAATTTTTCTTGGAAAATAAAAGGTTGAAAAGAGAAAATACCTTTGAGGAAAACCCACATCGAAAATAAGGTTAATAAATATATAACATTAAAAGAAAGCAGGATAAGTACAAAGGTCACCCGATATAGCCCATTATAGGATTCTATGAAAATATGGATATGGAGGAGAAACAAACCATCAAGGTCTGATGGGGAGTTATAGAAAACAGGATTAGGAGAAAGTTTAACCACAAGAAAATCACAAACTTGTGATTGGTTAAACGGTCATTGAATCCCTAGTTGGAAAAGTTAACCGACAACATTTTTGTTTTAAGTTACCTTTTATAATGTTGAGGATTTTATTTAGGAGATTTACTAAGAACGTAAGGGAATATACATACTTGTTATGTATACTTTCATTCATTAATGAATTTTTACCACAAACCCATCTTTTACTCCAAATGGTAACAGAACTCAAAAATATTCTATTTATCCTAATTGTATAAGGTACCAAAGGTTAACACATACCATTTAGATTAGTAAAATTATTTTGTAATAACCAGGGACTTCCTGTAGGCTAGTGGTAGGAAATAAAGGCCTGTCGCACTTTGATTGTGGGTTCGATTCCTACAGCTTTGTCCGACGCGACGGTTTATGCCCCACCCTGCAGGTTGTCCTTTTCCTAAAACTATAGTATCATAATATTCCAAAAATAATCTTCATAAATTTTTTAACCTTAAACAATACTATCCATGGTTCAACTTAATCCATTCCAACCTTAATAGTTATCCAAAATACATCTGTCCAACTCACAGTCCAAATTTTATAAGGAAGGTAAACATAATGAAGATCCTTTATCCCACGTAACAACATGTGAGCACCTTCATCATGTATTCTTTTTAAACATACTGAATTACCATGATCCCTTATTCCTTATAGAATACTAGATATACTCCTTCTATCCAAAAATGTATACAAAACATCAATCAGTTTCAAGGAAGTTAAGTATATCCAATATAATTTATCCAAATCAATCACGTCTTATTCCAAAATCACAATCTCAGTATCAAAACCATATTATGGTTTATCTTTCTCTCAACCATATATTTTCCAAAAATTTAACCTACTGTGGAGTCACTTTTCTTGGTTCCACACAATCTCAAGTCCTTGATGAAATAGTACTGCAGTACAATCCTTATATACTCCATAATTATTATAACCAGTACATCATTGATACAACACTCAAATTAAAAAAAATCTTTAATAACAACATAAGAACTCTAATCATTACTCCTCATCTGTGGTAGTATCATAACTTGATTATTATCCAATAACATCATTTGGGGCATGCTCTGATGATTTGGACATTGGTTTGCGTAGTGTCCCCAATCCTTGCAGAAGAAGCATTGTACATTTGAAACCATTTTCTTACCCTTGCAGTCACGCACTTTGTGTCCTTTTTCTCTACACTTATAACAAACTCCCATTCCCTTTAGGCAAGTTCCATGATGTTTCTTCCCACAATTACCACATATTGGAAAATTCTTCTTTCCCCTCATCCCTTTATCCATCATTCTCTCTTCCATCCCTTTCATCTCTTGCTTCGCTTCAAAGCCATAGGACTAAGAGAATTCTTTACTTATCCTATTAACACATGATACTATTTCTTCATATGTTGAGAACACATGGGAGACTATTTCCCTTCGAAATGTTGGCTTAATACCGTGAAAGATACTATCCTTCTTACTCTTTGGATCATACGTACCGCTGGAGTTCACATTCCTTCTACTGGGCGCCATTTCTATACAACGGCATAAACTAGGTTAGTTTATGAATCAAAATACATAATTCGATACTTGTAAAACACTTTACATAAATTGAACTATTTATGGATATAATCCATAATCATAAAAAGAAATGTTTTATTTGAGGAAGTATGTACTCATAACCCTTCATAGTGGTTTGTAAGTAAAATGAGAATTATCCTAAGAATATCCCCCGGGAGTGTCGTAACCAAGAGTGCAGCAAGGCCCGTTTTCGTGCACCAGTTCCCGTTCGAGTCTAGCTCAAAGCGGTGTTTTCGGGTTTTACCCCTAGGTACATCTGTGCCAGAGCCGCCTCTACCTGCTCGTATCCAGACAGGGATGTATTGCTCGGAAAAGTCATAACATCTCTATAATACCAAAATTCTAGGAAGTTCTTTTATACTAATCCTCAAAGTCTATCTTCGGGATATGTGCTCTAATCAGAGTTTATCTAAATCTAGCTTCCAAGGTTAGTACTAAACTGCCTCTGATACCAACTGTAACGCCCCGACCCCAGCTACCCAGAGCCGGTGCATTACTTCGTAACATTGGCATGATCCCAAAAGATCAAGTCTCGAAAGACCGATTAGTTTAGTAGCCTTGGAAACACTAGATACATTCATAAGTCTTTCATTACATCAAAATTAAACAAACTACAAAAAAACATGGTCTTCATATTCCACACTCATATCTTCACTGATTATTCTTGCAAGTCAGTCATAAAATACTTCTTCACAACCTGGAAAATTTTTAAACATTGAAAGGGGTGAGCTCAAATGCTCAGTAAGGATAACAATAATGCGGAAGCTTTCATAAATAAACATTAACATTTAAGGCAATGTATAACTAAAACAAAAGCCTCTTAAACATGAACTTCAACATAATATGGAAAAAGTAAAATGATATAATGCCATTTACTTCTTCACATGGATATTCTACTGGTCGAATAATCACATGCAATATCAATAACCACTTTCATAATGATGGAATGCATAATGCCAGACTATCATAACCACGTAGTCAAGGCCTCGTGCCAAGACCACAAATAAGATTTTGTCAAGGCCTCGTGCCAAGACACTAGTTTGTCTCATGAGACCTGCCGATGCATCGAGGAGCTATAGCGGGCTCCACCCGTCACTTATTAAGTCCAATGCATTCCTCATATGAGTAGGTTTAAACATATCATAAACCATAACATAATCGTATCACATAAAACATGCATAAAGGAAACATAACATTTCCACATTTCAATCACAAGATATCAATACAACACATTGATATAATAAAAATGCTTTCAAAACCATTTTCAATACCAAAATAAAAGAAAGTTAAAACATTGTATTTATTTTTCTTTTTTTTAAAAAAAAGGTATGGCTTGCAAAGGAAGCTAAAACTCAAATAATAGTCACGGCGGCGGAGAAGTCATTGTCGCCGCATATGTATGGAAAGAACAACATTCCCTTTTTGTCGTTTAGTAAAACACTTCGTATAAAAAAGATTCCTTTTGAATAAACGTAAAAGTCAAAGGGGTTTATACACCGTATAAAAGAAATTTGTGTATAAAACAAAATATGCCTCAATGAAAGGAGATTGAGACGAAGTCCTTAAAAAGATCATTTTTAAAATAAAATAGATATATTATGTGTATTCACTATAGGTACACAAAAATAAAGTAAAAATACAAAATAGTACATAATAACATCATGACATAATTTGAAAGTAGGAGATTAACCCAAAGAATGGAAATTGGGTTAAGAAGTTCCCTTACCTCGTGTCTGACTTGACTCAACCGTTCTTTAACCTCCTGAATAATAAACTAGAGTTAATATATACCTTATTAAGAACCATTTTCAACTTCATTATCCTTATTATATCACTTATTACAATGATATGAACATTATGTAATTATTTAAGTTAATAACGGTCGTTTTGTCGATCTTTGGTACTTGAGTCAACAATAAGCTTCTTATAATTACAAGTTGTTTATGTGGTGAAATATCCATTATATCCAGAATTATATTCATGATTTAGATGTTATATATATCTTATATATCCAGTATATACATTCATTTATAATATTACGTAACATTTAGAGGTAAGAAATGAAATGCACCGTTCATGGAGACGGTAAGCCGTACGTACGCATGAACGCTACTTTCATTTCAATTTCATATTTAATGGAACTAAAATCATAATGATATAAATGTATAATATAATTCCAGTATAATATAGTGTATAATACCATTTACTCCATCCTTTATACATCCCACATATGGCATTAACGATTCAAATCACTTTGAGGGGGCGGTAGTCCGCACTTCCTAAAATGAAATTATCGCGTTTTACCCATAATGGAAATCATAAAGTAAGCCATAAATGATAAATACAGAAGCATAAGTAAAACATAAACACATTATATATCATATATAAATATGGTGACATCTTAATGGCCACCTTTGAAGGTGTTATATGAGTGTTGAACAATCATCGTTTCGGGAGGCAGAATTTCGCCATCCACGGAAACCTTATGTTCTTTAACCATTTGATGTAGTTGTGTGGAAGTGTAGCTCAAATAAATCTTATAACAACATCCTAGTATATTTAAGATACTGGTGTTGTTACAAAAGAAGTAAATAAAAAGAGTTTAGGGGGTTGGAGAAGCAAAATAAAACAAAAGAACATGAGAGAATGAATTACCTTAAAAAGCGTAACTCCTTTTGAGTTGAGCCTAAAGGCTTCCTTTGAAAGGATTCTGCCCAAAGGGAATCCTCTAGGATGAGGAGAGGGATGTGGAGAGAGCAAATGGGCAGGGGTTGGCCGAGCCAATGGCTTGAAGAGTGTGTGAAATGAGGTAGAGGTGGGGGCCTTTTATAAGAGGAGAGGAGGGGCACTTTTGGAAAGTAAAGGAACATTACATTATTTGAAAATGTGTTTCGGTTTTAAAAGGTCCCACATTGATAGAATTCGTGGATAAGGTGATAAGGCATCGAAATCCACTCATCCAATTGGTTTTGGCCATGTGTAGTTCATAGATTTTATATTATCTTTCCATTTTATTTAAATCGTCAAATAATGATGTCATCGCTGCATCATTATTATGTCATAAATAATTAAATTTATTTAATGTCTAAAAATTATAAAAAAAAATACTATGATATAGGAAATCTTTTTATCTTTCCAATGACTATTTATAATCAAAATTTGGACTTGTGTAACCCTACTTAAAAATTGTTTTAGTAAAACACTTTATGTTAGTGTCATTTTCACTTTAACATTAAATAAAAAGTAATTTATGTTATTTCCCAACAAAAGTGGATCCATGGGGTCCCCAAGTTAGGCCATGGCTTGTCTTGGTCGGCCATGACACAACCAATGAGGTTGGGACATGTGTCTAGGTCATTTAATATTATTAAAGTATTATTTATACCTTAAACTACCCTAATTACCACTAATCGCGATTAAGAACTTAATAAGTTACTATTCACCAAAAAATTATTTTTATCCCATTGAACCACATTTTACTTCTTAATGACAACCATGTATGTCGGATTTTTGAAAATCAAATCACAGAAGTGGTAATATTTCATTTAAACGAAAAATCAGTTATTTAACAACCACTTAGTGGTTTCACTATTCATCAAAAATTGAAGTTTTTCAGAACAATGCCAAAATTTCATCCTAAGCTATAATTGATATTCCGAATTCAAAAATGATGTCTATTTTACAAAATTCCAAACATATAAGTTGAATTAATTAATTTTATAATTAATTCCCGCTGTTACGACAAATAGCGTGTTTTCAAGAAACAATTTATATCAAAAGATTGGCAATTGTTTATGTCCAAATTCAATGTTAAATTAATTCTAATGACCACCATTGGATAAAATGGTAAAAATATATTCTAATTATACATTAAATCCACTCAATAGTATAACTTATCACTATAAATTATTTTGATTAAAAAAGTTGTTTTAAGTATTTTTCACTATTCATAAAAATTTTGAAGTTCTCAGAAAATTACAAAAAATTCAACATAGGCTAATTTCAATATTAGGAATACAAAAATGAACTCCATTTTGAAATATAAAATTTCTATAATTTTAAAAAGTGGTTATTACTATTCATAACGGCTACTTTGATTTGTCGCGATGTTTTAGAACTCGAAGTTGCGTACAATGCAAGCTATTGTATTATTGAATGAGAAGCGTATCGTGGAAGCTCGGGGTGTTACACCCTATAGCGACCGCCATTGGCGGTCGCTATTCTAAAAAAAAAAAATTTTAAAAAAATTTTTATTGAATTGAATATAAATATATATATATATATATATAATATATTTTAAATGTTTTAATATATATTTAATATATATATAATATCAAATCATTGTGCTATAATATATATATACTATTAAATACAATATTTTAAATACAAATCATTGTGCTATAATATATATATACTATTAAATACAATATTTTAAATACAAATCATTGTGCTATAAATATATATATATATATACTATTAAATACAATATTTTAAATATATATATATATATATAATATATTTTAAATGTTTTAATATATATTTAATATAAATTTAATATATATATAATATCAAATCATTGTGCTATAATAATTTAAAAACTTCGATTCAAGAAATAATCTCATTTCAGGTCGTTCGGAGCACGTTTGCTCCGAATCGGACCGCCGCACGCCGTTTTGGTGTTTAACGGCGCCGGAAACGCCTTTCCGGCCGCCGCGGTCGCACGGCACCTCCGAATGAGGTTCCGTCTGGCCGACCATTTCACAATTGACGCCCCGGATGTTGTCGTACGGTTTCGTGGCATTCGGAGGTCGTTCCGGTGGTTTTGACCCCCCAACGCGCCATTTCAGCGCGCGCCGCGCTGCTGAAAACGACACAATCGGGCGTGCCGCGCGCACCGCACGTCCGATGGACGTGCGGCCTCCTCCTGCATCTCAGGAATAATATTCCTGTCGTCCCCGTGCGGTTTCAGGTCGTTCGGAGCACGTTTGCTCCGAATCGGACCGCCGCACGCCGTTTTGGTGTTTAACGGCGCCGGAAACGCGTTTCCGGCCGCCGCGGTCGCACGGCACCTCCGAATGAGGTGCCGTCTGGCCGACCATTTCACAATTGACGCCACGGATGTTGTCGTACGGTTTCGTGGCATTCGGAGGTCGTTCGGGTGGTTTTGACCCCCCAACGCGCCATTTCAGCGCGCGCCGCGCTGCTGAAAACGACGCAATCGGGCGTGCCGCGCGCACCGCATGTCCGATGGACGTGCGGCCTCCTCCTGCATCTCAGGAATAATATTCCTGTCGTCCCCGTGCGGTTTCAGGTCGTTCGGAGCACGTTTGCTCCGAATCGGACCGCCGCACGCTGTTTTGGTGTTTAACGGCGCCGGAAACGCGTTTCCGGCCGCCGCGGTCGCACGGCACCTCCGAATGAGGTTCCGTCTGGCCGACCATTTCGCAATTGACGCCCCGGATGTTGTCGTACGGTTTCGTGGAATTCGGAGGTCGTTCGGGTGGTTTTGACCCCCCAACGCGCCATTTCAGCGCGCGCCGCGCTGCTGAAAACGACACAATCGGGCGTGCCGCGCGCACCGCACGTCCGATGGACGTGCGGCCTCCTCCTGCATCTGAGGAATAATATTCATGTCGTCCCCGTGCGGTTTCAGGTCCTTCGGAGCACGTTTGCTCCGAATCGGACCGCCGCACGCCGTTTTGGTGTTTAACGGCGCCGGAAACGCGTTTCCGGCCGCCGCGGTCGCACGGCACCTCCGAATGAGGTGCCGTCTGGCCGACCATTTCACAATTGACGCCACGGATGTTGTCGTACGGTTTCGTGGCATTCGGAGGTCGTTCGGGTGGTTTTGACCCCCCAACGCGCCATTTCAGCGCGCGACGCGCTGCTGAAAACGACACAATCGGGCGTGTCGCGCGCACCGCACGTCCGATGGACGTGCGGCCTCCTCCTGCATCTCAGGAATAATATTCCTGTCGTCCCCGTGCGGTTTCAGGTCGTTCGGAGCACGTTTGCTCCGAATCGGACCGATGCACGCCGTTTTGGTGTTTAACGGCGCCGGAAACGCGTTTCCGGCCGCCGCGGTCGCACGGCACCTCCGAATGAGGTGCCGTCTGGCCGACCATTTCACAATTGACGCCCCGGATGTTGTCGTACGGTTTCGTGGCATTTGGAGGTCGTTCGGGTGGTTTTGACCCCCCAACGCGCCATTTCAGCGCGCGCCGCGCTGCTGAAAACGACACAATCGGGCGTGCCGCGCGCACCGCACGTCCGATGGACGTGCGGCATCCTCCTGCATCTCAGGAATAATATTCCTGTCGTCCCCGTGCGGTTTCAGGTCGTTCGGAGCACGTTTGCTCCGAATCGGACCGCCGCACGCCGTTTTGGTGTTTAACGGCGCCGGAAACGCGTTTCCGGCCGCCGCGGTCGCACGGCACCTTCGAATGAGGTTCCGTCTGGCCGACCATTTCACAATTGACGCCCCGGATGTTCTCGTACGGTTTCGTGGCATTCGGAGGTCGTTCGGGTGGTTTTGACCCCCCAACGCGCCATTTCAGCGCGCGCCGCGCTGCTGAAAACGACACAATCGGGCGTGCCGCGCGCACCGCACGTCCGATGGACGTGCGGCCTCCTCCTGCATCTTAGGAATAATATTCATGTCGTCCCCGTGCGGTTTCAGGTCGTTCGGAGCACGTTTGCTCCGAATCGGACCGATGCACGCCGTTTTGGTGTTTAACGGCGCCGGAAACGAGTTTCCGGCCGCCGCGGTCGCACGGCACCTCCGAATGAGGTGCCGTATGGCCGACCATTTCACAATTGACGCCCCGGATGTTGTCGTACGGTTTCGTGGCATTTGGAGGTCGTTCGGGTGGTTTTGACCCCCCAACGCGCCATTTCAGCGCGCGTCGCGCTGCTGAAAACGACACAATCGGGCGTGCCGCGCGCACCGCACGTCCGATGGATGTGCGGCCTCCTCCTGCATCTCAGGAATAATATTCCTGTCGTCCCCGTGCGGTTTCAGGTCGTTCGGAGCACGTTTGCTCCGAATCGGACCGCCGCACGCCGTTTTGGTGTTTAACGGCGCTGGAAACGCGTTTCCGGCCGCCGCGGTCGCACGGCACCTCCGAATGAGGTGCCGTCTGGCCGACCATTTCACAATTGACGCCCCGGATGTTGTCGTACGGTTTCGTGGCATTCGGAGGTCGTTCGGGTGGTTTTGACCCCCCAACGCGCCATTTCAGCGCGCGCCGCGCTGCTGAAAATGACACAATCGGGCGTGCCGCGCGCACTGCACGTCCGATGGACGTGCGGCCTCCTCCTACATCTCAGGAATAATATTCCTGTCGTCCCCGTGCGGTTTCAGGTCGTTCGGAGCTCGTTTGCTCCGAATCGGACCGCTGCACGCCGTTTTGGTGTTTAACGGCGCCGGAAACGCGTTTCCGGCCGCCGCGGTCGCACGGCACCTCCGAATGAGGTGCCGTCTGGCCGACCATTTCACAATTCACGCCCCGGATGTTGTCGTACGGTTTCGTGGCATTCGGAGGTCGTTCGGGTGGTTTTGACCCCCCAACGCGCCATTTCAGCGCGCGCCGCGCTGCTGAAAACGACACAATCGGGCGTGCCGCGCGCACCGCACGTCCGATGGACGTGCGGCCTTCTCCTGCATCTCAGGAATAATATTCATGTCGTCCCCGTGCGGTTTCAGGTCGTTCGGAGCACGTTTGCTCCGAATCGGACCGCCGCACGCCGTTTTGGTGTTTAACGGCGCCGGAAACGCGTTTCCGGCCGCCGCGGTCGCACGGCACCTCCGAATGAGGTGCCGTCTGGCCGACCATTTCACAATTCACGCCCCGGATGTTGTCGTACGGTTTCGTGGCATTCGAAGGTCGTTCGGGTGGTTTTGACCCCTCAACGCGCCATTTCAGCGTGCGCCGCGCTGCTGAAAACGACACAATCGGGCGTGCCGCGCGCACCGCACGTCCGATGGACGTGCGGCCTCCTCCTGCATCTCAGGAATAATATTCCTGTCGTCCCCGTGCGGTTTCAGGTCGTTCGGAGCACGTTTGCTCCGAATCGGACCGCCGCACGCCGTTTTGGTGTTTAACGGCGCCGGAAACGCGTTTCCGGCCGCCGCGGTCGCACGGCACCTCCGAATGAGGTGCCGTCTGGCCGACCATTTCACAATTGACGCCCCGGATGTTGTCGTACGGTTTCGTGGCATTCGGAGGTCTTTCGGGTGGTTTTGACCCCCCAACGCGCCATTTCAGCGCGCGCCGCGCTGCTTAAAACGACACAATCGGGCGTGCCGCGCGCACCGCACGTCCGATGGACGTGCGGCCTCCTCCTGCATCTCAGGAATAATATTCCTGTCGTCCCCGTGCGGTTTCAGGTCGTTCGGAGCACGTTTGCTCCGAATCGGGGGGGCTGTACGGGGGTGCGGTGGGGGCTGTACGGGGGTGCGAGGGGGGCTGTACGGGGGTTCGGGGGGCTGTACGGGGGTGCGGGGGGGCTGTACGGGGGGTGGCGGGGGGGCTGTACGGGGGGTGGCGGGGGGCTGTACGGGGGTGCGGGGGGCTGTACGGGGGTGGCGGGGGGCTGTACGGGGGTGCGGGGGGGCTGTACGGGGGTGGCGGGGGGGCTCTCCGGGGGTGGCGGGGGGCTGTACGGGGGTGGCGGGGGGCTGTACGGGGGTTCGGGGGGCTGTACGGGGGTGCGGGGGGGGGGGGGGGGGGGGGCTGTACTGGGGTGCGGGGGGCTGTACGGGGGTGGCGGGGGGCTGTACGGGGGTTCGGGGGGCTGTACGGGGGTGCGGGGGGGCTGTACGGGGGTGGCGGGGGGGCTCTCCGGGGGTGGCGGGGGGCTGTACGGGGGTGGCGGGGGGCTGTACGGGGGTTCGGGGGGCTGTACGGGGGTGCGGGGGGGGGGGGGGGGGGCTGTACGGGGGTGCGGGGGGCTGTACGGGGGTGGCGGGGGGCTGTACGGGGGTTCGGGGGGCTATACGGGGGTGCGGGGGGGCTGTACGGGGGTGCGGGGGCCTGTACGGGGGTGGCGGGGGCCTGTACGGGGGTGGCGGGGGGCAGTACGGGGGTGCAGGGGGTTGTACGGGGGTGGGGGGGGGGGGGGGCTGTACGGGGGTGCGGGGGGCTGTACGGGGGTGCGGGGGGGGGGGGGGGGGCTATACGGGGGTGCGGGGGCTGTACGGGGGTGCGGGGGGGGGGGGGGGGGGGGCTGTACGGGGGTGCGGGGGGGGGGGGGGGGGCTGTACGGGGGTGGCGGGGGGCAGTACGGGGGTTCGGGGGGCAGTACGGGGGTGCGGGGGGCTGTACGGGGGTGCGGGGGGCTGTACGGGGGTGCGGGGGGGCTGTACGGGGGTGCGGGGGGCTGTACGGCGGTGCGGGGGGCTGTACGGGGGTGCGGGGGGGCTGTACGGGGGTGCGGGGGGGCTGTACGGGGGTGCGGGGGGCTGTACGGGGGTGCGCGGGTGGCTGTACGGGGGTGCGGGGGGCTGTACGGCGGTGCGCGGGTGGATGATGTGGATTTTCTGCCTCTTCCCCTGACATGTCTGCAATCATACAAAATATCAGTAATGAGTCCAAAGTGTTTAAAAGATAAATTGGATTGTTCTTAATAAATCAAACTTGTACAACTGTTAATCAAACAAAAAATGGATTGAATAATTAGTTGTGAATGAATTTTAAAAAATCAGAAAGTTAATCAACCTAAATATTTATGACTGAATTAACTTACAAAAGTGAGGATTAAAACTTATAAGGATTTATAAAATGATTAGATAATTTATGATATCCTAGGACATTCTACTGAATAGCGGGAAAACAATTATACCTTTCATTAAGCATGCAAATCGACCGTTTCTCCTTCAACAGCCGCTCTGACCCAATAAATATCTTCTTCACGTTGAACTACGGTATGTTGATCAAGTTGTTGGTAAACAAACGGAACAGTCTCGGGTTCATCTTCTTCAAATAAAAACACTCCTCGCCGAGACATTTTGACAACAACTTGCCAACTTGGATCCGAAGGCAAAGTAACGAAGAATACTTGTTCCGCTTGTGATGTCAAGATGAAAGGTTCATTCTCAACTCGTTCATTATTTCTGTATAACATGTAGTTAAAATTCACCAATGAAAACTGATATTGATTGACTTTACATCCACGCACTGGATCAACCCAATTACACTTTAACAATATGTACTTCAAACCGTGTGTGTATACAACTTCAATGATGTCTATCAATTGACCATAGTAATAACCAGAATCGACAAAGGGACAACCGATTCCACTGTTTTGTGTTGCTCATTTGTCATCAACATCTTTAATGCGAAATCGAAAACCATTAGCATCAATAGCTTTATAACGACGAGCGGTTATAGATGGACCCTCAGCCAGTTGGATAAATACTTCAGGTAACGTGGGGTCCCCTAACTCCCTCAGCTTACGAACCTACATAATTTATAAAAATCAATACTGATATATGCAGAAAGAATTAGTTTAATACTTCACTCATAATGAAAATCAATTTATACATACATAATCCTTGAACCAATCATGAAATGCCGCATAATGAGATTGTTGAATTTGCAACTCAGTCGCACGATGCATCTCTTCTTTTATCTCATTAATGTGTTTCCTGCAAATGATTACGTGATGTTTAAAAGATCAACTTATGCAAAGAAAACATGTAAAAGTTATACAAGCACATTGATAAGATACTTACTGCATTAATGGTGCAACTGTTGGAGTATTGAACAAGATATATCGATGTGCTTGTATCCACTCGATGTTGTCCATATCAAATGTGGTTCCTTCTCCAACTGGACCATCATGAATCCGAGAGGGCTTATCTAATTTTGTTTCAACATCCGTAAGATATTCTGCACAAAAGGTAGTACACTCGTCCATCAAATAACCATTGGCTATTGATGCCTCTGGACGAGCTCTGTTGCGTACAAATCTTTTCAATGTACTCAAATACCGTTCAATAGGATACATCCACCTGAATTGCACTGGACCAGCAGCCATTACTTCATCAGTTAGGTGCACTGTTAAGTGGACCATAACATCGAAAAATGAGGGGGGGAAAAGTTTCTCAAAGTGACAAAGCGTAAGTACAATTCGGTCCTACAAACTTTTTAAATCACTCATTCCTTGATTTCTTAAACAAAGCTGTCTAAAAAAATTACTCATCTCAATCAAGGGCTGAACAACATTGGGGGATAAACAATCACAAATTGCGATTGGAATCAACTGCTGAAGTAATATGTGATTGTCATGACTTTTCAACCCTTGCAATGTCTTGCTCGTCAGATTCACACACTTTGAAATATTAGAAGAGTAACCATCAGGCACCTTGACCATCTTCAAAATGGAAAGAAATGTCTCTTTCTCCTCTGTAGTCATCGAATACTGTGCAGCAGGCATATATGCCTTGTTTCCCTCAGCTAACTGTAAATGCAATTGTTTCCTTAAACCCATTTCTTCCAAATCACGGCGTGCATTAACATGGTCCTTTGACTTTCCACTGACACCTAAAATGGTCCACAATATGTTATCACAAACATTTTTTTCAATGTGCATGACATCCAAATTATGCCTCAACATGTTAGTTTTCCAATACGGAAGACTATAAAAAATACTTTTCTTTTTCCAATTGTGACTGCGCTGCCTACCCGCAGCACGAATATTACGTACTGGAGGAGCCACCAAATCCTGAATTTCATATACCGTGCGGATGTTTTCTTCCTCAATCTGCGATAACATTTCGACTCCTGTCATGATCTTTGGTGCTGGGCTGAACTCTCTAGAACCATCAAATGCCACTCTGTCCTTTCTGAACCTGTGCTGGGGAGGGAGAAAACGCCTGTGACCCATGTATGCCCATTTTTTGGAATGTTTAAGCCATACAGATTTTTTACTTTTATTGCAACAAGGTCAAGAAAATTCCCCTTTCGTACTCCAGCCTGATAAATTTGCATAAGCTGGGAAGTCATTGATTGTCCACAATAAAGTTGCATGCAGTTTGAACATTTCATTCGTTTCGCAGTCATAAGTCATCACACCATCGCCCCAAAATTCATTCAACTCATCAATCAATGGCTGAAGGTAAACATCAATCTTATCCCCCGGACTTTTAGGTCCATCAATAAGAGTGGAAAGTAATATAAATTGTTGCTTCATACAAAGCCACGGAGGAAGATTATATGGAACCAACACCACGGGCCATGTGCTATGAGTTGCACCAACCATAGACTTGAATGGATTGAAACCATCTGCTGCCAATCCCAATCGGACATTACGAACATCTTTAGCAAAGTCGGGATGTCTCTTATCAAAATCCTTCCATGCATGAGAGTCTGCCGGGTGGGTTAACATGTCACTTTCATGAACTCTTTCTGCATGCCATCTCATTAAATTAGAAACTTTAGATGACATAAAAAATCTTTTCAACCTCGGTTTAAGGGGAAAGTAACGCATTTGCTTTACGGCAATCGGTTTCCCCTGTATCGCAATCTTACTTTGATGAGTCTTATTTCCCCTGTTCTCTTTCCACCTGGAAGCGCCACAAACCGTACAGATATCCAAATGAGCAGTTTCATTTCTAAACAACATACAGTTGTTTGCACATGCATCTATAGTCTCATATGTAAAACCTAAGTTCTCTGTCAACTTACGAGCATAGTAATACGACTCAGGAATCTTAGCGTCGACAGGAAGAACTTTTTTCAATAAAACCAAAAGCATGTCGAATGATGTGTCTGACCAATAGTTCAAAGTCTTCAAATGCAACAACTCCACGATGAACGACAGTTTATTGTAAGAAGTACATCCAGGATATAATTCTGTTTTCGCATCATCAAGTACTTCATAAAACCTCCTCGAATCACGATCTGCACCAGAGCGAAGATTTATCTCACCGGTCTCAAGATTCTGGATGTCAATGCCTTCAGGATCAAACCCACGTACCATTTCAGTAAGCATTTCATGCATTGGATCAGTCATCCTTGCATCAACATCCATCTGAGCTGCATCTGTATTTTGACAACGAACATATTCTTCTCCATGACGAGTACAACTCTTATAATTTTTCAGAAATCCATTAAAGAAAAGGTGCTCCCTCACAGTATCTCGTGTGAATTGATATCTGTTAGCACATTTTCTACATGGACAACTAATATAGTCACTTTCAAATCCTCTCGTGAAGTCAATAAACTGCATAATGCCATTGAAATATTCTCTAGACGTTCGATTTGGAAGATCAATCCAACTCTTATCCATAATAATATCTGTATAACAAACATTTACACAATACTTATTACATTTACATTTTTCAAATCAACTATATTCAAAATAAATATTAATCATTTGTTTATGAACCATTGATAAAATAATAATGTAACTGAAAGCTCATGTTACCTGATTGAGCTACAAACCTGAAAGGGAGGGGAGCCGAAGGCGGTGCTGCGAGGGAGAGGAGCAGCGAAGGGGAGCCGGAGCCAAAGGCGGTGCGACAAGGGAGGGGACGGGCGGCGGCGGCGGCGGGGAGCTGGAGGAGAGGAGGCGGTGAGGGGACGGGGGACGGGCAGCGAGGGGGGGGTGTCCGGGGTCGGGGGGGGGGGGGGGGGGGGGGCTGTCCGAGGTGCGGGGAGGGGTGTTCGGGGTGTCGGGGGCCTGTCAGGGGTGCGGGCAGGGGTGTTCGGGGTGCGGGGGTGTCCGAGGTGCGGGGGAGGGGGGGCTGTCTGGGGTGCAGGGGGGCTGTCGGGGGTGCGGGGTGGGGTGTCCGGGGTGCGGGGGGCCTGTCCGGGGTGCGGGGGGGCTGTCCGGGTTCGGAGGGGGGGTGTCCGAGTGCGGGGGGGGGGGGGGGGGCTGTCCGGGGTGCGGGGGGGCTGTCCGGGTTCGGAGGGGGGTGTCCGAGTGCAGGGGGGGCTGTCCGGGGTGCGGGGAGGCGTCCGGGGTGCGGGGGGCGGTCCAGAGTGCGCGAGGGGGTGCTGTCCGGGGTGCGGGGAGGCGTCCGGGGTGCGGGGGGCGGTCCGGAGTGCGCGGGGGGGTGCTGTCCGGGGTGCGGGGAGGCGTCCGGGGTGCGGGGGGCGGTCCGGAGTGCGTGCCGGGGGCTGTCCGGGGTGCGGGTGCCGTCCGGGGTGGGGGGGGAGGGCCGAGAGGCCGGAGGGCGGCGGCCGGAGGCCCGAAGGCGGAGGGCGGCGGCCGGAGGCCGGAAGGCAGGCGGCGGGGGAGGGCGGGCGGCGGGGGAGGGCGGGCGGCGGGGGAGGGCGGGCGGCGGGGGAGGGCGGGCGGCGGGGGAGGGCGGGCGGCGGGGGAGGCCGGGCGGCGGGGGAGGCCGGGCGGAGGGGGAGGCCGGGAGGCGGGGGAGGCCGGGCGGCGGGGGACGCCGGGCGGCGGGGGAGGCCGGGCGGCGGGGGAGGGCGGCGCGAGGGAGGGCGGCGAGGGGTTAGGGCAGAGATCGAGAGGGCGCGGGGGGGGGGGGGGGGGGGCGCAGAAACCCCCCGAATATTTTTAGGGATGTTAGCGACCGCCATTGGCGGTCGCTAAAGGTGGGCTATAGCGACCGCCAATGGCGGTCGCCCGAGTCAGGGGGCCCCCACTGCCCCCTTTTCTAGTAGTGGTTTCATCTGTATAGAACTATGTTATGTGGTACACACGAATGATTAATGTGCATTGATCCTGAGGTTCAATGGATATTTTTCTGTGATGAGAATATGGTTCATGATTTTTCATTAGTTTCAATGCTAGTTCATTATTATTGTTATGTTTCCTTCATTTCATGGTACCTAGTGGGTTTATAACTATTGAAAGCAATTATGTGTTCCTTACATCATAGATCATTTGTATTCTAAGACTTCTACCCATAAACTCTAGGCACCCCAAAAATATGATCCCATTATTAGATTCCTTCAAGGTCCTTTTATAGAGTGCTAACGAGGCTGTATCTATGGGTCACATAACACCTTTTTTGGAATCCCTTTAAGGGATCACCCGACATGTGGACGACTTAGTCAAACAAGGTTTTTAGGGCTGAGGATCACAGTAGTGTTGGTAATCCCCACTGCAATCTCACGAATGACATGTCTTGTTCATAGGATGCCTTTATCTTTTCCTCACTTGTGATACATTTTAGTTTGTGGGGGCCAGTTCATGATGTCATACTATTCAGTTTAGTTTTCACCAAAGACATCATTCGTGGTGTAGCTGTCACAACATCCCCGTCTGTATACTATGATTCTTGGTCAATGTATTCTACATATTATTCCTGAAACTCAATATGCGGACCATTCATTGTTCCTTTCCAAAAAAATTTCATTGAATTTATTCTTGATCATCCTTCAGAATTTTATTACAATCCTTTTAGAGGTTGATGGAATGTTCTACATCATGAATGTAGAATTTTCAAGACCCTCCAAGGGTAGTTATGGTTTATATCATTTTTAAAAAATATTATTTTATTTAATGGTGTTTAGAGTTTTTTCATATTTTTTGGGGTTTTAGGGGGGGTTAAGGGCAGTGCTTCGGGGTGGGTATGTTTTTTATTTTTAGGGGATTTAGAGGTTTTTTAGGTTTTTATAGGTTTGTTTTTGTTTTTATTAGGGGATATATAATTCTATAAGGGTTATAAGGATTTTTTTGGGATTGATATGTTTTTTTGTTTAGGGGGTTTTTATTTTATGGGGGATTTATGTTTTAGGGAATTTAGCAGTTTTTGGTTTTTAGGGTATTTAGGGTTATTAATTGTTTTTGGGTTTTAGTGGTTTCTAGGGGTTGTAAGGGTTTATGAATTTTAGTGCTTATTAGGTTTGATTAAAAAGTTTTGTGGTATTTTGGGTTTTTATTGTAATTTTAGGGTTATTTTGGTTTTTAGTGTTTTTAGGGTTTTAGGGTTTTTATTTTTTATGGGTTTTAAGGGTTTTGGGGTATTTTAGGGCATTTATGCTTTGATGGTTTTTAGTGGATTCTATGATATTTAGTGTCTTTAAATTTATTTTTTTGGTATTTTAGGGGTTTTAAGGGTTCTATGGTTTTTAGGGACTATTTTATTTTGGAGGTTCAATTATGGTTTTTAGGGATTTTAGGGTCTTTTAGTGTCTCATTATGTGGTTTAGGGTCCATTTGGGTTTTAGGGTATTCTAGGTTTCTATGTAGTTTTTAGGGTTTTATGAGTTTTTTAACATTTTTAATAGTTTTTTGGGGTTTTACTAGGGTATTTGGGGTGTTTGAGTTTTTAGTGTTTTCGGGATTTTAGGAATTTTAGGGAAAGGAAGGCGCAAGACCAAGATATCCTTGGCTCCCAAAAATTTATTAGAAAAGTAGAAAAAGAAAACAAGGGAGGGGAAGTCTCCACGTCTCTCCCTCCCCCTCTGTGGGGGAGGGGCCTCTGTTGATTATTAATGTTGATCTCACCTTTTACCCATTCTCAAATCCTAATTTTCTTCCTCCTTCTCCATGGATCGAGATTTTCCCTAAGGTGCCTAAACTATTTAAAGGTCACCCGCAGCTTCTGCCTTTGAACCATGAGTTCTATGAAATCTCCTCACTGCATTTCTTAACACTAGATGCTTGATTTTTTAAGGGGCGCCCTCTAGTGGATGTTTTTGGCAGGTTTATTTTTATTATTAGGATCTCTAGGGCCATGATACAGTGGGTCTTGTTGATAGAAATCATATCATGGTTCTCTTTTAAACCAAAGAGGATCTTATTTGTTCCTGGTCTGTGACACCTCAAATATTCAATGATTCTTGTTTCTCCCACATTTAGTGGAGTTTGGATCTTCACATGAACCGTGACTCTCCAATGTTTGTGACATGGGTATTATTTCTAGAACATCCCCTCCATTTTCAAAATATTCCATTGTTTTAATGATTGGGAATCTAGTGGGAACATTCTTATGTGTGGAAAATAGGACTCGGGCCCTCCTTCACCCTGTTGATCAGAGGGATTTTGTTGAAATTGATGTTTTGAGAAACCGGTTGACTTTGTGTGGATCGTTGTTGGTGAAGAGATCTGATAGTGGCAACTAGTGGTCTTTGTGTTATGGGTCGACTTCTGTTCTTCATTTTGGAAAAATTGGCATCGTAGTTAGGATTTTAGGTATGGTTCCATTGAAAGTGGTGGCATGTATCTAGATCATGTGGTGTCTTGTGAAGGATGTCAGGTCCTGGTAGAGGTGAAGGAGGTTGTGTTGCTAAAAGAATCCAATGTTTTGCCTCCCCAACCAACGGTTGGTGTAGTTTTTGAGTGTATAAGAATAGATTTGAAAGTTGGGTGTGATAAAGAGGCGTCAGTATTTTCTTCATGTGATATGGTCATAGAGTTTTATAGAAATTATGGTGGAATGTGAAGGGTTAGTTCAGAGGTGATTCACAATGATGAAAGCATGGATTTGAGCAAAAACAGTAGGAAATATGGAAGTGGTTAATTTTTGGTGGGAGCTAAGTAGGGAGAGGTGGCTGAGAAAGTGGAGATGGCAGGGTTTGGGCATAAGCAGAGTTTGTTTAAGAGGCCTCTGAAGTAGGCCCTGAGTAGGGTTGTAGTGACCCTGAGAAAAAATAGTGGGCAAGCTAGTAGCAGTTGGTTTTCGGTTCTGGATGGTGTCTCTCTACGTAATAGATTACAGGTTCTAGACTCTATTGTGTCATCTAGTGGGGTTCTGGTTCCATGGGGTGGATGAGCAGGGTAGGAGGCTAAGAAGGGGGAGGTGGTTTGGGTTGGGCATGAGTATAATTTGGATTAGAATCAGGCATTTTTCATTGATGAGGGACCCCCTGATCACAGTGTGGGTGAATCTTCTTTAAAAATACATGGGTGTGGTGGAATGGGAGGTCTGGCCTGTAGGTTTTTCCATTGGATCCAAATGTAGAGTTCTTTGATGTTTTTTTTGAGGTTGGGGATCGACACTTGCTTCAAGGGAATACTGGAACCACTGGAGATGGGGGTATGGCTCTAAACATATAGCTAGACATGGTGGTGTTTGGAGGGGATTCTATTGATGAGGCCTAGTGTGTGGTTCTTCATGACATGGTCTTGGTGGAAAAACCATGTTTTTTCATTGCATATGGGGATAAAATTGTAGGTTAGATTTTTTTTGAGGATGGCCACATGATAAACTCTAATATGGAATAATTCAAGAGGAAAAGGACCACATTTGGGGATGCCTATCCATAGGGGGAAGGAAATAAATTGTCTGGGTTCTCATTAGGTGTTAAAATCATTGTGTCTAATGGAAAGGGTGTCAATCCTCATTGAAAACGTGAGAGAATATGTTTGGTGATAAGGGGGCCTCATGTGTGGAATGTGACTGAATCTTATATGGTAATGAGTCACATGCTGATGGTTTCACCTCCCCCCTCCCAATGATGTAGAAAAGGGATTATTCTACTTTTCCTCAACCCATGGCTACCCGAGCTTCTTCAAAGGCGGTGAAAATAAAATTCAATGCTATCAAGCGGGAGCAGCCTCCATGCACCATGGAGTAAAAAAGACTCCAGGAGAAGTATATGGAACTCTTGGTTCTTCAAGATGACTTTGATTTAGGAAGGAAATTGATGGACACAGGGGCCGAATTTAATTTCAACTCTGGTGATGCGGCTTCTAACTATGGGGTGGATAGTGACCCATATAGTGATTTCCATGTTTATGACGTTGGTGTTGATATTGACTCACTTGTTTACCTTTGGTTTCTTTTCAGTTCTGTGGGAATTTTTTAGGGAATTTTTTTTTGGATTTTATGATTTTTTGGATTTTTGAATTTTTATTTTTTAAGGATTTTTAGGGTTTTTAGGGTTGTAATATTTTCAAAGTTTTAGGGTCTTTTAATTATTTTAATTTTTTACAGACTTTAAGGGGTGTTTGGGTTTTAGGGAATTTTATAATTTTTAGATCCATCTAAGGTATTATTAATATTTATGATTTTTATTGTTTCTAGGTTCTTTTAGGGTATTATGATGTTTACATTTTTATAGAATTATTTGGTAGTTTTATTGAGTTTTTGGGTTTTAGAGTATGAATGGTTGTTTATGATTTTTGTGTTCCTTAAATATTTTTAGGATTTTTAGGGACATTTAAGGTATTCATTTTTTTATGGGTTTTCTAGGCATTTTAGGGATTATTTTGTTTTTTATGTCATTTAGTAGTTTTAGGGGTATTAAGGCCCCTCAGTGTTTTTAGGTTATTTAGGCTCTTTTATGGTTTTTAGAGCATTTAATGGTATTTTAGACCATTGGGGTATTTATTTTCTTCTTTTGTTTCTCGGGGATTTATATTGTTTCATGTTTTAGGATCATTGATGGTGTTTTATGCTCATTTAGGGATTTTTAGTGGCTTTTGGGATTTTAGGGTTACTCATGGGTTTTCAGGGTTTTATGGGTTTTTAATGTTTTTAGTGTTTTTAGGGAAATTTTGTTTTTTGGTGTTTTTTTGGGGTCATGGGTGTTTTATAGTCATTATATGTTATTAGTTTTGGGGCCTTTAATTGTTTTTAGAGTTTTTAGGTGTTTTTGAGTTTTTGGGGTTTTAGATATTTTAATGGGTTTTTTTGTTTTTTGGTGTTTTATCAGTATTTTGTAGTCATTAATTTTTTTTGTGGGGGGTTATTTTTTTAGTGTTATTCAAGTTTTTTGGTTTTAATTGTTTTAATAGTTTATATTGTTTTTAGGTTTTTTAGTGTTTTCTAGCGTTTTATAGGTTTTTATGGTTTTAGTATTTTTACGGATTTTTTATGGATTTTTTAATTTTATGGAGTTAGGGAATATAAGGTTATTTACTGTTTTTAGGGTTTCAGGGTATTCCTATGTTTTTATGGTTTCTAAACACTCTTGGGACTTTTAATGTTTTTTTGATATTTTTGGGTTTTTGTTCTTTTTAGGGTTTTTAGTGTTATTTGGATCTTTTATGGGTTTTAGGGGTTTTATGGTTTTTATCGTTGATTAAGGGATAATAGGGCATTATAGGGGATTTATTGGCGGGTTTTAGGATTTTTAGGAACATTTATGGTTTTTAGGGTAGAATCGGTGTGATTCCAGGCTATTCCCGACCCCCTCAAAATTTATTAAATAAAACGAGACTCTGCAGACAAGGGAGGGGAGGGGTCAATCACCCCACACCCAAAAATCCCTTACAACCCAAGACACCAAGGACCCATAAAAAAGAAAAATCAAAATCGAAAAAAGAAAAAACACATAAAGACAAAAATCCACCACCATCATCCAGCATCAACCTGCATCCAGCAGCTCACAGCTAACCAACGACCAACATCCAAACTCAAACAGAAATAAACATCCAGCAGTAGCACAACCACAAACTGCAGCTTCAACACCTCCCAGGTCAACATCAACTAGCATCCAGCATCATAATTTCTAGCATCCAGCACATTCTTTCCAAGATATTTCACCACTAGAAACACACACCCACCAGTACGAGAAGAATAAGCATCACCGTCATCATCCAGTACCAATAGAGAGTCCAAACTAGGCCATCCACCACCCTCTTCAACCGCATCAAGCCATGCAGCACCTCCTTGTAAGTGAACTTCCAGTATTCCACATCCAGTATCATTTTCAGCCACCCAAGACCACCAGCACCCATGCACAGAACAAATTAGCAGCACCCAAGCCTCCTTGTTCAAACCAAAAACCAGACGGCCCCAAGACCATCAACCCGCATCAATAGTGACTTACGAAAAAACCATACACAAAACAAGAGACCACAGTCCAACATAGCAGCTAGAATGCAACACCGCTTAGAGAGCCCACCATCACCAGATAGTTCTCCATCACTCGCAGCAGATCCATCATCCAGCACGTGAAGCATCTCACAACCAAGCCAACCCTACATAGAACCAAAAGGAACACTTTGGTACTCCAGAAAAACATAGACTAACAATTTCCCCCAATTTAATCACACCATAATCCATCCCACATCAACATCATGAAGAAAAAACAAAGCTGAGGAACCAGGAAAACGAAGCTGCATCATCAGAACACACCGTTGACCGGAAGACCGGAGAGCCCGCACCACACCGATGAAAAGCCATACAAAACTAGAATCCTCCATAACAAAACCAAACAGCCACCAAAGCACTCCAAAACTCATATCTACAAGAATATGCATCAATGAAGACCAAGAGAATGAAAGAATCACTCTACTCTAGAACCGACAACAGATACCGCAGTAGCCAGATCCCCAGAAGGAAGCCACCGAAGAGGACCAAACTCCCACCGCCGATGAGCCCCTGTCTAAAAAATAGGTCCTCGCCGCCCACGACCAGGCTGAAACAACCTTTAATGATGAGGTCCTTGACCCCATTGACCCATCCAAAAGAGGTGTTGAATGAGGCTGGTCCATCTTCATTAGAAAAGAACCACCTTGCCGCCACTGCATCCAAATACCTGTCGCTCCACACAAAGTCACCATCCGCAAGTAGTATGAATCCTAGGGAGAGCAATACCATCTTCGAGATCCACCAAGGCATGACCCCAGCCGATGCCACGTTGACCCTCAAGAGCACCTTCAAGATCGAAGGAACACCGCAACTGTATAGCAATGCATGAACGATTTCGTCCAAGGCCCCCAGGTGACAACCGATTTGTGGGGGGAGACCGGAAGTCCCGTTGCCGCTTGGAGAGAACTAGGCCACTGTAAGGAAGACGCCAACTTGGATCTGAAGAAGGAAACTGAAGCACACCACCGCCAAGGATGCTCCCCACAAACGGGGATGGGCGAAGATATGAAGATGCGGCCTCCAGGAGGATTCAGAAACCCTAGAAGCTGCGCCGAGAGAGACGGAGCACCAGGAGAGTGCACAACCATCCCTTATCTATGGTTTTTAGGGGTTTAGGGTCTTTTAGGTGTGCTTAGGGTATTATGGGATTTTAGGGGTTTTTAGGTTTTAAATGTTTTACGGGTTTTAGGGTTTTTATATTTTTAGGGTTTAAGGGTTTTTAGGGTTTTTCTTTAGTTAGTGGTTTATAGTGGGATTTTAAATTTCTTTTGGTTTTTAGGGTTTTTTATGTTTTTAGGGGTTTTAGGTTTTTATGAATTGAGTGTATCTATTGGGATTTTATAGTTTTAGGGAATATTAATGTTTTAGGGTTTTTGTGGGTTTTAGGGTATTTTTGGGTTGTATGGTCATTTAGGGGTTTTAGGGTCTTTTAGGATTTATAGGCTTATAAATATTTTGTAGGGTTTTTTTGTCCCTGAGGTTTTTTTGGGGAATTTTTGGGTCCATTAGGGTTTTTAGGGGCTTAGGGGTGTTTACGGTTTATTATGATTTTAGGGTGCTTATGGGTTTTATAGTCTTTTAGTTGCATTAGGGTTTTTATAGTCTTTTAGTTATATTAGGGTATTTTATTTTTGTTTAGCTGGTTTTTTGGTTTTTAGTTTGTTTTAGCGTTTTTCGGTTTTTAGGGACTATTAGGGATTTTTAGGGTCAATGGGGTTCTTTTAGCGATTCTAGGGTTTTTTTGGACAATTTAAGGGTTTTATTGTTTTGGGGTTTTAGGGACCTTTTGGGGGTTTTAAGAGTTTTTAGTGCCTTTTAGGCATTTCAACGTATTAGGGTAGTTTAAGGATTATTGGATTTTTGTTTTGCTTTTAGGGGTTTAAGGTGTTTTTTTGGGTATTTTTTATTTTTTGGGCCCTAGATTTTTTAAATAATTTTAATGTTTTTAGGGTTTTAAGTCTATTTTTATGGTTTATATGGTTTCCTTGTTTTTTTAATTCTTAAAGAATTTAAGAGTTTTAGGGTTTTTAGGGTATTGATGGTTTCTTTTGGTTTTAATAGTTTTTAGTGTTTTTACTAGTTTTGTGGTATTTAGGTTTCTTAAGGAGTTTTTAGTTTTTCTATGGTTTTTAGGTATTTTATGGTTTTTAAGGGTTTTTATAAATTTTAGGGATTTAATGATTTTAGGGGTTTTCTAGCTTCATTAGTGTTTCTCTGGGTTTTAAGATTATTTATGGTTTTAGGGTTATTTGGGTTATTTTAGGTATTTTAGGGGGTTTAAATGTTTTTATTGGTTGTTAGTTTTCTAGTGTATTTTAGTATTTTTTTGGTTATTTAGGTTTTTAAGGTTTGAGGGGTTTTGATTGTTTTATATTTTTTGGGTATTTTAGTGTATTTTTTTGGTTTTGAAGGTTTTTAGGGGAATAGGAGTTTTAGGGTTTATTATGTTTTTATGGGTTTATGGATTTTAGGGGTTTTATGGTTTTTAGTATTTTTTATTGTTCTTATGGTGTTTAGGGTTTTTATGGTATTTTTTGTGTTTTTTTGGATTTTAGGACTTTTTTCAGGTTTTATGCTATTGAGGGGTTGTAGGGTTTCTAAAAGAATTTTGAGGGGTGTAGGAGATATTTTTATTTTTTGGGGTTATCTATGTTTTAAGGGTTTTTAATGGTTTTATTGATTTTCTGGGATATTTAAAGAGTTTTTTTAGTTTTTAGGGGTTCGTGGGTTTGAACGTTTTTAGTGACTTTTGGGTTTGTATGTTTTTAAGGGTTTTTGGGTTTTATAGGTTTTTAAGGAATCTTATATTTTTGGAGGTTTTTAAAGTATCTAATTTTTGGGGGGGTTTTAGACAATTGTAGGGATTTCATTGTTTTTTGGTTCATTATGAGTTTTTAGTGGATTTTTGGGATTTTAGTTATTTTCAGCATTTTCATACTTTTTCAAGGATTTTAAGGGGATTTATGGGGTTGTAGGGTATTTAGGGTTTATTGTTTTATGGTTTTTGTGATTTTAATGGTTTTTTTAATATTTTCATATTTATTTTATGGTTTTTATGTGTTTTAGGTTTTTAGGGGTTTTTTGGGTTTTTTGGTGTTTTGGGTTTTTATGATGTTTGGCAGTTTTTAGGGTATTTTAGGGGTTTATTGGGTTTCAAGGGTCTTTTTAAGGGTATTAGTGTTTTAGGTTCTTTTATTTTTTGTTATGGTTTTGGATGATTTTAGTGTTTTATAGATTTTGGTGTCTTTTAGGTTTGTAGTGTTTTAAGTGGTTTTATGGGGATTAGTATTTTAAGGGTTTTTAGTATTTTTTTGGGTCATTCGGGTTTTTACATTTTTATGGGGTTTTAGGGGGTTTTCACAGTTTTTAGGGGTGTTACGATTCTTAAGGGGTGTGTTGGTTTTTAGTGGTTTTATGGGTTTATGCTTTTTAAATCTATATACAGATTTCATTGTATTTTCAGGGTTTTGGGGTTTTTGAGGGTTTTTTGGTTTTCTAGGGATTTTTTAGTGTTTTAAATAGTTTTTGGGTTTCTTGTTTTTATAGGTGATTTTAGGGGTTTTAAGGATATTTATGGTTTTTACAATTTTTAGGTTTTTTAGGGATTAAGGGTTTTAATTGGGTTTTAGTCATTTTAAGTGGATTTTAGGGATTTTAGGGTTTTATGGTGTTTTAAGGGGACTTTATGATCCTTTTATGGCATTTGTGTTTTTAGTATTCTCTACAATTTTTAATATTTTTTTGGATTTATTAGGGTTTTTTGGGGTTTTTGGTCTTTTATTGGATTTTTAGGGCCTTTAGTGATTTTTATTGGGTTTTTGGGTTTTATTTGATTTAGGGGTTTTTTATTTTTTGTGTTATGGGTTTTTAGTGAATTTAGGGGTTTGGTTTCAGGGGGTTATTAAGGTTTTATAATGTTTTAGTTTTTTTTTTGGGATTTCAGATTTTTTATGGTTTTCTAGTTTTTATAGTCTTTACAGTTATTTTAGGGGTTTTTTGGATTCACATAGGGTTTTGGTGTTTTTATGGTTTTTCGGATTGGTAGAGTTAATGAGGGTTTATTGGGTTTTGTGGGTTTTTAGGGTTGTAGTTTATTGTATGGTGGGGGGTTATGGTTTCTATGATTCTAGG
Source organism: Viscum album (assembly GCA_963277665.1). Classification (NCBI taxonomy): domain Eukaryota; kingdom Viridiplantae; phylum Streptophyta; class Magnoliopsida; order Santalales; family Viscaceae; genus Viscum; species Viscum album. Next base: position 1,208,904,650 of record OY728140.1, read on the forward strand.
GTTTTTTATGATTTTATGGTTAGTGATTTTTAAGTTTTGATATAGTTTAGGGGCTTTTAGTGTTGGTGGGGAGGGTTATGGATTTTTAGTGAATTTAAATTTTCTTTATTATTTTAAGGGGTTTTAAGGATTTTTAGAGTCTTATGGTTATTAGTATTTTTAGATTTTTTGAAGGGATTTTTGTGTTTTTTCTACATTTAGGATTTATAATTTTTTTAGGGTTTTTAGGTTTTTCAGGGTTCTTTTGGTGTTTTTACGGTTTCTATGGTTTTGTATGGTATTAATAGTTTTGTATTTTTGTTGTTCTTATTGGATTTTTGGGGTTTTATGGGTTTAAAAGTGGTTTTATAGGTTTTAAAAGTTTTGGGGGTTTATAAGGATTTATTAGGGTTTTATATAATTTATGAATTTTTAGGATTTTTAGGTTTTTTATAGTTTTTTTGTTTTTTTGATTTTTGTAGTTTTTTGGGTGTTTTTATAAATTTAAGGGTATCTAGTGGTTTAAATGGGTTTTATGGTTTTATGGGTTTTTAGGGGTATTAAGATTTGTGGGGTAGATGGTTTTTATAGTTTTTAGGGGTCTTTTGAGATTATTTTTGGTTTTGTTTGGTCTTGAAAATTCAATGTTTAAGATGAAGAAAAATCATAAAACTCTAAAAAGGGTAAAGCTAAACCCCAAGGGAACATTTAGTAAAGTTTCAAGGGATGTGACCACAAATAATGAATCTCATTGCGGACTACCACTCTGCATGGTATCTTACCATTTCAAGACGTGTCCATGAACTCAATAGTTCACAGAAGCAGGCAGTACCTCCATTTCTCGTGAACAAAACAATGCCATTTGTGAGATGAATAAGGTGATTTCCACCACCGTGAACAAATATCCCCCTGAAACTAAGTAGTTTGTTGGTTGAGTTTTCATTTCCATTGCCTACAAAAGACTCCCCCTCTAACAAAGTCATTCGTAGTCGAGGGAAATATCCATTGTAACCCCAAAAAAATCCACTAAATCACATTCCATTCATCTATAAATAATCCTCAAAGGATGGGTGAAAATGTTGGTGGAAAAAAGGATAAAAAATAGACAATGTAGGGAGAAAAATATAGAGGGTTTGGGAGAAATCACTCCCGCTCCCAAAGCGGTTAGTGGACTCCATCCTATAAAAAAATTGTGGGTGTCCTTTCAAAGAACTCCAACCCAAAAACCATATGCGGAAGACCCTACAAAAAGGATAATATGTGGAGTTAGTGTTGTTCACATTATTGAGGTGTCATTTCATGACCCCTAAAATGAAAAAAAATATTTTTCAGAAGACCCTTTATGAGAAATGGTTCATAGACAACCCTGTGTGGAAAATAGTGTGAGGTAAACCATTTAAAGAAAATAGTTTGTGGATGACCAATTATGGGAAATGGTTCATGAATGACCCTTTGTATTGAATGCTTGGAAGAAGACCCTTTTGTGGTGAACAGTACGCTGTTGATCCTACGTGGGCCTCCCCTATGCTAACACTCCTATGTGTCCATATCCATAATTAAAAACTCATATATGGAAGTCCCAGTGCAGAAAACCATATACAGTCTTTGATCCATACCATGGGGTATCTCTCCCAACCCCCAATAGAGATTAGATTCAGTCTGCAGTCCCAACACACAGAGAACATCCCTTCTCTACCTTCACTGACCCCCATGAAAATTAGAGATTCGCAGTGCACACTTTTCCAGTTGGGATGATGAAATTTTCTATTAATCCCTTATGCCACCCCATATTTTGTACCATAAATTCAATGAGTCGACCTACTCCCCATGAGACACCTAAAACCCCATAACATGCCTCCTAGTCTAGGTTGATCCAGAACATCCAAGACAATTGTGGCCTTAATGTATCTTATATGCTCGGACAAAGCATTCTCAATCCATCAAACTCTGTCTCCCATGTGATTTAAGTTCTTCATAAAAATAGCTAGACATAAGAAATGGAAGGTCATTGTCCTAAGGAAACGTCTTCTTTACTATGCACCAAATTCCATGGTGGCTCTACATACATTTCCAAAATAAAAAATTTCATGATCACCAAACATAATTTATCCTCAATATATTCGTTTCCAAAATCCATACATCCTAATGGATTCCCTACCTTTAATCATTCCTCATAATCCATGAATCACTTGAATCATGGATTACACTGTAATTCCATCCCATATACGAGGCATGTAAGAACATCCTGACCCCAATATCCTCCAGTTAATCACATATTCTATAAAATGTGGTCCTCATCATATGAGCTTAAACTGTAAGACCCCAAATCATCTGAACCACATTACTTAAAACTATATGGTGTCAGTCCCTAAAACAAAGAATTCAACTGTTATTTCATAATCCGTGATATATGAATATAAACTACAAGAAATTAAAATGTTAATCCCTCTTGCAGTAATCCCATTTGATCATATTAGTTAGTGCTCTCACCCTGGCCTCTTCTATTGTCATCCTCATCCTTTTCCATCAGCAAAGAAGATAATGTGTATGGATTGTTGAATCTTTCAAATCCTCTTGTTTCTCACACCAAGAATGACTCACATTGTCTTAGAGGCTATTGATGATCACAACAACCTCACAATCCACTTATGGAAATTAACTATGTGAATTCTGATTCCTTCCCTATCCATGATATGTTGGATTCATGTCTAAGGACCAAGCTCATGTGGTATCCTTATCAAGGGTTGACCCCAATCGTGAACCCCAATTCATGAAGGCCTACTTTATGGTGTTAGTCCCAACTCTGACTCAAAAAGGGAATTCTCCACTGATGTAATCCCCAGATCATGCATCCTTTATATAAAGATTCCATTCATAGGCCCCATCATAATGAACTATGAGTTTGTTGATCCATCTTAAAAGGATAAAAAATAAATCCCATATTATTGGTTTGACCCCGATATAAATAGTCACCCTAATGTTTTTTGGTTCATATACCCAGTAGAGCCACCTTCAACCTAAGGACTACACCACTTCTGGGAAGCTCAAGCCACCTTAGTGTAAGTCCCACATCAAATCGGGACTAGGCACTATCCTTCTAGACGTCCTTGACGTGTGACGTTAAACTCCGTGGATGGGTTCTCATCACACTTCCTTTGAAGATGATGTTTCCATTTATGTGGCAGAAAACTATGCGGCCTCTAGTTCCTCTCACTAGGTCGCATATGAAGCTCGTCTTATCGGTTCAATCCTAACATCAAAACAATTCACGCCCCCTAGATAAATATAAACTCTAGTATGACTCATCACATGGCTTAAACTCGTACTGTCTTAGCAAATTGTGATGGACTTCATAATCTATCAACAAATGGGTTACATTAATGAATAAACTCAGATACATACAAATATCATAATTAATTGAGAACCTTTGATGCAAATAGATTATTCCGGACCTATGAGTATTTATAGTTGATCTTGTTACCCAGGTGTAACACCCCAACCCCAGTTACCCAAAGTCGGTACATTATAACATAACATTGGCATGATCACAAAAGATCATGTCTCGAAAGAACAATTAGTTTAGTATTCTTGGAAACAGTACATATATCCATAAGTCTTACATTACATAATAAAGTAAAAAAACTACAACAACATCTTTCCATCATATCCCCTCATACTATCCCTGCAGGTCATTCATAAATTACTATTCACACCCTGGGAAAAATAAAACGTTGAAAAGGGTGATCTCAGATGCTCAATAAGGATAACAATATAGAAAAAACATTCATAAATAAGCATAAACATTTAAGGTAATGTATAACTAAAAAAATACTTTTAAACAAGAACTTCAATATAATATGGAGAAGATAAAATAAAATAATGCCATTTACTTATTCACATGGATATACTACTGGTCAAATAACCACATGAAATATCAACAACCACTTTTATAATGATGGAATGCATAATGCCAGACTATCATAACCATGTATCCAAGGCCTCGTACCAAGACTATAAATAATATTTTGTCAAGGCCTCGTGCCAAGACACTAGTTTGTCTCATGATACCTACCGAGGCATCGAGGAGCTATAGCGGGCTCCACCCGTCACTTACTAAATCCAATGCATTTCTCATATGAAAAGTTTGAAATATAACATAAACATTCGTATTAAAACTGGCATGCGAAATGTCAATACTTTATCGAAAAACCATGAATGGTATAAAAATAGCACATCCACAGTCAAACATAAATAATTTGATACAATATGGAAGATTTCATTTTATAGAATTAACCTCAATCGAGAATAATGAAGCATATTGTCATAGATGGAAATAATCATCAAAACTATTGGAGAGAAATATCCCTTTTTTTCTTGAAATCATTTAAAAGCCACACTATTTGTCAAGAATCCATTTAAAAATAGATTTCTGAATCAAAGTGTCCCATACCACTTTGAAACTTTTAAAAGGAATTTTGATTTGAAAAATTTAATGTCCATATAAAGCAATCCTTAAAACCATTTTTATAACATGGACATTAATGAGAATGATTTAGAATAATAAATCTTTAAAACATTTTAAAATATATTTTAGTTAGAGTTCCTAACCAAAATAGAGACACTTGAATTAAAATAATTGAGGTAATTAAAACTTTTTAATATCATGAGAATAAATGGATTCATGATATACTATGTCAAAGTGCATTATATACACCATATAAAAGTGATTTGGTGTATAACAACAAAGGAGTCTCAACAGAATGTAAATTGAGCTGAAATATCTCATAATGGTCGTATCCTTAGGTTAAGGATAAATCAATGACATAATTATGTGTGAAAAATATAAATACACTCAATATTATTGGATATTCAGTGTAAAACAATCAAACTAAATTCAACCATATTCTTGTAAAAACAACACCAATGAATTAGATGTTTAACTCAATAAATGGAGATTGAGATAAAATTACACTTATCAAGTTCATATCGATGAATTGAGAATTTATCAATGGAGTCATTATGTGTATTAAAAGTATATCCATTGAAATGGGAGTTGAAATTATGACTTAATAAAATTAATACTGATTACACACATAATCTTGGAGTAAAATAATCAATGAAGTATGCGTAAAGCCGAATGAGTAGAAATTGAAATTTCAAATTCCCTTATTGATTCGGTAACTTATGAAACATACACCCATGAAAGAAGTATAATATAATGATAATGTAAATATCCATGAATTAATGTATATTACACAATGAATACAAACATGGGTAGTACACACACCACATGCAATAAATAAGTGGTGAACAATGGAAATCTCACGGAATTAAAAGTGAGATAAGAAACACCTCACCTTGTACTTTTCCTTAACAGAGTTTAGGTTAACCTCCTGTATAATAGTTAAATCATTGTTATTAAATTATAAAAGAATAATATTGATAAATATGATATCCTATATGATATTTTAATATTTCTTTGTTAATAATATTTTAGTATTATCGTCGTTTCTGGTGTTAACTGATTAGTTTTCCTTTATATGCTTCGTTACGTAAGTCATGTTTGTTATCGATATGTTGTATCTTATTCATATCCATAATGATATCAAGTCCTTAAAAATTAATTTTAAACATCAAATGAGTATTATTATTGAATTTATATGATGGGGAAATTAATTTCATTGCGTTCGTGGAGACGGTAATCCGTACGTACGAACGAACGCTACATCCATTTCATTTTTCATTTTAAAAGAAATAAAAACCAAATGAGACATATGTATATTATTATTCCAGTATAATATAATATCTTATATGTGTTACTTATGTTCATTAACACCATCCTTTATACGTTCCATGTATGGTATGAATGAGTCATATCACTTTGAGGGGGCGGTAGTCCACACTTCCTCAAATGAAATTAATGTTTATATATACAACATGAAACGAATAATTGTATGCTATAAAATGGAATTAAATAAGATTATATATAAAATATATATCAATAATATCATATTTATTTATATTTCCATCATAATGGCCTCCAAGATAGGTGGTAGGAGATAATTGAACAATCATCGTTTCGTGAGGCGTTTGGTTGCCACCCACAGAAACATTTTGCTCTTCACCCATTAGATGGAGGTGTGTGTAAGTGTAGTTAGAATAAATCTCATAAAAATATCCTAGTATATTTATGATACTGGTTTTTTTTACAAAAGAAAATAATTAGAAGATTTTATGTGTTGGAGAAGTAAAATAAAAGAAAAGAAGATAAGAGAAATCCTTACCTTTAATTTGGGTAACTCCCTTTGGTTTGAACCAAAAAGTACCCTAGAAGTGCCTTCTGCCTAAGGTAAGGCTTCTAGGAGGAGGATAGGGATGTTGGAAGATTAATTTTTCAGAGGTTGGATTAACCAAAAGTCTTGAGAGGTGTGATTAATTGGTTAGAAGTGGTGTCCTTTTATAAGGGGGAGGAGGGACTCTTTAGGAACAACTTAAAATATTAATTTATAATAAATTCATATTCAGTTTCAAATGGATCAAAGTGTATTATTCAATGTATAAGGTGGGTATGGGTAGAAAAACTCTCAACCAATAGATTTTAGATAGGTTTGGGTCAGTATAGTGACCTTATCTTTTAGATTTAACTCTTAGTTAAATAGTTTGACATTTACCATGTCTCTTTGTATTTTTATATTATATACTTAATAAACATACTATACACTTCTAACAGACCCCCAAGTGGTCCATTAATGATAAAACTATCATTATATAAGTCCTTTGGCCAAACCTTATATTTTTTGGAATATAATATCAATTAATAATATAATATTTGTTTTAAAAACTCTTTTACATCAATTTTAACACCATTGGGTATTTTGTTTTTGATTATTTCATAAAAGCATTATTACTTTGAAATAAATTTATATAACCAATCCCAATATGTTATATTAACCTATAAAATTATTGGAATTCATAAAATGTCAGAAATTACATTTATTTTGAGATTTATAATATACATTATTTTAATATTTCATTAATTAGGTAATTACTGCATCACCATTGTGTCATAAATAAATTTATTTATTTAATTTATAAAAATTATAAATAAAATACTATAATGTAGAAAAGCGTTTTATCTTTCAAATGAATATTTATAATCTAATTTATCTTATGTATAACCCTATATTAAAAATGTTTTTGTTATTAAACATTGATTTTATCTCTTTAACTCTTCTTTGAATTAAATAATAATAAATGTCCCAATCTAATCCAAGTGGATCTAAATGATAATATTTTATTCATAATGCTGTTTTTGGTCGAGATACACTTGTCCAATAGAATTAGGACATGTGTTAGGGTAATATTAATATCATTTTTACCCCTAATAACCCTATTTACTTTTAACCGTGGTAAATAAAAGTAAAAAGTTAGTATTCACCAAAAATTATTTTCATCTCATTGAACCACATTTTACTCCTTGATATTAACCATGTCTCTCGGATTTTTTAAATTCCACTCACAGAAGTGGTAAAATTATGTTTTATGTGAATTTCGAAATTCTCTTAGGAGTTTGGTAAATGACAGTGAAAAGTTCCATAAAATATTTATATATCTAAAATTATTCTAAACTGACTCCGATGAATTACATTAAAATTATATAGGTATTAAGTATCTATTTTGACCTTTATTAAATTTAAATAAAATAAATAATTCTTTAAATAAAAATTCTTTTTTAAACTATAAATCAATATTTTTTCACTATTAATCAAAAATTGAAAGTTTTCAGAAAAATACCAAAATTTCAACATAAGCTAATTTCGATATTCTGAATCCAAAAAGGAAGTCCATTTTGAAAGATAAAATTTATGAAATTTTAAAAAGTGGGTATTACTATTCATAATGGCTAGTTTGATTGGTTGTGGTGTGTGTTAGAACTCGAAGTTGCGTACAACACATGCTATTGCATTATTCAAAGGGAAATGCACCGTGGAATCATGGGGTGTTACATTCTCCCCTCCTTCAATAAATTGAATCCTCTGAAATTTTAAAATTGGGCTTGGGAATATAATTTAAATTCCCACATTGGAAAAATAGCCAATAAAACTATCACTTTAAAAGGAAGAAAGAGAAGTAAAAATGTCACCTGAGATAACCTATACTAGGATTCCATGTAAAAAAACATGGATATGGATGATAAACTAAGTGTCAAGTTCTGATGGAGAGGGATAGAGAACATGATCAGAAGAAAGTTAACAATAAGAAAACCACAAACTTGTGATGGGACAAATGGTCATTAGTTTCCCAGTAGTAAAAGTAAACGGACAACATTTTTTTTTGTTTTAAGTTACATTACATAATGTTGAGGAATTCATTTCTGAGATTGACTAAGAACATAAACAAATATACATACTTTTTGAGTAAAGTTTCATTCTTTAATAAATTCCTACTACTAAATCATTTTTAAACGTTGATTATTCAAGAAGAATTGGTCACACTAGAAGAGATAGAATAAACTTCTTATAGAATCACATGATCCATGAAGGATAAACAATATATTTAGCTTGTCTTTAGAGATTAATCAAAACCAAAATGGTTAGTATAAGATCTGATGATCCCCAAAAAAGATATTCCATTAGAGAAAGAAAAACTAATATTAATTTCTAAAATTAAACCAACAATACCCCAAAGATAAATAAACACCATTCAATAAACAATTTTCCTTCAAATCCTTCAATATAATCCAAACTAATATTGAAACCCAAAACTCTGAAAAATTTGGTTATGTAGTCTTCCATGTTAAACTATATCTCCAAATGACATCAACTACTCTTAAAGTCACATAATTAAAAGTAATTAACCTAAAAATATATTCTCTATTATAGGTTAATAATTTCAAAAAATACACTAAATAACTATAAATCCACAATAATAACATAGATAACAATCCACCATTACTCCTCAAATGAAATCCCATAGTATTCTATTTTCCTTGGGCATATAGTGTTCCCAAAAAAGTGAACATCTTTAAAAATAACATTTATCACTTAATCACCAAATCATTTTCCTATACTAAGGGTATTCACTTGAAAAGACATAAGATCCCAAATCAACTTATTATTGATCATTAATATCATTTAACTAAAAATATTTAGTCACACTAACCAGATACTTCACGTAGTCCAGTGGTAGGCAATAAATCCCTATTGCACTTTGGTTGTGGGTTCGATTCCCACAGCTTTGTCCGACGTGACGGGTTGTTACACGGTCTGTGTATTTTCCTTTTTCAAAAACAATATTTTATAACTTTACCAAAATGAGATAAATTCCTCAAAATAACGATAACATAATTTAACCCAAAATGTTATCTCATACCTTGCATTTTAATCCCAAAATATAAAAACTTGTAATTGACTCAAATTCAAGGATCATATAAAGCCAAATGGTTATTTATAACTATATCCACAAGAGAAAAGATAATTCTTCCTCAAATATCATTTTCACATGATAAATTTCAAAGTTACACATATAATAGAAAATTGACCCAAAGTAATCTCAACAACAAAGATCACTAATTCCTTTAAATATTTTTTCATGCATTTATTTCCACATAGGTTCTTCCTTGACCAAGAGGTTATCCTACAGAATAGGGCATTGACTTGGGTGATGCCAAGGTCCCTTACATTTTCGAAAAATGACTGTAAATGGATTCTTGGGACCATTTTTATTTTGTTCCAAAGTACTCTTCATTTTTCTTCGGCAATTCTTCACTTTATGTCTTTCTTTCCCACATGTAAAGCATTTCTTTATTCCATTGAGACACTTTCCTGGGTGTCTCCTTCCACATTTATTGCATGATAAAAATTTAGGATTCTTTTCTCCATGGTCTCCACTGCTGTAGCTCTTATCATTCATCACCTTTCTCTTCTTTTTTGAGTCCAGGAGTTGGTTAATATATATGTTGTTGATCATATTTTTGGAAAACTGATTTGGCATGAACACGATATCTTTTACGCCTATCAACATTCAATTTTGTTTCTCATTTCCACCACTTTTCTCACCTTGTACATCATTCTCAATGTTACTATGACATCCTTGGACTCTAGCCATTGACTAAAACCAGAAAGCATTGTGTGAGTAATAGTAGTAATAAAATCATTTAGAGAATATCCTAACACCAAGGTCATTTATTCTCATCTTATATTAAAATAATTCAAATTGGTTTGTATAGAAAATGTAAATTATCCTAAGCATATCCCCTGGGAGTGTCATAACCAAGAGTGCATCAAGGCCCGTTGTTGTGCACCAGTTCCCGTTCAAGTCAAGCTCAATGCGGTGTTTAAGGGTTTTACCTCTAGGTACATCTATTCCAGATCCACCTCTACATGCTCGTATCAAGACAGGGATGTATTGCTTTGAAAACTCACAAAATTGATACAATACCAAAATTCTAGGAAGTTCTTCTATACTAATCCACAACATCTTTCTTAGGGTTATGTGCTCCAATCAGAGTTTATCTAAATATAGCTTCCAAGGATTGTACTAAACATCCTCTGATACCAACTATAACACCCCGACCCCAGTTACCTAGAGTCGGTGCATTATTAAATAACATTGGGATTATCAAAAAAGATCAAGTCCCAAAAGACTGATTAGTTTAGTAGTCTTGGAAACACTAGATATATCCATAAGTCTTACATTACATCATAAAGTAAAAAAACTATAACAACATCTTTTTTTCATATCCCCTCATACTATCCCTACAGGTCATTCATAAATTACTTCTTCACACCCTGGGAAAAATACAAAATTGATAGGGGTGAGCGCAGATGCTCAGTAAGGATAACAATATAGAGGAAACATTCATAAATAAGCATCAATATTTAGGCAATGTATAACTAAAACAAAATCCTTTTAAACTTGAACTTCAACATAATATGGAAAAGATGAAATGAAATAATTACATTTACTTATTCACATGGATATTCTACTAGTCAAATAACCACATTCAATATCAATAACCACATTCATAATGATGGAATGCATAATGCCAGACTATCATAACCACGTATCCAAGGCCTCATGCCAAGACTATAAATAAGATTTTGTCATGGCCTCATGCCAAGACACTAGTTTGTCTCATGAGACCTACTGATGCATCAAGGAGCTATATCGGGCTCCACCCATCATTTACTAAGTCCAATGCATTCCTCATATGAAAATTTTGAAACATAACATAAACATTCGTACTAAAACTAGCATACAAAATGTCAATACTTTATCTAAAAACCATGAATGGTATAAAAATAGCACATCCATAGTCAAAAATAACTCCTTCGATAAAATATGGAAGATTGTATTGTATTAGATTAACCTCAATCGAGAATAATGAAGGATATAGACATAGATGGGAATAATCATCAAAACAATTAGAGAGAAATATCCCCCTTTTTCTTGAAATCATTTAAAAGTCACACTATTTGTCAAGAAGCCATTTAAAAATAGATTTTTGAATAAAAGTGTCCCATTCCACTTTGAAACTTTTAAAAGGAATTTTGATTTGAAAAATTTAATGTCCATATAAATAAATCCTTAACACCATTTTTAAAACATGGACATTAATGAGAGATATTTTGAATAATAAATCTTTAAAACATTTTAAAATGATATTTTAGTTAGATTTATTAACGAAAAGAGAGACACTTGAATACAAATAATTGAGGTAATCAAAACATTGTAATATCATGAGAATAAAGGGATTCATTATATACTATGTGAAAGTACATTGTATACACCATATAAAAGTGATTTGGTGTATAACAACAAAGGAGTCTCAATAGGATGTAAATAGAGATGAAATCTCTCATAAATGTTGTATCATTAGGTTAAGGATAAATCAATGACATAATTATCTATGAAAAATATAAATACACTTAATATTATTGGATATTCAGTGTAAAACAATCAATGTACATTCACACATATTCTTGTAAAAACAACACCAATGAATTAGATGATTAACTCAATAAATGGAGATTGAGTTAAAATTACTCTTATCAAGTTCATATCGATGACTTGAGAATTTATCAATGGAGTTATTATGTGTATTAAAATTATATCCACATAAATGGGATTGGAAATTATGACTTAATAAAATTAATAGTGATCCCACACATAATCTTGGAGTAAAATAATCAATGAAGTATGCGTAAAGCCGAATGAGTGGAAATTGAAATTTCATATTCCCTTATTGATTCGGTAACTTATGAAACATACACCCATGAAATAATAATCATAAAATTATGATGTAAATATCCATGAATTATAGTATATTACACAATTAATACAAACATGTTCAGTACACACACCACATGCAAAAAATAAGTGGTGAACAATGGAAATCTCACGAAATTTAAAGTGGGATAAGAAACCCACTACTTCGTACTTTTCCTTGATAGAGTGTAGTTTATCCACCTGTATAGTAGTAAAATAATTGTTATTAAATTATAAAATAATCATATACATAAATATGGTATCATATATTATCTTTTAATATTGCTTTGTTAATAATATTTTAGTATTATCGTAGTTTCGGGTGTTAACTGATCTGTTTCCCTTTATATGCTTTGTTACGTAAGCCGTATTTTTTATGGATAGGTTGTATATTATTCATATAAAGAATTATATCATGTCCTTGAACATTACTTTTAAACATAATACACGAATTATTCTTTAATGTATATGATGGAGAAATGAATCTCATCGCGTTCGTGGAGACGGTAATCCGTACGTATGCACGAACGCTACTACCATTTCATTTTTCATTTTAAAAGTTATAAAAACCAAATGATACATAGGTATATTATTATTATATTATAATATAATATCTTATATTTGTAACTTATTTTCATTAACACCATCCTTTATACGTTCCATGTGTGGTATGAATGAGTAATATCACTTTGAGGGGGCGGTAGTCCACACTTCCTCAAATGAAATTATCGTTTATATATACAACATGAAACAAATAATGGTATGATATAAAATGGAATTACAGAATCTTATATATAAGTTAAATATCATTAATATAATATTTAATTATATTTCCATCATAATGGCCCCCATGAGAGGTGGTAGGAGATAATAGAACAATCATCGTTTCATGAGGCGTTTGGTTGCCACCCACAGAAACATTATGTTCTTCACCCATTACATTGAGGTGTGTTTAATTTTAGTTTTAATACTTATAATAACAATATCCTAGTACATTAAGGATAATTTTTTGGTTACAAAAGAAAATAATTATAAGAGTTTAGGGGTTGGAGAAGTAAAATAAAAGAAAAAAGCTAAGAGAAATCATTACATTTAATTTGGGTAACTCCCTTTTGTTTGAACCAAAAAGGACTCTTGAAGTTCCTTCTGCCTAAGGTAAGGCTTCTAGAATGAGTATAGGGATGTAGAGAGCTTAATTGGGGAGAGGATGGTTGAGCCAAAAGTCTTGAGAGTTATGAGTAATTGGTTAGAAGTGGTGTCCTTTTATAAGGGGGAGGAGGGGCTCTTTAGGAAAAACTTAAAGTATTAATTTATAATAAATTCATATTCGGTTTCTAATGGCTCCAAAGTGGATTATTCAAATTCTATGGTGGGGATGGTTCGGAAACCACTCAACCAATATAAATTTATATAGTTTTGGTTAACTATAGTAACCTTATCTTTTAGATTTAACTCTTAGCTAAATAGTTTGACATTTACCATGTCTCTTTGTATTTTTATATTATATAGTTAATAAACATAATATATACATCCAAGAGACCCCCAAGTGGTTCATTAATTATTCAACTATCATTATATATGTCCTTTGGCCGAACCTTAGATTTTTATGAATTTAATATCAATTAATAGTATAATATTTGTTTTAAAAACTCTTTTATGTCAATTTTAACACTATTGGGTATTTGTTTTTTGATAATTTTTTAACAACATTATTACCTAGAAATAAATTTATATAACCAATCCCAATATGCCATATTAAACTATAAAATTAGTGGAATTCATAAAAAGTCTCAAATTACATTTATTTTGATATTTATAATATCAATTATTTTAATATTTCATTATTTAGGTAATTACTGCATCACCATTGTGTCATAAATAAATTTATTTAGATAATGTCTAAAAATAATAAATAAAATACGATCATGTTGGAAAGATTTTTATCTTTTTAATTAATATTTATAATAAAATTTATCTTATTTATAACCCTATATTAAAAATGTTTTAGTTATTAAACAATGATTTTATCTCTTTTAAATCTTATTTGAATAAAATAATAAAAATGTACTAATCTAATCCATGTGGACATAAATGATAATATTTTATTCGTAAGGCTGTTTTTGGTCGAGATACACTTGTCCAATATAATTAGGATATGTGTTAGGGTAATATTAATATCATTTTTACCCTTAATTACCCTATTTAATTATAACCGTGGTAAATAAAATTTAAAGTTACTATTCACCAAAAATTATTTCCTTCTCATTAACCCACATTTTACCCGTTTATATTAACCGTGTCTCTCATATTTTCAAAATTACACTAACAGAAGTGGTAAAATTAAGTTTTATGTTAATTTTCAAATTATCCCAGGCGGTGGGTAAAAGACGGTGAAAAGTTCAATAAAATTTTTATATATCTAAAATTATTATAAAATAACTCAAATGAATTAAATTGAACTTATATAGGTATTATGTATCTATTTTGACCTTAATTAAATTTAAATAAAATAAATAGTTATTTAAATGAAAATTCGTTTTTAAACTATAACTCCGTGTTTTTTCACTATTCATCAAAAATTGAAAGTTTTCAGAAAAATACCAAAAAATCACCCTAAGCTAATTTCGATATTAAGAATCCAAAAATAAAGTCAATTTTGAAAGATAAAATTTATAAAATTTCAAAAAGTGGGTATTAATATTAATAACGGCTAGTTTGATTGGTTGTGGTGTGTGTTAGAACTCGAAGTTGTGTACAACACACGCTATTGCATTATTTAAAGGGAAATGTACCATGGAAGCTTGGGGTGTTACACAAGGATTAATCTGTGGGAATTTTATTGGGAAAGAATCAAAGGACTCATGAACATATGAACATTGCTTCAATCTCTAAGAGAGTCCATGAATAAGATATAATTTCACCATAAATGGGTGTGATGAGCCTGAGTTCCCATCCTCTCGACCAATAAGATTTATGTAAGTGTCGTTGGAAAAATCTTCATCTAATGAGATCCTTTTTTTGGAAATCAGGTCCATGAATCATGTATAATTAGGTTGTTAAGTGTTTCAAGATACATGAATAATCCCATTGGATACCATCTAAGGTCATCTTACATAAGGTGGGATGATTTCAAAAAAAAACATAACCCCTTATAGTCACCCATTAGGTCCACTCAACTATGGAATCGACTTCGTAACACAACAAAAATGATATACTGACAAGTCCCAGGGGGACCATCTTGCCCACCAAAAAGTGGTCACAATGCAAATTAGGTCAAAACAGAAAGGTGAACCCGACAGGACTCTTTATCTAAGGTAGCAGTGTTACCCCACCTCAATCCCCTTCACATTCAAAAGTATGAAGGTCTGGCATGATCATTAGTTATACATTTGTCCATAAGATGCTAGATTGATGGGGTTTTGTTGTATATTCATGTTTTATATAGTAGGAATCAAACAGATTTGTCTTCAATCCAATAGAATATTGAATGTTTTCTCTAGCATGCAAATTTACAAATGCACAGGAAACTAGGTCCTCAATGAAGAGTAGGAAACCAACACCCACCCAATGTCTTCAACTCCAGGTCTCAAATGCAGTTATCAATAATTATCATCACAATTGTTCTCTCCACATTGTGGAGGTTTCAAGGCAAGAACTAAATGACAAAAATCCCCGCCAGTCACCCATGCAGTGGCAGGCGATAGTCTAGAAATTGGAAACCTAACCTTCCATCCACAACCGTATCAAGAGCCTATCCTCAGAATGTGATTAGTTCCTTCCTTATCATAGCGAGGTACATGAATTAGACATTGGTGACTTCATTCTATATGCTAAGGGGTCTTACAAAAGAGACCCTTTTAGAATAAATTTGCTACAATTACATTTGACCCATTAACCTCATTCTGAGGAGGATATCACATCAAGGGACTCTCATGAAATCCACCGAACACATGCCCCATGGGCAGCCCGCTAAGGGAAACAAACACATAATCATGAGCAGGTCATCACCCTGGTATTCGAGGAGGATATCTGCCACACAAATATTGTATCATGCTATGAGAATGTATAAAATATTACCCCA
Source organism: Viscum album (assembly GCA_963277665.1). NCBI lineage: Eukaryota > Viridiplantae > Streptophyta > Magnoliopsida > Santalales > Viscaceae > Viscum > Viscum album. Next base: position 1,208,920,980 of record OY728140.1, read on the forward strand.
TCATCTTAATCCCACCATGAATATATGGTGTCGCATTATGAGAAGGAAAAAAATCCCACTAATGCTCACCTCCCCCTCCAGGGAAATAGAGCGACAATTTTCAGGGAGATAAATATCCTTACCAATGAGAATGAATCCCGTCATCTAAATTGAGTAGACAACTATGGGAAGTTTCATAACATTGTCAATAAATATGAAGCGCTTCAATAAAATACAACGATAATCTAATATGAGCATATAAAATTCATACTAATGCATACCTATCATTTCATCCAAATAGTGAGGCAAGCTATGGGCATACACACATCCATGCCGATTAATAAGAAGCCCACTAGTCGAATATGGTGGAAATAAGCAGGTAGATTCAAATTCCCCCTACCATAAGTAATTTCATGAGTGAAACATGGTGTCCAAAAAATACAACCATAGTCGAATGCTTGCAGATGCATATCAATCCTATGTGACAAAAACATCTGAAAAAGAGAAGATATAAATTCCTTCTCTCAAATATGATTACCATCATCCAAATAGGATAACATCCAAAGAAAGTTTTCGGTTCATCCTAGCTATAAATAAGGAGTAGACTCATTCCTCTTCCCCAACATAGGAGACTTTCTTGTACCCACTGGAAATTAATGGAGGAATAGAGTAGTCACAAACTCTTGCTCCATCATCAAAATGGGTATGTATACTCGTTCCGTCCAAAGACATATCTAAACACAACAGAGAAATGATAGATAATCAGATATCGATTCTAGATCATATCTATCAACCCTATCAAGGTGTAATCCCATCTGAAGGAAAATACTGGAGTTGGGGTCCACAAACCCATCTCCATAATAGGGGTGACTCATCAACAAAAAATATAGTCACTCTCAAGTAGTCTTGCATCCCTACTCTAGTCTAGGAGGGTCAATGACCATATTACGCAATAGAAGGGAAATCGAATCGGGAAAAAATAAATGTTCCAACTATGGGACAACATTCCAACATGGTGGATGCTCTAGGGTAGGAATATATCCCTTCCATAACTCAAGATTCTCATCATCATATCTTAGAGATGTCGTAGTAACCAACCAAACAAGGACCTATATATGAATGTCATTACCAAAGGTGGGCGGTCCTAGTTGCCTGCTAGTGGGTGCCCAAAAATGAAGCACAACAAAGGAAATTATAAAATGAAGAGAATGATCATGCTCTAATGGATGATGGACTTCATGATTATATCATATATTTATCAATAGATTCTAAAGATCCTATTGATCAATTACTAAATTATGGATGTGGCAGTGGCTGTTGCAAAGGTCCTCTCTATATTGTTGTTACCAGTGGCTCTAAAGGTCCTCCCTAGAACATCCATAAGGTCTTACTTCATGGGAATGAAATGGTCAATCACCTGAGTCTATCTGCTGATGAGTGTCATGGTATCCCTCCTCTTTACTAGAAGATCAAATAGTAAGAAGGTACTCCCCTTTTTTTCATGTTCCCTAATGGTCCTACCCAAGGTATGGATTGTAAATATTCTCCCTGAAGTCAGACATCAAGCTATTTTGGTATTCCTCACCATGATGGTAGTCACTATGAAGTCCTTCCCCATAGTGAAACCATGAAACACGAAGGCCCTAATTTCATTTTAGTGCATCTTGAAGGTCCTCCCTAGGATGCACACTGCAGATATTCTCCCGATAGCCAGATATCAATCTATGATGGTAATTTTCACCCCGATGGCATTCATCATGAAGGTCCTCCCTGTAAATATAATAAAGTGCAGTAAGTCCCTTACCTTTCTTTAGTCATCTCGGAAGGTCCTCCCTAGGGTACATTCCATAAGAAATCTCCCTTCGATCGAACACTAAGCTGTGATGATAGTCATCTCCACCATAGCATCGGCTGAGAAGGACCTCCCTACAATCAAAAGTCACATTTACAAGAATGTCCTCTATGCTGATAAAATATGAGAAATCCCACATATTCTGAGGAACATGGAATGATGGGGTCAAATATGCAAGATAATTTTTCAATAACAAGAGAAATCCTTTCTCATCCAGAAGACAAATTGGGGCCATGCTCATCCTTTGAGACACCTCCATACCATTTATATGTTAATGAAATCCCTAGTATCCCTGCTACTCTGGATGAAATCATCACAAATCATCCATGTTGGGAACACTATGTAGAGGAATCCCCTGGAGAAGAACAAAATAATATATTTCTTATGATAAGACAATTGTAAAGGGAGGACATACGAGTTATGTTTTTTCCCACAACCACTTATCAGTTTAGAATACCAAGATATTTTTCTATGTAATACATACATAATATTCATCTCAACAATTAGAAAAAACACCACCAGTTTTAGTAAAAAAATTCCCAAAGATGGATATATAGATCATATTAGTATATTGGGGGAGATTTATCCTCAAATTGAAATAGAATCCCTTATGTCTTCATGGAGGCAATAATTTGAGTGGTGGAAGAAAGATCTCAAACTGATCGACCTCCACTCACTACACAGGTTGTTTTTCCTTATCAGCAAAAAACTATTTGGTGTTCATATCTAGGGTTGGGGAGAGCACAGAGAAATGTACATCACCCTACTTTCCATCCATCAGAGCCCAATGGAAATGGAATCATGTAATGTCACCATCACAATAGGGAAGCTAAATGAAATACATGTCAATGAAGGGTGGTCATCTCAAAAAGTACCGATCTCAAGTAAAATTCAAAAGATTCAATCCCAGTGAGAACAATATATTCAAAAGCTCCAAAACTAGGACACCAACAATAATCAGTAGTCGTCTCTCCTATGTAAATACAATAATAAAAAAATTGAGATGTCCTAATAAGAAAATAACTCATGTGTAGATCTGAAACCATATTCGTCTCAACCTTGAATAGAAATGTGTGAGATCAATAAATAAGTGATGGAAGTAGCAACAACTACAATATAGGATCAACCCCAACATGAAGGGTTGGGGAAAGATTTAACACACAATGCCCCCATAAAACAAATAAATCTTGGATGAATTATAATTGAAAAGGAATTGGAGAAACCCCATTCCATATAGATTGGGGCATTTTTACCTCAAACACCTTCCTAGAAAATATTATTCTTTTAAAAATTGGGGAGGACAATGAATTGAGGGTTTACCTGTTCTATCCCATCTGGTGAATCATTTACCAATAAAAGGAGAGATAAATCTAGGTCTATAGGGTCCTAAAAAATCTTCAAAAGGGAAGGAAAATACACCCTCATAATCAGTGGAACAATCAATCCAATTTTCATCAATAATTTTGGAAACATATGAAGATTGTTTAGAATAAATGGTAAAGGACCTAACCAGTCCACGTACTGGTTCATCATGAATGGTAAGTGATCGGATTGAAGAAATACACTCATGCGGACGTTGTCATTCGTGAAACGGTGGCTGAGCTCCTACACGGGCGCATACCAAATAACCACCGAGTGAGGATGGACTGGTCGGTAGCATTGAACTACGTCAGTTGTTAACTAAGCAGACCGTCCCCCCACCGCACACCGTGTCATTCGCGAAAAGGAGGTGGAGCCCTATGTGCCCACGAAGCACCCCCATGACCGAGTTGGTTCATGGGTGAGGTGCATTCAATATACCCTGCAAAACTTAGTTTGACTAAGTAATCTGTAGGTAGGGTTTTCTATCATGGTCCACTACAAAAGGTACCGCATGACCATAGTTACAATCCTCCCCCCTCTATAAAAGGACGTAAATGGGAGAGAAGAAAGGGAACAACTTTTTTAATGATCAGATTCTTGGCGATTGGCTTTTTGAAGGAGGGCCTCAGACATTTGTAGAAGGAAGAGGATTTCGGGAGATTAGTATTTTGTGTACAACAAATTTTTGATTCACAAACCAGAAACATGTATAAACTGGGAATGAATTGTTAAGAACTGAAGAATGTATAAATAAATTGATAAATTGAAAACCTAAAATTTCTAAACTGAAAATCATATCCCCTATGTGGATGAACTCCTCACAAACTAGGGAGCCTAAACCCCTTCTTTGATCCAGCATGCCATGTAGCACCCTCACATGTGAGTGAATCCCTAACTTGCGTTACCCCCGGCCACCACCGCTTGAGAGGACTCTAGCGCCACGTACCAATTTGGTATGTAGACGAAACCCGAAGTCATGTACCACTCCAGTAGATGGGATGTCCATTATTCCATGTACCACATTGGTACACACACAACATCTCCATCCATGTATAACTTACCAACGTGAAGGGATCCACTCTTTATATGGCTATGTTATCCAACAATGCCTTCAGTGTTTCCATTCCCTTAGTCAAATAATTCCCTTTCAATTCATTCCAATCTTCATGAATCCCTTCAGTAGACTATCCATCTGTACCAAGAGAAGGCTTCTCCTAAATCAACAATATCGTAATGCTAATACCTTCAGGCACATTACCTCCCCCTCCTGAGTTCACATACCCATGGTAGGTAGAGACAGAGGTGTTACCCCATCCCTTGAATGGACATCTGAAGCATTCATCAGTTCACATTCCCACAGTAGTTCAGATTCCGAGACTGGGATCCTCTTTGTGTCTCTCCACTCTTTAGGATTGATGTATCCCTCTTGCTTTCCTATTCAACAAGTGCCAATAGTGAGCACTTTTCCCCTACCCTGAAGAGAGTATTAGTTCATCCCTCAGAGAGTTAGCCCCACAACATCTTCACCATATGTCAATAACCATTCCCATTCCATATGGGAATGTTCATTACTCTTTTCCATCCACTGATGTATCACGACCTCTGCCAATGCGGCTTCTACCTTAGTTCTATCCATGACACCAGGGGGAATCTATGTCATGTGGTCTCAGCCCTCTCCATCTACCATCATCCTCATCATATCCCCTTAGTAAGGAAAAAGTGTGTGGCTTGTCGAATTTTTCACATTCTCTTTTTTGTCACACTGAGCATGACTCATGTAGGGTGAGATATTTTTTAAGGTCAGAACATCCATACACCAACGATGGTAGAATGAACTACATGTATTTTGATACTTTTATCCTAAGCAGGGTACGTAGGACACCTCCCTAAGGTTCAATCCCAACTCGAGATACCAACCATACCCCAACATGGGATGCCAATCACGACCTTGACAATAAACTATCACGTGTAAGAACTATCATTCTAGAAATACGTTCACATTTATTCGAAACCAAACAAGATACATAGGAAACCTTCCAAAGGCACCAGACTAACATCCAAATATTATACCCATCCATCCTTATCAAAATGTGTCCGTATGCCCCTTGTAGGACCATAACCGGGCCCAGAAAATCATTTCTCTTGGGTCATTTGGGCCGCTTCGGCGTAAGTCCGGCACCAACCTTTACTAGGAACCTGTCACATAGACATCCTTTACACATGAAGTTAAACTATGTGGTTGGATCCTTTTCACATGACCTTAAAAGGTGATGTGTCCCATTAAGTTGCACCTAAATATGTGGATTCTGATTCCTCCCACAAGGTTATGTAGGAATCCCATATTACGAGTTCAATCCAGATGCTCAAGTCACTCTTTATCCCCATGGGATGATAATAAACTCCTGAGCACCCATTTATAAGGCTCGAAACCAGTGTTGTCTGAAAAAACTCAAACTTCCTTAGAATCGCTAATCCAATGAGATATGGTAATCCTCAGATGTAGACGGTTTTGAATCCCTACGTATAACTACGACTTGAAACTCAGGGGTAATCCGTGGACACAATTCATGGCGATAATCCAAATATTCGCGAGAACATAAACACGTCTTAAATATATAAGAGAGTCCTGTAATACAAAATTATTCTCCCCAAAAGGGAGCGATGAGCCCGACTTCCCTTCCACTCGACCAATGTGAGTTATTAAGTGTTGTTGGACATATAACCCAACGTGTGAATGCCTTTGGAAAGTAGGTCCACAGATCATTGGATGCAAAAACCGTTGGGAATTTCTGGCTCTGTGAATAAATCCATTAGAGACCAGGAGAAGCCACAAAGATAGGGAACCCGATGGAAATGATTAAACATCACCAAATCTCTATAACAAGACATAGGAACTGATCATGTCCCCTCACCGCGAAACAAAATTGGTGAACCCGACATGAATATTTAACCAGCATGATAGATATACCCTAATCTGAAACTCTCCATAACAATAAATGGATGATTAATTTATGATGGGCCATTTTATTCATTATCTACCAGAGCAAAAATTGACCCAGCCGCGAGCCTTCAACTGAGGTGGTGAAATAATCCCACTTCATTCCCCCATTCATGCTCAAACGGAGGGCTGAGCAAGGTCATTAATTATTCATGGGATTATGAGATGCTAAATTTATGGGTTTTTCTTTTTCTATATTCCAAATGTTTTACAGGTACACAGCTAAGCATCCTTCAGTAAAATGACATCGCAATGTAATTCACAAACACACACAATGATCAATGCGAAGACCATGCCTCTCAATGGGTATAGGACCCCATTTCCCACCCATCATATTCAACACTATCTCTAGAATTCACTGATCCAAAATTACAACATAAACGATACTCTCTAGACTGTGGATGCAGGTATGTACACCCTATAGTCACCTTAGTCCCATCGGCCACCTGCCCAGCAGCGACCGAGGGAGAAGATATAGGTGGCCCATGTAGCTGTCTTGAACAATTTCAGGAGCCTATCCCCGGAACAATACAATGATTACCTCCATTATTGTAGGGAGGTGGATGAGGTCAATTCTAATGCAATCATCCCCACCAGAATGGGGTTCTGCTCGAAAGCCCCTGCTGGAAGACGTTGTCGCAACTACACCGCAACCTCGTATCCTAACCCTGAAGAGGATACCACCCCGAGGATCCACACCCGCAGTCCCCGAGCAGTAGCCCCTCAGACTACCCACCTAGGTTGGCGAACATAAAACTAGGAACAATTCATCACCCTCATTCCTAAGGAAGAACTCCGCTTCCCAGAAACAGAGACATATCACGGGCAAGCCCATGCACTTGTTCCCCCTTCCAAAGCCTGTCATCCTGAAATGACAGCAACATATGAGTAGGCTCACATCCACATCGAGCCTCATCAAGCTTGGAACCCATACAGGATGACATTAATCTAGTAGGTTCATCTCCGTACACAAGATCATGAATCCCACCAACCAGACGTGGTGACAATCCAGCGCCTACATGACTAGTTGCTCAAAGATGCTCCTGACTCCCGCCATCCTGATATGGTGGGGATTAAAAGGAGGGAACGTCTCTCTGCCAAAATAGGCCACCAACATGATGAGGTGGGACATCAAAATATATAGGTCTAGCACCCTGTGGATTCATGTAATGTTCGTCATCCCGATATGGCAGAAAACGGAAAGGTAAGCTGGAATATCCAAGCACCGGGGCAGACTCCTTCACCTACCCCAACACAAGAGAATAGTCAGCATCTAATGATCACTGGAGGACCAGAGCAGAGCATCCCTACTCTGACAATGGAATTGGCCCGCATACCCATTCCAGCCAAGGATGTCTCTCTACATATCCTGGCAACGATAGAGGAGAAGGTATCGATCCCCAATCATATCTTGCAGACTTTCCAGAATGTAATTGCATCAGTGGCAACATCAAAGACTCGGCCCCATTATCCCATCTCCACAATTGAGGTGACACATTTGAGATATGAGAAATCCACCTTGGAGAATATCTGCATCCCTACTTCCACCCAGGAGGGTCGTCAGATATATCCCACTATACAAGGGAAACCAGATCGAACATACTCACTCGTTCCAACTTGGGGACACCCATCCATCAAAGTGGATTCTCCAGGGATGGAAAATATCCCTACCAAATCTCAATATGTCCGTTGGCATATCCTAGTAGTATCACAGAACCCTATTAGATTGGGACCTAGAGGGGAAGACCATTATCTACAGAAGACGGTCCCTATTGCCTGCAAGAGAGCACCCTGAACATGCCGAAGGAAGCCACAATATAAAGAGAGGGTCCATGAATTTTCTCTTCTGAATGATGGGGTTCTCAACGACAAAAAACATTTCCCAAATTATTGGAATCCTACCAACTCATTGCCATACTATGGGAGTGGTAGTAGTTGTTGTAAAGGCTATCCCTGCAATGTCGCTACTAGCAACTCTAAAGGTCCTCCCCATAGAACCCATTAGGGACTCCCACATGGGAATATAACGATTGATTGTGAGAGTACCTCTAGTTATGTGAGTCATGGAAGCCCTCTATGTGACCAAAAGATCGAGCAGCAAAAAGTTCCCCCACTTTCTGTGGTTCTCCCTAATGGTCCTCCCCGGGGTATACACTACAATCACTCTCCTTGTAGTGGGACCATAGATTATGATGGTAATCCTCCCCATCATAGTTGCAATTGCAGAGGTCCTCCATGCAGTGATATCTCATCATGATAAGAAGGTCCTACCATTACTTTGTCCTTACCTAAAGGTCCTCCCCAAGGGTAACGTTGCAATGATATTTCACGCAGCCATGCATCATATTATGGTGGTAGTCCTCGCAAATATAATAGCGGGGGTCCTCTTCATAGAGACATCAAGAAAAAATAATGCCCGACTCTCATTGCAGTACATTCTGAAGGCCCTCCCCATGGTGTTCCCCGTAGATATTATCTCTTAAACAATTGTGATGGTAGTCCCCGCCATCACGATAGTTGTGATGGTAGTCCTTGCCATTATGGCCTCCATTGAGAAGGATCTTCCTGCAATGTCCATAAGCAACATGAATGTCCTCCCCTTGTAGCAGCGTTTCCTAAAGACCCTCCCCAGGATGCACACAGAATGTCAAACCATGATGGTTATCCTCACCCTGATGGAAGTTTTTGTTAAGGCCCTCCCCATAATGACACTATGTAGTTAGAAGGTCCTCCCCTTGCTGCAATTCGCCCTGAAGGTCCTCCCCAGGGTATGCACTGCAAAATTCATCTAGCCAGTGATGTGTCAGGTGGTAATGGTAGTTCTCTCCATTACAGCACAGTTAGTGGAGTTCCTACTTACAAAGACATCATGAAATGAGAAGTCCCTCCCCTCATTGAGATTTATTCTGAAGGCCAACCCCAGGGTGTACCCCACAGGTCTTATCCCTGCAACAGCAATGGTGGTAGTCCTCACCACCATGAATTCTATTGTAAATGCCCTCTCTGCAATGGCCTTGAACATAAAGAAGGTTCACCCCTTGATGTAGTCCACTATGAAGGTCCTCCCTAGGGTATGCACTATAGAATTATTTTCAGTAGTTGAACATCAAGCTGCAATGGTAGTCCTCACCACTGCAGTGCCAAATGCAGAGGTCCTCCACACAGTGACATATCATATTAACATAAAGGTCCTCCCCCAACCAAATCTAGTATAGAAAATCCCTCCTATGCTAAGGCACTTAAAAAGAGGGAAACAAGCTTATCATATTCCCTATCAGTTATCAAAGACATCCATATTAAATTAGGAGATGGTCCAGGACAACGTTCATCCTCTGGGCCACCTCGGAGCCACCTACATAACGATTTGATCCCCACCAGCTCTGGTACATCCAATAAAACAATCAAGGAGCATCTCAGCTAGGCTGATCAAGTACAAGAATCACTGGTGAACACATATGATAATATTTTGCACTAGAGGAAATGGCTGGCCTGGGATGATATACCAGTAATGTTTTTTCCAACGGCCCCCTCTCAGTTTGACATACCTAGAGAGTTATCAGAAGGAAGTGTATATGACCTCCACTCAAATATCTGGACAACACTCCACTGGTTAAAATTAAACATCCTACAATATAAAGGGTATATATATCATGTCAATACAATAAGAGAGATCCTGCATCACATTGACCTTGAAGTCCTTCCTTCAGCGTGATAACTAGAATCAAAGAGGTGAAAAAGGGACCTTGAGATAACCTGCCTTTGTGGACTGCAAAAATTGCCTCACCTTACTGATGATTCTCCAAAAATAGTTTATATTCAAGGATGGGGAGAATATGGAGTTCTGTATTTCACTCCACTTCCCGTCCAGTAGAACTCGTTTGGCGTAAGGTCTTTCAATTCCATCACTTCTTGACGACAATCAAATGAAATCCCTATTCAAGAGAGCCATCACAAATGATAGAAATAGGCCTTGAGTAAGTCTCAGAAGCGTCATGTTGGACGAGAGAAAACCATTCACAAACTCCAGAATTAGGCAACCTAAAACATTCAATAGTCTTGTCGCCTAAGAAAATCCAATCAGTGATTAGTACATGCCTCCCTAGAGGGAATTAATTCACAGGTGAACTCGACACCAGGTCTGGCTCACCACTAAATAAGAGCACGTGGGATCATGTAAGAGGCAATAGTAGCATCTTCTGTAATACGAGACCAACCCCAACATTCAGGTTTGGGGTAATTTTTAACAAAAAATGCCAAAATAAGACCCAAAAAAATGGGAAGAGGCACAATGCCCATGGAATGGAGCCAACCCCATCCCCCAAGGCCGGGGGCATTTTTACCTCAACAACAACCCCCCATGAGAATTTGTATTCTTTCATTTGGGGAGGATTGTCAAAATTAGAGGTTCTTGTCATCTCCCATACTTTGAAACATCATCCCCTCCAAGTGGTATTCATTCCATAATGTCGCTCCAAGGATCCTTCTGTGTCAACCATTATCAAGAGACCCGAATACAATCTTGGGATATAAGGGGGAAAACCAGTATGAGGCGCGGAAGGTCCTATTCCTACATAGACGATGAATCCTCAACCACCCCATATTACGCATATGACAGCATCATAGATGTTAACCCCATAGAGGACACCGAATATGATGAAAATCCAGATGGATCGGGAGAAGATGGTTTTGTTTAGGTTGTGATTCATAATGATCCAGTATGCCTGCAAACACAGAACCAGAGGGCCGCCCTGAACCTGGCTACTCCAGCAAATCCTCTTCCACATCACATACGAGTCGCCAATAGATATAGGAACAAAGGCCAGGTTTCCCTTAACCCACCTCCTTCTCTCAACACAAATGATCCTCTCACACTCTAAGATAGGTTCTCTTGGCAGGAGGCGGAAAAGAAGGAATTATGGGGGATTAACGATGAGCTACTCTAGAGGAACCATCATGTAAAAAAATTCTCCATGATGAGTCCTAGTACGCACTTCCATAAAGTGCACCTCAATGATAAAGTTTTTCCCTAAAAAATGAAACAAGGTCAGGCCCCCCCTCCCAGTATAGCACACGGCCCACCCAACTACATGAACATGGATTTAGAAGCATACCAAGAATTCCCTCCACTTTGGAAGCAACTGAAGTTATTACATCTAAATCCTCCTAAGGTAGCCACGATGGCATATGCCCATTCGGTACCATCTGATCCAGCGCCTCAAGTATTGCCCCAGGTTGTACCTATTCAGGGACAGGCCCGATAGTATGTAAACTAGGGTCTCACCAACACCATCGAAGCACTAATAGCTTGATTGGAAGTAATGGAAGACTGGCATGCTCCAATACAGCTAGAGTGGAAGCCTTACCTAGACTAGGTGAGCAACGCACCACCTCGAACAAATTTTGGGAGCCCTGTATCCGAAATATTCAATGGCCCAGGCAACCGGAACATCATTTGATGAACTACATGTCCTATTGTGACCCTATGATGGTAACTCTGGAACAACAAGAAGCTGTGAAACTCAGATGATTCGTGCGAACCTTACAAGTTTCGTCCTTTATCTTGTATGTAACTTTTCTAGCTCAGTCAATAAAATTATGGGAGGATCTTTAGCAACAATTCCTATTCCACTTCAGCTTAATGTTTCCCATGACGATGGCTAGATACCTCTTGAATTGTATACCGAGGGATAACGAGAGGGTCTTAGGCTTCATCACCAGATGGAATGGTTTGACCTACTCTCTGAATAAGACACTTCCCCAAGATGAGATTATATCTCTATTCATCAATAAAATCCGATATGAGTAATGAAAAACACTCATACTTATTAATGCACCACTGGATTCTAGGATGTCTCTACTATTTCCCAGAGAATTGAAGACTCCTTGCAGCGGACAAACCCCAAGTCCCAAATAGCCTCATAGGCTCCTACAAAGAGAGAAGGTGTAGATTAAGCATCCTCTATCAAGATCAATCCATCCACAAGGCCTATTGTACTACCTAGGCCTCTGTTGAAACACCAAGGGCCACCAGTGTATCAACAAACTTCCTTGCCCTAGAGAGATGATCATAGAGGACCTTGGAGAAACCAATTTGAGGAATGAAGGAATAGAGTTTACTCATTCTGAGAGGACCAAGTACGTAGCTATTTCATAGCTGAAATGAATTGTACCTTGATCCACTTACCAGAGCCATGAAATCTTGAAGAAGTCATCCTCGACAACTAACTAGATTATTGTCCCTACCATCATATATTGGGACACAATATTCAGGAATGCTTCATCTTCAAAGAACTCCAAAAAAAGATAGCGGACTTGTGGTAGGTCAATCTTGGACCGCTCCCATACCATGTAGTATATGTTTCTACCACTGACCAAGATGAGGGGGAGGAGTGGTTGATAGTCATTAGAAAATGGAAGAAGAAATTTAATGGTTGGATGAATTGGAAGATGGTCAACTAAGCTTATGGAATACTCCATGATCATTTTCAGAAACTAGTTATTCCGCTAACATCTCCTAATGCAGCACATATTCCATCCATAGCCTCAGAACCCTCCACAAGCTGGTCATATAGGCATAATCATACGGGGAATAAATATCTATAAGGGAGCATTCCGTGACAGGGCCAAAGCTAGCCATGAAAATTTTAGATTTCATGCCCCCAGACTTGAAAAAATGGGCACCGAACCACCAAACGACACCATCAGAGGTAGCCTACCAGGCTAATCTATCATCGATGTATGAACTAATCTTTGGTTCCATCATCATCGTCCATTTAATGGAACCATTATCTGATCAAGTGCATGGTTATGAAACTGAGCTTCCGACACCCGATCGGGGGACCAGAAAGAGGAATCACAGAAGAAGGGGATACTAGGGAAAACACTACTATCGCTAAAACTAACCCTATGGTTATACCCCAGCTCAAACCGTCAATATTGTGGAAACTCAAGAGAGATCCCTTGAATGGACCCAGCAGGAGCGAGAAAATTTCCTTGCCACCATGAGCAGCCACTCTGGCCCCATAATTTTGTGGTACCCATCAGAGGAGGAAGAAGTGTCTATCCACCTAGTGCACACAAGTAAACCAACTAATTCATGTCCCCAGAATGAAAGAGCACCACCGACTCAGGCTCTTGTGACCGGTCCCTCCTCATCTCATGTCACATCTCCTAAAGTGACCATCAAAGAGCTCCCACAAATGGGGAAGCGCATGCCTCTAGGGAAAAATTATGATATCCAAAAATAGATGGCCTGTTTTTCAGCCATGATTTCAATCCTGGATTCCCTAGGTTATTTAGAAGACCACAGGGAGGCACTCATAGAAGCCCTTCTTATCCCCCATGAATTTCTAGATGATGTTGCTACCCCAAAGATATATCGAACGAAGACTAGCCATACTAAATGTTATGTAGTTATTTCTTTCACTAATAAGGATTACGATTCAACCATTTAAGGACACATAAAACCTCAATATGTGTTTGGAATGATGATTAATGTTGAAGTTAGGAAATTCTTTATCAAAAATGGATCTGGAGTCAAGCTTCTCCCACTATGAACACTTCGTAGTTTAATCTACAATGAGTAAAATATGACACCCTCGGCCACAAATCTCTTGGGTTATGACAAGAGTGAATAGAATCTGGTGGGACAAATCAAGCTCAGAACCCATTTTGGAAACCATTTGTTCCGCTCAAAGTTCCTAGTGGTTCGGAAAAACAAGGCATTAAACACCCTGTTAGGGAGGCCATGGCTTCATCAACACATGGACATTCCTTCCTCATACCATCAGTGTATCTAATTTTTCATTAATTGAAATGGTTTGACATTTCCCGAAGATAAGTCCCCTTTTGATCTCTCTGAGTCACATTACATCTTTCATATTTTATGAGAAAAAGTGGAAGGCATTTTCAATCGTTGGTATTGATTGGGTCCCCACCCCATGTAGTCTGGAAATGGTTCCGGATGACCCCCTCAAGAATCTCTGTAAAGTGTATAGACTGCCCATCAAACATTCTGAGAACAGGGATCTGATTCTGGATGTTTATTCAGCTTTTCTCTTGATCTTAGACCTGGAATCTAAGTCTGACAATGCAGAAGCAACAACTGACCCTCAATCTGAGGAAGAATTCTTGAGCAAGGGTTTCCACACCCCATCCTTGGAATCTCAAGATATCCCTGCCGCACTCTCTAAAGTGGAAGAATGAAAAGATGCTTTTCACCCCCATGCTTCTCCCTATCCATAGGTTTCCTCACAACCAATTGAGTTATAGGAAGTTTCTTCCACCATATAGCTCTATAATCCCCATAAAATGTGTTCCATGCACATTTCCGTAGAGTGAAGATATGATTCTCACATAGACAAAAAATGTCAAGTATGAGTGATGATATTTTCACAATGATGAAAGAAGATGCAGGATGGATTTATATGTTCTAAAATACTACTCCATAACAATAGATAAGTGGAATGCTTTCCCCATCCAGAAGTAGGCAGTGGATTTCCATGATCGATGATTGAAATGTGTAAACACATTAAATTCAATTTCCATGTTTTTACCGAGAATACATGGTGTATTTACCATATCAATAAGTGTAGATCTTTTTAAGACCTTTGATTTGACTAGTCGTAGATCCTAAATGGACATATAGATCAAAATTTATGGCACTTGAAAGATGAAAAGAATTTTATCCCGGAGAGCTACGTGGAGGACTTACGCTATGGACCTAAGGAGAATTATAATTTTTTCATGCCTACGTGGAGGACCTACACTGAGGACCAACATGGAGGACCTGTGCGGACAACTTCCCATCGACTAGGTCCCCTCCATGCCTATAAATTGGACACTTGGGCTCCCCATTTCAAAGATAGAAAAAGTTAAAGGACTCTCTGAATCTATGATTGCGTAGCTCTTTCACTAAGATCCCTCAAATTGTCTCAGGTAGTTCTCTAAAACCGGAGAGAATAGATAATTAAATGGGATAATCATGTTTTAAAGTCTTATAAATTTTTACATAGTTTTGGTTCTCCAATGAGAATCTCATTCTTCAGTCATTATTCACATCTGCGTGGCACACCTGCGTGCCACATATGCGTGGCATACCTGTTCCCCATAGTTGTGTGGCACACCTACACGCCACAGCTATGTGGCATACCTTGGTGACCTACTTGTGTGACCTACCTACGCGGTACATCAACGCAGTGTACCTACGTGGCATACTTTTGTGAGGTACCTACATGACAGAGCTTGTTATAACGCCAACATACCAACTACAGTACCCCATTTAGAATCCATTCAAGGCAGGGTATCTCCTTCCTTAGTTCACTTATCTAAAAGGGAATAAGGTAAAGCCTCCACCAAAACCTTTTGACTTATCAAACCTTTGGGAATGGATCATCATCATGTCTCTTATTTGTGTTTGTATTTCCACAGTCATAAGTTTACCACATTTTCTTCATAATGGGGTTAGGATTTCTAGAGTGTCTGTGGGTTGGTATATCCACATTCACATGGACCTTTCTCCCAGAAACAGTGTGGGGAAGTTCCCAGTTTAGAGGATTAGGTCTTGGGTTCTGTCCTTCCCTTTTCATCTCTAAAACCCAAAACCTTAGGTCACTAGTAGGGAAGGTATAGTTCACACATGTGTTTCCATTCAAAAAAAAGGAGAAGTCTCCCTTCCATACCAGGATCAATTTCAGGGAAACCATCCAATCATAAGACCCTAGATTTTCTTGCATGAGGGAGAATTAGTGCTCCTCCTTTCTTCTTCAGTTCCAAAGACTAGAAGGGAGATGGGGATAGGGACTCCTGTTACCCTTTCCCTCTCCCATTGGGCTTTGTCACCATGGGTATCCATCCAAGTGTAAGCCACTATACTTTATTATTTATTACTTCCTTTGGACCCTATTCCAATGTGGAGAGAATAGAGTGATGTATTCTCACCTCGCCCTCTTGCTGGGTTGCCTTGCCCTCTTCCATGGTTGAAGCGCCCTCTTCTTCTAGTGGAGAAAGAAAAAATTTGAAAGTGAAAGTTCCTTTGTTGAATCATACACATCCTATTGTTTCTCACATTGAAACTGAATCAGGTGGGATTAGATATTTGTAATGATTATAAAATATGAACAAACACCCATAATGAATGAACTACAAGAACTCTGATTCCCACCATAATTGGGATACATAGGAAGCCTTCTCAGGGCCTGATCTCGCTGGATATCCTCTTCAGGAATCAAACCAGAATCCCATTAATATGGGAATCCTCCTTATGAATAATCCCCAAATTAAACACTTAAATTATTATTGAATCCTTTTCAGAAAGAAAGCCCATTCTCATTTCCCTTAAAGGACTATACTCTCCAATGAGACTTATCGATCTATGTGGGCTTTGATTCCCATATATATGGGATACATAGGAAGCCTCCTTGAAGATAAAACCCAATACCTTAAATCCACCCTATTCTATGTGGTCCATATTCCCAAAAGGGTGTGATTCTACTTGGAAACCCATATCCTTTCCATGTACTTTGGGATGCTTCAGCATAAGTCCCACACTATGTTTTGACTAAGCCCCTTCCTCTTAGATGTTAATACCACATGTCATTAAACTGTATGTCTAGGACTTTATCACATGACCATAAAAGGTATGATGTGTCCCATCAATGGCACTGAACTATGATGGTTCTGATTCCTTTTACAAGGATACATAGGTATCCCTTTTTATGGGCATGATCCCAAGATCAAACCAAACCTTCATCTCCCTGGATGACAATAAATTCTATATTACCCCACTGAGTGGCTTAAAAACTAGTGTCATCATAACGATGATAAAAAGAATCATGAAATATTATATTAGATGGTACCATTGATGTAGAACCCTGAATACATACATATATCTCCATTGATAAAGAACCTTGAATACATACTAATGATTATAAATTTTACACATGTTAATAAGTGATGGAAAATTACTAAGGAAACCTATGTAATAATTGGAGAATTAATAAGGATTCATGACAATATCATAAATTTATAAAGATATCCCCATATTAGAAAATAATTCCCCACAAAATGGTGTGATTATTTTGACCTCCCATCCCCTCGACTAGTGTACGTTCCTAAGTATCATAAAGTTTAAACTTAACGAATGATTTCCCTTTGAAATTAAGTCCATTTTTGGATAAATAACTGTTTGAAGTTTCTATTCCATTAATAAATCCAATGGAAACCACCTGGAATTAGTGATTCATAATACTAGAATACATGTCTCAAAAAAAATACGAAACAAAAATGATGAACCTGACGTGAATCCTTAAACAATTTAAAAATGGTTCCCACATACTAGGCCCCAATCAATTGTGAAAGGAAGGATATTCAAACGAATAAATCACGCATGTATCCATATAAATATATGTTTCATTAATGAATTTTATTTTTGTATGAGTTTTTTCATAATTCCCTTTACTCAAAAATGGCTCCCATCAAGGCAACATCTATGAATAGTGAAACCGCTATTCAAGCTGGATCCCCATCCAGGAGAAGGATGTCATCACCAACCCAGCATCTTCAACGCTCTGTCCTAAATGTTCTAGTTAATGAATATCACTGGAACAGTCCAATCGCATCTTTGGAGGCTGCTCTGCAGGCCCTCCAAGTCAATAACAATCCTCTATCATCTGGCCAATGACGACCTATGATTAAGAAGCAAACGATGCTAACCACCATCTTCAACCATTATGTGTACTTATTGATAAAACACAACAATAAATCCCTCCCATACTGTAGGAAGGTGGATAAAGTGGCCACTAAAGCATAAATTCAAGAATTTATGAGTCCTAACCGAGGACTCCGACCTACAATCACTGTCAGCAGAATCACACGGTAGTAAACCCCCAACATGATGGGTAGATCTCTCTAGATGGTTGGCCCAGGTCTCTCATATCCAGGAATGCAGTACTAACCACTGAGGACCACATCCTGTAAATTGGTATTAGGTTCTTTCCTCTACCCCTTTTGGAGAATCCCATCATCATTAACTTGATAGCGAACAACGAGTGGGCACATACACATGTCGGTACTAATTTTGTTGCTCAGCAGACTCATCTAGCATCAACACACTAATCCCACCAGATAAATTCAGTGGAGTACTGTGAAAAGGAAATTAAATCTTCTTACAAGTTATTATCTAGTCAGTAGGCTCGTTTTACATCATTTACAGAAGCTTTCCAATCTAATGTGGTGGAAATTAGTAAACTGGAACATACACCTGTTTACAGTCAAAAATTCTGCCAGAAGTCTCGTCTACCAGTATTGAAGAAATTATGTCAACCATACTCAATGTGATATAGCCAGTAGACACATATACCGTCCAATTTTCATCAAGTTGGCCAACAGTCTCATTTGGTACCACCTGGAGAAGTTAGTCTGAAATACCCAATGTCAAATTTGGGGCAGACCCAATTCTTTTCCCCCATGCATGAGTACTATCAATACCCATTGAGAGGAAAAGGAGGATGGGAGTAGGAACATAATCCTCTTCAAAATATGGAACATACATATATTACTATTTCCGTAACTGAAGTCACCAAACATATCTTATCAATGGTGAAAGGGTAGATGAAAATCCCTTCCCATATTTTGGAAGAATGCCAGGATATTATAACAACAACTAGAAAACTACTAGGGGAATATACACATAAATATGTTCCCACACAAGGGATGGCACATCGTCATGCCATCCTGGAAAAGATAAATACATTTGTTTCATTCCATGAGGGTCATGGGGCATACTCCCCCATGTCATACGGATAACAAGATCGGAAACATACACCCTTTCCAATTGAATATAATGAGTCTGTTCTGGTAACTACACCAAGGAAGTCACATACACCTTCCCATGATAACAATTTCCCCTACAATGTGTCCTCAAATAAGTACAAGCTAACATCTAAGAATAATTATCTCCAAGAATTGTAGAAAATTAAGAGTGAAGCTGCCATTTGGCTCCTCTTAATGCTGGGGTTCTTGAAGCAATAAGACATATATCTATTGTAGCTCAAGATCCAATCCTCTCATTAAAATATTATGAGAGTAGTAGTAGTAATTATGAAGTTCCTCATCAGATACTTCATTATGAAGGATTTATTCATGATAATTCGGTCAATATAGAGAATCTATCTCTAGATGAGATCCACGAAAACCCTCCATGAGGCCAGAAGGACAAGGAGCAAGATGATTTATCCCTTGCTGTAATCTACCATGGTGATCCTCCCCATGATGGAATTTTTTTGCAAAAGTACTCTCCAAATTAGTATTTAGCATTGTGAAGAAAAATAAATAATTGAAAATGTATTGATGAGAAATCCCTCCTATCTTGAGAAACATGCAAACACAAGGATAGTCATGTCTGATGCTTTTTAATTGTCAGGTGAAGCACATTCTCAACCGGAAGACATCTCAAGGTAATGGTCATTCTCTAAATCTCTGTTGGGTCATTTCTCTTCTAATATATAGATTCCAATTTGGTCAAACCTAGTGGATAATACTCTAGTGAAAAAAGATGAAGATGTGTTAAACATGACGAAACAATTGAATAAAGGATAAGTATTAGTTATGGCCTGGCCTCTGGAAAATTATCAGTATAACATTCCAAAATTGATGAGATGAGATTTTATTTATTATATCTTCCATAATTTATTGAATACTCTTCATCATTTGAAATCCAAAATATTACCATATGATGAATATCGAAATCATATAAAGATAATATAAGGGTAGCAATGCGAAATTGACTTGGCATCTCTCCCAGTTTCCCAACATCCAATTGTTTAAAAATAGTAGAGAATCCTTAAATGGGTATGCCTTAATACTCTAAAGAGGCTATGGTAGTTAATTTTGGATTCCCCATCTAGTGTTTGTATTAGAGGATGGGGTGCACATGTAGCATTTCATTTAACGGCACTCCAAAATCAGAAAAGTCCTCCAAATGTGGTTTCATGGAATGTTATTTCCCACGGTCATCAATAGATTTTGTATGTAATAGAATGTATGCTCAAGAACAGGCCTCAAACAACTATCATCAGAGTCAAGACCATTGAAAAAATTTGTTGAGTTACATTTACATCAAATATTGGAGAATCTTGAGTAGGTGTCCTTATTAGAGGATGTTAGGCATCATAGTATGAAAATGTATAAAATAGAAAATTGTTCTTGTACAAATTTCATCCATAGAAGCTCAAGAATAACACTATATTGCATGGTTTGGGGATCATTTAATTCAGAATTCAAATTCATTAAACAATGTTCAGTGATTTGAAGAAGAATAATAGGAAGAACCCCAACCTATAGGGCTAGGGGATTTTTCACATCTGAAATCCCTTCCTCAATGGAAGTTAGTTTTTTCTAATATAGGGAATAATCCACTAGGAATGTGGACAACGGAACTATCCAAGGATTCCCTTTGAGTTACTGTCCACCAAATAGTTCCCGAGAATTCTTCATATAGGAGAACATAGTCTCATTGAAGATACAGAGGGAGACGATCTTACAGAATACACACAGAATTCAATCGATGCATTATTAATTAGTGAATGTAATTAATACCACTGAATAATATCTTTTGGACTATGAGTCTTGTTCAAGGGAATCATAAGATGAAGTTCTTGTGCATAATATGGTACACACTGAGGAAAATTTAGAAGGTGTGCATACCCAAAATCAGAGGCTTATCCAAAATCTTGGTAATCCTTGAAATAACAACCTCCCTACCCTTTGAAAGTCATTTAACAAGGGGAAAGGCAAAATTTTGATTGCCTCTCAATTTTCCTCTAGAGAAGGTCAATCTCTTTCCCTTAAAGAGAGATTTTCACTACCAAAAGAGGAAATGAATGAGTTGAAAAGTCTCTATATAGAGTTACTTAGAAGCAGTATTTCTGTTAAACATACTCCTCAGGAAGGTCCTCAACTTGAACATCCTATAGGATCTCCTTATTAAAGAGGATTTTTAGAAACTACAGATGAAAATAATGAAATCCCCCCACTAGTTACACAATCAAGGCAAAATCAGACACATCCTAATATGCATGTTCTTATGGGTTATCGAAGGAAAATATAACCACCACCATCAATAGTTTTTTTGGTCATTACACCAGCTCCTGATCCAATTGCTTTACCTACACAGGATAAAACTCATCCAAATGTTCCCAAAATTATTATGAATACAATTGAGGAATTAACAACTCAATTGGAAGCTACGGAGGAATGACATTCCATAGTCCCACTGGAAAAGAGAGTTTACACTGAATGGGTAAATGAAATTCCTCCCCCACCAAATTTTTTGAATACCACATTCCCAGTCTCCAATGGTTTGAGATATCCATAACAACACTAACACATTTTGTTTCTTGTTGTGATCCCATGATGGGAACTCCCAAACAACAAGAAGTAGTAAAGCTTAGGTGTTTTGTGCGGTCATTATAAGGACCTTCTTTTGTCTAGTATGCAAGTTTACAATCTCGATCAATTACTGGATAGGAAGATCTTTGTCAGAAATTCCTTCTTCAATTTAGCTCAACACTAAAAAATACATCAGTTTTTGATCTTACCAATTGTAAACAAAAGGATAATTAAATGGTTTCAAATTTCATTGGGCAATGGAGAGGATTAACATATTTCATAAGTCAAAAACTCCCTCAAGAATAGTTGTGGCCAATTTATGTGGAAAATCTGTGCGGTGAGTTACACACACGATTGATCCCTGTGAAATACATTGGTGGGTTTCGAGACCTTACTAATATATCTCAACAGATAGAAGACTCTATTATAAAAACTAAGGCTAGAACTCATGTAATTCCATTTCCTATAGGGAAGAGGATAGGAAAGGTAGAATCTTCTACAGTTACACTCAAGTTGGCACTTATACCTGCTTCTACTTCAATACCTTCAACATACCGAAGGGATTTGCCTCATGAGCATTTGATGAAACGACCACCTCATCAAGATGATAAAATGGATCAAAGGAGGAAACTGTTTGAGGAATTAAAAAACAATGTTTATTGTTTTCAGAATGACCAAGTTCTTGGATACATCATCTTAGCTTTGGAAAAAAATTATTCCATTACCAAGGCCGAATAAAGCAAATAAAGAACAATATGAATATCTTCCAAATTATTTTCCCTTTCACCAAATGTTGTGGAATCCCATCTAGAATATTTTGTTTTCAATAACCTCCTATAGAAGATGGTATATTCTAGACAAGTGAAACTGAAAAGATCATCAACTCAAGTTGTATGTGTTACTGCTACAGATCTAGAGGAAGAGGGAAAATGGAAGGAAGTAAAAAATCAAAAATGTGCAGAAATATGATGATTGGATAATCAAGAAAACAATTAACTGGACTCATGCCAGTTTACGAATACAGTTGAAACAACTGATTGCATCTTTTTCCACTCCTGCCATAGTAAAACAATCTTCATCAAAAGGTCGTTTCTCAAAGAATCTAAGTGATTATACGGACAAAGAGTAGTCATAAGAATATGAGATCTTGTTAAGGCCAAAGTTTTCCTCAACCCTAGAATATTTCATGCCATATATTTCAAAATCACGGGAAGCACCATACCAAATGGCACAACTAAAATTAACCTCTCTAGAAGAATCTTTATCAGAAGAATAATTGATCTTTGGTTTTTTCAACGTTATCCATTTAACGGATTTTTATTCCAATGGTGATTCTGATTATAATGAGCCAAAATTACTTACAAATAATTGGGGAACCATAGGGATAGGCCAAGGTTGAAGATACATGAGAAGATTTGGGAATTCTAGAAACCACCCTTTTAACTCTACCCCTACTTGAACCATATATGCGGAAAAAACTCATGGAAGATCCCTTCCGTAGGCTCAATAAGAAAAATGATTTTCTTTCATGAAAGACAGGTCGAGTTCTAACACAATTATCTTGGATGACTGATTAGAAGTAACACCATTTTCTTTTCATCAGGTGAATAGATATAGTCAGTCTAAACTACAAAATCCAGGAGTATTTCTAGCTTCTTCATCGACACAGGATATAGCTACATTAGAAGCATTAACATCCAAAGAACCTACAAAACTACATCTCCAGGCTAGGAAATGAGGACCTTTGGAAAAAAATTATGATTTCTTGAAAAAATTGGCCCATGTACCAGCCAAGTTATCAATTTTAAAAGCTTTGAATCTAGGAAAAGACATTCGAGAAGAACATATTGAGGCTTTGCCAAGTACTCAAGAGTTTGAAACTGAAGTTGCTGCTACTGAGGTTTACCATATAGGTAATGATCCTAAAAAATTTCAAGATGTCATATCTTTTATAGATGAGGATGAATATTATGTTGTACATGGACATATCAAACCTTTGTATTTATCTGGAATGGTCAATGACATAAACATCCGGCAGGCCTTCGTTGATAATGGATTGAGAGTAATCCTCATTACTATTCATACACATCATCGATTAGGACTAACTGAATATGAAATATCTTATTTGACCTTAATGTTTCAAGATTATGATATGAATGAGTAAGAACCTCTGGGTTAGATTAAAATCAAAACTCAGTTTGGAGATCTCGTGTCTAATTCAGATTTCTTGATTGTTCATCTGGACACAACCTTCAATATTCTTCTTGGAAGGACTTGTCTACATCAACATGCATCCATACCTTAGTCATACCACCAATTTATTAATTACTATTTCAATTTTAAAATTAGTAAATTTTATGGGGACAAGGCTCCGTTGAAAATATGTGAATCTCAATACATTGAGGTATAATTTTGTCGCACAAATGGATCAAATTCCATAACAAAAGAAATAACCTATGTTAATGCTCCAAATGGACTAGAAAAGATCATAGAAAATCCATTCATACATTTGAGTACAGATTATGTGTTACCTATTAATCAAATTGAAAAGGTAAACCCAAATCCAAGAACTCATCTAATAACTTCTATAATGTCTATTGAGGAAATTGAGCTTGACAACATGGGAGAAACTGTTAATCCACCAATCCATGATGGAAGCCTAAATGGAGATGTTTTTATTTCTACTGTTGAACTACAATAAGACACTAATTCATTAATTAGATTCGAAGAAATTGTAGAAATTATAGAGGAAGACATAGATGTTGATTCTCAATCCATAATTCCCTCTTTATACCACAGGAAGACACTTCGTCATCAGTAGGGTAAGATATGATGGCATCTTTATTAGGATATTCAATTACTGAATCACCCTCTAACATTGGGATTTTTTCCTCAACATATACTATGAAAGTTGAAACAGATTTGGTAACATGTATTGAAGAAGAAGAGGAAGATCTTGGGGATGCTCCTCCAGCATTTGAGGAAGGTGTCTCTACCACCGTTGATGGGCTCGGAGAAATAAATCTGGGTACAGAAGAGGATCCACACCCCACTCTAATTATTGCGAAATTGTCCTGAGAAGAGAAAGAGGTGTATACTTCATTTATATGAAAAATCAAGATATATTTTCATCAAATTACACAGAAATTCCTGGACTTAATCCTGATGTAGCCACCCATCATTTGGGATTTCCAGAAGAACATCGGGGATTCATGCAAGAAGCAAGAATAACACAACAAACTCATTCCCCTAAAATTTAGGTAGAAGTTGATAACCATATAAAGGCTAACTTTGTCATGTAAGTTCAATATCCCAAATGGTTTTCCAACATTGTTCCGGTGAAAAATATTATTGGGAGAATTATAGTTAGCATTGATTTCTGGGATCTTAACCAGCATTGTCCAAAAGAGGATTTCCCAATTCTGATTATAGAGATTTTAATTGATTCAACAACTAGTTATGAAGATCTTTCCATCATGGATGTCTACTTTCCGTATAATAAAATCTGTATGGCCCTAGATAATGATTAATTTATAGACCTTAGAGCCCCTAAAGGTGTGTTTTTCTATCGGGTAATGCCCTTTGGATTGACGAATGCTGGTGCAACATACCAACGTTCCATGCACCATATCTTCAAACCCTTCTTAGGGAAATTTGTTGAATTTTCTATGGATGATTTTTTGGTCAACTCTAAACAATGATCCAATAATTTGGTTGATTTTGAGACCATATTCTACAAACTTCAGTAACACAGTTTGAAGATGAACCCCTTGAAATGTGATTTCATTGTAACCTCAGGAAAGATCCTTGGATTCGTTGTATGAAATCGTGGTATGGAAGTTGATCTTGATAAAAAAATCAATCATTGGTATGCCTCCTCCTTGAAATTTGAAACAATTAATAGGAATTTAATGTAAATTGGCCAATATTCGGCGCTTTATCACAAATTTGACAGACATGTGTTTTCCCTACACCAGATTAATGAAGAAGAGAGTCAACTACCAATAGACTAAAGACTATCCAATTTCATTTCATACCCTCAAGAAATAACTCTTGATTCCATCAGTATGAATTCCAGTGGTTGAAGGAAGGCTGCTTATTTTTTATGTGAAATCTTTAGAGCGATCACGGGGTGCCTTTCATTCTCAAAATAATGATGTTGGGACTGAAAATAGTCTCTACTGTCTTAGTAAAACTATGCTTGATGCAGAAAATTGGTATTCAAATATTGAAAAGTGTTTCCTAGAAATAATCATTGCAGTTCAGAAATTGAGTCACCACCTACAACATCATGAGGTCCAATTGGTATCTCGCAATAACCTACTAAAATTTATCCTCAGTAATCCTATTCTTAAATAGTGGATGGCATGGTGGAAAGTTATTTTACAATAGTTTGATATCCAGTTTAGACATCAAAAGGAAATAAAAGGCCAAGATCTGGCCGAATTTCTTACTGATCGTACATTAATGGAAGATACATCATCAAATGATGAACTTCTTTATGAATATGTATTCTCTATTTACAATAATTCCCAACCATGGGAAATGTATTTTGATGGTGCCTATAGAATTCCAACAGCGAGGGGAATGGAAAACCCTAAACTCAACAATGTTGGGTAAGGAATTGTCCTGATTTCCTCATAAAAGGCAGTGTTTCTATATTCCTTCCTATTTTTTAGTGGTGGAACCTACAATGAGATAGGGTATAATGCTCTAATTTTAGGTTTGGAATTATCACTTCATGTGAAAATGAATCACATGAAGGTTAAATGTGATTCAGAATTGATAATCATGAAAATAAATGAGGGAATATTCTATCAGAAAAGAAGTGTTAATACCTTTGTGTGATTACGTCAAAAGGTTAATGGTAGAATTTCCCTCAGATATGAAATTGTATTATGTCCTGTGATCACAAAATGACCAAGAAGAATCACTAGCTAATGCAACTATAGATTTGGAAGATCAAAATCAGGATGAGATAGTCATTAGCATAGCCCATCATCCTATGGTCCCGCATTTTGTTCAAACTAGAATAGAGTAAATTAATGAAATTAGCCCTATTTCTAAGACATATGGTCAAACCATGAGATAGATAACACCCATCATGGAATATCTTCATAATGAATTCCATCCACCAAATAGGGCTGAAAAAATAGATCTGACACCATGCAGCCAATTTTACACTTTATGATAGTCTAGACCACAAAAATATACGCTACAAGCGAGGATTTGATTGAATCCTATTTAGATGTATTGATGGAGAATATACTTCAACTTTCATGAAAGAAGTACATTTATGAGCTTGTGGGTCCCACTAGTCTGGGCACAAACTCTCTGATTAGATTCGAAGTCTTGGATACGTTTTCCCTTCAATGATGTAGGATTGCACTAATTTCACTAATAAATGTCATCCCTACCAAGTGCATTCCAACTTCATCCATCAACCCCAAGATTTTCTACACATTTCTAAATACTCATGACAATTTCCCACATGGGGAATGGATGTATTATGACCTTATCCTCTAGCTACAGATAAGCAGTTCAAGTATATCCTTGCTATTTCTGACTTCTTTTCTAAATGGGATGAGGCAATACCTCTCAAAGAAGTTGGTGCTAATAGCATTATTAGTTTTATCAAAACTAACATCATCACTATATTTGGTGTCCCTCATACTATATTGACTGATAATGGAATTTTTTTTTCAATTTAGGTATAGAAGTTATATCATGAGCATAATATCAAATCCAACCACTCATCTCAATATCATGCGACAACCATGGACAGATAGAGGCCTTCAATAAGAACCTATTAAATATACTCTGAAAATGGTAGAAAAAGATAATAAGTCATGGCCTGATAAACTTTTGAATACTTTATGGGCTTATCGAACAACTACTCATACTACCACCCAAGAAACTCTTTATTCATTGGTATATGGAACCAATGCAGTTATGCCAATTGAAATGCAATTTTCTTCACTCAGAGTTGTGATTTATGATCAGTTGTCTACAGATGTGAGGTCTATGAAATTGGTCGATGTGATAGAATAATTAAAAGAGAAAAGATTGCATACTCTAAATCATTTATAAGTCTATTAGAAAAGAATAGCGTGATCTTTTAACAATAAATTTCACCTCCATTCATTTTTCATGGGGGATTGGTATTCGTCCTTAAGACTCCAATGATATTATAGAAGAAACCTCCAAAGATTGAGCCAAAGTGGTAAGGAACTTATTCTAGACATAAGTTTTATTCAAAAGGTGATTATTCCTTAATCTCAATGGATGGAGAGCTTATTACAACTCCAACCAAGGTGAGATTATTAAAGAAATACATTGTGTAGTTGTACAATTTTCTTTGCTTCAAGACTAAAAACTGCATAGCCCCCATGTCCTTACTACAAAACAAAAAAACTGCACATCCCTCATTTTAACATCCTAGTTGCAAGATATTAAACTGCATTACAACCATAGTCGTCCATGCTGCTTGATGTTAAAATGTGTAGTATCTTCATCCTTGTCGAATGACGTTAAATTGCATGACATCATTTGTCCTCGTTGCCTAACATTAAACTGTACGACTAACATTTAATCTATTTGAAGTTAAAATATTCCATAAGAAAAAATCATTGACGTCATCACTTCTCCTTAGTAGCACATGAGTTCCTCTTTTTCTTATGTTTGAGTCCGACCATCATAAGAACCTTGCCTAAAGAACTACATATAGGTTGATTCTCTTTTTCAATGAGATACGTAGAGATGCCTAAATCTCTAATTTTTGGCCCAGCCGTAGTCACAATATCTTATTATTTTATATTCTCCTCTAGTATATGAATTAGATCTATAAAGAGTGTTTCCTTAAGATATATGATTTGGTCCTTATATCATTTTATGTCTTACAAATTACCATTCTCTCAGAACGTGTCAAAATCCCCCATTCTTTATGTCAAACTCGATTGGTGTGAGGAACGATTGTTTAAAAAACTATGTATGGCTTGATTTTTGTCTATTTGAGATACATAAGATGCCTATATCTCCAATATTGGGCCCATACGTGATAAAAAATACCGTTTATTCTTTTTATAAGAATCGAACCTGTAAAGCTAATGTTGTAAGAACTGCATATGGCTTGATGATTTTCCATAGCAAGACACGTAGTGACACTTGGGTTTTATCCCTTAGTCTAGTTAAAACAAGTCTTTATTTTCACATTGGTTCCTCTTGTCCTTACTACATGACCATAAACTGCATAGAAATCTAACACCCATTTTCTCCACTTGTGTCACCCTCGTGTTATAGAAGAAACCCTTATTGCTCCTTTTTTCTCACATTGATCATAGCTCACGTGGAATTAGGAATTGGTAAAAGTATTATTTATATAAATAAGTTGTATTAATTTATTGTGTAATTAAAAATGTCCTAATATCATGACCTAAAAATGTACAATACAATGTCCTCATTACATGACTTAAAATAGCTCATCGTAAGATTAATTCAGAGGAAACAAAGAAAGTCTCCATTTTATATGTGAGTCAGATCTATGTAAAAAACATAAAACTCATGGTCCATATGGGTTCAAATATTTCTCATATGTATTTTTCATAACCCCCATCCATATTCCACACTCTTAATCTTGAATGTTTCAAGATCTTCATAATCATTATTATGGTTTCTTGTCACAATGTTTCAAATAACTGAGAACTCTTTTGCCTGACTATGCAGCACATGCCCTTAAGTGGCCTTTCATAAGTTGCCTATATAATGGGAATGTCGTTTATAATATTCCACTATTTGGATATGCATAATTTTCCCTAGTTGGACCTATTGGGATCATGTTGGATGGATAAGGAAGTAAGAAGAGTTTGCAATTACAGAGAGTTGTTTTTTGTTATCAAAGAAGATAAATCAATTCACTTTGTAAAGGAATTGTAAACCAAGTGATGCATTGATGATATGTATTTCAAAAATATCATATGTTAGGATAACTTTTGATTCACTACTTACGAAAGAAACGGGAGAAGTGATGATGCCTATCATTTACGATTTTGATTGGAAGGATGATGTTGCTAGAAGAAAGAGAAGTTCCAGTACTTTGCATTGTTACTCTAACAATGATAAATCAGGTCTTTCAAAGGATATGTATCACGATAGTGGAGTTCATGATGAATGTTTAAGAATGCATATGGGAAGCAGTAGAGAGAGAAATGATATAAGAATGGCCAATTGGGATGCAGCACAAAAGAACAGTTTAAGGTGGCACCGTTTTCCAGTGCTTTCCAAATTTTAGGGCTTGAAAATATGGAGATAAAGAAATGTGTTTTTGGAAACTTATGTTGCGAAAAATATTGATGATGGTATATATTTGTGTACATAAGGCATGATTAAAGGTCAGAACATCGAAAAATGGAAAAGGCATGGAGTGCGTGAAAAATAAAGGTTGCACGAAATATTAGCATGGTGCATGAAAAATTAGGTTGTGTGCGATATATTAGCAGGTTGCACAGGAAAAAATGGTGCATGAAATATTGTTGTGGTGCATGAAATAGAAGAATGATTTTTTTTGTTGCAAGAGGTGTTTCGAGATCAAATGCTTGAAAATTTGAAAAGGAACGAGATGCGCAAACAATTGGAGCATTGCGCGAAATAAGATGTTGTGTGAAAGAGTTTTTAGATGCATGAAGAGGGTTTTACGCGTGGATTAGTGTTTTTCACACATGGTTAAAAAGGCCTATAAATATGAGGTGACCCCCTCTCATTTGGTGTTGCTCGACACTTAGAGAAATCTTGAGTTCTGAAGTGCATAAAACTATACTCTAAGTGAGTTTCGTGAAAAGAAAGAGGTTTTGACCAAATGAGGAATGATGCGTGAAAAAATGGGAAGTTGCGTGAAAAGTGGAAAGTTGTGCTGAAAAAGAAAGTTGCACAAAAATGTTTTTTCATGCCAAAATGGAATTTTTATGCCCAAGAAATTTGAATTGTGCATAAGGTACCCTAAAAGTTTCGTGAAAAATTTATGGTCTTCACACATATTCGGCTGTGCGTAAGATAGTTCTTACCGGCTTCTGGGTAAGAAATTGAAGATTTGTACTTCGTAGAACACATTTGTTCAATTGTAATGGAGCATTGAAATACTGTAATTCACTATATGTGCTAAGAGGGTGCACACACATTTGTAGATTGTTTTCCAAGTGCTAAAAGAGTGTAAGGGTATATCCTACTCATTGTATTCCACTTCAAAGGATTGTTTTATGGTGGATTGTGTGGTACTGGATTATTTATGTACAATACCAAGGATGTAGCTACTCTTGATGATTAGTGAACCTTGTATATATTGAGTTCCTATGGTTTTGTGTGTTCATAAGAGAATAAACTCTTTAACAAGAGATGAAGGTTGTTTCAAAAATAAGGAAAAAAGTAATCACTGATTCTCACCCTCCCCTCTCAGTGATACTTAGATCACGATTGGGAACTTTGGGCCCTACATAATACATCCCCCATAACATGTTTTCCAAAAAATGTTAGCTACATTCTTGGTTATAGTATCTTTTTCCCCTTCAAACATTGATGATAATATGAAAGAAACAATCATTCATGTATACTTGTCCCATTACCTATATCCCAATCTATAAGTATTCAAGACCATAGTTTACACATTTCCCTTACCATGTGTTCAAGACAATTGAAAATAACCTTGAAATCACCTGTCCACATATCATATATTGTTTTCTTTTCTCATCTTAGTCGTATGATCTAAAACTACAAGACACTATAACTCCTATATTTGGGTCAGACCATTGTTGGAATTCTATTTTTCTGATACTGTGTAAATATTGGTTTGAAATACCCTCTCAATATTCAAATACATTTTCCCCATAAACCAAACTCTATGTTTTTGAAAATTTGAATCTCCATAAGCTTTATTTATCATTTTGTAATAGAATGTCAAACATCAAGGAGATCTTTTTCTTGACTATGAAGCACATGCTGTTAGGGGGGCTTGAATCAGTTTCCCACATAAAGGGAATGTCAGCTAAAAGTAGCCACTATTTGTATATGCAGCATATGACCCATTTGGCCATGCATAACACAACCCCCATAATAGTTTTTTCAAATAATTTTAACTTCATTCTTGGAAAATATTTCCTCCAATATTTTTATCCCTTTTCCTATGTCATCCTTTAGATTCAGAAATTCATAAATCACAGTTTACAATTTTCCATTTCATATCGGGATATGGTAGTATATTTCAAAACTAATTATCAGAAAATTGGGAGGGTCTCATACCTTTTTTCAAGGATAAATAACTTAAATTGAAGCCACACAATGTCCTCACTGCATGACTTAAAACTGCATAGTACCAATGTCCTCACTACATGACTTAAAACTGCATAGTACCAATGTCCTCACTGCATGACTTAAAACTACATAGTACCAATGTCCTCACTGTATGGCTTCAAACTTCACAATATGAAATCATAAATTCACCTTTCTAATAAATTTTAAACATTATTTATACACCAAATTTGTATAGAAGTGGTTTTCCTATTCATGACATATGTCGGCATAAAATAGCCCTTTCATTCTAAAAATTCCTTTCCATGGAAATCCACTCATTGTGGTCTTGAGTCACCCAACTCATATTTTCCCCTATCTATCAGCAGCAAAATGTTAAATTCCTAATATCTCCTTTGCTTGACTATGTAGTATGTTCCCCTTAGGTGGTCATTCATAAGTTGCCTACATAAAATTTCAATCTACCAAAAGATGCCAATATTTGACTATGAAACATATAACCCAGTTGGATCTGTATAACACAACCCCCATAACAGGTTTTCCAAAATAATTGTAACTTTGTTCTTGGATGAGACTCTCCTTATGTTGATACAGGTTTTAGATTTTGGGCCATAAAAATCATGTCTCAAGATTCCCCTTGAAATATTTAAGGAATATTAAAGTAATTATTAGCTTCATAGTCTTGTTTAGGAACTAATTTCAATATTTATGGTCAAATATACTCATCCTTAAATATTATCCCTATATATTCCAACATGCATGACTCTGAATTTCCAACAATAAAAGACTAGGTACTCACTAGATTGAGAACCCGCAAAGGGAACTATATAAAAAAGTAGAGTCTCACCTCACTAAACGTACATTTTTTATGGTTTAGGTAATGTTGAGTAATGATATTCAAAATACGTGATGTATGTATGATTTTCCATATGACCCCTACAACATTCAAACTATGCTCGCAAAGACCTATGCCTTTGGAAAAAATTTGAGCATCCATACAAACATGATGAAATTCAAATCTTACTGAATGATGTTGGATTGAATCAAAGTTCCCTACATTCACCTTAGAACAAGATTATTTTTATTCCAAATGAATAAAATTCAAAGGGGTGTGATTTTGTAGACACCATAAAATATTTTTCATGCACTTTTTCTTATAGTGATAATATGATTATCACATAGACAAAAAATGTCATGTGTGAGTGATGATGTCTTCACAATGAGGAAAAAAGATGCAGGCTATATTTCTATGTTCGATAATACTACTCCATACCAATGGATAAGTGGAATGATTACCCCATCTAGGAGTAGGAAGTGGATTTCCAAGATCGATGATGGAAAGGTTTCAACACACTAAATTCAATTTCTGAGTTTTTACCACGAAGGCATGGTATATTTACCCTCTCAAGATGTGTATATCTCTTTAATAACTCAGATTTGACTGGTCGTAGATCCAAAACAATGATATGGATCAAATGTTATGGCACTCAGAAGATGGAAGGAATTTTATCCCAAAGTGCTATGCGGAGGAGCTACGTGGAGGGCCTACTGGAAGACCTATGTGGAGGAACTACGTAGTATTATAATTTTCTCACACCTACCTGGAGGACCTACACAAAGGAATTGGGTGGACAACTTCCCTTCGACCAGGTCCCCTCCATGACTATAAATTGGACCCTTGGGCTCCCCATTTCAATGACTGAAAAAGTTGAAAGACCCTCTGAAGCTCCCATTTCATAGATCATTCACTTAGATCCCTCAAATTGTTTTAGGTAGTTCTCTAATACCTTATATAAGAGATAATTAATTGGGATAATCAAATTTTCAAAGTCTTTTATAATTTTTACATAGGTTTGGTTCTTCCATTTGAAACACATTATTCAGTCATTATCCACATCTGTGCGGCACACCTGTGTGCCACATGTTCATAGTATACATGCATGCCATAGTTGTGTGGAATACCTATGCGGCCTACCTGAATGACCTACTTTTGTGGTACATCAACACGGGGTACCTATGTGGCATACTTGCGCGAGGTTCCTGCGCGATAGATCCTGGTATAAAGCCTACATACTAACTCCAGTACCCTCTTTAAAATTCATTCATGGTAGGGTATCTCCTTCCTTGGTTCCCTTATCTGAAAGGGACTAAGTTAAAGCCTCCACCAAAACATATAGGCTTATAAAACCTTTCGTAAAGGAACATCAGCATGCCTCTTATTTGGGTTTGTGTTTCCATAGTCATAGCTTTACCACATTTGTTTCACAATGGGGTTAGGATTCATGGAGTATTAGTGGGTTTGTATATCCACAATCACATGGACCTTTCTCCTAGAAGTAGTGTTGGGATGTTCCCAGTTTAGGGGATTAGGGTTTGGGTTCTTCCCTCCCCTTTTCATCTATAAGACCTGAAACTTGAGGTCCCTGGTACGGAAGGTTCTGTTCACATTTTCATTTCCATGCATGAAAAGGATAAGTCTCCCTCTCCAACTAGGATAAATTTTAGGTTAACCATACTGGAATAATCCAATATATTTTCTTGCAGGAGGTAGCATCAGCGCTCATCCTTTATTCTTTGGTGCAAAAGACCAGAAGGGAGATGAGCACATGGACTATTGTTACCCTTTCCCTCTCCCATTGGCCTTTTTCACCATGGGTAGCCATCCTGGTGTAATTCCCAAACCATCATTCATTCTCCCTTCCATTAGACCCATTTCCAATGTGAAGAGAAAATAGGTAAGTCTTGTTGGATCTCCCTCTTCCTGGGTTTCCTCGCCCTCTTCCACGGTCGATGCACCCTCTTCCACTAGCGGAGGAGGAAAAATATGAATGTGAAAGTTCCTTTGTCGATTCTTCCACATCCACTTGTTTCTCACATTGAGCACGACTCACGTGGTCTTAAATATATGTAATTATTAAAACATATGCACAAACACCCATAATGAATTAACAATGAGAACTCTGATTCCCATCATAATTAGGATACGTAGGAAGCCTTCTCAGGGCCCAATCTCACTAGATATCCTATTTAGGAGTCCAACCATAATACCCTTAATCTAGGAATCCTTTTTATGAATAATCACCAAATTAAACCCTCAATTCATTAAAGAATCAATTTCAGGATGTAAGCCTAAACTCATTTCCCTCAAATTACTACACTATCTTATGAGACTTATCGAACAATGTGGGCTTTGATTCCCTTCTATATGGGATATGTAGGAATCCTCCTAGAGGTTCAAACCCAATACCTTAAATCATCCCTATGCTCCTAGGGCCATATTCCAAATAGCACATGATCCTATATGGAAACCCATATCCTTTCCATGTTCCTTGGTCTGCTTCAGCATAAGTCATGCACTATGTTTTGACTAATACCCTTCCACGTAGATATACATAAAACATGAAATTAAACTACATGGCTTGGTCTTTATCACATGACCTTAAAAGTAATTAGGTGTCCCATTCAATGGTACAAAAATATGAGGGTTCTGATTCCTTTTACAAGGATAGGTAGGTAGCCCAGTTTTGGGCATGATCCCAAGATCAAACCAAACCCTCATCTCTCGGGATGAAAATAAGTTCTAGAGTAACCCACATAGGGGATTAAAAACCTGTTCCATCATAATGATTATTAAAATAATCTTGAAATAGTATATTATAGGATACCATTGATGG
This sequence comes from Viscum album, assembly GCA_963277665.1. Lineage (NCBI taxonomy): Eukaryota > Viridiplantae > Streptophyta > Magnoliopsida > Santalales > Viscaceae > Viscum > Viscum album. The sequence goes on from OY728140.1 coordinate 1,208,956,525, forward strand.
ATAACCATGAATACATATGGATATATCCATTGATGAAGAATCTTGAATACATTCTGATGATTCTAAGATTTACACATGTTAATAAGTGATTGAAAATTACAAGGGAAACTTATGTAATACATGGTGAATTAATAAGGATTAATTAAAATATCTTAAATTTAGATAGTGAGTCCGAGAGTAGACCATAATTCCCCCCAAAAAGGTGTCATGAGTCTGACCTCCCATCCTCATGAAAAATATATGTTCCTAAGTATCGTAAAATTTAAACTTAAGGAACACCTTCCTTTGGAAGGTGGGTCCCTTTTTGGACAAAGAAATTTTGGAAGATTCTGGTTCCATAAATAAATCCAATGGAAACTCCATAGATTTATTGATTAATAAATCTATAATACATGTTTCAAGGAAATATGAAACAAGTGCCCATGTGACATCTTTCCTTCGAGCTCTGGAGAGGCCACGTCAAGAGCTCTATCCCCACTAGAAGGGGAAGAGGAGGAGGATTTGGGTATGGATAGGAAGAGGACCTTAGATATTCCCCTCATATATTCAAGGATGGTATCTCTACCATTTTTGGTGAACTCGGGGAAATAAACCTGGGTATCGAAGAAGACCCGAGACCCAATCTCATTAGTGTAGCCATGTATTCTGAGGAACTCGAGGTATATACCTATATCATGAGGAAACATCGAGATTTCATTCCCTGGAATTACATAGAAATGTTAGTACATGATCCCGAGGTGGAGACACACAGCCTAGGCATGCTAGAAGATAATCAAGGCTATAAGCAATCCACTAAAAGGTTGCACCCCAAACATGCATCCAAGATAGATGCTGAAGTAGAAAAGATCATAAAAGAATAATTCATTATGGAGGTCCAATATCTCATATGGTTGGCCAAAATAGTCCCAATCAGAAAGAAAAACTGACAGATCCACATCTACATCGATTTTAGATATCTCAATCAGCACTACCCGAAAGAGGATTTCCTAATCCTTATCACTGAACTATAAATCGATGTGATGACTTGATATGAGGCTCTCTCCATTATGGACGGTTATTATGGATATAATAAAATCATAATTTCCTAAGAATATGAAGAAGACACTGCCTTCAGGCCCCTAATGGAGTATTTCTCTACAAGGTCATACATTATGGTATGAAAAATGTTGGCACCAAATATCAACATTCCATGCATTTCATTTTCAAACCATTACTGGGGATGTTCGTCGAATGTTATGTTGATGACTTGGGTGGTCAAATCATGATAGGCCTCAGATAAACTGTCAGACCTCTAAACCATCTTTATAAAACATCGAAAATATATCTTGAAGATGAACCCCTTGAAATGCTCCTTTGAGGTTACCTCAAGGAAATTTCTCAGCTTCATCATATGTCATCATGGCATCGAAGTAGACCCTGAGAAGTCAAAGGATATCCTTGTTTTCTTCCTCCCTACAACCTCACTGAGATGAGATGAATCCAAGGACACTTGTCCATTATCTGGAATTTTATAGCCAACATTGCAGGAAAATTCATTCCCTTTACCTGGTTGATGAAGATGGGGGTTACATAACAATGAATAGATGATTTCAAAGAGGCATTGTACAACCTCAAGAAGTTAATCTTGAGTCCATTGGTGCTCATTCTTTCGGTTGAAGGAAGGTCACTTATTCTGTATGTGACATCCTTAGAGCGGTCACTATGAGCCTTCCACACACAAAAGAATGATGATGGCAGTGAAAGAAACCTTTATTATCTTAGCTGAACCATGATTGATGCTGATAGCCGATATTCAAATATAGAGAGGAGGTGTTGGGATCTGGTCTTCTTAGTACTGATGTTGAGAAATTTTTGGCAGCATCATGAAGTCAATCTGATCACATGTAGTAATCCAATTAATTAGATCCTCAAACATCCAATACTAACCAGACACCTATCCAGGTGGGAAATCATCCTAAAATAGTTGAAAATTAGTTTGTGCCTCAAAAATATATCAGGGGCCAAGAATTGGAAGATTTTATAACAGATCATCCCTTGATAGAGACCACCTCATCAGACGTTGAACTCCCCAATGAGGACGTCTTCTCTGTGAAAAAGGATTCATGAATGTGGGAAATGTAGATTGAAGGAGCATCCAGAAGCCAGATTGTTAAAAGAATAAACGGCCCTATGTTTAACAAGGTGGGGCTCAGAATACCAGGCCCTCATTGTAGGTATAGATCTCACACTCCAGAAAAAAGTGAAACACATTAAATTAAATGGAGACTTAGAACGGGTCATCAATCATGTAAATGGTGAGTATGCTATTAAAAAGGAGGATTTGATCCCCCTGTTTGAATACTTTTGAGGGTTGATGGTGGAGTTCCCCACATAACTGACATTGACCTATGTTCCCCAGTCTCAGAATTCCCAGGATGATGTGTTAACTAATGCGACTATAGCCTTAGATGACCTAGACTGGGATGATATAGTTATCATCATTTCTCACCGTCAAATGGTCTTTTTGTTTGTTCAATATAATATGGATGAAATCTATGAGGTCATCCCTGTCCCTAAGCCATATGCTCCTACTACAGGCTGGATGACCCCCCATTAAAAACTACCTTCAGAGGGGAGAAAATTCATCAGATAGGGCTGGAAGAGAGAAAATATGGTGAAGGGTAGTCAATTTTGTCATATATGGTGGCACAAGCTAGAAAAAGGTCCTCTACAAGTGATACCTTTACAGTGTCCTTCTCAGATGAATTTATGGAGAAGAGGTTCCTGCTATCATTAATAAAGTGCAGTCAGAGTGTGTGGAGAAAATAAATAAATATCCAAGATTTCTCATGAGATTCGCAGGCTTGGATAATGTTGTCCAGCCCTAGAATGGGATTTCACAAAATTTACCATGAAATGCCACTCCTGCCAAATTCATGTCAACTTCATTCATCGTCCCCTGGTGATACTTCACCAAGATAAGTATTCCTGGAAATTTTTCATATGGGGAATGGACGTCATGGGACTATATCTCCCCGCCATAGTAAAAAAATTTAAATATATTCTCACAATGAATGACTTATTTTACAAATGGGAAAATGGTGATCCCCTTAAGGAATTTTGGGTAAAAAGTATTGTCAACTTCATGAAAGCCAATATCATCACCAGATTTGGTGTCCCTCATACAATACTGACGGAAAATAGAACCAACTTTTTATCTATTGAATTGTAGAAATTGTACAAAGAATATGGTATCAAGACCAACCATTCATCCCTCTACCTTGAAGTGGCCAACAGATAGATAAATGTATTCAACAAGACCTTGTATATCATACTCTAGAAAATTGTGGACAAAGATACTAAGTCTTGGCCAGACAAACCCTTCCATGCCTTGTGGACTTATAGAACCACAACATTCAATACTACCCAGGCTACTCTGTACTCATTAGTATACAGAATAGAAGTAGTTATTCCAATTGAACTCTAATTTTTGTCAATTCGTTTTTCCATTTGTGATCAACTGTTCAACAATGAGAAAGAGAAAAATTTACTTGATGAATTGGAGTGACTAGATGAGAAGTGGTTTCACACTTTGCACCACCTAGAAGTGTATCAGAATCATATTGGATAAGCCTTCAATAAAAAGGTTTGTATTCAGTCCTTCCTCAAAGGATAATTGGAATTTGTCCTCCGGATCCCGATGATTCTTGGAAATAAGCCACCGATTATGGTTCCAAAGTGGGAGGGACCATATTTCATACACATGGTTTACTACAATGAAGCATATTCCATGATCTCTATGGATGGGAAGCTCACCATTGCTCATAAAAACACAAGATTTATGAATAAATATTTCATGTAATCATAAGATCAGTTTTCATCCAAGCTGTAAGACGATAAATTGACAATCCCGGAATATCCATACTGCACAACAATAAACTACATAGTAGAGAATCGTTACCGCATAAAGATAAACTGCACGGTACTTTGTCTGTAAGACATGATAATAAACATTTTCGCATTTTTCCAAACACTATGACCCTAAACTAAGATCCACTAATCTTGGTACTGTGACCTCAAACTGTCCAGGATTTCCTCCCTAAGGTACGCACTGGTGGCTCCCAGTATCATTCATGTCGGTTATGCTATAAAATCATAGTATGAGCCTCTGTTTGGAAGTGATTACTGTAGGACCAAGCACTATGACCCCAATATAAGATAAATATGACCTTACCTCATGAAAATGAACTGAATAGTAAATTGTTTGAGGTGTAGGATGTTAAATTAAAAATCCCCCTCATCATTACAGCATGACGTTAAATTGCATGGAAATTCTTCCTTATGACATGACAATAAACTAATTTGTGCATGTCTAAACTCTATGACCCAAAAATAAGGGAATGATGTACAAGTTGCATGACTTTAAACTATATAACAAGAAAATGTCTTCACCTGATGAAACATTGATCTCCCGAAATTTTTCATCTACTATGCCACATTCAACAAACTACATACAACCTGATTATTATTTTCTTAGGATATATAAAAACACTAGGGTTCCACATAATGGCCTCGCCAACTCAAACAAAAATAAAAAAGTGTCCTTTTCCCCGTCATGTACCAGCCCAACCTATAGGGGGTGTTTTCTCCAATGAACTACGCGCGACATGATTCCTGCCCTTATAGGATGTGTAGCGATGTCAGTATTTTTATATCGTGGCCTATCCACCCTTGAAAAAAATGCCTCTCATCCTTACCGCATGACGCTAAAATACATGGAGTCATCCTTACCGCATTACACTAAACTGCATTGTGCTCTTCCTTACCACATGACATTAAACTACACAAATTTAAAAATGTCCCTCATCCTTACCATATGACATTAAATTGCACGACACCCTTTTTCACATCAATTTATTGACAACCTTTCAACATGACATTAAACTCCATGGAATCCCTTTTCACATCAGATTGACACCGTCCTTACTACATGACATTAAACTGAATGGATTTAAAAATTCCCCTAATCCTTTCCCCATGAAATTAAACTACACGGATTTAAAAATGTTCTCCATCATTATCACATGATGATAAACTAAACGACAATTGTCATTATCGCATGATAATAAATTGAATGGTACAAGTCATAATCCACCCAAGATATGTGGTAAACCATGGCTGGAACACTCCTGGCATGTTTGGATACATCCTTCCCATGCATCAGACTACATGAACCTGATGATTGCAGATCTTCATATTAACCCGTGGCCATCGAATGTGGAAGGTCATCGACCTTCCGAAACCTTTTCATGACTATGCATACCATTCCCTTAGAATCTTGGCCTTTTTATCACCCATGTCCCATCTACCAAAGGCAAGTCTTCCTCAGGAAACACTCTTCCTAGCTCCATAAGCTTACTGGTCCAAGAGCCCCCATATTACATCTCCCGATCCAAAGAATTTTAGAGAAATGGTTTACATTTTTCTCCCCTTCACATCCAGATGTTTTCAGGGTTCCCCTACTTGGTTAGTATACATATCCACCCGTGGTTCCTATGATAGTCTTCATCCACAACATAACACAAAATTTGTGCTTCTTTAACCCAATGGACAATTGCAATATAGATGTTTCTCTTATGCTCGGACACATCTCTTTCCATCTTCCAGACTCCATGTCATGAGCGATCCCGGATCTTTTTATTCATTCATGTCCATCAAAAGTGGAAGGTCATCGACCTATAGACACCTTTTCATGACTATACATACCATTCCCTCAGTATCTCTACATATTGATCACCCTTGGAACGTCTACTAAAGGAAATTCTTTCTCAGGTGACACACTTCTTATCTCCATGCCCTTACTAGCCTCATAGCCCCCACACCACATCTCTTGATTCAAGAGACCCCAGGATTATAGTTTAGACCTTTATCCCCCATTCTGATCAGATCATTCCAGAGCATCCTGATTCGATTATCCCATAGGGAATAGTAGCATCAGCCAAAAAAGGTTCGAACTCTATGACCATTAAATTAAGAGCAGATCATACTTTCTGCATGATGTTAAACTACACGGAAAAAATGTACCCCAAGCGTAGGGTAAATTAGGGTTGGGAACTTCATGTGATTCAAAGACCACTACATCCTAACTTCTTCAACATGACCGGACATACCCTTTCCATACATTAGACTTTGTGACCCAAATTATAATGGATTCTCATAAACCCCCAAGGACATCAGACATGGAAGGTCATCGACATACAAACACCTTTGCAAGACTATGCATACAATGCCCTTAGCGGCTCTACATATTGATCGCCCGTAGCCTATCTACTAATGGAATGTCTTCCTCAATAAACACTCTTCCTACCCCCGTACACTCAAAATCTACATTGTCGTCATATCATTTATCCTGATCCAAGAGGCCCCAGAATCATAGTATACACTATCTCCATCCTTCTAAGGTCTTGGACATGTTAGGGTATTCAGACCCTATTACATTCTAATCAAAAGTGGCCTTTAATTTATCGTCTTTACCACATGATGATAAACTTCACGGAGTGAGTTTTCACTGGGTGATGATAAAATGAAAATCCCAAGTACCTCGACATTCAAAAATGTCCCAAGTTACAATAATTTATATAGAAAAAATTCCCTTCATCCTTACCAAATTACGTTAAACTTCATGGTCTGGAAAGAACTCTTCATAGGTTCGGTCAGGGAAGGAGGCCTCCCTCTCTTCCTTAGTGAATGGGTCAGACCTGCATGGATCATCATCTGACAGCTACGTGAGAGGTATAACTTCACCAATCCCTAAGATATATTAACCTAAAATTCCTCTCCCATGTCTAGGCACCCCCTGCTCATGAATCAAACTCTTTAACTAGAAATAATAGATCTCCCTTAAACCACCTTTGGTTGTCTTAAATCCTAACTTCCCTGGAGTTTCCCATCTATTGGGAGAATATAGACATTGACCAAAGGACACCTTTGTATGACTATGCATACCATGACCCCAACGACTCTATATATTGTTTCCCATGGAACATCTGTGAAAGGAATGGCTTCCTTAGGAAATGATTCTTTTCATAGGCCTCCTAGACTCTGAGCCCACGTATACATCCTAGGATTCATGAACTCTCTAAGTTATAGTTTACAAACCATTCAATAATCATGTCTGAGTATGGTGGGACATTTCTGGTAAAATTTCCAAGAACTAGGGAAATCCATTCCATTTTGAAAGAATGTCCCTGCTACAAAACTTTGAAATGTGTCAGGCTCCAACCCTCCTTCATGACAACTAAGTATGTGTAGGAGGGGTATCCTATCAATATCATTGATAGATATGGATTTTCCCAAAACATTCAGACACCATTCCCCTTTTATGCCACCCATGGTAGTTTCCATAACCTTGTTTGAGCCACCATTGGTTGTATTCATAATCCGAACCTCCATGAAGATACCGACCATCAGAAATGGTCCTTAATTGACTTAAGGAAACCTTTTACAACTATTCATTCTATTCCCTCAACATATCTACATAATGAGGCCCATGTCCCTTCTACCAAAGGCAAGTATTCCTTAGGCAATGCTTTTCCTACCTCTGTACACACATATGGCTCCTATGCCCCATGGTGTGCCCTGCATGATATTCAAACTTGAGTGAAAATCACCCCCCCATATACGTCTAAAAGGTATTAAGGCATCCAAAATCTATAAAAACTTCATCGGGTCCCTCGCCACACTACATTTGGTCAAAGTTCGGCATAAAACATCGCTACTGATAGTTTTGTTTGTGGGACTTTAAACTGCTCACAGAAATAGGTATGAAACTCGCCAAGTCAAAAACCTGTAAAGAGAATCATGGGAAAAAAGCTAAGTATCATCTCCCTAGGCCTACACCTTGTATGGACTTGGAAAAACATTGAGAAATAAAAACCCAAGAGGCACAAATCCCGTTAGGTCGAAAACCCACAAAGGGTGGCCTATGTAATAGCCAAGCTATACCAGCTAGGTCCTCTATAAATGGGCCTAGTAACCAATTAGGATATCATCATTAGACATACAAAAATTTTAGGGTTTTCTTATAAAATCCTAGAAACATTCAAACTATTCTCACTGGGTCCCTAGATCTAGGAAAAATTTAGAGATGAATATTTTCTTTCCAATCTAATTTTCCCGAACTATGATTAATTAACGTTCAGAGAATTTTTGTTCATACAGAAACCATTTCAATTATTTTGTATCACAACATAAAATAGAAGAAATTTATTGAGGAGAAGAACCTTCTTTTCTATTAAAAAATTGTATGGAGGTCTTCCACAACCTAGAGCCTCTTCTGGCAGGGCATGATTACTACATGAGGCTTTCGACAGACAGAAAAGGTTGTATCAAGCTTTGGTGAGAATCCTCGATAGCTCGACAGAGTCTCTACAGGGTGGCCGTCTCGGCCTCTACATCTTCTCTTAATTCATCGACCTCCTATACCTCCTTGTATCTCTCCCTCATTTCATCCTCTACCTACCACTTCCCCTCACCAATTGTAGCTATGAAAAAAGCTTGTCCTCACCTCATCCACTCCTGATCTTGCATTAGTTGTTCCTTTTTTCGACTCACCTTCTCTAGTTCAAGATCCCGTGCCTTGACTTAATATTTTTTCCTTGGGATCTCACTATGTACCCTTATGACAACCCTGAAATGATCATGAGCTTTATTCATACGATGTTCTCAAGTTTTGATGAGATAGGCTTTAGTATCAAAGGAAGAAAGCCAACACTCGAGTCTGTCGAATTTCCCTTGGGCAGCGACCGCCTATTTAGTTATTTCATAGATTCCATAATAGTCTAAGTCATCAGATCCAAGCACTATAAACTAGTTACACAGTTTCAGCAGTTCGGCTATTATATCAGCCATGGTCGTTTGAAAAATCAGCCTCCAGATCATTGTCCATGACCTTTGGCGAGCAGGTCAAAGGATGGAAGGGTCCCCTTGATCAGGCTCAGAATCAATTCTGGAGGATGAAATATATTCAGGGATCAAGGTCACCTGATATGGACCTGGTCTAGTCTCGACCGTTCATTCAGATGCCTCAATAACCTCATCAACATCTGAGCTCAAGGACTAGATTGGGGTTATTGGTACCATTTCCAAGGCCTATGGTTGTGGCCCTAGAGCCCAGAAAAAATGAAGTAGATAAGTACCCATGATTAGAAAATCAATTAAATGGATGTTAGTGGTAATGCGATTGAGAAGTTTACCCCCAATCATTAAGCTGTTGGTGTCCTCATGCTCTGCACCACCACTACCACCCGAGGAATATTATTTTGTGTCTTTAACTTGTAAATGAGCTGCAGGGACCCCTGGACGTGACCAAGACATGAGGCCAGCCCAAGATCAGAAGCATTTAGGGTCGTCCCCAAATGATTTCTTACAGAAACTAAGCTTGTGGAAATTGTTCCCATAGTAAATAAGATGATATCCCACTCAATGTTTTCCATATCTCAGGTAGTAGCCTCTCTTGCGAGCTCTTCCTCCACTGGGGAATGATCCATAGAATCCAGGAATGCTAACTCTATAAGATATGGAGCTTTTTCAGTGGCTTGGGGTGATGAATGAATTTCACTCACATTATCTATCATCGACAAGGGTGTCTCATCTTCCCCACCAGCGGTGGAGACTATATAATCAGTGGAAGTCTCAACCCCCAGTTCCCCCTCCTCTATCAAATTCTCAATTGTCGAAGTTAGGATAGGGACATCCTCTCACTGGATTCCTCAACAGGCCCCACCATCTCACCATGTTAAAACATGGATGAAGGTAATTCCTCTATTATTAAATGGGTGGGAGCTACATCCACTTGGGCAGTTACAACTTGACTTCTAATAATCTTTGTACCAAAGTTCACAAGCAGTCAATAACTGGAAAAGTCAATGCATCTGGTTTGATAATCACAGAAGCAAGAATAATTATTACCCATGATTCCATGTCTGATATGATCAGATAGTCAGGATTTATGCTGACGGTTCTTGATTCTACAAGGCGATGACTCCCCGCTCGAGACACTGGGTGGAGCTGGAGGAGGGAATAACTTAGTTGGTTCTACAATCGTTGCCTCTATATTCTCGGTCATGCCAGGAGAGCCATCCCATACAACCCCCACAACTGAAGGCGCATGTTTTCTCACTGCAGTATCCTAGGTGGTGTAATTCGGGGAAGGTATCACTTCTTGAGACTCTTCAACATCATGATGTTAGAAGCTACATAGTGAAGAAGGAAAAGGGTGGGGTATATATAATTAAGATGACCTATTCCTCGGAATCAGATGTCTTAGAGAATATCATCATTATAGCCACTAGGTTAGTCCCATAATTTTGGTTCATGAGTGAGTGAAAGTATTTATCCATGTCTTTTAAGCATTTGAGTACCTCAACAAGATCATGTTCAACAAAAACATAAGATGGATCAAAAACCGCTCCATGTCCTAGAAGCTTGAAGGGTGACTATGGAAGAAACTTTCAGAATTATTCATCTTATTCACTATCCCTCAGGTCATCTCAAAAGCTCCACACATATGGAAATGCATCTGTTACCGTAATGACTAGCTTGGGTGGATAAACCTAAGGGGGTGGAGAATCAACAGATGTTGTCGGGGGTGTCGTTAGTCACAACTTCTTCCTAAGTTCCACAACCACCCTAGAACTCTCAGGAACTGCCATTCTGTGGGACTCCAAGTGAAAGGAGGGGAATTAACTTGCATCAGTTTTAGTAGGAGGACCGATAGGATCACCACCCTCTAAAGAATGATCACTCCTATTCTCCTCCTTGTCATTCACCGACTGTAACAAGGCTCAGACCAAGTGGGTTGACATAGAGAAACCCTGGAGAGCATAAATGTGAACCTTGAGATCATGAATATAGTGATTTACCTTCTCTGGGACATCATCATAAAAAATATATGCAGGCGTAGATATATAGCCCAACCCACCGAAAAACACTTTCCTACCCTATAGATATTTCCATAGAACATGGGGTATTGACTATGGAAGGATGTCAGATTTTTGAACTCATGACATTACCTCCAAGCCCTCAGAAAGGCATCATAGATGGGTATGACTGGAAAACCCCTGGAAGAAGCTTCATTATCATGAAAAGAGACACCCTAATGTGACAAAACTATCCCCATGAGCACAAGGCCAACAGGATTCTAGAGAACCATTCCTGGCCGAGTTGGTGCAGCAACCTCCTTCCACTTTCCCTTGCCCTTATATGGTTTGGAGCTCTGTATAGTGGGTGCTAGTATTTTAAACTGGCCATCCATGTATGATTGCACCCAGGATTCATCTTTGTTTATGGATAGAAAAGGCATAGGGTCTACAAACTCTTGAGTCTTGACCTCACAACTGGTGTCCTCTGGGGTGAACATAAGCCACAACTCCCTGGCTACCATCAGATGTTTATTATCGCGATCACCATTGAGGGAAGGGGGACATAGAATTTGAACACAACTGAATTGACATCTGAATCTATAGGGAACACACCCTTCACAGATAATTTCCCCACCTTTGTATTCCTCTATGATACCCCCTTTAGGGAAACGAGGTAGCCCCACTTTGTAAATTCCTCTAATCCGACATTCATAATCATGCCTGTCGGGGAGGGGTAATGCTTAAAATTAAAGTTTTCTTAGCTAGTGATTCATCTTGATAGCTGGTTCTTATTCTAGACCATTTGATGTTTTGCCTTATCATGGGCAGCCCATAACTCGGGCATAATGCCACTGGTCAATTGCAGATAAGGCCAGAGTGTGGAACCTTGAATCTGTAAGGGTTTGATTAAAGTGTAGCAGTTCTTCACGTGCACCTTTATCCAACCCCAAAGGATTTAGAAGCGGCTGACCACCCAATTTGGATGCTTCCCTTCAGTGATGTGGCTAAGTAATCAGTAAATTCTAGCCAATACTGAAATGTCCAGGTTGATTAATTTTCCAGTGGCCAGCTGCACAACCATGAAAAAGGTGGAAACTCATATGCTGCCAAACTCACATATTGGAAACAACCAGAAACTCATGAATATAGCCAGGAAGGCCTCCAGTAGATGTAGCCGATCAATGTTTGGTACAATCTCCCAACCTCAATGGTTGAATTGGTCCTCTTCCATAATTGACCAGTATGTTCCCCTTGTCTCCGGTTTTCGATTGTGGGACAGTACGTGGTCTTACGCAGATGGTTCACAGATTTGGTGTCTGTGGGAAGGCTTCAATCCAATATGGATAGGTGATGATCTGTTTTGGAGAAATATCTTTGGAGAACTTCTGGGATTAATCAATGAGCCCCTTCAACAAAGGAGGAGTACTCTCCTGATCATCCTAGGCAGAAGGGGGAGGCATGAATTTTTCATACAGATATCTAACAATAGGGACACCAAAGATCATTGAGATGTCCCAATGGATGATGCCAACTTCCACCTAGACTAAGTGGAATGTATTGCTATCTGGGCTCCATTGAATCGGGTGCTGTGTGGTAAGTGCATTAGTCTTATGGATGTAAGTATGGGATACCTAGATAAATTCATATAGACCCAAAATTCATAGTTCTTCTTGAACTCCTTGCAGCTATGGTGATCCTAGAAGGGACACCCCCAATCCAATATAAATGATCCTCCGACCAGAATATCTCAATCCGATGACCAGCCATGTTGTTCATTGACCCTGGAATTGCGTGAAAATCTACGATGACAATTAATTACTCCATACAGTTGAGGTTTCTTGCCCATCGGGGACACATGAATGAGATTCATCATGGACCCATCAGCCGTGTCCTTCAGAATAATTCATCCCCTATGCGAGATCACAACTCTAGGGTTGATAATGGATATTATCTAGGCCGTCGGGTGGTTGTCACAAGAAGGTGTTGGGATCGATGTATCAGATAATAGGCTAAACCCATTAGTAGGAAGGCTATTGAAAAATTGGAATCCTCACTGAGTCTCAATAATAATATTGGCTAAGGATTGATGCAAGGGGAGACATGAACTTCATCCTTAGTAGAGATGGCCATATCTTTTCATTGTTGATCGATATCCAAAAGGGGAGCAGTAACTGGCCCAGCAGAAGCTCATGGAGAAACCATGTTTTCTTCCTGCATCAACAAACCATACCAAGGATTAGTCCAAAGGACAATATCCAGGAAAAGTCCAAATATTTGGAAAAGGATCTACAAGGGTCTACATAATACGCCCCATGTACCGACCCTAGTGTTGGTTCATTATGCCCTTATTTCTTGAACCAGTTGTACGCAGAAGAGGTCTGCGACATCCTGTCCCACTGAGCATTAGCCTACAGACCACGTACAAATCCCCTATGTGGGTAATCATAATTCCTGACATAAGTGAAGTTTTAAATGGAAATTTAAATGTTTGTAGAATAATTATAGTCCATGGACCACTGAACCGCATAGCATTTTACCTATGCATCCCTTCATGACTTACTTTTTAATTTTGTTAGATTTTGGTTTGTGGATGGGAAATTAGTTTGCAGATGGGGGAAAGCACAAATGGGGATCAGTTCAGGGAAGCCAATGCTGGTTTCCAAATGTAGTGGTTCATGATGGAAGTCATACATGGAGGCGGTGTGCGGATTCCGGGATTAGGAGAGCTTTTCACCGAAGGATCTGTTAAAAGAAAAGTCATGTGGACCCCTTTATATTGGTGTGGTCCCCCACTAGGTCTACCTCTCTACTAAAAACTGCTCGAGTTTCAAGACCACTCTACATGAGAATATCCACCTCTTTGTTCCAATTTTACCACATTCTGATGGGGGGAATTTGTCTGGTCCTGAAAAATACACAGAAGGGAAGGAAAATACTCCCTTAAAATCAGTGGAAGAATCTTCCCAATTTGCATCAATAATTTGGGCAACATAAGAATAATTTTAGGATAAAAATTTAATGGACCTAACCAGTCTACGTACCAGTCCATCATCAGTGGTATGTGGCCGGTTCGATGAACCGCCCTCCCACGGACGTTTCCATTCACAAAATGGAGGTGGAGCTCCTACTCGGGTGCAATCAAAATAGTCGTCGAGTGAGGAAGAACCGGTCCATATCCACAAACCATGCCAGTCATGAACAAGGTGGATCGTCCCCCCACTGCGCATCGTGTCGTTCATGAAATAGAGGCGGAGCCCTACATGGCCACGAAGAACCCCTGTGACCGAGATGGTTCATGGGTGAGGTGCATTCAATATACCCCGTGAACCTCAGGTTGACTAAGTCATCTATAGGCTACATTTTCTATCATGGGCCTCTTCAAAAAGTGATGCATGACCATAGATACAACCCTCCCCCATCTATAAAAGAACTTCCAGGGGGAGAAGAAAGGGATCAATTTTTTTTGAAGATCAGATTCTTGTTGATCAGATTTTTGAAAGAAGACAGTGATCTTTTGGAGAATGATGAGGCTTTCAAGAGTTTAGGATTTCACATATCGTGAAGTTCCAATTTGCGAACCAACAATAAGTATAAACTGGGGATGAATTGTTAAGAACTGAAGAATGCATAAATAAATTAGTAAACCGTGAAACTAAAATTGGTGAACTGTGAACCATGGTCCCTATGTGGTTGCACTCCCACCGAACCAAGGATCCTATTCCCCTTCTTCGATCCAGCACGCCATGTAGCACCCTCCTACGCGGGCGAAGCCCTGATCGGTGTTGTTACTGCTCAAGAGGACTCCAACATCGTGTACCTAATTGGTATGTGGACCAAAACCAAAGTCATGTACCACTCCGGTACGTGGGATTCCCCTCAATCTGGGTACCACATAGGTATTCAGATGACCTACCCATCTACATAGCACTTACTTATGTGAAGGGTTCCACTTTTCCTATGGCTATGTGGTCCACCAAGCCCTTTGGTGTTTCCATTCCCAAAGACAGATAAGTCCCTTTCAATTTAGTCCAATCCTCTAGAATCCCTTCAGCAACCTATCCATCGACACAAAGCAAGCTGTCTCCCAAAGCCACCAGACTGACACGCTGAAACCTTTAGGTGCATAAGTGTGCCCTGTTGATTTCACATACCCATGGTTGGCAGAGAAAAAGGGGTTACCCCATCCCTTTAATGGACATCCATATAATTCCTATGTTCACATTCCCACAATAGTCTAGAGTCGGAGCCCGAGAGCCCCTTTATGCCTCTCCACTCGTCAAGATTGATGGATCTAGCTTGCTTTTCCATTAAATGAGAGCCAACAGTGAGCACTTGTAACTTCCCACGAGGAGAGTGATAGGTAATCCCTCCTAGTTTAATCCCCAAACAATCCTCTCCAGATGACAATATCTTGTCCCCTTCCATCCGGGAAGGTTCATTGATTTATTCCCTCAACACTATACCAAGGCCTCTACTGACGTGAATTATGCATTCATTCCCTCATCAACTCTAGGGGTTAATGTGTCACAATCTCAGCCCTCTACCTCTACTGTCATCTTCCTCATCTCCCCTTAGCGAGAAAAAAGTGCATGGCTTGCAGAATTTTTCACATTCACTTATTTCTCACACTGATCATAACTCACATGGGATAAGATATTTTTGATAGTCATGACATCCATACAACGACGGTGGTAGAACAAACTACATGGGTTTTGATCCCAATCTCCTAACAAGGGTACGTAGGACACCTCTCTGAGGGTCAATACTAAATCGGGACAGTATCCACATGTAAGCCCAAACCATATCCCAACATGGGCTGCAAACCATGCCCTTGATAGGAAATTATCACATGTAATCCCTGACATTCCAGAACTACATACACTTTTAATTTCCAACCAATCGAAATATTTAGGAAACCTCCCTGAGGTTCTAGACCAATATCAAAGTATAGTACCCACCAATCATTATCAGACTGTGTCCTCATGCCACAAAGAGGACCATACCTGGGCCCAAGAAATCATTTCCCTCAGGTCCTTTGGTCCACTTCGGCATAAGTCCCACACCAACCTTGACTAGGAACCTATCTCCTAGATGTCCTTTCCTCATGATGTTGAAATGTATGGTTGGGTCCTTGTCACATGACCATAAAAGGTCATGTTTCCCATTAAGTGGAACTGAACTACATGGATTCTGATTCCTCTAACAAGGTTATCTAGGAAGACAATATTACAGGTTCATTCTAGACACTCAATTCACTCTCTACCCCCTGGAAGAAAATAAACTCTAGAGTGCCCAATTATAAGGTTTGAGACTAGTGTTGTCTGTACAAACTCAAACTTCCCTAGAATTGCAAATCCAATGAGGGATGGTAAACCTCAAATGTAGATGGTTCTGAATCCCTTCATATACCTGTGACTTGAATCCCAGTGGTAATCCATGGATAATATTCTTAGAGATAAACCAAATATTTGTGAACATATGAACACGTCTTAAATCTATAAGAGTGTTCCATAATAGGAAATAATTCCCCCCAAATGGGTGCAATGAGCCCGACTTCCCATCCTCTCGACCAATTTGAGTTCTTAAGTTTCGTTGGCCATATCCACCAACGAGAACTTGGCTTTGGAATGCTGGTCCATGGACCATTGGATATAATTACCATTGGGAATTTCTAGTTCTATGAATAATCCTTTTGGAGACCTGGCGAAGCCACGAAGAAAGGGAACCCATTGGAAACAATTAAACAGTATTGACTCCCATTAATCAGACATAGGAACTGATCAGATACCCTAACCATGAAACAATGTAATTTCAAGGTTCCCTTCGAGTCACCCTTTATCAAGAAACTCAATGTGGACCCCCGAATGGAATGAGAAGATCCAACTGAGGATTCAAGAATGTCTCCTACCATTCCAGACCCGGTATGCCACCCCCAATGCGATATACATCAGTGAAAATCGTGGATGTAAACCCCATGTACCTCAATGATTATGATGAAAATAATGATTATACATGAGAATATGTTACCCTCCATGAGCCAGTCCACATTGATCCTTAATGTGTGCATACCCAGAACTAGTGATCCACCTTATATATGGGCACCCCTTAAACCAATCCATCATTACCTCCCATGAGAATTTCCAACATCCATAATACTAAGAGAAAATTTATAAATGATCCTCCACATCATCCACATTAAATAATGTCTCTGACACTTAAGGAGAGATTATCTTAATGTGAAGAAGAAAATAAAAAGTTAACAAAAATCAATCGGGAGCTTCTTAAAGAGAGCCATCCTACCATATATGTTACTCTGGCCGAGCTTCAACATACACTCTTAGTTGGTGTGCCTATGACATAAGGGATCATATCGAAAAATTAAGAATTGATGGAAAGCTGATCCAATGCATTTTTGGGACCATCAGTATAACTAAATCTAATCCTAGTAGGATACTACGATTTCCATACTTTGAGGAAAGAATAATAAGTATTTCTAAAAAATCCATAGAGGTTTCCCCTAGTCTATTATCCACCTCATGTACCAAAATCACAAACATGACCAATCATGGACCCGACCATACCCACTCATGATCGGATCTAACATGGAACACATAATGGGCTCATCAACACCATAGATTCATTGGAAATTTGATGGGAAGCCATAGAGGGGTGGCACACTCTGATACTACCAAAATAGATATATTACCCCGAATGGGTGGGAAATGTCCCACAACTGCCACATTTGGAGAACCCCGTATTCCCAATGTTCAATGGGTCAATGTACCTAGAAAAATATCTGATGAACTAGTCATATTATTGTGATCCCATTATGGGAACTATGGAACAATAGGAGGCAGTAAATCTCATATGTTTCATGAGAACCCTATAGGGTTCATCCTTTGCTTGAAACTATATTTTTCTATCCCATTCAATAGTAGGGTGGGTGTATCTTTGACACCAGTTCCTATTCTATGTTATCTCCAAGTTTCCCAAAACAACATTCAATGACCTCTAGAACTATAAACAATGATAAAATGAATGAGTTCCAAGGATCTTATTATGATGTTAAGGTATGACCTACTCTTTGAATAGGCCACTCCCCCATGATGAGATCCTTTCTATGTTCATCAGTAATCTGCAAGTGAGTTTCAAACACCACTTACCCCAGTAAAATATAAAAGAGGGTTTTTTGATTTCTCTATCATCTCCCAAAGAGTAGAATATTCCTTGTAGCTCTCTAATCGCAAGTCCCGTGTAACCCAGTCGGCCATGGGAAAAAGATTTGGAAGAGATGAAGCAGCCTCTATTTCTATTAAGACACCCAGCACACCAACTCTAGCCCCAAGGACCACACTAAACCATGCAAGGCCCCTTGGACATCAAAAACCTCCCTCACGTAGCCAAGATGAGTGAAGAGGAACCCATAGAAATCTATTTTAGGAACAAAATCACAAATATTACTCATTTCAAAATGATCATGTTCATGGTTACTTTATAGCTGCCATGAATTATAGCTTGCTCCAGCTACCATAGCTGAAAAGGGTTGATGAAGTATATGTTGATGACCAACCATATTATTTTCCCTACCATCTGAAACTGGGACACAACATTCAAGATTGTTTCATCATAAAATATCTCCAAAAAACAATAATATTTTCCAGGAAAATCAAACTAGGAACACTTCTCGTGAAAGTGGTATGTGCTTCCACCATTGTCCTGGATGAAGAATGAGAGTGATAAATAGTTGATAGAAAAAAGGAACAGAATTTAGATAGTTGTATGACTCATAAAATAGTACATCGATCTTGTGGAATAATCCAAGCATAGTTGAAGTAACTGATTATGCATCGAACAACTCCTAATTCAATTATATAAGTCTCCTCAGCCCCACTAAGTGGGTAATTTATCTAATGAAGAATATGGTTATGAACCAGAGTTCCCCACACACAATCAAGGATCTGGAGTAAGATTCTTCCATGAAAGCAATCAAGATAATGGTTGCTCTCTAGCTCAAACTATCAATATTGTAGAACCCCACAAGAGACCCCTTCAACATAATCTACAGGGATAGGAAAATTATCCTACCCCTTCTAAAAGACCCTCTAGAACAATCATCTTGGAGTATCAATTAGAAGAGTTCCATATTTATACTCATCCATGGTAGATATTTAGATCATCCCATCCAAACACAATAAGTATAAAAGCACCACCATCTCCTATCCAAGGAACCTGCCCATCCTCATCCAAGTTTCATGCTCCTATAGTGCCTATGAAAGAGAATCCCCAAATGGGGAAGCTCCAACCTTTAGATCATAAATATTGTATTATGAAGAAATTATCTATTATTATAGTTATTTAATCAATCATGGATGTGATGAATATATCAGAAGATCTCATAAAAGTGATTATATAAGCTTTACGAAGACCCCATGATTTTGAAGCTAAAGTAGTCGTCTTCGATGTCTATCATACATAGAGTATCATGGAATAATTCAATTAAATTTTTTTCTTCATATATTAAGAAGAAGAATCTATTATGTAGGTATGCATCAACCCCCAATATTTTTATAACTTGATAAATGATGTCGATGTCAGAAATGTATTAATTGAAAATGAATCTGGAGTTAATATCATCCCACTGTGAACAAATTGTTAGTTGGGAAATAGTTGGGACAGTCTAACACCATGCACCAAAACTTTTATGGGCTATTACCAGAGTGAGTATAATCTACCAGGCCAAATCAATCAAAAATCCTAGTTTGGTATCTTCATAGCTGACTATGAATTCTTGGTCGTCTAGAAAAACATGCCCTTCAATATTTTTCTAGGATGGCCCTAGTTGCATTGGCATATAGTGATTCCCTCATCATCCCATCAGTGCATAAAATATTTCACTAACAAACGGACTGGAACATTTCCCACTAATAAGGCACCATTTAATCACTGTGATTCCCACTATACTGATGACGTGTTCTATGATCTGAAAGGGATACAACCCTCAGACAATGGAATTAATTGGTTCACCACAAAAAATGGTTTGGAAATGGTTCGCACTAACCCCTTCAAGTATCTCATCAAAAAATATATACTTTTATCAAGAAAATCTAGTGCACAAGTCTATATTTAGAAATTTGCACCTCAGTCTTGATGATTTCAGTCATGAATACTATTCTGGATAGTGTTGAAAAATCCATTGATCCTCAAGTAAATGGTGATTTCATAGATAAAAAATCCCATGAACTATCCTTGTAGCTCTATATAATCCTCACATAACTCACTAGGGTAGAAGAGAAAGAATTCATTTTCTATTCCCTCACACCATCCTCTCCAGATGATTCCTCATTGTTAGTCGAATCAAATGAAGTCATTGTGGCCTCTAAATTCCAAATTTTTGACTCTTATCTCAAATATGAAGAGCTCATATCAAGAATTATTTCTCCATAATAAGAAGAAGAAGATGATGATTACGATGAAGAAGACCTCATGGATGGCCCTCCATCATTTGAGGAGGGTTTCTCTACAACCATTGATCAACTCAGTGAAATAAACCAAAGAACCAATGAAGTCTTGTGGCCCACACTGATTAGTAAGGACATGTATTGCGATGAGAAATTGATCCACACATTATTCCAAAAAAAAAATTTAGATGTATCAACTCTAAATATATAGACATGATAGGCCTTGATCTCGAGGTGTCCACTCAGCAACTGGGCCATTCAGAAGACCACAATGGCTACAAGAAGGCCTCTAGAAGGACTCCCCTGAAACATGCTTCCAAGATAGAGGATGAAGTTGAAAATATCATTCATAAAAACTTAATTTAGGAGGTTAATTATAATATTTTTCAAGACAACATATTTACCTTGGAAAATAAGAATAGACATATCAGAGTGTGCATTGATTTTAGGGATATCAGTTGACATTCCCTGAAATACTACTTCCGGATCCTGATCACAGAATTGTTGATCGATGCAACTAAAAAATATGAGGCTCTCTCTTTCATTGATGTATATTCAAGATACAACCAAATTTGAATGGCCCAAGAAGATGAAGAATACACTACCTTCTGATCCTCTATGGAGTATTCTGCAACAAGGTCACTCCCTTTGGTTGAAAAATCACTACTACAAATACATCTTTTGTCAGTGCTAAAAAATCCCTTTAAAAGTGCCAGAAAATCACTATTAATTCCATCGAAGATAAAGGGGGGGGGGGGAACTTTATCAGTGCTCTAAAAAGTTCTGATAAAGACCCCTTTTATCAGCGCTACAAAAATGAG
Source organism: Viscum album (assembly GCA_963277665.1). Taxonomy (NCBI): domain Eukaryota; kingdom Viridiplantae; phylum Streptophyta; class Magnoliopsida; order Santalales; family Viscaceae; genus Viscum; species Viscum album. The sequence goes on from OY728140.1 coordinate 1,208,977,705, forward strand.
CTGATAAATGGGGCCTTTTATCAGTGCTTTTATTAGCACTGATAAAAGTTAAAAAAATTAAAAAAATTAAAAAAAATTAAAGAAAAAATAAAACAATTTGTAAATCGAAGGGGGCTTTTAACAACACTTCCCCCCATTTATCAGCACCCTCACCCCACCCACGAGCCCCACATTTTATCAGCACTTTCTAGAACCCTTTAATAGTGCTACATCCCCCTCCCCAAATTCACCCATGTGCTCGCCATTGCCTGCCTCTACTAGGTTTTGAACTCAAGACCTCCCCCCATGCGCGCTAACCCTTTACCACTACTCTAATTTGATTTGTTCTCCAACTAGTGATATATATATATATAGTTATATTTATTCATGTATTTATATAAATTTATATAGTTGTATTAATATATATATATATGTATATACATATATAGTTATATTTATATATTTATTTATATATTCATATATTAATATTATGTTATATCTCTTTAGTTATATATATTTAGTTATATTTTTTCCATATATATATTCGTATATTAATATATTTTTATAAGATTAGTTTTCTATACAATTATAAAATATGTTTTGTTTTGTGTGTGTATAAATAAATACATATATACAACACACACATACACACACACATATATATATATATGTGTGTGTGTGTGTTTCTATAAGTATAATTATACATATATATACATACATATATATATATACGCATATACATATGTTAGAATATATATATATATATAATATATTAGTTTTTTAATATATAGGCACACACAAATAGACACACACACATTACATTGGTACATATATAGTATTATTAATATATAGGTATATAAATATTGATATATTTTTATTTTAAATAAAATGGATATTAGTTATTATTTAGATAAAGCTAATATATTTTATATGTAAATATGTTTAATTATTTATTTAAAAATTTAATTTTTAAGTGTGAATATATAACAAATATGTATATATTCTTATATATTTGAATATAAATAACAGTTCATTATAAAAAATGATCAAATTTTAAAACCATAATATCAATATGAATGTAATACCTTAGAATAAATTTAGTACCCACAAAAAAAAATCCAATAATACCCCCTTAAACGAGGATGAAAATCCACAAAATGATAAAAAAATCTGGGTATACAAACTAAAAACTCAGTTTTGGAGACATTCTGATCGTTTTTTGGCCTTGAAAAATGTCATAGAAGCTTTTCTTGGGTGAGTAGAGCGTAGATCTCGTCGCATGGTTCGAATTGATATGTTGTAGAGCTCAAATGGACACTCTGATCAAAAGTTATGGCTGTTTGAAGTTACAGTTTCATTTTCAACATATTTTGGATCTTTTTTATTTTTTTTTATTTTTTTAGTCTTCAAATTATTATTAAATGACTATTATTCCATAATAATTAGAAAAATATTAATTAAATTTTCTTTTTTAAATTTTTTATAAGCCTTTTTTACTAAATATCTTATATATTAATTGCAAATATATATTTACACTTATCTAAAATATATTTAAAATTATATTAAAAAAATATATATTATATTTAAATCAATATAACTATACCTATATATTTAAATATTAATATATATTTTTTAATGATTTTTTTTAAAACAGACCCTTTATCAGCGCTTTTAATAAAGCACTGATAAAGACCCCCCCTTTATCAATGCTACTAAAAAAGCACTGATAAAGGGGTGACCTTTAATAGTGCTAAAAAAAGTGCTGTTAAATGGGGTACCTTTATTAGCACTAAAAAAAGCGCTGATAAAGGGGTAATTTATCAGTTTTTTTAGCATTGATAAAGGTACCTTTTATCAGCGCTTTTTTAACGCTGATAAAAGTACCCCCCCCCCTTTATCAGTTCTTTTTCATAAGCACTGATAAAGGGTGGAGCCGGGAATGCCCAATTTTGTGGTAGTGAATGTTGGTACTACATACCAATGCACCATGCATCGCATGTTCAATAACTTCTTGTGAATGTTCATGGAATGATATGTTGATGACATGGTGTTCAAATCGTGAAAAATTTCTGACCACATGACAGATCTTAAAAAATTACTTAATTAATTATGACAACACTATTTGAAAATCGTCCCCTTAAAATGTGATTAAGACATCACTTCAAGGAAATTCCTCAAATTTTTTGTACACCATCATGAAAGAAATGTAGACCCCTAGAAACTAATTACAACATTATCATGTATCCTCATCACATCCTCTTTGAGTTGAGAATACTTCAAGGATAGTTGGCCTACATTTAGAGGTTCATTACCAAATTTGTAGGAATTTTTTTTCCCTTTCCACAGGTTGATGAAAAAGGGGGTTGCATATAAATGGGTTGATGATTGTCAGGGGGAATTCAAAATTATCTAGAAGTACCTCTTAAGACCACCAATGATAATAAAACCCATAAAATTATGACCAATAATTATGTATTCAACTACATTAGAATGATCATAAAGTGTCTTCCTCATGCATAAGAATGATGTCAACAACGAGAAAAACCTTTATTCTCTCACCTGAACCGTGATAAATAATAACACTTGGTATTCAAATATCAAGAAGATATGTATAGACCAAATATTTTCATTCCAAAAGATGAAGAACTATCTACAGCACCACGAGGTCCATTTGGCATCTTTTAGAAACTCACTCATGTATATGCTCAGATGTATAATGTTGAGTGGACATATGTCCGGATAGGCCGACATCCTGTTGCATTTTGATATATTGTACAAAAATCAAAAAACATTCAAAGTACAGAAGTTAAAATATTTCCTAGAAGAAAATACCTTGGAAGAAATAACCTCATTAAATGCTAGATTACTGGATGGTGATGTTTACTCTATTCAGAAGGAATCTCAATTATGGGAGGTTCATTTTGACAGTGCATCCAGAAGTCCAACAAGGAAATAATGGAAGACCCAAAACTCAAAAATGTAAGCCTGGGAGTTATAGTCATATTTTTGTAAATCGTAGCCATTATGTACTCATTATTTTTGTTAGAGAGGTGAGAAAATAATGAGGTAGAGTATCATGCTCTCATTAGAGGCCCAGAGCTCACATGTCAAGCCCAGGCTGAGTATATGAAGATAAAAGGTGATTCAAAACTGGTCATAAAGCAATTCAGTGGTGACTAAGCTATCAATAAAGAGAATCTTTTTACTTTTATGAACCTTTACGAGAAATAATGATAGATTTAACATTAGATTCTACATTTTCTTATGTCCCCCCATCGAAAAATACGCAATCCAATGAATTAGAAAATGAAGCCACAACTCTATATAACACAAAATGAGATGATACGATCATTATAATTTCCCACCGCCATATGGTCTTTCCATTAATCTAGACAAAAACATAGGATATCAATGAAATTAGCTCTGTCACTAAGCCATATAGTTCCTCCACTGGTTGGATGACTCCCATCAAAGATTACCTCCAAAATAGAGAACCTACACCAGATAGGGAATTGGGGGAGAAAATATAGAGATGAGAAATCAATTAAATTCAATATGATGGAACCAATAATAAAATGGTCCTTTATAAGAGGGGACTTAACATGATCTTTCTTTAATGCATTAATTGAAATGAAACTGCAGCCATCGTGAAAGAAGTGCATGTTGGAGCTTGTGAAACACATCCATCCGAATCCAAGCTCTCCTATAAAATTTAAAGGAATGTATAATATTGGCCCTCCATGATTCAGGATTGTTCCACATTCACAAAAAAAAAATGAAATTCATGTTAGAATTTTCACCCCTCAAGGAGGTCGGAGCAAGAAGCATTGTAATCTTTGTGAAATCCAAAATCATCAACAGATTGGGTGTCCCTCATTAAATAATTATAGAAAACATCACCAATTTCTGCTTTGCTAAATTGGATAAGATACATCAGGAATATGGTATCAATACAAATCGTTCGTCCTACTATAATGAAACAACCATTTGATAGATATAGGTCTTCAATAAGACCCTACCCAATATACTCTATAAGATAGTTAACATGGATAATAAATTAGGATTGGGAAATCTTTTGCATGCTTTGTGGGCTTATTAGACCATGACCCATACCACAACTCAAGAAACTCCATATTATTTGATATACAGGATAGAAGTGGTTATACCTTTTTATGTATAACTACACTCTCTCCAAGTTTCCATCTGTGATCAGCTAATTGAAGACCAGAAATCACAAAAACAGCTCGATGTGTTTGAGAGATCGGATGATAATAGATTTTGCACCCAACTCCATTTGGAATTTAATCAAAATTGAATGGCATGGGACTTAAATAAAAAGGTTTTCCTATGATATTTCCTAGAAGTAGAAATTGAATTGGTCCTCAGAACCCTGATGATACTCGGGATGAAACCTCTCAAATTTGATCCAAAGTGGGAAGGACCATACATCAAAAAAATTTCTACTCCAATCGATTAGATTCACTAATTTCAATGGATGAATAGATTACCATAGCTCTGACCAATGTACGGATAAAAAATAAATACTTTCTGTAATCATATAATGTTTGTATTATCTGCAAGATGTAAAACTACACAATTCTATATGCATCCAAGATATACGATGTTAAAATGATTTGCGTCATCGTGCTTACTAAATGACATTAAACTACATGGGATCATTGAACCCTGACCAATGATTTGTTTCACATGAGTGATATTTGTGCTATATAAAGACAAAGTGCCCCTATTACTATGTGAGAGTCAGATCCACATGGGAACACTTTTTTCTCTAAAACTACATATGAATTGATTATTTATTTCCTAGAATATGTAGTGACACCAGGATTCTTCATCCTAGTCCATCCACCATCTAATAAAATTCCCCTACATATATGGATGAGAATCATAGTGTTAATTCAGAGAACTATGTATGGCTAGATTCCAACCCTCACAAGATACATAGTGATTCCTTAACAATTAGTCATTGTCTGGATACCACATGATAAAAATTCCTCCGTTGTACCCTTCATTTTGTCTACATTTCTAAAGAATCCTTCGTTATTCCCTATTTTTCACATTGATACTGGCACATGTGATCTTGGGAATGGTAGTGAAAATTTTCCCTACACAAATAGAGAGTAAAGGTACATGATAGGACCATCACATCAAAATAGTGATTTAAAATTACCCCACCCCATGCACGGTTTGTACCGATACAAGGATTTTTCATCTATAACTACTTGTGGCTTGATTCCTACCTTCTTAAGATACATAGTTACCCCTAGAATGTACATCATGGTCCATACTCCCTAAAAATTCCCCTCTCCCTATGTAAGGACCAAACCTAGGCGGAGATACCTTTTTATATATCTATGTGTGGTCGGATTCCTACCCTATTAGGATACATAGTGACACCAAGATTCAATATCCTGGTCCAGACGCCATCCAAAAAATGCCCCCTACATATGGGTCAGATCAATTTAGGGGGGATTCATAGCATTGCGTTTGATTCTCATCCTAATGAGGTGATGTGGTGGCACCCGGATGTCCAAATCTGGGCCCATCATCAATAAAAGATGAAAAAAGTAAAATTCCCCCACTCTTCATTATGTTATCCTCATGTGGATAAATACACATCTAATACACATTTTATCTCAAATCGAGCATAGATAACATGAACTTAGGGGTTTGGCAGGGAGTTCCCTGCATGGTCAATGGAAATCAACATGCAGTAGGGTTACCATGGTCCTAGTGGCCCAACCTTAAAGAGTGTGATAGGGTCATCCCCTCTATATTTGGGAACAAAACATTTCATATCAAAATACATTAAAGTTAATGGTACCTCTAGAAATACATGTTTCTTGATTAAAATTTGATTCTCGCTCAAATTTACCCAAGAGAAGAAGGTATGACGTTCCTTGTAGTTTAGCTTGGGTTATCGAATCCACAGAGACCTAAGAAGAAACCTATAGACACGTACATTATATGGACTGTTTTAGGCTATGAATTGGCCAACATGGATTGATATTGGATGGTTTTGAAAGATATCTAATAGATTTACGTGAATTCAATTTAAAAGAATGAGTTGATCCTAGGTTATCGCTCGGGGTGGATTGGATGAATTACTTTCTTAATGATTTAAATTTCTTATAATTGAGATGGATTAATTTAAGAAGATCAAACGAAATCATCACTTACTAGTTTAATGCCTACACACCCTAATACTAATCACCTATACACTTGAAGTATCAATGTTTTGATCACTCCAAGGTAGAGGTTCGTATTATCACTTGAATGTGTGACCTTAAATTCAATAAGGATGAAGATGTTTTAAAATCATCAAATAAAAATCTCATTTAAAAGATGTGATTTTCCATTAATATATTGAAAAATAACATTCAATCCATCCCCTTTATACTCCCTTGGATCAACCCATAAAAGATTTACCCCTCCATTGATGACATGTCTTCAACGGAAGCGGGAAGTAGACTTACAAGGGTGGATTTAATGAAGTAAAAACAACAACAACAAAAGATCACTCCTCTGTTGTGTGATAAATATCACAAAGTATGGTGTGAATAAATTCACACCTTGAACCAATGGTATCAACGTGATAAGTAGAAGAACAGAATAAGAGTAAATGAAGAACTTTTATTAAGAAACTAAGGTGAATTAAACAACTTACATGAGAAAGAAATATGATTACAAACACAAAGTGGCAGCATAACAGTACAATGAAACCAAGCACCATAGATTCTTAAATCCTCCAACACCACTTCCTAAAATAGGCATTTTTGATCCCTTGGGTCGAGCCTCCAATAGTAAAAGTCATCCCACTTGAGTATGGTAGGTCTAGAGTGGTGGAATGTTTGTGGAAAGAAGACTTTCCACCCTTGACCCGAAAAGGCATCCATCTTTCACGCACCTAATAGACGTGCTTGAAACACCCTCTAGATGGAAGAATTTGGGTGGGCCATAGAAGACTTAAATTAATCTCCGGATTTCCCCTAACATCCTGTAAACTCTCAGCCCAAAACGAGATATGGTTTTCGAGATATGGTTTAATTGGTGGGATGTTTGTCTGAGCCGCAGAATCTAGACCATAATTTTATCTCAAAATTGGGCCGCCTCAATGGATACCATGTAGAACGAATTAGCATTGTCTACTGAAGAGTGATTTGTTCCTCGACATGTCTTCTAGAATCCCACGAAATTTGGGGTTAATTGGGCCTGTATTTTGCACCCCACAGTCTCATCATTGGGCTGGTGTCCAATCTGCCTTCTCCAGAATTTCTTCCTTTCATTGCCAAATATCTCCATCATCCTCCATGAATTCTCCATTGATCCCTGAATGAAACATGTTCATATTGGAGTGTAGATAAATTTAAAAAAATATCAAATTAATATATTTATAATTAGATGAATCATTGGGTACTTCAAATGATGTTAAAAAATGTACCACATAATAGTGCATTTTAAGAAGGTATTACAATCATAATGTGAAATGATGTTCAAAGTGTAAAATGCACTAAAATGGTGTTTATGAATAATAATAAACATGAATATTATATATATTACCGATGAATGTTATCCTCAGTTAGTGGCTAATAACACCCCCCAACTTGAGTTTTGCTAGTCCCCAGCAAAATATATCTAAACAATATGAATTTCGAATTCCCTTTTCCAAAAACATTTTAATAAACAATGATCACCAAAACACCTTATACCAAACAATCATGAAACCCATAAAAATATTTAAATACAAGATATTTTCATAAGCAGATCCCAATCCCAAGCTCATTCCTTTGTTCTAATTCATTTCCATATTTCATCCAATATCAATTAAGTATGAGGATGTGTTGTGCATCACAATAGACATAGGGGGTCATCTTTATTCAAGGGGGAAATTACGGAAGAGCTAGGTGGAATCAAATTTCAATATTAATGAGTATTCATTTTTTTGTATCATTTTTTTTTGTTTTTGGTTTTTGGTTTTTTGTTTTTTTGTAATTTTTCCATGGTAATTGAAATTGCACTCAAAAGAGTCAACCCTTGTTGCAAGACTTTGCCGATGACTCCCAAGCTCAATGACCTTAGGGCACCAAGTGAAGCCCACATACTCTGGCATCATCTCGAGTTAACTCAGTCAAAAACAAATTCAAATTACCAAAAATAGAGATAAAATTACTAACTTTGGGCCAAGCAACTATGGAGTCACGATCCCCAAGTGCCGAAAGCCACGCATTAGGACATTTCATTGCTCTATGCGCAATTTTTTTTAATATTTTTTTGAATACTCATATTAAACTAAAATGATCACCAAACCTATGATATTTATTTAGGGGACCCCATGAACTCAAACTAATACCCCACTATCCAAAGGACGTGCATTGTGATCTTTTTTTTATTTGGATTAAAATATAAACAATGAAATATCACATTGGACAGACACACTTTCCAAAATCTATGCTCATGAAATTATACAAGGATTAAAATCAGAATCATGGTATGCTGAATTTTTTGATATTCAATTTCAAAGTGTGCAATGTGTATTACCATGTTCAAAGTTAAAAGAATTTTTCCTTCCATTTTCAATTTTTTTCAAATCATTTATCTATTTTTTTGATACAAAATCATTTTTTATTTTTATTTTATCTCCCAACCCCAACTTAAAACAACACTATCCCCAGTGTTTAAAGAAATGAAAATTTAGAAGGAGTAGAGGTAGATAATGGAAGTTAAAAAAGGAAATTGATAATGAGGATCATGGAATGAAGTCACCTGGTGGTTGAAGTTGAAGTTCTTGCTGCTCCAATTTAGTCCTTTGATATCCATGTTTCTTTCAGAGTTCCCTTAGTGGAAAAATGAAAACAAAAAAACAAAACAAAATATTATATATATATATATATATATATAAGTACAATATAAGTATATATATAAAATAAAATAAACTGATGATACTTTGTCTTCATTTTAAATTTCTGGGTATGATATTATTCAAGGATCACACCATGTGACACTGATGAATATGGTTCTCCCCTTTCATACCAATCCATACTCATAATAGAAGAACAGGTCAATAGTCTATTTTTTTATTATCAAAATGACTCATTAATCCTATTTAAAAAAAAGATGATTTGCAAAGATGAAAACCACGGGTTGACTCCCGTGCAGTGCTTTGTTTAAGGTCATTAGCTCGACTTGAACCCCCAACTTATCCAATAGCAACTTTCAACATTTTAAGGATCACATGTTTCACCACTTCTACTAGGTTGAAATTGATTCTATGTTTAGAATTTGTTTCATGCACAAACCACTGTTCTAAAATGAGTAGGTAAATCCAAGGAATATCAGAAATGATGGATTCAATTTATTTTGTAGTATTTTCTAAGACATTATGAATAATCACCTATTTAGTGGTTTCAAGATAAGAAATGGTGAAAAATGGAAGTTTTTGGCTATCCCCAATGAATGGAAACTTTACGGTGGATGGAAAGTCCTTTCGTTCAAGTTCGGGTAGGCTAAAACTTTCAGACATTGGTTGGAACTTTGAATAAAAATAAATTTCATTTTCAAAATTGCTCAACAAAATTGGTTCCTATTGAATAGAATATTCAACCATAAAATTTGAAAGATCAATTTTAGGAATGGGTATGGACTCAATGTTTGTTATTTCTCTCAGTGGTTCAATGGTTGGTGTTTTTGAAAATTCATCAATGGAGTTATACTTAGGAGACTCAATCCATGATGTCAAATTATCCACTTTTGAATCCAAAAAGTCAATTTACTCTTGATTTAAACACCCTTCAACAATTCCGTGATCCTCTTTATCTTCCCCAAATCCAAAGGTTTTCTCTTCAGTAAATTCATGAGAGGTTTGTTAGAAACTAGACACTTCACATAAGGTTATGGAAGGGATAGTTTTTGTAGGGATGGGTTCCTCACAATTTTTAATTATTTGTAGTTCTAACCTCAATTATGAAACCTCAAAATTCACTATTTCCACTTGTTGACACAATTTTTCAAGTAATGGTTGTGGATCATGATGGCTAAGGGGTTGAGAAATATGGTCTATTTCAGGTGGATAATTAAGTTGTTGGAATTGCACAGGAGGGTGTTCATATTGGCTTTTTGGTGATTGAAACTCATTATATGTTGGGATTTTTTGTGGATCATAGGGGTAAAAAAAATGTGGTTCATTAGGTTTTTGATTATCCCACATGTAGAAATTAGGATGGTCATTGTACATCACACATGGGGTTGGGTGATCAAAGTGGGGGTAGGTTTCCCATGTTTGGACATGTTCAAAAATGACTTCCATAGGAGTGAGGGGTGAGAAAAGAGAAGAGGGATGAAGAAAAAGAATGATAATGTCTAAGATAACTTACTTAGGTCCCTGGAAACATCGCCAAAATTTAATTCTTGCTCAAATTTACCCAAGAGAAGATGGTAAGATGGTCCTCGTAGTTTAGCTTGGGTTATCGAATCCACAGAGACCTAAGAAAAAACCTATAGACACGTACATTATATGGACTTTTTTCGGCTATGAAGTGGACAAATTGGATTTATTTTGGATGGGTTTGAAAGATATCTAATAGATTTAAGTGAATTCAATTTAAAATAATGATTTGATTCGTAGGTTATCGCTCGGGGTGGATTGGATGAATTACTTTTTAATGATTTCAATTTCTTATAATTGAGATGGATTCATTTAAGAAGATCAATAGAAATCATCACTTACTGGTTTAATTCCTACACACCCTAATACTAATCACCTATACACTTGAAGGATCAATGTTTTGAGCACTCCAAGGTAGAGGTTCATATTATCACTTGAATGTGTGACCTTAAATTCAATAAGGATGAAGATGTTTTAAAATCATCAAATAAAAATCTCATTTAAAAGAAGTGATTTTCCATTAATAGAGTGATAAATAACATTCAATCCAGACCCTTGATACTCCCTTGGATCAACCCATAAAAGAGTTATCCCTCCATTGATGACATGTCTTCAACGGAAGCAGGAAGTAGACTTACAAGGGTGGAATTGAAGAAGTAAAAACAACAACAACAAAAGATCACTCCTCCGTTGTGTGATAAATATCACAAAGTATGGTGTGAATAAATTCACACATTGAACCAATGGTATAAACGTGATAAGTAGAAGAACAGAATAAGAGTAAATCAATAACTTTTATTAAGAAACTAAGGTGAATTAAAGAACTTACATGAGAAAAAATGTGATTACAAACACAAAGCGGCACCATAACACTACAATGAAACCCAGCACCAAATATTTTTAAATCCTCCAACACCACTGCCTAAAATAGGAATTTTTGAGCCCTTGGGTAGAGCCTCCAACAGAACAAGTCATCCCACTTGAGTATGGTAGGTCTAGAGTGGTGGAAAGTTTGTGGAAAGAAGACTTTCCACCCTTGACCCGAAAAGGCATCCAGCTTTCATACACCGAATAGACGCGCTTGAAAAACCTTCTAGATGGATGAATGTGGGTGGGCCCTAGAGTACTTAAATTAATCTCCGGATGTCCCCTAACATCCTGTAAACTCTCAGCCCAAAAATAGTTATGGTTTTCGAGATATGGTTTAATTGGTGGGTTGTTTGTCTAGGCCGCAAAATCTGGACCAGAATTTTATCTCTAAATTGGGCCGACTAAATGGACACCATGGAAAACGAATTAGCATTGGATAATGAAGAGTTATTTTTTCCTAGACATGTCTTATATAATCCCACGAAATATGGGGTTAATTGGGCCTGTATTATGGGCCCCATAGTCTCATCAGTGGGACGGTGTTCAATCTGCCTTCTCCAGAATTGTTTCCTTTCATTGCCAAATATCTCCATCATCCTCCATGAATTCTCCATTGATCCCTGAATGAAACATGTTCATATTGGAGTGTAGATAAATTTAAGAAAATATCAAATTAAAATATTTATAATTAGATGAATAATTGGGTACTTCAAATGATGTTAAAAAATGTACCACATAATAGTGCATTTTAAGAAGGTATTACAGTCATAATGTGAAATGATGTTCAAAGTGTAAAATGCACTAAAATGGTGTTTATGAATAATAAATAACATTAATATTATATATATTACCAATTAATGTTATCCTCATTTAGTGGCTAATCAATATTGTTAAAAGATACTTTGTGATTCTCGAATATCTTATCACTGGTCCTGCCTTACGAAATGAAAAAAGAAAAAAATGTCCCAGTCTCTTATATATAAATGCAGATCTATATAAGAGAGTCCAAATATCGATTTCTAATGAATAGATTTTTTCAATGATCATTACCCCAACATAGGTGTTGGACCTATGTAGGAGATTCCATATATCATAGCTAATCATAGAAATGACATTTCCAATGCACTCGGATAACTCATTTGCATCCACCAAACTCCATGCCATGGAAAATCTCTGATCCCCATGAGCATCCCTAGACATCGGAAATGGACGGTCATCCTGAGAAAACCATTGTTTGAATATTCACTCAATGCCTCGTTGGCGCAGCATATGTTGACCACAAAAAGGCATGTCAACCTATGGATAACTCATCCTCATGGGAGGATTTCCCTACATTCATACACCCAATGAATATTAATCCCTATATCATTTCTCTCGATTCAAGAGATCCTAGATTCATGGTTTACACATTCTCCCACCCTCACATCCAAGGTATTCTAGTATATCCTTTCACAATTAGCCCATATTTTCCCATGGTTTATATGAAATTTTTTTCATTTAACATGAAGGTAAAATATGAAGCCAACATCCATACTATAAGACATAACATTGCTGGGATCCATAACATTTGTCTCTATTCATGTCGAGTCACCCATGTCCTTTCTTCATGATACTAAACTACATGGTATATCAAGAACTACCTATGGATTGATTCCTATCCTTAGAGGATACGTAAAGATACCCAGAAATTCATCATGTTTCTGCCACCTTGAAGTAAAAACATGTCTTTCCCCCTTGTGTATGGGCCAGCCCTATTCATAAGGGAGCTCTCTTTAAAGGAACTATGTTCTATTTATTCCTTTTATCATAGGATACACAGAGACACCTAGATGTTATGATCCGGAAAAAACAACAGAATGCATAAAACTGTCCCCTCATTAATTCAAAACATGTTACCCAAAAATAGTCTCCATCGGCAGCACCATCTCATTATAAATCTAATGCTACCTTTTCACATTGGCTCATTAGTATCCTCACTGCATAATAATAAAGGCCATTGAATCCACATCCTTTCCACCTGAATCTAAACTGTATGGGGATTATCTTAATTGTATTACTTTAAACTAAATGATAATGTGTCCTTACTATAAATAATTAAACTACACAGTATCACTCTGAGTGTAACATACCCTTTCCCTTGATTACACCATCCCTAGGTGGGGGATTTAACCTTCCCTCTCACTTTATATCACATTGAGAATAGATAACATGATCTTAGGGACCTCAGAAATGGATTCACCACAGAAAAATGGAAAATCAATCAACAATGGTTGGTCTTAGAGGCATAACCTTAAAAGGAAACTTTGGGTTCTCCCCTTCACACTTAAGAATACAAGTTATTAATCAATTGACATTAAATTGACTGGTATTTTAAGAACTATGTTTGGCTTGAATCCTCTCTACACAGGATATGTAGGGACATTGGGATAACAAATTCTAGGCTCATCCATCCCTAAATAGGAACCAAACATCGCTAAGATTTCCCCCTCCCCACGTACATGCCAAACCAATGCATGGAGTTTAATTTGAGGACACACAGATCTACCTCCAACAAAAGAATCTCAATTCCCCACCCTATATATGTGAACTATCTATGTAGGGAGCTTCCAAAATACATGGGTAATCATGGACCGAATGTTTCTTACATGTTCAAAAACATTCTTTCCATTCATCAAACTCCATGCTTTGAGCGATCTTGGATCTTCATGAACCTCCTATTCCATTAGAAGTGGAAGGACATTGCCCTGGAGACACCTTTCTATGACTATTCACATAATTCCCCAAAGGCTCTATATAAGTTTCGCAGTATAATGGAAAGTGAACCAAAAGAAAACATATCCTCAATATAGGATTTTCCGACCAGTTTATGAAAAAAATGGTTTCTAAGGCCCATATCATTTCTCTAGATCCATGATCCCCTAGATCCATGGTTTACACATTCCTTAAAATTCACATCTTGGACATGTTAGGAAATCCTAACCTGATATTTCTCTAGTTAATCAAAGATTTTATATCAATTTCCAAATCATATGACATTAAAATTGCATGATGAATGAAACCTAAAGGTAAATCTTAGGTCTAGATACATTGAAGGTTATTTCTACCATGATCATATATGTGATATAAATCAACATATGAAAATCTAGCATGGGTCCTGTCTCATGGGTGAGCTCATCTATAAGATAAAAATGCCTGATTCATATGTATGAATTAGATATGAATATAAAATTACTTATCAAGAACTATGTACATCTTGATTACTATTGTAATAAGACACATAGTGACACCCGAACATGAAAACCCATGACCAGTAATGATATAGAATATCCCCCTATATCTCATGAATTGGTCAGACATACACAGGGGAGCCTCCTAACACATCTATAAAAAGTTTGTCTTTACCAATTCTCGGGAAATTTCGACATAAATGTTCCCCCTTACATATTCAGACTACCCTTCTTCACAACTGATAATTTGAAAATAGAAAGATATGGATCCCCATAATCATCTATGGCCATCGGATATAGATGGTCAGTGTCCTGCAGACACCATCCTTCGACTAGGCACTCAATTCCCTGGTGGGCTTATAGAAGTCTTCCAAAAAAATAGCCCATAAACCAAAGGAAAATTCATCCTCATGAGAGGTTTTTCCTAACTCTGTACTCCCCTGTTATGTTTAGGTCCAACCTCACTCATTGATTTTGGAAACCTCATAGATTATAGTTTACACCATTTATCCCCTCTCATGATTGAAGATGATGGAACATTTATTTTTAAAATATAATGATAATTTATAATCATTTACCCATATGGTCATAGTGGAATTACTTTAAATAATGAGTCTCGAATGTCCTAGTTGTACAATATAAAATGACACAATTCTCTATCCCTCCATTACCCAGGTCAAATTCATGTTGGAGTGATTTCTAGACCAAAAATTATATTAATAACCTTATTTCTTCTAGATATAATTCCCCCAACAAGCCACCCACTATGGTCTTAAAAAGAAAAAACAAATCCAAAATTTTATAAAATATCATGGCCATAGGAAATGTGTGGCATGTGTCATATGGGAATCTTTTTTGGACTTTCCACACAATTCCCCAGAAGTTTTGCATAAGTTTCCCACCAAAAGGGCTTTTCAACCAATGTCCAATTCATCATCAAGGCTTAATTGTCCTACTTTCATACACCCTATGGATTCTATTCCCCATAACATGTCTCATATCTGGGACTTATATCTAGAAACTCTAAAATTAGGGTCATGAAAAATCCCTCATCCATGTCAGAAAAATATTGGGACATCCTCAGTCAATGAATCCAAAATGAGGGCCATTTCCCTACAAATCCTAGTCAAATCTATTAGACATAATTATCTTTCTTGTTCAAAGGTTTTTTACCTAAAACATCAGTTTCAGTCAAATATATTCTAAGTAAAACTATAGTAATGATAATATGGTTTCCAAGACTTAAGACTACCCAAGAAAAAGGGACACAGAACTCACGAGGATGAGTACCATCTGAGGGAACCCTAGACCAAATATGAGTGCCAGCTCATGAAACCTATGCAACATACAATTTAGGAAAAAATACTAATCAATCAAAAATTAAAAGATAATAAAATCTTGGTAGGTCAAAAATGCGTAACAGAAGGCCTAAGTAAAAGTCAAGTTATAGATACTAATCCCTCATCATAACAGTCTAATTATAAAATTAGAGTAATAATGAAAAAGGAAATAACAATTAAGGTTTTTTCTGAAATCCAAGAACCACACAAACTATGCTCACTAAGTCCCGTATCTCATGAAAAATAGAGTATTTTCTAATCATTCATTCAAATCATGACCACTCCTACATCGTAATAGCCTTGTCTTCATCTCGATTGGATCCCATTCTAATGGGGGAATTTGTTGGGAAACAAAAATTACATATTTAGGATGACGAAATATCCTTCAAACTTAGAGTAGGGTAGATATAAAACCCATAATAACATTGAAGAATGTTTCAAAGGGATGTGGCCACAAAGACCAAATCTCCTCATGGACTGCTGCTATACATGGTCTCCTTACATTTCACGAAGCATCTACAAACTCAAAATATCATGTAATGAGGCATTTCCATTAGTGATCATGACCAAAACAAAGTCATTACCGATATGAAGGAACTGATTTCCACCCCCATGTAAAAATATTCCCCATGAACTAAATATTATGTGGGATGATGTTGCATTGCTATTACCCACAAAAAAATCCCATACTGACTATGTCATACAAAGTCTATGGAATTCTTCATGGGATCCACATAATTAAATATCATGACCCATTCCATTAATCTATTAATAAAACCTGAAGGATGGGTGATATTACGGGTGAAAACTAGAGAAATTGGGATGATGTACGAAGAAAAATATAGAGAGTACTATAAAATAACTCCCACACACAAGAAGTGTGCGGACTACACCCCACGAACCATGTCTTAGTGGCCCTTCATGCAACTCCACCACCAAGAACCATATGTGGTATACCATATGTAATGGATTATACATGGAGACAGTGCCATTTGCGGAATTGATGTGTCATTTTATGACCCCGTGATCAAATCAAAAACAGTTTAGGGACGACCCATTTTGGGAAATTTTTCAAGAATGAACCTATGCAGAAAACATTATGCTTATGATCCTATATGGAAAATAGTTCATATGTGACCCAATAAAGGAATCAGTGTATGGATAAAACTTTTTGGAAAATAGTTTGTGGATGTCCCTTTGCGGGAAAAATTTTATTGATAACCCTTGGCATGTAATGGTTTGCGGATGACACTTTCCATGGAATGGTATGCAGAAACACCAATTAGGCCCTACCTTATGTAGATACTCCTATGTGGATATCTCATACATGGATAGCTCCTACACAACCAACCCTATGCTGAATTCCCCGTATGCCCTCACTATTCCATATTGCGAGGGATAAACCCCCCACCCCACCCCTACTCGGGATCATTATCGAGATGAGGTTTTGGCCCTCAGGGCCCATCCATTCACTATTGTCACTATCCCCCATGAAAAATGGAGAGCCATACCACAAATATTATAGGCCAATATGATGAAATCCCCCCTCCCTTATTCCATCCCAACTTCCATTCCATAATTACTATAAGTCGGCCTACTCCTCATGAGGCTCCAAAAACACCATCACCTTCCTCCTAGGTCAGATTGATCCAGAACTCCATAGAAAATCTTGGTCTTAATTTTTTTACATTATTAGAAACACCATTATCTATCCATAAAACTCTTTGTCCTGGGAGTTATGTGATCATCAAAAATCTACTTGGCCATCAGAAATGGATGGTCAGTTTCCTAAGAACACCTCTTTTTGATGACGCACACAATTCCCTGACGTTTCTGCATATATTGCCCACAAAGGCCTGTAAATGAGAGAAAAATTATTCCCCATGATAGGCTTTTCCTACTGTAATATTCCCTAATGTATTCCATGCCCCAATTAATTCCTCCTTGTATGATAATCCCTATAATCATGGATTACACATTCAATCCCTCTCCTATTCAAGGATTGCCAGACCATCCTGACCCGATTATCCTCCTGTTAATCATGGATTCTATAACAAGCAGTCCTCGTCATATGACCTTATAATACTAGGCCGCAAATCACCCTCACCAAATTATGTTAAACTATATGCTCTTAGACCCTAAAACATGACATTAAACTATTATTCAATCATCCAAGATATGTGAAATTAAACTATAGTATACCCCATATGGAATTCAAAGGGGAAACACTCCTAGAGTAATCCCTTTAAATTATTAGAGGTGTTTCTCTCACCCCAACCTCTTCTTCCTCTGTCCTCCTCCTTTTCCATTAGTAGAGAAGAGATTGGATGTGGCTTGTTAAATATTTCACATCCTCTTATTTGTCATACCGATAATGACTAATGTGGTCTTAGATTCTAGTGATGATGATACCACCCACACAATCCACTTATAGAAATGAACTACAAGAACTCTGATTCCTACCCCAGATAGGTTATGTAGGATGTCTGTCTATGGCTCCATCTGAAGGGGCTTCCTTCTCAAGGGTTAACCATATTTATGACCCTTATTTCAACAATGCCTCTTTTATGTTGTATGTCTCAACTCAGACACAAAAGGGACTTCTCCATAGACGTAAGCCCCACATAATTCATCTTTTATGGTTATCTTCCATTCATAACACCAATCATACTGATCTAAAAGCGATCTAATTCATCCCATGACGATACATAAGAATCCCATATTATGGGTTCAACCATGATATTGACACACACCCTAATGTTTTTCGAGTCATATCCTTGATAGGGTCACCGGTACTTCGAACACTATATCACTTATCAGTACCTCGAGCCACCTTAGTGTTAGCCCCACATTGAAACTTGACTAGGAACCTTCTTCCTATATGTCATTGTTGTTTGACATTAAAATGCATGGAGGGGTCCTTGTCAAATAACCATGAAAGTTGATGTGTCCAGTTATGTGGAACCAAACTATGTGGGTATGATTCATCTTACAAAGATACATACAAATCCCATCTTATATATTTGACCCCAACATTGGAACAATTCCTATACCTTGGGTGATGATAAACTTAAAGCGCCTTATCACTTGTCTTAAACCAGAAATATCTATATAAATGATGAAGTAATTCCTGATCTATCCATAAAAGGGTAACATTGATAAAGAATATCAGATACATACATAAATCTTCATTAATAGAGAACCTTAGATACCTAGAGATGATTCCATACCCATGTATATTTATGGTAGATCTTGTAACCCAGGAGTAATAAATGGAAGCATGTTTGGGAATGATTAAAGAATTCGAGAACATATAAACATCGCATAAATCTAAAATAGAGTCTAGTAATAGGAAATAAATCCCCTTTAAAAGGGTATGATGATCCCGAGTTCCCATTCTCTCAACTAAGGTGAGTCATTAAGTGTTTTTTTTTCAAATCATCATCAGAGAAGTGCATTCCTTTGGATAGTGGGTCCATGAATCATGGATAATAGGGACATTCAGATTTTCTATTTCTGTAAATAAACCTAAAGGAGGCCATCTGATGACATCATACCCAACATGGGAATATTGAAAAAACACATAAACCCCCACCAATCATCTAGTGAGACCACTAAAATTTGGAACCTCCTTTGTAAAAAAAATGATACACTACCCAATCCCAGTGGAACCATCTCTCCCACTAAAAAGGGGCCACCAAATGAATCGAGTCGAAATAAGGTTTCTATGATTTTTAATGGTTTTTTGGTTTTAGTATCTTTTATTGTTTTATGGGGATTTAGTGTAATTAGTGTTTTAGGAGTTTTAAATTTTGTTTATAGTTTTAAGGGTGATTGATTATTTTATGGTTCTTTTAGAGGATTTATTGTGGTTTTAGTTCTTATTCTAGTTTTAATGTTTCTTAGGTTTTTATGAAAATATTGGGTTTTTTTTATTTTAGTGTCAGTTAGGGTTTTTAAGGGTTATAATGACTTTTATAATTTATAAGGATTTAAGCGACTTTAATGATTTTTAGTGTTTTTATTGGTTTCTGATGATTAGGGTTTATAGGGGTTTTAAAGGATTTTAGGAATTTCAGTTTTATATGAACTTTTTAGGGGATTTTAAATTATTAATATTAATAGGGGTTTCCATTTTTTTGGTTTTTAGGTTTCTTCATTGTTTTTAGGGTGTTTTGTTTTGGGTTTTTATAATTTCATGGGTTTTAGAGTTTTTTACGTTTTTTTGGGTTTTAGGAGGCATAAAGTTTTCTAGGGGTTTTAATGGGATTTTATGCTTATTTTTCATATTTAGTTATTTTATGATGTTTTAGGGTTTCTTTTATTAATTTATGTTTTTCATGAGTTTTTGGGTATTTTTAAATTTTTAGGGGATTATAATGTTTTTATGGATATAGATGGGGTTTTGGGGGGTGGGGGGTTGGGTCTTTTAATGGTTTTAGGGGTTTTAATGTCTTTTATGGGGTTTTGGGGTTTTGGTGTTTCATGGTTTTGGAGAGGGGGTGGGGGTTTGGTTTTTTTGGCATTTTGGGTCACAGTGGTTTATAGGGTTTTATGGGTTTTAGTTCATCTTACATTTTCACTATTTTATTGGTTTCCAGGGGTTTTTAGTGTTTCTAGGGATTTTTCATTTTTATTGGGATTTTGAGGTTTTTGGGTACTTTTAGGGATTTTATTTATTTTTTGGTTTGAAGGGTTATTAGGGTTTGGAATGGAATTTTTTGGTATTTTATGAATTTTATTGTTTTTTTTTCAGTTTTTGGGATTTTTATGGAGTTTCTATGTATTTAGGGGTTTAAAGATGTTTAGAGGTGGGTTGGTTATAGTCTTCTGTTTCCATTAAGGTAATTATAGAGTCATTAGGGCTTTTAGGGGTTCTTAGGGGATTTATGATTATTTGGGGTTCTTAAGGTTTTAGGGGTTTTGGTGTTTTTAGAGTTTTTAGTGACTTTTAGGGTTTTTAATGTTTAATGGGTTTTTAATTTTTTGGGGGGTTTTACTATTTTTTGATTTATAGGAATCGTTTAGGGGTTTTAGGATTATTTTTGGGTTTTAGGGTTTTTTATTATTTTGTAGGGTTTTTAGAGTTTTTTTTTGGTTTTTATGGTTTTAGGGTTTTTTTCCATTTTTATATGTTTTATGGGGTTTTAGGTTTTTTAGGGTTGTATTACTGTTTCATTGGGTATTTATGGGTTTTATAATTTTCTAATGGTTTTTTTGGCTTTATTAGAGTTTTTTTTGGGTTTTTGGATTTTAATGTTTTTGGAAAATTGGGTTATTTTAGTTGTTTTAAGGGTCAAAGTTGTTTTTATTATTTTAAAATGATTTTATGTGTTTTTTGATTTTTAGGGTTATTTTGTTTTTTTAGTTTTTAGTTTTTTTAGGTTTTTAGTGTTCTTATCGTTTTATGGATTTTTAGGTTTTTAAAGGCTTTTGTTTTTTAGAGTGCATAAGGGGTTTTCTGGATCTTTTATGGTTTACAGTTTTTGTATGTCATTTATGGTTTTTAGTATTTTATTGTTTTTAGGTTTTTAGGGTTTAGAGACTATTTTGTTTTTAGGGTACTTAGGGTCTTTTTTTATTCTGAAGGGTTTACGATCTATAAGAAGGGTTATCAGGTTTTTTGGTATTTTTATGGGTTTTATAACGTTGTTGGTTTTTATAGTATTTTAGGTTTTAGGGTGTTCTAGGTGTTTTAATGGTTATTAAGTGTATTAGGGTTTTGAGGAGTATTATGTTTTTATAGGCTTTGTGGTTTTTGAGGATTTTAGAGTTTTTTGGGCTTTTAAGTGTTTTTAGGTCATTTATGGGTTATTATTTTCTTTTAGTTTTTTTTGTATTTTAGTGGGTTTTTTATTTTTATGGTTTGTATGGGTTTTAATGTTGTTAGGTTTATTTATGATTTAAGGGGTTTAACATATTTTTTATGGTTTTAGGGTATTTAGGGGAGTTTTAGGGTTTTTTTGGTTTTATAATTTTCAGGGTTTTTGTGTTTTTAGGTAATTACTGTATTTAGGGATTTTTAAAATTTTTATAGGCCTATATGGATTTTTTATGTTTTTCTGATGTTTCAATGTTTTTGGGGATTTTAGTGTCTTTTACGATCATTTGGGATTTAGGTTTGTGAGTTTATTCATCATTATTCATGTTTTTTATGATCTTTGGTGTTTTAGGGGATTTAGGGTTTTCCACAGTTTTTGGGGGTTTTAGGAATTTTTAATGATTAATGGTTTTAGGTGTTTATATGGCTTTAGGGTTTTCCAGGTTTTTGTTTTTTTGGATTTATTGGTGTTTTGGAGGGCTATTTGGTTTTATGGTTTTTTTTGGTTTTTATGGGTTTTAAATTTTTTTAGGGTTTAGGGTTTCTTTTATGGGTTTTTTTTAATTTTTAGGGACATTTAGGGGTTTTATATTTTAAGGTATTATAGTATATTTAATGTTTTTAGGGGTTTTAAGGGAATATAGTTTTTTAGGGTTTTTATGGTTTTATTGGGTTTTTTGGATATTAGGTTTTAAGGGTGTTTAGAAGTTTTTTGGGATTTTTTTTTAAATTTTTGGGGTTATTATTGGTTTATTTAGGGTTGTATTTTTTCAATTTTTTAGGGTTGAATGTGTTTTCAATTGGGTTTAAGGGTATTTTAGTATGGGTGTGGGTTTATGATCCTTTAGGGAATTTAGCGTCCTTTTGTATTTTTTAGGGTTTAGGGACATACCGAGTTTTTTTGGGTTTCTATTTTACATTAACAGGGTTAGAGGTTTTAAAAGGGTTTAGGGTTTTTATGGTTTTATAGTTTTTAGGATTTTCGAGTTGTCGTTTTTTGGAGTTTTATGGATTTTTGGTCTTAAAGGTTGTAATATATTTTGGGGGTTGAGGATCTTTGTGTGTTTTTTGGGGGGTTTTATGTTCTATATGTCTCTTATGTTTTTAGTGGTTTTATAGTTTACTAGGATTATTTTTGGGTTTTTTTGGGGGGGTTTTAGTTTGTGGGGGTGGGGGTAGGGTGTTTAGGGATTTTATGGATTTTTTGACTTTTTTTGTTTTCTAATGTTTTTTATTATGATAACGGGTTTTTAGAATTTAGGGTTTCTTATGGTGTTATATATATTTTAGTTCCATTTTTGATTTTTTATTGTTTTAGGGCCTTTTATGGGATTTTCATGGGTTCTAAGGTTTTTTGGGTTTTTAGAGAATTTAGGGTCTTTATGGGTTATTTGGAATTTTAGTGTCCTTTAGGGGTTTTGTGTTTTTGGGTTATTTTGTGTTTTTGGGTTATATTTTGAGTTTTTAGTGTTTTGAGGGGTTTTATTGTTTTAAGGAAACGTTTAGGGTATATGGGTTCCTTTTAGTACTTTTCAGGGTTTTGGGTTTTATGGGGAATTTAGGATTTTATGGGTTTTAATGGTTTTTATGGGTTGTAATCCCCCCATTATGATTTTCAGGTACTCCATTGTTTGTGTTTTTTATCTTCCTTGTTTTCATGAATTTTCCTGATTCTTAGAGATGGAGATCCTTTTAGGGGGAAATTGAACTAATGTTCAAGGATGTATGTTTGTTTGAATTAATGGATTCAGAGTATAAACATTTAAAATACCTAGAGGGGGTTTTCCCATGTTCATAAAACATTCTAAGTGGGGCCTTTGGGTTTTCGGCCTCATCCAGCTGTTTATGTAGACATTTATTATTACATTCTGTGTAAAGGTATTAAATGTTGTGTAATGTTTTTAAGGATGATTTCTTCAAACTGATTCAGGGTGTGAAGAGTTGGCAGACCATGTAACAGGTTATCATCATGTACTATAAAAAAATTAGATTCTAAATAAAAGTGGAAGGGTTTTATTTTCTCTGGAGATTCATTGATTACCCAACCTGTCATGTAATTAGACATTGTTCAATATTCATGAGTTCGTATTTTAGGGTGATGAATAGATAATTTATCAGTTCAATCATTTTAATCCCATCTCCCACTAAACCCAGGGTCAATCACTAAGAATTTGGAGACCTACAACCCTTCAAGATCATTTTTTGGCAATTGACAATTGTTATAGCTGTGGTATATTTCATCGTGTAATTGTTTCTTTTGGTTCTTCATTGGATTTGGTTTTGGTTATGGTTTTTTTTGTATTTGTGATCATAGAGTGTAATCTATTCATCAATTTCGGTTTCTTATTATTTCATATCTTTTGAAGGTCATTCTTCTAGTTTCCAATCATTGTTTCAATATGAAGATTGGTTTATACCATTTTCAGTTAGGTGTATCTATACAATAGGTTAATGAAATGAATTTCTTTATTTTCCTTGTAAATTCCTTGATTTTTTTCATATATTTGAAGTGATACGTGGTTCAATAGCTTTTCTGGGAAAGGAATATGTTTTTAATGTCTTATTTCATCGAAAATGTAATTTTCTGATTTGGAAATGGATTTTCAAACACCTAGGTGAATTGTAATGAATTTAAAAATGATTTATAAAATTGTGATCATGGTTTTGATAATTAATTTTTAAAATTGGTATATTGGGAACCTTTGTTGTGTTAAGAAAGACATATCAGTTGCCTTAGTGTGTGTGGAACCACTAGGATACCACCTTTTGAATCTCAATGGACAGTGGTTGGACTCGATAGTTTTTGGATCCAATGTTATTCATTTTTGAGATCTTGTGTTTATTGTATGTATCGCCCCATATTATATTTCCCAATATTATTTTATATTTCATTTATAGATTTTTATCACATGACGGTTTTTATTATGGATTTTTTTGATAGATTTTTATTTGAAGATGTTTCATATAGGTTCACATGATAGGTTATTTCATGAATATGTGTTTACATGAATATATCTGGAATAATGTATATTATTTCCTATTTTATCGATCCCACCTTTTAATTTTCTAGCTTGAGAATATTAATTTTTGTTTTGCAAACCAAAAGGGGAAACTGATTTAAAAAGTAATTTTATTTGTGAAAATGTTTGGTAAAAAAGTATTTGTTTTAAAATCTATGACTCTTAAATTATTTTTATTAGACGAAATATAGAATATCTAGTGGTATCCTAATAGGATTTTTTCTCAAACCCTAATTTTTTCCAAAGGCGGTTCTAAATTTTGTGTTATATTGTACATATATAGAGAAAGACATATTATTGTGTGTTGGATTGTCTTATGTTTTTTGTCTTTGGTTTAGGATGGATTGGAGGTGACTATTAGTCCCCTGGATACCTGTTCGTATTTCTTTATTCATAATTTATTATTTAGCAGGTTTGGATCAGATTGGAAGGATCTAGTTATATCTTTTTCTTCCACATGTACTGTAGATGTACATCTTATTTATTTTTATACAATACTTTTCTATTTTATTACATCACCACACCATGTGACTATCATCAGGAATTTATGGTTTTGTTGACCTGAGTGGTCTTTTAAAATATTGTATCAAAGGGAATGGTAGTGCCTTATGTGTGTTTACACTGCCTATTTTTGGTAATGTGTCTTTGGTTGATAGGAGTGAGGACCATCCAAATTCATATTGTAGGTGTCAAGAAATTTCTTTGGCAGCTCACTTCAGTGACTAAACATTATTTTCCGTGGGTGGGTGGGGAATTCAACTAGGTTTGAGAGATGGGTTTCAGGTTCATTTCAGTAAAATGTATGGGAAAATCATTTAAATTGTTCTATTAATTTTATGAAGGAATTTCATTGATAAAATTCATGATTGATTTAAATTCTTGTTGTTTTAAATAATTTAATTGAATTGTGGAAGTGTTTCTATATTTTTTGAATGTTTTCATGATCTAATTAGTGACTTTCTTGATTTAATTAGACCATTTATCCTAGAAGACCACTTAAAAATCCAAGAGATGGAGCTATGATATGGGTTCTGTAGGTTAATCCTTCAATATACCCTTATTTTGTAGAATCTAATATCTATCTATTCAGACACTTTGTCAAAAGGACATTGGGAACTATGGATGTGTGATGGATCATAAAACTAATTCTATTAAGAAGAAACATCCCATATTTCATAGGGCCAATGGACCACAAGAATATGAGGTGTATATTGATATGATTTAGAGGATCATAAATTTATTTAAGACGTTTAAGGAAACAAGGTTATGTTTTTCCTTATATTTGTTGTGGGACTGGGAAGGAAATGATCTGACTCCATTGTAAAGGATAAGTTGCACAAGAAACATACATTGGACTTTTCCAAGAAAAAAGTTAATCATTAGTTTTACCCTAATTTGATACATGAAAAAATGATACCATATTTTTTGAAAAAAGAGCATGGGCCGTACACCATTTTATATTATTTTACCCATTTTGTGGAATTTTTGCATCTAGAACAGATTCTTGTCACCAAGGAGTGCCTATAAGCTCAAAATTTTGATTTTGGATTGAAGAATAATATTAAGTCAATGTTGAATCTAATTTAACTTCTCACTATGGTTGAAGTAGTAAAAAATATAGATTTCTTAGAGGCTTACATTACAGAGAAGATAATTTTGGGTGGACCTCGACATGGCGTAGTTGTTAGCTAGTGTGTGTCTTTTCGCCCGAAAAGGAAGGGAATGGGTGGTAAGTTCTATACAGGACCAATTTTAGTGTATTCATCAACATAATAATATATTTTTTTATCAAAATACGTGATATGTTAATACCATGACTAATTGTACTAAGGCATTAAGGACTTATCATCATTGTGGATTATATGTCCATCTAAAGATTTTTTTTGTGAAAATATGTCACAGGGAAGTAAGGAAGGATCCACTCTCACCAAGTGTTTTCTATCTCGTACTAAGGATTCCAAGGTCGGTGGGTCAAATACTATGTAAAAGGGGTGTATTAAGGGAGATAATATAGGAATTATTAATCAAATTAGTATGTGAAAGTGAAATTTGAAGTAGGGATATCCACTGCTAGAGGTAGAATGTTTGTTTCATATTATATGGGGAAATATTCTTTTAATATGGGTTCTACTCATTATTTTATCACATCATTGTTAGTTGAAATATTGTTACTGAATTGAGATCATATCTAATACATGTTGGTTCTTTCACAACATTTGGTAAATAGATAAAACAAGGTATTTAGTGTCCCACTATTCAAGTGATGATAGCCGGCATTGAGATAAAATGAGACTCATTGGTCCGTGATCATGACATCTTCAAAATAATAATCATTATAGATTGGATGATTAGTGTTAAAGAAAATGTAGAATATTATAATTCCTAGTTATAGTTATTTCAAATTGACGGAGTTACTAATGTGTTTCAGGGTGAGGGTGAATCTAGAGATGGATGTGAAACATATGTTGTTCTTTATGTTAGGGGAATATAATGTCAGTCATTAGAGATATTTCTTAATTTAGTGTAACCTTATTTGGGTATTTGAATAACTATAGTGGTGAGTTTATAACTTGAGGTATTTTTAGATGGTCTTTATAGTTTACCACTCCAGAGAAAGGTCGATTTTACTATTGACTAGCTCCTTGGTAGATCCCCATTTCTATGAAATCCTATCAAATAGAACCTACTGATATGGCATAACATGAGTTTCATATTGAAGGTATAGAAGAGAAATAATTTATTCATCCTAGTTTTTTAATGTGGGGATCCCCAGTCCTCTTTACTAAGAAGGATGATATGAGTATCATACATTGTATGGACTATTGAAGTTAAATCATGTGACCATTAATAAATTATATCCTTTTCTTTGATTTATGATCTTTTTACCAACCTAGAGGTGTATATTGGTATTTAATGATTGTAATTTTGTTTAGGGTACCAATATTTGAGGCCTCAAGAATAGTATATACCATAGAAATCTTTTAGAAGATGGTATATTCATTTATTTAGTTTCAGTTTATTCCATTTAGTCTAACTAATTCTCTTTTGGTGTTAATATCTTTGATGAATCATATTTTCTATCAGTTCTTGGACACATTTTTAGTTGTGTTATTTTATGATATACTAATTTACTCCATGTCAGAGTATGAGTACACAAACCATTTAGATATCACTCTTCTAACCTTGAAGGAGCATCACCTTTATGTTATACTCTCCATGTTTGATTTATGGATCCAAGAAGTGAAATTTAAAGGTAATGTGATTTTTGAGAGTGGTGACTCAGTATATCATGCAAAGATACATGATTTTTCGACCTAGGAGAATCACAGAAATGTGTTTTAGATTTTATATTTCTTTTGTTTTTCTAGTTACTATAGATGGTTTTCTTTGTATTTCTCAATCCACGCATATTTGATGAATGCTTTAACATATATGGGTGTAATTTTTGAATTGAATAACAACTGTTAGATATATATTTAAGAGGTAAATATGATCATGAATTCAAAAACATTTTTCATTATTCTATATCTAGTTGTGGGTTATTATTTTTTCTATGATTCTAATGGAATTTTTTTAGAATTGGTATTGATATAGGGGAAATAGGTGGTGGCATATGTCTCATGGTAATTATAACATCATGATAAATAATACCCTATAATCAATCTTTGTTTGGAATTGGTTACTAATAAACTCACAATGTCACAACCTGTTCTTGGGGCCCATGCCGTGACTACCCCAAACCCGCCTTCCATAGGCCAGCGACTGGAGAATAGCACCAAATGTGCAAATCCCTATGCTGGTAAGGCATTGTCTTTATAAAAGTAAAAAAAACACAACATAGTACGCAACTGTAGTAAGCACTATGTAAAACTGAGTAAACAATTACGTGCTGAAACGAAAGGGGCCGAAACTACATGCCCAACAGTAAAGTACAGTACAACTGGAAAGAAAGTACAACTGAAAAAGGGATAACAACTAAAATGGGAAGCTCCTAGAACGTCCACCGAGAATCCTACCTGAAGGGTAGGTACATATGTTCACCTCAGCACTCCACGTCTATCAGTCTGCACCGTGTACCGTCTCGCCGTGGGGTCCACCTCCGGGTACTGTCCAGCTCTACAAGTCTCTACCATGATCAGTGATGTCTATTGTCTGCATCCAACACAACGTAGTGTGGGTATATCCTGTGTAGGGCTGAGTATAACAATACTCAGTAGGGAAACCGAGACCCCCGAAGGTCTCCTAGAATCCACGAAGGATAAACCAAAAAGAAATGATACAATCACGAATTAACAACCAACTCTACCTAGGTATAGGCCCATACATAAACCTAAGTCATCAATCCCATTTCGACTCCGACTAACGAGCCCAAGCACAACCCAGTCCACACAGGAAAGAAGTCAATCGCATCGTTGATAATGTTTGAAAGTCAAGACTCATCTCACACAGGTATACAACTTTTTTAAAGTGATAAAGATGATCAGATGCAGTCGCTGATTCATCTATTCTATTGGACCCACGTAGGATACTAGACCTGCTAAGCTGTTGGACACACATAGGATTCTAGAAGAGCAACTCTGTTGGAACCATGTAGGATACTAGAACATAAGTCAAACTATCGGACCCACATAGTATACGAGAAAAGTAATCATCGCCATCGAACCCACATAGGATTCCATCATGGTAGTCGTCTTCATCGAACCCACGGAGGATTCTAGTACGGTAGTCTTCTTCTCCGATCCCACGGAGGATTCCCGTACGGTAGTCGTTGCAGTCGCAGCCAGCTCTAGGGTTCTCGCACACAGCACGCTCGATTCCGGGAGGGTCTTCTCCTCGAGCAAAGGGTTCGATACATCAACTGTCACGAAATCCAAATAGGATGTATCCCAAAGTTCCATCTCGTCAAAAGGAACACAACTTGACTGATTCTGCGTTAATCAGACACCCGGTATGAGAGTCATTATCATTTTTGCTCTGGGGGCCCGGTTGGAAATACGCTTGTTCCAAACCCAGCCATTTTTCTAAAGTTGTCCAAAACTCACTTATAGTATCTCAAAAGTACCTCCATGTCAAAAGGGTCCCAGTGCTACAAACAACACGTCGATCAGAGGCGCGGTCTTCGAGTTATTCACAATTAAGTGAGAACGGGCCCGACCCATTATGCCTAGTGGGCTGGCGGGTTGGGTCAACCCAGTTGGGGCGGGTCCGACCCGGCAGAGGGTTGGACCAGCCCGATGAGTCATGCGGCACGGCCCGAGGGGCACAGCTGGCCTGAAGGGGAGCGGCCCAGCTTGGCGTGGAACAACCCGGCCAGAGGGGTGCGACCCGGCCTGAAGGGGCGAGGCACGACCCAACCCTGCTGGCCACGGCTCGGTCGACTGGCCGAGCGGCTTGTCCCGGAGGGGATGAGCGGTCCTGCTACATGTAACCTTCGAGTGTCATGGCTCCTTCACCTGGTTGGCCGATGAGCCAGTCGGTTCACCCCCGAAGCGGCCCGCGGAGCACGGTCCGCGGTCGTCTACAGCGCGACGCCCCCTATGGTGCCACCTTCTTCCTTCGGCCCAACAGGCTTTTACCGGCCAGTTTTCCTTCAGCCGAGGGGCCTGCGGTTGCAGGCCGTGGTTCTTCCGCACGTGGCTGGTGCATGATCGCCGCTTCCGTTTGTCACCACCGCCTCTTGTTGCTGCCGCCAAAATATCTAAGAACAATCAGAGGGTTGTTGGGCCGTGTTCATTCGGCCCGCGACCTCCACGTTAGGTGATATCAAATGGACAAAGATAAAACATGTTATCAACAAGAGACGAAGAACAATTTTATTCAATTAAATATTAAAACAAACCCCTACCTTGAAATAAGGTTCGCAGTAGTCGAGCGTCGTAGAAAACGACATCATGGGGAGACGGCATCAACTCGTTGACGTCGGAAAAGAAGGGGTCGAGGATGGTGTGTAGTCGGCGTTCCTTGCAGGTGGATTCTTCTCTTTTAGTTTGGCCAATGATTGGAGGTGATGATCGAGGATCCTCGGTGGTTCTTAGATGGATGAATGGTGTTGTTCGTTGAGAGAAGAACACACTTTTCTATTTCTTCAGAGCGTCCTCAAGGTTCTCCCAACACAATAAGTGCCAAAATAAAATAATAGCAAAGGCTATTATTTTATTAACACAAGTAATTCAAAATTCAAACTCTTTAATTAATTAATTATAACTCAATTCATTAATTAAAAGAGTTGGCCAAAATTAAAAAGGGAGAGTGGAAGGTGAAGAGATCACATAAATAAAGGGGAGTTGTCAAATTAAATAGGGGAGAATTAATGGGGAGTTTAATGGGAGATGAAAGGTTTAGGTCATGTGTGGGTCCCACCACACTAAATCCTCTCATGGGAGGTTAAGTGGGTGCGGGCCCCACTTCTAACTCCCATTGGGAGGAAATAACTACCAGATATAAAATAAAATTGTGTTCCACAATTTTATTTATTTTATTCTAAATCCCCAAAATTAACTTTCAACCGTCATAAACACAACTACGGTAAAGGTCCCCTTAAGCGAATATCGGCGCTGCGAGTTCATCGGTGCCCTCATATTTCAATTCCGAGCACCAGTTCAAAAGATAGAAAAACATGCGCGTACATTCAATGAATGTACATGAACAAAACTTTAGAAATTAATTCTAGGCACACCGAGCATCAGAATCAAGTGTCGTTAGAAACCACAGACTCGTAAAATTCCTAAGTGTTTATGAATTAAAAATTTCCTTGAAATTTATGTGTCTTTACATTACTACCACCTCTGGGATTTATGTTCCAGTAAATCTACAACACACACTAGGTAAATGAAAGAGGGCATTGTACACACATATGAGCCTCCCACTCCCAAGTTCTCTCCTTGGGGTTCCCGTGATTCCAGTGAATGTGCACCAAAGGAATTGACCGCCCATATAGGACCCGCTCCTGTCCATCCTCGATCTCTACCAGAACCTTCGTAAATGTTGCCCCATCATTGATATTCAGCTCCCCGTGATCAATTATGTGGGATGGGTAATGCACGTATCTCCTCAGCTGAGATATGTGGAAGACGTTGGGCACCCGGTGCAACTGATGTGTAAGGGTCAAGCGGTAAGTCACCTCGCCTACTCTGCTGAGGACCTAGAAAGGTCCGATGAAACGAGGAGATAACTTGTCGCCCCGACCAAATCTCTGTAGACCTGGTCGATGTGAGACCTGTAGTAAGATGTGGTCACCATCCTCGAACTCCAGTGGTCATAGTCTCCTATCAACATAGGATTTCTATCTTCTATATGCATTCTTCATCCACTCCTGGATGATCTGCACCTTCTCCGTCGTAGCCTACACCATCTCTGGTCCTACAAGTACTGACTCCCCCAGGTCAGTCCAGCACAGAGCTGATCTGCAAGGTCGGTCGTACAGTGCCTCGTATGGTTCCATCCCGAGGGTGGAGTAGTATTTGTTGTTGTACGCAAACTCCACCAAGGGTAGTTGATCCTCCCAGCTATGACCAAAGTCAAGGACACATGCACGGATAATTTCCTCAAGAGTCTGAATGGTTCTCTTAGTTTGACCATCCGTCTGAGGGTGGAAGGTGGTTCTCAAACGTAGCTACGTACCAAAAGCCTCATGTAACCCCTTCCATAGCTGGGAAGTGAATCAAGCATCTAAATTGGAAATGATAGTCGATGGCACACCATGAATCCCTATGATCTCCTGAACATAGAGTCATCCCAAGCTCTCTACTAAGCCCTTCTCTCTGATTGGTAGGAAGTGGGCCGATGTGGTGAGTCGGTCTACGATCACCCAGATAGAATCGTGTCCTATGGATGTACGTGGAAGCCCTGTCATGAAATCCATAGATATCCCATCCCACTTCCACTCAGGGACATCTAAGGGTTGTTCCAAGTCCACTGGTACCTGGTACTCCGCATTCACTTGATGACAAGTGAGGCATCGTGAAACAAACTCTGATACAACCTTCTTCATACCCGGCCACCAGTGTTGTTGTGTCAGGTCCTGGTACATCTTCGCCACTCCTGGATGTACCGCTAGAGGGGAAGT
The DNA here is from genome assembly GCA_963277665.1 of Viscum album. Lineage (NCBI taxonomy): Eukaryota > Viridiplantae > Streptophyta > Magnoliopsida > Santalales > Viscaceae > Viscum > Viscum album. Next base: position 1,209,010,426 of record OY728140.1, read on the forward strand.
GTGAAACTCCCTTAGAACTTCCTCTTATATTGCAACTGGTACCATGGTACGTCCCCTGAAGAGGTTGATGTGCTCCCTCCTTCAGAAAATCCATCAGGAACCTGCCCTATGGATATCTGAGCACGTTGTGTCTCACAGTCAATGTCCCCATGTTGTGCCTCCCTAACTCACCGAAGAAGTGGAGGAGAGACTATGAGAGCCTAAAGAAAGGCTGCTCCTTCTATATCCAGAAAGGATATCTGTAATGCGGATAACTGCTATGTTTCATCTCCTAGTAGTTGAATGCCCGATCTCCTACTGAGAGAATCAACTACAAAGTTCCCCTTTCCAGGAGTATATACTATCTAAAAGTCATAGTCCTAGAGGAACTCGAGCCATCACTGTTGTCTCAGGTTCTAGTTCTTCTGGGAGAAGATATTCCTGAGACTATAGTGGTCAGAGTAGACTGTAAAAATCTTTCCCATCAGATAGTGCTGACACATCTTCAAGGATAGGACCACTGATGCTAACTCCAGGTCACGGGTAGCGTAGTTCTTCTCATTCTGTCTCAACTGTCATGAACTATACGTGATCACTGCTCACTCCTCAATCAAGACACACCTGAGTCCAGTCCCTAATACATCGCAGTAAACTACATACCCAACGCCCTCCTCCGGCAACCTCAAGAGGGGCGCACTGCTCAACCTCTGCCTTAGCTCCTAAAAGCTCTGCTGACATCTATCTAACCACGCAAAGGGTTTCCCCTTCTTTGTCAAGGCTGAAAGAAGTGCTGCAACTCTGGAGAAGTCTATCACAAATCTCCGATAGTACCCATCTAGACATAGGAAACTTCTCACCTCCATCACGCTCTTGGGTGGCTCCCAAGCAAGTACTTCCTCGATCTTCGCTGGATCCACTACATCTCCATCCTCTGAGATGACGTGTCCTAAGAAGTGAACCTCTCATATCCAAAACTGGAACTTCGAGAGATGACCATAAAGTTGGTGCTCTCAGAGTGTATCCAGTACAACCTGCAAGTGGTAGGCGTGCTCATCCTTAGTAGTCGAGTAAATCAATATGTCATCGATGAAAACTACGAAAAATCGATCAAGGTAAGGCTGGAAGATCCTGTTCATGAGACTCATGAACACTGTTGGAGAGTTGGTTATGACGAAAGTCATAACTAAGAACTCATAGTGGCCATACCGACACTTGACGGTCGTCTGCTACACATCCTCATCTCGAACTCTGAGTTGGTGATAGCCTGACCTGAGGCCTATCTTTGAGAACCATCTTACTCCCTTGAGCTAATCAAAGAGGTCATCAATCCTCGAGAGTCGGTACTTGTTCTTCACGGTCACCTAATTCAGGTGATGGTAGTCGACACATAGTCGCAAGCTCCCACTCGCCTTCTTGGTGAACAAAATCAGAGAAGCCCAGGGTAAAACACTGGGTCAGATGAATCCCTTTCCCTGCAAGTCCTCTCGTTATACTCGCAGCTCAAAAATCTCAGCATGAGCCATCTGATATGCTGGAATAGATATCGGTGTTGTCCCAGGGTACAAGTATATGCAGAAGTCTACCTCTTTGCGAGGAGGTAGTCTTGGAACATCGTCAGAAAAAACGTCCGCATACTAAACCACCACAACAGGAAAACTAGGACATCGCACATCAACTGCTCCAAGGATGAGACTAGCCAACTGATGTGTGATCGGTTTCCCTCTCCTCTACGTAAGTCCATCCTATGCTGCAAAGGCTCCCTTCTCACCAGTGAAGGTGAACCGAGTCCCATCCAAGCGGATACACCGCACCTTGTGCCTAATATAGTCGATCTGAGCATGGACTGTAGATAACCAGTCCATACCCAAGATGATGTCGTAAGGCCTCAATGCCACTACAAGAAGATCCCAGCAAAAGATATCGCCTCCTATAGTAAGCTCACACAATCGTCACAAGAGTGTAATCATCATTTCTTCTCCCATAGGATTCTCTTGTCATAATGATAGAGCTAACAGCTCCGTCAGAATCTCCGAGCTCCGAAAAAGGGTAGAGGCAATAAAGGAATGACTCACTTCTATGTCTATAAATACTGCAGCAAGGGTGGAGTAGACACATAAAGTACCTTGAATCATCTCAAGTGCGCCTTGGTTGTAAGCCACCACTGCCTGGAGCTGAGCTTGCCTCTGTCCGCCAGCTCCATATGGTCAGGCTGTACCTTTTGGTGGTAGTGGTGGTAGCGCATCAAAAAGTCGTCAACCACCAGCTGCTTGGCCAGCTCCTCTGCCTCATCCGCCTACTCCCTACGGACCACTGCGGTCGAACCTATACCTCTGCATGGGTGGTCCCTCCACTGTCTGCTTCTCATCTGTACGACGTTTCGGGTAGTCTCGAGCCATGTGACCCTGTCTTCCGCATGCATAGCACTGCCTGATCTTTGTATATCCAGCTCTGTTTCGAGTGCCCCTCACAACAAAACCTGTATCCTAAGCTCTCTCTCCTAATGGCCTGGTCCACTTGGACCTCTATGACATCTTCCTACTGCCACCTGCAGAAGACTCTACTACGTGTCGCACTGCGGTGGGTCTCGCTGCTAGTGTCGGCTCAGCAAGAAAGCTCTCTCCAAGAAGGGCTTTCTCCAGCACTCCCACCTATGTCAGAATGTTGAGGGAGATCATTGAAGCCCTGATCTCATGCCTCAGTCCCTGCTCAAAGGTCTGGGCTCTGAAGAATGGGTCTCATACCATGTTCGTGGAGTAGCAGTAGAGGTCAGTAAACCTCGATGAGTACAAAGCTAATGTCATGCTGCTCTGTTTCAGTTGAAGTACCTCATGAATCCGCACCGCACGAAGGGTGGATGGAATAATCTCTAATCGGAAGAGACACTCGAATTCTTTCCAAAGTAGATATTCCTCGTCGTGCACTTGGAGAATCAAGCTCCACCATCTACCTGCTGCTGTGTGTAGGAGACTCGTGGAAAGGATCACCATAAGGTCGGATGTTGTCCCTAATAATATGAAAACACTGACGACAACCTCCATCCAATCCTCAACTGCCTGTGGGTCCGTCTCTCTGTGAAACATGAGAGGCCCCTGTCGCTGAAACTCATGCAATGCACTCAGGCAGGGTGCACTCTCTTCCTTTGGGCCTGGTAGTGTTGTTGGTTCCGTGGGTAGTGGTACCACTGGTGCCTCCGCTGTGATGGGGCCATGCACTGAGGCCTCGTCGCTCGGTGGGATTCCATCTCGTACGCGACTTGGAACCCCAGCTGGATTCCTTCGTGGAGCTATCCTAAAAAAAACAGGTGCGCCACGGTCAAAAAGTATACCTAGTGAGCTGACACAAAGTAATCACAAAGAAAACTTTTGAAACACACATACAATCAGTGTTTTTGTGCACTAAGTCAGAAATCAGAGGTCAGGGTCCTGGTGTATGGATACATCGGTCTCCGCACCAACACTAGAATACCTCGACTAAAAAACACAGTCAATACTCTTAACACTATTGCTTCTCAGTAAGATAGATTAGAGTCCTATGTTCTGTGGTAGAACCGACTCCTCTGATACCAATTTGTCATGACCCATCCTCGGGGCTCATGTTGTGACTACCCCATGCCAGCCATCCATAGGCCAGGGGATGGAGACTATCACCAAAGGCATAAATCCCTATGTTGGGAAGGCATTGCCTTTATTAAAGTAAACAAACACAACATAGTACGCAACTGAAGTAAGAACTATGTAAAACTGAGTACAAAATTAAGTGTTGAACGGAAAGGGGCTGGAAATACAAGCCCAACAGTAAAGTACAGTACAACTAGAAAGCAAGTACAACTAAAAAAGGGATAATAGCCAAAATGGGCAGCTCCTGGAACATCCATCGAGAATCCGACCTGAAGGGTAGGTACAGATGTTCACCTCAACACTCTACATCTATCGGTCCCCCCTGTGTACCATCTTGCCGTGTGGTCCACCTCCGGGTACCGTCCAGCTCTACAAGTCTCTACCACGAGCAGTGTTGTCCGTCATCTGCATCCAACACAACGTAGTGCAAGCATAGCCCGTGTAGGGGTGAGTATAACATTACTCAGTAGGGACCCCGAGGCCCCTAAAGATCTCCCAGAATCGACAAAGGATAAACCAAAAATGAATGATACAATCATGATGTAACAACCAAATCTACTTAGGTATATGTCCATACATATACCTAAGTCATCAATCCCATTTCGGCTCCAACTCACGAGCCCAAGAACAACCCAGTCCACACAGGAAAGAAGTCAATCACATCGTTGACAATGTTTGAAAGTCAAGACTCAGCTCACACAGGTATACATATTTTGTAAAGTGATAAAGATGATCAGATGTAGTAACTGATTCATCTATGCTGTCAAACCCATGTAGGATACTAGACCAGCTAAGCTGTCAGACCCACGTATGATTCTAGACCAGCTACTCAATCGAACCCACGTAGGATACTAGATAATAGGTCAAACTGCCGGATCTTTGTAGGATACAAGAACAGTAATCATCTCTGTCGAACCCACAGAGGATTCCAACACGGTAGTCGTCATCGTCGAACCCACGGAGGATTCAAGTATGGTAGTCGTCATCTCCGAACCCACGGAGGATTCCAGTACGGTAGTCATTGTAGTTGCTGCCAGCTCTAGGGTTCCCGCACATAGCACGCTCGATTTTGGGAGGGTCCACTCCTCGAGCAAAGGGTTTAATACATCAACTGTCACGAAGTCCATAGTTGAGGTATCCCGAAGTTCCATCTCGTCAAAAGGAACCCAACGTGACAGATGGCTCGTCAATTGGACACCCACACTGAGAGTTATTAGCTTTTTTGCTACGGGGGCCCGGTTGAAAATACACTTGTTCCAAAACCAGAAATTTTCCAAAGTTGTCCAAAACTCACTTAGAGTATCTCAAGAGGACCGCCACGTCATGAGGGTCCCATTTTCACAGACGGCGCATCGATCAGACGCACGACCTTCGAGTTATTCACCTTTAAGTGATAACGGGCTCGACCCGTTAAGACCAGTGGGCTGGCGGGTCGGGTCAACCCGATTGTGGCAGGTCCGACCCTGCATAGGATTAGACCGGCCTGATGAGTCACATGGCCTGGCCCGAGGGGCACGGCCCAACCCGGAATGGCACAGCCTGGCCCTGCTCGGTGCGGCCCATCCCAACGCGGCGTGGCCCGGCCCGGCTCGACATGACCCGACCCGACACGGCGCTGCGCGGCCTAGAAGGGCATGGCCTGAATTTCCACGGCTCGTCCTGGAGGGGCCGAGCGGTCCGAGGGGGGAGGGGGGGAACCCCCCCACTATCCCAAACCAGCGGCGCCAAGCAGAACCACCATCCCGACCGGCCAGTCGAAGCCAGCCGGACTTCCCGGCACAAGCGGCCCACATGGGCACGCTACAGTCTTGCTGCGCGGCACATTCAGGTGCCACAGCTCCTTCACCTTGCCTGCCGACGAGCCGGTCGGTTTGCTACCGAAGGGGCCCGCGGGGTGCAGTCCTCTACAACGAGGCTCCCCTTGTGGCACCACAGTCTTCCTTTGGCCCGGTCGGCTTTAGCCGGCCGGTTCTCAATCGGCCAAGCGGCCCGCTGTTGCAATCCGCGGTTCTTCCACAAGAATCCGATGCACGGTTGTCGCTTCCGTTTGTTGCCACAGCCTCTCGTTCCTGCCCCAAAGTATCCAAGAACAATCAGATGGTCGTCGGGCCGTGTTCGTTCAGCCCGCACCCTCCGCGTTATGCAGAATCAAATGACCAAATTTAAAACATGTTTTCAATGAGGGACGAAGAAAAATTTTATTCAATTAAAAATTGAAACAAACCCCAACCTTGAAATAAGGTTCATAGTAGTCGAGCATTGAGGAAAATGGATTCGCAGGGAGACGGCGTCAACTCGTTGACGTCGGAAAAGAAGGGGCTGAGGATGGCATGTAGTCGGCGTTCCTTGTGGTTGGCACCTTCTCATTTTGTTTGGCTGAAGATCGAAGGTGATGATTGACGTTCCTCACCAGTTCTTCGATGGAATAATGGTGTTCTTCATTGAGATAAGATCAATCTTCTCTATTTCTTCAGAGCTTCCTCAAGGTTCTCCGAACACAACAAGTGCCAAAATAAAATAATATCTAAGGCTATTATTTTTTTAAGACAAGTAATTAAAAATTAAAACTCTTTAATTAATTAATTAGAGGTCAATTCATTAATTAAAAGAGTTGGAAAAAATTAAAAAGGGAGAGTTGAAGGTGAGGAGATCACATAAATAAAGGGGAGTTTTCAAATTAAATAGAGGAGAATTACTGGGGAATTTAAGGGGAGATGAAATGTATAGGGCACGTGTGGGTCCCACCACACTAAATCCTCTCATGGGAGGTTAAGTGGTTGTGGGCCCCACTTATAACTCCCATTGGGAGGAAATAAATACCAGATATAAAATAAAATTGGGTTCCACAATTTTATTTATTTTATTCTAAATCCCCATAATTAACTTTTAACCTGCATAAAATGCAACTACGGTAAAAAGTCCTCTTAAGAGAATACTGGCGTTGTGAGTTCATCGGTGCCCTCTGATTTCAATTCCAAGCACCAGTTCAAAAGATAGAAAAACCCGCTCGTACGTTCACTGAACTTACCTGCACAAAACTTCATAAATTAATTCCAGGAACACCGGGCCTCAAGATCAAGTGCCGTTAGAAACCGAAGACTCGTAAAATTCCAATGTATTTAAGAAAAAAAATTCCTTGAAATTTCCAGGTCTTTACAAACAATTAAACATTACTATATCTTTGGGGAGTGGTTTATAGTGTATTCAGATCATAAGAGCCTGAAATATATTTTTACTCGGAGGGATCAGGACTTCGAAAAATAGATAATGGGAAGAGTATTTTCATAATTTGTATTTGATATAATATATACTCTCGGTAAAAGAAACTTGGTTTCCAATGCATTAAGAAGAAAATTAATGACACAAGTTGTGATGGAATTGGTAGAATAGTGGTCTATGATGGGTTTTTTGTTGAGATAAACTTGGTAGTGGAAAAGGTTGGTGGATAAGTGTTCTTGGATTCGGTGAAATCTGAATCATCTTTTGATGAGAGAGATTATCTTGGCAATGTGGAAAATATCAAGTTACAATTCTCAAGTAAAATAATTTATGGTTGGGAGACATCATGTGAGTGGTATCAGTCTCTTAGTGACACATTGTTATTTTGTGGTAGGTTGATTTTTCTATTTCCCCAAATATGGGAGTTGATGGAAATTGGACACTAGTCTTGTTGGACCATGTACCATGGGGATAACAAGATGTATCACAACATGATGCATTTGTATTAAAGTTAAGGTATGATGTAGTCGATTATTGATTTTGGTTCACAATGTCTTGCCTATAAGAGAATTAGGGAATAACATAAGAGACCTGAATGGTTTTTTCATCCCTTAACCATTATAGTATTGAAATGGGATGATATTTCTGTGGATTTTATTATTGGTTTTCCATGAAATCCTAGGGGGAGGGAATCAGTTTGGGTGATCATTGACATAATTGAAATATATTCATATTTCCTCCCTATCAAGGATATATTGAAGGTGGAATAACTTGGGGACTCTTATGTATGATAGATTGTGAGACTTCATAGGGTTCCCTCGACAATTGTATATGACAGGGACCTGATGTTCACGTACAGGTTTTGGAATGGTTTTTAGGAGGCTATGGGTTCACATATTATATTAATTGCATCTTATCATCCATATATGGATAGATAGATAAAGGGTTATATCTAGGTTCAGGATTATATGATCCATCATTTATGCTAGATATTTTGGATCCTGGGAAAATCATTTTCCTATAGTTGTGTTTTACTATATAAATAATTGCAATGCCTCAATTGGGATGGGACACATTGAGTATTTTTATGGGAATTCATGTAGATATCCCTTGTACTGGGTAGAGTGGAGAGAGAAGTTCTTGGTTGGGACAAGTGTGTTTTAGGAGAAGACAATAATTGTTCATCTTATCCAGATCAGGTTGATCATGGAAAAAGTCATTAGAAATCATATGTATACTATGATCATCCGAAGATAGAGTTTGTGGTTGGGGTGCATGTTTTTATAAGAGTTTCACCTCAATTTGGACATCGAGGGTTTGGTAAGCATAGTAAGTGAGCACCTAGGTTTGTAGGCCCATTTGTGATCATTGGATGACTGGGGATGGTGGCCTATATGTTACACCCAACATATATTTTCACTTCTATCCATCACATGTTTTAGGTTTACCAACTAATGAGGAATATATTAGATCCTTCCCATGTCAATGGATGGGACAATTTTTTTCTTAATACAGGTACAATTTTTTTTGAGCATCATGTTCAGATCATGGATTTCCGTGAGAAGAAAATGTATGGTAAAATTATTCCTCTATTCTAGGTACTATTATAGTGTAGATGAGATATCCATGACACATGTGGAAATGAATTTTTAATGAGGTAGTATTGGAAATCATCTTTTCTGAGTCCAATAATCTGAGGGCTTTCTCTGTGTAGAAATAATTTATGGAGTGGGGACTGTAACACCCTATTACACTTTTCAGGAACTCCCCTTTTTATGTTTTTTATCAACATATTTTCTTTTCTTTTGATGACTTCTCACTGATAGAGAGGCCTTATTGGGGAAATGAACAAAATTTTAGGGATTATTTTTTTAAAATTAATGGTGTTGAGGTAGACTTATGTCAAAGACATAGACGAGTTATCCAAATGTCTGGTGAATAATCAGAATGGGTTCATTAGGTTTGTACTCCTAAAATTGTAGTTTCCATCATCTGTTGGGTGATTAAATATCATGTAAATGTATAGAAATATATAAAATGTTCACTAGGAATATAGTGATAAATTGGTTCTGGACGTGGAGCATTAACACAATGTGTAATATGATCATATTGTTTACTTTATAAAATTGGGGTTTTAATTAAAATACATACTCTTTTCAGCATAATTGAGGTTCTTCGATTACCCACCATGTAATGGGATTATTGGTCATATAAGCATTATGAGTTGAGATTTTAGGGTTCAAAATAGATTATTTCCCATTTTATTGGTTTTCATCCCCTATCCTTATAGACCTTTTAGCTCTCAAGGGAGATTATGGAGACCTCAAACCCTTCTAGATCAATTAATTTAATGGTTATCAATTTTTTAGGTTTTGGTGCATTTCCCTAGGGCATCATTTCAAATTTTTTTATTTTCCTTTGGTTTTGGACATGTTTACATTCGGATTTGTGATAGGATAGTATGTAATATCAAACCATTTTAGTTTCTTGGACTGTATTGTATTTAAAAGGTTGATCTCATGGTTTCCAATAACTATTTTCCAAGACATCTTGTTTTGATCCATTTTGGGTTAGGATTTTCTTTACAATGGTTTAATGCAATAAATTTATAGTTTTTCTTGGTAAATTCCCTTTGGTTGATCATATAATTGAAGTGATATGTGGAAAAATAGGTTTTCATTGAATGGAAAATGTTTTTAATGAGGGATTTCTTTGATACCAAATTTTAAAAAATGGAAATGAAATTTCAAACACTGAAGTGGATTTCATTAGCTCTGAAAATGTTTTACCAAATCGTGAGAATGGTTTTGAAATTGTATTCTGACATTGGGAATATTGTGAACATTGGTTACATAATGAAAGAGACATGAGTAGCCTCAGTGTTTGTGGAACCATTAATAGGTAAAATAGGGATATTGAAGGACTATGGTAGGACTTAATATTGGTTAGATCCAATTGTATGCATGTTTAGGCTCTGGAGTGTCTAGTATGTATTTTACCATATTCTAGGTCCAAATGCGAGGTTCTTTATAATTTATTGATTTTTATCTCATGATGGATTTTACATTGAATTATTTCTCATATGATTTTTATGAAGTTTTTAAAAATAGATTTGCATGGTAGGTTATTTCATATATATGATTTTGCATTATTACATCTTGAAGCATGGATATGATTTCTTAGTTTATCACATATACATGTCATTTTTTTTGAATATTAAAGGATTTTTAAAAAACATGAAATGGAAAATGAATTACAACTGAATATTTTTTATGTAAATTCTTTCTAAAGGTATTTTTTTTATTATAAAACCTACAACTATTTCATTTTTATTATTAGACCTTATATAGATTATGTGGTGCTATCTTACTCAGAATTGTCTTCACACCCCACTTTTGCCCTTTCAATGTTGTAGAAGTTTTATTATAGGATACATGTAAATGAAAAGGAGTAATGCATCATTTCTAGTTTTCCATTAGTCTTTTCCTTTAGTTTGGTTTTTTGGAGGTGAATATTGAACACCTGTTGATTTGTTGGTCTTGATTTTTTCTAATACATTATGTATTATCTAGTTTTTCTTGGATTATATTAATTTGGTTGTATCAATTATAATATTAGTAATGTGGTTTTATGTCTTATTTCATTATATAAAATACTTGTTATGTTTTCTTACATCACCTCACCATGTGATTGTCTTCTCGAGCATTTGGTTTAGTTTACCTAGGTTGTTCTGTTACAGGGGTAGTTAGGGTTTTAAGGGTTTTCAAGGATTAAGGGTTTCTTTGGTTTTTAGGTTTTTGTTTTTCATGTGGTTTCATAGGGGTTTTGGGGTATTTGGTTATATAATTTTTTTTTATTTTTAGGGGTTTTATGGTCATTTAAAAATTTTAGGTAATTTTAGGGAGATTTCAGGTTTTCTTGGTTTTCAAGGGTTTTTTGGTTTTTTTGGGTTGTTTTGTGGTTTTTAGGTTTAATGGGTTTTATGTTTTTTAGTTGTTTTAGAGTTTTTTTTGGAATTTTTATGTTTCAGGAGTATTTAGTGTTTTTTGGGGTTTTAAACTACTTTTAGGGATTTTTAATGTTAAATATTTTTTTGGTCATTGAGTGTCCTTTATTATTTTTAGGGTATTTTAGGATTCCATATGGTTTAAGACATTTATTATTTTAAGGTTTTTTATGGTCCATTAGAGGTCTTAGGGTCATTTAGGGGATGTAGTTTCTTTTAGTGGTTTTTAAGGGCGTAAATTTTTAGGGTTTAGGGTTATTTCATTTTATTGGGTTTTTTGGGTTTTAGGGTTTTTTATGGTTTTATGTTTTTATAGTTTTTATGTTTTTACGTTTTTATGGGTTTTAGTGATTATTACTATCTTTATAAGTTTTAGGTATTTTATAATTTTATGGTTTTAGGTTTTTTGGGTTTTATGGGATTATGGTGTTTTAAGGATTTTATGATATATAGGGTTTTGGGTGTTTATGCTTTTTTAAGGTTTTTACAGTACTTTAGGGTATTTTTGGGTTATTGGTTGTGCTTTAAAATTTTAAGGGTTTTTATATTCTTTTTAGATTTTTTTCATGTTGAAGGGTTTTTTTCCTTTTAAGGATTTTATTGGAGTATTTAGTGTCTTTTAGTATATTTGGGTCCTTTTGGGATTCTCTATGTTTTGGGTTTTCTGGGTGTTTTTTGGGTTTTTATGGTATTTCAGAGATTTTAGGTTATTCAGGATATTTTAGGGGTTTAAAGTGTTTTAGGGTGTTTTATGGGTTTTAGGTTTTTTATGGGATTTTAGGTTTTATTATGGTTACTAGGTCTTTTTCGAGATTTTATGAATTTTTGGGGATTTGTATTAGTTTTTAAGGTTTTTAGGGTTTTTTTATGATCTTTAATTTTTTTTTGGGATTTTGTGATTTTAGTCTTTTTTGGGTTTTTTGAGAGGGGGTTGGGTTTTAGTGGTGTGTAGGATTTTATGGTTTTAAGGTCTTAGGATTGTTAGTATTTTTTGAATTTTAATTTTTTTCTTTATTTTTTTAGGGATTTTTACTTTTATTGGGATTTGGATTTAAAGGTGTTTTTTGATTTTTAGGATTGTGGAGTTTCAGGATTTTTTGGAATTTTTGAGGTTTTTGGGGTTTAAGGGTTTTTATTGATTTTTATGGATTTGGTGGTATTTAAGGGGTTTTAGGTTATTTTAGGGTTTTATAGATATATTTAGGTCATTTTATTGTTTTCTGTGTTTCTTGGATTGGATATGGGCTTTAAGGGTTTTAGGGTCCTTTAAAAGTTTTAGTGTTTTTTGGGACCTTTGTGTTTCTAAGGTTTTAAGGTGTAATAGGGTTTTTGGGTTTTACGGTAATTTAAATGTTTTAATGTCCTTGGGGAGTTTTTATTATTTTTTGGTAATTTTACATTTTTATGTTTCTGGGGATTTAGAGTTTGTGTGGGGTTTTAGGGTTTTTAAGGTTATTTATGTTTTTCTCTATTTTTTAGGGCAATTTATGTTTTCTTGGGTCATTCATATTTTTATGGATTTTTAGGGTTTTTAGGGTTTTTAGGGTTTTTAGGGTTTTTAGGGTTTATTGGATTTTTTAGGATTTTTAGCCTCTTGTGAGGTTTTTAAGGGTTTTAGAGGTTTTAAGGACTCTTAGGGTTTCTATGTATTTGTTGTATTTGTGGTTTTTGAGTGTTTTAGGGGTATTATAGTCTTTCATGGTTTTATGGGTTTTAAGTGTCTTTAGGGTATATTTTAGTTTTTAGGGTTTTTAGTGGTTCATTACATTTTTAGTGGATTTTAGTGGATTTTAGGTTTTTATGTTTGTTAGTGACTTTAATTGTTATATATGTTTTCGGTTTTTAGGTTCCTTTATGGGTTCTTAGGGGTTTTATGTTCCTATAGTGGATTTAGTGTTTTATTGGTCATTCAGGGTTTTAATGGTTTTTTGGGTCCTTTAGGTTTTTTTTGATTTTTTTTGGGTCATTTAGTGTTTTTAGGGTCCTTTACAGGTTTTTTGATTTTCGAGGTTCCTTTATGTTTTTAGATCCTTTAGAATCTGTTAGTGTTATTTCCATGAATTTTATGTTCTCTTTTAATTTTTATGATTTTAGTTACTTTTAGGGTTTTTATCTTTTTATGGTCTTTTAGAGTATTTAGGGGTTTTAGGGTATTTTATGGGTTTTTGGATTTTTGGTCTTTAGGGGTTTTGAGGGTATTGGGGGCCCTTTGGGGGGGTTTTGTGACAGTTGGGGGGATTTTGGATTTTATGGATTTTAATGTTTTCTGGGTTTTAGATTTTTCAAAGGTTTTTATGGTTTTAGTTGGTTTAGGGGTTTTCAGGTTTTAGGGTCCTTTAGGATGTTTAGGGGTTTAAATGGTTTTAAAATGGGTTTAGTGCTATTTTTATTTTTAAGGGTTTTAGGTTTTTTACGGTTTTAAATATTATATTTTTTTATTTACGGTATTTGGGGGTTTTTACTGTCTTTTTGTGTTTATGTGGATGAAATGTTGTTAGGATTTTTTTTATTTTTATAGTCTATTAGGGTTATTTTTGGGGTTGGTGGTTTTTATTATTTTTAGGGATTTAAAGGATTTTAGTGGTATTATATGTTTTACAGTTCTTAGGGGTTTCAGGATGTTTAGGGTTTTATTATTTTGTTTCGTTTTTAGGGGTTTTAGGGGTTTTTAACTATTTTAGAGTTTTTAGGGTTTTTATGGCCTTTTAGGTGGTTTTTTCGGTTTTTAATCATTTTGGGAAATATTATTATTTTTCAGGGTCTAGTGGTTTTAGGGATTTTTGCGGTTTTTGGCTCTCGATATTTTTATGTGTTTTAGGAGTTCATTAATATTTAGGGTTTAAATGGGATTTTAGAAGGATTAGGGGTTTTAGGGCAAGGAAGGTGCGAGGTATAGCTATTCTTGGCCTCCTGAAATTTATTAAAGGAAAATAAAAGCAGACAAGGGTGGGGTGGGGCCAAACAACCCACACCCAAAAATCCCTGGACCCCCATGACAACAAAACCCCAAAAGACCCTAAAATCATAAGAGAAAAATGCAGGAACTGCCAGTCAACAACTCTATCCCCATAAGGGTCACCATTAGCTCCATAACCAGAGGAAGCATCTGACTCCACTGACTATCATTTAGATGATTCATATTGCTTTAGGTAGGCAATAAAATACCCTCTGAGATGTAGCTTCTCCACATTCTTCTGTGCCTTGACTTGCTGACCTCCCTTGCCAGAGGTAACTTATTTAGATTTTCAAGACGCTATCATGGACACTATCTTAGGAAAAGTCGAATAGTCCTTCCTTAGCTTCCTCTTTTAGGGATCTGAATAGACCTATGTGGGTTTGTTTTCCTTCCTATATGGAAACGACACCTCTAGCTGGGCCTTATCCTTGATGATCATAGGAAAATTAAAATTCATCCATCTAAGAACCTCCTGGATAAAATCATGATCTGAGATAAAGGAGGCTTCCTGACCAAGTGAACAGTTAACAAGAACCCCACAATGCGGTGCGCTAGGAACCACTAGGGCAGGTTCGTCAATAGCCAAACAATGAAGGGGCACAACACCTGCTAGGGCTAGCTCCAATTACCCCTCCTCCTTAGGCATCTTTCTTTCATCCCCCTGACAAGAAGGTGCATACTGCACAAACCTGTTCAATGCCATTTTCCTCTTCTCACCAGCACCATACGTGTGCCAAATTTTGTCCAGCACCGACTCAGCTTCACTAGCATTCATGGCCACCCTCCATCCACCATGCCTAGAAGCGATAACCTTCACCTCACTCAACGCATGTACATCAAGCCTCACATTCCCATCATCAGCAACATGAGGACCGTGACCATCCTCCCTTTTAAGCTTTCTTACTTTCCCCTCATCCCCAACAATTTCATCATGATTTCAAATGAGAAACTGAAACTCTACTTTCTCTTTATCAACAGCACCACCCGAGTGACCAGTGGAATCCGACAATAACTAAGATTCACTAGAATTCTAGGACACACTCCCTCCATCCTGCTCATCATCAATGGATTACACCTCACTCTCCTATACAGCAGACCTCTCAGTCTAAGAGTTTTTATGTGTTTTACATGGTTTTTTAGGATTGAGGGATTCATAGTGGGATTGATGGGGGTTTTGGAAATTTTTTGAATTTTTAGAGTTTTTAGGTATTCCTTGGGATAATTAGGGGTTTTAGGGATTTGGGTGTGTTTGGGGTTTTCAGGTGTTTAGGATTATTAGTGTTTTTAGGTTCTATTATGGTTTTATGGATTTTAAGGGTTTGGGGTGGGGTTGTGATTTTAATGTTTTAGAGATATTTATAGTTTTGGATTGTTTTTAGGTTTTTTATTTTTAGGGTTATTAGTTGAATTTAGTGATTTAGTGTTTTAAAGGATTTTGGGGTTTTTCTGGTTATTGTGGTTGTTAATTATTTTTATAGTTCTTTTAGATTATGATTAGGGTTCTTTTATGGTTATTTTTTGGGGTATTATGGTTTTCTAGGGTTTTCAGGTTTTTATAGAGGTTTTTATTGGGTTTTAGGGATCATTTGGGCATTTTATGGGGTATTATGGGTTTTATGGGGTTTTATGGGTTTTAGGGTGTTTAGGGTTTTTTAGTGTTTTAGGAATTTTTGAATTTTTGGGTTTTATTATTTATTTAATGGGGATTTATGATTCTATTAATGTTATATAGGAATAATTTTTGGGTTTACATGTGTTTTAGGGTTTCTGTAGTTTTTATGGGTTTTTATAGGTTTTTAGATTATTAGAGTTTTTTTGTTGTATTGTTTTTTGAGTTTTTAATGGTTTAGGGTTTTCGTAATTTTAAGGGTGTTTGGGGTTTTTTGGGGTATTACGGTTTTAAATTTTTCTATTTTTATGGATTTTTGGGATTTTAGGGATGTTTTAGGGATTTGATTTTTTTACGAATTCTAAGGGTTTTTTGGATTATAGTTTTTTTTGTTTTTTTGGGTGTTTATGGTTGTAAAGGCATTTACCTAGTTTTACATTGTTAGGGGTTTAATGCTTTCATTTTTTAGGTTTTTAATGTTCTTAGTGTGTTTAAGGCTGTTTAAGGGTCTTTTAGATTTCTATAGTGTTTTAAGGTCTTTTAGAGTTGTTTGTTTTATCTGGCGTATTAGGATTTTCGTGTTTTAGGGATTTTAGGTTTTAGGTTTTTATAGTATATTTGGGTTTTAAGGGTCTCAAAAACATTTAGGTGTGTTTTATGGTATTTTGTGTTTTTTATGGTTTTAGATGTTTTAGGATATTTTATGGTTTTAATCATTTCGGGGGTGGTTAGGTTTTTAAGGGTTTTGAATGGTTTTTTGTATGGTTTCAGGGGTTTTAACATTTTAATGGATTTTAAAGAATTTAGGGTTTTTATCGACTCCTAGTGTTTTTAGGGAATAAATGATTTTTACGACTTTTGGGGTTTTTAGGGTTTATAGGGAATTTCGGATTTTTGTGTTTTTAGAGGTTTTTATACTTTTTAGGGTATAGTGTTTTCAGGATTTTAGGGGTTAATTTTTTAATTTTTATGGGTTTTAGGGTTTCGAGAGGTTTTTAATGCATGGGATTATATAATTGTGGTTTTTATGGTTTTTAGGGAATAATGTTTTTTAGTTTTTTAGGGGTGGGGGGGGGGGTTGGGTTTTTTTGAATTTAGTCGTTTTTTTGGTTTTAGAGTGTTTAAGGAGTTTTTTGGTATTTTAGGGTTTTTATATATAAATTTAAGGTCTTTAACTATTTTACGGGTGTAATGGTCATTTAGGGTTTTCTTATATTTATTGGTTATAGGGATTCATGATTTATTTTTGGATTTTAGGCCTCTTTATGATTTTTAATAGTTTTTAGTTCCATTTTTGTTTTTTGGGTAATTTTGGGTTTTTATGATATTTAAGGTCTATTGGGGAATTATTTGGGTTTTCGGGGGTTTTAATGGTTTTTAGGGTTTTTGGTTTTTTGGGTTTTTTGGGGATTTTTTTTGTGATGTATTTTTCTGTTGGTTTTAGGGTTTTATGGGTTTTATGGGTTTTATAGTTTTTAGGGGTTTTTATGGTTTTGGGGGGTTTTAGGGATTTTTAGGAATTTCAATGAATTAATGGTTTTTATGGTTTTTATTAATTTGTTGGTGCTTTTTGGGGTTTTATTGGTTTTTGGGTTTTTAGGTTGTGTTAGGTGTTTTAGGGTATTTTAGGTGTTTTATGAGATTTTAAGTGTTTTATGTTTTTATGGGTTCTGAGGGTTTTTATGGATTTCTTGGGGGTTTAGGGTATTTATGTTTTTTTGGGTGCCTGGGTGTTTTAGGGTGTTTAGGTATTTTATTGTAATTTTTGTTTTTTAGGTATTTTTGGGTCCTTTATGGTTTTTATATTTTTAAGGGGTTTTATTATCTTTTACTATTTTAGGTGTTTAGGACCCTTTAGGGATATTAGGGTAATTAAGTGTTTTTACAGTTTTTTAGGATTATTTATGGTTTCAGTGTCCCTTAGTGTTTTTGAGATTTTTTTCCTTTATGGTTTTTAGTATTTTTAGGGTCATTTATGGTATTTAGTGTTCTCAAGTTATTTTTTGTTTTTTATTGTTTTTATGGTTTTTAGGGCCTTTAGGGTTTTATGGAAATTTATGGTGTTTTGTTTTTATTATGTTTTTTTGTTTCTGGTATGGTTTTATACTTTTTAAGGAATTTTATGATTTCATGGGATTTTAGGTTTTTAGTGGTATATAGGGACTTTTGTAGGTTTTTAATATTTTAGGTTCTTTTAAGGGGGTTTTAGGAATTTTAGTGTTTTATGGTTTTTATGTTATTTAGAGTTTTATAGTGTTTTAGGTGGTTTGGTAGTTTTTTGGGATTTAGGCTCATTTAGGATTTTCTATGGTGTTTTAGGGTTTGAGGTGTTTTTTTGTTAATTTAAGGGTTATTAACTATTTTTAGGGGTGTTGAGGGGTTTTAAGTGGGATTTGGGTATTTTTAGGGATTTCTTATGTTTTTTTACGATTTTTATTATTTTTGAATGGTCTTTAGTGTTTTTGGGGTTTTTATAGTTTTTTAATGTTTTTAGGTTTTAAGTAATTTTTAGTGTTTTTCTTGTGTTTTATGGTTTTAAGGTTAAATTATGGGGTTTAAGGTACTTTCAAGGTTTAATGGGTGTTTAGGGGATTATAGGGTTTTTTAGGTTTTTTGGGTGTTCAGGGTATTGGTTTGGGTTTTTCGTATTTTTAATGTTTTTTAGTGAATTTAGTGGTTTTCGGGGGGGGGGGGTGTAGTTTTTAGATATTTTTAGTTCTTTTCATGGTTTTTAGGTGTTTTTAAGTGTTTTATTGTTTTTATGGGTTATAGAAATTTTAGGGTTTTCAGGGTTTTAATGGGTTTTCGGTCCTTTTATGGCCTTTTTGGGGTGTATATAGCTTTGTAGGGTTTTTATGTTTCTTAATGGGTTTTTATGTTTTAAAGGGTATTATGGATTTTATATGGTTTTAGGGTTTCAATAGTTTCTAAGGGTTTTTGAGGTGTTTTTCGGTTTTAGGAGATGTCAGGGGGTTATGGTTTAAGGGGTTTTAAGGGTCCTAATTATTTTGAGGGGTTTATTAAGGTTTTGTGGTTTTGGGGGTTTATATAGGTTTTTGTATTTTTAGGATGATCTTGGTCTTTTCTGGGTTTTGTGTTGTTGATGTTTTTAGGGATTTTATGGGACTTAAATTTTTTATTTTTCTTCTATAATAATGTGATATGGGTTGGTCACACATCCCTTATGTATTAAAATTTATTAAATAAATAAAGAGTTACAGTTTACATAGGAGGTGTAATGATCTTACACCAGAAAAAATTAAACAAAAAAGTATACAGTCTTGGCAACATGAATAGTATAGTGATTGCTGCACCAAGAATATTGATCTCAGTCTTCCCTTTTTACAATTTGATAAGAAATAAAACATCAATTTGCATTTCAAAAAGGCATGTCTTCATAATAAATCAAAACAAATCAGATCAAAAATAGAAAATCTTGAGAAATCTCATCAACGTGATATAAATCTCTTCATAAAATATCTCATATGAGAAATTATAATAACTTTCAAAGATATGAATCCATCCAAAGATTAATCATCTAGTGTCTCGATCTAATCAAATGGGTTAAGAAAACCAATTCAACATTCCAAAAGAGAATGTTTTATTTGACATTTCAAAGCATAAAAGAAATTGAATCCTCAAAAAATACCCACATATCTAATTCAAAGAGAACAAAAGAGATAAAAACATCATTTAGAATGACTATTATGTTGTATTTATTTCTCTAGAAGTAAAAAATAACTACGTTGAATGACATATCCCAATTGCAGAGTAACAGTTAAAAAAGAGAGCTAAAATCCTTGAAATTTTGAGTTTTTGAGTAAGAAAAACAACTGAAAACTGGACCATGAATTAGGATCAAGGAACATAATGAAACAGGATATGATGAGTAGATAAATAACCCACAATACACATGGAACAAGATCCAAAAGTATTCTATCATGTCCAGAAAATAAACCCATATAAGTTACACGGAGGAATAGAAAAATTAGGATCCCCAGAGCCTGTATAACCACAAGAGTCAAAAAGAGCTGAGTGGATTCCATCAGAGGCCAAGAAGTATAAACTCTGTCACTAAATAAGGAATCCTAAATACATCAATACTCATATGATTATTAAACTCACTAAACAGAAAATACCATCACAAAAATCAAGAAAGAAAAATCATTTGAACATTTAAAAATTATTCCCAATGTATGTATTTGAAGTTGATGTTAGGATTTCTTTTATATTCATACACCATCTGAATGGACATATGATTCTAGATTTCAATGTAATTATCAATAGAAATACCACCGTTAAGATACTTCTTGAATGTAATCATATCTTTCTCATCCATCCATGAATCAACTACTTCCCCCACATCCACCTAAATAAAATTATCATCTCTTTAAATAGAATGATTTTTTCCATCATCACCATTCCCATATAAATCAGAGGTTGAAATCAGGTGATCAACAACAATTATTGGTATTTAATGTTTAATGTTTTTCTTCCTAGAGGAATATAATGATCTTGAAACAATTGTTCTGTTGAGGTGAGGGTAGTACCCATGACTACTCATTTTTATAGGATTTGGGGTCATGAATCCATCAACTCCACTATAGGTTTTTTAATTCATAGAACTTTATTTTTCATTGGATGTGTCAATTTCATCTGGTTGATCATCATCCTCCAATAAATATTTAATAGAATCAAAGAGGTGAATTAGTTCATTATCATGCAAATCATGTGTTTAAATGTCCTTCTTTGAATCTCTGCCAATGTTGGAGGGCCAGTGATCGAATTTGTGAGTGTAAAGAAAGAATTAAAAACCTAAAAATCCATTAGTATCAATAAAATGGAACACAATTTGTAAATTCTGGTCATTATCTACCAAAATCTCTTTATTCTCATCCGTATTTTTCCCTCTAGTGGGTTCCCTAACATCAAAGGTGCTACCACCAACTATGTGATTAAACATAATCCCATACATGCCAAGTTTCATCTTTCATTTCTAGTTTTTAGTGTTTTTACGGGTATTAGAGGTTTAAGGGGTTTTAAGATTGTTTTATGGATTTATAGTATTTATATCTTTTAGAGTTTTTTTAGATTTTAATGGGTTTTATGGTATTTAATTATTTAGATGTTTCTTGTTTTTAATGGTTTAATACGAATTTAGGGGGTTTGGGAAATTTCTATTTTATTAGTGTTTTTAGTTTCATATGGTTTTTAGTGTATGATAGTGTTTTTAGTGGTTCTATAGTGATTTTATTTAAATTTAGGGGTTCTTAGAGTCATGTACTAATTATTTAGTGTTTTTAGGGTTTTAGGTTTTTTAGGATCTTTATGGGTTTTATGGGATTTAGGGTTTTATGGGGTTAATGGTATTTTAGGCCTTTTAGGTTTTTTATAGTTTTAGGATTTTATGTGGTTTTATAGTTTTTATCTACCTTAAGGGTTTAGTTTTTTTAGGATTTTTAGGATTTTTTTGTATTCTTATGGGTTTTTTAGTTTTAATGGGATTTTATTGCATTTAGGGATTTCTTTTGGTTTTCATGAGTTTTTAGTGTTTTTAGGGGTGTGTGTGGAATTATGTGTTTTTCAGTTTTTTATGGAATTTTAGGTTTTTTAGTTTTAATTACAATTTTTGGGGATTTTCATGTTTTTATAGGGTTTTAGTATTTTTTGTTTTTAAGGGGTTTTTTGTTTAATATTTTTTAGTATTTTTAATATTTTTCTTAATTTGTAGTGTTTTAAAAAAAATCGGTTCTACGGGGTTTTTGGGTTTTTTGTTTTATTGGTTTTTTCAATTTTTTTTGGATTTTTCAGTGTTTCAAGGGGTTTTCAGATGGTTTATTTTTTTTAAATTTTTTTTTTTTACTTTTTTTGGTTTATTTCAGTTTTTCATAGTTTTTAATGTTTTTCATTTTTTTTGTTTTTCGGGTTCAATGTTTTACGATGGGTTTTTAAAGTGAAGGTATGCCTGGTTTGGTTTTGTGTAATTATATCCATTATAGTGTTTTTATATTTTTAGGGTTTTTAGATTTATTTAGTGGTTTTAAGGTATTAGTTGACTATAAAAAAACAGAGGGCCACTGATGTTTTTTTGGGTTTGTTGTTCAATATGATCTTTTATGGGTTTTAGGATTTTTATGTTAGTTCAGGGGTTCCTTGTATTTTTTGGGTCTTATAAGGTGTTTTAGATGTTTCATTGGTTTTAAATATTTTTAGGGTTTTTATATCATTCAAGGTTTTTTTGGTCTTTGGGGTTTCATGGTTTTTTGGGTTTTTATGAATTTTTAGCATATTTGCGCTTTTTATGGGTGCTCAAGTTTTTAGGTGGTTTTAGTAAGTTTGGGTTTCGTTGGGGTATTTAAGATTTCTTATAGTCATATAAGTGTTTTTAGTGTATTTTTCAGTTTTTAGGATCATCTAATATTTTTATTAGTTTGTTGTAATTTTTCATTAATTTAGTTTTAATGGGTTTTATGGGTTTGTAAATTTTTTATATTTCATAGTTTTTTTAGTATTGTTTATGGTTTTTAGGAGTTTTAGAGTCTTTTAGGGGTTTGGGGGTATGTTTTAAATATTTTTTTGGTTTTTAGAATATATCAAGGTATTCAGGGTTTGTTGGCCTTTTTTTGTCCCATTTGGTTTTAGGAGTGTTTTGTGTACTTTTAGGATTTTAAGTTCTTTTAGGGGTTTTTTGGGGTTTATAGTCCTTTTTGGTTTTGAATGTTTTGTATGTTCCTTTATATTTTTTAAACGTTCTTAGGGATTTTAAATTTTCATAGGTTCATTTTGAGTTTTATGGTTTTTAAGAGTATTCTGGGGTTTTTATATTCTTTTAGGATTTTCTTAGATTTATTTCATCTTTCAAGGGTTTCATGCATTTTAGAGACTTTTAGGGTTTCCATGGGGTTATTCAGGGTCTCTTAATAAAGATTGAAATTTTAATTATTTTTAAATTTTTTATAGGTTGTAGTGGTTTTCAGGTTATTATGAGTTTTCTAGGGTTTTATAGATTTTTAGGGTTTCTTCTGTATTTAGTAATTTAATTGTATTTTCATTTATTGGGGGGTTATGGTTTTATCTTTTTTAGGGGTTTTAGTTATTTTTTGGAGGGTATTAGGGTTTTTAGTGTTTATAGTGTTTATTTGTTCTCTTATGGGTTTTTGGGTTTTTAATGTTTTTTATAAATTTTGTGGTTTATTATGTTTTTTGAGTCTTTGGGGTTTTCATGTTTTTTTGGGGTTGTTAGTTTGTTTTACAGTGCTTCAGAATTTTTGGGATTTTACGGTTTATCGGGGTTTTATTAGTTTTTATCATTTTTACATTTTTAAGAGATATTATGGTCTTTTGGTGTTTTAATGTTTTAGGGATTTTTTGGGTTTGATAGCAATTTTTATGGTTTTTATGGTTTTTATGGATTTTATGGTTCTTTGAGTTTTTAGGGTATTTTAGGGGTTTTGATGTTTTTTAGTTGTTTAGTTTTTTCATGGTTTTGGGGTATTTTCTGGTAATTTCAAGGTTTTTTTGATATTAAGCGAGGTATAGTTTGTGTGGAATTTAGGGTATTTTCACGTTTTATGGTATATATGGGTCATTTAGGGTTTTGGGGGTTTATTTGGATTTGTTTTGGTTTTTTGGTTTTTATTGTTTTTTATGGTTTTTAGGGGTTTTGGGGCTTTTAGAGATTTTAGGGTTTGTTTTTGTTTTATGGTTTTAGGGTTTTTAAGTGTTTTTTGCCTTTTTGGGTTTGGAGTTTTTAAAATTTTAGGGGGTAATCATTTTTTAGGATCATTTAAGGATTTGAGGGATTTTCGGATTATTGGTTTTTCTAATTTTATTTTATGTTTTTTGGGTCTTTCACGTTTTTCTCATTTTATGGGTTTTAGTGTTTTTATGGTTATTAGGGTATTATTTT
Organism: Viscum album; assembly: GCA_963277665.1. Taxonomy (NCBI): domain Eukaryota; kingdom Viridiplantae; phylum Streptophyta; class Magnoliopsida; order Santalales; family Viscaceae; genus Viscum; species Viscum album. The sequence goes on from OY728140.1 coordinate 1,209,033,721, forward strand.
GGGGTTTGGGTTAATTAGTGTTTTTTAGGTTTTTCTAGGGTCATTTATGGTTTTATGGGGTTTTTCTGTTTTATTCTTTTATATTGGTTTTTAGGCTTTTTAGATTTTTGGAGGTTTTTAGTTATTATAGGTTTCATTAGGGTTTTTTGTGATTTTTAGGGTCCTTCAATATTTATGATTTTTAGGTACATATAGTGGTTTTAGTGGGTTTATGGTATTTTATGATTTTACTGGATTATTGTAACCTTTTGGTATTTCATGGGTCTCGAAAACTCAACAATAAAGATGATGAAAATTCCATTGAATATGTTTAAGGATAGATATAAAATGATGTAGATGATTGAAGAAAACTGATCAAATTAAGGGAGATTGTAAAATGAAAATTATTTTGTGGACCATCGATCTACATGGAGGGGTGTTGCTTCATAAATCCTTCCACAAACCGAGAAGTTCATGGAAGGGAGGTGATGACGACAGATCCCAAGAACGATGAGATTCGAAAAATGGAGGTAGAAAATTCCACCCAAATGTACATGATCCCCGGAGAACTAAGTGGATCATTGGATGAGGTGTCATCACCAGCCCCCACAAATTAAGCCCCATGTTGACTATTTCTAGCATGGGATTTTGTAAAAGATGCTACATGACCCACTCAACTCACCTAGAAATAAAACCCTATAGGGATTGAAAAAGATATATCTTGGTCAAATAGAAAAGGGTATGAATCAAGGAGAAAACTATATACAATTTGGGATAAATCTCTCCTAAAACAGAATCAGTTTGAGGACTCCATCCCTCAATCCATATGTGGGTGGCCCTTTGGGGAATACCACCCAACAAACCCTATACAATATACCCTACGTAAAATAAAATATGTAAAGGTGGTGTCATTTTCGGAATTGAGGTATAATTTTCTGACCTTGTAAATGACTAAAAGGAATAGTTCATGCCTGACCCGTGAAGGAAAATGGCTCGTAGATGACCCTTTATAAGAATGTTTTTGCAAAATACCCTTGAGAGGAAATTCTTCGCAGAATCTCTTATGAAGAGAGTATGGTTCGCAAAAAACCATTAGAATAATACTAAATGTGGATGTCCCTATGTGGCCAGCTCCTACTAGGTTACTCCATCGTATACCCTCCTTCACTAACATTCCTATGCGGCCAGCCCCTACCATTACTAACACCCATGAAAAATGGAGTGTTAAACCATGAAATTTTTGGGCCTAATCATCGACACTTTTTTTGGACCCTTATTCCACTCTAACATCCATCACATCAATACCATTAGTTCAACTACTCCTCATGGCCCTCCTAAAACCCCATCACTTTCCTCCAAGTCTAGGTTGATAAAGAACTCCACCAATAATCATGGTCGGAATTTTTTCTTTACATGCCAAGACACGTAATTTTCATTAATCAGTGTTTATGTCCCAGGAAATGTTGGATTTTTAGAAACCTTCCCAACCATCGAAAAATGGATTGTTAGTGTCCTAAGGAAACCCTTGTTTGACTATGATCATAATTCCCCAACGGATTTTTATATGTTTCCCACATAAATGGAATGTAAACCAGAAACAAATTTGTCCTTAGAAGAGGATTTTCTTAACTCCTTACACCCTAATGAATTCCATTCCCCATTAAATTTATCATGATTTGAGAATACCTTGAATCATGGTTTTTAACTTTATTTCCTCTCATGTTTGGGGCATGTCAGAACATCTCGACCCTATTATACTGCAATTAATCATGGTTTCTATAACAAGAGGTCCAAACACAATAACCTTAAACTATGAGTTATCATCCCAACTACATGACATTAAACTATATGGTATTAGTCCGCACAACCTGACAATAAACTATGATTCTATCATCCTTTATATATGACTTTAAACTATTGTATACCTAGTGATTTTGTATCTTCATAAACATCTCAATCCATTAGAAATGGAAGGCCAATGTCATGAGAAAACCAATATTTGGAAATGCACAAAATTCTATAGAAACTTTTCATATGTTTCCCATATAAAAGGCCTATCAATCGAAGGAAAATTAGTTCTCAGGAGATAATTTTCCAACCTCTGTACACTATAATGGCTTCCAGGCCACATATCTTTTTTTCAGATCTGAGATCCTCTAGATTCAGGGTTTACACATTCCTTCCCTATCATGTTCAAGGCATGTTGAAACATCCCAGCATGATTATCCTATAGTTAACAATATTCTAATATATATTAATTTAAACAATATTATACCTCATACGATGCTCAAAAGGGAACTCCCACTAAGGTAAGACCCTATCCTTTTTTTTGCAGATGGATGCATCAGTGCTTTTCTCTGCCTTCACCTAGGGCATACATGGATAGGTTAATCTGACTATCCCGGGAATGAAAAGGGGGTATTCTCACATTCAAATACCCCTCTCTCCCTATCCCTTAGGGCTCCAGTACCATATATTAAGAGATGAAGTGGGATCTGTGATCTTCTGATCCACTACCTCCTCTTATTTCTCACACTGAGAATGAATCACATAGGCTTATTGGATATCAATGATCATGAAATTCACATAACCCCAAATCAAGGGCCTCCTCCTAGGTGTAAGACCAATCTAAAATGAACTAAAAGAACTTTGATCCATTCCTTAATAAGTATATGTAGGATTCATGTCTAAGGCCCAAGGTCTAAGGGTATTCTTCTCAAGGGTTAACCCTGACCATCACCCCCAATTCATCATTTCCTTCTTTATGATATAAGTCCATAATCTGGCTCAACAAGGTCCTTATCCATGGATGTATTCCCCACATAATAATCCCCATAAAACTGGACTACATGGACTTTGATTCCCAACAAAATGGGATACTTAAGAAGCCACTTTGAGGTCCAAACTCAACACCCATTTCCCCCTAATGTATTCTGGTCCATATTCCCTGTCGGGTCACTCTTTACCCTAAAGACTATATTTCCTCCAGGTACCTTGGGTCACCTTGACGTAAGTACCATATAAAATCATGACTAGGAACCATCGACCTTGATGTCCTAGTTTCATGGCATTGAACTATATGGATGGGTCCTCAACACAGGACCTTAAAATGTGTCATGTCCAACTAAGTTGAACTAGACTACGTGGGCTATGCATCCTCTCACAAGGACATGTTGGAAGCCCATATTATGGCTTACACCCAAATATTGGAACAATTACCATATCCCCTATATGACGATAAATCTGGAGTGCCTCATCATACATATTAAAATCTCATTGTCTATGTAAATAGTAACATAATTTCTGACCTATCCACAAAAGGATATCCTCATTGAAGGAGAACCTTAGATACATATTGATGATTCCAAACCCTTGTCTATTTTTGATTGATCATGTAACCTAGAATTAATCCCTATACACATTCATGGGAAATAAACTAGGATTAGCGAACATATTATCAATTCTTAAATCTATAAGAGATTCCAGTAGTAGGAAATAATTCCCCCGAAAATGGTGGGATGAGCCCGACCTACCATCCCCTCGAACAACAGATTCTTTAAGTGTCATTGGCCATATCAAATAATGAGATCCTTGCTTTTTAATTTAGGTCCATGATTTATGGATAAAAAGGTCTTTGGGTGTTTTTGTGTCTATGAATAAACTTGTTGGAGACCATCCAAGTACATCAAACCTGATATGGGCCGATTTCACAAACACTTAACCCACAACAATCACCCTTCATGACCATTCAACTGTGGAACCTTCTTTGATACATGAAATGGCACAACATCCAATCCATGTGGGACTATCTCAATCCACAAAAAGTGTCATGATGATAATCAGGTCGAGAAAAAAATTGTAAACCCAACATGAAACTCTCCATTAAAGTAGGCTATTAGTTTTTATCCATTGATATTTTTCACTCTCTCCCCCCACACCTCAGGTCAAAATAAGGTTTTAGGGGGTTTCATGGTTCTTATAGGGGTTTTGGTTTTTTAGGGTCACTTATGGTTTTTAGAATATTTTTAGGGTTTATTGCATTTTTTATTTTATTGTAGTTTTTAGTGTCTCTTAGAGTATTATGATATTAGGGGTCTTAGTTATTTTTTTTAGGTTTATTGAGTGTCTTATAGGGGTTTTATGTGTTTTAGGGTCTTTCTGAGGTTTTTGGGTCTTTTGTGCATGTTTATTGTTTTTAGAGACTTTTAAGGATTTTTTTCGGTTTTTGGGGTTTTTGGGTTTATTGAGGTTCATTAGTGTTTTAGGGTTTCAATATTTTTTTTATTTTTTTTTGAATTTTTTAAGGGGTTTTATAAATTTTAGTAGTTTTTTTGTGATTTAAATGAATTTAATGGGGTTATATATATATATTTTAGTTTATTATAGTTAGTGGGTTATTAAATGGTTTTCACATATTGGGGAATTTTTGTGTTTTAAGGGGATTTTAGGGTTTGTAGGTATTTTTTCATCTTTACTGTTTTAGTCTATTTATGTATTTTAGATTACTTTTCTGTTTTTTTGTATTTAAAAGGTTTATTAGGGTCTTTTATAGTTATTATGGACTTAATAGGTTTTTATGGTTTTAGTTTTTCTTGGGATGTTCAGGTTTTTAAGTGTGTTTTAGTGGATTTTGGGTTTTCAATGTATTGTTTTGTATTTTAGGTTTTTTAAGGTTGTGTACAATATTTAGGGGTTTTAAGTGGTTTTAGGATATTAAGGAATTTTTAGGGTTCTCATTGGGTTTTATGTGTTTTAATTTTTTTTATTTTTCAGTGATTTGTTGAATTTTTTATCTTTTTTAGGTGTATTTCGGATCTTTAAGATATTTTTTTTGGTTTTTTGGTCCATTATGTTTTTATGGGTATTTATGGGGTTTAAGGGTTTTAGAGGTTTTATGTGTATTAAGGTTATTTTTTGATTTTAGGGTTTTGTATTTGGGTTTTAGGTGTTTTAGGGTTTTTTTGTAGTTATAGGTGTTTAAGAATTTTTAGGGATGTTAGAGGATTTTTAGGTTTTATAGGGATTTTAGGGGTGTTTAGGTTATTAATGGGTTTTGGTATTTTATAATTTTAGGGGAGTAATATATTTTTAGAGATATTTTGGATTTATTATGTTGGAGGTTTGAATTTATGTGATGTTTAAGGGTTTTATGTGGTTTTAGGGGTTTTCGGTTTTTTTTGTAGTTTTGGATTTAAAAGGGTTTTTGGGTTTTTGAATGTTATTATGGATTTTTGGGTTTTGATATATCTTTGGTATTTTTGAAATATATAAGTGTTTCATGGGTTTTAGGATTCTAGAGTTCTTTGTGTTTTAATAGTTTTTAGTGTTTTTTAATTCTAAATGATTTTAGATATTTTTATGTTTTGTGGGTCTTTATGTTTTATGGGTTTTTATGTTTTTAGTGTTATTAAAATGTTTTAAGGATTTTTTTTTAGGTAATTTTAGGGTTTTTATGTATTTAGGTGTTTTTAAGGTCTTTTAGGGTTTGAGGTGTTTGGGTGTATTTAGTGTTTATAGGATTCGTCGTGGATTTTTATGTGGTTTTTTGGGTTTTATGGGTTTTAGGGTTCTATCGGGTTTTGATGGTTTTATGTAGATCTAATGTGTTTTAAGGGGATGTTAGGGTTTGAGGATCATTTTAGGGGATGTTTTTTGTTTTACAGTTTTAGGGGTTTTATGGTTTTTATGATTTTTTGAATTTTTTGGGGTTTTTTTTGTGTATTATGGGTTTTAGGGTTTTTATAGGTTTTTAGGGTTCTATAACATTCTTTGGGTTTTAGGTTCTTGTCATATTTCTTATATTTTTTTAGTATTAGAGGGTTTACGGGTTTTATGGGTATTTATGGGTTTTAGGGTCTTTAAGGGTTTTATGGTTTTTACGGTTTCTAAGAAATTTTAAGGGTTTCAGGTTTGTAGATATTTTTTTTGGTTTTTTTTTCAAGGATTTTTATAATTTTTCAGTGTTCTTAATGGGTTTTATGGTTTTCTATGGGTTTTAGGGGTTTTAGAGTTTTTAAGGTTTTTTTACTTTTTCTAGGGATTTTAGTGGGTTTTTTGGTTTTTTAGTTCTTTGGTGTTTTTTGGATTTTAGGTTTTTTTAATGTATATATGGTGTTTACTATTTTAAAATTATTTTATGGATATGAAGGGAATTTTGGGGGGTTTATTTGATTTTAGGGTCCTTTAGGATTGTTAATATTTTTAGGCAGTTTTAGGGGTTTTAGGTTTATAAATTTTCAGTGTTTGAAAACTTTTTTACTCGGGTTTTCAATTTTTAAATTGTTTTAAGAGTTTTCAGGGTCATTTAGTGGGTTTTATGGTTTTTTGTGGTTGTTGGGATTTTTGGGTTTATTGGTTTTTAAGGTATGAAGTTTTTTTGTGTATTTTTGGATTTATTCAGATTTTTATGGGTTTTTAGCATCTATTTTGGTTCTTTATGTTTTTTGGGGTTTTAGTGTTTTTTTGTTTTTTGAGTTTATTATGTTTTTGTGTGTGTTCATGGTTTTTTTGGGTATTTAGTATTTTTAAGTTTTTTTATATGTTCTTAGGATTCTTTTAGGTGATTTTTGATTTTTTTGGGTTTTAGTTTTTTAATTGTTTTATAATATTTGGGGGTTTTTTTATTAATGTTTAGTAATTATTTTGGTTTTAAGGGTTTTAATATAGTTTTAGTGATTTTTAGGGTTTTGAATGGGTTTTATGATATTTTGGGTATTTTAGTGGGATTTTAGGGAAAGTAAGGTTTAAGGATAGGCTATTCCTGACCCCCCACCCCAAAAATTACTTGAAAAAGAAACAACACACAATCTAATGATGGAGTCAAATTACCCACACCCAAAAACCCAAAACACTTCCAAAAATTATAAAAAACCTTCAAAATGGAAACAAGTTAGTCAACATCAACACCAATGTACAAATTAGGGGTCACAGTATATGGGTCACTATCCACACCATAGCCAGAAGCTACATCAGAAACGTTGAAGTTAGGGATTGCACTTGTGTCCATTGATTCCCATCGGGACTCAAGATCCTCCTAATGTTTGCATAGGTCCAGTTAATTTTCCTTGATTCTTTCTTTCTCAAAGGTTCACTGAGGCCGCTCCCACTTATTGAATTTTATTTTCAGTTTAGCATCCTTTGAGGAAGCTCAGGAAGCCATGGGTCGAGGAATAGTTGAATAATCCCTCATCATCCTCCTTTTCGGGGGGTAGTGGTGAAACAATCAGACATATCTTCCATCCCATATAATATGTTGTCACTTGCCACGCATGAGGCCCCCTTGTAACCATCCCTATTATCACACCTTGTCTGCATATGTTTTACAACCTGTACATAAAGTCCAAGGTCATTATCACCTGAAAGCACAAGCCATTCAAACCTACGTCCCATAACATGAGCATGCCTGCCCCCGTCCAAAAAGGCCATCTCCCCAGCATGGGGAATTTTTGGATAACCAAATAAGATCAGGAATGTGATGTTGTGAAAAAGTTCACCTCTAGTTCCTCATTAGCAGGCCGACCATCATGTTTTTTCCCTAAAGGATTGCCCCTTTGCTCAAAATTTGGACAAAGCTCTTCATTCCTGGGGCAGCCAAATAGAACCCATTGCCTCTCTATATTACCTTCATTAATGATGGGGAAATACTGCTTTCCATCTATTGAGGCCATCTGTATCTCCCCACCCTCATGTACAACACCCAAAAAACTATCCATAGGTCCAAAAGATGCAGGCATTTTCCCTTCATTCTGTACATGCTCAGTTCAAGTATTCAAGTGCAACACATGAACCTCCTCAGCTTTGTTAGATTAAAGTTTTGTAACCTCACTCATATTCATATCAAAGTCCCCATAAGTTCCCCTATGTAGAGGCTCATCCACCCCTAAGACATCCATTTTTCAACTCAAACTATCAAAGACCTCACTGACCATAGGTTCCAGAAGCAAGAAGGTTTCTTGCTTCTGAATCAGGGGAACACTCACTGTTTTCCTATCCTTCATTTTCCCACCCGCCTACATTCTTCCTTTAAGTTCCCCAAAATCATATAGGGGTCACATAAGTTCACCTAAGATTTGTAAACCACTTGTGTCTTATTACATATATCATCACTAACTGATATCCAAACATAATCAAGTGGCTTTTTACAAACATCAACCTCAATACAATCCCTAGGGGTAATTGGGTGAAAGCAGCCAAAGTTTTCTTATGCAACAAACTAGATTACCAAGCATGAAATAAATATAAGGATTCTAAAAGGGAATGGGGTTTCTAGGAAACAAACCCAAATCACAATAGAGGGGGAGTCACACTACAAGTGGAGGTTGAAGCTCCACTGAAATAGAAATAAAAAAATTGTTAAAGAATCGGGGTGCTGAAGACCAAGAAGTAATCAAGTCGTCTTCTGAGGTTAAATGAATCACAATGTAATTACTATCCATGATGCTCATAGATGAGAAGTTTTGAAGCCCCCAAGTGCTAGAGATAAACATATCAAACTATTAAAAGATGTTCCTCATTGATCTGGAACACGTGATTAATATCCATAGAAGAAGGGAGGAGGCCTCGTTGAATTCCAACACTGAGAGAAGAAGCTGCGAGCAACCCTTAAAGCAAGAAGGCACCTTAGGGCTGGTTTGGATTTGATGAAAATATGGTTGAAGGTCAGAGGAGGGAATAAGGTTGAAGAAGGAGGGAAAAGATGAGGTAGATCCTCCCCTCCCCGCTAGTGGGTGAGGAGTATTGATAACGACCATCGAATGACTTGGTTAGAGGAAGAGTGACATCCACACCTAAAGTGTGTCACCATCGGAAGGGTGCAAGAGCGGGAAGAGAGGATTCTTCTTATGGGTTTTAGGGATTTTCTATTGTAGTTTTTATGGGATATTGTTGTTTTTTGGGATTTAGGGGTTTCAAGATATTTTATGTTCTTTAGGGTTTTTAGTGTTCTTATGGATCCTATTGGTTTTAAGTGTTATTTTGGGTTTTAGTGGATTTTAGGGGTTTAATTATTTTAAGGGTTTTTATGGTTATTAATGTTTTTATTGTTTTAGGGGGTTTGGGCTTACGTTTTTTATGGTTGTTAAGGTTTTTATAATTTTTTGGTTTCATAGTAATTTAATGTTTTTTTGGGTTTTGAGGGGTTTTATTTTGTTTTAATTCATTTATGGTTTTTATGTTTTTTTTGAGGTTTTTAGGTATTTTAGGGTTTTTATTTTTTTATTGTTTTCAAAGGGGTTTAAGGGGATTGAATGTTTTTCTAAATTTTTTTCGGTTCTATACTATTTTATGAGATTTTAGGATTTTAGTGAATTTAGAGTTATTAAAGGATTTTTGGGATTTTTAGGGGTTTGTGAATTCATGGGTTTTATGAGTTTTATGTTTTTAGAGTTTTTTGGGAGTTTATGTTTTTCTAGGTTATTGGGGTTTTTTAATGGGTTTGAGTGAAAGTTAGGTTTTTAGGGACTTTTAGGGTTTTTTATATTTTTATGGTATTTTAGAGAGTTTTGGGTTTTAAGTGTCATTTTTGTTTTTTATATAATTTTATGGGTTTTTATTGTTTTTGAGTCTTTTAGTGGTGTTGTAGGGTTTTTAGGTTCCTATATGTAGGTTTTGTTATTTTTTGGGTTTTAGTGTTTTCAGGGTTTGGGGGATTTTTATTATTTCTAGGGTTTTTAAGTTTATTTGGGTTTTTATGGAATTTAGGGTTTTTATGTTCTTTTTTGGATTTCATGGTTTTGGGGGAATTTTAATGATTTCAGGGTATTTAGGGTTTTATCATTCTAATGGGTTTTTATATTTTTTAGGATATTTTTTTTCCTTTTACGGGTTTATAGTTTATTTTAGTTGGTTTTGTGTTCCTTTGGGGTTTTAGGGGGTTTTATATTCTTTAACTTATTTTAATGAATTTTTAGGCGCATTAGGTGAGTTTTAGGGTTTTTTGAGGTATTAGAGATTTCGAGGGATTTTTTTATGTTTTATGTATTTTTATTGACTTTTATGGGTTTTTCTTTGTTTTTGGGTTTTATGGTTTTAGGGTTTATTATATTTTTAATGGGTTTATGGTTTTTAGTGTATATTTTGGTTTTAGTGGTTTTTGGATTTTTATATTAAGGGCAGGGGTCTAGTTTTTTAGGGTTTTGGGGGTTTGTGTTTTTAGGATTTTCAGGGGTTTTATGGGTTTGGGGTAGTAGTTTTTTAATTTTAGAAAGTTTATAGAGTTTTTAGGTGTTTTTATATATGTTAGGTCTTTAATAATTTTAAGGTTTTAAGTGTTTTTCTGGGTTCTTCAGGATTTTAATTTTATTTTTTATGTTATGTTGTTTTGTGGGTTTTAGGGATTTTATTGTTTTATGGTGTTTATGTGTTCTATGTCATTTTATTGTTTTATTGGATTATTTTAGGTATTGTATGGGTTTTAGGGTCATTTTTTTGTCTTCATGGTTTTTATAGTCTTTTGGGTTTTTAGGAGTTTTAAGGTCCTTTAGATTTTTAATGTACCTATAGGGGTTTTAAGGGATTGTGGGATCTTTTTGGTTTTAGGGGTTTCCTTGTTGTTTTGGGGTTTTATGGTTTTGTGTGTTTTTAGGGTTTTTATGGTTTTTAAGGTTTTTAGGTTTTTTATGGTGTTGAGAGTTTTTAGGGTTTTATAGGTTTCTATTGTTTTGTAAGGTTTTTAGGGGTTTCAGTGTTTTTAAGGAATTTATGGGTTTTAAATATATTTATGGTTTTTAGGTTTTTTATGGTTTCAATGGTTTTCAGAGTCTTTTGGGTATTAGGGATTTTTGTTGTTTTTTGGGTTTTATTGTTTTTATGGGTTCATAAATTTTTAGTGGTTTTTCTATTTTTTGGTGGTCTAAAGGGGTTTTTAGGTTTTTTAGGGGTTTTGATCCATTTTAATTTTTTTATTGCTTTTGTGGGATTTAAGGGGTTTTTTGTCATTTTAGGGTTTTTATAGGCGTTTTTAGTTCATTTTAGGGGTTAATGGAATTTTGTGGTTTTTAAGTTATTTTTAGTTCTTTTGAGGTTTTTTATGGTTTTTAGGGACTTTTACGATTTTTAGTGGTTAATGGTATTTAAGTGTTTTTAATGGGTTTTAGGGTATTTTGGGTATTTTAGGTTTTTTGGATTTATTATTATTAGTTTTTTCGGTTTTTTAAGTATTTTTAGTGGTTTTTAGTGTTTTATGTGTTTTAGGGGGTTTTAGATATTTTTAGGGTTTTTGGGTTTTTGGAGGGTTTTGGGATTATTATGACCTTTTATGGTTTTTATGATTAAAATGGTTTATGGGTGTTTTGGGGAATTTGGTTTATTTATGGTTTTTAGGGATTTAAGTTTTTCAAATGTTATAAGGGTTTTTAGGGTTCTATCGGGTATTTTGGGTTTTTAGGGTATTTTTTATTTTTTTGGGTTTTTATAAATTTTATTGATTTTTTGGGTTTTAGGATTCATCTATTGTTTTAGGTGTTTTACATGTTTTTAGGTGTTTTGGGGTGTTTTGGGTTTTTCGGGTTTTGGGGGGTGTTTAGAGTTTATAAGTGTTTTAGGGTTTTTAAGAGTTTTATGTTTTTAATAGTTCTTACTATTTTTAGGGTTCTTTTAGAGTTATGGTGTTTTCATGGAATTTTTATGTTTTTTTTCTTTTTACTGATATAGCGTTTTTACTGGTCTTTTAGGGTATTCTATATATTTTTAGGTTTTGGTGGTGTTTATTTTTTCAAGGATTTTAGTTCTTTTAGGTTATTAGGAATTTTTTCAATCCTTTAGGTGTTTTGGGTTTTTAGGGTCCTTTAGGTATTTTTTAGTTCTTTAGATGTTTTTAAGGTTTTTAGTGGTTTTAATCGCTTTATAGGTTTATATTTTTCGTTTTTTTAGGTAGTTTTAGATGTTTTAGTGTATTTTTTTGTTTTTAGGGTTTCTTAGAGTTTTTTGGGGTTATTAGGGATTTAAGGGTTTTATCAAAAGTTATTTATGGTTTTTATGGATTTTAAGGTTTTTATTATTTTTAGGCTTTTTGTTTTAATAGAGGTATTTTTATAGATTTTAGTGTTTTTCATGTCTTCTAGGGTTTTTTTTTAAAATATTTTGGGGCTTTAGATGTTTTTAAGGCTATTAGGGTTTTTACATGTTTTTATTATTTTTATTGTTATCACGTGTTTTAATGGATCTGACTGTCTTTTTATGGGTTTTAGTGTCACCTAGTTTCTTAGGATTTTCAAATTCTTTCTAGATGTTATGTGGAATTTAAGGGGATTTAATTTTTTTTTTGGGTTTTTGGAATCTTTTAGAATTATTGGGGTTTTTAGAGACATTGTGTTCAGTTAGTGTCTTTAAGGATTCTAGGGTCTTTTAGGTTTTTTAATGTCATTTTGGGATTTTAGGGTTTTTGTATTCTTTTGGTATCTTAATGTTTTTATGGTCTTGTAGGGATTTTATGATCTTTAGGAAATTTTTCATGTATCTAGGGTCCTTTTAGTGGTTTGGGATATTTATAGACTTTTAGAGGGTTTATGGTGTTTTATTTTATTTTAAGGTTTTTAGTGTCTTCTATGATTTTTATGTTTTTTGGGTTTTAGGATTTTTAGGATATTTGGGGTCGTTTAGTATTTTAAGGGGTTTAGTTTATTTTTTGTTTAAGGTTATTTTAGGTGGATTCAAGGTTTTAAATAGATTATTAGTTATTTATGCTATATTAATTTTTAGGGACTTTACCGTCATTTTGGAAATTTTAGGGGTTAAATAATTTTTAAGAGTTTTAATTATTTTGGTGTTTTTAAGGGGATTTTATTTTTTTGGGTGGGGGTTTATACATTTATTGTTTTTAGGGTCAATAGCTGATTTTTTGGATTTCTATAGTTTTTTAGGTTTTAAGTAATTATTTTTGGTATAGTGACTTTTTTTGGGTTTTAGGGTTTTTGAAGTTATAGGGATTTTGGGTTGTAGGTGTTTTAATGGTTTTTATGGATTTTAGGTTTCTTTTAGGATTATTAGTGGGATTAATGGTTTTTAGTGGTTTTATGTTTTTTATTTTTTTAGGGGGTTTTATGGTTTTATACATTACTATGAGTTTAAGGGTTTTTAAGCATTTCAAGGGGCCTTTTGGAGGTTTTGGGTGTTTTTTTCTATTAGGGGTTTTAGGAAAATTTTAGTGTTCTATGAGTTTAAAGAGCTTTTAGGGGTTTTATGTGGTTTGAAAATTTTTATTTTTTTAATGGTTTTGGGGGGTTTTAGTTTTTTAGATTTTTATGGGTTTTGTAGGAATTTAGGGTTCTTAGATTATTTTATAGTTTTTAGGGTTTTAGTGTTATAGGTTCGTTTATGAGTTTTATGGTTTTTAGGATTAGTATGTTTGATTCAAGGTCTTTTATTGATTTTAGGGTTTTTAGGGTTTGGTGGAATTTGGAGGGTTTTAGTGTCTTCTAGGTAATTTCAAAATTTTAGGGTTTTATGGTTTTTTTAGGGGAAGGGGGAGTTAGGGACATTATGGTTTTTTATAATTTTAGGTTTTTTAGGGTTTTTTGGGTTTTTTATATTTTTTTAATATTTTAATGTATTTAGAGATTCTTTTGGGTTTTTGTGTAATTTTATTTTTTAGTGTTCTTTGTTCATTGAAGTCTTATAAATGGTTTTGGGTTATTTCGGAATTTCTGTGGTTTTAGTGTTTTATGGGTTTTTATTTGTTTATTATTAATTTTAGGATTTTTTAGGGTTTCTAGTGGATTTTATGGTATTAGAGTTTTTAGGGTGTTTTAGGGGGTTTATGGTTTTTGATAATTCTTATGGATTTTTACTAATTGTTTTGGTATTTTTGGGATTTTTTTCAGTTTTTTTGGGTTTTTGGAGTTTTGTGTGTTTTTAGGTTTTTAGTGATTTTTTATCATTTTAATAGTTTTAGGTTTATTAGTGTTTTTAGGGTTTTGTAGGGTCTTGGGGTTTTTATGGTTTTGTTATAATTTTAATGGATCTCATTGCATTTTTATGTGTGTTTTAGTTTTTATATTTTTTAGGGGTTTTAAGATATTATGAGGTTTTATTGGGGTGTTATGAATTTTAGGTCTATCTTAGGTTTTTTAGTGGTTTTTGATTTTTCATAGTTTTTTCAGTGTTGTCTAGTTTCTTATGGTTTTTTTGATTTTTTTAGGAATTTTATGTTATTCATTATTATTAGAGATTTTATGTTTTTTTTAAGGATATTTATAGAATTTAAGGGCTTTAGGAGTTTTCAATTGTTTAGGGGTTTTTATTTTTTTTATGGTTTTTAATGTTATTTGTGGTGTTTGAGAGTTTTATTATTCTATTGTTTAGTTTACTTAAAGGCATTAAGGGTTTTTTATTTTTAGAGATATTAAGGGTGTTGAAGGGGTTGTAAGGGAATTTTAGGGTTTTTATAGGGTTTATGAGTCTTTTAGTGTTTTACTAGGGTTTTTATTGTCTTTTAGGGAGTTTAGGTGTTTTTAGAGTACTTACGGGTTTTTATAATTATTATGGTCCTTTTTGGGTTTATAAGGTTTTTAAACACTATTTGGATAGGTTTAGGGTTTTTAGGATCTTTTTTATTCTTTCCCGTTTTTAGTTTTTTTTTTTTTGGGGGTTTTTTTTGGTTTTTTTGGTTTTTTAGGTTTTTTGGGTTTTTAAGGGTTTTAGAGATTTCTATTGTTTTTAGGTGTTTAGTGATTTCAGAGTTTCTTACTATCTTATATTGTTTTTATTCCTTTGAAGTCTCCTACAGTTTTATGTGTGTTTTAAGGACTTTTACGGTTTTGTATTATTTTTTAGTGTTTTTTGGTTTTTAGGGTTATTATGTTTTTATTGTATTTGGATTTTTATGGTTCTTTGGGATGGGGGTGGGGTTGGGGTTTCTAGAGTGTTTTTATGTTTTTAGGGGGTTTTAGGGTCTTTAGAGATTTTGGGTTTTTCAGGGGTTTAAAATTTTTACTATTTTTAGGTTTCTTATTGGGTTTTGGGCTTTTAGGGTTTTTGGGTTTTTTGGGTTTTTAGGGGTTTTAGGGTTTTTATGGTGTTTAATGATTTTAAGATCTGTGTAGTGTATTGATGGGTTTATTTAGGTTCTTTTTGGGTTTATAGAATTTTACTATAGTTTAGGTATTTTAAGGGGTTTTGGTTAATTTATGGGATTTTATGTGTTTTAGGGTTTTAGAGTCTTTTAGATATATTTTTGGATTTCGTAGAGGTTGTGGGTTAATTATGGCTTTTTGGGTTTTTATTCCCATATGGGTTTTTGTTTCTTAAGGTTCTTATGTTTTTAGGGTTTTGGAAATTATAAAGGTTTTACGGTGTTTTAGGGTATGGGGGTTGGTTTATTAGGGTTTTAGGGTTTTTATGGATTTTAGGGGGTTTTTTGGGTTTAAAGTATTTTTAGGGGTTTTTTTGGTTTTGTGGGTTTTAGTGTTTTATGGCTTTCAATGTTTTAGGGATTTTGGGGTTTCTTAGGTATTTATGCTTTTAGAGGTTTTGGGTTTATTTGGTTTTAGTGTCTTTGGGTCATTTTACAGGATTCAAATGGGTATGGTGGTCTTTTATTGTGAATTAGATCATTTACGGATTTTAGAGGTTCTAAGGGTCATTAATTGTTTTAGAGGGTTTTAAAAAGTTTAATGTATTTTTAAGGGTTTTAGGAAATTTTATTATTTCAGAAGTTTTTGGGGTCATTTATTGTTTTAAGGTTTTTTATGTTCCTTTAGGATTATATTATGGGTTTTAGGGTCTTCTAAGGTTTCAGGGTCATTTAGGGGTTTTTTGGTTTTTTGGGTCCGTTGTGGATTTTGGTTTTTCAGGTCTATTATGGATTTTATTGTTTTTATGTGTTTTAGTGTTCTTTTGAGGTTTTAGGGTTTTATAGTATTATAGGGTATTAGGATATTTTATTATTTTAAATTTTTATGGGTTTTTAGGTTTTCTTTTGTAATTTTATGATTTTAAGGGTTTTTGCCAGTCTTTTAGTGGTTTAGGGTCTTTTAGTCCAGTTCAGCATTTTTGTTGTTTTTTTTGACATTTATCATTTTAGGTTTTTATAGGTTTTATGGGTTTTTATGTGTTTTATGGATTTTAGGGTTTTAGGGGTTCTATTTTATTTGGGTTAATTATGATTTTTTGGGTTTTTTGGGTTTTTTTGGGTTTATAGGGTTCATAGAGTTTTTAGGTGATTTAGGGGTTTTAAGAATTTCATTTGGGTTTTAATAATTTTTAGTGTTTTTTTGATTATTGGTGCTTTCTAGAGTTGTTAATATATTTTTTGGATTTTATGGGGTGTTTTATGATGTTTAAGTGTTTTTAAGGTTGTTAATTTTTTTTTTTGGAGAATTTATGGTGTTGTTCAGTTTTTATGGGGTTTTAGAGATTTTTACATTTTCAATGGCCTTTTTAGTAGATTTGAATAATTTTTATTGTTTTATGGTAATTAATTGTTTTTTGGGTTTTAATTTTTTTTCTTTTTTACATATTTTTTTGTATTTTTAGAGAATTTTTGGTTTTTTAACGATTTTAGAGGTTTACAGTTTTTTATCATTTTTAAATTTAAAAACATTTTTATGTATTTTAAAAACATTTAGGGTTTTATTATTATTATTATTATCTTTTATGATTTTTTGGGATTTTAGGATTTTTAGGGATTTTATGATTTTCAGAGTTTTCAGTAATTTTAGGGCAATTTAGGGGTTTTATTGGGTTTTGGTATTTTTAGGTGTTTTAGGGATATATATAGTTTTTAGGGGATTTTAGGGTTTTGTGGTTTTATTTGTTTTTAGGGTATTTCATAACATCCAAGTGGTTTTGGGGTTTTAGTTTGTTTTAGGGTATTTAATAGCTTTAAGTGTTTTTGGGGTAATTTGGGTTTTATGGTTTCGTAGGGGTTTTTAGGTTTTTTTTTTGGTTTTTACAGTTTTTTAGTATTATATATGTTTTTTATTGTTTTAGGTTTATTTGGGGTTTTAAAGGGTTTATTCTCATTTAAGGTTTTATGTTTGTTAGGTATTTTTGGGTCTTCTAGGTATTTTGCAGGGATTTAGGGTTTTTAAGATGTTTCTAATGATTTTTAAGTGCCTTTTGTGTTTTTATGGGTTTTAGGGTTTTTTGGGTTTTTTGGGATGTTATGGGGTATTTTGGATTTCATGTTCTTTTAGTGTTTTCAGTGTTATTTTAATTTTTTCGGTTTTTTATGGTTCTATGGTTTTTAGGACCCTTTAGGGTTTTGTGGGTCCATTATGGTATTTTTAGGGTTTTGGGGTCTTTATAGTTTTAGGGCAATTTTAGGGGTTTTAGGCATTTTTTTTAATTTTAATTGATCATTAGAATTTTTTAGGGGTTTAGAAGGTTTTCTGGGTTTTATGGTTATTATAGGTTTTAGGATTTTTATTTTTAAAATAAATTTAGGTTATTTATGGGTTTTATGGTTTTTTAGGGTTCTATGGTTTTTAGTGTTTTCTAGGGTCTTGGGATTTTTAAGGGTTTTTGGGTTCTAGATATTTTGAGGCTTTGGGGGTGGGGGTTATGGTTTAAAGGTATATTTGGGATTATTTATGGTTTTTAGGAGTTATATGATCTTTTAGGGGTTTAAACTATTTTTTCAAGTCTTTTAAATTGGTTTTATAGTTTCTAGTATTTTTTTGTCTATTTATGGTTTTGGGGGTTTTTAATGGTTCATTTGGGTTTTGGGTTTTTAACGTAATTTAAGGATTATAGTGTTATAATTTTTTTTTGATATTTTCGGGTTTTAGGTCTTTGGAAGATTTTTATTGTTTTTAGGTTTTTTAATTTGTTTTGGGATTATAAATTTTTTATGGGTTTTTATGGTTTTTAAGGATTTTGGATTTTTTTGAATTTCTAGGTGTTTATGGGGGTAATGAATTTTATATTCAATAAATGTATTTATAGTGATTTATTTTATGTTTTTAATGTTTTTTGGGGGTTTTCTAGTTCTTTCAAGGATTTCAAAGTTTCAATTAGTCGTTTTTTAGTGTTTTAAGGGTTTTAGGGTTTTTTTGGTATTGAGTTGCTTTAGTTTTTTTTTGTTTTTTTATATTTTTAAGAATTTTTTATGGGTTTTTATATTTTTATGGATTATAGAGATTTATGGATTTATTAATTTTTATGGACTGATGGTTTTAGGGGGTTTTAGTGGTTTAGGGTTTTTAATGGTTTTCTAGTTTGTTATTTTAAGAGTTTTTTGGTTAATTTAGGGTTTTATGGTTATTATGGTTTTTTGGGGTTTTGGGATTTTTTATGTTTTTTAGGTTTTTTTTATGTTTTATTATTATTAGAGTTTTTCAGGTCATTTGGGTTTTTAAGGATTTTTAGTTTTTAGGCCCTTTTAGTATTTTTTGGCATTTTTGGGTCTTTTAATGTTTTTATTCATTTTTAATGGGTTTTGAGGTTTTACGATCTTTAAGGGTTTGTAATTCCGATTATGGTTTTTAGAGTTTTATAGTGTCTTTTGGGGATTTATTGAGTTTAGGGATTTAGATTGTTTTCATATTTTAATGGTTTTTATCATTTTTAGGTTTCTTATTATTGAATATTTTTTAAGTATTTATAGTTCTTTAGGGTTTTTATGTTTTTTAGGGACCTTAGGAATTTTATGAATCATATCATCATTTAGGGGTATTAGGGGTTTTAGGGTCCTTTTTATTTTTTTAGTTTTTTAGGGTTTTTAGGGTGTTTAGGGCCTTTGAGGGTCTTTATGTGTTTTCATGGTTTCTAGATTCATTTTGGGATATAGGTAATTTTATAGTCATTAAGGTTTTTAGTGTCCTTTATGGGTTTTTATTGTTTTTATGATCTTTTAGGTCTTTTAGGGTACTATAGTTTATTTTAGGGTTTATTTGGGTAAATATTTTTAACGTTTTATGGATCTTTATTGGGTTTTAATGGTTTGAAGGGTTTTAATAATTTTTATTTGTTTTAGGATTATGCTTGGGGTTTTATTGGTTTTATTTTTTTTACCATTTTTTGTGTTTTTTGGGTTTTAAAGGGTTTTAGTATTGTTAAGGGTTTTTTGGTGTTTTTAATGTGGTTTAGGGTTTTATGGTTTTATGTGGGTTTTACAATATGTGGGGTCCTTTATAGTTTTTACGATTTTGTAGGGTCCTTTTTTGGTTTCATGGTTTTAGATTTTTTATGGGTATCATGGTTTTTTGGTTTTTATGAGTTTTAGGGTTTTATATTATTTCGTGGCGTTTATAATTTTATGGTTTTTATTTTTTCTAGGTTTAATAAGTTTTTTATATGGGTTTCAATATTTTTTAGTGTTCAAAGGGTTTATAGTGTTTTTTGTGTTTTTTGAGGTATTCCGATTTTAGTGTTTTAGGGGGTTTTGGTGGGTTTTTTGGGTTTTATGGGTGTCTTTGGGTTTTAGAGAATTTGACAGTTTTAGGGTTTTTTGTGATTTTATGATAGTTTTTGGGTTTTAGGGGTTTTTAAGGTGTTTAGATTTTTAGAGTTTTTTTTTGTGTTTTATGGATTTTTTAATTTTTTATGGTTTTTGTTTATTTTATGGGTATTTAAGGTTATTTTAGAATTGTTGTGATTCTAAGGGGTTTTAGTGTTTTTACAGTTTTTGGGGTTTTAGGTTTTTTAGGGTTTTATGTATTCCACGGGGTTTTATATAACATTTTATGGTTTTTGGTTTTTAAATTTCATAGTGGTTTATGGGGTTTAGTTGTTTTTTTGGGATTAAGTGTTTTAGTGTTCATTTACTATATTTTTTATTTAGGTTCCTTAATGATTTTAATTGATTTTCAAGTTTTTATAGTTTTTTATGGGTTTTGGGTTATTTAGGATTTTATGGTACTTTTAGGGTTTTAGGGTTTTTTATTTTTTCATTAGTTAGGGGTTTTATAGGTTTTTATGGTTTTAATTGATTTTTAGGGGTTTTGATGGTTTTAAACATTTTAGTTTTTTTACGGTATTATGGTTTTTAGATATTTTAGTGTTTTAAATAGATTATAGGGTTTTTGGTTTTTATTACGTTTTCGGTTTTATGAATTTTAGATGTATTTAGGGGGTTTTCATTGGTTTATTATCATAATTGTAACACCCCAAGCTTCCATTGAATGTTTCCCTTTGATTAATGTAATAGATTGCATTGTACGCCACATCGAGATTCTAACCCACAAAAACCAATCAAACTAGCTGTTATTAACAGAAATACCCACTTTTTGAAATTTTATAAATTTTATCTCTCAAAATGGACATCATTTTTGGATTTGTATTATCGAAATTAGCTTAGGGTGAATTTTTTGTATATTTCTGTAAACTTTCAATTTTTGATGAATAATGAAAAAAACTGAGTTATAGTTTAAAACCGAATTTTTATTTAAATAATTATTTATTTTATTTAAATTTATTTAGGTAAAAATAGATACATAATACCTATATAAGTTCAATGTAATTAATTGGAGTCATTTTATAAGAATTTTAGATATATAAATATTTTATTGAACTTTTTACCTTCTTTTACCCACCACCTAGGAGCATTTACAAATTTACAAAAAACTTAATTTTACCGCTTATGTGAGTTAAATTTCCAAAATAAAAATGACACGAATGATATATGTAAGTAAAATTTTGTTCAATAAGATGAAAATAATTTTTGGTGAATAGTAACTTTTTACTTTTATTTACCACGGTTAAAAGTAAATAGTGTAATTAAGGGTAGAAATGATATTATTATTACCCAAACACGTGTCCTAATTCTATTTCATATGTGTAATTCTACCGAAAACAACCTTAGGATTAAAATATGATCCTTAATTTCCAATTGGATTAGATTAGGACATTTATTATTATTTTATTTAAAGAAGTTCTAAAAGAGTTAAAATCAAAGTTTAATAACTAAATCATTTCTAATATAGGGTTATAAATAATATAATTTTGACTATAAATATTAATTAGAAAGATAAACATATTTCCAAAATAATGGTATTTTAGTAATAGTTTTTAGACCTTAAATACATAAATTTATTTATGACACAATGATGATGTAGTAATTACCTACTTAATGAAATATTAAAATAATTGATATTATAAATATTTAAATAAATGTAATTTGATACTTTTTATGAATTTAAATAATTTTATAGGTTAATATGACATGATAGGGTTGTTGAAATGAATTGTTTTGAAGTAATACTTCTGTTATAAATTTAGAAAAAACAATATACCAAATACGGTCAAAATTCACATAAAAGAGTTTTTAAAACAAATATTATATTATTATATGATATTCTATTCCTAAAAATATAATTTTCGGAAAAAAATACTTATATAATGATAGTTGTATAATTATTTAACCTATTGGGTTTATCTTAGAAATATATAGTATGTTTATTAACCATATAATATAAAAATACAAAGAGACATGGTAAATGTCAAACTATTTAAGTAATAGATAAATCTAAATGATAAGGTTAATATAGTGACCCAAACCTATCTAAAACCTATTGGTTGCATGGTTTTCTACCCATACCCACCATATACTTTAAATAAATAATTTTTGAGCCATTAGAAACCTAAAGTGAATTTATTGTAAAATAATATTTATAGCTTTTCCTAAGGTGCCCATCACCCCTCTTATAAAAGGGAACTTCCTCTTCTCTCGAATTAATGCCTTAAAATCCATTTGGATCATCCAAAACCTTCCCAAATACCCTCTAAACGGTCCTCCCTTGATCATATAGGTATTCATTTATTCATAAAGCCAATATATGGAGCCCTTTTGATCAAATCAAAAGGAAGAACCTGAAGAAGATGTAAATATTTCATCACCTCTTTCATGTTTTTTCTTCTTCCACTTCTTCTTTCCTTGTAGTTTCCATTATAAAATATTAAATCCTGTATCTTCTATATACTGTGATGTTATTATAAATATGTTATGACCGTATTCATTATTCTATCCATCCTTTGAATGACATGTCACCAATACGTGCGTATGTGCGGCTTACCGTCTCCACGTCGTGGTGTAGTTTATTATTCAAATACTTCAACATTTGATGGGTATAATGAGGTTTATAAATGATGTAAAAAATAAATATAACATGACAATGATTATTTTTATATGATATACCATCCAATTATATATGATTTTAATATCAAAATAATGATATTGTCGCTCGTGCATACATACGGATTACCATCTCCACGAACATGATAAGATTCATTCCCCATTGTATCCATTCAAGACTAGTTTTCATTTGAGGATTAAAAATAATGTCAAAAGATATAATATCATTCTGAATTTTATTATGATTCATGCTATACATAACAAACATTACTTATGTCACAAATCATATAAAGGAAAACGAATCAGTTAACACTTGAAACGATGATATTACTGAAATATCATTAACAAAGAAATATTAGAATATCATATATGATAACATATTAATGTATATGGTTCTTTTATAATTTAATAATAATTATTTAACCATTATAAATAAGGTTAACCTAACCTCGACCAAGGAAAAGTACAATGTAAGGGGTTTCTTATCTCACTTTTAATTCCATGAGATTTCCATTGCTCTCCACTAAGTTATTGCATGTGGTGTATTATGTACTTCCATTTGATATATATTATCATGATTATTTTTATATTCATGTTATTTTGTGAATTATTTGGTTGTT
The DNA here is from genome assembly GCA_963277665.1 of Viscum album. Lineage (NCBI taxonomy): Eukaryota > Viridiplantae > Streptophyta > Magnoliopsida > Santalales > Viscaceae > Viscum > Viscum album. Next base: position 1,209,056,329 of record OY728140.1, read on the forward strand.
ATTAACATTTTTTCAAACGACTCGATTGATAACAGTGTGGTATTGGATTTTTCATCTCACTTTTTATTCCCATGAGATTCATGTTATATTTTCCACTATTTCCTTTTTGTGGTGTATTTACTACCCATGATTTTATTCATTGGGTAATATAATTAAATTTATGGGTATTTTCATCTTCATTTTATGATCCTTATATCATGGTTTGTATGTTTTGTAAGTTACCAATTCGGTACATGAACCTTTTAACCCAATTTTCATTCCTTGGGTTAATCTTCTAATTCTTAATTATGTAATGCTAGGATTTTGTGTGGAATCACTATTTATTTATTAATGTTGTAATTTACACTCCCTTTTTGTGGATATACATTTTATACACATAATCACTCCATTGATAAATTCTCAAGTCATCGATATGAACTTGATAAGAGTAATTTTAACTCGATCTCCATTTATTGAGTTAAACATCCAATTCATTGGTGTTGTTTTTACAAGAATATGTGTGAATGTAATCCTATTAATTTACAATTAATATCCATTAATATTGTGTGTATTTATATTTTTCACACATAATTATGTCATTTATTTATCCATAACCTAAGGATATAGTCTTTATAAGAGATTTCATCTCAATTTACATTCCATTGAGACTTCTTTTTTGTTATATGCCAATTCACTTTTATATGGTGTATATAATGTACATTGAAATAGTATATCATGAATCCCTTTATTCTCATGATATTATAAAGTTTTTATTACTTCATTTATTTTTATTCAAGTGTCTCTCTTTTTGTTAGGAACTATAACTAAAATATCATTTCAAATGTTTTAAAGATTTATTATTCAAAATATTTCTCATTAATGTCCATGTTTTAAAAATGGTTTTAAGGTTTTATTTATATAGAGATTAAAGTTTTAAAATTAAAATTACTTTTAAAATATTCGAATTGGTATGGGAAACTTTTATTCAAAAATATATTTTAAACGTCTTCTTGATAAATAGTGAGACTTTTATATATTTTCAAGGAAAATAGGGATATTTCTCTCAAATAATTTTGATGATTATTTTCAACCATGTAAATATCCTTCATTACTCTCTATTGAGGTTGATATATTATAATACAATCTTCCATATTTTATTCAAAGGGTTATGTTTGACTGTGGATGTGAAATGTTTATACCATTCATGGTTTGTGGTTAAAATATTAACATTTCATATGATAGTTTTAATACGAATGTTTAGATTATGTTTCAACCTTTTTATATGAGGAATGTATTGGATGTAGTAAGTAATAGGTGGAGCCCGCTATATCTCCTCAATGAATCAGTAGGTCTCATGAGACAAACTAGTATCTAGGAACAAGGTCTTTACAAAATCTTATTTGTATTCTTGGCACAAGGCCTGGACTATGTGTTTATGAAAGCTTGGCATTATGCATTCAATACTTTTGATATTATCTATTGTATTTCATGTGGTTATTTGACTAGTAAAAAACCCATGACTATTTTTTATTATGGAATTATTTTCTTAGCTCATATTCTTTCCAAAAAGTGCTCATGTTTATTATTTGTTAAAGAATGTGTTTTCTATTATTCCCCATGCTTAATATTTATGGTATCTCCCACTGTATTGCATAACCTTACATAGTGTTTGAACTCAACCCTTTCTTATGTTTCATTTTTTCAGGATATGAAGGTGTTAGTTATGAGTAACTTGCAAGTATAATCTAGGATGCTTGGATGTTTCTAATGGAATAAATTAGTGTTGTTTTTTTATTCAAATTGTAATGTAGAACTTATGTATGTATCTTTTTTCAAATACTACTAAACCTATCGGTCCTTCGTGACATTATTCCTTGTAATCATGACAATGTATTAAAATAATGCACCAGCCTCTGGGTATCTGGGGTCGGGGCGTTATAGTTTGTATTAGAAGAATTTTAGTACAAACCTTGGAAACTAGAGTTAGATAAACTCTGAGAAGAGCACATTATCCTAAGATAGAATTTAATGATTAGTATAGAAGAAATTCCTAGAATTTTGATACTGTAGATATTTTGTGAGTTTTCCATGACATGCATCCATTTCTGGATATGGGCAGGTAGAGGCGGATCTGGTATAGATGTACCTAGGGGTAAACCCCAAAAACACTTCTTTAAGCTAGGCTCAAACGGGAACTGGTGCATGATAACGAGCCTTACTGCACTCTTGGTTATGACACTCCTGGGAGATATGCTTGGGATAATTTACATTTTCTTTACAAACTGATTTGAAGGATATTAATATACAATGTGAAAAAATGACCTTGGTTAATTCTAAGGAATTTAAAATTGAAATTATGGTGTCATGTTATTCTCTAAATGATTTTATGACTATTTTTACTCACACAATGCATTCTGCTTTTAGTCAATGGATGGATTCCAAGGAAGTCATAGTAACATTGAACATGATGTAAAAGGTGGTAATAGTGGTGTAAATGAGAACCACATTGGATTTATGATAGGCATAAAAGATATTGTGTCCATGCCAAATCAGTTTTCCAAAAATATGATCAACAACATATATATTAACCAAATCCCAAACTCAAAAAAGAAGAGGAAGGTGATGAATGATAAGAGCTCCAGTAGTGGAGACCATGGAAAAAAAAGAAACTTCAATTTCCATCATACAGGAAATGTGCAAAAAGACACCTTAGAATGTCTCTCAATGGAACAAATAAATGCTTTACGTGTGGGAAAGAAGGACATAAAGTAATTAATTTCTGAGGAAAAAAGAAGAATACTATGGAAGACATTTTTTCCCAAGAATTCATTTACAATCATTTTCCGTAAATGTAGGGGATGTGGCCATTACCTGAGTGAATTACCTACTCTATAAGATATTTTATTAGTCAAATAGGAAGTTATGTGGAAAGAAATGGTTGGAGAAATGTTTAAAATTAATAGTACTCTTTGTTGATTGGATTACTTTGGAATAATTTTCTATTGTATTTTTAACCCTGCAGTTGTCATGTAAAAATTATATTTGAGGAATAATTATCATTTCCCTTGTAGATATATTTATAAATAACCATTTGGTTTAATATGATCGTTGAGTTTGAGGAAATTACAATTTATTGTATTTTGGGATGAAAATGAAAGGTATGAGATAATATTTGTGGTTAAATTATGTTGTGGTTATTTTGAGGAATTTATCTCATTTTTTTAATGTTATAAAATATAGTTTTCGAAAAAGGAAAACATGCACACCGTGCGACAACCCATCACGTTGGAAAAAGATGTGGGAATCGATCCCACAACCCGAGTGCGATTGATATTTATCACCTACCACTGGACTACATGAAGTCCCTGGTTAGTGTGACTAATTATTTTTAGTTAAATGATTTTATTGGAAAAAAATAAGTTGATTTGGGATCTTATGTCTTATCAAATGAATACCCTTAGTATAGGAAAATTATTTGGTGATTAAGTGATAAATGTTATTTTGGAAGATGTTTTCTCTATTTGGAATACTATATGACCAAGGAAAATAGAATACTATGGGATTTCATTTGAGGAGTAATGGTGGATTTTTATCTATGTTTTTATTGAGGATTTATAGTGATTTGGGTTATTAATGGGAATGATTAACCTGTAAAATAGAATATGTGATTAGGTTAATTAATTTGAAGTATGTGAATTTAAGATTAGTAGATGTCATTGGAGATACAATTTAAAATGGAAGAATACATTACCAAATTATTCTATGTTTTGGGTTTCAATATTAGTTTGTATTATATTGAATGATTTTACGAACAATTGTTTATTGAATGGTATTTATTTAAATTTGTTGTATTGTTGGTTTAATTTTTGAAATTAAGATTAGTGTTTCTTTCTATAAAGGATTATCCTTTTGGGGGATCATCTGATCTGATACTAACCATTTTGGTTTTGATTCATCTCTAAATACAAGGTATATATACTGTTTATCCTTTTTGGATCATGTGATTCTCTAGAAGTTGATTCTATCTCTTCTGGTGTGACCATGTCATTTTGAATAGTCATCGTTTTAAAGAAATGAGCTAATTGAAGAAATTTATTAAAGAATGAAACTCTAATTAAAAATTTATTATATCTCTTTATGTTCTTAGTAAATCTCATAAATAAATTCCTCATCTTTATGAAATGCAAGTTAAAACAAAAAAAAACATTTTTTGATTACTTTACCTACTGGGAAACTAATGACCGTTTGTCCCATCACAAGTTTCTGGTTTTCTTGTTATTAACTTTATCATAATCATGTTTTATATCCCAATCCATCAGAAATTGACACTTAGTTTATCATCCATTTCCAGGTTTTCCTACATGGAATCCAAGAATGGGTTATCTCAGGTGACCTTTGTACTTCTCTTTCTTTATTTTAATGTGATTGTTTTATTCACTCTTTTTCCGATGTGGTACTTTCAATTATGTTCCCAAGACCAATTTTAAATATTGTGAGGATTAAATTTCCAAAAGTTGGGAAGAATGTTACACCCCAATCTTCCACGATACGTTTTCCTTTGAATAATGTAATAGCTTGCATTGTACGCAACATCAAGATTCTAACACAGCACAACCAACCAAACTTGCTGTTATGAACAGTAATACAACTTATTGAATTTTTATAAATTTTATATTTAAAAATGGACCTCATTTTTTTTATTCGGAGTATCATAATTAGCTTAGGGTGAATTTTTGGTATTTTTCTAAAAACAGTCAATTTTTTATGAATAGTGAAAAACACTGAGTTATAGTTTTAAACTGAGTTTTTATTTAAATAATTATTTATTTTATTTAAATTTATTTTATGTCAATTTTTATATATATATATATATATATTACCTATATAAGTTTAATTTAATTCATTATAGTCAGTTTATAATAATTTTAGATATATAAAAATTTTATTTAACTTTTTACCTTCTTTTACCCACCACCTAGGTGCATTTACAAATTTAAATATGACATAATATTTCCGCTTTTGTAAGTTGAATTTCAAAAATCTGAGAGACACCGTTGATATCAGTAAGTAAAATATGGTTCAATAAGATTAAAATAGTTTTTGGTGAGTTGTATCTTTTTACTTTTGTTTACCACATTTAAAAGTAAATAGGGTAATTAAGGATAAAAATGATATTATTATTACCCTAACACATATACTAATTATATTGTATAAGTGTAATTCTACCAAAAATAACTTTATGAATAAAATATGATCCTTTAGGTCCACTTGGATTAGATTAGTACATTTATTATTATTTTATTTAATGAAGAGTTAAAAGAGTTAAAATCAAAGTTTAATAACTAAAACATTTTTAATATAGGGTTATATATAAGATCAATTCGACTATAAATTTTAAATAGAATGATAAGAATATTTATTACATAATGGTATTTTATTTATAATTTTTAGAAATTGAATAATTAAATTTATTTATGACACAATGATGTTGTAGTAATAACCTAATTAAGGAAATATTAAAATAATTGATATTATAAATATCCAAATAAATTTAATTTGAGAATTTTTATGAATTAAAAATATATTAAGTTAATATTACATGTTAGGGTTAGTAAGATGAATTTTATTCAATGTAATAAAGCAGTTAAAAATTTATCCAAAACAAAATACCAAATAGTGTCAAAATTGACATAAAAGAGTTTTTAAAAATAATATTATATTATTAATTGACAGTATATTCTTAAAAATCTACGGTTCGTCCAGAAGACTTATATAATGATATTTGTATCATTAATTAACCACTTGGGGTTCTCTTGGTAGTATATATTTTGCTTATTAACCATATAATATAAAAATACAAAGAGACATGGTAAATGTCAAACTATTTAACTAAGAGTTAAATCTAAAAGATAAGGATAATATAGTGACCCAAACCCTTCTAAAACCTATTTTATGAGTGGTTTTAAAACCATCCCCACCTTATATTTTAAATAATTCATTTTGGAGAAATTATAAACAGAAAATGAGTTTATTATAAAATAATAGTTCTAACATTTTCTTAAGGTTCCCCTCACCCCTCTAATAAAAGGGCACTTCCCATTCTCTCTAATTCACACCATCAAAGTCATTTGTCTTGGACAAACCCTACCAAAATACCCTTCCAACTGTCCTTAATTAATCCTAGAGGCCTTCCTTTAGTCATAAATCCATCTTAAGGAGCCCTTTTGATCAAATCAATAGGAAGAACCCATAGAAGAGGTAAATATTTCATCACCTCTTCGAAGTTTTTTCTTCTTCCACTTCTTATTCCCTTGTTTTTTCCATGATAAAATAAAAAATAAAATATCTTATAAATACTGTGATGTTATTATAAATATGGTACAACAATATTTGTTATTCTATCCATCCTTTGATTGAAATGTCACCATACATGCGTGCGTACGGCTTACCATTTCCACGTCGTGTTGTAGTTTTTTATTCAAATACATCATCATTTGGATGGGTATAAAAATGAGTATAAATTATAAACATAATAGATATAAAATGATAATTATTCTTTTTAAATGATATAACATCCAATTATGTATTATTTTAATATAAAAAGAATGATATTATCGTTCGTGCGTACATACGGATTACCGTCTCCACGAACGCGATGAGATTCATTCCCCATCATATCCATTCAAGAATAATTTTCATTTGATGATTAAAAATAATGTTAAAACACTTAATATCATTCTTAATATGAATAATATACATCCTATCCATAAAAAACATTACTTACGTAACAAATCATATAAAGGAAAACAAATAAGTTAAGACCCAAAACAATGATACTACTGAAATATCAATAACAAAAAAATATTTGAAGATCATATATGATATGTTATTAATGTATATTATTCTTTTATAACATCATAATAATTATTTCACCATTATAAAGGAGGTTAAACTACCCTCTACAAAGGAAAAATACAATGTAAGGGGTTTCTTATCTCACTTTTAATTCCATGATATTTCCATTATTCGCCACTAAGTTATTGCATGTGGTGTGTTGTGTACTGCCATTTGATATATATTATCATGATCCTTTTTATATTCATTTTATTCTTTGAATAATTTGGTAGTTATTAACACTTGGTCAAATTACTCGATTTATTACAACATGGTAATGGATTTTCATATCACTATTTATTCCCATGAGATTCATGCTATATTTGTCACTATTTCCATTTTTGTGGTGTATTTACTGCACATGATTTTATTCATTGTGTAATATACTTAAATTTATTTTTATTTACATCTTCATTTTATGATCCTTATTTCATGGGTTGTATGTTTTGTATGTTACCAAATCGGTATGGGAACCTTTTAACCCTATTTCCATTCCTAGGGTTAATCTTATAATTCATAATTATGTAACACTATGATTATGTGTGGAATCACTATTTATTTATTTATGTTGTAATTTCCACTCCCCTTTGTGTGGGTTTAGTTTTTATACACACAATAACTCCATTTATAAATTCACAAGTCATCGATATGAACTTGATAAGAGTAATTTTAACTCAATCTCTATTTATTGAGTTAAACATCCAATTCATTGCTGTTGTTTTTACAAGAATATGTATGAATGTCCTCAGATTAATTTACACTAAATATCCAATTATATTTAGTGTATTTATATTAGTCACACATAATTATGTTTTTGATTTATACATAACCTAAGGATATGGTCTTTATAAGAGATTTCATCTCAATTTACATTCCATTGAGACTTCTTTGTTGTTATACATGAATTCACTTTTATATGGTGTATATAATGTACTTTGATATAGTATATCATTAATCCCTTTATTATCATTATATTATAAAGTTTTTATTACCACAATTGTTTTATTCATGTTTCTCTCTTTTGGTTAGGAACTCTAACAAAAATATCATTTTAAAAGTTTTAAAGGTTTATTACTCTAAATAATTCTCATTAATGTCCATGTTTTAAAAATAGTTTTAAGGATTTATTTATTTGGACTTTAATGTTTTAAAATTATAATTACTTTTAAATGATTCAATGTGGTATGTGACACATTGATTAAAAAATATATTTTAAAATGCTTCTTGATAAATAGTGACACTTTTAAACGTTTTCAAGGAAAAGGGGAATATTTCTCTCAAATAGTTTTGATGATTATTTTCATCTATGTAAATATAATTCATTATTCTCCATTGAGGTTGATCTATTATAATAAAATCATCCATATTGTATTTAATGAATTATGTTTTACTGTGGATGTGAAATGTTTAAACCACTCATGGTTTGTGGTTAAAATATTAACATTTTGTATACTAGTTATAATACAAATGTTCAGATTATGTTTCAAAATTATCATATGAGGAATGTATTGGAAATAGTAAGTGACGGGTGGATCCCACTATAGCTCCTCGATGTGTCGGTAGGTCTCATGAGACAAACTAGTGTCTTGGTACAATTCCTTGATAAAATATTATTTGTATTCTTGGAACAAGGCCTTGACTATGTGGTTATGAAAGTCTAGAATTATTCATTCCATCATTATGAGATTAACTATTGATATTTCATGTGATTATTAGACGGGTAGAATACCCATGAATATGTTTTATTATAGAATTATTTACTCAGATCATATTCCTTCCATAAAGTTCTCATGTTTATTATTTGTTAAGGCATGTGTTTTAAATTATTCACCATGATTATTATTTATGGTATCTTCTGTTTTATTGGTTACCCTTACTGAGCATTTGACCTCACCCCTTCTTATGTTACATTTTCCTAAGATATGAAAGAATTAGTTATGACTGACTTGCCATAATAATCTAGGAGGCTTGGATGTTTCTAATGGAATAAATTAGTGTTGTTTTTCTTTTCAAATTTTAATGTTGAACTTATGTTTGAATCTTGTTTCCAAGACTACTAAACTGATCGGTCCATCAGGGACATGATTCCCTGTAATCATTCCAATGTATTAAAATAATGCACCGGCCTCTGGGTAACTGGGGTCAGGAAATTACAATAATTAAATGTTTTAACTTTTTTTTGTGTTATTAGAGTTTTTATGGTTATATGGGTTTTTTTAATTTTAGTGTGTTACAAGTTTAGTAATTTTAGGGATTTTATGGATTTTAGGGATTTTAGGTGGTTTTACATTTAATTGATTTTAGGGTTTTGGGGTTTTCATTTATTTTTAGGAGTATATGGATTTTTAGTTTTTTTTATTTTATAAGGGTTTTTAGGGGTTTTCGGGGTTTTAGGGATTTTTTAATTTCTATATTTTAAGCTTGTTTTTAGGATTATAGGATAGTTTTTTCGTTTTTATGGATTTTAATATTTTTAAGTGTTTTAGTATTTTTCTTGGGTTTTTTTATTTTTATGTAAATTTAGTTTTTTTAGGTTTTTTCAAGGTTTTATAAGGTCTTTAATGGTTTTCAGGATCTTATAAGGGTTTCAGGTTTCATAGGTTATTTTCATTATTTTTAATGTTTTGGGGTTTTTTTGGTTTTTAGGGGTGTTTAATGTATTTTATGGATTTTAAGGGTATTTAGGGTTTCTATAGAGGTTTTAAGTGTGTTAGGTTTAATAATGAGTATTATTGTTTTTATTTATTTTATGGATTTTTAATTTAATTCAATTCCTTTTTTGATTCTTATATACTTTTGTCGTTTTTTGATTTTTAGGTATTTTTAAGAGGTTTTAATTTTTTTGGAATTTTTTTCAATTTATTGGGGTTTTTAGAGTTTTTATGGTTGTAAGGTTTTTTGGGTTTTAGAGATTTTAGGTTTTTTGGGTTTTAGTGTACATAAATTGTCTTTTGGGGTTTATCTGGGGTTTTGGGTTTTTAGGGGGATTTTATGAATTTCATTGTTACATGGGTGTTTTAGATATTTTATTGCATTTTTAGGCATTGGGGGGTTAAGAATTTAGGGTTTCGAGGGGTTAAATTTTTTTAGGATATTGATGTATTTTATGGATAATTAGGGTTTTATGGTTTTTCTATTTTTAATAGGTTATAAGGGTTTTGGGGTTTAAATGCATTTAATGGTATTTTAGGCTTTTCGGGTGTGTATAGGGGGTTAAAAGGTTTTTAATATTTTTTTGGTTTGTAGGAATTTTTGGTTTCTTTGGGGTTTTAAGGGTTTTAGGTGTTTTGGTGTATTTTTTGGGGGTTTAGTGTTTTATGGTTTTTTCATTTTTAGTGATATATGGTTTTTAGGGATCTTTTAGGTCTCTTATGACTCTTTTTGTTTTTTTGGGTTTTATGGTATTTGTTGGTATTTCCAGGGATCTGCAGTTTTTAGGTTCATTCAATGATATTTTTGTTTTATTAGGTTTTAAGGGATTTTAGGGATTATTAGGGATTTTTAGGGTTTCATAAAAAAATTAACAATTTTTTATGGATTTCACATATTTTTGGGATTTTTTGGGATTTTTTTTTGGAATTTTAGGTGTTTTATGGTGTTTAGGGGTATTCAAAGACATTTATGATTTTAGGGTATTTATTTATTGTTAGTGTTTTTAGTGTCTTTTAGAGTTATTCACAGATTTAGGGGGTTTAAGGTGTTTTTAGAGTTTTTATGGGTTTTAGTGTCCTTAATGGTTTAGTGTTTCTAGGTTTTTTTAAAAAAATTCACGTTTTCAGGTTTTTTACTAGTTGTTACAGTTTGTATAATTTTTTAGGGGCATTAGGAATCTTTAGGGTTTTTTTAGTTCCATTCAGTTTTTTGATATTTTAGGGGGTTTAGTATTATTATAGATTTTAGTGGGGTTTGGGTATATAAGGTGTTTTAATGTGTTTAGTGTTTCTTGTGTTTTAGGGTTTTTTGGGTTTTAGGGATTTCATATAGCATCTTAATGTTTGTAGGGTTTTAATGGTTTTTTTGTTTTGTTTTTAGGGATTTTAGAGTATTTGGGATGTTTTTATTTTTATATATTTAGGGATATTTAGGTATTTTCTTCTTTTATAATTTTTAACGTTTTTTGGGGTCCTTTATGGTTCATAATATTGTACAGGTTTCATGGGTTTTTTGTGTTTTTGGGTTTTTGGGTTTTTTATGGGTTTTAGTGTTTTTATGTTTTGTAGGGGTCTAAAGTATGTTTTGGGGTTTTATGAGTTTTAGGGGTTTTAGTGTATTTTTTAGAATTTTAGTGACATTTATGTTTTTAGTGAATTTTAGTGTTTTTATATTTTTGGGTTTATTTTTGTAGGGTATTTCAGGGTTTAGGTTCTAATAGGGTGTTTGGGGTTTTATGGTGTTTAGTATTTTGAAGGGGTTTTAGTTTTTTTATAGGTTTTATGATTTTTTTTGGGTTTTATACTATTAGGGATTTTTATGGTTTTTAGGGTTTTATAGGATTTGTATGTTATTTTTAGGGGGTTTATGGTTTATTAGTGTTTTTTTGGGTTTTAATAACTTTTTTTTGTTTTACTGGTTTTAGGATCTTTATATATTTTTATTGTTTTGAGTGATTTTTGTGGTTTTCAGGTTTTTTACTGTGTTGTAATGTTTTTTACGAGTTTGTGAGATATTTATTGGTTTTTTGTGTTTTTAGTGTATTTAGGGATTCTATAATTTCTTTGGTTGATCATGTTTTTTGTGATTATCTTGAAATTTTCAGAGCTGCATAGTGTCTTTTAGGAGTTTTGGGGGTCCTTTATGGGTGTATAAGATTTTTTTGGTATTTTATGTTGTTTCAAGATTTTTGAGTCCTTCAGGGTCTTTAGGGGGTTTAAATGTTTTTATGAATTTTCTACAGGTTTTAGGATTTCTAGGGGTTTTTAGGGTTTTAGGTTTTCTAGGTTTCTTAAGGCTTTTAGAGGATTAGGGGTATTTAGGTGTTTTAGGTTTCTTATGATTTATAGTTATTGTAATGGTTTGTAGTTTTTAAGGGTTTTTAGTGTTTTTCATATTTAAATGGGTTTTACTATATTTTAGGTTTTTAGGGTTTTGTGGTCTTTTCTATTTTTATGGTATTCAGGTTTTTAGATTTTTGTGGATTTTAGGTTTTTTAGGGTTTTTTGTTTTTTAGAGAATAAATTGGTTTTTGCGATTTTTTAATAATTTTTGGATTTTAGGTTTTTTACTTTATTTTTATTTTTTTGTGGGTTTTAGTGTATTTTTGGGTTTTAGGGGGTTTTAGTTTGTTTAAGAGTTATTTTGGTTTTTAGAAATTTTTTGTGGTATTTTGGTCTCAAATTTTTTTAGAGTTTCTTGGTGTTTTTATGGATTTCAGGGTTTTTCAAGGATTAAGTGATCTTGCAGTGTTTATGTTGTTTTACGGTCTTTTAGCTGTGTATAGAGTAATTTAGGGGGTTTTGGGGTTTTAGTATTGTTTAGGATTCTATGGTTTTTAGGGTCTTTTAGGGGTTTCAGTGTGTTTAGGAACTAAATTGGTTTTTATGAATTTTTAGGAACCTTCAGGGTTTTTAGATTTTTTATGATCATTTAGTGGTTTTATGTTTTTTAGGATCTTTTCAGGTTTTAATGGGTTTTTGGGGTATTGGTAATGTGTGTTAGGGTTTCTAGTGTTTTTAGGTGTCTTAATGGGTTTTAATGTTTTTTGTGTTTTTAGGGTTTTATTATTGGAGGGGTTTTAAGGTTTATTTATGGTTTTTATGGTTTTTATTTTTTTTGGGGTTTTAGTGTGTTAAGGTTTTAGTTTTTTAAGTTATTTTATTATTTTTAGGGGTTTAAGGTATTTTTTTGTGTGTTTTGGGGATTTTTACAATTTTTATGTTATTTTAATGTGTGTACGGTGTTCTAGGGGTTTTTTTGAATCCATTGAATGAGTTTCATGCAATTTTCTACAGAATTCATGGCTGGAATTTATTTTTCCATTAGATTACTCCATAATGCGGGATATGTGGAAAGACCCCCTCCAAGAATAGGTCGTGGATTTACAAGATTGCTGATAAAATGATGTCGATGCATCAAAATTAAATTTAAACATATCATTTAAGAAAATGTGGTATATTCCCGATACCATGAAGTATAGATCTATTCAAGAGGATTGATTTGACTGGTCGTAGAGCAGAAATGGACTTTCCAATAAAAAGTTATGGAACTCAGAAGATAGACAAATCTTCTAATGGAAATTGCATCATCGTGCCTGACCATATGTGTAAGAAGATCCACACATTCCATATTCACAACACTATCCACTAAAGTCCTTACACATAGGTCCCAATTGGTTTATAAATAGACCCACTCACCTCATATTTTAAGAGGATGGTTGAACTCTCGGACAAAAAATCCAAAAGAGGGCTCTGTCCGCACAACTCCATCACTCGAGTAGTCCATCACTACTTGGGTGACCCATCATGGACCACCACCACTAGGGTGAGGCCCCTAGCCTCTAAATTGGGAAACCAATACCTAGGAAACCCATAGCTAAGCGATTCACATACACGACCCATATCTTGGTGACACACCTATAGGAACCATAAATGGGAAACACATCTGCAAGACCAATAGCTGAGCCACGTACCTGGGAGACCCACCAACACGAACCACCTGGGTGACCCATACATGTGATTCCCACACGGTGACCCATACCTGGGTGACCCACCTGCGCAACCCACCTACATGACAAACCTACGTGATTCTGTTGGCCCATACCACAGTGGCTTCACCCCCACATCCTCACTTAGTATCACTATTGGGATGTGGTATCGGCCTTCTAGGTCAGTCCCTTCACTTCCATCACTGAACCCCATTAAAAATGGATAGAATCACTACAAACTATATTTTCCCAGTTGAGGATATTTTGGGATGTGCCTTATACAACCTTAACATCTACCCCATGAATACATTGATTTGAGATACTCCTCCCCACTCCCTGAAATGCCTTGTGTCGACACACTCTTCTTGGTCCCATTCTAGTATTATGAGTTGGGATTGTCCACTAGGATGATTTTAGTATCTTGTGTCAAAAAACTCCTCAAGAGACTGTGGAAACCTCATCACCAGAATCCTATGCCAAGATGAACCATTACATGGGAAACCACCTTATGAATAAGCCCCAACTAGAACATGGTAATTCACCTTCTGTGTAAGGCCATACCAGACCTCAATGGGAATCCTTGTTAGGATTATGCCCCAACTAAATCTCAATGGGTTTCCTCCTTTGGATTAATCCCCCAAAAAACTCAATCAGCATCCTTCTAAGGATTATGAAACAACCAAATATCAATGGGCATGTTCTTTAGGAGTAATCCCAAACCACACCACAATGTGAATCCTCTATAGGAGTAATCCCCAAACAAAGTACCATTGGAATCCTCCTTAGGAGTAAGACCCAAAGAATACCAAATGGTAATCCTTCTTAGAATTAATCCCCAATTATATCTCACTGTGAATCCTGCTTAGGAGTAAGCCCTAACCACATCATAGTGTGTATCCTCATTAGAAGTAATCACCAACCAATGCTCAATGGGCTCCCTCTATAGGAGTAATAATAATCCACAACTCAAAGGGAATCATACTTAAGAGTAATCACCAACCAATCCTCTAATGGGAATCCTATGTAGGGTTAATCCCCAACCACATCTCAATTGGAATACTCTTTATGAGAAATCCCTAATAAATCCTCAATTGGAATCCTCCTTAAGAGTAATCCCCAAAAAATCCTCAAATGGGAATCCTCTATAGGAGTATGGCCCAACCAATCTTAAAATGGTTATCATCCATATGAGTAATCCCCCAACCAATCCTCAATGGGAATCATCTGTTAGAGTAAGACCCAAAAATCCTCAAATAGTAATCCTATGTTGGAGGCATCCTACTGAGGAGTAATCCCCAAACAATCATTGAATGGGAATCCTCCATAAAAGTAAGACCCAACCAATCCTGTAATAGAATTACTCTTTATGAGTATCCCCTAACCAATCCTCAAATGGGTATCCTTCTTAGGAGTAAGCCCCAACCAATCCTTAAATGGGAACCCTCCTTAAGAGTAATCCCAAATGAATAATAAAATGGGAATTATATTTAGGATTATTCCTCAATCAATCCCCAATTGGAATCATCCTTAAGAGAAAGCCCCAACCAATACTCAAATGGTATCCTCATTAAGAGTATTTACCATCCAATCCACTAATGAGAATCCTCCATACTAGTAAACCCCTACCAAACATCAAATGGGAATCTTCCTTAGGAGTAATCCTCAACAGAACCTCAAATAGGCATATTATTTATGAGTGACCCCCAAAAAAATCTCAATGGGAATTTTAATTAGGAGTAAGACCCAACCAGAGATCAATCTGATTCCTCCTTAGGAGTAATCCCCAACCAAACCCCAAATGGAAATCCTCTATAAGAGTAAGCCTCAACCAAACATCAAATGGGAATCCCCTATAGAATTAATCCCCAATAAAACCTCAATGTGAGTTCTTAATAAATGTAGGTGAAAATATAAAACAATATCCAGCCTTTGGAATGTGTATCTCCATGGATCCAGAACAATTTTCTGTTTCTAGTTCCATGAACAAGCCCATTGGAAACTATTTGGAAATAGAGAAACATCATGGGGATCTAAATCTGTGGGAAACAAAAAATGGTGATCCCAATGTGAATAAAAAAAGGTGACTTGTTGTTCATAAGGAAAAACATGTTCTAACCAGTCTTCGTGAGGCCATTACATTCCTCAATGAAACCCCAGTAACACTGGAAATAAAAAATGATGAACCAGACCTGAATGAATTTACAATGGAAACTCCTTCCCAAGATCAAAGCGATGTACTGACCAGTCATCATTGGACGATTCTATTTCCCTAATGAAGTCCCTATTTCTGTCAAAAACAAATAATTATGAACCTGATGTGAATCCTTAACAAAGATGATATTATCACCCACCTGTAAGTCCCATTCTTTTTTGAAAATGAAACAAGTCCAGATAAGGAAATCAATCTCATGCGTGTTCAATCAAATGATATATAGATTTGATAGAGTTTTATGTGTGTCTTTTATAGATAAATGTATTCCTTTTATAAATACCCTCATATCCAATTTCCAACATCAAAATTTTCTACAATAATTGTTCTGAATTCCAGTCAAACAGATCTTCATTCACTCAGAGGATTCCATCATCAACCCAACATCATAAACACTGGGTATCAACCTCAATAGTTTGAGAATACCATAATAACAGTATGATCCTTACCATGGATGCCACTTGACATGACCTCTAGATTAACTAGCACATCCAATCACTGGGTTAATGATAAACAATGGTCATAATGTAGATGGATCCAACCACTATATTCAACCATTACGAGAGCTTATCCTCAGAATGAAATAACCAATATGTCCCTTATCATAGGTAGGTGGATCAAGTGACCTTATAAGACCTCATCCAAGAGACATAGTGGCCCTTCTCAAGGGATCCTATAAACAACCACCACTATCAATATTAAGAGGTAGGTAACCCTAACCATGATGATGGTTTGGCCCTTGGTTTTCTGGACTAGGTTATTCAATCCCAGGCATGAATGACAACCCATCGAGGAAAAACTTGTCAATATAAAGCAGTTTAACACATTTACCCCTCTAAAGAATCCCACAAACCCATTTTTGTAGTAATACATTTAGCGGGTAAATACACCCATCAACAATCATTCATCAATCCAGTAGAGTTGTCCAGAAACATTTGTCAAATCTTGTTGTTCAAATTCTGTGGAAACTTGCGAGAAGGAAGATACACCTACTTACACCCATCATGACTACCAGAAGACTCGTTGGGTAGAATTCAATGCATCGTGACATCCCAGTTTGATTGAAAGTTGTGAGCAGATATACATACCTTATTTCACCCACCAAGCCTACCAGTAGCCTCATCTGGAAGCACTAGGAGAAGTTAATCAAAAAGTCCCAATGACATGAATGGGGAAGACTCAACTCTCTACCCCCACAAATGAGTATTGTTTGTATTCTCGAATAGGAAATGGATGATAAAAACATGAACATACACCTACTCTAGATATAGAATGGCCATATATCCCTATTTCAATGACTAAAGTCACCAAGCATATCTTGGCAATGGTTAAAGGGAAGACACAAATCTCAGCCCACATTTTAAAAACATTTAAGGATTTCACAAAATCAATGGATGTAGTACCTATGGGGTAAACAAATAAATCTATCCTCAAAATGGGTTATCTCATCAGAAAAATACCCTAGAGCACATAGAAACCTCTTCTTTCATCCAGGAGGGATTTGGGGAAAACACCCCTATAATATATGGACATCCGGATCAGGAACATACACACACTCTATTAAGAGGTAATCATATTATTACAATGGACACTACAAGGAAGACACAAAAACCATTACATGATAACCACATGTCCTAGAAAGTGTCTATAATTTCTTGTAAGAGGATACATAAAATGAAGCATCGTCAAACATGATTGGAAAATCAAAAGCCGATGTATGATCAGGAATTTCTTAACGCTGCATTTCATGAAATAAACATAATTTTATCAATCACAACATAAGATCCAACCCTTCAATTTCAAAATTACTGGAGAAGTGTCAGAAATTATAATGTTCCTCATCGGAAACTTCACCATCAAGTCTTGATTCATGGAAAAAAATTGGTTGATATCGAGAGCCAATATCTTGATAAGATCCATGACAACCCTTGGTGTGGCCAGAAGTCTAAGGAGAATGATGGTTTTATACATTATATAATCCACCATTTTGGCCAACCCCTATGATGGAATTTGCTTCCAAATTTATCACCACAATAGTGATTCAAATTTTTAGGGGAATTCACCATTGGAAAATTTAGTAATGAGAAAGACCTCTTATCGTGAGGTGACTACAAACACAAGATCAGTCATTTCTGAAAACTTTTCACTAATAGGTGAAATATTGTCTCATCTAGAAGTTGTCCTAATGAGATAGTCCTTCTCTAAACCACCATTGAGTAACTTGATTATAACATAGTAGAGTAAATCCAAACCAATCCCATTGATTATGGTAAATTAATTGGGAAGCATCGACTCTTGATGGATTAGGTCAAGGAAAATATAGTGAACGATGAGGAAGTTATACTAATAATTATGTAAAATCTAGCTAAATATGACATAAAAATCATCTTATGACCTTTAGCTACACCTCAATATGGACTTCCAAAGTGTATTGCGGAAGATTTTATGCATGACACCAACATAAAAAATTGAAAACTCTTAGTCACCTAAAATAAAATCAGTTACGCTATGATGAGTATTAAACTCACGTAAATGAAAAAGAATGGTTGAAATGAAAAATTGACATGGAATATCTCATGGATTAGAAATATCCTTAGATCTAGAAATAGAAAGGATCCCTTAAATATTCATTCCTTGATGCATTAAAGAGGTTGCAATAACTGATCAATGATACCCCATCTGGTGTTCGTATAACATGATGGGGTGCAGATGAAGAATTTCATTTCACAACACTGCCTAATCAGAAATTCCCACAAAAATGTGGTATCATGCAATGTCATTTCCCTAGGATGGATATAACAAATAGTGTGTATTCACAAACAAAGATATTCTCAATAATAACATGCCCCAACCAACCCTCGTTGAAATTTTTCAAGAAGAGAGTAGACTTTTGAAATACTCTTTCATTGAGAATATGAGAATACTGAGAAGGAATCCCACTTAGAGGATGTTAGTCACCTGATTGAACATATGTTAGAAATAAAATAATGGTCTTTATAAATAGGAAATTTAAGTGAGTGATGAATAATGCACCAAGCCCATGTTGAAACAAAATTACATAAAATCATAAACGAAGCTATGCTAGTATCAAACATAATAGTTTGGGAGAAACCCCAACCCACATGGATTGACCCTTTTTTAACCCAACCACTGGGGTCAGCAAATAAATCCCGATGGTTTGTGAATATAGAATAGGAACTTCCCCAACCCTTATGGATGGGAGATTTTTTACCCCAACAATCCCCTCCTCATCATGAATTAGTTTTCTCTTGATTAAGGAATATTTCATGAAACAAATCTTCATAGTTCATCAATCCTGTGATGCAATACATTAACATGAAACATTTACATCTAAAATCTCTAAATATTCCATTCAGGTTATTTTCCATCAAATAGATCCCAGGAAATCAACAAATAAGATGAAAAGGTTTCATAGGGGGTCCAAAATAAGAACATCTTATAAAGATACAAAAATAATTCCTAAGATTCATCAAAAATAAATGAACATCATCAACTCTATTGTGGAATACCCTCCAAAACATAATTCCATGTTAGAGGAGTCATAGGAAGAAGTATTGGTTTAGAATCTGGTCCTCACTGAAACAAATGCGGGAGGTGCATGTACCAAATACCAGAGGCTTTCCCTAAATCTGGGATCTCCCATGAATAATCCCCATTTAGCACATATAATGACACAAAAAATAAAAAAATTTAAGTGTCATACTAGGTCCCACACCCTCCTGAGGAGGTTCAATCCCTATTTTATAGTAATGTTTTTCTCAGCAAAATGAAGAAATGAAATAGTTGATAAGACTCAATGAAGAGTTACTCTAATAAAGCATTCCTCGCATATATGTTATATAAGTATATCCACAACTATCACTTATAGTTGGAGCACCTCAGCAAAGAGAGTTCATCACAAAAACTGATGACAACCTAGAATATCCACTCACTGTGGTATACCAACAACCAATGTATTTTGATTCCATAGTAGAATATTGATAATTCCCTCTATTGGGTACATAGCCAGTGTAGGGTTAGGCACATATTTACAGGCCTATCCCTTTAGGTTACCAATGGGAGATACTAACAGTGCTACTACTAGTGGTTATAATGGTCACCACACCCATTCTGTAAACATCCTCTGAACTTGTGAAATTCCAAGCTCATCAAGATATTCCTAGAATTTTCTTGAACACTATTGAGTCTCGAAGAGATCAATTGGAAGCAATGGAGGAGCAGAGTGCACTGATACAACCATGAAGGAAGTTTGAACCTAAATGGGTTGATCCTACCCCTCCTCTATGAAACTTTAGGAATCCCACATTTCTAATCTTCAACAGATCAGGAGACCCAAATCCACACTTGATGCATTTCATATCTCATTTGAATCTTGTGATGTATAAACTTGAACAACATGAGGTGATAAATCTCAAGTGTTTTTTGTAATCACTAAAAGGTGCATATTTTATGTGGTATATGTGTCTTTAGTATCGGTAAATCATAGAATGGGAAGACCTCTATCAAGAACACATATTCTATTTTAGATCGATGTTGGGGAATACAATAGTCTTTGACCTCACTAACTACAAAAAACAGGATAATAAAAGGGTCTCTGATTTCCTTACTCAGAGGGAAGGACTGAAATATATATAAATCTACCATTCTATCAAGAATATTTTTTTTCTATCTGTGTTGAAAATATTCATCAAGGGTTATGAACACCATTAATTCCAATTAAATACATAGGTTGGTTGTGGGATCTTGTCAAAATTGATCATTAAGTTAAAGACTCAATTTCCAAACCAAGGAAATGACTCAAGTAATAACATAGACATGTGGAAGGAGGACATTAGAAGAAGATAACATTATAGTTACATCTAAGAAGTCCCATATACCTTCTACCACCTCAAATCATACTCCATACTATATAGCTAACTTTACTGAGTGTAATTAACATTTTCCATCTCATCGGGATGAACAGAGAGATCGTAGGATGAAATAGTTTGAGGGGAATGAACAAAAGGTATTCTCTTTTCAAAATGACAATCTCCATAACTAGTTCATCTCGGAATTAGAAGAAAATTATTCCGGTTTCCAAATCCAAATAATCCTAGCAAATTTTGTGATGATGATCTCCCAAAATCATTACCATTTAATCCTATTCTTTGGAAACCCAACAAGGATTGTTTTATTCTCAAAGACCTCCTACAAAAGATGGTGGACTCTGAGCAAGGGTAACTGAAAAATTTTATAGACTAGGTAGAATATGTTTTTTCTACTAATCAAGAGGAGTATGGTGAGTGGGAAGAAATTTGAATAAAGAGTACATAAAAGTTCAGTGACTGGATGGTGAGAAAAATGATTAACCAAAATCATGTTATTCTTCGAGAATTGATAAAATAGCCAAATGTGTCCTCAACTGCTTCCATCGTAGCAATACCAGCTTCATCAGAAAACCAATCCATTAAATTCTAATCCTCCAAGAAGAAACATGGCCATAAGGATAAGAAGATAATATAAGAATATTCGATTATATAAAGTCCAAAGTTAACCATAAATTCAGCCGACTTTATGCCAATAGTCTCAAAAGCATGGTCACCACCCCACCCAATGGTATAAAAAGATTCAACCCATAATACTAAATATTTATTATATGTAGAATTGATCTTCAGTTCTATTAATGTTATTCACTTAAAAATCCATTCACACATGATGATTTTGATTGTGAACCCGAGTTACCTATACATGATTGGTGAAATGGGGGAAGAGGTCATCGAGGTTGAGGATACAGGGAAGGATGTTGTCATAATATGAGAAACTACATCAACAAACCCCTACTAAAACTATCTACATGGATAAACCTCATGGGAAACAACTCCCATGAGCTCAGTAGGAACAAGAGAGTTCTTCTTCCACGCATGACATGTTCAACTCAGAAGACCATTTTGAGGATACACCCCCACCTCCTTGATGGGTAGGCTAACTCAATTATCCTAATATACCAAGAATTGGAGAACTTCTAGATCCTACCCAAAGGGATGACCCAATAACATCTGTAACAATGACTACTAATGTGTTTGAAAAATAAATCCCGATATTGGGAAGTATAGACATCTAGATCAAAAATACAAAGTCATGAAGAAACTGGCCCTGGTTCTATCCAAATTATCAATCCTAGATTCTCTATGTCTATCAAAGAACCTCGAGGAAGTACTCATTGATGAAGTTTTTCAGTCCCTAAGTAGTTTTAAGTTGAGGTTACTACTGTTGATGTGTATCAGGTGAAGAATGATCCTATAGAATTCCACACAGTCATCTCCTTCACCAAACATGATGAGGATGTTGTCATAGAAGTACTTTTCAGACCCTTGTATATATTTGGATGGTTAAACAACTTTGATATCTGAAGATACTACAATGAATATGGCTCAAGAGTCAACCACATCCTATTCTGGACACTTCATAAACTCGGTCACAATGATTCTCACCTATCTCTCTCAAATATAATGTTATAAGGTTATATAAATAAGGAAAGAAAGCCTCATGGTGAGGTCATACTCTGAACATAGTTTAGGGATCTTATTTCTAACTCATAGTTCAAGGTTTTTCTTCAAGATATAACATTCAATTTTCTATTTGGAAGACCTTTACTACATCAACATGTGTCCATTCCATTTCCATTCCACCATCATCTCATATATTGTATCAATTGTCATATTGGGACATTATATGGTGATAAGGCCCCATTCAAAACCAATGAGTATAGTACCATGATTCAGGGTTCTACCACAATGGAGCAAAACAATCCATGACATATGATTTTACTCGAATCAATGCCCCATATGGATTGGAGATGATCATACCTAACCCCTTCATGAATATCAATACAAATTTTGTGTTTTATATTAATGAAATTGATGTGGTGGTTATAAATTCCAACACCCGTTCATTGGATTATAAAATTTCATCCATGAAAGTTTATCCCAATAGTATAAGGGAAGTCACTAACCCACCGACCAATAATGAAAAGTTGGATGAAAATTTCTTAATTCCACACCTTGAGATTCAACATGACCTCTCTCAAACAAATATATTATAGGAAGTTATCACATCAATAATAAATCAGAGGGATTATCATTCTCAATCCTTGGTCTTCCCATTTGGACTCCCAAAAGACTTCATTATAGTAAGTGAGGCCGAAATGGTTGCCTCATCCTCTGGATTTTCAAATGACAGCTCCCTCTTCCCTATGAAGAACTTATTTTATCATATCTTCCATTGGAATAAGCACATGTAGTTGATCAGGGGGAAGAGGAAGAAAAATAAAATATCAGGGAAACCCCTCCATAATATGAGTAAGGTGTATCTATCACCATGGATGAACTCATTGAGT
Organism: Viscum album; assembly: GCA_963277665.1. Lineage (NCBI taxonomy): Eukaryota > Viridiplantae > Streptophyta > Magnoliopsida > Santalales > Viscaceae > Viscum > Viscum album. The sequence continues at coordinate 1,209,079,447 of OY728140.1, forward strand.
AAAATCAGGGCACAAAAGAAGAACTGCACCCTTCTCTTATTAGTGTTACTATGAATCCTAAACAATAAGAGGTATATATCCCCTTCCTAAAATTGAACTGGGATTTGGTTCCATGGAAATACATAGAGATTCATGGCTTTGACCTTAAGGTGTCCACATATCACTTGGGTTTGGTTGAATATTATCAGGGATACAAGTAAGCATCCAGAATGACACACCCAATAACCGCCTCTAAAATTGAGGTTGAAGTGGTCAAAATCATCAGGGATGATTTTATCCATGATGTATAGTATCCAAAAGGGATATCCAATAATGTCCCTATAAAGATGAAGAATGGAAAAATAAGAGTTTGTATCGATTTCAAAGATCTTATTCCTCATTGTCCCAAAGATGATTTCTCGGTTCCAATCATAGAACTACTTATTGATTAAATAACTAGTTAATAGGGCCTATCCTTCGTGGATGGTTATTTAGGGTACAACCAAATCTATATGGCTTAAGAATATGAAGAATCCATATATTTCATAGACCTTTAAGGATTATTTTGATATTGGGTAATTTTGTATGGCATAATGAACACCGACACCACTTACCAACATTCCATTCATCACATCTTCAAACCTTTCATGGGAATGCCTATTGAATGATATGTTTTTGAAGTAGTAGTTAAGTATAGAAAGAGTTCTGAAAACATGGATGACCTAGATATCATCATTAGTAATCTTCGACAACATAATATGAAGTGAAACCCTTGAAATAGGATTTTGGGGTTACCTTAAGAAAATTGATAACCTTTTTTATGCCATCACAATATCAAAGTTGAAACTGAGGAGACTAATGATATCCTTGGCATGTCAACACATCAAAACATGAATTACATGAGAGGAATTAAAAGAACCTTGGCCTAAATCTGGTTCTTCCCATCCATCCTCATAGGAAATTTTTTACCCTTCAATCAATTGATGAAGAAGGTGGTAAAATATTTGTGGACCATTGATTGGCAACAATAATATGATTCTATAATGAAATAACTCTTGATCCCACTAGAATTGATGCAAGATATTGAAGGAAAGCCCCTACTTCTATTTGTTATGGCCTTGGAATGATCACCTAGTTCCTTCCTCATGCAAAAAATATATTTTGGGAATGAATTTTTTTTTATTATCCTAGTATAATCATGTTTGATACTGAGAATCATTATTTGGATATCAAGAAGAGCTTCCTTTCATTAATCATTGTGGTTGTAAGGGTGAGGCACTACCTTCAACAACATGATCTACTAGGTTTCTCACTATAACCCACTAAAATTTATTATCTAACATCTTATGTTGGATGGATATCTAAAATAGTGTTCATTTATTCTGTAGTAGTTCAACATATAGTATTTTCATTAGAAAGGAGTGAATGGTCATGATTTGGCCGATTTCCATGTCAAACACCAGTCTTTTGAAAATATGGCATTAAATAATGAAATTCATGATGAAAAATATTCCCTATTAAAAATGGACCCCAAACATGGGAAATGTATTTTGAAGGTGCATCCATAATTCTGACAAGAAAGATTATGGAAGACACTACACCCACCAAAGAAGGGTTAGGTATTGTGCTTATCTTCCTAGAGAACGTATTGTTGCAGTAATCCTTACTATCATCATAATGTTTTACCAAAAATGATGTAGAATATCAAGCTATCATTTCAAGCATATAATTACCACATGAAATACCAATAAACCACCTAGAGGTGAAAGGTGACTCAGAGTTTCTAATCAAGAATGTCAATGGGGATTATAATATTTAAAAAGACGATCTAATTCCACTTTTTTGGATATGTGTGATTGGTAATGAAATAATTACCATTACATACAACATTGAATCAAATTACATGATCACAGAATTCCCAAAAATATTCATTGGAAAATGCAGGTACATCTTTGGCATATACAAATAAGGATGAAACATTCATTACCATTGCCCACCACTGAATGTTATCATCCTTTATTCGAATCCAAATGGAGAGATCAATGCAATTTGTCCCATCCTTGATCTATATCTCCTACCGTGGGATGTATTAAACCCATCATGGACTACCTTTAGGATGGGGTGATTCAACTAGAATAAACTAAAAGAGATAAATTTTTTGGGAGAGTATCCAATTTCACACTTTTTGATGGACCAAATCATCAAAATGTCCTCTACAAACGAGTCTTTGATGGAGTCCTTATTAGATGTGTTGATAGATAAGAGACTACAACTATTATGGAATAGGTACATGAATGATGTTTGGATTTCCATTAGTTAAGTTCTTGGATTTCTCATCAAATATGATGTTTTGGATACTTATGGCCTTCGATAATGCAAGATTTCATATAATTCATAATGAAATGACATTCTATTGAGGTGAATTCCAACTTCTTACATAAACAACATATGTTTCTACATTCATACCAATACTCATGGCCATTTTATACATTGGAAATGGATTTAGTCTGGCCGTATCCTCCAGCTATAGCCCAGAAGTTCATGTATATCCCTACTGATTCCAATTTATTCCCCAAATGGGATTAGGAAATAACCATCAAAGAAGTTGGATCCAAAATCATTTTTATCTTCCTCAAAGATAACATCATTTCAATATTTGGTGTCCCTCATATAATATTGACTGACAATGGTACCAATTTATGCTTCAATGATAAGGAAAACTTATATCAGGACTAAAATGTCAAATCCAACCATTCATCTTTCCATCAGGAAATGACTAATGGACATATAGATAAATTTTACAAGAACATGTGAAATATACTCAAGAAGATGGTGTATAATGATAATAAATAATTTCCTAATAATCTCTTACACATCTTATAGTCAGAAATACTATATGTAGTAATAAATTACGGGCAACCCCAAACTGATTATCATATAGAACAAAAGTATTCTTTTGCATTGATGTTTAGTTACCATAACTCTATTTTTCTATTTGTGACCAGCTATCTATAGATGAATTGAAAAAAAATAAATGGATGAATTATAGAAACTTGATTAAAAGAGATTTCATACCTTGAATCACTTGAAGGATATCAATACCGGATAGAATAAAACATTAAAAATAATCTCTTCCTTTTTTCATTCCTCTAAAGCGAGTAAGTTTTGGTTATTAGTACTCCAATTATACTAAGAAAAAGTCCTCCAAATCACGAGAGAAAGTGGGAGGGACCTTACTCATAAAATATTTTCCACTCTAATAGAGATCATTTTTTAATATCAATTGATGGAGTAATCATTACGACCCCAACCAATGCAAGGTTCCTTCAGAAATATTTTGTGTAATTATATGATATACCTCCAAGATGAAAGATGTTAAACCACATAGTTGGTCAATTACGCATGGCCTTAAAATGCATGCCACAATGTCCTTGTCTCGTGATAATAATTTGTAAGACACATATTTTCCATACCACATGACATTAAACTACATTTTTATATATTTTTTATTTGATGTTAAGAAACCCCAAGCATACCATGAGTCGGGAAACCCCTCATGGTCTCTTAAAAAAGACATTCATTTCACATTAGGTCCCAATTACATTACTATAACCCCTCAGTGGGTCAAGATTATATATTGGTCATACTTGAGGAAGAAAGATGGTATGTCCATATGCATAATCCCTACTTACATCATTTCCATTCCATAATGTAATTCAGGCCCCTTTTACAAGTATAAGTCCCAAAATTTTCATGTTCTTATCATATGAGGATAAACTACATGACCGATCCAATAACTATGTGTGGCTTGAATCTCATTCCTATATAGAGACATAGTGACCCTATGATCTCAACTCTTTGGTCCAGCTATGACCAAAAATAAAATTTCTTCATTCCTGTGTTCAAACCAAATCCTCAAAGGATACCTTTTTAGAACATATGGGTTGATAAAAATTTCAATGAGATGTATGGTGATACTTGGACTCATATTATGGGAACAACCATTAATTTTATTATATTTAAAACCTATTTCCCCACGTTGGGAATCATTTCCAATAACAATGTGTGGATTTATTCTCAATTAATTAAGATATGTAGTGATGCCTAGATCTCCAAAGTTGTTTCCAAATGCGATTAAAAAAACCTCTTCACTATCTGTGTGTATGAATGACACCTGCATAGATAAAAAATTTCATGAACTACATGTGGATTGATTATTTCTTCAACAATATACATAGAGATACTCAGGTCAAATACCTTGGTTCAGACACAATATATTTTTACTTTCATATGGGCTCATCTTTAACATTATTATATGACATTAATATACTTGAGATATTAAAGAACTACATATGTATTGATTCTAATCCCAATGAGGTACTTAGCAATTCCTAGATTCTATCTCCTAGCTAAGTCACCATATAATTGATATACCACTATCCATCACTTGTGTTTCCTTTTTGGTATAGAAGAAACTTTTAAAACTCCTTGTTTCTCACATTAAGCATAGCTCACATGGGTTTAGGAGTTTTGTAAATGCATTTCACTGCATCAGTAAGGTGTACCTATTCACATTAGGTCTCTCATGGCCCTATCTACATGATCATAAAAGACACAATAGATCTCCTCATTTCATGAAAAAAAGATGAATGATTTGTATGTGTGGCTTGATTCTTTCCCTAGCAAGATACATAGTGATGATCAGGTCCTACCCCATGGCCAATGCATGATTTTTATTTTCACATAAAAGTCCCCCACATCATGGTCCTATGATGTTAAATCTTATAGTCTTTCAATAAATATATGTGGATTAATTCTAACCCCTTTGAGAAACATATTTATGTCCAGATCTTAAAACCCAGGCCTAGTCGTAACACATCATTGAAAATACCCTACAATCTAGTGTACAAGTTAGATATACATGAGAACATCCAATATAATTTACCACATTATTCATGGACCTAAAACTATTATAACATTGTGTTGATTGATTATTTCCACAAAAAGATACGTAGTGATATCCAGGTCATATGCCATGGCCCAACCATGACATTCCTTTTGACATCAAAATCACCCACATACTGGCTGCATGATGGAAAACTGAATAGTATTTCAACAAATATGTATGGATTTAATCTAAAACCTATTAGATATGTAGTGATATCTAGATCTTAAATCCTAGGACCAATTGTAACACAATGTAGAATATCACATACTCTCCAGTGTACGGGTAAGATCTACGTGAGTAAATCCAATATAACTTCTCACTTCCCATATGAACCCATGTCTGTTAGAACAATGTTTTCTTCATTCCTTCTATAACAAGATATGTAATGATTCTTGGGTCATATAACCTAATTTTTTGGCATTTTCCAATAGCTCCTCACACTGAGATACCTTTTTCTTTACTGTATTCCATTAAACTATATGGCTAATGTCCTTGTCTTAATACCTTAAACATTGCGGTACACAAATAACTACGTAAGGCATTATACTTATTCAATTGATATATGTAGTAGAGACTAATCCTTAGATCATAGTCACATCCATAGGGAAAATAAAAAAATCTCTTATCATTTGTCCAAATAGTAGATCTATACTTGAGATTTTAATTTGGGTCCACTCATTAGAAATACCTACGGGGTTACGAGATTTGTTCCTCTTCTAAACATGATTCAAATTAATTAAATGAATTTAGAACTCATGAAAAATGTCAATCTAGACACTTCTCTCATGCCAAAACATGTTTCTCCTACAATTCACACACCTAATCATGAACACTTTTAGATCTTCATAATCATTCTCCAGTTCATGGTGACAGAATGTCTAATACCTGAAGGCTACTTTTCTTGACTATGTAGTGTGCACCCCAGTTGGACTTGAATAATTCACCCACATAACTATCCTATTAGCCAAAGTATAACACTCTTTTAATTTGCAGTATGTGCCTTTGTTGGCCTTTCGTAAAACAACCCACATACGATTTGGTCAAAAAATAGTAACTTCATCCTTGGGACAACCCTCTATTATCCTCATGAGAATTGATGACAATATGTTGAAACCCATGAATCAAAAAAATATATATCATTATCCTACCTATTTATCCCATTTTCTCCCTCCCAATCATAGATCCCCCAGTACCATGGTTTATAATTTCCTCCTATATGTTTTTGAATAATATTGGGACAATATTGATCTAAAAGTCCATACATCTCTCTAATTTCCTTGGTGTTATGTTCCTAGTGGTATCACCTAAAACTATAGACACCATGCATAATGTGCTTGGGTTAGACCCTCATAGAGATATTATCCCCCTTATTACTTGGAAATCATAACATGATATACCACTTCTATATTAGTGAGGATTTCTCAAAAAACCAAATTCTATGCACTAAGAGATCCAAATCAACATAAAATTACACTGGATTTTAGCGATAGAATGTCATAATTCCTGAGAGATCTTTTTCCTGACTATGTAGTATATTTCCTTTACAGTCTTGAATAATTCACCCACATAGTGGCTATATTTTCCAATGGATTACTTTATTGACTATGCAGAACATTCTCCAACTGGACTTTCATTGTACATCCCTCCCAATTACATTATCAATTAGTGGTAAAATCATTATGGGGATATACCTCCACTAATTTTAGAACCCCTTTTTTCCCATAACAGTCTTCATACTTAGATATCCTCAAGTTATATCTTACATCACCCCCTCCCCAACGTCTATTCATGGTATAAAATTTATAGATAGATTACCAAGAGTTGGAGAACTATCAAACATTCAATCGAAGTGAAACACCTTAAATTAAAGACCTCGTGATGTACTTTATGAATTACCTTAAATAAAACAACATGATGTACTCATAACGGGACTTTAAAATGCACAGCATAATGTCTTTACGGTTTTAATTTAAACTACATAGAATAATGTTCTTATGATAAGAAGTGAAAATACACAGATAATATCATAGTCCCACAACATTAAACTGAATGATGCCTTTAACCATTGTTATAAAGGATCCTTCCCCGTGACATTGGTCATACCATGAAATGTTCCTACCTTCACACAAAAAATTATTGTAGGATTGGTTTCCCATTCATGGAATGTCCAAATAGATATGATCCCATTTTTCTAATTAATCCTTCCTTAAAAAACCACCCCTTATGGTCTTGATAAAAATGAATCTCCATTAACATCACTTGCCTATGAAAAAGAGAATGTAAAAATTCTTGAGAAATCCTTTAGGTGAGTATAAAATATGTTCCCTATTTGGCCATTCCTATGTCACCCACATAATGGGTCTGTTAGCCTATGTATACCACTACATGAATATGTCATATGCGCCATAGTTGGCCTTGCATAAATAGACATCCTAATGGGTTCATTAACTCGTGATAACCTTTACTCATAAGGGACCACCTCTATAACCAAATATCTTGTTTTGGATTCAAAAACCATAAAAGTTTCTCTCAAGACCCCACTTCAAAACATCTGATGAATATTATAACATTCCTATCCATCAAGCCTTGTTTGGGTTATCACCTCAAAATTCATGGTCCAAGTTGTTCAACCTAAAAAATAGACTTTCTTAATCTAGAATGCATGACTATAAAATGAAAAAAGGATACACAATACTCACCATATTGAAAACCCACAAAGGAAACTCTAGATTGAAGTCGAGTTTTATCTTGCTAGACCTGCACTCTATATGGTTTAGAGAATATCGAGTGATAAAAAGTTAAAAGGGAAAAACTTTTTCATATAAAACCCCAAAAAGGGTGGTCCACTAAAAATCACAATCTATCACACTAATTCTATTACATATAGTGTTTATGAAGAAAATAAAGGTAATGAATTAAAAAGTCAAACAATTTTAGGGTTGTCCATTAGACCTTAGAAATAATTAGACTATGATATATAGGCCTCGTGGTTTAGTAAAAAAAATAGATTATCATTCAAGTATTGATGTATATTTGAAACCCAAAAAATGATATTAGAATGCATCAAATTTCCATATAGTTACCTTATAATTAGTTTCATTTTGTTCTAAATGATTCTAATTTTTAAAGGGTGGGGGGGTTGTTGACACCAAAAAAATAAATTTCATGCACTTTGCCTCCGAATTCATGGTTGTATTTTCATTTTCAATGAGAATCCTTCACAAAAAGGGAAATGTGAAAATCCCCACCCCTCTAAGATCGGGTTAGGTATTTCGAAGACTGATGAAAAAAATTGTTTCGATGCATCAAAATGAAATATTTGCATCTCTTTAGAGAATAGTTGGTATAATAACCATATCAAAAAATTGTACATCTCTTTGAGAGATAAAATTTGATTTTTCATAGAGCCTAGATAGACTTACATATAAAATGTTATGGGCCTCATAAGTTATTAATTTTTTAATGGATATTGCATCACCTTGAAATCCTATCCACATAGACCAATCTACGCAGCCAATCCATGTAGCCCTATCCGTAACATCCCGGTTCCGGAAGCCACCCAGAGGCTCCTCGTACCGGGTTGGTCACATGTCCTCAAGCGCATTAACCAAAATGCCAGAGGATACTGACTAGAAGCAAGGGACTTGGGTGTGATAGTGGGGAAACTATGCCCTCATTGGAATAGTACACAGTGGAAGAGGAAAACAAATAACAACAATTGTGGAAGAAATAGACATCCATACAAGAGTAAACATCGGAAGACTGATAAAAAAAACTGGAGCAGAAATGTATGTAAATGATGCATGATACACATATGTCTAGGAAAATAGAAAAACAAGTCACAATGCTTAATATAGTACTAAACCAAAGTACAAAAGAAAAATAGATGAGAAAATCCTCAGCATCGCAAGCCTCGGCTTGGTCCCATGCTCTCCAGCTCCAGTGTAATCAATAACATGAAGTCGAAGGGCACTTTCCCTTATCTAAACCTACAACAACATAATCTGTTTGGGCCTAAAAGCAAGACCCAAACAGAGTGTGATACAATGTCCCCATAGGCAACCACCCAAAGTTCTGTGCCTAATAGTCAGGGAATATAAGGTAGGTAAAGTACAGTAAGTAGTAAGCAGTAAGCAGTAAACAGTAAACAGGATAAAACACAGCAGTAAAAATCCACAGTCTCTAGCATATAATCTATAATCAAGAAACAACCACTCAAGAAAGAAGAACTAAAAGGTAACCTCTGGGTAGTTCTCACAGCCTAACCCCTAAGGTTAAACCTACAAGTACGAGCAACCCTCTGGGAGGCACACACAGTCTCACCCCTCTGGTTCAGCTAAATAACAAACTCTGTAAAGAAGCACTCACTGTCAATTCCCCCTATAGTCTCGTAACATACTAAAGGCTCTCTAGGGAAGCACTCAATGTCTATTCCCCCTATGGCCCGTGTCGAGGAACTACAGACTCTCTGAGGAAGCACTCAATGTCAATCCCCATGTGGTCTTGCATCGTAAATTAAAGACACTCTGGAGAAGCCCTTACATCCATTCTCCCTATGGTCCACTATACTAGGTTCTCACAGCCCTGTGTAAAATAAACATCCATAGTACGTGTATCGGCCCATGTAAACCTCAAGAACTACTTGGATATCATTATAAGGTACAACAGAAATAAATTACATCAGTTCCTCTATCCTATGACTAGGAATGGCAACTCGAAAAACGCCAAACAAGAAAACAACATGGAAAAACATCCAGAGTGCAGTAAAAACTACCCTATTCACAAGCAATTACCTCAACTCAAGCGATCAAGTAAAGCAGACAAACACCAAGGGAAAAATAAGAAGCACACAATACCCCAATGAAGGGTATTGGTGGAAATTACACAAAATATTCACGAACTTTCTACATAAAGGAAAAAACCACCTACCTTGATGATAGGAGAACTATATACGTTAACCATGATGACAGATTCTCCTTATAACATCGAGGATCTGAGAAAAACATCAAAACGATCAACCAATGATATCTTGAGAAAGAGGAGAATTTGTATAACAAGGATCTAGAAGAAGAGAGATCTTACCACTACGATCCCCACACAATTGACGGTACCTGAAATGTGGATCGGACAGAGGCATGGGAGCATGACGAATATCTGCAGCCGTATAACTTCTCTCAGACTAATGAAACCTGGATGAAAGGTGTTCTGTCCATCAGGCGCGACCCCATTGCATTTAATGAAAAACAAATACATGGTGTGTACTTCTGGGGTACATGGAATGTACTATGTTTTTCCATACTCCACTTTAAGCGGCCTCCACATCACCCTTACACACCATGTGTGTGGCCCGGACACGACCACACAAGGCTTGGCGCGGCAAGGGAGTACACGGCATGTACTCAATAAGTACACGGCATGTACTTAAAAATTTCCAAATCCCCTTTTTCTCAAAAACTCCATCAAAATGAAAGGCATACTTGAAATGAAGATCCAGGTTCTTAAAAACTTCCCCCCTTAAAGAAATTTGTCCCTGAATTTCCCTAACAAGGCAGAGAAGAAGAAACCCCGAACAGTTCCGGCCACTGCGATCGTACATCGGCCTCCCTTTTCAAGGTCTCGTCCTATACTCATCCATGCTGCCATTGCACCCATACTAGAGGAACAAACCACCCACGGAGAACCTTTGTACTGTGATAGACAATCAGGATATGATGCTCCTCAAATTATGCATCTTCTTTGAGCTCAACATCCTCGGGCTGAAAGACATGAGACTGGTCTGAAAAGTAACTTCGGAGATGAGAGTTGTGGAAGATGTCGTGCAAACACTGGTACCACTGAGGTAACTGTAATCGATAGACAATTGACCTTACTCTCTCCAATACCTAAAATGTCTTGATGTACCGTGGTGAAAGCTTACACTATATCCAAATCCTCTTGTTTCCCAATCTCGGTGCGACACATAGGAAAACCTGATCCCCAACCTCGATCTCCAGAGGACGTCTCCGCTGATTATCATAAGACTTCTATCAAGACTGTGTTGTATCCATCCTCTTTCGAATCAACTATATCTTCTCTGAGGTCTCTTGAAAAAGATCAGGTCCCAGCAAAGATGCCTCTCTTGCCTCCAGCCAGCATAAAGTTGATCGGCATGGCCTACCATACAAAGCCTCGTAAGGTGCCATGTGAATAGTCGCCTAAAAACTGTTTTTGAAGGAGAACTCTACAAGAGGGATATGCCTCTCCTAAGAACCAAAAAATTGTAGAATGAATGCTTGGAGCATATCCTCATGCACCTGGATCGTACACTCAGACTGGCTATCATTCTGGGGATGGTATGTTGTACTCAAAAGTATTTGTGTACCCAAAGCCTTCTGAAGCCCATTCCAGAACCAAGAAGTAAAGCGAACTTCCCTGTCTGAAACAATGGTGTGTGTAAATCCATGCAGACGTAAAATCTCTTGGATGTAAAGTTGTCCCAGATCATCAATACTGAAGGTCTCCTTGATCGGTAAGAAGTGAGAAACCTTTGTAATCCTGTCGACTACAACCCAAAAAGCATTGTTCCCTCGAGGCGACCTTGGCAACCCGGTCACGAAGTCCATCGCGAAATTGTTCCACTTCCACTCTAGAATGGGTAACTTCTGTAAAAGGGCTGTTTGGTGCTGATGTTCCACCTTCACCTGCTGATAAGTAGAACACCACATGATGAAACTAGCAGCATCCCTCTTCATACCTGGCCACGAGTACTGGCGATGAAGATCTTGATACATATTTGTGACGCTATGATGAACTGCCCAGACTGAGGAATGAAAATCCCACATCCGCTCCTCACGTATGTCTGATGGCACCCATACGCGTCCTTGGAAATGCAAGATCTCATCCTCTCCCATTTTCCATCAAGAAAGAGGGTCATCTCCTAACACACTCTCCCACAGGGCTAAGCCTTATGAATCTGATAGCTTCCTCATTCGTACCCGATCCAGAAGTGTAGAGGTAACAGGTACAAAAGATATGTAAGTCTATCCCTGTCTGTCGTGAACCTCCTGATGCATCTCATAGAATAGAGGCATAAGTTGACACTCACTGATGGCCTCCTCAAATGTGTGAATCTGAGTTCTCCTGATCAATGCATCTGCCACTACATTTCCCTTTCCCGGCGTATAAGCAAGCTCAAAATCAAAATACTGAAGATACTCGACCCACCTGCATTGTCTCAGATTCATATCACGCTGAGTGAAGATGTAATGGAGACTCTTGTGGTCAGTCAAAACCACAAAGTTCTCTCCCAGAAGGTAATTTCTCCAACAACATAAATCATTAACAACAACTGCCAACTCCAGATCGTGCGTCGGGTAGTTTCTATCATGTGTCCTCAACTGTCGAGGCCCATACACAATGACTCCATCAACCTGTATAAGCACAGTGTGTAGCCCGATACCTGAAGCATCGTAGTAAACCATATAACTCTTGTGTGGATCTGGAAAAACTAGTATCGGTGTCAATGTCAACCGTCCCATCAGCTCCTGAAAGGCTGACTCACAAGAATCTCACCATAAGAACTTCTCCCCCTTCTTGGTCAGACCTGTCAAAGATGATTCAAGGCGTTAAAAGTCCTAAATGAAGCGTCTATAGAATCCATCCTTCCCTAGGAAACTACGTACCACAAAAACGTTCTTCGGATTCTCCCAGGAAACTATAGATATCACTTTATCTGGGTATACGGATACTCCTGCCTCTAAGATGACATGACCCAAGAAGTGAATATGATCCATCCAAAAGTGGCACTTTGAGAGTTTAGCATAAATTCCATTCTCTCTCTGTGTACTCCGAACGATCTCAAGGTGGTTAGCATGGTCGTATCGACTGTGAGAGTACACCAAGATATCATCCACGAAGACCGCGACAAAAGAATCCAAGTAAGGATCGAACACTCGATTCATCAGTTCCATGAATACTGCTGGTGCATTCGTGAGACCGAACGACATAACCAAATACTCATAGAGACCATACCTTCTCCTAAAGGCTGTCAAAGTTATATCAGATGTTCTGACGCACAACTCATGATAACTGGACCTCAAATAGATATTTGAGAACATGCGGGCTCCTCAAAGCTGATCGAAGAGATCATCAATCCTCAGCAAGGGATATCAGTTCTTAACCGTCAACTGGTTCAACTTCCGTTAATCCACATAGAGCCTAAGGGTACCATCTGTCTTCATCACAAAAAGTACAAGAGAACCCCAAGGTGAAGTACTGGGTCGGATGAAACCCTTTTCCTGCAACTCCTCCAACTGCTTCTTGTGCTCCTACAACACAGGTGTAGCCATCCTATCGGGAGGAATGGACACTGGTGCCACTCCTGGAACGAGCTCAATAGAGAAGTTCACCTCACGCTCCGGAGGAAAACCTAAAAAGTCCTATGGAAAGATGTCTCTGAAACAATCCATGACTGGAGGAAAGTAGAACTGTGAAGTCCCCTAATCATCCAGATAAAGACTATTAATCTGGGCTATCACCCTTCCAATCCCATGATTCTCGAGTCCTGATCAACACGCCTAGACATCCCATTCGCCTCTATAAATAAAATATTCACCCTCTAGTGAAATGCAAATCACCCTTCAGCGATAATAGTCGACGACTTCTTGGAAGGGAACCAACCAGTCCATCCTGAGAATGACATCATAGCCTGTCATCTATAGGACATAGAGATCCCATAAGAAACGATACCATGTAACCTCGAGAGGGAACTCTCTTCACTGGAGTACACTAGACATCCTCATCCCCAAGGGTGTGTCTAGTTTCAACAAGTCGGCAGAATAAAGGATATAGAGCTCAAGGATCTCAACAACAGCAACAGAGATAAAGATATGCGTAGAACCAGTATCGAAAAGTGCTGAAGATAAAACTGAGGCTACTAAGATAGTATCTCGAATGGTATAAATTTGGGATCCTACTTCTGATAGGTCTACTCTACTACCAAAGTCTAGCATGCCCCGCGGCCCTGTGACCCTGCCTGACCACTCTGAGCCGATCCTCCCCACTGATGCTAAAGGACTGGCAGCTGACTACCATGACCTCGACCTCCACCTCGGCCCGAACGGCCAGAATATGTCCAGTTTCCTGACTGGTGATAAACTGGTGGTGCTGCTCCTGAACGAGGAGTCAAGGAAAAACTCCCATCACCAGCTACTGGTGTGAAAACCTGGCAGAACTACTGATGGTGACCCATCTTTCCACAAGATCGGCATTCCACTAGGTCTCTCTAGCACTGCGGCCTCGTGTGCCCTGCCCTTCCACAGTGGTAGCATACTACTTTGGTACCTGAAGATGTATCTCCCCGCCTCGAATCACTACGCGTAGACTCCCTATGGTGCTTCCTACAATAAAATGGAGGAAAACTAGCTCTGGAAGTAGAACCGCCCTGGCTCGCAGCTCTGGAGTCTCTCATATTGTGCTATGTAATCAGCGACTGGTTGACGATGGATGTGATGGAAGTCAACTGGTTGGTATTCACCTGTGAGAGGATCTCCCACCTAAGACCATCCATGAACTTCCTTACTAAGAACATCCCACTTCCATCCCGGAGGTGTGTGAAATGCTATAGCTCAGTGAAACAAGAGGAATACTCCATGACAGAAAGAGTACCCTGCTCTAGGCTCACGAACTCCTGGGCTTGATCGGCCCTCAGGGTCTCTGGGAAGAAGTAGTCATAAAAAACGTGATGGAACTTTTCCCAAGCCATAACCTACTGATGACCCACCTATGAGATCACGTCCCACCACCTCTTGGTAGAGTCTCATAGTATATAGGTAGTGAGCTTGACCCGCCTCTCTGGAGATGTTTACAGATGCTCAGAGATAGTCAGCAAGGCATCCAGCCATGACTCTGCAGCCTATGGTCCTCCTTCCCATGAGAAAGTAGGAGGAGGAAGCTACTGTAAAACCCACATAAAGTCTTCCAAAATCATGGAAGGATGTGGTGCTCCCTGAAAGGTCTGCATCATCCCCATAAATACTTCCCTAAACTACGCATCTGCGCCTGCAACTTGTATGACAGCCCATGCCAAGGCTGACTCGACTGGAAGATTGGTAGGAAGTCCTTGATCAGCCATATCTGGCATCTGATCACAGTCTGACAACTATCGTACAACCGGAGGACATCTCAGAGGCATAACTCTGAAATATCAAAAGCATACCTTAGAACAGAAAAACAATGACATAGAACAAATGAGTATAAAACGAGAACAGGACGAGGAAACACTCAAGAATTACAAAACATGACTACACGACGTGTATAAACTCTACATGGCATGTACCTAACTCTGTTCCCCTACCCGTGTCTCCTTGCACGACTAACCCACAAGGTTTTATTAAACTAAGACTACACGGCGTGTTCCTGGTGGACACAGCGTGTAGTAGACAAGGTTTCACAACCCATGTTGTTAGTTAAACGGCCGGCTACACAGCTGAGACTACACGACGTGTTCTGAACAAACAAGGCGTGTACATGAGGATTTATCATGACCCGTGTTGTTAGCGACAGGGCTGGGTACATGGATGACCCTCACACGACGTGTACAGAACAAACACGGCGTGAATAAGAGGAGAGAACACCGAACCGTGTTGGTTGTGACATGGCCGGGTATTGAGAACAGGATACACTGCTTGTTCATACACAACACGACATGTATGACAGAAGCTTCCCTTGCCTGTGATTTTAGTTACACGGCCAGGTACACAGCTTACTACTACACGGCATGTACCTACCATACACGCCGTGTTTCTGGAGATTTTTCACAACCCATGTTTCTGCTCACACAGTCAGGGACACGGTTTAAAACTACACTGCGTGTATATACAAACTACACGTCGTGTATTCTGGATTTTTCTGGGTAGTAGATCTGAAACTACCCCGAAGCCTACAAAACACCTAAAAAAGAGCATGAAGGTGCAAAATTCCGATCCGTGAGGGCCCATACTCTCCACGAATCGAAGCTTGGCATCCAAAGCAGTCCTATTTAAGGAAAAACAGGTCAATGATTCACCAATTTCTGATTCAAGGGGGGCCATAACACCTCAAGAACCAAAATTTGGCGTTCATTTAGACAAAGAACAATACAACAATACTCTAACAAATAGGATAGATTCTATCAAAGCATCTATCCCAACATCATGCATAATCTACACAAAGTCTATCACAGCAAAATGCAATTGCTAATCCACCCTAGGTGGCATGGTAAGAATGCATGGAATATGATTTCTAATAAGTGCATATATGATGCATGATATGGAATACCCTCATCTCATTAGGTTGCGACAGAAATAAAACCATAATAGCAACAACAATAACAACACAAGGCATGTGGATCACTCTATGTGAAAACATATCAATCGTAAAATCTCAAAACCATAAAATTGCAATAAACAAGGTAGTATGGCTTTTCCAGGTACATGGGTTAGCTACTTCCGAGCACAGCTTAATACCAAGTACCAAATCCATCCTATCCCTGGCTAAGGCTCCAAACAGTAAATCAAGGGAAAAGAACCTCCTTTGATACCACTTTGTAACATCCCTGTACCGGAAGCCACCCAGAGGCTCCCTGTACCATGTTGGTCACATGTCCTCAAGCGCATTAACCAAAACACCAGAGGCTGCCGATTATTAGCGAGGGCCTTGGGTGTGATAGTTAGGAAACTATGCCCTCATTGGCAGAGTACACAGTGGAATGGGAAAAAAA
Source organism: Viscum album (assembly GCA_963277665.1). NCBI lineage: Eukaryota > Viridiplantae > Streptophyta > Magnoliopsida > Santalales > Viscaceae > Viscum > Viscum album. The sequence goes on from OY728140.1 coordinate 1,209,096,111, forward strand.
TAACATCAATAGAGAAAGCAGTAGACATCCATACAAGAGTAAAAAGTAGAAGACTGATAAATAAACAAATGGAGCATAAATGTATGTAAATTATGCATGATACACATATGTCTAGGAAAACAACCAAAAAATTCATAGTACTGAATATAGTACTAAACCAAAGGATAAAAGAAACACAGATGAGAAACTCCTCAGCATCGCAAGCCTCGGCTTGGTCTCATGCTCTCCTGCTCCAATACAATCAAGAACCTGAAGTCGAAGGGCGCTTTCCCTTATCTAAACCCACAACAACATCATTTGTTTGTTCCCAAAATCATGACCCAAATAGGGTGTGAGACAATGTACCAATAGGCAACAACCCAAATATCTGTGTCTAACAGTCAGTGAATATAAGGCAGGTAAAGTACAGTAACCAGAAAGTAGTTGGCAGTAAATAGTAAATAGGATAAAACGTAGCAGTAACAATCCACAGTCTCTAGCATATAATCTACAAACAAGAAACAACCACTAATGAAATAAGAACAAAAAGCTAACTTATGGGTAGTTCTCACAGCCTAACCCCTAAGGTTCAACCTACAAGTACTAGCAACTCTCTGGGAGGCACACACAGTCTCACACCTCTGGTTCTGCTAAATAACAGACTCTCTGAGAAAGCACTCACCGTCAATTCCCCCTATAGTTTCTTAACTTACTAAAGGATCTCTGGGGAATCACTCAACATCTATTCCCCTTGTGCCATGCGTCGAGGAACTACAGACTCCCTGAGGAAGCACTCAACGTCAATCCCCCCTATGTTCTCGCATCATAAATTAAAGACACTCTGGATAAGACCTTACGTCCATTATTTCTATGATCCATTATACTAGGTTCTCACAGCCCTGTGTAAAATAAACATGCATAGTAAGTATATCGGCCCATGTAAACCTCAAGAACTACTTTGATATCATTCTAAGGCACAACAGCAATAAATTACATCACTTCCTCTATCCTATGACTAGGAATGGAAACTAGAAAAACGCCAAACAAGAAAACAGCATGGAAAAAAATCCAGAGTGCAGTAAAAATAACCTATTCACAAGCAATTACCTCTACTCAAGCGATCATGAAAAGCATACAAACACCAAGGGAAAAACAGGAAACATGTAATGCCCCGTTCATGGGTATTGGTGGAAATTGCACAAAATATTCACAAACTTCCTACAGAAAGGCACAAACAACCTACCTTGATGCTAGGAGAACGTTATACGTGAACCACGATGACATATTCTCCTTAGAACATCGAGGATCCGAGAAAAACATCAAAACATTCAACCAACGATATCTAGAGAAAGATGAGAAATTGGATAACAAGACTCTAGGATAAGAGATAGCTTACAACTGTGGTCCCAACGCAATCGACGGCGGCTGAGACGGGGATCGTACAGAGGCATGAGAGCTTGGAGAAGATCTGCGGTCATACGACATCTCTCAGACGAATGAAACCTGGACGGATGTTTTTCTGTCGGTCAGGCACGACCCCGATGCGTTAAATGAAAAACAAATACACGGCATGTAGTTATGGGGTACATGGCATGTAATCTGTTTTTCCGTACTCTACTTTAAGCAGCCTCCACATCACCCTTACACATCGTGTGTGTGGCCTGGACACGACCACACACAGCTTGGCGTGGCAAGGGAGTACACGTCATGTACTCAAAAAGTACACAACATGTACTTCAAATATTTCAAGAAACCCCTTTTTTTCTCAAAAACTCCAGGAAAAAGAAAGACATACCAGAAATGAAGATCCGGGTTCTTACACTATCCATTCAGGTCTATTCGCACAGGTCCCTAATGGATCTATAAAATGAAAACTCTACTAAAATTTTTAATATAAAAGGTCAAAACCGGAAACAAAAAATATCATAGGGGGCTCTGGATTTGGAAATCCATTGCCCAGGTAATCCCTTGCAACATGGGAGACCTATCATTGTTCACCCCCTATAGGGTGTGGCACTAAGCCTAGAACCACGGTGGCCAGGCCTAGGAGACCCTAGCTGTGGGATGCACTTGAATAAACCATATCTGGGCCACGCCCCTCTATGACACATAGTTGGGTGATGCACCTGCATGACCCATATATAGGTGAAATACCCACGCAACCCACCTACACGACCCACCTAGGTGACTCATACCTATACAACCCACTTGGGAGATCCGTACCTAGGTGACCCACCCACGTTAAACACCTCTTCAATATCGATGATCCATACCATGGGGACAATTCCCCCACACATCCTGTTGGTATTAGTATTAGGCTATGGTCTCAGCCTTCCGAGGTAATCCCTTTTCTTCAGTCACAAACCCCCATGAAAAATTGAAGGTTACACAGTGAACTTTTCAGGCCAGGATAGTGATATTTTGGGTAGCACCTTATACGAACTTAACTACCACCCCATGAATACCATGATTTGAGACACTCATACACACTCCCTAAAATTTCTTTTTTCAATATAATAATTTTTGTTCCATTCCTATTTTATGGGTTTTGATTTTCCCCAAGGATTCCCTATGTAATATGATTTTATAAACTCCTCAAGAAACTCTTGAAACCTTATCATCCGACTTCTATGATAGGAAAAACCATTACATGGGCATCCGACTTAAAAATAATCCCTAACTAGAACATGGTAATCCTCTTCATGAGTATGCCCCAATCAGACCTTAATGGGAATCATCCTTAAGAGTAATCCCCAACCGAAGCTCATCAAGAATCCTTCTTTGGAGTAATACCCAACCAAATCTCAATTGGAATACTACATTAGTGTAATCCAAAACCAAAGATCAATTGAAATCCTTCATAGGATATGCCTTAACCACACCTCAATGGGAATCCACCTTAGGAGTATGCCCCATCCAAAGCTCACTAGGTATCCGCCCTTGAGTAAGACCCATCCAAATATCATAGGGCATCCTCCATACGTGTAGGCCCTAACCAAATATCAATGGGAATCCTACTTAGAAGTTATCCACAACCACAACTCTATCGGAATCCACTATAGGAGTAAACCCCATTCAATGCTCAATGGGAATCCTCCTTATGAGGAATTCCCAACCACAACTCAATGGTAATCCTCATTAGGAGTAATCCCCAACCAATCCAAAAATGGGAATCCCTCATAAGAGTGATCCACAACCATAAATAAATGGGAATCCTCAATAGGGGTAATCACCAATCAATCCTCAATGGGCATCCTCATTATGATTAATCCCCAACCAATCATCAAATAGGAATCCTCATGAGGATTAATCCCCAAACAATCCTCAAATGGGAATCCTCCATATAGTATTCCACATAAATCCTAAATGGTCATCCTCTTAAGGAGTGTGCCCCAAAAAACCTCAAATGGGCATCCATATTTTTTTAATCCCCAAACAATCCCTAAATGGGTATCCTCCATTGGAGTAATCCCTAACCAATCCTAAATTAGGTATCATCTTTAGGTTTATGCCCAAACCAATCCTCAAATGGGAATCCTCCTTCAGTGTATGCCCCAATCAATCCTCAAAGGGGAATCCTACTTATAAGTTGGCACAAACCAATCCTCAAATGGGAATCCTACTTATGATTAATTCCCAAAAAATCATTAAATGGGAATCCTTTTTGATGTAATCCCCAACTGATCATCAATGGGAATCCTCTTCATGAGTATTCCCCAACCAAACCTTAAATGGACATAATTCTTAGGAGTAAGTCCCAACCAAAATTAAAATGGCAATCCTCCTCAAGGGTGAGGCCCAAAAACATAAATTTGTCATCCTCTTTAGGGGAATTCCAAAATCCGCTTCACACCTCATCCATTTGTAGACAATGAAAATTATGTGGACTGTCAAATATTTTACTTCCTTTTGTTTCTCACAAAGAGAATATCACATGTGGGATTAGGTGTTAAAGATGAACATGACATCTACATGATTCATTCCAACTATTGAACTATGAGAACTCTAATTCCTACCCTAATCAGGATAAATATGATGCATATCTATGGCCCGATCTCAAGGGACATCATGTTCAGAAGTTATTCCCAATCATAACCCCAAATTCACCAAAGGCTTCTCCTTAAGTGTAAGCCCCAAATAAATCTCCAAATCACCATGCGATAATACATCAATCAATTCCCCTTTCATAGTGCATCCTATGGAGGAATAATCCACAAATTAATCCTCTAAAATTGATATACCTGATATGTTACTCACCAAACTATGTGGGTTTTGATTCTCATCCTAATATTATAAGTTAGAAGACTCACTGAGGTTTAAACCCAACACCTAAATCAACCCTGTTATTTTGGGCCATATCCCAATAATTTTTTAAATTCAATTTACAAAATCATATCCCTTCTAGGTTCATCAGGCTACTTTGGCATAAGTCCCCAACCAAACATTGACTAGGCAACATTTGGCTAGACTCCATTACCACATGATGTTAAACAGCACAGTTGTGTCCTCATAAAATGGCCACAAAAGGTTTGATGTTCACCATTCAATGGCACATAACTATGTGGGTTATGATTCCATTCATTAGGATATGTAGGAATACCTTATATGGGTTCGATCCAAATATCAAAACAAATATTTTCACCTTGAATGATGATAAAATCCATAGTAACTCCCATCTCCTTGGATGATGATAAACTCCATAGTGAATTTCATCTTTATGGATGAAAATAAACACCAAATTGCCCCACTATGTGGCTAAAAAACAAGAATCATCAAAATAATTACCAAATAATCACTATGTAGTACATAATGGGATACCATCAATGGGGAACCTCGTATTCATATAGATATACCAATTAATAAAGAACCTTAGATACATATAGATTATTTTTAATTTCATACCTTAAAATAATTTACTACTACTTTGGAGGACCCACATCATACTTGGGTATTACTAAAGGATTGTTGAAAATTTCATTAATCTGTAAGAGAGTCACATAGTAGGTAATAATTTCCCCCAAAGAGGGTGTGATGAGCCATACCTTCCTTCCTCTTGTACAGTGCGAGTTCATAAGAATTATAGGTAAAAATCCATAACAATATCCTACCTTTAGAAATCAGGTCCCAATGGATACAAAACCATTGGTTGTTTCTAGTTCCATGAACTAACCTGTTGGAAACCGTTCGAATGTAGAAATCTTCCATAGGGCGTCAAATATTTGGGATACAAAAAAAATGATGAACCCAATGTGAGTGACTTATATGTGACATGTCTTTAATAAGACAAAATGGGTGTTCCGACCTATCTTTGTAACACCATTACATTCAGTGAGGAAAACCGAATTCTGTTGGGAACGGGGTTTTAGGTTTTTTTAGTTCTATGTTTTTAGGTTTTAATAGGCAATTTTCTTGGGTTTAAGTGATTTTAGGATTTTCTAGGGTCTTTTAGGGTATTTAGGGGGGTTTTATGGATATATAGGTTTCTTAAAATATTTAGGGGTTTTAGGGTTTTTTTATTTATTACATTCCTTTTAGTATTTAATTGTATTAGGGCCCTTTAGGGGTTTCAATGGTTTTAGATTTCATCATTGGTTTTAATGTATTTTGGGGATTTTAGGGTTTTTAGGGAACTTTATGGTTTTTATGGTTTTTAGAGACTTTTAGTGTATTTTACTTATTTTATAGCCATTTTATTTTTAGATGTTTTTAGGGTCTTTAGGTTTTTATTATTTTTATGATATTCTATTATTTTTTTTGGTTTTTAGGAACTTTTAATGGTTTAGGGTGTTTATTGGTTTTAAATATTTTTGGATATTTTATACAGTTTATGGTATTATGTGGTTTTGGGATTTTTTTAGTTTTAATGTTTATTTATGATACTTTAGGTTTTGTTTTAATGATTTTTAAGGGTATTTAGTGTTTTATAGGTTTTTAATGTTTTTAGGGTTCTAGTTTTTTTTAACTAGATTAGGGGTTTTAAATTTATTTAAAAATTTTATGTTTATTAGTGTTTTTATGGTTTTTATGGGTTTTGGGTTTTGAAGTGACCATTTAGTGTTTCTAGGGGTTTTAAGTTTTTTGGGATTTTTTTGTGTAGTAAATCATTTTATAGTATTTGATAGTGTTTTAGGGTTTTAGGGTTTTTTATTTTTTCTATGTTTTTTTGGGTTTAATTTTTTTATGTTTTTTGGGGGTTATATGTTTTTAGGTTTTTTAGGGTTTTATGGTTTTTATGATTTCTAGGGGGTTTAGAGTTTTATTTATGATTGTATAATTAATAGGGTTTTTTGGTATTTCGAGTATTTTAGTAATTTTTAAGGGTTTAGGGATTTTAGTAATTTTTTGGGGGTTTTATGGATTTTAGGTGTTTTAGGGATTTTATGGTTTTTGTGTTTTCTATAGTTTTTATGGGTTTTGTGATTTTTAGGGTTTTACTTATTTTAACACATTTTAGGGGTTTTTTGGGTTCTAAATGGGTTTCTTGGACTTTTTTGGGGTTTAGGTTTTTAGGGGTTTTTAGGGATAGAAGGTTATTTTTACTTTTTATGTTTTTAGGGGTTTTAAGGATTTTTAGATTTTATATGGTTTTTAGGGTTTTAATGGTTTGTAAGGTATTTTGTATTTTTTTATGATTTTACGATGTTTAGGGTTATAGTGGTTTTAGGGTTTTAGGTAATTTAAGGGATTTAGTATTTTTAGATTATTTTTAGATTATTTAGTGATTTAGTGTTTTAAGGTTTTTTTATATTGTTTTACCTTAAATAGGATTTTTATGGTTTTGTTTTTTCAGTGGTGAATAGTGTTCATAGGGTTTTGTATGGGTTTTTGGGTTATAGAAAGATTTTTAGGGTTTTAGGGTTTGGTAAGGGGTTTTTTGTTTTTAATAACGTTATGGTTATTAGTGTTTTTGGAATTTGGAATGTTTTTAGGGATTTTTACGGGTTTATGGCTTTGAGGGTATTTTAGATGATTCTAGAGTATTTTATGGGTTTTATGAAATTTTAGGGTTTTTAAGTGTTATTTTTTGTTTTTATAGGTGTTTAGTGTTTTATAGTTTATTATGATTTTCAGGGTTTTAGGGATTTTAATATTTTTAATATTTCATGATTTTTTAAGGTTTTATGGTTTTGTGTTTATTAATTATCCTTTAGGGTCATATTTTTTTTTCTTTTTGTATTTCCTATTTTAATATTTTCTATCCATTTTGAGTTTTTAGTGGATTTTTTGGTTTTTAGGGGCTTTAGGGTTTTTCATAGTCTTATGTTTTTTGGGGGAATATTAAGGTTTTTCAAGTTTTTAGAGTTTTTAGTGTTTTTATGGTTTTCATTGGATATCATTGGGTTTTTGGGGTCTCTTAAAATTTTTATATGGGTTTTAGGGTTTTTTTATTGTTTTAGAGTTTTTAAAACTATTAAAGTTTAAAAGGTTTTAGGTGTCAAAGGGGTTTTAACAGGTTTTTTGGGTTTTTGGGTTTTTTAGGTATTTATGGGGTTTTTTGTATTTTTTTTGGTTTTTTGTGGTTTCAATTTATAGGGTTTTATCTTTGTGTTACATATTTTAGGATTCATAGGTTTTATAATGGTTTTTATTGGTCTTCATTAATTTATATTGTTTTATGATGGTTTGGGGGGTTTTGGGTTTTAATTTTTTTTATGGGATTGTAACTTTTAGGTTTTTAAGGGGTTTATAGTGTTCTATGGGGTATTAATGGTTTTTAGGGGTTTTAGTGTTATTTATAAATTTTAGGGTGTTTAAGTATTTTTATTGGTCTTTTTTTATTTTCATAGTGTTTTGCATCTTTTAGGGGTTTTTCCATTTTTTCTGTTCTTTTGAGTTTTTATGGGTTTCTATTTTTTAATAGGGTTGAGGGTTTTTTTGGGAATTCTAAGGGTTTTAAGGGATTTTATAGTCTTTACAATTTTTAGGGTTTTTACAGGTTTTATGGGTTTTGGGGGTATTATGGTTTTTTTTGGTTATAGTGTTTTATGGGTTTTTAGTGTTTTTAGGGGTTTAAGTGTATTTCAGGAAATTTTTGAGTGTTTATATATAGACCCAACCTCAGAAAATTACCTAGTAGAGGACCGTTTACTGGTCTAGGTTCTAGAGAATTAGATAAAAACATACAATTTATCAAACTTGCACTAAAATGAAATAAACATAAAACTGATATTTCTTCCTCCGTACCATTATGATGACATCTAACTTTTCACTTCAAAGGGACCTATGAAAATAATTTTAACACAAGGGATGAGTGATACACATTCACCGGAGTTTTTAACATTGAAAACATGTAAATGCATTATGATACACATTCACTTGTATATATATTTATAATTATGTACATACATAAATATATTAACTTTCATAGCATTCCATAGGTGAGATTGGTTACAACCAAAACATATGCCATAATTATTTTCATAAACTGTCCATGCATTCAAACATTATTTCAAGTTATTCTTTTCATAAACATGTCAATAGTTGATCATAATATTTAATTATGTTTCTCACATAAAAATATTAATTAAAAAATGAACTCGAAATTAAATCAATGATCTTAATGATCATGGATGTAAACCTTGATCATTAATTTGAAAATTTGAGTTTATTATAGATGCAAGGTATATTGATGTTATGGATAATGCATGACCATGGTTGTATAAAGATGCAATGTCCTTAATTTTTCTATACAATGATGACATGATATGCACTTTTTTTGAATCATGGTGATAAAATTATAAACATAACAATTACTATTTAATCCATATATATATGTATGTGTGTATATGTATACATATGACATGGAATTTACTATACACCTTATCATGGAATAAACTCATGTTTACTCAAAACATTGATAAATGAAAATACCCCTTAAGATAATTAATGTTAGTACGTAGAAGTAGTAATCATTGATTATAATTAGATTTTTTATATAGCATCTAATTAATTCAACATAAATTAGATAAATTTACACCCTGAATAATTATATTTATTTGGTTAGATATACATATATATGTTTATATACATATATATGCCTATGCCCAAAAATAAAAATACTTTGATTAAATTAAAAATATCCATATAAAACAATATTTAAATAAATAAAACTGATATTAAAGATTTTCTTAAAATAGATGTTCATAAAAAAAATATAAATTAAGAAAATCATAATGTTAAAAAATGACTTAAAATGCATTTTTTATTCACTCTGCCCGAATAGCCCGAAGGCCTTAATTTTTATTGATTTTTTTGATAACCCCCTTTCATGGTATGGGGGGAACCCTTACAAGGCCCGTAGGTTTAGAGATTACATGGCCCGTAGTATTAGGAGATTACATGCCCCGAATGTCTTTAGGGAATTCAACCAGACTATCTACAAGGAACTGCCCCTCCCCAGCATATGCATCATAATAGTATCTCTCCACCTTCGCATGGCTGTCTGGCTAGGCTTCCTGTGAAATAGCAGGCTAGTTTCGATGGTATATCCATACACTCTCATTCTGAAAAATTTATTTGGCTCTGCTTTAGTGAGTGCACCTACTCTGAATCCTCTTCTGGGGCTGCACCTTTTTTGTAGTGTGTTTGGGGAAACTGTATGTGGCTCGAAGGCCTTGAGGTGACCCGAAAGCCCTACTAAACCGAAGGCCTGGTTGGCCTAAATACCTTAAGGACTCCAAGCCCAAACCGGTGTTCCAAGGTGAATAGTTCCATCTGCTACAATACCAAATATTAACTGCTACAATAACTCCTATATTTCCTGCTACAGTACCCACATTGTGTATAGTTCTACTATAGTACCCGTACAATGTATAGTACTGCTACAGTATCTACTACAGTACCCCCTGAAATATGACTCTACTTTGTTTTGAAAATGCAGATTTGAACACAATATCACCCATACATAGTTAAATCTGAATGTAAGTTTGATAACTCCCATACTCATTAGAAAAACAATATTTACAGCAAAACACTAATAAACATAAACCTATCTTAACACAGTAAGTTTAAACCTAAAAATAATTATTGAATACCGTATATCAAAATTACACAAACAGAACATTTTTTAGACTGTACAATCAGTAGCTGCAAATATAAAATTGCATGAGTTATCAGAGTGCTCATATATGATTGCAAATGGTTTCATAGGAAAGCACAGAACTAAAACCAGAGAATAAAATTAACACAACCCTTGATATAAAAATTGTAAAGAGATTAAATCCCTTACATGAATAGCTGAACATAGCTGTAAGCCTTTTGCAGTGCAACACACACACAAACATGCACTTACGGAAGGAAATTGTTTCCCGTAATGTAACTTACACACCCATTTAATTGGATATTACAATCATGAATTAAAAGAAACACACACACACACACTCATGATTGAAGAGAAATCTGAGTTGAGAAAAATATTTATTATATTGCTGTAATTTGGGTTTCAAAGGCACAAAAAGTAAAGAACAGACAAGAAAGTTGGCGAAATAAATTTATGATTCACACTAAAGAGACAACAGTTGATCGAAACAAAAAATACTATTTTTAATTTAAAACAATATCATTAAACATCAATATGCCACAATATATGATAATGATCAATGGAGAAAATGAATTAGAAACCCTAACCCACATAAACCCTCAGATCTGGATCTTAGTCGATCACTAACCGATTCAAGTCTGCTTTTCCAGATGCAACTCCCACAATGACACAATCAGTGATCTTTGAACTCTCTTTTATGAAGCTTTATTGGCGGCTCAACATCCCTACCTGTAACCAATCTCCCTCGACAGGGTCCACCACACGACGAATTCCCCTCCCAGACAACGACTCACCTCTTCTCGATCTGCCTCCTATATGACCCCAATCCCAAGTCATCATGCACTTGTCTCTTGAGAGAACCTCTCCCCTTTAAACTATAATTTCAACTCTCGTTACCCCTATACAAATCTCCATTTTTGGATTTTATAGTTTATTTTCTTTTTTATTATTATTTTTATTTCATTACTATTATTTATTTAAATATTTAATTTATTTTATATAATTTTTATCATATTATATTTATATTATTTTATGTTTAAAATTAACATTATTATTTTTCCAAATAAAATTATAATAGTATTTTATAAAATCATTCTAATCATAGTTTTATAATACAAAACTAATATGTGTATATATATATATTAACTTTGAATTTTTTTTTATAAAACCAACTTAATTATATTTGTTTGATATATTCTTTTAAAAGGAAATAATATTATCATAATTTATAAATAATTAATGTTTTATAAAAAAATTATAATTTGATAAAATTAAAATTAATATATGAATAATTTTAAAATCATATTAGAATAGTTATACTATATAATATTTCAAATATATTCTATAAAAATTTAAAAAAAAATATTGATAATATTTTTATAAAAATATCTTCTAATTAAGTTAATTGAATTTCTAAAAAAATTTATATATTTTCTATTTTATTAAACTTTTATTAATATATTCATAATTATTATTTGTCTTCTTATATTTATATTTTTTACATTTTGTATAATAAATTCATAATTGAAAATATTTTATGGATTTAAATCTAATGATAATATTGAAATAAAAATTCCGAAATAATAATAAGGCTATCATAAATTAATTATTAATTATCATTTATTAATTGAAATAATTTATTTATTAAAACTCAGGGTGTTACATTATCCCACCTTAAAAATAATTATTCCCTGACAATTTTTCCATTAAACTCTAGAATATTTATCAATTTCCTTCTTTAGAATTAAAAAACACGAGGATTGATAAACTCATATAATTGACAACATAAAATATCAAAACCTAACTAGACCATTCCTATAATACCAATTATAAAAACCCATCCATCAAAAATTACATAGCAGAGAAACTTCTACCGCTCTTGGTTTTTAAAAATTAGATAAAAGATTAAAATTTATCAGAGTTTCAATAAAATTAAATAAACAAAAAATCCATTTTTCTTATGCCATGCAACTATGATGACGTGCATCTTTGGACTTCAATGTGACCTGTGAAAATAATTTTAAAATTTAGGATTTGCATTAAATTATCTAATAAGGGATTTAAAAAACCTTTGATAAATCCTTTCAAAAATATTATTTTGAAAATAATTTCAAATATATATTTTGAAATATCTATTTGAAATGATTATTTGAAACTACTTACAGCTTGAAAATACTAATTCAATTTTGAAAATTACTTTTGTCCAAAAATTTCTTTAAACATGTTTGAGTGTTTCTCTAAAAACAAATACAAGATTTTCAAAAATGAAAACACTATTCTGAGGTAACTTGAATCATTGAAGGCTGTCTGGGAATAAACACTTATTGAAGGATGGGTTCCCTCCCCAATAAACTTCCATATTTATAATGTTCTGGTACCAAATTTTTTGAAAATTCTTTAAGATTTCATTACATATAATTACTTTATCTGCAGTTTTTATCTTTTAAAACATGTCACTGCATTATGATACACATTCACACTTATATAGATATATATGTACATAAAATAATATGATCTTTTATTTCATATCACTTGCAAGTTTGGTGGAAACAAAAACTCATTCCATATTCCTTTGCAAAAAATTTCAATGGATTCAATATTTTTCTCAATTGATTCCAATGATATCCATATAAATAGTTTATTATAATAGATAATTATGTTTCACACAAAAAAGTATTAATTAAAACATTTCAATTCTTAAGGAAATACATGGGATAAATGTTCTCAGAAGTAAACCTTATTATTTAATTTTAAAACATGAGTTTATTATAGATTCAAGGTAAATCGATGTGATGCACAATGCCTTGAAATGATTGTTTATAGATACAATGTCCGTAATTTAGTATGCAATGATGTCATGATATTCACATTTTTTAGAATCATGGTGATAAAATTATAAACATAAAAATAACCATTTCATCACCACACACACATATATATGTATATATATATATATATAGATATGACAATGAATTTATTATACTCTTTATCATGTAATAATATCATTTTTACTCAAAACGTTGGTAAAATCTAATACCCCTTGATAGATTTAATTTGAGTTCATAGAAATAGTAATCCTTGAAAATAATCATTTTTTCATGAAAAATCTCATTATTCAAAAATAAAATAGATAAATTAACACCCTAAATAATTATTTATAGTTGTTTAGATGTACATGTATTTGTATATTTAAATATATGTGTATATTTCCTAAAATAATTATAGATTGATAAAATTAAAACCAATCCATATAAAAAAATATTAACAAAAATAAAACACATATTAAGGATTCTCTTAAAATATATTAGCTTAATAAAATCATAAATTATGAATACCTAAATATTAAAACATGACCTAAAATAAATTTTACTATTCATTCTGAAAATCCATATTTGAACATAATATCACCCTTATAGAGTAAAATCTGAAAAAAAAATTTGGTGACACTGATACCCATTTGAAAATTAAGAAATAAAATCCAAACAAAAATAAACCTAAACCCATATTTAATAAATAAGTTTAAACATGAAAAATAAATATTGAATCCATTATATTAAAATAACACTTGAAGAACATTTATCAGCTTGTACGCATAGTAGCAATAATAATACAAATTTAGGAGTTATCAGAGTGCTCAAATATGAGTGAAATGTGTTGCATAAGGTAGTGCAGAACTCAAACCAGGGAATAAAATTAACACAAACCTTGATATAAAATATTGAAAGAAAATAAATCCCCCACTTGAACACCAGAACACAACTATAAGCCTTCTGGATTGCAGCCCAGACACAAACACCCACTCCGGGATAGACTTCTTCCCCCCAATTTAACTTACACACCCTATTAACTTGGTTTTATAGCCATTAATCTAGAGAAATACGCACGCACACACACTCCTGTGTGAATAACTATCTAAGTTGAGAAAATATATATTATATTTATCCATGTTCGGTTTCACATGTTTGACAAGTACAAAACCAATATGAAAGTATGAAAAATCAATTTAAGATTCACATTAAAGAGATAATAGCAGATCAAAAAGAAATCTTCTATTCTTAATCTAAATGAAAATCCCTAAACATCAATAGACCATAGTATACGATAATGATCGGAGGAGAAAACAAATTGGAAACCCCAGCCTACAGAAACCATTGGATCTGAATCATGGTCGATCACTAACTGATTCATATATCTATTTTTTTGGTGTGACTGTCATGATGACCCTATTAGTGATGCTCGAAATCCCTCAGCTAAAGCTTCATGGCAGGTTCGAATCCCCTACCAGAAACCACTCTCCCTCAACAAGGTCCACATTTCGATGATCGCCCCTCCCAGACGGTGACTCACCTCTCCTCGATCTCCCTTCTATGTGACCTGAATCCTAAGCCACGATGCAATTGACTCCCAACGACTCCTCTCCCCTTAAAACGGTAATCGAATCTCCCATGACCCCTATGCACATCCCCAATTTTTTATTTTCTTCTTTCTTAATTTTTGATATTATTAGTTCATTACTATTAAATATTTAAATATTTAATTTCATATATATAAATTTTATCATATTATATGAATATTATTTAATTCTTAAGATTAACATTATAATTTTATCAAAATAATAATAATTTTATTTAATAAAAAATTATAATAATAATTTTATAGTTCAGAAATTATATATATATATATATATATATCATATCTTTTGAAAAAATAAATTATAAGATAAATCCAAATTATTTTTTTATTTCTTTTTTTTAATAATTAAAATTACCATAATTTATAAATCATTATTTTTATAGAAAACATATTATAATACAAAAAAAATATCTTTCATATATGAATAATATTAACATTATATTAATATAGAAATATTATTTAACATTTCTATTATATAAAACTATAATTTCAAAAAAAATCATGATAATAATTTTCTATAAATGCGATCTCATTATGTTAATCAAATTTCATAAAAAAATTATTTATATATTTAACATATAAATAAAATTTTATTAATATATTCATAATTATGATTTTGTTATATATATTTATATTTTTCACATTTTAAAAAATAAATTCATAATTGAAAATATTTTATTTATTTAAATATAATGATAATATTTATATACAAATTCTTAAATAATAATGATGTTATCATAATTTATTTATTTATTTATCATTTATTAATTCAAATAATTTCTTCACTGAAACTAGGTGTGTTATAGTTGAGGGTTTTAATGGGTTTATGGTTTTTATGTGATTTTTTAGGATTTTGTTTTCGTTCATTTATTATTTTTTGGGTTTTTAGGGTTTTTTATAATTTTAGGGGTGTTAGGGTTTTATGTGTTTTAGGGATTTTTATGGTTCTATGGTTTTTAATCATTCATTTGTTTTGTGGTCTCATTGGTTTTAGGGTTTCATGAATTTTATGGTTTTTTTAAAAAAATTTAGGATTTGGGGGTTTTTTGGTTTTATGGATTTTTATGGATTTTTGTGTGTTTTATGGATTTTATGACTTTTGGGCTTTTAGGTTATTAGGGGATTTAAAGTGTTTTATAGTGTTTTTTGGGTTTTTAGTCTTTTTATTGATTTTATTATTTCTTTTGTTTTTTAGTTTTATGAGTGTTTTTATGTTTTTTTGGGCTTTAGGTTGTTTAGGGGGTTTAGGGTATTTTTGGGTTTATATTAGAATATTTTGGGTCTTTTATGGATTTTATTTTTTTTAGTATGGATTAGGGTTTTTTGGGTTTTAGTGTTTACATGGATTTTTGGGTCCTTCAGGGTAATAACATTTTATTATTCTTTAGGGATTTTGGTTTATTTGTGACATTTTATGTATTTTGGTGATTTTGGGGTTTTCAATTGTTTTTATGGGGTTTTAGAGTTTGTAGTGATTTCAATGGTTTTTAGGGATATATGGGTTTTTTTGTTTTTTTTGGGATTTAGGGTTTATTTGATTTTTATGGTTTCATAAATTTTTTTATTTTTTATGTTTTTTAATGTGTTTAGTGGTTTTAGGGGTTTTTAGGTCATTCTTCATTTATGAGTTTTTAAGATTTTTTGTGAGTTTAGTGTGTTTAAGTGTATTTTTGATATAATTAATGTTTTAGGTCCTTTAATGGGGTTTTAGGTATATTTAAGGGATTTTTGGGGTTGGAGGGTGTTTTATATTTTTATAGTATTTTATTTTTTTAACATTACTAAGGGGTTTATAGCCATTTATGTGTTTTTTGGGATTTAGGATCATTTTGGGTTTTTAAGGTCCTTTAGGATTTGGGGGTTTTATTTTATTTTAAGGGTTTAGGTTTATTTGGGTTGATTAGGGTTTTTATGATTGTTTAGGTTTTGTAGGGTCTTTCATGGGTTTTATGGGTTTTAGGGCGCTTTAGGGTGTTTCATGTTTTCTATTGTCTTTTGGGGGTTTTAGGGATTTTAGGTTCTGAAAAATTCTAGACCGGTGACCCTATTAATAAATAAAGAGAAAAAATCACAAATAAGGAAATCGGGGAATCAGTTAAACAATGAAACACAACTTTATTTTAATAGAGTAATAGAGAAAATGCAATGATACACCAATGATCATAATCAAGTTTATTGGATGAATCATAATCCTCACTCTAGTTAGAGTTAGACTATTAATATGTGAATTGATTCATATTTGGAATCCTCTCCTTACAAGATTATCTAGTTGTCATAGTACGCCTAATATGGGAATAATACTACCTAGGATGAGACTTTTTATGTGTAAATTTTGAGAAACCATCATCATCATTAAACATGAATTTATCTACTACATCCTATTTGGTTCTATAATGTCCCATATAAACTTCATTGGGGTAATCAAGTTCTCAAACCTCACTTCATTTCATATATATTTCAATGTTTGTCATGGACACATGAATGGATAGGTGATAATTAGTTCCCTGTGACACCCAGGCCTTTGGATCTCCAGCATAAAGAGGTGAATTGACCCCTGTAGAAAGACAAACCAAAACCTGCTCATGTTAGACAAGAATATCATCCTTCTTAGAATGCATAGAGACAACCCCTTCAGTACAACGATAAAACCCAAAATATAATCATTATTCTGCTTATGGAATTTCATCTATAGAAGAAGATATCAGTCCTTCTTGAATTTATCATATGACATTCCTTATACCATTAGTTAAAACCTCGTACATATTATTCAAAAATTAGGATGAATTTTCCTCTTGACACATTCACTATGAAGATGTCCCTTTTAGGAACAAACCCAACAAACATGATGCCTTTTACAAATTTTCATTGAATTACTAATGAAAATATATTCAACACAATGAGTGAGTAATTTTTCATACAAAATTCTTAAGTTGATATCATCTTTCTCATATGAAATAATTACATTATCTATGAGAGATTCAGTAAGATAAACCTTCACCAAAATCCAGACATAGTACCCAACCCTCACCTTCTCGGTCTCCTTGTCCATCCGGATGGGGACCCTGACAATTTTGACAATACCATGAATGATCTTTTGCGTACAAATAAGCTAAATCAATCCATAATTTTTTACCCACGCCTATTTATTGGAACATTTAATATAATAATTATTGAAATAAATTATCCATTCAAGGATATATAGAGATTTGAGCTTCAGAAACAAGGACCGTAAAACCCATTCCATTTCCTTGTGCTCGCGTAAAGGAAAGAATTGATTAAAAAATCATATCCCAATAGAAATGAAACTCCAACATGAAATGACTTGAATTTTTTAAACATGATTGAAAAAATCCTCAAGATGTTATGGTTTTCTCGTTTTCAAAGATCCATCCTAGAGAAGAACAAAAATTTATATATTCCATTTATCTTTCAAAAAACATTGGTTTTGGTTTTCACATTATTGTGAATCCTTTATTGAAAATACATCATAAATAAGACTCCATTAAAGAATCCATATATTTTCATTCTTCTATTATCGAACTTGGTCGAACCCCTTTTTCTTGTGACACATACGTTCATTCGTTACTAGTTATAATTGAGAACCAGTATCCAATAACTCTTTAACTTCCATCCCAGGGTCCCAAAGACACACAATTTTTTATAGAAAAATCCAAGAAATTTCAATCTGGCCACATGAGTTTGCCCCACCACGTTCTGATCACCCCCCTCATGTTTATCTTCATTAGGGTTTTAGTTTAATTTATGGGTTTTAAGGGTATTAATTGTATTTTATGGTAATTTAGTGACATTTTTATGTTTTTATATTTTAAGGGTATTTTAGGTTATTTACAGCTTTTTTTGACTTTTAGGGGGGTTTAGTGTTCTTTGTATCATTAAGGGTTTTAGGGGTTTTAGGGTCTTTTGGGTTTTTAATTGGGTTTTAGAGTATTTTAAGTGTTTTTAGGGATTTTAGTTTTTTTATGGTTTTATCATTTTAGGAGTTTTAGGGTTTTTAATGTTTAATAGGGTTTAAAGGGGGTTGGTTTTATATTTTAATAGTAATTAAGTTCCATTAATTATTTAAGTGATTGAAGTGTTTTCCTTGGTTTGAATGGGGGATTTTTGGTTTTTTGGATTTTTAAGGGGTTTAGGGGTTTTAGGAAATTTTAGGGTTTTTAGGGGGTTTAACAGGTTTTAGAGTTTTTTTTGGGTTGTAAGGATTTTTAGAGGTTGCGGGATAGTTTTTAGGATTATATTTAGTGTTTTGGGTTTAATGGTGTTTTAATGTCTTAGGTGTTTTTGTATTTTTTGGGTTTTAGTGTTTTTTGGGTTTTTAGAGGAATTTGGATTTTTGGATTTCATTTCTTTTTAGGTGTTTTAATGGATTTAAGTGGTTTTTATAGTTTTTAGGGGTTTTAGATGTTTTTGGAGTTTTCCTGGATATGGGGGGTTGGGTGGGGTAGATATTTAATGGTTTCTAGGGGTTTTAGTGTTTATTTTGGGATTTTTTTTTAAAATATATAGTTTTATGGTTTTGGGGGGTTTTATAAATTTAATGTTTTGATTGGGTTATTAGGTTTTATGGGATTTTTGTGGATATTTGTGTTTTTTGTAATTTATGGGATTTATGAGGTTTATATTTTTGTGTTTTTAGGGATTTTGAGCCCTTTCAATTTAAAGGGTTTTATTGATTTTTTAGGGGTTTGAGGTTCTTTAAACGTTTTTTGTGTAAATTTTAGAGGTGTATAATGTTTTTAGGAATTTAACACACTCTTAGGGATTAATGTGGTTTTCTGGTTTTACTGGTATTTACGTTTTTTAGTGTTTTAAGGCTTTTTGTAGTGTTTAAGTTGTATCGTTGGTTTTTAGGGTTTTATTGGGTTTTAGGTTCTTTAGGGTATTAGGGATATTAATTGTTTTAGTTGTAGGGTTTTATGTTCTTTTTCATGTTTTATTGGGTTTTTAGGTTTTTAGGGGGCATATTAGTTTTTTATGGTTTTATGAGTTTTTATTGTTTTAGGGGTTTAGATATTTTTTGGGTTTTATGGTTTTTATAATTTTAGGGTTTTGTAGTGATTTTTAGAGTTTTGATGGTTTTTAGGGGTTTTAGGGGGTTTTAGGTCTTCAATGATTTTAAGGGTTTTTAAGAGTATACATTCGTTTTTAGTGTTTTTTGGTTTTTGGGGGGGGGGGGGGGTCAATGTGTTTTAGGGTTTTAACGGTTTTATGTTTTTAAGGTGTTTAAGTTTTTATAGGGATTTTAGGGTCTTAGGGTTTTTATGGTTTGGTGGGTCTGGAGGGTTAATGAAGGTTTTTTGTGATTTAAGGTCTTTTAGAGGTTTCATGTTTTTAGAGGTTTTAGGGGGGTTTAGGTCTATTTTCTTTTCTTAGGTTTTTAGTGGTTATTGGGGTTTTTTGGTTTTTAGGAATTTTTTTATTTTGGTAAAACATTGGGTTTTAATGGGTTTTATGTTTTTTTATGATTTTAGGGGATTTTGGTGTTCTTGGGTTTATAGGTATTTAGGTTTGTTTGAGGTTTTAGGGTTCGTAGGTTTTATCCAGGGTATTGAATGGGTTCTAGGGGGTTTTAGGGGCTATAGGGTTACTTTTTGGGTTTTATGGTTTTTTGGGTTTTTATGTGTTTTATTGCTTTTATGGGTTATTGAATCTTTTATTGTTTTTTGGTTCTAGATATTTTATTGTTTTTTGGGTCATTATATTTTTTTTGGGGTCTTTTTAGGGGGTTTTGGGTGTTTTATGTGTTTTATGGTTTCTAGTGTATATTAGTGTATTTATAGGGGTTTTAGGGTCATTTTGGGTTTTTAGTATCGTTTTGGGTTTTTTCAGGTGGTTTTTAAGGTTTCTATAGGTGTTAAGGGTTATATAGTCCTTAAGGTTTTTTAATTCTTTTACCATTCATTTGGTTCCATTGGTGTTTTCTGTTCTTAAAGGGGTTTTGGGGTCCTTTGAGATTTTTTCGGTTTTTAGGCTTCTTCGGGGTTTTAATGTTTATTATTTTTAGGGGATTTATGGTTTTTATGGTTTTAGGTATTTTATATGTGTTTAGTATTTTAATTTTTTTTTATTTTAGTATTTTAGGTGGTTTGTGGTATTTTATTTCTTTAATGTGACTTAAAGAGTTTTAGGGTTTTCTTGTGTAATTTAATGTTTATAGGGTTTTTCCTATTTTTATGATATTATAATGTTTTTTTATTTTTAGTGTTTTTTATGTTTTTAGTGTTTATTTATGGTTTTTATGGTTTTTAGGGTTGTTATGAGGGTTTGGGGATTTTAAGGTCATTTGGGTTTTTAGGGTTTTTAAGGTTTCTTGGGTTCCATTAGGGTATTTTATGATTTGTTGGGATCTATTAAATGTTTAGGAAATATTAGGGTCTTTTGGGGTTTTAGGGTTTCTAGTGTCATTTAGGGATTCTTAGGCTCCATTATAGTTTGTAGACATTATTGGTGGTTTTATGGTTTTTAGGGTTTTGTGGGTGTTAAGAGTCCTTCAGGGTTTTTAGAGACTTTTCTTTGATTTTATGGTATTTTATAATATTTTAGCAGTTTGGGGGTTTTTTTGATAGTTTTAATGTCTGTTAGGGTTTTATGGGATTTTCCATTTAGGGATGTTTACCATCATTTAGTGCCTTTTAGGATTTTTAATAATATTTCTTAAATTTTGGGTGGGGGCAGTATATTTAGAATTTTAGGGTTATTTAGTGCTTTTAGGGGTTTTTAAATTTTTTTGTTTATTTTCCTTTTTAATAGTTATTTTTCTTTTAGGGGTATGCATGTGTTTTGTGGGTTTTAAGGCTATTAAGACTTTTTCAGGTTATAGGTGTTTTAGGGGGGGTGGGTTTTTCCGATGTTTTTAGGGGATATTATGGATACTTTTGGGGTTTAAGGGCTTTGTGGGGTTTTAACAGGTTTTATTAGTTTTGTAGTTTTTATGATTTTTTAGTATTTTTAGAGTTTCTGGTTTATTAGGGTTTTTTGGGTTTTTAGATTTTGTAAAGAGTTTTGTGTTTTTACTGTTTATTAGGAGTTTTAACAGGGCTTTTTATATATTTTTTGATTTATTTTAGATTATTTAGTTGTTTTATGGTTTTATGGTATATTATGGTTTTTATGGATATTAGGTTTTTTTATAGTTTTTTACATTTTTAGGGAATTTTAATTTTGTATGTTCTTTTAGGTTTTTTGAAATTTTTTGTGTCTTGGAATTTTTTTGGGATTTTTAGTGTTTTTGGGGACATTATGGTGATTTATAGGGTTTTGGGTGCTATGAAATTTTTGGGGTTTTAGATCCATTAAGGTTTTGAGAGGTTTCTGGGGCATTTCTGATTTTTTCAATATCTAGGGTGCTTTAGGGTTTTTAGGGTCCTTTAAGGTTTTTTGGGTTTTTAGTATTTCCTATGGTTTTTACAGATTTTTAGGGGGTTTTATGGTTTTTTGGATTTTTTTGAGTTTTAGAGTATCTTTTGGGTCTTTTACAGGTTTTAGTGTTTTTACAGTTTTAGGGAATTTTATATTTTAGTATGTTTTGGGGGACTTTGAGGGAATTTATATTTTTAAAGGGTTTTCAATTTTTATTATTTTTTAACAATATTTTGAATGATTTTATAAATTTTTGGTGTTTATGGTTTTATAGGGTCTTTTATGGGTTTCAGAAGGGTTTTATTATTTAATTTTTTTTATGTTTTTAGGGTAATTATTTTAAGGTCCTTTTGTATTTTTGGTGTCCTTGAGGGTTTTTAGGATTTTTAAGAGTCTCTTAGGGTTTTTTAGGTCGTTTAAGGATTTTAGGTACTTTTATGATTTCTAGGGATCTTAGGGTTCATTGTGGTTAGTAGGGATTCAGTGTTTTAAGTCTTTTTTGGGTTTTGGGTTACTTTAGGTGTTTTAGATTCATTTATGGTTTTTTGGTCATTTATGGGTTTTTGGGGTTTTTAGTGTCTATTAGGGGATTATGTTTGTTGGATATTTTTTATTTGTTAGTGTTATTGGGGGTCTTTTATGATTTCTGTAGGTGTTTTTAGGGTTTTTAGTGGTTTTAGTGTTTTAGGTTATTTTTGTTTTTTTCTTTCCTAGGGAATTTAAGGGTTTTTATAAATTTTAAGGATTTAATATTTTTTATCCTGTTTAGGGTTTTTAGGGAATTTATGGGCTTTAGGGTTTTTAGGGTCCTTAATGGGTTTTTATGTGTTTTTGGTATTTTATGGTTTTATGTTTATTTTTGGGTTTTAGGGATTTCAAATGAGGTTAAGGGGGTTTTAGTATTTTCAATGGTTTTAGGATTTTTAATGGTTTTTAGGGTTTTATGTGGTTACTATGGTTTTTAGGGGTTTTTTCATTTTTATGTTTCTTTTGATTTTTATGGTTTTTTAGTTAATAGGAGTTTTGGATATTTATGGGTTTAGGGGTTTAGGTTTGATTAAGGGTTTTAGGGGCTTTATGGATTTTAGGGACCTTTTTGGGGATTATGGGTTTTAGTACCCTTGGTGGATTTGATGTTTTTTTTGTTTTTAGGGTTTTTATGGGTGAAAGGAAGGTGCATGATAGGACTATCCAAAGTACCCCCAAATTTTATAAAAATAAGATTGAAACCACAATAAAATGGTGGGGTGGGATCAAATGACCCACACCCAAAATCCCCAACACACCCCCTACAAAAAAACCCAAAAAACAAGCATAAACACAAAAACAAAACTAGTCAGTCAGTGTTGTCTCTATAGTAATAAACTATGTCGGCAGTATATGGATTGTCATCCGCACCAAATCCAGCAGCCACATCAGCAAAGCATAATTCTGATTCTAACCCTATGTCCATAGATTCTTTTCCCATCTCATAGTCCTCCTACAGACTGAACATCACCATGTATTTCTCCAGAAGGCTCTTGTGCTCAGCAGTGCATGGAGGCTGCTCCTACTTGTTGACTTTTAATTTTAGCTTATCCAACCTTGAGGTTGTCTGGGTTTCCATGGGTCTAGGGAGAGAAGATTAATTCCTCCTACACCTCTTTTTTTTGGGGGGGGGGAGGTGAAACCATCAACATGATCTGCCTTCCTGTGTAAGATTTCGTCACTATACACACTTGAGGCTCCTTTTTCACCTTCATCCCCCTCTATGAGATGCATTCCCATGCTTATCTCTTCCCCTTTTTAAATAGTAGATATTGGAATTTATCCTATGGTCATTCTAAGAAGAGATCATCTCTAACATTTGTGTTTCATCCTCGATGGAGATCCTTGGCCATTCCACCACCACCATGTCATACATGACCTCATAGTGGTCTACAGTAGATGAGGCTCCATTAACCACCATTGATTTCTGCATATTCAGGGCCAAACAACCTTCACCATTTCTGCCCTCAATCTCCTACAGTGAAAGTATAGCCGGGTCCACCACACAATCTATATCAACCTCCACACTATGAAACACTGTAAAACCCTTAGGCCATCCCTCCCAATTTCACCACCCCATGGGACAACAACAATGGGTCATCCATGCTCCTACCAGGTGTTCCCTCATCAAAATTGAGGTTCTTCTTCATAACAAAATTTAGTTCATGCCCAACCATAATCATCCCCTGCCCATTCCCATCTAACTCCTCCTACCCATCCTTCTCCAACTTCTCAGACACCCCACCCCCCTGCAGAGCATCATCACCAACTAACTCAACCATAACCAATTCCTCCACTGTATTATTCAGAGAAACATTAGCCATTTCCAACAAATAACTACTATTATCCTGCCCATTGACCTTCCTCCAGACCCCTGCAATACTTCCTGGGGACTACATCAGGGTTTCTTCTTGTTCCCTAGCCCAGCCATGTCTCCCTTCTCAGTCACCTTCACCCTCTCATTTCCCCCCTTTTAACTCACCACTTCTATCTTTCTCACTCCTGTAATTCAGATCCACCCCTTCATCTATGCACCTAACCTCAGCAAAAGAACCTCCCATTCGATAGCAATTCTCATAATAATTTGGTCTAATTCCACATGAATCCACCACCTCTGCCTCCATATCGCACCCAACATTCAAATCCATTTTTAGCCGCTAAAAAAACAACAACATTCGGCTGGGTGGGAAGTGGCTTGGGAATTATTTTTTCTTCTTTCACGTCCACCACTTTCTTGCTAGTCTAACCAGACCTTTCTTGAGCCAGAATCACACCACTCCTATCATTGGCACCACAACACAAAGCCTGACCATTAGGAACAAATTTACAGCAATAACAATAGAATTTGTCCCACAATTTAAAAAATACTTCTTGATTCCATCGGAGCACATCACCCCCAACAATCCACCAAAAATTCTCCAGATCCTTAGAAGAATCTACTTCAAAAAAAAACTCTCAGAGGAATGGGGTGGCAGAGGGCCTACGTCTAGATATCCCAAAATAGAAACCTTCCCAATAGATTCCATAACATTGAAATTATAAGAAATTTTTGAAAAGAGAGGGTAATTTCATGAAATCTAAAACTAGTCACAAAAATCAGGTATTCACACTTTAGATGAAGTTCAAAATTCTACTATGAGAGGCAGAAGTGAGCACCATTTCCACTTTTTGTTTTTGCGAACCAAGAAATAATTAGAA
Source organism: Viscum album (assembly GCA_963277665.1). Classification (NCBI taxonomy): domain Eukaryota; kingdom Viridiplantae; phylum Streptophyta; class Magnoliopsida; order Santalales; family Viscaceae; genus Viscum; species Viscum album. The sequence goes on from OY728140.1 coordinate 1,209,121,144, forward strand.
CCTCATCAGATGCAAAGAGAATGATGATATGATCACTTTCAACGAGACCAACCATTGCTCGGTCCTAAAGATCTCAATACATGAAGAAAAACCTGTCAAAAATTTCCACCAGGGCGGGGGTGCCACTTCAAAAATATCTAAACCAAAGTCTTTAATTTTTTAACTGTATATATATTTTTATAGGATTTATGGTTATTTTATTTTTTATGATTTTAATATTTTCATGGGTTTTTATTATTTTTAATTTTTTTTGGGTTTTTAAGTGTTTTTAAAATTTTAAGGATTTTTATATTTTTTAGGGCTTATACTACATTTTATGGTATTCAAGGGTTTTGTGTGCTTAGTTTTATTATTGTTTTTATGATTTTGTGGTATGTTTAGGTTTTCTAAGGGGTTTTATTTTTTTTAGGGTTTTATGTGATTTTTAGGGGATTGATGGATTTTTATATTTTACAGTATAAGGGGTTTTTATATATTTTAGGGTTTTTGGGATATTATGGGATTTAAGGTTGGTTTTAGGGTGTTTAGATTTAATAGTGTTCTTAGGGTTTTTAAGGATGATTAGGGGGTTTAGGGGTTTTATGTTTTTTTGGGTTTTAGGTTGTTTAAGGGGTTTATGGTCTTTTATGTTTTTGTAGATATTTTAGGGATTTTATGTGGTTTTTTAATATTTATAGACTTTTAAGGTATTTATTTCATGGGGGGTTTATATTATTTAAGGGATTATTTGATTTTTGGGACATTATAATGGTTTTGAAGTATTTTAGTGGTTCTTAGGGGGTTTACAGTCATTTAGTGTTTTTTAGTGTTTTAGGGTTTTTATGGAATTTTAGGGGTTTATTAAATTTATAGTTTTAGATTTTTTTTTTTATTTTTAAATTTTTGGTTTTTTGGTGGTTTAAGGTTTTTTTTGGGTTTTAGGTGTTTTATTTTAGGGATTTTTTAGGATTTTTGGGGATTTATAATTTTTAGTGGGTTTAGGGATTTCATAATAATTTTATATTTTTCAATTGGTTTTTAGTGTTTTTATTGGTATTTATAGTTTCTATGGGTTTTAGGTTTTTCTATGATTTTTTGGATATTTTTTTATTTTGGATTTCCATGGTTTTTCATGGTTTTTTAGGGTTTTTATATTTTTTACCATTTTAGTGTTTAGTGTTCTTAAAGGAATTTTATGGGGTTTAAGTGGTTTGAGAATTTATTAGTGTTTGTTAAAGGTATTTGGACTTTTTAGAGTTTTATTAGGTTTTAAGGCCTATTATGGTTTATGGGTTTTTAGTTTTTTATGGTTTTGTGGCGATATTTTCTATTTTAGGTTTTTTAATGTTTCAGGGTGTTTTAAGAATATCTAGGTGTTTATAAAACTTGGTTTAATATCGTTTAGGAGTTTTCTAGACATTACTTTGGGTTTAATTGTTTTTATGGGTTTGTATAGTTTTTAGGGTTTTTATGGTATTTTGGGGTTTTTAGGACTTTTAGGGAAAAGAAGGTGTGGGTCTAAGCAGGCCTAGCCCCACAAAATTTATTTAAGATAGAAAACAAATAGTTACTAGGTGGGTTTATTTTTATGTGTTTTAGGTGGTTTCAATGTTTTTTATGGGTTTTATTTTGGGGAGGGGTTTATGGTTTTTAATGATTTTAGGATTTTTAGTGTTTTTAGAGTCTTTATGGTTTTTAGAGGTTTATGTTTTTTATATGATTTTAGGAATTGGATAGTTTTTAGGGGTTTTATGGATTCTAGGGTGTTTAGGGTTTTAGGCTTATAATTGGGTTTTAAGGGTTTTAAGGGTGTTTTGATGTTTTTGAGTTTTTAGAATTTTTAGGATTCTTTTTGGATTTATTAGGGTTTTAGAGTTTCTAGTGGTTCTAGTTCATTTTCGAAGATTCATGGTCTTTTAGGGTATTTCGAGGGGGGGGGGATTTCTAGGGTTTTATTGATTACAATGGTTTTAAGGTTTTTAGATTTTCTTTGGTATTTAAGGGTATTAATTTTTTTTAGTGTTTTTAGAGTTATTAGAGTATATTTAGCGTTTTTAGTGTTTTTTAGGTTTTTATAGGGTTTTTAGTGTTTTGGCGGTATAAGGGTTTATTTGATTTCTTTTTTTACGGGTTTCAGGTATTTTAGTATTATTTTATGGATGTTCTATGAAATTTAGTGTTTTTAGTGTTTTGTAAGGATTTTAGGGTTTTCATGGTTTTTTAGAATATTTATGGATTTTAATGGTTTTTAGAATTTTATTATTTTTCTTACGGTTTCACAGAGGGTTTGGGGTTTTAGATTTTATTATGTATTTTATGTTGCTTATTGTATTTTTGGGGTCTTTAATGGTTTTAGGCTTGTAATGGGGTTATATGGGTTTTAGGGGGGGGGGGTTAGGGTTTTAATAGTATTTATAGGGTTTTGGAGGTATTTATATTTTTTAGTGTTTTAGAGTTATTTCATATTTTTTTGTGGGTTAGGGTATTTAGGGATTCTAAGGGATTTAAAGAATTTTTTGAAAATTTAAGGGTTTGGTTTTTTTGGGTTTTTTGGGGTTTCATAGAGTTTTTTTGGGTGTTTAAGAGTCGTATGGATTCTATTAGCTTTTTATAAGGGTTTTTAGTGACTTTTGGTTTTTTTATGTTCTTCTATTAGTTTTAGGAACTTTTAGGGGTTTTTATGGGAGTTAGTGTTTTTATGGTCTTCTCTAGGTTTTAAAGGTTATTGGGGTATATTGGGGGTGATTCATTGATTGTTTTGGTTTCTTATCATTTTTAGGGTTTTTAAGACTTTTAAACAGTCTAATGGTCTTTAGAGATTTTAGGGTTTTGATATTTATTATGGATTTTTATGGTTTTTAATTTTTTTTAATATTTTTAGTGAAATTTTTAGGTTTTTAGTGTTTGTTGAGTTTTTAAAGTATTTTTAGGTATTTTAGGTCATTTTAAGTGTTTTTTTGTTTTTAGAATGCTTTATAGTGTTTATAGTGATTTTTTTTTATTTTCTGGGTTTTATGGGCATTAGGGGTTTTAAGAGTTTTTCTTTTTTATGGGTTTTATTGGGTATTTTAGTGTTTTTTAGGTTTTTTAGTTTATTTTATCGGGTTTTAGGTTATTTTCAGTGTTTCTGTTGTTTTGATAAATTTTATGGGTCTTAGGGTTTAGGGTTTTCTTTGGTCTAAATGGTTTTTTGGGTCTTTTAGGATATTCACATGGTTTTTTATGTTTTTAGTGTTTTAATGTTTTCTATGGGTTTGAGGTATTTAATTTTTTAGGGTTTTAAGGATTTTCATTATTTTTAGGGTTTTTCGGTTTTTCGGTCATTTATAGTGGTTAGGGATTTTTAGGTTTTTAGGATATTTATTTTCTTTTAGGGGTTTTAGTGTTTTGTAGTGTTTTTAGATTTTTTTTGGGTATTTTGTTTTTTATGGTTTTAAAGGTTTTTAATCCTTTTTGTGGGTTTTGTTGTGTTTTTTTTGTTTTTAGGCGTGTAGGGTCCTAAAAATTCTACCATGGGAAGAAAATGCTTCTACAATCACTTTTCTGAAGGAATCAAGAACTCTGAAAAGTATAGCCATGTTAATGGACACAAATTTAGTTGAAAATATTTGAATAAAATTGAAGAAACTCATGTTTTCAAAAGATTATAAATGGCCCAATTACCATCACTGAGAAGGGTTCGCGGACCACCTAGATCACAAACCATCAGTACATGGAATGATCCGTAAGGTGTTAGCCTACGGGGTGATGGCCAATTATCATAGTGGACAATGAACCACATCGCTGAAGGAATTATCCACACAAAGTCCATTTGTGTCCCATCTCATTAACTCAACTATTAATGGGATAATCAATCAGGCAGGGTTTCACGAACCATGATCACGAACCGCAGCCTCCTCAAACCCCAGTTGACTGAGTCTTCCACGTGTAAAGATATCTCTTGACAGGCCTTCGAAAATGGTGTTTCATGACCATAGATATGATAGCCCCAATACTCTCTAAAAGGACCCAAAAAGGAATTGAGAAAAGACATATGAAGAAATCATGAAGGGGACCCCAAAGTTTGGGAGAAAGAACATGGGGAAGATTCCATCTTCAGTCTAGAACTAGTGACGAAGCATGAATCATGACCCACACTCTCCAGAGGTACATCCAGCCGTGAACCATAAAATGGGGGATCATAAAAATATTAATTGAACCATGAACCTAATTTCTGAAATGACGATCCATATATTTCTCAAGGATGATATCCCTACTAAACGATAGTCCCCTGGACACTCCTTCAGTGTGGTGTTCCACATAGTGTATCATCACACGGATTTAACTTGTTGCCGCATACTGCATCAGTATACGGACTGAACCAAGAGCATTGTGATGGGCTGTATCTGGGACCACATACAACTATGGTGCATGGTTATCTGTACACATGCCTTCTTACCACATCGGTTTGTGGATGGACCCTCTGCTCGCATACCACTATGGTTTGCCGAGCTTCCCCCAACCCACATAAGAAAAAAGTACGAGGAATGGGGTGTTTTTGGGTATTATTTCTTATGGTTCCAATCCCACCCCTTCGATACTATCCAGTCTTTCACAATCCCTCCACTAACTAGTCAACCAGTATTAGGCCAAATCCTCCTCCAAATCCACGGTACCCGTATGATTAGACCTTTGGGTGCATCAGTGCACCCCTTTGAGTCTACATACACATGGTAAGCAGAGTCACAAAGGCTTTCACAAAAATGGTTCAGGCATCAGGAATGTATGTGGGTCTACATTCCCATGTAACTCAGAGTCCAAACATGGAATGCTGACATGAACTTCCCAGTTCTAGGGATTAAGGGTGATCACTTGCTTTTTCATTTAGTGAAGAAAGGTTATCTGTAAAATGGGTTACGTTCACGTCACCTCTTGATGAGGAAAACATTTCTCCACTTCCCAGAACACATATCGGGGAACTCCCAAAGAGTTAAGTCTCCAATCCTCCAAATTTCGGGCTACATGACCCGTAATTCCATCCCACATTAATGGTTTCTTCGCTCCATGCCCCCTTATAACATCGCCAAGGCCTCTTTGGCTGTAGGCTCACCCTCTCCAACCAGCAGGTGAGGAGGCTTGTGGTTGGTTGGATCTCTCACATCCTCTTGTTTCTCACACCAATCATGTCTCACATGGCCTTAGAAGATTGTGAATATTAAAACATCTACACAATTATGATCAATGAAAAATATGATTTTTGATTAAATCAGGATATCTAGGATGCCAACTCAAAGGCTTGAGATCAAAAGGGTGCCCTTCTAAAAGTGTTCACACAAATATGTCCCCTTAAATGGGTATCTTCCATGTATAAGACCCATCAATTATGAACTATGAGAACATTTATTCCTGATTAAATCAGGATATTTAGGATGCCTACTTGAAGGCCAAATCTCAAATGGGTGACTATCCAAAAGGGTCCAACCAATCATGATCCCCAAATGGGCAGCATCCATGCGTAAGCTACAAAAATTTTGAACTACCTGGGTTCTGATTCCTTTCCCGAGGATACGTAGGAAACCCATGATATGGGTCTGATCCCAACATCAAGTCACCTTCTGTACCCCTAGATGATGATAAACATCATAGTGCCTTATTTCAAGGCTTAAGTCATCATTGCCTCCGTTGCATCAAATCCATATATTCTTATGATGATCCTTCCAACAAGGGGTAGCCCATTGATACAATCTTTGGTAATGAAACAAGGTTTCAAAAACATATAAACAAAATTTAAATCTATAATAGTGTCCCAAAACATGTTATAATATTCTCCCAAATGGGTGTGGTGAACTCGACTTCTCGTCCTCTTGACCAATAGAGTGCTTAAGTGTCATTGGCCAAACCATTTCCAAATTAGCGCCTACATTTGGTTAGCAGGTACATGAATTATGGATATCAGGGTCGTTTGGTGTTTCTGGGTCCATGAATAAACTCGTTGGAGACCATCCAAGGAAGTTATATCTGAGGAGGATCGATTGCACTAGTTCTTAACCCCATGAAATCCCCTACTAAGACTATCTGAATGTGGTGTCTCTTTCGCAATATGCAGGGGGTGAATTATCCAATCCCCACAGGGTTGATCCAACCCTCATTTAAAGGATAATGACACACAGTGGGTCAAAACTAAAGATATGAAGAACTTGATGAGAACCCATCTCCATAAAAAATATGCGGGTGATGATTCTCATCAGACCATTTCACCATCTCCCCAAACGCGGCACCGTAGAGGCAAAACCAAAACAGTGAACCTGACATGAATCCTTAACCAATGTGGCTGTTCTACCCAAATGATAATAGATAAAATTATATTACACGTCAGACCATTTTGATCACCTCGGTATGCGCCGAACGCGCCACCTTGAAGGTGAAAAAAATGGTGAACCTTAAGTGAATCCTTAACTAAGGTGGCAGTTCTTCCCCACTCAAGCCCCTTTGCCCCATAAAAAAGTTAGGGGAAGGTGGACCAGATGAAGAGTCAGATATGAATATGTTTAAAGAAAGATACTTTGAAAAAAAATTTGTCTGTATATCATATATGTATACAGAAGGTTCGCAAAAAACATCCTTCGATCAAAATGAAATCTCGACAACCAATGCAGTCACATGCATCAACAATCCCATAGGTGGATAGGGAGCCAATGAAGACCAGGTTCCCCTGTCCTACAAAGCATCTTCAACACTAGGTAACGAACATGATGATCAAAGTGTACCACCAGAAATGGTACTCCACCCATGGTGGAGGCTTTGAGACAATACCTCCAGTCTAAGAAGGCTCAACAGTTAACTCCTCTGCCGCGACTGGATCCCTAGCACAAGGTGGCCCGAGGTTCATCACAAACTATTTTGGGAACTTGTCCCCAAAACATTACAATGAGTACCTACCTTATCTTAGGGAGGTGATGGAGTCAATTCTAACAACTTCAACTCAACTACATAGGGGTCCTACTCACGTTCCCCTTCTAAAGGGAACCATCGCTGACACCAGGAAACCAAGTATTCTCACACTAAATAAGGCCTTATGCCGAGGGCACCTGCTTATGTTTAGGAGACCCGGGCCCCTTGAGTTTCCCTCTAAGTGTGGAAAATATATAATCAATAACATGTTAACACCCTAGTTCCTCAAGAGAAACATAGTCATACTATGAGACGACATTTGATGGGAATACATACGACTCTTCCCCTTTCAGTCAAGCCCACCACAGAAATAGTGTGGCACAATACGAGCACGTGTGTGTTCCCGATAGAGCTCATCAGTCCCACCGTGCAGACAGAGCGGCAAGATATAAACAAGAAAAAATACCTACAGATTCATATCATGACCATCATCCAAATAGGATGACAACAGGATATATATAGGCTGTAATATCTAGTAACACATTTCAATCCCGCCTTCCAAATATGGTGGTAAGCAAATACAAGAAAACTCAAATTCTTACAGATTCATACAAATCCCATGAGACAAATACAATGCCAAGAATGTATATGAAAATCCAAAATCATGAATATGAATACCATGTGATAAGTATGGTAGAAACTAGTGAACATAACTTGTGGCAGACTCGTTCCTCTATCCCAGCACCTGAGAATTTCCAGTATCTACTAGAAACTCATGGAGCACCGGAGCAGGCACAAACTCCTACTCCAACAACAGAATGCACCATCATACCCATTATAGAAAAATATGTTTGTCAGCACATTCTAGAAATGATGAATGATTAGACATCAATTCAAGACCTTATCATCCGACCATTCCAAGAAATTATCGTATCGGTGGAAAAGGAGAGAAGCTGGGCCCACGAACCGGTTTCCTCAAACAGAATAAATCACTTTGAAAATGAGTTAGTCACTCTAGAGTAGTTATGCATCCTTTCTCCAGACCATGGGGTTCGACGACAATATCCTACAATAAACAGATAACCAGATATAGAAACACACATGTTTGAGGTGGGGGATGCCGGTCCAATGTGTTGGTCACCCCATGGAAGGCATATATCCCTGCCAAAAAACAATATGTTTTTCGTCATATTCCAACAGAATCATAGGATTCATCTGGTTGGGGACCCATATATGAACTTCATTACCAACTGTAGATGACCCTAGTTACCAAAAAGAGAGAACTGAAAAGTAAAATGTGCCAAAGGAAACCAGAAAATGAATAACACATACATGATCCTGTTCCACTGAAAGATAGGGTTCTTGATACCATCAAATATATATCAATAATGTCTCAAGACCCTGCCAGTCCATTGCCAAATTATAGAACTGGAAGTATAAGTTGTGAAGGCCCTCCTCGCAATGTCGCTACCAGCAGCTCTGATGGTCATCCGCAGAGAACTCACAGTGGATCACTTCATTGGCTAGGAATGATCGATCATAAGAGCCTATCTCTTGATGCGCATCAGGGTAGCCCTCCCCCCAGCCTGAAGATCAGATAGCATGAAGGTCCCCCCCCCTTGTTTTCATCCACCCTGATGGTCCTCTATAGGGTATACCCTACAGATATGCTTTTCCCTATAGTCGGACTTCATGTCATTATGGTAGTTCTCACCATTATGACAGTCATTGTGAAGGTCCTCCCAATTATGATAGTTGTTATGATGGTCCTACGTATATTAATTTCTAGCAATGAGAAGGTCCCCACCTCTTTTCAGTTTATCCTTAAAGAACTCCTTAGGATTTTCATTGGAGAAATTCTCCCTGCAGCAAGGTATCAAGCTGTGGTAGTAGTAATCTATATCACAATAGTCATCCAGAAGGTCCTACCCTCAGTGACATAAATCACCAAGAAGGCAATCCCATCACTTTAGCCCACCCTAAAGCTCCTTTCTAGGGTATACACTATAAAGGCATTTCCCTCGGTTAGACAACGATTTGCAATACTAGCCGTCATCATGGAAACACCAATTGCGTAGGTCCTTCCCACAACCAAAATTCATGTTGGTGAGAAGGCCCTCCCATTTCCAGAACAAAGATGAGAAATCCCTCCTACGTTGAGGCACTCGGAACAGAATCAGACATATCAGGTTCTACATCTATAACGAGTTCCATTATTTCTCAACCAGAGGATGGCCTAGGGCCACGCTCATCTTTTTATCCACCCACGCACCATTCAAACATCAATGAGGCTCCCACCATCCTGGTTCCTTGGTAATGAGATTATAATGAATTAGTAGAGTATGGCATATAAAATAGGGGACCCCATAAGAACAATAAAAAGATATGATGATTGTGAGAAGACTACTTGATAAAGATAATATACCACTGATGTATTGGCCTATGACCACTTTAATTTCGACATTGAAGGAGAGTTTTCTAGGGAATGTATTCATGACATTCACCTCAATATATGGATGAATCATCATCTGTTGAAACAAATATTACTACCCTACGAAGGGTATACAGACCATGTCAACACTTAAGGGGAGCTTTCCCATCTAATTGACCTAGAAGCCCTCTCGTCTGTACAAAAACCATAATCAGAAAGGAAAAAGAAAAACCTTGAACTAGCTTCCCTCCATGCACTGCACATGTTGCATCACCTCATTGGTAACACCCCGACTGGAGTTCATATTAGGGGATGGGGAGAACATGGAGCTCTTCACTTCACCCCACATCTCGTCTAGAAACCCCCATTAGAAATGTAATCTTGGAATGACATCGCCCAAAGGTAGAAATCAAATGAAAATCCAACTTAGGAAAGATGAGATACTTAATAGAAATCGGCCCCGAAAAATTCTCAAAAGCATCATGACCGAAGAGACCAAGACATCGAAAAGCTTCTGAGTCAGACAACTAAGAACATCCAGTAGGCTTCCCACCTAAGGGAACCCAACCAAGAAGTAGTGCTCCTATATTCAAAAGACTGTAGTATCCAGGGAGGTCTAATTCGATACTCATCCCACACTCGTGTGGGAGTACATGTAATTGAATGGGTGGAAATAGTGGTGGATACCTCTATGATGAAGAAACAACCACATCCCACAAGGCTGTGAAATTTTTTAAATCAAAATGAAACCATAAGACTGATAAATCTCGACTACAGTGCATCAACGGAAGAATGGGAATAACCCCAGCCCACATGGATGGGTTCATTTTTACCTCATGTCTTTGCACAGTTGACGTCTGTCTTCTCTTTTCAAGGAAGAATGATGAGTAGAGGAGCCACCCGTTCCACCTTGTCTCATGGCTCATACCCTCTGAGACAAATGCACACTACGATATCGGAACATTCCCATTTCAAGTCAATATTTATCAAGAAACCCAAACAATATTTCCGAATGGAAGGAGAAAATCCAACAAAGGATGTAGAAATCACTCCTACCATTTGGCACCAGATACACAATCCCAATGTTGTATGCAACAATGAACATGGTAAACACCACCCCATTAGACCTCGCAGAAAATGACATCGAGGTAGAGGACGTAAAAGAAGATGGATCCCTCCCAAAGGTATCCCACACTGATCCTGATGGTGTGCATACCCAAAGCCAGAGAGCAGTCCTAAATATGGGTGCCCCTGAGTTAATCCATCACTACCTCTATTGCAAAACCCCAAAATAGAGATGAATAAATCCGTTTCATTTATGACCCATTACCTCATCCCCTCGAGTATTTTTCCCTCACCCTCGAGGAATGATTCAGCAAGCAGGAGGAAGAGATAATAGAGATCAGGAGAATTAATGATGAGATTTGTCGAGGGAGATATCTTTATGAATGTTTTTCCCATATGGAACATAAGCAGGAATTCCTAGAAGAGGTGCCTTTGCTGTAGGAACTCATCTCGGTTAATGAATACAAACTCAGAGGTCCGTTCAATACGGAACCAGGACCAGAAACATATTTGAACCCAAACCCATAAGGACATGAATAATTCCTCCATTGGGAATGTAGCAAGAATATATTCAGCTAAACCCACGAAGGATACCCCTGACTAGATATCCAACTCAAATTCTAGCAGCATCGTCACACCCAGATTAGGCCACTAATGCACCATCCCAAGCTCAAGCCCAGCACGATATGCATCAAGGGATTTTGAACACTATCTAGAAAATAACATCTCGAGTAAAATCCATGGAAGGTTGGTGCACTCTGATACAACCAGAGTGGAAACCCTACCTCGATTGGATGAGCAATGTTCGGCCACTGCTAAATTTTGGAAACCCCATATTTATAGTGTTCAATGGAATAGGGGACCTGGGACAATATTTAATGCACTACACCTCTTAGTGTGACCCAATGATGGTCACTCTAGAGCACAAGAAGCTGTAAAACTTAGGTGATTCTTATGAACCCCATAGAGCTCGACTTTTGTTTGGTATACTAGCTTCCCATCCAACTCAATCATAGGATGGGAGGACCTCCGACAATAGTGTATCTTCCAGTTCCATTCAATGCTACCGAAGATGATAGTTAGTGATGTCATGAAATTCATGTAGTGAGATAACTAAAGAGTAACATACTTCATTTTTAGATGGAAGGGAATGACTAATTTTATAAAATGACTGATTCTGCAAAATGAAATGCTATCCATATGCATTGAGAATCTTCGGGATGAATTACGAAAATCAATCCTCCTATTGAAGTGTACAAGTGGGTTAAGAGATTTCTTCGGAATTTACCAAAGGATAGAATACTAATTGCAATAGACCAATATCAAGTCCCAAGTGGCCCTATCAGCCTTAGGGAGAAGAATGGGAAAAGAAAAAGTGGCATCTCTTTTGCTAAAGTCACCCACGACACCAGATCTAGTTGCGAGGCACCCACCAAACCATGAAGGACCCCCTGGATGCCAACATCCACCCCCACCTCACCAACATGAGCAAAGAGGTGCTAAAATAAATTATTGCAAAGATGTAAGACAAAATTTCTATTTGTTATAAGACAACCAAGTCTGTGGATATTTCATACCCTCCCTGAACTACTAATTGATCTGATTAAAAGAGCCAAAACGAGCTGATATAGTGGGTTCGGACGACCATCCAAATTATTTTCCTTATCAGAATATACTAAGACACACCCTCCATGAAATCTTTGTTTTCAATGATCTCTTACAAAAGTGGGTGCATTCAAGGAATGCCAAGTTGGGCCAGCCGCCAGCACAGGTGGCATCTGATTAAACCTTAGACTGAAGAGATGATGAGGAATGGAAAACTGTTTCCAGTAAGGAAAAAAATTTGACAATTGGATGACCTGGAAGATGTTCAACAACATCTAGGAAACCCTCCAGGTGCAGTTGAAAATTCCAACCATGCCCCCAAAAGTTTCGGATACAACACAACTATCCTCCTCATCCCTGAAGTCCTCTAAAGGCATATAGGGCCGAAAGAAGAAGAAAAAATATGGAATGACACCAAAGTCAAAGTCTTTATTGACACTCAAAAACTCCATACCAATGGAATTTGTACAACAGGAACTGACAAGAAAAATGGTACCATTAGAGGGATATAGTTAGAAAAATACATTATTAGACTATGAACTGATATTCAGTTTCATTAATGTCATTAATTTGATGGACCCATTCTTGGATGGAGACTATGTACATGATCTTGAATTCCCCATGCCCAACTAGATAGTAGGAGGAAGAGGCCACAAAGTCTGGAGGTTTCCTGGATGGCACAACCATGGAAGGATTCAAATTCCCAGCCACGTTATAACTCGAACCTTTAGCATTGAGGGAACTCACGGAAAGACCCTCTGACGGATACAGTAAGAACCCTAATTCTCCTCTACAAGCGTTAGAAGAAATCCATGCCCCATCAACTTGGAATATAAATTATAGGAAGAAAAAATATAAAATCACCCATGTCATGTAGGTGGAACAGTTTGTCCAATCTTAGAAAGGACCCCAAAACCACCATCCCATGTCGTAGAGGCCGAACCATATACGTCTGAGGCCTAAATCCCTAATGTGTCTGTGAAAGAGAAACCCCAAGCTAGGAAGTGCTGAACATTAAAACAGGAATATGATATTCGTATACAGCATGCTTCTGTACCAAAAAAGCTATCAATTAGTATATGTTATATCTGTCCACAGATCTTAGGGAGACACTCATTGAAGCTTTACTAAGTCCCCAAGAGTTCGTGGTTGAATTAGCAGTACCCGAAGTCTATCAGAAAGAGACTAGTCCCAATGATTGTCCTGACGTCATCTCCTTCACATACAAGGATGAGGACAACATTGTGTAAGGAAAAATCAATCATTTATATGTGTCTAGCATGATAAATGGAATTGATGTCCATAAACGTTTCATCGACAATTGATCTAGAGTCAATATCCTCCCACTGTGAATGCATTTTTGGCTATTCTATGATAAAGAAAACCTAACACCCTTCACCACTAACCTACTGGGATACAAAAAATGTTAGAATAAGTTGCTGGGACGAATCAAGCTTAAAAATTGTTTTGGAGACCTCATGATGGATTTTGAGTTCCTGGTACTGTAGAAAAGTACGACCTTCAACATCAGTTTATAGAGTCCCTGGCTTCATCAGCATGCTATAATTCCATCATTATACCATCAATGCATGAAATACTACACTAATAGGATAAAAAAGACATTTCATACAGGTAAATATTCGTTTGAGTTCTATGAGTCTAATTATATAGACATAGAGTTCTACAAGTTTGAAGAAAATTTTCCTTTAACTGATGACATTGATTGGATCACTGCCCTGAATGGATTGGAAATGGCTCCTGACGACCCCTATAGCAACATGGGGAATAGTACATACTACCCATCAACCAGGTTAAATGCATAAGTGTATGTCCGAATGCAATCTCAATTTTCTGCATGATCTCCACTACGGCCACAAAGACCAAAGACACAGTATAATTGGCTAACATATGTGATGATAGGAGAAGCCCTACCAAATATGCTCCCAGCCTATCCACGGGACCCCAAACTTCCCCTACCTTGCTCACTATGTCAAAATATTATTTCTCTCCTAATATGGGAGATTTCATCTTGAGAATCCTCTCTCCATTACAAGAGTAATAAGGTGATGACAAAGAATATGATGAATATGAAGAATAAGACTTCCAAGATTCCCCTCCATTGTTCAAATAAGGAATCACCACCACAATCGATGAAAATAAGAAGATAAACCTAGGCAACAAAGATGACCCACAACTAACTCTGATCAGTATTCCTATTGAGGAACGGGAGGAAAATACCTCCTTCTTAAAAAATTGAGATGTGTTTTCCTGGAACAATAAAGAAATTCTGAGACTTGATCCTAAGGTCTCCACTCATCATATGGGCTTACCAGAAGACACCTATGGCTATAATAAAGAAGCCAAAAAGACCCACCCAATGCATGATACCAAATTAGATGTTGAAGTTGACAAGATTATTAGACCAACCTTCATATGGGAAGTCTAGCATCAGGTTTGGTTGGAAAACATAATACATGTCAAAAAAAAAAGAACAGACAAATTAGATTCCACATTGACTTCAGGGAACTCAAATGGCATTTCCTAAAAGATGATTTTATTGGTCCCGATCCTAGAATTATTGATTGATTCCACTGCCATATATGAAGCCCTATTATTCATAGATGGCTATTCTGGATACAACTAGATCCGGATGGCTTGAACAGATGAAAAATCTAATAATTGTAGGGCCCTCATGGAGTGTTCTATTATAAGGTGATGGATATTGGTTTAAAAAATGTCAGTGCAACATATCAGCACACCATGCATCTCATCTTCAAGACCTTCTTGGGAATGTTAGTTGAGTGTTATTTCAAAATTTTTATGGTTAAATCACCATAGTTCTCAATCCAACTAGAAGATCGTGAAACTCTCTCCAACAAACTATGATATTATAGTTTAAAGATGAATCCCCTAAAATGTGCCTTTGGTGTTACCTAAAGGAAATTTCTTGGCTTCTTCATACACCATCGCATCATCTAACTTGACCCTAAGAATACAAAAACCATCCTTGGCATGTCCCCACCTCAAAACCTCACTGTAGTGAGAGGTCTCTAGGGACACTTGGCCAATATCTGATGCTTCGTAGGCAACTTGAAGGTAAATTTTTACCTTTCACTAGGTTCATGAAGAATAGAGTTACGTATGAGTGGGATAATGATTTCCAAGAGGAAATCGAAAATATTAAAAGATATCTCATAATACCACTGGTGCTGATGCCACTAGTTGAGTGGATACCACTCATTTTTTATGTAATATCCCTAGAAAAATCATTAGGTGTCTTCTTCACATAGAAGAATGATGTTGGAAGTGAGAAAAACATTTATTACCTCAGTCGAACAATGATTGATGCTGAAACTGAGTATTCAAAAATTGAAAAGAACTACCTCACACTAATTTTTTCACTTCAAAAACTATGGAATTACCTGAAGCACAATGAGTTCCACCTAGTCTCCCGCTGCAACCCACTCAAATATATCCTCAACCATCCCATGATAAATGGATGCCAATCACAATGGGTGGTCATCTGATAACAGTTTGACATATGGTATATACCCCAGAAGTACATCAAAGGCCAGACATTAGAAGACTTCCTAGAAGAGCACCCCTCGAAAGAAACAACATTGATCAATGCCGAACTCCCAGATGAAGAAGTGTTCTCCATCCTGTTGAAATTGTGGGTGCCCTAGACCTATATATAGAGTACGTTTGGATACCATATCATGTGTACAGTTAGTTATAAATGATGTCATCTTACCATTATAGTGTAAACTTTTATTCATCAACTATTATAATGACAATGTCCAATGATTAATTTTTGTATCAAGAGGTTAAAGTTTGTCCCAAGATATAATGAGATCTTCAAGATACAATGTCATTGATCTTAAATATATGTTTTATAGTCTAGATACATCTTACTAACTAGACATATTATATGTTTGAAAATTAGGTGCTAGGGGCTCATAAGCATTGAGACTTCTTCTCATGAAGTTCACACTTGGTGATCACTAGAAATCAGATCATGAGGACAAACCTGCCAATAGAAACACCATATTTTTTTGGGTTTCATTGGTTGTTCCAATATAGGGACATGTGTATTGGTCTCCTGACTTAAGAACATTACCAATGTATACCATTTGATTACATACATTTATGCATGACGAAAACCATGGAAATGAAGTCATGGCGAGGTAGTATGTGTTGGGTAAGTCGTTGGTGGTATGATATTGGCTGAATGGTTAAGAAAGGAATTGTCGCTTCCATGTTTAGAAAGTTGTATATCTCAGGCCTGGTTGATCAAGATGGTGATGCCTTCATAAGTCATTGGCCAAAGTATTACAAAGGTACATCCATCCGGATAGATCAAAAAATAATAAAGCAAGATAAGGACGATGACACAAGAGTGCATCCTGCTTTATGATCTATTTAATGAAAAAGAGATTACAGTACACGTTTTCTGTTAGTAGGATGGTAGTCATTGCTATGACTATCCTTATCTATTTAGGTTCCCTAATTGGTTTTTAGACTATGCTCTTGGTCTATGTATTTTATTCACTGCTATCAAGAAAAGTTCCTAGTGGGTCACACACAATAGCATATTCAAGAATCCGCCCAATTCAGTTGAATTGGTATATAGACATAGTGGGCCCCGCCATGGGGGTCCGAGTGTGGTCCAAGTTATCTATCACCGATGAATTAAATAAATTCATTATTTTTCATGTTTTGAATAATTGGGATTGAATTTATTTAATGTATTAACATGTTTAGTAAATACATGAAAAATAATAATCTAATGAATATTATTTTAATAATAAAGGTGTGTTTAATATTAAGCGGGACAATGAGTCGGGTTAAATGGATCAGATTCTATCATGTAATATATTTTATATATATTACAAGTATGTGATAAAATAATAAATAATATTGTCATTGTTTAGTTCATCAAAATTATTTATTTAGTGGACATTGAAACAAACCGGGGCCAGAGAACCTAACTGGGAATTTTGGAATTCCACTATAAATAAGAGAGGAGGCTCTCTCTCTTAGTATGAAATTCACTATTCACTCATTTCATGGAGTGAAAACTAGAGCCTCTTTCTCTTATCACTCTCTTGAGAGGGAATCTCTCGATCCATGGAGCTTGGATCAAGATCTTCCTCAAGAATCGAAGACATCTCGATGCGGTGATCGTCAAGATGTTGAAAGTATCGTCGGATTGCTGCACAAGCACCCAGAATTTGATGATCAACGTTCTAACGGATTTTTAGAGCGCGTGTGGATGATCTAGAGGGATCCTGATTTGGATCCTTTGAGCGATAACCGACATTGACTAGTTGCAGTCGATCGCAGCTTCATATTGGAAACTGGTTCATTTTTCATTTTAATTTTGCGCTCTTAACAATTTATGTGAGATCCTTGGACCTTTTGGGGCTCGTATCATCACCGATGAGAAGTTCTGTCATCCTGTTGATTAAAATTTTAAAATCCCCGCCCCACCGGCTTCCTCTACGGGCCCTGGAACCTCACAGTGGTTTCAGAGGGATCTCATATATTTTATGAGGGAAATAAAATTAATTTTCATAAAATTAATTAGAGGGTTCAAAGAAGGTCCCAACGTTTCAAACCGCATGGTGATCGGATGTCGAGTGACAAAATTATGGTCAATTTATATTTTCAGATTGAAAAAAATCTGCGGTTTGATATCGTGTTCTAATTTTATTTCATCTTGTTGAACTGATTCAAATTCAATCAGTTCATTAGAAATAAAATTAATTATGAAAATTATTATTGTATAATTTAATAATTTGAATAATAATTTTATTATTATAATAATAAAAAAATTATTATATTAATATAATAATAATAAATTATTATTTTATTATACGAATGTTATTATTATTAAATTGTAAAGGATATATTTCCTTTGGAAGATATGGGAGGACTTGACTTCAAAATAATTCATTTAAAAATAAAATAAAATAAATGGTGGTGGAAGAGACTTAAAAGAAGTCATAATTAAAAATAAAAAAACCACAATGTGGGGGTGGCACGTGGAAAAGGAAGGAAAAAAAGGTTTTTCAGGGGGTTTGAGTGGACCCCCTCTCCCTCACATGACACAGCCCTAGGGCCACCGCCACCCCCTCACCCAGTGGGCCACTTATGCTCGGCACAATAGCTGCTAACCTGCGTGACTCAGCTACCAGAATCACTGGACCTCCCTCCCAGTTTCCCTTACAAGCAGCCTCTAGATCCCAGTCAGCCTTTAGGCCACTCACCCAGCACTTTGATGTCACGTGACCTGTATAGACCCCAAACTTGACCTACATGGACATTAATTACTTCTGTAGAATAATTAATACATAAAGAAACAACACTCATGGGCCGTAATAGTTTAGTGTCTTTGGAAACACAGAACATAATCTTCTAATCATGGTGAAAGATATTCAACATCTCCTATAAAGATCTTCCCCTTTTGTTTTCTTACCTAAAACCTTTATTTATATCCTGGGGAAAAGAAAACATATAGAGTGTTAACTCAAATTCTCAGTAAAGGTAAGCATGGAGAAAATAAAACAAACAATATACATTTGAACTTAAAAACATGAACATAATGATTAAAAATCAAAATCTTGAGCAATGAAATAAAACATAGTAGTACGTAAGGAATAGATCATAATGGAACATCAATAATGATAAAATAGCATGGTAATAAAACATGTAATTGTTGAAAACCATTAAGCACATTATATGATTTCCATAGTAGCCAATTCATTGCTTCCAAAACCATCATAGTGGAAAAAGTCCTTTTTTGAATCAAGTTCACTCCTCGTTCTAGTCCTGTATCACTGAACCGGATTTACTTATCGTTCCAACCATGTCTATCTCATGAGATATAAATATTTTACCAATGCATTGGAGGGAGATATAGGTCCCACCAATCTAAAAATGAAATCATTCATTCGTGTGCCACAGAATAAACATAAATCATTCATTCTAACCCAATAAATAAAATGGGTTTCATAAACATCATCACATCATAATAGAATCCATATAAAAAAATGGATATAATTTCATCATAAACAAAATAAAACCATGTAAATAATCATATTTATACTTGAAACATAACCATATTGAATAATTTAATCTTAGATAGAAAATAGTTTTGAATAAACACTTGGAATGAATTCTTGAGGAAAATATTCTTTCTTCTTCAAAATCATTTTCTTATCACAAAATTCCATGAAATTTTAAAAGAAAAGGATTTTATTGAAAATAATAATCAATTTTTGTAGCGTAATCTTCATGAAAATTAGGCTTTATAAAACCGTTAAAAACCATTCATGCCGTATAAGTTAAAAAACACTCTCCTCGTACTTTTGCCGGAAAAGTCAAAAAGTTCCTCGTATGGTAAACAAAAAAAAGATTCATTCCATAACACAATGTAAAAGTCAAATAGGGGTAAAATTGACTTTAAACATACATTGTAGAATATTAAACACATTATAAAAAACATTTTAATGTACATGGATGAAAAATATAACCCTATTAAATACTTACAAATAAGCAATCTCGGATAAAAATGAGATTGCAAAATTATCCCTTACCTTATGTCTGATATGCTTCGTATGTATCTGAAAGTCCTGTATAATGATTTAAATAATGTAATTAAATTATTAAAGAATCATATTCATTTTAATGATATCATATATTGTTCACTTATGACTTTATATTACCCATTCTTTTATAAATTCCATGTAAAAGCATCATTTTGGGTAAAATCGTTTCATTTATCGTACATGTTTCGATTTGTTGTTCTTGATACTATTACTCATATAGTAATTTAATTAATTCCATAATGTAAAACCTGATTTATATAATATATATTCATTATATTAATATATATGATATATCGATAAATGGAATGATATACACCGTTCATGGAGACGGTAGGTCGTACGTATGCATGAACATTGTTTTCATTTCCTTGTTGAATTGAATGGAATTAAGTAAATTGAACATATATGTACATAAATCCAGTATCATTATTATGTAATATATTTCATGATTATTTATTATATATATACTTTATAATCTTACTTGAATGGTTAATCATGGAAAATGAATCTCATCGCGTTCGTGGAGACGGTAGTCCATACGTACGCACGAGCGATGATATCATTCCCATAATTATTGAATAGAATTGGAGTGGATGATATAATATCCCAGATTATGTATGATGTTATAATAACCATATATAGTTATTCTTTTCACCATTACACCCGTCCAAGTATGTTGGTGGTGGAAAAACTAATTACACCACATCGTGGAAACGGTATTCCGTATGTACGCACGCGTGGTGATTTTGTTTTCCGTGGGATGGATAGAAGGTGAAATGGGGTTGTTTCATATTTATAATATCATATCAGTATATTATTGATACTTATTTTATTAATTTACAATGAAACAAATAAATAATAGGAAGTTGAATAATAAAGAAACTTGAAAGAATCGGTAGAAGAGATTACCTCTTCTTCGACGCACCTCCTTTAAGATTCCTCACAAGGGACTAGAGTTAGCCTTTTGAGAAGACTAGAACCTCAAGAATGTTTCTAGGGAAGTGGAGAACATAAATTTTCAGGGTTTTTCCATTCTTTAATGCTCAAGGTGTTGTGAATAGGAGTGGGAGGAGGTGACCTTTTATAAGGGAGGGGCACCTTTGGAAACCTCAGATATATTAATTTATAAAAAATCAAACACCACTTATAAACCACAAAAAATGAATCATATTCTAAGATTATCTGATATATGGTTGTAATATCATCAACAAATATAATTTATAACTGTGGTAAATTTATTTTAAACCTTATAAATTTGATTTATCCTTATTTAATCTATTTAAATTTATTTGTGGTAATAAAATTATAACTTTTAAATTGTTATAAATACATACTTGTGTGTTATCAATTTTCCATAATTAGATACATTATTACATTGTAGACCATATAATTTTAAATTTTTAATTTGTAAATATTTTTGTGATTATTAAACAATTTAATTATATGTTATTTTTATAACATTTCAATAGTGTCAATTTTTACACTATTCAATTATTTGAATTTAAATAAAATTAACAGAGAAGATATATTCGATATAAAATATTTAATAGATTACTGACATGGAATATTAATCTAGAAAATTTGTGGAGCACACTAAATAGTTTATATTATATTTATTTTAATATTTTTAAAACTACTTATTTAATATTTCTCTTAATAGAATAATTACTATACCATTTTTGTATAATAATTTAATATAATGATTTGTTTCATAAAAATTAAAAAAAATCCTATGATGAATATAAATCTAATAAATATCATAATAATACTTTTACGTGAATTTATAATCTTAAAATCACATCATTTAAATTATTATATTTATTAAGTTATGACGGTGACAACTTTTACATCATTTAAAATAAAATAATATAAGTGTCATAATCGCTTTTATAAGCCTCCAAATGGTCAAATATTATACCATTGGATGATTGTGGAATACATTTACACTACAAATAAGTTTTGGTCAGGTGTTAGTGCATTTTATGGTCACTATTAGTTTAATAAAAATTATATTATTGATTTTTCACTAAATAAACAATTTCTGCGTCACTATTGTATCACTTTTAATGATAATTATATAATCATTAAAAATTATACATAAATTCTCATGATGTATAAATTTTATTATATTTTAGGTGATTATTCATGTTCTAATTTTCATGAAGTTTATCACTAAATCAAAATTATTATACTTATAAGATTTAAGATAGTGACATATTGTCACTTTCATTGGTTTTAATAATAATTAAATTATTTTCATGGTCAAATGTCCATAAAATTAATCTATTCCGACCCTTAGGTGATATGGGTTGACTTTTAGTAATCCAATAGAATTTTGGCAGGTGTTAGGGTAATTTTATAATCTTATTGTTACCTTTAATTACCTGATATACCTTTAACAGCAGTAAATTAAAATTACCGTAGTTACTATTCATATTATCAAAAAAATAAAATAACCTATTAACATAATTTTTTGAAAACTTAATTCAAATATGGAATCTATTTTTCAAAATTCAAAACACAGATGTTGTAGTAATTAATTTAAAATTAATCCCGTTGTTAAGAAAACAAGTTTTTAAAGTTAAAACATTGCCAAAGATTGAAATGTTTTTATCTATGAATTCAATGAAAAATTAATGGTAATGATATAAATTATATTAAATGGTAAAAATATATTCTATTTATACTTTAAAACCATTAAATATTATAGTTTAACTATATAAATTATTACGATGAAATCAGTTGTTTTTAATTAATATATAGCGTGTTTTACTATTCATTAAAATATGAATGTTATCAGATTAATATGAAAAAATTTTCCAAAGTAAATTTTTATATCCTGATTCCAAAGAAGAATTTTATTTTGTCCAATTGAACTTATAAACATGTCAAAAAATAGATTTAAAGTGGGTGCCCCCTCAAAAGGCGGCAAAACTGCATTTTTTTAAAAATACTTATTTTTTCCGAAAAAAATTATTTTGTTCTCATACCATGTTATAGAAAATGTGTAAGATGAATAATAATGTTATAAAATTCAAAATTTATTTAATACTATTCATAACGGCTAGTCTATAATAATATTATAACAATATATCGTTGTTTAGTGAAAGCCGGTATTGGATACTACACGTGCTATCGAGGAAGGTCGTGATTGCCTGTAATGAAAGACAAGTCGGGGAAGCGTGTAGTGCAATCTACCTTTGGTGTTATGTACAACAGAAGACATCAATGAAATTAAAAATAATAATCCCAAAAAATCTTGGGTTGTTTCATTCTACCCCCCTTAAAATGAATTTCGCCCTTGAAATTCGTCGGGGTAATAAATGGTTTACTACTTGAAATTTTCATTCATAGAAACCCATATCGTAAAAAAGAATACAAAAAATTAATTTTAAAAATTAAAGTATGAAACATATCGGTTACCCAAATTAACTCATCATTTTTTTCCATATAGGAGAACATAGGTGAAAATATGGATATGGAAGAGAAATTTAACCATCAAGTTCTGATGGAGAGTGGTAGAGAACATGGATATGAAAAAGCAAACAATGTCAAAGCCATAAATTTTTGATGATCTAAGGTACCATCTGATTCATTGGATATGAGGACACTAGGAAAAAAAATTGGTTTTCCATATCATTTCCCTAATGTTGAAGAACTTGAATTAGAAGAAATACTTACTTTATTTCGATACAATCTCACCGTTGTTCATACCTTGAAAAATTTCCACTTTATCTCTTAATGAAATGAAGTTGAATTTTTCATTCTTGAAGTGTTAGAAGATCATGTGATAGAATGATGGGTCATTCCATCTATCTCAGACAAAAGGTTAACAGAAGTTATCAAATATACATAAGTTCATATATGGTGATGTTAACTGTATATGATTCCAAAAATGGACTTATACTTCATATATAATACTGCTTAATAAAATAGAACTCGTTTCTACTAACCAGGGACTTCCTGTATGCCAGTGGTAGGTGATAAAGGCCTATCGCACTTTAGTTGTGGGTTCGATTCCCACATCCTTTTCCGATGTGATGGGTTGTCACCCGTCTTACGGGTTTTCCTTTTTCTAAAAATATACTATTACAACATTCCAGATATAATTTCAAAAATTTCTAGCCTTAAATAATAATATCTAATTTCCAACTTAATGCATTCCATCCATTAGGCTTATCAGAAATACTTCTGTCCAGTCTCAGAGTATACAGAAAACGACTACTAGTAAGGTCATCTACCAAGCATGTGAATACCATCATTTATATCCCATATACCATAAGATATATCTTATTGGTCACATTCCAAATATTTGAATACCTTAATCGTGCATTCTCTTGAAAAATGAATACCTGTTGGATCATTAGTGAAAACATGAATTCTGTATAAAGTTAACTCTTTCCACATACCAAAATCCAAAAATTTCGATATACTCGAACCATGATATCA
Organism: Viscum album; assembly: GCA_963277665.1. Classification (NCBI taxonomy): domain Eukaryota; kingdom Viridiplantae; phylum Streptophyta; class Magnoliopsida; order Santalales; family Viscaceae; genus Viscum; species Viscum album. The sequence goes on from OY728140.1 coordinate 1,209,145,156, forward strand.
CTTTGTCCTTATATCAGTCATGATCTCGTGAATACTATAAAAAATTTCATTTTCTACTTATCCCTTTATTATGCGCATATCATCTGGTTTCTAAAAATATTTTAATCACTTTTCATGGTTACCGGTACAATATAATTATTGAAAACCACAATAAACCAATACATAGACATTCTAATATTCCACAATACTGTAAGTGAGATTCCACAACATTATTTCAGAATCCCATTAAATAAACACAAAATCATTCCACTACATTGTTTTCATAATCAACATCGCCAATAGTGATCGCATGTGACTTCCATTTGTCCTTTTCATTAAGAGGTTGTTGAGTTCGATCATCATTAAACCTTGGATTAGTGCATTGGATAGAATAATTCCCCATTTACTTGCACTTAATGCATTGAATTTTTGTTGTTGCATTCTCTGTAGTCTTTTCTCTATTCTCATCATTAGCTACCTTTTTTCCATTACTTCGACACTCAGAAGCTCGATGACTTTCTTTTCCACGCTTAAAACATTTTCTAGTCCCTTTAAGACAATCTCCACCATGCTTCTTTCCACACTTTGAGCATAACAAAATATTCATATTCTTTTCATTGTTGTTTATATATTTTTATTTGAACTCAATCTTTCTTTTCTTGTCAAAACCATGAGATGGATATGTAACACCATATTCATGTTCTACCTTGATAGCACAATGCACAATTTATTCATATCTACATAAGTCTCATATAATTAATTCCCTTAAATGACTTGGTTTTATGCCACTGAAGAATCAATAAACATTACTTTCAGGTTGGTTGATAAAGCCAGATGCATACCATACAAGCCTTGTAAAATTCACTTCGTATATACCAACAGATTCATAATAAATTTTCTTAAGATCAAGGAACTCCTTTCCATCTTTGTTCCTAGAATACGAGGGAATTATTTATTGAAAAACAAGTTCTTGAACTCATTCCATTCCATGGATTCAATTTCCTCTTGGGGACTTGTATTTTTAACTAGATTCTACCACTGGCCGGCTTCACCTTCTAACTGGTAAACAGCCACAATGCATTTTTCATGCTCTGAACATCGAAGTATCGAAAATATCTTTTCAATGGTACCAATCCATTGTTCAGCAACAAGTGGATCATAAGACCCACTGAAAGAAGGTGGATGTTGCCTCATGAAGGACTCAATAGAATATTGTTCCTTTCTCTGCTCATTTGGAAGTCCAGAAAGATTCCTAGCTTCTGTAAGTATAGCAATAAGATTTTTCACTCCATCTCCCATAACATTGGTTTGTTGAGGAGGATAATCATTGCATTTTCCATTACATTGATCAACATGGTTCCTTCGGGTTCTAGCCATTGTCTAAAACCCAAATAGATTAGTGTGAGAGGCAAAACTAATTCTAGGGAAAACATAATAAAGGGGGAGTACCTTGAATATATAAAATATTGGGATTAATTCTATGATTGTTACCATAATTCTAGGACTATAACCTATAATTATACTTAACCTTAGAGACATCCCTATACATACCTTAGAAATATCTCTAGGGATCTCACTAATGTTTTCGCATCCTAGTTTCCAAAGGTTAACTAAACATTTCCTCTGATACCAACTATAGATACCCCAATCTTGACATAAATGGACATTATATAACTTTTTCGGAATACTTAATACATAACAAAAATAACAACACTCAAGGATCGTAATAGTTTAGTGTCTTTGGAAAATCAGAACATAATCTTCTAATCATGCTGAAAGATATTCAACATCTCCCATAAGGATATTCCCCTTTTGTTTTCATAACTAAAACCCTTATTTATATCCAGGGGAAAATAAAACATATAACGGGTGATCTCAAATACTTAGTAAGGATAAGCATGGAGAAAATAAAACAAACTATATACATTTGAACTTAAAAACATGAACATAATGATTAAACATCAAAATATTGAGCAATGAAATAAAACATGGCAGTACGTAAGGGATAAATCAAAATGGAACATCAATCATGATGAAATAGAATGGAAAAAAACATGTAATTATGTAAAAACATTAAGAAAATGATATTATTTCTATATTATCCAAGTAATTTCTGTCAAGACCATCATAGTGGACAAAGTCCCTTTATGAATCGAGTTCACTCCTCATTCCAATCCTGTATCACTGAACTGGATTAAATTGCTGTTCTGGCCATGTCTATCTCATTAGATATAAATCTTTACCCAATCCATTAGAGGGATATATAGGTCCCACCCATCTCATAATGAATTCATTCATTCGTGTGCCACAAAATAAACAAAAATCATTCATTCTAACCCAATAAATAAAATGGGTTTTATAAACATCATCCCATCATAACATAATCCATAAAAAACAATGGATATCATTACATCATATACAAAATAAAACCATGTAAATAATCATAATATTATACTTCAATCATAACTATATTAAAAAATGTAATCTTAGATAGAAAATATTTCTGAATAAACACTTGAAATGAATTCTTGAATAAAATATCCCTTCTTCTTCGAAATCATTTTATTTTTACAAAATGCCATTCAATTTTAAAAGAAAATGATTTTATTTAAGATAATAATGAACTATTGTAGAGGAATATTAATGAAAATTAGGCGTTATGAAACCGTAAAAATCTGTTCATGCCGTATAAGTTAAAAAAATATTATCCTCGTACTTTTTCCAGAAAAGACAAAAAGTTTCTAATATGGTAAACAAAAAAATACTCCTTCCATAACACAATTTAAAAGTCAAATAAGGGTAAACATGACTTTAAACATACATTTAAGAATATTTAACACTTTATAAAAAACATTTTTGTTGACATGGATGAAAAATATAACCCCATTAAATACTTACGTATAAGCAATCTCGGATAATAATGAGATTGCAAAATTATACCTTAACTTATGTCTGATATGCTTAGTATGTATCCAAACCTCCTGTATAATGAATTAAATAATGTCATTGAATTATTACGGAATAATATTCATTGTTATGATATCATATATGGTTCACTTATGACTTTATATTACCCGTTCTTTTGTAAATTTAATGTTAAAGCAGCGTTTTGGTTAAAATCGTTTCATTTATCATACGTGTTTCGATTTTTTGTTCTTGATATTATTAACCAGATCATGATTTACATAATTCCAGAATTTAATACATTATTTACATAAAATATATTCAGTATATAAATATATATGATAGATCGATAAATGTAATGAAATACACCGTTTATGGAGATGGTAAGCCATACACACGCATGAACGTTATTTTCGTTTCCTTATTGAATTGAATGGAATTAAGTAAATGAAACATATATTTAAATATCTCTAGTATCATTATTGTGTAATATATTTCATTATTATTTATTATATATATACTTTATAATCATACATGAATGTTTAATCCTAGAAAATGAATGTCATCATGTTCGTGGAGACGGTAGTCCGTACGTACGCACGAGTGATGATATCGATCCCATAATTATTCTATAGAATTAGAGTGGATGATATAATATTTCTGAATATTTATGATCTTATAATAACCATATATAATTATTCTTTACACAATTATACCCATCCAAGTAAGGTGGTGGTGGAAAAATTAATTACCCCACGGCGTGGAGACGGTATTCCGTACGTACGCACGCGTGTTGATTTCGTTTTCCATAGGATGGATAGAAGGTTAAATGGGGTGTTTTAATATTTATAATATCATATCAGTATATTAGTGATACTTATTGTATTACTTTACAATGAAACAACTAAAGAATAAGAAGTTTAAGAAGAAAGAAACTTGAAAGACTCAGTAGAAGAGATTACCTCTTCTTCGATGCACCTCCTTTAAGCTTCCTCCTAAGGGACTAGAGTTGGACTTTTGAGAAGACCAGAACCACCAGAATGTTTCTAGGGAAGTGGAGAAGAGACATGGGAAGGGTTTGGTAGATATTAAAGGCTCATGGTGTTGTTAAGAGGAGAGGGAGGAGGTTCCCTTTTATAAGGGAAGAGAGGGGCACCTTTGGAAACCTCAAAAATAATAATTTATAATAAATAAAAACCCACTTAAAAAAAATCCAAAAATGACTCATATTAAAATATTGGATGTTATAGGGTGGTAATATCATCAAAAAATACAATTTATACATGTTGGAAATTTATTATAAAACTATCAATTTGATGTAACCTTATTTAATCTATTTAAATGTATTTGTGGTAATAAAATTATAATTTTTAAATTTTTATAAATACTTACTTATGTGTTGTGAATTTTCCATAATTAGATACATTATTACATATTAGAACATTTAATTTTAAATTTTAAATTTTTAAATATTTTTTTGATTTTTAAACAATTTAATAATCTCCATTGCAAGAAAGTGGAGTCACCATCTCTCCTTGAGGGTTTTTCATAGAATATTAGGGGTTTAAATGTATTTTAGTGGTTTTATGGATTTTAGGGATCTTCATTTAGTTTTTTATTTTTGAGGGGTTTTTAGAGTATTTATGTGTTTTGGGGGTTTTATGATTTTTATGGTTTTAGGGGTATTGGGTATTTTTTGATCATTTAGGTCATTTAGGATTTTAATGGAATGTTATGTGTTTTTGAAATTTTAATAATTTTTATGGTTTTATTGTTTTGAATGGTCTTATGGGTTTTTGGCGTTTTTATGGTTATTTGAGTTCTTTTGGTTTTTAGGGGTTTCTAGGATTGTTAATGGGTTTTATTGTTTTATGGGTTAATTCATGTATTGAATGTATTCATGGTTTTAGATGATTAAAGGGGGTTTTCATGGTTTTTGGTGGTTATTTTTGGGTGGTTGGGTTTTTTTTTGGTTTGTTATGGTTTTAATGGTTTTAATGGTTTTTTGGTTTTCAGGGTTTTTTGGATTTTTAGAATTATAGGGGTTTTTTTGGTTTTACAATTTTATTAGAATTTTTGGTATTTATAAGGAATTTATGAGATTCTAGAGAGGGTTTTTAGAATTCTTTAGGGTTTTTAGGGATCGTCAGGCTTATTAATGTTTTTAGCGTTTTATACTAATTTTTTTATTTTAAGGGTTTTTTTCGATTTTAGGCATTTTAGCATGTCTCAATGTTTTTAGGGGTTTATGGGTTATTTAAGAGTTATAGGTTCTTAGGTTTAATGGGATTTTGCGGGTTAAGGTTGTATTTATATTTTTTGGTTTTACGGTTTTTAGTTTAGTTATATGGTCTTTAGGGGTTTTAGGATTTTTAGGATTCTTTTAGTGATTTTTGGGGTTTTTGGCCTTCCAGGGTTTTTATGGTTGATTTTATTTTAGGTTCAATCAAAGATTCTTAATGTTTGTAAGAGTTTTAATGGGTTTTTTTGGGGGGGTGGGTTTAGTTTTGTTTGGTTTTTAGGGGTTTTAGATTTTATTATGTTTTTAGGGATTCAGGGATTTAAAAGGATTTACTTTCATTAATGGGGTTTTTGTATTTTTTTATGATTTTATAGTGTTTATAGTATTATTATGGATTTTGGGTTTTTAGATTTTTATGGGTTTAAGGGTAGTTTTAGTATTTTTTATTGCTCTTTTTTGATTTTTTTAGTGTTTTAGGGATTTAGGGTTTGCAGGGTATTGTTGGGGTTTATGGGGTTTTAGGGTTGGTTTGGGGTTTTAGGGCAAGGAAGATGTGGTGCGAGGATATTCTTGGTCCACACAATATGTATAAAAAAAGCAGACACCACAAAGGAGGGGTGGGGTCAAACATCCCACACCCTAAACCCCAACACAACCTTAGACACACACCCAAAAAAATCCAAAAAACATAAAAGAGAACAATTTAGTGCTTTTAAGGGTTTTGGGGTTTTCGGTTTTTCATTGGTTTTTAGGGTTATTTTAGGGGTTTTCATGTTCTTTTACGGTTTGTAGTAATTTTTTTTGGTTTTTTAGTGTCTGTATGGGTTTTTAGGGTCTTATGGTTATAGGGATTTTTTGGGATTTTTAAGGATTTTATTGGGTTTATTAGTGTTTCATAGGGGGTTTAGGATTATCTAAATGTTTTTAGGGTTTTTTGGTTTGTTTAGTTTTTTTTGTTTTTAGGGGTTTTAGACCTTTTGAGGTCCTTTGGAGTTTTTTTATTATGTCCTTTGGGATTTTCTGACAAGGAAGGTGCAAGGCTATGCTATTCCTAGCCCCCCAAAATTTATTAAAAGAAAAGTTGGATAGACAAGGGAGGGGTGGGGCCAAACAGCCCACACCGAAAACCATGTACCCCCCAAGAAACCAAAACCCCTAAAGACCCAAAGAGTAGAAGAGAAAGAAATATGAACTACAAATAAACTTCTCTATCCCCATAAGGGTCCCCATCAGCACCATAACCAGAGGAGGCATCCGACTCCACCGACTCCCATTCAGATGATTCATATTTCTTTTGGATGAAATTGTAGTAATCTATGAGACATTGCTTCTCTACATTAAGTTGCGCCTTGGTAGACCAGCATCAACTGCCAGAGGAAACTTCCTTAGCTTTGGAAGAGGCTCTTGTGGACACTGTCTTTAGCAATGTGGAATAATCCTTCCTCAGCTTTCTATTTCGAGGGTCTAAAGAGACCCCTGCAGAATTGCTTTCCTTCTCGTATGGAATGGCCTCCTCTAGCAAGGCCCTCTCTTTACAGATCATATCAATCTTATAATTCATCTGTTGAGCATCCTCCCAGAAAAAAACTTGATCAGGAATGAAGGACGATTCCTGATTTAGGGAGAAGTCATCTAGAGCCCCATGCGGCATTCTGGGAGACTCCACACTAGCCAGGGCCGGCTGCAATCGCCCCTCCTCCCATGGAAACTTGCAGACCTCCACAAACAGCTTCATCACCTCCCAATGTTTAGCAGCCTCCCCCTACTCATGAGAAAACCTAACCAGAGTCCCCTGCAAAGATTCACTAGTAGAAACCCCTTCATTCACCACCAAAGCCAAAGGCCCCTACCCATGTCGTGGGGAACCCTCTATCACCACAGAACACTACTCTGCCATCTCCCCTTGCCTATGCTCCTCTCCATGCTTAGCCTCCTCCCCCAGAACCTGAAATAAGTGGGACACATCACTATAATCATCTCCCTCCCCCTGCTCTTGCCCCTTCCCTTCCACAAGTGCACCCACAGCAATGCCAGCCTACCCGGATGCAAGACCTTGGTCCGCCAAACTACCCTCTGTTTCTAACTGTGAATTCTCAGCATTCTCTTCCTTGCTACCAGATGCCACTGTAGCATCCCCCTCATCAAAATCCCACAGCCCCATCCCAGAACTGGAGCATCAAAAACTATGGAAGGGTTCCTCCAGTAGACTTCGATCGGAAGTCCGGATCCCACCCTCATGATTGGACACTTACCCTTGCTCCTCCATCATACCCTGCTCACCCACAACCTCCATTGTCACAATCACACCCTCAGATAAAACCTTGAGACTCGAAAACCTATTAAACAACGGGGGAAATCCAATGATTGAACCACCCTTCTGCCATCTGGCCCACTGGCAGGACTCTTTTCATGAATCTCATCCACCCCTCTCACATTCATAGCAAGAGTCACTCTTGAATGTCCAGAAGAAAACGAGGCATCCAATTCCTCTGCCATAGCCTGCACTGCGGATGAATTTTCATTAAGTCCCTTTGCCTCCCCATCATAATCAGCACCAAAAGGTGCCTACATACAAGATTTTCCATCAATAACATCATGCAGAACTTCCATACAGTCACCATCCACCACCATCCCATTATGAACCAAAGTCTGATGCATGCTGCCCTATACAACAAGATCATTGCCCCCTTCCAAAGAGTTCATCATCACCTAATCACCCAAGAATCCAATGTCCCACTTCATCCTGTCAATAACTTCTGAGACCCTCATTGTAGGATTTAATGATGACTTCATGGGGACCTCTTCAGAAGGAACAACCACCTGATCCCCTGAAATCACGTCAATCTACACCGGAATATCTAAACAAGGAGCTCCATGATTCAGCACAATGACCCCTCTCCTTCTTCTACCATGCCTACAGTCAACACTAAAATGTCCCATCTTCTTTAAAGAAGTTCAAAATAACACTGGTGATTGAAAGATAACAGGATGGTTGTACCAGAATTACTTACCAACTGAAATCCAAACAAATTCAACAAGCGCTTTGGAAGCATCCACCTCTATGAAAACCCGTGGAGCAACTCGATGGAAAAAACATGAGTTTTACTATCAGATCACAATAAGTGACCCACAAGGTTCCCTATAATACAGATGATTGTCGGATTTTGTAAAAGGAGTGGGAGTTCTGGAAACCTAATCTAATTGGGAACCATTGGAAAGTCACGATTCTTGTGAAGATCAAAGCTCCATTTTAAGAGGAAGAATCTAATTCCATTGATGCTTCAAGGGTCTAAGGACCAGGCACCGATCAAGTCCTCCTCCGTTGAGAAGAAAATAATGAGATGACAACTATCCATCAAGGAAACAGTCACATGATCTTGAAGATTCCAGGAATAAAAAATTAATCTGTCAAAAGAGACAACTGTGGGCCGACGATTCACAAACCGAGTAACCAGGATCCGGATGTGGGGAGAAGAATGCGCTTGGAACTCTAAAACTGAAATCAGAAGATTTGGGTATCCCTCATATAAATGAGGGACCATTGGGATGATCCCAATGTGAGGGAACGGGGGAAGGAGATCAGGCGCAAGGGGAGGGGTGAAGACCAGTTTCCAATCGACATCAGGTAGGATATCCTCCCCCACGGGGGGGTGAGGAAGGACCACTATGGCCAGTGCTGTCAAGGTATCCCTGGGAGAACTTTTATGGGTTTTTCAAAGTTATTTTAGGGAATTATAGGGTTATTAGTTTTTTTAGAAGATTTTGGTTGTAAATGTTTTTATAGTTTTAGGGTTCTTTTTGTTTTTATGGTTTCTTCATGTTTTTTTGGTTTTAGGGTTGTTTAAGTATTTGAAAAGATTTCTAGATTTTTAGGTTGTTATGGGGTTTAGGGTAATGTGGGTTTTTATATGGATTATTGGTATTTTTAAGATTTTTACGTTTTTTATGGTCATTTAGGGTTTTTAGAGTATTTTTGGGGTTATAGGAATCTTAGGGGGCCTTTAGGGTCATTTTGGCGGCATTTTACGGTTTTTATGAGTTTTTCTAATTTTTTGGGGTTTAGCGTTTTTAGGTGTTATTAGGGGTTTAGTAGTTTTAGGGATTTATAGTTGTTTTATGGGAGTTTACGATTTTTATTGAGAATATGGTATTTTATTTGGTTTTATAGTTATTTAGGGTTATTATGATGTTTCTAGGTTTTTAGGGTTTCTAGGTTTTCTAGGGTTTTAAGCGGTTTTATGTTTTTAAGGATTCTTATGGTTCTTAGGGTATTAATCTAATTTTTACAATTTTTAGTGCATTTAGTTTTTTGGAAATTTAAGGGGGTTTTGTTGTTTTCTTTTTTTTTTGGTTTTTTTATGTTTTTATGGATTTTTTAGTTTTTAGGGGATATATGGGATTTTATTATTTTTATGGTTTTATGGTTATATTTTTTAATTCTTTTAAGGTTTTTAAGGATATAGAGGTCTTTTAAAGTTATATGGATTTATGATACTTTGGTTTTCAAGGGTTTTTAGAGTGTTTAAGTGTTTTGGGGACTTTAATGGGTTTTATAGTGTTATTTATTGACCTTTAGGGATTTTAGTGTATTATGTCCATTCAAGGGTTTTAGGGTATCTTAAGATATATAGGTTGTTTTATGGTTTTTTAGTGTTTTTAGAGGTTTTAGTTCCATTTAGGGATTTTTTCTATTTTAAATTCGTTTAAGGTGTTTTATAGTTTATATAGTCCTTTAAGGGTTTTTATATTTTTATGGTCCTTTTGGGTACTTAAGGTTTTATTGTTCCTATTAGTAGTTTTGTTATACTTTTTGGGGGATTAAAATATATTTTTTACTATTTAAAGGGTTTAAATATTTCTTAAGGATTTTAGGGGTTTTACCTTTTTAGGTGTTTTAATGGATTTATTTTTAATTTCATTTTTAGTATTTTAGTTTGTTTAGGTATTTTTATGGATCTATATGATTTTTTATTTTTTAGACTTTTACAGCTTTTAGAGTTCTAAGTCTTTTTGTGGTTTCTCATTTTTTAGGGTTTATATGTGTTTTTAAGATCATAAGGGTTTTTAGGGTCATCTAGGTTTTTTTGTTTTCTTGGGGGTTTTAGGGAAATTTTGTGTTCTTAGGGTCGTTTTGGGGTCTTAGGATTTTGGAGTGTGTTTTAGTGTTTATAGGGGGTTTTGTGGTTTTAAGGGTATTAGAGTTATTTTTGTGTTTTAGGGTTTTCTAAGGGTTTTTAGGTGGTTTTAGGGACTTGAAGTGGTGTTTTGTGTTTTAGGATCCTTTTGGGGGATTTTTTGGGGTCTTTCGATCCTTTAGAGTTTTAGGGATGTTTTGGGTATTTTTCGATTTTAGGCCCCATTAGAGGTTTTAGTGGTTTTATTGTCTTTTACTGTATTTTTAAGGGTATAGTGTCTTCTATGCTTTTAGGAGTTTTACGGTCCTTTAGAGTTTTATATGTATTACATAGTTTTATGATTGTTTGGGTGTTCATGGTTTTTATGGTTTTTAGGTTCTTTAATGTTTCTTTGGTAATTTTTGTGTATTTAGGGGTTTTGGGGTTTTAATTGTCTTTTAGTGGATTTTGGGTTTTTTCAATGTCTTTTAGGATTTTAGGTGTTTGTAGTTGGTTTATGGAATTTTTATTTTCTGGTTTTGGGTTTTAGGGGATTTTGTGTTTTATAGTGTAGGGTTTTAGGGTATTAGAGGTTTTAATAGTTTTATAGGGGTTTTAGGGTGTTTAATGGTTTTTATAGTTTTTATGTTTTTATGATTATTTTGGGGTTTTAGGGTTTTTACGATTTTTAGTGTTTCTATGTTTTTCAAATAGAATTTTACTATTTTTAGGGGGTTTTAAGTGTTTTAAGGTATATACAATTTTTTTAGTGGTTTAAATGTTTTTTTTCAAATTTTTATGGAAAGAACAGTACAGAGCCAGGTTATTCATGACCCCCAAAAGTTTATTAGAAAAGAATAGACACAATAGTCATGGGAGGGGAGGGGTCAATCAACCCACACCCAAAACCCTTAACAAACCCCAAAAAAAGGAAAAACCGAAAAAAAGTCAGTCCACATCACCACCAAAGTTAGAAATAGAAGTTGGGCCAAAAGGGTCACCCTATGAACCATATCTATAATCCACATCATCAGAGCTGGTGTCAGATTCATCCTATCCTGAATCAAAGTCATCATTCTTATTGTGGAGCGATAGGTGCTACTCCCTACATTTTTCTTGTTTTGGGGAGCACTACTTCTATCATTTATTAACTTTGACTTTCAGTTTCACCACCTTTAACGACGCCCGTGTAGCCATGGGTCTGGGAAGAGTGGAATAATCATGCATCATCCTTCTATATGGGGGGGGGCAGAGATGGAACCTATCACCTTCTTGGAAACATCTATACATTTCCCCACCTCTATGCCTTGCAAGACAACACATCTCAACTCATCAAAAGTCATATCCATGGTCCGGTTCCCCTGATCATATAGTATGCATCCATCAACAGCTTCTTCCTGCCCCTCAACCTCCCCCTTTCCAGACCGCCCCTGCACTTCCTCATCACCCCTACGTTTCAACCCCTATGCGCATGAATCAGACCCTACAACATAAGAAGTCTAGGAAACTCCCTCATAGACAACCAAGGAAGTTTGATCAAGCTTCTAAATGGCAACTGCCTTGTCCTGCAGATCACTAGAAGGGATTTGGGGTCCAACCCCAAGTAGCAACCATTCCTCATTCCTAGAATCATCCTCACAAACCTAAGACAAAGGAAAGCCCTACAATACCTTCTCCTAGATGGACATAGCCAAATTGAGGTTCGACATTCGATCATCCTCCTAGAAAAGATCCTGAATAGGGATAAAGGAGGCTTCCTTGTTAAGGGAGCAGTCAGCAAAACCCAACTACACCACCTCCCCAGGAATCTTGGTTACAATCCCCTGGTTGTTCTCAAGTGTTTTAGAGTCCTTTTAGGGGCATACGTGTTTTAAGGGGTATGGGGTTATGGATTTTTAGGTTTTTTGGATTGTTATGATTTTTTTAAGTATTTTTAGGGTTTTATGTTTTATGTTTTTTATAGTTTTAAGAGTCTTTTTGGGTTTGTTACTATTTTTAGGTGTTTTAGGTGTTTAGGTATTTTTTTTAGTTTTTTTGGGATTTATGAGTTTTAGGGGGTTTTCTTGATTATGGGATTTTGGTTTTTTCAATCTATTTTTAGGGATTTTTAGGGTTTTTAGTGTATTTAGGGATTTTGGGGTTTTAAATGGTTTTAGTTATTTTGATTTTTTTAATTATATTTAATATTATTTAGGGGTTAAAGGTTTTTTATTAAGATTTTTAGATTTTTTTAATTATTTTTTGTTTTTGTGGTTCTAGGGTAATAAGGGGTTTTTTGGGTTTTTGGGTTTCATTATAGTTTTATGGTTTTTGGATTTTAGTTTATTTTATTTTTTCTTTGAAGTTTATAGTTTTTCTTAAGGTTATTTTATATATTAGGGGTTTATGGGGGTTTATGTATTTTTTAGGCGGTTTCTTGATTTTTATGGGGAAATGAAGGCTCAGGACTAGGATATCCCCCACAATTTCATAGAATAATAGACAACATAAACAAGGGAGGGGAGGAATCAAACAACCCACACCAAAAACCCCCTAACACCCACTAGAAAATACAAAACCCCTAAGAAAACCAAAATCACAAAATTAAAACAAGTAAGTCAACATCACCACCAAAGTCCTAAACCGGGATTACAATGTATGGATCGCCATCCACACCATATCCTAAAGCCGCATCAGAATTGATGAAGTTAGGGATTTCTCCCACGTCCATCAATTCCCATCCATACTCAAGCTCCTATTGAAGTGCTAGATACATCTACCCAATTCCTTCTTACTCCAACATGCATGGAAGTCTCTCCCTCTTGTTGGATTTAACATTAAATTTATCCACCTTTGTGGAAGCCCGGGTAGACATGGGTCGAGGAAGAGTGGAATATTACCTCTTATGTCTCCTTTGGGGGGGGGGGAGGTGAAACCATCATCCTCAACCTCCTTCCCATATAATATGATGTCATTATCCACACTTGAGGACCCCATATACCTAGCCCTATTCTCACATTTTGATAGAAGAGGGATTAAAACATATCCAAAGGATCCCACCGCACCTGGATTGGACCCTACCAAGATCTTTCCTTTTCCCTTTGGAGATGCATCCCCGTTACACTTCTCCCTCTTGAACTGGTCCATATTGACATAGATCATGTGATCATCCTCAACAAGAATTTCAGATAATCATTAATCCTCATCCATAATGCAGATACATGACTACTCCACCAGGACCATGTCAGGCAGAATCACACACTGGTCCTCAACAGTAAAATCCCCTCCATACACCACTACAAACATCTACTTGTCTTGAGCCATACCTCCTTCACCAGTGGTGCCAGCACACCAAGGATAAAAGATTCCATTCATAGATGCAACTCAATCTTCACCGACCTCTTCATTGTGAACCAAATGCAAAACACGTATGCCAACCATCCCATTGACACTTCACCCAAAGATTTTCATAGAAGTATCATCCACACATTGATCAGGTGGACCCTCATCAAAGCACACTGTCTGCTTCTCCTCTAGATTCTGTTCATGCCGAGCCACCTCCCACTACTCTTCCATCCCCCCTTACCCACTATCCCCCTTACACAACATCTCCACCAGCTAATTCCACATCATCCAGACACCCAAACCTATTACTCATAGAGACACCATATAGAACCAGAAACACAGTTCAACCACCCTACCCATTGTTCCTGCTCAAGGCCCCTACGACCCTACCCAGGGGATGCTTTAGGGGGCCCTCAAACAGACTCTTCTTTCCCCTAATCATCTTCCCCCACCGTAAGTCACTACTATCAGCCTACCCACTAGTGTTGCTCCAATATTCTTTTTCATCATTGTGTAATTCCTATGCATTAGTACTTCCAATTCCACTACAATTCATTGAAAGCACCGGGACCATGCCACATGAAGATGCAACCCCCACCTTCGTATCACACCCAAATTTCTTATTAATTTTCAAATTCTCAAAAACTGCACCAACCTTTGGCTGGGGATGTAGATGCATGGGATCCTTCATCACCACCACCTCCTGCACCTCCACTAGGTCCTGACTTCCTTTACCAGACTTCAACTGATCAAGATTCAGACCACAAATTTCTTGGGCACCACACCTGCAAGCCTGGTCATGATTCCCAAGATTCTACCATGAAGAAAAAAATTCAACCCATGACCCAAAAACCACTAGTTTCTTCTATTAGTGCTCCTCAATGAAAATAATCCACACCAAGTCATCTAGTTCCTTAGAAGAATTGATTTCATCAAAATCCCTTGGAGCAACTGGATGACAGATTGCATGGATCCAACTCTCTACACATAAGAACCTTCCCACCAGATTCCATAACAACGAAATAATGGATAGATTTTGATAAGGGAGGGGAAGTTTAGGAAATATAACCCAAGTCAAAAATATTAGAGAGTTTGTTTTCAGGTGAAGATCAATCTCTACATAAAAATGGAGAAGTGGGAACCATTTCATCTTCAAGGTTTGGCAGACCAAGCAAGAAAAAGATCCTCCTCGGTTGAAAATCTAATCATGATCTGATCACTATCAATGATACCCATAGTTTCACTATCCAAGAGAACCCAATGCTAAAAAATGAACCTATCATAAACATCCACTATGGGTCGCCACTTCAAAAATAATGCAACCAGGGTCAAATAGTACTAGAAGGATGCTTCATTAAACTCCTGGATCGAAAGTGGAAGTTGCAGGAGATCATCAAAATGTACGGGTACCTTAGAGAAGAGTTCAATCCATGGAAAATGATGCAGCAAATCATGAGATGTGAACATGACGAAGGTGTGGTCATAATCATGAATTATTGGACACCCCTCCCCCGTAGAGGGGGGAGGGAGAGACATGGAGTTCATCGTCATCCTAAAGCTAGAGGGGAAGATAAACGACCATCCCAATAGAGCAAACGAGGCTCCATCTTCATGATTTTTATGGGGGTTCAGTGGTGGTTTGGTTCTTCCATAGCTTTTAAGGTATGTTTTGTGTTGTTACTGCATTTTATGGACTATTATAGGTTATTGGGGTTTTATAGGTTTTTAGAGTTTTATGATTTTATGGTCATTTAGGGATTATAGAGGTTTTTTTATTTTTAAGGGGTTTTAGTTTTTTACAATTTTTTAGGGTTTCAAGGTTTTTAGGGGTTTTAGGATTTTAGGGTTAATTATGGATTTTTAGGGTTTTATGGTTTTAAGGTGTTTTATTTTTTTTATGGTTTTTAAGGGTTTTTGTGGTCTATTGGTATTTTTATAGGGTTTTAAGGTCTTTTGGGGTTTTAGTGGTTTTTTGGGATTTTATTGTTTATAATTTACTAATATTTTATGGTTTCTAGGGTTATTTATTTGATTTTAATGGTTTTTATTGGTTTTAGGGGGATCAAGGGTTTTTATGGGTTTGGTAAGGGGGAGGTGTGTTTTTTGGGGTTTTTATGTTTTTAGGTTTTTAGGGTTTTAAGTGGTTTTTAGGGTTTTGAGATTTTCAGGGTTTTAGGTTTTTTTCAGTTCTTAGGGTTTTCTTATGGGTTTTTAGTGGTTTTAATTTTTGTTTCTATTTATTTGTGTTTTCATACGTTTTCATTGTTTTAAGGGGTTTTCAGGTGATGTTAAGGTGTTTTAGGGAAATTGTATAGTTTTTATGATTTTTAGGTGTTTTTAATGATTTAATGTTTTATTGTTGGATCATGTTTTGATATATCATTCCCAGACTAGGAACTCCAAGAGTGTCCTATGTACTTACTATTGGTATTTTATTTAGGTCAAAATTTGATGGGGAACCCTTATAAATCATAATAATTGTTATATATTTATTCAAAGGAGATAATACAAGAGACCACAGATCCTAAGAACAAAAAACTACACCTGACATAGGGGGTCTAAAATAGTGGAGACCTAGGGAATCACCACAAGTTAAATTCACACCCTTAGGCTTCAAAGAGGTGACATTGGTAAGGCAGGTGACATCAGAGCTAGGGGTGGCAAGGGAAGCCAGAGGATATGTGACTATATTCCCCTCTCTCCACGTGTGTGTAACTTGAATACTGCTCCTCCAGAGTTTTTTACAAATCCTGATGGTATACGTGACAGACAATGGGATGGATCCTCCGTCTAGTAGGGAGTCTTGGATAATACCCATGTAAGTTTCCTTGTGGGAGATAACAATAGTTTTTTGATTACAAAGATTGATCCCAACGAGAAGTTCCTTGGCCTCCTCCTGAAGAGTGTTCCCATTACCGAAATGGGTCATGAAAGCAAGGATCACACTACTTCCTAAGATATGAACCACTCCTCCTCCTCACATGATACTGGAGATACAAGATCCATCTGTGTTTAGCTTAAGACCAATTGTTAGGGGACCCCATATTACCCACTTTTCTCGCATAGCATCCATGGGATGATCCAGGCCAGGACATGCCCGCAACATCAACATGGAGGGGGCTTCCCTCCAATCCTTGAGAAGGGTAACCACAACGATAAGAAAAAATTTGGTTCGTACAATGATGGACCTCCCTGATTATTTTGTCCCCTCAAATATAGACCTGTTACGAGCCTTCTAGAGACACCAACACCAATCACTATGGACCACTGAATGTGCCATATTCTCAGGACATTTATTCGGTGTTCCCTAAAACCACCTCTCAAAGAATAATGGCCCACTATTATCGTTAGAGGAGACCGTAGTAAAGATTCCAATGAACTACCACACAGCCTTATCCCACTCTCCATCAAAGAAGATATTATTTTTGGTCTCCTCACTTTTGTTGCTACTACAATGGCACAAGGAGGCAAGACTGATTCCCATTTTCTTGATGCTCTCGCCAGATGGTATTGTTGAGTTCCATAATCTCTAGAAAAAGAAATTGTATTTGGTTTGTACTTTACTACACCACATTATATCTTTCCGGGTATCCTGATGAACCTTAGGGGTAGAGATCCTGTGGATGTCCTTTGTGGTGAACTTCCTAGATTTCGATGGGGGTAAAAACGCACTTGTCAGGCTCTGAGATGATGAGGATTGAATCGAATATGTCTTTCTACATCTTGTTTATAACTTATGTTATGAAATATGGATATAATCTCAAATACTTTAATTAAATAATGGTGGATGGATTCCCAAGGAAACATAGAATGGATCCCGCCCAGTTACTTCTCTAGAACAGTATACTTTCCTCTCCCACGAGCCAGCGGAAGTACTGATGAAGACTCAAAACCTAGGGAAAAATCAGTTTCTAGAAGGGGGATCCCATGAAACTTTTAGTTGTGATAAATATGGTGTAGTTGTGTTCTATGATCTTCCCTCAAAGATACTGATTCTCAACGATCTCCCATGCTATACAGGTGTTAATTCACTGCACTATGCCCTCGTACTCTTAATGTTAATTCCCCCTTTGTGGATAGGCTGGGCCATTCTATCCCAAGAGACCCAGCGCCTCTTCCCTTACACAATAACATCCCAGAGAAATCCCACCAAGATCCTATCAATGGATTTGATAACCCCCATTGGAACTAAGGTAGAATCCATTTCATGCACCGGTATGGTATCCAGAATGCTATTGATGAGAGTGATACACCACCCAAAAGATAGAAAGTGATTTTTACAGTTACGAACCTAGCTAGTGATCTTATGAACCACGTGATCATAGTCCCAAATGTGCAGTATGTGAAATGTGATTGGAGAACCCATGTACTCCATAGGTAAAGAACCCAACTGCATTTCCATTCTACTACATATGGAAGAAACCCTGCTTACCGCACATTATTTGGAGATGTACGAGTTGCTTTTGGAATGGTTGAACAACTTCCCACTCTAGTAATAATATTCTTTTAGGATCCTATTAATGTCCTACACATAACTCCTCCAATTTAAAATTCCTCTATATAGAAGCCTCTTAAGAGTGTCCTACATAAGAATGAAAATACTCAAGGAAATTAGATCACCTTGTCGTTGGATGTGGGTGGCCTTGAAGAATTTCTGGATTTTCCCAATGAATGATACAACCATCCATAGAGAGAAAAATCATCTGAAGAGAATGTCCATGACCCTGGGAGATATACCCATGTAGGCCAAGACCCTGTTGATAAAACCCCACTACAATATGTCAAATTCCTTGATCATGTCCAATTTTATGACCATGTTGGAACCATGGGTATTCTTATTCAAGTCCGTTAACAACTCCTATGCCACAGAGATCTCCCCATGGATATTCGAGGTTTTAGTGGTTGTAGGTGTTTTAATAGTTTTTATGTTTTTAGGGGTTTTAGGTATTTTTATTATAATTAGTGTTTTTATTATTTATTGGGGTTTTAGGTTTGATTAAGGGTGTTGATTAAGTATTTTAAGGGGTTTTAGGGCTTATAGGTTTTTAGGTATTTAAGTATTTTAGTGTTTTTCAGATTTTTTAAATCTGGTTTTCATGTTTTTATGTGTATTAAAGGGTTTTAGGGTTTGGAATGGTTTTTATGGATTTTTGGGTTTTAAAATATTTTTAGGGGTTTTTAGTTTATTGGGGTTTTTAGGGTTGTTCTAAAGTTCTTATGGTTTAGGGGTTTTTAGGCTTTTAGGTTTGTTTAGGGTTGTATGGTTTTAGGGTTATATTAGTTTTCAAATATTTTTTAGGATTTTAGGTTTTTGAGAGTGTGTATGGTGTTTAAAGTATTTTTTGTGCCTTTTGTGGTTCTTATAGAATTTTAGGGGGTTTTAGGTTTTTTGGGTTTTTGGGGTCTTGGTGTGTTTTAGGGATTTTTGGGTTTATAGGGGTTTTTGTGGTTTTATGGGACTTGTAGAGGTTTTGTTATTTTTTTGGTATTTATGGTTTTTATGGTTTTATGGGTATTGGGGTTTTTTTGGGGGTTTCACCTTTTTTATGTATTTTTAGGTATTTACAGGGTTTAGGGTTTTTCGGGGGATTTAGGGGATTTTACTATTTTTAAGGGTTAATGTGTTTTAAATGTTTTTAAATTTTTAGGGTTTTAATGTTATTTGGGGGGGTTTTGGGGTTTAAGTCATTTAGGTATTTTTGGGGTTTCTTATTAATTTTCATATATTTGGTTTTTTTGGGGGTTTAATGATTTTTTTAGAGTTTTAAGGGTTGTTATAGTTTTGAGGTTTTAAGGGGTTTAGTTGGTGTTTGAGGGTATTATGTTTTTTAGGATATTTGGGGTTGAATGTTTTTGGATTTTTCATCAGCGTTCTGGGTTTTTTTGGAATTTAAATTGTTTTTGGGTTTTCAGTGTTTTAGGGTACCGTGGGTTTTTTGGATTTTTATGTTCATTCAATGACATAAGTTTTTAATGGTTTTGGAGTTTTTTTGTTTTCATTAGGAATTTTAGTGTTTTTTGGGTTTTATGGTTTTATGGGTTTTAGGGTTTGGGTTTATAGGGTTTTAGGAAGGTTTTAAGGTTTTTTATTATTTACAAGTGTTTCTTAGAGATTTTACTGTTTTTAGGGGTTTCGTGGTCTTTAGGGTGTTTTATAATTTTTTTAGGGTTTTTTATTTTCATTAGGATTTTTATGGGGTTTTAGGGGTTTTAGGATATTTTATGGATTTTTGAGGGTTTTATGGGGTTCTATGGGTTCTAGGATTTTTTAGTGCTTTTAGGGGTTTTATGTTCTTTAGGGGTTTTCATATTCATCTAAGAGGTTTTATGTTTTTAATGGCCTTCTATGATTTTAATGGGTTTTAGTAGATTTTATATTGGTTTAGGGAATTATAATATTTTTACTATTTTTTAAGATCCTTCAAGGTTATCAAGTGTTTTAGGATTTTAGTCATTTTTAGGTTTTGTTAGATTTTTTTTAATGTTTTGTGGAGTTTAGGGACTTTTACCACGGGGGTAGTGATATTTTGAGTTGATTTTTTATTAATTTTATGATTTTTTGGAGGTTTCAGGTTTCAGGTTTTTATGATAATTAATGCTTTTATGAATTTTTTAGTGTCTTTTATTGTTGGGGGTGTTGAAAAAATTTATGGTTTGGGTTTTTATAATTTATACTATTTTTTGGGTCCTTTTGAATTTAATGGGATTTCATGGTCCCTTAGGGAATTATGTTTTTTAGAATCCTTTATTCCTATTATATGTATTATGGTCCTTTAATGTTTTTAGGGATTTTATGGTCCTTTAGGGTTTCTAGGGTCTTTTAGTGGTTTTGAGGTTTTATAGTCATGAGGGGTTTTAGATTATTTTAGGAATATTTTGTGTTTTTTAGTTTAATTAAGAAATTTAGAAGGTTTTTGGGTCTTTTTTAGGGGTTTTAGTCATTTATGGGTATTTGGGTTTTTAGGATCTTTTAGTGTTATTAGGGTTTTTTGGAGTGAGTTGGGACTTTAAAAACATACAAAGGAAATTATAGTTATTCCATCAATTTTAAAGAGGAATGAATATAAGTTGAAATAATTATTGAAGTAAAATTATTTAATGGAGTAGATTTGGCATAGAATGTAGCCAGACCGTGATGTGGGAATCCCTTTTCATATTATCACTTCACATGGCAATCTGATTCACAAAGATGCCTAAAAATTGAATAGTTTGTAGGAGGCAGACAACGATGTTAGCTCTATATACCTGGTTATATTGTCTGAGAGATGATGGAAACGAAATTAACCACACAAAAAACATACACCGTGAAATCAAATGGTCCATGGTTAAGGAACAAGTGACATCTCCCAGTGAATGAAATGAAGTCATTCATGGGATCGGGCGGTGATTCCCACCTCTATAGAGGATGACCACACGGACTCCACTAACTAAGTATTCTATGGGATGGGTTATGGCCATGGTCTTCCAAAAATGGGGGATATATACCTTATTTCAGACAACCAGATACACGAGTACCTAGTTCCCCTTTTATCTATAAATATATTTCTTGGGGAGCTAATTAGAGGATCGACAATTGAAGGATAGACCAATGGCTCATATGGTGGTAGATTAGGAGATTGGTAGCTGCACAAAATGATGACTCTCTGGACAATTCACCGTAGGTAATACCCCATCACATAGTAATAATAAAGAGGATAAATTAAAATTGGTAATCCATGAACTAATGAAATATCCTTCATGGGAATACTCATTGAGATTAATCGAACCAATTCCCCTTCGGAAATCAGGAATCACGCATAGAAAATTGATATGCCGATGGAACATTCCCCCACATAGTAATTCACTGCGTGGGAGGAACTCTATCCCGTGTGTCCATAAGATACTTGAAGGGAACCCGTACCCATGAAACTGAGTTCTATGTAAACTCAAACTAGGCATGTGTACCATAATGGTATGCTAACAACCCCCTTTCCCTCATAGAAAAACATGGTAGGTGGAATAAGTTCTATCAAGCATAATATCTGTCTATGGGAAGGGGGTGCCACTTTTCTTTCTACTCTCTATCCCTCATCATTCTCTTTTGTTGTGTGATCCACCCCCTTGCTGGATCCCCTGAAAATAGTCTGATGTCATCAGGCCAATGCCCTTTCCAAAGACACTAGACCTGTATGATAAAACCATTGGTTGGACCAACATTCCCTTTCGAGTTTAAATACCCATGGTATGTAGAGTCATGTAGGTTATCCCCATAGTG
This sequence comes from Viscum album, assembly GCA_963277665.1. Lineage (NCBI taxonomy): Eukaryota > Viridiplantae > Streptophyta > Magnoliopsida > Santalales > Viscaceae > Viscum > Viscum album. The sequence continues at coordinate 1,209,166,973 of OY728140.1, forward strand.
TGGTGGACCCTTGAAATGACCATAATTGTATATTTACATGGTAACAAGGGTTCATACCTTGGGCTACTAACATGAACCTCCCCATTTTGGGCGGAAATAGAGGGGATCATTCTTTCAATTCTATTTGATATGGAACAAGATCCTTCCCACCAAAACCAAACATTCAATAGGACCCCCATATTGAGGTAAGACCCCATCCATCTTTGTGGGTGGTTTCACTTTTTCTCCTCTCTTCCCTTGACCAGGACATGTTCAAGTAGATAACTAGAAATGAATATCTAGGATATAAAAATATGAGAGGATACAAGCACACTCAATGAACTTTATCTATCCCTTGGGGATCCAATACCATCTATCAATAGATGAGGTGGGACCTATGATCTCTAGATCAAATGACAATTCTAGTTTCTCACATCGAACATGTCTCACATGGTCTTAGAGGTTTGGGGGGGATCATGATATCATTATAATACCAATTAAACAGGCCTTCTGCATAGTTTTAAACCCCAAATTTGAATCAAAATGGGCTTCCTAGAAGGTATAAGCCCTGATAGAGTATCCCTAAATGGGTAGTTCCCATGAATAATCCCCAATATTCCTTCTCGATGGGCCCCCTCTGGGGTGTGTGTACAAACTCTCACTAAACTACATGGGATTTGATTCCCAAACAATTGGGATACATAAGGCAGCCACCATGTGGTCCAAACAAAGTGCCCAAATTACCCTAATTTTCACAATGATACATTCATGATAGGCTCTTATGAACCCAAGAGACCATATATAGTTTTGACTTCTTGGGCCTCTTTTGCATAAGTCCCACACCAACCTTGACCAGGAAACCATTCACCTGAGTTTCCTTGATGCATGATGTCAAACTATATGGTTGGGTCCTTATCATACGATATTGAAATGCGATGTTTCCACTAAATCGACAACGAATGACATTTGTTCTTATTCCATTCACAAGGATACATAGGAGGCCCATCATATGGGTTAAATACCAATATCAAAAAATCTCTTGTCCCCCATGATAATGATAAACTTCTGTGTGCCAACCCATATGGATTGAAACAAACATTGACTTAGGGAATGGCCAAATAAAAGAAAATTTTTCCATAAAGTGGTTAAGTTTATAGAGAACCTCAAATACATACAGGTCCTTCCATTATTTGAGAACCTCAAATACATACAGGTGATCACAAACCCTTTCATAATCTTGATCAACTGCTTCCCTAGGGTTATGCTGCATACACATTCATGGTAATGAACCAAGGATTCACAAACATATGAGCATAGCTTAAACCTATAAGATATTCCAAGAATATGAAATATTTTCCCCCAAAAGGGTAAGATGAGACAGTGTTCCTATCCTCTCAACCAATGTGAGATTATAAGGTTCCTTGGCCAAATCATCCAATTAACACCTGCATCTGGAAATCACATCCATGAATCACATATGTGAGAGTTTTTAGGTGTTTATAGATGTGTGAAAAAACTCATTGAAAACCATCAAAGAAGTTATAATCGATTCTAGTTACTGCACATTAGTTAACCAACAACTATTGAACAAATGGGATATAATACCCATAGAATAGAAAAAAATTCCGTTTTCATAAAAAAAATGGTTAACCTGACATTAAATTCTTAAATACAGAACCTCATGCACAATATAAAAAGGATATGCCACCCAGTCCCCATCGAACCATTTGGTTTCTCGTTAATAACATTTTCATCAAATAAAAAAATGGTGAAGTAGAAGTGAGAGTATTAACAATGGAACCTCCTTCACAAGATAAAAAGGATATACTGCGCATTGCTTATCGGCTAATTTGGTTCCTCATTGAAAACATTTTCATCAAAAAATGGTGATCCTAAGTGAAAGGATTGATTGTGTAACCTCCTTCACAAGATAAATGGGATATAATACCAAATTCCAATCAGGCCATTTGGTTCCCTGTCAATAACATTTTTATCGAACAGACAAATGGTGAACCCGATGTTAATCATTAACCAAGGTGGAAGTATTATTCCACTGAATCTCGTTTCACATAAAAAATGATAGAGGGCCATGTGAGATCATAAACTAAATATGCAGTCATTAGAATCTACTTTTACATGGTTTTATTGTCTATACATGTCATATGTATTACTGGTATTCTTCATAGTTACCTTCAATCTAATGGCATTTCAAAATTTGTCACATATGCACATGTCAACCAGTACACTGGTTGAGTCTTTCCTAGAGCAGAGGACTCAATCGCCAACCAAAGTCCTCAACACTATGTTTCAAACATGATGTCTTGGGAATACCACCAGAATGGTAATCGACCAACACTAGAGGATACATGATAGGCCATCCAATTGGTGAAATAATACCAGCCACCCCTTCACCAGTGGCCAAAATTCCGAAAAAGGGAACCCCCACTAGCAGTCTCTAATCATTTAGGGATCCTATCCCCAGAAAATGACAATTAGTACCTCCATTATCTTAGGTATGTGGATGAGGTCATCATCGATGACTTTATCCTTATTGCACAAAATCGACGCTCAAAGGACCCTTCTGGAAGATGTCACATCCAACACTACATTTCGTAGTTTCCTTGCTCCATGGAGTAGACTGCTATGTGTGTTCCTATTGAGGATAGATAGACACATGTTCCTTGAGCTTCCCACCAAGGGAGAAAAACATATAAATAGGAAAATGTCATCACCCTTATCCCTGAAGAAGAGATGCCCCATAAAAATATGGCGACACACTATGAGAAGATGTATATTCCTAACCCCTCCTCTGAAGTATTACATGTCTATATGGAATAATATTAGGGGTAAGAATATATTGCCACTAGTTCTCTTCACACCCTCCTCCCATGTACAATGCTAAACTATAGGCTGATGCAAATCTATACCGATGAAAATTAATCCGATCATCTAGAAAAGAGGGAAACTAGCTATAAGTATACAATAATCCCTACTAAAGCATACCAATCCTATCATCTAAATAAGTAATAATATAATGCGCTGTCATATAACCCTACCAATGAATATTAATCCCCCCAGTCAAATATAGTGACAATCAATAGGTAGATTCAAATTCGTGATTATCAAAATGAAGCCCAATAATCAAATAAAATGGTAAGATAATATATCAAGAGTCAAATGCACATGGATGCATATCAGTTACACATGAAAATGGAGGAATATGAGAAGATGAAACATCCTGCTCACAAACAAGAATCCCACTAGTCAAATATGGGGGAAACCGGATAAAACAGATGGTGTAACCTAGCCATGAATCATGGGTAGACTTGTTCCTCTACCTCGACATAAAAGAACTACCTGTAAAAATGGGTGGAACATGGAGGATAAGAGAAAACACATATTTGTACACCATTATCTGAATGGGTATACATACCTGTTCCAACAAAATACATCTTTCAACACATCCTATAAATGATAGATAATTAGACATTAATTCCTGACCATCTCCACCAAACCTTTGAAGATGTAATAATGTAAACAAAAATAGTAGGGTGTCGGGCCCAAAACCACATATCCCCAAGTGGGGTGAATCATCCAGAAAATAGGATAGTCACCCTAAGCATACATGTATCCCTGATCTAATACAGGTGGGTATCTGGTCATATTATATGCTAAATTGACAATTAGATTTGGAACAAACACCCATTCCAAATGGGGAATGTCGGTCCACCGCGAAGGTCACTCTAGGGATGGAATATATTTCTACCAAAGTTTAATATGCTCTTCATCGTATGCTAATGACATCACATGAACCACTAAGAAAGAAATACATATATGATGGTCATTCCCAATAGCAGGTAGCCCAAGTCCCTCATAAAAGTGTGCACAAAAATGAAATACACCAAAGGGAATCAGAAAATGAACAGAATATTACTGAACCAACTCTATTAAAAGCTGTAGTTTTTTATTCCATAAAACACTTATGAATAGTGGTTCAAGATAATGTTGATCCATTACCAAATTATAAAATTGGTAGTAGAAGTTGATAAGGTCCTCCCCACCATGTAGTTACTAGCAGCTCTGAAGGCCCTCCCTAAAGCACATTCAAATTAGGATTACATTGTGGGAAAGAAATGATCGATCATGAGAGACTATATCCTGATATGCTTCACAATATCCCTCCTCATGACTCGATGTTGGAAAATTAAAAGAAGTTCCTCCCCTTGTTGTTGTCCTCCTTGATTATTCCCCTAGGGTATATGCTGCAAACAAATTTCCCTACCATCAGATATGAACATATAATAGTAGTCTTCACCACGATGTTAGTCACTAGGGAGGTCCTCTCTAAAATGATATAAAAATAAATCCCTCCCTTGGTTGAAGTTCATCTTCAAGGTGTACCCCAGAATGCACACTGCTAATATTCTCCCAATAAATAGAAACAATGCCATGATGGTAGCCCATTCCATAATGGAACTGGTTTCAAAGGTCTTCCCTACAACCAAATTTCATTTAGATAAGAAGGTCCTCCCATTTTCAATTCAACCTTTTTGAAGCCTTCATATTTTGAGGCACATAGAAAGATAGGGTCAGATATGTTATATACCTAGTCAATGACATGTGATATCATTTCTCAACTAGAATATACTTCAATGACACACTCCTTTTTTGAGCCACCCCACACTATTCACATATCAATGTTATACCTAGAATCCCACTACATATAATGAAATTAACTAGAAATGTCCAAATTGGGGCAATCAAGTAGTGGAATACCTGACCGACGAACAAATAGATATGTTTGGTGTGAAAAGGTAATGATCCAAGGATGACAGTCCAATTAAATATTGGCCCATAACTGCTTCTCTGTTTGACATACTAAGGGAATTGATTGAATAATGCATACATAACATTCAACACAATATCTGGATGAAACTCTTGCACCTAAAAACAATGTTCTGACCCTACAATTGGTACGCAAACCAAGGCTAAATATTTTAAGAGCATCACCACCAGATCAACCTGGAAGCCCTCCCATATATGAGGCAACGACAATCAGAGAGGCTGAAGAAAGATCTTGAACATACCTAACTAGATGTGTTTCATAAGTTGTGTCATCTAATCAGTGATTCCCCGTCTAATGTTCATATATGGTGATGGGGAGATAACTGATTGTTCCACATCACCCCACATTCCATCTAAAAAAACCCATTAGAAATAAAATCAGGTAATTACATTATAGAAAGATGGGTATCGAATGAAATTATTGTTCAAGAAAGGTGGTATCCTCAACCTGAACTAGTCTTGAATAAGTCTCAAAAGAATCATGCCAGATGAGAGAGGGCCATTGAATGAATCATGAACCAGGTGATTGAGAAATTTTATAAGGACAATAATTTGCTGAAATCTAATCAACAATCCTTGATAATGTCCTTAAACGTAAACAAGTCACATGTTGATCTAAAAATAGATTCAATTGACAACTCGAAAAGAACGTACGAGACCAAGAAAGCAAAAATAGTAATAGCAATTGCTGCAATTCAGGATATGTACAATGTCGAAAGGATAGGGGGATTTTTAACACAAAATTCCCCCATAAGGAGAACAAATCTATGTTATGTAACCATAAAAATGGAACGAGAGCTACCCCATCCTATTGTGATGGGGGAATTTTTACCTCAAACACCCTCAAAATGGATGTGGTTCATTTCCTACCAAAGGACGGAGACAAGGTAAAAGGTCACCCATTCCACCTCTTCCTGTGATTTAGTTACCCCACAAGGAATGAATAAGCCTAGATCACATAAAGGATACATCTGTGTTACTCTTCTCAAATAATTGTGAAAAGAATCCTGAAGTAGAAGGATAAGATCCAATAAAGGATGTAGAATGTTCCCCTACTATTCAGTAGCTAGTATGCCACCCACAAAATGTTACGCATGGGTGAACTCCATAAAAATCAATCCATTGGGCTATATCAAAGATAATGAATGTGTAAAATAGTAAGAGGAGGGAGGATCCTCCAAAAATCCAATCCACACTGATCCTGATGTCACGTGTACTCAGATTCATAGGGCCACCATAAATATGAGAACTCCCTTAGCCAATCACTCATTACCTCATTTTCAAATTTGTAATAAGGGAGAGAATAAAATAATGGTCACATATGACCCACCTCCTCCTTGTAATGAGAATGTCTCCCTTAAATTTTAGGGGATATTTTCTTAACATGATGAAATAAAGAATTTTTTATGGAGAATCAATGCTGAGTTTCTCCATGAAAGATGTCCAATAGAATATTCTCCTTAAATTCCATTGAAAGAGCCGCAAATCAAACTCCTAGAAAGAGTGCACCTTCCAAAAGGGTTTATCCTGGTGAATGAGGCAAGGTGAGGAGGTTTTTCCAGTATAGCATCTGGACCATCAGTCTACTTGAATAAAATCTTGGAGGGATATCATGATTTCCCCCCTTTATGGAAAAAACAAGAACATGTTTAGGTAATTCCTCCAAGGATACCCATGGATGGGTATCCACCTCCAGAACTGGTAAGGCAGGCATAACCAACATTCCCCCTGTAAAGCCAACCCATACTCATAATCAAAAGGGAAATATTCATAGTCTCATGCATACCATAGAGTCGTTGGCATCTATATTAGAAGAAATGGAATAATGGATTACTCCAATAAAACCATAACATAATATTTACCCCGACTGGTTGAGTAATGTTCTTCCACCGCTAATCTTCAATAACCTCATATTACTAGTATTCGATGGATCTGGTAACCCCGAACAACATCTGATGCATTATGAATACTATTGTGATCCCATGATGGGAACCCAATATCAATAAGATGCAGTGAAACTCAGATTCATCGTATTAAACATGCATGGCCTAGCCTTTGTTTAGTACACTAGTTTCTAGCACATTCAATAATTGGATGTGGTATCGTTAAAGGCATTTCCTTTCCTAGTTCCCATAACCATTTCAAAATACAAAAGTTATTGACCTAAAAAATTGAAAATAGTGGGAGAATGAAAGAGTTTCAATTTTATTGCTTGATAGAATGTTTTTCCATACTCATTGAATTGGTCACTTCCCTAGTATGAGATTCTTTCTATGGGCATCAATAACCACAGTGAAAAGTTGTGAACACCACTCATCCCAGTGAAATATATACGTGGTTTTCAGGATTTCACTTCCATTTTAAAAGAATTTTTGATTACAATAGTATACTAACCTCATGTCCAATGTATCCCCAATGGACCTAGGAAAAAGGGTGGGAAGAGATAAATCGGTCTCTGTTACACTTAAGCCCCCCAACACCAACTCCATCTCTGAGGCCTTCACCAAATCATACAACACCTCATGGTTTCCAACAGAAACCCCTACCCTGAAAAGATGTGAAGAGGGGACCGATTCTAACCCAATTGGATGAATGGATAAATAATTTGTACTCATTCCAAGATGACCAACTCCATGGATATGTTTTATCCACCATGAATTTAAATTTTCATAGTCTACTAGAGCCAAAGGGAGGTGATGAAGTTGGTCTCAATGATGGGATAGATTATATTCAATTCCATAGAATACTATAATATACCATCCATGAGTGTTTCATCTTCAAACACTAAATAAAAATGTTAATAGATTCTGTTAAATTCAAAATGTGACCAATACTAGCACTAGTGGCATATGTTTCCTCCACCGACTAGAATGAAAGTGAGTGGATTAAAGTTGTTATAAAAAGGGATTAGAAGTTTGATAATTGGATGAAATAAAAAGTTATCAACTGAGATCATTACATACATAAATAATAGTTTATGTAACCAACTTTTCCCCTAATAGCCTGTAATGCACTGTTTCTAACATCCTTAACCCCACTGTCTTCCAAGAGTTGACTATCAAAGAAGCAGTTCGACCAGAATTGTGGGGAGAAAGGGAATAAAGATGAAAATATGTCATAGAAAAATATATAATTTAAATTATTATATTTTATTCTAACATAACTTAAAGAACATGCACCACCCCACCAAATGGTTGAACTGGAAGAATTCAATCAGACAGGATCATCATTAGATGAGGAAAAGATCTTAGGCACCATTAAAGTCAATCACTTAGTGGATCCCTAATCTGATGAAGAGTATGTATATGAACCTATGTTCCCCCCACCCAATCCAAAATCTAGAGGAAGAGGCCACAAATTTTGGGGATACTAGGGAAGATGTAGTCATGGAAGGAACAAAATTTCTAGAAGAAACTCACCTTGAACTGTCAATATTAAAAAAACTCATGGAATATCTTTTCAGTAGACCCAATAGGAATAGGGAAATTCCCCTTCCCCTAACATAATAAAATATAGTATAATCATCCTTTAATATCCAGTAGAAGATTAATAAAGGTCTAATAACCCACATCGTGTTGGTAGACCTTCTCGGATGAACCTATAAGGCATAGAAGCACCACCAGTTCATGCCTCAAGAGTCGGTCCAGCCACATCCAATGAACAAGTCCCTAAAGACTCATTGAAAGTGTATCCAAATTTTATTTATAACCACCATTTAGATCATAAATAATAAATCTGAAGAAATTTTCTAATGTACCTACAGGTTGATCTATCCTGTATTTCATGAAATTGAAAAAAGATCTTAGGGAAGCGATTGTAGATGATTTGATAAGACACTATGTGTTTAAATATGAATTGGTTGATTCTAAATTATATTGGACAAAGATAAATCCTAAATAATTTCACATGGTTATCACTTTTTGGTATTGAGATGAAGATTCCATTATGTGGGGATACATCAGACCCCTATAAGTGTCCAACATAATAAATGGTACTGATGTTGGAAAATTATTTGTTGATAATGACATTGGAATTAATCTACCCCCATTGTAAACACTTCATCAACTTGGCTATAACAGAGATAACCTGAAACCATTTTCCATAACCCTACTGGGTTATGAAAAAGGAGAGCATAAACTATTATGCCAAATCAATCTCAAAAATCGATTTGGAGACCTTATAGTCGACATATAATTTTGGGTGGTTTGGAAAGACACGACCATCAATGTTCCTCTATGATGGTCTTGGTTGAATCAACATGCATTGATTCCATCGTCATAAAACCAGTGCATTATGTATTTCAATAATGAAAAAATTGGACATTATGCACCAATAAGGCTCCGTTAGAATCCTGTTAGTCTCACAATATTGATATAGGATTCAACAAGAAAAACGGGAAGTGACACTTGGTCGATGGTATTGATTGGTTCACCAACCAAATGGTTTGTAGATGGTCATAACCAAACCTTTCAGTAATCTGAATCAAGAATACGTACTTCCCCTCAATCAGGTGGAGTGTATGGATTCAAAATCAAATGCATCTTCCACAATTCTCATTATTTTAATTGTGTCCACTAAGCCAAGCAGTGAAGAAAAATAAACGGGTCCCCTGGATAATGGTGAATTATGGGATGGATATGATCAAAACCTATCCTATAAGATCCAAAATATCCATGCGTCACCAACTAAGGTAGAAGATGAATAATTCATTCCTCCTTCCCCCTTTCAATACTCTCAATAAAATTCCCCATTTTTAGTCAGGTCAGAAGACATCTCCTCTTCCTTCAAATGAAAAATGTGTGATTTTTCTCTTAACTTTAAAAATATCAACTCTATGAGGATTCCACCATCAAAATATAGAGACAATGAATATTTAGAAGAGGAGTAAGACCATATGGATAACCCTCCATCTTTTTATGTGGTTGTATCTACCATCATTGAAGAACACATGGAAAAAATCCTAGGTACAAAAGAAGACCCGTGGCCCACTCTAATTATTGAAGCCATGTATTCCAAAGAGAATGTGGTATACACATCTTTCCTAAGGATGAATTGAGATTTTTCATACAAGAACTATTTATAAATTCCAAGACTTGATCTCAAAGTGGACTCTCACCAGATGGGCTTTCCAAAATATCATCATTCCAATAAGAATGATGCCAGAAGGAGGCACCCAACACATTAATAAAAAATAAGGAATGACGAGAACAAGATCATCAGATCTATCCTCATTCGAGAGGTCAAATACCCCATCTTGGACGATTATATTTTCTCCATAAAAACTAAGAATGAAAAAATTACATTATTCATTTATTTCAAGGATCTCAATCAGTTTGAACTAAAAGATGAATTCCAGATTCAAATCATAGAATTGATGATCGATGAAGCTTCTAGATATCTAGCTCTCTCTTTTATGGACAACTATTCCAGAAATAGTCCAATCTGAATGGTAATATATGATGAAGAATTTATCACCACTAGGGCCACCTAGGGAGTATTTTTCTACAAGTTAACATACCAAAGATCCATGTATTGTAACTTATTCCCTTCCTAGGAAACATCATTGAATACTATGTTAAAGACATGGTGGTTAAATTCTGAAAATTCTCATACCACCTATTATATATTGATGTTGTCTTCAACAAATTGTGATAAAAAATCCTAAAAATAAAACCCATTGAAATGTTATTTCAACATTACCTTATTGAAATTCCTTGGATTTTTCATATTCCATCATGGAATCGATGTCGACCCCAAGAAGGAAAATGTTGTCCTTTGTATTTCTACTCCTCTAAAACACACAGTGTTGAGAGTAATTCAAGGAAATATGGCCTACAATCAATATTTAAAATCCAACTATTCAGGTAAATGTTCTTCCATCACCAGGTTGATGAAAAAGGTGGTTGAATGTCAATAGATTAATGATTATCAAAAACCATTTCAAATTCTCATGAAATATCTCTTAAGTCCACCAGTTCTAATGATACCCATCAAAGAAAGACTACTCATAATCTATGTGACTGCCTTGGAGAAATATTTAGTCACCTTCTTATCACATAAATATGTCATCGGTAGAAAAAATAGCCTCTTATATCTTAGGAGAACCATGATTTATGCTACGACTCATTAATCAAATATCAAGAAAAGATATTTTGAACTAATAATTATTCTCCAAAAGTTAAGGCTTTACTTGAATCATCATGAGCTACACATTCTCTCTCCTAGAAACCCACTCAAGTACATTCTCAATTTCCCAATGGTGATTTGACGTTTTTTGTGGTGGGAAGTCATTCTACAGTCGTTTGACATCAAGTTCATAAATTATATATACATTAAAATCCAAGAATTACTTAATTTCAATGCGGATAACACCTCAGTAGAAATAAATTCAATTGATGTTGAACTACCCAATGAATATGTTTTTTTATAAAGGAGGATCCCCAAATATAGGGGATTCATTTTGATGGCTCCTGTAGAAGCCCAAAATGAAAAATGATAGAAGACCCCAAGATAAATAAATTAGTTCTAAGAGTCATACTCATATCTCCTGAAAAGCCAGTCTTGTCATACTCTTTACAACAACTAGAGGGGTGAAAAAACGATGAAGTAGAGTATTAGTCTCTCATTGTAGGAATAGATATTTCAGTTCACGTACATGTATAAAATTTGAATATAAATAGTGATTTAGAAGGATTCATCAAGAAAGTCAGTGGATACTATGATATCAAAAAGGATGATCTAATACCATTTTGACCACATTTGAGGGTTAATGGTGGAATTACTCTCAAATATGACATTTACACATGTCCTTGGTCACAAAATGAACATGATGATGAATTAGAAAATGCAACCACAACCCTGGATGCCTCGGAATAGGATGAGATGACCTTCATCATTTCCCACCATTGGATTGTCTTACCGGGTATTCCATGCAATATGGAAGAATTTGATGAGATTAGTCCCATCCTAGAGTTGTATTGTTCTACTACTGGCTAGATGACTCCCATTGCAGATTACCTTCAAAAGAGATAACTCCAACTAGACCGGACTCGAAGGGAGAAAATTTGAGGGTGAGAAGCAAATTTTATTCTTTATAATGGCCCAAATAAAAAAATGGATATCTAAAAGTGGGGTGTTGATAGGTTCCTTATCAGATGCATTTATGGAGACAATACCATTTTCATTATGAATGAAGTTCATGACGAAACTTGTTGGGAACACCAATCAGGATCCATTATTTCTAACCAGATACCACCTGCCCACTGTGATGCAAGATAACAATGAAATCACCATGAAGTTCCATTCCGGCCATGTTCATGCCATCTTCATCTTCCACCCCCCAAAGATACTCCACATAGCTAAGTATTCTTAGCTATTTTTCATAAGGGGAATAGACATTGTTGTACCGTATTCTACCACTATGGATAAAAAAATGTATGTCCTCATAAAGACTGAATTATTTTCCAATAGGAAAAAAGCTATACCCCTCAAAGTGGCTAGGATAAGAAGCATTGTTAGCTTCATGAAAGACACCATTATGAATAATTTTTGTGTCCCTCATAAAATAATGACCGAAAATGGCACCATTTTCTATTCTGAAAAATTAGAGAAATTATATCAAGAGTATGGTATTAAGACCAACCATTTATCCCACTACCATGTAGTGGACAAATTACATAAAAAGGTCTTTAACAAGAACCTATCCAATATAATCCATAACATGTTATAAAGGACAATAAATCATGGTCTAAAAAGCTCTTCCATGCTCGGTTGTCCAACCGAACGACCCACACCACTACTCAATGTAACCCCATAATCTTTAGTATATGGGTAAGAGGTGGTTCTAAACATCAAAGTAAAAATATACTCACTTCAAGTGTCCATATCTGATCATATGTACACAAATGAGGGATACCAAAAATGGATCGATGAGTTTGAATGACTAGATGATATAATATTTCATACATTTTATCATTTAGAGACTAACTGAAATATGATTAAACTAGCCTTTATCGAATAGGTTCTCTTTCGGTCTTTCCTAGATGCAGAATTGGTGTTGGCCCTCATAACTCTAGTGATACTCAGAAAGAAACCCATCAAGTGGGATCTAATGTTTGAGGTACCATATGAAATTCACAATGTCTACTCTAATGGAGCATATTCCTTAATTTCAATGGATGTTTATCTCATCATAGTGCCAATAAATGCATTTTTCTTGAAGAAATATATCAGGTATACAAAAATCAATATCATAATGGGTTGATGTTAATCTACATAGAATATATCGTGACCATATGATTTTAAACTACATGGATGAAATATGACCCCCTAATGATAAACGTCATCAAAAACGTCATGTCCGCATGATGTTAAAATGCATGAAAAATCTATGAACCACATGATGTTAAACTACATGGACAACATCGTAATGGAATAGTGATAAAATGCAGGATTAGAAGTCCCTATTATATGTAATTAAACATCATAAATTGTATTTCCTTACCACGCGATGTTAAACTGTCTGGAATTCATCCTCACTTCATGAAATTAAACTCTTCTTCCAATGTCTTCACCATCTGATGTTAAATTGTATGGAAAAAATTTCCTCAATACATGATGTTAAATTGCATTACTCTATGATGTTCTCACCTAAGAGAACATTACCTCCAACATTGGTCACCTACCATCTTTAAGAACAACATATTTCTTAATTCCTTCCCTCATGGAATACGTAGTGACACCTAATACCTATATCCTAGGACCAACCACCATAAAAAAATTCTTTCCTCCTTGCCGCTGGACCAAACTAATGTAGGAGGTTTTTTCTAACAAAACTATGTATGACTTGATTCTTATCCTCAATGAGATACAGAGAGAAGTCACAATCATATATCTTTGTCCATCCGCCACATGATACGATGATAATTCCATCGATGGACCATCAACTACCTCTGCATTGTGGTAGGAACATTTTCTTTTCCTCATTTATACCACCAAACAAAGATTTTGTGAGATTAGGAATCACAAGTTAGGTCTTCCCACAAACAAAAAAAAGAATAAAGGAACATGAGAAGCTCCAACATCTCAAATTAATTCTTAAACATTTCCACTCTTTATGAGTGGGTCATAATTGCATAGGAAAACATCTTAGACGATGAGTGGCTTGATTCATGCCCTTGTGGGATACGTAGTGATTCGATAATACTACATCATAGCCCATCTACATCCAAAAAATAAATATACACCATATCGGTGTATAAGGTAGACATGCATAGGGAAATTCATAGAACTATGTGTTTCTTGATTCATGCCCTCATGGGATATGTAGGGATGCCCAAATCCTACATCTTGACCCATCCATCATCATAAAAAATAAAAATACAACCTACCTGCTTATGGGTCAAACATGCATAGGTAAATTCATAGAACTATGTGTGGCTTGATTAATAGCCTTAAAAGAAATGTAGTGATCCCCAGATCTTACATCATGGTTCAACCACCATCACAAATAATAAACATACACCCTCCCTACGTATGGGTCATACCTAAATATGGAAATTCATAGGACTACATGTAGATTGATTCTTGTCTCATAAGAGATGTTGTGACACTTGGATCTCCAAATCCTGGCCAAGATGTGAAAAATGATAGAAATTCGAATGCCCCAATCTTCTGCACACAAATGAAAATCTATGTTGGAGATTTCATACACTAGATCCCCAAAAAATTATTTGTCAAAGAATTACTCACCCCTATATACGAGTCAGATATATATAGGGAAGTATATACCACAGGACTAATTATGGTCTAGATAGTAATTTAATGTTAGGATAAAACTATTTCCTTTTATCAAACCCCATTCTTTGGAAAGTATCAGATCTTCATAATCCTCAATGTCTATCAAAACATGAAGGCCAATGTCTCTACGACACATTTTTTTGACTTTGCGCAATATGTCGTAGTGGCTCTTCATAGGTTTCACATGAAATATTCTTATTATACAAATAAAATTTCATTATTAGGAGAGGGATTTTCTACCTTTGTACGCTTAGTGGCTTCCAAGACCCGTGCCATATATCTTGATCTGAGAACCCCTATTACCATAGCTTGAATTTTATTTTACCTTCTCATCTATATTATTATAATATTACGTTATCTGATTAGCCTTTATTCACACACTGTTTCTATGATAACTTTTCCCAGCAATATGAAATTAAGATGTGCTACCAACATCATCACTACATGAACTTAAACTAAAAGGACCAAATGTCCTTATTTTACATTACACCATTATGTTCTCCCTATAGAGGACATCACCCCGAAATTGGACAGCAACCATGAAATTTCATATAACTATGTATTGATTTATTCCTATCAACAAAGGATACATAGAGATGTCTAGATTTCATATCTACGTCTGGACACCTCCCAAAAAAATCTATAACTACATGTGGCTTGATTTCACTATGATACCTAAGCCTTCACATACTGGTCCAACCACTCCCAAAATCACAAAAAACCCCCTCCCCTATATAAAATCCATTTCAATGCATGGTACTTCTAAACATTCCCTACTTGTAGAACCATTTTAAGGGAGAAAATTATCCCATTTTCTACACATGAATATAGATATTTTTGGAGGGCTCCAAATATTGATTCCACATCATGCACCTTTTAGGAATCGAAATTACCCTAAATATGGGTTAGATCAGTGTAGGAAGATTCATACATTATAGCCAATTTTGGTATGGTTGTTTCTTACATGATCTAAAACATCATTTCTATTCACCAAACTCTACTCCATGGAAATATGGGATCCTCATAATCATCCAAAACCATCATAAATAGACAGTTGGTGTCCTAAGGACATCGCCACATGACTATGCACAATATGACCCAACAGATCTGCATTAGTTTCCCACAAAAAAATCTGGACAACCACAGAATTGTTTTTCCTCATGAGTGGAATTTCCTACATCTGTTGGCCTTAATGGATATCAAGTCCTATATCTTTTCTACTGATCTAAGAGTCCCTAGGATCATAGTTTACACATAACCTACCACCTTTATTTTTGGATCATTCTAGAATATTCTGACCTAATTTTCTGTCATGTAAATCTGAATTTACCTGGAAATTAGTCCCCACAACATTACAATAAATCATTATGGAACTTTCCTAACAGCAAGACATTAAAATGAAAAGATAATTTCTTAATCACATGAAATGATTCTACATGATGTCAAGGAATATGTATGGATTTATTCCTCTGTGACACCTAAGTCTTCACATCCTGGATCATCCACTCTCAAAATTGAAAATTCCCTATCCCTATGTGTGGGTCAGACTCATGAATGGAGTTTGAAATTAAAAAAAAATAAATGTATGGCATGACTCATGTCCCCATAGGATACATGGTGACACCTCAACATAATATTCTGGGTCTATCCCTAGGTCATAAATTTTACCACGACCACTATGAGAAAGGTCTATAAAATACATTTATGACACAACAAAGTGTATTTTCCTAATGCTCCAATTCATGAAATAAATCTACATAATTGTGTCTAATGTGAGATTTACCCCATTAGTAGGCTCGTATTAAAATAATTTCCCTCTCCCATTCCTAAGATATATCATTGTGGGAGGATATAATATTATTATTTTCATTACCATGAGACATTAAATTGTATGGCTAATGTTCCATCTAATGAATGGTTCGGTACCGTGTAAGATAACCTCCCCACCCCACCATTATGAAATGTATCTATCATTCTTACTAGGAAATAATGACTTGTAATTCCCCAATAATGTTTAGGACCCTTCCTTTCATAAACTAAGATCTATGCTCGGAATGTTCAAATCCCCATACTCTCCCACTACCATCGGAAATGGATGGTCAGTGTTCTAGGGAAACCTCAACTTGACTATGAAAAATATACAACATTGGATCTCCAAAGGTTTCCAACAAATAAAAGATAGTAACCAAAGACAATTTCTTCCTCAAGATAGGCGTTTCCTACCTCTATAATCCCTATGAAGTTTACATACCAAATAATTATTTGGATTCATAGACCCCATGGTTACATTTTACATCATTTCCCCCATTCATACCATAAGATGGTTGAGCATTCCTGGTTAGACTACCATGAGATGGGTGAATCATTTCCCCATCGATTTGTTATGAAAAATGGTTAAACTCTAACAATTCCCTATTTTCATGACATTAAACTGCACTATACATCAACTCTCCATTACACAATACAAATTAATTCAAAATATGTATTCCATTCATGATTGAAAATGACATGAATACCTTCTAACATTCCACACACCAATTTTTTGACAAGACACTCCTCATGGATCCCAAGTCACATGAAATCACAATTGCAACTTAAAATGGACTGTCAGTATCCTGAGGACACCTCTTCTTGACAATACACAATATTCCCCTATGTATCTGAATAAGTTGCGAACAAAAAGACATGTCAACTAGAAAAAAATTAATCAACATCAGAGCATTTTCCCCTCTCATTATTCCTTCAATGGATTATGTACCCTATACAATATGTCACAACCCAAACCCTAAAATAGGGGTCAAGAAAAATCCCTCCCTCATGACTGAAAAACATTAGGGTTTTCTATGTCAATATATCATATTGGGGACCTATAACTACAAATTCATGGTCATATCTGTTCCACCTAAAACATTAGTACTAATAGTCTAATTTGAGAGACTTAAAACTACCCAAGAAAAGAGATTGGAAACTCACCAGGTTGAAAACCCACAAAAGGCACCCATGGTAATAGTAGAGTATCAACTCTATAGGCCAACAAATTATATGGTTTTGAAAACATAATGTGAAATAAATAATTATAGAGACACAAATCTTGATAGGTCGAAAACTCACAAAGTTAATCCTAAGAAAAAGTCATGTTATTATCACTATGCTCACATCATACCAGGTTTAATAAAAATTTAGGGTTACAACAAAATAAGAAATAAGTCTCGTAGGGTCATTCCTGTTGCAATAACAATATTCAATTTATGCCCGCTGAGTCCTTCGACTTATGAAAAAAATTAGTGAATGATTTTATTATTTCAAATTAATTATCCCAAATCAGGATTCAAAGCAATATTTGGTATAAATTACTATTTGATGTACAATCTATTATGATTGAATGGAATTTTATGGGACGATAAAAGAAAATAACTAGAGAATAAAATGATTTTCATTCCATTAAATGAAGGATGGAGGAATATCCACAACACAGAGTCTCTCTATCCACATAAGACATGGAAGTTATAAGAGTTTATTAACAGATCCATAGAGATGTATTATCTCATGGTCCTCATCCTCTGTGGAATGGAAATGTTTTAATAGTGTTAGAATCTCAACAATTGCACCTTGTCAAAACTCCTCAAATTTCATAGCCACACCAAATCCGGAATTTTCTTCCTCCTCTACTAGTTTTTCCCCACATTGACCAATGTCTAGGTGTGTTTAAATTACTTCTTAATATGGTCCAATTCCTGATTCATTCATTAAATTTATTAACAAAATATCTCCAATGAGGCCCTCTTCTCTATCAGTTCACGCTCTCTCTTTTCGGCCATCCCAGTATGATCCTGGGCTTCATAAATAAGAATATTACAATCTATAGTAAGATGAGATATGAACTAGAAATAAAAAATGTGAAAATGGAATAGGATGACCCTATCCCTATTAATGACCACCTACTTCATGATGACATGCATACGAGGATAATTGGACCCTCATAACCTTACAACTGAAAACATGCAGTGTAATCTTGGATGATTTACTGGAATGGATGCAAGTGATGTTTGAGAAATAAAACTCCAAATGTTTTTCTATACTTTTTGGCCACTAGGACAAAGGCTTTCCAGGCTCTCATGGCCTTCTTTGAGTTTTCTCCCAAATGGTAGAACATATTCCAAAATAAGAAATACTGGAGAAGGTCTTAATCCAATGACCTCATTGTGACTTGACCCCTCATTGTTCTCAACTCTGGAAGTATCACTAGAGGAAGGATTGAGTTATGAACCAAAACCACAGGTGTTTCTAGTTGTGACCCTATAATCAAGAATAAAATAATTGAATACCCTAAAGTCACAAAGGTAAACAAAAAGCTAGGAGACAAATGGATAGAAGGGTGGAAAACTAACCTCCACCTTCCAGAGCATTAATACCTATGATCTCTATTATTGCATCACCACTCAATAAAGTTGGTATTGCGTACTCAACCTATGATTGAAACTTAGGGTCAACCAAAGGCACATATGGCTCATTTCTATTCTCAAATGGGTCAGCAGCTTCTTATAATTCACTCACAGATATCACACCCATATGGAAAACCATCATAGAGTTAGGAACAATAGAAAGATATAATCCTCCCTTATATGTAACCACTCCCTACCCTATGGTTGTATTTTCTATACAATTGGGATCAAAATGGTCAATAAGGAAATTATCTCTTGAAGATAACCCCTCTATAAGGGCATCATTCATTTGGTTTGGGATGGTCAATCTACCAGGACTCAGAATCCCCCCCAAGGTTCTCTGATTATTCAGGATCCCTTTATAGCTCAAGTGTTACTATAAAAGTTTTCCCATACTTCTCTACAAGAGTGGGTTTATCATGCTTAGTTAATGTTCCATATTCTGATCCAAAACAGGTTTTCTTTGAGGACTAAGGAAGACTCCAACATCCTCAGTTGGCCTGACTTCCCTGACCTGTTCAGCTGTAGCCACCCATGGTATATCAAAAACATTAGAATGGGTAGTAGATTTAGATGTCTGGTCAATTGATGCTTGGTTAAATATCTATTCTATATCAAGACACTTCATGGTAATTGGTTAAAAAACTAAATCATTTAGTATTAAAACCCAATATAAAGATATGTAAATTACTTATAATCACCATTTTTATGTGTATCAAAATATGGAATGCATGTCAATGTTTTGTTGTAAGAAGCATGGTTAGCCCTCTGGAAAGAAACATATGTGGAACTATAGGATGAAAACCCTTGGTATGCTTTGAAAGGTCTGACTACATATTCTTAGTAGCTGTAGGAGAACCCTCTATAGAAACCCTCATGCACGAGGGATCATGTTCCCCAGCTACAGTACCTCTTGGTGTATACACCGTGGAAAGTTTCATCTCCAGATCCTCCTCAAAATCGTATAGGGTTAAAGTATAATTTTCAATATCCACACATCAAATAAAAGTAAGGTTGATATTAAAAAATTTAAATACCCCTCCTTTGATATCACCAGGAACTTGGATTACTGCTATATATTCTACCTAAATAGACCAATAAGGCTTGTCCTTGGAAGATTGAAGGAAGGTGTCCATCTCATTTTGATACACCACTACTTCATGCAGATGATCATGTGAAGAAATATAGATGGGAGAAATGTCTACTCCAATGCCTAAAATATAAAATGGTTCTTTTTTATTAGCTCTTATATATCTTCAATTAAAGTGTCTACCCTTAAGTCATCATAGATATTCCATGCCTCCAAAAATGAAATTATTATATTAATGGGTAATGTGGGAGGATCTAATTGGGTACATGAATCTAGTTACATTAACAATAACCACTTTTGGGTGCCTCCTCTTCCAAGGAACACTCATGGTTGGATGCTTTTGAGGCCTCAGATGCATTCAATGAATTTCCCTTACTCATGTTACATAATGAAAATTGGCACTGTCATCCCCTCATGAATTGTGACCTTCATCATTATCTTCATTAACCTCTGATATCACGAAGGATAATAAACTGTAGGAGTATTTATAACAATTACACTGAGAATGGACTAGTGTTTTGATATGCTAATGGTAAAGATTCACTTTTCAGGATCGTCACCATATGAAATGTCAGCAGGAGATGACCCATAACCAAAATCGGTAAGAAAAACCTCTTTATCCTATAGAAATTCCACAATTCATGACGGGATTGAGAAAAATATTATTACCACCCATTATAGAGTCTCATTTCCTCTAGGAAATTGTAAATAAAACATTAGGTTGGAAAGGTATTTGTCCCTCAGTAGAAGCACTTGTAGCTTGAGAGGTTGAACCCAAAACTCTAAAATCCTTCCATAGAGGTCAATAAAATAGATACTTTCAAGGATATTTCCTAGGCATGGAATTCCCAATTGTTTTCTCTTATTTACTTTAATCCCCAAACACTCTTGGGACCACAATAATGAGAATTGGCTACCCCCACTGACCACTTGGATATGAATGAATCCAAATATTCGCGTAAGATTTTGTGAGGTGGGTGAAAATCCCAGAGAATATGGAAGCTTAATCCTATACTTTTTTTAAATCCTATGTAAACATTATCCACAGTTTCAGGATATCATGAAATGTTTTTACATTAATGCACTTCTAAGAGCAGGAGGGCAGAACATCTGGACATAGTTGAATTGAAGACCAAATCTACAAGAGGCATATCCATTGAAAAAATGTTTATCATCTATCAAGGTAACCATGATGCCATACCTCAAATAAAAAAGGTAGCCTCACCTAATAATGTCCTATGATTCATCATTCAATAAAAACTAGTTGAGGAAGATTAAATATTACATGTAATGCTATCATGATAGTTGATTGGGCCCATCAATTACCGTCCATTACATTCATATTATTTCCCCCCCTCATCTTTCTTATCATGTAGGGACCATTCCATTAGAATGACCCTTATTAGGATTTGAAGATATGGTTGGATACCAGATTCCAGAATAAGTTTATTATTGATTAATGTGTGATCTCCCATATTGGAACACATCAAACCCTAGAGTATTTGGAAAGGACCAACCAATCTGTGCGGTGATTTTCCCTCATTTAGCATGCCCAACAAGTGATATATTTTTTCCAATATCGGAATTTACAGGTTGAAGCATCTTTTAGTGGGTAGGTGAGACACCGGGTTGAAAGTTTTAACTATGACCCCAGTATTGGAATAAAAAACTAGTAGAATCCAGCAACTCAAAACCATTCTAGGAAGGCAAATAGTTGAAAAATTTTGGTTTACATTATGTAGAATTTCCCATACCCATTCTAGAAATTATCCCATCTCCAAGATAGTCTAATAGGATCCTACTATCTATCGAGTGTAAATGGTTATCTAGGTAATTAGACTATGTGCATGGGGTTTATAACCACTATGTATAGAAAATACATTTATCTAATCATAAAAGGGTATTCCTTTCTTAGGGAAGGAGAAATATCATTTAAAATGGTTTTTCTTTGTTAATAAGTTTCTTGATTAAGGGAGGAGTCCCCTCCTAATCCTGCCATGAAAAAGGGGTGGTAAAAAGTCCCCATACATGTCTCAAAAAATGGGAAATCTCAAAATCATTTGTCTTCCCCATGGAACAAATGAATGTTGTGGGAATCTAGAATCCATCTCCTTAGGAGATATGGATATAGAGAGTGGTTTTTATGAGCATAGGTTTTGGATACCCATACTGCTTCATATCTCCCTATGGTCTACAATTCGATTTAGAATTCCTCACAGATCTTACGAACCTAGAAAGGCCAACTCCAGTCCAAACTGAACAAACCTTCAGAATAAAATCCCCATTTCGATTAAAAACCGGTTTTTTTATTCTCCATTTCCTCTCATTCAATACTATGGTAATAATGGGCCTTGTCATCTATCCCTAATAGTTCATCCTCTAGTGACTAAGGGTTATAGTTTAGAAAATATCCAATGGTAGTGTATTTCTATATGAATGATCCCTACAATGAAATAAGAGCCCATGGAATAGTGATTTTGTAACACCCCAAGCTTCCACGGTATGCTTCTCTTTGAATAATACAATAGCGTGTGTTATACACAACTTCGAGTTCTAACACACACCACAACCAATCAAACTAGCCGTTATGAATAGTCATACCTACTTTTTGAAATTTTATAAATTTTATCTCTCAAAATGGACTTTATTTTTCGATTAGGAGTATCAAATTTATCCTAAGTTTAAATTTTGGTACTTTTCGGATAACTTTTATATTTTGATGAATAGTGAAAATTACTAAATTTTAATTAAAAACAACTTTTTTAATCAAAATAATTAATAGTGATAAATTATTAATTTGAGTGGTTTTAAAGTATATTTAGAATATATTTTTACCATTAAATACATTTTTGTTCATTGGACATAATTTCACAATTAAACCGGACAGAAACAAGTATCAATCTTTTGATAGTTATTATATCTTAAAAACACGCTTTTTGTTTTGACAGCTGGAATTAATTTTAAATTAATTTCTGCCACTTCTATGTTTTGAATTTGGAAAAATGGATTCCATATTTTGAATCATGATGTCCAAATTTTGTAAATAGGTAACTTTTATTTTTAGACATTTTGAATAATTACTTCCGTAAAAATTTTATTTACCATGGTTAAAGGGTAAATCTGGTAAATAAGGGTAAAACATAATATTATAATAATAATAAATTACCCTAAAACGTATCCTAACCTTATTGGTTGATACATGTCCGACCATGGAAATATTTTGGTCTATTTTGGGACCCCGTGGAGCCACATGTAAATGATAATGACACTTTATATTAATTAAGTTAAAATAAATACAAAAATGACATAAGCATATATCTTTTGAAAAAATAATTTTTATATAGGGTTATATATGTTGTGTTTTGGACTTTAAATATTCATTAGAAAGATTAAAAAATTTCAAAAATAATGGTATTTTATTAATAATTTTATGAAATTTAATAATTAATATTATTTATGACACAATAATGATGCAGTATTTCCCTTATTAATGAAAGAATCAAATAATTGGTATTATAAATGTTAAAATTAATATAATTTGATAGTTTTGATGAAAAACATGAATTTTATTTCTTAATATTACATTAAAGGATTTCTTAAATGAATTTTGTTCGAATTAATAAAGTTGTTAAGACTTTAACAAAAATCAATTATTCAATACTGTCAAAATTGACATAAAAGAGTTTTTAAACAAAATATTATATTATTAATTTATATTCAATTCATAAAAATCTACGGTTCGGCCAAGAGACTTATATCATGATATGTGTATCATTAATGGACCACTTGGGGGTCTCTTGGATTTATATAGTAAGTTTATTAACTATATAATATAAAAATATAAAGTGACATGGTAATTGTTAAACTAATTAACTAAGAGTTAAAACTAGAAGATAAGGTTAATATAGTGACCCAAACCTGTCTAAAACCTATTTTTTGAGAGGTTTTCGACCCCTCCCCACCTTATAATCTAAATAATCCACTTTGGATCCATTAGAAACTGAATATGAATTTATTATAAAATAATATTTCTAGATTTTCCAAAGGTGCCCCTCACCCCTCCTATAAAAGGGAACTCCCCCTTCTCATTAAATCACACAATTAAAGCCTTTTGGTTCGGCCAAACCCTACCCAAATACTCTCTCAACTTCCCTCAATTCATCCTAGAGGCCATCCATTAGTCATAAAGCCAAATTAAGTAGCCTTTTTGATCAAATCAAATGAAAGAACCCGAAGAAGAGGTAATGTTTTCACCACCCTCTTTCAAGTTCCTTTCTTCTTCCACCTCTTCTTTCATTGTTATTACCATTCTAAAATAATAAATCCAGTATATTATATATACTTTGATGTTATTGTAAACATTATATGACCATATTTCAGTATTCTATCCATATTTTGAATGAAATGTCACCATACGTGTGTACGTGCGGCTTACCGTCTCCACGTCGTGGTGTAATTGTTATTCAAAACATTATTATTTGGATGGGTATAATAATGATGTGTAATTCATGTAAATAATAAATATAACATGATAATGATTCTGTATATATGATATACCATCCAATTAAATATTATTTTAATATCTAAACAATGATATTGTCGCTCGTGCGTACGTACGGACTACTGTCTCCACGAACGCGATGATATTCATTCCCCATCATATCCATTCAAGTATAATTCTCATTTTATTATTAATAATAATGTTTATGGACTTAATATCATTCTGGATATGAATAAGATACAACCTATCCATAACAAACATGACTTACGTAACAAAACATATAAAAGAAAATGAGTAAGTTAACACCCGAAACGACAATAATATTAAGATATTATTAACAAAGCAATGTTAAAGATCATATATGATATCATATTAATGTATATAATTATTTTATAATTTAATAACAATTATTTAACCATAATACATGAGGTTAAACTACCCCCAACCAAGGAAAAGTACAAGGTAAGGGTTTATTTCGCAATCTCTTCATTATCCGAGGTTGTTTATACGTAATAATCTACTAGGACTTCTTTATAATCCACATCCATGTTTCTTAAAAATGTATTTTAATTTTTTTACTATTTACTAGAATATGGGTTAATGTCATTTATACCATTTTTTGACTTTTTATAAGAGGTTTATAAAGGAATCTTTCTGTCGTTTTCCAAACAAGGTCCTTTTTAACCTTTTCGACAGAATTAAGGTAAGAATGTCTTTTTTTACCTTATACGGTGAGTGCAGCTATTTTCCACCATTATAAAATCTTAGAAGCTTCCCTTACAAGATTATAATAAAATTTTAAAAGTAAATGTTTCATTTTATAATTATGTGACTTTTAAATGATTTAAAAAAAAGAGATATTTCTCTCAAATAGTTTTGATTTCATCTATGTCAACATCCTTTGATGGATTTTAAGATTATTTGAAGTTGATTTATTATGATACAAAACATCCATGTTGTATTGTAGGTTTTGTGATTTGTTTGACTATGGATGTGTACCATTCATGGTTTAGGGAGAAAGTATTGAAATTTCTTATGTTAGTTTTAATATGAATGTTTATGTTATGTTTAAACCTGTTCATATGAGGAATGCATTGGACTTAATATGTGACGGGTGGAGCCCGCTATAGCTCCTCGATGCATGGGTAGGTCTCATGAGACAAACTAGTGTCTTGGCACAAGGCCTTGAAAAAATCTTATTTTTAGTCTAGGCATGAGGCCTTGGAAATGTGGTTATGATAGTCTAGCATTATGAATTCCATCATTATGAAAGTGGTTATTGATATTGCATGTGATTATTTGATTAGTAGAATATCCATGGGAATAAGTAAATGGAATTATTTCATTTTATTTCTACCATATTATGTTGAAGTTAAAGTTTAAAAGGCATTTGTTTTATTTATACATTGCCTTAAATGTTTATTCTTATTATGAAAGTTTCCGCTATATTGTTATCCTTATTGGGAATTTGAGCTCACCCCTTTAAATGTTTTATTTTTTCCAAGATGTGAAGAAGTAATTTATGAATGACCTACTTGGATAGTATGTGGGGATATGAGTGTGGACTATGGAGACTATGTTGTTGTATTTTTCATTTTATGATGTAATGTAAACTTTTTGAATGTATCAAGTTATTCCAAGGCTACTAAACTAATCGGTCTTTCGAGACTTGATCTTTCTTGTGATAATGTCAATGTTATTTATAATGCACCGACTCTGGGAAACTAGGGTTGGGGAGTTACAGTTACTATCAGAGGAATTTTAGTACAAACCTTGGAAGCTAGATTTAGATAAACTCTAATTAGAGCACATAGACCTAAGATGGACTTTCAGGATTAGTATAGAAGAAATTTCTAGAATTTTGGTATTGTAGAGATTTTGTGTGTTTTCGAAGAAATACATCCCTGTCTGGATACGAGAAGGTAGAGGCGGATCTGGGACATATGTACCTAGGGGTAAAACTTGAAAACATCGCTTTGAGCTATACTCGAACGGAAACTGGTGTACGACAACGGGCCTTATTTCACTCTTCGTTACGACACTCCCATGGGATATGCTTAGGATAACTCTCATTTTCTTTACAAATAATTATGAAGGGTTTATGAGTATATAAATCCTTAAAGAAAACCTTTTTATTATTATGGATTATATCCATAAATAGTTAAATTTATGTTAAGTGTTTTATAAGTATGAAATTATTAAATTTGATTCATAAACTGATCTAGTTTATGATATTGTTTGGAAATGGGGCCTAGTGGATGAAATTGAAACTGTATCAATGTAGGCACTCCATGTAGGGATTTCCCTCCTGCTCAAGATAATTATAGTGGAGCTAGTGATGCAACTGGTGCTGATCAACTAATCACCATACTGGGACAACTCACTTAGGTTATGAATAATAACCTTACCCATATGGAGAACCCTGATCCACAACGTGGAGGATCAATGTTAGATCAATTCACGAGGTAGAAACCACCAAAATTCAATGGGAGTAAAAATACATTAGTAGGTGAGAAATGGATAAGTTCCCTAGAGAAAATATTTCAGGCTTTGGGGAGTAGTGAAAGGGAAAAATTTATCATGGCAGTTTACCGCCTCACTGGAGATGTTGATCAATGGTGGTCATTGATTCAAAACATGAAGGAAGATGATGAAGTATCAAATATGGAATGGAGGGATTTCAAAGATCTGTTTTTAGAAAAATACTTTCCTCGTGACCATCGAGCAGATATGGAAAGTCAATTTCTGAGTCTGAGAAAAAAGGAGGATGAGAATGTCGCAAAATATGAGGATAAATTTACGAGGATAGCATGGTATGTTGGTGATTATATACGTAACCCAACAAGTAAGATTGATCATTTATTTGATGGGTTAAAACCATTTCTCCATCGAGCATTAGTCTCACAATCCTTCTCATCGTACGAAGAAATTTTCTCACGTGCTATCATGACAGAAAATGAATTCTTTAAGTCAAATGACTTTAAAGCAAAGAAAGAGAAGAAGAGATATGCTGATCAATCTGGGATTGGAAATAAGGGGAATAAGGGAAAGGATGAATATCCATAATGTGCTAAATGTTTGAAGAAAAACCCCGGTACTTGCTTAAAATGATTGGGAGTCTGTTACAAGTGTGGTGAAAAAGGCCACCAAGCTCATGATTGTAAGGGGGAGAAAGAAGCTACCGACGTCCAATGCTACAATTGCAGGGAGATGGGACATTATGAAAATGAATGTCCTAAGTGTCAGGGGAACATACCTCAGAAAAGGCCAAGGGATCAAGGCCAAGCTTATGCTATCACTACTTCTGAGGTAGAAGCTCCAAAAGACATGGTCGCAGGTAATTTAATGGTTTCCTCAAGTTTAGAAAAACCATTATTTGATTCGGGATCATCACATTGTTTCATATCTTCCCAGTTTTCTAAGAAAATTAGATATTTCCAATTTGATTTAACAAGGGTGTTGTACGTTAAAACTCCTAAGAGAAGTATCATTGCAACAACGTTTGGTGAATTAGTCCCCATTAGAGCACATAAATGTTCTTTATCCTCTGATATCATCGTCATACCTATGATTGAGTTTGATATAATCCTCGGTATGGAATGGATTTTGGACCATGAGGAAAAGATTTATTGTATGAAGAAGGAGGTTACGATTTTTGATGATGATGATAAGGAACACCTTATCTTTAGAGAAGAATCATCACCACCTAATTCTTATATAGATCCACCCCCAGTAGATCAATTGAATTCAATTATTTGGGAGGAAGAGAATGAAATGATTGTGGGTGAGGAAAGGAATTTTCAAATAGAGGATGTACCTACTGTGAAAGAATATATAGATGTGTTTTTGGAAGATTAACCTGGACATCCTCCAGAACGAGAAGCTGAGTTTTCCATTGATTTAATTCCTAGATCAAGGCCTATATCAAAGACCTCTTATAGAATGACCACTGTGGAATTAGTTGAAATAAAGAAATAAACTAGAGGAATTGAGTAATAAGGGATTTATTCTCCCTAGTGTTTCTCCATGGGGAGCCCCTATTATTTTTGTTAAAAATAAAGATGAATCTATGAGGTTATGTATCGACTATAAGGATATTAATGCCATAACAATAAAGAACAAGTATCCTCTACCTCGCATTGATGATGTATTTGACCAACTGCATGGAGCTTAATACTTTTCAAAGAGTTACCTTCTGTCTGGATACCATCAGTTGTGTGTGAAGAAGGAAGACATTCTGAAGACAGCATTTCGAACCATGTACAGGCATTACGAGTTTACAGTAATGCCTTTTGGGCTGACTAATGCACCCTCTGTATTCATGGATCTAATGAATAGAGTTTTCAAGGAATATCGAGAAGAATATGTGGTGGTATTTATTGATGATATCTTCGTATACTCCAAACACTACCAAGATCATGAAAATAACTTGCAAATTATCCTGAACACTCTGAGAAGACATGAATTATATAGGAAGTTCACCATGTGTGAATTCTGGCTTCAAGAGATTTCTTTTCATGTCCATATTGTCTCTAAAGATGGAATCTCTGTTTATCCTTCTAAGACAAAGGAAATCCAAGAATGGCCTGCACCGATGAGTATAACTGAGGTATGCAATTTTATTGGTTTGGCAGGTTGTTATCAATGTTTCGTCCAGAATTTTGCCCGATTGGCTAACCCATTAACAAAGCTCACACGTAAAGGGGTTAAATTTGTTTGGACAAAATAGTGTGAATAATGTTTCGAAGAACTGAAGAGAATATTAGTCAATTCTATTATATTGGATCCACCATCGGGGAATGATGGGATCATTATTTATAGTGATGCATCAAAGAAAGGATTTGGTTGAGTCCTTATGCAGAATGATAGGGTTATTTCCTATGCATCACGACAGTTGAAAATTCATGAACAAAACTATCCTACTCATGATCTCGAGTTAGCAGCTATGATATTTTCTTTGAAGACATGGAGATGCTACCTCTATGGTGAAAAATGTGAGATGTATACTGATCACAAGAGTTTGAAGTATATTTTCTCACAAAACGAACTCAACACGAGGCAAAGGCGATGGCTTGAACTACTCAAGGATTATGATTTCACGATACACTACCACCCGGGGATGGAAAATAAGGTGACAGATGCTTTGAGAAGAAAATATCATGGAGTTTTGAATATGATGAGAATTGAAAGGGATCCTATTTTCTATAATGTAATTACCTGATTTTGTGTAAGGGTTTTAAGTGTATTTTATGGTTTTAATAGGAATTTAAGTGGTGTTACTGTTGGTTAGGGTTATTAGGGGTTTAGGGGGTTTATGGTCTTTTAGGGGAGGGGATTATGGTTTTTAGCATTGTTAGGTTAAAAATGTTTTTTCTTATTATTTTTAGTGGTTTTAGAGGGGGGTTTTGGGTTCTTTTGTTTTTGGAGTTTAGGGTTTTGGGTTTTTGGGGGGGTTTTAAGGGGTTTTAGAATTTTTATATTTTAGAGATTTTCTTATAGGTTTCAGGGATTTTAGTGTTTTTTTTGGGTGGGGTTCGCGTTTTTTTAGAGTTTTATGATTTCTCATGTTTTTATTGTTTTTATGGATTTTAGGTGGTTTTCCAGTTTGTAAGTGTTTTTAATGGTTTTAGAGTACTTTTTGTGCATTTATGGTTTAGGGCCTTTAGGGATTTTTTTGGTTTTAGGGTTTTGGTGTTTTTAGGGTGTTTTTTGAGTCTTTTAGTTTTTTTAGTGTTTTTAGGGGTTCACATATATTTATATGTTTCTAATGTCACTATTATTTTAGGGTTTTATAGGTTTTATTAGGTATTTTAGTGGTTTTTAGGGTTTTTAAGGTTTTTAGGGTGTCTTTTGGTTTTTTTGTTAGGGTCCTTTAGGGGTTTTATGGGTTTTAGACATTTTTAGGATTTTTAGAAATCTATGATTTTTATGATTTTAGTGGTTTTTTGGGTTAAAATGGTGTTTAGCATTTTTGGGGATTTTAATGTATTTTAGGGTATTCAGGTTTGTTAAATTTTAATGATTTTTTGGGTTTTTATGGGTTTAGACAATTTTTGGGTCTTTTATGATTTCTTATGGTTTTATGGGTCATTATTTGGTTTTTTTGTGTTTTGGAAGTTTTTAGTGTTTTAATGTTATTTTAGGGTTTCTAGGGGTTTTTACTGTCATCAAGGATTTTAGGGTTTCTTAATGTTTTTTCGGGTTTTTAGGTATATTTAGGCACTATTAGGGGTCTTCGAATTTTTAGGGTCTTTTAGGTTTTTAACAGGTGGGTTTAGGATTTATGGTGTAGGGTTTATGATTAAAGGTGTAGGGTTTAGGGTACATTGTTTAAGGCTTAGGGTGTGGGTTTATGGTTTAGGTTGTATGGTTTATGGTTTAAGGTGTATGGTATAAGGTTTAGGGTATGGTTTTTTTGGTGCAGGTTATAGGGTATATGGTTTTAAATGGGATTTAGGTTTTTTAGAGTTTTACGGTTTTGGGTGTTTTTGTGTAACACCTCGAGATTTTGTGAGATTTATTCTTTTTAATTTCATTTATGTGTTGTGTTGTATACTACACCATGATTATCTTGTGCTATATGCAACACCATATTAGCTTTTATTATATGCAATTATATTCTTGGCTTGTGCTGTACATAATTGCAAGATCTATTTGTAGAATTAATTTCACGCAATAGTGAGAATATATTTTTTTCAATGTATAAATGAAATAAGTTTGTATTATGTTATATGAAACACAAAATTAAGCTTTCACTACACACAACACCGAGTGGCCTTGCATTACACACAAGAGAGACATTCCCCGATAGCATGTGTTGTACGCGATATTGAGTTTCACTAAAAAAAGATATATTATTATGTAATGAGATATATAATAGCTATTATGAATAGTATTAACCCCATTTTAAATTTTATATAACATTGAAATTTATCTTACACATTTTGTAGAACATTTTATGAGAATAAAAAAAAAATTTCGGATAAAAGAAGTATTTTTTTTCAAAGAATGTTGTTTTACCGCCATTTGATAGAATACCCATTTTAAATCTAGTTTTTGCCACATTTATAGGTTAAACATGACTAAATAAATTTAATTTTTAGAAGAGGATCATCAAAATTTATTTTGGATGGAATTTTGGTATTTTTCTGATAAAATTCATATTTTTATGAATAGTTAAAAATAATGTATTTAAATTCAAAATTGCCTTTTAATCTAATTTATTTATATAGTTAGATTATAATTATAATTGGTTTTAAATAATAATTGGATTATATTTTGATAATTTAATACTTTATTGGTCATTGGAAATAATTTCACTTATAAATTGGACACAAACACATGTCAATCTTCTGATAGGTATTACTTTTTAAAAAAACCTGATTTTTGATTTTGACGACCAGAATTTATTTTAAACTAATTAATACAGCTTCAGTGTTTTGAATTTAGAAAATTTATTCCATATGTGGAATTATAAGGTTAAAATTTTGTAAATAGTTACCTTTTAGTTTTAGATATTATGAATAGTAACTTCTGTATTTATTTTTTTACTGTGATTAAAGGGAAAATCTGGTAAAAAAGGGTTAAAAATAGTATTATAATAATGTTAAACTACCCTAAAACATGTTCTAATACTGTTGGATGAGATATGTTGGACCATTGACATATATGGGTCGATTTTTGGTTCCCATGGATGCACTTGGATGTGAAAAATATATTTTATAAGAAATAATTTAACATTAAGTTAATTATAACATGAACATATATATTTTACTAAATTAATTTTATTATAGAGTTATGTAACTAATATATATGTTTAAAAATAGTAATTATAAATCTGAAAAATATTCCTACATCATGGTATTTTATTTATATTTTTTAGACTATAGATAAATATATTTATTTATGACACAATTCTGATGTAGTGACTACCTCATTAATTAATGATTCTAATAAATGAATTTATAAATATTAAAATAAATTAAATTTAAAAATTTGGATTCCATAAAAGATTTTATTTGGATTACATTTACATATTAGGGATTATTTAATTCATTTTTTTCTAATGAATCATGATTTTATGACTTTAAAAAAATCAATTACTAAATAGTGTCAAAATTTAAAAAATGTATTTTTAAAGAAGATACTATATTATTAAATGAAATTAAAATATTAAAAATCTAATATTTTTCGAAAATAACTTGTATAGTAAAACAATGTCATAAATGATCCACTTTATGTTCTCTTGACATTTTACAGTAAATATATTAACCATGTAATATAAAAATACAAGAGGACATGGTAAGAGTTAACTTATTTTACAAAGGGTTAGATCTAAAAGATAAGGTTATTTTTTACACATAAACACGCCTAAAAAGTATTGTTTTAGAGTATTTCGATCCATAATCATCTAATCCTTGAACTAAATTTTTTTTGAGCTATTATAAACCCAAAATAATTTTATAATAAATTAATATTTCAAGATTTTCCAGAAGTGACCCTCACCTCTATTATAAAAGGGAACCTCCCTTTCTCTATAACTCACACCTCTAAATCGTTTTGGTTCAGCCAAAACTAGCCAGTTTCTCATACCAACCTCACTCTCTTCATCCTAGAGTAATAAATATGTGCAGATAACCATCATATGGAGCCCTTTTTATAAATCAAAAGGAAACACCCGAAGAAGAGACAACTATTTTATCATTTCTTTCATAGTTCTTTTCTTCTTATAATTCCTATTTATATGCCTATTCCATAAAAAAGAGATAAATTAAGTATAGTAAACATGATGATATGTTATTATATTTATTTTTCAACCTTATACCTCCTTTGATCCATCCTACGAATAATAATATCACCATGCGTGCGTACATAAGACTCACTGTCTCCACATCGTGGTGTAATTTGTTATTTAAAAATAAATTTTTAGGATGTGTATAATGCTGAGTTTAATTAATTTAAATAATAATTATAAAATTATAATTAAGATACCATCCAATTACATACTATTTTATCATCATGGGAATGATATCATTGCTTGTGCGTACATAAGACTTACCGTCTCCACGACGCGATGAGATTCATTCTCCCCTTTAACCATCCATGAATGAATATATATATATATATATATATATATTATTCATAATTATGATTTATATGAAATAATAAGTCTAATATAATGTTATATATATATATATAAACATATATGTCAGTCACTTACATCCATTCAATGCGATAAGAAAACAGAAACAACGTTCTTGCGTACGTAAGACCTTTCCTCTCCATGAACAATGTATTCCATTTAATTTATCTATATATTAAATTATAAATATATATGATATATTATACATTATTGAACAAAATTAAATCATTATCTATGTAAAATTATCATTAATAACAAGTCAAAACACATATGATAAATAAAGAGATATTACCCAAAATGTTCCATTTACTTGGAATTGTTAATAAATGGGTAACATAATTTCATAAAGGAATAATATATAATATCATAAATATTATTATGATTATTATATATGTTAATAATATTTTTAAACCCACTATATAATAGTTTTGGACACATATTGGAGAAATCACACCTAAGGTAAGAGATAACTTTCCAAATATTGTTTTTATCTGAGATTTTTTATACATTACTATTTAGTTGGAGTATATTTATCATCCATTTCCATGTTTTATAAGAATATTATCATACAATATTTAATAATATTATATTTATTTTTAAATTAATTTTTTCCCATTTTTAATTTTGAAACATGGTTTGGAATGAAAATTTTTACATTTACCATACGAGGTACATTTTGACTTTTCCAGCAAAAGTATGAGAGTAATGTTTTTTAACATATATGACATGAATAGATTTTTACTCTTTAATAAAGAATTATTTACATGAAGAATCATTTATATGATTTCATGTTTATTTTCAATTAAATTATTTTATTTTAAAATTGCATGACATTTTTAAAAAGAAAATATATTTGAAAAAAAGGGATATATTCCTCTGGAATTAAGTTCAAGTGTTTTATCAAAATTATTTATCATCTAATATGACATAGGTTGATGTTTATATCCCTAATATTAATTTTATTTTATTGATTTTATGATAGAATTATTTTTATTATGTCCATTTATCTTATTTGGATTATGGTATGATGAAATGATGTTTAAGAAACCCATTTTATTTCATGGGTTAAGCTATGATGAATGATATATGATTTGTGTCACATGTAAGAATGATTTTATTATGATATGGGTGAGATATATATATATATATATCCTTCCAAGGAATTGGGTAATGATTTATATCTCATGATATAGACATTACAAGAACAATAACTAAATCCAGTTCAGTAATACAGGGCTAGAAAGACAAATAAATCTGGTTCAATAATACATGGTTGGAATAACAAGTATACCCCGTTCAGTAATGGACATCGTCCTCTATAATGGTCTTGGAAGAAATTCCTTTGATTCTATGTAAATCATATTATGTACTTATTTATTTTCCACAATTATATTTTTTATATCAATGTTATTCTATCATGGTTAATGCTCATTTATGATCTATACCTTACGTACTGCCAATATTTATTTCAAGGCCCAATATTTTGATCAGTAAACATTATTCTCATGTCTTTATGTTCAAATTATTATGGTTTTTTTATGTTCCCCATGTTTACCCTTACAGATCATTTGATCTCATCCTTTTTAGCTTTTCTTTTCCCTAGGATATAAAAAAGGTTTTAGGTAGGAAAACAAAAGGGGAAGATCTTTATGGGAGATGTTGAAGATCTTTCACCATGATAAGAATATTATGATCTGAGATTCTAAATACACTAAACTAATATGGTCTTTGTGCGTATACTTGTGTAATTTTACTATGTATTTTTTAAATGAAATGTAATGTCCATGTAAGTAAAGCTTGGGTTGCTACAGTTGGTATCTGAGTGAATGTTTTGTTAACCCTTGGAAGATAGGATGAAAAATCTTTAGTGAGATCCCTAAAGATATTTATAAGTATAAGTCTATGTATTTCTTAAATATAAGTAAATTTATGGTTACAAATCTAGTTTTTGTGTGTGAAAGTTATGACCAACCTAGGGTTAAACCGAAGATATCAAATATTGAAATATTATAAGTGATTTACCGTACATATGTGTTTCTAATCACTGAAATGTATTTCTCACAGTTCTTTTGATCTTAGTCAATATATTGAACTACATTGAACATAGTTATACAACAAATATTTTAGATGTAGAAATTATGGGAAATACGAATATAAATTTCCTAAGTAGAAATATCATGAAGAGAATCATAATGATGGTACAAGTATTGGTCGTACTGCTAAGGATAATGAGATTATAAATGATTTGTGAAAGATATGTGGTGTTATTCCATTATTTTTTACATTAAACCCATGAATCTTGAGGTTGATAAATGAAAAAACATGATTCATATTTAAGTAAATATGAAGATGATATATCCTGAGTAATGGTTTAAGACTAATGTTGGATGATTGAGGTGTATTTGTTTCAGAATTCATTAATTATGTGATATGAATCAGGAAATATATAAGTGTTTTCAGTATAAGGATTGGAAAGGATACAATGAATAGATATAAAGAGAGAGAAAAGTGATTTAAGGGTAAGGTGATATACTTGGACAACACATGATTAAGAGAAATATAACCCTTAATATGTCTCTAATTTTAAGATAATGATTTTTGGTAAAAGATATGTTGTATTTGAATAAGTAAATTTGATGATTATAGTTTATAGAAACCCAATTATGGAGTTATTTACAACAGGGTTATGCTATCAAAGATGAGGTATTAAAATTTTTGGGACATAAAGAATATATCCCAGAATATTTGAAATAAGAAAACGTGCATGTTTTCAATAAGGATATCTTGATAATTCAGGTTGCTTCCATGACTCAAAATAATATATGATTAAGGTATTCCAATGTTTGTAATGTGACAACTAAGAACTTCCTTATGAGATATGGGAGACAAATGTTATTTCTATTTAGTTAACCTCTTACTAAAGATTTATATTTTTAGTTTTTGGAATGATTGTAATGTTATCAATTTATGGATATTATACATTATATTATGGTTGAAGTTTTTTAGAATAATGTATTATCTCACTATAGGTGGACTTATGAATATTTGATAACCTGTTATAACATTTTTTTTGACAAATATGGAATGACTTTTCATTCTCTCACATTGTCTCCTTACACTTAATGAATGAAAAATTCAACATCATTTCTTTAAATAAGATATTAAGGGGAAATTGTTTAGGGAACGACCAATGGCCATATTGTATTAAAATACATTAAGTATTTCTTATCATATTCTTCAACATTTGGAAAAGGTTCTTGAAAACCAAAAATGTAATCCTAGAACCTTCTTATCTGAATAATCAAATGGTTCCTTAAATCATCATAGATTTATGGATTTATGGTAGTTATATTTATCCAAACCTTATTCTCTATCACTAACCATCAAAACATGATGGTTAGATTACTCTTTCATATCCAAGTCTTCACTTCCCACATATGTTATCCTATATGTAAACACAGTTATGAGTTAATTTGGTGAAGCGTTTTGTTTCTAATAATTAATTTTAAAATGAATTTTTAGTATTACTTTTTACGATGTGGGTTTCCATGAAAGAAACATTCATGTATAAAACCATTTATATCCTTGATGAATATCGTGGAAGAAATTCATTTTAAGGGGGGTTGAATGTGACAACTCGATATTTTATGATATAGATTCTTTTTAATTTCTTTGATGTCTTGTGTTGTAAGCTACAAAAAGATTAGTTTACGCTATACACAACATCGTATTAGCATGCAGTATACACAACCCTATTCTTGGCTTGTGTTGAACATAATTTCAAAATATTTTGATAGAATTCATTTCAAGGAACACTGATTATAGATTTTTTTCAATTTATAAATGATCTATGTTTGGATTATGTTATATGCAACACCAAAGAAGCTTTCACTACACAAAACACTAACACGACTTGCATTACACGCAAGAGTGACCTTCCTCGATAGATTGAATTGTATGTGAAACTGAAATTCATTAAACAAAGATATATTATTATTTAATAGGTTATAAACTATCTATTATGAATAGTATTAACCACATTTTTAATTTTATATAACATTTGAATTCATCTTAAATATTTTCTAGCAGTTACAAATATTATTAACCATATTTTTAATTTTTAATTAATTACTATAAAATAAGTGTTTTGAATTTGAAAAAATGGAGTCCATATTTGTAATCAAAAGGTTCAAATTTTGTAAATTAGTACCTTTTATTTTTAGAATTTATGAATAGTATCTTTAGTAATTATTATATTTACCATAGTTGAAGGTTAAATCTGGTAAAAAGGTTAAAAATAATATTATTATAATAACATTAAACTACCCTAACTCATGTCCTAATCCTATTGGATTAGATATTACTGACTCTTTCTTTCCTTGGGTTTATTTGGGGACTTCATGGATCCACTTGGATGTGAAAATGACATTTTATAAGAATTAATTTAAAGAAAATATAATTATAACATAAACATATATAATTTACAAAATATACTTAACTACAGGTTTATGAATTAATATCTAGGTTTATAATTAGTCATAATAAAAATAAAAATATTTCTTAGATCATGGTGTTTTATTTATAACTATTATACTTTTGATAAATATATTTATTTATGACACAATTATGATGTAGTGATCACCTCATTAACGAAAGATTCAAATAAATGAATTTATAAATATTTAAATAAATTAAATTTCACCATTTGGATTCATTCCACTAATTTTCTAGATTAAATTGACATATTAGTGATGATTTAATACATTTCGTTCGATGTAATCATGTTGTAATGACTCTATCAAAAAACAACAACTAAATAGTGTCAAAATTGACTAAAATGTGTTTTTAAAACAAATACTATGTCATTAAATGATATAAAAATCCTAAAAAATATAAATTTGTAAAAATAACATTTATAGTGATAAAAACATCATTAATGTTCCACTTTAGTCATTCTTGGATTTTTCTAGTAACGATATTAACCATGTAATATAAAAATACAAGAGGACATGGTAAGACTTAACTTATTTTACAAAGGGTTATATCTAAAAGAGAAGGTTACGTTTAAGACCTAAACATGTATAAAATTCATTGGTTGGGAGTATTTTGATCCATCATTATCTTCACCTAAAAAATCATTTTGGATCTCTTAGAAAGAGAAAATATTTTTATAATAAATTAATATTTCAAGATTTTCCTAACATGCCCCTCGCCTGTCTTATAAAAGGGGTCCTACCTTTCTCTTTAACTAACACCTATAATGACTTTTAGTTCAGCCAAAACTGGCCCATTTCTCCTCCCAACCTCACTCAGTCCATCCTAGATGAATAAATTTGGGTAGAAATCCAACTTAAGGAGCCCTATTGTTCAAATCAAAAGGAAATACCCAAAGAAAAGGTAATCATTTTATCCCTTATTTCAATGTTATTTTCTTCTTATACTTCCTATTTATATGCTGATTCCATAATAAAATAATAAATCTAGTTTATTATAAATTCTGAGATGTTATTATAATTATGGGACAACCTTATACCTCATTCTATCCATCCTATGAATAAAATATCACCTTGTGTGCGTACGCATGTCTTACCGTCTCCACACCATGGACTAATTTGTGATTAAAAAAAATACATTATCAGGATGGGTATAGTGTAGATTATAAGGAATTTAAATAATTAATATAACATGATAGTTAATATACCATGAAGTTACATACCATTAAACCATCAAGACAATGATACTGTCGCTTGTGCGTACGTACGGCTTACCATCTCCATGACTCGATGAGATTTATTCTCCCCTTTAACCATCCATGAATGGTTATATATAAATATATATATTATTCATAATAATGAAATATATGAAATAATAATTCTATAGAAATTATATATATATATATGTACGTGCATATTT
Organism: Viscum album; assembly: GCA_963277665.1. Taxonomy (NCBI): domain Eukaryota; kingdom Viridiplantae; phylum Streptophyta; class Magnoliopsida; order Santalales; family Viscaceae; genus Viscum; species Viscum album. The sequence continues at coordinate 1,209,206,683 of OY728140.1, forward strand.
GTCACACACTTATTTCCATTCAACAAGATAAAAAAACAAAAACAACATTCATTCGAACCTACGACCTACCATCTCCATGAACAGTGTATTACATTTAATTTATCTATATATTATATTATGAATATATATTATATATTATACATTCTGGAAGTAATTAAATCAGTATCTATGTAATATGATCAAACATAACAAGTCAAAACATGTATAATAAATAATGCAATATTACCTGAAATGTTGCATTAACATGGAATGGTTAATAAATGTGTAATATAAAGCCATAATATAATCATATATGATAACATAAATATTATTATTATTCAGATATAGGTTAATGATCTGTTTAAATCCACTATACAGGAGTTTTGGACACATACAGAAGAAACAATACCTATGGTTAGGGATAACATTGCAAATCTCATTTTTATTTGAGATTATTTATACATAAGTATTTAATAGGGATATATTTATCATCCATTTAAATTTTTTAAAAGAATATTCTAATAAAATATTTAATATTCTTATAAGTATGTTTAAATTCATTTATAGATTTTTTGATTTTTACAACATGGTTTCGAATAAATCTGTATTTTTTTACTTTTCCGGAAAAACTACGAGAAGAATGTTTTTTAACTTATATGGCATGAATGGATTTTTATGCTTTCATAATGCATTAATTTCAATGAATATTCATTTATAAAAATTCTTGTTCATTTTCAATTAAATTAATTTTTTTTAAATTGCATGAAATTTTTAGAAAAGAAAACATTTTTGAAGAAGAAAGTATAGTTTTCTCTGGAGTTAATTTAAAGTGTTTTATAAAAAAATATTAATATAATATTACATAGGGTTATGTTTATATCCCAATTATTAATTTTATTTGATTTATTTGATGGTGGAATTATTTTTATGAATCCCATTTATCTTATATGGATTATGTTATGATGAAATGATGGTTAAGAAACCATTTTATTTCTTGGTTAATTCTATGATGAATGATTTATGTTTTGTTGGACATGTAAGAATGATTTAATTATGATATGGGTGGGACATATTTCTCCCTCCAATTCATTGGGTCAATATTTATATCTCAGGAGATAAACATGAAAGGAATGGAAAGTAAATTTAGTTCAGTAATACAAGGATGAAACAAAACATAAATCCAGTTCTGTAATACATGGGTGGAGTGGAAAGTAAAAGTGGTTCAGTAATGTACTTCGTCCTATAAGATGGTATTGGCAACAAATCCATGGATACTTTGGAAATAATATTATGTGGTTATTTATTTTCCAAAATTACTTGTTTTATGCCAATGTTATTCTATCATTGTTAATGTTAATTTATGCTCTATGACTTATGTACTGCCAATATTTATTTCATGACTCAAGATATTGAGGTTTAAACTTTATGTTCATGTTTTCACTTTCAAATTTTTTTGGTTTTTATTATGTTCTCCATTTTTACCCTTACAGTGCATTTGAGGTCACCCTTTTTCTGTATTCTTTTACCTAGGATATAATTTAATGTTTTACGTTGTAAACCAAAAGGGAAATATCTTTATGGGAGATGTTGAATATCTTTCACCATGATTTGAAGATTATGTTCTGAGTTTCCAAAGACACTAAAATAATATGGTATTTGGGAGTATATTTGTGTAATGTTATTAATTATTCCACAAAAGAAATGTAATGTCCATGTACTTCATGATTGGGTCACTACATTATGGGTTTTATGGATTCCATGTTTCTTATTTGTGTTTACTTTATTTAGTATTTTAAGGAGTTTTTTAGTTTTTTAGTTTTTTTGGTTTTTTGGGTTCGAGGGTTTATTAGTAATTTTAGTGATTTTTGGGTTTTAGGGATTTTTAGGGTATTGTAGGGGTTTTTAGGGTGTTTTATAGTTTATTGTGATTTTTAGTGTTTTTTCATTTTTTGGGTCTTTTAGGTATTTTAGGGTTTTATGGGGTTTTTCGATATATTTAGTGTTTTAGGGTTTTTTAAGGATTTACCATTTTTAGTACATTTAGGGTTTATTTTGGGTTTTCAAGTATTTTTGTGTTTTCAGTGTTTTTGGTGGGGTTTTAGAGATGTTTAAGGGTTATAGATGTATTTCGGTTCTTTTAATATTTTTAGTATTATTTTGGTTTTTATGGTTTTTAGAATTTTAAGGGAGTTTAGGGATTTCAATGGTTTTATGATTCTAATGTTGGTTTAGTAGTTTTAGGGTCTTATATTTTAGGTTTTTAGGGTTCTCATTGGTTTTATTGGGTTTAGTGTCTATTAGGTTGTTTTTAGGGATCTTATTGTCTTTTAGTGTTTCATAAGGATTTTGATGGTATGTTAGGGGTTCAAAAGGTTTTCAAGATATTTTAGGGTTTCAAGGTCATTTCGTATTTTTATTATTTTGTACTCATTTAGGGTTTCAGATATAGGGTTTAGGGTTTATGTTTTTGGGATTAGGGTTTAGGGTTTACGGTTTAGGGTGTATGGTGTAGGGATAAGGGTATATGTTTTAATAGTTATCATGTATGTTATAGCGTTTAGTGTTTATGTTTATGGGTTTAGGGGGTAGAGTATGGGGTTTAGGGTATAGGGTTTAGGGTGTAGTGTATAGGGTATAAGGATTAGGGTTTAGTGTGCGGGGATTATGGTGTAGGGTGTAGGGTTTAGTGTGTAACGAATAGGTTTGATTGTTTAGTTGGGTTTGTTGATTTTAATACATTTTTCAGGGATTTTAGGGGTTTTATTGATTTATGGGTTTTAGTGATTTTTTTTTGTTTTTCAAGATTTTCAGGTTTTATTTTGGTTTCATGTTTTTAGTGTTTCTTGGGGTTTCTTAGGTTTTGTGGCGTCTTTTAAGGTTTTTAGTTGTTGTTAGGGTTTTTATTGGTTTATATGTTTTATCATTTTTTAACATCTGTTTATGTGTTTTTTATGTTTTAGGGGTTTTTTTGGTTCTCTGGGGGTTTTATGGTTTTATGGGGTTGTATTGTTTTCTCTGTTTTTATGATTTTTAAGTTTGTATGAGTTTTCAGGGGTTGTTCGGGACTTTTTATGTTTTTTGGGGTTTTGGGGGTTTTTAGTTTTTATTTTTTATGGTTTATATATTTTTTGGTATTTTTGGGGGTTTATGATTTTTAAATATTTTATGGGGTTTTAATGTTTTTTTAATCATTTTAGGCATTTTATGTTGTTTAAGGTTGTATGGATTTTTTTGGGTTTTAGGGATTTTTGGTTTAACATTGCTTCTAGGGAAGTTTGTGTCTTTTATGGTCTTTTGGGGGTATTTAAGGTTTTTAGGGTTTTGAGTGTTCTTTGAGATTTTTTCGTTTTAGGGTTTTTTTGGTTTTATGGTGTTTTTGTCTTTTATGATTTTTTGGGGTTTTAGGAGTTTTAATTTTTTAAGAGTTGTCATAATTCATAGGTTTTTTAGGTTTTTTATTTTTTAACATTTTTAGCGGTTTTATGGTATAATTCCATTTATGGTTTTTTGGGTTTTAGGTCCTTATAGGGTTTTTTTGGATTTTTAATCCATTTAGGTTCTATTAAAAAATTATATAGTTTTTACATTCCTCTAGGGTTTTTAGGGCTTTTAGTATCCTTTAGGGTTTTAGGGTTTTTAGTGACATTTTGGATGTTAGGTCCCATTAGATTAATTTAGGGTTTTAGAGTTATTTAGTGCCTTTTAGGGGTTTTAAGGGCCTTTAAGGGTGTTTTAGTTGTTTTTTTGGGTATTTTAAGGGTTTGATGGGTTGATAGGTATTTTAGGGCGTTTTGGGGGTTTTAGGGTCTTTAATTGTTTTTTTATGGTTTTGGAAATTTTTTGATTTTGGATATTATTAGGGATTCTATGGTTTTATAATGTTTTTGGGATTTGGATGTTTTTAGGTACCATTTGGGTTTTTAAAATTCTTTAGTGCATTTATGGTGTTTTATGGTTTTTAATGGTTGTAATGGTTTTTATTCTATAATATTTTGTGGTTTATAGGGTTTTTAAGGAACTATTGATGATTTTTTATGTTTGTAATGGGCTACTTGGGTTTTGGGGGGTTTTGTAAATTTTCAATGGTTTTTGGGGGAATTGGTTTTTTGATGTTTTTGAGGGATTTGTAACGTTTTTTGGTGTTTTTGGTAGTTTTGAGTTTTTTAGGTTTTAGGATCATTATTTAATCTTTTGGGTTTTAAGTGGATTGAAGGGTTTTTTTAGTTTTTTAGTAGTTTTTATAGTTTTATCAACTTTTAGGGGTATTGTGTTTTTAGGGTATTTAGAATTCTTTTAGGGATTCTAGGGGTTTTTAAGGTTTTAGTGTATTATGATTTTTCAGGGGATTTATAGTTTTTTGTATGTTTTGTGTTTTTAGGGTTTTTCAACCTTTATAATTTTTAGGTTTCTAGTGTTCTTAGGTTTTTAAGATTTTTTAAAAAATGTTTAAGGGGTTTCATGATTTATTTGTGTCTATAAGTGTTTTTAGGTTATTATAGAGGTTTATAAGTGATTTTAGGGTCTTTTAAGGTTTAAGGAATTTAATGGTTTTATGGGGATTAGTGTTTTTAGAGACATTTATCGGTTTGGGGTTTTTAGGTTATTTTTGTTTTTTAGTGTTTTTAGGTTTTTAGGTTTTTAGTGGGTTAAGGGGTTTTAGGCTTTTATGGGGTTTTGAGGGTGGGGGTGGGGCAGGGGGGGTTATGGATTTTAGGGTTGAATTATGGTTTTAAGTTTTTAGTGGTATTTAGGGTTTTAAGGATTTTATAGATATTTATAGGGTTTTCTAGTTGTTTGGAGTTTTTTTTGGATTTTAATGTTTTTACAATAATTTAGGGTTTCATTGATATTAGTGCCTTATACGGTTTTGAGGGGTTTTAGGGGATTGTATAATTTTAGTGTTTTATGGGTTTTATGGTGTATTTAGGGGCGTTAAGAGGTTTTAATGTTTTTTTTTTGATTATTTGGTGTTTTAGGGGTGATGAAGGCGCATGACCAGGCTACTCCTAGTCCACCAAAAAGTGTTAGAAAAAAGAAAAAACATACAGGGAAGGGGAGAAGTCAATGACCCAACCGAAAATGAGTTATGTGTCACAAAGTTCAACATCCCCACCACCATGATAATAAGAAGTTACACTGTAAGGGTCTCCATCAAGACCATATCGGGAGTCCCTATCAGTATATGTTGACTCCCATTCAGATTCATGTGACTTGAATAGGGAAATTTAGTTTTCTATGATCCTTTCTTGGTCCGCATTTAGCTGCACCTTGGCAGCCCCCCCTGTCAGAAGCCTTTTTCTTTAGAGATTTGGAGGAGGCTCTTATGGACATTGTCTTAGGAAAACAAGAGCAATCTTTCCTTGGCTTCCTCTTTTGGGGGTCTGATGTGATACCTATAGATTTGTTTTCCTTCCCAAATGAAATGACCTCCTATATTAAAGTCCCATCCTTAATGATAATATCCATGTTAAAGATCATCTTGCTACCCATATATTGAAAAATACATTCATGTTTAGGGATGTAGGTATTTTCCTGATTTATAATACAGTTATCCAACACATCACATTAGGTCATTCCGTTTACCACAAACTCTTGACCAGGATCACCAACCTTATAATCCAAGAGAAAAACTTCCATCACATAATCACCCAATACATTCAGACCCCTTGAAACCTTATCAAAACTAGTACAACTCCTAACAACCTCTAATCCAGTGTCACCTTAATCTAATAGATCAATTGCAAGCCCTCATCCTCCTCACGGGCTATCTGGCCAACATGTACTCCCTCCTGAGTAGAAATTGAAGCCATGTCTGGCCCCGTCTCAATCCTAGCACAAGCATCACAACTAGATAGGGGAACCTGCACGTCATCCACTATGAACTCATATCATTACAAGGAGATTGGTTGGCATGAACTCCATCAAGAAAAAAAGGTTCATCCACTATAATATGAACCAATGAGTAATTTATAGTGACACTAGCCTCATGCACAGTAGCATAATCACCATCCCCTGTACCTTCCAACACAACATAACCACATGTCAGGACCTATTGTAAACCCTTACCCCTATCTTAAAAAGAAGTGCCCTCTAGTCCAGAGTAAGAAGTCTACCCAGGTTGTTCTTCAATTTCACTGTCCAAATCCTGTTTCAGAACCTATTTCTCATGAAATAACTCCTTAAAAACTAACCCATCAAACTGATTTTGAAAACGGACACCAGCACTACCATTATGAACTTCTAGTAGATCCGATGAATCCCTGACCACCTCTAAAATGTCAGAATTGAGGCCCAACACCGGTGGCGAAATTTGTCACATCTACCGCATCCTTATACTATTTCATCCTTCCTCGGTTTCTATCAACCCTTACCAATCACAATTCAGAGGTCAAGTTTCAACCTATCAAACACACCACATACCCTCAGTTCGAGTAAAGACTTTCTAACAACCCTTAGTGGAACATCTCCAACCACTATAATAGAATGATCTACATCCATAGGCACATTATTCTGTCCAGTAGGTATACCAACACAATGAATTCAATGACCCCCCATATTGGTGCATCTAGTTGCAAACCAAGATTTATAGCAGTCGACTACATTAGTGTAGACCAGAAAATACTACTATGACACTTACATGTAGATTTATAGTGGCCCAGTCTATTGAAGATTGAAGAGAAAAAAACCCATGATTCAATGAAAATATTCTGATGCCACCAGAGCTCAACTTTAATCTCAATGCAGGATAAATTAACAACATCCTTAGATATATCCAACTCTATGTATATTCGTAGCCCAATCAAGTGGTGGGAAGAACTAGTTCGTGCATCTAGAGAAAGAAATCTACTGATGATGTTGCCAATGACGTGGAGGATGGCTGGGTTTATGAAGGGTAAGGAAAGATTATGAAGTGTAATCCATAGGTCAATGCTCATGGGATCGCGATGTAGATGAAAATTAATATTCCATAGAAACAAATAAAATTTAAGGTAATCAATGATTTGTGGTGCAAAATCCCAGGCCGAAATAAAATCTTCTTTATTCCAAAACTGGATCCGAAAGTTATGAGCATCCAACAACCCTATAATTTTATGCTCACGGAGGTTCCAAAAAGAAGAAACAAACCAATCAAAATCATCAACAAAGGTCCGGCTCCTCCCAAAATGATCCACTAGTGAAATATTCAGGAGTGCAGAGGCCATTGAGAACTCCCAAGAAGATATAAAAAATAAGGGCACACCATTGTGGGTTTTAAGTCCTTTTTGGGATTTTAGGATTTTTAATGTTATTGGGGTTTTATGTATTTTTATTGATATTTAGGGGCTTCGGGGGTCTTTAAGAGGGTTTTTGTTTTTGTAATATTTTAGGGATAATTTAAGTGTTTTTTTAGAATTTAGTGTTTTTAATATTTGTAGATATTTTAGGGGTTTAGGGTTTTTTATGTTTTAAGGATTTTTATTGTGTTTTATGTTTTTTATTATATTTGGGTTTAAGGACCTTTAGGATATTTTATGGGGTTGTTGGGTTTATTGGGGGTTATTAGGGGTTTTGGGGTTTTTAATATTCTAGTGTATTATGTTTTTTTGGGGGTCTATTTTTCTTTTGGGATTTTTGAGGGATTTTTATGAGATTTAGAGTTATTTAATGAGGTTTTAGGGTTTTAGTGTACTTTGGGGTTTTTAGGGTAATTTTAGGGGATTATAATTTTTTATAGGTTATTGGATTTTTTAAGGGTCTTAGTAAGGTTTTTGGGTCATTTAGGGGTGATTAGTTTTTATTAAAATTTTAGTGGTTTTTAAAGTTTTTTAGGGGTTTTAATAGTTTTAGGGGTTTTAGGCTGTAATTTATTTTTTTTTGGTTTTATATTTTTAATGATTTTAGGGGTTCTTATTGTTTCATAGGGTTTATTAGGTTTCTAGTGGGTTTTTAGGGTGGTTGTTCTCTGTTTTTATGGTTTTTCAATGGATTTAAGTGGTTTAGGGATTTTTTTGAGTATATTGAATATTTTTTTGGGATTCATGGATATTTAGGGCTTTAGGGTCTTTTATGGTTTTATGTTTTTTTTTGTTTTCATGGTTTTTTTTTTCATTCAAAACATGGAAGCCAAATAATTTATTTTGGAGTTTTTAAATTTTTTCACAATCATTCAAACTTGGTTTATCATTTTTCAATGGATTCCAACAAGTTTTTTTCGATGAGACAGAAACTCCCAATGATCCCAGTATTGGAGATGTTTCATAAATATTCTCTCTAAATTAATGAAGTTATTTGGGAAATTATCCAAAAAAACGTGGGGACTCAAATTGATTGTGAGGATGGTAAGTTAATAAAATAGAACACTTTTTAGTTGAAGTATTTCATACTCAATGACTCTTATATATTTAAGACATATTCGTAAATCATTTTTTAAATACAAAAATATTACAAGGGTCACCCATGGGTCAAAATTAAATTATTATATTGTATGAAATTTAGTTTCATATGTATGAATTTGATGTTCCATGTAGATTTTACCCTTTTGTGTACTGATTAGATATTTGTTGGGCATTTCTTATTATGGTGATGGTTTTAATCCATTCAGTGTGGAACTCTATAATTTTTCATCATATAGGGAGATATGAGTTGTTTGTATATCAATATGGGGGTCATGAGATTGGATTCCTATGTAACATTTTTAAAGGAATTATAACCAATATTTTTTTGGCACTGAATGGGACACGCCAAACATTTTATGTTCATGTGTGTTGACACTATGAAATGTGTTCCATGCACTATTCCATAGAGTAAATATATGATTCTCACATAGACAAAAATAATGTTAAGTATGTGTAAAGATGTTTTCCAACATGAAGGAAGAAGATTCAGGCAGTATTTCTATGTGCCAAAATACTACTCCAAACCCAATGGATAAGTGGAATGATATTCCCATCCAGATGTAGGCGGTGGATCTCCAAGATTGATTACGAAAAGGTGTCGACACCTTAAATTAAATTTTCGAGTTTCGTCCGAGAATACTTGGTGTATTTACCATATCAAGAAGTGTATACTCTTCAATACATTCGATTTGAGTGGTTGCGGAGCCCAAATAGGCATACAGATCAAATGTTATGGCACTCAGAAGACGGATAAAAATTCACAAAGGGACCTATGCAAGTCACCTATACAGAGGACCTATGTGGAAGAATAATTTCTACACCCCTAGATGGAGTACCTATGTGGAGATCCATCACATACAAACTTCCTTTCGACCAGGTCACCCCCATGCCTATAAATATGACCCTTGGGCACCCCATTTCAAAGTAAAAAAAAGTTGGAAGATGTCCCAATGTTCCCATTGTGTAGCTCTTTCACCAAGATCCCCCAATTGTTCTCAGGTAGCTCAATAAAACATGAGAGAATAGAAAATTAAAGGAAAAAAAGTGGTTAAATTCCCCCATTACGGTCTAGAACATATGGAGCTGTGCGGAGCTCATTCATAAAGCACCATCACGCTACCCCGGTGCGAAGCACCTGTTCGTGGCCCCTACGTAGTGTACCAGCATGGCACATCTGCATGGATCACCTATGAGGAACACCTGTGCATAGCACCTGCGTGTAACACCTACATGGAGCACATGCGCACCGCACCTTTGTGGAGTACTTCCGCTGGGGAGCTACGCGGATCACCGACGCGAGGCCCCATGGTGGAGCACCTGCGCAACCCCACTGGTTAATACCGTGGGGGTGCAGCCCTTGCACCTCTACTTGGGATTAGTGTCGGGCTGCGATCCCAGCCCTTCGGGCCGGTCCCATCACTTCCGTCACTAGCCCCCATGAAAAATGGAGAGTCGCACCGTGAACTTTTTGGATCCGGTCAAGGACATTTTCCATTGATCCCTTTATGCAGCCATACTTCCAAGCTTAGAATACCATGATCTGAGACACTCCGTCACACTCAATGAAGTTCCTTGAGTTTTCTTACTCCTCTTGGTTCCTTTCACATGTTATGATTTTTTATTCCTCGAGTCCCATGAGTCGATACCATCCTCAAGATACTCATCAAACCTCATCACATGACTTCTTTACTAGGTTAAACCTCACATGGGCATCCTCCTTAGGAGTAATCCCCAACAAATCACAAATGGGAATCCTCTTAAGGAGTAAGCCCCAACCAATCTGAAATGGGCATCCTCCTTATGATTAAGCCCCGAAAAATCTCAAATGGGCATCCTCTTTAGGAGTAAACCCCAACCAATCTCAAATGGGAATCCTCCAAAGGAACGAGTAAGCCCCAACCAATCTAAAATGGGCACCCTCCTTAGGAAGGTGTAGGCCCTAACCAATTTCAAATGGAAATCCTCTTTAGGAGTAAGCGCCAACAAATTTCAATTGGGGATCCTATTTAGGAGTAAGCCCCAAGCAACTCCCAACAGGGAAACCATCATGGTATAAGCTCGTCACCTTAATCCCTTCCTCCTTAAATTGGACCCTTTTCCAATGTAAATAGAACAGAGGGAAGGCTCATCGCCTCACCCTCTTCCACAATCGACGCACCCTCTTCCATCAGTGGAAGAGGAAATGTGTGAAGTGTCATTGTTTAATCTTTTACATCCTATTGTTTCTCACATAGAGCATGAATCATGTGGGAATAGAGATACCTGATGGTTGCAACATGTTCACAAACACTCACTAGAAGGAACTACGAGATCTTTTATTCCTATTCAAATCAGGTTACACCGGAAGCACTTTCAGAGACCAAGCTTACTAGATATCCTCATAAAGAATCAAACCATAAATTTCCACAATTGGGGCATCCTCCATAGCAAATAATCCACAAATTCAATCCTCAAATCATAAAGTCATCCTTTTCAAGAAGTAAACCCAAACTCATATTTCTCATTGGACCATACTCTCCTATGAGATTTATCGAAATACGTGGGCTTTGATTCCCATCCATATAGGATAAGTAGAAATCCTCTTTGAGGCTCAATACCAAAATATCAAATCAACCCTATTCTCTTTGGGACATATGGTCACACCCCTCTACATATTTTATTTTATTTTATAATTTTCTTAGACATAAAATTTTGTTCGGGTTCGGGCTGAGTCCTGGATGAAAATCTTTTGAGTTATGATAAAAAGTGCGCGTTTTTCAGATGACGTCGATGGGAGCACGGGCGGAGCATGTGTTGGAAACCATGTGTGGCTTCACCTTAGTATTGACAGGATTCACCTGCCTTTGAAAGATCAAAATGAGATACTTTTGAAATTTATTGTGTTATTTAAAAATTTTAGTGTTGTTAATGATTTGATTATTAATAATAAAGTGAAATGTGGGTAGACGCATTAAAATTAAATGAAGAATATATATATATATATTTGAAATAATAATATTATTATTAAGCTTCTTCTATTTTTATTATTATTGAAATTATTATCATCATATTTTTTATTATAGTTGTTGTTGAGATCATGATCATTAATTAATGAATTTATTATTATTATTTTATTTTGTCATTATTATTATTAAGATTTTATTTTTTCTAATTATTATTATTATTGTTATCAAAATTATTATTATAGATTGATATTTTATTATTTAAATTATTTGTTTTTGTCTTAGTTTCTTAATTTTATTAGTTTATTTTTATTTTTCCTCACTTTTTCTTTTTTTTCTCTCTCTATTTTTCTTTCCCCCTAACCCTAGCGCAGATCACCCTTTTTTTCTTCAAACACTACAGCCGCCACCCTATTTCTATTCTCCCTCTTCACACATGCAATTCGTCACTCACCCCTCCTGCTCCGTGCCCACACTTCTGTCCTGCAGCATCGGGGACCCCAACTCCCCATCACACTCCCCTCTGCCAGCATCACTTCCAGTACCGCCCAGTCGCACCTTCTTCACACCGTCGGCCAACAGCCATCCTACTCTGCCTTCGGCCGGTACGTCCCATCTCCCCAGCAGCCCCTGCGTCCGATTAGCACCCCGCATAACACCCCCTTGCTGCTCTGCCGCTCCTACCCAACTTTCCTTGCACAGCACCACCCTCAGCCTCCTACCCCTCTTCATCCCATACACCTTAACATGAACGCACCATGCCAGCACCCCGGTTTTCCTTGGTTCACTCCCCAGCCACCACACCCAGTATTTCCACCCACGACACTATTTCCATCACCGACACACCTCTGTCCGACCGACCCCCTGCTGTCCAGTGTCAATCCCTCTGATGCATCCCCTGTCGGCTGGTGCGAAGCCCTCTAGGGTGCTCTCTAATATCCACATATCTCCCCCTCCCTACTTGTCTCGCCACATGCCCATGGCCGCTTCACACTTCAGCCTCGCAGTAGCGCACCCCTCGACCCCAACAACCTCTCCTATTGGAAAAATTTTCTTCCTTTTAGTGTAAGGTGATTCCATGATTATGATTTAATTTTTGTGCTCAAATCATTAAATGTCGTTATAGTTTTGGTGCATTGGGACAAATTCAGCTTCCCGCATGTGAGTTTGTGTCACACTTGGTGTTTTGCACCTATTTTCGGGTGTCTTTCAGTGATTAAGGTATAATGCCTTTGAACTGCCTCTTTAAATTTAGTGGTACATGAATTCTATCATGAATTAAATTCATTTAATATTAATTTCTTATTATAATTTTTAGAATATCTATTTTAGAATAAATTATTTGATAATGTAGATAATTTTTATTTGGTTAATTTTTTCACCTAAATTATTGATCTGGAATATCTTGTGGTTAATTAGTTTGGTGAGAAGTTTAGTTTTGAAGGATCTTAGTTTTCATTTTATATTTTGTACCCCATTCATGTGAATTAAGGTGCATTTTTATGAAAACCAGTTGTGTGTTGTTTAATAACTTTTATTAAATTCTGCAATTAGTTATTTTCTTATTGTGCAAGTAGAGAACGTTCTGATATAATGTGTTACAGGTTCATGTTTAATTAGAAATGGGTTTTTGAACAAGTTTTGGGTGTGTTTAAAGTAGTGGTATACTTTTCAAAATAATTTTATAAATTTTCAAGTGATTTATTTAATAATATGGGTGTTGTGAGCCTGGTTGCGAAATTGTTTTTAGGCGCCTATGTTTTTAAATGTTGATATTATCATGTCCTACGCTTTTGTCAGGTTGTGCACTCTATGTGTTTTCTTAAAATGGTTTGTTGGCTCTTTAAAATGATTAGTGTGTTATTTTGGAATTGTGTGGTATTTGTAAACACTTTGTGAGTTTTAAAATGGGTTTAGTAAATAGTTTTATTGGTGTGTTTTGTGTGTTGAAAACATGTCGTGGTGGTGATTTCATTGTCTGTTCATTTGGATTGTTTTATGTCTGTGTTTATATACCTTTGTTGTTCTTCGTTTATTGCAGTGCATTAGAGGGGTAACCCTGCTTTACCGCAATCATCGGATTGCGTGTGCTTATGCCCTTGTCCGAGGCATGTCGCGTTGTCGTCTTCGAGTTGCGAGTTGAGGTAGGTCCCCCACTGCACTTTCCTTTAAATTCAGAATTTATTAATTGGATGATATTTTATTAATTTTATGAAATGGGAAATAATATAAGATAATTAATTTTTAAATGATTATTTGTTGTATAAAGAGCTATTTATATTATACATGACAGTTGAAATATTTTCATGATGAAAGGACACCCAGTAGTGAAAGAATTCCCATTTGGCCCTTAAACATAATTCATGGAATTTCAAATGTAGTTCTGGTTTTTTGATAAATTATTTATTTTGAAGCATGAACAAGTTTTTTGGTTCTCTTGAGAAATGAGGATTTTAATTAAAATTGGTGAAGGACCATTTGACACTAATAAAATAAATTATTTTGTAAAACTCTATTTGTAGTGACTCAGGGGTGATCTTTTGTGTTCGTTGATTGTGTGAGTTGTGTGTGTTGTTTGTGCAACGTGATTGGTTACTTGATTGATATTGTTGACTCACCCATTTCTTTTTATTATACATGTTGACATGGGAAGCTCACATAGTGAGTGAATCTTCTGAGAATGATTGCTGAACTAGTTTAGATTATGCACTGGCTAGTGGCCCATAGCAGAGAGGTGCTTTGTTATTATTGCTATGGGATTGGGCCCCTTGAATAGGCCAATTAGGGTGGCGGGTGGGCATTAGGGCATTATGACATCATCAAGAGTAGGAAAGACTCTAGGATGAGTCACATTTAAGGTATGTTCTAGATTGTTCATGAGCTCCTAGGTTTGACTCATGTTTAATTTAGTGATTATTTTTATGTGGTGGACGATTGAGAGGTCTACTTCGGTTGCTGTCCTTTGTGTGACACTTTTTTACATTGGGATTGGTTTGTGTTGTGTGTGATGTGTGGATTCCCTTTTGGATAATAACTGAAATTTGGATTTCTAAATAGTTCGTAATGATGTTTCCAAAATGTAATGCACCTGTTTCTTTCAAACATTTAATATGTTTTTATATTAAAAAGGGAAATAGACTATAATTTATTTTAGAAATGAATGTATTATTGGAAACAAATATTTTATATACATTATTTCACCACAATAATTGATAAATTCATTATTTAATTTAATGTTCATTGGTAATAGAATTAGTTGGGCCTTCCTATTGTGTTTTAATACTCACACCTATAGTGTTTTCCTTTTTTTAGTTTTTGTTGCAGGTTTGACTTGAGCTTTCTTACCGTGGGTGAGAGTTGGTTGTGGTTTGGTGAGTGACTCTCATAGTTTCAATGAGTTCTTGGTCGTGGTCAGGTTAGTTGGTTGTTGTTAGTCGTTCTTTCATTTCGTGTTGTTTATTTACATTGCGTTATTCTACATTTTCCATAGCATTATTTATTATCACTGGGTGAAATCATTCTCAATTTTCCTCTATTGATGCCCTGGACCTTGTTGCTAGCCCAGGAGGATCGGGAATGCCTCTCGGGCCATTTCGGGGACTGGCTCGGGTGATCAGTTCAGGGTCAACCCAGGTTGGTTCATGATAAAATGGTATCAGAGGAGGTTCAGATTTTTTGTGGACCTTTTTTTCAGATCACCCATTGTTAGTTGGGGTTATCATGGTAGAAATAGTAGAATTGTCAGGACTTGGTGTGTATGGGCAAGACAGATTTCATGAACCCTTTATCACTCTGAAGCTCAGGTTACCCTGGGATATCTGGGTGTGTTGGTGTCCTTTGATTTTTGTGAATTTTTTTATGTTGGGAAATGAAAAGGGAGTTGTGAAAGTATCCCTGTGATCTTGCAATGCCTGGAATGCCTTGTGGAGCCAGAGGATTTACCCTAAAATTATCTCAGTAAAGGAGGAATGACTGAAATATGGCCGCCAACCATATGTCTGAGTCACCCATCGACACTAGTTTCCCCTGGTGAATGGTTTGGTTCTTCTTTAATTAAAAAAACTGATTGTAATATTTTATTTTGGAATTTGTGGAATGTCAAATTTGAAATGGAAGTGACCATGTTTTTATCTGGCTCATTGTTTTCTTATTCTTTTGTTTTCACCCCCATGAAGTTTCTATGGATGCCCAATGTGCAGCTTCGGGTGGTGTGTCCTTAGAAAATCCTCTAGTTGATCAGTTGATAGATTACATCCTCGAGTTCTGGAAGTTAAATCCTCCTCTATTTTGTAGCCAAGAAGATCCACTTGGGGCAGAGGATTGGTTGCAGAAGATTGATAGGAACGTCTGTTTCGTGGTTTTTTCTGAGTCGTTAATGGTGAAGGTGGAAACTATTATTCTTGAAGGTCCAACTTGGAAATGGTGGAAGTCCGTGTCTCAGAATAATCCTCAAAAAGCTCTAACATGGGAGTTTTTCAAGACATTTTTCATCCAACAACACTTTTCTGAGTTGAAAAAGCTGATGAAGAGGATGAAGGTGTGTTGTCTTTAGTAGGGCGTTGAATTGGTCTTATAATTCTATCGAAATTTCATAGACCTAGTTCTGTACGACCAATGATTCGTTGCAGAGTCTGGACTTCAACCTGAACAACAATCAAAAGTGGAAGAGCTCAACCGAACCACCTTCTCAGATATTGTGGAGAAATCCTTTCTTTCTGAAGTTGAGCTGGCAGGAGGACTTGATGTGGCTAATCCTCCCCTGACCTTGGGAAGTAGTGTGGTAGATAGCGATAAGATGAATGGGATGCGGCCCGATGCTAGGGGAACTGGTAGAGGAATCAAGGCACCTTCATACCTTCAGTCATCTTCTTCCCAGTGCAATGCCATGATCTGTCACCGGTGCGGCAAGCGGGGGAACAAGTGGCCAATGTGACCGAATGATCCAAGACCCTGCCACACCGGTCGGCGCCTGGGTAACATGCATTAATTCTGTCTAGGTGTTTTCAAGAATTGTGATGAAGCTAGAATTGGCTCGTCGAAGGTCACCTCATTCTGTCAGCTGAATTAGGGGAATGTTTGGGGACTAAATTGAGGTTTTCTCTTAGTAGTGTTTCTTGGGTGTGGTAATCGTCTCTTGTAGAATTTTGTGGTGTTTCTTTCCTTTTCATTGTATGAATGGTTGTGGTTGAACCTCATTGAACCTTTTATTTTATTGGAAGTGTGTTTTGTGATATTATTATTTTTGTGTTATGTTTTGTAATTTTTAAGCCTGACTGTGAGGTAGATGATGCTTCAATCATCGGTGCTCCAACCATAGGTCCCGGAGTTAAGCTGGCGCATAGTTAGGAGTACCCCAATGGTGAAAAAAGGACTTGATTTAATTTCAGTCCTTAGTGTGATGTGATTTATGTTCTTTTGAGGGAGTGACGTCGTTGAGGTAATGGTGATGGTAGTTTTGATGATCAATTAGCTGAGTCCTTCCCTCCCAAACTATTGTGGTGGGGTTTTTGGTCAGTGGGGAATGTTTTCATGTTTCTTTAATCTCACCAGTTCTTATGGTGGGGAGACCCATAGTGGGTCTCACAGAGTAACAACAGAAGTAATTTAGTGTTAGACTAATCCTTATGATGGGGAGTCCGTTCGGGCCTTCCCATGTCAGTGTTAGAGTTTCTTTTCATGGATCGTTTGGTGACAGGTGGTCTCGTGCAGAACCACCTAACTTGCGTTCTTCCTCTTGAGAAATCCTTTGGATTGGAGCACACCCAATGGTCCCATTGGACGAGGATGATAGGAATAAGTGTGATAGATGGTTTAATTTCATTTTTTCCATGGTTGAAATGGATGGATTGGGTTCTTCTTGGTGATGGTTAAGGTGATTGTGTTTTAAGGACGATTTGGGTGTCATGGGTTCTTGGAGTCTATTTGGATTGATCAACTGGAGGTGCTTATACTTTTGGGGTTGATTGTCAGTTAAGGAGTTTCATCTTTGGTTATAGATATTATTGTGGCCTTCTGAGGGTGGAAATAATTATGATGGGGAGAATTGTCACATCCCTTCCATATTTTATTTTATTTTATAATTTTCTCTGACTTAAAATATTGTTGGAGTTTGGGTTGATTCTTAGATGAAAAACGTTTGAGTTATTTTATAAAGTGCGGTTTTTTAGCTGACGTCACTCGGAACACGGGTAGAGCACGTGTTTGACACCCAGTGTAGCTTCGCCTAGGTATCAGAATGATCCAACTGCCTTCGAAAAATCAAAACGAGATACTTTTGTAATTTATTACGTAATTTGAAAATTTTAGCGTAGTTAACGATTTGATTATTAATAATAAAGTGAAATGGGGGTAGACGCATTAAAATAAAATGAAGCGAATATATATATATATGAAATAAAAATATTATTATTAAGGTTCTTCTATTTTTATTATTATTGAAATTATTATATTTATATTTATTATTATAGTTATTGTTGATATCAAGATCATTAATAAATGAATTTAATAATATTATTTTATTTCTTCATTATTATTATTATAATTTAATTTTTTATAACAATAATTATTACTGTTATCAAAATTATTATTATTATTATAGATTGATGTTTTATTATTTCAATTATTTGTTTTGGTCTTAGTTTCTTAATTTTATTAATTATTATTATTTTCCTCTCTTTTTCTTGTTCTTTTTTTCTCTTTCTCTATTTTTCTTTCTCCCTAACCCTAGAAAAGATTATCCTTTTTTCTCCTCTCATGTTGTACCCACCACACTTTTTTAGCTCTCCCTCACCCCAAATGAAATTCCTCCCGTACACCTCCTCCACACCCACGATTCTATCCTGCAGCATCGGCGACCCCAACCCCCCAGCGCACTCCCCTCGGCATGCATCGCTCCCAGCGCAGCCCAGTCACCCCTCCTATGCACCGTCAGCTAACCAGCTATCCTACTCCACCTTCGGCCCGCACGTCCCAGCTCCCCTGCAGCCCCTGCCTCCACCTAGAAACCCCACATAGCACCCCCTTACTACTCCACTGCTCCTGCCTTGCTTTCCCTTCATAGAACCACTATAAGGTCCCGGATCCAAGTTCCACTCAACGATTTCCCCGAACCCGGTTTTCACATGACCTCAAGCGTATTTCCCCAAATTACTAAGGATCTTGACTAGTAGTGAGGGGATAGGTCTGATAGTTGGGAAACTATACCCTCATTTGTCAAGGTGTAGCACAACGGTGAAAATATAAACATGCTACATACGGAAGCTGTAAACAATACCAAGATAAAATGGAAAATAGTACAGAAGTAAAAGATAAGAACAACCATATAAATTCGATGATGCAATACATCCCTTAGTCTAAGAAATAAGCCAAAAAAGAATACGCTGCAATATGAAACAATATAGTATAAGGGAAAAATACATCAAAGCAAAACAAAACATCACATCAAGAACTCAGCAGCTTTGCAAGCCTAAGCTTGGTCCCATGATCTCCTTCTACTTTGCAACAATCAAGTACCTATATAGGGACTCTTTCCCTTATCCACACCTATAGAAATATAGTTTTTCTGGGACCAATACATGACCCAAACAGGGTGTGAGAAATAAATCCCAGTAGGCAACCACAAAAGGCCTATGACCAACTATTAGTGAATTTGTGCAACAACAATGTACAGTAATGAAATGCAGTAAAATAGGAAGTAGTAAAAATTAAACATTACTACCATTTACATTTCCATTTTATTTAATATTTAAAAATACAATATATTTGATTTATAAGTTCTCGATCCCCTTCCTCAACCGAAAATCTCATTAACAGTGTCGCAAAAAAAACCACAACAAGCTATCTATGAAGTAGAAGGTAAAACTGTACCAAGCATGTGCTTTAGCTTGGAAGGTATAACATGTGAAATCACCGTAGTGAATATACAAAGTAAACATTGTTTTTAGTCATGAAAATACCCACCTTCAAGTAATCAGAATCGAAACCCCAGGTGACTGCCCACAGATATAATGAATATTGCACTCATGTGTATGAGGTGTTGCCCACAGGCACTGAAGCTACTGCCCAAAGGCATGAGAAAAGTTTCCCTCAGTCTAAAAAAAACATATCCCTCAGTCTAATCAAATAATACAGTTGGTCCAAACACATAAACAAGCAATAAATATGTTTCCTCTCAAGAAAACTCAAAACATGCTATCATTACAGCGGTCCCATGGGTATCCTCGCCAAACGACTAAACAAGGGAAACACACCCATAGGGTGGCCCTGGATCCAAGAAATGATCCCAAAAAATAGTTTATAATTATCATTATATTATCTATTAAATTATAGATATCTTAATTAGTCAATGCCTCAGCCATTCGACACCCCAAACATGGGTGCGTAGCAAAACAATACACAAAAACACTCAACAGTTGGAAATGAACAGCAGACCACCTACCTCGATCTCCACAAATAGATATACGTGAATGACAGCTCTCAAAACAACCGAGAACAACATAGTTCTGGGATAAACTATAACCAATTCAAACCCAAATAACTTTCCCTCAGAAAATAATTGGAAATAAACACTCAAGGAGAGGGAGGGGCTTACCCCCGCGGCCCAAATGTGATCATCAACGAAGGAATCAAAGTCCTGGTGTTCGGTCGGGAGCTCTTCCAAGGTCCGAACCTCTCTCCCACAGCTTCCTAGCATTATAACATTCCTCTATTGAAAGAGTAGGCTACTTCCCATTTTATGCGAAAAAAACAAATGACAGGGCGTGTACTTTCAAGTACACGGCGTGTACTATCCATTTATAACTATTCCTTTAGCAGCTACTTTTCACCACCACAATGTCCATCTGTCAACATGAGTACACAATGTGTATTTATGAGTAAATGACATGTACTATCACTCCTCTGGCGGCTACTCCCACCGCCTTACTGTTCACATGATGACTGAATAAACAACATGTATATAGTAAGTACACGACGTGTTGTCAGTTTTTACACCCTTCATCATTGACGGGCCTACATGCCCTATGTACTCAACCCACACGGCCAAAGTACATGATGTGTACCCACAAATTTTGGGATTTTCACCCATTTTCCTTATTTTCTCAAAAACACTTAAGGAAAAAGGCATTGAAGAAACCCATACCTCAAGAATAAGAACCGGGTTCTTACAAAATTCCCCCCTTAAAGAATTTTGTCCCCTAATTTCCATTACAAGGGTGATGAAGATAAATCTAAGAACAACTCTGGCCACTAAGCATGCATGTCAGTCTCCCGCTCCCAGGTTTCATCCTGGACTCGACCATGCTTCCATAGCACCTGTATGAGAGGAACTGACTGACCACAAAGAACCTCCACGCTCCTACCAACAATACGAATAAAATTCTCCTCAAAGGATGCATTAGCTTGAAGCTCAACCTCCTTGGGCTGAAAAACGTGAGATGTGACTAAGTGATAATGGCACAATAGAGATACACTAATGGTGTTCTGCATGGCCTAGTACATCTATGGAAACTACAACCAATATGTAATCGGCCTGGCTCTATATAGAATCTCAAATGGCCCCACATACCTCAGTGAAAGTTTACCCTATCTCCTGATTCTCCTATGTCATAACCACGGTGAAACATGTAATAAAAACTATTCTCCGACCACAAAATCCTAGGGTCATCTGCGATGATAAGCATAAGATTTATGATGAGACTGTGCAGTATCCATTCACTTCTATATCAATTGGACCTGCTTTGAAGTCTTTGGCATGAAACATGGCCCCAATAAAATTGCCTCACCTGCCTCCAACCAGTGTAGGGGAGATCGGAATGGCCTACCATATGAAGCCTCTTAAGGTTCCATCTCAATATTTCCCTGAAAACTATTATTGTAGAAAAAAATGACCAGGGGAATGTGCATCCACCTAGAGACCCCAATGTCTAGGACACACGCACGCCGCTTTTCCTCAAACACATGTATCTTATGCTCTGATTACCCATCTGTCTCAGGGTGGTAAGTTGTGCTTAGAAGCACCTGTGTTCCCAGTTCCCTCTGAAAGCTCTTCCAGAAATGAGACTTAAAACGGGCATCCCTATATAAAATGATAGAACGAGGGAACCCATGAAGACGTACAACCTCTCAGATATACAACTTCCTGAGCTAGTCAACATTTAAGGTCTCCTTGATTAGTAAAAAGTGAGCTACCTTCGTATGTCTGTCCACAACAACCCACACGACATCACTGCCTCGAGATGACCTCGGAAACCCAGTCACAAAGTCCATCGCGACATCATCCCATTTCCACACCAGAATGGGTTATTGTTGTAATAGTCCGGCTTGCCTCTGATACCCTGCCTTCACCAGTTGATAGGTGGAACATCTCATAAAAAAAGAAGCAACCTCTCATTTGATACCTAGCCACCAATACTGAAGTCTCAAGTCACGGTACATTTTGATAACTTTGGGATTCACTACCCAAGATGAAGCATGAAACTCCTACATTAAATCCTCGCATATACCCTCTGGAACCT
Source organism: Viscum album (assembly GCA_963277665.1). NCBI lineage: Eukaryota > Viridiplantae > Streptophyta > Magnoliopsida > Santalales > Viscaceae > Viscum > Viscum album. Next base: position 1,209,228,493 of record OY728140.1, read on the forward strand.
ATACTCTTCCATCGATATACAATACCTCATCATCATCTATCATCCAACTGGGAGGAGGGTCCTCACTTTCCACTGACTCCCGTAGAACTAGGCCTTCTGAATCCAATAGATGTCTCATCCTCACTCTATCCAAGAGGGTAGAAGTCATAGATAAGGAAGAACGATAGGCTCGCCCATGACTATCATGCACCTCCAAATGCATATCAGAGAAAAAAGCCATGAGCTACCACTCAACACTGGCCTCTTGCATTGCTTGTATCCGAGTCCTCCTACTCAGTGCATCAGCAACTATGTTACCCTTACTAATTGTATAGGAAAACTCAAAGTAGAAGGAATGAAGGTATTCAACCCACATTTTCTGTCTCAAATTAAACTCATGATGGATAAAGATATATTTGAGACTTTTTTAGTCCGTAAACACCACAAAATGTTCACCCAAGAGATAATGTCTCCAACAGTGTAACACATGAACAACTACAGCAAACTCGAGATCATGCGTTGAGTAATTCCTCTCATGTGGCCTCAACTTCTGAGACCCGTACGCAACTACTCGACCGCCCTACATCAACGTGGATCCCAGCCCTATATCTGATGCATCATAGTAAACTGTATAGCTCTTACCATGCTCTGGAAATATCAGGACTGGTGCTGATGTCAACTTTCTTTTCAGCTCCTAAAAGGCTGCCTCGCATGCTTCTGACCAAACAAACATCACACCCTTCTTAGTAAAACCCATCAACGACACTTCTAAGTGGTATAAATCCTGTATAAATCACCTGTAGTGACCATAATTCCCCCACAAACTCCATATCTCAAACACGTTCTTAGGATGCTCCCAAGAAACTGCTGCTCCCACTTTCTCCGGGTCTACCACAAATACTTCCTCTGAGATAATATGACCTAGGAAGTGTACCTGGTCCAACCAATAGTTTCACATTGTGTGCTTATCATATAACTGATGCTCTCTTAGTGTACTTAATATGATCGCAAGATAGGTAGCATGGTTGTGTCGAGTGTGAGATTACACCAAGATCGTCCATGAAGACTACCACAATAGAATCTATATATGAGTGGAACACACGATTCATCAGAGCTATGAAAACTGCTGCCACGTTCATGAGTCCAAATGGCATGACCATGTACACATATAGACCATATCTGATCTAAAAAGATGGAAGCGTTATGTCAGATGGTCTAAAGCGCAACTGATGATTTCCGGATCTCAAGTCAATCTTCGAGAACACTCGTGCTCCTCTAAGTTGATCAAAAAGATCATCAATAATCAGAAAGGGGTATCGGTTCTTGACCTTCAACTGTTTCAGTTTCCAATAATCTACACAAAGTCTGAGGGTAACAACTTCCTTCTTTGCAAACATGACAGGCGAACCCCAAGGAGAAGTACTAGTTTGGATGAAACCCTTTTCCTGTAACTCCTTTAACTACCTCTTAGACTCTTGTAACTCTGGTGTAGCCATACTATATAGAGGAATAGACATTGGTGATACTCCTAGCATAATCTCAATAGAGAAATCCACCTCTCGCTCCAGAGGTAGACCTGAAAAGTCGTCTGGGAAGACATCCCTGAAACAATAAACTACTGGAGGGAAATCCATCTGACAAGTTCCATGGTCATACAGATATAAACTCACAATCTGGGATGTTACACCATCTCTACCACGATGATCTGGTCTAGCTCGTCTCTCCTGGACATCACATTCTCCATTGTATAGAAACTATCCACCCTCTGGTGATGTGAAACTCACCCGACGATGATAGAAATATATAACGTCTTAGAAGGGTACCAACCAGTCCATCCTGAGAATGTAATCATATCTATTAATCTCTAAGACATAGAGGTCACACATAAAGTGACACCCATCAACCTCTATCGGGAACTCCCTACACTAACTCCCACCTACCGTTCTAATCCCCAATAGAGAGTATAGACTCATAATATCAGAAGAAGAAGAAACATCGAGCCCAAGGCTCTCCATAATGGGAACATATATAAAGCTAAGTGTAGAACCATTATCAAAATGTACTGAAGACAAAACCGAAGAAACTAGAAGAATACCTTTGATAGTGGAAGGTCTGGGATCCTACTTCTGTTGGGTCTGTTGCATTGCATATGCCTCCCCAGTGTCGTGGCCCTGTGACACAGCCTGACTACCCTGAGCAGACCCGCCCTGCTGTCTCTAAGATCCTGGTGTTTGGATACCACAACCACAACCACATCCTCGGCCTGAATGTCTAGATGTATTCCAATTCCCTGACTGGTAAGAAGCTAGTGGCCCTACTCCAATATGAGGAGTCTCCACAGAACCCCTCTCACTAGCCAATTGTGGAAATGCCCTGCAAAAGCTTTGTAGATGTCCCATCTTGCCGCAAGCTCAGTACTCCACTTGGTCACATGGACACTATGGTCTCTTGTGCCCCTCTTTACCACACTAGTAGCACACGACCTGGCCACCTGAAGAATTCTTCTAGCTAGTACTTCCACCGTGAGAGAAAATCCATATGCCTCTTCCACTTTCCAGAAGAAATAGTACCAAAGACTGGTGCCTAATCACCCTGGCCTACACCACTAGCTTCCCACATGTTCTACTCAGTAATCAGTGTCTGGTTCTCAATAGCATGCACTATAGGAAACCTGAAAACATTCACCAGTGCTCAGATGTCATATCGAATACCATCCTCAATGCTTAGAGCCATAAACATATCATCTCCCACCGAAATAGGTGCAAATCATTGTACCTCAGCGAAGCGGGCTGAATAATCCATCACTAACATGGCCCCCTGCTCTAGATTCATGAACTCTCAAGCTCTATCTATCTAAAACATCTCTGGAAATAAAATGTAATAGAAGACTGCCTAAAAATCATCCCATGCATTATCTCTATGGTTCTCAGTCTTGGTGATAACATCCCACCATCGCTTGGCAGAATCATGCAGCATGTATGTAGCGAGTTTGACCCTCTGACCTGGAGGCGTCCCCAGATGCTCGAAGATAGTCTGCATAGAACCCAACCAAGACACCGCAACTTGTGTTCTTCCATCCCCGAAAAACATAGGCAGATTCTGCTGCTGTAATATATATCTTAGCTATGCCATAGATGTGGCAGCTGGCGGTGCTCCCTAGATGGTCTGCATAAACCGCATGAAGCCTTCACAGAACTGTGCATCCATGCCTGTGTCTGGTATAACAGTTGGCACCACATCTGGCTCTATTGGAGGATCCATCAAAAGCCCATGGCCTACCATATCTAGAGTATAATCATTTTTCTCTCCCAGAGAACAACTCATGGTCGTCTCAGTGGCATGACTCTACATGGTCAAACACACGCCTTAGATTAAGATTATCAAGGACTAAGAACTAGAAGAGCAAGAAGGGAACAAGGAAAATAAAACATTCAAGTTTACAAAACACGACTACATGGTGTGTATAATAACTACACGGCATGTTCCCTTATGTATTTCAAATGGGCATCCACTTCTTCCAGAACTGGTGGTGTAACAACCTAAACACATGGTGTGTTTTCCACACACACGACGTGTACTTAAATTTTCTTCCCCTGCCTGAGTTCATTAACACGACTTATCCACACGGCTACCTTTAGAACAAGAATACACAATGTGTATATGGTCTAAACGACATATACTAGATGAGATTCACTAACCCATGTTGTTCGCAACATGGCCGGGTACACTGCTCTGACTACACAGTGTGTTCCAGATAGACACGGTGTGTAAGGCATAGATTCCAACTGCCCATGTTGTTAGCAACACGGCTGGATACTCAGCTGACACTACATGGCATGTTACACCCTCACACGGTGTGTACACCACCCTATCTCCCCATCCACATGGAGAAGTCCACACGACCTTTCTCTAGTCAAGACTACACAGTGTGTTCCTCAGGTACACGACGTGTACTAAATGAGCGTCGCCGACCCGTGTTGTTCTCGACACATCCTGTTACACGGCTGACTCTACCCAGCGTGTTCCAGATGGACACTGTGTGTACTTGAAAGGATTACATTGACCTGTTTTTGTTAGTTATAGGGCCGGATTCCCAGGTTATACTACACGATGTTTATAAGGACTACACAGTGTGATTATGTGAAGATTCCTCTGTCTGTGTTCCTAGTCACACGGTAGGAATAGGGTCAACACGACACAACGTGTACAATTGGTACATGGCGTGTTCCCTCTATAACTTACCCATCCCATGTATCTACTCAAATGGCCTATGACACGGTTAGAGACTACACGGCGTGTACTTAGGGTACACGGCATGTACATAAAAAAATTCATTTATTCTCGAATAGAAGAGTACATGGAATGTATTCATAGAACCACATGCCATGTTGTGTGGTTTTCCAGATAGTAAGGCTTAAGAACTACTATATAGACTAGAAAAAAACTGAAATCAACACCTAAGTACCAAATTCCGATCTGTGAGGGCCCGTACTCCCCAAAAATCAATTATTGACATCCTATACGTGTTATAACAAAGTAAACAAGTCAATGATCCACTAAATTTCTATTGATAAGGGCCCATACTCCTCAAGAACCAAAGTTTGGTGTTCATTCTCAAATAATTATATAACAATACCCTATCAAATGATAGGTATTTATCAAGGCATCTATCACAACAACATGCATTTTCTAGCACAACCTCTATCACAACAACATGAATTTTCTAATGCACCTATATGGAATAGAAACTATGCATGGCATGTGATTCCAACATGTTCCTAAATGATGAATGAGATTTCATACCCACAACTCATCGGGTTTCAACTAAATATAACCCATATATAAAAATATAAACTGCACACCACAAGTGTGTCACCCAACGGTGAAAATAAAATCAATTCTAATAATCATAAATAGAAAATCACAATTTAATACAAGGAAATCCATCCTTTATGTGTACACAGGGTAGCTACTACCAGGAATAGTTATTACCAAATCCCTTAGGAATCTAGTTTTTTCATCACTAAATAATTAAATAACTCAGAGAAAAGAAAAATCATTTGATACCACTTTGTAACGTCCCGGATCCGGGTTCCACTCAACGGGTGCCCCGAACATGGTTGGTCACATGTACTCAAGTGAATTTCCCCAGACGCCATAGGTTTCCTACTAGCAGTGAGGGCCTATGTCTGATAGTGGGGAAACTATGCCCTCATTTGTCAAAGTGTAGCGTAGCAGTGAAAATATAAACATGCTAAATAAAGAAGTGGTAAACAATACCAAGATGAAATGGACAACAATACATAAGTAAAATATAACAACAGTCATATAAATACGATGATTCAATATGTCCCTATGTCTAAGAAGGCATCCAAAAAAGAATACACTACAATATGTAACAATATAGTATAATGGACAAATAAAACCAAGCAAAACAAAATAGCGGAGCAGGAACTCATCAGCATCGCAAGCCTAAACTTGGTCTCATGCTCTCCTACGCCTCTACAACAATCCAGTACCTGTATAGGGACTCCTTCTCTTATCCACACCTGCAGTAATATAATATTTTTGGGCCAAAGACAAGACCCAAACAGGGTGTGAGAAATAAATCCCATTAGGCAACAACCAAAGGCCCATGCCCAACTGTCAGTGAATTTGTGCAACAGTAGTGTGCAGTTATGAAATGTACTAAACTAGGAAGTACTCAAAAGTAAACATTCCTACTAGTTACATTGCCATTTTAATTATAATTTAACAATTCAATATAATTGAATTATAATTTCTCAATTCTCGGCCTCAACCGACAATCTCTTAAACAGTGCCGCACCAAAACCCCAACAAGATATCTAACAAGTAGAAGGTAAAACAATACCATGAATGTGCTTTAGCATGGCAGGTATAAAATTTGAAATCACCACAGTTAATATAAAAAGTAAACATTGTACGCAGCCATGAAAATCCTTACCCTCAGGTAATTAGAATCGAAACCCACAGGTGACTGCCCACAGGAATAAAGAATATTTCCCTCAGGCATACAAGGTTTCGCCCACAGGAATAGAAGCCACTACCCATAGGCATGAGAAAATTTCCCTTTGGCTAAACAAAACACTTCCCTCACGCTAAGAAAATAACCGGGTCGGGCGTAACACATAAGAAATCAATAAATATGTTTCCTCTCAATAAAACTCAAAACATGTTATCATTACAAAATACCCACGGGTATCGTAGCCAAACAACTAAACAAGTGAAACGCACCCACAAGGTGGCCATGGATCCAAGCAATGATCCCAAACAGTAGTTTATAATTATCATTAGATTATTTATGAAATTATATATATCATAATTAGTCAAGGCCTCTGCCACATGACACCCCAAACATGGGCATGTTGAACAAAAGTACACAAAAAACACTCAGAAGGTGGAAATAAACACCAAACTACCTACCTCGATCTCCACTTATCTATATACATGAACAACGCCTCCCGAAACAACCGATAATGACATATATCTATGATAAATTATAACCCATTAAATCTCAAATAACTTCCCCTCAGGAATGAATTGGAAAGAAACACTCAAGGAGAGCAAAGGGCTTACCCGCACGGTCCAAACGTGATCATTGGTGAAGGAATCAGAGTCCCAGTGTTCGGTCAGGGGCTTCTCCAAGGTCCGACCCCCTCTCCCATGGAATCCTGACATTCTAAGCTTCCTCTGTTGAAAGAGGAGGCTACATCCCATTTTATGTGAAAAAAACAAACTACAAGGCGTGAACATTCATGTACATGGTGTGTACTTTCCATTTTTAACTGTTCCTCTGTGGGATACTTTTCACCGCAACACTGTTCATCTATCGACATGAGTACATAGTGGGTATTTTTGAGTACATGTCATGTATTGTCGCTCTGCTGGTGGCTACTCCAACCATCTTACTGTTCACCTGCTGACAGATTGCAGGACGTATATATACTATGTACACGGCATGTAGTAAGTTCTTACACACTTCATTGCTGATAGGACAACACACCCTATGTACTCATCCCACACATCTAAAGTACACGGAATGTGTAAAAGTACATGGTGTGTATCCAAAAATTTAGGGATTTTCCCCCATTTTACTTATTTTCTCAAAAACACTAGAGGAAAAAGGCAGAGAAGAAACTCATACCTCAAGAACAAGAAATGGGTTATTACAGCCATCCTCGGCCTCCTTCCCCTCTGTGTCCTGCTCACCGTCACACACTCACACCCATCCAGCACCCCGATTTTCCTTGGTTCACTCCCCAGCCATCACACTAAGGCGTTCTACCCAAGACACTATTTCTATCACCGACACACCTCTGTCCGACCAGCCCCCTGCTATCCAGCGCAATTCCCTCTAGTGTAACTCTTGTCGGTTGGCACGAATCCCTCCGGGGCACTCCCTACTAGCCACCAAGCTCACCTATTCCTACTAGTCTCACTGCACACCCCTGTCTACTTCACACTTCAGCCTCGCAGCAGTGCACCCCTCGACCCCAACAGCCTCTCCTCTTGGTAAAATTTTTCGTCGTTTGGTGTAAGGTGATTCCATGATTATGATTTAATTTTTGTTCTCAAATCATTAAATATCATTACAATTTTGGAGCAATGGGTCAAATTCATCTTCCAGCATGTCTGTTTGAGGCCCGCTCAGTGTTTCACACCTATTTTCGGGTGTCTTTCAGTGATTGAGGTATAATGCCTTTGCACCACCTCATTAAAGTTAGAGGTACTTGAATTCATTCATGACTTATATATTCGTTTAATATTATTTATTTTTATTTTTATTTTGAGAATATCTATTTTAGATGAAATTATGTGATATTTTAGATAATTTTTATTTGGTTAATTTTTTCACCTAAATTATTGATTTGGAATATTTTTTGGTTAATTATTGTGGTGGGAAGTTCAGTTTTAAAGGAACTTAGTTTTCATTTTATATTTTGAAGTCCGCTCATGTGAATTGAGGTTTGTTTTGATAAACACCAGTTGTGTTCTGTTTAATATCTTTTATTAAATTATTAAATTTGTTATTTTATTACTGTTCTAGTGGTGAAGGTTCTAATATGGTGTGTTACGGGTTCACATTTAATTATAAATGGGATTTGGAACAGGTTTTTGGTGTGTTTAAAGTCATGGTATAATTTTCAAAATTGTTTTATAAATTTTTAAATGAATTATTAAATAATATGGGTGTTGAAAGCCTGGTTTTGAAAATGTGCTTAGGAACACATGTTTTTAAATGTTTATCTTATCGTGTCATGTGATTTTTTAGGTTGTGAATTCAATGTATTTTCATAAAATGGTATGTTGTCTCTTTAAAATGATGAGTGAGTTATTTTAGTGTAGTGTGGTTTTTGTAATCTCTTTGTGGATTTTAAATGTGGTTTATTAAATAGTGTTGTTGGTGTATTTTGTGTGTTGAAAACATGTCGAGGTGGTGTTTGCGTTGTCTTATCATTTGGATTGTTTTAATTCCATGTTAATGTACCTTTGTTTTTGTGTGTTTATTGCAGTGCGTTGGTGGGGTAACTCCACATTACCGTGATCATCGACTTGAGCATGCTTATGTGCCTGTGCGAAGCATGTCGTGTTGTTGTGTTCGAGCTACGAGTAGTGGTAGGTCCCCCACTGCACTCTCCATTAAATTCAGAATTTATTAATTGATTGATATTTTATTAATTTTTTAAAATGGGAAATAATATAAGATTATTAATTTTAAAATTATTTTTTTTGTGTAAAATGAACCGTTTATTTTATACACAACATTTGAAATATTTTCATGATGAAAAGACACCAAGTTGTGAAGGAATGATCATTTGGAAATTAAACATAATTCACAAAATTTCAAATGTAGTTCTGGTTTATTGATAAATGATTTCTTTGGAAGTGTGAAAAATTGTTTTGGTTCTCTTGAGAAATGAGGATTTTTATTAAAATTGGTGATGGACCGTTTGACAATTTAATAAAATAAATTATTTTGGAAAACTCTCTTTGTAGTGACTCAGGGGTGATCTTTTGTGTATGTTTATTGCATGAGTTGTGTGTGATGTTTGTGCTACATGATGGGTTACTAGATTGACTTTGTTTACTCACCCCTTTCTTTCTTTGTACATGTGGACATGGGAACCTGGAATAGTGAGTGAATCTTTTGAGAATGATTGTTTCACTTGTTTAGATTACTCACTGGCTAGTGGTCCATAGTAGAGAGGTGTTTTGTTATTATTTCTATGGTATTGGGCCCCTCGACTAAGCTAGGTTGGGTGACAGTCGGGTGTTAGGGCGTTATGAAATCATCAAGAGTTGGCATGCCTTCAAAATGAGTCACATGTATGGTATGTTCTAGATTGTTTACGAGCTCCTAGGTTCAACCCATGTTTCTTTTAGTTCTTATTTTTATGTGACTAATGATTGAGAGGTTCAGTTCGGTTGATGGACCTTGTGTTCCACTTTTTCCATTTCCCTTGTTGTGTGTTGTGTGTGATGTGTTGTTTCCCTTTTGGATAATAACGGAAATTTGGATTTCTAAATTGTTCGCAAAGACGTTTTCAAAATGTAATGCACCTATTTCTTTCGAATATTATACATGTTTTTAAATTAAAAAGGGAAATGGACTATTATTTATTTTATAAATGAATGTGTGGGTGGAAACTAATATTTTATATACTTTAGTTCAATCCAAGAATTGATAAATTCTTTATTTAATGGTATGTGCATTGGGAATATAATTAGTTGGGACCCCCTATTGAGTTTTAATACTCACGCCTATAGTGTTTTCATATTTTTAGTTTTTGTTGCAGGTTTGACTCGAGCTTGCTCGTTGTGGGTGAGAGTTGGTTGTGGTTTGGTGAGAAACTCTTAGAGTCGCGAGGGGTTTTTGGTCATGGTTAGTTTAGTTGGTTTTTGTTGGTCATTCTTTCTTTTTGTGTTGTTTATTTACTTTGTGTTATTCTACATTTTCCACAGCTTTATCTATGTTCACTAGGAGAAATTGTTCCCAATTTTCCTCTATTGATGCCCTAGTGCTTGTCACCAACCCGGGAGGATTGGGAACACCTCTCAGGACATGTCCTGGACCAAATTGTCCTCTATATGTTCAATTTTATATTTATTTTAGGGTTTTTAGGATTTTAGTGTATTAAGGGTTTTAGGGGGTCAAGTTTTCTTTTAGGGTTTTGAGGGATTTTTATGAGATTTAGAGTTATTTAATGTTGTTTTAGGGTTTTAGTGTACTTTTTGATTTTTAGGGTAATTTTTGGGGATTCTAATGTTTTATAGGTATTTTTCTTTTTTAAGGGTCTTAGTGAGGTTTTTGAGTAATTTAGGGGTGTTTAGGTTTTTATTAAAATTTTAATGGTTTTTATAATTTTGTAGGGGTTTTAATAGTTTTTAGGGTTTTTATGTTTTAATTGATTTTTTGGGTTTTATATTTTTATTTATTTTAGGGGGTTTTAATGTTTCTTAGTGTTTTTAGGTTTCTAGTGGGTTTTAATGGTGGATGTTCCTTGTTTTTATGGTTTTTAAAGGGATTTAAGTGGTTTAGGGTTTTTTGGGTAGATGTAATATTTATTTTGGATTTAGGTATTTTTAGGGTTTTATGGTCTTTTAGGGGTTTTAGGGTTTTTTTTCATTGGTTTTTCTCTGTTCGAAACATCAAACCCAAATTACTTATTTTGGAGGGTTTAATTTTTTTCACCATCATTTAAACCAGGTTTAGAATTTTTGAACAGATTCCAAAAGGTTTTTTTTAGCCAAAAACACCCAATGATCCCTGTATTCGAGATGTTTCATAAATATTCTCTCTAAATGAATGATGTTATTTGTAAAATGATCCATAAAAATGTGGGGACTCAAATTGTTTGTGAGGATGGGAACTCAGTATAATAGAACAATTTTAATTGAAGTATTTCATACTCTATGACTCTTATATATCTAAGACATATTCGCAAATCATTTTTTAAATCCAAAAAAATTACATGGGTAAACCATGTGTTAAAATTCAATTATTATAATGTATGGAATTTAGTTTCATATGTATGAATTTGATGTTCCACGTAGATTGTACCCTTTTGAATAATGATTAGTGATTCTTGGGGCATTTATTATTACGATGCTAGGTTTAATGCATTCAGTGTGGAACTCTGGAATTTATCATCATAAAATGAGATAGGAGTTGTTTTTATATCAATATGGGGGACATTTTATGGGGTTCCAATAAAACATTTTAAAGGAATTATAACCAACATTTTTTTAGCACCGAATTGGACATGTCAAAAATTTTATGTTCATGTTTGTTGACACCATGAAATGTGTTCAATGCACTATTCTATAGAGTGAAGATTTGATTCTCACATAGAAAAAAATGTTATGTATGGGTAAAGATGTTTTTCAACATGAATGTAGAAGATTCAGGATGGATTTCTACGTTCCAAAATACTACTCCATACGCGATGGATAAGTGGGATTATATCCCCATCCAGGTGTAGGCAGTGGATTTCCATGATCGATGACGAAAGGCTTTAACACCTTATATTCAATTGTCAAGTTTAATTCGAGAATTCTTGGTGTATTTAGCATATAAAGAAGTGTATATCTCTTCCAGACCTTCGATTTGACTGGTCGCGGAGCCCAAACAGGCTTACAGATCAAATGTTATGGCACTCAGAAGACAAATAAAATTTCACAAAGGGACCTACGCAAGGAACCAACGTGGAGGACCTACGCAGAGGACCTGTGCGGAAGAATAATTTGTACACCCTTACAAAGAGGACCTACATGTAGGACCTACATGGAGGACCAACGCATTCTAACTTCCCTTCGACCAGGTCACCTCTATGCCTATAAATAGGACCCTTGGTCTCCCCATTTCAAAGACATAAAAAGTTGGAAGATATCCCAAAGATACCATTGCATAGCTCTTTCACCAAGATCCCCCAATTGTTCTTAGGTATCTCTCTAAAACATGAGATAAGAGAAAATTAATGGAAAAAAGTGGTTCAAAGTCCTATAGAGGTCTATAACATATGGAGTTTCCCAAAGCACCATCATCAAGCACCTACATGCTGCCCATATGTGAAGAACCTACGTGCGGCCCTTGCGTGGCACACCTGCACGGGACACCTATATGGAGTACCTGTGCAGAGCACCTACACGGCGCACCTACGCAGAGCCCGTACCTATGCGGAGTAATTCTATGGGGGTGCTACACGGAGCACCTATGCGAGGCACCTTGGTTGAGAACCTGTGCGACCCCACTTGTCCATACTGCGGGGGGCGCAGCTCTACACCCCTACTTGGGATCAGTGATGGGCTGTGGTCCTTACAATTCAGGATGGTCCCTTCACTTACATCACTGACCCCCATGAAAAATGGAGAGTCGCACCGTGCGCTTTTCAGATCCAGTCTAGGACATTTTCTGTTGCGCCCTTTATGAAGCCATACTTTTAACATTGGAATGCCATGATCTGAGACACTCCATCACACTCAATGAAGTTCCATGATTCGACTTAGTCCTCTGGGTTCCTTTTTCATGTTATTATTTTGGATTCCTTGAGTACATTGAGTTGATACAATCCTCGAGAAACTCTTCAACCTTCATCACCTTACTTCTTTTCTAGGTTAAAGCACAAACGGGAATCCTCCTTAGGAGTAAGCCCCAACCAATCTCAAATGGGAATCCTCATTTGGAGTAAGCCCCAACCAATCTCAAATGGGAATCCTCCTTAGGAGTAATCCCCATCCAATATCAAATGGGCATCCTCATTAGGAGTATGCCCTAACCAATCACAAATGGGAATCCACCTAAAGGGGAAGTAAGCCCCAACCAATTTCAAATGGGCACCCTCCTTAAGAAGGAGTATTCCCCAACCATTTCATATGGGAATCCTCCTTAGGAGTAATCCCTAACAATTTCAAATGGGAATCCTCCTTAAGAGTAAGCCCCAACCAATTCCCAATAGGGCATCCATCCTCGTATAAGCCCCTCTCCTTCATCCCTTCATCCTTACATTGGACCCCTGTCCAATGTTAATAGAATAGAGGGAAGGCTCATCGCCTCTCCCTCTTCTAATGTCAATGCACCCTCTTCCATAAGCGGAAGAGGAAAAGTGTGAAGTGTCATTGTTTAATCATTCAAATCCTCTTGTTTCTCGCACTGATCAGGACTCATGTGGGATTAGGGATACCTCATCAATGAAACATTTTCACAAACACACACTAGAAGGAACTACGAGAATTATGATTCCAATTCAAATCAGGTTATGTAGGAAGCTCTTTCAGAGACCAAGCTCACTCGATATCCTTATAAGGAATCCAACCCTAAATTCCCCCAATTTGGGAATCCTATTTAGGAAACAAGCCGCAAATTCAATCCTCAAATCATCAAGGCATCCTTTTCAATAAGTAAGCCCAAACTCATCTTTCTCAGAGGACCATAGTCTTCTATGATATTTATCGAACTATGTGGTCTTTGATTCCCATCTATATGGGATGCATAGGAAGCCTCCTTGAGGTTCAAACCCAATGCTTCAAATCAACCCTATTCTCTTCAGGAAATATTCTCAACAGGGTTTGTTCTTACCTGGAAACCCATATCTCTTCCATGTTCCTTGGGTTACTTCATCATAAGTCCCACACTAAGTTTCAACTAAGAGCCTTTTTCTTAGAGGTCCTTATCACATGTCCTTATAAGGTATGATGTGTCCCATTAAGCAGCACTGAACTACGAGGGTTCTGATTCCTTTCACAAGGATATGTAGGTATCCCATTTTACAGGCATGATCCCAATATCAAAACAAACCTTCATCTCCCTGGATGACAATAAATTCTAGAGTACCCCACCGAGTGGCTTAAAAATTAGTATCATCATAATGATGATTAAAAGAATCTATAATCAGTATATTTGAGGATACCATTGATGGAAAACCTCAAATACATATGGATATTTCCATTAATGAAGAACATTGAATACAAACCGAGGATTCTAAAGTATTACACATGTTAGTAAGTGATTATAAATTCCAAGGGTACTTATGATATACTTGGTATATTAATATGGATTCAGGAAAATATTTTAGTTTTATAAAGAGAGTCCTAGAGTAGACAATAATTTCCCTCGAAAGGGTGTGATGAGTCTGACCTCCCATCCTCTCAAACAATGCACGCTTCTTAGTATCTTAAATTTCGAAACATAACGAATTCCGGACTTTGGAAATTAAGTCCACTTTTGATAAAGAACTTTGGGAAGTTTTCCGTTCCATTAGTAAATCCAAAGGAAACAACACAGAAAAAATGATTCAAAAATCTAGAATACATGTTTCAAGGATCTACGAAACAATGTGACAAGGACTAAATTGTGTACATAAATATCATTCATTAAGAGTGTCTAAGAAAGGGTTCCATAGACAATGTTTGTTATGGGGCATATGCCAAATTATCCATAGAAACCCAGAAGGGATGTGCACTCCCAGGTGGGATATAACATTACTTGGAATGTGGCCTAGAGAAAATTAGTGTTGATTTAGGGTGCTGGGATTGGACCATAGAGATGCTTCCTATGTATCCCATTTTTATGAGAATCAAATAAAAAGTTGTTTCATTAGGTTGACTACGCAAGCCTATATAGACCCTTTTAAAGGCCTATTCATTGAGAATATGGCCCTTTAAAGGGTTTTCTCTCGGGGGATATGGATCTTTGATATCGATAATTTCATTTGAGGACCCACCATAATGGACTATCTCTTGTGTTTCATATGGAATCTGGTCCCTTAATATGGCTACATAGCATTGATGACCCATGCCTTTAAAGGCCCTCATGAAGGTAAGAGGAAGATTCCAAAAAATAGATCATATGGAAAAAATGGTATTTGATCTTGTGGATTTCATGATCATCATTGAACTCTAAGACAACATGATTCATGCTTAGTGTGAGAAATAAGATGAATTGGAAGATCTCACAACCATTCTGACCTCCTACATCTACAAGTGGATGAAGCTTGGGAAACCTGGTAGAGGGGGAAATGCCTCTGATAAGCATGTATTCTATATTATTTTTGTATCCCAAATAGATTGAAGAGATGAGTGTCATGACATCATGAATGAAAGATAATAGGCTTACTCATGAAGGGATTCCCTTTCTAGTTTTTGATATGATGATCAGAGGTTCAGCCACTAGCCCTCATCAATGAGAAAGGAAACTGTCCCCCTCATTATCTTAAATGGGAGGGTACATATTTCAGATATGTAGAGGGAAGGAAAAGGGACTAGACATATTTTTTAAAACTATAAAGTCCATGGATCATTCCCCAAATTTGGGGTCTACCTTATTGTGGTGCTGTAAAACTGAGAACACATAAGGTAACCTACACATCAAGCAATACAACTGTAGGAAAATTCTTATCGAGGGAATTGCAACCAACTGGGAGATAAGACAATTTATGTTTCTCTATGATCATAAATATTTTTTTCCCTTAGTATTGGTTATGTATTGGTCTCCCTCATAATGGAATCCTAGGAGGGGAGGTTCCCTACCATTGGTGGCATGAAAATGGTCCCCAGGATGGATCACACAAGATCTTCCTGGGAAATACATAAGCTGGATTACACAGGTGTGGGATGGGATAGATGGTGATGACTTATATAGGTGAGGTTTGGGTGAGTTGAAGGGTTATCATGTAAGGTGGACCTGGGTGAGATGAATAGATCCTAGGGTGATGGAAAACATGAGAGACCACCCTTAGGTGAGGAATTTTAATAGGTTCCAAAGGAATCCTCATGTATATTTGGATGACTGGAACTAAATTCATAGTTTTATGATGGGTAATTCTCCCTATTGTTCTTGAATTAGGGGAGTTTTCTTTTCAATTTGATCTACTTTTAAAATATAGGTTAAAAATAATCCTATTACCCCCTTAATTTCCACTTCATTCAAAAATTATTTAATCTACCTAAAAGGGTCTGACAAGTTGGGTGAAGGACTTAGGCAAGAAGATCTTCGAGGCTTCTCCAGGTTTCTCAGTTATCAAAAATTTGGAGACCCAATGTCATATTTATAGTTAATTTTTGGACACTCTGAGAATAAGGTGCCTCACACAGGTATATCATGCATCTCATTACATAGTTTTACTCTATGTGGGTCTCCTGAGAACACCATTCTAGAGCCTATGGGATGAATCTACAACATAGCATGTACCTGTATGGTGACACTGGTTCACAACCTCGACTATCATGTTGACACTTCTTTGGGACTTTCAGGATATTATTTGTGTGATCATGTGATCTCTGATATTAATCAAATCTCGTATTATTGAAGAATTACCTAGTAAAAATTCACTTTATTTCATGAAAAGAGATGTCTCAACAACCCCCCCCCCATTATGATTTTATTTAATTAGAAGAAGGGGGCCAGATGGTGGAGAAAATTGATGTGGGTGGATACTTCATTCATCACCCTTCACATGTTCATGAACATTTATGCTTAGGCTTGGTGAGCACCACTATATTAGTTCTATAAAATAGTGTAGTGAATGTGTGAGACACGCATCTGGGTCATGCTGGTGGATCATGTAGGTCAACTACGTGGTTTAGTAATGCAGCTCGACGATATGGCCATTTCATAAAAGTTGATCAAAGGGTTGTTTAACGAATTTCAATCACACAAGGGTCACCACATCTATAAATAGTGTTGATGTCCTTACTGGTTCCTTACATCCACTTCACATTGTTGATGTTAACATTCTAGTAATAGTTTCATGCTAGTCTTCCTACTAAATCTCCATTCACATAGACCTGATATTCCCTTATATGTGTGACACAAGCACCTTGGTGGGTTACCTATGTGAGGTCATCAGGATAAGTAACTGGTGTGAGGTCACCATGGGTGAGTGACCATCATAAGGAAACTCATTTTCCATATTTATTAATTTATTAACATTTTTCAAAACCATGATTTTATCACTAATAAAATACCAGTACATACTTTTATATTCCCAATTTTCACCCAAAAAGTTATAGTTTCTTACAAAAAAACATCTTGTACGAAAGAGATTTTTGATTTCCTCTAACCAAATTACTATAATTCATGTGACAACCCTCTCCTAAACATAGTGAATCACATGAATAAGTATCATCATGAATATCATTAGGGTAATTATCATCGACTCTACACCTAGAACATCTAAAATATTTCCTAATACCAAAGATGAAGAGTTATGTTCCACTCTCCTCATTCCAATAATACACTAACATTACCACTACCAACATCTATCCCTAGGGCATGTAAAATAGTGATGGATAATCAACCATATTTTACTTCATGCATCACTATAGCTATAAACTAGATATATGAAATCATACCCCTTAGTTATATATACACCAATAATCATCTATCTTTCTAGCTTCCATGATAGAACAATCTAAATGTTGGAGGGAAAACTAGTACATTTTCCCATGAGGGGCTGTTTGACCCAAGTGAATATAGGAGTACTGGGTTTGCATGACCTATGATGATTTTTCATCTAAGATGATGTAAGTTGTCATTTATGAAGATATTTGGGTACCCTAAACACATACACACACACACAGAGATATATATATATATGAACCCATAAATTATTCTGAAGCTATTAATTTTTTATAGGATATAGAACAATAAAGTATATCTGATGTACTAAGAAATATACACAAGTATATCAGATATTTACAAGATCTTATGAGATCCTATCCATGTAAATCTATATGATATGTTTAATCCTAAAAATCCACATGGGGGTGATGCTTAAAGGACACATGTTCTAGACTATGAGATTTTGAAGATTACCCAAGACATTACTAATTAAGAACTTGGACTAAGGGGAGACTACCATTATTATGAATGAATTAATGACTTTCTAAAGACCATGTGTGAGGCCCCTACTTGAAAATTCACCATGGGATTCCCAATAATGTAGAAGAAGTGAGTTACTTGTAAATTATTTCCTAAAATGGAACAAGAAGAGTACATCAAGTGGATGTATGAAAACAAATTTTATGAAGCCACAAAAACACAACTTAAAGGTTTATTACTGATGTGTCTAAAAATATATATACATCATTGTCATGGATCCAATGGAGGTGTAAGGTTGGGAACGTTTTTCATAGAATCCAAGTAATAAAATGGGAAACACATAGGGATGTTTCCCCTATCATGTAGAATATTCATTGGTTCTTGTCACATGTGAATATATGGGTTCCCATTTCAAAAACTTTATGTCGATTCTAGTTAAAGTGGGGATTTATTTCTAAAAATTTAGCATCTTATGTTGTGTTTAGCAGAATCAAATTTCACGTGTTCTGGTTTCAACCATTTTTAGGCAATTTCTGGCACCTAACCATTGTCTTTGATGTTTTTTGAAATTTAAAAATCTGAATATATTTCATGAATTTAACTTATATTCATATGGAGATCCACCCATTGGGATATTAACTAATGATGGAAAAGCTTTTTATGTAATGGGATCATATATGATTTCCATTATGGATGGTTGGATAGTATCCCGAATTGATGGATAGGTTTTTTAGAAGACTTCTAAACAATTAGATTTTCATGAAAATTCAAGTGCTGAAAATAGACAATTGTTTCACCTCATATGCATGATTGATCAAAGGGGATTCCAATGGTGGACCAACAACATTGGATTCTCAAATATTTTTAGGTGAATCAAGTTGTAATTAAAATTATTTTCTTAACTGTGGCCATTGGGTTTATCTCCTCTTATGATAAATCCAATATTTCGTCATATCCACAAGAGAAATTGGAAATAATAGTTCCCAGAGATGGAGTTATAAACATATTTTTGTAGGGAAAATATGTTATAAATGCTCCACCCATTCGAGAGAGTAATAGTTATGATGCCCTGAGCTCATTCAAGATACTCAAAGAAAATTTCAATCTTATAGTATGGGTTAAAAGGGAAACATGGGATGAGGTTTATTGTAAATGTTCTAGAACCTATTTCCATGAGGAAACCTAGTCTTTATTTTCCTACACATAGACTATGAAGGAGAGTGTCTAAAATCCATTAAAATCAATGAGTGTCAGGTCTTCTTCATAGAAATCTAGAACAACCTCAACTTTTGTGCACCAGTAGGTGGTCTAATATTTGTAGGTTTGGATTTATTATGTCAATGAACTATGGTAACTCCAACAAACGGGGTTTCATATTCCACATATTGGGGATGTTTGATCGCCACCCTACCTCTAAATTGATGATGGCCCTATCAATGAAGGAATAAATATCGAGGAGATATAGATTCACATTTATTCCACTGATGATCAAATCCCTACTAAAATTCAAGTGGATGATATGTTGAAATCAGGGGTTGTTGATGGGTTGATGATCATTCCACTAAAGAATGAGATAACTTCATAAACCTAAAAATTGTATTCTTTACTTTCTCCTGTTTCTGTCACTTCTCTTATTCTTCATTTTTTTGAACTGAATATCATTAATTAAGATAGGGTGACTTTGATTTGAAGAAGGTATAGGGAGAAATGGTTGAGATCCAACTACAAAATATATGACCCAAAAGGAATCCCTATGGGGGATGAGGAAAAAAATCCAAAATATCTTGCATCGGGGGAGCTATCCTCAGGATAGATGATAATGGAAGATTATTTGGTGGGAATGGATTGTCTCGTGACACCTCTAATTACTATATTTGGGGAAGAAATCTCTATCATTACTCTATGAATTGTGGAAGAACAATAGAGAGTGATATATTATCATGAGGACATTATTATTCATGGTGAGCTTTCATGAAATCATTTATTATTTATTTCACCATTATAAATTCTAAATAACGACTATTGGTTACTAGATCTGCCCTCCTTTCCTCTATCAAAGGTTCTTAGATATGACCGTCCAAGCACTGAGGAAGATATTATGGATGATATGTAGATTACTACAGTCAAGTCTATCAATTTAATAGGATAACTATCAAGGTAACATGCCACATCTGTTCCAATATCTTTAGAGAGGGAGGATAATAATGTTAATGTCAAATGTGAACCATGTGGTGTCATGTACTAATCGTTGAATTTTCTTCCTCATAACATATCAGATCTATCATATACACCATAAGACCCTATGACCACCACTTTTTGACCATTCACCACTCTATAAGTGGTTGATATGTACATTAGTCCATCCAATGAAGGTGATCATGATGATATTGATCTTGTGGGGACCAAAAGTGTTGTTTCTACTAAAGGTAATATGGATGGTACTGATGACATATTTAATCTGGCTCTGAACTTAGAAACTTGGATACCATTATTGGGTAGGATTTTATGAAAACTAACAAAATTTATAATGAATAATGGAATCAATTAATCCAGATATTTATGTTTTTGAATCAATGAGGATTTGGGGAACATTAATGAGGACTTGGATGAACATCAGTTTAATTTTTTTCTCTCATGACCAACCCGGTTTCATCTAATGCATTAAATCATTGATCTATATTGGTGAAGATCTATCTAAAGAAAAATTCAACAAGTAAATCAGTGAAAAAGGGAATTGAAGTCCATCACACTTCTAGTTCTATAAGAATGGTAGTCAATTGAGTGCCTTCTATCCTAGACCATATGAAATTAATGAGAATATTCCTCAATATGAAACCCCAGTTCAATGTGTTGAGACCTGTGATAATAGGGAGGAATATAAAAAAGAAACTGATCAATCTATAGGTGATTTTCATAAACTATTTTGATGGAATTTCATATTTTTCATTAATATCTTAAAATATGAAGAAGAAATTTCATTTACCTTTTAGTTTCATTTTCCTATGTGGCCAATCCCACATGGGAATACTTCTCTATAGCCCTAGTAAATGTGAATGGAGAGGGTGAAATCACTATTGGATGCAAAAAACATGTTACAAATATATGATATCTATTTATGTGATACGAATCTACCCTTGTGACTAGATTTAAAATGATCTAAGAAGCTCCAGATACATTTTGGACACTTCACCATTTTATATGGTCGGACATCTGGGAGTATGTCTCAAGAAAACCCATTTTAGATTTACCATAAAGACTCCATTATCTCTAGATATAGTTTATAATGCTGGGATATTGGGTATTTGAATACCGTGTGGATCACATATCCATGATGGAAATAATTCTCTAATGGGATAAAGATCATGAGTCACAACATGTCCTTATCAAGTCAAGAATGCTCATCAGAACTAATGGTATCTAGGTTCAACTATCCCTATTGGATGTGAGCCACATCAAGAAATTTGTAGGGTGTAAGAAATGGTTTGACAAGAAATTCATTCAAATATCACATATCCAACAAGATATCAATTCCATCCAAGGGGATCTTTTACCACTTAAACATTTTATAGAAGGGGTTGAGGATGAGGGGGAGACTATTTTTGTAACCATAATAGAGGATCTACACTTGGATAAGGGGGAAAGGTCTTATCATCATTCTGAGCTTTTACATGCCATGTATGTGTCTTGGGAGACCATCAGAAAATTTAATAGTAATTATTATAGTCTTTAGTAGACAATGGAAGGGAGAATCAAATTTTTGAATAGTCAATCATCTATGCATTCATCCCTATTTTTCTCTATAACTATAACAAAACATTGAAGTTCGTTTATTTAACTTAAAATCCCCACGTCGATGTGTTGTAATAACAATGATAGGGATGGTAGGGTGCTCTATTTTCTCCTAGGTATTCAGATCTAGAGAGCATAAATCTACTATTTATAGAGTCGTATGAAATACCCAATGAATTTTTGTCCTTCTCTATCAATTCCATTATTTTTTCTTAATTAATTTATAAGGAGGAATTTTCAGGTGGGACATGAATTTTTAATAGTCTTCCCTTTACCAATTTTCATCATAACATTTTTTTTGCATTTTTATTTTCATTTCATGATATTTTTTCTCTTAACCCATGTGTTCTGAAGGTCTAGAGAGATAAGAAATAACTATTTACCTAGAATCCCTTTTGAGGTTTATCATACCTATTAGTAACATGTCTCATTTCAAGGGTAGTTTAATGTCTTTCAAGATGGGATAATACAGCTTCTATTTTATATTGAATAGATTTGACCATAATTTTTGGAATGATAACCTGAGTTGGGATTAACATCAAATAATATTCTAACATTATTCAGACACATTAAAGTGTAATTTTTGATCAAGATATTATGATTTCAAACTAAAAAAATATGATTTCAGACAACTATACAAGGTTTGAAAATGGACCATAATTGAAAATATGTTTCTAGAATGATGTTTCTGAGGGTTACAGAGAAATATGACATCTCTCCTAAGGATGAATTTACCATAGGTTGGCATTCCAATTTGGGTATAGATTTATGAAAATACATTTTGGGGTGTATCAACGAACAATCAAAATAATGGTATCTTTAGGAATATGAAATTATATTATTGATGATCAAGTATTTTAAAAATATTTAGATTAATAAAAAATGGGAATTTAATTTTGGGAAGGGAATATTTTTATGAATGAAGTGACCATCTATTTTGGCACTAGACATGATTGAGAAACAACACCTATAAATATATAGTTTTTTAAAGGATGGGGAATTCTATTTCATTCATATTATTTTGAAGGAGGGGACCTAGGATAAGTATATAACTTATTACCTATATTAGGGTTCTGTATATGAATAGAGGAACACAAATATTCTTGTTTCTATAGTAGATGGTCCTATAATGTTGGATCTAGAAATCGCTACAACTCTCGATGGAATAAAAATCATGCTTTTCACAGTTCATTGGGGTGATGTGATGGGTGAAAAACATTAGGAGGAAAGGATCATTCATGAAAATGGTAGAAGCATAATAAAATTAAATTTCATTTGACCAAAACATGTACCATTTATTTTGATATATTATTGAATGAAAATTAGGTAAATAAATTTAATTTCAGGTAGCATTGATCAAAATATCATGAATTTAAAATTTCAAGAAAATATTACCAAGAATATTCCATCATCTTCTATAATAAATTGGGGAGGTTTTATATTGTAATCTAGGTGTTTTCATATTTTAAGAGTGATATGGGATTGGAATGTAATGAATGACTATAGATCATGTTCAAAAATGGATTTCTAGTATAATGTTTCTTGGATATTATAGTGATAGAAGTAGTATCTCATGTGGATGAGTGTGCCTTTGGTTGGTATTCCCTTTTGCTGGATGACTTATGAAAATACAAATAGGGGTGTATCAATGCATAGTCAGATAAAGACATCATCTCATTGTCATGAACTTTTTGTGGGTCACTTATGAAATGAAAAACTAGGGTGAATTATTGAAAAGTTAAATAAAGGATTCTGAATAAATATAGAAGTCTATTATTGATTTATAGATAGACGTTATAGAGATAAGGATTTCTCTTGACAGATAGTATGGGTTTGAGGAATAAAGGTTCCTGAGTATTGAAGATATATTACATGTCAAAATCACCTAATAATGGGGATAAATTTTTCCAACACAAGTATGAACAATATATAATAAAGGTGTAATTTTACTAAACTGTGACTAAGACCCAAACAATGGATCCAGATGTCAATGTGTATATTTTAAAATTGAGAATTACTCCACAAGTAGTTCTTGAGGTATTAGAATTAAATTTTAAATTCCTATGTGGAAAAGGGTTTTCTTATGATACAATATTATTAATGGGGTGATAACCCATATTGGACCCTCTTATGCAGATATGACTCATACATAGATGAGTGGGGGAATTTTTTGTACTATGGATGGACCAGGATGTAGGATATGGGCTTCACTGCACATCTCATTAAAGGGAGAATCAAAACACACATAGTTCTTGGAATAATCTCCAGAAAGAGTTGTCAAATATATAGTTTAATAAAATTTGGTATGGATGTTTGGTGTTCCTTTTAAGGACTTTCATCCATGACCCTAATAACCTAATAATAAAAAGATATTCCTTGACCATATATAGAAGCCATTAATTAATCTGTTAAACCCACATGATCCTTACTTGTTGTGGGAAAAAAGAAGTGGAAAAGCCTATTTTCATCAAATGGAGTTGACCAAAAGAAAGGAAATGAGAATTTCTATCTTGTAGGGGCTAGATTGGGATTTAAGATTTGGACATCGCTGTGTATCTCATTGAAATGAGAGTCAATCCATATGTAGTTATATGATCTTAAATATGAATAATAGGGATGCTAACCATGCAGTTTAGCATTATTTAGTATGTTTGAAGGCTACTCAATGTGAAAAAGAAGGCATGGAGCCCTATAAATTATACCATGACACTCAGGAAATCATATAATGAGTGGAATCCCATGTTTGTGACATGCGGCTTCCTGAGATGGATTCCAAAGGAAAAAGGTCCGTATTACGTAGATTAAAAGTATAGTT
The DNA here is from genome assembly GCA_963277665.1 of Viscum album. Classification (NCBI taxonomy): domain Eukaryota; kingdom Viridiplantae; phylum Streptophyta; class Magnoliopsida; order Santalales; family Viscaceae; genus Viscum; species Viscum album. Next base: position 1,209,252,915 of record OY728140.1, read on the forward strand.
TAGTGCCATGTATCGAAGAAATTATTTTACAGTTTAACTCCATCTGACTATGAATCCATTATTGTATTGTAGATTCATTAAAAATAGCTCTGAACATACATCATATACATGGTGAGTAATATAGGTCTTACTAGACCAAGGATGTTTTAAAAAACCTCAGGCACGTGGAAAGATATTTTAAACCATTATCTTGAAGTTTCTCAGATCTTGGGATGTGATATGGGAAAAACACCAGGAATGAAAGTGGAATATTTTTGAAAATTAGTTTTTAGAATGGTGTTATTGGGGCTAAACGTGATAGAAGCGGTATTTCACAATGATGAATTTTCCTCTAGTTAAAAGGACCTTTTAGTGGGAAACTTATGAAACTCCATTCTAGGGTGTATTAATGCATATTCAAAATCAAGCTATCCTCTAGAATCAGACATACAATTTATAATGGCCATGTATAGCTCATGAAGATCCAACATTACTTATTAAAAGGATTATGAAGTCTATATAGAATGTAACTAGGCAAAGAGAGGACATGTGGACTAGAATTGTCCATATAGTGTGAATTTCCCTAAACAGTTTAATTTTTTGTGTGATGGAGAGAAGGTTTATTTCCTTCTACTCATGTATTTTTCTAGAACATACTGTCTAGGTGTCACTGCATATCCCATTGAGATGAGAATAATTTCATAGGTAGTTCTGAAACAAAGGTGTGGAGGTAGACTAAAACCAAATATTTTGGCATGCTCAAGCATGAATCAAAAAGTTATACGGTTTAACATCTTGAAAAAAGGATGTGAATTATACACATTCACATCATGAAATAACGAAATTATCATATAGTTTTATTTATTATGACTAGAATTATAGGCTATTTTGATTATATTATTACATCTTGGACTTTGATGTCTTACTGTTTTAGGTCATAAGATAAGGACCATATGTTGTGACTTTTAACTTCATGAAATGAAGACCATATGGTGTGCCTCTTAAATTCTCTTATATAGGAAAAATAATAATGTAGTGTATCATTATATTGTAAGGAAAATATGATTATTTTATGATCATGTACAATGTATCATGATGATACAAAATCTGACTTTGTGCATCATAGATGATGGTGTACTTATCACATGATGTATTTCTTGATAAATATTGCATTGGTAGGGGTTTTATTGAGCTCTCCATCCATCAATATTATTGAATAAGATATATTATAATGGAACCTATATATAGAATCTGGTCCCTCAAAAATTGGATTAGTATTCCAAGGTTTTCTCCCTAGTACCATCAAGGCACTGAGGACCATTTATTTATCTTCTTGGAGGAATGATCGAAGGGGGAATTTTATAAATAAAATCCCATTCTATCTTATTTTGGAGGACCTCTACGTGATGAGATTCGGAATTCTATTCTTATCAATTAACTCTTAATCATTAGTTCGTTTTAGGGATTGTTCATTAGTGGATAGTTGGTTGCACATTGCAACATTATGTGAGAACAATTGGACCTCAATTGGTAGTAAGACTTTTGTCATATATACAAGTGAATATTCGGTAACATGTGTGCTAGTGCAGGTTATAGATTGGTAGTTACACAAGGTATTTATGAAAATTTTGAAATAATACATTTAATATTTTTCTACCATCATCTGGAAAATTTTTATAGGGTCTATTTGAAGACATATATCAATCTATTAGCCACTGTATGATAGCAAGAATAATGGTTGTATTTGACATTGTACTCCCAATACAACTTATACAACTCACCAGAATAAAAATTAGTGCAATTTTCCATCGATATTTCATGAGTGGAAATAAATATTTTTATTATTTCATCTGTCATGAATCATTAAATTATTTTGGTCCTCGCTTCATTGAGTGGTATTTAATTATCCCATATTGATTAGAATTTGGTAGGATTGATGATGTATTTTAATTGATTGGTCATAGTTAGAGGATACAAACCAACAAAATCGATTCCATATTTTGAAAATGGATAGGATTATTTGGTTGGGTGTATAGAATCATGGATTTGATGGATTAAGTTGGAATGCAGTGGGATGGAATGGAATTTCATGGTGTTTTTTTGTAGTCATGTGTCATTGATGTCTGGAAAAATCCAATCCTCCAGATCAGATTGGAATAGATAAACCATGAATTGAGGGATTTAAAGGCTCTTATATGTACTTCTTTCAAGATAGTAGTAGTATTTTATCCACAAATTCACCTGAGAAGGACCCCATCAAATAATTTTTTACAGATAATATTCTGGGGAATTGGTCCATTATAAAGATTGAAGTTGGTCACTCATAGTACAATTTTATCTTTTATGGATCCTTATAATGAGAGAAATCCATTTTGAAGATGGTTCACAATGAGTATCATTAAATTACTTATAAGAACATAAAGTCCAGGGATGGACTTATCCTCAAGGATTTATTCTATGCTATCATGAACAAATAGTTTTACCTTTCACTAGTGTGCAATGCTAATGAATGTTTCATCCCAACCGTGATCATCAATGTCATGGATAAATTCTCCAACACATATTCATGGTAAATTTTTGATCATTGGTGTGATTCAACGTTGGATCTGAGGGGAATGATTCTATTAGTCCTTAGAGATAGTCAAAAAAGGGGGATTCAATCTTCCATTCTAGTAGAATTATCACAGTTTATAGGTTTTATTTCATACTCATAATTTCCACTCACCTTCAAGTGGTCCACTAGTATTTTATGCTTCAATTCAAGGAATGTGATGAGGGCTTGATATTATACCTAATTTTTTGTGAAAACATCTAAAAATAATAATATCTAAGGAAATATTAATTTTACAAGATAGATAATCATGACTACCAATGTGAATTTTTTGAGATTGGGGTCATTTATTATCTTCCCTATTGGGCTTCTAGATGCACCGTAAAAATATATCTCCCAAACTAGGGGCTGTTTCAATATAGAAGATCACTTCATTATCTAATTTTATATTGAATGATATTGTTTCAAAATATTGATGTTCCATAAGGAAGTCTACTAAATCTTGTAATTATTGCTCTTTTTAATGAATGAAATCAATTTCAAACTGTATCAATATAACTACCCACTATGCCAAACAACCAATCAACATAGGATAGTTGAGGATATATTTGAGAAAGTGGTTGTGACATACGAAATACACAAAAATGTGTTTCATGTATTGACTCAACTACTAATCCATGATAATTAATGCTAGGAACCTCTTCTAGATATCAGAATAAAGAGTTTCTATATTAATAATGGTTTGACTAAGATAATAATGGTCATATTCATTCCCATAATCATTATTTTTTTGTGATAAATGTTCCAATAGATCTCTCTCATGATATCATAAAAAATTAGGGAAGTCCCTTAAATAGATGGTAATAGCATTTAGGGACTGAAATGATATTTATTGGGACTATAAAATGCTTCATGATAGTCATCATTACACTAATATGTGACACCTTGTTCATAATGTTGTTGATGTAAAATCAATTTCCAAAATGGTTTTCTATAATGAATAAAATGAATGTAAGGTGTCCCGATAAATCCCTTTAATTATTGATGTTTTAAGAGGTTTCATGAATAGAATAACCTTTGTATTATTTGTATATACATTGGTTCCACCAAGGTATACAATGATGGAATGGAATTTTCATGAGGTAACATTGAAATGACATTTCAAGGGGTTCATCTTCAGGCTTTTTGATCACAGTTTTTTCATGATGATCTTAAGACCATCTAGGTGGTCAAAACGCTTTTGATACATAACCACCATATCATCGACACAGATTTTGAAAAACCTTGCCAAATTATTTTAAAGATGTGATACATGGAACATTGATAGGTATCACCAACATTCCTCAAAATAAAAGATCAATGAATAATTAAAAAACACTCCATCTGTGGCCAAAAGGCAGTGACATATTCATCTTCTTTGGATATTAGGATTTTATTATACCCAGAATAGCCATCAATGTTAGAGAGGTCTTGATAACCATATGTTGAATCAATCAGTAGCTCTGTGATATGGAAAGGGAAATCATCTTTTTGAAAGTGTTGGTTAAGATATATAATGTTTATGCAGATCCTGATTTTCCGATTATTTATAATTACCAGTACTATATTGCCTATCAATTTTAGATATTGGAATTACTGAATGAAATTTTACTTGATAATATTTCTAACATCAACCTCAATTTTGGAAGTGTGGGTCGGGTTCATACTATTGTCTACCTATTTATATCCCCAATAGTTTTTTGGAAAGTCCAGATGAGGAGTGGCATCCTTAAAATTGAGTCATGGCATTTTTGTGTAATTACAATAAAAATTTCTTGATGACACTTTAAGAAAGAGGTATATACCTCTTGTTCTTCGGAAATCATGGTATCACTAATCAAGTTGGGTCATGGGTCCTCTTATGTACCAATATTTATATGTCTGACTTTATCAATGGTTCTAGAGACACCCTACTAGAATTCTTGAGGTAAATCATAGAGGTCCTCATCCTCTTCCCATTGCTTTAACATTTACAATTCCACCTTACTCTAGGTGATGAATGAAATTTCTCAATGTAAGGGGAGGATTCAATATTTCTAAATATAAAATTTGATGTATCTTTATCCTACCCAACTAAAGAAATGTGGTTTCTTTATAGTTATAGAGGGGATATGAGGGATATAGAATGAGTATCTTCAATTTGTCTTGGTGTTTGGACAACATATTTTGAATCAAGAAATGATTTAGTGATCTGTTGATGTTCGATGGATGGAATGATGGAATTTTTATTATTTATTTTAGAATTTTATGGAGAGTCATTGACCTTATTAGTTATCTAATGTTAAGTCATCATAGATGATATCATGAATATTACTCAATATATTCCCCAATTTGGTCACATTCCTTTGATATGATTTATTGGGAGCACTTATTATTCATGGATATTTCTAAAGGGACTAGTATGGGTCATTTATAGACCATTCAGAATAGTCATTCATGGGATATTTTACTTTAATATAGTATTATCCCACAACAATATACTATGATTCATATGACTAAAATGGGGATTTATCACTATGAAAATTCACAATTTGAACATTAGAGAAACATTTGAGGTATTTATGGTAGGTTGAGGGGGTTTTCATATGATGTTTCAACCAATTAATTCCTACAAAAAATTGAATGTTATTTCCTACTAGATAACTAGAAATTCTGATTCATATAAAAGGTCCCCAAATTTAACTTGGTGCATGTTTTTTTCAAGAGTATTTATCTCAATTTTTTATAACTATGTAGTTTTAGAGAAGAAACAGAAAGTGGGCCTTATTGTAACCCATTAGAGGAATTTTTTTGACTGGAATACAGTTGAATCCCAACCCATTATCAATGAAATCCTATATAATATCAACATCATTTATCCTAATAGATACATATTAGGGCATGTTGTGTCCCTATATGACAACATCGTCATCTAAATCCATGAATGAGATGATAATGTGGTGTTTTGTGAGATTAGTTTCTAAAAAAATAAATTTTTGAAGTGGAAAATTCTTCGTAAAACACTTGAGGACATAGTAAAACCATTATGATGGATTTATCTAGGTATTCTTATAGAAATATAAAATCCATAATTGAAAACTTGTTTTATAGAAGGGCCAATTTCATTTGAATTTCATACTTCATGGTTAACAACCTTCATTTACCTTGGTGATATTTCTCTCACTTATGTAATTTTAAAACTAAATTACATTATGTGGGATGATCTACCTTTGGTATAGGAGTTTAAGGGTATCTATTCCTTAGTGGGTTGTGGTGACTAAGTCTTCATTCATGTTGAGAATGATTTGATGACGATTCCCCCTTTAATTGATATTATAGGATAATAAGTCCATGTAAACCTTGTGAATAGGTGTGTGAACATTTCTAATCCATTTGGGTCCTCTAGGGGGCTCTCTAATGAGTTTTGGTAGCCTAGATAGTCCATGTGGGGATGTGGCCAGAATATTGATAGCTGTTGTGGTTGTGTCTTCTACTATATCCACTTCCCTTATAGTATCTTCATATGATTCCCCAATATGATGTATAGAACTCACATTCATGGAAATATTCATCATCAGATAATAGATTCATTAAATTAATTATATTAATGTAAAAAAAGATTAATTCTTTATCAGATGAGGATTTCGTCTGACATGTCAACACTTGTGGTACCAGTTTGTGGGGTGGTGCCCATGATTTTGGGATATAATGCATGAATTTAAAGAGATTCAAATATAATTTGGTTACCCCCCCTTCAAACATGTAATATTTTATATTATTGTCTTGTGGAGGACTATGGCACCGACTGCATTGGCAGTTCCATAGTGGAAGCGACAAGGTGAATATGTGGTTGTTTCAACTTACTTGGATAATATAATGAGTCCTAATAATTTTATTTCTATTAATCCAATAATTTAACTTCTATTAATTAATTATAGTAAATTTATACCATTCAACATCTTCCTCTAGAATGGTGGTAGAAAAACATGTTACCAGCACGAGTGGTTTACCGAACATTACTTTCCCAGATTCCACCATTATTTGTGGGATGTTTTTGAAAACAAAACATTCCTAGATTATGAACCCTGATTTCTAGTGAGATGGGACATAGTTCAATAGATCATTGATACTATCATGCTCATTACTCTATTGATTTTTAATCTTGATAAATTTTCTCTTTAAAGTCATGATGAAGTAGCTAGGACTTTCTCATCCCGTAATAAATAATTATTGTCAGGATGTTCCAAAAATCAGTTTATCGTATTATCATTTTTATTATATTGATGATTTGATATGTGTTTCTAATAATCAAATGGGGGTATTTACTGATATGGTGTAGCTTTTAGAACTAGATCTGGTGTAGGGGATGACTTTTGTGTGATAGTTCTAGCCTCAATGTTCTATATTCTCTTTCCTTGAGATAATAGACTTAATTTGGGCATGTCCTTGCTTCACAATATAGAATAATGTGATCATTGAGAAACTATGGAAATATGCCGACATCCACCCATATATTTTACCTGGATGAGTGGTTTACTTTACTCATCATGTTAATTTTCTCTAAATATAAACAAAAAATCATCTTTGGGAATCTGTCTGTTTAGATATTAGGTCATCAACTTCAACCAATCAATGAATTATGAGACACTATAATTCTATCATTTTGTGTAGTTTAATTGGTTGAGGACTATTTTATTTTACTTCAATGAGTTTAATTGATTGAGAAATTGTTGATGGAGGCCTTCCCATCTAGCATTTGACTGATTTAGAAAAATACAATACAATATGTAGGCTATCCCCTGAAATTTTTGTAAAAAGAACTGGAATTTCACTACTTCTGATTGTGTGTGTGTTCCCATAATTGTATCATTGTGGGAAATGAAACATTTTAAGTGCTTCTCTAGGACACATGATCCCTTAAATATTAGAAAAGTTTTTTCTAATGTTCAGTGGGGGAGATGTCGTAGCCACTATTTCAGTGTAAGACTTAATTTATGTCTATAATTGCGCACACCATTCATCCATAGCTTCCAATCAAGATTTTAATGGCTCATTGTTATTAATTATACCATGATATATATTTTTTTGAATAGTATGCTGAGAGTGGCAGTAATAGAAAGGGTTGACTATGGTTTCTTTATTATTCCCATAGTGTGTAACTTGCATGGTTTTACTTTTGAGGATTTGTCTGACCCAACCTTAGTTCTGCACCAAATTGAGGGAAATATTGATATCTAGATACCATGGGTGCCAATTTTATAGGTTTTTTCTGCCAAATTATGAGTGTATTTTATATCCTCATTTCTGCTTCTAGCACGATCCCTCTTTGTTGAGGTCAGTTTGCTAGTAATTTTGGGTGAGGCATTTCTTGTAGAATATATCTAGTAGAGAGGTTCCCATAGAGTAGTTCATTATTGACTATTTTAAACTCCTTTATCTCTTCATCCTATTGAGAAAATATTTCCCCACATGTGAGGAGTTCATCCACTCTAGGAGGAACATGGTGTGATGCCTTACCTTTACCCTTTTCTTTGGTGGATGATCATTAAGGAGGTAGTAGTGGGGTAGTCTAGGGAATTCAAAAACTCATATAAATCTTATTGTTTTGGGTATGCACACCTCCTTCAATAATTTCAATGTAGAACATGTTATAAAAAAAGTTCCTCCAATTATTCCTATGTATCAACCTCGTGTTCATTAGAATTTGTAGGGATGGTGATAATGAAATTAACAAATGTGTAATTATTTATCTTAATTTCCTAAGACAATTTGACAGATTTAATTTGTTTTCCCCACCATGGGGCCTTGTACTCACCTTTTTTTGTCCAACTAGAATCATTTTATGAATGGTAATACAAAGGTAATCTCCAGAAATTGTTTTTTATGTGTGTTCCAAGTGATTTTACCAGGTCATGGGATAGATGATATGGGAAGGTCTTTATTAAAAATGTCCCCCCTAGTCGGTATATTAGTAACTTCTATCGATGATGTTGTTTGGGGAGTAAAAAATTACTCATTCCATAGGGTTGGTGCTGATCTAACTCAATTTGAACAACCTTTCAAGAGTTTTTTCAGACCCCAAATATTGTTTTAAAGAATCACCCAACCCTAATGGGATAGGGTTTCACCTAGACTATAATGGTTGCAGCTATAATAACTAATTTCTTGATTTTATGTAGCTATATTTGAAAATGGGTTGGGTGTATTTTATAGTTTTGAGCTGATCCATGTGATTATAATGATATTTTCGATGATTTATGAATTTATTCCCTTAGGCTATAGGTTTTCTTAATATTAATGGAGGCATGATTCATGAGTTTTTTTATGGTTCATTTTCTTTGGGACAAACATCTTTGAGAGTTGTTCAGGATGTTTTTTTACTGAGAAAACCATATTTTATTAATAGATTCCAATTTTGGAATCCATCCTGATGCTATGACATTTAACTATAACACTTTTGGAATGATTTTATGATTTAGTAGCGAGGTGATATATAACACTCCATTATAACCTCATACTATGATATGAACACTCAATGGGGAATCTATGATCAATAAACACAATTCTATTAAATCATTGAGACATGAGCACTAAAGTTCTCCTAGTTGTTTTCCTAATTTTAGGAGTTTTACAACTAGGTGGATATCTATGTCTATTTGAAAGTGTATCCTTTATATTATAATGACCTGTCTTGGAAACTCAACATAAGGAAATACATTGGTTTTTATCCAATGAATAGTTGTCTGTATTTTCAAATAGATGCAATGAAAAAAATCTTTAGACATCACCTATATAATGATGTGTTGTGGAGTGGTGAACGACTAGAACAATACTGGTATATTATCTTTAGATAATTGTCTCCTTAGGAGAAACATGTATTCTTCATCATTTCTCATAGGATCCTCAACGTGGTCTGATTAATGTGGATGATTCACTGCTACTTTATTTCAAATAAAAGGATCTTCATGGATGTTCCCTATCATATTAGAAGGCAATTGATCTAAGGGTGGTTTGAAAAATAAAAATTTAATTATGATGTTTCCTGGTTGATATTGGATTTCACATGTTAATGACTAGTTATCTGGCATGACTTGCCTATTTTTCCCATGTTTATCATGGTAGGATGACATTCTCCAAATTAAATCATCATAGAGAGGATCTACTTGATAAAGTGAAGTGTCGTTGTTGGGAGGACCTTCGTAAATAATTCCATTATGGGAAGGACTACCATCAAAACATGATGTATGACTTCAAGGATAATTCTTGTATCATATACCATGAGGAGAAATTTCGGGGAAGGCAATATCAATGAGTGGTCCTCTTTAATATTTAGTCTTCTATACATACAGATGGTTTATATAGTACCCTTTATGAGAAGATTTATCTTGATCAATTTGCTTCATGTCTTGAAGAAACCCTTCATGGTATGATGTCATGGGATGGCCTATATAACAACTTCTATTATTCCCATAATTTTGTAATGGAAGAGTTAGAACCTGAATATCCATAGATAGATTTTTATGGGCCTCAAGAACTCCAGTATTAAATAGATCAATATTGTAGACATACTCCTTAAAGTCAAATCAAATTTCTAAGGATTATTTTTAGATTATCTCTAATGGGTGACTATGTACCATTGTTTCAGTTTATGGATTTAATATATCGAAGCATTTTTTTAAATTTTCTTTATTTCAGTATCTTCTAATAGGTTGCTTAAATTTAGGATGGGGTTTGTTCCTTCTATGGAATAACCACTAGAGTATATCAAAAACCTCTAGTTGAGATAGGGGTCATGTATTGATCCAATTGTTTGTATATAATATGGAAATTATTCCCATGACTTTCCTAGAATGGAGTATATATGTTTGTTTTCTCTTGTGTGATGCTCATATTGTGTTGAGGAGTCGCCCAGATTGTATGGACATAGTTTGTTGTCATCCCCTTTACCACTTCGACTTTCATTATTATATCCTTGAAAGGTTTTATGATTGGGGTAGGAATTTTTTTCCTCCCAATAACAATTTTTAGTACATGATGTGTAATGTCAGTTGTTGGAATTGGGGTATATTCCCATTGTGTGGCTAAAGAAATGGTGTGTTCCGGATCATGTATTCTATTTACTATCATTATATACAAATAATACTTCGTTCTAGGGGAAGATACAAGGGTCTACCCCTGTTTGTTTCCAAGACCCTCTAGCTGAGTTCTTCAAGTTCATCCAAAATGATATCTACGTCATGATAGATGATGGAATGTTTGTGCTCCTAAACATGGTTACCCGTTAAACATGGCTGGTGGTCTTCTCTGGATACTACTGAACTGTGATCACAGAATTGGTTTGTGACGGAAGGTGTTTGTTTTTACTCACAGTTTCCACCAAATTTTACATGAGGGATAATTTATGGGGAATATATGTATGGAAATGTTTCATAGTGTCTAGTAACTTCCCTTAGTGGTCTATCTTGTATGAATGGGTATGGGTGACTGTTGATAAACTCCAAAAGGAAACACCACCATCATGTCGAGGGTTAATTTCCTGAGGTGTTGGCAGTGTTTGATACAAGAAGGAGACAATTGGATATTCCCCTATTTTATATTTATTATTTCATCAGTTTCCTCTTGATCTTCCTCCTCAATATAATGGAAAATCTTATTCCTCATTCTTGGGATAGGTTCTCAAAATGATTTGAGATAGAAAATTGAATCTTTTTCTTCTAGAACTCTAGCCACGAGGCATCGTTATATAGAGATATTATCAAGATGCCTCTAGGGTTGGTATGATTCCATTTAGGATGTACTCTTAGGCTAGTGTAATGGATTACCGATGTTGAATATGATGGTTCAATGATGGTGTCATCTATTTAGTTAGGGACCCATTTTAAGTAATGGTTAAAGCATATGTCTACTAGAATAGTTATGATTTTATTTGTATAGAATGGATTACTAGTTCAACATTCTAGAATATATATGAAAATCTTAAATATGAAAACCCTATCAATAATGAATCTCAATAAAAAATCACATGAACAGTTTATTTTTTGTAAACAATGATTTACCATCTTTAATTTAGTGAATTAAAGAGGTATTCTATGTGATTGGACAAGTCATGTTAGATAAGGATTCATATTGAGTTCACCATTTTCCTTTATGATGGAAATTTGGTGCCTATATGATTTATCTTAAGGGGTCTTAATAGTTTCACAATTATTTACCTTGGATTCACTATATTTGACTCACTTCGAACATGTTTCTTTCATGGATCTGGAAATACCCAAATGTTTCTTTATTCCAGATGATTCATGAATCTTCATTCTAGAATATATATGAAAATCTTAAATATGAAAACCCTATCAATAATGAATCTCAATAAAAAATCACATGAACAGTTGATTGTTTGTAAACAATGATTTACCATCATTCATTTAGTGAATTAAAGAGGTATTCTATGTGATTGGCCAAGTCATGTCATATATGGATTCATATTGAGTTCACCATTTTTGTTTCTGATGGAAATTTGGTGCCTATATGATTTATCTTGAGGGGTTTTAATAGTTTCACAATTATTCCCCTTGGATTCACTATATTTGATTCACTTCGAACATGTTTCTTTCATGGATCTGGAAATACCCAAATGTTTCTTTATTCGAGATGATTCATGAATCTTCATTCAAAAATCAAGCAGTTATTAGGAAATGATCCAACAAAACATGTGTAATCATATTGGCCAATAAGATGGGAGGTCAGGATCATATGACCTTTTAGCGCAATTACATCATACTATGGAACTCTCTTTCATATTTAAGACATATTAATAAATCCTTTAGTAAACTATAAATATGAATTTGGTGACCCTTGGGTTGAAAGTAAATTATTAGCATGTGTATAATTTAGAATAATTTTTATATATATGAGGTTACCCATTGATGGTACCCTTTTTGGTTGGGGATTATAGATTCTTTGGTCTTTTATTGTTATGATGCGTTTTAATCCACTCAGTGGTGCTATTAAAATTTATCACCATCCATGGATACAAGAGTTTCTTTAATGATAGGATCAAGACTATGAGATTTGATTCCAATGCATCCTTCTGAATGGAATAAGAACCCATTTAGTTTAGTTCCACATAACTAGAAACATCATACCTTCTAAGGTCATGTTATTAGGAATAACCGTTCAGTTTAACATCATGAAATAATGTCATCTAGATGAAATATTCCTATGAAATGTTTATTGTTGGAATTATTCCAAAGTGTCCCTAAGAACATGGAATGACTGTGTGGCCCCATTTCAGATATGAACCTATTTAGAATATGGGGCAGATAAAATATTACATCGATATAGGGTTTGGGGTTTGAAACTCAAATAGGATTCCTACATATACAATTTGGATGGGAATCAAATCCCACATAGTTTGATTTGGTAAATGACCCATGTTTATGGAGACCCTATAATATGATTTTCATCATTGGGAATATGTCCCATTTAAAGTTTGTATCTTAGGGGATATGAACCTCCAATATTGATACATGTATTTGATGACCCACACCTATTGATTCCTTTATAAGTATTATGGGGAATGTATCCCATTGAGATGGATACAAGGATTTGAGTACCTGTGCCTCTGGAGTCCCTTAGGGAAAGAGAGATAATGAAATGAAAATTGTATCTTTAAACAAGACATGTATTTGGTCTTGTGTATGTCTAGATCATCACTAACTTCTAATACCATGTGAGTCATGCTCAATGAAATAAATAGCAGGATGTGGATGATTTAACAAACCAGAAGATCTATGTCATCTACTATTGGATAAGGTTGGGGCATCATGGGAGAGAATATGAACAGATATTCCAATATCCTCTCGTGTTTTCCTAAACAAGGTGAACATAAGAAAATAATGGGAAGACCACCTATAAGTAAAACTATGGTATTACTCTAGGAGGGATTCCCTATTCTCAGTTTTAGAGAATATGAGAAGAGGATCAGGTGCAAACCCCCATTAAATGGAATGTCAAGTGTCCCCCTAACTATCTGAAATGGGATACTTCCTATTTCAAAGGCAACATGGTAAGGAAAAGGCATTGTACCTTGTGTTCGAAATAGTTAAATAACTAACACTACCCCCAAGGTTGGTTTCCACTTTACCGAGGTGATTCAAAACTGTAAACACCATGAGGACCCTACCCATCAGGTTAAACATATACAAGACATCTCTTACCAAGAGAATATATAATCACATGGGATACATAGTGGTTTGACTTTCCCCTTAACCATGAATGTATGGAGGCCTCAAATGAGGTATTTATTTTCTCTCCCTCAGGTAGGAGTCCTATGGGAAGTTGTTCCTTTCCAATAGTGTAATGTGAAATGGGGACAAACGATTGTTCATGTAGGTAGTTCCTGGGAGGACTAAAATTTGATCGCATAGTTGAGGGATGGAAGATCGGATGATGGCTCACATAGGTGATTTTTGGGTACGTTGAAGGGTTATTTATTAGGATGGAACTTGTCATGTTGAAGATGTACTTGTTTGATAAAAAGTTGGGAGAACACAGTTGGGAGAGTCCTTACTCTAGGATCCAAGGGTCTCCTCTAGTGTATATTAATGATATGATCTCATGTCTCTGTCATAATAAGACGTATTCTTCCTAGTTTTCTTTAATTATAGGAGGTGGTTTCTATAGGTGTTATGTTTTTATACAGTAAAGAAATTTCAATCTTACTACAAACTCATAAATCACTCTTCTTTAGAGTCTTGGAAATCTACATGAATGGTTAGGATGGCTAAGGGTAAATTAATAGGGTGATAAGAGATTCTAGGATTCTCTAGATTTTCCATTCATTGAAAATGAGGATCTTCATGGTCCTTTTTATATGAAAATTTGGGACACTGGGTGACGGATGTGCCACTCGCAGTTATTTTGGGATCGTCATCGTATAGGTGTACCTTGCGTGAGTCTCTCAGGTGAACCTTTCTATGGCTACCATGATGGCTTTATTGTGTTGTTCCTACTTTTATGGTTAAGAAACCAGGTAGTATGATCTAGTGCAATGCCACTTCTTTGGGCCTTGTGTTTTATTACTTGGTAAATTGTGTGTTCCTTGATATTCCTCACTTCTCCTTTTCATGAGGAGTTACCAATAAAAAATTCACATTCTGGTGTGACAAAATGGATTTCTAAATGGGTTTATAGGGGTTTTAGGGTATAATATGTTTTAGGGGTTTTAGGTTTTCAATGTGGTTTACGGGGTATTTATGAGTTTTTTTATTCATTTAGGATTTGTTTTATGATTTTTAGGGATTAAGGTCATTTTAGAGTATTTTAGGTTTTATGGTTTAGGGTTTTTAGTGTAAGGTAAGGGTTTTAGGGTATAGGGTATATGTTATTGGGTTTAGGGTGTAAGTTATATGGTTTGTGGTTCCAGGTTTAGGGTGTAGGGTATATGGTTTATAGTGTAGAATTTATGGTTTAGGGTTTAGGGTATGAGGCATAGATAGTAGGGTTTAAGGTTTATGGTTTTCCGTGTATGGTTTGTGGTTTAGGTTGTATAGAATAAGGTTTAGGGTTAAGGGTTTATGGGTTAGGTTGTAGGGTTTATGGTTGTAGGTTTTAGGTTATAAAAATTAGGTGGCAGTTCTTAGGGTTTCGGGTGAAGGGTATAGGTTTTAAGGTATAATGTTTAAGGTTTAAAGTGAAGAGTCTATTTTTTTCTATATAGGGTTTATGGTTCACCGGAGGGTTATAGGTTTTTGTGTGTGGGATTACGGTTTAGGTTTTAGGGTTTATGGTGTAGGGTATATGTTTTAAGTTGTTGGTTTTTGGGATTATGGTGTAGGGTTTACAGTTTAGGCAATAGGTTTTAGGGTTTATGGTTTAGGACGTATGGTTTAGTGTTTATGTTATATGGTATAGGTTTTAGTGTGACAGTTTTATAGTTTAGGATAAAGGGTATTTGGTTTAGGGTGTATGGTTTTTGGTTTTGTGTGGTGGGAATAGGTTATAGTTGGTAAGGTTTAGGTTTTAGAGTGTTGTGTATAGATTTTAGGGTAAATTGTGTAGGTTATTGGGTTTAGGGTGTAGCGTACTAAGTATAAGGTTTTATGGTATAGGGTACAGGGTGAAGGGTTTATGGTTTAAGGTGAAGGTAATAGAGTATATTGAGTATGGTTTAAGGTTTAGAATGTACGATATAGTTTATAGGGTGTAGGGTCAACAGTTTATGATGTTAGGTATATGGTCAAGGGCATTGGGTATAGAGTTTAATTTATTTGGTATAGGGTTTATGGTGAATGGTACAAAGTTTAAGGTGTGGGGAATATTGTTTAGGTTGTAGGGTTTAAGGTGTAGTTTATGGTGTGTATGGTGTATGGTTTTGGGTTTAGGGTGTATGGTATAGGGTTTAAGGTGATAGTTTTTGGTTTTAAGACGTACGGTATAGGGTTTAGGTGTAGGGTATAGTATTTTGGGTTTGGGTTTAGGGTTTAGGGTGTAGGGATTAGGTTTGTTGGTGATGATTTTCGTGTTTATGGTGTAGGGATCAGGGTTTATGGTGTAATGTATAGGGTTTAGTATTTACGTTTTAGGGTTTAGTGTGTAGGTTTTAGGGTTTAAGTTCTATAAGGTTTTATGGAATTTTTGGTTTTAAAAAATATATTTTTTGGTTTTTAGGTGTTTGTATTTTTTTTCTATTTTTTTCTCTTTATTATTTTTATAGTTCTTAGGGATTTAATTTTTTTAGGGTTTTTATATATTTTTGTACATTTTAGTGTTTTTAGGGTTTTTAGGAGATTTCATGGTTTTTATGGTTTTACAAGATTTTAGGGTTTCTATGTCTTTTATGTGGGTTTTTTTAGTTTTCTTAAGGGTTTTATGATTTTGTGAGATCCTTACTGATTTAGGTTTTTTGAGTTTTTAGGGGATTTTATGAATTTTATGAGTTTTTAATATATTTATTACGTTTTATGGTTTTTATAGTTTCTAGGGTTTTAATGATTTTTAAGGTTCTAGGGATTTTAATGTTTTTTTCCTTTGTTAGAATTTATTGGGGGGTTTTTTGGAACTTTGGGGGGGGGGGGGTTAGGGTTTTATGATTTTTAGAGTTTTTTTGATTTCTAGGGTTTTTAGTGGTTTTTTGGTTTTTATTGGTTCTTTTTAGATTTTATGAATTTTGTAAGTTTTATGATTTTTAGGGATTTTAGGGTTTGAAGAGTATTTTATTATTTTTTAGGGTGTTTAATGAGTGTTAATTTTATACTTAAATATTTTTTGTCTTTATGGTTTTTATAGTTTTGGGGTCTTTTAGGGTTTCTATGACTTTTGTTTCAGTAATGGTTTTTTTGTATTTTTTTGGTTTTTATGGTTTTTAGTGGATTTTTATTTTTAATGTTTATATTGTTTTAGGATTTTTAGGGGTTTTATGATTTTTATTATTTTTATGGTGTTTTAGGTATTTTTATAGTTTTTTTTTTTGATTTTATTAGTCTAGTGTTTTTTGGGTTTTTTTGGTTCTTATTATTTTTAGAGCATTTGGGGATTTAGTGTATTTTTGGGTTTGGGGGATTTACAATTATTAGGGTTTTTGAGGTTTTTGGGATTTTATGGTATTTAGGGGGGTTTAGGGTTTTAGGGTTTTTTATTTTTTGGGGGTTTTATGTTTTCTAGGATTTCTTTGGTGTTTTATGTTTTTTCTAGTGTTTAGGTTTTTTTTTGTTTCAGGCGGTTGTAGTTTTTATTTTATTTTTAGGGTTTTTAAAATTTTTTATATTTGTTAGACTTTATTTCATTATTTAATTATGATTGTTATGATGTATATTTGGATTCATTTTTTTTAAAAAATATTTCTTTCTTAAGTTCCTTTGATAATGAATTGTTTCTACGACATAAGAGACTGGGTAATTGTAACCTTAAATCACATAGAATGATAACTCGGAGTGGTTTTGTTAAGGATCATTATTAACAAGAATTCCCAAATTATAATGTATGTAAACCATCTCTTAAATATAAATAACATAAGATTTACATTAATCCAAAGAAATATGTTCCAACTTTCCAATCCCAAGAGTCGGTTTACATGGTCTTGTTTTGACCTTCTTGAATTTGAAGCTTAAATGGGAAGCGTTATATATATGTTACTATAGATGACTAGTCTAGATACAATATGGTATTATTTTTAGTTCACAAAGGTGATGATTGTTCATATTTTGAATAATATGAAAAATATCTAGAATATTTTTTTGAAATACAATTAATACCATAAATAGTGATCATGTTCTCGAGTTTTAAAATAAAGGCATTCAAAATTCATGCACATAACATGGATACAATCATAATTTTTATACCTAGAGGGTTGCCCAATAGAATGGTGTTATAGAAATAAGGAATTGGGATCGTCAAGGGATTTCGTCAACTATGCTTAATGACCATGAACTACTTGTTCATATTTTGTATGAGGATGTCAATAAATATTGATATATTATAAAAAGAGCTCATATTAGACAACTTTTAAAGAAGAATGTATATGAGTTATGGATTTGGTTAAAACCCATGTTTAATTACTATATAGTTTATGGATACAATATGTTCTTCTCAGTACTTATGAATGTTTAGAAAAAATTTCATCCAGAAGTGATGAAAGAATATTCCACAGTTATTTAGCCTTGATATATTCATATTTGGAGTTCAAAAAAAGTATGATACATATGAAAGAATCAGTACATATCATTTTTTATGAAACAAATCCACATGAGCCTAAATATCCACTATAAAACCATGAATAAGATCTTTATAACATGAATATCGATTCCATATCCAAGGAATGTTATTGTTTTTGTAAATCCTATTATAGAAAAATATTCCAATTATGAGGAATTGCTTGAACTAGACTATAATGAATAAAAAAAATTACTAAAAACATTTATCCCTACATCCAGTATAACTCGTAGTGTCCATCCCTTAGATTATGTATTTGAAAATCTAGATAGAGGTAATAAAAATAGGCCTTCTATTGGAAATTAGGTGGATCATCATGACTTGTTATTATATCATGAATAGAAATATGTGACCAAAGAAATAGATTATAAATTCTATAAAAAGAATATGTAATAATAGTTGAATCAGTTAGAAAAAATAGTTTCATGGAACTAGTAGAAAAACCTAAAGACACACTAACCATTAAAACTAAAGCAGCTTTTTTGGAAATAATTTGATGATAGTGGAAAGGTAA
The DNA here is from genome assembly GCA_963277665.1 of Viscum album. Taxonomy (NCBI): domain Eukaryota; kingdom Viridiplantae; phylum Streptophyta; class Magnoliopsida; order Santalales; family Viscaceae; genus Viscum; species Viscum album. Next base: position 1,209,271,685 of record OY728140.1, read on the forward strand.
TTTGAAATAAAGAAAGAATAGTTTCACTTGTAAAATTTGAATAATAAGTTATTGAATATAATGAAACCCTTTCACCAATAGAAATACTTGATGATATACAAAAGATTCATTCCTTTATAGCACAATTAAATTTAAAAAATATCAAATGGATTTCAAGAGTACATTTCTTAATGGTTATATTATTGAGGTTATTTTTGTATAATATCACCCTATATTTTAATACCATCATTTTCCAAATAAGTTTTTTAAATTATGAAAAGAATTATGTAGTTAAAAACCTGAACCTAGAGAATGGTATTATTGTCTCAACTTATTTTAAATTTTCAATGAGTTTTTAAAAGTAATTTCTAATCCATATTTATTTATTATAACAATTCCCAAATATGATTCATTAGCTGAAATTTATGTGGATTATATTATTTTTTACTCATCCAAAAACTATTTATTTACAAAAATTTTAAACCTAATGAAAATTGAATATGAAATGAGTTTAATGGGAGAGTTACAATTCATCCTTGGCTTTCAGATTTTGAAAAATAAGGATGGTATGTTTTTAAATCAATGATATTCCTCCAAATATATTCTAAAACATTTTTTATGGATAACACCAATGGTAGTGAAACCAAAATGAGTATAATATGTATGTTGTATCATTATGAAACTAGGAAACCAGTTAATAAAACCATCTATAGATGTATAATTGTAATTTTATAATGATTTTCTTATAGCTGGACAGATATTATTTTTAGTGTATGTGTGTGTTCATGTTTTCAAAAAAATATAAATAAATATCATTTTAATTATTTCAAAATAATTTGAAAATACAACAAAACGAAAACCAATTTTGGATTTTTATATTCTAAAGGAAGATAATTTGATTTAGTTAGTTATTACAATTAAGTTATCTAGGATTATAAGCTAGCTATGAAATTTACCACAGCATGTCACTTTTTAGAAATACAGTAGTTTCACAGTATAGTAATAAATACAACCCTATTTCATTGTCTAATGATGAAGTTGATTATATATATTCATGTAGTTGTTATGACCATATTTTTGGGATAAAACACATATTAATGGATTATGGATATCTATCTAGACATGTGCGTATAAACTATTATAATACATGTGCTATTAACATTTTTAAAAATATTGTATCTCATTCATGTATAATACAGATGAATATAATACATTAATCTATCAGATGCCATTTTCAAAAATTTGATATAACACTTCGATACATTTTTTATTGAAAATATTCTTACTAATATACTTACAAATATATTGAATATTCAGAGATTGTATTATATCAAAGTGAACTAGAAATGATTATCTTTTCCTAAATATTTCATCTCTGTTCTAACTCTTATCTTTTCCTTATTTATTGTTTAATTCTTAACATATGAGTTTATTAAGCTTATTATTAAGTTACCAAGAAGTTTAGTTAACATGGTCAATTAACTGATTGTGATTTTATATATATATATATATATATTAATGTTTCTTTGATTAGTTTTTCACATGGTAACTATAACTTCCATTGATCTATACTCACACCGCTTGTATACCAGTTGTGATTTGATGATTAGTATAAATATTTTTCCTCAATCTCCATGAGTATATGGTTTTTATAACATAGATGACATTTATGTTTTAAATTTTTATTATGTTTTCTTCATAGAATTTTATCTAGTTTATTATCATTATATACTCCAAATGATTGAACTAAAATATGAATCATTTCATTTTATTCACTAAAAATATAATTCTTCTTTTCAAATCCATACTTGTTCTATTTCTTGAATACCTCTCTTTTGATCCTCTTTCTCGAACTGGAACCCAAAACTTTAGAAATAAAATTACATTGAAATATTCCAAGGATGAATCAAGCTCATGATGCTTCACATCTTCTCAAATAACCACTTTTAAAGAAATCAATAAAAGGTAAAGCTTTCTTGAATGCAATAGTGAGGTATTTCAACCCTAATTTGATTGATTATCTAATATATGTAAGAAAAGTAGTATATTCTAAATAACATCAGTCCATAATATCTCTAGTAAGAATTTCAATTCAATATAAATGCATGAATGAATGGTTTAAGGATAATGGATAACCAATATATCCAAAATTAGTTAAACAATTTTATTCTCATAAATAATTTATTCCTTGAGATAAAAGTTATATGATTGAGACCAAGGTGAAAGGATATGTTTTTGTGTTTTCTTCGTAGATTTCAGATAACATATTATGTGTTATTTACAAAGTTGATCATGATGATTATCTGAATTTTAATTCTATAAATCATTCTAATTTAAATTTCATGATTTATCTTTATGAATTTATGGGGAATTGGACTCCCATATGGATGATTGTAGTGGATCATATTGGTTAACGTAGATTGTTGGAAATGGTTATATAATGAATCATTAGTCCTAATAAATGGGAATTTTGTATCATGGGGCACCATGACCAGTTCATCCTCTCCTTAATGAAAATGGGATTCAAATTAGTTTGTCCAGTTATGTCATGAGACATATATCAGAGATATGTAACCCTTATTTTAAGTATTATCTCCATCTATATGAAATGTTCACATAATCCATTTTGGCATTCAATGGATTACTTTTTAAAATAGATATAAAGGTGACTTCCTTTGATGGTTAATGCCAAAATCTAAAATTTTTACCCACTTGACTATAAATTGGGTCACTTGGAAAAATGGATGGATGGTTGTAAGTGAAAAACTGTATGAAATATTTGATATTTTCAATTTTCTGGTTAGGCTGAGAAATATAATGGATCTCTAACATCAACCTATTTAATTTGAGGAATATTATCTTTTTGATGAAGATTTTGTTCTATGGTAGTGGAACAAGAGGAACCTGAAGTTATTGATCTCAACGATAAATCCAGGGTTGCTTTTGTGGATGATAATAATAACCATCTTATAATGTCATTTGGACCTCCTAACTCTCCATTTACTATCACTTATCATGATTATGAGTTTCATGATGAGTAATTAGATGGTAGTTATGTTTCTATAAGTGGTTTTTTGGAAGAAATGGTATGGTATTAATGGGATGAGAATGAAGATAATGAGAATGGTTCTGAAAATTATTTCACTCCAATCCCTTTTATTGACTTTTACTAGACCTAGTGTACCAAATGAACCTTCTAAGGGGGATATGATATTAAGATCAATAATATTATCTCCAAATTACTCATTTATTTATGATGATGATAATGGAGGTAGCCTACCATAAGATAGTGTACATTCCATCCATTCTACCTAGAGATGTCATGAAGGATCTTTGATAGAATAGATTTATTCTCAAAACAATCTAGAAGAATCTTCTCAAAGACCTTTATTTGAACAATTTTTTAATGTAATGTTTAGAGTTACTTCTACTAATGTTATTGAGGAACCAAATGATATAAATGTTGTAGAACATGTTTTATATCTTCATATATATGTTCTTTAAAATTACGAATAATCTGCTACTACTGATGAAACATAAATTTAGTTAGAGAATGTGGATTTTAAATTTTAGTTAGATAGTAGGTAGCTTACCATAGACCCATATATTCACACACACACTTTTATTAATTCCTCTCCCTTTGTAATAAAACTGGATTTTAATTTGTTCAAATTAGACATGATGGTTGTAAAAAAATGTATAATTCATTATCCTTAAAGATTCTATGGAACCAAACATAGAGTAATATATAAAAAGTATCATTTATTTAGTCACCTACCATCTTGAACAAATATTCCATCTCATTAGGTAAATTATAAAAAATGAGATTAAGGAAATGAGATCAATATTTTGTACTTTTAAAGCTGATCTTAAAGAGTTGATATTAATAATAGATCAGAGATATATGAATAAATATTTTTAGTATTTTTCTTTAGTTGATCATCCTACTTCTCACTATGTACCTTTTCCCACTCCTTTTTTTCATTTTTAAGTGACAATAGAATAAATAATCTCCTTAAAGTTTAATTTAAGGGTTTTTTGGTGTGTTTTTTAGGACAAGAGAAGCGATTTTTGAAGGATTTCAAACAAATGCATCTAAGACCATGTAATTGGATATAGAATATGTTACACATCCTTGTAGAGATATAAATACTATCAGAAGAGCCATTGAATTCTGTCTTAGCAGGATCATCACTAAGCTAGACTATAATACTATGTTGATATATACAGATAGCGATATCATCACTCCACCAATGGGGGATTTTAGGACATTTCAGGGTTTTTATGTATTTTAGGGGTTTTATTATTTTTTGGTACTTTTTGGGTTTTAGGTTCATTTTGGGGTTTTGAGGGGTTTCTAGGGTCTTCTAGGGTTTCAGTGGTTTTTGGGATTTTTATGGTGTTTAGGGTATTTAGGGCCTTTTTATTTCTTTTTTAGGGTCCTTTAGATATTTTTTGGGATTTTAGAGCCCATTAGGTGTTTTAGGATTTTTTCGAGCCCCTTAGGTTTTTCTATTTTTTTAGTTTCCTTTATGGATTATAGGGGTTTTAGGAATTTTATGGGTATTAGGGATCTTTAGGGTTTTAGGGTTTTTAGTGTATTTAGGTGCGTGGGGGTAAAGGGATTTGTCATCTTTTGTGGGTTTTTAGTGTTTTTTTGTCGTTTAGGCATTTAGGTTCCTTAAGAGACAATGATGGTTTTAGGGGGTTTTTTAAGTGTTATAAGGTCTTTACTAGCCTTAGTGGATTTTTCAGGTTTTTGTGTCATTTAGGGATTATTTGGATTTTAGGGGTTTTAATGGTCTTAGTTTAGTTTATGAATATAGGGGTTTTATTGTGTTTTTTGTTTTTAGGGATTTATGGGTTTTAGGTATTTTTGGGTTTTTATGATTTTTGGGTTTTTAGTATTATTATTGTTTTTAAGGGTTTATGGTTTATATGTGTTTTAGTGTTATTATGGTTCTTGGGGTTTTTTTATGGTTTTAATGATTTAAAACATTTTCAGTATTTTCAGGATTCATTAGTGACTATAAGGATTTTTCGGGTTTTAGGGAATTGATTTTTTTTTAGATATTTAAGGATATTTATTGGGATTTTGTGTTTTTATATTTTTAAGGTTTTCAATGCTTTTAGTTGTTATTTTTTAGTTCCTTGAATGGTTTGATATAGATTTAAGAATCACTATTTCCAGGTGGTTTCCATTGGATTTATTCATGGAACTAAAAACTTCCAACAGTTCATTATCCAATGTGAACATGAATTCCAAAGATATGCATTCATTAAGTTTTGAACTTTAACATACATAAGAGTGATAATTGGTTGAGAGTATGGGAGGTTAGACTCATCACACCCTTTTAGGGGGAATTATTATCTACTTCGGGACTCTCTTTGTAAAATTAAAATATTTTCATGAATCCTTATTAATTCACTAAGTATATCATAAGTATCCCTTGAATTTACAATCACTTATTAATATGTGTAAAATTTATAATCATCAGTATGCATTCAAGGTTCTTCATCAATTCCAACATCTGAATGTATTTGAGGTTTTCCATCAATGGTATCCTCAGATCTCCTGAAGCACACCTTGATGGAATGATTTTATCATCGACACCCTTCTATAGACTCTTTTGTTAGGAATGTCTTCGGTGATTGGGGTTTGCAAGATAGGGCGATTGTGGGAATTCTAGATAGTCGCCAAATTATGATTCATTTTTCCTCTGAAGCCAACCTCATCCATGACTGGTCAAGCGCACCTCACAGATTCAATGGCTTCAGATTCGACCTGTGTTGTTGGTCCTTTGATTCGCACAAGAAGTGTGATCTTCATTCAATGGTGACCTGGGTTAGCTTTCCAATTATTACACTTCCATTTCAAAACCCTACAGTTCTTTGTATTCTAGGAAACCTCAATGGTAGATACATGTGTTCGGACAGCCGCACTATGGGCCTTTGACATCTTGTTAATCCGCGTATATGTGTTGAAATGGATGTCTCGAGAGTACTGTTTGATTATCTATGGATTACGCTGGGCGAAGAGTACTATTACAAACAATGAGTGGTCAATGAAAGTTGGATGGAATTTTGTGTTAGATGTAGATTAATGGGGAATTTTCGAGCCTATTTTCGAAGGGAGTTGAAGGCCTTGAAGCAGGGCTATGGTTGTGGCAGAGAGGGTGAGGTTTTTGAGGAGGCAGAAAGGATGGAGAAGGGGCCTCATAGTCTGCCCAACGATTTCAGTAGGGGCGAACAAGATGGTAGTCTGTTAATGGATGATACGGAATTAGTTAGGACACTAGGGGTTTGTGATTTACCAATTGTGGCAGAAGTGGGTCTGGACACTTCTATTCGTTTTCCAGTAGTATCTCAAGTCAATCCAATGGTTTCATGTTTTTTTAGTAGGTTGAGGGAGTCTTTGGCTATTCCACCTTCTTGCAATGATGGAGTGATGGAGGAAGGCTGGATTCAGCAGGAAATGGTTTTGTTGGCCACAAGGTGACCAGATGTTAATTAGGCATGGCACGGATGGAAGTCAGAGAGGTGAATGTCTCGGGTAGTGATAATATATGGGAAGGGATGCAGGAGCCTTCTCTGGAGACAACCATTCCATGCGAAGATAGGATTCGAGGGGTATCTGATGTAGGGAACCAGTCCTCAATTCATCTGAGAAATTTATTAGAGGGACTTGTAGTGGTAGGAATGAGATATGCTAATGATATCTCCTAGGAGGATGTTGGGGGTGCACGGAAGAAAGTAGAGAAGATAATTATAGCCACTCTGTTGATGAAGCTTCAAGTCCAAAAAATAGTAGGGTTAATAGGAGGAGGAAGAGTAAGAAGGACTACTCTTCTTTACCTCCAATATTGGAGACCCGATCGGCTAGAAAGTCAAACACCAAAAAGGAAGTCCTTGATGATGTGGGTCCTCAAAGGCCAGGATATCAGGGGGATTAATTCCTGGATATTTTTTTATGTTCTGATGAGGAAGCGGTTGAGTAGGACTTAGTGCATAATAAATATAAAGAAGAGGCATCTAAAATGATGTAGGGGCCTTTAAGAGAATCCGTTAATGAGGATAAATACACATGGGTTGATAGAAAAGATCTTATTCTTGTCGGGGGATTCAATAAAGGGATGATTATCATTGAGGAGAACATACAGTCTTAGGACCGTTTGGCCTTGGAGATTGATTATATGATGACGGTTTCTCCATGAAAAGTAACTTATATCTCCTGGAAGCTGTTTAGGGAGCCAATTTCTGTTAATATTAGTCTACTTTTTAATACCCCTTTCTAAATTTGCAGGTTTTGGTCCTGGGTTTAGAACCATTATGGTTGTTTTGGAGTTTTGTTTCAGTTCAACCCTTTTGTGTCTGGAGCTGTTGTTTGGGTTCCCAGCATTTTACTTGGTTCTGTGTCACATGGGGTTCAGAGCATGTGGCTACCAATTCTGCATGTCAGTTGAATGGATGATTGAGAGGGTATGGCTATGCCATCCATTCTGTGCCTGTGCATCTTTTCATGGGACTTCTTGTTAACCGGTCATGCATTAGTGATGGCTTATTTACATGATGCATTTTCTGGGGAGAGGTAGAGCCTGGTTGTGCTTGGGGTTGTTTTTTTGTTGGTTTGGTTGTAATACTGGATGTGGTTGTTTTTCACTTTGTCCTTTAAAGTGTTTCAATAGAAAAAATATTTTCAGTAAGTGGGGCACTCTAGAATTTATTGTCATCTCGTGAGATGATGGTTTGTTTTGATCTTGGGAACGTGCCCGTAAAATGGGTTGCCTATGTATCCTTGTGAATGGAATCAGAACCCTCGTAGTTCAGTGTCTCTTAATAGGACACATCATACCTTTTAAGATCATGAGATAAGGACTTATAAGAGAAAGGTTCTTAGTTAAAAAACAGTGTGGGACTTACACTGAAGAAACATGAGGAACATGTAAAAGATATGAGTTTCCTAGTAGGATCATACCCTATTGGGAATATGGCCCAAGGAGAACAGGTTTGATTTGAAGAGTTGGGTTTAAACCTCAAGAAGGCTTCCTATGTATCCCATATGGATGGAAATTAATGCCCATGTAGTTCATGAGTCTCATAGGAGATTATGGTCCATTGAGAGAGATGAGTTTGGGATTACTTCCTAAAAATGACTCCTTGATGATTTGATGATTTAATTTGGGGCTTATTTCCTAAGGGGGATGCCTAAATTGGGGGAATTAGGGTTCGATTCCTATGGAGGATATCCAGTGAGCTCAGGCACTGAAAGAGCATCTTATGTATACTGATTTTAATAGGAATCCGAGTTCTCGTACTTCCTTCCAATGAGTGTTTGTGCACATGTTGCATCTATCATGTATCATTAAGTCCACGTGAGTCATGCTTTGTGTGAGAAACAAGAGGATGTTAAAGATTCAACAATGACACTTCACACTTCCAGAATTTTCCTCCATGCTGATGGAAGAGGGTGCATCAACCGTGGAAGAGGGCGAGGTGACGATCTTTCCCTCAGTTCTATTTACATTGGAAAAGGGTCAAATGTAAGGAAAAAAGGGGTGAATGTGAGGGGCTTAACCAGGATGGTTTCCCTGAAATTGGTTCTAGTAGGGGAGGGAGACTTCTCCTATGATTATGTGGAACAGAAAGTATGTAGTGTACCTTCTCTACCAGAGACCTGAGGTTTTGGGTCGCCTCTCGGAGAAGGGCGAGGCTGTTAATCATCAATCCTCCAAACCGGTAACGTTCCAACACTGTTTTTAGAAGAACATTCTTTGTGATTGTGGATATACAAACCCACAAACATCGCATGAATCCTAACCCCATTGTAAAACAAATGTGGGAAACCTATGACTGTGGAAATACAAACCCAAATAGGAGACACACTGATGTTCCTTACCCAATGGTTTGAGAAGTAAGGAGGTTTTGGTGGTGGATTCAACTTATCCCCTTTCAGATAAGGGAACCAAAGAAAGAGATACCCTACCATGATTGGATTTTAAGAAGGGTATTTGAGCTGGTCGCATAGGTACATCATGCATGTATTCCTCGTAGGTACCCCGCATTGTTTTATCCCATAGTTATGGAATGAAAGTGAAGCACGTAAGTATACCATGTAGGTAAGGTGCACAAATATACCAAGGAGGTAAGGCACGTAAGTATACCACGCAGATAAGGATGATTACTAACGAATGTGAAGAACTTCAAAACATTCCTATCACATCTAATTATCTCTTCTCTAATAGTTTAGAGAGTTACCTGAGGCAATTTGAGAGATCTTCGTGAAAGAGATACGCAATGGGAGATTCAGAGAATCTTTCACTTTTTTTAGTCCTGAAATGGGGAGCCCAAGGGCTCTATTTATAGGAATGGATGGGCCTAGGTGAATAGATGTTGCTCGTCCTAGTACTTCATATAGCTCTACCACACAGGTTCTCCATGTAGGGACATAAAACATATTCTGGCGTGGAGTTCATCCATGTAGGTCGGCCGAGTAGGTCTTCTAAAGAGCTCGTCCATGTAGATCGGTCGCACAACTCCGTGAAGCTACTCTATCACAAAGTTCTTTGGGAGTATTTTTTATTTTCCTCTGTACACATTTAATCTTGATTTCATATTTTAAATAACCATAGGTTGTCTTCATAATCGTTATGGTTACTTTGTCAAGATGTGTAAAAAAATCCCCCCGTCAGGATTGGATCTGAAACGTACAAATAGGGTCAAGTCCTGAGGTGAAAGGTGCCAAACAGTACAGGTTTCCCACGTAGGTTTACTATGCAACTGTTTCGTAGAGGTATGATTCGAAGAGGTTATGCACAGTCGAGACACGTACGACTTCAGTTTCCTATAAATAGGTCACACCTTTCCCGATTTTTTTCTTGACCTATGCTTTCTCAGAAATTTTGAAGCTCTCGTTGTGTTACTCGTTCACCTAGCTCTTATTGTGTTGTTCTCTCGCGTAACTTCTTTAAAATTATTCAAGGTAAAATTAATTATGTGATGGAGCTATGCCAAAGGAATTCACCGATAGGGTTCTTCTAGGATCCTTGGTGAAGTTACTATGTGATGGACCTCATCAAAGGACCTACGCAACAGGCATTGTCGAGGGACCAACTACACAGATCTCATCGAAGGACCTATGCGAACCGTGTCCTTTTCCAATTTTTTTTGATTTCCTCTTTAAAATTCTAACCTAGAGGTTTTGTAATTATTTTGTAGGAATGAATGACTCATTTGATTACTCATACAGAAGAAGCTAAGGCTTGCCAAAATGAAATGATTAAAATCATCATACAAGACTATTACGACACTGTTGAGAGTACTCTTCTTGGGCTATGGAAGCGTATAATTCCATACCAATGTGACTATGCAATGAGTTCTTATTTACCCTTGTACGGGCATGGGATTTTGCAAGATTCACATGTTCCATCTGTTAAGAAGTACTTTCCGAAAAATTGGTTTCTTCAATACTCCAACTGTAAATGCATGGATATTAGGGCAAGGGGGTTCCAATATAAGAAGGAATAGTCTCTATTAGCTGCATCATTCTCACATTGGTTTTACTACCAATATGAATGATCTTATTGTAGAACCAAGACCACATTGTTATGATTCAAATTTCTCGGCTTCTCAGACAAATCAATCTAATGGTTTGAAAGGATATTGGTACCTTCATTTTGGAGGGGGTGTAAATCCTAAGTGGATATGGGAATTCTAGGTACAATAGACTTTTGAAGACATCAAAAAAGTGTTATCAGATGTTCATATCTACAAAGCTGTCTAGATGGGGCTAACTTATGTTTAAAAAAATGAATTCATTCTTAAATTTCTGAGCCGATGGGGTCCACAAACTAATTCCTTTCATTTGATGCACGGTGAAGTTGGTATTAGTCTCTGGGACATTTACCAAATAGTCGGAGTTCCCATTCTTTGGGAAATGTATGATGAATTCACTCCACCTACTACATTATGGGGTAATGCTCCTATAACACCACCACTAGCTCATGAATTATTTATGATATTCAAGAATTTACCTATGGATAAGAATGATATTCATGCTATAGTGTTGATTGAATTCTTATTTGAACCCAAAACAGAGGAATGTCTAAACTGTGGACGTCCTACTGTTTTTCCTTCTACAGATAACCAAGGCAGTTCAGGAACATATTGGCCTATGTTGGAAAGAGGCGATTATATATACTGTTTCTATATACTCAAACTCGATATAGATGAAAAATTACTCATAGATTCCTTCCTTTCTATGTGGCTAAGTGTTTATTTGCTTCCAGCCTGTGAATTCGGAGGCGGTGTAAGATCCGAGACTTTTATCATTGTAGGTAAATTGGTAGAGGGAAAGTTTATTGTGCTAGAAACCCCTACATTAGCACGAATTTACCATCTCCTACTGCATTTATACAATGGGAAGGCTCCATTTAGGATTGAAGGGCCATTACCAGTGTTGTGTGGTTAGATTGCAGCACATTTTTCGTCATACTCAGTGTTGAATTAAGCCAGGGTTCCAAATGGTCGGTTCACCCCATTTTTATAGAAAGTTTCTGGTATTAGGCCTCTAAACTTGAGAACTGATGAGGTGCTGAAGGTATTGAATGTCTCAAGATAATTCAACTTCTTTACTTTTGGTAACCCACCAACTGGAACATTTATTGATGATGGTAAAGAAAAGAATTATGTGTTTAGATATTATATGATGGTATTTAGGGATGAAGTATTATCAACCAGGATTGATGGTGAAATTATTTGTGAGTCTTAAATCCCCTACAAGTTTTCTCTTCAGTTCAGATGTCATCAACAATCAAGCACTTTTCCACACACATATGTCAGACATGAGAAGAACCCAATGTTAGTGCAAGAATTATGGGTTCGAATAGCTTTAGATGTATCCAAATTGTCAATTACATTACCTCTACTAGATGCATCGATCAGATTGGAAGATGGGTATGCCAATGCTTGACTTTGTTCATATCCACAATGAGCTCTAACAAAAGGAATATATCGAGTGGTGGTTACAATGACTGTTCCACATGGAAATCGTGGTAAGAAGTACAAGGCCAGAGATGATACAGAAGGTTCAGAGGTTTCAGAGCCCTCAAAACCCCTTCGTAGAATGTATACCAGGAAGACCAGGGCTAAAGGAGAAAAACATCCAAGACAAAGGTGATCTAGTCACCACCATTAAACAAAGATTCATATTCCATATTTTGAACTTTCTGAGGAAGAGAGGACTGAAGTATCTCTCCAATCAGAGGGTGTTGAATCTCCTCCTCAATCTACCATACCAAGATTTAATTATGTGTGACCTTCAACCATTAATCGTTGGGAGAGTGTAACCCATGATCTCATGGACACATGGGCATTTCTCCAGCATCGAATTCAAATTATAGATATTGGTGACATTAAGGAACCTTCTAATTGAAATCCAAAAAAAACCTGGCTTATGTACCAATGTATATTGCGGTGATAGAGACTTTTATATTTGGAAAAGATGAACAAATCCCGCCCTCTAAACGAGTATCTCATATGATGGACTTAGGAGTCTATAAAGGGGTAATTATCGACTCTAAGGACGAGTGGGATATTTATGTTAATAATGAGAATGTATTTCCATTTTTATCTTGTCTCAACTCTATTTTTTCATTTATCATCATTAATCTCACTGAAAATATATTGATGCTACGTGAATGTAGAGAAGGAAGATCCAACCAATTATGGAATCACCCATTTATGGTCCTACAGGCTCTCCTATTGACACAACAGATGATCCTCCTGGGTCCCCAGAACATTCTCTAGGAGAACGAATTATGACTAGGGTAATGGCGACATATATTCCTCAACCATTGCCTCAAGATTCCTATACTAAGAGGGGTGTTTCAGTCTCTCCCTATTATTTTGAACAAAAAAACATGAGAGAAATGAGATTGATTTGATGCATTTGTCGAAGGGGTAAGTATTTATACGATCCTTAGGGTATACAACTTTTTCAATAAATTTTTTTAACCGCGTTTTATCCTCTTGTAGGATCTATGTTTCTCTCCTCTCAAAGGATTAAGAGCTGATTATTCAAAACCAGAAAATGAAGCCCCAAGGGAAACTCAAGTCCATGCTGACGAATATGGAATTTTAGTAGATAAATCATCAAAAGATTCAGCTATACATGCCACTGGATCTGATGAGAGAGAGGAATGTCATGGTAATATTAAATAAAATCCTCAGTTTCTTTTGTCAATGGGTCCTGAAATAATCAACGCTAATATTCATATTGTTTCATAAGAGAGGAATAAAGATCCATGGGAATCTAAGACAAATAATGATGTTGAACTAACCCTAGAAAGACCTAATGCTGGTATACCAATTGAAGATCCAATGAAACAAATTGTCCGTGGAGCCAATTTGGGAATCAACCAAGGTTTTTTGGATACCTTAAATGGTGAGGATGCTATAACATTTCATGATGTATACACTGAAATGATGGACACCCTTAATACAAATATCGATATTCCAGGTTCTATCATAGAGTTTGGGTATTTTCATGAGGAATTTCATGGGCATAAGTCCCTATTCTTTCATTTTCCATACCTAATTTGTTCATTAACTTGATTCATTACATCAAAGTCCACCTTATGAAGCTTTATCTGCAGAAAATGTTGCAAAGGCTCTTCAAGAACAGGGTGTTCCACTTTATCCTTCTATTGGGGCTGGAGAAATATCTACAAAAGATCCTTCATGAAGAGATGTTTCAGAGCCTTTAAATTTCATAAAATAACAAATTCAAGTAAATGCCCCTTCTCAAGAAACACCAACTCAAAACACCAGAGCTGTGAATACAGGGGATTAATCCAATCTAGTAGCTGACTTATTAATGGGTAAATATAATCATCTTTGTGAATCATATTTACTTCCTCCATTTGAAACTAATAATTACCTTGATTTATCATATAGGGTTATCAACTCCTAGATCAAAAGGTGAAGCTTCTACTTTCCAAATATAAGTAGAACATGGAAGAGCTTTAAACAACCTATTTCCAGAGTACATTTTACCTCATAGTAGTGACTTAGATTTAGACTTAGAGATGTAATATGTTCTTGGTATGGCACGTAAGAAGACATGGCAGCATATCTAGAGCACAATTGTTGAAAATCATTTAGATTAATTTTTGTCCCATTTTTCAAAACTCCCAGCATTATTCGTCATATTGGGATTTAGTGGATTTAATTATTGCCTAGTCTATGATGCCATTAAGGAGACTATTCTCCAACAGGAGCAGGAGCATAAGCTGAGACCTGATTTTGAAGAGGCTAAACATCAGATCAATATTGAGAGCTTTCAAGCTATAGTAAATGAGGAGGATGCAAATCATAACAAGAAATCATTCAAAATCAGCCAACAAATCAAAGAGACCATGAAGGAGTTGTTATATCATCAAAAAAATTAGATGTTGTGCATAACAAGATTGAGCAGTTGAATCAGACATTGGGTGAAACCCAATTAGGGAGAATAACTACCATTTCAACTGCTATGGAAGTGCATCATTAGGATGAGGAGTCTAGAGTTTCTCAACTATCTCAACATCAACAAACAACTAATAGGGATTATGAAGCAATCCAACAAATGAAAAGACATTTTGGTGTTTATTCTAAAACATGACAGAGACGATTCATTTTGTGTTGGCCCTCTATTTTCATATGAATGAAAGATTTTTTATTTTCAATCATAAAAAATATTCATTCTTGTTTTTCATGATTGCAATATGAAATGTAAATGATGATAATGATTCTTTTATATTAAACAATAATAATTATAATAATAAGAATGAAGTTCTCATATTTTTCTTATTAAACTGAGGGACCTAATGAGCATAATTTTACTATTTCTTGGGTTATATGGACAACCCCAAAAATTTTGTATCTTTTATCACTTTTTGATTTCTCAATATTACCTAAATCATACAAAAATTCATGTTTAGTGAGCTAGGACTCGACTTTTGTTTGGAGTTCCCTTTGTAGGTTCTCAATCTTATGAGTACAGAGTCTTTTGTTACAGGTAGTTTAGAGTCATGCATGATGGAATGTAAAAGGATAATATTTAGGGTCAAATAGCTTTGATCAAAAATTTGGAATTAGATTCCAAACAATAATTTCAGGCTAATAATTACTTTAATATTCTTTATACATTTTTAAGGGGAATCTTGAGTCATGATTATTTATGGTCACCAAATCTAAATCTTGTATCAACATAAGGGGTTTCATTCCTAGGAATGTCGTTGCCATTATTTAATAAACCCGTTATGGGGGCCATGTTATGTAGGGACTACTGGTACATATGCTGCGTAGCCAAATATTGGTATCTTTTGACTAACATGCTTGTTATGTAGGCAATTTATGTAAGGCCGCCTAAGGGCAGGTGCTGCATAGTCAGGCAACAAAGCTCTTTAGGAATTTTACATTTTCTACCGATATATTGAGGAAAATAAAATTTTGGTCACTTAATATCATTGTAGGTGGTTTATCCAAGTAAATCAATTATAAGAAATAAAAAATTGATTTTTTATACCAATATAAGTCATGAATCAGAAAACTGTTTGTATAAAAATTTTGTGTATGAGTAATGGTTAAAAATTTATTAGAAAAGGGGAGATTTTTGATATCATACTGTTCAATTTGAAGTCATGTTGTAAGGACATTGGTATTGTGCAGTTTTAAGTCTTGCAGTAAGGACATTGATACCGTGAAGTTTAAAGTCATGCAATGAGGACATTGGTATTGTGCTATTTTAAGTTATGTAGTCAGGATATTGGTACTGTTCAGTTTTAAGTCATTTAGGGAGGAAATTCTGTGGATTTAAATTAATGTATATATCTCTAACCAAAGGTATGAGAAAACTCTCCCAATTTCATTATAATCTGTTTGGAAACATATTATTATATTCAAGTATGGAAGGAAAAACTATAAACTAGGATTTAGGAATTTCTGGAACCAAGGAATGATATGGGAAAAGGGATAAAAGCATTAGAGGAAGTCTTTTCTAATAATGAAGTTACCATTATTTGACAAACCCGTTATGAGGGCTGTATTATGTAGGGCCAACAGGGGAATATACTGCATAGCCAAATAATGGCATCTTTTTATAGACAGGCTTATTAGGTGGGAAACTTATGAAAGACCGCCTAAGGGCACATGCTGCATAGCCAGGAAAAATAGCTCTCATAAGTTTGACGTTCTGTTGCTAAAAGTTGAAGAATGATTATAGAGATTCAGATTTTCGAAACCATAGAGTTTGATTTATGGAGAATGGTACCTGAATATGGGAAGGGTATTTCCAGTCAAGATATCCAACGAACCAGAGGAACATGAATTTTATGAAGGTCTTACCCAAACATAAAATATATGAAATCCATAGTTTTATGTCATACAATTAGGAGCAGAAATGGAAACAATATATGGAATGTCTCCATATTAATTCAAGTTTATTCCCTAGTGCATGAAACACATGGTAAAAAATATGTGTAAAGCATGGCATTAAAGATTTACAGATTCTAAGAAAGATAATGGGACAAGTATACTTGAAAGAATGTTTTTAAAATACTAATTCTTATATATTATCATCAAATATTAATGGGAAAAAAGATACTATAACTAAAAACAAAGTTACCATTACTTAAAAAACCTATTATGGGGATTGTATTATGATGGGCCAACTGGGGAATATGCTATATAGCCAAATAATGACATATTTTTACTGAAAGTCCTGTTATGTAGGAAACTTATGCAAGGATGCCTAAGGGAATGTGCTGTATAGTCATGAAAAAGAGCTCTCATGTATTAGAAATATTGTCACCAGAAACCGTAAGAAAGATTATGAGGATTTGGAAATATTCAAGATTAAGAGTGTGAAATATGGATGAGGGTTTATGTTCAATGTTTATGAGAAATATTTTTATTAATATTGACTATGAGTTTGATGTCTTTTACATAGATCTAACTCATATGTAAAATGGAGACTTTCTTTGTTTCCTTTGATTGAATATGATGATGTGCAGTTTTATGTCATGTAGCGAGGACATTGTACTATGCAGTTTTGAGTCATGTAATGAGGACATTATACTATGAATTTTTGATTCATGTAGTGATAACATTGTTCTATGCAGTTTTGAGTCATACAGTGAGGACATTGTACAATACAGTTTTGAGTCATGTAGTGAGGACATTGTACTATGTTGTTTTGAGTCATGTAGTGAGAAAATTGTACTAGCAGTTTTGAGTCATGCAGTGAGGACATTATTAACCCTATAAGAAATTAAAACACCTTATATAAATAATCCATTTACCCAATTCCAAAGCCCACGTGGGCTATTCTCAGTGTGAGAAACAAGAAGTAATAAGGGATTCTTTTATAATTCATATGTGGTGAAAATGAAGAATAGGGGTATTATATTTCCATGAAGATTAATTTCATGTGGTAAGGATGACAATAAATTGATTTTAAAGGAACGAAATATTGTATCTAGATTAAGTGATAAAACCCAAGTGTCACCATATGTCTTTCTGGGGAAAGAATCAAGTCATACATAGTTCTTAAAAACATTCCCTATGTAGAGTTGATTTTTATACAAGAAATAAAGGGGTTTTTTTATTGTGTCTAGGCCCATGATTGAAGATCTAGGTGTCTCTACGTATCTCAAAATAGATGAGAATCAATAAATACTTAGTTCATTAAACAATCATTCTTCATGCTAAGTTTGACATGAAGAATGGGGTCTTTTGATATGTTATGATAGAATGATAAATCTTAGGACATAAAATGGTATAAGGTCCAAATAATATATCTTAAGGAAAGACTCTGCATATATCTAATTCATATACCAGAGGAGAAAAGAAAATAAGAAAATTTTGTGATTGTGGCTGGGCCTAGAATTGGTCATTCAGGTGTCTCTACATATCCCATTGAAAATGAGAATTAATCCATACATAGTTTTTAAAACATGGTCTCTTTGCAGATCTGACTCCAATATAGGAAAGAGAGAGACTCATGTACTACTAATAAGTAGTGATGACTTCAATGATGTTTTCTTATGGAAGCCTCTAACGTCAAATAGAGAAAACATTAGTTGTACATATGATATCACGCAGTTTAACATCATGCGACAAGGACGAAGATGCTACACAATTTAATGTCATGAAGTGTGGACTCTTATGGTTGTTATGCAGTCTAATGTCGTGAAACTAGGACATAGGGGCTGTGCAGTTTTAAGTCTTACAGTGAGGACTATTGTGTATAATTACACAAATTATTTCATCAAGAATCTCACATTGGTTGGAGTGGTAATAAGATCTCCATCCATAGAGATTAAAGTATAAGGTCAATTTGAATAGACCTTATATATGGAATAATGTTTTTATCATTTTTGTTCATGTTTTGGAGGTTTCTTTCTTGGTATCATTGGAGTCCAAAAGACTAATACCAATTCTCCTTGATGGAATGAATGAAGATGGACTTTCTATTTAAAATATTTAATTATTTTGTTCTGATAGACTTCTAGATGATGCAAAGTATGCAATATTTTCTCATCTAATCATTCCAACTCATTGAATTGTTTCAGAGATCTTTCATATGTAGCCAACTAATCACATATTGCAACTCTAAGTGAAGGCAATTTTATTTCAATTAGAAAAACTGCTTTAGTTCCATATACCAATGAACAAAGAGTTTCTTGGGGAGCAGTACGGGTAGTTGTCCAATAATCCCATAAATCATTCAAAAGTTTATCCGTACATGATTTCTTATCTTTAGTCACCATCTTATAGAGTATATATGATAGGGTTTTGTTGAAAGCCTATATCTGTCAATTTTCTACTGCATGATAGCGAGATGAGTGGTTGGACTTGATATTATGTTCCTGATATAACTTTTTTACATCAACAGAACAAAAATTGGTGCCATTGTTTGTCAAGATAGTATAAGGGATTCAAAATCTAGTGATGATATTAGTTTTGACAAAACATACAATGTTTTTGGCTTCGACTTCCTTGAGAGGTATTGCCTCATCCCATTTACAGAAGAAATCAGTAGAAGTGAGAATATATTTGAACTACTTAGTCGTGGCTGAAGGATAAGGCCCTACAACATCCATTCCCCATGTGGAAAATGGATAGGAGTATTTAGCTGTATGTAGAAAATGTGGGGGTTGATGAATGAAGTTAGAATTCACTTGACAGTGATGACATTTTTTAGTGAAATCATTACAATCCTATGTCAATGAAGGCCAAAAGTATCTAGGCCGTCAGATCTGATTGGAGAGTATGTGCCTAGATTGGTGGGCACCACATGCTCCAGAATGTACTTCTTTCATGACAGTTAAAGTCTATTCTCCATCAATACATCTGAAGATAATTCCATCAAAGCCTTGCTTGTAAAGGATCTTTTGGTGGTCTAGACTATCATAAAAAGTAAAACTAGCTGCTCGTCACTGGATCTGCTCCTTCTCAACCCTATTTTGTGGAATTATCCCAATTTGGAGATATTTCATAATAGATGTTCTCCATCCCATGGTATGATCATATGGTTCATAAATAGGTAAATTTTATTAATTTCCTCCATTCTTGTTTGATCAAAAGGTAATACCACAAGGAGATGGGTTATGCTGATAACTATCTCATCCCGATTTGGATCCGCCATGGTTGTAGCTGCATTAGCCAGTGCATCTTCTTAGGCATTTTTTGATCATGAGACATAATAAAGTGTTAGGTCTGAGGGAAATTCAGACATTAACTTTATGATTTAATCACACAAAGGGATTAACTCTTCTTTTTTGAGTGAATATTCCCCATTGATTTGTTTTATTACCAATTCTAAATCACCTTTTACCTTTAAATGATCCATTTTCACCTGAAGGGCTATTTCCAAACCTGCGATGAGAGTTTGATATTCTACCTCATTATTGGTACCACCTTCCAATAATAGGAATGAATAGGGAAATACAGCCTTTTCGAGGGAAATAAGGAAAATTTCCAATACATCCTTGTTGAGTTTAGGATTTTCCGGTCTCTTCCCTGATGGACTTCTAGAAGCACCATCAAAATAAATTTCCACTTTTTGGGAATTATCTTGAATAGAGAAGACCTCTTCATTAAAAATTTCAGTATTAAATGATGTCTCTTCCGCATATGGGTTCTCAACAAGGAAATTATCCAAAGCATGGACTTTTATTACCTTTTGAGGCACAAACTGGATATAAAACTATTCCAAAAAAACTACCCTCCATGCCAAACACCCTGTAAGCATATGACGAATGAGGATAAATTTGAGCAGGTTATTACGAGACACCAATTGGACTTCAAGATGTTGTATGTAGTGCCTCAATTTCTGAACTGCAAAAATTAATGGTAGGTAGCACTTCTCAATACTTGAACACTGAGTTTCTACATCATGAAAAGTGTGACTGAGATAGTAAAGACGATTTTCATTCCCAGAATCATTCTTTTGGGCAAGGAAGGAACCTAGTGATCGCTCTAAAGCTATCACATAGAGAATATGTGGTCTTCCTTCAACAAGTGGCAATGATATTGGTGGACTCAAGAGATATTTATTGATTATATAAAATGCTTCTTCAAAATCATCAGTCCATTGGTAAGTGACTCCCTTCTTCGTTAATCTGGTGAAGAGTAATCATTTTCCTGCCAAGTTGGCGATAAAGCACTGAATATAGGTCAAGTGTCATTGAATTACTCTTAATTATTTCAAATTTCTAGAAGGTGACATACCAAGGATTGATTTTCATTTCTCAAGATCATCTTCGATAACACGATGGAATACAAAGAAGCTAAGAAGAATTCCCGAGGTTTCCTCGAAAGCCCATTTTATGGGGCTTATCATCAAATTATGTTGGCAAAGTTTGTGAAATATGGTTTCCAAATCACCCAAGTGATTGGATTGTTTTTTGGATTTGACTTCTAAATAATCCACCAACATTCAACAAATTTCCCTATGAAGGGTTTGATGATATGGTGAATGGCACGCTGGTATGTTGCGCCAGCATTCATTAAGCCAAAGGGAATTACCCTATAGAAAAACACACCTTGAGGAGATCTAAAGGTTGTATATACTTCATTCACCAGGGCCATTTGATTTTGATTATACCCAAAGTAACCATACATAATGGAAAGAGCTTCATAGATAGTTGTTTCATCAATTAGAATTTCTATAATCAGGACTGGAAAATCATCTTTAGGACAATGCCAGTTAAGATCCCTTACATCAATGCATACTCTAATTTTCCATTTATTTTATTTCACTAGGAAAATATTGTCCATCCATTTAGGATACTACACTTCCCAGACAAATTTCTCTTTTATAATCTTATCAACTTCAGCTTCAATTTTAGAGGCATGAGTTGGGTGTGTTCTCTTTGGTTCTTTCTTGAATCCACGATGTTCTTCTGGAAACCCCATTTGATGGGTGGCTACATCTGGATTAAGACATATATGTTACATATACTTCCAAGAAAATATGACTCAATGTTGCTTTAGAAATGAATTATACACCTCTTACTCTTCATAGGTCATGGCCGCACTAATTAGAGTATAGTTTGGATCTTCTTCTGTACCCAATCTTATTTCTCTGAGTTCATCAACCGTGGTAGAGACACCTTCTTCAAATGTTGGAGGAGAATCCTCGAGATCTTCTTATTCTTCCACATTATATGTTACCTATTCTATTTCCACTTTCATAGTAGATATCATGGCAATACTCCCATATTTAGGGGAGGAGTCAGTACTTGAACATCATGAAGAAGAATCCACCATATATGACCCTACTGATGATGAAGGATCTTCCTATGGTAAAGAGGTATTGATGGACTGAGAATCAACATATTTTTCTTCCTCTAACATTCCAACAATTTCTTCTTATTCTGATTGATGAAATAGAGGCACTTTGTAGTTCATCAAAGGAAGTGAAAACATCTCCATTCAAGCTTCCATCATTACTTGGTGTATCAATAATTTCTCCTATGTTATCAGGCTCAATTGCCGCAATTGAAATTATGGGAATTATTGGATTCGTTCATGCATTTGGTTTTACCGTTTCATCTTGATTTATGGGTATCCCATAATATTTAGTCAAATTCATGAATTGATTTTATGAAATCTTTTCCAGTCCATTTGGAGCATTAAATCTTGTTATTTCCTTCATTATGGACTTCATTCCTTTTGAGTGATAAAACTATGCATCAATTTATTGAGATTACCTTGTTTTTAATGGATCCTAGTCACCATACAATGTCCCAATTTTACCATTGAAATATTATTTCAGACATTGATGGTATGAAAAAGGTATGTCAACATGTTGATGCAACCAAGGCCTTCTAAGCAGAATATTGAAAGCTGTGTCCGGATGAACAACCTTGAAATCTGAATTAGACACAAGATCTCTAAACTATGTTCTGAGTGTAGTTTTTTCCAGAAGATATTTTTCATTATTGTCATATACACGCAACATTAATGTCTAAGTAGATAAGTTAGATTTAGTCAGTCCCGATCGATGAAGTGTACGAATGATAATGAGGCTGACCCTAGAGCCATTATCAATGAAGGCTCGTCAGATATCTATATCATTGACCTTTCTAGAAAAATACAAAGGTTTGATATGTCCATGTACCATATCGTCTTCATCATCATATGTAAAAGATATGACTTCATGAAATTCAGGAAAATCATTATCTATACAGTA
The DNA here is from genome assembly GCA_963277665.1 of Viscum album. NCBI lineage: Eukaryota > Viridiplantae > Streptophyta > Magnoliopsida > Santalales > Viscaceae > Viscum > Viscum album. The sequence goes on from OY728140.1 coordinate 1,209,294,402, forward strand.
AACCTTAGCAGCAGCAACTTCGGTATCAAATTCTTAAGAACTTGAAAAAACCTTAACGTGCGCCTCTCGAAGATCTTTTGATATATTCAATGCATACAGAATTGAAAACTTGGCCGATACATGGGACAATTATTTCAAAACATCACACTTTTTATCCAAAGGTCTACGTTTCCTACCATGGAGATGTTGTTTTTCAGGTTCATTGGAAGTAGATGCTTTTGTTGTAGTCGTATTCTATGTTGAAACAGAAGCGGGGGATATTTTTGAGTTTTGGACGATTAGACTGACTAGGTCTATTCACTTGCGAAGAGGAAGATGGAATTACTTCTAATCATTCCTTTAGAATAATTATGTCAGAACTAGACTTGTTTTTCATGGAAGAAACTCATTGTTCCAGTTGAGCCCATTGAAGGGCTCTTCCATGCATTTCTGTCGTATATATGGTTTGAGCTGGTGCAGAGATAAAATGGTGTTTTCTAGAATTCTCACATCTTACACTGCATCCTTGACCATGGCCTCTTCCTCTAGTTCCCTAATTAGGTACAAATAATTATGGATCAATTCAATAAGAATTAACATTAGTGTAAAGATCTGTTAAAAGGATAACATTAACGGAACCAAAGATCAATTCTTCATATAATGAGGATTCTGCCAAATAGGTTACTTCTGGTTGTACCATTTGGTGGGGTGGTGCCTGTGATTTTGAAACAAAAGCCATAAAATATGCAATGGTCAAGGAAAACATTGTCCTTAACACAAGCTCATCTTCTTCTGACTTCTCTTTGTCTTTATCATCACTTTCCTTCTTTGAGGAATGACATTTTGATGAATATGGTTTTGCTGTTGCAAGAGAGGTAGAAGACAAAATTGGTTGTTTCTACTGTGTTCATAAAATAGCATGAGTCTGGTTGATCATTTTCCTGATCAACCAATCATTATATTTTTGCACACATTTACTTCTAACCTCATTCCATTCTCCATCTTCCTCTCTATTGGTAGCAGTAACACATGCTACTTGAGTTTATAACCTTTTCAATTTCACTTGTCCATAGTCTACCACCTTTTTCAGGAGGTCTTTGAAAACAAAGAACTCCCTAATGGGGGATCCCAATATGTGATGAAAGGTACAATAATTCGGATGATATTCATTTCCATCTTTATTTGGCTTCTTCGGCCTTGGCAACTGAACCAAATTGGTTTCTAAGGATGAGATGATGTAACCATGAAATTTTTTGTTCTTGAAAGAATAAACATTATTCTTTAAATCCTAAAACTATTTCCACCTTTGATCTCTTTGATCATCTTGATGAGACAGTCATTGCTGCTGATGCTCAGGAGGCAAAGCCCTTCGGTATGATGAAGGTCTTGAAGTAGAAGAAGGTACATGTGCATGTTTGAGTGTGACTATAGAAACTTCTTCCTTCCCTATCCTCCTTCCTGGAACTGATGGAATTACATGATTTTTAGCCTTAGTTTCTATAATAGAATCTTTTATCAGCTGAGCGATTGAAGTATGGTCTTGAAACCCTCCATTGTATTTCACAGTGATCAATGGTGTGCGTAATTCATCACACATATTTTCCACAGAGATTGGCAAAAACTCTTCTTGAGGGAGTGATAAACATAAAGAATATGTTAATCCCTTTGATCAAGCAATAAAATATGAAACTCTTTCATTCTCCCTTTGATTACAATTGGAAAGATCAAAAACATTAGTCTTTGGTAGTGTTGACCTAAATTGAATAAGGAATTTCAGATAGAGTTATTCCCACCTAGTAATTGGTCAATATTGCAAACTTGTATACCAAACAAAAGCTGGTCCTTATAATGACATCACAAAAAACCTAAGCTTAACTGGTTCATTTTGTTGAGAAGTTCCCGTCATAGGATCACAATGAGAAAAAAATGAGTTAGGTGTTGTTCAGGATCTCCCGAACCATTAAAAATTTGGAATGTCGTATTCACAAAATTTGGTGGGGGAGGAATTACATCCACCCATTTAGGTTAAGCTCTTTTTTCTAGTTGACCTAGTGCACATCGTTTCTCCATAGCTTCCAACCGAGTCGTTAATTCATCAATTGTGTTCTTAACATTTTGGGGAATATCCAGATGAGCTAGATTCTATGCCAGTATATCAACTGGAGTTCGAGATGGGGCAATGACCGGTAAGACCACTAATGGTGGTGCTGATATCTGACTTGGATAACCCACAAGAATAGGTCTATTAGGATGTATATGATCCTGTCTTGATTGTGTACCCATTGCATGGAATTCATTATCCACATCTGTAGTTACTACAAATCCCCTTGGATGAGGATCTCCTAAAGGATTTTCAAGTTGAGGATTTTCCTGGGGAGCATGTCTAGCAGAAATTTTGTTTCGTAGAAAAAATGAATTTTGTATTTTCAGTCTGTCATTTCCTCTTATTGCTGTGCAAATATCTCTTGAAGTGAAAGATATTGACCTTATACAGTGGAAAAGAGAAATGCAATATGACTTTTACATTTACCCTTGTTAGATGCTTTTTTGAGAGGGGCGAGTTGGTTATTTGAAGGCATGCCTATATTCTGGGTAAGCCTCTGATTTTGGGTACCCACGCCTTCTTCATTTACCTCAGTGTGTACCATATTGGGTACAACAATGTCGTCTTTTGATTCCACTGAACTGAACTTATTTTCTAGAGGTTATTATACAAGGGCATTGATAACATTCCCTAATTCATAACACATTGATGGCATTCTATCAGTGTTTCTACTAGATCATCTCCCTTTTTGACTTTCATGAGACTTCATTCTCCTATATGAAGAATTATCTAGAACTATTTGGAATATAGTTACAATAAGGGTATCATTGGAGAGTTCAGTTGTACACTATCCATGTGGCTTCTTCCCTAATTTGGAGAAAATAGACATCCGTTGAGGAGGGGATTGTAGATGTGAAAAATCCCCCAGCCCTGCAGGCTGGGGTTGATCCTATTCTTCTTCTTCAAATATTTGAACATAGTTTAATTAATTTGAAGGTTCAATTAAATGAACAACCATTTTTGAGAGCTAGGGTGATTCTTGAACCTCTATTGCTAAAATTCATGCAACTAATCTTCTGATTTTGCAGATTTTGGTTTGGACACTAGCTGGGTGGTTCATCCGACAATCAATCAAATCATTTGTTTCATAAGATTGTTGTGCTATTTCGGAAATTTACATCCTCTGACACCTGAAATCCTCTAAATGGGATGCCCTCTCAAGATTCTCATATACCTTATCTAAAATTAGCTCAAAATATTCTTTTCTTTGGGCCTAATTCCAATGATAACTGATTGACTCCTATTCTTGACCGTTCATTTGATTACATACAAATCCTATTGATTTTGGCCATCCATGGGAAATAAAATTGCATGAAACCACTTTTGGATAACTTTTCTAATTTTAGAGTGGAGTGAAATTCAATGCTCCATATGCACTCCATCCTCTTATGAAAACACTAGATGGGGAATCAGAAATTAATTGGTGTAGCCTCTTTAGAGCATTTAAACATGCACGCTGAAGGGTTCTCTATTGTTTTTCAACCCTTGGATGTTGGGAAACTGAAAGTGATACCAAGTAAATTTGGAAATGTAACCCTTATATTGCCTTTACATGATTTTGATATTCATCATATGGTAATACTTTGCTTTTAAATTTACGAATCATTTTCCATAAGTTGAGATGAATGTCATGAATGAAATATTCTGTCATCAATTCTAAAATAACATACTGGGAATTTTCCAAAGGACAGAAAATGACTGGTATTTCTACTTTAGCTAATTTTTTTCTCATGTTTAGCACATATTCATCATCTTTCATTAGAGGTTTCTCCACTTGGTTTGACCAGATAGGATGCTCTGTATTAGAAGAAAAAGGATCCAAGGGAGGTTCTGAGAATGATCATTCCCTTAAGATGTCTTCTGACTAAGAAAGTGTTTCACCTGTAAATGACAGGGCATCAGACATGACTGGACTTGTGTTTGCAAGTTACATGAGATAAGAGGGCCTTTTTTTGCTAAATTGTCAATTATGGAGTTGTTTTGACAATGCGAGATACTACTGCGGAGTGGTCTTTTGTAGCGAATTACATCATGGGGAAGAACTCCATGGTGGATTACTGAAAGGGATAAATCTTATTTCTCCTTGATCGTCAGGCCACATGGAGGGTTGTCATGGCTCTCATCTAGAGAGAGGAACTCTGTATTGACCAAATTTTCCTGAAGCAAGCCTTCATGATGAATTTTTCGATGAGAAAATTCAGGATTACAACTACCACTCCCAAAAAAATTTAATGAGAATATTGGAACTTGAGAAGCAACAAATTAATTTATGAGGGCTTTAAGAACTCCTGCGTTAAGAGGAGCTAAATCACAGATTGACTCTTGATTTTCCAAATGTTATTGGAAAGAATTATTTTTGGTTGTTCTCTAATACTTAGTTGGGGCCACCTACTGGGAGAAGTGGTTATAATGGGTAGGTGTATGTGACTATCTTGGAGTAGTTAACGGAACAGACCGATTAACTCCCATTGGAAAGGGTGTATGTTCTCTATCTTGTTGTCTGTATGATATGTCACTAGTGTAGAAAACATTTTTACGATGTTTATTTTTTATTTTGATTGACATATTTTGGCCGACGTTATTACAGGAGACGTTATAAACATAGTTTTTTTACATCGGTTGTTTTACAACTGATGTAAAAACACAAATCCAAAGCATTTTTCACGTTTGTTGGTAAAATCACAATGTGGAAAACACTTCGGAGTCATGGTTTATTATTTCGGTTATTTAATAAATGAAAAGGTATATACCATTTCAAGTCAATTATATAATAACCAACATCACAGAGAACTATTTCGAAGCATTTATCACACTAGTTATCTTTATAACCGACGTGATAAACCTATCTGCCAAGAAGTTTCTAACGTCAGTTATATAATAAACGACGTGAAAACATATCTATGACATCGGTTATTTTATAATTGATGTAAAAAACTATCCATTTCCTTTTATTACGTCAGTTATTTCATAACCGATGTAAAAACCATTTCTGATGATTTTATTATGTCAGTTTCCAAATAAACGACATTAAAACTAATCCCAATGCATTTTTTACATCGGTTATGAAATAACTGACGTAATTTTTTTTTAAATAAAACAAAACCAGTACTATGCCCATCCCAAATACCGGAAACAAACCAAAAGGTTACCAAAATATTGCCAAAACAGACAAGAACCCCCCTACTGTATAGCCCCCACCACACCACTGGACACCCCCGAACACCCTTGGACTGCCCCCACCCCCTGGTCAGCCCCCCACATCCCTGGACAACCCCCAACCTATTGGACACCCCCACACCCCTGGATAGCCCCACCACTCCCTGGATATCCCCCCACACCCCTGGACAACCCCCCCACTATTTTTTTACCCACACCCCCTGGACAGCACTCCCACACCCTTGGACAACCCTCCCACACCCCTAAAACAGACCAAAGAGTTACCAAAAACAGACCATAATAGACCTGAACACCCCCCACCCCACTGGACATCCCCCACCACACCCTTGGACACCCCCACACCCCTAGAATTCCCCCACCCCCGGATACCCCCCACACCGTTGGACAACACACCCCACCCTCCTGGACACCCCCACACCCATGGACAACCCCCACCCCCTGGACAGACCCCACACCACTGGACAACCCCCACCCTCCTGGACACCCCCTCACCCCTGGACTGCCCCCCACCCCTAGATAGGCCCCCACATCCCTGGATAACCCCCACCCCCCCCCCCCGTATACCCCGAACCCCAAGACAACACTCCCACACCCCTGGACAGCCCTCCCACACCCGTAAAACAGACCAAAAAATTACAAAAAACAGACTAAAACAGGCTAGAATTCCACACTCTCCCACCCCACTAGGCAGCCCCCACCACACCCTTAGACACCACCCACACTCCTGGACACTCCCCAGACCCCTGGACTGCACCCACCCCCGGGACTTCCCCACACATCCCTGGACAACTCCCCACCCTCCTGGACACCCCTCACCCCTGGAAAATGTTAGGACCAAGATGAAGGAAGAGATGGTTTGCATGGATTGTCTTTTTTTGATCTTGAGGAAGTTTTCATAAAGGAAAGACACCTTGAATTTCTAAGAATTTGGAAGCTAGAAGTTTGATGATTCGGAACCAAGAATAATGAACATTTGGAACCTGGTGTTCAATGAATTCGAAGTCTGGAATTTGAAGTCTAGAAATTGAGAAGTTCAGAACCGGGATTTTGCATATTCTTGAAGGCTGGCTGATAGGAGATGTGGAGAAATTTCATTATGATGATGCTTTTCTGTTTTGTAACTCTAATTTTTGAGTATATGCAAGTACTCATGATTCAAGAAAAAGTTGGGTGGTGAGGTCATACCGAGAATATGGAAGAGCTGTTACGAGAACCAGAACTGAGGAGTCTACTACCTAAATTTTTTTTGAGATTCTACTTCCTGAATAGAACTTGCGGAGTATACATCCTGAACAAAAGTTTGGAGTCTACTTTCTGAAGAAGAAGATCGTTGTGAGACGTTCGGAGTTGACTTGCTGAAGAAGAAGTTTGTTTCGAGATGTTCAGAGTCGACTTGCTGAGTTAGAAGTTCGGAGTGATGAAGTTTGGAGTCGACTTCCTGAACCTGAAGTTTGTAGTCAGAAGTGAGGAGTCATGCTGATAATTGGTGAAGTCATAACAGGAAGCCATACCGAGAAGTAATGAAGAGTCATGCCAAGAGTTGAAGTGATGCTAAAGACTCAAGAAGAGTGGATCTGAGAAAGTAATGTCGAAGAATCAAGAAGGGAGAATCTGAGAATGTGATACCGAGAAACATTGTCGGATCCAGAAAAGGCCAAATCCCTAAATCAAGTGAATGGGAAAAAGATTCGAGAAGATTCTAGAAGCGTTGAAAAAGTCTTAATTACTCTGATATTTCTTGAGAAATTAAGATTTGGGTAAATTTAAGTGAGCGGGAAATTTTTTGGTTTCCCGCCTAAGCATACATTGTAGCACCTAAAAAAGGAGATCCAGGTGCTATGTAATTTATTGATGAAAAAGTAGAGGGAGAATCTCTTGTAATCTAGAGAGATGAATAATTGTTTCATCGATAGAGTTTCATTGCAGTTTTAATTGTAACGAGAATTTGATACTGGTTGACACCGTATTGAGTTTCTCTGATTGAAGAATTCAGAGTGAAGTATTCGGAGTGGATATTCGGAATGGGGAATTAGTACTGGTTGTCACCATATTGAGTTTCTCAGACTGAGGAAGACTCAGATTGAAGAATCAGAGTGAAGAAGAAATTTCGGATTGAAGAATTTGGAGTGAAGAATTCGGAGCGGAGATTTGGAATGGGAATCAGTACTGGCTGTCACCGTATTGAGTTTCTCAGACTGAGGAAGACTCAGATTGGGAAAATTCGGAGTGGAGGTTTGGAATGGAATGTTCAGATTGTAATTGATCTATCTCTATTCCAAGGAGTCCTTGCCTTTATTATGGGTAAGGAAGTGAAGATTTATACTGAACATTATTACACTTGTTTATTTGAAAGGAAGTGCAGGTAACATAAATTGTTACAAGAAAAGAGACATTTCCCTATTGTGATAAGAGGGTGCACATGCTCTGGAGTGATTGTCTCACAGTGCATCACGACTGTAAGAGTATATCCTACTCGTTGAACTCTAAGTATTTTTTTCATAGTGGATTTTATGGTGCTATATTGTTTCCAACCATACCAAGGACGTAGCTATTCATATTGAATAGTGAACATTATAAATTGTTGTGTTCCTTTGGATGTGTGCTTGTTTGTTTCTCAGTAGGGAATTATATCTTTAGCATGAGACAACGGTTTTTCTCAACATTAAGGGAACTTAAAAGAAGAAAAAGGGGTACCACTAATTCACCCCCCTTAAGTGGTTCATTACTCTAGTTGGGTCCTTTCAAGTGGTATCAGAGGGAGTTTGCCTTTGTTTTCCTTGCTGATGGAGAATAGGAATTGTGTGAACAGTAAAGGAATTCTGGTATTCGATGGGAAGAAATATCACATCTGGAAGGATAGAATGCTACCGTATCTCATGTCTATTATTTATGAAGTTCTTGAAGCTGCAACAGTTGGGTTTCCCCCCATTGAAGACAATATTCCTCTTACACCTGTTGACAAGATGTTTCTTGAGAATGATGGAAGAGCCAAGAATTCTATATTTTATTCTCTTTCTGATAGAGAATTATTGAGAGTAAAAGGATTGGACATAGACAAAGGTATATGGGAAAAACTGAAAAACATATATGAAGGTAATACAAAAGTCGAGAAGGCAAAACTCCAAATCTAGAGATTGATGTATGAAGACATGAAGATGGGAGAGCATGAATCTATTGGGGATTTCTTCATCAAGGTAAACAATATTGTTAGTACCCTATGATGTCTTAGAAAAGAGCTGAAAGATTCTACTGTTGTGGAAAAGATCTTGAGGATTCTTCGTGATAAATTCGATGCGAAGGTATCTTCATTAGAAGACAGAGACTCAGAGACTCTATCTCTTGATGATTTTTATAGCACACTCATTACTTATGATATGAGAAGGGAAAAGGATATGAAGACCAAGACAAAGGTTGACAGAGAATTATCTTTCAAAGCCTTGAAGAAAGAAAAGTATAAGAAGATCTTGATTGAAGAAGATGGTGGTGACTCTGAATCTGAAAGCGAGGTATGTAAAAATCTTAATGATATTTTATCCTTGTTTTCAAAAAATGTTAAAAATGGAATAGGTAAATATAAGGTATAACATCCCTTGAAGTGTTTTGAATGTGGAGGAATTGTCCACTTTGCGGCTAACTGTCCTCGAAGGGAGAATGAAGAAGATAGTGATGAAGAACAAAGAAATCCAAGAATGTTATGGAAGAAGCAGGGTGGTAAAGGAAAGTCAATGAGAGAAAAGAATTTCTTCAAATCCAAGAGGAAAATTTTTCTATCCATAAATGAAGAAGATGAAGAAAGTGATGCAGAATCCAAGAAATCAGTTGATCATGGTGTGGAAAATACTTTAATTTCAATAGTGAATGATGAAGATTTAGGAAGCAGCAGCTCGGAAGAAGAAGAAACTCAGCTTGAGATGCATCTGAAAGAAGAATTGTATGAATGTTTAAGAAAGATCAAAAGGCTGTAAAAGCTTAACAAAAAGTTGGAAGATGAACGTTCCTCGGTATCCAATGAAGCCAATGATAAATAAAAACATGAGAAAGAGCTTTAAGACTTGAAGAAGTCTCTTGATGATGAGAAAAATCAAAATGAGCACATGAGAGTAAAGCTAAAGGCAAAAGAGTAAGAATTAGAGCTTGTTCAAAAGAAGCTCTCAGAAGTTGAATAAAAAAACATTTGTTTTCAAAACTCAACTACTAATGTTGGTGAAGGCTCTCAACAATCACATTCTGAGAAAATTAAACAGAAGGATAAAGTGGTTGATGTAAAGAAGAAAGCTGAGAAAGTTGCTTATGTGGTCAAGACCAACGTTACTGGAAGCTCTGAAGTATCAAGGAAACCTAAGTCTAACACTAGTGAAAAACAACCAAAATTAGAGAAGGTATAATTCCAGCAGAGCAATCTTGATAACAAAATAATGGATGGTGGGGCTGAAGAAAGAGCAACAAAGAAGTATCAGAACAAAAGCGTTAGAGGAAGGTACTCCTTCTATAGGTACAGTTGGTATTATGGTGGATTCAGGCATACATCGAATATGTGTTGGTGCAATCAACATTATTACCACCACCCCATAGGTTATGAAAGGAAGAGATTTAGGGGAAGTCAATCTCCTCAAAGGAAGAAGAGTGAAAAGATGTTCTTGAAGAATGGTGAGAAGAATGAAGTCAAGACAGGAAATAGGTTTCAACCTCTCGAAACTATTTGGGAAAGGTGTGAACAACCAGGACATCTTGAAATAGGATGTCATGTGCTATTACCAACTCAAAAAAAAGTTCTTGATTCTCAAAAGTTGAAGGAGAGGAAATAAGTGAAAGAAGAAAAAGTTCTTATTGTTAAAACTCCTCTAAACGTTACTAAGGAAGAACAACCTTGGATACTTGATAGTGGGTGTTCTTCACATATGATAGGAGACATGAAGTTTCTTAAGAATGTGGAAAGGTTTAGTGAAGGCACTGTGACATTTGGCAATGATGAATCTCTAAAAATCAAAGGTGTTAGATCAGCCATCATTGGGAAGGAAAAATTGAAGTCCAAGAAAACTCTGTATGTTGATGGACTAAAGAACAACTTGTTGAGTGTATCACAATTGTGTGATGATGGTAACAATGTTATCTTCAAGAAAGATGGATTTTTTGTGAAATGTGAAGAAGATGGGGAGATTGTTACAAGAGGACAACGAACTAAATGAAATCTGTTTCAAGTTGGAAATTTACAAAAACTCTTGTTACTTGAGCATAGTGGAAGAAAATCAGTTGTGGCACAGAAGACTTGGGAACATGTGTCAGAGAAATATGAGCATGTTATCTCAATTGGATAGTGTTCGAGATATTCCAGATTTTCCAAGAAGAATAGAGTGGTGTTGCACTACCTATCACAAAGGAAAGATTACAAGTGTTGTGCATAAGAAGGTTGACATTTGTTCTAAACAACCCCTTGAACTAATACATTCTGATATATGGGCGCCAATGAGAAAACAATCAACAAATAGAGAAAAGTAATTCATCACTTTCATTGATGATTTTACTCGTATTACACGTGTTATATTTATGAAGCACTAGTCAGAAGCCCTGAAAATGTTTAAAAGCTTCAGAAGGAAAGTTGAGAAAGAATGTGAGTACTCTATGAAGAAGTTGAGAACAGATAATGGTGGTGAGTATAGTAGTGAATAATTTAAACACTATCTTGAGAAGCATGGGATTCAGCATGAATATAGTGCACCATATAAACCTCAACAAAATGGGTTTGCTGAAAGGAAGAACAGAAACTTGGTGGAAATAGGAAGAACCATATTGCTTGAACATGGCCTTAATCATTACTTTTGGAGGCAAGCTACAAGTACATCTGTTTATATTCAAAATCGATGTTTCTACATGACTCAATCAAAAAAAACTCCATATTAACATTTCTATGGAATTACTCCAAGTATGAAGCATGCTAAATTTTTTGGGAGCCTATTCATTATAAAGAAGAAAGGTGGAAGTAGTGGAAAATTCGAGCAGAAATGGGAAGACAAAATTTTTCTTGGATATGCACTAGAAAGAAGAGGTTATAGATGCTTTAACAAAGAAATAGGAATAATTGTGGATACAATTGATGTAAAAGTCATTGAAACTCCGAGAAAAGATAAGCATTTCCAAACAGACAAGGAAGATGAGGAAGATGAAGTTAACAATTTTGATAAGGATACAATGGATTGTAATCCTAATCAAGATGAAGAATCGGATTCATGCATATCAAGTGATGAGGAAGGAACACGAAAAACTTATCCAAGGCTGATGAAACAAGTTCAAGCTCAGTATATTATTGGTGATCAATGTCACGCTGTTCAAACAAGAATAAAAAGTAATTCTATATCACATACTTCCTTGTATTCCAATGTGGAACCAAATGATGGTAAAGAATCCTTTGAGCATCTAAAATGGGTTCAAGCCATGAATGAAGAATTGGATCAGATTGAAAAGAATGAAACATGGGAACTTGTACCCAAGCCTAAAAGTAAGAACATTATTGGAACCAAATGGGTCTTTCAAAACAAGATAAATGAAGGAGGTTATGTTATAAGAAATAAAGCAAGATTGGTTTGCAAAGGCTACTATCTGATTGAAGGAATTGATTTTGATGAAACTTTTGCTCCGGTGGCCAGATTAGAAGACATCCAAATATTTCTTGATATTTCTTCACAAAGAGGCTATAAAATATTTCAAATGGATGTTAAATCCTCATTTATTATTGGTGATCTCAAAGAAGAAGTTTATATTGAGCAACCATGTTGCTTTGTTGTTGGGAAGAATGAAAGTAATGTGTGCAGGTTGAAGAAAGCCTTGTATGGGCTAAAGAAATCTCCAAGAGCATGGTACTCCAAACTGGATACTTGCTTAAGAGAGATGAACTTCAAGAAAGGAAGAGTTGATAGTAATATGTACATGAAGGAAATTCAAAATCATTCTCTCATTGTGATTCTATATGTTGATGACATTATTTTTGCTGGGAATGATGAAAGGAGTTGTGAAAGGATTTCTAAATAAATTAGTAATTTCTTTGAGATGTCTATGTTGGGTGAAATGAGATACTTTCCTGGGTTACAAATTTTGAAACAAAAAGAATTCATTTTTCTCTCCCAAGAAATGTATGATAAGTAACTTCTTATGAAGTTTGGGATGGAAAAATCAAAACCTGTATCAACTACTATCTCAGTGGGAACGAAGCTAAGAAAAGATGATGAAGGAAAAGAAGTTGATCAGAAAGAATATCAAACGCTTATTGGATGCTTTTTATATCTGACTGTATCAAGACTAGATATTGTTTTTGTTGTTACCTTATGTGCAAGATTTCAGAGTGCTCCTAAAGAATCACATCTTGTTGCTAGAAAAAGAATTCTCAGATACATAAAAGGCACAACGGAATTCAGAATCAAGTATAGTATCTCAAATAACATTGATTTGTTTGGCTATTCAGATGCAGGTTGGGTAGGAAATGTTGATCATAGAAGATCCACATCTGGTGAAATGTTCTTTATAGAAAAAATTTGTGTTGCCAGGCACTCGAAGAAGAAATATTCTGTAACACTTAGTACAACTAAATCTGAATATGTTGCTACCACCATGTCTGCCACTCAACTTATCTAGATGAATACTCAGTTGGAAGATTTTTTAGTTGAAGTGAAGCTACCCTAGCTCTTGGGCTGTGATAATCAAATCATAATTAATCTTACCAAAAATCCAGTCCAACATTCACGATCGAAGCATATTGACATCAAATATCATTTCATCAAAGAGAATGTGGAAAAGAATGAACTGAAACATGAATATGTTTCATCTTCTGAAAAGTAGATGATATTTTCATAAAACCCTTGCTGAAGGAATTATTCTCAAGATTGTGGTTGAACATGGGTCTCCAACCTCTTTCTCTTCAAGGCTAAGGTATGATGATCTGTCCCCTCTCTCTTCTTACCTTTGGATTGTTTTGTCAAGTGGGAGAAGTTGTGTGTATCATAAATCTATTTGTTTAAAGAGAGAGTTGTGAGTAAGCTGTGAACTCAGAATTGTTTGTGTATGTGAACTATTCTAACTTTTTTTTGAAGTGGTTGTAGGAAAGAACTTAATTTTGTTTACAGGATGTATGAAGTTGAAGATGTCTTTTTCACTACCTATGGAAATCATTGTTTTTCTATCAATGATTCTTGTTTCCTACAATGAGTTAACTCACATTGTCTTAGAATTACTGACAAGTAATCCATTTCTTGAGGTTACAAAGTTTGGTGATTTATGAAAACTTGGTTGACAACAAAATCCAAAGGGATAGATTGTTAGGACCAAGATGAAGGAAGAGATGGTTTGCATGGATAGTATTTTGTTGATCTTGAGGATGTTTTCATTAAAAGAAAGACACCATGAATTTTTAAGAATTCGGAAGCTGGATGTTTGAAGATTCAGAACCAAGAATATTGAACATTCGAAACCTGGTGTTCGAAGAATTTGGAGTCTGGAATTCAATGTTTGGAAATTGAGAAGTTCGGAACCGGGATTTTGAATATTCTTGAAAGTTGGCTAAAAGAAGACGTGGAGACATTTAATTATGACGATGATTTTCTGTTTTTTAAATCTAATTTGTGAGTATATGAAAGTACTCATGATGCAAGAAAAATATGGGTGGTGAGGTCATACCGAGAATCTGGAAGAGCCGTTACGAGACCCAGAAGTTCAGAGTCTACTTCTAGAATATATTTGCAGAGTCTACTTCCTGAATAGAACTTACAGAGTCTACTTCCTGAAAAAAAGTTCGGAGTCGACTTTCTTAAGAAGAAGATCGTTGCGAGAAGTTTGGAGTCGACTTTCTGAAGAAGAAGTTCGTTGCGAGAAGTTCAGAGTCGACTTGCTGAGATAGATGTTCGGAGTGATGAAGTTCGGAGTCGACTTACTAAACCTGAAGTTTGTAGCCAGAAGTGTAGAGTCCGGACGAGAATTGGTGAAGTCGTAACGAGAAGCCATACTGAGAAGTAATAAAGAGTCATGCCGAGAGTTGAAGTGATGCTAAAGACTCAAGAAGAGTGGATCTAAGAAATTAATGCTGAAGAATCAAGAAGGGTGAATCCGAGAATGTGATACCAAGAAACTTGGTCAGATCCGGAAAAGGCCAAAGCACTAAATCAAGTGAAGGGGAAGAAGATTCCAGAAGGTACTAGAAGCGTTGACAAAGTCTTAATTACTCCTAGATTTTAGGAGAAATTAAGATTTGGGTGAATTTAAGTGAGCGGGAAATTTTTTGGTTTCCCGCCTAAGCATACTTTGAAGCACCTATAAAAGGAGATGCAGGTGCTAAGTAGAATAGTGATGAAAAATTAGAGAGAGAAGAGAAAGTAATATAGAGAGAGGAAGAAGTGTTTGTTTGATAGAGTTTCATTGCAGTTTCAATAGTAACGAAAATTTGATACTGGTTGACACCGTATTGAGTTTCTCTGGTTGAAGAATTTGGAGTGAATTATTCGGTGCGGATATTCAGAATGGGTAATCAGTACTGGATGTCACCATATTGAGTTTCTCAGACTGAAGAAAACTCGGATTGAAGATTCAAAGTGTAGAAGAATGTTCGAAGTGATGAATTTGGAGTGAAGAATTCAGAGTGGAGAATCAGAATGGGAATCAGTAATGGTTGTCACCGTATTGAGTTTCTCAGACTGAGGAAGACTCGGATTGAAGAATCGGATTGGGAAAATTTGGAGTGGATTTTTGGAATGGGAATTTTAGACTGTAATTGATCTATATCTAGTATAAGGTGTCCTTGACTTTCTTCTGGGTAAGGAAGTGAATATTTGTGCTGAATTTTCTTACAATTGTGTATTTCAAAGGAAGTGCAGGTAAAATAAGTTGTTATACGAAAAGAGAAATTTCACAATTGTTCTAAGAGGGTGCACATGCACTAGAGTGATTGTTTCACAGTGCTTCATGAGTGTAAGGGTATATCCTACTCATTGTAATTCACGGATTGTTTTCTTAGTGGGTTGTATGGTGCTGGATTGTTTCCAACCATACCCAGGACTTAGCTATTCTTATTGAATAGTTATCCTTGTAAATTGTTGTGTTCCTTGGGATGTGTGCTTGTTTGTTTCTCAGCAGGGAATTATATATTTAACAGGAGAAAATGGTTGTTCTCAACATTAAGGGAACTTAAAAGAAGAAAAAGGGGTACCACTGATTCACCCCCCCTCTCAGTGGTTCATTACTCTAGTTGGGTCCTTTTAAAAAACACTCCCACACCCCTAGAAAGCCCTACCACACCTCTAGAACCCCCACCCTCCTGGACACCCCCACCCCACTAGAAAACACTCTCATGGATAGCCCTCCCACACCCCTAGAACCCCCTCCCCCACTGGACTACCCCTACACCCCTGGAACCTCTCTGGACATCCCTCCCACCTTTCTAGACACCCTCCCACCCTACTGTATAGCCCCCATGACACCCCTGGACACCCCCACCTCACTGGACACCCCCAAACTAAAAACAGACCAAAACCCAACCAAAACCAGACCAGAACCCCCCCCCCCCCCCCCCACTGGATAGCCCCCACCACACCCCTAGACACCCCCACACCCCTCGACTACCCCCAACCCCTGGACGACTGGTGTTGGGAATGGAGGTGCTTCCATCCCTCAGGGGACTGAACCCCGCTGGAAGGTACTCATCACTCCCACATGCGAAGCTTGTGCTCTCAAAATGTTTATCCAATGCTTTCATCCCTTGTAAACATCATTCATTCTATCACATTGATTCCAGTATAACTAGGGGAAAAAACCGTTACACATGATGGCATTTTTCATGGTTATACTGGAATCAAAGTGATAGAATGAATGATTTTTACAGGGGAAGAAATCATTGGTGAAACATTTTTAGAGCTCAAGCTTCACATGTGCGAGTGATGAGTACCTTACAGCGGCGTTCAGTCCCCCTATGGATGGAAGCGCCTCCTCTACCACCCCCAGGACTGCCCCCTCATCCCCATGGACACCTTGGACACCCCTACCCCACTGGACATACCTCCCAAAACCTTGAAAACCCCCCTCACCCTACATGACACCCCCACACCCCTGGACACCCCCTGGACAGCCCCCCACTCCCCTGGACAGCCCTCCCACCCTCCTGGAAATTTTCCCACCGCCTGGACTACCCCCCCACTCTCATGGACACCCAGGACACCCCCCCCCCACCCCACCAGATAGCCCTCCCACACCCCTAGATACCCCCATCCCACTGGGCACCCCCCCCCCCACACACACCCTTGGAACCCCTCCCTCCAAACCAGAATCCATACCAGAAAAACCATCATAAGTAGACCAAAACAAGAAGTATAGCAAAATTAAACATTCACATATATAACATTCAAAACATACAATTTCAACTTAAAAAATAACTAAATCCATCCTAAACGACTAACAAATACACAATTACAATGACAATATTAAAAATTACATTTTACACAACAAACATCTAAAATTTAATCAATCTTATAAAATAATTTTACCAATACACTTCTAAGAGTTTGATGTCTTGAGCACTATAGGGTTGAGGGTCATCAAATAGATACAAATTAAAAGGATAGTAGTTAACATATATAATGAATAAATCAAATGAAATATAATGGAAAAGTTTTAAAAGGAAATCTTACCTGGTCAATGTTCACAACTATTCCAGTTGTTATTATTTCATACATAAATCATACCATATAATATCCGCATTCGATGACGTCTTTTTTTTTTCATGAAAATTTTATTTGGATGATTATAAATTCAATATATTATTTTTCTGTAATAAATCAAAAAGTACATATTAAAAATGGATATTTATCTTTACATTTACATATTTCATCTTCGCACACCTTTTCATTGTGTTTTTTTGAAAGTATACCCATCTCTTATTAGAAAATAATACGAATAGGATAAATTTAAAATTCTTTATAATATATAAAACTGTTGAGAAATTGAAACTTAATTTTTCAACATTTTCTTAAAACTTTCCTGCGCATCACCATGGACAGAGCATATCCAATAAAGTGTTTTCTCCCATGGGAAAAACCCCATAACATCCAATGATCACTGATAAAAGAAAATGTAAGGTTAGTGGTTTGTTATGTTAAATTATAATGAACTATTTGAGATAGATATGATTCATACCTCTCACAAAAAGGCATCATGTAACATTGTTTGACTATAAACTATTCATGTCTTTCAGCAATATAAAGCATTCGTTGTTCCCCATCCAATGCACATGATTCAAGGGTAATCAAATGCGGGTCTATGAATCCATATAGATCTGTCTGCTCATTCTTCTCACGAATGTTATAAAGATACCTAATACACAAAAGACATAAGTATACATTTTTAATAAATATAATGCAAGGAAAGGGTGTTAAGACTTACATGGAAAAAATTTTCACCACGTTGATTCCCAACTTATCTTCAGTAACAAGCTCCATGATATCTGTTTTCATAATCCCCATAGTTATTTCATGTCCACAAACATGATCTTCCATTGGAAACTCATAAAGATCCACCAAGAAATTTGAATATCTTGACAATATTTCAAGATTACCAGAATCTATATCTGATGTCATAAACATTTGTCTTTGTTGTTTTCTACACAGTATTTCTTTACCATTGAAGTATTCCTGTAAAAATAAATAGAAAAATATATTAGTTTTCAAATGATAAAACAACTTTAATAAAATAATAAAACAGAAGATATAACATACATACCTCTATGGTAATGAGTCGAAGAAGTATGGATGGCCAAATTGAAAAATGGCAGATATTATGTCCAACTGTCATCACCTCATCTGTAGGTAATGATACTCAAGCTGATCTATCTATAATATCATGTACAATGACCCTTTTATTCTCTACCTCTTATTGTTTATGATGAACTGTATATCCTATACAATATACCAACCCATATTCAACTATATGATGTTGAGGATCATGAACATACATCTCACAATAAGTAGGTAGTTTTGGTGGAGGAGTAGGACAAAAAATGGGGTCTGCAGGCTGAGGTGGGGGAGTGGGAGCTATAGGAAGAGGTTTAGGGTAAATAATGGGGTTTGCAGGGGGCGGTGGAGGAGTGGGAGCTGCAGTCTGAAATTGTCATTACATGTCTACAAACATAGACTGTACCAATGCTCTAATATTTTCCTCTATCATCGCATTAATATTATGAACTTCATCTTCCAAGGATTATATTTTTTTATAAACACCCCCAACATAAGATGTTGAATAACATGGATACACTTTTCTTACCAATACACCTTCCGGATAACCTCATAAACGACCAAGATGTTTGGGCTTTTCCAATGTTGTAGATAAAATATCTTGCCTCCTAGTAGCTGTAAATACCCCTTATGAGCTCATCTCCTCAAGAGAATCCTATATTAATTAATTGAACATTTCTCTAATTATTGAAATTATATGAATAAAATAGTTAACTTAAATAAATAAAATTGATATCTAACAAAACTCTCAGCTACGATTCTCAAATCTTCAGAAAAATATTTTCCTTTTTTCCCATCCGAGCTCTCTTCCATTTTTCATTCCTAGATGGAGGGGATGGAGGGGTCACCTCTCCAAATCTTCAAGACTTAGATCCTTGTTTTTATAATTTTTCTGCCATCATTTTTTCTTCCAATAATGTATACCCTCCCCAAGATAAACTATGTGGGTATACATTTTTGGATTGGATCTCCTAATGATATTTCATTGTTTTATGTAAATTAAGAATACAAAATAATTAAAAAAACAATAATAAGATCATTTATATAAGAAATCTTATAAAATTATACATTTCCCTTGCCAAAAATGAATAGTTTCTTGTACTTTTGACAAACTATCTCCATGTGTCTTCATATATGAAATGATATATATGACAGGGATTGTCATGACTCCTATGACCAAAAATGAAATCAGATGAGAGGGTTTATTTGAAATCATGCCATCTCCTTGCAGCCATCGATATGAATTTCTTCCTGACTCCTCCAGTGTCAGGAATATCAAATGTCCTCTGATAAAGAATATGTTAAACATATTATGTATACTAGAAACATTTAAAAAATATGAAAACAATAGAAAAAGATCTTACCAAAATCGTCTCCCACAACTGAGAGATTATCGATTTGTCCACACTTCTCCAGTCATCATACAAAATGCTTACTTATCTCTTACCCTGGGTTGATAAAAAACTCTTAAAATCTTTTGCATTTGGACCTATAGAAATATAATCATCATCAAACTCAACGAGTATCCTCTGATCCTGCATATGGGAAAGTGATGCTTTTGGAAAATGTGTGCACCCACTTTTACCAACTCTTGAACTCTTTGTCGTCATGGGAGAACATGAGGACGATTTGGGAACATCAAGAGAAGCATGTGAATGTTCCTCCCCAGAGGTATGACAAATATTCTCATCTCCATAATCAGGTGGTTTATCAAGTGATTGATCCGCCATTATCCTTCAAATAAAAAAAACAAACATTAGTTCACAAATATACAAATTTAAATATTACAATACTAATGTAAATAGAAATTATAGAATTGTATTATGTTACGTAATAATAAACATGGTTAATATGGCAAGCATGTTAAACAATGGTTAAAATGGAAAAGATGGTAATGATTGTAAAGATGGTAAACATGGTAAACATGATAAACCTGGTAAACATGGTAAACATGGTAAAGCAATTGTCACTCAAAAAAATAATAGATATATAATTTATGTATTGTTAAACATGATAAAGTAAACTAAACAAAATTAAAAAAACAAAATCTTATACTTATTTGTCTTAATACATGTTTTAATAATGAAAAAAATAATAATATCTAACATTTTATGAAAATAATAAATGTAAATAAGAAATAAATAAATGTTACCTATAATTTTAGGAATGTACAAATGGATTTTTTTTCCCAAAATTTTTTGTCGTGATCGTCCCTTATGGCACAAACCATTTCTTCAACATGCTCATCATTATATACTATTAATCTTTCCCTGGAAGTAGGGATCTCACATAAATCAGAATCATCATCAAGTTCATCCTCACCAACATATTGTTTTTTTCTTGTAAAACAATAGCCCACTATATATCTGATTGATCTAATACATAGAAAATTTGTTTTAAATGTGTTTCCATTATAAAAGAATCAGTTGTTTCTTCCAATCTATTCAGATTAACAACTGTCATTCCAAATTCATCGTGTCTGACATTGTTGTTACTGGTAAACCATTTACAGTTAAATACATGAACTTTAATTTTAAATTAATCAACCTCCTATATTTATTAAATCACTCCATAATCTACACTTGATGCAGAAATTGGGTTTTTGTCTTTAGCACTCGAAAAATGCATTGCTTCTGCAAACACCAATACACCACTATTCTGAACTACACTTCTATTGTCCTGAGCTTTTGTATGAAATTTATATCCATTAATGTCATAATCGGACCATGTAAGCACATTTAAACATGGACCACCCACTACCCATTTTAATGTCTAAGATATATCTGATCTACCAATCAAGGTCTTTTTAAACCATGACAAAAATGTTTTGTTTTCCTCATTCAAAATCTACATTTCTTTCTTCTTTGGATGAAATTGTTTCAACTCACTAATATGCAATGTGATATACTATTGAGAAACATCTATGTTATTAAATATGTATGATTCTGACTTATTCATCTGTTTAGCTGACAACAATTTGACTTTCAATCCACAAATCCACTTTCCCTCATTGTTAACTTGTTCGTGGAGAGATGGAGGCAAACCTATGTGCTACACCACAATGAAGTAGCTCGTACAAAACTCTGCAACCTCCTCAAAAATATACTTTTCAATAATGAAGGCTTCAGGTTGATATGGATTCTTTATATACCCCTTAAATATTTTCATATACCTTTCAAAAGGATACATCCAATGAAGATATACAGGTCCACAAAGCTTTATTTCTTGAACCAGATGAATCATTAAATTCACTACTATATCAAAATTGTTTTGAGGAAAATACATTTCTAATTGTAAAATTATACAAGTTTAATCCTTTTCCAAAATGTTCAAAGCATTCACATCAATCACCTTATTAAAAATTGAATTGAAAAAATAACACAACTTCATTATAGTCTTTCTGACATGGATGGGAAATATTCCACGCAATGCAACTGGTAGAAGTTGTTGCATCCTCATGTGACAATCATGAGATTTCGTACCTATCAACTTCAAGTCCTTCAATGAGACAAAAGTTTTTACATTTGAAGAATAAATTTGAGGCACTTTGATATCATGAAGACACTAACAAAAGATAATTTTCTCCCTCTAGGATAATGTGTGACAAGCCGGGGGAAGAAATGTATGTCTTACATTAGGAGTGGGAGATAACTCCAAACATATTCCCATTGATAGTAAGTCTAATCTTGCATTTAACCAATATTTTGTCTTTTCATTAATATCTAACAATTTTCCAATCAAACTATCACATTTATTCTTCTCCACATGCATGACATCAATATTATGTTTAACTTAATGATATCTCCAATATGGTAGCTCAAAAAATATTGACCTTTTCTTCCAAATATGTCAATGATTACCAGATTTTTGTGTCTTTCCCAATGTCACATCAAGGTTTTCCACCCTCTCAAAATACAGATCAGAGGATAAAGGTTTTGGAGAAATATCAAATTCTTGTGAGCCATTGAATTCCTTTTTTAGTCTTCTATAAGAGTGATCCATAGGCCCAAACTTTCGATGAACCATGTACACTATTTTCCTTTCATGATGCAATTGACAATATGAAGTCTGTTGTTCACAAATTGGACATGCTTTATTCCATTTAACACTCTATCCAGAAAAATTTTCATATGCTGGGAAGTCATTTATAGTGAACATAAGCACCGCATGAAGTGGAAAATATTCCCTTTTATAAGAATCATACACCCTAATACCATCCTCCCATAAAAGTTTCAAATCATCAATCAACGGTGACAATAAAAAATCAATATCATTGCTGGGTTGCTTCGGACTAGAGATCATTATTCTCAACAAGACATATTAGTGCTTCATACAAACATTAGGAGAGAGGTTGTGAATTACCAATAAAACATGCCATGAACTGTGTGTGCTACTGAGGGTTTGGTATGGATTCATTCCATCTGTGAAAAACCCTAGTATGAGATTTCTAATTTCATTTCCAAATATAAGATATTGCACATCAATTTTCTTCCATTGTGGACAATCAGATGGATGGTTCATTTTTCCATCACATAACCACTCATCAGCATGCCATCTTAACCTTTTTGCATCATGTTAATTAGAAAATAAATGTTTGAAACGATGAATTATAGGAAGATACCATAATCCCTTTGAAGGGATATTTGTAATCTCTACATCGGACTGTGATTTTTCTTTCATCTTATACCGTGATGTCCCACATTTAGGATACTCTGATAGAAATTCATATTCCGTCCAATATATCATATATTCATTCAGAAATTCATTTATTTTCTTGTATCCCAATCCCATCAAGCATAATATTTTCTTGGCCTTATAATGTTAATCTGGAAGATCTTTATCTTTTGTAAGAATGTCTTTCATCAATTGTAGCAGCTCTGTAAATATTTTTTCAATCCATCCATGTTTCGCCTTCAGGTTAATCAATCATAACAATGCCGACAAAACTGTAAAATCTGCACAACCAGGATACAATGGTTTTTCAGCATCACCATATAGACGTGAAACTATAAATTATATCTCAATTTGTTATACTACAATATCGTGAATCATTTCTTCAATTCCATCAGAGTTACTATCTTGTGAATCATCATCATCAGTGATATTCCATCCAGTTTCACCATGCCAAATCCAGGGGCTGTAACCCAGATTAAAACCATGAAAAATTAGATGATATTTTATCTCACTACTTTTCAACTTCTTCATATTCAAACATTTCAGGCATGGATAGAAAAAAAATGTGACTACATGGAACATTTTATTTAGCAAATTCCAAAAAGTTATCAACACCTTACTCATATTCATTTCTCATTTGATGTGCCATAATCCATCTTTGACTCATTATTACCTATAACAAATATCAAAATTATTCATCTTTTTAATATAATACAAATATATTTTTATATGAAAAGAATCATAATCTTAATGTAATACAATTTTGAAATACAAAACAAATCTATTCGAATTTTAAAAAATATGCATGAATATGATTTAAAAAATAGTTAGATATAACAATTTTATATTAATCTGGGATCCTTTCTTCTTAAGGTTCACAATGAATATATCCTGGTGGAACTGAATACCAAATTCACCCTTCTGTAAAAAAGAAATATGAAGTATAATTATTAAAATATGTATACAATCACTATTGAAAATTACACAGATCCTAACGATTTAAAACCTCTGTACATCCCCCCACCCCTCTAGATAGACCCCACCCCCCTGGACACCACCCCACCCCCTGTACATCACCCCTACCCCCTTGGACACCACCCCCACCCCCGGGACACCCCTACACCGTTGGAAAACACCCCCACCCCCTTGGAAACAACCCTCCACCCACTTGGAAACCACCCCACCCCCTTGGACACCCCCTGGACACCGCCACCCCCTTGGACAGCCCCCAACCCCTGGACACCATCCCCACCCCCTAGGACACCCCCTGGACACCACCACACCCTTGGACATCCCCACCCCTCTAGACAGCCCCCACCCCCTGGACAGCCCCCCGCCCCTCTAGACATCCCCCACCCCCTAGGACACCCTCACCCCTCCTCGACACCTCCCCCATCCCCTACCCCCTTGGACCCCCCTGGAGACCCTCAACCCCCTGGACACCCCTACCCCCTTGGACACCACCCCAACCCCCTTGGACACCCCCTGGACACCACTACCCCTTTGGACAACCCCCACCCATCTGGACAGCCCCCACCCCCTGGACAGTCCCCACCCCCTTGAACACCCCCACCCCTCTTAATAACCCTATAACTCATAGATTACTATTAAAATGTCAATTTAAAAATTACCCAACATCCCTAATAATTGATGGAATGAAGGAGAATAAGAATTGGATGAAGAAAAAAAAGAAACAAAGAAGAAAGGAAGAAGAACATGAAATAAGTAACTCATTTAAGGAAATTACATGGAATACAAGAAAACCATGGGACCTCCAATGTTTTATAGAAAATTGGAGAAAATGGAGTAAACCTGAGAATCAAATCAAATTTTAAATAAAAAACTTGGATGGAGAAAATCACTGTGTAAATCCTATCATCGCGGCACAATGGGGTCATGATAACTGAACATCATTGAAAACCATGACATTATCTCCCCCATAACCCATAATTTTATCATATTCAATGACTGGTCAAAATATATATAACCAAATAGAATAATATTGCAACACCACTCATCTTTTCATAATGCTAGAATCCATTAAAATCATAGTGTAAACCTCAAACATAGACTATACCGACCCCCTTGGAAACCACCCCCACCCCCTTAAACAACACTAATAAATTATAGCCTAATATAGATGAAACAATACAATCATCATGTCATAATCTCACAAACCATTATGAAATAGTCAGTCCCAACTAACACTTATCCCCCACCCCCTTAGACACCCCCACCCCCTTGGACACCCCATGGACACAACCTCCCACTTGGACATCCCCCACCCACTGTACACCACCCCCACACCCTTGGACACCCCCTGGACACCACCAAAACCTTAGAGAGCCCCCCCCCCCACCCCTCTGAACAACCTCCACCCCTAGATAGCCCCCACACCTCTTGACAGCCCACCCCCAGGACACCCCCACCCCTCCTGGACACCACCCCCCACCTTCTACACCCTTGGACACCCCCAACCCTCTGGACACCCCCTGGACAACCCCCCAAACCCTATGGATAGGTACCCACCCCCTTGGATATCCCCCACCCACCCACCCCCTTAGATATACCCCACCCCCTTCGAGACCCCCACCCCTTGGACCCCCCCCCCCACACACACACCCCTGGACTGCCCCCCCCCCCCCCACCTCCATCGACACCCTGGACACCCCCAACCCTCTGTACAGCCCCCAAACCCTCTAGACTCCACCCCCAACCCCTTGGACACCCCCTGGACACCACAACCCCCTTGCACATCCCCCACCACTCTGGACAGCCCCCACCACCTGAACAATCCCCACCCCTCTAGACAGCCCCCACCCCCTTGGACAGCCCCACCCCTCCTGGACACCACACCCCACCCCACACCCCCTTGGAAACCCCCATGGACACCCTCAACCCTCTGGACTTCCCCCCTAACAACCCCCAAACCCTCTGGAAAGGCCCCCACCACCTTGGACTTCCCCCACACCCACCCACCCCCTTGAAAAAACCCACCCCCTTCGACAACCCCACCCCCGTGGACCCCCCCCCCCCCCCACACACACACACCCCTGGACTTCCCCCCACATCCATGGACACCCCCAACCCTCTGAATGTCCCTCGAACCCTCTTGATAGCCCCTGCACCCCTGGAGTCCACCCCCACCCCTTTGACAACCTCTACACCCCCTTGGACACCCCCATCCCCCTTGGACAGCCCCCAAATATCCCCTAGACACCATCTCCCGCACCCTTTGACACCCCCTGGACACCCCCACCTCACTGGACATCCCACCCAACCCCCCTCGACACCCCCACCCACTTGCACAACCCCCACCCCTTGGAATCCCCCTGTATGTGCATACACACATGATAGAACACACAAAAATTGTAAACATGCATGATATCACATCCATAGGTTTATTTTATCAGAAAATAACTTAGAATGGTAAATATGAACTCTATGAAACTTACCATGATAGCAAGAACATAAAAAATAACATCTCTAAAAATAGTTTAGGGCATCACAGAAAATAAAAACTGAAAAGGAGTCATGTGAGGTTTACTTGAGTGTTGTGAGTTGACTTGATAGATCTGATAATAATAAATTTGAACAAATATTTTGAAAAAACAAGGTTGGAGGGAACAAATTCGATGAATGGTTTCTAGGTTTTTTGCACGAGAGAGATGAGTCGCAGGTCGCCCGATCAAAGATAACAGAATGACAGAATACAGGGTGCGATAAATCATTTAAAATATTTAGCACGTAATTTATTTAATAATCAACATGTTAAACTATTTTTTTTAATATTTATAACATTGGTTCGTTAATATCCGACATTGAAAACAGTTTATCACGTATTTTATAAAATTAACAACGTTATATATGTCGCTTTATACTGACGTGATAAATTGATGAGATTGTCTTTAACATGTCGTTTTTTATAACTGATGTGTTAAAGCACCGAGATTTCCTTTATCATGTCGGTTATAAAATAACCGATGTGATAAAGCTCCGAGATTTCATTAATCACGTCAGTTATTTTATAACTGACATTATAAAGCGCGCCAGATTCGATTTTCACGTCAGTTAAACAATAACAGACGTAAAAAAGATAATCTCTATATATTTTATGTCATTTATTTTATAACCAACGTAAAATATGGATCATTATCTATATATCACATCTGTTATAAAATAACCGATTTGATATATTGATAATTAAATCTTTGCACGTTAGTTATATAGAATTGACGTGAAAAATGACAATGTGTTAAACATTTTTTCCACTAGTGTGGGGGAAAATCCCCAAGACCCTCCTAGATTGGAATAGAGGTGTGTATATGCTCTGGGATGGCATGTCGATGTGTCATCCCATGTGTGGGGATGGATTCATATATCTGTTCCCCTGATACTTTTGAAGTAGTTGTGAATATATCCTGACATGGTTCTAGAATATGTGCAGGGATATGTGTCAGCCCTTTCACCATTGATAAGATGTGTTTGGTGACTTCAGCAGCCGAAACAGGAATATAAGTCCATTCCGTATCGGGAGTAGGTGTATGTTCATGATCTTTTCCACCATTTCCAGTCAATGAATATTGATAGTACTCATTCATGTGGGAAAAGAGTTGGGTCTGTCCCAAATTTGTCGTCAGAGCTTTCTGACTGACTTCTTCGGGTGATACGAAATGAGACTGTTGGTAGGCTTGATGAGAATTGGTAGGTGTATGTACCTTCTAGCTATTTTCCATCAAGTATGGTTGATGGAATTCCTTCAATACTGGACGACGAGACTGGTTATAGAATATATGATTGTAAATCGGTGTATGTTCCTATTTATATTTTTCTACCATATTATATTGGTGGGCCTCTTTAAATGCAGTCAGATGAGCCTGCTGACTGGATGATAACTTGTGAGCAGGTGTATGTGCCTGTTCACGGTACTCCACTAGGATTATTTGGTGGGATTGGTGGGTTGATGTCAGATGAGACTACTGAGTAACAAAATTCGGATGGATGGGTGTATGTTATCTCTTGTTGTTGGCCATACAGTTTGGTCGATGGACATCTCTGAAGGAGGTTTAGGTGATAACCTTCTCCCTGTTGACTGGACGTTGTCCCTAGTGGTTCATCCTGCATTCCCAAG
Source organism: Viscum album (assembly GCA_963277665.1). Lineage (NCBI taxonomy): Eukaryota > Viridiplantae > Streptophyta > Magnoliopsida > Santalales > Viscaceae > Viscum > Viscum album. Next base: position 1,209,322,222 of record OY728140.1, read on the forward strand.
TCTGAGATCCCTGGGACGAATGTCCAGGTACAAAACCTCAATCATGTTGGAGGTGCACTGCTGCGTGATTTTGGTGGTGATTTCAGGTGGGAGTCCTCAGGAAGGACTCTTGAATTCTTGAATTGAGGCCTTGAGGGACCTCTTGATCCACCTACCTCTAGTTAGGGAGATACTGGTTGTTTCATTCTAGGGATAAGGACCCTAAATGGTTGGAGACAGTGGTTGGCACCATCAGTTTCTTGATCAATGGTCATCGTTGGCCAGATGATCGAGGATTGTTGTTGACGTGGATGACCTATCGAGCAGCTTCCAAATTTGGGATTGTACCATGGTGGTGATATTATTTTACCAGCACATTAGAGACCCAACATTGAATATTCTCGGTTGGTGATAAATTCCTCCCGGAGGATGATGATCCATATTGACCAGTGATAGGGAAGTTAAAAAATGTTGTCTTGGAGAAAGCAGTTTTTTGGTTTGAAGGGAGTTCTGTGAAATACAGAGAACAATGAACAAATCTATTAAAGAAACATCTTTTCAGATGGATACATGCCTAATTAAATCCTTTCTCTGGACTTCCTTTATCAATTGATAGGGGGAAAAATGTAGGTAACATTACAAACTTGGTTTTGGATTCACACTGGGTTCACCATTTTTGTTTCGTAGTTCCTTCAAACAAGTGTTCAAGATTTAAGAATCACTGTTTTAATGTGTCTTCCATTGGATTTATTCATGGAACTGAAAACTTCCAATAGTTCTTTATAAGAGATTATACTTTCCAAATACAGTCATTTGTTAAGTTTTTAACTTTATGATACTTAAGAACGTGCATTGGTCGAGAGGATAGGAGGTCAGACTCATCACACCCTTTTGGGGGTAATTATTTTTTACTCCTGGAATATCTTTATAAAATTAAAATATTTTCATGAATCCTTATTAATTCACCAATTATATCATAGTATCCCTTAGAATTTACAATCAAATATTAATATGTGTAAAACTTAGAATCATCAGTATGCAGTCAAGGTTCTTCATCAATGCAAACAACTATATGTATTTGAGTTTTTCTATCAATGGTATCCTCTATATACTCATTAAAGGTTATTTTAATCATCGTTGTGATGATACTAGTTTCTAATCCACTTAGTGGGGCACTCTGGAATTTATTGTCATCCAGGGATATGAAGGTTTGTTTTGATCATGGGATCGTTCTCTAAAATGTGCTACCTACGTATCCTTGTGAAAGGAATCAGAACCCTCGTAGTTCGGTGTCTCTTAAAAGGACACATCATACCTTTTAAGGTCATGTGATAAGTACATCTATGAGAAAGGTTCTTAGTCAAAAATTAGTGTGGGACATACGCTGAAGCAACCCGAGGAACTTGGAAAGGATATGAGTTTCCAAGTAGGATCATATCCTATTGGGAATATGGCCCAAGGAGAACATGGTTTCTTTGAATTGTTGGGTTTGAACCACAAGGAGGCTTCCTACGTATCCTATTTTTATGGGAATCAAAGCCCACATAGTTTAATGTTTCTCATAGGAGAGTTTGGTCCTTTGATAAAGATAAGATTGGGCTTACTTCCGGAAAAGGATGCCTGGATGAATTAAAGATTTAATTTGGGGCTTATTTTCTAAGTAGGATGCCTAAATTTGGGGAATTAGGATTGAATTACTAAGGAGGATATCCAGTGATATCGGGCCTTGAAATAGATTCCTACATATACTTATTTGAATAAGAATTAGATTTCTCCTAGATCCTTCTAATGATTGTTTGTGCACATGTTGCAACCATCACGTATTTCTAAGACCATGTGAGTCATGCTCGGTGTGAGAAACAAGAGGATGTGAATGATTCAAAAATGACACTTCATAATTCTAAAATTTCCTCCATGCTGATGGAAGAGGGCACGTCGACCATGGAAGAGGGTGAGGTAATGAACCTTCCTCTGTTCTGTTTACATTGGACAAGTGTCCAATGTAAGGAATAAGGGGTGAAGGTGAAGGAACTATACTAGATAGTTTCCTAGAAATTGGTTCTGGTAGGGGAGGGAGACTTCTCCTATTATTGTGTGAATGAACATTGTGAATTGTACCTATCTACCAAATACCTGAGGTTCTGGGTCACATCTCTATGAAGGGTGAGTTTGTTGATCAACCATCCTCCAAATCAGAATCTTCCCAACACTATTTCTGGGTGAAAAGTCCCTGTGAATGTGGATATACAAACCCACACACATCCCATGAATCCTTAACCCATTGTGAATGAAATTTGGGAAACCTATGACTATGTAAATACAAACCCAAATATGAGACACACTGATGTGTATTACCCAAAGTTTTGAGAATTCAAGAGGTTTTGGTGGTGCCTTCAACATATCCCATTTTAGATAAGGTAACCAAGGAAAGAGATACACTACCATGAATGACTTTTAAGAAGGGTACTTGAGTTGGTCGCTAGGTACCATGTGCACATATTCAACGTAGGTACCCTGTGTTTCTGTATCGCGCGCAATTGAAATGCGCAATTATACCATGTAGGTAAGGAATGTAGATATACTGAAGAGGTAAGGCACGTAGTAATACTGTGCAGAAATGCATGATGACTGATGAATGTGATGAACTTCAAAAAATTCAATCCCATTTAATTATCTCTTCTCTCATGGTTTTAAAGAGTTACCTGATACAATTTGAGAGATTTATGTTAAAGATCTACACAATGGGAGCATCAGAGAATCTTCACTTTTTTCATTCCAAAAAATGGGGAGCCCAAGGGCGCTCTATTAATCAGCACAGATGGGCCTAGTCGAATAGATGTAACTCGCACAAGTACTTCATACAGCTCCTCCATGTAAGTTCTCAGCGTAGGGACATAAAACATCTTCTAGCATGGAGGTCAGCCAACATTGGTCTACTACAGAGCTCAGCCACTCATATAATTCTCACAGCTACGTGAAGCTACTCCATCACAAAGCGCTTTGGGAGTATTGTTGAGTTTCCTTTGTACTATTTGAATCTTGATTTCAGATTTGAATTATCCATAGGTTTTCTTTGTAATCTTTTTGGGTAAAATTCTCACATAGTGTCAACAGTGGGTTTTATGTGTTTTAGGGGTTTTTAGGTATTTGATAGTTTTAATTATTTTTATATATTTTAGTGAATTTATGTGTATTAGGAGTTTTAGAGGCTTTTTTGTATTTTAGTGTTTTCTTGTTTATTTGGGGTTTCTTAGTGTTCTCTATGGTATTTTAGGGGTTTTAGTGGGTTTTGGGACATTACAGTTTTAGGTTTTAAATGGTCTAATAAGGGTTTTATATTTTTATTGTTTTTGGGACTTTTTAGTGGTTTCTATGAGTTTTTAGGGTCCATCGGGATTTTAAGGGTTTTGGTCTATTAGGATTTTTATGATTTTTAGGATCCTTTATATTTGTTATTGGTTTAGGTCTCCTTTGGGGTTTTATTGTATTTATATTCTTTTTGTTTTATGGTACTTTAAGGTTTATAAGGGTTTTAATTTCATTTATTGTTTTTGGTTATTTTATGGTATTTTAGATTTTTTGGTTTTCAGGTTATTTAGTGTTTTAGGTTGTTTATGGATTTTTAGGGTTATTGATTATCATTAGTGGTTTTATATATTAGGGGGATTTAGTTTTTAAGGTATTTTAGGGTTTTCTAGGGGTTTTTGTATATTTTATGTGGTTTTTTTTTGTTTTCAAGATTTTGGGGTCTTTAGAGTGTTTTATGGTTTTAAATTTTTTTATTGGTTTAATATCCCTTTAGGGTTTGGAAGGGTTTGTTGGGTTTATTGTGTTTTAGTGGTTTTAGGGGGAATTTTAAGTGTTTCATGGGTTATAAAGTATTTTTCATGGGTTTTTGGGTTTTTAGGGAGTTTAATGGTTTTAGGGGTATTAAGGTTATTATTGATTTAAGGGTTTTTATGGTTTATTGGGTTTTATTATTTTTGGGTTTTTATGGGGTTTAAGGTCCATTTGGGTTGTATAGGGATTTTAAAGGTCTTTTAGTGTCCTTTTTGTTTTTTAGGGTTTTTATTGGTTTTGAAGGGTTTTTATCATTTTTAGGATTTTTACAGTTTTATGCGGTTTTATGGTTTCATTAAGATATTTAGCATTTTAAGGTTGTTTATCATGTTATGGTCATTATGGTTGTTTTTTGGTTTTAAGTAGTTTTTAATGTTTTAATAGTTTTATTCTAATATATTAGGGTGTTTATGGTTTTTTTATTTTTTATTTTGGTTTTTTAGGGTTTTAGGCTTTGGGGGGGGGGGGGGGGGTTGGGGTTTGGGGGTTTGGGGGCGTGGGTTAGGTTTTTAGGGTAGTTATGTATTTTTATGGTTAGGATTTTCTCAGTTTTAGGGTTTTAGGTTTTTAGGGGTTTTAGGTATTTTTTGATTTTTAGGGATCATATGGATTTTTAGGATTTTTATAGTATTAAAGGGATTTTAATCATTTTTTGGGATTAGTGTGGTTTTATAGTATTTTAGGGGTTTAGTGTTCTGTATGAGTTTCAAATCATTTTAGGGGGTTTTAGATTTTTTTTTGGATTTTTATGATTTTAAAGGTGTTATTCGGTTTTTATGGTTTTTATGATATTTTAGGGTTTTTATTGTCCTTTTGGATTTATATATTTTTCTTTATTTTTATGGTTTTAGGATTTTTATTGGTTTAGGTGTTTTATGGTCCAATGGGTTTTTATCTTTTTCATAGGTTTTAAGGGTTATAAGGGTATTTAATACTTTTGGTTTTTCATGGATTTTTAATGGTTTTAGGTGTTTTTTTGGTTCATAAGGGTTTTTTAGTTTTTTTATGGGTGTCAATGGATTTTTAAAGATTTCACGGGTTTTAAGGGTTTTTAGTGTTTTTAGGGATTTTATTGTTTTATTGGTTTGGGTAGGTGTTTTTTTTGTGTTTTATAATGGTTTCAGAGTTTTTTAAAAACAATTATGGGGTTGTATAGATTTCTAGCGTTTTTATGGTTTTTAGGGTTTCAGGGGTATTTGGGGATTCTAGAGGTTTAGTATTTTTATTGATTTATTGAGGGTTTTAGGGAATTATAGGGTCTTTATATGGTTTTTAGGGTTTTCTGTGTTCGGATTTTTATGTCCATTTTTTTGATTTATAGATTTTATGGGTTTTTGGGTTTTGTGTATTTTATTGGTTTAATGATTTTTTGGGTTTTTTTTTGTGTTAAGGTTTTTTTGATTTTTAGTGTTCTCTTTGTTTTAAGGGATTTATAATTTTTATTGTTTCTAGTTTTTTTTAATTTTAAAGGTTTTTATAGTATTTAGAGTTTAAGGGGTTTTATGATTTTTAAGGGGGTTTTGAGTATTTATTGTTTTTAGGGTTTATGTGATTTTTAGTGTTTTTATGTTATTTCGTGTTTTTATGGTTTTTGGATATTATAAAAAATTTAGGGGGTTTTAGGGTTTTTAGGGATTTCGGTTTTTTAGATTTTTAGAGGCTTTTAGGTTTATAGTGTTTTAGTGGTTTTGGGTTTTATGGGTTTAATCGGTACTAGGGTGTTTTAATGGGTTTTAGCGCCTTTTGGGTTTTAGGTTTTAAGTATTTTTTATTATTTTGCACTTTTATGGGTTTTTATTGTATTAGGGTTTTATAAGGTTTTTAGGTTATTAGTCATTTAATGGTTTTTATGGTTCTTGGGTTCTTAGAATTATTAGTATTTTTATGGGTTTTAGGGTCTTAAGGTACCTTATTAGTGTTATGGGTTTTATGGTTTTTATTGTCTTTTTTGTATTTTTTGTGTTTGTTAGGTTTTAAGGTTTTTTATTGGTTATAGTAAACATTTAGGGGTTTACATTTTTAAGGCATTAAGGGTTTTGGGGTTTTTGTGAATTTTTTGTATTATTTTAGGGTTCATGGGTTTTATATTGTTTTTTGGGAAGATTTGGGTTTTATGATGTTTTAGTCTTTTGTAGGGTTTTTATTTTTTAAAGGATTTTAATGGTTTTAGTGTTTTATGAGTTTTTTGGTGTTTTTGGAACTTTTTAGATATGTTTATTGATTTTTATTGGTTTGTAGTTCTTTTTGGTTGTATTGGGGATTTAATGTCTTTTATGTGGGTTTTAGTATTTAATGGGTTTTAGGGGTTCAGGGTTATCCTATTTATGATAATTGAGGGTTTTGGAGATTTTTTATAATGTCTATGGTTTTCTATTTTTAGTGGTTTTAGAGTTTTTATTGTTATTAGTGTTTTTTGTGTATTTTTTGGGTTTTGGGGTGGGGGTAGTTAGAGTTTTAGTGGTCTTTAGGGTTCTTTTTGGGGTTTTAGGGGATTAAAGAGTTTTTATGGTTTTGTAGGGTTCTTTAGTTTTTATGGGTGTCAGTGTTTATAGTGTTTTAATGGTTTTTAATAATTTATGTTTCTTAATGTTTTAGGGGTTTTATAGGGTTTTTTACGGTTATTAGGATTGTCTAATGGTTTCATAGGTTTTTAGGACTTCATTAGGTTTTTAGGATTTTTCTTGTTTTTAGTGGTTCAAAAGGTTTTTATAGATTTACTTATTGGAGATTTTAGGGTTTTAGGGTTTTTAGGGGTTTTATGACATTCTAGAGTTTAAATAGATTTTAAGTGTTTTACTATTTTTTAGGATTTTATGGATTATTTATTTATTTTCATTTTTTGTAGTGTTTTTTGTAATTTTTATGGTTTATAATAACATTTAGTGTTCTTTGTGTTTTTTATGGTTCTTATGTTATTATAGTGTTTTTTCAGTTGTAGTTGTTTTAATGTATTTTAATGGTTTTGGGTGTCTAGGGTTTTTTCAGAGTTTCTACGGTGTTTAATAGTTTTTTGTGGTCTTCAAGGGGTTTTAAAAAAGATTTTACTGTCATTTGTGGTTTTCTGGGGCTTCTAGGGTTGTTTGGTTATTAGTATTTTAGGGTCTTTTTGGGTATTTAGATCTTTTTTTATTTTTAGTATTTTCTACTATTTTTTATTGTTTTTAGTGTTTTTATAAATTTAAGGGTGCTTAAATGTTTTTTGGGGTTATATTGGGGTTTAAATTTTTTATATGGATCTTTTTAGTCTTTAAGATGTTTTAGGTTATTTTATGGTTTTTATTGTGTTTATGGTTTTGTCTTTCATTTAGGGGTCTTTATAGATTTATGGTCTCTTAGGGGTTTAATGGTATTTAGGTTATTTTATGGGAGTTTAATGTTTTTTAATGTTTTTATATTTTTAAGGTTTATATGAGTCTTAGGTTTTTTAGGCCTTTTAGGGTCTTATGAATTTTTAGGCCTTTTACGGGTTTAAAGGGTTTACCAAATTTAGGGTTTTTTGGGTTTTTTGTTTTTTTATGGTTTCTAGATTTTTTGGTTATTTTATGGTATTCTAGGGTTTTAATGGGGTTTACCATCTTATATGGTTTTATGGGTTTCTTTAGTTTTAGGTTTTTTAGATATTTTAGGGGTTTTAAAGTGGTACAATGTTTTCGGGGTGTTTTTGGTTGTGATACTATTTCTAATTTTTAGTGGTTTTTTTGGGGGGGGGGGTTGGATTTTTAGTTTTGAGGTTCATTTAGGTTTAAGATATTTTTATGTTTTTTAGGGATTTAATTGGGTATTTTTAGTTTTTAGGTTTTTTATGGTTTTTATGGGTTTTAGGGGTTTTATGTATTTTTAGTGTTTTTTGGGTTTTTAAGATTTTTCTTAGTATCAAGGGTTTATATTATTTATAGGGTTTTGTAATTCTACGGTATTTTATTGTTTTAAATTTTATTAGAAATTTTTTAATATATTTTAAAATTTTAATGGGGTTTGGGATTTTGGATTTTAATTATTTTTGGGGTTTTTAGGTTTTATTGGGTTTTAGGGTTTTGAGGTTTTTTAGGTGTATTGGAGTTTTAGATTTTTTTAGTGGTGTTTTAGATTTTATAGGTGTTATTAGGATTTTTTATGAATTTTTGGGTTTTTATTATAATTTCGCGGTTTTTTATCATCATTAATGTTTTTTGGATTTTATGGTTTTTAAGGCCCACAAGGATGTTTATGGTTTTCAAGGCCTTTAAAGGGTTATAAGGAGATATTTTAGGAATTTTGGGGATTTTAGGGATTTTAGGGTTGTTTAGGGATTTTATGGAATTTTAGGGTCTATATTGTTTTTTTCGGTTTTATGGGAATTTAGTGCTTTATGGATTGTTAGGACCATCTTGGGTTTTTAGGGTACAATATATTTTTTGGGAACTTTCATGGATTTGGGGCTTGGTGGGGGTTATTATTTTAGGTTTTTATGGATTTTTTGTTTTTTTATGGGTTTTTTTCTGGGTTTGAAGGGGTTTTATTGTTTTATGGTTTTAGGTATTTTTAGGGGTTTAAAAATTATTTATTGTTTTTAGGGTTTTTATGGTTTTTATGGTATTTAGGGTTTAAGGTTTTTAGGGTTTTTATGGGTTTTTATGTTTTTAGGGTTTTTTACAATTTTTAGTGCCTTTGACCATTTTTAAAGGTTTTATATTGTTTCATAGTTTTAAGGGATTTAAGTTATTAATGGTTTTAGGGTATTTTTATGGTGTTAGGTTTTTTAGTGTTTTAGTTCTTTCTAGGGTATTTTAGGGATTTAGGGGGTTCTATGGGTTTTAAGGGTTCACTTAGGGTACTATGACCTTTAGGGGTTTAAAATGGCAATCTGGGGTCCTCTTGGTTTTAGGTAATTTTACGGTCATTTGGTTGATGGGTTAGGGTTTTTATAGTTTTTAGGTTTCTTAGGTTTTGGGGCTTCATTGGGAATTTTAAGGGTTATAATGTCTATTAGGGTTTTATGGTCTTCTTTGGGTTTTTACAATTTTTAGGGTCCTTTATGATTTTTTATTATTTTAGTGTATTTTATGTTTTTTACAGTATATGATGATATTTTTGGGTTTCAATGGTGTTTATGGTATTTTAGATCTTTGTATGGTTTTAGGTTTTTTAAGGTATTTTAAGAGGTGTGGGGAATTTTGGGTTTTTATGGATTTTAAATTTATTTGGGAAAGGATGGTGCGAGGCCAGTCTAATTCAGACCCCCCAAAATTTAATAAAAGAAAAAAAAGAAAACAAGGGAGCGGTGGGACCAAACAACTCACAACGAAAAACCCTAGACCCCTTAAGAAAGCAAAAACCCAAATGACCTAAAAAGAGGGAGAGAAAGAAGTATGAACTACAAATCAACATCTCCATCCCAATACTGGTCCCCATCAGCACCATAACCAAAGGAAGCATCTGACTCCACCGAATCACATTCAGATGATTAATATTAATTTAGAAAGGCACTATAATACTCTCTAAGATGTTGTTTCTCCATATTTAGTTGTGTCTTGGTAGACCAACCTCCACTACCAGAGTCAACTTCTTTAACATTGCAAGAGGCTCTCATGGACACTGTCCTGGGAAAATTAGAATAGTCATTCCTTGTCTTCCTCTTTTTTTGGAATCTAAAGAAACTCATGCAGATTTGTTTTCCTTCCCATTTGAAATGGACACCCCTAGAAAGGTGCTCTCTTTAATGGTCATAGCCATATTTTGGTTTATCCTTCTACCATTCTCCTGAAAGAATTCATGATCAGTGATGAAGGAGGCTTCCTAATTTAGGGAATAGTTAGAAAGAACCCTACAATGCGACATACTAGGAACCACCATGGAAGGTTCCTCAATAGCCACCCTAGATAGCTTTCTTACTCCCCCCTTAAAAGAAGGATCATTCTCAACAATCTCATAACTATAGTACACAAGCCCCAGCATCACCCTTTTCCCATGCTCACCAGAACTATCCAAGCACCCAAAGATTTCCAACATTAGCTCGGATTCACTATCATTCTGAGCCACATCAACTTTACCACGCTTAGCAGTGATGACCTTCACCTCACTCAGCTCCTGTACAACAACCCTCTCACTCCCCGCATTAACCACCGGAGACCCTTTCCCATCACCCCTAGGAAGCATTCTTACATTCCCCTTAGCCCCAAAAATCTCATAACTATTGTGAAAAATCACCTTCAACTCCCTTTGTCTTCCTCAACAGCACCATCTGTGTGCCCAAATGTGTCCAGCATTATCTCGGATTCACTAGAATTCTCGACCACACTTCGTCCATCATGCCAACAGCAAAGTAATACACCTCCCTCTGTGGCTGTACATCAGACCTCGCACTCCCAACATCAACAATCGGGGAAAATTTCACCTCCCCCTCAGGCTTCAGGCCTCCAAAGTGGTTGAAATTTGTAACAGATTCCTTACTCTATTTCAGAATTATCTCAGAGGAAAAATACATACCACCAGTTGCAACCTCCCTGTATAAAGAACAACCATAATCTGAAATATTCAAGTTTCTTCTCAATAACGTGAAAATATCACTCACATTGGTCTCTGGATGGCCATGAACATCCACATCCCCTAAGATGTGATCACCTACTGCAGACACATGGCCCCCCCAGCATAGCCGGAAGACCATCTCGCACAATATTCGATCTCAGTGAACGAGAACCTAGACCAATTGCAGCTTCCACCCCCTCAACACCAATCCTTTCATGCCGACTTGAAGCAGCCGCTGCGACCTCCATAACATGCATCCACATGTGAGCCTCACCCCCTTCACTAGACTCAACCTGAACGAAATTCAAGGGTTTTTGATCTGTGTTCACAGCCTCCTACACCTCGCCCCAATCATGCTACCCTTCACCAGCCACCTCCTGAGCTCAATTCAAAACCCCACATTTTCTAATAACACACCTGAAAGCCCAAAAAATATGTCCCAGTCGCCAACAAGAATATAATAAATCAGTCAATGAATCAAAAATCACAGGTTGTTTCCACGAAAGCTCCTCACCAACAGCAATCCAAACAAAATCAAATGGTCCTTTAAATTCATCAATCTCAATAAATTCCCTTGGGGATACTGGGTGAGAAAGGGCCCTCGTTCTAATATCCACACATAAGATCCTTCCACTAGATTCCTTAATATGGAAATAATGGAAAATTTTGAAAAGTAATGGGTAGTTCTTGAAATCTATACCTAGATTCCACCATCTGTGAGTCATAGTTCAAATGTAGATCAAATATCTACTAGTAAAGGGAGAAACATGCACTGTTGCATCTTCTTAGAGCCGTAGAACAGGTGTAAACTAGATCCCCCTCTTATGAAAAATGAATCAAAATGTGACTACTATCAATAAGACCTATTATAGCGTGGTCTTAGAGGTACCATTGTTCAAACTAAAATGTGTCAAAAATATCCATCAGAGGTCACCAGTACAATAATTGAGCAACCGATATCAGCCTATGCAGGGCGGAGGCCTCATTGAACTCTGCAATCAATAACTGGACTTGCAAACATCCTTCATGTAAATCAGGTACCATATGACAAATCTCAACTCGTGGAAAAGCAGGAAGCATATCAATAACCAATAACTGAACAAATGGACACTCATCATCAAGAACAATTGGATTCCCCTCCCCCGCAAAGGGGGGATGATGAGGCAAAAGATCAGTCATCGTCTTTAAGATTTTCTATGGATAGAAGAATAAACATCTTGAGAGAGTGGAGTCTCTGTCTATAGTTTTTGGGAATTTTAGTGCCTTTATGGGTTTTAGTGTTTTTTAGTGTTTTTAGGGTTTTATGGGTTTTTTTCATTTTTTTGGGTTTTAAAGGGTTTTAGTGGTTTTTACGGTCATTTAGGGGTTTTTAGAGTATTTTATAATTTTAGGTATTTTATTATTTGTAATGGTTTTTATGTTTTTTTGTATTCTATGATATTTTAGGGTTTTATGTATTATAAGGGTTTTTTTGGGTTTTTTGGGATTTTTGGTTTTTTGGGTTTTAAAGAGGGTTCAAAAGTTTTTAAGGATTTTTAGTGTTTTTAGCCATTATAGGTATTTTTCGATTATAGTGATTTTTAATTGGTTTTAGGGTTTTCTAGTGTATTTGATGGTCTTTTGAGTGTTTTAAGGGGTTTAAATTGATTTTTGGGTTTTTATGGTCTTTTAGGGGTTTTGGGTTTTTTTCTATTTTTTTGGGCCCTTTAGGATTTTTGCAATATTTATGGTCCTTTAGGGTTTTTAGGTTTTCTTTTAGGTTCATTTAGTGTTTTTTTGGTGTTTTCAGTTCCTTTATGGTTTAGGGTTTTTAGGGACCATTAAGGGTTTTAGGTGTTTTTAGGGGTTTTGGGTCCTTTAGGGTTTTTAGTGTATTTTATGTTATCTATGTTTTTTAGTGTGTTTCAATTTTTGGATTCGTTTATGGATTTTAGGGGGTTTTAGGGTTTATTTGGGTTTTTAGGGTTCTTATGTTCATTTAGGGGTTTTAAGGTAATATAGTATTTTTGGAGATTTTAGGTGTTTGATGGGTTTTTCAGTTTTTAGGGTATTAATAGTTTTCTTGGGTTTTACAAGTTCATTGGAATTTTAAGGGATTTTAGGTCTTTTTGGATCATTTAGGATTTTTATGTTATTTTAGGGTTTTTCAGTTTTTTAGTGTTTTAGTGTTTTATGGTTTTCCGAGTTTTTAACGGTGCTTTGGTCTTTGAGGATTTTCTATGGGGTTTTAGGTTTTTTTGTGGTTTTAAGGGTTTTTGTTTTTATATGTTTTTATGTTTTTAGGGTTATTATGGATTTTATTTATTCTTGGGTTTTTATTTTTATATAGTACTTTTAGGATTTTTTAGTGTTTTAGTTGTTTTAATCGAATTAAGGGGTTTTATGGTTTTTAGGATCTTTTAGGGTTTTGTGGTTTTTAGTGTCCTTTTGTGTTTTAGAGGTTTTTTTTTGGGGTTTATGATTTTTAATTGTTTTTTGAGGTTGTTCGGGGTTTTTGTGTAACGCACCGACCCAAGTTACCTAGAGTCGGGGAATTATTTTCATACATTGGAATGATTACAAGGAATCAAGTCCCGAAGGACTGATCGATTTAGCAATCTTGGAAAATAGGTTATATACATGAATGTTACATTAAAATTTATAACAAAACAATATAAATAATCCTTTATGAATTCCATTATTCCCTTGGATTAACCCTGTATATCAATCACAATACACTTCTTGGAATCCTGGGAAAAATAAAACATAAAAAGGGGTGATCTCAGATACTCAGTAAGGATAACAATATAGCGGAATCTTTCATAAATAAGCATAAACATTTAAGGCAATGTATAACTAAAATAAAATCCATTTAAACTTGAACTTTAGAATAAAATGGAAAATATAAAATGAAATAATGACATTTACTTATTTACATGGATATTCTAGTAGTTGAATAATCACATGAAATATCAATAACAACTTTCATAATGATGGAATGCATAATGCCAGACTATCATAACCACGTATCCAAGGCCTTGTGCCAAGACTACAAATAAGATTTTGTCAAGGCCTCGTGCCAAGACACTAGTTTGTCTCATGAGACCTACTGATGAATCGAGGAGCTATAGCGGGCTCCACTTGTCACTTACTAAGTCCAATGCATTCCTCATATGAAATGTTCTAAACATAACATACACATTCGTATTAAAACTAGAATACAAAATGTCAATACTTTACCCATAAACCATGAATGGTATAAAAATAACACATCCACAGTCAAACATATCACAAAACCTTCAACACAATATGGATGATTTGTGTCATGATAAATCAACTTCAAAAAAGGTTTAAAATCTATTAAAGGATTTTGATGTTGATGAAAATTATTTGTAAAAATCATTGAGAGAAATACCCCTTTTTCATGAAAACATTTAAAAGTCACACAATTTATAAACGAAGAAATTTAAATACATTTTTTAATCAAAGTGTCCCATACCACTTTGAATCTTTTGAAAGTAATTAACATTTTAAAACATTAATTTCCACATAAATAAATCCTTAAACCCATTTTGAAAACATGGAAATTAATTATAATGGTGTAGGATTGGTATACAGTATAAGGTTTCCAACCTCGGATACCAATTGTAGTATCGAAATAATGATGTAGATGCTCAATTTACAAGAGGGGGGAAAATTGTACACTTTAAAAATTTCCTTAAACAATGAAATATCTAAGTTTAACAAAGTTAAACTATGAAAATTCACAACACCTCTAACACCAATTGGAGAATTGGAACAAGGTATGAAGTTACAAACTTCTAGTTCTACGCACTTTCTTAAATCTAGAAAGTGATTCCGAAAACAGGTTCTGGAAATATGGATCTGGAAATTGAAACTTAACCATATTTTACAATATGTGATTCTACCTTAAAGCGTATAGAATCTAAATGAATCAGAGTACAAGTGTAAGGAAATATAAGAATATTATACTTTCCTTACAATAAAATATGCAATGAAAAAACAAGTAGTAAAACTATAAGTAACAAGATATAAGTCTTTTATCCCAGATATAAGGGTATCCAAAAACATTGGATAAAGGTCCCTTGATTTATACTTTCAAGAAAGTCTATCTTACCCACACAAGGGTAAGCCCTCTATACGAAGATCAGTGTCTTTGTCTTGCTATCCCCGCAAGCCCTCAACTTCATGGTAGTTGTAACCTCTTTCTTCCTCAGCAAGGAAGCCCTCAAACTTCAAGGTAGTCATCACCTCTTTCTTCCTATCCCCGGAAGCCCTTGAATGTAATCACCAACATTCGGAGTCGCTCTAAGAAATCTGAATGAGTAGTTCAGTATGCACAATGCATGAAAAGCTTCTCTCTCTAGAAATCATCTTAACAGCATGTGGTCTCTAGAGTGATTAACTTGTGTATCAGGCTCTTTCAAATGAGCTCCTATTTATAATCTTGGTTGGAACGGTCAGCTCCCTCCTCCAACAATCATATTTTCCTTAAAATTATGAGGGACCTACACACGTGTAACTCAACCAACAGTTAGTTATAAACATAATGGAAGACATCGTTTTATAAGAAATCATGTATAACTGAACACACGACATCATTTTGTAATAGAGCATATGTAATCATAAGAAAAACTAAAATTCGTAATGTAAGTAAATAAAAGTTAGGACTCTAACCAAAATGGAATTAGGAGTATATAATAAAAAGGATATTCGGATTCTGTTTTATAGGAATTTGTAACCTGAATTCTGTAGGAATCCAGAGTATGAATTTCTAAGGAAATTCGGATTCTAGTTTCACTAGAATTCAGAATCTAAACTTACAAGGTTCGGAGTCAAAGTAGTAAAATTCCAGAGTGGAACTAGTACAAGTTCGGAGTCGAACTCACAGAAGTTCGGAGTCGAACTAATAAAATTTCAGAGTCAAACTCTCATCATTTCTGAGTCAAACTAATAAAAGTTCGGAGTCGAACATACATAAGTTTGGATTCGATCTAATAAATGTTAGGAGTCGAACTTATAAAAGTTCAGAGTCCATAATTCGGAGTGGATCCTTATGAGAGTTCGTATCCATAATTCGGAATGAAACTTTATGAGAATTCATGTCCATAATTCGGAATGGAACTTTATTAGAATTCGTATCCAGAATTCAGAGTGGAACTTCATTACAGTTCATATTCAGAATTCGGAATGGAACTTCATTACATTTCATATCCAGAATTCGGAATGGAACTTCATTACAGTTCATATCCAGAATTCGGATCCTAAAAACAAAATGCTTCATATCTAAGAATTATATGATTCCGATGTTTTAGGTATGAATCTGATTTTTGTACTTATGAAAAATATTGGCATGTATGGGAAAAACTAGGTTAGGGTAAATTTCCTTAAGGAAGTAAATTTTCCTTATAGAAGTAAAATATATATTTTCATAGGTTTAAGGTGTTTGTGATTTTCAAAACAAGAAGGAATGGAAAATTCATGAGGAAAACCTTATTGACTCAACAATCTCTCCCTTTTTGGAATGCAAAAACATCCTTATGAAAAATAATCTATGGTTTTTTTTTGAAAAATTTCATTAGACTTTGAAAATAAAACTTATCTCCCTTTGTTCATGAATAATGATAAAAACAACTAACTCCCCCTTAGGCATTGAAACTCTAAGGATTGTATTATGAATATCCGGAATAGAGTTTTCATTGTCATGGGAATGAAAAACTTTATAGTGAACCCCCCCCCCCTTTGTAAGGATATCTTCACTTTAGAAATTTGTCTACTTCATTTTAAATTTTTCTTCTCCTCTTTTTAGTGGTTCTTTCCTTCTCCTCCTAGGAGTAGTTCTTTTTCCTTCTCCCCCTTTTTGATTTTCAAAAAGAATTGAAGGGAATGGAAAATAAAATATGGTACCTGAAACATTAGTATATAACAAGATACAAGAAACCAAATTTTTATTAGAGTTGAGAAAAAAAATTACAAAGAAAAAAAATACAACAAAAGATCGGAGTGAGTTCATTTGTCTTCATTTTCCTTTGGGATCTGCTTCTTCAACAAAGTTTTGATCTTCTTAAAGTTCCTTTGGTATTCCTAAACTTGCCTCTCCAAGGCTTTTATCCTTTCTTCTTGAACTTTCAAAGATTCATCATGAGCCTTCATGGCCTCTTCCTGCATTTTTATTAACTCCTCTTGCTTTTGCAGCTTGTCTTCAAACTCAATCTGGAAGTCTCTTTCCCCTTTCCATTTCTGAGCTATAGAGTTAAGCTTCCCATTCAGATCTCTGACCTATTGATTCCGAGTACTTTACTCAATTATTAGATCTTCCTGAATATTCTTGATCTTGTTATCCTCAGTTTCAAAGGCATGTTTCACCTCATTCTGAAAATTATCACAGTTAGCCATGTCTTCTTCTACTTTTTTAGACCACAATGTTATCTTGCTGCAAGATTTCCTATGCACATCATAGTTGATAAGAAAACTTCTATGATCATCATCAATATTCACACACTTATCCAAGACCATGGATAAGGAATCTGATTTCTGATTCATACTCTGTTGCAGCATCTGACACCTATAATCTATAGTTGGAAAAATCGGAATGGTGTCCACCAACTTTTTCAGAGACTCAACAACAAAATCATGACCATGAGCTTGTGACTCCGAATCCGATAATTTACATGGAGAATGTTCATCTTCAACTTGCACCAGTTTTCTTTTAGAAGATCCACCAACATCCTTTTTCCTAAGAATCTCTTTTCTTGGTGTATTCATCAGAATTTTCTTCCCCTTGTCAGCTTCTTTAATTGGTTGATCATCTGGATATTCTTCCTCACTTTTTGATAATTGAACAATCAGATCTTCATCTGGTTTCTCTTTTTTTGTCCCTTCTTCAAGAAAATTATTTTTATAAGATTCTTCCTCATCATACAGAACATTTTACTTGTCTTCCTCTTGATCATTATTAGCCTTCCCACATTCTTTCTCAGCTGCCTTTTCCGGAGTGGGTACTTTTGCATATTTAGCCCTTTCTTTATACTCTTCTACTTGTTTGATCAGATCATCAAGATCAACAGTTCCTTCTTCTACTTCTTCAACAACCTCTTCTTATACATCTTCACCGACTTGTTTTTCTGCTTCTTTAACTACTTCATTACCCTTGGATTTTTCTGGAGTAACATAATTCTTACCTGGAGTCATTGGTAAAGATGGTTGTACATCAGAAGATTCTGGAATGGGAATTTGCTCAGAATCTCTTTCAGTATCTCTTAATAGAGATTGCACCACTTCAGCTTCAGGCAACTTCTTTTTCAACTTCTTATCTTTTTCCTATTTTTCTAATTCATCTACAGCTCTCTCTTTTAAGGCCTTAGACTCTGCATGGTCCAATCCGAACTGTGGATCCCCTTCTTTCCTCTTATCCTTGTCTTTCCTCCACTTGGATGCCACTTCATCTGTATATGTTTTCTACTTTTTCGGCTTGGGAGGAGCAGAATGGGTTTCCTTATCTTTGAGAGTTATATCTTCAGCATCCACTTCCTTAAGCTTTATCTTCTTCCTTTCCTTTTTAGATGGTTCCAGAGTTTGTGAATCTTTCTGAGATACCACATCCTCTTCCATAGATAAAGGATAGAATTCTCTAGATTCACTAGAAAACCCCATCTTCATCCTCTTCAATGTATCATCACTAACCAGCATAATCATAAAATTCCGAACATTTGAGTTGCGTGCAACTTTGAAAGACTATAAGCACCAAACTATTAGCTTTGATAGTAAAGAAGGATACATAATGATTTGGGCTCTCAAGTTCCCTTATATTATATTCTTGATCGTAATCAAGACATGCCTCATCAACTTTATCTTCCATATATTTACCAAGAAATCTAGGACATAGATGTCACTCTTCTTCAGATTATCATTGTCATCTATTCTTGGTATGAGAAAACCTTGAACCCATAACTGTAGAATCCTATTATTCAGAGTGAGATGAGAAATCTTAGCCATCTTGGTAACTTTAAGTCCAAGAAACTTCAATTCCTTTACCTTGTTGAAACTTCCTTTCTCATATGGAAGCTTGTGTGAGCAAAAATCAGCTTTCCCTTCGTAAGGTAAACCCACATAGCTTGTAGCCTTGGTATTGGATAAATTGTATGTCTTACCATAAGACTTAAAGGAAAATAAATCTATCCCATCTTCCTGCTGGAAGGAAATAGACTCGTAGAACTCGACCAGTAAATCTGCATAAACCAGATCCTGTTTCTTTGACTTATATAAGCAAACATCTTCCCAGTCATTCAATCTGATATTCTTGGTTATAAGATAATCAAAATTGTAGAAATCAGAATGCACTAACCTTTCCCTCAAGACTAACCACATTGAGATTGGTTTTGTAGTAGACATATCTTGAGATGTATCTTCAACAGACATTTAGAGTAGAGAGTTCTAGAAGATTCAGAACGGCTATGAAAAAGATCAGAACAGTCTTTAAGAAGAGATGTAGGGCTTCGGTATGCGAAAGCTTTGAAAAACCGATGTGGGGCGACTCTTAGGGTCCCCTTTATATAGGCGAAGGAGGTGACATTTGTTCTTCTAGAAACCATATAATGGTTGAAAAACCTTCTGATCTGATCTGACGGTTGAGAACATTCCCTCAAGGAAAACTTGACTCCGATCTTTTGAGGTTTTTAAAAAAACATTCGGATTTAAGGAAAACTAGAATCTGAATAATTTTAAAACTCATTAGAAAATACCAGCAAGAAAAATATGACTAAAAAAATTTATGTAAATAAATAATACCTTTCGGATTGTCTAGAAAGATTGTTCATAATTGGTAACATTCTTCTTAAAAAAACTCATTACGAAAAAACCTCATTACGAAAGTTTCTTTATGAAAATTATCATTACGAAATAATCATTACGAAAATTCTCATTACGGAAAATTCATTACGAAAATTATCATTACGGAAAATTCATTACGAAAATTCTCATTACGAAAAATTCATTATGAAAATTATCATTCCGAGAATTTCCATAAACTTGTTACGGAAAAAAAATTTAGTTACAAAATTTTTAAAAGAAAACTATCACAAAAAATTTTGGTTAAAATAATATGAAAATGTACTCCCCATATGAAAAGGAGTCTATTACTGTAAGGAGAATTGTTCAAAAATAAGTTAAAGAAGAAATATTACCTCACAGTTATCATTCCTAACTTCTGTTTAATGTATTCAAATATATCGGAGGGTTAAGATTTTGTGAAAATGTCAGCAAGTTGATCTTACATTCTGATAAACTGAAGAATGATATCTCCTTTAAGTGTGTGATCCCTAAGAAAGTGATGCCTAATATCTATGTGCTTTTCATGTGAGTGATGTGCAGGGATTTTACTAAGGGCAATGGCACTTGTGTTATCATACAAAATTTGAGTCTTAGTAAAACTCAATCCATAATCTGTGAGTGTGTGTTGCATCCAAAACACTTGAGCACAACAACTTCCAGCTGATACATATCAAGCTTCATCAGTGGAGAGTGCTACTGAGTGTTTCTTCTTGCATGACCAAGAAACTAATGAATCTCCTAAGAAATGACAAGTTCCAGATGTAATGTTTCGATCCATTCTATAACCACCAATGGCAGCATCCGAAAATCTTTTTAAAACAAAATCATTTCCAGAAGTATAAAATGATCCAAGATATATGGTTCCCTTTAGGTAGCGAAATTTCTTTTCACTGCCTTTAAGTGATATTCCTTAGGATTGGATTGATACCTTGCACATAAGCATACTGAAAACATTAAGTCTGGACGACTAGCTGTTAAGTATAATAGACTTCCAATCATACCTCTAAAAGATGTTTGATCTACTGGTTTTCCCGCTTCATCAAGATCTAAAGAGTTTGAGGTACCGATGGGAGTACTTATACTCCTAGTGTTGTCATATCCATTCTTTTTAAGAAGATCTTTAATATACTTATGTTGAGACATATAGATTCCTTCTAGTTTTTGGGAATTTTGAAAACCAAGGAAGAATATTAACTCACCCATCATACTCATTTCAAACTTAGACTTCATTAGACTTGGAAAATAGTCAGTTAATGATTGCTGAGTTGAACCAAATATGATTTCCTCAACATAAATTTGAACAATCAAAACATTTTTCTTATATTTCTTTATTAAAAGGGTTGTATCTTCATTTCCCTTAACATAGTTATTTTGAAGAAAAAATCAAGTAAGTCAATCATACCAGGCTCGTGGGTCTTGTTTAAGGCCATACAATTCTTTGGTAAGTCTAAAAAGATGATCAGTGTATTTTGTGTCTTCAAAGCCAAGAGGTTGTTCAAAAAAAAACTTCCTCTTGGACATAACAATTAAGGAAATCACATTTCACATACATTTGGAAAAGTTAATAATTGAATAATGCTACAATGTAAATTAAGACACGAATAGATTAATGTCTAGATTCTGGAGCATAGGTTTCATCATACTCTATTCCCTATTTCTGATTATAGGCTTTCGAAACTAGTTTAGATTTATTTCTTACAATGACTCCATTCTCATCACACTTGTTTCTGAAGACCCAATTTACTCCAATAATAGATGATTCATTATGAATTTCAACCAAGGTCCGGACTTTATTCCTTTCAAATTCATTTAGTTCATCTTGCATGGTTTTAATCCAATAATCATCACCTAAATCTTCATTAGTGCTTTTTGGATCTAATTGGGAAACAAATGCTAGATGTTCTACTTCATTTCTCAAGGAACTTCTAGTCCTTACAGGTTGATTTACATCACCAATGATACTATCACTGGGTTGATTCTTTATAAATGATTGGTTTGGGTTTTGTAAAACCTGTTCATCAACATAGGGTAGAAAGTCTTCTAGGGTAAATGTTTCAGAAGTGATTTCTTGAACATTTTCCTTATCAGAAGGATCTTCTATCAAAGGTTGATAATTAGTTTTTGAAAACACATCTGAGGATGTAGTTTGGGATGGTTTAAAAACAAAAGGACCAGATTCATCAAATTTTACATGCACTGTTTCCTCGACAGTTCAAGTGTTTTTATTAAAAACTTTATAAGCCTTGGAAGTTGTGGAGTAGCCTATGAAAATTACTTCATCAGATTTTGGTGAAAATTTGTGTAGATTATATTTATTATTTAGGATGAATACCTTGCAACTAAAAACATTGATGTAGGAAAGTCTATGTTTTCTACCATTCCATAACTCATAAGGTGTTTTATTAAGAAAAGGTCTAATCAAAACTTGATTTATAGTATAACAAGAAGTGCTTACAGCTTCAGCCCAGAAATCTCTAGCTATAGAATATTCACTCAACATGGTTCTAGTTATCTCTAGAAGAATTCTATTTCTTCTTTAAACTACACCATTTTGTTGAGGAGTTCTTAGCGTTGAAAATTTGTGAGTAATTCCTTTTCTACTACAAAAAGTTTCAAAATAATGATTTTGAAATTCTCCTCCATGATCACTATGAATATTTTTCAGTGGAAGGTTTTTTTTCATTTTTAACTTGGGCTCTGAAACTATTGAAATAATAAAAATCTTCATACTTATTTTCTAGAAAATATACCCATGTAAATCTGGTGTAATCATCAACTAAAACAAACACATAGTATTTGCATCCAATGCTTCCAGTTTGTGTTGGACCAAAAAGTTCCAAGTGCACTAATTGTAATGCGTCAGTTATTGAGACTTCACCGATTAATTTAAACCTAGATTTATGTTGATTTCCATATTGACAAGGATCAAAAACTTTAGAATAATCTAATCTAAGCTCTGGTAGATCCTTAACTAATTTCTTCTTAGAGAGTTAACATAAGTTCCTAAGATTACAGTGACCTAGTCTTCTATGCCATAAACAAGAATTATCTTCCATTGCACTTAGGCAAGGTAAGTCTTGGCTCCTAAGGTCTTCTAAGTTAAAAGTGTAAACATTATCTTGCCTATGGGCAGAAAGAATAAACTCTTCCTTGTAATTGTTTACTAGACACTTATCATTCCTAAAATTCACAAGGAATCCTTAATCACATAATTGACTTATGCTAATGAGGTTGTCCTTAAGACCCTTAACAAACAAAACATTTGAAATCAAGGATTCACCAAGAAGAACAATATTACCTATACCAAAAATTTCTCCATGAGAATTATCTCCAGAAGTTACCTTTCCTCCTTTCATCTTGATAATCTTTTCAAAATAGCTTTTGTTACCAGTCATGTGTCGGGAACAACCACTATCCATGTACCATGTATTGTTGTTGGTAATTCCTTTATATTCCTGAAAATAAGAAAAGTATTAGACTTTTTGAATCCAAACTTGTTTGGATCCTAGATTTTCAGATAACAAAATTTTAGGCACCCACATCTTCTTAGAAAAATAAGCCTTATGAAAACCTAGAGATTGTGTTTTGTTTAAAGAGAAATTATTTGCCCAGTGACCACCACATTGACACTTGGTACAAAATGGGTCACTTTTTGGAACAATGTAGTTATTACTAAAGGTTGGTTTTGCATGGGTATAACCAAATCCAGATTTGTTTCTTAAAGGTCGTATTTGTGAATACATCTTATCAAATTTTGTTTACCATGGGTAAAGATTGAAAACACTTTTTTATGGAAAATATTTTGGACTGGAGTTTTATAAACATTTTTTTATCTTCAAAATCGTTAGATTTAGAACAAGATATAGGCTCCAAAATACTTTTCTTAGAAATTAATTTTTCTAGCTCTTTAGAAAGTTTGTTCTTCTCAGAACTTCCTTTCTCAAGATTTTTTAAAATACTTATAAAATCATAATTTTTCCTATCAAGATCTTCTGAACGATCTGATATTTCTTTTGTAAGAATATTATTCCTATAGTTTTCCTTATCAAGTTTTTTTATTGAGTTTTGAATTCTCAATCTCAAGAAGCTCAGCAAACATAGAAACTTCTTCATAGGTAGGTGTAGTATTTTATTCATTAGAAGAGGATTCTTCATCTAATGAATTATAATATTTACTTTTATTAGAATTTAAAGAAACATTGGTCAATGATTTAGCATTTTGTACCTTATCCATGATGCAATGATTATTAATAGGTAATCTGGCTATAAGACCACTATTCTTTTGTCCTGATGATTCATAATAAGAAGATTCCTCTGAAGTGTCACCACCACTGGCACTCCTGGTGTCATTAGCTTTTAGAAAATTCTTATCTTTGGAATTATAATACTTTTTCCTGTTCCTTTCAGAATGCCTCTTTTTTCTTTCTTTCTTTTTGAGAATAGGAAAATCTGGTCTAATATGTCAGGATCTCTTGCATTCATAACAAGTAACTTCTCCATCATTTCTATCTTTCCTATCATATTTCTTATACTTGGATTGGAAATTTCTCTGACCATCTTTCTTGTTCATCCTTAGAGCAAGTTTTGATAACTCATTCTCTGAGACTTCACTATCACTAGATTCTGATCGAATAACAAACCTTCTTAGACATGGATCTAGTTACTCTCTCAGGAGTCTTAGCTTTCAAATGATTTTATGTTGTTGTAAAAGCAACAATACCATTTCCATTTTTCTTCTTGATGTTGTCAGCATCTCTCTTCATTCTTGTTTCATGTTGGATAAGAGTTCCAAATAGTTTATCTAAGGAAATTTGAGTAACCTTCCTATTTTCAACAATAACTATTCTCTTTGATTCCCACTCATTGGGCATAATATCAATTATCTTATCTATAAGAGATTCATCACCCAGACCATTATCTCCGATAGATTGTAGACTGTTTACAATTTTCATAAACCACTGTTGAACTTTTCTAATGGGTTCACCATAAGGAAAATTGAAACCATTATACTCATCTCTCAACATAGCTCTTCTTGTTTCAATTACATTAGATGTACCAAAGTGAGTAACTTCAAGTTTCTTCCATATACAGTTACCTGTTTTATAAGAATAAATTTGC
Source organism: Viscum album (assembly GCA_963277665.1). Taxonomy (NCBI): domain Eukaryota; kingdom Viridiplantae; phylum Streptophyta; class Magnoliopsida; order Santalales; family Viscaceae; genus Viscum; species Viscum album. The sequence continues at coordinate 1,209,346,492 of OY728140.1, forward strand.
CTATATATATTCCTAGTATTAGAACACAATAGAGTATTGCGTACCTTATAGTTTAATTGAAAATCATGTTTCTCTTGGTTGGTGAAAGCACTAACTTCCTTATCAAGAATTTTATAACCTCCAGTAAGCATAATGAAATTTTATACTCCAGTATTGATAATGAATGTATTCATTCGATATCTCCAATACTCATAGTCATTACCATCAAAAATTGGTGGTCTTGTAGGATTTAGATTGTCAATAGATCCAACATTCAAACTTGCCATCTCTAAGAAAAACTTTGGAAACCAAACTTGTTAGTAGGAAAAGTTCGTAATCACAACGTTCGGAGTGAACAAGTTCGGAATGAACAAGTTTGGAACAAAACTATATTTCTAAGAAAGGATGAAGAACAATGGAAAAGTGTGCAAGAAAAACTTATATGTGATTATAATTATTTCAGAACTTCTCTGATACCAATTGTATGATTGTTATAGAGTATGTGGTTTCCAACTTCTGATACCAATTGTAGGATCGAAATAATGATGTAGATGCTCAATTTACAAGAGGGGGGGGGGTGAATTGTACACATTAAAATATTCCTTAAATAAGGAAAGATCTATGTTTAACAAAGTTAAACTATGAAAATTCACAACACCTCTAACACCAATTGGAGAATTTGAATAAGTTATGAAGTTACAAACTTCTAGTTCTATGCACATTCTTAAATCTGGAAAGTGATTCCGAAAACAAGTTTCGGAAATATGGATCCGGAAATTTAAACTTAAACAAAGTCTACAATATGATATTCTACCTTAAAGCGTATAAAATCTAAATGAATCAGAGTACAAGTGTAAGGAAATATAAGAAGATTATACTATCCTTACAATACAATATGATGCAGAAAAACAATTAGTAAAACTACAAGTAACAAGATATAAATCTTTTAACCTAAAGAGAAGGGTATCCAAAAACCTTGGATAAAGGTCCCTTGATTTATAATTTCAAGAACGTCTGTCTTACCCACGCTAGGGTAAGCCCTCGATACGAAGATCGGTGTCTCTATCTTGCTATCCCTGCATGCCCTCAACTTCAAGGGAGTTGGAACCTCTGTCTTCCTCAGCAAGGAAGCCCTCGAACTTCAAGGTAGTCGACACCTCTGTCTTCCTATCCCCGGAAGCCCTCGAATTTAATCACCAACATTCGGAGTTGCACGAAGCAATATGAACGAGCAGTTCAGTACGCATAAAGCATGAAAATATTCTCTATCTAGAAATCACCTTAAAAGCGTGTGGTCTCTAGAGTGATCAACTTGTGTATAGAGCTCTTTCAAATGAGCTCTTATTAATAGTCTTGGTTGGAATGGTCGGCTCCCTCCTCCAATGGTCATATTTTTCTTAAAATTCGGAGGGACCAGTACACGTGTAACTCAACCAACGGTTAGTTAGAAACAGAATGGACGACATCATTTTATAACAAAGCATGTATAACTGATTGCACGACATTGTTTTTTAATAGATAATATCTAAGCATAAGCAAAACTAAAATTCAGAATGTATGTAAATAAAATTTCAGAGTCTAACCAAAATAGAATTCAAAGTCTATAATAAAAAGAATATTCAGAATATGTTTTATAGGAATTTGGAACCTAAATTTTGTAGGAATCCAGAGTTTGAATTTATAAGGAAATTCGGATTCTGGTTTCACTAGAATTCAGAATCTAAACTTAAAAGGTTCGAACACGAACTAGAAAAATTTCAGAGCCGAACTTGTACAAGTTCAAAGACGAACTCACAGAATTTCGGAGTCGAACTAATAAAAGTTTGGAGTCGAACTCTCAGAATTTTGAAGTCGATCTAATAAAATTTCAGAGTCAAAATTATAGATGTTTGGAGTCGAACTAATAAAAGTTTGGATTCAAACTTATAGAAGTTCAGTGTCCATAATTTTGAGTGGAACCTTATGAGAGTTCATATCCATAATTCAGAATGGAACATTATGAGAATTCGTGTCCATAATTCGGAATGGAACTTTTTTAGAGTTCGTATCCAGAATTCGGAGTGGAACTTCATTACATTTCATATTTAGAATTCGGAATGGAACTTCAATACAGTTCATATGCAGAATTCGGAATGGAACTTCATTACAGTTCTTATCCAGAATTTGGATCCTAAAAACAGAATGCTTCATATCTAAGCATTATATGATTTTGAGGTTTTAGGTATGAATCCGATTTTTGTACATATGAAAAATATTGACATGTATGGGAAAAACTAGTTTAGGGTAAATTACCTTAAGGAAGGAAATTTTCCTTATATAAGTAAAATATATATTTGTTTAGGTAAAAGGTGTTTCTGATTTTCAAAACAAGAAGGAATGGAAAAGTCATAAGGAAAACCTTATTGACTCAACAAATTGTTTAGAAGAATAAATCTTTAATACATTTAAAATGATGTTTTAGTAAAAAATACCTTAAAATAATCCCTTTGAAAACTATTTTATGAAACATGGACATGGATAATAAATATTTCCCAGTAGGTACTTATGTAAAAACAACCTCAGATAATAAGGTAATTGTGAAATTAACCCTCACCAATTTGGTAACTTACGAAACATACACCCCAGGAAAGAGGTATAATACAATGAATATGTAAATACACATAAATTAAAGTGTATTAAACAAATAATACGATTATTGCTAGTACATACACCACACAAAAGGTAATAGTGGCAATATGGTATGAATCTTAGAGGAATAAGGAGTGAGATGAAAATCCTTTACCTTGAACTTTCTTTTAGTCAAGGGTAAGTTTATCCTCCTGTATGAAGACTATAGTATGTTATTAAATTATACCAGAACCATATTAAAATTTATGATATCATATATTATTCATTTATGACTTTATACTACCCATTTAATAATAATTTCCATGTTATATTAATATTTTGGGTAATAATCGATTTCTTTATCGTACGTGTTTTACCTTGTTACTCTTGATTGTATCACTTATATCATGATTTAAATACTTCCAAAATATAAAACATGATTTATTTATCATATATATTTAGAATATAAAAATTTATAATTGGCGTATATATGAAATGGAAAACACCGTTTATGGAGACGGTAGTCTGTACGTACGCATAAACGCTGTTTCCGTTTTTATATAGTATTGGAAGGAAGTAAGTGAATAAGATATATTTAAGTACATAAATACTTATATATATAAATATATATATCTCCAGTAGATTTATTATTCCATATATTACATACTTATTAGTAATATATATTTTTATAATCATCAATGAATGGTGAACTTGGAAAAGAATCTTATCGCATCGTGGAGACCGTAATCTGTACGTATGCACAAGCGAAAATATCATTCTTTTGATATTAATATAATATATAATTGTATTTTATATAATATATACATAATCCATATCATGTTATAAACATCATTATTATACCCATCCAAATAAAAATGTATTGAATAACAATTACTCCACGACGTGGAGACGGTAAGCTGTACGTACGCACGTATGGTGACATGTCATTCAAAGGGTGGATAGAATAATTAATTTCGTTGTACCGTAATTATAATAACATCACAGTATATAGAATATTTAGGTGATATTATTTTATAATGGAAACAATAAAGAAAAAGGAAGTGTAATAAGAAAGGAACTTGAAAGAGGGTGGTGAAATCATTACCTCTTCTTCGGGGTTCTTCCTTTTGATTTGATCAAAATGGATCCTTAGGCTGGCTTTCTGATCAAAATCGGGAATCTAGGTTGAAGGGAGTATAGTTTAGAGGGTATTTGGATAGGGGTTGGTCGAGAAAAATGTCTTAGAATGTGTGAATTAGAGATAAGAGGATGTTCCATTTTATTAGATGGTTGAGGGGAACCTTAGGAAAAACTTAAAATATTATTTTAAAATAAATTCATATATTGTTTCTAATGGCTCAAAAGTTGATTACTTAAAGTCTAAGGTAGGTATAGGTCGAAAAAAACTCAACAAATAGGTTTTAGACAAGTTTAGGTTACCATTATAACCTTATCATTTAGGTTTAACTCTAAGTTAAATAATATTACTTTTACCGTGTCATCTTGTATTTTTACACTATATGGTTAATAAACATACTATATACTGCCAATAGAACCCCAATTGGCTCATTAATGTCATATATATTTTTATATAAGTCTTTTGGCCGAGCCCTATATTTTTCGGACCATTATATCAATTAATAATATAATATTTGTTTTAAAAACTGTTTTATGTCAATTTTGACACTATTTGGTATTTGTTTTTTGTTAAAATAATAACATGATTAATTCAAAAAAAATACATTGAATCTATAATAACATGTCATATTAACCTAGATAATTCTTGTATGTCATAAAAATGTTGAAATTATATTTATTTTAATATTTATAATACCATTTATTTGATTCTTTCATGAATAAGGTAATTACTGCATCGTTGTTGTGTCATAAATAAATTTATTTATTTAATGTCTAAAAATTATAAATAAAATTCCATGATGTAGGAAATATATTTACCTTCATAATTAATATTTATAATAGAATCTATCTTATGTATAACCCTATATTAAAATTTTTTAGCTATTAAACATTGATTTTAACTCTTTTAACTCTTATTTGAATTAAATAATAATAAATGTCCTAATCTAATCCTAGTAGACCTAAATGATAATATTTTATTCCTAAGGTTGTTTTTGGTCGAGATAAACTTGTCCAATAGAATTTGGACATGTGTGAGGGTAATATTAATATCATTTTTACCCTTAATTACCCTATTTACTTTTAACCGTGGTAAATAAAAGTAAAAAGTTACTATTTACCAAAAATTATTTTCATCTCATTGACCCAAATTTTACTCCTTCATATTAACTGTTTCTCTTGGAGTTTTTAAATTCAACTCACAGAAGCTGTAAAATTATGTTTTATAAGAATTTTCACATTCTCCTAGGAGGTGGGTAAAAGACGTTGAAAAGTTCAATAAACTTTTTATATATCTAAAATTATTCTAGTCTAACTCCAATGAATTACATTGAGATTATATATATATTATGTATCTATTTTCACCATAATTAAATTTAAATAAATAAATAATTATTTAAATAAAAATTCAGTTTTAAACTATAACTCAATGCTTTTTCACTATTCATCAAAAATTGAATGTTTTCAGAAAAATACCAAACATTCGGCCTAAGATATATTTGATATTATGAATTCAAAAATGATGTCTATTTTACCAAATTCATATAATATAAGTTGAATCAATTAATTTAAATTAATTCCCGTTTTCAAAACAAAGAACGTGTTATTAAGAAATAATAACTATCAAAAGATTGACACTTATTTATGTCCAGTTTAAATGTGAAATTATGTTCAAAGATGAACATTGTGTTAAAAGGTAAAAATATATTCTAAATATACTTTAAAACCACTCAAATTCATATTTTATCACTATTAATTATTTCGATTACAAAAGTTGTTTTTAATTAAAATTTAGTAATTTTCACTATTCATCAAAATATGCGAGTTATCCGAAAAGTAACAAAATTTCACCTTAAGCTAATTTTGATATTCCGAATCCAAAAATGAAGTTAATTTTGAAATATAAACTGTATAAAATTTCAAAAAGTGTGTATTACTATTCTTAATGGCTAGTATGATTGGTTGTGGTGTGTTAGAACCCGAAGTTGCGTATAACACATGCTATTGTATTATTCAAAGTGAAGCGTATAGTGAAAGCTTGGGGTGTTACATTATACCCTCCATCAATAAATTGCATCCTCGCAATTTATTCTTGATATTGGAAACTTGGGGTTTACATTTGAAAATATCATAGTTAAAATCCCACATCAAAAATTGGATTAAGGAGGCCTCTATTGAAAATAACGAGTAGTAAGTATGAAGGTTACCAAAAATAACACATACTAGGGTTCCATGTAGAAAAATATGGATATGGAAGATAAATCTGACCATCAATATCTGATGGAGAGTGGTAGAGAACATGGCTATGAAAAGGCGAACAATCCCAAAGCCATAAATTTGTGATGATCTAAGGTACCATCTAGGACAACATTTTTGTTCTAAGTTCCTTTTCCTAATGTTTAGGAATTTATTAATGAGATTGGATAAGATCATAAAGAGATATACTTACTTTATAATTATAGTTTTATCTATTAATAAATTTCTACCACAAACTAATCTTTCACCCCAAAACATAATACAACTCAAAAATACTCTATTTATCCTAATCGTATAGGGTTCCAAATATAATGAATTTATAATTCACATATCAGAACCATTAAAAAATACATTATTCCATCAGGTTTCCAACCTGCTTCTTGTTAGTGCTACGGCCCTTGCTGCTTTTGTGTGGGCAGCCTGGAATAAATTGGTTTTTGATAATGCTCCATGCTGCCTCCGCACTGGTCGGGTGGCGATCCACAAAGCTGTCCGCATTGTGTCTCATATCAAAGAGGATAAGATGGATAATGATGTTAATGATCTTATTGTGTTGATAACTCTCGGAGTTTCTAGAAGACGGAGGAAATCAAAGGAATTTAAATTCCTTCGGTGGATTCCACCAATCCTAGAATGGATAAAAGTCAATATGGATGGTGTTTTCTTGGGTTCACCTGGTCTCTCCGGTTGTGGTGGTATTTTCTGGACGTAAAGAGGTTTTGTTAAAGGATTCTTTTATCACTTCATTGGGAATGGGTGTACATATGAATAGGATCTTTGGGCCATGATTAAGGCTATCCAATTTGTAGTTCACTTTAGGTGGAAGCAGCTATGGATTGAATCTGACTCGATGTTGGTGGTGGAAGCCCTCAAAATCAAAACAAGGATAATACCATGCAGGCTCCTCCCACAATGGGTTGAGTTTCTGACGATTTATCAGGGGATGAACATTAAAGTCACACATGAATACAGGGAAGTGAACAAGGTGGCAGACAAGCTCTCCCAGAAAGCAATTGAGGAAGGATGTTCCATGTGGTCATTTGTTGCACCAGATTTTTTTACTCCCCTTGTGGACTCAGGCATGGAGGGTGATTTTCACAATCAGTTGTACAGACCCTCCCTGTAAGTCCTTGTACTTAATTTTTTTGTTAATAAATTTTGTGGGGTCAGGATACGTCTGGCCCCAAACCTGCTTTTACCCAATTGCACTATGGTTGTGTGTTCGATTCCCGCAGCTTTGTCCGACGCGACGGGTCGTCACATGATCTGTGTGTTGTCCTTTTATAAAAATCCAAAAATAACCTTTCAAACTTAATCCATTCCAACCTTTAGACTTATCCAAAATACTTATGTAAACTCTCAGTCCAAAATTTATATGAAAGGTAAACATAATGTAGATCCTTTTTACCCCGTAATAGCATGTGAATACCTTCATCATGTATTCTTTTAAAACACTAAAACATCCTGAATTACCATAAAACCTTATTGATTACATTCATGATCCCTTATTCTTTATAGAATACTGGATATACATCATCCATCCAAAAATGTTGTAAACTCTAACAATGATGGAATATAAAAATCTTTAATCAATTTCAAGGAAGTCAAGAATATCCAATTTAATTTACCCAAATCAACCATATATTATTCCAAAATCAGTACCTCAATATTAGGACCATATTAAGGATTATCTTTCCTTTAACCATGTAATTTCCAAAATGTTTAACTCGTTGTAGAGTCACTTTTCTTAGTACCATAAATTCTCAAATCTACAATGAAATAGTATTGTAGTACAAACCTTATTTATTTCCAGTACATCATTGATGAAACACTTCAATGAAATAATTCCAAAATAACAACATAAAAACACTAGTCATTCATTTTAATCTGTGGTAGTGTCATAACATGATTATTATCCAATAGCATCATTTGGGGATTACTCTTATGATTTGAACACTGGTTTTTGTAGTGTCCCAACTTCTTACAGATGAAGCACTGTACATTTGAAACCTTTTTCTTACCCTTGCAGACACGTACTTGGTGTCCTTTTTCTCTACACTTATAACAAACTCCCATTCCCTTCCGGAATGTTCCAGGCTTTTTCTTCCAATAGTTATCACATATGGTAAAATTCTTCTTTTCCCTCTTCCCTTTATCCATCTTTGTCTCTTCCATCCTTTTCTTTTCTTGCTTCCCTTCAAATACATAGGACTCAGAGAATTATTTACTTATCTTATTAACACATGATACGATTTCTTCATATGTTGATGAAACATGAGAGACTCTTTCCATTATAAATGTTGGCTTAATACCGTAGAAGTTATGATCCTTCTTACTCTTTGGATCATATGTATTGCTGGAGTTCACATTCCTTCAACAGGGTGGCATTTCTATACAATGGAATACACCAGGTCAGTTTATGATTTTCAATGAATAATTCTAAACATGTAAAATAACTAACGTAAATTGAAAAATATAAGGATATAATCCATAATCATAAAAACAATTCTTTGATTAAGTATATACTTAAAAGCCCTTCATAATGTTTTGCAAGTAAAATGAGAATTATCCAAAGAATATCCCCGAGGAGTGTCGTAACCAAGAGTGCATCAAGGAATATTATCATGCACCAGTTCTCGTTCAAGTCTATATCAAAGCGGAGTTTTTGGGTTTTACCCCTAGGTATATCTATTCCAGAGCCTCCACTACCTAGTTGTATCCAAACAAGGATGTATTCCTCGAAAAACTCACAAAATCGCTATAATATCAAAATTCTAGGATGTTTTTCTATACTAATCCTCAAAGTCTATCTTAGGGCTAGGTTCCCTAATCCGAGTTTATTAAAATATAGTTTCCAAATTTATTGCTAAACTTCCTTTGATACCAACTATAACGCCTCGACCCCAGTTACCCAGAGTCAGTGTATTATTTTAATACATTGGCATGATTACAAGGAATCAAGTCCCGAAGGAACGATTTGTTTAGTAGTCTTGGAAAATAGATTACAAAAATTAATGTTACATTACACATTATAAAAAAACAACATAAATAATCCTTTATGAAAACCATTATTCCCTTGGCTTAACCCTGCACATCAATCACAATACACTTCTTGGAGTCCTAGGAAAAATAAAACATAGAAAGGGGTGAGCTCAGATGCTCAGTAAGGATAACAATATAGCGGAAACTTTCATAAATAATCATAAATATTTTAGGCAATGTATAACTAAAATAAAAGCCTTTTAAAATTGAACGTCAGCATAATATGTCAAAAATAAAATGAAATAATGCCATTTACTTATTCACATGGATATTACACTAGTCGAGTAATCACATGCAATATCAATAACCACTTTCATAATGATGGAATTCATAATCCCAAACTATCATAACCAAGTAGCCAAGGCCTCGTGTCAAGACTAAAAATAAGATTTTGTCAAGGCCTCGTGCAAAGACACTTGTTAGTCTCATGAGACCTACCGATGTATCTAGGAGCTATAGCGGGCTTCACTCGTCACTTACTAAGTCCAATGCATTCCACATATGAAAAGGTTTAAACATAACATAAACATTCATATTAAAAATCACATACAAAATGTCCATACTTTACCCATAAACCATAAATGGTATAAAAATAACACATCCACAGTCAAACAAAACACAAAACCTTCAACACAATATGGACGATTTGTATCATGATAAATCAACATCAAAACAAGTTTAAAATCCATTAAAGGATTTTGACGTTCATAAAAATGATTTGTAAAACTCTTTGAAATAAATAACCCCTTTTCATGAAAACATTTAAAAGTCACACAATTTATAAAAGAAGACATTTAAATACATTTTTGAATCAAAGTGTCCCATACCACTTTGAAACTTTTGAAAGTAATTAACATTTTAAAACATTCATGTCCATTTAAATAAATCCTTATAACCATTTTGAAAACATGAACATTAACGAGAATGGTATAGAAGAATAAATCTTTAAAACATTTAAAATTATGTTTTAGTAAAAACTACATTAAAATAATCCCTTTGAAAACTATTTTATGAAACATGGTCATGGTTAATAAATATGTCCTATTAGGTACTTACGTAAATACAACCTCGGATAATAAAGAAATTGTGAAATTAGCACTTACCAATTTGGTAACTTATGAAACATACACCCCAGGAAATAGATTTCATACAATGAATATATAAATACACATAAATTAAAGTTTATTACACAAAGAATACAATTATTGGCAGTACATGCACCACGCAAAAGGTAACAGTGGCAATATGGTACGAATCTCACGGGAATAAGAAGTGATATGAAAACCCCTTACCTTGCACTTTCCTTTAGTCGAGGGTACGTTCAACCTCCTATGTGAATACTATAGTATGTTATTAAATTATAACAGAACCATAATAATATTTTTGATATCATACATTATTCATTTATTACTTTATACTACCCATTTAATAAAAATTTCCATGTTATATTAATATTTCGGGTAATAATCGCTTTTTTTATCGTACGTGTTTTAACTTGTTACTCTTGATTGTATCACTTAGATCATGATTTAAATACTTCCACAATATAAAATATGATTTATTTATCATATATATTTAGAATATGAACATTTATAATAGACATATATTTGAGATGGAAAACACCGTTTATGGAGACGATAGTCCATACGTACGCATAAACGTTGTTTCCATTTTTATATAGTATTGAACCTAAGTAAGTGAATAAGATATATGTAAGTACATAAATACTTATATATATAAATATATATATATATCTAGTAGAATTATTATGTCATATATTACATACTTATTAGTAATATATATTTTTGTAATCGTCGGTTGATGGTGAACTTGGAAATGAATCTCATCGCGTCGTGGAGATAGTAATCCGTACGTATGTGTAACACCCGAGACTTTTATGTTATATAAATCATCAAAGGAATATTTTTCTACACAACACTTGCTTGGCTTGCTTTACACAAAATCACGACCTTCCTCGATAGCTTGCATTGTACGCAATACTGAGTTTCACTAAACAATGATATGCTATTAAAATATTATTAAAACTAGACGTTATGAATAGTAATAAACAATTTTTGAAATTTTATATATTTTATTTTTCAAAATGAAATTTATTTTTGGATTCGGAATATCGAAATTAGCCTATGGTGAAATTTTGGTATTTTTCTGAAAACTTTCAATTTTGATGAATAGTGAAACCACTAAGTGGTAGTTAAAAAACTGAATTTTTCATAAAAATTAATTTTACCGCTTCTGTGAGTGGAATTTCGAAAATCCGAGAGACACGGTTAATATCAAGGACTAAAATGTGGTTCAATGAGATGAAAATAATTTTTTGTGAATAGTATCTTTTTACTTTTTTTTACCACGGTTAAAAGTAAATAGGGTAATTAAGGGTAAAAATGATATTATTATTACCCTAACACATGTCCTAATTCTAGTGGATAAGTGTAATTCGACCAAAAACAAGCTTAGGAATAAAATATGACCATTTAGGCCCACTTGGATTCGATTAGGAATTTTATTATTAATTTATTTAAAGAATGGTTAAAATAGTTAAAATCAAAGTTTAATAAGTAAATAATTTTTAATATAAGGTTATACATAAGATAAATTCGACTGTAAATATTAATTAGAAAGATAATAAGATTTCCTATATAATTATATTTTATTTGTAATTTTTAGACATTAAATAATTTAATTTATTTATGACACAAAGATGATGCAGTAATTATCTTATTAATGAAATATTGACATAATTAATGTTATAAACACCAAAGTAAATGTAATTTGAGACTTTTTATGAATTAAACTAATTTTATAGGTTATTATTACATGTTAGTATTGATTTAATTAACTTGGTTCTGAATTAATAATTCTGTTATGAGTTTCAAAAAAATCAATTACTAAATAGTGCCAAAATTGACATAAAATAGTTTTTTAAAACAAATATTGTATTAGTAATTGTTATATTATTCCTAAAAATCTAAGGTTCGGCCAAATGACTTAGATAAGGTTATATATATTAATAATAAACAACTTGGTGTTCTTTTGGCTGCTTATAGTAAGTTTATTAACCTTATAGTATAAGAACACAAGAAGACACGGTAAAAGTAAAATTATTTAACTTAAAGTTAAATCTAAATGATAAGGTTAAAATAGGAACCTAAACTTGTCTAAATTCTATTGGATGAGAGGATTTAGACCCATCCCCACCTTAGATTTGAAATATATCAATTTGGAGCTATCTAAAACCGAACTTGACTTTATAATAAAATAATAGTTTTAGTTTTCCCAAAGGTGCCCCTCTCCTCCCTTATAAAAGGGCACCTCCTCCCCCTCTTCCTCACACCACTTTGAGCCTTCATGCTCGGCCAAACCATGCCAATTACTCCTATCCACTTACCTAGAGACATCCTAGAGGTCTTGGTCTTCTTCAAAGACCAATTTTAGTTCCCTAAAAGAAGGTCTCAAAGAAGCACTTCAAAGAAGAGGTAATGTCCGTTACCGATTCTTTCATCTTTATTTCTTCTTCCACTTCTTCTTCTTTAGTTGTTTCATTATGAAGTAATAAAATAAGTATCACTCATATATGTATATGTTATTATAAATATTAAACAACCCTATTTCACCATCTATCCATCTTACAGAAAAAGAAATCACCGCACGTGCGTACGTACGGAATACCGTCTCCACGCCGCGGTGTAATCTATTTTCCACCACCACCTTACATGGATGGGTATAATGGTGTAAATAATGACTATATATGACTATTATAAAGTGATACTAATTATGAAAAAGTATACATACACACCAATACAATTCCACGATCATAGGAATGATATCATCACTCGTGCGTACGTACGGAATACCGTCTCCACGATGTGATGCGACTCGTTCTACATGATCTTCATTTCATAATTATTATATAAATGAATTGAATGAATTAATATAATTTATATTACACTAATAAAATTCTGGAAATGAGGTATCTATAACCTAAAGATAAGAATAATAATTTACTCAACAAAACACGCATAAGAACAAAATGTTACTAACACCTGAATAACAAGTAGCAATGAAATATTACTACTAAGAAGCTACGAAAATGACAATATATGATATAATAAAAATAAGTATGATTATGGAATAAGTCAATAACATTATTTAAATCATTATACAGGAGGTTCGGACACTTACGAAGCAAAACGGACCTAAGGAAAGAGAAATATCACAATCTCTTTTTTATCCAAGATTGTTTATACTTTAGTATTTACTGGGGTGTATTTTATCATCCACATCCATGTTTCCTCAATATGTAATATTATTTCTATCCACCTACAATTTTTTAAATCCTATTTTACCCTTCGGTGAGTTTTTAGTAAAAGATATGAAAGGAATATTTTGTCATTTTTCGTACGAGGTACTTTTTTGACTTTTCCGACAAAAGTACGAGAAGAATGTTTTTTTAACTTATACCGCATGAATGGATTTTTAAAACATTATTTCCAAGAAGCATCCTTTACAAGTTTTCAAGTTTATTTTTAATCAACTTCTTTTAGTTTAAAATTGTTTGACATGTTAAGAAATGAAAATGTTTTTCAAGTAGAAAGGATATTTTCCTCAAGAATGAAGTTCAAGAGTTTTATCAAAATTAATTTCCATCTAAGATAATAAAGGGTTTTGTCTCTATCCCTATTATTACATTGATTTGATTATGTTGTGATGGAAATATTTTTTATGAATTCCTTTATCTTATATGAATTTTTTTATGATGTCACGATGTTTAAGATTCCCATTTTTATTACATGGGTTATGCAATGATGTATGATTTATGATTCTGTGGCACACATAGGAATGGTATCATTATGAGATGGGTGGGACCTATATCTCCCTACAATTCATTGGGTAAAGATTTTATATCTCATGAGATAGACATGGCTGGAACGGTAGGTTATACAGGTTCAGTGAAATAGGACTGAAACGAGGGTGACTTGGTTCAGAAATGGACTTTGTCCACTAAGATAGTCTTTTCAATGAGTCTTGACTAATAGGAAATGATTCTCTATGATTGTGTGTGTATAGCAAAAATTTTCATGTTTTAAGTTATTATTATTGCGATTTCATTTCACTATTATGATTTATCCCATGTTATGAAATTATTCTCCCTTTTGAATGTTAAGATTTCCAAAATGTTATGTTCTTATGAATATGATGTGATTGATATTTCTTTTGTTTACCCTTACTGAGAATTTGAGCTCACCCTTTTGTATGTTTTATTTCCCCAGGTCAGGAAGAAGGTTATTAAGTAGAATATTCCAAAAAGGGACTCTAGATATGATGAAATAAATGAGAGGCAATGTAGATGCTTTATGAACCACTTGTTTTTGTTTCCCAGTTTCTAAAGACACTATACCCATACTATCCTTTTCTTGGTTTTGTTATATGTTGTAATAAGTATGCTTCAATTTTGAAGTATTAACAATGTATGTAAAGTATGGGTCGTTATAGTTGGTATCAGAGGCAAAGGAGGTAGGAATGTATCCGATCCTTGGGAACTCTCACATGTGAGCGTTGGACGAAGCATGTCTCTCCACCCAAGGGCTTCATGAGGAAATGGCTGCCACTGAGGATGGTGGTGTGTTTCGCCCAGGGGGTGTAGCCGCCCATGGAGTGCCCTGATAGGTACCAAGTATAGTCCACTAGAAGTAATTCCAGACTATTATAGTTGGTATCAGAGGAAAGGTATAGTCAACCTTTGGAAACTAGGATGTGAAATCCTTAGTAAGAACCCTAAGGATAAGTATAATCATAGAACACAATCTTAGTGTTTTATAAATGGCCATGAATAACCTAGGATAAGACCTTAAGTGTGAAATTTTATTCTTGATTATGTGGTTTTCCTATTTTAATTAGTGTTGCTCACACTATTCTTCTTGGTTTTAGTCAATGGATGGAACCCGAAGGAATCGTGCTAATGACGAATGCGACGGGCAATGCAATGATTGTCCCCCTGAGCAACCAAACGTTATGGGAGCTAGAATTCAAAATCTTGTAGCCATGCTCACACAACTTTCTCAAGCTATGAATCATGAAGGACTTCCAAACGAGCAAAGGAAGGAGCAACATTCTGTTGAATCATTCATGAGACAGCGTCCTCCTTCATTCAGCGGGTCTACTGATCCATTAGTTGCTGAACAATGGATTAGTACTACTAAAAAGATATTTTCAGTTCTTCAATGTTCTGAGCATGATAAATTCATCTTAGCAATGTATCGTTTGGAAGGTGATGCTGATCAATGGTGGAATCTTATTAAGAATATGAGGGAAAGAGATGAAATTGAGTCCATGGAATGGGACGAGTTCAAGAACTTATTTTTCAATAATTACTTCCCTCGTATTCTCCGAACAAAGATGGAGAAAGAGTTTCTTGAACTGAAGAAAAAGGATGATGAATCTGTTGGTACCTATGAACCAAATTTTACAAGACTTGCAAGGTACGCTTCTGGTATTATTATCCAACCTGAGAGTAAGATCGATTGATTCTTTAGTGGCTTAAAACCAAGTCTTCGAAGGGCGTTAACCATAAGGGACTTTAATAGCTATGAGGAAATCGTTCGATGTGATCTCAAAGTTGAGATGGAGATTGGAGTAACCCATCAGTCATATGGGTTTGATAAGAAGAGGAAAATGGAATTCAAAGGAAAATCTAAAGAGCACACTGAAAAGAAGATGAGCTTTCCCTAATGCTCAAATTGTGGAAAGAAACATGGAGGGAGTTGTCTTAAAGGGAAAATTAAATGTTTCAAATGTGTAAAGGAAGGTCATCGGGCATTTGAATGCCGCGATGATGGAAAGAATATGTCTAATGATGAAAACAAAGGAAGGGATACACAAAATGAACCTACTACACTTCAATGTTTCAAGTGCAAGCAGAAGGGTCATTATGCCAATAAATGCCCTAATCCAAGGGTTGATGATGATGGTCGATGTAAACAAACTCTTAAGGCTAAAGACAAAGGAAAGTCACATGTAATTTTTATCAACGATGTGGAGTACGATAACGATGTGGTGAATGGTATACTTACCATCCACTCTAAAGTAGAAAATGTTTTATTTGATTCTGGATCTACCCACTCTTTTATTTCTGAAGAATTTTCTAAGGGTATCACCATATTACCTCAACAATTAGATGTTGAGTTAGTTTTGAAAACACCTAATGGCACAACAGTCGAATCAAAAGTTAATAATTCTTCTCCGATCGAAGTTTGTGGGAAAGTGCTTCCTGCAAATCTTATGATCCTTACTCTAGTGGAATTTGATGTGATTCTTGGAATGTATTGGCTTTCTTTTTATGGAGCTCATATCAATTGCCAAATAAGGGAAGTCACATTTCATATTTCAGATCAATCTATGATCGTTTATCAATGCAAGGATGAACATAACCTTCCAGTGGAAATTCCTTCTACCTTATGGGTATTGATTCCACTAAATGAAGGTTATTTATCTCAAATGGTTGGTGAGAAACTCATGATTAAGAATATTCCCATTGTACGAGAGTTTGATGACGTCTTTCCGGAGGAATTTCCGGGTCTTCCACCAAATCGTGAAGTTGAGTTTTCAATAGAACTCGTACCGGGTGCTTTGCCTATTTCAAAGACACCTTATAGAATGGCCCCAATTGAGTTGTAGGAATTGAAGAAGAAACTCCAAGAGAATATTGATAAGGGATTCATACGCCCTAGTGCGTCACCTTGGGGAGAACCTATTCTATTTGTTAAGAAGAAAGATGGATCAATGAGACTCTGCATTGATTATCGAGAACATAACAAGATCACTATCAAGAACAAATATCCTCTCTCACGCATTGATGACTTATTTGACCAACTACGTGGAGCTCAATACTTTTCCAAGATTGATCTTCATTCAGGGTATCATCAATTAAGGGTCAAAATGGTGGATCTACCAAAAACAGCTTTCTGTACAAGGTATGGACACTATGAATTTATAGTGATGCCATTTGGTCTTACTAATTCCCCTATTATCTTCATGGATCTAATGAATATAGTCTTTAAAGACTATCTTGATCAGTTTGTGGTAGTCTTTATAGACAATATTCTTGTATATTCAAAGAGCAAGGAAGAACATTAAGATTATTTGAGAATTATATTGAAGACCCTGAGAAAGGAGAAGATTTATGCCAAATTTACCAAGTGTGAATTTTGGCTTCAAAAAGTTGCATTTTTGGGTCACATAATCTCAAAAGAGGGGATATCTATGGATCCAGTAAAAACAATGGTTATCGAAAGATGGTTGAGACCAACAACAGTGACTGAGATCCGAAGTTTTCTTGGTTTGGCTGGATATTATCGAAGTTTTGTGAAAGATTTTTCACGATTATCTAATCCACTCACCAAGTTGACTCGGAAAGGAGTTACGTTTGTCTGGACGGAGGAATGTGAAGAGAATTTCAAGGAGTTGAAAAGAAGGTTATCCAGTGCACCTGTGCTCACACTGCCTTGTAGTGGAGAAAGGTTTGTGATCTATAGTGATGAATCCAAGAAGGGATTGGGGTGTGTTCTTATGAATAATGATATGGTGATAGCTTATGCCTCATGACAGTTGAAAATCCATGAGCAAAATTACCCAACACATGATTTGGAGTTAGCTGCGGTAATCTTTGCATTAAAGATTTGGAGGAATTACCTTTATGGTGAAAGGTGTGATATTTATACTGATCATAAAATTTTAAAGTATATTTTCACACAAAAGGATCTGAATATGCGTCAAAAAAGATGGTTGGAGCTGATTAAGGATTATGACTGCTCAATCCATTACCACCCTGGGAAAGAACAAACGGTGGAAGATGCATTAAGTTGACAAGACCATGCTAGTTTATCGATCATGAGGATCACAAAAGATCCAATATTTATGGATTTACAAAGGATGGATCTGGGAATTATAATTGAAGGGGAAAAATATTATCTTTCTCAAATGAATGTTCAACCATCTATACATGTGAAGATTAAAGAGGCACAGAAAGAAGATGTCAAGTTACAAAAGAAGGTGAGAAATGTTCCTGAATTCAACCTTGATTGTGATGGGATAATAATGTTCAGGAATCGGGTTTTTGTTCCTCCCAACCCGGAATTAAATAAGGAGCTACTGCATGAGGCTCATAGTTCTTCATTCTCTATTCATCCTGGAAGCACGAAGATGTATAGGGACCTGAAAGAGTACTTCTGGTGGGATGGCATGAAAAGAGATGTTGCTGAATATGTCTCTCGATGCTTGGTTTGTCAGCAAGTTAAAGCTGAGAGACAGAAGTCTAAGGGTTTGTTACAACCATTACCCATACCCGAATGGAAATGGGAAAACATCACTATGGACTTTGTCACAGGACTTCCTAAAACATCCAAAGGCAATAATGCTATCTGGGTCATAGTTGATCGTCTTACCAAGTCTTCACATTTCATTGCTATTAGAGAGGATTTCTCTCTGGATCAGCTTTCCGGGATATAGGTAAAGGAAGTTGTAAGATTTCATGGAGTACCACTTTCTATTATATCTGATCGGGATCCGAGATTTACCTCGATGTTCTGGAGAAGTCTTCAGCATACTCTGGATACATAGTTGAGTTTCATCACTGCTTATCATCCTCAGACAGACGGTCAATCTGAGAGAACAATTCAAACTCTAGAAGATATGTTGAGAGCTTGCTCTATGGATTTCAAAGGTGGTTGGGATCAACACCTACCTTTGTTGGAATTTTCTTATAATAATAGCTTTCACTCTAGTATTCAGATGGCTCCTTATGATTCTCTCTACGGAAAGAAATGCAGGACTCCAACTTGCTGGGATGAAGTTGGGGAAAGAAAGCTATTAAGATCCGATCTCGTTGATGAAATGGCAGAAAAGGTCAGATCTATTCAACAACACATAAGAGCAGCTCAGAGTCGACAGAAAATTTATGCCGACAACCGAAGAAAAGACCTAGAGATTGATGTGGGTGATAAAGTGTTCTTATGAATATCTCCCTAGAAGAGAGTTATGAGATTTGGAAAGAAGGGGAAGTTGAGCCCTAGATATATCGGTCCTTTCGAAATACTGGATCGTGTTGGGAAGGTAGCTTACCGATTGGCGCTTCCATCGAATCTCTCTCAAGTTCACGATGTGTTCCAAGTATCTCTCCTGAGAAAGTACATACCTGATCCTTCACATGTACTTAGCTTAGAAGTTGTACCGCTAGAGTAAGATCTTTCTTATGAAGAACAACCGATAGAGATTCTGGATCGTAGCGAAAAAGTCCTACGAAACAAGACCACTCGATTGGTGAAACTGTTATGGAGGAACCACCAATTAGAAGAAGCTACATGGGAGCTTGAGGATATGATGAGGGAGAGGTATCCTCATCTGTTTGTTACAAAGTGACGAATTTCATGGGCGAAATTCATTTTAAGGGGGGTAGAATGTAACACCCGAGACTTTTATGTTATATAAGTCATCAACGGAATCTTTTTCTACACAACACTTGCTTGGCTTGCTTTACACGAAATCACGACCTTCCTCGATAGCTTGCATCGTACACAATACCGAGTTTCACTAAACAATGATATGCTATTAAAATATTATTAAAACTAGCCGTTATGAATTGTAATAACCACTTTTTGAAATTTTATAAATTTTATTTTTCAAAATGGACTTCATTTTTGGATTCAGAATATCGAAATTAGCCTAGGATGAAATTTTGGTATTTTTCTGAAAACTTTCAATTTTTGATGAATAGAAAAACCTCTAAGTGGTAGTTAAAAAACTGAATTTTTCATAAAACAAAATTTTACCGCTTCTGTGAGTGGAATTTCGAAAATCCGAGAGACACGGTTAATATCAAGGACTAAAATGTCGTTCAATGAGATGAAAATAATTTTTGGTGAATAGTAACTTTTTTACTTTTTTTACCACGGTTAAAAGTAAATAGGGTAATTAAGGGTAAAAATGACATTATTATTACCCTAACACATGTCCTAATTCTATTGGATAAGTGTAATTCGACCAAAAACAAGCTTAGGAATAAAATATGACCATTTAGGCCCACTTGGATTAGATTAGGACATTTATTATTAATTTATTTAAAGAAGGGTTAAAATAGTTAAAATCAAAGTTTAATAAGTAAATAATTTTTAATATAAGTTTATGCATAAGATAAATTCGACTATAAATATTAATTAGAAAGATAAATAGATTTCCTACAAAATTATATTTTATTTGTAATTTTTAGACATTAAATAATTTAATTTATTTATGACACAAAGATGATGCAGTAATTATCTTATTAATGAAATATTGACATAATTAATTTTATAAACACCAAAATAAATGTAATTTGAGACTTTTTATGAATTACACTAATTTTATAGATTAATATGACATGTTAGTACTGATTTAATTAACTTTTTTCGAATTAATAATTCTTTTATGATTTTCACAAAAATCAATTACTAAATAGTGTCAAAATTGACATAAAATAGTTTTTTAAAACAAATATTATATTAGTAATTGTTATTTTATTCCTAAAAATATAAGGATTGGAAAAATGAATTATATAAGGTTATATATATTAATAATAAATAACTTGGGGTTCGTTTGGCTGCTTATAGTAAGTTAATGGACTTTAAAGTATAAGAACACAAGAAGACACGGTAAAAGTAAAATTATTTAACATAATGTTAAATCTAAATGATAAGGTTAAAATAGGAACCTAAACTTCTCTAAATTCTATTTTATGAGATTATTTCGACCATCCCCACTTTAGCTTTGAAATATATCAATTTGGAGCTATTTAAAACCGAACGTGACTTTATAATAAAATAATATTTTTAGTTTTCCCAAAGGTGCCCCTCTCCTCCCTTATAAAAGGGCACCTCCTCCCCCTCTTCCTCACATCACGTTGAGCCTTCATGCTCGGCAAACCCCTGACAATTCCTCCTCTCCACTTCCCTATAGACATCCTAGAGGTCATGGTATTTTTCAAAGACCAATTTTAGTGCCCTAAAAGAAGGTCTCAAAGAAGCACTTCAAAGAAGAGGTAATGTCCGTTACCGATTATTTCATCTTTATTTCTTCTTCCACTTCTTCTTCTTTAGTTGTTTCATTATGAAGTAATAAAATCAGTATCAATCATATACGGATATGTTATTATAAGTATGAAACAACCCACTTTCACCATCTATCCATCCTACGGAAAAAGATATCACCGCGTGTGCGTACGTACGGAATACCGTCTCCACGCCGTGGTGTAATCTATTTTCCACCACCACCTTACATGGATGGGTATAATGGTGTAAATAATGACTATATATGACTATTATAAAGTTATACTGATTCCTAAATAGTATACATACACTCCAATACAATTCCACGATCATAGGAACGATATCATCACTCGTGCGTACGTACAGAATACCGTCTCCACGATGTGATGCGACTCGTTCTACATGATCTTTATTTCATAATGATTATATAAATGAATTGAATGAATTAATATGATATATATTACACTAATAACATTCTGTAAATGAGGTATCTATAACTTAATGATAAGAATAAGAATTTATTCGGCAAAACACACATAAGAACAAAAAGTTATAAACACCCGAATAACAAGTAGCAATGAAATATTACTACTAAGAAGCTAAGAAAATGACCATATATGATATCATAAAAATAAGTATTATTCTGGAATAAGTCGATAACATTATTTAAATCATTATACAGGAGGTTCGGACACTTACGAAGTAAAACAGACCTAAGGTAAGGGAAATATCACAATCTCATTTTTATCTGAGATTGTTTATACTTTAGTATTTACTGGGGTGTATTTTATCATCCACATCCATGTTTCCTCAATATGTAATCTTATTTCCATCCACCTACAATTGTTTAAATCCTATTTTACCCTTCAGTGAGTTTTTAGTAAAAGATATGAAAGGAATCTTTTGTCGTTTTTCGTACGAGGTACTTTTTTGACTTTTCTGAAAAAAGTACGAGAAGAATGTTTTTTTAACTTATACGAAATGAATGGATTTTTAAAAAATTATTTCCAAGAAGATTCCTTTACAAGTTTTCAAGTTTATTTTTAATCAAAAACTTTTAGTTTTAAATTGTATGACATGTTAAGAAAGGAAAATGTTTTTGAAGTAGAAATGATATTTTCCTCAAGAATGAAGTTCAAGAGTTTTATCAAAATTATTTTCCATCTAAGATAATAAAGGGTTCTGTCTCTATCCCTATTATTACATTGATTTGATTATGTTGTGATGGAAATATTTTTTATGAATTCATTTATCTTATATGAATTGTTTTATGATGTCACGATGTTTAAGATTCCCATTTTTATTACATGGGTTATGCAATGATGTATGATTTATGATTTTGTGGCACACATAAGAATGGTATCATTATGAGATGGGTGGGACCTATGTCTCCCTCCAATGCATTGGGTAAAGATTTTATATCTCATGAGATAGACATGGCTAGAATGGTAGGTTATACCGGTTCAGTGAAACAGGACTGAAACGAGGGTGACTCGGTTCAGAAATGGACTTTGTCCACTAAGATAGTCTTGGAAATGAGTCTTGACTAATAAGAAATGATTCTATATGATTGTGTGTGTATGCCACAATGTTTCATGTTTTAAGTTATTATTATTGGGATTTCATTTCACTACTATGATTTATCCCATGTTATGAAATTATTCTCCCTTTTGTAGGTTAATATTTCCAAAATGTTATGTTCTTATGAATATGATGTGATTGATATTTCTTTTGTTTACCCTTAATGAGCATTTGAGCTCACCATTTTGTATGTTTTATTTCCCCAGGTCAGGAAGAAGGTTATTAAGTATAATATGCCAAAAAGGGACTCTAGATATGATGAAATAAATGGGAAGCAAAGTAGATTCTTTATGAACCAGTTGTTTATGTTTCCCAGTTTCTAAAGACACTATACCTATACTGTCCTTTCGTGGTTTTGTTATATGTTGTAATAAGTATGCTTCAATTTTGAAGTATTAACAATGTTTGTAAAGTATGGTTCATTATAGTATGCACTAAAAAAAATATAACTATTTTGATATTAATATAATATATAATTGGATGGTATATATTATATATAGAATCCTTATCATGTTGTACACATCATTATTTTACCAATCCAAATTATAATGTATTGAACAACAATTACACCACGAAGTGGAGACGGTAAGTCGTACATTCGCACGTATGGTGACATGTCATTCAGAGGCTGGATAGAATAATGAATTTGGTTGTACCGAAATTATAATAACATCATAGAATATAGAATATACTGGAGTTATTAATTTAGAATGGAAACAACAAAGAAAAAGGAAGTGGAAGAAGAAAGGAACCTGAAAGAGAGTGGTGAAATCATTACCTCTTCTTCGGGTTCTTCCTTTTGATTTGATCAAAAGGGCTCCATAGGTCGGCTTTCTGATAAAACTAAGGCCTTTATGTTGAATTGAGGATAGTTTAGAGGGTATTTATGCAGGTTTTAGCTGATCCAAATGGCTTAGAAGGTGTGAATTATAGAGTGGGTGGGGTGCCCTTTTATAAGAGGGGTGAGGGGCACCTTAGAAAAAACTTAAAATATTATTTTATAATAAATTCATATTCAGTTCTAATTACTAAAAAGTTTATTATTTAAAGTATAATGTGGGTATAGGTAGAAAACAACTCAACCAATAGGTTTTAGGAAAGTTTAGGTTACCATTTTTTCTTTATCAATTAGATTTAACTCTAAGTTAAATAATTTAACATTTATCATGTCTTCTAGTATTCTTACACTATATTGTTAATAAACATACTATATAGTACCAATCGAACAAAAATTGGTTCATTAATGTCATATATATTATTATATAAGTTGTTTGGATGAACCTTAGATTTTTAGGACCATTATTTCAATTAATAATATAATATTTTTTTTAGAAACTATTTTATGTCAATTTTGACATTATTTGGTATTTGTTTTTTGTTAAAATAATAACAACATGATTACTTCAAAATAAATACATTGAATCTATCCTAACATTTCATATTCACCTATAAAATGCGTGGATGACATATAAACATTGAAATGATATTTATTTTAATATTTATAATCCCATTTATTTGATTCTTTCATGAATATGGTAATTTTTGCATCATCATTGTGTCATAAATAAATTTATTTATTTAATGTCTAAAAATTATAAATAAAATATCATGATGTAGGAAATATTTTTAGATTTATAATTAATATTTATAATCAAATTTATCTTATGAAAAACCCTATATTAAAAAAATTTAGTTATTAAACTTTGATTTTAACTCTTTTAACTCTTTGAATTAAATAATAATAAATGTCCTAATCTAATTAAAGTGGAACTAAATGATAATATTTTATTCCTATGGTTGTTTTTGGTTAAGAAAAACTTTTTCAATATAATTAGGACATGTGTGATGGTCATATTAATATCATTTTTACCCTTAATTACCCTATTTACTTTTGACCGTGGTAAATAAAAGTAAAAATATACTATTCACCAAAAATTATTTTCATCTCATTGAACGACATATTACTCCTTGATATTAACTGTGTCTCTCATATTTTTAAAATTCAACTCACAGAAGCGGTAAAATTATGTTTTATGATAATTTTCAAATTCTCCTAGGAGGTGGGTAAAAGACAGTGAAAAGCTCAATAAAATTTTTATATATCTAAAATTATTCTAAAATAACTCCAATTAATTACACTGAGATTATATAGATATTATGTATCTATTTTGAACTTAATTAAATTTAAATTAAATAAATAATTATTTAAATAAAAATTTGGTTTTAAACTACAACTTAGTGTTTTTTCACTATTCATAAAAAATTGAATGTTTCCAGAAAAATACCAAAAACCCGGCCTATGCTATATTTGATATTATGAATTCAAAAATGATGTGTATTTTACCAAATTAAAAACATATAAGTTTCATTAATTAATTTAAATTAATTCCCATTTTCAAAATAAAGAACGAGTTTTTAAGAAATAATAACTATCAAAAGATTGACACTTACATATATACAGTTTAAATGTGAAATTACGTCCATTGACCAAAATTGTGTTAAATGGTAAAAATATATTCTAAATATACTTTAAAACCACTCAAATTCATAATTTATCACTATTAATTATTTTGATTAAAAAATTTGTTTTTAATTAAACTTTAGTAATTTTCACTATTCATCAAAATATGAAATTTATCCGAAAAGTACCAAAATTTCACCCTACGCTAGTTTCAATATTTAGAATCCAAAAATGAAGTTCATTTTGAATGATAAAATGTATAAAATTTCAAAAAGTGTGTATTAATATTCTTAACGGCTAGTATGATTTGTTGCGGTGTATTAGAACTTGAAGTTGCGTATAACACATGCTATTGTATTATTCAAAGAGAAGCGTACCGTGAAAGCATAGGGTGTTACATTCTCCCCTCCTTCAATAAATTTAATCCTCGCAATTTATGCTCGATATTGGAAACATGGGGTTGAAATTTGAAAATATCATAGTTGAAATCCCATATCAAAAAATGGATTAATGAGGCCTCTATTTAAAATAAAGAGTGGTAAGTATGAAGGTTACCAAAAATAAAAAATACCTGGGTTCCATGTAGAATAATATGGATATG
The DNA here is from genome assembly GCA_963277665.1 of Viscum album. NCBI lineage: Eukaryota > Viridiplantae > Streptophyta > Magnoliopsida > Santalales > Viscaceae > Viscum > Viscum album. Next base: position 1,209,372,248 of record OY728140.1, read on the forward strand.
AAAGGGAAATCTAACCAACAATATCTGATGGAGAGTGGTATAGAACATGGTTATGAAAAGGCCAACAATCTCAAAGCCATAAATTTTTGATGATCTAAGGTAACATCAAGGAAAATTTTTTTGTTCTATGTTATTTTTCTTAATGTTGAGGAATTTATTTATGAGATTGTCTAAGATCATATGGAGATATAATTACTTTATAATTAGTGATTTATCTATTAATAAATTTCTACCACAAACTCATCTTTCTCCCCAAAACATAATACAACTCGAAAATACTCTATTTATCCTAATCATATAGGGTTCCAAATATAATTAATTTATAATTCACATTTCAGACCATTTAAAAAAATACATTATACCATCTAGGAACTTCACGTAGTCTAGTGTTAGGTGATAAGTTTCAATTTCACTATGGTTGTGTGTTCGATTCCCGCAACTTTGTCCGACGCGACGGGTCATCACACGGTCTGCGTGTTGTCCTTTTATAAAAAATCCAAAAACAACCTTTCAAACATAATCTATTCCATCCTTTAGACTTATCCAAAATACTTCTGTAAACTCTCAGTCCAAAATTTATATGAAAGGTAAACACTATTTAGATCCTTTTTACCTTGTAGTAGCATGTGAATACCTTCATCATGTATTCTTTTAAAACACTGAAACATCTTGAATTACCATAAATCCTTATTGATTAAATTCATACTACCTTATTACTTATATAATAATGGATATAATTCATCCATCCAAAAATGTTGTAAACTCCAACTGTGATAAAATATACAAATCATTAATTAGTTTCAAGGCATTCAAGAATATCCAATATAATTTACCCAAATCAACCATATCATATTCCAAAATCGTTACCTCAGTATTAGGACCATATTATGGTTTATCTTTCCTTCAACCTTGTAATTTCCAAAAAAGTTTAACTCGCTATATAGTCACTTTTCGTTGTACCATAAAATCTCAAATCCTCAACGAAATATTACTACAGTACAATCCTTATTTATTTCCAGTACATCATTGACACAACACTTCAATGAAATAATTACAAAATAACAACATAAGAACACTAGTCATTCATCTTAATCTGTGTTATTATCATAACTTAATTATTATCCAATAGCATCATTTGGGGAATACTCTGATGATTTGAACACTGGTTTGCATAGTATCCCAACTTCTTACAGATGAAGCATTGCACATTTGAAACCTTTTTCTTACCCTTGCAGTCACGCACTTGGTGTCCTTTTTCTCCACACTTATAACAAACTCTCATTCCCTTCAGAAAATTTTCAGGGTGTTTCTTCCCAAAGTTAACACATATGGGAAAATTATTCTTTTCCCTCTTCCCTTTATCCATTTTTCTCTCTTCCTTCCTTTTCTTCACATTCTTCCCTTCAAAGCCATAGGACTTATAGAATTCTTTACATATCTTATTAACACATGATACGATTTCTTCATATGTTGGGAAAACATGAGAGACCATTTACCTTCTAAATGTTGGCTTAATTCCGTGGAAGATATGATCCTTCTAACTCTTTGGATCATATGTATTGTTGGTGTTCACATTCCATCTACGGGGCGCCATTTCTATACAATGGCATACACTAGGTTAGTTTATGAATTGCAATGAATAATTCCAAACATGTAAAATATCTAACATAAATTGAACTGTTTATGGATATAATCCATAATCATAAAAATGTTTTCATTGAGTAAGTATATACTTATAATCCCTTCATAATGGTTTGTAAAGAAAATGAGAATTATCTTATGCATATCCCATGGGAGTGTCATAACCAAGAGTGCAGCAAGGCCTGTTGTCGTGCACTAGTTCCCGTTTGAGTCTAGCTCAGAGCAGTAATTTCAGATTTTACCCCTAGTTACATCTGTGATAGAGCTTCCTCTACCTGCTCATATCCAGAAAGGGATGTATTGCTCGGAAAACTCACAAAATCTTTACAATACCAAAATTATAGGAAGTTCTTCTATACTAATCCTAAAAGTCTATCTTAGGGATATGTACTCTAATCAGAGTTTATCTAAATCTAGTTTCCAAGGTTATCGCTAAACTTCCTATGATACCAACTATAATGCCCTGACCATAGTTACCCAGATTTGGTTCATTATTTTAATACGTTGGCATGATTACAAGGAATCAAGTCCCGAAGGACCTATCAGTTTAGCAGTCTTGGAAAATAGATTACATACATTAATGTTACCTTACACTTTATAAAAAAATAACATAAATAATTATTTATGAACTCCATTATTCCCTTGTATTAACCCTATATATAAATCCCAATACACTTCTTGGAATCCTGGGAAAAATAAAAATGGGTGAGCTCAGATGCCCAGTAAGGATAACATTATTGCGGAAACTTTCATAAATATGTATTAAAATTTAATTCAATGTATAACTAAAATAAAAGCCTTTTAAACTTGAACTTCAACATAATATGGAAGAAATAAAATCAAATAATTCCATTTACTTATTCACATGGATATTCTACTAGTCGAATAATCACATGAAATATTAATAACCAATTTCATTATGATTGAATGCATAATTCCAAACTATCATAACCACGTAGCCAAGGCCTCGTGCCAATAATACAAATAAGATTTTTTCAAAGCTTCATGCCAAGACACTAATTTGTCTCATGAGACCTACAGATGCATCAAGGAGCTATAGCGGGCTCCACATGTCACTTACTAAGTCCAATGCATTCCTTATAGGAAAAGGTATAATAATAACATATACATTCGTATTAAAACTAGCATACAAAATATCAATACATTACCCATAAACCATGAATGGTATAAAAATAACACATCCATAGTCAAACATATCACAAAACCATCAACACAATATGGAAGATTTGTATCATGACAAATCAACATCAAAATAAGTTTAAAATCCATTAAAGGATTTTGACGTTGATGAAAATGATTTGTAAAACTTTTTGAGAGAAATACCCCTTTTTCATGAAAACAATTAAAAGTCACACAATTTAGAACGGAAGACATTTAAATACCTTTTGGAATAAAAATGTCACATACCACATTGAAACTTTTGAAATTAATTAACATTTTCAAACATTCATGTCTATTTAAATAAATCCTTAAAAACATTTTAAAAACATGGACATTAATGAGAATGGTTTAGAAGAATAAAATTTTAAAAAATTAGAAATGATGTTTTAGTAAAAAGTAACTTAAAATAATCCCTTTGAAAACTTTTTTATGAAACACGGACATGGATAATAAATATTTCCCAGTAGGTACATGCGTAAAAATAACCTCAGATAATAAAGAAATTGTGAAATTAACCCTTACCAATTTGGTAACATACGAAACATAGACCCCAGAAAAGAGGTATCATACAATGAATATGTAAATAAACATAAGTTAAAGTGTACTACGCAAATAATATAATTATTTTAAGTACATACACCACACAAAAGGTAATAGTGGAAATATGGTACAAATCTCACAGGTATATGGAGTGAGATGAAAACCCCTTACCTTGCACTTTCCTTTAGTCAAGGGTACATTTAGCCTCCTGTATGAAGACTATAGTATGTTATTAAATTATAACAGAACCATATTAATATTTATTATATCATAAACTATTCATTTATGACTTTATACTACCCATTTAATAATAATTTCCATGTTATATTAATATTTTGGGTAATAATCTCTTTCTTTATTGTACATGTTTTAACTTGTTACTCTTGATTGTATCAATTAGATCATGATTTAAATACTTCCAGAATATAAAACATGATTTATTTATCATATATATTAAGAATATAAAAATTTATAATAGACGTATATATGAAATGGAAAACACCGTTTATGGAGACGGTAGTCCGTACGTACGCATAAATGCTGCTTCCGTTTTTATATAGTATTGAATGGATGTAAGTGAATAAGATATATGTAAGTACATAAATACTTATATATATTAATATATATATATCTATAGTAGCATTATTATGTCATATATTACATACTTATTAGTAATATATATTTTTATAATCATCGATGAATGGTGAACTTGGAAATGAATCTCATCGCGTCGGGGAGACGGTAATCCGTATGTACGCAAGAGTGAAAATATCATTCCTTTGATATTAATATAATATATAATTGGATGGTATATAATATATACAGAATCATTATCATGTTATACACATCATTATTATACCCATCCAAATAAAAATGTATTGAATAATAGTTACACCACGACGTACAGAGGGCAAGTCGTACGTACGCACGTATGGTGACCTGTCATTCAAAGGGTGGATTGAATAATGAATTTGGTTGAAAAATAATTATAATAACATAAAATTATATATAATATACTGGAGTTATTATTTTATAATGTAAACAACAATGAAAAAGTAAATGGAAGAAGAAAGGAACTTGAAAGAGGGTGGCAAAATCATTACCTCTTCTTCTGGTTATTCCATTCGATTTGATCAAAAGGTCTCCTTAGGATGGATTTTTATCGAAATAATGCCTCTAGGTTGAAGGGAGGATATTTGAGAGGGTATTTGGGCAGGGTTAGGCTGATCCAAATGGCTTAGAAGGTTTTAATTATAGAGAAGGTGGATTTTTATTTTATAAGAGGGGTTAGGGGCACCATAGGAAAAACTTAAAATATTATTTTATAATAAATTATTATTCGGTTTATAATGGATCCAAATTTTATTATTTAAATTATATGGTGGGTATAGGTATAAAACAACTCAACCAATAGGTTTTAGACATGTTTTGGTTACCATTTTAACCTTATCATTTAGATTTAACTCTAAGTTAAATAATTTATCTTTTACCGTGTCTTCTTGTATTCTCACACTATATGGTTAATAAACATAATATATACTACCAATAGAACCCCAATTGGTTTATTAATGTCATATATATTATTATATAAGTCCTTTTGACAAACCATATATTTTTAGGACAATTATATCAATTAATAATATAATATTAGTTTTAGAAACAATTTTCTGTCAATTTTGACACTATTTGGTATTTGTTTTTTGTTAAAATAATAAAAACCTTATTACTTCAAAATAAATACATTGAATATATCCTATCATGTCATATTCACCTAGAAAATTCTTGGATGTTATAAAAACGTTGAAATTATATTTCTTTTATTATTTATAGTACCATTTATTTGATTCTTTCATGAATAAGGTAATGATTGCATCATCATTGTGTCATAAATAAATAAATTTATTTAATTTATAAAAATTAAAAATAAAATACCTTGATCTAGGAAATCTTTATAGATTTCTAATTAATATTTATAATCGAATATATCTTTTGTAAAACCCTATATTAAATTTTTTTAGTTATTAAACATTGATTTTAACTCTTTTAACTCTTCTTTGATTTAAATAATAATAAATGTCCTAATCTAATTCATGTGGACCTAAATGATAATATTTTATTCCTATGGCTTTGTTTGGTCGAGATATACTTTTCTAATAGAATTACGACATGTGTGAGAGTAATATTAATATCATTGTTACGCTTAATTGCCCTATTTACTTTTAAACGAGGTAAATAAAAGTAAAAGGTTACTATTCATCAAAAATTATTTTCATCTCATTGAACCACATTTTACTCATTGATATTAACCGTGTCTCTCGGATTTTCTAAATTCAACTCATAGAAGTGGTAAAACTATGTTTTATGAGAATTTTCAAATTCTTCTAGGAGGTGGGTAAAAGACGGTGAAACGTTAAATAAAATTTATATATATCTAAAATTACTCTAAAATAAATACAATGAATTATATTGAGATTATGTAGATATTATGTATCTATTTTGACATTAATTAAATTTAAATACAATAAATAATTATTTAGTTAAAAATTCGGTTTTAAACTATAACTCAGTGTTGTTTCACTATTCATCAAAAATTGAATGTTTTCAGAAAAATACCAAAACTTCAGCCTAAAATATATTTGATATTATAAATTCAAAAATTATTTCTATTTTTCCAAATTAAATATATATAATTTTCATTAATTAATTTAACTTAATTCTCGTTCTCAAAACAAATAGCGTGTTTTTAGAAAATAATAACTATCAGAAGATTGACATTTTCTTATGTCCAGTTTAAATGTGAAATTATGTCCAATGAAGAACATTGTGTTAAATGGTAAAAATATATTCTAAATATACTTTAAAACCACTCAAATTCATAATTTATAACTATTTATTATTTCCATTAAAAAGTTGTTTTTAATTAAAATTTAGTAATTTTCATTATTCATTAAAATATGAAAGTTATCCGAAAAGTACCAAAATTTCACCCTAAGATAATTTTGATATTATGAATACAAAAATGAAGTTCATTTTGAAAGATAAAATGTATAAAATTTCAAAAAGTGGGTATTACTATTTTTAACGGCTAGTATGATTGGTTGTGGTGTGATAGAACTCAATGTTGTGTATAACACGCGCTATTGTATTATTCAAAGAGAAGCGTACCGTGAAATCTTGGGGTGTTACATTTTGGGTTATAGGGGATTTTAGTATTTATTGGGGTTTTAATTTAATTTAGGTGGTTAATTTATTTTTGGGTTTTTATTGGGTTTTAAGGTTATTTTGGGTTTTTAGGTTTGTTAGGGATATTTCGGGTTCTTCAGGATTTCAAGGGGTTGTAAGTGTTTTTAGACGTTTGTATGGTTTTTATGGTTTTTTATGGTTTTAATGGTTTTTAGGGATTTATTTTTTTACGGTTTTAATATTTTTAGTTTTTAAGGGTTTTTAGGTTTTATTGGTTTCCTTCGGTTTATAGGGTATTTTGTTTTTTAGGGTTTTAAGGGATTTAAGAGTTTTTTGTGCTTTTAGGAATTTTCTTATTTTTAGGGATTGTAGGGAAATTTTATTATTTTAAGGGTATGTTAGAGTTTTTATGGGTTTGGGGTTTTTTAGGGTTTATAGGTGTTTATTAGGATTATCAAGTTTTTTCAATTATTTTAAAGGTTTTAGGGTTTTATGGTTTTTTGAGGTTTGTTGTCTGTTTTAAGGTTTTATAGGGTTTTTATGTGTTTTTAGGGTTTTTAGAATTTTTTTGGGATTTAGTGTTTTGTAGGGGCCTTAATTACTTTTATATATTTTCTAAGATTTTTGGGGTTTCATGGGATTCAGTGGTTTAAAGGGTTTTTTTGTTTCATAGTATTTTAGATATTTTTAGGGCTTTTCGGAATTTTTAGTTATTATTTATGGCATTTAGAGGTTTTTTGGGTTTTTTGGGGTTTTTTGGGTTTAAAGGGTTTTAGTTTTTTTTTTCATTGTTTTTAGTGGTTTTTAGGATTTTATGGGGTTTACAGTTTTTAGGTATTTAGGTTTTTATGGTTTTATGGTTTTATATTTTTTAGGGATTTTGAGTTTTTATTGGGATTGAGGGGATTTAAGTGGTCTTAAGGGTTTTAGGGGTTTAGGGTATTTTATTTTAATAATGATTTTTATTGGTTTTCAATTATTAAGTTATCTTAGTGTTTTATTGTTTTAGAGAATATTTTTGGGTTTTATTGGTTTTAGTATTTTTATTATTTTTAGGACTTCTTGGGGGGGGGTTAGGGTTTTTAGATTATATTTAGGTTTATATGATTTTAGGGTATTTATTGGTTTTAGGTTTTTTATCATGTATATGGTTTGTATAGTTTTTGAAGGTTTTTATGATTCTTTATCCTTTTAATGGTTTTAGGAGGTTTTATGTGGTTTTATTGTTTTTATTGTTGTTTTTTGGTTTTATGGATCAATGTGTTTTCTTTGGGGTTTTCATGATTTTCATTTTTTAATGATTTTAAGTGTATTTCACTGTTTTTAAGTATTTTTATGGTTTTAAGGTTTTTGGGGATTTTTAGGGGTTTTAGGGTTTTTAAGTGTATTAGGGATTTCAGTGTTTTGGGGTCTGTTATAATTTTTATGAGTTTTATATTTTTTATTTATTTATGGTTTTTAGGGTATTTCTGGTTTTAAAAGTGTTTTTTGTGGTTTTTATGTTTAATGGGGTTTTATAATTTTCTAGGCTATTAGGGGGTCTAAAGATATTTCAAGGGGTTTTTTGTCTTTTAGAGTTTTAGGGTTTTAATTCTTTTACATTTTTAGGTAAATATATTGGATTCTTATTTATTTAGGTCATTATGATGATTTTGGGGTCTTTAGGTATTTTAATGGGTTATAATTTTTTTGATTTTGTAGATGTTTTTTATGTTTTTTTATGGTTTTAGGGTTTTTAGGGTTTCCTTGGTTTTAGAGTTTTTTGGGTAATTTAAGGCTTTTAGGGTTTATCTTGTCTTTTATATTTTTTAGTGTATTTTTGGTATTTTGGGTTTTTAGTGTCCTTAGGGTTGTAAGTGTTTTTGTGGGTCTTGGGAACTTTTATTTTTCTTTAATGTTTTTTATGTTTTTATGTGTTCTTTAGGGATATAAGAAATTATAAGGGATTTTCGGTGTTTTGGGATTTTTAATGTTTTTTAGGTTTTTATGTGTTCTTTCGGGTTTTAGGAAATTATAAAGGAATTTAGGTGTTTTGGGATTTTTAATGTTTTCTAGGGGTTTTACAGTTATTAGCATCATTTAAGAGTTTTAGGGGTTTAATGGGGTTTTTTGTTTCTTGAGCCTTTTAGGTGGTTTTAGGGGTTTTGTGTATTTTTTGAGTTTATAATAGTTTTTCGAGGTTTTACTAATTTTTTTGGTTTTTTGTGTTATTTTGATTTTAAATAATTTATGGTATTTAGAATTTTTTTTAATTTTTTAATTTTCATGTTTTTGGGGTTTTTTGGTTTTTAGGGTTCTTTAAGGGTTTTGGGTTATTTTTGGTTTTTAGGGGTTTTAGGGTTCTAGAGCTTTTAGGGGATTTAAAGGGTTTCTAGGGATTTTATGGTTTTTAGGCAATGTATAACTAAAAAAAGCCTTTTAAACTTGAACTTCAACATAATATGGAAAAAATAAAATGAAATAATGTAATTTACTTATTCACATGTATATTCTACTAGTTCAATAATCTCATGCAATATCAATAACCACTTTCATAATGATGGAATGCATAATTCTATTCTCTCATAACCACGTATCCAAGGCCTCGTGCCAAGACTAAAAATAAGATTTTTTCAAGGCCTCGTGTGAAGAAACTAGTATTCCTCATTAGACCTACCGATGCATCGAGGAGCTATAGTGGGCTCCACCCGTCACTTATTAAGTCTCATGCATTCCTCATATGAACAGGTTTAAACATAACATAAACATCCGTATTAAAACTAGCATACCAAATGTCAATACTTTCTCCATAAAGCATGAATGGTATAAAAATAACACATTCACAGTCAAACATATCACAAAACCTTCAATAATATATGGAGGTTTTGTATCATAATAAATAAACTTCAAATAAGCTTAAAATCCATCAAAGGATGTTGACATAGATGAAATCAAAACTATTTGAGAGAAATTTCCCTTTTTTAAATCATTTAAATGTCACATAATTATAAAATAAAACATTTAATTTGAATATATTCTTATAAACTTGTAAGGGAAGCTTATATGATTTTATAATGGAAAAAAATAGCCGCACCCACTGTATAAGTTAAAAATGACATTCTTACCATAATTCTGTCGAAAAGGTTAAAAGGGACCTTGTTTGGTAAACGACGGAATGATTCCTTTATAAATATTTTATAAAAATTAAAAAGGGGTAAAAATGACTTTAAAACATATTCTATAAAATAGTAAGAATGATTTGAAATACATTTTTTAAAAAAATTGATGTGGATGATAAAGAGATCCTAGTAGATAATTATGTATAAACAACCTCGGATAATGAAGAGATTGTGAAATAAACCCTTACCTTGTACTTTTCCTTGGTTGGGGGTAGGTTTACCTCCTGTATAATGGTGAAATATTTTTTATTAAATTATAGAAGAATCATATACATAAATATGATATCATATAATATCTTTTAATATTGCTTTGTTAATAAAATTTTAGTATTATCGTCTTTTCGGGTGTGCATTTACTCGTTTTCTTTTATATGTGTTGTTACATAAGCCATGTTTGTTATCCATTGGTTGTATATTATTCATATTAATAATGATATCAAGTCCTTAAAAATTATTTTTAATCATCAAAGTAAATTATTATTTAATGGATACGATGGGGAATGAATCTCATCGCATTCAGGGAGACGGTAGTCCGTACGTACGCACAAATGCTACTTCCATTTCATTTTTCATTTTAAAAGGAAGAAAAAAAATGATACATAGGTATATTATTATTTCAGTATAATATAATATCTTATATATGTTACGTATGTTCATTTACACCATCCTTTATACGTTCCATTTTTGGTATGAACGAGTCATATCACTTTGAGGGGGCGGTAGTCCGCACTTTCTCAAATGAAAATATCTTATATATATATATATATAACATGAAAAGAGTAATGGTATGCTATAAAATTGAATTAAAGATGCTTATATATAAAATATATATCATTAATATCATATTTATTTATAGTTCCATCATAATGGCCACCATGAGAGGTGGTAGAAGATAATTGAACAATCATCGTTTCGTGAGGCGTTTGGTTTCCATCCATAGAAACATTATGATCATCTCTTATTAGATGGAGGTGTGTGGAAGTGTAGTTTTAATACATCTCATAAAAATATCCTAGTATATTTAGAATAGAGTTTTTGTTACAAAATAAAAGAATAAGAAGAGTTTAGGGGTTGGAGAAGTAAAATAAAAGAAAAGAAGCTAAGAGAAATCGTTACCTTTAATTTGGGTAACTCCCTTTGGTTTGAACCAAAACGGACACTTGAACAGCCTTATGCCTAAGTTAAGTCTTCTAGGAGGAGGAGAGGTATGAAGGGAGATTAATTGGGAAGATTTTTAATGAGTCAAAAGGCTTAAGAGGTGTGAGGAATTGGTCAGAAGTGGTGTCATTTTATAAGGGGGAGGAGGGGCTCTTTAGAAAAAACATAAAGTATTAATTTATTATAAATTCATATTCTGTTTATAATGTCTAAAAAGTGGATTATTAAAATACTAAGGTGGTTATGGGTCGAAATACTTTCAACCAATAGATTTTAGACAGGTTTGTGTCACTATATTAACCTTATCTTTTAGTTTTAACTCTTAGTTAATTAGTTTGACATTTACCATGTCGCTTTGAATTTTTATATTATATTGATAATAAACATACTATATACATACAAGATACCACCAAGTGATCCATTAATGATACACCTATCATGATATAAGTACTTTGGCTGATCCTTAGATTTTTAGAAATAGAATATCAATTAATATTATAATATTTGTTTTAAAAACTCATTTATGTCAATTTTGACACTATTTGGTATTTGATTTTTGGGAAATCACAAAAACATGATTACTTCAAAAGAAGTTAATTAAATAAACTCTATCATGTCACATTATCATATAAAATTAGTTTAATTTATTAAAAGTCTCAAATTAGATTTATTTTTATATTTACAATATCAATTATTTCAATATTTCATTAATTTTGTAATTACTGCATCACCATTGTGTCATAAATAAATTAAATTATATAATGTATAAAAATTATATATAAAATACAATTATGTATGAAATACTTTTAACTTCATAATGAATATTTATAATAGAATTTATCTTATGTGAAGCCCTATATTAAAAATGGTTTAGTTATTAAACATTGATTTTAACTATTTTAACTCTTCTTTGAATTAAATAATAATATATGTCCTAATCTAATAAAAGTGGACCTAAATGATAATACTTTATTACTAAGGTTGTTTTTGGTCGAGATACATTTGTCCAATAGAATTAAGAGATGTGTTAGGGTAATATTAATATCATTTTTACCCTTAATTACACTATTGACTTTTAACCGTGGTAAATAAAAGTAAAAAGATACTATTCGCCAAAAATTATTTTTATCTTATTGAAAAACATTTTACTCCATTATATTAACCCTATCTCTCAGATTTTTTAAATTCTACTCACAGAAGCGGTAAAATTATGTTTTATGTGAATTTCCAAATTCTCATAGGAGGTGCGTAAAAGACGGTGAAAAGTTCAATAAATTTTTTTATATATAAAATTATTCTAAACTAGCTCAAATGAATTAAATTGAACTTATATAGGTATTTTTTATCTATTTTTACCTAAAATAATTTTAAATAAAATAAATAATTTTTTAAATAAAAATTTGGTTTTAAACTATAACTCAGTGTTTTTTCACTATTCATCAAAAATTGAAAGTTTTCAGAAAAATACCAAAAATTCACCCTAGGCTAATTTCGATATTATGAATTCAAAAATGAAGTTCAATTTGAATGATAAAATTTATAAAAATTTCAAAAAGTGGGTATTAATATTCATAACGGCTAGTTTGATTGATTGTGGTGTGTGTTAGAAAACGAAGTTGCATACAACGCACACTATTGTATTATTCCAAATGAAGCATACCATGGAAGCTTGGGGTATTACATTCTCCCCTACATAAAATAATTTCATCCTCAAAATTTCTAGAATACTACCACCTGAAAAGACTCAGGTGGTTCTTCATCATAAGTTCCTCAGGTTCCTCAGGTTCCCACATTGCCTCTTTCATCTTATGGTTTCTCCATAGAAATTTTACCAGACGAGTCGCCTGGTTTCTCAGCACTTGTTCTCTTATATCAATAATCCAGACGGGCTCTTCTCAATAAGATAGATCATGTTCCATTTCTACTTCCTCATAGGTGAGTACATGAGTTAGGTCAGGCATGTATTTTCTCAATAGTGATACGTGGAACACATCGTGAACTTTGGAGAGACATGGCGACATTTACAAACAGTAAGATACAACCCCAATTCATTCTAGAATTTAGAATGGTCTATTGTACCTGGGACTCAATTTACCCTTCTTACCGAAACATATAACTCCCTTCCATGGAGATACCTTCAAGAAACATGATCTCCTACCTGAAATTCCAAATCCTTCCTTTGGTTATCATCATATCTCTTCTACCTACATTGAGCTGCTTTAATGTGGTTTTGGATTACCTTTACCTTCTCCATCGTTTCCTCCACTAGTTCGGGGTCTATTTGTTTTCTCTCACCAACGTCATCCCAACAGGATGGTGTGCGATATCTCTTTCTGTATAATGCTTCATATGGTGCCTTCTGACTACTTGAATGGAGGCTATTGTTATAGGAAAATTCAAACAGAGGTAAATATCGATCCCACATACCCAGAAAGACAAGTGAGCATGATCTCAACATGTATTATAAGGTTTGAATAGTCAGTTCTGATTGTCCATTTGTTTGAGGGTGGTAGGTAGTGCTCAAACGAAGTTCAGTATCTAAGGCCTTCTGAAGACTTTTCCAGAATCTTGAAGTGAAACCTGGATCATGATCAGAAACAATCGATTGGGGTACTCCATGAAGTCTCACAACTTCATTAATATATAGTCTTTCTAGACATTCCAGTTGTAGATCTTCTATTATAGAAACAAAATGTGCTGATTTGGTAAGACGATCAATAATAACTCATATTGCATCATTCATTCTAGGAGTCTTTGGTAGCCCAATGACAATGTCCATCGTAATATTGTCCCATTCCACTCCGGTATGGGAAGAGGTTGCATGACTCCTCCAAGCGGTTGGCTTCTGGCTTTCACTTGTTGACAAACCATACATCTTGACACAAAATCTGCAATCTCCCTCTTCATGTTGTCCCACCAAAAATGTTCCTTCAAATTTCTATTCATTTTGGTGCTCCTAGGGTGTATAGAGAAATGGGAACTATGAGCATCATCCAAAAATTCCCTTTTTAGATCAGGTATATTGGGAACACAAAGTCTCTTCCCAAATTTCAAAATTCCATCTTCATACACAAAGTCTCTCAATCTCCCATCATTCACAGCTTTAATCTTATTTTGAAACTCTTCATGCCTGGTCTGAGAAATCGTTATCCTTTCTATTAAAGATGGTTTGGAAACCATTTGAAAAATTATTGATGTTTCACCTTCCATGGTGATTCCCATATACATCTTCACTATATCCATGAAAATAGGAACCCTTTCAATTCTCATCATGTTCAAAACTCCATGATCCTTTCTGGTCAAAGCATCTTCCACCTTATTTCCCTTCCTTGGGTGGTAGTGTATCGTGAAATCATAATCCTTGAGTAATTCAAGCCATCTCCTTTGCCTCATGTTGAGTTCTTAATGTGAGAAAATATACTTCAAACTCTTGTGATCGGTAAATATATCACATTTTTCACCATATATATAATGTCTCCATATCATCAAAGAAAAGATTACAACATCTAACTAAAGATCATGAGTAGGATTGTTTTTCTCATGAATTTTTAACTGTCGTGATGCATAGGAAATAACCCTATCATTCTGCATAAGGACACAACCAAGTCCTTTCTTCAACGCATCACTATAAATAACAAACCCATCATTCCACGATGGTAGAATCAATATAGGAGAATTGAATAATCTTCTATTCAGTACTTCAAAAAATTCTTCACACTCTTTTTTCCAAACAAATTTAACCCCTTTACATGTGAGCATCGCTAATGCGTTAGCCAATCGGACAAAATTCTGGACGAAATGCCGATAATAACCTGCTAAACCAATAAAATTGCATACCTTAGTTATACTCGTCGGGGTTGGATATTCTTGGATTGCCTTGTTCTTTGAAGGATAAATATAGATTCCATCCTTAGAGGCAAGATGGCCAGGAAGGGAGATCTCCTGAAGCCAAAATTCACATTTTCTAAACTTCCCATATAATTAATGTCTTATAAGAGTCTTCAGGATAATGCGCAAGTGATTTTCATGGTCTTCCTAGCTTTTGGAATATACCAAGATATCACCAATAAATACCACAAAAAAATCATCGAGATATTTCTTAAAAACTATGTTTATTAGATCTATGAAAACATAGGGTGCATTAGTCAGTCGAAAAGGCATTATTGTAAACTCATAATGCCCGTACCTATTTCGAAATGTTGTCTTTAGAAAGTCTTCCTTATTCATACACAACTGATGGTATCCAGATCGAAGGTCAATATTTGAAAAGTATTGAGCTCCATGAAGTTGGTCAAATAAATCATTAATGTGAGGTAGGTGATACTTGTTCTTTATTGTTATAGCATTTATTTCCCTGTAGTTTATACATAACCTCATGGATCCAACTTTCTTCTTAACAAATAGGACAGGGGCTCCCCATGGAGAAACACTATGTCAAATAAATCCATTATTAATCAATTCCCCTATTTGTTTCTTTAGTTCAACTAATTCCACAGTGGCCATCCTATAAGCTGTCTTCGATATAGGCCTTGGACTAGGAATTAAATCAATGGAAAACTCAACATCTCATTCTGGAGGATGTCCATGTAAATCATCCAGAAACACATCTACATATTCATTCACAATAGGTACATACTCTATTTGAACATTCATTTCCTCACCCATAGTCATTTCATTCTCTTCCTCCCCAATAATTGAATTTAGTTGATCTACTAGGGGTGGATTTAGGTAAGAATTAGGTGGTGGTGATTCCGCTCTAAAGATAAGGTGTTCCTTATTATCACCATAAAAAACATTAACCTCCTTATTCTTACAATAAATTTTTGCTTATGGTCTGAAATCCAATCCATACCAAGGATTATATCAAATTCAATCATAGGTATGATGATGAGATCCGCAGATAAAGAACATTTATGTGTTCTAATGGGGACTAATTCACAAAACTTTGTTGCAAAGATACTTCCCTTAGGTGTTTTAACTGACAACTCGCTTATTAAATCAAATTGTAAATATCCAATTTTCTTAGAAAACTGGGAGGAATGAAACAATGCAATGATCCAGAATCAAATAATGCATTGGATAAACTTGACGAAACCATTAAATTACCTACCACCACGTCTTTCGGAGCTTCTACCTCAGCAGTAATGATATCATATGCTTAGATTTGAACCCTTGGCCTTTCCTAAGGTAAGTTCCCCTGACTCTTAGGACATTAATTTCTATAATTTCCCATCTCCATGCAATTTTAGAATTGGACATCAGTAGCTTCCTTCTTCCCCTTGCAATCACGAGCTTTGTGGCCTTTTTCACCACACTTGTAACAGACTCCCATTCCTTTTATGTAAGTACCGGGGTGTTTCTTACAACATTTACTATAGGATAGATATTCAACTTTACCCTTCTTCCCCTTATTTCCATTCCCATAGTGATCCGATGATCTCTTCTTCTCTTGCTTTGCTTTAAAGTCACAAGACTTGAAGAATTACTTTTCTGTCTGGATAGCACATGAGACAATATCTTCGTACAACGATAAGGTTTGTGAGACTAATTCTCGACGGGTAAACGGTTTTAACCCATCAAAGAAATGATCAATCTTACTTCTTAGGTTATGTATATAATCTGCAACATACCTTTCTAACCTTGTAATGTTAGCCTAATACTTTGCGACATTCTCATCCTCCTTTTGTCTCAGACTCAGAAATTTCCATTCCATATCTTCTCGATGGTCATGAGGAAAATATTTTTCTAAAAACAGATCTTTGAACTCCCTCTATTCCATATTTGATAAATCATCATATTAATTTATGTTTTGAATCAATGACCACCATTGATCAACATCTCCAGTGAGGTGATAAACTGCCATGATAACTTTTCCCGTTTCACTACTCCCCAAGGCTTGGAATATTTTCTCTAAAGAATTTTTCCATTGCTCAGATACAATGGGATTTGTATTCCCATTGAATGTTGGTGGTTGTTGCCTCATGAAGCTATCTTAAATTGAACCTCCACACAGAAGATCAGTGTGCTCCATATGGGTAAGGTTATTATTCATAACCTGAGTGAGTTGTCCCAGTATGGTGATTTGTTGATCAGCACAAGTTGCATCACCAGTTCCACTATAATTATCTTGAGTAGGAGGGAAATCCTTACATGGAGTGCATGTATTGATAGAGTTTCCATTCCTTCCACTAGGTTCCATTTCTAAAAAATGTCATATACTTGATCAGTTTATGAATTAAAATACATAATCCCATAATTGTAAAACACATAACAGAAATTTAACTATATATGGATATAAGCCATAATCATAAAAGAAATGTTTTATTTTAGGAAGTATATAATCATAAACCCTTCATAATGGTTATTAAATAAAATGATAATTATCCTAAGCATATCCCCATGAGTGTTGTAACCAAGAGTGGAGAAAGACCCGTTTTCGTGCACCAGTTCCCATTTGAGTCTAGCTCAAAGCGGTGTTTTTAGGTTTTACCCCTAGGTATATCTATGCTAGAGCCACCTCTACCTCGTCATATCCACACATGTATGTATTGCTCAGAAAACTCACAAAATCTCTACAATACCAATATTATTGGACGTTCTTCTATACTAATCCTCAAAGTCAATCTTAGGGCTATATGCTCTAATCAGAGTTTATCTAAATCTAGTTTCCAAGAATTGTACTAAACTTCCTCTAATACCAACTATAATGCCCCGACTCGAGTTAGCCAGAGTCGGTTCATTATTAAATAACATTGTCATGATCACAAAAGATCATGTCTCGGAAGACAGATTAGTTTAGTAGCCTTGGAATAACTAGATACACTCATAAATGTTGCATTAAATCAGAAAGTGAAAAACTACAATAATATAGTCTCCATGGTCCACACTCATATCCCCTTCAGACTATCCCTATTGGTCATTTATAAAATACTTCTTCACATTCTGGGAAAAATTAAAACATTCAAAGGGGTGATCTCTGATGCTCAGTAATGATAACAATATAGAGGAAACATTCATAAATAAACACAAACATTTAAGGCAATGTATAACTAAAACAAAAGCCTTTTAAACATCAACTTCAGCATAATATGGAAAAAATAAAATGAAATAATTCCATTTACTTAATCACATAGTTATTCTACTAGTTGAATAATCACATGCAATATCAATAACCACTTTCATAATGATGGAATGCATAATGCCATACTATCATAACAACGTAGCCAAGGCCTCGTGCCAAGACTACAAATAAGATATTGTCAAGGGCTCGTGCGAAGACACTATTTTGTCTCATGAGGCCTACCCATTCATCGTGAAGCTATAGTGGTCTCCACCCATCACTTATTAAGTCCAATGCATTCCTCATATGAACAAGTTTAAACATAACATAAACATTCATATTAAAACTAGCATACGAAATGTCAATAATTTCTCCATAAACCATGAATGGTATAAAAATAACACATCCACAGTCAAAAATATAACAAAAAATTCAATACTATATGGAAGTTTTTTATCATAATAAATCAACTTCAAATAAGCTTAAAATCCATCAAAGAATGTTGACATAGATGAAATCAAAACTATTTGAGAGAAATATCCTTTTTTTAATCATTTAAAATTTACATAATTATAAAATAAAACATTTACTTTGAAAATATTATTATAAGATTTTAGGGGAAGATTATATGATTTTATAATGGAGGAAAATAGCTGCACCCGCCGTATAAGTTAAAAAATATATTCTTACCTTAATTTTGTCGAAAAGGTTAAAAAGGTCCTTGTTTGGTAAACGATGGAATGATTCCTTTATAAAAATCTTATAAAAAATCAACAAGGGTATAAATTACTTTAACCCATATTATATAAAATAGTAAGAAAGATTTGAAATACATTTTTAAGAAACATGGATGTGGATGATAAATATGTCCCAGTATATAATTATGTATAAACAACCTCGGCTAATGAAGAGATTGTGAAATAAACCCTTAAATTGTAATTTTACTTGGTTGGGAATAGGTTAACCTCATGTATAATGGTGAAATAATTTTTATTAAATTATACAATAATCATATACATAAATATGATATCATATAATATCTTTTAATATTGCCTTGTTAATAATATTTTAGTATTATCGTCGTTTCAGGTGTTCACTTACTCGTTTTATTTTATATGTTTTGTTACATAAGCCGTTTTTTATCCATAGGTTGTATATTATTCATATCTAGAATGATATAAAGTCCTTAGAAATTATTTTTAATCATAAAATGAAATTATTCTTGAATGGATACGATGGGAAATGAATCTCATCGCTTTCGTGGAGATGGTAGTCCGTACGTACGCATAAATGCTACTTCAATATCATTTTTCATTTTAAATGGAATAAAAACCAAATGATACATAGGTATATTATTATTCAAGTATAATATAATATCTTATATATGTTACTTATGTTCATTAACACCATCCTTTATACGTTCCATGTGAGGTATGAACGAGTCATATCACTTTGAGGGGGTTGTAGTCCGCACTTCCTCAAATGAAATTATCATATATTTATATATACAACATGAAACAAATAATGGTATGATATAAAATGGAATTAAAGAGGATTATATAAAAACTAAATATCCTTCATATAATATTTAATTATATTGCCATCATAATGGCCATCATGAGAGGTGGTAGGAGATAATTGAACAATCATCGTTTTGTGAGGTGTTTGGTTTCCATACACAGAAACATTATGTTATACACCCATTAGATGGAGGTGTGTGTAAGTGTAGTTCGAATACATCTCATAAAAATATCCTAGTATATTGAGTATACTGGTGTTGTTACAAAAGGCAATAATAAGAAGAGTTAAGGAGTTAGAGAAGTAAAATAAAAGAAATGAAGCTAAGAGAAATCGTTACCTTTAATTTGGGTAACTCCCATTGGTTTGAACCAAAAAGGAAACTTGAAGTGCCTTATACCTAAGGTAAGTCTTCTAAGAGGAGTATAGGGATGAATGGATCATAATTGGGCAGATTTTGGATGAGAAAAAATGCTTAAGAGGTGTGAGAAATTTTTTATAGGTGGTGTCCTTTTATAAGGGGGAGGAGGGGCTCTTTAGGAAAAACATAAAGTATCAATTTATAATAAATTCATATTCTATTTTTAATGGCTAAAAAGTATATTATTAAATGTATAAGGTGGGTATGGGTCTAAATACTTTCAAACAATAGATTTTAGACAGGTTTGGGTCACTATATTAACCTTATCTTTTAGTTTTAACTCTTTTTAATTAGTTTGACATTTACCATATCACTTTGTATTTTTATATTATATAGTTAATAAACATAATATATACATCCAATAGACCCCAAAGTGTTCCATTAATTATACACCTATCATGATATAAGTCCTTTGGCCGAATCATAAATTTTTAGGAATAGAATATCAATTAATAATATAATATTTGTTTTAAAAACACATTTATGTCAATTTTGACACTATTTGGTATTTCATTTTTGTGAAATCATAACATCATCATTACTTCGAAAAAAATAAATTAAATAAACTATAACATGTCATATTAACCTAAAAAATTAGTTTAATTTATTAAAAGTCTCAAATTTGATTTATTTTGATATTTACAATATCAATTATTTCAATATTTCATTAATTAGGTAATTACTGCATCACCATTGTGTCATAAATAAATTAAATTATTTAATGTATAAAAATTATAAATAAAATACCTTTATGTAGGAAATCTATTTATATTTCTAATTAATATTTATAATCGAATTTATCTTATGTATGACCCTATATTAAAAATGTTTTAGTTATTAAACATTTATTTTAACTCTTTTAACTCTTCATTGAATTAAATAATAAGAAATGTCCAAATCTAATCCAAGTGGACCTAAATGATAATATTTTATTCCTAAGGTTGTTTTTGGTCGAGATAAACTTGTCCAATAGAATTAGGACATGTGTTAGGGTAATATTAATATCATTTTTACCCTTAATTACCCGATTTACTTTAAACGTGGTAAATAAAAGTAAGAAGTTAATATTCACAAAAAAAATAATTTTTATTTTATTGAACAACTTTTTACTCCATGATATTAACCGCATCTCTTGGATTTTTGAAATTCCACTCACAGAAGTGGTAAAATTATGTTTTATGTGAATTCCTGAATTCTCCTAGGAGGTGGGTAAAAGACGGTGAAAATTTCAATAAATTTTTTATGTATCTAATATTATTATAAACTAAATCCAATGAATTAAATTGAAATTATATAGGTATTATGTATCTATTTTTACCTAAAATAATTTTAAGTAAAAAAATTAATTATTTAAATAAAAATTCGGTTTTAAACTATTACTCAGTGTTTTTTACTATTCATCAAAAATTGAAAGTTTTTAGAAAAATACCAAAAATTCACCCCAGGCAAATATCGATATTTTGAATAAAAAAATGAAGTTCATTTTGAAATATAAAATTTATAAACTTTTAAAAAGTGGGTAGTACAATTTATAACGGCTAGTTTTATTGATTCTGGTGTGTGTCATAACTCGAAGTTGTGTACAACACACACTACTGTATTATTTAGAGTGAAGCGTACCATGGAAGCTTGGGGTGTTACAGTGCATTTGTTACTGTTTCATAGGGTTTTAAGGTTCATAGGATTTCAATGAGGTTTTTGGTTTTTTATGGTTTTTACATCAATTACAATATTTAGGGGCTTTAAATATTTTACTTTTTTAAGGTTTTTAATTTCTTTAAGGATTTAAATGGTTTTTATGTTTGGGGGGTAGTGTTTTATGGGTTTTGAGGTTTTTTACTGTTTTTTCATTTTCATGCGGGTTATTTGGTTTATTAATGCTTTTAAGGCTTTCACAATTTTTTATTAATTATTATTTTGGTTTTTTAGGGTTTAAGGTGGTTTAAGGGTTTTAGAGTTTTTATGGTGTTTAAGGGGTTTGGGACATTAGTTTTTTATAAGGGTATTAGTTTCTTTTAGTGGGTTTTAGTATTTTTAGGTTTTTAGGGTCTTTTGGGGGGGTTTAGAGTATTTAGGGTCTTTTAAGGTTTTTAATGTTTTTAGAGACATTTAGGGTTTTAAAGTGATTTATGGCCATTTGGGGTGTTTTTGAGTTTATGGTTATATATGATTTTTTGGGATTTTATAGTTTTTAGGGTTTTAGAAATTTCAGTGTTTGTATTATTTTTAGGGATTCTTGTGGGTTTTACAGTCTTTAAGGGGTCTATGGTATTTTTGGTGTTTTTAGGGTTTTAATGTGTTTTTAGGGTGTTTAAATGGTTTTTGGTTCTTTATTGTTTTTATACGAATCTTAGTGTCTTTTAGGGGTTTTATGGTCTTTTGGAAATTTTTGGTTTTTAGGGAATTTTATGATTTTTATTGATTTTAGGGTATTTTATGCGTTTTTAGGGTTTTATGATCTTTTAGTGGCTATAGTTTTTTGGGATTTTAGGGTTGATTTATAGGTATTTTTTAGAATTTTAGTTTTTTTAAAGATTTTATGGTTTTTGAGTTATTTTTTTTATTTTTAGTTATTTTAATGATCTTTAATGTTTTTTAATATTTTATGTTTTTTAGGCTTCTCAGGGTCTTCATGGTGTTTTTGATATTTAGGGTTTTTCTTTTTTTTGGGTTTTTATTTGTTTTTCGGTATTTATATTCCTTTATGTGTTTTGTGTTTTATAGGTTATTTGGAGAGTTAATTGGGTTTTAGGGGGGTTTATTGGTTATATGGTTCTTGGGGTTCTTGGGGTTTTGGATTTTTTTATTTTTTGGGTTTTTAGAGATTTTATTGTTTTTAAGGTTATTAATTTTTTGGAGTTTGGGAGTTTTATGGGTTTTATACGTTTTAGGGTATTATGTGTTGTTAAGGGTCTTTAAGGTTTTTAGGGATTATATATGTTTTAGGTTTCTTAGTTCTTTTATAGTATTTAATTTTATTAGGTATTTTATGGTTTTAATGATTTTTTGGTTTTTAGTGTTTTAGGGTATTTATGGTAATTACGGTTTTATATTTTTGAGGGTATTTTTGGATTTTTATCATAAGTAATTTTTAAGGACATTATGGTTTTTATTAGTTTATTTACGTTCATCATGGTTTTTTTAATATCATTCGGTTTTGTAATGGATTTTAAGGTTTTTAGGGTATTTTAGGGGTTTTAGGGTCCTTTTAAAAGGATTTAGTATTTTTATGGAACTTTAGTGTTGTTAGTTCCATTTAGGGGTTTCATAGTCCATTCTGGTGTTTTTTGTTTTAATAGTTTTTTTTCAAATTTTTAGGTTATTGTGTTTTTTATTATTTGAATGGTTTTTGGGGGGTTTAGTGTTTGTTGGTGGATTATTGGTTTTTAGGAGTTTTAGGGATTTTAGGATTTCTATGTTTATTTATGGATTTTTTTGGTTTTATGGTGTTATGTTTTATTCCAGTTGTGGGGGGGACATTACGATTCTTATATCTTATAGGAATTTCAGGGATTTGAATATTTTTACGGTTTTAAGGGATTTTTAATTTTTTTTAGAGTTTTTTTGGATGTCTTATAATTGTTAGGTGTTAATTAAGGTTTCTTGGGATTTTTTTTAGTTTCTTAGGTTTTTAATGGTTTTTAGGAACATTTACTGTTTTTAGGTTTTTGGGGTCTTTTAGGGGTTTAGGTTTTTCAAGGCTTCAGGGGTTTTTAGTGGTTTTTGTGTTTTACAGTTTTTAGGTACATTCAGGGGTTTAGGGGGGGTATTGTGTTTTTTTGGGGCCATAAATGGTTTTATCTATTTTTACAGTTGATTATAGATTTAGGGGATTTAGGGACATTTATATATTTATGTGGTCTTTTTGTTTTATTATGTTTTTATAGTCCTTTAGGGTTTTTAAGACTATTTTGAGTCTTTAAGGGTACATTATGTTCATTATTGTTTTAAAGATGTTTTAGTATAGTTTAGGGTCTTTTATTGATTTTATGGTCTTTTTGGGTTTTATGGTCTTCAAGGATTTTAAGGGGTTTTAGGGTCTTTTATGCTCTTTTATTTTTTAAATACTTTTAGGTATTTTTATTTTTTTATGGATTTAATGATTTTTTCGATTTGTTATAAATTTCATTGATTTTATTAGTGTTTTTAGTGTTTATGGGGTTGTGTTTCTTTGTTTTGATTATCATTTAGGGTCTTTTAGGTTTTTTATATTTCTTATGTATTTTAATCATTTTAAGGTGGTTTTTAGAATTTTAGGTATTTTGAGGGTTTTGAAGGATTTTTTAGAGTATCTTGGGGGTTTTAGGTTTATTAATGATTTTTTAGGGTTTTAGGATCATTATGATTTTAGCGGGTTTAAGTGTTGTTTTTTATTTTAATGGTTTTTAGTGTTTTTTGGTTTTTACGGGATTTGTATTTTTTGGGGTTATTTTTCGGTTTTCTGGTTTTTAGGATTATTTTAGGATTTTTATGGTTTTATTATTTTGTTCGGTTTAAGGGTTTTTATGGGTTTTATTATTTAAATATTATCAGGTTCTTTAGATTTTTTATGATTTTTTTTATTTTTAGGTCCTTTATAACGCATTTATGGCGTTTTTGGGTTATTTGGGGATTTTTACTATTTGAAAGGGATTTTTGGGATTTTTTTAATTTCTGCATGGTTTTTAGGTGTTTGAGGGTTTTTTATGTTTTAATGGGTTTCCATTTTTTAAATGGGTTCTTAAGGTTTATTAGATTTTTATGTTTCTAGGGGTTTTTTTTGTTTTAAGTGATTATTATTGATTAAGGGTGTTTTACAGTTTTTATTTTATTTGTAGGGTATTTTAGGATTTTTAGGAATTTTAGGGTGTTTGTAGGTAGTTTTTAGGGGTCTGTAGAGGCTTTAAGGATTTTTTTGAACATTTGGGTTCATAGGGCCTTTTAAAAGGGTTTTTTTTAGATTTTTAGGGTTTCATGTGATTTTTAGGTTTCTTTAGGTAATTTAGTATTTTGGGATTTTATGGTGTTTTTATGTTTTTTTAAGTTTAGTGTCTTTTTTGAATTTTTAGTGTTTTCTTTGGGTTTATGGTTTATGGTGTTTTAGGTTTTTTTGCTTATTTTGGGTTTTAGGGTTTGTAATGGGCTTTAGGGTTATTTTAGCATCTTTAGTGATCATTTATTTTTTTTAGTATTTTGAGGGTGTTTTAAGTGTTTTAGGAATCTATTGTTACTTTTATTGTTTTTAGGATTTTTTATATGTTTTAAGAGTTTTAAGGTTTTTAGGATTTTTTTATTTGTTCTGGTTTTTTGGGATTTTTAGGATTCATAGGGGTTTTGGGTTTTAGGTTGTTTTAGAGGTAGTTTGGATAATTATGGGGTTTTCATGGTTTTATGGTTTTTAGGGTTTCAATGGGGTTTTAGGTGATTTATTTTTTGTTATTTTTATAGTTTTTTGGATTTTCTGAATTTTATTTAGTTTTTTATGTTTTTTAAATATTTTTAGGGTTTTTTTTGTTTTTTTAGTGTTTTAATGGGTTTTCAGTGTTTTTAGGGTTTTTCTTATATCAAATGTTGGTTTAGGGTTTTAGGTTTTTTTAATGTTTAAGGAATTTTAGTGTTTCATATGGGTTTAATGGGTTTTTAGGCTTTGCATGGTCTTGTAGGATTTTTAGAGGGTTTTAAGATTTTTAGGTTTTGTTAGAGGTGTGGGGTCCAAAAAACTCCACATGTAAGAAAAAAAATAATTCCAAGATTTTGGTAAACTGTGTAAATAAACCAATATAATTGTTTAAAGAAAAGATTGATTGAAATGAAACTGAGATTGTATGTGTGGTATGCATAAATAAATTCACTACATGGACTGGCGCACCACATGGCATCCCATGAGTGAAAAGGTTTTAAGGATAGGATGATGACCACTAGAGATCAGAAAAACTAATATATTTTACATGGACATGTGGTGTTCTCTTCCCCCCACAAAATTACCCCCACCCTCACCCAACAAACGATAACCTGTTTGAGGGTGAAGGCGTCATTTTACACCCCCATAAACAAAATCATTCACAGTCCTATGTATCCATCTTAGGATCCCACAAACAAAAGCCTCATGGCCCACCATGGACTAATAGTCATCATGGAAGTTTGTTCCTCTATTACTCTATAAAAATCACACAATAGAAAAAACACGAATGAAATTTGGAATAAAGAAGCATGATGTCTTGATTCCCAACAGGTAAACCCAGAACATGACATTAAGTTTCAAATTTAATTTACCCAACCATACAAAAAACAAAAACCATTTGAGATCACCATTATACAGTGTAAAAGTCGAAGGCCCCATTGCATTCTACCACCCCATGTAGAGAAATGCTATGTGGAGAGATCACTACCCCATGTAGCTAAAAGCTATGCGGGTGAAACCCGATCCTTCATAGAAAATCGCTACACTAATGGAACCTAAGCCTAAATAGTAATACACTACATCGGTATAACCCAAAACCATGTATACAAATGAAACATGGACACTGCACTTTCCCATATGTAAATAAGCTACATAGAGGGAACCCTATCCTGCAAAAGAACATGCTACATGGAATGGTGCATCCTAGGGTATTCTGCCCTCTAGCTCTCATCACTTCCCTCTATCATAGCATCAGAACCCAATTTTCCCCCTCCATGATGCATTTGAATGGAATGAAGACAAGGCCTCTTTTTAGACACCAGATATGTGTGGTAAAATCATTTGAAACATTAGCACATCCTCTCATGTCTACGTACTCATGTTAAGAGGAAACTTATTTGTAACCTTCTGGAAAAGGGGGGGCCTCATAATGTTCTCAAGTATAAATTTCCAGGGTAATGGAGGATAAAAAATGATGTTCCTAATGAGGACCTCCCCGTTTTAGGCTTGAAGGGAGAGAATCACTCTTTCCATTCCCGTTGAGGCATATTACATCAGAATTATCTCTTCCCTAGGAACCAATAGAGAATCCATCCGAGTGTAACCCCAAGTATTTATTATGGGAGTTGAAAATATTTCTCCTCTTCACTAACACAGGGTACCATGATGGGAGGTTATGGGAATTTTAGACCGCTCTATCTTTACTTATACCTTGAGACCCAGTCCTCATCCACCAATGGAAAGAATAATATTGTGCCTCTTTCATTTTAGATATACAGCTTCCTCTTGTTTATCACATCAAGCATGACTGATGTGGAATTAGAGGTTGGTAGTGATCAATAAACCCACACCAAAATCATTAAAAAGGGAATAATCTATGTTTTAATCCCCATCTAATACTCCAAATTACCACGAGTCATGGTTTCCTGACAGTTCCTTAAAAAAGGGTCCTCCTCAAAAGGCGAAAGTCCAAATATATTGAACAATGTGGGATTTGACACCTGAATAACTTGGATATGTGGGAAGCCTCCCTAAGGTATAAACCAAACAAACCGAAGTCACCCTAATATTCTTTGGTCTATATTCCCTATAGTGTCCTAACTGACTCGGAGGCTCATGTTACATATTTTCCACATTCCTTACCATCCTTATTGAGCCATATTCCCAATGAAATCGTGTACCTACCAGGGAGACCGAAATTCTTCCAGGCACTTCAGGCCACTTCAGGATAAGTCGCACACCAAACTTTTACTAGTCACCATTTGCATGGACTCCTTTCTGAGTTATTTGAAACTTAATGGTTTTGCCCTTATCACCTGAACTGAAAAGATATGTTGTCCATTATTTAGTGGAACCAAATTAAAATTGTTCATATTCAATTCAAAGAGATATTTAGGATTCCCATTTTATGGGTTTGATCCTAACATCAAAACATCCCCCATTCCACTAGAGGAAAAAAAGTTCTAGACTACCCCACTACATGTATTAAAAATGTATCATAATGATAAACAACCATTAAATCACTAATTAGTTTATAAATGGATAACATTAAGGCTGAACCTCAGATACATAACAATATCTACATAAATGAAGAAACTCATATACAAACCAATAATTCTAAATTATAGGTTTGTCGCTAATTGATGGACACCATAGGGTTACATATGTTATACTTGGTAATGAATAGAGGATACATGAAAATGTCTAAAATATATAAGAGAGTCCTAGAATATGAAATAATTTCCCCCAAAAAGGGTGTGATGAGGCCAGCCTCCCACCCTCTTCAACTATGTGTATTCTCAAGTGTTATTGGACAAGTTCACCAATGCACACCTTCATGTGGAAAATAGTTCCATGAGTTATCATGGATATAAGATCTATGGGGTGTTTCCATATCCATAAAAAACCCATTAAAATGCATTCAAAAAATGATGGACCCAACATAAGTATTTTTGAAACATTCAAATCCACTATAATCAATCATGTAGTAGACCATGGGAAAAGAACACTTTATATTTGAAAAAATAGTGAAGGTAGAGTGAAACCATAACCAAGATGATATCATCACCTTCATTCAAAGCCCTTTCCACATATGAAATGAAATAGGGGAAAACAAGAAAATCTAAAATTTAAAAAATAATTTATAGAGATGGTTATTTGATGATTTTTCCTTGAAGGTTTTTGTCACATTTATTTCATGCAATCCTCACTAGAATACTATCCAATCAAAATGGAATCCCATCGGTCTATGCAGACAAGTGCATCATCAATGCTCTATGTTAGGTCCTCAAACAAACAGTGGTTTCCATTCCCCACCTTGTATCTTCAACGATGGCTCTCAAATGAATTGCTATGGGAGTACCACCAACATAGTACACTCCCAACCCTAGAGGAATATCGATATACCATCTAGCTTATGAAACCTCACCAGTCGATATTTCAATGATGATCGGTAATTGAGAACCATTCATAACTAGTATCCCTTTCAAATAATTTCAGTAGGAAATCACTATAATTAATTAAGGAGTTACTCTCTCACCTTATAGGGTAATATCATGTGTTCATAGGTAAAAAAATACAAGAAACACAGGATTCCCACCCAAATGATCCTTCTGGAAATTGTCATTAATAATTCCATGTGGCCTAGAATTTTCATAAATCTTTTTTTAATTACAGTATCCACTTTTGGATTAGTGGGAACCTTATAAAAACACCAAGTCACACATACACATCATAATAAATTTTACATTTAAAATTTAAAATTTCAGCATTCAAAACTAAAAAATCCAACAGATATATCATCACATTGTCGAGCCACAAACCTTATCAGGTCGAAAACCATGATAGAGAAATAAACCAACATCACCACAAGTTCTATGATAAGAAAAAACTATTAGAATACATCATCATCATATAAAATACACAAGAAAAACAACCAGTTGAAGTAGATCAACCATTAAAATGATGATCATGACCAGTTGGGAACCAATGTCAATGATGGAGCCACCTTGAGGGACGCATCTGGGAACACGGTCAAGCAATCAAACTACACATACCAAAACACCATAAAAACAACCGATCATGTATGAAATAGAGAAGAGTATTGGGATCCTAATGTTAAATTATAGTAAAGGAATATACCTAAAAAAATAATTTTTTTTACTCATGCCCTACCACTAGAGAACTGACCCTCACCACTGATGAAGCACCTGTTGTCATCCAATGACTTGATATCTACTCATTACAAATTCACCAAGGATGAACAAAACCAAAAATTGATTAAACCACTATCTTTAATCAAAAACCAAAAGTGACTCACCAATACCATATAAAAGGAGTAATAAAACTTCATCACCTAGAGATCCAGGAAACCCAAGACCATAACAACCACTAGAGACTCTAAAAAACTACAATGATAGTCGATCCACCACAATCTACCGCCAAAGAACCACTATATACATGGTATGAAAACATGTTGAAAACCACCCACATCTAAATGAACAAAACCAATAAGAACTCCCCCTGAAGCCAAGATCATATTGAAGGGATAATATCAAACAATTTGAAATAGGATATTATTCTTGTTACTTCTAAAAAAACCCTCTAGGTAAATACTATGGAAACGTATAATAAAATGCAAATCCATTCTCAATTTTATCAATCTAGTCAACCAAATATAGTGAAAACCAACGAGTAGTTGAAAATCTATGCATGTGTGTATAAAGACCATCAATTAAATATTGAAGATACCAATGGGAAGATTCAAATCTATACCTAATTTTTTCAATTCCATTATTCAAATACAATAGTAACCAGTGAGATGAGGAAAATCCATGCTCACACATATTATTTCCATTAAACAATATGGTCATAAAAAATGAACATATGAAAATACGAGCTCATGAATATCAAGATCATCTATCAAATACAACAACAAACCATGTGAAAATGAAATTAACTAATTGAACATATTAAATCAGTTTGTCAAATATGGTACAAACTAATGAGTAGATGCAAATACCTAATCATGAATATCAAGAACATCATTCAAATATGATGGGAAACAATGAGTAGATTAAAATCATTGATCACTCATATCAATCCAATTTTTCAATTACAATAGAAACCAATGAGAAAATAAAAGTCCATGATCCTGAATATTAAGATCTTCATTCATTACGGTGGAAACACATGAGTTGATTCAAATACCTACTCTATAAAACCAATCCCATCAGTCAAATACCCTGAAAACCAATGATCAAACGCAAATCCTTAATTTCCAGTATGAATAATTTCCATAAAATGTGGAGGTAAACCTTAATCAAGTGAAAATCAATGATCTCATATATGAATCCCCCCAGTGAAATATGACTAGAATCCATGCACATATAAAAATCCATTCCCCATATATTAATCCGACAACATAAATAAAACATCAATCCATGAGAATATAGAAATACCCTCACATGTATATCTTGACTACTAGTTAAATATGGAACAAAATGGAGGAACTAGTCGACTTATCTCAACTATGAACTCAGGGAAGACTCATATTCACATCCAACCATAGAATGGGTATACATCCCTATAACAAATATGGTTGTTTCTCATAATGTAATGTAAATGATGGATTTTCTAACATGAATTCATGAAATTATCATTCAAAACATCCAATTCCTAATAGCGTTAAGAATAAAAGCTTTGAGCGAAGCCAATGAACACACCTCCCAAACTGGGATGACTCATCCAAACAATGATAGGATCACATAGGAGAATACATATATTATTGTTCCCATTATAGATGTTCATTAGCAATATCCTATGAAACATGGATAACTGTATTGGGAAAAATAATTGTTCTAGATAGGGATTGTAGGCCCATTTCATGGGCTAGTCCAAGGAAAACAAATATCCATGATGAAATTATATAAATTTTTCATAAGGATCCTATAGAAACACATGAGTCATTTGAGCTCACTCCAATGTATGAGAATACCTATTAGTAGGACATGATTCAAGATAACCTTGAGAGAACATAAAAAAATCCCATATGGGGCTATTCAAGATTCCAAATAAGACTCAAAACACTATTTTGTTACAAGCTATAGCTCTTGAGGCCATCAGACATATTTCAATGGTATCCCACAATATTACTAATTTGTTACTGTTGACGCTCTTTTTTGTCACAGAGTATAAATGATTGAGAAGGAAAATACCTGAACCCAAAGTGATTTATCCATTGAAGAAACATCAAAAATTGACAAAGGCATGAACAAGGATTTTCTTCAGCATGGGCCGCGCAGGTTTGATCATGGTTTCACAAGTATACCTACGCGCCACATATTGGGCGCGCAGGTGACCTGCACGCCCTATCTGATTTACACTTAGGGTCTTCACCAGCCTATAAATACACCATGTGGGCACCCCATTTCGAAAAACGAAAAATCCAGAAACTCATATTTGAGCTCTCAGAACCCAAGTCTATTATCAAAGCCATCCGAACACTTCTAAGGTAATTTATTACCTAGAATGGAAGATCTAAAGAGGGGGAACAAGGCATAAGTGTTGAAATTCATCAACACCTACGCGCCTAAGTGTATAACCCTTCAGGGAATTGAAGACACTTGCGTGCTACCTTATCCCTTTAATAGAACTTACATGAAACACATTTAGAAGTCATTAGGGATAATACTAAGGGCTTGATCCAAGCCTCGCCCAAGTATTACCCCATGGGTTGACCGTCGCACAAGTACACCTGTGTCGCACAGGTATACCTGCGCGACCCTGACCTGCGCACCCAAACAGGACCTGCACACCTACCTTCTTTTGGGTTCCCCTCCTATCCATTAATCTCTTTTCTTCAAATACACATTTCCTCTTTAAGATTTAGCCTGCATAATCCTCTTCAAAGACATTTATGGTATGATTCTTTGGATGGATTTCTTATCTGAAAGGAATTCTGTGGAACATTTCTCAAAACCTAGTAATTTAAATATCTTTATGTCACTAAGGTTAGAGATTTCATTCATTCAACCTCATCCTTTATGATGAAATATTTTTTATGTGAATCCCCTTTAGGAGTAAGCCCCAAGTCCCCTATTCATGGGCATCCTTTTCAAAAGTAAGCCCCAGTCATAATTTCCTAACCTGGGCCTCCCTCTCAGGAGTAAGCCCCAGTCTTCATGTTTCTTAATTTTGGGCCTCCTTCTTAGGATTAAGTCCCAATAATAATTCCCTAACCTGGGCCTCTTTTCAGGAGTAATCCCTAGTCATAATTTACTAACCTGGGTCCCCTTTTCAGGAGTAAGCCCCAGTCATAATTTCCTAACCTGGGCCTCCTTTTCAGGAGTAAGCCCCAAGTTCCCAGATATGGGCATCCTCATTAAGAGTAAGCCCAAAATCCCAAATTTCCTTTAAACTGGGCCTACTTATCAAGAGTAAGGCCTAGTCATAATTTCTCTTAACTAGTCTTAACTTCTTTTGATTTGGGCTTCCTTCTTAGGAATAAAACCCAATCACAAGTCCCCTCCTAATTTGGGCATTCTCCTCAGGAGTAAGCCCCAAGATACAGCATCCAAATCTCCATAAAGCACATATACCTTTATGGACCTTGTTTCCGGGCTTCTTCTCTAAAGTACGTCCTAATCTATATCTATTCAGGAAATCATACATACATAAGCCCCATATCATTCATTGTGACCACATCTTTCGTGGCACAAATTTTCAGGTTTACTGATACCTCTTGTTTCTCACACCGAGCATGAGTCACGTTATCTTAGAGTATAAAAGTAACCACGAAACATCATTTTGGGCCATTAATCATACGTAAGCCCAACAATTCCCAACCGAACTACATGGAATTTGATCTCTACCTTAAAATTGGAGTACGTGGGAAGCCTTTCTGAGGTTCAATCCCATCACCCATTAATTCTAATCCGTCACATATGATGTTAAACTATATCATAATTTCTGAACTACATGGGTTATGATTCATTTTCTGACAAGGATACATAGGTAGCCCATCTGCAGGTACGATCCTAGCTCTGAAATACACCATTTCCTCCTGAACGACAATAAACTTCAAGTGCCCCATTGAGTGGCTTTAAAACCAGTATGGTTATCATAATGACCAATATATCTTTATATAATATGTTGAAGGATACCATTGACTAAGAATCTCTAACAAATACAGATGATTATCTATCGATGAAGAACCTCAAATACATATAAAAGATTCTCTAAATCTCAATCATATTAATCATTGATTTTCAAATATTAAGGAAAGATCATTTTCATAATTGTTAGTGTAATAAGGATACACGAACATAACTTAAATCTATAAAGAGAGTCCCAGAGTAGAAAATAATTCCCCGCAAAAGGTGTGATGAGTCCGACCTCCCATCCTCCTGACCAATGAAAATTCTTAAGCCTCATCAGTCCACAACTAATGAGCACCTACCTTTAGAAAGTATGTCCAAATGGATATAGAATCATTGGATGTTTTCGGTTATACAAATAAACCCATTAGAAACCTATTGGAATGTTTGAACCTTAAACAGACAAGGTTATCCCCATTTCCTGAGGAAACAAAAAATGGTGAACCTGACGTGAATCCTTAACCAAGTTAAAATGATGTTTTACTTATTTGTTAGGACCCTATTTAAATTCACTGAGAGGGACAACAAAACAATCAATAACATATGTGCTTATCCAAAAGATGTAGTGGATGATCTTATCTTGATTATGTCTGTTATATAAAATAGTAACTCTTTTCCAAGATCTTCTGCATTACAGAAATGGCTTCTCTTAAGTTCACACCTATGAATGCCTCTATTGTGAATACCTCAGCTGCTACTCCTGTTGGATCATTGTTGGCTCTGAGGATGACATCACCTACTCAGCGTCTTCAATGCTGGGTATCAAATGCACTAGTTAAGGAATACCATCGACATGGTACCATTTCGCCTCTGGAGGCCGCTTGACAAGCCCTCCAAGTCAATAATTCACCTGAGATGTCCGTACAGTGATGACCAGTGATCAAGAAGCAGGCGATGCTAACCGCCATCTCCAACCGTTTTAGGACGTTATCCCGAGAATGCAATCACCAGTCCCTCCCATATTATACGGAGGTGAATGAGAAGGTCACTAAAGGCCTTAATTCAAAGAGATAGGAGTCTTTCCCCAAGGCTCCCACCAACAATCGCCACCAGACTCGTGCGGTAGTGTGTCCTCAACATGATGAGGGTGTCGTCTCTAGGCGTTCGGCTCAGGTTCCTAGAACCCGAGTAGGAAAGATGAACCACCAGAGGTGACAACCAGTCAACAGTGAGTAGGTTCTTATCTCTGCCATTTCTAGAGAAGTCCACCAACCTAACTTGGTGGAAATCAAAGAGTAGGCACACACACCCATCCGTTTTAATTCCGTTATCCAGCAGACTCATCTGGCAGCAACGCACAATTCCCACCAAGAAATTATGGCAGAGTACTATAGACATGAACATACACCTATTTATAAATCATCAACTAGTCAAAAGTATATTCATACTACATACGATGAATCCCACCAACCTAATGTGTTGACAACTGGTAAACATGCACATACACCTGCTTACTCTCATCAATCCTACCAGAAGTCTCATCTACCAGTATTTAAGGAAGTTCATCAACCACGTTCGATGGAGTGAAATCAGCATTCATATACACCTTCTATTATTGATCAAGCCTACCAATATTCTCATTTGGTAGTACCCGAAGAAGTCAATTGGAAATACCCAATGACAAACAAGAGGGAGACTCAACTCTCTGCCCCCTCACACAAGTATTGTCAGAACACACTGACAGGAAAAGGAGGACAGGAGCAGGAACACACACCTACTCCAAGCATGGAATGGATGTATATTCACATTTCAGTAGCTGAAGTCACCATGAACATTATACAAATGGAGAAGGAGCAGAACCAAATCTCTGCTCATATTTTGGATGCTTGCTAGGATATTATAATAGCTTCTGCAGAATCACATGGAATGAAATAGAAATCTATCCCTACCAGTGGAGTGACACATCAATAGTTCACTCCAGAACAGATACACATTTCTATTCTAGTCCAAGAGGGTTGTGGGGAATACTCCCCCATATCATATGGACAACCAAGTCAGTCACATACACCTAATTTTAGTTGAGATAAGTATCCTAACCTGACTATTTCTCCTGAGCAGGCACATATACCTGCCCATAATAACCAATTTCATCAACAAGTGATTCCCAAAGTTAGTAAGAAGGCGTTTAATAAAAAGACTAATCCAACACTGTCAAAATATCAAGAGCTAATCTATAATAAGGCCTTGATCACTACTGGAGTTCTTGATGCACTCAGACAATTACTTGTTGCAACTCAAGATTCTACTCTCTCATATCACAATAGCGGGGACATTAATTCCGAAGTTCTTCATCAGACACTTCCTCATGAAGGCTTGCTTCATGAATGTTCATTCAATCTCGAATTATCATCTTAAGATGAGATCCATAAGAACCCTCTGTGTGGAAAGAATAATAAGGATCAAAAGGTTTCATCTTTTACTATAACCCACCATGGTGGTCCTCCCCATGATGATGAATTTATTTGCAAAAGTCATCTCCGTAGTAGTAATTCACATTGCCTAGAAAATTCTCTAATGGACAATGTAGTAATAAGAAAGCCCTCTTATATTGAGGCACTTGCAAATGTGAAGGAAGTCATGTCTAATGCTTTACCACTAGCAGGTGAAATAGTTTCTCAACCATATGATAGCCCAGGGTGTAGGTCATTCTCCGAACGAACCCTGATTCATGCATCTTCTAATTTGGTAAATTAATTCTCTACCAATATTGTTGAATCTGATGAAGAAAACAAGAATCACCAGCTTTGGTCTAATCAGGTAGAAGAATCCTCATTGAATGATAAAGAGGAAATACTAAATATGAGAAAAAAACTGACGAAAGGCGATGTACCGGTCATGTTTTGGCCTTTGGCTGACTCACAATATGACATTCCAGAGATGTTGACAGAATATTGTATTCACAATATTCGTCTCAAAATGTGGAAAACTCTTTTCCAATTTAAAAAGAAAGTATTATCTTATGATGAATATGAAAACCATGTCAAGATAATAGAAGGGTTACAATGCCAAATTAATTTGATATCTCTCTCAGTTTCTTGATATCTGAAGGTTGAAAAGTAGTAGAGAGCCCTTCATCATTCATTCCTTGACAAACTAAAAAGGTTGCGCCTGTTAATTTCTATTTCCCTATCTGGTATTCATATCAGGGAATTGGGTGTTCAGGGACCACTTCATTTCACTGTACTCTCCAGTCAACAAAGCCCACCAAAAGTGGTCTCATGCAATTTTATTTCCCATGGCTGGCCAAAACCAATTTGTTTTGTCTGTAATCAAAGGCTTGCTCAAGAACATGCCCCACCTAGATTTTTCCAGAATTAAGAATATAGAGAGAAAGTTGTTGAATTACTTATGCATTAGGAAAATGAGAACATCTAATAGGATTCTAATTTAGAGCGTGCACATCATCAAGTGATAGAAGTGTCAGAAATCATCCAACAGTCATTCGAACCAGGTGATTTGAGTGGATGTAGGTTGATGCATCCAACCAATTTCCAGAATAAAGTCCGCAAGATCAGAAGATATTTTAAGAAAGTCTCGGATGTAGAAGCTCAAGAACCACCTCATCTTGCATGACTAAGGACTCTTTTATCCCAGCCCTCAGAATCTGTAAATAGGATTCGAGGAGTTGAACATAAAAAACAGGAACATCCCCAGTCCACCGAACTGGGGAATTTTTCAAATCGTCAATCTATTACTCAGAGAAAGTCAGTCTTCTCTCGATTAGGGAAGAATCCCAAAGAGGAACGAAGAGCAAAATTATCAGGAGATTCCCTCCAAATTGTGGTTCGTCAAAAAGTTCCTAAGGGATCAACTCAATAGAAGGCAGCGTCTAATCAGGGACATGGAAAAAGACAGTATCGTAGAAATGCCAATAAAAGGGATGCAATGCATTATGCATCAATTAATATCCCCAATGCCATTATTGATGATCCTCCAGAACATGAGGCTCACTCAGAGGGATCTGATGAAGAATTCCTGCTCAAGAAGTTGTACACATAGACACAAATGAAGAAGGTGTGCATACAATAAATCAAAGGCTTCCCAAAATTTAGGTAATATTTCCAGTTACCAACTCCACCCTCTTATAATGGCATCCAACATGGGGAAAGGGAAGAATCAGGTTACATACCCCTCCACTAGAGAAGGCCAATCACTCTCACTAGAGAAAACTATTCTCACAACAAGAGGCATAAATGAAGGAATTAAGGAGGTTGAATGCAGAACTACATCAAAGTAGTCTTCCTCCTAAGCGTGTTGAAGTCAGTCAATCAAGGGAATTTGTTGCGGCTACTGAGATGGATCAGGAATATCATCCTTTACCAGTACACCCTCACAGGTCTAATCCTATGGGTTATGTGCAACAATAACCAGAAATACTACCATCGGTAGAAGTCTCGTTCGACACACCTATCCAAGCTCTAATTATTGCACCGACACAGGTCCAAGCTCAACCAGATGTTTCTAAAAAATTAATGACTACCATTGAGTCATTAAAAGCACGTTCGGAAGATATGGAAGGAAAGCGTGCACCGGTTCAACAAGAAAAAAGATCTTACCCTGAATGGGTTGATGCAATTCCTCCCCCATCAAATTTTTCAAGTACCACATTACCAATCTTTAATGGTTCGGGTGACCCAGAGAAACACTTAACACATTTTTTTTCTCATTGAAATCCTATGATGGGAACCCCTCAGCAACAAGAAGTAGTTAAGCTCAGGTGTTTTGTACAGTCATTACAAGGGCTTGACGTTTTCTGGTATACAAGCTTGCAATCCCGGTCAATTACCAGATGAGAGGATCTCCACCAAAAAATCATTCTTCAATTCAGCTCAACGTTTCCAAAGACAATAGTTTTTGATCTTACAAATTGTATGCAATGGGAGAATGAAAAGGTTTCAGATTTCATTGCTCATTGGAAGATATTAACATATTCTCTGAGCTTATCACTACCTCAAAAATAGTTTTTGTCAATCTGTGTGGAAAATTTGCATGATGAATTACGGATACCATTGATCACTGTGAAATACACAGGAGGGTTTCGAGACCTTACTTCAATCGCTCAACATATTGAAGACTCTCTTATAATGACTATGTATAAAGCTCATGTAATTTCATTATCTCCAAGAAGGATAATGGGTAAATTAGATACTGCTACAGTTACGCTTAAACAAACACCAGTACATGCTTCTACTTCAAAACCTTAATCTTATCAAAGGGCTCCACCTCCTGAGCATCGAAAACAGAGGCTATTTCATCAAGATGGTCAAATAGATCAAAGACGGAATCAATTTGAGGATCTGAAGAGAAAATTTATTCTTTCCAAAATGTACAAGTTCCTGGTTACTTCATTTCGGCTCTAGAAAATAACTTGGTTCAGTTTCCAAGGCCCAAAAGGCCTAAAAAGGAAGGAGATGAAGATCGTCCCAATTATATCCCATTTCATCAGATGTTGGGGCATCCCATTCAGGAGTGTTTTTTCTTCAAATACCTCCTGCAAAAGATGGAGGACTCGAGACAATTCAAATTGAAAGGTTCTTCAGCTTAGGTAGCATGTGTTACTACTACAAATCCAGAGGATGAAAGAGAGTGGAAAGAATTCAAAAACAAAAATGCGTAGAAATATGATGATTAGATGGTCAGAAAAATGACCAACCAAGCTCATTCCATTTAGAGAACGCAATTGAAGAAACCAATTGTGGCTTCTTCTATGAATGCCACAGCAAAACCCTCTTCATCAGAGGCAAA
Organism: Viscum album; assembly: GCA_963277665.1. Classification (NCBI taxonomy): domain Eukaryota; kingdom Viridiplantae; phylum Streptophyta; class Magnoliopsida; order Santalales; family Viscaceae; genus Viscum; species Viscum album. Next base: position 1,209,411,390 of record OY728140.1, read on the forward strand.
ATCCTCGAAGAAATGACATATATCAAATAAAGAGGAACAATTAGAAGAAGATGAAATCATGTTAAATCCTATATTGTCTTTGACTCTGGCAGATTTTATGCCATCTACTTCAAATCCACGGGCACCGCCCCACCATAATGCTCAACCTAAATGGGCTAATCATGCAGAATCTTTATCAGTTGAAGAGTTGATCTTTGGTTCTGTTAACATGATTAATTTAACAGATCATTATGCATGTCACAGCTTCGATCTTGATGAGCCTAAGTTCCCTATATCGAACATAGGAATTAGAGGGATTTATAGAGGTATGGTGTATAGAGGGAGATGTGGATATCCCATAAACCACTATTCCAATTCTACCCCTTCTAGAAATATGTATACAGCAGAAACTCATGGTAGAGCCCTTCAGTGGGCTCAACAAGAACAAGAAATTTCTTCCATGCAAGACATATTCAGTCCTAGTATAGTTATTTTGGAAGATCGGTTAGAGGTTCCACCTTCTTCCTCTCAACAACTAAATAGACCTATTCATTCTAATATTCTAAAACCAAGAGTATTTCCAACTCCTACCCCGATAAAAGATGCATCTACTTCCAAAGAATCAACTTCTAAGGCACCTGTGAAACCACATGTTCCTGTAGGTAAACGCATACCTTTGGATCAAAAATATGTTTTCTTGAAGCATTTGGCCCAAGTACCAGCAAATTTATAAATTCTGGATTCCTTGAATCTATTCAGGGATCTTCGGGAGGCACTCATTGAGGCTTTGTCAAGTCCTCAGGAGTTCGAAACTGAAATTGTTGCGGCTAAAGTCTACCATGTAGAGAATGATTCTACATAATGCCATGTAGTGATATCTTTCACAGGTAAAGATGAGGATTATGTTGTTCATGAACAAAATAGACCTTTGTATTTATCTGTCAAGGTCAATGGAGAGGACATCTGATGATCTTTCATTGATAATGGTTCAGGAGTTAACCTCATCCCCATTCGTACACTTTGTCGATTGGGCCTCACAGAATCTGATTTATCTCCTTCTACTCTGATGTTACAAGGATATGATAAAAATGAACAAGAACCACTGGGCGAGATTACACTTATTACTCAGTTTGGAGACCTTGTATCCAATTCAGATTTCATGGTTGTTGATCATGATACAACCTTCAATGTTTTTCTTGGAAGACCTTCGCTACATCAACATGTGGCTATCCCTTCATCATACCATCAATGCCTCAAATATTGTTTCGATGGTCAAATTGGGACATTGTATGGTGATAAATCCCCCTTAAAAACATGTGATCTCAATACATTGGGGCGTAATTTTATCACATGAATGGTAAGGAGAAATCCACAACAATGGAGGTTACCAAAGGTAATGCTCCATATAGTTTGGAAAAGATTCCAGTAAACCCATTCACACTTGTGAGTAGAGGTTATGTGTTGCCAATAAATGAAATTGACATGATAGACCCAAATCCAAATACTCTTATGGAAACTTCCATAATGTCAATTACAAAAATCAAGCCAGATAGCATGTGAGAAGTTGGTGATTCACTAGGAAATGATGAAAGCTCAAATGGAGATGTCTTCATTTCATCCGATGAAATCCAGCAAGTCAACACTTCACCAACCAGGCCAGAAGAAGTTATATAAATGTCAGTGGTGAATAATGATGTCAATTCTCAATCCATCATCTCCACTTTATTACCCAAGGAAGACCCTTCATCATCAAGAGGGTCATAAATGGAAGCCTCTTCTTCACGATGTTCAAATTTTTACATCTCTCCTGATCATGGAAATTATACTTCAACATCTACTATGAAAGTAGAAATAGAAGAAGTAAAACATGTTAAAGAAGAAGAGGATGATCTTAGGGATGCTCTACTAGCTTTTGAAGAGGATATCTCCACTAATGTGGATGAACTCAGAGAAATAAATCTGGATACAAAAGAAGATCCACACTCCACTTTAATTAGTGAAATCATGACACTTGAAGGGAAAGAAATGTATAATTCATTTTTAAAGAAAAATCAAGATATATTTTCCTGGAATTATATAGAGATTATAGGTCTAGATCTTGATGTTTCTACTCATCGTTTGGGTTTTCCAGAATAACATCAAGGATTTAAGAAAGCCGCAAAAAGAACACACCCAACTTATGCTTTTAAAATTGAAGCTGAAGTGGATAAGCTTATCAAAGATAACTTTGTCAGACAAGTTCAATATCCCAAATGGTTGGCTAATATTTTCCCTGTGAAAAATAATAATGGTAAAATTAGAGTTTTCATTGATTTTATATATCTTAATCAGCGTTGTCCTAGGGATGATTTTCTACTTCCAATTACAGAACTCTTGATTGATGCAACAACTGGCTACAAAGAACTTTCCTTCATGGATGGATATTCTAAGTATAATCAAATCTGAATGGATCCAGAAGATAAAGAATCTATAGCTTTTAGAGCCCCTCAGGGTGTGTTTTTCTATCGGGTACTTCCCTTTGGCCTGAAGAATGTTGGCGCAACATATCAGCGTACCATGCACCGTATCTTCAAACCCTTTTTAGGGAAATTTGTTGAATGTTATGTGGATTATTTGGTGGTTAAATCCAAACAATGATCAAATCACTTGGCTGATTTGGAAGTCATATTCCACAAACTTCGACAACATAATATGAAGATGAACCCCTTGAAATGTGCTTTTGGGGTAACCTCAGGAAACTTTCTCAGCTTTGTTGTGCGCCATTTTGGTATCGAAGTCGATCCTAAGAAGAAAAATTCAATACTTGGTATGTATCCTCCTTGAAATCTGATATAATTGATAGGACTTCAAGGAAACATATCCTATATTTGGAGTTTCATCGCCAATTTGGCAGACAAAAGTTTACCCTTTACCAAATAGATGAAGAAGAGAGTCACCTACCAGTGGACTGAAGAATGTCAATAAGCATTTGATATTCTCAAGAAATATCTCTTGAGTCCACTGGTATTAATGCCAACTATTGAAGGGGGGCCACTTTTTCTTTATGTGACAGCCTTAGAGCAATCATTGGGTGCCTTCCTTGCCCATAAGAATGATGTTGGGAATGAAAACAACCTTTATTATCTCAGTCAGACTATGCTTGAAGCAGAAACCCGATATTCAAGTATTGAAAAGTAATGCCTGGCATTAATATTTGTAGTTAAAAAGTTGAGACACTACCTTCAACATCATGGGGTCCAATTGGTATCTTGCAATAACCCGCTCAAATTCATCCTTAGTCGCCCAATGCTTATAGGACTTCTGGAAAGGTGGGAAGTTATTTTACAGCAATTTGATATCCAGTATGTGTCTCAAAAGGAAATAGAGGGCCAAGCTCTGGTATATTTCCTTGGTGAACACCCTTCAGCGGAAGTTACATCTTTAGATATTGAAATTCCTGAAGAAGAAGTATTTTCTATTCAAGATAATCTTCAAAAATGGGAAATATACTTTGATGGTGCTTCCAGAAGTCCAAAATGGAAGAAAATGGAAGATACTAAATGCAAAAAAGTTGGATTAGGAATTGTACTTGTTTCCCCAGAAAATTCAGTGCTACATTATTCTTTCTCATTGTTGGGTGGTGGTACCAATAATGAAGTTGAATACCAAGCTGTCATCGCAGTATTAGAGTTGGTGCTTCAAGCACAATTGAATCACTTAAAAGTGAAAGGTGATTCAGACCTGGTAATCAAACTAGTCAATTGGGATTATGCCATCAGAAAAGAAGAGTTAATCCCTTTGTATGATTATTTCATAGAGTTAATGGTGAAATTTCATTCGGAACTGACATTTTCTTATGCCCCGCGATCACAAAATACTAAAGCTGATGCATTGGAAAATATAGCCACAGCTTTCGAAGATCCAAATCGGGACGAGACAGTCATCAATATTTCCCACCATCATACAATTTCACCTGTTGTTCAAGTCAGAACAGAGGAAATCAATGAAATTAGTTCCATTCCTAAATTATATGGTCATACTATAGGATGGATGATACCTATCAGTGAATACCTTCAAAATGGATCACTTCCACCTGATAGAGTTGGGAATGAACAAACCTGGTGATGTGTGGTCAATTTCACCTTTTATGATAGCCCAGATCACCTAGAGAAAATTATCTACAAAAGAGGATTTGATGGAATTATCTTCTGATGCATTTACGGTGAAGAGACAATGGATTTCATGAAAGAAGTGCATGCAGAAGTCTTTGGTGCCCATCAGTCCAGACATAGACTATCTGATCAAATTTTAAGGCATGGATACTTTTGGCCTTCAATGATACAAGATTGTGTTTATTTCAAAAAGAAGTGTCATTCTTGCCATTTACATGCCAACTTCATTCATCAACCCCCAGAGTTGCTTCATGTATCCAAATACTCATGGCCATTTTTCACATAAGTAATGGATATAGTATGACATTATCCTTTAGCTACATCTAAGCAGTTGAAGTACATTCTTACTGCTACTGACTTATTTTCAAAATGGGAAAAGGCAATACCTCCCAAAGAAGTTAGTTCTAAAAGCATTGTTAGCTTCATCAAGTCTAACATCATTACCAGATTTGGTGTCCCTCATACCATATTGACGGACTATGGCACAAATTTCTGTTCATCCGAGGTAAGAAAGTTGTATCAAGAATACAACATCAAATCCAACCATTCCTCTCGGTATCATAAAGTAGACAATGTCTAAATAGAATCCTTCAACAAGACTCTTTCAAATATAAAACAAAAGATGGTGGATAAAGATAAGAAATCATGGCCTGATAAACTCTTTCATGCTTTATGGACTTATCAGACCACCACCTACACTACAACGCGGTCAACTCCATAATCATTAGTATATGGAACAGAAACAGTATTTCCCATTGAGGTTCAATTACCCTCACTCAGGGTATCCATTTGTGATCAGTCATCAACGGATGAACAATCTCAAATGCTATTGGATGAATTGGAATAATTAGACGAGAAAATATTGTGCACCTTGTGCCACTTGGAAGTCTATCAGAATCGAATAGCTCGATCTTTCAACAAAAAACGTTCGTCTTCGTTCATTCATTTAGGGGGAATTGTTATTGTTTCTCATAACTCCAATGATTCCAGAATAGAAACCTCCCAAGCTTGAGCCAAAATGGGAAAGACCTTACTCAATACATAAGGTCTACTCCAATGAATCTTATTCTCTAATTTCAATGGATGGAGAAGTCATCACTACTCTAACCAATGACAGATTTATGAGGAAGTATTTTGTATATAACGACCCATACTTTACATACATTTTTAATACTTCAAAATTGAAGCACACTTATTACAACATATGACAAAACCACAAAGGACCGTATAGGTATAGTGTCTTTAGAAACTGGGAAACATAAACAACTGGTTCATAAATCTTCTACAGTGTCTCCCATTTATTTCATCATATCTAGGGTCCCTTTTAGCATATTCTACTTAATATCCATCTTCCTAACCTGGGGAAAAGAAAACATAAAAGGGTGAGCTCAAATGCTTAGCAAGGGAAAATAAAGGAAATAAAAATCATATCATATCTTTTTGAAAATCAAAACCTGCAAAAGAGATCATAATATCGTAACATGGAATAAATCATAGAAGTGAAAAGGAGTTCCCCATAATCATAACATAAAACTTGAAACTTTGTGGCATGCACACATAATCATGGAAAATCATTTCTTGTTAGTCATGACTCATTTCCAAGACTATCTTAGTGGACAAAGTCCCTTTCTGAACCGAGTTCACTCCTCGTTTCAGTCCTGTATCACTGAACCGAAATAACCTTCCATTCCAGCCATGTCTATCTCATGAGATATAAAATCTTTACCCAATGCATTGGAGGGAGATATAGGTCCCACCCATCTTATAATGAATCCTTTCTTATGTGTGCCACATAATCATAAATCATACATCATAGCGTATCCCATGTAATAAAAATGGGATTCTTAAACAACATGACATCATAAAACAATTAATATAAGATAAAGGAATTCATAAAAATATTTCCATCACAACATAATCAAACCAATGTAATAATAGGGATTAAAACAGAACCCTTTATTATCTTAGATGGAAAATAATTTTGATAAAACACTTGAACTCCATTCTTGAGGAAAATATCCTTTCTTCTTCAAAAACATTTTTCCTTTCATAACATGTCATACGACTTTAAAATAAAATAAGTTGATTAAAAATAAACTTGAAAACTTGTAAAGGAATATTCTTGGAAATTTTGTTTTAAAAATCCATTCATGCCGTATAAGTTAAAAAAACATTCTTCGTACTTTTGTCGGAAAAGTCAAAAAGTACCTCGTACGACAAAAGATTCCTTTCATAGATATTACTAAAAACTCACTGAAGGGTAAAAATGGATTTAAAAAAATTGTAGGTGGATGGAAATAATATTACATATTGATGAAACATGGATGTGGATGATAAAATACACCCTAGTAAATGTCAAAGTATAAACAATCTCGGATAAAAATGAGATTGTGATATTTCCCTTACCTTAGGTCCGATTTGCTTTGTACATGTCCGAAGCTCCTGTATAATGGTTTAAATAATGTTATTGACTTATTCCAGAATCATACATATTGATATGATATCATATATGGTCATATTCTTAGCTTCTTGTTAGTAATATTTCATTGTTACTTGTTACTCGGGTCTTTATTGCCTTTTTTTCTTATGCGTGTTTTGCCGAATACATTCTTATTCTTCTTTTAAGGTTATAGATACCTTATATCCAGAATGGTATTAGTGTAACATATATCATATTTATTCATTCATTTCATTTATATAATTACTATGTAATGATGATCATGTAGAACGAGTCGCATCACATCGTGGAGACGGTATTCCGTACGTACGCACGAGTGATGATATTGTTCCTATGATCGTGGAACTGTATTGGAGTATATATATATTATTTCAGTATCAATATTACTTTATAATAATCATAAATAGTTACTCATTACACCATTATACCCATCCTTGTAAAGTGATGGTGGAAAAATAGATTACACCACGGCGTGGAGACGGTATTCCGTACGTACGCACGCGCGGTGATTTCATTTTTCTGTAGGATGGATAGAAGGTGAATTAGGGTTGTTTCATATTTATAATAAAATATCAGTATGTAAGTAATACTGATGTTATTACTTTATCATGAAACAACTAAAGAATAAGAAGTTGAAGAAGAAAGAAATTGAAAAGATCTGTAATGGATATTACCTCTTCTTTGGAACGCCTTTTTGAATCCTCCACTTAGGGAACTAAGATTGGTCTTTGAAGAAGACCAGAACCTCTAGGATTATTCTAGGGAAGTGGAGAGGAGAAAATGGCAGGGGTTGTCCGAGCTTGAGTGCTCAAATTGGTGTGAGGAGGAGGGGGAGCAGGTGCCCTTTTATAAGGGAGGAGAGGGGCACCTTAGGAATATCTCAAAATATTATTTTATATTAAAGTCAAAATCGGTTTATAATGGTTCCAAAGGGACTTATTTCGAATCTAAAGTGGGGATGAGTCGAAATAATATCAACCAATATTATTTAGACAAGTTTAGGGTATTATTTTAACCTTATCAATTAGATTTAACTCTAAGTTAAATAATTTAACTTTTACCATGTCTTTTTGTTTTCTTTCACTATATGGTTAATACACTTACTATAACATGCCAAAAGAACCCCAAATTGTTTATTATTAATATATATATCTTTATCTAAGTCATTTGGCCTATCCTTAGTTTTTTAGGAATAATATAACAATTAATAATATAATATTTGATTTAAACACTATTTTGTGTCAATTTTGACACTATTTGATATATGATTTTTGTGAAAGTCATAACAGAATTATATGTTCGAACAAAGTTGATTAAATCAACAATAATATATCATAGTAACCTAGAAAATTAGTGGAATTCATAAAAAGTCTTAAATTACATTTATTTTGGTATTTATATTATCAATTATGTCAATATTTCATTAATAAGATAATTACTGCATCATCTTTGTGTCATAAATAAATTAAATTATTTGATGTCTAAAAATTACAAATAAAATACCATCATGTAGGAAATCTTTTTAGCTTTCTAATGAATATTTACAATCGAATTTATCTTATGTATAACCCCATATTAAAAATGATTTACTTATTAAACATTGATTTTAACTATTTTAACCCTTCTTTAAATAAATTAATAATAAATGTCCTAATCTAATCCAAGTGGGCCTAAATGGTCATATTTTATTCCTAAGTTTGTTTTTGGTCGAATTACACTTGTCCAATAGAATTAGGACATGTGTTAGGGTAATATTAATATCATATTTACCCTTAGTTACCCTATTTACTATTAACTGCGGTAAAAATAGTAAAAAGTTACTATTCACCAAAAAATTATTTTTATCTCATTGAACCACATTTTACATACTGATATCAACCGTGTCTGTCGGATTGTTGAAATTCCATTCACAGAAGCGGTAAAATTAAGTTTTATGCAAAATTCAGTTTTTAACCTACCACTTAGTGGTTTCACTATTCATCAAAAATTGAAAGTTTTCAGAAAAATACCAAAATTTCACCCTAGGCTAATTTCGATATTCTGAGTCCAAAAATGAAGTCCATTTTGAAAAATAAAATTTATAAAATTTAAAAAAGTGGTTATTACTATTCATAACGGCTAGTTTTAATAGCATATTGTTGATTAGTGAAACTCGGTATTGCGTACGACGCAAGCTATCGAGGAAGGTCGCGATTGCGTGTAAAGCAAGCCAAGAAAGTGTTGTGTAGAAAAAGATTTCTTTGATGATTTATATAACATAAAAGTCTCGGGTGTTACATTCTACCCCCCTTAAAAAGAATTTCTCCCTCGAAATTCGTCACTTTGTAACAAACAGATGAGGATACTTCTCCCTCATCATATCCTCAAGCTCCCATGTAGCTTCTTCAAGTTGGTGGTTCCTCCATAAAACTTTCACCAATCAAGTGGTGTTGTTTCGTAGGAATTTTTCGCTACGATCCAGAATCTCTATCGACTGTTCTTCATAAGAAAGATCTTGCTCCAACGGTACAACTTCTGAGCTGAGTACATGTGAAGGATCTGGTATGTACTTTCTCAGGAGAGATACATGGAACACATCGTGAACTTGAGAGAGATTCGGTGGAAGCGCCAATCGGTAAGCTACCTTCCCAACATGATCCATTATTTCGAAATGACCGATATATCTAGGGCTCAACTTCCCCTTCTTTCCAAATCTCATAACCCTTTTCCAGGGAGATATTCGTAAGAAAACTTTATCACCCACTTCAAACTCTAGGTCTTTTCTTCGGTTGTCGGCATAACTTTTCTGTCGAATCTGAGCTGCGCTTATGTGTTGTTGAATAGATCTAACCTTTTCTGCCATTTCATCAACGAGATCAGGTCCTAATAGCTTTCTTTCCCCATCTTCATCCCAGCAAGTTGGAGTCCTGCATTTCTTTCCATAGAGAGCTTCATAAGGATCCATCTGAATACTGGAGTGAAAGCTATTATTATAAGAAAATTAAACCAAAGGTAGGTGTTGATCCCAACCTCCTTTGAAATCCATAGATCAAGCTCTCAACATATCTTCTAGGATTTGAATTGTTCTCTCAGACTGACCGTCTGTCTGGGGATGATAAGCAGTGCTGAAACTCAAATCTGTATCCAGAGTATGCTGAAGACTTCGCCAGAACTTCGAGGTAAATCTCGGATCCCGATCAGATATAATAGAAAGTGGTACTCCATGCAATCTTACCACTTCCTTTACATATATCCTTTCAAGCTGATCTAGAGAGAAATCCTCTCTAATAGGAATGAAGTGTGCAGACTTTGTAAGACGATCAACTATGACCCAGATAGCATTATTGCCTTTGGATGTTTTAGGAAGTCCTGTGACAAAGTCCATGGTGATGTTTTCCCATTTCCATTTGGGTATGGGTAATGGTTTTAACATCCCCTTAGACTTTTGTCTCTCAGCTTTAACTTGTTGACAAACCAAGCATCGAGAGACATATTCAGCAACATCTCTTTTCATGCCATCCCACCAGAAGTACTCTATCAGGTCCCTATACATCTTCGTGCTTCCAGGATGAATAGAGAATGAAGAACTATGAGCCTCATCCAGCAGCTCCTTCTTTAATTCGGGGATGGAAGGAACACGAACCCGATTCCTGAACTTTATTATCCCATCACAATCAAGGTTGAATTCAGGAACATTTCTCACCTTCTTTTGTAACTCGACATCTTCTTTCTGTGCCTCTTTAATCTTCACATGTATAGATGGTTGAACATTCATTTGAGAAAGATAATATTTTTCCCCTTCCATTATAATTCCAAGATCCATCCTTTGTAAATCCATAAATATTAGATCTTTTGTGATCCTCATCATGGATAAACTAGCATGGTCTTGTCGACTTAATGCATCTGCCACCTTGTTTGCTTTCCCAGGGTGGTAATGGATTGAGCAGTCATAATCCTTAATCAGCTCCAACCATCTTCTTTGACGCATATTCAACTCCTTTTGTGTGAAAATATACTTTAAAATTTTATGATCAGTATAAATATCACACCTTTCACCATAAAGGTAATGCCTCCAAATCTTTAATGCAAAGATTACCGCAGCCAACTCCAAATCATGTGTTGGGTAATTTTGCTCATGGATTTTTAACTGTCGTGAGGCATAAGCTATCACCATATCATTTTTCATAAGAACACACCCCAATCCATTCTTGGATGCATCACTATAGATCACAAACCTTTCTCCACTACAAGGCAGTGTGAGCACAGATGCACTGGATAACCTTCTTTTCAACTCCTTGAAATTCTCTTCACATTCCTCTGTCCAGACAAACTTAACTCCTTTCTGAGTGAACTTGGTGAGTGGATTAGATAATCGTGAAAAATCTTTTACAAAACGTCGATAATATCCAGCCAAACCAAGAAAACTTCGGATCTCAATTACTGTTGTTGGTCTCGACCATCTTTCGATAACCTCTATTTTTGCTGGATCCACAGATATCCCCTCTTTTGAGATTATGTGACCTAAAAATGCAACTTTTTGAAGCCAAAATTCACACTTGGTAAATTTGGCATAAAGCTTCTCCTTTCTCAGGGTCTTCAATATAATTCTCAAGTGATCTTCATGCTCTTCCTTTCTCTTTTAATAGACAAGAATATCGTCTATAATGACTACCACAAATTGATCAAGATAGTCTCTAAAGACTCTATTCATTAGATCCATGAAGATAGCAGGGGCATTAGTAAGACCAAATGGCAACACTATAAATTCATAGTGTCCATACTTTGTACGGAAATCCGTCTTTGGTATATCCTCCCTTTTGACCCTTAATTGATGATACCCTGAACGAAGATCAATCTTGGAAATGTATTGAGCTCCGCGTAGTTGGTCAAATAAGTCATCAATGCGTGGGAGAGGATATTTTTTCTTGATAGTGATCTTGTTAAGTTCTCGATAATCAATGCAGAGTCTCATTGATCCATCTTTCTTCTTAACAAATAGAACAGGTGCTCCCCAAGGTGATGCACTAGGGCGTATGAATCCCTTATCAAGATTCTCTTGGAGTTGCTTCTTCAATTCCAGCAACTCAATTGGGGCCATTCTATAAGGTTTCTTTGAAATAGGCAAAGCACCCGGTACGAGTTCTACTGAAAACTCAACTTCATGATTTGGTGGAAGACCCGGTAATTCCTCTGGAAAGACATCATCAAACTCCTGTACAATGGGCATATTCTTAATCGTGAGTTTCTCACCAACCATTTGAGATAAATAACCTTCATTTAGTGGAATCAATACCCATAAGATGGAAGAAATTTCCACTGGAAGATTATGTTCATCCTTGCATTGATATACGATCGTAGATTGATCTGGAATATGAAATGTGACTTCCCTTCTTTGGAAATTGATATGAGCTCCATGTAGAGAAAGCCAATCCATGCCAAGAATCACATCAAATTCCACTAAAGGAAGGATCACAATATTTGCAGGAAGCACTTTCCCACAAACTTCGATCGGAGAAGAATTATAAACTTTTGATGCGACTGTTGTGCCATTGGGTGTTGTCACAGCTAACTCAACATATAATTGTTGAGGTAATACGGTGATACCCTTAGAAAATTCTTTAGAAATAAAAGAGTGGGTGGATCCAGAATCAAATAAAACAGTTGCTACTTTAGAGTGGATGGTAAGTGTACCTTTCACCACTTCGTTATCGTACTCCACATCGCTGATAGAAATTGCATGTGACTTTCCTTTGTCTTTAGCCTTAAGATTTTGTTGACGTCAACCATCATCATCAACCCTTGGATTTGGGCATTGATTGGCATAATGCCCCATCTCCTTGCACTTGAAACATTGAAGTGTAGTAGGTTCATTCTGTGTATCCATTCCTTTGTTTGCGTCATTAGACATCTTCTTCCCATTATCACGGCATTAAAATGCCCGATGACCTTCCTTTCCACATTTAAAACATTTACTTGTCCCTTTAAGACAACTCCCTCCATGTTTCTTTCCACACTTTTAGCATAAGGAAAAGCTCATATTCTTTTCCGTGTGCTCTTTAGATTTTTCTTTGAATTCCATCTTCCTCTTCTTATCAAACCCATGTGACTGATGGGTTATTCCAATCTTCATCTCGACTTTGAGAGCACATCGAACGATTTCCTCATAGCTATTGAAGTCCCTTATGGCTAACGCCCTTCGAAGACTTGGTTTTAAGCCACTAAAGAATCGATCGATCTTACTCTCAGGTTGGATAATAATACCAGAAGCGTACCTTGCAAGTCTTGTAAAATTTGCTTCATAGGTACCAACAGATTCATCATCCCTTTGCTTCAGTTCAAGAAACTATTTCTCCATCTTTGTTCGGAGAATACGAGGGAAGTACTTATTGAAAAATAAGTTCTTGAACTCGTCCCATTCCATAGACTCAATTTCATCCCTTTGCCTCATATTCTTAATAAGATTCCACCATTGATCAGCATCTCCTTCCAAACGATACACTGCTAGGATGAATTTATCATGTTCAGAACATTGAAGAACTGAAAATATCTTTTCAGTAGTACTAATCCATTGTTCAGCAACTAATGGATCATTAGACCCACTGAAAGAAGGTGGACGCTGCCTCATGAAGGATTCAACAGAATGTTGCTCCTTCCTTTGCTCGTTTGGAAGTCCTGCATGATTCATAGCTTCAGAAAGTTGTGTGAGCATGGCTACAAGATTTTTCATTCGAGCTCCCATATCGTTTGGTTTCTCAGGGGAAAAATCATTGCATTGCCCATCGCATTCCGCATTAACACGCTTCCTTCGGGTTCCAGCCATTGACTAAAACCAAGAAGAATAGTGTGAGCAACACTAATAATAATAGGAAAACCACATAATTCAGGAATAAAATTTTCATGCTTAAGGTCTTATCCTAGGTTATTCAAGGCCATTTCTAAAACACTAAGATTGTGTTCTATGCTTAGACTTATCCTTAGGGTTCTTACTAAGGCTTTCACATCCTAGTTTCCAAAGGTTGAGAATAGCTTTCCTCTGATACCAACTATAACGACCCATACTTTACATACATTGTTAATACTTTAAAATTGAAGCACACTTATTACAACATATGAAAAAACCACAAAGGACCGTATAGGTATAGTGTCTTTAGAAACTAGGAAACCTAAACAACTGGTTCATAAATCTTCTACAGTGTCTCCCATTTATTTTATCATATCTAGGGTCCCTTTTAGCATATTCTACTTAATATCCATCTTCCTGACCTGGGGAAAAGAAAACATAAAAGGGTGAGCTCAAATGCTCAGCAAGGTCAAATAAAGGAAATAAAAATCATATCATATCTTTTTGAAAATCAAAACCTGCAAAAGAGATCATAATATCTTAACATGGAATAAATCATAGAAGTGAAAATGAGATCCCCATAATCATAACATAAAACGTGAAACTTTGTGGCATGCACTCATAATCATGGAAAATCATTTCTTGTTAGTCATGACTCATTTCCAAGACTATCTTAGTGGACAAAGTCCCTTTCTGAACCGAGTTCACTCCTCGTTTCAGTCCTGTATCACTGAACCGAAATAACCTTCCATTCCAGCCATGTCTATCTCATGAGATATAAAATCTTTACCCAATTCATTGGAGGGAGATATAGGTCCCACCCATCTTATAATGAATCATTTATTATGTGTGCCACATAATCATAAACCATACATCATAGCGTAACCCATGTAATAAAAATGAGATTCTTAAACAACATGACATCATAAAATAATTCATATAAGATAAAGGAATTCATAAAAATATTTCCATCACAACATAATCAAACCAATGTAATAATAGGGATTAAAACAGAACCCTTTATTATCTTAGATGGAAAATAATTTTGATAAAACACTTGAACTCCATTCTTGAGGAAAATATCCTTTCTTCTTCAAAAACATTTTTCCTTTCATAACATGTCATACGACTTTAAAATAAAAGAAGTTGATTAAAAATAAACATGAAAACTTGTAAAGGAAGATTCTTGGAAATTTTGTTTTAAAAATCCATTCATGCCGTATAAGTTAAAAAAAACATTCTTCGTACTTTTGTCGGAAAAGTCAAAAAGTACCTCGTACGACAAAAGATTCCTTTCATAGATATTACTAAAAACTCACCGAAGGGTAAAAATGGATTTAAAAAAATTGTAGGTGGATGGAAATAATATTACATATTGATGAAACATGGATGTGGATGATAAAATACACCCCAGTAAATGTCAAAGTATAAACAATCTTGGATAAAAATGAGAATGTGATATTTCCCTTACCTTAGGTCCGATTTTCTTTTTACGTGTCCGAAGCTCCTGTATAATGGTTTAAATAATGTTATTGACTTATTCCAGAATCATAAATATTGATATGATATCATATATGGACATATTCTTAGCTTCTTGTTAGTAATATTTCATTGGTACTTGTTACTCGGGTCTTTATTGCCTTTTGTTCTTATTCGTGTTTTGCCGAATACATTCTTATTCTTCTTTTAAGTTTATAGATACCTTATATCCAGAATGGTATTAGTGTAACATATATCATATTTATTCATTCAATTCATTTATATAATTACTATGTAATGATGATCATGTAGAACGAGTCGCATCACATCGTGGAGACGGTATTCCGTACGTACGCACGAGTGATGATATCGTTCCTATGATCGTGGAACTGTATTGGAGTATATATATATTATTTCAGTATCAATATTACTTTATAATAATCATAAATAGTTACTCATTATACCATTATACCCATCCTTGTAAAGTGATGGTGGAAAAATAGATTACACCACGGCGTGGAGACGGTATTCCGTACGTACGCACACGCGGTGATTTCATTTTTCCGTAGGATGGATAGAAGGTGAATTAGGGTTGTTTCATATTTATAATAACATATCAGTATGTAAGTAATACTTATGTTATTACTTTATCATGAAACAACTAAAGAAGAATAAGTTTAAGAAGAAAGAAATTGAAAAGATCGGTAATGGATATTACCTCTTCTTTGGAACGCCTCTTTGAATCCTCCACTTAGGGAACTAAGATTGGTCTTTGAAGAAGACCAGGACCTCTAGGATTATTCTAGGGAAGTTTAGAGGAGAACATTACAGGGTTTGGCCGAGCTTGAGTGCTCAAATTTGTGTGAGGAGGAGGGGGAAGAGGTGCCCTTTTATAAGGGAGGAGAGGGGCACCTTAGGAATATCTCAAAATATTAATTTATATTGAAGTGAAAATCGGTTTATAATGGTTACAAAGGGTCTTATTTCGAAGCTAAAGTGGGGATGGGTCGCAATCCTATCAACCAATAGGATTTAGACAAGTTTAGGGTATTATTTTAACCTTATCAATTAGATTTAACTCTAAGTTAAATAATTTAACTTTTACCATGTCTTTTTGTTTTCTTTCACTATATGGTTAATACACTTACTATAACATGACAAACGAACCAAAAATTGTTTATTATTAATATATATATCCTTATCTAAGTCATTTGGCCTAACCTTAGATTTTTAGGAATAAAATAACAATTAATAATATAATATTTTATTTAAAAAAAAATTTGTGTCAATTTTGACACTATTTGATATATGATTTTTGTGAAAGTCATAACAGAATTATATGTTCGAACCAAGTTTATTAAATAAACACTAATATATCATAGTAACCTAGAAAATTAGTGGAATTCATAAAAAGTCTTAAATTACATTCATTTTGGTATTTATATTATCAATTATTTCAATATTTCATTAATTAGATAATTACTGCATCATCTTTGTGTCATAAATAAATTAAATTATTTGATGTATAAAAATTACAAATAAAATACCATCATGTAGGAAATCTTTTTATCTTTCTAATGAATGTTTACAATCGAATTTATCTTATGTATAACCCCATATTAAAAATTATTTACTTATTAAACATTGATTTTAACTATTTTAACCCTTCTTTAAATAAATTAATAATAAATGTCCTAATCTAATCCAAGTGGGCCTAAATGGTCATATATTATTCCTAAGTTTGGTTTTGGTCGAATTACACTTGTCCAATAGAATTAGGACATGTGTTAGGGTAATAATAATATCATATTTACCCTTAGTTACCCTATTTACTATTAACTGTGGTAAAAATAGTAAAAAGTTACTATTCACCAAAAAATTATTTTTATCTCATTGAACCACATTTTACTTACTGATATCAACCATTTCTATCGGATTGTTGAAATATCATTCACAGAAGCGGTAAAATTATGTTTTATGCAAAATTCAGTTTTTAACCTACCACTTAGTGGTTTCACTATTCATCAAAAATTGAAAGTTTTCAGAAAAATACCAAAATTTCACCCTAGGCTAATTTCGATATTCTGAGTCCAAAAATGAAGTCCATTTTGAAAAATAAAATTTATAAAATTTCAAAAAGTGGTTATTACTATTCATAACGGCTAGTTTTAATAGCATATTGTTGTTTAGTGAAACTCGGTATTGCGTACGACGCAAGCTATCGAGGAAGGTCGCGATTGCGTGTAAAGCAATCCAAGAAAGTGTTGTGTAGAAAAAGATTCCTTTGATGATTTATATAACATAAAAGTCTTGGGTGTTACATTCTACCCCCCTTAAAAAGAATTTTGCCCTCGAAATTCATCACTTTGTAACAAACAGATGAGGATACTTCTCCCTCATCATATCCTCAAGCTCCCATGTAGCTTCTTCAAGTTGGTGGTTCCTCCATAAAACTTTCACCAATCGAGTGGTCTTGTTTCGTAGGACTTTTTCGCTACGATCCAGAATCTCTATCGGCTGTTCTTCATAAGAAAGATCTTGCTCCAGCGGTACAACTTCTGAGCTGAGTACATGTGAAGGATATGGTATGTACTTTCTCAGGAGAGATACATGGAAGACATCGTGAACTTGAGAGAGATTCGGTGGAAGCGCCAATCGGTAAGCTACCTTCCCAACACGATCCAGTATTTCGAAATGACCGATATATCTAGGGATCAACTTCCCCTTCTTTCCAAATCTCATAACCCTCTTCCAGGGAGATATTCGTAAGAACACTTTATCACCCACTTCAAACTCTAGGTCTTTTCATCGGTTGTCGGCATAACTTTTCTGTCGAATCTGAGCTGGGCTTATGTGTTGTTGAATAGATCTATCCTTTTCTGCCATTTCATCAACGAGATCAGGTCCTAATAGCTTTATTTCCCCAACTTCATCCTAGCAAGTTTGAGTCCTGCATTTCTTTCCATAGAGAGCTTCATAAGGAGTCATCTGAATACTGGAGTGAAAGCTATTATTATAAGAAAATTCAACCAAAGGTAGGTGTTGATCCCAACCTCCTTTGAAATCCATAGAGCAAGCTCTCAACATATCTTCTAGGGTTTGAATTGTTCTCTCAGACTGACCGTCTGTCTGGGGATGATAAGCAGTGCTGAAACTCAACTCTGTATCCAGAGTATGCTGAAGACTTCGCCAGAACTTCGAGGTAAATCTCGGATCCCGATCAGATATAATAGAAAGTGGTACTCCATGCTATCTTACCACTTCCTTTACATATATCCTGGAAAGATGATCTAGAGAGAAATCCTCTCTAATAGGAATGAAGTGTGCAGACTTTGTAAGACGATCAACTATGACCCAGATAGCATTATTGCCTTTGGATGTTTTAGGAAGTCCTGTGACAAAGTCCATGGTGATGTTTTCCCATTTCCATTCGGGTATGGGTAATGGTTGTAACATCCCCTTAGACGTTTGTCTCTCAGCTTTAACTTGTTGACAAACCAAGCATCGAGAGACATATTCAGCAACATCTCCTTTCATGACATCCCACCAGAAGTACTCTATCAGGTCCCTATACATCTTCGTGCTTCCAGGATGAATAGAGAATGAAGAACTATGAGCCTCATCCAGCAGCTCCTTCTTTAATTCGGGGATGGAAGGAACACAAACCCGATTCCTGAACTTTATTATCCCATCACAATCAAGGTTGAATTCAGGAACATTTCTCACCTTCTTTTGTAACTCGACATCTTCTTTCTATGCCTCTTTAATCTTCACATGTATAGATGGTTGAACATTCATTTGAGAAAGATAATATTTTTCCCCTTCCATTATAATTCCAAGATCTATGCTTTGTAAATCCATAAATATTAGATCTTTTGTGATCCTCATCATGGATAAACTAGCATGGTCTTGTCGACTTAATGCATCTGCCACCTTGTTTGCTTTCCCAGGGTGGTAATGGATTGAGCAGTCATAATCCTTAATCAGCTCCAACCATCTTCTTTGACGCATATTCAACTCCTTTTGGGTGAAAATATACTTTAAAATTTTATGATCAGTATAAATATCACATCTTTCACCATAAAGGTAATGCCTCCAAATATTTAATGCAAAGATTACCGCAGCCAACTCCAAATCATGTGTTGGGTAATTTTGCTCATGGATTTTTAACTGTCGTGAGGCATAAGCTATCACCATATCATTTTTCATAAGAACACACCCCAATCCCTTCTTGGATGCATCACTATAGATCACAAACCTTTCTCCACTACAAGGCAGTGTGAGCACAGGTGCACTGGATAACCTTCTTTTCAACTCCTTGAAATTCTCTTCACATTCCTCTGTCCAGACAAACATAACTCCTTTCTGAGTCAACTTGGTAAGTGGATTAGATAATCATGAAAAATCTTTAACAAAACGTCGATAATATCCAGCCAAACCAAGAAAACTTCGGATCTCAATTACTGTTGTTGGTCTCGACCATCTTTCGATAACCTCTATTTTTGTTGGATCCACAGATATCCCCTCTTTTGAGATTATGTGACCTAAAAATGCAACTTTTTGAAGCCAAAATTCACACTTGGTAAATTTGGCATAAAGCTTCTCCTTTCTCAGGGTCTTCAATATAATTCTCAAGTGATCTTCATGCTCTTCCTTTCTCTTTGAATAGAAAAGAATATCGTCTATAAAGACTACCACAAATTGATCAAGATAGTCTCTAAAGACTCTATTCATTAGATCCACGAAGATAGCAGGGGCATTAGTAAGACCAAATGGCAACACGATAAATTCATAGTGTCCATACTTTGTACGGAAAGCCGTCTTTGGTATATCCTCCCTTTTGACCCTTAATTGATGATACCCTGAACGAAGATCAATCTTGGAAAAGTATTGAGCTCCGCGTAGTTGGTCAAATAAGTCATCAATGCGTGGGAGAGGATATTTGTTCTTGATAGTGATCTTGTTAAGTTCTCGATAATCAATGCAGAGTCTCATTGATCCATCTTTCTTCTTATCAAATAGAACAGGTGCTCCCCAAGGTGATGCACTAGGTCGTATGAATCCCTTATCAAGATTCTCTTGGAGTTGCTTCTTCAATTCCAGCAACTCAATTGGGGCCATTCTATAAGGTTTCTTTGAAATAGGCAAAGCACCCGGTACGAGTTCTATTGAAAACTCATCTTCATGATTTGGTGGAAGACCCGGTAATTCCTCTGGAAAGACATCATCAAACTCCTGCACAATGGGAATATTCTTAATCGTGAGTTTCTCACCAACCATTTGAGATAAATAACCTTCATTTAGTGGAATCAATACCCATAAGATGGAAGAAATTTCCACTGGAAGATTATTTTCATCCTTGAATTGATATACGATCGTAGATTGATCTGGAATATGAAATGTGACTTCCCTTGTTTGGCAATTGATATGAGCTCCATGTAGAGAAAGACAGTCCATGCCAAGAATCACATCAAATTCCACTAAAGGAAGGATCTCAAGATTTGCAGGAAGCACTTTCCCACAAACTTCGATCGGATAAGAATTATAAACTTTTGATGCGACTGTTGTGCCATTAGGTGTTGTCACAGCTAACTCAACATCTAATTGTTGAGGTAATACGGTGATACCCTTAGAAAATTCTTTAGAAATAAAAGAGTGGGTGGATCCAGAATCAAATAAAACATTTG
Organism: Viscum album; assembly: GCA_963277665.1. Classification (NCBI taxonomy): domain Eukaryota; kingdom Viridiplantae; phylum Streptophyta; class Magnoliopsida; order Santalales; family Viscaceae; genus Viscum; species Viscum album. The sequence continues at coordinate 1,209,431,964 of OY728140.1, forward strand.
CTACTTTAGAGTGGATGGTAAGTGTACCTTTCACCACTTCGTTATCGTACTCCACATCGCTGATAGAAATTGCATGTGACTTTACTTTGTCTTTAGCCTTAAGATTTTGTTGACGTCAACCATCATCATCAACCCTTGGATTTGGGCATTGATTGGCATAATGCCCCATCTCCTTGCACTTGAAACATTGAAGTGTAGTAGGTTCATTCTGTGTATCCCTTCCTTTGTTTGCGTCATTAGACATCTTCTTCCCATTATCACGGCATTAAAATGCCCGATGACCTTCCTTTCCACATTTAAAACATTTACTTGTCCCTTTAAGACAACTCCCTCCATGTTTCTTTCCACACTTTGAGCATAAGGAAAAGCTCATCTTCTTTTCCGTGTGCTCTTTAGATTTTTCTTTGAATTCCATCTTCCTCTTCTTATCAAACCCATGTGACTGATGGGTTATTCCAATCTTCATCTCGACTTTGAGAGAACATCGAACGATTTCCTCGTAGCTATTGAAGTCCCTTATGGCTAACGCCCTTCGAAGACTTGGTTTTATGCCACTAAAGAATCGATCGATCTTACTCTCAGGTTGGATAATAATACCAGAAGCGTACCTTGCAAGTCTTGTAAAATTTGCTTCATAGGTACCAACAGATTCATCATCCCTTTGCTTCAGTTCAAGAAACTCTTTCTCCATCTTTGTTCGGAGAATACGAGGGAAGTACTAATTGAAAAATAAGTTCTTGAACTCATCCCATTCCATAGACTCAATTTCATCCCTTTGCCTCGTATTCTTAATAAGATTCCACCATTGATCAGCATCTCCTTCCAAACGATACACTGCTAGGATGACTTTATCATGTTCAGAACATTGAAGAACTGAAAATATCTTTTCAGTAGTACTAATCCATTGTTCAGAAACTAATGGATCATTAGACCCACTGAAAGAAGGTGGACGCTGCCTCATGAAGTATTCAACAGAATGTTGCTCCTTCCTTTGCTCGTTTGGAAGTCCTGCATGATTCATAGCTTCAGAAAGTTGTGTGAGCATGGCTACAAGATTTTGCATTCCAGCTCCCATATCGTTTGGTTGCTCAGGGGGAAAATCATTGCATTGCCCATCGCATTCCGCATTAACACGGTTCCTTCGGGTTCCAGCCATTGACTAAAACCAAGAATAATAGTGTGAGCAACACTAATTATAATAGGAAAACAACATAATTCAAGAATAAAATTTTCATGCTTAAGGTCTTATCCTAGGTTATTCAAGTCCATTTCTAAAACACTAAGATTGTGTTCTATGCTTAGACTTATCCTTAGGGTTCTTACTAAGGCTTTCACATCCTAGTTTCCAAAGGTTGACTATAGCTTTCCTCTGATACCAACTATAATGACCCATACTTTACATACATTGTTAATAATTTAAAATTGAAGCACACTTATTACAACATATGACAAAACCACAAAGGACCTTATAGGTATAGTGACTTTAGAAACTGGGAAACCTAAACAACTGGTTCATAAATCTTCTACAGTGTCTCCCATTTATTTCATCATATCTAGGGTCCCTTTTAGCATATTCTACTTAATATCCATCTTCCTGACCTGGGGAAAAGAAAACATAAAAGGGTGAGCTCAAATGCTCAGCAAGGGCAAATAAAGGAAATAAAAATCATATCATATCTTTTTGAAAATCAAAACCTGCAAAAGTGATCATAATATCTTAACATGGAATAAATCATAGAAGTGAAAATGAGATCCCCATAATCATAACATAAAACTTGAAACTTTGTGGCATGCACACATAATCATGGAAAATCATTTCTTGTTAGTCATGACTCATTTCAAAGACTATCTTAGTGGACAAAGTCCCTTTCTGAACCGAGTTCACTCCTCGTTTTAGTCCTGTATCACTGAACCGAAATAACCTTCCATTCCAGCCATGTCTATCTCATGAGATATAAAATCTTTACCCAATTCATTGGAGGGAGATATAGGTCCCACCCATCTTATAATGAATCATTTCTTATGTGTGCCACATAATCATAAACCATACATCATAGCGTAACCCATGTAATAAAAATGGGATTCTTAAACAACATGACATCATAAAACAATTCATATAAGATAAAGGAATTCATAAAAATATTTCCATCACAACATAATCAAACCAATGTAATAATAGGGATTAAAACAGAACCCTTTATTATCTTAGATGGAAAATAATTTTGATAAAACACTTGAACTCCATTCTTGAGGAAAATATCCTTTCTTCTTCAAAAACATTTTTCCTTTCATAACATGTCATACGACTTTAAAATAAAATAAGTTGATTAAAAATAAACTTGAAAACTTGTAAAGAAAGATTCTTGGAAATTTTGTTTTAAAAATCCATTCATGCCGTATAAGTTAAAAAAAACATTCTTAGTACTTTTGTCAGAAAAGTCAAAAAGTACCTCGTACGACAAAAGATTCCTTTCATAGATATTACTTAAAACTCACCGAAGGGTAAAAATGGATTTAAAAAAATTGTAGGTGGATGGAAATAATATTACATATTGATGAAACATGGATGTGGATGATAAAATACACCCCAGTAAATGTCAAAGTATAAACAATCTCGGATAAAAATGAGATTGTGATATTTCTCTTACCTTAGGTCCGATTTGCTTTGTACGTGTCTGAAGCTCCTGTATAATGGTTTAAATAATGTTATTGACTTATTCCAGAATCATACATATTGATATGATATCATATATGGACATATTCTTAGCTTCTTGTTAGTAATATTTCATTGTTACTTGTTACTCGGGTCTTTATTGCCTTTTGTTCTTATGCGTGTTTTGCCGAATACATTCTTATTCTTATTTTAAGGTTATAGATACCTTATATCCAGAATAGTATTAGTGTAAAATATATCATATTTATTCATTCAATTCATTTATATAATTACTATGTAATGATGATCATGTAGAACGAGTCGCATCACATCGTGGAGACGGTATTCCGTACGTACGCACGAGTGATGATATCGTTCCTATGATCGTGGAACTGTATTGGAGTATATATATATTATTTAAGTATCAATATTACTTTATAATAATCATAAATAGTTACTCATTACACCATTATACCCATCCTTGTAAAGTGATGGTGGAAAAATAGATTACACCACGGCATGGAGACGGTATTCCGTACGTACTCACACGCGGTGATTTCATTTTTCCGTAGGATGGATAGAAGGTGAATTAGGGTTGTTTCATATTTATTATAACATATCAGTATGTAAGTAATACTGATGTTATTACTTTATCATGAAACAACTAAAGAAGAATAAGTTTAAGAAGAAAGAAATTGAAAAGATCGGTAATGGATATTACCTCTTCTTTGGAACGCCTCTTTGAATCCTCCACTTAGGGAACTAAGATTGGTCTTTGAAGAAGACCAGGACCTATAGGATTATTCTAGGGAAGTGGAGAGGAGAAAATGGCAGGGGTTGGCCGAGCTTGAGTGCTCAAATTGGTGTGAGGAGGAGGGGGAGGAGGTTCCCTTTTATAAGGGAGGAGAGGGTCACCTTAGGAATATCTCAAAATATTAATTTATATTAAAGTCAAAATCGGTTTATAATGGTTACAAAGGGTCTTATTTCGAAGCTAAAGTGGGTATGGGTCTCAATACTATCAACCAATAGGATTTAGACAAGTTTAGGGTATTATTTTAACCTTATCAATTAGATTTAACTCAAAGTTAAATAATTTAACTTTTACCATGTCTTTTTGTTTTCTTTCACAATATGGTTAATACACTTACTATAACATGACAAAAGAACCCCAAATTGTTTATTATTAATATATATATCCTTATCTAAGTCATTTGGCCGAAACTTAGATTTTTATGAATTAAATAACAATTAATAATATAATATTTTATTTAAAAACTATTTTGTGTCAATTTTGACACTATTTGATATATGATTTTTGTGAAAGTAATAACAGAATTATATGTTCAAACCAAGTTGATTAAATCAACACTAATATATCATAGTAACCTAGAAAATTAGTGGAATTCATAAAAAGTCTTAAATTACATTTATTTTGGTATTTATATTATCAATTATGTCAATATTTCATTAATAAGATAATTACTGCATCATCTTTGTGTCATAAATAAATTAAATTATTTGATGTCTAAAAATTACAAATAAAATACCATCATGTAGGAAATCGTTTTATATTTCTAATGAATATTTACAATCGAATTTATCTTATGTATAACCCCATATTAAAAATGATTTACTTATTAAACATTGATTTTAACTATTTTAACCCTTCTTTAAATAAATTAATAATAAATGTCCTAATCTAATCCAAGTGAGCCTAAATGGTCATATTTTATTTCTAAGTTTGTTTTTGGTCGAATTACACTTGTACAATAGAATTAGGACATGTGTTAGGGTAATATTAATATCATATTTACCATTAGTTACCTATTTACTATTAACTGCGGTAAAAATAGTAAAAAGTTACTATTCACCAAAAAATTATTTTTATCTCATTGAACCACATTTTACTTACTGATATGAACCGTGTCTGTCGGATTTTTGAAATTCCATTCACAGAAGCGGTAAAATTAAGTTTTATGCAAAATTCAGTTTTTAACCTACCACTTAGTGGTTTCACTATTCATCAAAAAATGAAAGTTTTCAGAAAAATACCAAAATTTCACCCTAGGCTAATTTCGATATTCTGAGTCCAAAAATGAAGTCCATTTTGAAAAATAAAATTTATAAAATTTCAAAAAGTCGTTATTACTATTCATAACGGCTAGTTTTAATAGCATATTGTTGTTTAGTGAAACTCGGCATTGCGTACGACGCAAGCTATCGAGGAAGGTCGCGATTGCGTGTAAAGAAAGCCAAGCAAGTGTTGTGTAGAAAAAGATTCCTTTGATGATTTATATAACATAAAAGTCTCGGGTGTTACATTGTATAATACAAATAAATATCATGTTCCATGCATATGACCTTAAACTATTTGCACTTATGTCCAACACAACGTTAAACTGTATCGTCCTTGCTATATGATGTTAAACTGTACAACCCTTCTTATGTCCTTACTACATGACATTAAACTGCAGAGTCCCTTCTTCGTCCAACATGACGTTAAACTATGACATCATAGATACATGATGCTAAACTGTACAGAAGTCCCTTACGTCCAGCAATATGATAAACTGCATAATCGAAAGTCCATGCATATGACCTTAAACTATTCGCACCATCGTCCAACATGACGTTAAACTGTGCCATAATCCAAAAAGACGTTAAACTGTGAAAAAGTACCTAATACATCCAACATGACGTTAAATTGTGTCCTCTTTTGTCCGTACTTCATGGAATTAAACTACACAGTCCCCCTTTCATCTAACATGATGTTAAACTGTATTGTCCCCATCATCTTAGCTATAAGACGCTAAACTGTACAACACCCTTTTTGTCCAACATGATGCAAAACTGTGTTCACGTCCAACATGACGTTAAACCGTGTCCCTATATTTGTCCTACATGATGTTAAACTATACTGCTCATTCATCCTATATGAAGTAAAACTGGACAAAGTCCGTTAATACGTCCAACATAACGTTAAACTGTATTTTTTCCCTGCTACATGACACTAAACTGTGCAACACCAATAGTCCTCACTACAAGACTTTAAATTTCACAGCCCCTTCATATGTCCTACATGACATTAAACTGTGCATAGTTAAGGTTGTTGGTACTTCTTGTTTGTCACACCAAGTATGACTCATGTGATCTTAGAGTAAACTTCAACCACAACACCCTCTCTAGGCCACTAACCATGTGTAAGTCCCAACACCATTTTTAGGTCGTTGTCCTAAAGAACAACTTGATCACCACTTCATTCTTTAATTTATCTACGCTTACTTTGATCCTTTCCTTCTAGGATGGGTACATAGGAATCCTTCTGAGGTTCAAGCCCAAAATCAATCTCTTCACATTGGTTCACCTCCATCTCATATGATGTTGATCTATGAAACTGCCCCCAGAACGAATACTTTTTACATTGGATCACCATCATCCTAGATATATGACATTAAACTATTCACACTTTTTGTCCTGTATGAAAATAAACTACAACATTCTTTGACAACCTCACCTGAGAGGGAATCATTATTTACATTTATCTCTAATCATGTTATATTCCAAAGACTACGTGCATACATGGAAATTCCCGAACCTTTTATCTTGGGTCAATCCATCATTACACTAACGTCCACCTTTCACCCTTCACTTGTATGAAGAAAATATGTACAAAGGGTATTTCAAGAACTACGTGCGGCTTGATTCCCATCCTTATGGGATAAGTAGGAATGTTTGAGCATGCCTCAAATCCAGACCCAATTATTTGGGAATAACCCCAAATTTCACTTTTAGTCCCTTGGCTGAAAAGTCCCCCTGTGAAAACATGAATGTGGTATGAAAACCCTGGTCTTCATTCACATCAGGTTTATAAAACACACACCGTGTATTCTTTATTATGTTCTAAGCTCAATGACCCTAAACTAAGATCCCCTAAACTCTTATCCTACATGATGTTAAACTGTTTCTCAAGAACTACGTTTGGCTTGATTCCCATTTTTATGGGATACGTAGTGAAGTCCAACACCTTAATCCAGGACCCAGCCACAACATGAATATGGTTAGCATTGGTATATGTATTTCCTTCATGCATTAGACAATACACATTTTTCATGTGTCGTACTCCTAACCATAAATACTTCGAGATCTTCTTAACCCTTTTCTTGAATTCTAGTCACAAAATGATTGATACCTGAGAGTTCTTTTGCCTGACAATTCAGTACGTACCCTTAGGCGGCCTTGCATAAACAGTCTACATAACGGACCTGTCAGCCAAAAGATGTTATTATTTGACTATGCAGCCAACGCCCTTAGGATGCCCTACATAATTCAACCCCTAACGGATTTGTAAAATAGTGATAAATTCATTCTTGGGAGAAAAACCTCTTTTTGTCTTTATTGGTCTTAATGAAAATATGTAGGGATCTGCAAAAATAGCCATATTTAATATATTTCTTCCATACAGTTTTTCATGATCTGAAAGTTCTATGGTTTATATTTCCCTTCCCTACATTTGGGTCAGACCTTCACCGGAGTAACATTCATAATATTCTTTGATAATCTTGATTGGAAATATCGTCTCCATGTTCAAGTACCTCTTTCCATACAACAGACTATGTGCTTTGGAAAATATTAATCTCCATAAACTTTCACTATATTTTTAGCAATAGAAAGGTAATATTTCTGAGACTTCTTTTGCCTGACTATGCAGCATGTGATCCTAGGAGGCCTTGCATAAGTAGTCTATATAACGGACCTGTCTGCCAAATGATGCTATTATTTTACTATGTAGCCAATGCCCTTAAGTGGCCCTACATAATTCAACCCCCAAATGGGTTTGTTAAATAGTGGCAAATTAATTCTTGGGAAATAATTCTTCTACTTCCTTTTATCCCTTTTTCATATCATTATTCAAATTTAAAATTTCGTAAGTCATAGTTTACATGTTTCCCCCATACATAAATATGGTAATTTGTGTTCAGATAAATCATCAAATAATTGAGTCAATTTTAATCCATTCGGTCAAAGCTATGTCTTCCTTAAACAATAGCCTTTTTATGTCCGACGTGCATGACTTAAAACTACCCAAAAAAATTTGAAATTTAGCATCATTGTTGTTGCCCTTAGTGAACAACATAACCAAAATAGAGGAGTAGCAGTGTGGCTGCATCTTGGGCATATAGTTCTTTACATCTGGAATGTTGACTTCTTGTAGATGACCACGGCCATACAGAGGCAAGTAGATGCTCTGTGGAAAGTTAAGATGATACTTCTTCAAGTACTTGGCCAAATCTATGAGAGGGTTGTTGCAGGTTGTACATTAATCATGGACAACAACATTCATCATGTCATCAATCCACTGGATAGCTAGTTCATCAGTCATTCCAATTCTTCAAGGAGCGATTGAATATGCACAATGGTCAAATAATCAACTCTTAAGTGAGTTGATTTTTCATAAAATTTGTGAAGAAAAGTGAAAACATGGATAAGTCATTAAGGCATGCAATTCCAATTTTGGCGTGCAAGTGTAGTTGTGTCGTGCAAGTGTTTGGCGTGCAGGTATCACCGCGCAATTCCAAATACCTCTACAGAAGTGCAACACAAAGAACCAGCAGAAAACAAGACACTTGCACGATGAAGGAAACTTGTGTGGAAAGAGCGGGAATCATTGAAACCGGTTGCTTTGTGCGAGGAATGGCTACATATTTATAGGCAAGGCCACACCCCTGTGCGCTGAAGCCTGCGCGGCTCGCACCTGCGTGACGCCATCTGCATGCTAAACACCTGCGTGCCAGAATTCCATGGTTTTTTTCTTCTTTACCTCAGAGTCACATCCTCTATTGTTTCGGATCCAACTCTGAGGGGGAAATTTTGTTGACGCTCCTTTCCTTCACAGAGTCTAAAGGACTGAAAAGGGAAATACTTGAACATAAAGTGATTCATCCTTTGAAGAAACATCAAAAATTGAAAAAGGCATGAACAAGGATTTACACTAGCACGGGCCGGGCAAGTTTCATCATGGTCGCACAGGTATACCTACGCGCCACATATTGGGCATGTAGGTAACCTGCACGCCCTATCGGATTTTCTCTCAAGGTCTTTAGCAGCCTATAAATACCCCCTGTGGGCCCCCATTTCGAAAAACGAATAATCCAGAAACTCAGATTTTAGCTCTCGGCTCCCTAGTCTCTTCTCAATGCCTTCCGAACACTTGTAAGGTAATTTATTACCTAGAATGGAATATCTAAAGAGGGGGATCAAGGCGTACGTGTTGAAATTCATCAACACCTACACGTCTAAGTGTATAACCCCTCAGGGAATTGAATACACTTGTGAGATGCCTTTTCCCTTCAACAGAACTTGTGCGCCACTCATTAAATGACTTTAGGGATAATACTAAGGACTTGAGACAAGCCCCGCCCAAGTATTACCCTATGGATTGATCGTCGCGCAAGTACACGTATGTCGCGTAGGTACACCTGTGCAACCATGACCTGCGTGCCCAAACAGGACATGCGCGCCTACCTTCTTTTGGGTGCCCCTCCTGTCCATTCATCTCTTTTCTTAAAATCCACCTTTCCGATTCAAGATTTAGCCTTCAAAATCCTCTTCAAATCCATTTATGGCATGACTCCTTGGTTATATTCCTTATCTAAAAGGAATTATATGGATCATTTCTCAAAACCTAGTGATTTACATATCTTTATGTCTCTAAGGTTATAGATTTCATTCATTCATCCTCATCCTTTAAGATGATATGATATTTTATGGGCATCATCTTTAGGAGTAAACCCCAAGTACCCTATTCATGGGAATCCTTTTCATGATTAAGCTGTAGTCATAATTTCCTAACCTTGGCCTCCTTCTCAGGAGTAAGCCCCAATCTTCATGTTCCTTAATTTTGGGCCTCCTTCTTAGGAGTAAGTCTGAATCATAATTCCCTAACCTGGGCCTCCTTTTCAAGAGTAAGCCCCATTCATAATTTACTAACCTGGGCCTCCTTTTCAGGAGTAAGCCCCTGTCATAATTTCCTAAGCTCGGCCTCCTTTTTAGGAGTAAGCCCCAAGTTCCCAAATATGGGAATCCTCCTTAGGAGTAATCCCCAAATCCCAAATTCCCTTAACCTGGCCCTCCTTCTCAGGAGTAATCCCCAGTGATAATTTCTCTTAACCAGTCTTAACTTCTTTCGATTTGGGCTTCCTTCTCCGGAATGAAACCCAATCACAAGTCCCCTCATAATTTGGGAATCCTCCTCAGGAGTAATCCCCAAGTTAGAGCATCCAAATCTCCATAAAGCAAATATACCTTTATAGACCTTTTTTATGGGCTTCTTCTCTACAGTATGTCCTGATCTTTATATAATCAAGAAATCATACATACATAAGCCCCATATCATTCCTTGTGACCATATCCTTCATGGAACAAATTTTCAGGTCTAATGATACCTCTTGTTTCTCACACTGATCATGAATCATGTGAGCTTAGAGTATAAAAGTAACCATGAAACTTCACATTGGGCCATTAATCATACGTAAGCCCTGCAATTCCCAACTGAACTACATGGACTTTGATATCTACCTTAAAGGTGGAGTACGTAGGAAGACTTTCGGAGGTTCAAGCCCATCACCCATTAATTCTCATCCATCCATATGAAGTTAAAGTATATCTTAATTCTCGAACTACGTGGGTTCTAATTACTTTTCTAACAAGGATACGTAGGTAGCCCATCTCTGGGTATGATCCCAACTCTGAAATACTCCATGCCCTCCTGAAAGACAATAAACTTCAAGTGCCCCACTGAGTGGATTTAAAACCAGTATGGTTATCTTAATGGCCAAGAGATCTTTATATAATCTTTTAAAGGATACCATTGACTAAGAATCTATAACAAACATAGATGATTATCTATTGATGAAGAACCTCAAATACATTTAAAAGATTCTCTAAATAACATAAATATTAATCATTGATTGGTAGATCTTAAGTAATGATCATTTTCATACTTGGTAGTGTAATACGGATTCCCGAACATAACTTAAATCTATAAAGAGAGTCCCAGAGTAGAAAATAATTCCCCCCAAAAAGGTGTGATGAGTCCGACCTACCATCCTCTCGACCAATGAAATTTTTTAAGCCTCATCTATCCACAACTAATGAGCACCTACCTTGGGAATGTAGGTCCAAATGGATATAGAATCATTGGATGTTTCTGGTTCTATGAATAACCCTGTTAGAAACTGATTGGAATGCTTGAAACATAAAAAAAACTACGTCATCCTCATTTCTAGTGGAAATAGTTACCAAATTATAGATGTGGATGTAGTAGTAGAGAAGGACCTCCTCATAGAACCTCTATAAACACCTCTAGTGTTTCTCTGCATAATGATCACTATGAATGATTTCTTTATAGGCCTAGTTTGTTCATTCATGAGATCACATCTCCTAATGAGCATCGGAGAAGAAATCGTAAGAGAATGAATTCCAGTCAATAAGAAGTTCGTCCATTTACAAGATCAAATGTGTGAACACCCTAATATTATAAGTCACATTGGATTATAATAGTATTTATTGACACACTATAAATTAGAAAGAGATATTTGTTCACAATAAAAAGATGATTTGAAGCAACAATCGTTCTCTAAACCATCTCTGGAGTGTTTCCATGCCATTGAGACCCCTACCATCTGAGATACATGAAATAGAACATCCAAGAAGTTCCTATATTGTACTGAAAAAGTAAATTAATCTTAGGTATAAGAACAAAAAAATACAAGAATAAAAATTACCAGGGATATTATGCCCATCATGTTTTTTTTCTTTAGAAACTTCTCATTTTTATATTCTAGAGGAATTTTTAAAATAATTCCTACACATCATCCTTATGAATATATGAATGATTCTATAACATTTTATAGAAAGTTTTATATGTTATGGTTGTTTTGAAATCTATGTTAATGTGTTGGGAGAGCTTCTTCATCAAATCAACTTTGAATCCCTCCTCTATGAATGGAGAACTCAACCAGATAAGCAAGAGAAATATCTTCAATTTACATGATAATATGTGTTGTGTGAACTACTTCATCTACTTATTGATGCCCCACCCAACGTTAATATCTTAGTATGGGGAGAATGTGAATCATTTCATATCATCCCATTATATGACCAATAAAATCTACTATAGGTGACATCCGGCAATGTCATCAATCCAAGAAGAATACCAAACAATACCCCCACTCAGGTTAGATAGTGCGCTCAATACAAATTGGCCCAGAATGTGTCTACAAAGAATCAGTCCCAATGAGAGAGAACTATTGAAAAAATATAGAATCAAGAAACTGAGAACCTTAAGTAGGATTTTATCCTAAGGGAATAAAATCATTTTAGACTAATGAGATCTTCATAATAAGTTTGTTCATGTGTAGATCCTATATTGAACCAATCTCATTACCAAACAATTATAAAATAGATTGAGAGGAATGTTTTAGTAGTTGTAGCCACAATAGTATGGTATCATCCCTATACCGTACTACATGGGTCATTTTTAACAAAAATATCAACTCGAAAGATGATATATTAAACCCATTATAAGACAATGGATGAATGTGAGCTACCCTATCCCATAGGGCTTGGGAAAGTTTTACACTAACCCCCAATCCTTGATAGAAATTAGTGTTTTCTACTTTGTGGGGGATACCAAGAAATTGGGTCTCCCAGTTCACCTTGTCCCATGACTCATGTCTCTCAGAATTGATTCTTATGTATGGATATGTAGAGGTTCCCTTTGGGTCACCCTTTTCTAAGAAGACCAAATATGATATCATAAAGGGAGATAGAGGTCCAATAAAGGACACCAATGGCTCCATATCATTTGGAATGCATTACAATCCCAATAATGCATTATGAATTAGTGAATGCAATGGGTATCAATACACCATATGGAATGAAAGATAAATCCAAAATATGGGTGTAGAGAGAGGATGGTTTCACCCGGAATATGATTCAAACTGAGAAAAAGGGAGCAGGTGTGAGTAATCAAAACTAGAAACATTCTCTATGTTTTGGGGTTACCTTAATCAATACTTTATTTCCTCCTCAGAGAATATCCATAAATAATATGCTCAAAATCTTATAATTGATCCACCACCCATAGATATTGGATCCCTCACTCTCAAATATTGATTCTCTTGATAATATGAAGAAATAAAAGAGTTTATAAGATTCCATGTCGAATTTATTTAAAGAATATTTGATATTAAGTATATTACATGATTATAACATCAACTTGCACTTCCAATTAGTGTAACTTACCAATAAGGCTATATCCCAGTGAATGATGTAGGTCCAGGATATCATCCCAACTATGTTATCAGACCATCATTTTATCTCAACTCAATTATTGAACAATATCAAGGATTACCTCTACAAGGAAAACAATTTGAATGAATTCAGGTGATCACTCAAAATATTTCCCCTACAAGGTTTCGTCCCCAAATAATGGAATAACTTGTGCATAATAACCTTCCTATTTCTTCTCTTATTCAAGATGATGTTGAAACATGAATTCATCAAGAGTTTATCAACACCATTGATTCAATGGATGTTGGATTGGAAGTTTCAAAAGGAATGGAATAGAGAAATATAGTCAAAACATGAACCTTACCCCGAATGGTTGACAGAAATTCCACCCCCTTCAAATTTTTAGAGCCCCATGTTATTTGTAATCGATGGATCAAGATATCCAGAACAACATCTGACACATTTAGTGTCCAATTATTTTCCCATGTTGAGAGCCTCCCCACATGAAAATGTATTGAATCATAGATTCTTTTTAATACATTACAGTGGATGACCTTCGTATGATATAATAATTTTCCTGCTCATTCAATAATGTTGTAGGAAGTCCTTGTCTGATGCTTATCAAAAATTTACATCAAAATTACATAAGGTAATGATCCTTGACATCATGAACTATAAAAATCATGTGAATGAAAGGGTGTAAAAGTTTATTTTTAGATGGAAATGGCTGACCTACCCCTTGAATATAAAAGTTCCACATGAAGATTTTATTTCTCTTTTCATAGAGATCATTCAAGACAATTTTTGAATGCTTCCCATCCTGGTACGATATAAAGGTGGGTTTTATGATCTCACCTGAAATGATAAATAATGTAATATTATATACAACAGACCAAGATGAAGTACTTAATTTTTTCATCATCTCCATGAATGATAAGAAAGAAAGAAGGGGATGCAACTGTCGCACACAAGCTATAATTTGTGACATATCAATCTTCATATCATGAACCATATAATGTGTCACACCATAGATGTCATTAATCACCTTTTCCTTTTCAATATGAGATAAGAGAAACTATGGAAAAGAATATCAATGATCTATGGAATATTGTTTACTCATTTTGAGACAATCAATGCTACAACTACTTTATAGCTTCTATGTACAATGACTTAATCTATCTGCCTGAGCCAAAGAGGAATGAATAGGTTGGTATTGATGGCTGACTAGACTATTAAACCTTTCACCAAATAGTGGGAAACACTATTTAGGAATTATTAATATTCAAATACCTCCAACATAAATGGTACATTTTGGGAAAGTGATGTTGGGGAAACCTCCAACACAATCAGCGTATGTTTTTGCACCTACACATATGGAAGGAGGTGGATAGAAAGATGTTTCTAGAAAATGTGTTCTGAATTTTGGTGAAATGATGGCTTATATGACAATCAAACAAACTCATACCATCATTTGAGAATAGTTGAAACAAACAACTATGCCCCTAGTCACTCCCACTATAACACAACCAACATCATCAACATTGAATTCTGAGAAAATTGGGTCCTCTAAGACACAACATGGTTTGTAGGGTAGATATTAAATAAAAGGAGATGAATTTATACCCAGGAAATTTTTGTATTTTACTCTATTATACTTTATGAAAATATTCATGAAAAAATGGGCACCCCCTACAAAATGGTAGAACTAGAAGGGACCATATAGATAGAACACTCATCAAATGTGTAATTAATCTTCACATTTATTAATTTCATTCATTTAATGGATACCTTCTCTGGTGATGAATCGACCTATGAAGCTGAATTCCCTAAACGTGATTAGAGAGTCAAATGAAGAGGTTTCATGATCTGAGGATACACTGGATGATGTATTCATGGATGAATCTGGAATTCTAACCATTCCCCTACTAAAACTATATGTTTGAAGTAAAGTCATAGAACATCCCTTCAAGGAGTCCAATAGGAGTAATAAAATTCCACTTCATATACCAAAATACACCCTTACATGATCACCATGTACTAAAAATCATAAGATGAAAAGATTCCCAATCATCCTATAAAGGAAGGTAAGTATGTTTGGTTCAACCTTCCAAGAACAGGAGAATCCTCAATTCCTAGATTGATGGATTATCCATATACATATAGTTCAATAACTCATAAATATCATATTAAT
This sequence comes from Viscum album, assembly GCA_963277665.1. NCBI lineage: Eukaryota > Viridiplantae > Streptophyta > Magnoliopsida > Santalales > Viscaceae > Viscum > Viscum album. The sequence goes on from OY728140.1 coordinate 1,209,447,104, forward strand.
GTCCTTCCACACATTGGGAAATATTTTATTTAAACCAAAAGTATAAAATTGTGAAGTATTTTGCATCAGTTCTATCCATGTTATCGATCGTGGATACGATGAGATTATCAACAGATATTAGAGAAGAACTTGTAAAGGCATTACTAATACCTACATAATTTTAAGATGATGTAGATTCCATAGAGGTGTACTATACGAATAATGATGCTATAAAATTCTATGAGGTGATCTGATATGTGGATAATGATATATATTTCATCATAGGGGGACATATCAGACCCCAGTATGTATCTGGTATGGTAAAAAGAAATGACATCAGAATGGATTTCATTGAAAATGGAACATGAGTTAATATCAATAATATAGAAACATCTCTAGTTGGGATACAATTAGGATAACCAAGAACCTTTTTCCCTAAAACTATAAGGATATGAAGCAATAGAGAAAAATACACTGGGCCCAATCACACTCATGGATTAGTTTGAGGACCTTATATCTAACTCATAATTTCTGGTCATTGTTAGGATAGAACCTTCAATGATTTTCTAGGAAGGCCATGTTTTCATCAACACATGGATATCCCATCACCATATCATTAGTGAATCAAAATACTATATTAACAGACTAATTGAGATGTTTCATGTCGATAAATCATTATTCAAATTCGTTAAATTTAACTATATTTATCTAGTATTATATTAGATGTATGGAAAATATCCCTTGGTTGATGGATTTCTTAGGTCATCACCCTGAAGGGTCTAGAAATTATCCCAACAAACCCCTTCAATCAGATTAGTGAATATAAGGTGTCACCCATCAATCTGGTTTGACCATATGAGTCCATGTTAATATATGTCTTCAATGATGTTCATGACATCATTCATGAAAATTGAGCCTCACTCGGATGAAAATGATGGGGACTCTCGAGATAGTTGTAAGAGCTCAAATAAAAATTCCCCCATCCCATCCAACAATTCTCATGAAATTCATGCCTCATATGATGAGTCAAAATATTTTTCATGATACTAATGGAATTATAGATATTCATTCTCTTACCCTCAAAAATCCAGGATACCCTATATCATCTGTTGGGTATGATGAAATTTTTCCTTCTTAACGATGTTAAAATAATGACTCCCCTAATCACTAGGAAGAATGTCATTCATTACCTCCTACACATAAAGATGAATAGAGAGACAGAATGTAAAGGAAGGAATAAAAAAAGAAGGAGGAATTCCTTAGAGATTCCCCTCCATCATTTATAGAGGGTTTCTCTACCACCATATATGGAATAATAGAGATAAATATGGATATGTAATAGGAACAAAAACCCAATTTGATCAGTATAGAAATGTATCTAGAAAAGAAATAGGTGTGTACCACCTTTTAAAATAAAAAATTTGATATGTTTTCGTAGAACTACATAGAGGTAGTAGGCTTGATCCGAAGGTGGCCACCCAGGACTTGGGCCTACCAAAAGACCAAAGGGGATATATGTAAGAAGCTGGAAGGAAACATCAGACTCATGCTATTATAATTAGAGATTAACAAGATATGACCATTATGGTGAATCACATCAGGAGTTACATTATCCAAAATGGATTTCCATTATAGTTGATAAAAATAAAAAGAATTCGAAATACATGTTCTACATCAAATATTGTGGTCTCAATTGGAATGGTCCAAAAGATGATTCCGAATTCCAAATCAAGGAATTACATGTTGATGAAAAAATCGTATATAAATCCCAATCGTTCATGTATGGAAATTATAAGGGTAATAAAATAAAATATCATTATAAAATAAAGACGAAACATCCATTAGGTCACCTTATGTAGTATTTTGGTATCGTTCAATGACCTTCGTCATGAATAATGTCTGTGTTTCACTCCAATGTCCCATGCATTTCATCTACAAATCCATCATAATAAATTTTGATTAATTCTATGTTGATAATCTAGTGGTAAAATATTGACATTGTTATAATCACATGGATGATCATGAATCCTTCATAAACAAACTATGACATCATAATATGAAAAAAAACACTAAAATATGATTTCTGGGTTACATCAAGGAATGTTTTCATCTTTATAATACACCATCTCAAAATAAAAGTTGAACCTGAGAAAAAAATGATATCCTTAGCATGTTTTTTCTTTAATACATAAAATATTTGAGATTAAGTCAAGGAAATGTGTCCTACATTTAACTCTCTATAGATAACCTTTTAAGAAAATATTTTCCTTTAACCATGATGATCAATAAAGGGGTTACATACTAATAGAATGGTGACTATTATAATGTATTCTACAATATCAATAAATATATTTTACTCCCATTGGTTATAATTCAACTAGACGATGGAAGAATGCTCATATTGTATATGAAGGACATATAAATGTCACTTTGTGCCTTTTGGGTACAAAATAATAATGTTGGGAGAGAACACAACATTAATTACATCATCTTAACCAAGTTGGATGCTAAGAATCGTTATTTATATATTGAAAAAAGATTTCATGTGTACATATTTTCAGTCTAGAAACCAAGTCATTACCTATAGCATCACAATGTCAGTTTGGTATCTCATAGTAACCCACTCAAATACATTACCATCCATATGATGTTGAATAGGAATATTTCATGGTTTGTGGTTATCCTATATTAGTTTGACATCCATTCCATGCCTTAGAATGTGGTTAAATGTCTGGAGCTAGAAGACTTTCTAGTTGAACATCACTCAATGGAAATGAAATCACTTGGTACTAATATGCCTGATGAAGAGATCTTCTCTATTCATGAATTCCCCTAGACACGGGAAATATACATTGATGGTGAATCCAAAATCCCAATAGGGAATATGATTGAAAAAACCTTGGTGAAAGATGTTAGGTTGGGAATTGTGATCATTTCCCCAGAAAGAGTAGTCGAACCCTACTTCGTTCCAACTATCATAATGGTACATGAACAATGAAGAAGAATATCATGGGATAATTGTTGGAATAGAGATCGCACATCTTGTACATGTAAATCACTTGAAGATAATGGGTGATTCAAATTTAGTCATCAAGCATGTCATCAATGATTATTCTATAAAAAAATAAGAGTTACTGTCAATATTATACTACGTATGAGGACTGATAGAAGAATTCCCTTAGGATCAATAATTGAATCCCATCCTACTCTCACAAAATTTCTAGGAAGATGCTATGGAAAATTTAATGACCCAAAATTTTTAATTATATTTGTTTCCTAAATTTGTGTTTTATTTTATATTGTACTCAACAAAACTATATCCTTTAATTAATGAAGTTGGTATACTTAAAATGATACCATTGGGTTTTGAATGTTATATGATTTTTGGTCAATATGACCATTGGAAATTATAATCATAACATTGGGTTTTTATAAATACAGTTATCTCAGTTAATTAATATAGAAAGAAGAATGAATGGATTCATCCAGTAGACTTGGGGTATATGAAGCCCACATGTTGGAGCTTGTGAAGAAGGTAGCATCATTGGGATTTGCTTTGGACCAAACCCAAGCTGAAATTCAACATATGGAGCTTGAACGGGATCACCTAAGGGAGAAGTTCAAGATGATAGAAATCACCATTCAGACAATGTTGTTCGATCCACCCCAAGATTCTATCACCATAGAACACCTTACACTTAGGTCCTATACTGGTGTTATAAGGGGATATGTAATGAGACGTTAGCTACTTCGTGTAATCCTTTTATATAATTTTTTTTTATTTCTTGTTATTGTAAAGTTTGTGAATTTCAAATATCCAGATAAATATAGGAGGTATATTATTGATGAATTTAGAAAAAAATGGGGTATTTTATATTATTTTTTTATTATTTAAATAATTTATAATGTGAAATGATTTTCAAAATATGGTCTTCAACAATTGTGATCAGCGAAAAATTTAGAGTCTAATAAGAAAAAAATAATTTTTTAGTGAATAGTAATGCATGAATAGTAACATACTGATATGAATAGTAATAAATAGTAAATTGGCCAAAAAAATAGAAACTTTACCCATGAATGTGTAAATACAATTTAAACTTCTTAAAAGTGAAAAAACGATCATAGTACATGTTTTGGTATTTTTGTATTTCATAAATATTATATTTACAATATTATAAATAATTTAATAATTTAAAATGGAAATATATTTTCATAAAATGTAATCATAAATTGTTACTTTATTTTATTATGGTTATATGATAATTTTATGGGACCTTGATTAATTTTTTAAGGTGTAACAAAATGATTTATAGTTTTAAAGTTGTATTTTTGGAATAAATAATGATTTTATTTAAAAATGAAATTATAAATATTTGGAAAACTATTTTCATAAAATGTAATTCATTTTTTAATTCAAAGCATTGATATTAGGTTAGGGTGGATTTTTGGGATTTTTCTGAAACATTAGAATTTTTGGTGAATAGTAAAAATACAGTTCTGAGTTTCGGGTGTTTCATGACATCATTAATGATGTAATAATGATGTGAACATTATTGTAGACTTATGAATAGGGAGATATTCTATGAGGTGTTGCAAGTGTCGAATACCAAGGGCAAAACCATGGGCAAGCCCATGGTTTTGCAAATACCACCGATGAGGTGTCCCTTGAAAATTAATAATTTATTCTCTCACATTTCTTATAAATACCAAGTAATTTCACTCATTCATTTCATTAAAAAATCTTCCTCAATGGTGTTCTGGTCTCCTTACCTCCCAAGGAGTCCTCTAAATGTTCCCTCAAGCCTTCCAAGGTTTTGACCTTCAAGCTTTTGAAGTTACTCTTTAAGGTAAGGGAACCTTTCACCCTGCTTCTTTAAGTCATGAATTTCTTTATGTTATGTCTTATAGTTCCATTTTATTATGAGGGGATTGTTCTTAGATATCATTAATAAAATCTATTTCATTTAATTATTACGAGGGACCCTTTCCGATCTCATCAATTGATTTTCTGAATTTTTATGTGACGACGTTAGGCTGCCAGATTTTTGAAAAAGAAATAGCATTTTCTCATTCAATGGAGGTTTCCTTTTCATGTGGTGTGTCATTAAATTGTCCACACCATGATCTTATTTCTTTTTATTCTAGGACTATACTGTAAAATGATTTATTTATTGATTTTATACCCTTGTCTCTTCGGTTAATATTATTTTCTAAAACCATTTTATATAGTCGTTATGTGGCAGAAATTTCATCTCAAAATTTCTATCCTTTTTTCTCAAGGAATTATTTGGTATTATTTATGTCAATACCCAGACCAATTTTGTATCTATGGGTGTTCATAGATACAAAAAATTATATATTTTATTTTTTGAATTTACATATATGTAACCATGACTCCCTTTCTATGGTTTATATTTGACATAACGATCTTATTTTTAAGCACCTTTAAAATGTCACGATTTTGAAGTGAAACCCATTTATTTTAATCTCTATGGGATATTTATATAATATACCACCTTTTTATCAAATAAAATTTCATTTCATTATAGAAAAATGAGGATCTTTAAGGTTTAGTGTCTTGGAAACCAGGAACTTATTACAAGATACAAAAAACATTCTTCTTAAACAATGGAAAGGCTTCTTCATTTGATCATCCTAAGTTCATTACAACATCTCATAACCTGGGAGCATAAATCAAAGGAAAGGGGGATCATAAGTCCTATTAATGGAAACAAGGTAAACATTTTACATGAGAACTTGAGATACATCAAAATTCATGAAAAATAACTTTAAGGGATGAGAAAGAGTTCATGAGGCATATCATAATAAAAATAACGTATTCCATAACTTGAAGATGTGGCTACAACATTTAACAGAGACAATAATGAACATATCACCAAGGTAAATCCCAAAGGTTTCATTTGAAATTACCAAGGTAAATATCAAGGTATCATTAAAATTGTAATCTCTAGTGGTTACATCATTACCCAATGCAAAGGGGTGCTATGAGGGCGCACCCTTAAATTTGTAATATCTAGTGGTTATATCATTACCAAATGCATTGGAGATATATCAGGGCGTACCCTTAAATTTGTGTTTATTATCATATTAGACACATATATCATAATCAAAAATTCATAAATAACCCATATAGCATAAAATAAATGGGTTTCATTTCACAATCATAAAATTTTAAAAACTGCTTTTAGGAAATGATCTTTATGTCACTTTAAACCCACAGAAAAAGGAAAGCGGGTCTCATGTATGTAAATCCAAGAATTTAAAATAACAAATATTGATATATATGTGAATACCCCTGTAGAAGAAAGATATTCTAGTATTCACTAAATAAAATAAAATAATTTGAGAAAAAAGAGAGAGAGATTTTGAGATGAAAATTCTACAGCATAACAGCTATGTTACAGGGTTTTAGAAAAAATTGAAAAGAGAGAGGACATGGGTCACCCACTCATAAATGATATATAAAATAGTATAGAGACACAATATAAATGATTTTAGAACATGGTAATGAAATTTGAAAGATATATCATATGAAATTAAGAACATAAAAGGAAGACAAAAATAAGATTTCCCTTATGAACATTCAGCTGCCTAACAACATCACTTAAAACTTCAAAAAAATGAATTGAAGTGATCAAATAGAGACTATAATCATATGAAAATAAAATATCAGTATGATAGATATTGGGATCATACCCCAAAAAATAAAAAGAAACTTGAAATACTTGACATGAAAATAGATCTTGAAAACAAGAAGTGTGAAAGAATCCCTTAAATATTCAGCAGCCTAACGACGCCACTTTAACATTCTTAAAATGAAATGATTAGAGAAAGAGTGGGTCTCTAATCATATAAAAAAGGCAGTAGGATGAATATAAAAGAATATAATCCAACATAAGAACATGGAGCATAAAAGAAATGACATACTAGAGAGTACTTGGAAAGAAAGAGGGAGGTAGGATCCCTTACCTTAAAACGTAACTCTTAAAACTAAAAGGTTGGGAACTTGAGGGTTTGGGGGCACCTTGTGAGGACATCTTTGGAGGTAATGAGACCAGATCTTATTTGGGGGAGAGTTTGGAGTGAAATCTAAAGGAGTAAAGGGTGGGTATTTATAGGGAAAGTGAGAGGACAAGGCATTAATGGCCAAGGGACACCTCATTGGTGGTATTGGAAAAACCATGGGCTTACCCATGGTATTTGCCCATGGTATTGGCCACATGGGACACCTCATACATTATCATACTATTAATAAGTCGACCATATTGTTTATATACTTAATATATCATTTAATGAAGTCATTAAACACCCGTAACTTAAAAACTGTATTTTTAATATTCACCGAAAATTCAACTTTCTCAGAAAAATCCCAAAATTTCACCTTAACAAAATATCGATGCTCTGATTTCAAAAATGTACTCCATTTTATAAAAATAATTTTCTATATTTTTTTAATTTAATTTTTAAATAAATACAATATTCACCGAAAATTCATTTTTTTCAGAAAAATCCCCAAAAATGACCTTAACATAAAATCGATGCTCTCAGTTCAAAAATTAAGTATATTTTATAAAAATATTTTTCTAAATATTTTTAATTTCATTTTAAATTAAAAAACACTATTTACCTGAAAAACCTAATACTTGACTAATAATTTCGGAAACAGTTATTTACCTATTTTATTGAATCACGTTACTTAATCAAGGTGCCTATATTAAATTAATAATTTATTTAAGTGATATTACTAATAAATTTTGTCACATTACTAATCATAATCATAAAATCTCTATTCATAAATTAATTTTCATCAAAAATAAAGTTGATCTTATTAGACTCTAAATTTCTTACTGAAAACATTTGCAGAAGTCCATTTTTTGAAAATCATTAAACATCATTAATTATTTAAGGTTTACAAAAATATTTTAAAATATCCTTTTTTTAAATTCATAAATAATATACATCCTAAATTTATCCGAACATTTGAAAATTTACAAAATTCACCATAAGAAGAAAACACAATTTTATATATCTCAAAGGATTACACAAAGCAGTTACGGTCTCCTTACATAGCCCCTTATAACCCCATCATAGGACCTAGGTGTAAGGTTTGCTAAGGCGAGAGAATCTGATGGTGGCTCGACCAACATTGCACGAGTAGTAATTTCTATCAGTTTGAACTACTCACAAAGGCGATTTTGTTCTAGCATCACTCGATGAAGTTCGTCTTGGGTTTGATCCAGAGAAAATCCTGGTGGTGCTACCTCTTTCCCAAGTTCTGTTAGATGGGCTTCAATTGGCCCGAGACTACTGGATGAGGACATCAAATCTTTTTTCTATATAATTAACCAAGATCACTTGTATTTAGAGACAATAATCAGAACATTTAGTTTCCAAAGGTTATACAGACTAACAGTCATATAATAGTCAAAACCCAATAGTCTCATTTTAATTATACTCATGTTATCAAATGAAACAGTTTTGTTGAGTATAAAATAAAATAACACACAAAATTTGGAAACAAGATTTACTCAAAATTTCGGGTCGTTACATTCTTCCCCCCTTAAGATATTGTGTCCTCGCAATTTTTAAAATTAGGTATGGAAATTTCATTGAAAGTCCCACATCGGAAAAGGAGTCAGTGAAACTATTACTTTAAAAGAAAGAATGGGAATTACAAAGGTCACCCGAGTTAACCCATACTAGGATTCCATGTAGAAAAACATGGATTTGGGGGAGAAAAAAAGGATCAAGTTCTGAGGGAGAGTGATAGAAAACATGATTAGTAGAAAGTTAACCACAGGAAAATCACAAACTTATGATGTGTGTAAACTTTCTTTGATTACCCAGTAGGAAATGTAAACCAACAATGTTTTTGTTTTACGTTCCTTTTCATAATTTTGAGGAATTCATTTACCACATAAAATGAACACAAAAGGAAATGTATTTACCTTCATGTAGAGTTTCATCCTTTAATATTTTTCTACCAAAACTAATCTTCTCTCGATACGATGATCATTCAAAAACACTTTGTCTCATCAAAAGCACAAGAATCATCTCCTAGAGAATCACATAATCCACAAAAGATTAATTATATATTTCTTCTATCTTTAAACATTATCCCCAAAACAGAAAGAGTAAGATAAAACAACTCTAAAAAAAGAAAGAATCCCATAGGAAGGTAAACTTATTTAAATCTTCAAAATTCCACGGTACTACCCAAAGTTCATCATATACCATTCCATAAAACATTGTCCATAACATTCCTCAAAATAAACCAATATAAGATTGAAACCCAACTACAAGAATGATTTTATAACATAGTCCTCCAAGATAAACTTTATCGTTCATCTCCAAACAACATCAACCACTCTTATCATCTTATAACAAAAGTAAATAACCTAATCACATTTTCCCCAAGATAGGTTAATCATTTCCATAAGTAACCTAAATTACCATAAGTTTGCCTTAAATTCATCTATTATTCAAAATATAAGTCAACCTTTACTCCTCAAAGAAAATTCTATAGTAATCTATTTACCTCGATCATATAGGGTTCCCAAAATAGTGAACGTATTCCAAAATAATAATCATCTCTTAATCCCCTAATCATCTTTTTTAAATAAGACCAACTTCACAACCTCAACATGTGGTACATAAAAATAGATGTTTTCCTTAATGATATAAAACCATCTCAAGTAGTTACTTTATGTTCATAGCAAAGATTAAAGATATGATCATAGAACACGAAGTAAAATACAACATGACATAGACAATTATTGTGAAGAAGTTACATGTACTTTAGTCATCACGATCCATCTCAGTATAGGAATTTTGTTGTTCCCTTAACCTTAAAGATTGATGATGCTCATCATGCTTCTCATCCCTTCCAAGAGATCATTGCCTTGGATAATTTCCAACTTCTCCACATTTACCACATTGAATAGTATAAGGTAAATTAGATTGAACCTTATCTTTATTCATCACATTATCCATTTTTGAAAAGCAATTGGATACTTTATGCCCTATCTTCCCACACATAAAACATCTCCTGGTTCCTTTGTGACATTGTCCTTGGTGCCTCTTCCCACACTTTTTGAAAAAAAGAAATTGGGTCTTTTTTTTTCGTATCAACATTATCATATGAACATCCTTGAGAATTTTTCTTCTTCTTCCTTGATGAATTTGGGAATTCAACTAGGAACCAATTATTAATTGTGATATCTGATAGATGGTTTGGTATAATCAAAATATGTTCAACTTGATCTCTCATCATCTCTTTCACATTAATAGGTAAATAGTTACATTTCCTACCACATTTGTTGTTGGGACATGATCTTCCATTTTTCTCCTTTAACTAAGAAAAGAAAGTATAATTATGGGCTTAAATACTTATCCAATAATCCTTAAAAGTAAACTTTAAGCATAGAAGGATAAACTTGTAGAAGGAAAGTATACCGTAACGTGTGATCCCGTAGGTTCCTATCTAGGTTATCCATGATCATAAATTATTATGTGAATCTTTATTTTATTTTATCTTTGTTCCTTTAATAATGGTTCATACTAATCATATGAATTTAATAAATAATATCCCCCGGGAGTGTCGTAACCAAGAGTGCAGTAAGGCCCGTTGTCGTGTACCAGTTCTCGTTCGAGTCTAGCTCAAATCAGTGTTATCGAGTTTTACCCCCATGTACATCTGTGCCAGATCCACCTCTACCTACTCATATCCAGACAGTTATGTATTTTCTTGGAAACCCCTTACTCAATACTCACCAAAATACCAGGAAGATTTCCAACATTTAAACATTTCTATAGGGTTCTTCCTAAAGTTTTCAAATCCTAATTTCCACAAATAACTAAACCATCCTTTGATACCAACTATAACATCCCACCTTTTTATCACATAAACATTCATTTCATTATACAAAACTGAGGATCATTAAGGTTTAATGTCTTGGGAACCAGGAACTTATTACAAGAGACAAAAAAAACATTCTTCCTAAACACTTGAAAGGCTTCTTCATTTGTTCATCCTATGTACATTACAACATCTCATAACCTGGGAGCATACATCAAAGTGAAGGGTGAGCAGAAGGACCAGTAAGGGAAACAAAGGGAAACATTTTACATGAGATCTTGAGATACATCAAAATTCTTGAAAAATAACTTTAAGTAATGAGAAAGAGTTCATGAGGCATATCATAATAAAAATAATGTATTCCATAACATGAAGATGTGGCTACAACATTTAACATAGACAATCATGAACATATACCCAAGGTCCATCCCCATGGTGTCATTTGAAATTACCAAGGTAAAACCCAAGGTATTGTTAAAATTTTAATCTCTAGTGGTTACATCATTACCCAATGCAATGGAGCGCTATTAGGGCACACCCTTAAATTTGTAATCTCTAGTGGTTACATCATTACATAATGCATTGGAGAAATATCAGGGCGCATCCTTAAATTTGTATTTATTATCATATGATCCAAATATATCATCATAAATATTTCATAAATAACCCATATAGTAAAAAATAAATGGGTTTCATTTCATAATCGTAACATTTTAAAAACTACCTTTAGGACCTGAACTTTATGTCACTTTAAACGCATGGAAAAAGGAAAGAGGGTATCATGTATATAAATCCCATAATTTAAAATAGAAAATCTTGATATATATTTTAATACCCATTTAGAAGAAATATCTTTGAGTATTCACTTAATAAAATAAAATAATTTGAGACAAAGAGAGAGTCATTTTGAGATGAAAATTCTGCAGCATAACGGCTATATTACCGGGTTTTAGAAAACATTGAAAAGAGAGGGGACATGGGTCACCCACTCATAAATGATCTATAAAATAGTAGAGGGAAAGAATATAAAGGATTTAATAACATGGTAATGAAATTTGAAAGATATACCATATGAAATGAAGAACATAAAAGGAAGACAAAAATAAGATTTCTCTTATGAACATTCAGCAGCCTAACGACGTCACTTAAAACATCAACAAAAAAAACAAATAGAAGAGATAAAATAGGGTCTCACATAATATGAAAATAAAAAATCAGTATGATAGATATATAGATCATACCCCAACAAAATAAAAAGCAACTTGAAACACTTGACATGAAAATAGATCTAGAAAACGAGAAGGGTGAAAGAATCCCTTAAAAATTCAGCAGCCTAACGGCGCCACATTAACATTATTAAAATGAAATGATGAGAGAAATAGGTGGTCACTCATAATATGAACATGAAAAGGACAGTAGGATGAATATAAAAGAATATCCTCCAACCTATGAACATGGATCATAAAAGAAATGACATAAAAGAGAGTACTTGGAAAGAAAGAGGGAGGTAGGATCCCTTACCTTAAAACGTAACTCTTAAAACTCAATGGTTGGGACCTTGAGGGATTGGGGGAACCTTGGGAGGACTTATTGGGAGGTAATGAGACCATAGCTTCGTTGGGGGAGATTTGGGAGTAAAAACTAAAGGAAGAAAGGGTGGGTATTTACAGGGAATATGAGGGGACAAGGCATTAATGGCCAAGGGACACCTCATTGATGGTATTGGAAAAACTATGGGCTTGCCCATGGTATTTTCCCATGGTATTGGCTACTTGGGACACCTCATAACTTATATTACTATTAAAAAGTCGACCATATTGATTACATACCTAATATATCATTTAATGACGTCATTAAACACCCGTAACTTAAAAACTGTATTTTTACTATTCACCGAAAATTCAACTTTCTCAGAAAAATCCAAAAATTTCACCTTAACCAAATATCGATGCTCTGATTTCAAAAATTAACTCCATTTTATAAAACTAATTTTCTAAATATTTTTAATTTAATTCTTAAATAAATACATTATTCACCAAAAATTCATTTTTTTCAGAAAAATCCCCAAATATTACCTTAATATAATATTGATGTTCTGAGTTCAAAAATAAATTCCATTTTTAAAAAATATTTTTATAAATATTTTTAATTTAATTTTTAATTAAAAAACGTTATTCACCTGAAAAACCTGATACTTTACTAATAATTTTTGAAACAGTTATTTACCTACTTTATTGAATCACATTACTTAATTAAGGTGCCTATATTATATTTATACTTTCTTTAAGTGATATTACTAATCCATTCGTCACATTACTAATCATAAGCATAAAATCACTATTCATAATTTACTATTCATCAAAAATCAAGTAAATCTTATTAGACTCTAAATTTTTTAAAGAACACATTTGCAGAAGACCGTTTTTTGAAAATCATTACACGTCATTAATTATTTAAGGATTACAAAAATATTTTAAAATATCCTTTTTTTCAAATTCATAAATAATATACATCGTAAATTTATCCGAACATTTGAAAATTTACAAAATTCAACATAAGAAGAAAACATAATTTTTTTTATCTCAAAGGATTACACAAAGTAGTTACGGTCTCCTTACATAGCCCCTTATAACCCTATCATAGGAATTAAGTGTAAGTTTTGCTAATGATAGAGAATCCGAGGGTGGCTCGACCAACATTGCACGAGTAGTAATTTCTATCAGTTTGAACTTCTCACAAAGGAGATTTCGTTCTAGATTCACACGATGAATTTTGGCTTGGGTTTGGTCCAGAGCAAAGCCTAGTGGTGCTACCTCCTTCCCATGTTCTATTAGATGGGCTTCGGTTGGCCTTAGACTACTGGATGAGGCCATCGAATCTTCTTTATATATTAATTAACCAAGATCACTCGTATTTAGAGACAATAATCGCAACATTTAGTTTCCAAAGGTCATACTGACTAACAGTCATATAATAGTCAAATCCCAATAGTCTCATTTTATTTATTCTAATGTTATCAAATGAACCAGTTTTTTTGAGTATAAAATAAAATAACTCAAAAAATTAGGAAACAAGATTTACTCAAAATTTCGGGTCGGTACAATTTATGTAATTTTTTATTATGATATATGTGACTCCCATGTAAATAGAGACACATTAAGGGTCCTCCCTGATAGTTCTCCAATGGATTTGGTACTTAATTAATCTCTATATATGACATGTTTCATGATACCTTGGTGAATAACATTGGTAATTTTTATGACACCTCGGGGATAAACCTTGGTGATAAGTTCATGAATGTATAAATGAAATGTTGTAGCCACATATTCAAGTTATTATTCATGTTATTTTTATCGTGATATTCATATTCTTTCATTTCTCATGTCATCATGATTTTTATCATGTTCTTATTAATATTTCTCAAGGTCACATGTCAACTATTTCACTTGTTTTCCTTACCGAGCCTTCTGATCTCCGTTTTCTTTGATGTATGTGTTCAGGATATAAGATGAATTAATTGTATATAGTATGAACCAATGATAAGGCCCTAAGAGTGGTTTAGAAGAATGTTTTATATTTTTTTCATGTATTATGTTCCTGATTTCTAACACACCAGACTTTAAAGATCCTCTGTATGTAAAATGTAATGAAAAGTAATGTATTAAAAAGATGGGATGGCATAGTTGGTATCAAAGGGTAGTTTAGTTATTTATTGAAATTAGGCTATGAAAAAATTATTAATAATCCTATATAAACGTTTAAATATAGGAAAACTTCCTGGTATTTTGGTGATTATTGAGAAAGTGGATTATTAAACAAATACATCCCTGTCTGGATACGAGTAGGTAGAGGTGGCTCTGGCATAGAGGTACCTAGGAGTGAAACCTCTGACAAGGAGTTTCAGTCTTGACCTAGGGTATCCTAGTACAGGACAATGGGACTTGATGCACTCTTGGTTACGACACTCTCGGTGGATTTGTTTGGATAATAAAAAGCATTTTATGAATCATTATGAAGGATCTTTAGAGAAATTTAATTTTTTAAAAATGTTTTAAGACCTAAAATCCATTATTGTTAAAAGATTACTAAAAGAAATATTTTTCTCAATATGGATTTATTCTTTCAGAAATGGCTAGAAATAGGAGGAACTGTAAAAATGGGTACCGCAAAAGACAAAGCACAGACGACCCTCCGATGGAATCCAAAATGGAATCATTCATGAGAATAATGAACAAAATGACTCAAATTATTGGAAATAACATGAATAAAGATGAGAGAAAGATTTCATCGTGAAGGGAACAACTTTTTGTTGAGTCCTTTATATGTCAACAACTACCAACATTCAGTGGAACAACAGACCCATTGATTGTTGGTCAGTGGATCCGTTCAATAGAGAAGACCTCTTCAATGCTTTGTTGTTCAAAGTAAGAGATGGTCACCCTAGCTGTATATAATTTAGAGGGAGAAGCTGATCAGTGGTGGGAACTGATTAAAAACATGAGGAAATGAGTGGAGGTTGAAGCTATGGAGTGGGAAGAGTTCATATGGATCATCTTCAGTAAGTATTTCCCTCATTTCATTAGAACAAGAATGGAGAAGGAGTTTCTCTAGATAATGTAGAAGGAGAATGAATTTGTCAGAATCTATGAGATGAACATCACCCAGCATTCACGTTACACCTATATCTTTTTCATAGTTCTAAATGGTACGGTTTATGTATTTTTTGGTGCACTAAGACCACATCTACGGAAGAATCTAGAAAACCAAGACTATGATAGGTATGAGGAGATCGTGTGGAGTGAAATGAAAGTCGAACTGGAGTTTGGTGAGATGTAGAGGTATCATAAATAAAACGAAAAAAAGAGGTCAATGGATCCCAGCTTAGGGAGGACCTTTGATTAGGGAAGAGGAGGTAAGCAACTGAAATGTCCCATGTGTAATAAATGCGGGAAGAAGCATTCGAGAAACTGATTGCTCTGGAGGAAGAAATGCTAAAAGTGTGAAAGATATGGATATATTCAAGGAATTTTCATAGTGATTTGAAAACTCAAATTACAAACACTAACAACAAGGGGAAGATGGTTCAACCCCTACATGATGTCTAGTTATTCAAGTGCGGAAAACTAGGGCACTTTCCCAATCACTGTCCAAATCCGAGGGAAGTGGAAGGGAACCACATTCAGCCTTATCAAAGGCCAAGGGAGAAAGGTAATGATTTTTCTATCACAAAAGATGATGTTGAAGCTCTAAATGATGTGTTAGAATGTACACTTCTTGTTCTCTCAAAGCTATCAAGTACTTAGTTTGATTCTGGTTCTATGCATTCCATTATTTCCTCCATGTTTTCAATGATTATGGAATCAGCCCCCCCTGACATGATAAAAGTACATTTATGAGTCAAGACTCCTGGTTAGATTATTAAAGAATCTTTAGTGTTTAGAAACTCTAGTATTTAGTTTGTTGAGTGAAATATTATCACAAATATAGTAGTCATTCTAATGCTGGAATTCGACATTATACTTGGGATGGATTGGCTCTCAAAGTATAATTCTAAGATCAAATGAAGAAGTAAGGAAATCATAGTTGTGTTGAATGGAAAACCTATAGTTATCTTCCAAGGAGAAATATCTCAACCTGATCTTTGTCTAGAAGAACCTCCTATATCCTTCTTTATAGAATTGATTGGTGAAGAAGAAGAAGGAAATGAGAGTTTGAGTAAATAAAACGTCCCCATCATCCAGGAATACGTTGACGTATTTCCCAAGGAGTTTCCTGGACCTCCCCCAAAAAGAGAGGTAGAGTTATATATTGAACTCATACCTGGATCTCATCTAATATCAAAGACCACGTATAGGATGGAAAATGTGGAGCTGGAGGAATTAAATAAACAACTCCAAGATCTTTTTGAGAAGGGGTTTATCAGACTGAGTGTGTCTCCTTGGGGAGAAACTATTCTCATTGTGAATAAGTATTATGGATCAATGCGGCTATGTATTGATTATAGAGAACTGAACGAGATCATAATAAAGAAAAAATACCCCCTTCCAAGATTTTATGACTTATTTAACTAACTTTTTGATGCTCAATTCTTCTCTAAGATTGATCTTTGATCTGGATATCATCAACTCAGGGTGAATAAAGAAGATATTCTAAAAACTACCATCTAATCAAGATATGGGCATTATGAGTTTGTCGTTATGCCTTTTGGACTGACTAATGCACCTACTGTTTTTATGGATTTGATGAATAGATCCTTTAAGGACTACCTTGATAACTTCGTGGTAGTTTTTATAGATGATATTATGATATATTCCAAAAGTCATGAGGAGCATGGGGATCTTCTAAGGGTTATTTTGCAAGCTCTATGGAAGAAGAGGATTTTTGGAATGTTCAGTAAATGTGAATTCTAGTTACAACAAGTTTCTTTCTTGGGGAACATTGTTACCAATGAAGGAATCACAGTTGACCCTATAAAGACAAAATTTGAAGACGAGTATCCTCATCCTACAACAATTACTGAGATTCATAGTTTCCTTGGATTAGTGGAATAATATATGAGGTTTGTGAAAAACTTTTTAGGACATTCTAATATATTAACCAAGTTAACTCGAAAAGGGGTGAAGTTCATCTGGAAAAAGGAATGTGAGGAATGTTTCCATGAGCTGATGAAGAGATTGGTTACTTTACCCCTATTAACTCTTCCCTCAAGTGGAGAAGGATTCATTATTTTTAGTGATGAATCTATGAAATGGATTTGGTGTGTCCTCATGCAAAATTAAAAATTCATTTCTTATGAATATCAATAGTTGAAGACTCATGAGAAGAACTATCCTACACATGATTTAGAGCTGGATGCTGTTGTTTGTGCACTGAAGATATGGAGGCACTATCATTATGGGAAAAAATTTGATATATACATAGACCATCAATGTTTGAAGTATATTTTCACACAAAAGGAATTAAACATCAGACTGAGGAGATGGTTGTAACTCCTTAATGACTATGATTGTTCAATTAATTATCATCTTGGAAGAGCAAACAAAGTCGCTGATGCCTTAAGCATAAAATACCCAGTTGTTCTGTCCATTATGAGGATTCAAAGAGATCCTTTGATCGATGACCTAGTAAAACTGGACATGGGAATTTTAAAAGAAGGAACATCATAAATACTAACCCAAATTATTTCTCAACCATCAGTACTAGAGAATACCAAGTATGCTCATAATGAAGATCCCTTGTTATAGATGAAGTTTGAGGCTGTGAAGACTGGGAAGTTTCCTGAGATCAATAATTTTCAAGAAGGTGTACTGAAATTTCATACAAGACTATGTGTCACATCTATTCTAGAAATGAATAATGTGATGATGGATGAAGCTCATAGATATACTTTTTCTATAAATCCTGGTAGTATGAAAATGTATAGGGACCTTTGTGATCATTATTGGTGGGATAATATTAAAAGGGAGACAGCTGACTACACATCAATGTGCCTATTATGTCAGCAAGTGAAGGCGGAGGAACAACTCCATAAAGGGGTATTGAAACCACTACCCATACCAGAATTGAAATGGGACAATATCACTATAGACATTGTCCCTGATATCCCGAGAACATCGAAAAGAAACAATTAGATATGGGTTATTGTGGATCGTCTCACAAAGACTGCCCATTTTATCTATATTCGCTAAGATTTATCTCTTGATAAACATGGTAGGATTTATGTGAAGGAACCGGTATGGATGCATGGAGTTCCACTTTATATCATATTTGATCATGATCAGAGGTTCACATCAAAATCTTAGAGATGTCTTCAGCATGCTCTGAGCACTAAATTGAATTTCAGAATGCCCTATCTCCCCCAAACTGATGGACCACTTGAAATGAATATTCAAACACTCAAGGACATGCTAAAAACATACTTAATGGAATTAAAAGGTGGATGGGATAAAATATACCTTTAGTTGAGTTATCTAACAACAACAGTTTCCACTCGATCATTAAAATGGAACCCTATGAAGCTCTATATGGGAATAGATGTAGAACTACTGGTTGTTGGGATGAAGCTGGTGAGAGAAAGCTTCTTGGGCCTGATTTAGTGCAAGAGATGATAGAAAAGGTATATGCCATCCAACAACACATTAGGACTGCTCAGAGTTGGCAAAACAGTTCTGCCAACAACATTCAAAGGGACTTGGAGTTTGATGTTGGTGACAAATTATTTCTTCCAATTTCAACTTAGTAGAGAGTTATGAGGTTTGGAAAAAATGGGAAGCTCATCCCTATGTACATTGGCCCTTATAAAATAATTGATCGTGTGGGAGTAGTGGCCTATCGGCTTGCACTTCCTCCAAATCTATCACACATTCATGATGTCGTCCACATATCCCTCTTGAGGATGTACATACCAGACCCTTCACATGTACTAAATCTAGAGGTGTTATAACTAGAACATGACCTCTCTTATGAGGAGCAGCCAGTGGAAATCCTGGATCACAGAGACAAGGTTCAATGCAACAAAAATTCCCACCTCGTTATTGTGTTGTGGAGAAACCAAAAATGTGAAGATGCCACGTGAGAACCAGAGGAATCTATGAGACATAAGTACCCCCACCTTTTCTCATTATAGGGTATGAGAAAAAATTTCGGGGACAAAATTTCTTAAGGGGGAAGAATGTAACGACCGGTACTTTTTAATTATATTTTTTCTTAAGTTTTTGTGTCATTTTATTTTATACTCAATAAAACTATATCTTTTAATTAATGAAGTGGGTTTAATTAAAATAAGACTATTGGGTTTCAACTATTATATGAACGTTGTTCAATATGACCATTGGAAACTATAACTTTATCATTGAGTTTTTAGAAATACAGTTATCTTCATAAATTAATACAGAAAGAAGATTTAATGGCCTCATCAAGCAGACTCAGGCCATATAAAGCCCATTTGTTGGACCTTGGGAAGGAGGTAGCATCACTGGGCCTTGCTCTGGACCAAGACCAAGCTGAAATTCGACATATGGAGCTTGAACAGAATCACCTAAGGGATAAGTTCAAGGGGATTGAAATCACGACTTGGGAAATGTTGTCCGAGCCACCCCAAGATTCTATCAACATAGCACACCTTACACTTAGGTCTTATGCTGGTGTTATAAGGGGGTATGTAACGAGACCTTATCTACTTTGTGTAATCCTTTTATATAAATAAAAATTGTTATTTATTGTTATGGAAAAGTTTGTGAACTTCAAATATCTAGATAAATATAGGATTTATATTATTGATGAATTAAAAAAAGGGGTATTTTAATTTTTTTATTCTTTATATAATTAATAATGTGAAATGATTTTCAAAAAATGGTCTTTTTCAGTTATGATCCGTGGGAAATTTAGAGTCTAATAAGAACAACCTAATTTTTAGTGAATATTAATGTATGAATAGTAACATACCCATATGAATAGTAATGAATAGTATTGAATAGTAAATTTCCCAAAAAATAGAAACATCACCCATGAATGTATAAATACAATTTAAACATCTTAATTGTGAAAAAATGATCATAGTAAATGTTTTGATATTTTTGTAGGTCATAAATATTTTATTCACACTTTTATAATTAATTTAAAAATTTAAAATGGAAATATATTTTCATAAAATGTAACCATAAATTTTTAATTTATTATATTATGGTTATACAATAATTTTATGGGACCTTGATTACGTTTTTATGGTGTTACCAAATGAGTTACAGTTTTAAAGTTGTATTTTTGTAATAAATAATGATTTTATTAAAAAATTAAATTTAAAATATTTAGAAAATTATTTTCATAAAATGGAGTTCATTTTTGAATTCATAGCATCTATATTATGTTAGGGTGAATTTTTGGGATTTTTCGGAAAAAGTTGAATTTTCGGTGAATAGTAAAAATATAGTTTTGAGTTTTGGGTGTTTAATGACATCATTAATGATGAAATAATGATGTATGCTTTCTGGTCGACTTATGAATAGTTAGATATGTTATGAGGTGTCCCAAGGGGTCAATAATAGGGGAAAATACCATGGGCAAGCCCATGGTTTTGCAAATACCACGGATGCGGTGTCCCTTGGAAATTAATAATTTATTCCCTCAATTTTCCTGTAAATACCAAGCCATTTCCCCCAAACATTTCATTCCAAAATCTTCCTCAATGATGTTTTAGTCTCCTTACTTCCCAAGGGATCCTCCCAAGGTTCCCTCACACATCATAAGGTTCTGACTTTCATGCTTTTAAAGTTACTCTTCAAGGTAAGGGAACCTTTCACCCTCGTTTTTTAAGTCATGACTTCTTTTATATTATGTCTTATAGTTCCATTTTATTCTGAGGGGAATTGTTCTTAAATATCATTAATACT
This sequence comes from Viscum album, assembly GCA_963277665.1. NCBI lineage: Eukaryota > Viridiplantae > Streptophyta > Magnoliopsida > Santalales > Viscaceae > Viscum > Viscum album. Next base: position 1,209,468,350 of record OY728140.1, read on the forward strand.
ATCCATTTAATTTCAATATTATGAGACACCCTTTCCACTCTCATCAATTTATTTTCTAAATTTTTATGTGACGCTGTTAGGATGCTGAATTTTCGTAAAAGAAATTGTTCTTTCTCTTTCCATGCAAGTTTCCTTTTCATGTGGTGTGTCATTCAATTTTCAACTCCATGATCTTATTTCTTTTTATTCAGCACCTATAATGTAAAATGATTCATTTATTTATGGGAGAACCTTTTCCCCTCTCTTTATATTATGTTATAAAACCATGTTATAAAGTCGTTATTCTGCAGAAACTTCCTCTCAAAATTTCCCTCTCTTTTTATCATTGAATTCTCTTGTTTTATTTATGTGAATACTCATACCTATTTCGTTTCTATTGGTGTTCATAGATTAGAAAAAATGATATATTTGATTCTGTAATTTACATACATGTAACCCTCACTCCCTTTAAATGGGTTATAAAGGACATTACGATCTTATTTTTAAGCACTTTTAAAACATCACGTTTTTGAAGTGAAACCCATTTATTTTACTCTATATGGGTTATTTATGAAGTTTTTATTATTATTATCTATGTGGCTTACATGTAAATAATGATATATTAAAGGTGTTTTATGATAGCTTTCCAATTCATTGGTTAAAGAATTAATCTCTAGAGATGACAAGTTTCCTGATACCTTGGTGAATAACCTTGGTAATTTTTATGACACCTCAGGGATAAACCATGGTGATATGTTCAGGAATGTCTAAATGAAATGTTGTAGCCACATATTCATGTTATGATTAATTTTCTTTTTACCATGAAATTCCTATTATTCAATTTCTTAGGTATTTATGATTTTTATCATGTTCTTGTTATTATTGTTCAAGGTCACATGTTAACTGTTTCACTTGTTTTCCTTATTGAGCCTACTTTTGACCCTTTTCATTGATGTATGTCTCCAGGATATGAGATGCAGTAATTGTACATATGATGAACCTATGATTAATCCTTATGAGTGGATGGTACTAATTATGGACTACCTTTAGTATAGTGTCCTTTCATCAGACAGGGTAGGGAAATATAAAATCATAAGATGTGAAATTAACTTTTCCCTATATGATGACACAAATCATAAAAAGGACATCCAAAATAGAGGACTTAATGTGGCCCTTCTCAGGAGAATGGATGGAGAAGTGACCTCTTCTATCATGAATGAAGTACACACTAGAGTATAAAGGACCCACAAGTCATGGTTCACACTTTCCCATAAAATTCGGATCCTTGGGTACAAGTGTACCACTATAGAGTAGGATTGTAATGAATTTAAGAAAAAGTGAAACTCCATCCATGTTCATGAAAACATCATTCATAAAACACCATATTTGCTACACATAGACAAATACCTTTTCCATTGTTCAAATGGTGAATGGATATTGTTGGACCATAACCACCCCCCGCAACCAAGTATTTCAAATACATTCTCAATAATAATGACTTATTATCGAATTGGGATGAAGATATAACCCTAAGATTTGTTGGGTCATGGAATACCATCAGATTTGAAAAGGAAAAAAATTCACCATATTTTGTGTCCCTTATACAATATTTATGAATAATAGATAAAAATATTCTATGTTGAGTTGGAAAATATATATCAAGGGTACAATATCAAATCCAATAAATCATCCCACTATCAGGCATTGGAAAAAAATACATATTTAGGCATTCAATAATACCCTATCAAATATACTCCAAAAAAATGGTAGATAAGGATAAAGAGTCTTAGTTTGATAAGATCATTAATTCACTGAGGTATTACTAGGGAAAAACCATACTTCCAAGGAAAAGACCCCATATTCATTGTTATAAGGTACAGAAGTAGTCCTCTCCATTGAAGTTCAATCTCCATCACACTGAATTTCAATTTGTGAAAATATATTCATAGATGATAGATCCTATAAATTTTTTAATGAATTAGAGTGACTCTATGAGAGGATAATGTATACCATGAATCTCTTGGAAGTCCAGTATAATCATATTACATGATTTTTTAATAAACAATATCCCTTACAGTCATTCCTTGATGGAGAGATGGTGTTGGCCCTAAGGAATCCAATGATTCCAATATAGAAACCACAATATTTGGAACAAAAGTTAGTGGGACCTTATTATATACACAATGTCAACAAAATAGATATTATTCATTGATCTTAATGAATGGATAGCTTACCACAACCCCTACCAATGCATGGTTTCTCAAGAAGTACTTCATTTGATTAGTTGAAATAGTCTAGAAGACATGACATTATTCTGCGAAGCATCATAGTATGGGATATAAGAATTTTTGATTCATAGAAATATCATCCATTTCACAATAAGAAAAACATTATAACCCCAACATCCTCATTGTACTGCGATGTTAAACTACATGGTATCTTCATCCTCACAACATGACAATAAACTATAGGGGATTCTAGAACTATTTACTTGTTGATTATCACTCTAATGAGATACTTAGGGACACATAGATTCTATATCCTAGCCCTTACACAATAGTAAATAAATATTCACCCCCCTAAGTTTAGGAAATATATAAATAGGTGTATTCCATTTCTAGAATTATGTACAGCCTGATTCCTCCCATAATAGGTTTCGTAGTGATTCCTTAACCTCTTTGTTTTGTGCGGCTATAAATTTTTGCCTATTCATATGATTATTTCCCTCAATCATAATCGTAAATGCCAGTTTTTTATATCGGTTTCTAGATGGTCCACAAAATCACCTTTACCATAATAACAAGGCACCATTGTCCATGCCGCAATACGTTAAAATATATTTGACAAATATACCTGTCATTATATTTTAAACTAAATAGAATCAACATTATAATTTTATGATTTTTAACTATGTAGGAATCATTACCTCACTACTGGTTCACTACACATGAGATATATCTTTTAAAATAAGAGAGAAAATTCTTTTACCCTGCTGAGATAATCAGATCTCCATAGGAAATCAGATCTTCAAGATCTATGTTTCCTTGATTTCAATATTTATGATATATGTAGTTACACTCGATCCTTATTTCATGGGCCCAAACACATAATATGAGAACAAAAATTCTCCCCTCCCCTAAATTAAAACATAATCGATGCAAGGAATTCCAACATAGATCCATTCACTCACAGCTATATTTTTAAGTAAAATTCCCCATCTCTGCACTTGAGAAAAATATATGAATGGAATGATTCTCATGAAATAAGTATGGATTTTTTGTTTCAATCAAAATATAGGTAGTGAAATTTTTTTCTATATTATTAGGTCCAGCCACAACAATCACCAGGAACAACGCTCCCCACTATGTATGGGTCAATCCTACATTGAGAGTATCCCATTCCAGAACTACATACGGATTGATTTCAGTCATCACATGATACATAGTTACACCCAGACCTCCTACCCATGGTCCAACTAAAAAGTAAATGGGAAAATCCCCCCCTCTACATATGGGTTGTCCCTATATGGATAGTTTCCTATTCTGGAACTACATTTGTCTTGATTCATACGATCACAGGATATTTAGTGACTCTTAGAACTCCAATCCTTGGAAAAACCACAACAATCAATTGAAAAAATTCCCTCTTCTGTGTATGATTCAATCATTTTATAGAGGTTCCCAATCAAGAACTACAAATGTCTTGATTCCTATCATCACAGGACACATAGTGACACCTGGGTCTCCAATCCTGGGTGCACCTGCAAAAATCAATTAGAATAATTCCCCATTATATGTATGGGTCAATCCTACATTGATATTTTACCATTCATGAACTAAATATACCTTTATTCTTATTATCACATTATACATAGAAATTCAAAAATATCCATTTCAGGGTACATATACAACAAATAAAAATTCACAATCCTTGTTTATGGGTCAGACATGTGTAGGGAGAAACTTCAAAAACATTGTGTGGAATGATTCTCACTCTAATGAGAAATGTAGTGATTCCTATATCATAATTCCCAAAACATCAACTACCAAATAAATTTTTCCCAATCATTTATGTACATTAGTTTGGTGTGGTGGAATAAATCTTTTCCACCCATGTTTCTCACACCCAAGGTAGATCATGTGGCCTTTTGAGTTTTGGTAAATAACACCTCACATTATTAACGAATATCAATTCACATCAGGGTTATTATGGTATTAGTATCAAGATAATAAAAGGATCACCAGGTGTCCTTACCACAGGATGTGAAACTACATGGTTCACATATGTTCATGATATACCCATGGATTTATTTCTTCTATTACATGGTACACAATGATTCCCATGTAATTAATCTTGGGAAAATGATCAATATTTCCTTTTCTCATCAAGCATCCCACATCTTTACCACATGACGTTAAACTGCATGGTTCTTTAAGAGCTACATGTGGATTTTTTCCTCAATTCAATTAGATAGGTATGGTTTCCTAGAACTCATGTCCTAATACTAGCCATGAAACAAAAAAAATCACCATATCTTGTATATAAACATAGATCGGTACATGGGATATTTATTTGAATTCCCTTATTCAGGGTCCCATAAAAGAAACAAAAATTATACCTCTAAATTCAAGTCATATCTATGTTGGTAATATCATAATCTAGGTCTAGTATCATACTAAGTTATTATTACGTACATATACACATTCCTCTTGCCTATCATACTCTTTAACATGGGAAATTTCATATCCCCGAAATATTTCTATATCCATCGGTTATGGGATTCCAGTGTCCTATGGTCAACTTTGTTTAACTATACATAATATGCCTAGTTGGTTTTTCATAAATCACCCACAAAAAATTGACTATCAAATAGAGAAAAATACATCCCTATGAGAGGCCTCTACCATATATATAATCCATAAAGAAATTTTACCCATATCAATTCGTCTAATTTGGGAACACCCTTTATCATGTTTTTAATTTTCCCTCTTCACATCAGATGTATGTCGAAATATCTTTGCCTGGAGACCCTTTTATTACCCACAATTTCTACAGAATATGGTCTTAGAAGCATGACCTAAAGCTGGTATACCCCAGGACTTCTTAAACAGAAGATGTTATACTACATAAATGTGTAACCATAACATGATACTAATGTTTAGTCTTATCATGTGCACCAAGCATGGTATTCCATGAGAGAGTATCTTAGGAAGCCTCGTATCATTGATGTATGATTCCTATTTTAATGAGATTCACTGAATTCCAAAATATTATTTATGGACCTCCATGCCTCCTTTTTCATGTCGAGTCGCCTACATCCTGATCACGTGATGCCAAGTTGCATGGATGTTATCCTTATCACATGACACTAAATTGTGTGATTTACAAGAACTATGTTTTACTTAATTCATGTTATCATTGTGTATTTTTTGATGCATGAGTCTCCAATTTTTTTCCTAGCTACACCACAAAAATGTTCCCCCATCTTTTATTATGGGTGGGACCTACATATGGATGGTTCACCCTAGAACAACATTGTATTGATTCTCACATTAAATAAGATATTTTGTGGAACTAAAATCTTATGTCTAAGTCTATATAGAACCAAAAAATCCCCCTAGCCTCATATTTATGATCCAAATATTCATATGAGGGTCCAGTATGGGTTGTCACCCTACATATGAGCCTTTATTTAAAAAAACCACTTTCCCCTTACAAAAGATCAATCGATATGTTGGTAAATCTTCACAAGAAAGACATATGGATTCATTATCATTCTATTTAGATACATAGTGACACCTTGAACTTATTACTTGGACCTAGCCATAACAAACAAAAATTTCCCCCTTTCACCGTACAAGTCGCACATATGCAAGGAAAATATATTTACCCATTCTCAGCTTATTTTGATATGGGGTAATCTTTCCATAATTAGATATTTTTCATTATGAAAACCAAACTCTGTGTCGAGGAATATCTGAATCTCCAGAAGCTTCCCCTGGACATTGAAAATGGAGAGTCAGTTTCCAAAGGAAAACATTTTTTTAGTATGCATGATATGTCCTAGTTGGATCTACAAAAATTTCCCCCAAAATATCTATCAAATAAAGGAAAATTGGAAAATTCATCATATAAAGATACATATTCTATTTTCAATAGTCTAAATGATTTTTTTATCCCATGTCACTCCTTGGATTCGAAATCCCATGATTTTTAGCTTACAATTATCCATCTTCATATTTGTATATGGTGAAACATTCTCAATCAAATAAATATGGAATGGTCAAATACCAACCAGTCATTCAAATCTAAAAAAAATTATAATTATATCCCCCAAATGTCATTGATTTAATAAAATATAATATGTGGTCCAATTCCTATTAACATGACTCTAAACTGAACTATACTTTATGCCTTCTTTATAAGAGACAAATTCTTGAAGGAGTTGATTCCCCTTTTCATGGTTAGTTAAAATACCAAGGACTTTATCATTCCCCAAAATCATCCCTTGAATAATATCACTTTGAGTTCAGGAGACGCTTTAACCTTCAAAAGTCTGAATCCATAAAAAATCGAGGTTATGTGTCTTCGGGACACCATTGTGTTGACTATGCATTGATAAACCCCAATTGTCTTTTCAAAAACTAAAAAGGAAAAAAGGATGCGCCTATCAACTAATTGAAAATACAGCATTAGGGGAGACCTATCAAATATTTTATTTCCTAAAAGCATCAGGATAGAATCCACATTTCAAACCTGCTCAATAGTTTCCCATCCAATAGTTGTCACACATCATGATCTAGATCCCAGAATCACAAAATCGTGACTCAAAAATCCCCCATAATATGTATGATAAGTATTAAGACATCATTGAACATTCATCATTTTTCTGTGATTTCACCAACTCATGGTCAAATATTTTTATCCTAAAACACCATTTTCAATAGCCCATCTTGCTACAATTTAAATATGTAAAAAAGAGACACAATACTTACAATTTCAAAAACATGAAAATGGAGACCTGGGTAAAAGTAGAGTCCCTCCTCACTAGACATATTATTTTAATGTTTTATACAACAAAATTGATCAATGAAAAATTAAAATACACCAAAAATTTCTTATCAAAAACTCAAAAAGGGAAACCTATTAAAACGTCAGATCACGCCCACTATGGTTGTACCTCAGTGGAATTAATAAAACAAATATAGAGGAAACTAGAAATAAACAATTTTTAGGGCTTTCCATGTAATTCTAGAAACATTAAAGCTATCTTCACTAGTTCACTTGGCATAATAAAAAATTATATTGTTCCATAATCTTTCATCCTAATGAGTTAATTCTATTATTACTAGAAAAACTTTGAACAAGGAAAAATGTATTGAAGATATAGGTGAATGAGAATAAAAAGAAATTTCATTCATTGGAATCATTTTGGAGGGGCATAGACATCTTGGAGTCTATTTCTAATGTTACTAAAAACAATGGAAATGGATATAATAAAATTAAACCCACTTTATTCAGAATATTGACTATTTCATAAAATGATCAATCAAGGACCTCTCCAGAATGATTCTTTACACAGTTTCAATTTATAAAAATATAACGTTTTTTATAAAGAATCTAGATCTCTTTGTATTTCTATTTCATGGATTCAACCCTGTCATTAATAAATGACTGATAATCCTTTAAAAAGATATGTGAACCTCACATCCTAATATCTCTATAGACTTCATAACAATATGATTACTAATGTATGAATCATTATCAACAATGTGTTATAAGTCAATATTGGTATCTCTCAAAGATTCCAAGTGATGATTGGAAGAATTAAATTGGAAGAGATCATATTCACATGCATCCAAGTCTTCTCGAGTGTTTAGAACCTAATGGAATAGGAAATGCATGTGCCACTAATAAAACCCTACTATGCCTATGACATGGAAATGATGATGATGATTTTCCACCATATCATCAATATCCACTAAGGTAGTTCCCATGATTATAGTAAAAATATGGTTCCAAACCCACTTTCACATAGCTTGATGTTTTCATAGTAGTATTAAGATCCTAACCATGTTCACTTGATTCTAAGGGAATATAATTTGATATCACATTTATGAAGGATTTGATTGCTCTAAAATAAAATTTAAAATTTAGAAATTTATCTATCTTGGACTCCTCTTCATTCTCATGAACCAAGCTGATAGGTATAATATCAATCGGTGAAGTTCCCAAGGATGTCCTATTAAGGAAAAAGTCTGTATGACATCAAGAGGTACAACTATAACCGTGGGATATGCATCACTTTAAATGAAGATAAATCCCAAGGATTGGGATCCACTAAAGAATTTGGAATATAATGACCCATGTGTTTCTCCCACAAAAACGGGCGATGAAGATGTATTACAAAATGAATTAGAAAAACCCATCCATTTATGCAACCATAGAACTAGATTCTACATCACACATTCAAGATATTATTCCATAAGCATCTTGGTGTAGCCCAATGAAAAGACGATCAGATCATTCACAAGGGGTATAAAAATTCTCATGCTGGATTCCTAGGGAATCATTATCATCCATAGTTGATGATGGATGGATGGGTTTGATTTCTTTATGATCTTTTTATAAGATACAAATTCTACCTATTTTAGAAATAAAAATTTCCATGAAAACCAATAATGATGATAAGATTTTAATGTGGTTACCCATTCCACCAATGAAGTTATAATTGATTACTAGAATGAGAAAATGTAGCAAAACTCATCAAGTACCCTCCACCATTCTCTAGTACTCTCTCATGAGGTTTTGGGTAATGAATGAAATAAAACGGAGAGAAATTATTTAACAACTCAATAGCACAATAAATTTCTAGGGATGTAGGGTGAATGAAAGTTATGTTATTTATTGTAGTAATAAATCTATATTGATGATTTTTTGGTGTACTTATATTAATATCATCTAAGGTTTTGCACCACACAACCATATAATAAATGGAAGGGTCCAGTAAGGTGATGGAAGGATCATCCCTCGTGTATCTTCCCTAACAAATCATAGATATGAATTATGGTGGGTAAAAAAAATTATAAGTTGTCCCTACTCAAATGTGCCTACCAATATTAAGGTTTATAATTGGGTACTCATATAAGAAACATGATATGAAAAGAGCCTTCCACTTAGAAACATGGATAAAATCCTACTAGTTCAATTTCTGAAGATATGTTTAGCTGGAATCTCTATCCCCATGTAGTATGTTGTCCTACCTTGAGTGTGCCCTAGTAAAAACCACAAAGAACTCAGGATTGTTGAGCTGGTTGAGTTATGGAATGTCTAACATTCAGATTTTGACCACAAGCTTATAGAAATAGATTTATCCAATAATTTAATGAAATAAGTGAACAAGTGTGGAGGGGATGACCAAGAAATTTATCTACCATGATAAATAGTTCCCTCACCAATAGAGATAAATTATCTATGTTTTCATTGGGTATTAGAACAAGATATGAACTCATCATACAAATTACAAGTAATGGAGATTTCTATTACATGTAGATATCCCATAATCTAACCCCAACTTCGCCATTTGATATACAGAAACTATTGGCGGTTAAACACCAATGACTAGTCAATTATGGAAGCCTCTTGGATAGTGAATAAGCGAAAAAATACAAACCTATAATAAATAGTATAATACCATGACCACTAATTTTTCAGGATACTCCAAACAATACAGGTTTACCCAAAATGCACATACCCATTCATCTAATAAAATCCATACAAACCGAAAGTCATACATCGAGATCCACCCTCTGATGGGATTACCTTGAAAGGGGTTGAAAATAGATGGATAATATTGAATTGTGGTTTGAAAGGATATATCATGGATATATTTTTTGGTTTGATTCCATAGGGAACCATTTAGAATAGATACATTCTCTTGACCTGGTATGTAAATGATTTACCCCACAGTAGAGATGTACACTTGGGCATGATCCTAAGACACATCAGACTTTGTAGATGGACGATTTTGATAATCTTATAGAATAAGAGAATTTTCATAAATAATTATGTTTTATAGAGGTATTCTATTTGAAAATAGGTAAGTCATAAGCTTTGGGGAATGTAGATTATTTATAATACCATCCTGTGAGATAATGTGATGTCATATTTTATCAGCAATGTTCTCAGAAATAGAAGTTATACTCTTAATCACATCCATGTAAGTGGTGTAACTACATTGTTTAGAAAGTTCCATTTTATCAATTTTTAATGATCAAAAAACACATCCATAATTCATTAGAAAACTATAAGGTAAACCAAAACCACACAACCTACTAAGCACCTTGAAAAATCATCTTATAATGCTTTCAACCTAAGAAATTATTGTTCTAAAAGGTGATAGTTAAGCAATGAAGTTTCAAAGGAATAACTAAAATGGTGGTATTAATTTATGAGAGAGTGGTAGTAATGTTCATGGGTGATGATGTTGATTTTTTGGAAAAGAGATGAACAAATGAGAATGATACACTGGGAAGTGTAAAGTGGTTAGTTGTTAGTTGGGAACATAGTTCACAAAGAAACATAGTAATGGAAAATTGATCTGGGACCTCTTATTCATAGGTGAGGGACATATTTACAATCCACATATATACTGTAAACAAGTTCAAAACATTACGATTTGTTTTGAAGAATCACCTCTTATTCATCTTAACCAGATAAAATTATTGTGGCGGGAAAATTATGGGTCTTGAAAAGTACACATGAATAGAAAAAAAATAATTCCATGAATTTGAAAAAGGGTAAAAATTGAACATTTAGAAGATTTTTAATAATTATTTAAAGACAAAAAATTGAATTCGAGGCATGGTCTAGATGGAAAAGTTTACATTATGTACTACCTCTCTACATGGTTTCCCATGATGGAAATGGTTCATGGGATGTGATAGTGACCTTTAGAGAAGGAAAACAATGAAAATTATTCATGGGTATAGGTGGTCATTTCCAACCCCAAACAACTTCACATAGAAAGAATAATATGTTTATGAGTGATAATGAAATTTTCCATCCACCATGAATGATATTTCTGATGGGATTCAAAATAGTTCTTTGGGGTCCCTAAAAACATCCATGGGGACCAACACAGATAAAATGTAATCATTGTAGTAAGTTCATCTATTCCTATATAAAAACCCAAATAGGGAACCAAAAGAAAAAGGCCACAAGAGTATAATCACAAATGAAAATTGGAATAATGGTGTGAGATCCATCGATTCCTTCTATGTAAACTGACTACCTAACATTATGGGTGAAAACTAATCCACATAAAAAATTAGAAAACCAAAAACCCATTCTGAATTCCATAATAAAATGTAAAATAATATTCCCCCTTATTGTCCCCCAACCCACATAGTAAAGGGAAACATAGAGAGGTCCCTACTCCAAATAGAAAAAATCTACACTGCTGGAACCAATTCCATTGTAACAAATAATAATGTGGATGGAACCAGAGCCTGTGTAGAAAAGTTCTACTCAGGTGGAACCCAAATCAATATAGAAAAGTTATAAGTAGTAAAAACCCATGAGCATGCATCAAATTACTACATGGACGCCACATATATCTACATATAAACATGATACATAGAGGGAACCCCATCCCATGTAAGATGTGCTATACAGAACTGGCCATACTATGTTGTTATGCTCTCTAGCTGCCATCGCTTCCCTCCATTATAGCATTAGGCGCTAATTTTTCCACTCTATGAATCATTATAATTGAATCAAGATAAGGAAAGCTATAAATGTACCTGATATTTATGATCAAATCATTATACACATCCCTACGTCCTCTCAAATTTACACAACCATTGTAATAAGAGTCATGTTGGTAACCTCCTCGACAAGGGGTATCCTAGGAATGTTCTCAAGTATGTATTCCCATGATAAAGAGTGTCTTGAACTTGGGATGCTCATGAGAACCACCATATTAAGGGAGATACGGGAGACAATCATACTTTCTTTTCCCTTTGAGGCTTAGTTAATTAGACTAATCTCTTCCCTAAGAACCAATAGGGAATCCATCTTAATGTAAGCCCCTAGTCATTATTTATAGAGGTGGAATTGTTTCTCATCTTATACAGCACAAATTACAACTATGGAGGGATATGTGAACATGATATACCTCTATCTTCTCCTCTTACTTTGGTCCTAGGTGTCATTCACTAGCAGATAAAATGAGATTTTTGGTTTTCTATATCAATTGTTTCCTCTTCTTTCTCACACCGAGCATGAATCAGATGGGCCTAGAAGATGGCGGTGACCATAACACCCATGAAAATATAATCCATAAGGTCATCCTCAAAGGTGTTGGATCTATCTCAACCACTTAATTAATATGAGTCTATATTTACTCGTGGTTCTGGAAATAATGGGCCTCCTCTAATGGTGAAAGTCCCAAACTATTGAAGTATGTGGTATTTGATTTCTAATAAAATGGTATATGTAGAAAGACTCCCTGCGGTCCTAACCCAACACCCAAAATTCACCCTAAACATATATGTGATTTTTTTAGTAGGGTCACAACTAACATGGAGGTCCATATTCTTTTTGATCCCCTATCATTACCATCTATATTGAGCTATATTCCTTATGAGACCCATTTATTACCATCCATATTAGGCCATATTCATGATGAGATCATGTACCTACAAAGGAGACCACACTTCTTCTAGGATCTTTGGGATACATCAGATTAATTCCCTCAAAAGACTATGACTAGGCACCTTCTATGTAGGAATAATTGATCCACTATGATAAACATCCCAGTTTGTTCCTTATAACATGACTTTAAAAGGCATGATGTTCCCCATTAAGTGGAACTAATCTATGTGGGTTATAATTCCTCTCAATAGGATAAACAGGAAGCCAATTTTATGGGTTTGATCCTAACATCCAAATAGCTCATGTACCCCTTATACAAGGGTAAGTTCCACAACTCCACACAACATGGATTCAAACAACGTCATAATTTTAAATGACCAATGAATCTCAAATTCATCTATAAACAAATACGATTAATATAGAACCTCATATACATAAAAATATCTCCATTTTTGAAGATCCTCGGATACATACAGACGATTCTTAATTTTATATATGTTGATAATTTATTTTTAACCATAGGGAGACCCATATTGTACTTGGAAATGATAAAATGATTCTTGAACATCGGCTAAATCTACAACAGATTATCAGAATAGGTAATAGTTTCCCCCAAAAAGTATTGTGAGCCCAGCCTCCCATCCACTCAACCAATGGGAGTTCTTCAGTGTTGTTTTCCCAGTTCCCAAAGGAACACCTGCCTTTGGAAATTAATTCCATGATTCATCAAGGATATAAGAACCATTGGATGTTTCTAGATCTATGAACAACCCATTGGAATCCATTTGGAAATGATGGACCCAACTTGAGTAATTGTGCAGTATTCCATCCCACTAAAATAAATCATCAAGGGGATCATGGGAAAAGAACCATTTCACCATTAAATAAGTTGTTTGAATTGTTTTTATAATTTTTAGGGTTTTAGGGGTTTTATAGACTTTTAGGGGGTTTAGGGGCTTCATAGGGTTTATCAGGGGGTTTTAGGGGATTTGAGTATTTCCTTATTATTTTATTTATATTTAGAGTGTTTAGGTTTTTTTTGGTTTTTTGGGTTTTTGGTGTTTTTATATATTTTTAGTGTGATTAAGGTTTTTATATTGTTTACTGTTTTATGGGGTTTTATTGTTATAAATGGGTTTTAGCGTTTCAAAGGAGGTTTGTGGGTTTTAGGGTTATTATTATTATTTTTGGGGTTTTTAACTTTTCTTAATATTCTCTAGGTTTTTTATTCTTTTAGGGTTTTGGGGTTTTTATTTTTTAAGTTGTTTTAGTGTGTTTGGGTTTTTTTTTGATTTTAAGGGATTTATGTTTTTAGGGTTATAGGTTTTTTAATGTTTTAAAGTGTTTTAGGGGTTATTTATAGTTTTTTAGAATAAATATTTTTAGGGACTTTTAGTGTTTTAAAGAGTTTCAAAAAAATATATGATATCTTAGGTTTTTAAGGTATTCTGTGGGTTTTAGTTATTTTTTTATAATTTAGGGTTTTAATTGTTTTTAGGATCTATTATGGTTTTATGTGATTTTTGGGTATTTTAGGGCTTGTTTAGGATATTTTGATGTTTAAAGTGTTTTTATGATTTTTAGTGTTTTTAGGTATTCTACGGGTTTTAGGGATTTTTTGGGGTTTAAGGGGTTTTAAGGGGTTTTATAGATGTTTTTGTTTTAGGATATTTTTATTGATTTTATCATGTATTGGTTTTTTCCTTAATTTTTTCTATTATTAGGACGTTTTCAGTATTTAGTGTTTGGGGTAATAAGTTATTTTAAGATTTTAATATGATTTATGGGTTTTTAGGGGGGTTAGTTTTTTAAGTGTTTAGTGTTTTTAGGTATTATTTGGATTTTAATGTTTTATGGGTTTTATGGTTTTTAGGTATTTAGGGTTTCTAGGGTTTTCTGTTTTTTGGGTGTTTTAGGGTTTTAGTGTATTTTTGGATTTTTATTTGGTTATTTAGGGTTTTATGTTTTTAGGGTCTTGGGTAGTTTAAATAATTATTATGTTTTTTAGGTTATGCTGGTGTTTTTATCATCTTTTAGAGAATTTTTGGATTTCTAGTGTGTTTAGGGTCTTTTAGGGTCTTTTTCATGTTTTAGGGTCCTTTAGGGGTTTTAGGGTATTGAGAGACCTTTAATATATTTATGTGTCTAGGGTCCATTAGTTTTTTTTATTAATGACCGTTATAGTTTTCTAGAAATATTTTCATATTTAAATGTTTTAGGGTTTTTTGGGTTTTTAGGGATTTAGTGAAATTTTGGATTTTTTAGTGGTTTTATGGGTTTTTATTGTTTTATGGGTTTTATGAAGGTTATATTTTTTATGATTTTTACAGTTTTTAGGATTTTTTGGTGGTCGTGGGGTTTTATGATCCTTTATGGGTTTTTATTATTTTCAGGGTTCTTTGTTTTTCTTAGTGGGTTTAATATTTTTATTGGTTTTTATGTCCCTTTATGGTTTTTTAGTTTTTTTAAAATCATTTAAGGTTTTAGTGTTTTTTGTCCCTTTAGTGTTTTAGGGTTATTTAGGATTGTTAGTGTCATTTATAGTTTTTATGATTTATAGTATCCATTAGTTTTTATTGGGTTATTAATTGTTTTTTAGGTTTTACGTGTCATTTGGGTTTCTATAGGGTCATAAGAGTCCTTTAGGGGTTTTAGGGTATTTAGATTCATTTTATGATCTTTTATAGTCTTCTAGGATTTTAGGGTTTTTAGTGACTCTAACGTTTTCATGGTATAATTGGTCTTTAGGGTTTTAAGAATTTCAGTAAATTTTATTGTATTAGGGTTTTCATTAGTTTTTTGTAGTTTTTAGGGTATTTTAGGCAGTTTTATGGTTTTTAAGTTTTTGGGGTTTTAGAGGTCATTAAGGTTTTTGGAGTTTTTATGGGTTTTTAGAATTTCATTTTTAGGGGTTTGTAGGGTCCATTAGAGATTTAATGGGGTTTCAATTTTTTTGGTGACTAAGGTTTTTTAGGGTTTTAATGATTTATTTCAGTTTTTTAGGATTTTTAATGGGGTTTAGTGTTATTATGGGTTTTAAGGGTATTATGGTTTTCTATGGTTATGAACATTTTTTAGTTTATTAAATATATTATTTTTATTAAGGTGTTTTGGGGTTTTAGGGGTTTTAAAATTTTAAGGGGGTTTTGGTCTGCTTCTTCTAGAAATGGGGATGGCCAAGTTTTTTTAAGGTTCAAACATTCCAATCACATTCTAACGGGTTTATTCGTAGAATTAAAAATATCAAATGATTCTATATCCATTCGGACCTACATTCCAAAGGTATGTGCCCATTACTTGCGGACTGATGAGATTTACGGATTTTCATTGGTTAAGAGGATGGGAGGTCAGACTCAGTACACCTTTTTTGGGGGAATTAGTTTCTACTCCGGGACTCTCTTATAGATTTGAGTTATGTTTGTGAATCGTTATTAATTTACCAAGTATGAAAAAGAGTTTTCCTTTAGATTTGGAAATCAATGATTGATATGGATGAGATTTATAGAATATTTTATATGTATTTGAGGTTCTTCATCAATAGGGAATCATCCGTATTTATTAGAGATTCTTAGTAATTTCTGTTTCTTCTAGAAATGGGGATGACCTTATTTTTTGAAGGTTCAAACTTTCCAATCAGGTTCTAATGGGTTTATTCGTAGAACTGGAAACATCCAATGATTCTATATCCATTTGCACCTACTTTCCAAAGGTATCTTCCCATTAGTTGTGGATTGATGAGACATAAAAATTTTCATTTGTCGAGAGGACGGGAGGTCAGACTCATCACACCTTTTTGGGGGGAATTATTGTCTACTCTGGGACACTCTTATAGATTTGAGTTATATTCATGAATCCTTATTAATTTACCAATTATTAAAATGAATTTTCCTTTATATTTAGAAATAAATGGTTGATATGTATGAGATTTAGAGAATATTTTATATGTATTTGATGTTGTTCATCGATAGAGATTCATCCTTATTTATTAGAGATTCTTAGTCAATGGTATCCTTCAACACATTATATAGAAATATCTTGCTCATTATGATAACCATACTAGTTTTAAAGCCACTCAGTGGGGAACAAGATGTTTATTGTCATTCAGAAGGACATGGATTATTTCAGAGTTGGGATCGTACCCGCAGATGGGCTACCTACGTATCCTTGTTAAAGATGAATCAGAACCCACGTAGTTCAGGAATTAAGATATAGTTTAATTTCATATGGGACAGATGAGAATTAATGAGTGACGGGCTTGAACCTTAAAAATTCTTTCCTATGTACTCTACTTTTAAGGCAGAGATCAAAGCCCACGTAGATTGATTAAGAATTGTGTGGCTTATGTATGATTAACGGCCTAAAGAGATGTGTCATGGTTTCTTTTACACTCTAAGCTCATATGAGTCATGCTCGGTGTGAGAAACAAGAGGTATTAGTAAACCTGAAAATTTGTGCCACGAACGATGCGGTCACAATGAATGATATAGGGCTTATGTATGTGTGACTCTCCATGTAGGTGAAGACTATGATTTAATTCCGGAAATAATCCTAGGAACAAGGTCCATAAAGATATTCGTGCTTTATGGAGATTTGGATACTCTAACTTGGGGATTACTCCTGAGTAGTATTCCCAAATTAGGGGGGACATAGGGCTTACTCGTAAGGAGGATTCCCATTAACAGGGTCCATAAAGGTATTTGTGCTTTATGGAGATATTAGATTCTTAATTTGGAGATTACTCCTAAGGAGGATGCCCATATTAAAGGGGACTTTAACTTATTATTGGGGATTACTCCTGAGAAGGATGTCCATGGTTAAGGGGACTTATGATTGGGGCTTACTCATGAGAAGGATGCACATATCAAAGATTCTCTCATATTAGGGGATGAGGTTGAATGAAGGGAACCTCTAACCATAGTGATATAAAGTTATATAAATCATAAGGTTTTGGGAGATATTCCAGAGAACTCCTTTCAAATAAGGAATCCAACAAAGAAACCATTCCACAAGTGGCTTTAAAGAGAGTTTTGAAGGCAAGATCTTGAAGACGAAAGGTGTATTTGAAGAAAGGAAGTGAATTGGAAGCAGGGGAACCCAAAAAGAGGCAGGCACACAAGTCATGTTCTGGCGCGCAAGTCCTGGTCATGCAAGTATACTTTCGTGACATGAGTTCACTTGGGAAACAGAGAAACGGTAGGGTAATACTTGGGTGAATTTTAATTGGATCCCTTAGTATCATCCCTAGAGGCTTTTAGAAGGGTGGAGCACAAGTTTTCATGAGAGCACAAGGCGGCGCACAAGTGTCTCCATTTCCCTTAAGGGCTGGACACTTAGGCGCACAAGTATTGATGGCCTCTAATACTTAGGCCTTATTCTTCCTCTTTAGAGCTTCCATTCTAGGTAAAGAATTACCTTAGAAGTGTTCGGAAGACATCAAATAGAGACTTGGGTGACCAGAGCTTGAATATGAGTTTAGGATTTTTCCGTCCTCAAAATGGGGGGCCCACAAGGGGTATTTATAGGCCACCTAAGGTCTGGGAGAAATTCCACTTAGGGCATGCAAGTGAATTGCGCACCTAATGTCTGGCGCGCATGTGACTTGTGCACCCAAGGCTGGCACACAGGTATACTTGCGTGCCTTAATGCCTTTGCAATATTTTTGAAAAATTTTCCTTCTTTGCTTGAGGTACTCCCTTTAGTCAATCTTTGGACACTGTGATAGAACGGAGCACCAACAAAAGTACCCCCTCAAAGTTCGATCTGAAAATGGAATGAGGATTTGACTCTGAGTTAAAGGAGAAAACCAAAGATTTTGTGCGTGAAGGTATGAGGCGCACAGGTTGCGGCGCGTAGGGGTACGACCTCACCTATAAATACGGGTGTCATTATCAAGAAAAGCACCCAAAATTCCAAATCTTTTCACTCTCGTCACACAATTAAGCTCTCATCGTGTAGGTGACTTGGCTTTTCACTCGTCCATGCTTTTTTTCATTGCATCATGCTTCCTCGGTGTTTTTTTGACTTGCGTGCTAGTACTAGCGTGGTAAAACTTGCACGATTGGCTTGGACTTTCACGCCAAGTTTAGACTTGCATGCCTTAATGACTTAGCCTTTTTTTCGATTTCTTCAAAAAATTTATGAAAATCCAACTTACTTAAAATTTAATTATTCGATCTTTGTGAAGAGTCAATGGCTCCTAGAAGAATTGGATCGGCTAATGAAATGGCTAGCAAGTGGATTGATGACATGATGAACATCAATGGCCATGATTACTATGATATATGCGAAAGAACTCTCCCAGATTTGGGCAAGTTCTTGATGAAATATCATGTCAATTTCCCACAGAGCATTTACTTGCATTTATATGGCCATGGTTATATGCAAGGTGTCAATGTTCCAGATCCAAAGAACTAACTCCCGCATTCCTGGTTTGTAACTTACATCCACGTTTCTTCAGCAAATGTTTCAGTTGCATGATCATTTTTTAATACTGGAATAGTGGAGAAGGCCTTCATAATGCATCATAGCCCTTGTTCCCCAGATCTGAAACCTCACAAGCATGAGCTGCAGCTGCATTTTTATCCCTCAATCTTCTGAAATTCTCAGATGGATCAATCCCAAGGCTGAAAGAAGAGTCGGGACTTCCGTCCTGGAGGAGGTGTGAAGCCGACATGGATGTGGGCATATTGGGGGTGACAAACATGTGTAGAGTTTTTTGAAGATCTGAAGGGAGGTGCAATATATGATGAAGTCTGGGCTGGGCTGACATATATCTACAGAAATTATAACTTTGTGCCAGAGCTAATCAGCCACTGAAGCCCAAAAACCAATTCTTTCCATCTTACTCATGGAGAAGTAGGAATTAGTTTGTGGGATGGCTACAAGATCACATGGGCTCCAATTTTGGGTGATATTTATGATGAATTCATCCCCCCAAGGCTACATGGAATGATTCAGAGAAGAATCCGGATTTGGCAAGAGAATTATTAAAAATTTTCCACATGATCAATTGTTCAAAGGCCACCAGAAATCATTCTAGAAAGGATATTCATCCAGAGGAGTTGATGGATTTGTTTCTTATCAAGAAGAAGGAGAGGGGGATCACCTGTACTCATCCTACCAGCTGCCCCAGAACAGAGAAGAGGGGTGCTCTGGACACATTATGGCCAACCCTGGAAGTGGGGATTATTTGAAAAGTAGGGGTATGAAGTGGACCACAGAATCCTAGAAAAGAATCGTCTGCTGGGATTCTTAGCCATGTGGCTCAGCATTTATCTTCTGCCAGTTATGGATTAAAAAAGAGGTGACATTCCAGGGACCTTCATTGTTGCAGCCAAGTTGGCTGAGAGGAAAATGGGGGGGTTATCCACCCCAATTTTGGCGAAGATTCACAAGAGATTACTCCATTTCTATATGGGTAAGTATCCTTTGAGAATAGTGGGACCATTCCATGTTTTTTGGGGATGGATCACCACTCACATAAGAACTTATGCTGTACAGAGTGGAGTACAGGTTCTTGGAAGTTCTTTCGGGAAATTAGTGCAGGCATATTAGGGAATTTTTCTGTTGTCCTTCAACCCCTATGATATTAAGGTGAGGCTGAGCATGTTCAAGGGATTCCATTTATTTCCTTATGGAAACCCACCAATCGGGTGGTTTGTTGATGATGGAACAACTAGCCTAGAAATGCTGTCTTACATGCTGGCTTGCAGAGATGGTGTATTGGCCACCAGAATTGACGGAGAGATTATATGTGAGGATTATGATCTATATAGATTTTCACACCAATTCAAGTGTCTGCAGTAGATTTTTGTATCCCCTCTTGTGCATGCCTGGGTAGAGTAGCATCCAGTGGTTGCCCGACAACTTTGGTTGCTAACAGCTATGGAGAAGATCCGGGCAGTGTTTGATCTACCTGTTGCTGGAGCGGTGAGTCACTTGACTACATGGTATGCCGAGAATTGGGTAGAATCATACCCTGAACAGGTACTGAATCATCTGGTTCCCCAGGAGGGAAAAAAGAAGAGAACTGTCAGGAAAGAAATCCTTCATCTGGAAGGTAACTCTTCCACACCCAGAACTGATTCACCAGGTTCCTCACCTGAGGCTGATTCACTGGATTCCCAGGATGAGGATAATGAGGCATGACATGCGTCAAAGCGGCCTCATGACATATATAATCCTCCTTCCAGAGTTAAGAGACCTACTACATCAACTCTTTGTGAGTTATATCATTGAGGCAATTTATCACAATTATTTTATAGAGCAATAAGTTTCATTTTCTTATTCTTTATCTGTGATTTTAGGAGATGGGAAGAAGCCGAAATTCAAGATTGTAGGGCCCTCCTCGTGGTCTTCTCGTGCACATGCTGAATATTTACGACCAGAGGCTGTCCAGACATGGAGAATTTTATATTGCGATTCTGAAAATGCCTAGATGGACTTATGTGAAGGGATACATATCCCTGGAGTAGGGAATCTTCGAGATTATACTGATATCCATTTCGAGGATAACCCCAATTAACTGCGGGCTTACATCAGAGAGCTATAGATGCTCATATATTCCACTGATGATTCCATTCCTATCACCATATGGGTGAAGGAAATGATGGATCGTGGCACCACTGAGGGGATTGGTGCATTAGTAGATGAGGATTGGAACGATTACGTGGATCTGGGACATTTATGTTTCTTTCCTTATTTCTATTGAAACTGGATTTTAGTCAAAGATTTGTTACTCAAGGAAATTACTTTCTTCATCTTGTAGCTTGTAAAGAAAGGAACTGTTGAGGTCCCTTCACCCCAATACAGACCCAGTGGAACTTCCATTTGAGCTACTAAATCTCCTCATGAGCCGGGCGAGGTATCTCTAGGCCGGGAATCCATGGAGGAGGAGTTATACATGGCTTTTCATTCTCCAATTACTGTATTGGGAGGTGATGATGTCAACACACACATAAAGGCAAAGAACCAAAGACATAAAAGAATTTATTCCACATCTAAATGCTTCATCATTAGTGTTAAGTACTTCAGATAGTCATGAATCCTAACTCATGAAAAGATTTCTCATATTTCATGGGATTTCAGGGGCTTCCTCGGTTTCCCCTTTGAGGGAGAGGACTGACCCTCCAATGAGGACGACGAAGGGTGCTGGTGAATAGTCAAAAATTTATGCTGACTTGGCTACTCGCAGTACTTCTCATGTTTCTTATACAAGGAGAGAAGAGCCTGATTCAGGTTAATTAACAATATTTCATAGAACATTGAATGAAAACATCAACTTACTTCCATTCTGTGATACTTTAGGTTCAACACCTGCACCAAAACAATTAGCGGCCACTGCAACTGACTCCTCAATTTTTTCTGAAGAACCTATCTAGGGTCAGAGGCTGTAGGATGAGGGTCGCCAAGAAGACATATCAAATACTCCCACTAGTGAGACTAACTCGGAATCTGAGATATCACTGGATGAAATGATGAAACATGGCGCATCGTTTGAAGAAATTTTAGTTCATGTTAAATTAACATGTGATTTAGAAGATTTTGGACATGAGTGTTATCCATAATCCTGTTAAAAAATTCTTATTACATCTATGAAAATGATTGGTTGAAATTTACAGTTACATCTGAGCAATATGCAGACCTTCTAATGCCTGAAGTGGGTAGGGAAAATCCTATTATTGCAGAGAGGCTAGATCAAGTGAAGCGTAACCCAGCAGAGCTTCTTGAAACCCATCCTAAAAAACCTGTTGAGGCTATGAAAGATGAGGAGGAGCCTTCTCATACTGCTGATCTACTATTGGGTAAGAGATGATAATATTTGTGGCTATACAAAATTTTCAAGATAGCTTAATCAACTTTTATTGTCCTTTGAAAATAACCAAAAAATTCAATTGACAATGCAGGGCCATCAATTTCAGTGGCTGGATCCGGAGGTGAAGCCGCATCCTTCACACCAACTGGAGTAGAAAGTGAAGTACTAAGGTTCAGGTGGGGGAAGGAGAAGAACATGGAACTTCTTTAAGTGTATACATCCTAAACTATATTCCCCCCTATGATCTTGATGCTGAGTCAGACCCTGAGGTGTAGAAGGAGATCCAATTCTCATGTCACAAGGCATGGCAGAATATATGGAAGATCATATCTGAAGTGCCTCTTGAAGAGATATCTTCGAAAATCCCACGACCATCATCCTTTTTCGTCATGTTAGAACTTGGTGGTTTTGGATATCAAGAGATCCATACCACGGTGAAACAAGTCATCTTATGGAGGGAGTAGGAGGAAAAGTACTATCAATATCTAACCAGAGCAAAGTTGTTAACCAATATCAGCAAATTCAATGATACGG
Source organism: Viscum album (assembly GCA_963277665.1). Lineage (NCBI taxonomy): Eukaryota > Viridiplantae > Streptophyta > Magnoliopsida > Santalales > Viscaceae > Viscum > Viscum album. Next base: position 1,209,491,334 of record OY728140.1, read on the forward strand.
TGTCCCGAGCTGAGGATGATCATGCTGCAATGTAAATGGAGCTGAATCATAAGATCAAGGAGAAAGTTGTCCAGAAGATTCACCTTCAACGACAATTAGATGATGTTACTGGGGATCTTGACCAGCTTAAGAATTCACAGTAATGAGTTCAAACGAATGGTATGAAAGCCATCACAGATTCCAAGAAATCACTCTATCAAGCTGAAAAGAGTGAAGTTGGTCGAGTGAATGAACATCAAGTGGATGTTGATGAAGCTCGAGATTTCGTAAATCAAATAAAGAGTTATGTTGAAATCCTATTGTAATTCTTGAAAATGAGAAGAGACTCCAATCTGTCGATGTCTTTCTAACTCTTGTGCATCAATGAAAAACTCTTTCATCTTCAATAATTTGTGCCTGCATTCTCTTGATACTTGATTTAATTAATTTTACCTAATCTAATGGGTCTAGTAATCATAGTTTTATTTTTTCTAGGTTTTTACAAACAACCCCACAAATTTTGCATCTTTTGTTGCTCAATATTGCCTAAATCATACAATATGTACGTTTAGCGAGCTGGGACTCGACTTTTGTTCAGAGTTCCCTTTATAGGTTCCCAATTTAATGAGTACCCTCTCTCTTGTTGGTAGTTTAAATTCATGCATATCATACATAAAAAAGGATAATGTTTAAAGTTCGAATAGCTTTGACCGAATGGATTAAATTTGACTCAATTCCTTGATAATTTGTTTGAAAACATATTACCACATTCAATTATGTGGGAAAACATGTAAACTATGACCTAAGAAATTTTGAATATGAGGTATGATATGAAAAAAGGTATAAAAGGCATTAGAGGAAGTAGTTCATAGGAGTGATGTTAATACTATTTAACAAACCTGCTAGGGGGTTGAATTATGCAGGGCCCCTTAAGGGAATTGGATGCATAGTCAAATAATAGCATATTTTGGTTAACTGGTCCGCTATGTAGACTACTTATACAAGGCCACCTAGGGGCATGTGCTTCATATTCAAGAAAAAGAACTATCATAAATATTACTTTCCTATTGTTAAAAAGCCAGTGGATGTTTATGTAGATTCAAATTCTCCAAAGCATAGAATTTGCTGTATGGAGAGGGGTACTTGAATATAGAGAGGATAATGCCAATCAGGATTGTCAAATAATTGGATGAATGTCACTCCTACGAAGGTCTGACCCAAACGTAGCGATGGGAAATATAAACCATAGACTGGAATACATTCAGATCATGAAAATTAGTATGGGAAAAATTTGTTAAGGATGAATATTTTTTTGGATCCCTCTACATTTTCATTAAGACCAATAAAGAAAAAAGAGGGTTTCCTCCTAAGAATGAAATTAACAGTATTTAACAAACCCATTAGGGGGTTTAATTATGCAGGGAAACTTATCAGAATTGGCTACATAGTCAAATAATAGAATCTTTTGTCTGATAGGCCCATTATGTAGACTACTTATGCAAGGCCACCTAAGGGCACGTGCTGCACAGTTAGGCAAAACAATTCCCGGGTATCAAACATTCTGTGACCAGAAGTCAAGGAAATGGTTATGGAGATCTATAATTATTTAAAGCAATGAGTATGACACATCAAAATGGGCACTATACAATTCATGAAGAAGATACACATACCAATGCTAACCATAATCATGTTGTGTCTGGGTCCAAAATTGAGATGCTGGACTTCACTACATATCCCATAAGGATGAGAATCAAGCCATATGTAGTTTTTGAAGTAAAGTTTAATGTCATGTTGGACGAGAATGTATGAGATCTTAATTTAGGGTCATAGAGTTCATACCATAATTAGGAATATACATTGTGTGTTTTATAAATATGATGTGAATGAAGACCATGTTTTTCGTACCACATTCATGTTTTCACAGGGGGCTTTTCAGCCAAGGACTGAAAGTGAAATTTTGGGTTAGGCCCAAAGTCTTGGGGCTGGATTCGAGGGATGCTCGAACATTCCTACCTGTCCCATAAGGATGGGAATCAAGCCATTCATAGTTCTTGAAATACCCTGTGTATAGATTTGGTTCGTACAAGGGAATGGTGAAAGGGGACTTTAGTGAAATGATGGTTTGACCCAAGATTAAAGGTTCAGGCATTACCATGTATGCACGTAGTTTTTGAAATATGACATGATTGGAGATCAATTTCAATGATGATTCCCTCTCTGGAGAGGGATAATCGGGGACTGTATAGTTTAAAATCATATTGCAAGGACAATGGTGCTTCATAGTTTAGTGTCATGTAGCAGGGAAAAAAGGGACGTACACCGTTTAACTTCATGTGGGAAGGAGGTGAACCAACGTGAAGAGATTGGTTTTGGGCTGCTTCATGGATCAACATCATATGAGACGGAGGTGAACCAATATGAAGAGATTGGTTTTGGGCTTGAACCTTGGGAGGTTGCCTATGTACCCAGCCTAGATTGCAAGGATCAAATTCCACGTAGTTAGATTAAGAATGAATTGATGGCCAAGTTGTATTTGGGGACAACCTGAAGATGGTGTTGGGACATATGCATGGTTATTGGCCCAGAGAGAGTTTTATGGTTGAAGCTTACTCTAAGCTCACGTGAGTCATACTCGGTGTGAGAAATAAGAGGTAACAACAACCCTAACGATTCATATTTTAACGTCATGTAGGACATCTACACAACTTAACATCATGTTGGATGAAAGGGAAACAATTTAACGTCATGTTGGATGATAGAGGGACTATGCAGTTTAATGTCTTATAGTAAGGACTAAAGGGCTATGCAGTTTAAATTCTTGCGGTAAGGACTAAAATAGTTTAAGGTCATTTGAATGGACCGGTGCTGCACAATTTAGCATCATGTAGGTAGGACAACACAGTTTAACATCATGTTGGACGAATATTTATTTTTGTTACACAAAATAATTCTTCAAGATTATTGCATTGGTTGGAGTCGCGATGAGTTCTCCATCCATTGAGATTAAAGAATAAGCTCCATTGGAGTATCCCTTATGTATTGAGTAAGGTCCTTCACATTTTGGCTTAATATTTGGAGGCTTCATTCCTGGTGTCATTGGAGTTCTGAGTACCAATACCAATTCTCCTCGAATGAATGAATGAAGATGAACTTTTTTGTTGAAATCTCGTGCTATTTAATTCTGATTGACTTCCAAGTGGTGAAGGGTGCACAATCGTTTTTCATCTAGTTGTTCCAATTCATCAAATCACTTATGAGATTGTTCATCTATAGATGACTGATCACAAATGGATACTCAATGCGATGATAATTGAACCTCAATGGGAAAAACTTCTTCTGTTCCATATACAAATGAATATGTAGTTGACCGCATAGTAGTGTGGGTGGTGGTTTGTTAAGCCCATAAAGCATGAAAAAGCTTATCAGGACATGATTTATTATCTTTCTCCACCATCTTTTGTAGTATGTTTGAAAGAGTCTTATTGAAGACTTCTATTTAGCCATTGGCCGCTGCATGATACCGAGGTGAATGGTTGGATTTGATATTTTATTCTTGATGCAACTTCCTTACCTTGAATGAACAGAAGTTGGTGCCATTTTCCATCAATATGGTATGAGGGACACCAAATTTGGTAATGATGTTAGACTTGATGAAGCTAACAATGACTTTAGAACTATCTTCTTTGAGAGGTATTACCTCTGACCATTTGTAAAAGAAGTCAGTAGCAGTATGAATATTCTTAAACTACATGGATATAGCCAAAGGATAAGGTCCTACTACATCAATTCTGCATGTGGAAAATGGCCATGATTATTTAGATGTATGATGAAAATCTTGGGGTTGATGAATGAAATTGGCATATACATGGAAATAATTACACTTCTTAGTGAAATCAACACAATATTGTATCATTTAAGTCAAAAAGTATCCAACTCTTCGAATTTGATCAAACTATCTATGTCTAGACTGGTGGGCACCGCAAACTCCTTCATGTACATATTTCATGACAGCCATTGTCTCTTTAGCATCAATACATCTGAAGATAATTCCATCAAAACCTCACTTGTAGAGATTTTTTTCTATGTGAACTAAGCTATCATAAAGAGTAAAATTGACCACATGTCACCAGATTTGTTCTTTCTCGGCTCTATCAGGTGGGAGTGTCCCATTTTGAAGGTATTCTCTGATAACTATAATCCATCCTGTAATATGACCGATCAGAAATGGGACTAATTTTATTGAATTACTATGTTTTTATTTTAACATAAGGTGAAATTGTATGATTTTGGGAAATATTGATGACTATTTCATCCTGATTTGGATGTGCCAGAGCTATGGCTGCCTTAGCTAGTGCATCAACATGAGCATTTTGTGATCATAAGACATAAAAAAATTTCGGTTCCAAAGGAAATTCCACCATTAACTCTCTAACATAATCATAAAAAGGGATTAAATCTTCTTTTCTGATGGAATAATCCCCATTGACTTGTTTTATTACCAAGTCTGAATCACCTTTAAATAATAAGTGATTCACCTGTTCCGAATGTACCAACTTCAATCCTGCGATGAGATCTTGATATTCTGCTTTATAATTTGTACCGCCTCCCAACAATAAGAAGGAATAGGGTAGAACTTCCTTTTTTAGTGGAATAAGAACAATTCCTAACCCAACATTGTTGAATTTAGGATCTTCCAATTTCTCCCCTGTTGGACTTTGGGAAGCACCATCAAACTACATTTCCCATGTTTGATGATTTTCATGAATAGAGAATACTTCATCATTAAGAAGTTCAATGTTTAATGATGTATCTTCTACCTATGGGTGTTTAGCAAGGAAATTAGTTAGAGCTTGGACCTTTATTTACTTTTGAGACACATACTGCATATCAAACTGCTGCAAAATAACTGCCCACCTTTCCAGACATCTTGTAATAATTGGAAGACTAAGTATAAATTCGAGTGGGATATTGCGAGATACCAATTGAACCTTATGATGTTGCAGGTAGTGTCTCAATTTCTAAACTACACAGATTAACACTAAGAAGCCCTTTTCAATACATGAATATCAAGTTTCTACCTCAAGCATAGTCCGACTAAGATAGTAAAGACTGTTTTCATTCCCAGCATCATTCTTTTGGGCAAGGAAGCCACCTAATGATCGCTCTAAAGCTGTCACATAGATAATAAGTGGTCTTCCATCAATAAGTGGCATTAATACCAGTGGAATCAAGAGATATCTCTTGATAATATCGAATTATTCTTGACATTCTTTAGTCCACTGGTAAGTGACTCCATTCTTCATTAATTTGGAGAAGGGTAAAAATTTTCTTTCCAGATTGGCGATGAAACGCCGATTATAGGCCATGTGTCCTTGAAGTCCTCTTAATTATTTCAAATTTAAAGGATGTGACATACCAAGGATTGATTTTGTCTTCTCAGGATCAACTTTGATACCACGATGGCATACAGAAAAGATGAGAAATTGTCATGAGGTTACTCCTAAAGCAAAATTCAAGGGGCTCATCTTCAAATTGTGTTGTCAAAGTTTGTGGAATATGATTTCCGGATCATCCAAGTGATCACAAGGTTTTCTGGATTTAACCACCAAATCATCCATATAACATTCAACAAATTTCCCTAAAAAGGGTTTGAAGATATGGTTCATGGTATGTTGATACATTGCACCTTCATTTTTCAGGCCAAAGGGAATTGCCCAATAGCAAAACACACCTTGAGGGGCTCTAAAGGCTATAGATTATTCATCTTCTGGAGACATTCAGATTTGATTATACCCAGAATATCCATCCATGAAGGAAAGAGCTTTTTATCCAGCTATTTCATCAATTTTGAGTTCTATGATCGGAACAGGAATATCATCCTTGGGACAATGCCGATTAAGATCTCTGAAATCAATGCAAACTCAAATTTTTCCATTGTTATTTTTCACATGGAAAATATTATCCAGCCATTAGGGATATTGATCTTCTCTGAAAATGTTCTCTTTAATAATCTTATCCACTTCAACTTCAATTTTGGAGGCATAAGTTGGGTTTGTTCTCTTGGTGGTTTGCTTGAATCCTTGATGTTCTTCTGGAAAACCCAAATGATGAGTAGCATCATTAAGATCAAGCCCTGACATTTTTGTATAATTCCAAGAAAATACATCTCGATTTTCTTTAGAAATGAAATATACATTTCTTTCTCTTCAAAAGTCATGGCCGCACTAATTAAAGTGGGGTGTGGACCTTCTTTTATACCCAGATTTATTTCTCTGAGTTCATCCATAGTTGTAGAGATACCTTCTTCAAATACTAGGAGAGCATCCCTGAGATATTCCTCTTCTTCTTAAGTATTTGTTATTTCTTCTATTTCTACATTCATAGTAGATGATGAAGTAGAATTTCCATGGTCAGGGGAGAAGTTAAAATTTGAACATCTTGAAAAGTGGCTGCCATTTCTGACCCTATTGATGATGAAAGGACTTACTTGGGTAATAAAGAGGAGATTATGGATTGAGAATAGACATCATCATTCTCCTCTGACATTGCGATAACTTCTTCTAGCCTGGTTGATAATGTATAGAATTGCTGGATTTTAGTAGATGAAATGAAGACATATCCATTTGAGCTTTCATCATTCCCTAGTGAATCAACAATTTCTACCATGCTCTCTAGCTTGGTTGTCGTAATTGGAATTATGGAAGTTTCCATAAGAGTATTTGGATTTGGCTCTATCTTGTCAATTTGACTGATAGACAACACATAATCTGTACTCACATGTATGAATGGGTTTACTATAATATTTTCCAAACCATATGGAGCATTGATTTTGGTATCCTCCTTTGTCGTAGATATCTCCTTTCCCTCCATGTGATAGAATTTTTCCTCAATGAATTGAGATTCACATGTTTCGAATAGGGATTTATCACCATACAATGACCAAATTTGACCATTGAAATAATATTTGATACATTGATGGTATGATGAAGGTATAGATGCATGTTGATGTAGCCAAGGTCGTCCAACCAAAATATTGAAGGATTTTTCATGACAAACGACCATGAAATCTGAATTGGATGCAAGGTCTCCAAATTGAGTTCGGATTGTAATCACGCCCAGAGGTTCTTGTTCATTTTTATCATATCCTTGCAACGTCAAAGTAGAAGGAGATAAATCAGATTCGGTGAGGCCCAATCAATGAAGTGTACGAATAGGGATAATGTTGATTCCTGAACCATTATCAATGAAAGCTCATCTGATGTCTACATAATTGACCTTTCCAGATAAATAAAAAGGTCTAATATGTCCATGCACAACATCATCATCATCTCCATATGTAAAAGATATCACTGCATGGAATTCTGCAGGATAATTCTCTATATGGTAGACTTCAGCCGCAACAATTTCAGTTTTGAATTCTTGAGGATTTGACAAAGCCTCAATGAGTTCCTCTTGAAGATCCTTTGATAGATTCGAGGCATCTAGAATTGATAACTGGGCCGGTACTTAGGAAAAATGTTTCAAGACATCATACATTTTGTCCAAAGGTTTTCACTTCCCAACAAGAACATGTGGTTTCATAGGTGCCTTAGAAGTTGATTCTTTAGAAGTAGATGCATATTGTATCAGGGTAGGAGGTGGAAATACTCCTGGATTTGATAGATTAGACTAACTAGGTCTATTTATTTTCTGAGTGGAAGAAGATGTAACCTCTAACCGATCTTCCAAAATAACTGTACCAGGACTGAATCTTCCATGTGTGGAAGAAATTTCATGTTCTTTTAGAGCCCGTTGAAGGGCCTTTACTTGAGTTTCTATTGCATATACAGTTTTAGAAGGGGTAGGATTAGAATAGTGGCTTTTGAAATATCCATGTATTCCCCTATATCCTATACCTCTGGAACTCCCTCTAATTCCACAATTTGATACAGGAAACTTAGGCTCATCAAGATCGAAATTGTGACTGGCATAAGGATTTGTTAAATGAATAATGTTAACAGAGCCAAAAATCAACTCTTCATCTGATGAAGATTCTACCTGATTAGGCATTTTAGGCCATAACATTTGGTGGGGCAGTGCCTGTGCTTTTGAAGTAGATGGCCTAAAATATACTAGATTCAAACACAACTTAGGCTTTGACAGATATTCACCTTCTCCTGACTGCTCTTCCGTCTTCGAATTATGCCACCTTTTTGAAGATTTTCCTTCTAATGAAGGGGGTTTTTCTGTGCCATTCATAGCTGAAGACACAATTGGTTTCTTCAATTGCGTTCGTAAAATGGCATGTGTTCGGTTGATCATTTTCTTATCAATCCAGTCATCATATTTCTGCACATTTTTAATTTTGACTTCATGCCACTCGCCTTCTTCCTTTGGATCATTAGTAGTAACACATGCTACTTGGGCTGAAGAACCTTTCAGTTTTACCTGTCTAGAGTCCACCATCTTTTGAAAGATGTATTTTAAGACAAAACACTCTTTAATGAGATTCCCCAACATGTAACGCCCCAACCCCAGTTTCCCAGAGTCAGTGCATTATTACATAACCTCGGCATGATCACAAGAATGATCAAGTCTTGAAAGACCGATTAGTTTAGTGGCATTGGAAACACTAGATACATTCATAAAGATTAAATTACATCATAAATTGAAAACTACAACAACATCTTGTCTCCACACTCATATCCCCTTATACTATCCCTGCAGGTCATTCATAAAATACTTCTTCAAATCCTTGTAAAAATGAAACATAGAAAGGGGTGAGCTCAAATGCCCATTAAGGATAACAATATAGTAGAAAATTTAATAAATAAGCATAAATATTTATGGCAATGTATAACTAAAACAAAATCCTTTTAAACATGAACTTCAGCATAATATGGAAAAAATAAAATGAAATAATGCCATTTAATTATTCACATGGATATTCTACTAGTCGAATAATCACATGAAATATCAATAACCACTTCCATAATGATGGAATGAATAATTCCAGGCAATCCTAACCACATAGCCAAGGCCTCGTGCCAAGACTACAAATAAGATTTTTCAAGGACTTGTGTCAAGACACTAGTTTGTCTCATGAGACCTACCGATTCATCGAGGAGCTATAGCGGGTTCCACCCATCACTTATTAAGTCCAATACATTCCTCATATGAACAGATTTCAACATAAGATAAACGTTCTTATTAAAACTAGAATACAAAATGTCAATTCTTTCACCATAAACCATGAATGGTATCAAAATAACACATCCACAGTCAAACATATCACAAATCCTTCAATACAATATGGTAGTTCTGTTTTATAATAAATCAACTTCAAATAAGCTTAAAATCCATCAAAGGATGTTGACATAGATGAAATCAAAACTATTTGAGAGAAATATTTATATTTTGAAATCATTTAAAAGTCGTGTATTTATAAAATAAAACATTTACTTTTAAAATATCCTTATAAGCATGTAATGGAAGCATCTAAGATTTTATAACAGTGGAAAATAGTCTCACTATCCGTATAAGTTAAGAAAACACATTCTTACCTTAATTCTATCGAAAAGGATAAAAACGACCTTGTTTGGAAAATTATGGAAGGATTCCATTATAAACCTCTTATAAAAAGTAAAAAAAGGGTATAAATGACTTTAACCCATATTCAATAAAATAGAAAAAAATATTTTGAAATACATTTTTAATAAACATGGATGTGGATGATAAAGTGGTCCTAGTAGATAATTACGTATAAACAACCTCGGATAATGAAGAGATTGTGAAATAACCCTTACCTTGTTCTTTTCATTAGTTGATGGTAAGTTAAACTCCTGTATAATAGTTAAAACATTGTTATTAAATTATACAAGAACCATGTTCATAATTATGATATCATATATGATCTTCTAATAATACTTTAGTATTATTGTCGTTTCAGGTGTTAACTTACTCGTTTTCTATTATATGTTTTGTTACATAAGTCATGTTAGTTATGGATAGGTTGTAATTTATTCATATCCAGGATGATATAAAGTTCTTAAACATTAATTTTAATCATCAAATGAGAATTAGTCTTTAATTGATATGGCGGGGAATGAATTTCATCGCATTCGTGGAGACGGTAGTCCGTACGTACACACAATCGTCAATATCATTATTTTGATATTAAAGTAATATATAATTGTATGGTATATCATATATACAGAATCATTATCATGTTATATATATTATTTACATGAATTAAACATCATTATTATACCCATCCAAATAATAATATATTAAATAACAATTACACCACGACGTGGAGACGGTAAGTCGTACGTACGCACGTATGGTGACATGTCATTCAAAGGATGGATAGAATATTGAATATGGTTGTACCATATTTAGAATAATTTCATAGTATATAGGAGATTCTGGAGTTATTATTTTATAATGGGAATAACAATGAAAGAAGAAGTTGAAGAAGAAATGAACATGAAAAAGGGTGGTGAAAACATTACCTCTTCTTCGGGTTCTTCCTTTTGATTTGATCAAAAGGGATCCATATGTTGGATTTACGATCAAAATAAGGCCACTAGATTGAAGTGAGGTATTTTTAGAGAGTATTTGGGTAGGGGTTGGCTGAGCCAAAAGTCATTGAATGTGTGAATTAGTGAGAAGGGGGAGTTCCCTTTTATAAGAGGGGTGAGGGGCACCTTTGGAAAATCTAGAAATATTATTTTATAATAAATTTATATTCGGTTTTTAATGGATCCAAAGTGGATAGTTTTTCAGGTTATTTGGATTTTTTGGGTTTTATGGGTTTTAGAGTATTTAGGTGTTTTGAAGGTTTTTTAGTTTTATTAGGATTCTTTAGTGTTTTAAAGGTTTTTAGTGTTTTTTGGGGTTTTTAGTTCAACTATGTTTTTAGGGTGTTTTTTTGATTCATGATTTTATATATTTTTAGAGTTTTTAGGGTGTTTATGGATTTTTTAGGCTCTTTAAGAATTTCTAGAGGTTTTATGGTCTTTATGTTATTTATTTTTTCTACGTTTGGGGGGAGGTTAATGGTTTTTTCTATTATTTAGGGGGTTTTAGGTTTTTAGGTTCGTATGGGTTGTTGGGGGGATTTAGGGTCATAAATGTTTTTATGGTGGTTTTTTATCATTATGGGTTTTTGAGGGTTTATTTAGTTTTGTATATTTTATGTGATTTTCATTTTTTAGGGTTCTATATGGGTTTTTAGTGTTTTTAGTGTTTTTATGGATTATTATGGCATTTATGTTTATATGGATTTTTTATGGTTTTTAGGTTTTTAGGGGGTTTTATGATATTTTTTTGGGATTTTACAGTTTTTTTTCAATCTTTAGGGTCTTATAGAGTGTTTAATGTTTTTTATGGATTTAGTGTTTTGTGTGTTTTTAGTTATTTCTATATGTTTATGGGGGTTTGGGTCGGTTGTGAGTTTTAATGGTTTTTTATCATCTTTTAGGGGTTTTAGGGTCTTTTGGTGGGGCTAGGTCAGTTTTAGGGTCTTTTATTTGTTTTTTAGTGTTTTATATTCTTTTAGAGATTTAAGGGTACTTTACGGTTTTTACAGTCTTTTAGGGGTGTTTTATGGGTTTTTAGGCATTTTATGGCTTAGGGTTATTTATGGGTTTACTGGTTATTATGGTTTTATGAGTTTTATGGGTGTGGGATTTTAGGGTTTTAGTCTGTTATTTAAATTTTAGTGTTTTCTAGGGTTTTAGTGTTTTTATAGTCTTTTATGGGTTTTAGTTTCCTTAGGATTTTTTGTGTTTCTTACAATATTTTAAGTACTTTTAGAGTTTTAAGGGTTTTATGGGTTTTTAGGGGTTTTATGGTTTTATATGATTAGGGGTGTTTATTGTTTTAGGTATTTTAGTATTTTTTTGTGGTTTGGGGATTTTTGAGTTTTTTGTGATTTAGGGCTTTTTGTCTTTTTAGGGTTTTTAGTGGTTTTAGGGGATTTATGTATTTTTAGGGTTATCTAATGTTTTAATGGGGTTTAAGGAGTCATTTATTTTTAGGTATTTTTATAGTATCTGAGTGTTATTATTATTTTTATGTTTTTGGGGTTAGTTAGGATTTACTGGGTTTTATGATTCAAGGGGGTTTTCTGAGTTTTTTTGTGTTTTTAGGGGGTTTAGGTTTTTTTACATTCAGGTTTTTTCATTGGGATATTTTGAGTGTTTCAGAATTTTTATTGTTTTTAGGGGGGTCTTTTATGGGTTTTATTGTTTTTAGATCACATTTGAGATTATTTAAGGGGTTTGGGTCATTTAGTGTTTTTAGGGACCATTAGGAGACTTTAGTATTTTTAGGTTCGTTTAATTATTGTTTGGCTTCTTGGATTTTTAAATTTTGTAAAAGTGCTTTCGGTGTTTTTATGGTCATTGGGGTTTTAATGGATTTTAGGGATTGATAGGGAATTTTAATTTTATTTGGTGTTTTTAGTATTTTTAAGGTTTTTACAATTTTTATTATTTGAAGGGGTTTAGGGGTTTTTGGGGGGTTTGGGTTTTTTATTTTTAGCATCTTTTATAGTATTATAGGGGTTTTTATGGATTTCATTTTTAGGGTATTTCATTGTTTTTATGTTTTTTAGGTATTTATGGTTTTATGTGGTTTTTTTGTTTTTTCAGGGATTTTGGGAATTTTATGACCATTAAATGGTTTATTTATTTGTAGGGTCATTCAAGTTTTTTTGCGAGATTATTTTTTTAAAGTTTTTTAGGGGTTTTAGGGTCTATTAGGGGTTTTTAGGGTCTATTTGGTGTTTTGGGGGATTTTGGACCTTTAGGGTTTTTCTTATTTTTAGGGTGTTTAAGGGTAATTTGGGGTGTTATAGTTTTTGAAACTTTTTAGAGTTTGAGGTTATTTTATAGTATCTTCATATTTCTTTTGTTTTTATGGTCATTTTTGATTTTTTGTAATTTTTATGGACTTTATGATTTTTGGTGTTTTAGAGCCATATAGGGGTTTTATGGCCTTTAGGGATTTTTTTATGGGTTTCAATATTTTCTAGGGTTTTAGTATTCTTGGAGATTTTAGGGTTTTTAGGGATTTTTAGGATTCTAATGGTCATTTAGGGTATTTTAGGGTTTGGAGGGTTTTCAATTATTATAATGTTTTCATCATTTTGGAGGGTTTTAGGGAGATTTTGGGTTTTCAATATTTTTTGTTTTCAAAATTTTTGGTTGTTTTTTGAGGGGTTTAGGGGTTTAAATGATTTTTAAGACTTTTTGGGATATTAGTGTTTTTTTGGGTTTCTTGGGTTTTTGGGTACTTTATGTCTTGTTAGGTATATTTTATGCATTTTACAAGTTTTTATAGTTTTAAAGGGTATTAGGGGATTTAGGGGGTCTTTATGGTTTTTAGGTATTTTTATGATTTTTGGGGTTTTAGGGGTTTTAGTTATTTTTCATACTTTTAGAGGGTTTTCGGGGGGGTGTTTGGGTTTTTTGGAATTTTATATGGTTTTATGGTTTTATGTTTTCAGGGGGTTTAGAGTTTTTAATAGGTTTTAGGGGGTTTAGGTGTCCTTATGATTTTAGGGGTTTATGGGTCAGTTAGGTTTTTTGGTATTTTAAGGTGTTTTTAAGATGTTTATGTGTTTTTATGGTGTTTTTATTGTTTTTAGGATTCTTAGGTCATTTCTAGACTTTTTAATGTTTTTAGGGTTTTTATGGGTATTAGGGTGTTTGGGGGTGTTATGGTTTAATGTTCTTTTTTATTTCTTTAGGGGTTTTCATATGTTTTTATGCATTTTATGTTTTATAGTTTTATTTTCTGGGAGATTTTTACATTATCATGGGGTTTTATGTTTTTTTTTGGGTTTTTTCGGTTTTTGTTTTATAATATTTTTATAGTATAATTTGGTTATTTGTATTATTTTTTTGGGTTTTAATAATTTAAGGGGATTTATGGATTTTCAAGGTAGTATAGGATTTTTTCTTATTTTTATGGGCATGTTGGGTTTTTTTGGTTTTTAGGGATTTGGGTTTTTTGGATTTGGGTATTTATGTTTTGATGGTTTAATATGGTTTTTAGGTTTTTCTGTTTTTAGGGGGTTCGGGGATTTTTGTGTTTTTAGAGATTGGTTCACTTTGGGGTGGGGGGGTTAAAGGATTCTTTTGTATTTATTATTGCTTAGGGTTTTCTATGTTTTAGGGTTTTTATGGGTTTTATGGTATTTATGGATTTTTAGTGTTTGGTTTTTTTTATATTTAGTTTTCCAATGGTTTTTAAAAAATTTGTGCTTTTATGTGTTTTATTGTTTTTCTTAAATTTTATGGTTTGATAGGGTTTTTTGGGGGTTTTAGGGTTATAGAGGGATTTTTTGGCGGTTTTATTGTTTTCTTAGGATATCTTATGTGTTATTTTTTTTAGTGATTTAGGGTTTTTATTTTTTTTCAGGTATTGGGGGTTTTCTCTTTTTTTATTATCATTTATATGGAATTTAGGATATTCTTATCATTTTTAACGGGTTTTACGATTTTTTAGCGGTTTAGGGTTTTTAGCATTTTAATGGTTTTAGGGGATTTTTATTTTCCTGTATTTTATTGTTTTTAATTTTTTAGGTTTTTTTGGATTTTCAATTTTTAATTTTTTAGGCCTTTTAACCATTTAGGGGTTTTAAGGGTGTTTACGTTTCTTAGTATTTGTTATGTTTATTACTATTTTAGGGTTTTTAGTGCTTTAGGATTCTATGGTTTGTAGGATTTTTATGTTTTTATGTGTTTTTAGGACGTTTAAATGGTTTTATGGTATTTAATGGTTTCTATTAGGGTTTTAGTGTTTTTTGGGGGTGGGTTATGTTTTTGGCCTATTTAGCATATCATAGGTTTTTATGACCTTTTAGGGGTAGTAGGGGTTTTGAGAATATATATTGGAGTTTTTAGTGATTTTACGAACTTCTTGAAGTATTTTTCGGGTTCTATGGTATTTATTATTTTTAGGCGTTTTTTACGATTTTTATGGTTTTGGGATTATATTTAATTTTCTATGGTTTTATATATTCTTATGGTTTTAGGGATTTTAGGTTTTTATGGGGTTGTATGGGGTTTTGGTATTTTAGGGTGTGTCATGTTTTATGGCCATTTATGTTTTTTAGGATTTTGAGGGTTTTATGGGCTTGTACTATCTATTACTGTTTATAGGTTTTTTTGAGGATTTTAGTATATTTTAGGGGTATTAGGGTTGTTTGGTTTTTTGTGTTTTAATGCATTTTCAATATTTTTAATAGTTTTTTGTGTTTTATGGTTTTATTTCGTTTTTTGTTTTGATTTTTTATTATTTGGGGTGGGTGTTATATATTTTAGGGGGTTTTGGTGTTTTGGGGTTTTATAGTTTTTTAGGGTTCTTAAGAGGTTTTAGTGTTTTTGGGATTTTTATGGTGTTTAGTGTTTTTAGAAAATTTATTTTGTTTGATGGATTATAGGATCCTTTATGATTTTTATAGGGTTATATAAGGTTTTTAGGGTGTTTTATGGTTTTTATGATCGATTAGGATCTTTTAGTGAGTTTTAAGGTCCTTTAGGGCATTTTGGGGGGTTTTTGGGTATTTTAGCCATTTATAGATTTTTAAGTATTTCTAGCTAATTTTTGGGGGTTTAGGATTCATTTGGGTTTTAGGGTCCTTTATGGTTTTTTTTTTGTATTTTAGGGTTCTTTAGGTTCCTTAGGGGTTTTGGGGGGTATTAAAATATTTTTTTTGGGTTTTTAGGGTGTTTAGGGTTTTTACGATGTTTTATGATTTTTTGTGGTTTAGGGTTTTTTTCAATTTAGGGGTTTTAGAGGATTAGGGTGTTTATGGAATTAGGTTTTTAGGTCTTTTATGGAATTTTGGATTTCAATTGTTATTATAGATTTTTGTTTCTTTGGGGGGGGGGGTTAGGGTTTTTTATGTTTTTTGGTGTTTTAGGGGTTTTAGGATTTTTAGGGGTCTAAATGGGTTTTAGGGGGTTTTAGGGCTTTTAGTGTCCTTTACGGTTTTTAGGACTCTCAAGTGTCTATTATCCATTTAATACATTTAAGGATAATTATGGTTTTTAATGATATTGAGGGTCTTTAGAGTTTTTGGAGGTATTTTTACTATCATGCATGGTTTTAGGGGTTTTATGGTTCTTTAGGATATTCATGGTTTTAGAGTCCTTCTAGGTTTTTATGATCATTTTTTAGTTTTTTGGTTCGTTTAGGATTTTTAGGTGTTTTTAGGTTCCTTTATAGTTAATTTGGGGTTTCTAGTTGTTAGGGTTTTTAGAATCCTTCTGATTTTTTAGGATTTAATAGTCTTATAGTAGTTTTATGGGGGTTTATGTTCATTTAGTTCATTAAGGGTATTTAGTTCCTTATAGGGATTTTTTTTGGTCTTTTGTTTTTTTTTGTGAATTTTATAGGTTTTAGGATTTTTTTGGTGTTCTGGGCTATTCATGTTTTTAGGGTTTTTGGATTTTTATAGTTTTTAGTGTTTTGTGAGTTTTATAATGGTTTCTGGATATTTGAGATTTTTATGGTGTTTTAGCAATTTCTTTGTTCTTTAGGGGGTTTTAGAGTCCTTTATGGGTTTTAGGGGTTTTTATAGTTTTTATAGTTTCTAGGGATTTGGGGGTTTTAGGGTTTTTAGCAGTTTTTTGGGTTTTTTGGTTTTTCATGGGCATTAAGGGTTGATATATTTATTCAAGGATTTTAGGTTTTTTGGGTGATTAAGTGTTTTTAGGTTTTAGGGTTTTTACATGGTTTTTAGGGATTTTAGTTTTTTTATGTTTTTAAGGGTTTATGTGTTTTTTGCGTTTATAGATTCCATGAATTTTTTTCTATGCACTTTACCAAAGAATAGAAGATATAAATAACACAAGAATGATGTGTTTATGTATAAATATACCTTTATTCCAGAATAAGGAGAATATTATATTTCCTTGTAATGTGATAGAAGGAAACCTTGACCGGGATCGAAAAGTTCACGGTGAGACTCTCCATTTTTTCATGGGGGTCATTGACAGTAGTGAAGGCATCAGCCTGATGGGTCGAGACCATAGTTGAAGAGTGATCCCGAGTAGTTGTGCGGGGGCGCAACCCCCACGTTTTAGAGCAGCTATTACGCCTAAGTGCCTATTGACACTCTCTTCCATCACATTGATGAAAATGTTACCACTGGAAATGACTTAGAAAAAGGAGGATAAAATATATCAGAAATTTTGTGATTTTGAAATGGTCAAAATTTAGTTCTACAGTGGTTTCCCAAATCATAGACAACATGCAAGTACTTTTATGTCACTCACTAGTGCACCACCTCATCACTTTCATACAATGTCACCATTGCTCAGGGTACCATACTTGTTTATAATTAGACCCTTGGGGCCATTATTTGTACAAGAAAATTTCCCTAAAGCCTGATTTACACTTTGATCACCCTAGTGCTTCTCCCAAGTCCTCTGAAACCACCAAGGTAATTTTATAACACCAATAGCAAGGTAATTAATGGGGGATAGTGAGACTTATGTTCTCCATCTGTTAAAAATTAACAACACTTTCACGACTCATTCAATCAACCCCCTAGTATGAGAACACATTGTTGGCCGCCCTTCCTCAAATAGGATTTTGTGTGCCCAACATCTGGGTGTACCTATGAAGACTCATAAAGGCCTTAGAAAACTCTCACCCAAGCCTAGTAATAACGCTTTTTCATCACCCAAGGTTCTAAAAATTAACCCATTTCTACTTGTTCACCAGATACTATTGTTCCACCTACATGATAACCCGTGAATAGTTCACCTCACCCCTACTCAATCCTTTAATGGCGCCTCCTTCAAATCCACTCATAAAAGGAACCCTCCTTTATTGTCTCTCTTTCCTGAAAGGTATTGTGTTGAAACCTCCACCATGACCTCCCAATTTTCCAAATCTTATGTAAGGTAACATCTACTTGTCTCCCATTTCAATTTTGATATCTATTGTCAGGGGTTTACCACACATGTCCTACAAGAGGGTATGGGTCCACAGGGTGTCACTAGATTCAGATATTAGTGGCCACATAGACCTTTAACCCATGGTCATTGTTGAGGATTTCTTGATCATGAAATCTAGGGATATGAATTTATACTCCCCTCTTATTTTATAAGACATAGATCCTCCGCTCCCCAGAAGGGAGGTTAAGTATCACACTTCTTTTTAATTTTTGGAAAAAGGAGAAGTATCCCTCCCCACTATGGGACCCATTTTTGGGTTTCCATCCTAGTATAATTCCATAGGCTTTTATGTAGTAGGTTGTTTTCACATTAATTTCTAAATCATTCACCATTAATCCTTCCTTATATTGGACCCCCATCTAATGTAATGTGAAGATATGGAGGGTTCATTGCTTCGGCCTCTTCGACCATTGCCACAACCTCTTCCACCATTTTCACAACCTCTCTCATGTCAGCTCGTCCTCTTCCTTCAATAGAGGAGAAGTCCTATGTGGTTTTTGAATCACTTAAATCCTCTTTTTTGTCAAACCGAGAATAAATCATGCGGTCTTAGAGGTTTTTAATGATTGAAACACCCTCAGAATCCACCTGAAAAAATGAAATATAAGAACACAAATTCCCTCCATTACTGGGATTTGTAGGAAGACTTCTTAAATCCAGATTTCCATACAATCTCATCCATGAAATGATAAATCTTAAATCCATTAATATGGGAATCCACCTTATGATTAATCCCCAAATTAACCCTATCTAAATTTCTATTAGTTAAGTCATCTCTCGTGGACACTATTACAAGGGAATATTCCTTGTGAGTAATCCCTAACCTATTTCTCAAAAAGGGCTCTATAACCCTATGAGACTTACCAAACTACGTGGGATTTGATTCCCATCAGAATGGGATACATAAGAAGCCTCCATTAGGTTCAAACCCAATATATCAAATCAAACCAATTCCCTCTGGTCCACATTCCCAATAGGGTCTAATCAAACTTGGAAACTCATATCCATTCCATGTTCTATGGGATGCTTTAGTATAAGTCCAACACCAAACATTTACAAGGCCATTTCTTCCTAGATTGCATTCCCACATGATGTTAAACTCTATAGTTGGGTCCTTATTACATGTACTTAAAAGGTATGATTTGTCCCATTAAGTGGCACTGATCTTCGGGGTTTCTTAATCCATTCAAAATAATATGCAGGAAGCACATATATGGGTTAGATCCCAATATCAAAACAACTTTTGTCTCCATAGATAACGATTAACTCTAGAGAAACCTTTATTTAACTGGATGAAAATAATATCTACAGTAAATTTATGTCTCCACAAAGTAAATTTCCATCTCCCTAGATGATAATATATTCTAGAGTTACTTTATTCTACATAGAGGACCAAAAATTATAGAGTTCCCCACTGAGTTCCTTAAGTTATGATTTTTCATAATAATGCTGAAATAATCATTAAGTAGTATATGAGAGGATACAATTGATGTATTACCTTGATTACATATAGATATCTTCATTGATTAAGAACCTCAGATACATACATATGATTATTATTTCTATATATGCTAACAATTGATTGAAAATTTCAAGGGAAAACTGCATTACACTAGGTAAATTAATAAGGATTCATGAAAATATCTTAAATCCATATGATAATCCTAGAGTATGAAATAATTCCAGTAAAGAGGGTGTGATGAGCCTAAACACCCATCCTCTCAACCAATGTGAGTTCTTATGCATCATGGGTCAAAATAAAAAACAAGTACGTACCTTGGAAAATTATATCACTTAGGATAAAAAAATTGTTGGGTGTTTCTGGTTCCATAAACAAATCTGTTAGAAACCGTTTGAAAATATTGATTCCTTAATAGAACAAACATTCTGTGGGAAACAAAAATATGGGGAACTCGACATGAATCCTTAACAAAGATGATAGTATTGCCCATTTGATAGTCCTCTATCAATAGACAAAGGAGATCGAAAAAAGGAAATAAATCACACATGTCTTCGTCCAAAAAGTTGATACATTTTCTATATCTCATTGTTTTTATTAGTCATATATATAGGAATTTTCTACAGATAATTCCCCTCATTCCAAATGGATTCCTTCTGATCCTCACCAATGAATGCACTGGCTTCTGCTCAAGCTGAATCCTTGTCCTCACTAACGACTCTATCACCGACTCAGCATCTTCAATTCTTGTTATCTAATGCACAGGTTCAATAGTACCATCAACATGGTTTTGTTACAACATTTAAGGATGCCTGATAGGCCTTCTAGATCACGAATAACCCTGATCATCCGGTCAGTGATGACCGGTGGTCTAAAATCAGATGGTGCCAACAACTACCTTCAACCATTTTGGGATATTATCCCCCAAATGTAATTAAAAATCCCACCGATATTCCAAGGAGGTCGACTAGGAGGCCACCTTCATCCTCATCCTAAATTCACATGGATCCATCCTAATGGCGGCTTCTTACAATCACCTATGCAAATGTCATGCGGTAGTAAACCCTCAACATGATGAAGGTGTTATCTTTATTTTTATATCTTAGGTCCATCATACCTAGGCATGTAAGTTGAACCACTAAGGGAGAAATCTAGCTAATAGTGAGTGGGTTATTACTGTTACACCCTCTGGAGAATCCCACCCACCATGTTTGGTGGAAAATTGTGATCGGGCACATACACACATCCACCTTAATTCTGATAGTCAGCATACTCGTCTATCAGTACCCATCCAATACCACCATTCAAATATGATGGATTATCATGATCATGGATATAAACATGATTAAAATCTATTATCCAGTGAGTAGAATAATCTTGTTGCATTCATGGATTCCTACCAACCATGCTTGGTGTCAATTTGAAAGCAGGAACATACACCTACTTGTACCCACCAATCCTACCAGTAGTATCATCTAGTTTCACTCAAATACGTTTTTATACCATTCTTGGAGAAAAACAACCAGTAGGAACATACTCTTTCCAGCATCAATCAAGCCTTCTGGTGGTCTCCTTTGGCATCACCAGAATAATTTAGTCAGAAGGATCAAATGAAAAACCTAGGGCTGACTCAACTCATTGACCCCCAAAAAATGATTGTCAGTATCCAATAATAAGAAAGCGATGACAGGATCAGGTACATACACTATGTATGGATATAGAATGAATGTATATTCCTGTTCCACCTCCTGAAGTCACCAATCAAATTTTGATATTCCTGAAATGGTGGACACAAATTCCTTCCCAAATCCTAGAATCTTGAAAAAATATCATTAAATAAAATCTATCAGTACCAAATGGAATGAAAAAATAATTCTATCTCCATACCTTGGATGACTCATCATAATTCTATACTGAAGTAGAAAAACACCTCTATTCTTGTCCTGGAGAGTTATGGGGAGCACTCCACCATATCATATTAACAACCATATTAGGTACATACACTCACCCCAATTGGAGATAATCATATTTTTTATGGAAACTCCAAGTAAGGAACGTACACCTATCCATGATAACCACTTCTCCCAGAAGGCAGCCCAACTACATGTAATAATTCGTTTATGAAGATGTCTCACAGTGTGTTGCTGGAGAATCGATAGTTGATTTTAGTCTGTCTCCTCTTAATTCTTGGGTTCTTGAAGCCCTTAGAAATATATGTGTTGGAGATCAAGATCCTACTCTCCCGTTACCAAATTATTGGAGTAGTATCGATAATTCTGAAGTTCCATATTGGAATCTTCTTTATTGAGGATTTCTTCATGAATATTTGTTAGATCTCTATAACCGACCTCATGATAAGAGCCATGAAGACCCTCTATGAGTCCATATGACCAACGAGAAAGAGGATTTATCCACTATTGTAATCCACCAAAGTCGTCCTTCCCATGATAGGATTCACTATGAAATTTCTCTCCGTAGTAGTGTTTTTCATTGTTAGTAGAATTCTCTAAGTGATAATGTAGTGATTAGTAATCTCTCTTATCTCAAGGAACTTGAAAACATAAGGCCAGTCATGCCTGATGCCTTATTACGATATACTGAAATACTTTCTCATCCAGAAGACAACCCAAGGTGATGGTCATTATCCAAAACTCCCTTAGGTCATTTTCCTTCTAGTATAGTGGAAGAAACACCATCTGGTCCTATTACTTGTGGTAAAACAATCAGGAAGAGTCCACTCTTGTCTGACTCATTTAGATAAATATCTGGTAAAAGATGAAGATGATATATTGAAAATGATGAAACAACTAGCTAAGGGTAAAATACTAATCATGTTATGGACTTTATCCACCTTTCAATAAAACATTCCGGAGATTTTGTTAGAATCTTGTATTCATGATATCATCCTCAACATATGGAATACTCTTCATCAACTAAAAGCCAATGTTTTATCATATGATGAATATAAAAGTCATGTCAAGGTAATATAAGGGTTGTAGTTCCATATTGACTTGGGATATCTCAATGTTTACCAACATCCAATGAACAAGAAGCAATATGGATCCCTTCAATGTGAATTTTTTATTGCATTACAGAGGATCCAATAATTGATCATAGAAACCCCATCTGGTGTTTATATCATAGGATGGGGTGTAGACGGATCATTTCACTTCACTTCACTCTAAAACCAATAATGCTAGTCAAAATTGGTCTCATGTATTGTTATTTCCCATGGTCATCTAGAATAAACAAATTCTTTTTATAAAAAACAAGATTCTTAGCATGAACAAGACTCAACTTGCTTTCACCAATGACAATCCCAAAGAGAGAAATTTATTGTGATAATTTTGCATCTAGAATCTTAAAACATTGATGGTGCCTTTTTCCTAGAGGATGTCACCCATCAGATTGTGCAAATGTATGAAATAACAAAACAGGATTCTAAAGAATGTGATTTAGATAATGCACCCATCAAATATTCAGAGTAGACATTGTAAAATTAGGAGAGTAGTTACACAGATATCAGCCATAGTAGTTCAGGAAACACCCCATCCCATAGGGTTGAGGGATTTTTTATCCCAAACCTAGGAGTTAACAAACAAAGCCTGAAGGATTGATAAAGAAGAATATAAATAGATGCAGCTTGTAGGGTTGCAGGATTTTTCTCATTCCAAATCCCCTCCTTAGCGTAAGTCAGTTTTATCTTGATTAAGCAAGATAACACAAAATTAATGAAAAACATAACTATACGAGGATTAATATTAGGCTACATTCCATAAAATAGTTCCTATGGATTAATAAAATAGGAGAAAAATGTCTCATAGAGGACATAGAAGAATTAAATCCCACAAAGATATTAATATAATTCCAACAATTCATTATGTGTTGGTTAATTTCATTAATTCCATTATGCAATATCGTCCAAAAAATGGGTCGATTTTAGGGCAGTCTGAGGTTGAATTTCTTATTCATAATGCAGTCCAAACCAAAGAAAATAATGGTGGTGTGGATACATGAAATCAGAGGCTTACCCAAAATTTAGGTATCCCATCTAATAATAAACACACACTTCTTCTAAAGGAACCTAATAAGAGAATAGGTAACGGTTAGACCATGTATCACATTTTACCTGGATAAATTCAATCCCATTCACTTGAGAAATGATTTTTTGAGCAAGGTAAGGATTTAAAGGAGTTGATAAGACTCAATCTAATGTTACTCCAAAGCAACATTCATGCTAGACAAGCTACAAAAATAGATCCTCAACATCAATTTACAGTAGGAACACTTTATCTTATATGATTAATTGTAACGAATATTGTGGATAATTAATTCCATCCATTACCAGTACAACTTGAGTAGGGTCAGATACATCCTTATAGGCCTTTCCCAATTGGTTATGCACAGAAGACACTAGTAGCACCACCACTGGTCGATTTTTAAGTTTCCACACTTGTACAGGTTTGAGTCATTGCACATGCTTAGGTCGCAGATCGACCTGATATTTCTTGAATTATCATGAGAACCATTTAGTCATTGAAGACTTGATTGGAAGCTACAAAAGGATATAGTTAAACAATATATGCATAAAAGAAGTTGTATTTTAAATGGATGGATCCTACCCCTTATTTTCCAAATTTCAGTAATCTCACATTTCTATTCCATAATGTATCTGGATATCTGAAGCAGCACACGACATGTTTTTTCTCTCACTGTGATCCCAAGGCGAGGACCTCTGAGCAACAAGAGGTAGTTAAGCTTAGATGTTTTGTGCAATCACTGTAGGGACCGACCTTTATCTAGTATACAATCTTGCAGTCATGATCGATTAGATAATGGGAAGATCATCCGAAAAAATTACGTTTACACTTTCTCTCAACGTTGTAGAAGAGAACAATCATTGATCTCAAAAATTGTAAGGAAATGGATAATGAACGATTTTCAGATTTCATTACTCAGTTGAAATTATTATCATACCCCATGAATATACCAATACCATAAGAAGAGTTCCTTCACATTTGTGTATCAGATTCCCATTATTAATTTCACACAACATTAATCCCTATGAAATATGTTAGTGGGTATGTGATTTGTCTTTGATTACTCAACAAGTTGAAAACACCATAATAGGGACTAGATCTATATCTCGAGTAATCCACTTAGCTCTAGGAAGAGGAATAGAAAAATAAGAGGCAACTATAGTCAATATAAAGAAGGAACCTATACCCACTCCTACATCAAATCCCTCATTATACCATAGGGATCCATCTCCTAAGTGTTACCACTAACAACTTCCTAGTCATGATGATCAAAAAAATTAAAGGTGGAGATAATTTGAGGAGTTGAAAAACAAGTTCCATTATTTTTAAATGATCATGTCCCCAACTACTTCATCTCATATTTGGAAAAAACCTTTAGTCTAGTTTTCAAGTCCAGAGAAACATAACATAAAAGGAGATATGGACCACCCAAAATTAATTCCCCATCCATAAAATGCTGGGTCACCCCATATAAGAAGTTTTTTAAGTAACTCCGAAAAAATAAGGTTTAATTCATGTAAGTGAAATTGAAAAATTCCCCAGCCTAGGTAGCTTGTGTTACTGATACCGATCTAGTGAAGGAATGTGAGTAGTAACAAGTCAAAATAAAGAATTCGCAGAAATGTGATGATTGGATGGTCAAGAAAACAATCACCCAAACTCATTACATTATACAAACACTATTGAAACAATAAAACTTTCCACCTATCACTTCCATTATATCAGAGTCATATTCATCCAATGCTCAATCCTCTGAAGGCTAATCCATAAAGAAGCATCATGACTAGAATAATAAAGAGGATGAAGAAGAAGAAGAGTTTGTTTCAAGGAAAAAGTTTTTCTTGTCCATATAGGATTTCGTTACAACCATCTCAAAATCAGTGGCCCCACCCTGCCAAATAGAAAAATAGTAATCATCATGTCAGAATGAATATTCATCAGATGGGGAGTTGATCTTTGGTTCCATTAACATTATTTAATTAATAGATCCCTATGAAAAAAGATGATTCTTATTATGAAGCTATGTTAACCAAACTTGATTGGGGAACTGGGGGAACAGGTCATCAAGGTATAGAATATAGGAGAAGACATTAGTATTCAAGAAGACACCATTTCTATTAATCCCCTGCTTGAACAGTTTATGTAGAAGAAACTCATGGGAGAGCCCTCCAGCCGACACAACACGAACAAGGGAATTCTCCCATACATGACATGGTCTTCCTTAACATGATAATCTTGGAAGATCAATTAAAGGCTATATCACTACCTTCTTAGTGAGTTTACAAACCTAGCCAGCCTAATTCACCAAGAGCATAAGTACTTCCAACTCTTATTCTAAGGGATGGGCCATCCACATCAGGATTATAAGCTTCCTGGGAAACTGAAAAATAACATCAACATACTATAAAATGAAAACCATTGGATGATAATTATTTTGTGTTGAAGAAACTAGCCCAAGTACCAGCCAAGCTATCAATATTAGATTCTCTGAATCTATCCAAAGATCTCTGGGAATCACTTATTGTAGCATTGTCAAGCCCATAATAGTTTGTAAACGATGTTCTTTCCATATAGTTTCACGATACCTAGAATGACCTAGTAGAATGACATGCCATCATATAATTCGTGGATGAGGATAAGGATATTGTCTTCCATGGACACATGATTCCCTATACTAATATAGAAAGATCAATGATATTGACATCTAACAAGCCTTCATTTATATTGGTTTTGGGGTCACACTCATTCCTATATGAAAACTTCACCAATTAGGCCTCACTGAATCCCACTTGTCTCCCTACACATTGATGTTATAGAGTTATGAAAAGAATAAGGAAGAACATATCAGCTGTATTATGTTGAAAACTCTTTTTGGGGATATCATATCTAATTCAGAGTCCATGGTTTTTTAGTAGGAAATAGCTTCCAACATTCGGTTGGGGAGACCTTGGCTACATCATCATGTAACTATTCCTTCATCGTACCATCATTATCTCGAATATTGTGTCATTTTTCAAATTATGAAATTTCATGTGGGTAAGGCCTATTTAAAAACATGTTAATCTCAGTACATTGATTTGAAGTTCAATCACACAAAGGGAAAACAGTCCACGAAAAAGGGTGTTACTTCAATCAATTCTCAGAATGGTCTAGAAAAGATCCCAGCTAACATATTGAAGCATCTCAATACATACTACGTGTTACCCATTAAACAAATTTAAAGGGTTGGAAAAAATACAACAACATGTTCAGTGTCTTAAATAATGTTAGTTGTGAAAAATGAGATTGATAATATAGGAGAAATAATTGATTCACTAAGTAGTGATGAAATCCTAAATGGATATATCTTCATTCAATCCACCAAGCTTCAAAAAGTCATTACTTCATTAGATATGATAGAATAAATTTTCACACTCATGGAAAAAGATATGGATTCATATTCAAAACCTATTACTTTTATTGTCAAAATTTAATATGATACTTCATCATTAGTTGGGTCGAATATGGCTACCTCCTCTTTAGGATTTACAAATATCGACTCATGCCATAGGTCTAATGGTCCTAATTCATCACCTACCCTCTAAGAATAGGTAGAATAATCAATATATGAAGAAGAAGAAGAATAGATAGACCTATGCGATTCTCATCTAGAATTTTAGAAAGGTATCTCCCCCATCTAGGATGAACTAATAGAAATAAATCTAGGTATAGAGGAATGTCGACATCCACTCAGATTACTGCATCCATGACTTCTAAAGATAAGAAAGTGTATACTTCCTTTATAATGCAATACCAGGTTTTCTTTACTTCAAATTACAAAAAACAATTAGGTCTTTGCTGTAATGCTGCCTCCCATTATTTGTGTTATCCTGAAGATATTTAGGGATACAAACAAGCAGCATGAAGAACACACCCTACTCACACATCCAAAATTGAGGTAGAAGTTGAAAATATCAACAACGAGGACTTCATTCGAGATGTGAAATTACCAAAGTGGTTAGAAAATATTTCCTTGGTGAAAAAGATGAATGGTAAAATTAGATTCTATATTGATTTCAAAGATATTAATTGGAATAATCCCAAAGATGACTTCCCTATTGCAATCACATAGCTCTTAATTGATTCAATAGCTAGCCATAAATATCTCTCCTTCATGTATTGAATAACCAAACCCTGATGTCCCAAGAAGATGAGGAAACTAGAGCCTTTAGATCCTCTCATGGTGTATTTTTATATTGGGTAAATCCCTTTGGCCTGATGAATTCTAGAGTGACATATCAACGTGTAATGCAACATATCTTAAAACCCTTATTTAGAAAATTTAATGAATTCTATGTTGATGTTCTAGTGGTCAAATCCATAAATCGTTTTGATCACATGACTGACTTGGGGACCATATTCAGCAATAATCAACAACATAATCTGTAGATGAATCCCTTGAAATGTGATTTATGGTTAACCTAGGGAAAATATCTTGAATTTTTTGTATGACATCGTGACATAGAAAATGATCCTGAGATGACTAAAGCCATCCTTGGCTTGTCACCTCTTCAAAACATCAATGAGTTCATTTAAATTCAAGGAAACTTGGCCTACATCCAATTCTTTATAGCTAATCTGGTAGGAAACACTTTTCCCTTCAATAAATTATGGAATATGGGGGTTACATATCAATGGAACATTAACTGCAAAGAGGCATTTGATACCCTCAAGAAATAATTCTTAGGTCTACTGGTATTGATGACATCTATTGGGGGAAAACCACTCATCCTTTCTGTGAAAACCTTGGAGTGATCACCGGGTTCCTTCCTTATGCTGAAGAATGATTTTGGTAATGAAAACATCCTTTATTATCTCATCCATACCATGATCAATGTTGAGACTCAATATTCAGATATTTAAAAGAGATTCATAGCATTAATCATTATAGTTCATAATATGAGGCACCACCTACAGTATCATGAGGTCCAGTTGGTCTCTCACAATAATCCAGTCAAATTTATCCTCATTCGTCCTATGTGGAAAGGATTTCTGGCATGGTGTGCAGTTATTCTATAGAATATTTATGTAATGTTTGTACCTTAGAAAGTACTAAATGGAAAATCCTTTGAATAAATCCTTTCTAAAAACCAATCTGGAGAAGAGAAATCATTGAATACTAAACATCCTGATGAAGAAATTTTCTAAATATCGTATACTCACCAAATTTTGGAAGTGTACTTTGATGGTGCTTCTAGAAGTCCAATGGGATAGAGAATGGAATACCATAATATTAACAATGTTGGGGTAGGAATTATACTTTTCTTCCTAGAAAAGCTGATTTTTCTAAACACCTTCATGTTATCATATGGTGTTTCCAACAATGAGGTGGTATATCAGGATCTCATTACAGGACTAGAATTACCACTCTAAGTACTAGTGTATCACTTGGATATGATGGTGGATTTAGAATTGGTAATAAAACATATCAATGGGGATTAGTCCATTAGAAATGAAGAAATACCCCATGTCTGATTTTTTCTAAGGATTAATTGCAGGGCTTTCCTTTGATACTACATTTTCTTATGTCCCATGTTCATAAAATGCTCATGTTGATGCATTGGAAAATGCAGTCATAGACTTGGCCGATCCAAAACGGGATGAGATAATCATCATCATTCCTCATCGTCATGTACTATCACCTTTAATTCAAATCATAAAATAGGAAATCAATGAAATCGGTCTCATTCCATAACCACTTGTTCATACTATGGGATGGATGACAACCATCATGGAATATCTCCAATACGGAGTAATTTCAAAAGATAGAACTAGAATAGAGAATTTCCTATGAAGATTAGTTAATTTCACTCTTTATGATGGACCAAATTACCAGAAGATCCTCTATCGATGTGGCTTCTTTGGAATTATCCTCAGATGCATTGATGAGGATGAAACCGTAGATATAATGAAAGAAGTACATGATGGATCCTATGGTTCCCACCATTATGGGTACATGATTTTTGAACAAATCTTATGGCTTGGGTACTTTATCCCACTAATGATGCAGGATTGTAATGATTTCACAAAGAAGTGTCATCCAAACCAAATTCATCCTAGCTTCATTCATCAACCCATAGAGTTTCTACATACATCCAAATACTCCTATCAATTTTCTATATGGGGAGAAAAAGTACTAGGACCCCATCCTACAGCTATGGCCAAGCTATTCAAGTAAATTATTACTGTTACCGATTTCATCTCTAAATAGGCTAAGGCAATAACTCTCAAAGAACACTTGGTTAATAGAATTTTCAACTTTTTCAAAGCTAATAACATTATAATATTTGGTTTCCATCATCCCATATAGATGGAAAACATCACCAATTTCATTTATGATATGTAGGGATGTTATATCAGGAATAAAGTATCAAATCCAACCATTCACCCCACTATCATGCCATGGGAAATGGAAAGATGGAAACTTTCAAACAAACCACATCCAACATACTCCAGAAAATGGTTGAAAAGGATTATATTTCATGTCCTGATAAACTCTTGCATTCATTATTATATTACATGACTACTAGCTATACTGGAACACGATCAACTCATTAGTCATTGGTACACTGAACAAAAGTAGCTTTTCCTATTGAAGTTCAATTGCCTTCAATATATGTTTTTGTTTGTGAACATTTATTTATAGATGAGAAATATCATAAGTGATTAAATGAGATTTTTTGATTGGATGAAAAGATATTTCATACCTTTCATCACATGGTAGTCTATAATTACCAAATAACATGAGATTTCAACAAGAAAGTTCACCATCATTCATTCCTCCAAGGAGAATTGGTTTTGGTCCTTATGAATTCAATCATATCAGGAAAGAAGCCTCCAAAATATGAGAAAATATGGGAAGAACGTCACTCCATACATAATATCTACTCTAATGGAGATTATTCCTTAATCTCAGTGGATAGAGAACTCACTACAACCCCAACCAATGCATGGTTCATGAAGAAGCAATTTTGTGTTATCTCAAAAATTTGGTCCTTGTTTTATGATGATAAACTATGTAACAACCAAATTCTTGGTTTCATGACTTTAAACTTCATAGAACCATACATCAATGTTTTATGAAATTAAGCAGCATAACAACTACGTCCTTGTCACATGATGTTAAAATTCATGGCATGAGGTCCTAGTTGCATGACTTGAAACTGAAAAACACCATTTTCCCTCAACACATGACATTAAAATATATGGTTAACATCTCCATAATTTTAAATAAAAAATTTCCCAAGATAACACAAATTGGAATTCATTAGGGTCCCTTAAAATATGATTGTCTTTCATGAGTAAGCACTACTCACATCATTACCACTCATGAGTGGCACATGAACACCATTTCTCTTATGTTTTAATTAGATCTATATAGATACCCCTTTTCAAGTACTATGTGTGGCTTGATTCTCATTCTAATGAGATACGTGGTGATACCCAAATCCCCTATCATGGTCCTAGAAACAACCCTAAAAGAAAATATTTCCCTATTCAATGTTTATGATATAATTCTATAATAGGAACCCATCCAAAAAATATGGCTTTATTCTCATACCATCATGTATATTGGGCCCAACCATTACAATGGAAACTATTGAAGCCCAATTTTCTCACATCAACATTAAATTGATGTAGGGAACCATCCACAAGAACTATGCATGTCTTGATTATTTCTCGAGCAAGATATGTAGTGACACCTATGTCATATCCCTTGGTCGAGCTACATATTTCAGTATATTTCACTTCATATCATCTTGATCCATACTACATGACATTAGAATATAGGGAATATTTCACAAACTTTGTGTGGATTTATTCTTTCCCCTACAAGATATGTTGTGAAACCAAGATCTAATATCTCGAGACCAGCTGTAATGTTGAAAAATTTCATTCACCCCATGTGTGTATGACTCAATTATACAAAGGGAAATATTCATTAATTATGCATGACTTGATTATTTCCACAAAATTATACATAGTGACTCACATATCTCTACTCCCAGGTCCAGCCACGATTGATTATTATGCCTCTTTACATCGTTTTTAAGCATCAGATCTACAGAGGGAACCTATCAAGAACTACATATGGATTTATTCTTTCCCATATCGAGATACATATTGAAATCAAGGTATTATCCCCTGGTCCAGTTGCAATGTTTATTTTAGGTCAGGTTACCCACATCTTTGCCTCATGATGATGAAATTCAGGGGAATAACTATGTATGTCTTGATTCTGATTTTAATGAGATAGGTAGTGATGCCCAGATCTCTTGTCTTGTAACTCACCACAAATAAAACAATTCCTCTTTTCTTATGTGTATAAATAAAAAACTAAACAAGAAACATTTCTAGAACTATGTGGGGCTTGATTCTCATCCTAATGACATACGTAGTGACAACAATATCTCCAAACCTTCGCCCAATCATGATTTTGGATGAGAAAACCCCCTTCCTTTTCCCCATGCATGATTCGGATCTATGTAGGGATGACTTCTAGGACATGTGGGTTGATTATTATTACAATAAGATACATGGTAATACCTATAATTCCTACATTATACCCAACCATCATCATAGAAATCATAAAATCCCTCTTCCCCACCTCAAAACATGATCGATGTGGGGAAAATTTTCAATAACCACAAGTGCTGTGATTCTGGATTCAGTAAGATACATAGTGACACTTGGATCCAATACCCTAGCTCATCCACCACTAAATCATCATACACATGTCTTTTTCTTGTGTTATATTTGTGTTGAAGAAGAATCCTTTCTCTCTCCTTGTTTCTCATATCAATCACCGATCACAAGGGATTAGGAATTAGATAATGATATTCTCTATATAAATAAGTTTTCTCAATTCCTATTGGTTTTTTTCAATGTTCTAGGCTTTAATAATTGAAAATTAACACTATATTTCCTCACTTCATGACGATATACTGCATGGACCATCATTTTATAACTACACATGGATTTGATTTCCACCTCTGTGAGATACATAGTGACATCTTATTTTTCAATCTTGGTCCCAAACACATCACAACATGATGAATACTATAGTATCCTATGTACGAGTGAGATCTACATGATCAAGTCCAATATGATTTCTCACATTACACATGAACTCGTATCTGTTATAACTACATGAGGGTTGATTCCTACTTCGATAAGATATGTAGTGACGGTTGGACTCTATACCCTGGTTCATTGATATTTTCTTTTGATATTTCTTTTCAAGACACCTAATGTACTTACAACATTATACAAAACTATACATATCCAAAATTCTCCTTACTTTTCATATCGAGTGATACCTCATCATCACCGCAAGATGTTAAACTTCATGGATACAGTCCACTCTATGTGATGTTAAAATCATGGTATTCTGAGAACTACATATGGCATGATTCTAATCCTATTGGAGATACACAGTGAAATATTGGCCTTTGATCCTAGTCACAACCAAGGGACAAATGAAAATTTATCATCTCCCACCAACAATCAAAATCTATACATGATATTTTATTTTTTTACTTCTCCTTAGAGAACCCATCAAAGAAATAAGATATGTACCCTTTTAAACATGAGTAAAATCTATGTAAGGGACTCCAAACTCATGGCCAATACCGGTCCCAATAATTCCCCTGTGAATTGGAAATTACCCCATTTGCACGTTAATCTATATATCTTGGATACTTTTAGTCCTTCGTAAAATTTATTCAGTTTGTGATGGATGAATTTATAATGCATGAGAGCTCTTTCTCATGACTATACAGTGCATCCACTTGGGTTGCCTTGCATAAGTCGCCCACATAACAGGCCTTTCGGCCAAAGTATGTCACTGTTTGTCTATGCGGAACATGCCCTAGCTATCTCGGCATAAAACAACCCACATAAAAGTCTTTTCAGATTATGGTAACTTTGTTCTTGGGATAATCCTTCTATGTCCCTTTAGGCTTTAATGACGGTATGTACGAACCCAAAAAATAAAGAATTCATCCCTTTTGTATTTTCCTTAGATCCATTCACTTAGCTTGAAAGTCTCCAAGTTCATGGTTTATATTTTCCATCTCCATTTGTTCGATGCATATTAGAATGACCATGGTCCATCGACAACATATCATCAATTGTTTCCATAATATTATTGTCCTAGTTATATGACCTAAAACTATAGGCACCATAAATCCTATGTTTGGGTCAGACATTCATAGAAATACTATTTATTCTATTCATTAGAAATCAAAATAAAAAATACCCCTTCTGTTTTCCAGTACCTTTCTCCATAAACCAAACTCTTTTCTTGTGAATGTCTAAATCTCTATAAACCATTTCAAAGTTTTTAGGAATGTAATGTCATAATTATTGAGATCTCTTTTTCCTGACTATGCAGTACATGCCCTAGTTTTCCTTGTATAAACTTTACCTACATAATGAGCCTATAAGCCTAAGGATGCCACTGTTTGTCTATACCAAACATTACCAAGTTGTCCCTACATAATACAATCACCTTATTGGGGTTTTCAAATAGAGGCAACTTCAATATTGGAAGTGTCTCCCTCTAAATTCCATTAACCATTTTCCCATGTAATTTTTTAGATTCATAATTCCCCAAATCAAATCTTACAATTCATCATTTCGAGAACTGAATATGGTTTCACATTTCTAGGTGAATTACCAATAATTGGAGAACCATGAAATCTTTTTTTAGACCTAAAGACCTTAATTTAAAGCCCTATAATGTCCTTGATATATGAAATTAAACTACATAGTCCCATAATATCCTTATTACATGAATTTAAACTTCATAGTCCCATAATGTGCTTGTTTCATTACTGTAAACTACACAACCCCGAAATTTTTTTACGACATGACATTAAACTGCATATCCCTATAATGTTCTTGATATATGAATTTTGGCTGCACTACCCCATAATATATTTTTTATATTACTTTAAACAAAACAACCCCCCAATTTCCTTATTTCATGACTTAAAACTGCATAGAATATTATAAAAGAAACCCTTAATATCGTTTCTACATGACTTGAAACTGCACAACATAATGTTCTAGATGCATGGCTTTAATCTGAATAGAAAAATATCTTATATATTATTTCTGAAAAATGTACACACCTTTATACAATAAATTTGTGTTGTACTTTGTCCTAATTCATGGCCTATATCGGCATAGATTTTCCCTTTATTTTTATATACCATTCATTGGTAAAGCCACTCATTGTGACCTTGAAACATCAAAATCTTAAACAACTTTTTTTATCAGTAGAATAATGTCATAATTCATAGGAACTAATTTAATTAATTATGTTTCATGTGCCCCAAATTTTCCTTGCATAATGTTTACTATATAATGGGCATGTCAGCCTAAGGATTACACTATTTGTATATGTAGCACATAACCTATTTGGACCTATATAATACACCCCTTATAATGGGTTGTAAAATAGTGGAAAATTTATTCTTGTAAGAAACCTTCTCTATTATTATATTTCAAATTTTAGACTTGGTGGCCATAAAAACATGTCTCATGATTCCACTTGGAAGTATCGAAAATAAATTATACCGGGACATTCCTAACAATAAATCTTTGTTTGGGTTATAATCTCAAAATTTATGGTAATATCTATTCCACCGAAAACACTAGCTTTATTACTCATTCATACATGACCTTAAAATGTCCACAAAAAAGAGACATAGAATTCACCATGATGAAAACTCGAGAAGCACACTCAAAAAAAATTCAAGTCTAAGCTTTCCGAACTTGCACAATATAGGTTCTACACAATATCAAGTGTTAAAAAGATGAATGGAAAACTTTTTTGGATAAAAAAATAATTATATAAGCCTATCAAAAATTGATGTTATCACCTGCTAAGTCCCCTTTATATTGGAATTAGGAAATAATTAGGGTAAATCATAAAAGACACAATGTTTTCAGGGTTGTCAATATTAAACTATAAATAGTCAATCTATGCTCACTAGGCCCATTAGCTTAGTCCAAAATTAGATCATTCTTCAAAACATGATGTAGTTCCAAATACATCCAAATGATGTTGGAATGTGTCAAAAATTCATAACATTTTCTTATAACTAGATTCTTTTCATTCAAAATGATTCAAATTTTAAGGGGGATTTTTTAGATACCCTGAAATGTGTTCCCTGCACAATGCTACATAATTGAAGATGTAAACATCATATAAATGATGAATTTAAGTAGAAAAATTTCTTTAAGCTGTAATTTGGAGAAGATTTTATTTCCATGTGTTGTGAAAGAAAATGACCTTGACCAGGATTGAAAAGATCCCAGTGTGACTCAACATTTTTTTCAGTGGGGCATGTGATGGTAGCGAAGGCGCCAACCCGAAGGGTTGGGATTGTAGCCTGGAAGTGATTTCGAGAGGTGGTGGTATGGCATAACCCCCGCAATATGGGGCATCTATTTTTCATAGTCTTTATTGACACTATATTCTATCACATTGATGACAATGTGAGTAAGGGTAATTCCTTAAAAAAAGGATGATATATGAAGAATGTCAAGATATGAAGAGGATCAAATTTGATTTCTCACAAGGATTACCAAATCATGAGTGATGATGAAGTACATTCACACCCCTTACTTGTGTGCCACCTCATCAGATGTGCAAAAAGTCACCATTGATCGGGGTACTATAATTTTTAATAAATAGAACCTTTGGGACATCATTTTTATGGACAATTTTCCATGAAGCATGGTTTCTTCATTGATCTCCCTAGAGCTCCTCCCAATTAATATAAAACCTCTAAGGTAGTTTCATAACAGCTCAAGCAATTGAATTAAAAGGGTATGTATGACATAGGTTCTTTAAGTGCTAATAATTAAAAACACTTTTGTGAATCATTGTACCAACCCCCCTAATTTGAGAGAACTTTCCTGACCACCCTTCTTCAAATATAATGTTGCAAGTCCCACTTCTAGGAATACCTATGAAGACTCATAAAGTATTTATCCATCTATCTACCAAATATTATAATCTAGATTTTTCATCACCCAAGTTTTAACCAATTCACCCAAGTATACTTGTGTGACACATACCTACGTGACACTTACATGAGCTCCCATTCTTGATTCACCTCACCCATTCTACCTACTCAAGACATTAATGAAGCCTACTTTAAGTCCACTCATGGTAGGAACTCTCCATCATTGTCTCCCTTTCTGGAAAGGGTTATGTTTAAACCTTCACCAAGACCTCTCAGTTTATGAAATCTTATATAAAGACACATATGCATGTCTCCCATTTGGATTTCAACATCTATATTCAGGGGTCTCCCATACTTATCCTACCATATGTAAATGGTCCTCGATTAGTCTATGGATTTGGATATCTATGGTCACATAGAACCTTACCCAAAAGATAGTGTGGAGAAGATCCCAGTCTTGTATTCTGGTGATAGGACGTTGTCCTTCCCTTCATGTCTCTATGAACTGGAACCTCTGGTCCCAAGTAGGGAGTGTATCTAACACCCTTAATTTTCCTTTGGAACAAAGGAGAAGTGTCCCTCCCTACTACAGAATCCATTTAAAGGAATATATCTCTGTTTAAGCCCATATCATTTCTTGTAAGAGGTTCTAGTCTTGCTCTGATCTACTTCATTAACCATCACTCTTTCCACACATTGGACCCTCATCTAATGTAAAGTGAATAGAGGGATGTTTCATTGATTCTTCCTCTTATGATGTAGCCATGTACTTTTACACCATTTCTCTAACCTATTTTGATGTCGTCCATCCTCTTCTATCAGTGGAGGAGAAGGAAAGTGTGTTTTGTTGAATCCTTCACATCCTCTTATTTCTCACAACTAGAATAAATCACATGGTCTTAGGGGTTTGTAATAATTACAACAACCTCACAATACACCTTAAGGAATGAACTATGAGAACTCTGGTTCTTTCCATAACTGGGAAACATAAGAATCCTTCATAATTATAGAGATCCATATAATCTGAACCATGACATGAGAAATCCTAATTCTATTAATATGGGAAACCTCCATAGGAGTATGCTCAACCTATTTATCATAAAGGGACATATTTTTCATTGAGACATACCTAAATACATGGGATTTTATTCCAATCCAAATGGGATATGTTGGGAGCCTACATACGGGTCAAACCCAACATCCCAAATTAACTATGTTCTCTCTAGTCTATAATCTCATTTGGGTCTAATCTAACTAGGGATCTCATATCCCTTTCATGTTCCTTGGGTTGCTTTGGTATATGCCTGACCCCAAACATTGACTAGGAACCTTCTACCAAAATGTCATTTCCGTGTGACATTAAACTATATTGTTGGGTCCTTGTTACCTGACCTTAAAGGTTATTATGTGTCCTATTAGGTGGAACTGAACAACATGGGTTCTGATTCATTTCACAAGGATTCTTTGGAATCCCATCTATGGGTTCGATCCCAACATCGAAAAAAATTATGTCTCCCTATGTGATGATAAAATCAAGAGTAACCTCTATTTACATGGATGCCAATAAAATCCATAGTAAATTTCCATTTCCTAAGAGAAAATATATTTCTCCCTGGATGACCATATATTCTAGAGTGACATTCATCTACCTAGATAACAATAAATTCAAGAGTGCCCCATAAAGTGTCTTAAAAACCAACATTGTCATAATAATGACCATAGAATCTCTATCTACTATATGAGAGGATACCATTTATGGGGACCTATAATACATAAAGATATATCCATTAATGAAAAACCATGAATACTTATAGATGATTATAATTTCCATACATGCTAATAATTTGTTGCAAATTTATAGGGAATCCTACATTATGCTTTGTAAATTAATAAGTATTCATAAATAGAACCTAAATTTATAAGACAATCCCAGAGTATGTAATAATTCCACTGAAAATGGTGTGATGATCCCAACCTCCTATACACTTGACCAATATGACTTCTTAAGTATCATGGGTCAAAATATTTAATGATTATTTTCCATTGGAAGGTAGGTCCCTTTGGATATAGAACCATTGGGTTTTTTCAGTTCCATTAAAAAATAAATTGGAAATCATTTAAAAATAGTGATTCCTATATATAAAACACATTCCAAAGAAAATAGATTATTCATTTTTTATAGTAGAGTTTTTTATTTTTTATTTTTTAGGGTTTATTATGGGTATTTATTGTTTTAAGGGTATTTAATATTTTTAATGTTTTTACATTTTATTAGGGTTTTTATTTTTTATAATATTTTTTAGGGTGGTTATGGTTTTAAAGTCTTTTGGGGGTTTTATGTGTTTTGGGTTTTTAGGGTAATTTTAGGGTTTTGGAGTTTTCAAGGTGTGTACGGGTTTTAGGGTGCTTTAATGGCCTTTTTAGGTGTTCTTCTGACAGAAACATTGTGCCTAATGATCGATTTCTAGAGTTTGGGTTTTTTTCAATTAGTGACATTGAGTTCACTACTTAAAAAAATTTCCATTAGGTTTACTCTTGTAACTATAAACACCAAATAATTCTATATCAACGAGATACCTTCCTTCTTAATGTAGGTAATCATTGGGTATTTTAGTCAATAGTACTTAAGATCTCACATTGGTTGAGAGGATGAGAGGTCAAGCTCATCACACCATTGGGGGGGTGTGGGATTGTTTACTACTCTAGAACTCTCTTATATATTTTTGTCATGTTCATGAATTATTTCATTCCTCCCAAGTATGACATTGTTCACCCTTCAATTAACAATCAAATATTCGCATATATAGAATTTAGAATTATCTTTATGTATTTGAGGTTCATCATCAATATTGACATGAATATGTATTAAATGTTCTCTATCAATGGTATCATCTTATGTAATAATTTTATATAATTTTTTAATTATTACCATGATTCATGTTTTCATCTACATAGTGGGTCTCTCTAGAGTGAATCATCTTTGATAGATAAGGGATTTGATTTGATTCCAACATCAGACACATAAAATTGGCTTCGTATGTCTCCTCATAAAAGTAATTAGAACCCACGTAGTTTTTTCCAACATAATTTGAATCATCAAACATTTTATGGTCATGTGATAAGTAAAAATCCATGAATATTAACATCATGTGGCTAGGAAAAATAGGAGGATGGTTTCGGGTAATTTTTTTGGTGTTATACTTATACTGAAGTGAAACGGTGAACTTGGAAGGGATATGGATTCCTAGGTTGAAAAAGACTCTATTAAAAATTTGGATAATAGAGGATTACGTTTGGTTTGGGATTCTGGGTTTGGAGCTCTGGGAATCTTCCTACTTCTCCCATTTGAATGAGAATAAAATCCCTCATATTTTAGTTTTGAGGTACTGCACATATGGGGGCCCTCTAAGGTTTTTATTGAATGTGAGTATGACCATTTGAGAGGATTAAGTAGGGTATTACTCCTAAGGAGGATTCCATAATTGGGTTTGGGGACCTGATAAGTTACATGAATCATGTATATTTTTGGGTTTGGTTTGGGGATTACACATTCGGAGGATGCTATGTTGTGAAAGATTGGGGTTTATTCCAAGTGGGACACCCATTTATTGGTTGGTAAATACACTTACAATGCTGCCCAAAAGGTTTGGGATCAGGTGGATTTAATTACCACCATCAAACTATAACCTCGTTTAGTTCATGATCAGTGTGAAAAACAAGTGGACACAATAGATTTGGGAAGACACACAATTCTCTTTTCCCTAAGGATTGATACATGGCCTTATAGACCGATGCCTATAGTGTCCCGTGGAAGGTAGGTGAGAGGAAGATCTAGAAAAAGTTTCTTGGGAAAAACATGAATCCAAATTAGTGGATGTCATTATCATTTCAATCCTCTATTACCACAGAAGTCCTGATAATTCATTCATGAATGTGAGAAACAAGAGGACGTAGATGATCCAAAAAACTAGACAATCCCTCTTCAACAGGTCCAAGAGGCCAGGGTGATGAAACTTCCCTCGTGTTGTTTAACCATGAACCCAAAGGGAGAGTGAAATGGATTGAAGTTCCAATGGTTCCTCCTATTATTATATCCATGCTAGTAAAATTTTGTGACCTATCTACCTACCTCCCAGGGTCATATAGATGGAGGAATAATTGGAGCATGAGATGTCCAACAAGAATAGTTACTGGCATACCCTATTAGTGATGCCCAAAAATTGGTTCTACGAGAGGGGGAGGATCTCATTTTATATCAAAGGCAATGGAAAGCATGATCCTCCCCCTCCCTACCAATAACCAGAGGATTCAGGTTTTATCGAAAACTGAGGAAGGTCATGTTCTATCCCTAGTACTCGATACTAGGAACTCCCTAACACCTCCCTTAGGTCCAGGGTCCTTGTGACCATCAGATTGAATTTCTACATTCACCATGATGACCTTACTCATTATGGTGGAAATTTTTCAGACACCACAAACTGAATGAATGAATATCAAAATGGAAGACATGTAACTATTCTTTTTTCCATGGTTTTTAATGTCTTGAGGAATCATTAGAGGTTTCAATTTGGTCCCCCTAAGATGATGGATCTGATGTAGAAGGTGAACTACCATTGATGGAATGAAAGAGTACATATTGGGGGGATCGCGTGGGTCCGATATTATATAGAAATGGTCCTTCATAAAGGGCCTGGGAGTAACTAAAATTTCTTCACGCAGTGGTGTATATACCTTCATGAGGTGGATATTCCTTAGAAGATGGACCAAATTGGAAACAATTCATGGTAAATTATTTATCTTATGCACCATGGGTCTCTTGAGGTAACCCTAGATGAGTCTCGCATAGGTCCATGATTAGGGAAGGGGCCTTGTGCTAGTGGTCATCTAGTAGGGAAATAGGTCCTCACACGTTTTCCTTTTGTTTCAATCCTATGAGGGACTTTGATCCCAATATCCCTCATAAATCCATTTTCACTAGTTTAATAGGATAGACTTTGGGGTTCTGGAGGACATGGGTGAAGGGGCTAAAATAAATAGAGTGTCAAAAATTTCTTATATTTCCATTTCTTTAAATGAGTAGACCTAGAGTCTTATTTATAGTCCAATAGAGAGCCCTGATTGATGTAGGTTTTCCACATAGGTCCACGATGCATGTTTTTAGTGTAGGTACCATGCACAGGTTCGTCTAGTCCTTCAGTGTCGTGAAGGGTTTGTGTGAAGGTCTAGTGTGTAGGTGATCTATGGAGGTTTGGTGAGTAGGATTGGGGTGTGAAAGAGTCTCATGCAATGGTGGATGCACATTTTGGGCTACATAGGTAAGGCATGCACTAGCGTCTTGGAACACATGATTGGTGCTCATGAGACAACCTGGGCAGACCTTCTTCTCTAAACCATGGGGGCTGCACCCCCCACCCCTGCATGGGATCCATGTCATCCTGAGGTTACAAAACCGTGGTCTGGTCCCATTTCAATAGTCATTGACCCCCATGAATAATGGGGAGTAACACCACAAATTTTTTTTGCCGGGTTGTTGACGTTTTTCACCATGAAATATACAACCTCACATCTTTTGGCATAAAGATTATTTTCTACATAACCTCAACATTTGTTATTTAAGTGGGGATAAGATCTTGAATTCATTAGAAATATATTTGGAACACAGTTCACATTTTAAAAATTATTTTTTTTATTATTTAGTGTTTTAGAGTTCTTAAATGATTCATGGGTGTTTTAAAGGGTTTTATGGGGTTTATTTATTTTTAAATATTTTATGGATTTTTAGCCAGTTTTTGTTTTTTACAATTTTCAAATATATTTAAGTTTTCATTAAGGTATTTAATGTTTTTATGTTTTTTGTGGATTTAGTTTTTTGATGTTCTATGGTTTTTGGTGCATCTTAAGCATTTTATGGGTTTGTGGTTTCGAGGGGTTTATGGGGTTTATGGTCTTTCATAAAATATAGGGGGTGTCGGGTTTTTAGTAATTTTTAGGGTTTTTGAGGTATTTCATGTTGTTTAGGGGTTTCGGGGTTTTAGAATGTTTTAGTATTTCTTATGGGTGATTCTTGTTTTTCTATTATTTTTTGGTTTTTATGACTTTTATGAATAGTTATGAATTTTGGGGGGGTTTTAGATTTTTTCGGGTTATTACAGGTTTTAGTGTTTTTAAAATTTTAATGGTTTTCTGGTTTTGGATTTAATGTGTTTTAGGTATCTTAATCATTTTTAGGGTCTATTAATGTTTTGATACGTATTTTCTTTCATTTTTAATGTTTATTAGGGAGGTAAGGTCTTTTAGTGGTTGTATGGTTTTATGTTTGTTAATTACTTTTAGGGGTTTTATGGTTTCTGAGGAATTGATGGGGATTAATGGTTTTTAGGTTTTTTGGGTGTGTATTAGGGTTTTTTGGAATTTTTATGGTTTTAGGGTTTTATGGGTTTCTATGGGTTTTATGATTTTTCTAGGGGTTTATGGTTTTATTGTTTTTAGGGGTTTATGTTTTTTTATTTTATGGGTTTTATTTGTTTTTAGGGACATCATGGTGTTTTTAGCTGTTTTAGTGTTTTTATTAGGTTTTTAATGGTTTAAGGTGTTTTTAGTGCATTTATGGGGTTTTTTGGATTTTTAATGTATTTAGTATTTTAATGGTTTTGTGTTTTTTCAATGTTTTTAGGTTTTGAATATTTTTTTGCTCTTTTAGGGGATATTTTTATTTAATGGGTTTTTAATATCTTTATATTTATAGAGGTTTTAGGGTTTTAATGTTTATATAAGTTATTAAGATTTTAAAATGTTAATAGTGTGTGTAGGGATTTTAGTTTTTTTGGGCTTTAATATTGATTTAGGGTCTTTTAATAGAATTAGTGTTTTTAGGGGGGTTTTGGATTTATAGGATTTTTAGGGATTTTTAGGTCCCTCTAGGGTTTTAGTGGTTTTGCTGCTGTTTACGATTTTATAATGGTTTAGGGTTATTTATGGATATTTTAGGGTTTTAGGTGTTTGTAGTTTTTAATGTTTTATAGGTTATTTTTGTGATCTTTTTAGGGTTTTCAAGGTTTGAATATTTTTATGTCTTTTTAGTATTTTTGTGTTTTAGGGTTTTTAATGTGTTTTAGGGTTTTTTGTGTTTTTGTGTTAGTATGGTCATTACAGTTCTTTATGGGTTTTTAGGTTCCTTTAGGGTGTTTTAGGGATTTTAGTGTTTGTACGGTTTTTAGGGGTTTTAGTGGTTTTTAAGGGTTTATTCAGGTACACCTTGTATTTTCTTGAGGTTTGGTTGATTATACCATGTATTTTTATACTATAGTGCATTCAATGAATCCATTGGATAAAAAAATAAAATTACATATTTATTAGTGAATCATTCTTTTTGAGTAAATGATCATAGTACACTAGTGAATCATCCTTGTTGATGAATTCACTTATTCCAAGAAGTCATTAACCAACTGTGTAAACCAATTATCATTCATCGATTGAACTAAAATAAATATTTGTTTATGAATTTTTTGTGGAAAAAAATCTACTTTACATTTTCACCAGCAAAGAGATTACCAACTCTATGGTAAACCATTTACCTTTTAAGATGGAAATAGCATCAGTGTGACCCATTTTTTATTTTCAGAATACAATGAACTCCATTGAAAAAATTTTACCCATTTTTTTTAA
Source organism: Viscum album (assembly GCA_963277665.1). Taxonomy (NCBI): domain Eukaryota; kingdom Viridiplantae; phylum Streptophyta; class Magnoliopsida; order Santalales; family Viscaceae; genus Viscum; species Viscum album. Next base: position 1,209,535,462 of record OY728140.1, read on the forward strand.
AAAATTCATCAATATATCCCATTATAACATCCATGTGACATTGAAATCTTGTGCATAAATTACTTCTTCATGGATTGTGATATAGATTAGTATACCATCTTCAGTATTCTGGGTGATGATAAACACTAACATAACATCATAGTTATTTTTTGATCAAAATTGAAATATCCATATTTTTACATACTTTTTATTGGGAATGATGATGAGTTTTTTATTAATGAGCTTCAGAACGTGGATAATTTTACATAATTAATGTGTAAATCTTTAATAAATTTAACTTGTATGTATTTAAATTTCATTTTTATATTATATAATGCATCTAATTGATGATTTAATATCCCATATAATTCCCTCACCCACCAAAGTGTAACCATTTTATTGTTCCTTTTTGATTTTTCTTGATTTGACCAATTAAATTTTTATTTTTTTTAGTTTCTGGATCTATCTACCGACTCCCTAATTAAGGGGAAATTATATTGGATTTATATTTCTTAATAATTTCATTTTTATTAGGTTTTTCCTTTTCATGAATTTCTTCATAAGGCGGTTTCTTTTCATTTGATGTAATGTTTCCTTTGACACCAACCCTCTTCGTTGACCACGATCACTCAATGTTGTTTATCCACCTTTAGTTCTCTCAAAAACCTATTGGCTATAAAATTTTATTAAATAATTATTAATTCAACAATTTGGGTTAGATTGCATACATTATTTAGTATTGGACTAGTGTTGTATGAATCTCAATTGATTATTGTATCCTCTACTAAGACCCTTTCATTATAGTGTAGAGATGTCATGGGAAAAATGCACCAATTGTTTTGTTCAATATGGTATCTTTGAGGGCTTTCAATCACATTTTATTAATATTTTATAACACTTGTAATGTTCTAATATAAATTTTATACCATGATAATATGTTTTATGAGATAAGTGGTGTTATGTTCCTCTGAAAAAATATAATAACTTAAATTCCATTAAAAAATTACATAAACATGTGGTGAAAACATTTTTTCAATAATATATATGTAACACTTGCATAATGACTCTCATATTATGTTGAAAATGTTTGTGCTCACATTTCAAAAATTTCCACAAAATATAACCTTATCATGATACCCATTCTACTCTATTTCACACTAATTTTGTTGTTCACACTATAACACTTCATCTCCTCCTACACATATGTTTTCACTTCATCCCCCTCCTATAATTCTATGTCTAAATCCAACTTCGCATCAACATTTTCCCCCTCCTCCACCTCTAGAATTTCCAAGTAATTGTTTTTTTGTAGGTTTATACATCTCAAAAAAAATTTCCCCCATTATTCTTCTCCTTGAGAAACATATCAATATATATATATATATATATATATATTAATTAGGACAATAATTAATTACACCCAAAATATATTTCTATTTTTATAACTTGTACTAGATCATAAAAATTATAGGTAATCAACTAAATTTTTTGTTGGAAAATATTCTGATAACTTGTGTGTCACCCACTCATCTTTAAAAAAATTAAATTCTTCTTTTGTATATGTGGGTTGTTAAAAATAATTATATTACTGATAAAATATAAAGAAATAAATAATTAACAATTATAATTACTGAAATTGTATTTACCAAATGAAATTACATGTTGGGTGATCCTAGTCTTTTCATGCTTCATGATCTCTATATTAAATTTGAAAACAAAATATCCACATTCATTACCATTTTCTTTCTTTGAAATTATAAAAATGTTGAAAAAATAATTATTTTTTAATATGTTTTGATAGTTAAATATTTTTATATATTACTTAATCTATTTACATTTGTAGTAATCGATAATGTCTATATATTTAGACACTGAATTTATGCAATGATTTATCATATATTAGTTACTTCCCTATAATAAATATATTCTTATTAAAACATAGGCTGAAACATATAATTAAATGATTATAAAAAAATGTTGAATGCAGTGTTTCATAAATTCACAATACACATCATCTATGGTTAGTTTGATGGATATACATGAATTGGATCAAAAAATAAATATTTGGGGTATATAGATTCACTTCTATCAACATCTAGTACTTCTTAAAAAACAAAAAAAAAATAAGCAAAGAAAAACGTAAAAATTTATTTCTTTGAATAGATTTTATAGTTTATGCTCTGATTGTAGGAACTAAATAGATTCAATAATCTAATATATTTTTTTTCTCAAAATGTCTTGAGTAGCTCATCTCGTTTCTTCTCAATTTCTCCCATATCGAAAGTAATTTTTTTAGTAGAAATGATATAGGTATTGATGAATCCAAATCGTTCTCCATACATTTTTTTGATTATATAGTGTTAATATAAGTGCCCAAAGAAAAAATAAATTGTTATTAACATAAATAAATAAATTATTTCGGAAAGACATATATGAAAATGTTTGATATGTTTCTATTCACAACAGATATTCCCATCCATTCATGCTTTAGAATATCATATATAGTCTCAAGACCAATTGTGTCTATCATTAAAGATCCATATATTTCCTATTAATATGGAATGTGAGACACATTTTCATATTTAAATGTATTTTTTTCATGAATTTATAAGGATAATAAATGTTGTTGTGGAACAATAAGGGATATGGTACTCCTGTAAGATCATTTTGCTTCCTTTGTTGATTCACCATATTTTCTTGATTTGGAAATTTGTTTCCCAATGAATTTTATCATCTGTAATATCATACCTCATTTTTGAACTTTTTTCAGCAATTGTAACATGTTTTTCATATGATTTTTTTAAAATACATATATCATGTATCATTATTATATTAGACGACCATGTTATGAAAGTTATAATATAATCCTTTTCCATTGTAGCATATAGATACTCATGGGGAACTTCGAACTTAGTAGTTTTATAGTGAAATTCCTAAATCCCCACTCTTATGTGATATTTTTGGATTTATTTCTTTTGTAATGTGTCTCAAGGGATATTATACACTATATACCTAATAACAGGGCTGTGTGTTGGTGTCGATTGATACTAATCATGTATAATTGTACCCCGAAGAATTTTAGTAATATAAATTTATTGTAAGTTGTTTGATTCAGATTTTAGAGAATGACTGATGGAAAAAATTGTTACCTCTAGTAAGGTATGTAGTAGAGGGGAACGACTAAATTCAATTATAGTGGGGTCATCTCGTTCATGTGCAGATATTTGTTCCACCATCGGTTCTCCTTGATCCATTCTGATACATTGATATTCCAAACCAAACTAGACAATAATATAATGTAAACCATATATTTGTATTTTGAAAACCTTTTACTAATTTCATCCCTACTGAATAGTACCCCATCCTTACTTTGAGATAGGGGTATATTGGTTTTTCTGCTTGTTCTTTATTTCCAACACTCATTTATTGATTCATAAATTTAATATTTTGAATCAAATTTGACAAACTAAATAATTCCAAATTATATATTATAGACTATAATTCACTAGAAATGATTTTCTCATTTCAAATATTGATAAAATCATTCCATATTACCTATGTTATAGTATGTTCATAACTAACTGGGGGGAGGGGAATTACTTTCCCCATATAATCCCTATGATGTAACTTGGTATGAATTATTTTAAATCCTATATGGTCTTCTGTAGTGGCCATTAGGAAAAATGTTTTATGGAAATATTCTAAAATAAACAAACTCTTCAACGAATAATGTAAATTACATCATATTTTCATTATATATTTTTTGGTTAAAACATAGCAAGTATATAATAACATTAACCTTATATCTTCCCAAAGGGTTGACTTTATTAAATGTTGGATGTGGAACCGCGAATCTATATCAATCAAAAAATTCATCCACATTGTCACACTGACATAACTAATGAAGATTGACTTTTGGGGGTTAATATGTTCATTGTGTTGATTCCAACCAACCTCATGTTTTATACCACGTTATCTTAACTTGATAACTTCATTCAACACTATGAGTATACATCCATATTTTTTTCATAAAAATGATGTTGATCCCCAAATAATTCTATATTTTCAACATCAACTGTCACATACATGACTTATTTTAAAGTTAAAATTCATTTAATTTTCATTTATGATTTGTTTTTGTGGTTTTTCAAGCTTTTATGGTGGAATGGGTGAGTTTTCATGAATTGGGCCAAACAGTGAGCCCAATTCCAGATTTAAAAATAAATTTTGTTTCTTTTATAACCATTTCAATTTTTAATATTTCTCACCCATTCAAGTTCCTAAATGGTCTACCCTAATATATAAACACCACCATTATAGTTTGGAGCCTTTAGAAAACCATAAACAAGTTGTATATGGGTTTTATTTATGGGATTGGGCCTGCCCGAAAGCCCAATTCCAGTTTTCAAAATAAAATTTGTTTAATTAATAACATACCCAATATTAAGGTGTTTTCGGTGATTCCAAGTCCTAAACACGCCCCTTGAACCCAGCCGTGCGTCCAATATCCTTCCACCCTCGTTAAATCTCATTTGCATGGCGGTTTAGGTAGAATCTTCTGAAGAACTCACATTTCGGGCAGATTAATAAAGGTAATTTGTTTCCTTCATAAATCCTTCAATTATCACTCTTTCTTCCCCATTGAAATTCCTAAATGGTCTCATAATCCTTGTTAGAAACTCCCTTAAATTTTTGGCTGTTTTCAAATTCAGATACTGGTGTATGTGAGACAATTTATACAAGATCCCTCAAGTAAGTTGGTCTTCTTCATTTTTCTTTCAATTTGCTTAGGGTTACATTCCTTGTGTTTAGGATTTCATACCTTATCCATAAGGTTCATAATGTCCAGAAGTTAGGCTTAAATCCTAGGGTTTTATTTCTTCTCTTTTGTGTGAAATCTTCTGGTTTTAGGTTGGATTTCAATTCCTTGAGGTGCGGCGGCGGTGCAGTTTATGTTTCACACCATGTTTTGAGTGTTTCGACATAAAAGGTAGGTGATTCCATGTATAACCATTTTATGACGAGTTAGATTGCTTGGTTTATTAATTTAGTAGGTTTCAAATCTGTTTTGTGTGGTGAAAAAATTGTTTTTGTGATGGATTGAGTTAATTGTTTAATTTTGTAGTTGTATTATTGCTTGGAATTGGGTTCTTTTCATGCGTGGATCTTGGGGAAATATTTGGGGGTATTCTATAAGATGTGAAATTGATTTATTAGTGTTAAAAGGGGATGAAAATTCTGTTTTGTTAATTCATTAATGTCATGTTGGCCTTGAAATAGGGTTTTTGAATGGTTTTAATGTGTGAAACCATGTTGTACTTCTTGAACATGATTTGTGAAAACATGTGTTTTTCATGTGTACCTTTTGTGGTATTGTTTGAGGTATTTGTATAAAACTTGGGGGTGGTTTAATAAATGTTTTAGGGAAGCCAATTCTGATTTATATTGTTATTAGCATTTTTTTGGTCTTGAATTAGGTTTTTGAAATGGGTTTTGTATGCCAACCATGGTTTCCCCTCTTGGGTTGGTTTTATGAAAACTGTAAATGATTTAATGAGTTACACAAAGTGTGAAATGGTTGCTTATGTAATGTTTTGGTGATAGTATGTTCATAAAATGAATTTTTGAAACATAAAGTGGTCAGTTATATTGTAAAACATTTTGGTAATGTTTTTTAATTTGTCGAGGTGATTTATGAAATTGGGATGTGGGTGTGAAACGTGTTTTCAGGCTGTTTTGCGTTAGTGTGATGTGAAAAATGGACATTGGTTTTTGAAAATGGTATTATGTAATATGTGAGTGGGCTGTTATGTGATATTTAACATCTTGGAAAATATTTTATAAAATTGTTAATAGATTTTTTGAATTGTGAAAGATGTGCAAAATGTGATGTGGGCTATTTTTTGTGTGAGTATGATTTCAAAATTCATTTGAATGAAAAAGTGGATTTTTAGACTTGTGTGGAATACATGTGTTATGTTTGGAGAACTTGTGATGTGAAAATGATATTTTCATTTGAAAAGTATATTTATTGACTTGTTGAACTTATCTGAGCACGAGGGGAAAACCCAGGTATCTAGGTGGGTGGACGTGTACTAGTATGCTAGTGAATCCGTGGGGTTTGGCCTCAGTTTCACTTAGCAAGATTGACGCTTACAACTCTAACTAGACTAAGATGATGATGATTGGGGACCACTAGGTTATGGGTATGTTCCCTACTAGTGGCTCATGCATGAGAACAGATATTGTGATGGTTACTCTCACTGAGATATGAGGTACCTGGGACCCACAACGAGCTAGTGCCTAGGGGTCATTTCCTATTACTTGTGCTCATTAGTTACATTGTGCTTACTATTGGCATACAGTATAGTTGGATGGAAAATTCAGTAGTGTTGACATTATTTTTAAAAGTGTTTATTCTTAATGATAGCCCACTTGAAAAATGGTTTTTTTAGTTTCATCTTTTAGAAATTGTAACTAGCATTTTCTGTTTATGAAAACTTGCATGCTTTTTGTCTTTGAATGTTTATCACATGGAATCTCTTAGTGGTGGTATCCTACTGGGTATTGTCTCACACCCTACTTACACCCTTGGGTGTAATTAGATTTGGTTATTTTGTTGTTTCAGGTTAGGATACAGTTTTTAGCTCCAGTGGTTCGGGTTTCTTGCATATCCTTGGTGGTGAAGTCTTGTGGAGATGGATTGAGGGCGGTGCCCCTTGCGATGAGGGTTCTTTGGCCCTTTAATTTTGATTTTGTACCTTTTTTATAGTCTTATTGAGTTGTTTTAAAATATGTAATTCAGTTCTGAATTTTCTAAAAGATGGTTTTAGTTGAAAAATCCAGATTCATTTTATTGAGTTTGTTTTTTGTTTAATGTTTATAAACTTGGGTAAATCGTTCCCAAACAACATTATATGATACCCAGGCACTTGTGCCAGCCCGTGGGGATCGGGAACACCCTTCGGGCCTTGTTACGGGCTAGGTCGGGTGCCGGTTTTATGGCGACCATATTTGGTTCGTGACAAAATGGTATCAGAGTAGGTTCGCTTTCTTTGAGTCATGTTATTTGGGGAACAGTCGGGATAGTCTTGAGATAGGATTTTTGGGACTTGGAATTTCAATTATGAGTAGTGTGGATGATCACCACACCTCATGACGAGATTCATGTCTCTAGGGGAAGTTGGGACCTTTCATAGTCCTTTGGTTTTCTTAGTTTAATGATGATTAGTGGAAATGAAAAGAGGGTTGGGTTAATGGTCTTAGTCAGCTCGCAGGGCCTGGAAAGCCATGTGGAGCCAAGGATATTCCCTAGAACACTCTCTGTGACAGTGAAGTGATTGGAATATGGCTGCCAACCATATGTCCAAGTCATCCACTGAAACTAGTTTCCTCTCGCATTGTCTTGTGTTCTTTAATTTTGAAATCATGGAACTTTGGTTTTAAAGTGACTTGGTTTTAAGAAGTGTAATGTTTTTGTGAAATGATTTTCAAATGAATATGGAATGGTTTGATTTATGAAATAGTGGAATTGAATTTTCAGAATTATATTCAAATGGAAAATGGTGTGCTTACACATCTTTTTAAAATTAGAAACTATACTGAAGTTGGTTTTGAAAAAGTGTTTCCAATAGAGTTTTCTAAACAATCAAAGGGTGTTTTAATGGGATAATATGATATGACATTGAAGTGAATAACATGAAAGTGAGTTCTTGTCTGAATGGTTGTGTCTTTCTGAAATTTTTAGTAAGATTTGAATTGGGATTTTGACCTTCTGGTTAGTGGTTTTGAGAAAAAGGATGTGTTGGTTGACCGTTTTGGTTTCGAAAAGTGGAAAGAATCTTTGTTTTAACCTTTGGTATTTTTGTGAGTGACCACATTCATGTGGTTTAATGGTATGATGGATGGTTGATGGCATGACTGGATGAGTTCCGGAACAGATATGAGGAGGGTGCCCAGTGTGGCACCAAAACATGCATGTGTGAGGCCCATGGGGTACCATTGGTGGATACGCTTACCACTGAACCGTTTGTTTTCAAAGAAATGGTTTTAATTAAACACATTATGTCTTTATAAATTGTTTGGGATGGTGTGTATTATGTGTTTTTGAAAAATTTGATGTTGTGGGATGATTTGAGTTCAAGAACCCCTCCTGTTTGAACTGTTTTTTGGGTTTGAGTTTGGTCGGTAAGTTGTGTTGTAGGGACGGTTAGAGGTCTCTTTTGAAAAATGTTTTGGGATGCCTTTAAGGTGGTTCCATTCATGTGTTTGGATCTGGTTTGTGGTATATATTGACCAATAAACCATCTTGGTTGGGTCCTTGGGTTCAATTGTTGTATAAGGTACACCCCATTAAGGGTTAGTGCACAACTGAAGTAAAACCTGGATTGTTTGGCCGTTTGAAGACCCTTCAGTAGATCAATATAAGGAATATTTTTCATGAGCTTTTTAGATTGAATCTACACCCTTTCCTTTCCAATTTTTTTGTATCCTCTTATAGTGGGAGAGTGATCATGGAAGGTTTCCAGAGACCATAGCTTCTTAAGTTTTCAGATTTTCCTAAGGTGGAAGTGGTCTGGGGTTGTTAGCATGGATGAGTACCTGGATGGTGTCTAAGAGGTCCTCTCGGTCCATTATATTCTCTTCGAAGAAGGAGTACACAATAAACTACCAGTGTGAGAAATCTGGTCACAAGAGGATATTGTGGCTACTTTCTAGAATTGTGTGTTTTTTAGGGATGTAGTATAAGGTCCCTTTCCATTAAATGCTTATATTAGTCGCAATGGTCATGTTTGGTGACTCCTTGTGATGTCATGTGCTTGATTGACCCTAAAGGTGAAATTCATGCAATACTTTGAGAGTCTCTATTATGTTGGGAGAATGTATCCCTTGTAAAAACTTCAAAATCATCCATTTTTTTAGGAATTTGAGTATAGGTGTTATTTACTTCTATTGTTTCTTACCCAAAGAAACAAGGTGTGATTTGTGTTCATCTTCTAAGCCCTTGTTTCATTGAAATATTGGGTTAGTGTAAAGTGAGTTTGGAATGTGTTATGTCTTGGAAATCTTATCGAGGATTGTAGTGTAGCTTTTGGTAGCACTGAAAGAATAATTCTCGTTAATGGGGTTTCCAATTACTAACTACGAGGCCGAAGATGCTTCGATCAGTAGAGCTCCAGCCATAGGTCTCTGAGAGAAGCTGTCTCGTAGTTAGGGGAAATCCCTGGGTCATTTAAACCCTTGTAAAATTTCATATCCTCGGTGTGAAAGATAGGAAGTGTTTAAACCTATCGGTTCATCATATTCCTTCTGTTGTTCTCATTCGGTGGAAATAGGTGGAGGGCCTTGTACCCATGTCATATCCTAATGTCATTCCCTCCCTCGTTGGTTTCCATTGAGTCATTAGATAATGGTTGGAAATTTTTCTAGATAGTTTGAGCACACATTTTGTGCATGATTAGTAGTGACAGTGTGCTAGGAAGCCATGTGGAAAGAATGATCTGCATAGTTAGTTCACGGTTCCCAAACTGTGCAGACTGACCCTACGCCCCTCCCAAATATTTTAAAAAAAATTGGGTCTTTCTGTGTCGGCCCATGCTGGTCAGTTAAGATGGTTGGTTCTTATGGTGGGGAGACCGACAATTATTCTCATGTACATTCCTTCATAAAATGTGAATGGAATTCCACCCTCTGTACTAGGGAGTTCGTTCAGGCCTCCCCCTGTTAGTGTCTTCATTTTATCTCAGAAAATAATATAGGTAGCCGCTTATGGTGGGGTGCCTATTTCTGTCCCCCCATACCAATAGATCAGATGTATCAATGGTATTGTCTTGGTGGAAGGTAGTCTCATTCGGAACTATCTAGATACCAATATATTCCTTGATTAATTGTTTAGATTGGATAGCTCCCAATGGTTTAGTTAATGTTTGGTAAGTGTATCCTTGTTCGAAGTTGTTGTTCGTTTGGGTGAATTGCTTGAGTCTTGTTCGGATAGTATTCAAGGAGTTTAATTTTCTGATAATGTATGAATGTGATTGATCATTTTAGTAAAGTGGTGTAAGATTGGTTTGTGAGATTAATCATTCCTTAATTGATCACTGGAGGTGTTTTGGCCCTTGGGGGCAAAGCTTGGCAAAGAATTACATCTTGGTTTATCGGTTGGGCGTGGTTTTGGTATCTGGCCTTGTGGTCGCTTTCCGAGGACGAAAGGTTTTCATGGTGGGGAGAATATTCACATACATGACTTATTTTAAAGTTAAATTTCATTTAATTTTCATTTATGATTTGTTTTTGGGGTTTGTCAAGATTTTATGGTGGAATGGGTGAGTTTTCATGAATTGGGCCAAACAGTGAGCCAAATTCCAGATTTAAAAATAAATTTTGTTTCTTTTATAACATTTTCAATTTTTAATATTTTTCACCCATTCAAGTTCCTAAATGGTCTAACCTGATATAGAAACACCACCATTATAGTTTGAAGCCTTTAGAAAACCATAAACAAGTTCTATATGGGTTTTTATTTAAGGGTTTGGGCCTGCCGGAAAGCCCAATTCCAGTTTTAAAAATAAAATTTGTTTAATTAATAACATACCCAATATTAAGGATTTGTCATTGATTCCAAGCCCCAAACACGCCCCTTGAACCTAGTCGCGCGTCCAATATCCTTCCACCGTCTTTGCAGCTAATTTGCATCGCGGTTTAGGTAGAAACTTCTGAAGAACTCACATTTCAGGAAGATTAATAATGGTAATTTGTTTCCTTCATAAATCCTTCAATTCTCACTCTTTTCCCCATTAAAATTCCTACATGGTCTCCTAATCCTTGTTCGAAACTCCATTAAATTTTTGGCTGTTTTCAAATTCATCTACTGGTGTATGTGAGGCGATTTATACAAGATCCCTCAAGTAAGTTGGTCTTCTTCATTCTTCTTTCAATTTTCTTAGGTTACATTCCATGTGTTTAGGGTTTCATACCTTATCCATAAGGTTCCTAATGTCCAAAAGTTAGGCTTCAATCCTAGGGTTTTATATCTTGTCTTTTGTGTGAAATATTCTGGTTTTAGGTTGGATTTCAATTCCTTGAGGTGCGGCGGTGGTGCGGTTTATGTTTCACACCATGTTTTGAGTGTTTCGACATAAAAGGTAGGTGATTCAATGTATAACCATTTTATTATGAGTTAACTTGCTTGGTTTATTAATTTAGTATGTTTCAAATCTTTTTTGTGTGGTGCAAAAATTGTTTTTGTGATGGACTGAGTAATGTGTTTAATTTTGTAGTTGCATTATTGCTTGGAATTGGGTGCTTTTCAAGCGTGGCTCTTGGGGAAATATTTGGGTGTATTTTATAAGATGTGAAATTGATTTATTAGTGATAAAAGGGGATGAAAATTCTGTTTTGTTAATGCCTTAATGTCATGATGGCCTTGTAATGGGGTTTTTGAATGGTTTTAATGTGTGAAACCGTGTTGTACTTCTTGAACATGATTTGTGAAAACAAGTGTTTTTCATGTGTACCTTTTGTGGTACTGTTTGAGGTATTTGTATAAAACATGTGGGTGGTTTAATAAATGTTTTAGGGCTTCAAATTCTGATTTAGATTGTTATTAGAATTGTTTTGGTCTTGAATTAGGTTTTTGAAATGGGTTTTGTATGCCAACCATGGTTGAACCTCTTGGGTTGGTTTTATGAAAACTGTAAATGATTTAACGAGTTACAGAAAGTGTGAAATGGTTGCTTATGTACTGTTTTGGTGATAGTATGTTCCTAAAATGAGTTTTTGAAACATAAAGTGGTCGTTTATATTGTAAAACATTTTGGTAATCTTTTGTAATTTTTCGAGGTGATTTATGAAATTGGGATGTGGGTGTGAAACGTGTTTTTAGGCTGTTTTGCGTGAGTGTGATGTGCAAAATGGACTTTGTTTATGAAAATGGTATTATGTAATATGTGAGTGGGTTGTTATGTGATGTTTAACATCTTGGGAAATATTTTATAAAATTGTTAATAGATTTGTTGAATTGTGAAAGATGTGCAAAATGTGATGTGGGCTATTTTTTGTGTGAGTATGATTTCAAAATTCATTTGAATGAAAAAGTGGATTTTTAGACTTGTGTGGAATACATGTGGGATGTTTGGAGAACTTGTGATGTGAAAATGATATTTTCATGTGCAAAGTATATTTATTTGCTTGTCGAACTTATCTGATCACAAGGGGAAAACCCGGGTATCTAGGTGGGTGGGCGTGTACTAGTATGCTAGTGAATCCGTGGGGTTTGGCCTCAGTCTTACTTAGCAAGATTGACGCTTACAACTATAACTAAACTATGATGACGATGATTGGAGACCACTAGGTTATGGTTATGTTCCCTAATAGTGGCTCGTGCATGAGAACAGATATTGTGATGGTTACTCTCACTGAGATACGAGGTACCTGGGACCCACAACGAGCTAGTGCCTAGGGGTCATTTCCTATTACTTGTGCTCATTAGTTACTTTGTGCTTACCATCGGCATACGGTATAGTTGGCTGGAAAATTCAGTAGTGTTGACATTATTTTTAAAAGTGTTTATTCTTAATGATATCCCACTTGAAAAATGTTTTATTTTTTTTAGTTTCATCTTTTAGAAATTGTAACTAGCATTTTCTGTTTATGAAAACTTAGAAGATTTTTGTCTTTGAATGTTTATCACATGGAATCTCTTAGTGGAGATATCCTACTAGGCATTGTATCACACCCTAAATACACCCTTTGGTGTAAGTAGATTTGGCTATTTTTTTGTTTCAGGTTAGGATACAGTTTTTAGTTCCAGTGGTTTGGGTTTCTAGCATGTCCTTGGTGGTGAAGTCTTGTGGAGATGGATTGAGGGTGGTGCCCCTTGCCATGAGGGTTCTTGGGCCATTTAATTTTGATTTTGTACCTTTTTTATAGTCTTATTGAGTTGTTTTAAAATATGTAATTCAGTTCTGAATTTTGTAAAAGATGGTTTTAGTTGAAAAATCTAGATTCGTTTTATTGAGTTTGTTTGTTGTTTAATGTTTATAAACTTGGGTAAAGCATTCCCAAACATCATTTTATGATACCCGTGCACTTTTGTCAGCCCATGGGGACCGGGAACGCCCTTCGGGCCTTGTTACGGGCAAGGTCGGGTGCCAGTTTTGATGGTGACCATATTTGGTTCATGACATCAATAGTATATTGTTCCTTGACATTGGTAACATTATATTGTGCAGAATACATTTTCTACATGAGTATTCAAACATTTTATTTGTCTTAAATAACAATAATGTAAAAATAGAAAAATGATTTTAGAAGTGTCATATTCATGTTATATTGAAAACATGATGAACTCCTTAACTCCATATTCATACTCATTTTCCAAACAATTAGAGTGAATCCATTTTTAAGGAAATGGGTAAATGAATTTAAGAAAATAATTACTCTGTTATGGTAGGAATTATCCTATGATTTCACCAAAAGGTGAAAGTTATAGTCAATTTTATTCCTCATTAGTTTCCCCTCCCAAAAAATTATTATTTATTTTATTTTCTTCATACACATAATCCATCTTTTCTAGACATGAATCTATGTTTCATAAACTACTTTGAGCAGTGGTCATCCCATACCGAGTTGGTGGATCATTTTGGATGACTACTAATCAGAATATTTCAAGAAATATATAAGAGGTAGGGCATGAGTCTGATAGAAAAAATTTCTATAACAATAATTAAGGATATGAAGTTTGTGAGGATGAATGATGTCCCATTAGATATTTATAAACTTCTACATGTTAATTTAAAATAAAAAATCTCATATAAAAATGAAAATTTTCATTTGACACTGCCTTGATAACATCAAATCATTCCCACTGAGTTGCACTGACACTAATTTATGTTATTATTCGTATTTCATCATCTATATCTAAAATATAAGAGCTTTGTATCCACTGAAATTCATCTGTAGGGCGTGAGTATAAAAATAAACAAGTAAATACTTACATGGACCCTAAATAATACAATAATTCATATATTTGAATATATTATCAATGTATTAGAACCCAAAATTCACATGTAAGTCAATTTATTGTGTACTAACCTGAAAATGATGATAATATAATATACCAACTTTTTTTATACCAGTGAATTATATTAATAATACCACACGTTTATAACAAGGTTGATCCCTAGCATTCCAATCATTTCAAAAATAAGATTTTAACATTTGAATCATAGCAAGAGAATGATTTATTTATCCCCCTTTGAATGTAACCACAATACATGCACCATGAGATTCAACCTTAGACCCCTATAATCAACGATAATCCCTCAGGGATAACCATCACATATATAAATTTATCTAAATCATGAATTTGATATAACATATCTATTTTTAAGGATGTGCATTCAAAATATGGTGAAGTATTAACATAATTGGTTTACATCGTATAGAACCACATAATGGGTTCCATAATAAATTAGTTAAACCTATCTTTTAAAAAACTATAATAAAGAACAAATAACAATACCAATGTCATATCACCCTCACCCTAGCCCTCGATAAATCACTTACAAGAATATAGTAACTCACATTCTATAATATCATACATTGACCTAACATAATACCCATTATATTCAGATATATGATAAAAATTATGTTTATCACATCTACACATGTATTTATTGTAGAAAAATATTATAGTCATGCATTGTGAGGTATATTATAAATAATTTCAAATAATGTATTGCGATTATGGAAATAAAATATCATATGGAATGATTTGTAAAAATTTAACAAAACAATTAGTCACATATTACATTTCATAAAATAATTTTTAAAAAACTATTAATCTTCAGAACAAATTATTAAAATAGTTAACATTATACATTAGTTAAAAATCAATAAATGTGTGTAAAAATATAAAAATGGAGACTTACTAAATAAAAGTCACATAATATTTCCCTTTCCTAATATTTTAATGTCTATAAAAAATCTTTTTACATTTTATAATAATTGATAAGTTTCCATCTATCAAACAATTACTTATAAATTTTTATTTGTTCATTTTAGAATATAAATATTATTAAAAGCATATTTATTTATTATTAATGTATCAAGTTTTGAGGAATATATATTTATACTTTCAATATATATATATATTATGACACATTTAATCTAAAAAATATCTTAATTACATGGATAAATACTATAACTAATCAGGTATCATTGAAATAAAATTGTTTAATTGAATAACAAATCTTGAGAATCATATAAATCATTCTATAACAACTGGATTAATACATAATAATAGATTAAGATTCTATCTAACTAATGTTTTCTAAAATATATAATTATTAAAAACCATTCATTGTCGTTGATTTTGTTAAAACCCAATCTAAAACCCTTACCAATGGAGTTATTAATTTAGTATTTAATTATTTAAATAATTAAAAATTTATTTCAATTGTTAATAAACAATAAATACTCAATTTTTTAAAATTCTCTAAAAAAGATTAATTATAAAATCATACAAATCCTATATGATATAAATATTGTGAAATTGATATAGATAAACATATCCTTATATGAAATCATGAATCAATTTATATATTTAATGAGAAACTATTTTTTACATCTAATTAGAACACAAAACAAAATCCAAATCTATTTCATAGACAAAATAAAACCAATGAATTATTGAGTTTAAAAATAAGTTTCTCCCATGAATTTTCTTTAAACCCAATAATATTCAAAACTAACCTAAATAAAATTTTAATTACAGCTTCTAACATATTACAGTTAAAAAAATATAATTCTTTGAACATAATCATCATTTTTTACCACTTTCATAAAAACCAAAAAAAAAATAAAAAATACCATAAAATAAATTAATTAAATGTGAGAATTAGTATTGTTTGAACAAAATTTTTATGTCAAAAATAAATTAACTTTAAATGATTATAATATTAACCTAAGTATATTTAATAATATACCTATCAATGTAGCATTACTTTTGAAAAAAGTTAAAAAAATATGAAATACAAATTATGGTGGCCTAAAATAGTGTAGTTTAAAGGAATTAATAATATTATATCATTAACAGACATAACAGATTGACCTTAATCCATGGAAAATACACATGGATTCATTGGTCCTTCAAACTAATGATAGAATATCCAAACCGATTTTTTCTATAATATTTTTTGGGAAACTGAAATGTTTATAATAAATACCACTAAACTATATATTATGTAGTTAATTGGAAAATGGGTTGTAGTTTATGACATGAACATGTTTGTAGAAATGGACTATCGAATATAGAAATTGATTGGTTGACACCCTTATCGATGCATAATAATATTGTAAACCAAACATCCTTCACTTACTATATAATAGAAGATCTCTTTCCATGGGAAGATGAAAAGAATAAAATGATTGAAATAATGGGTCCCCAAAACTATGGTATGATCCATGTGTAAAGGTAGAGAAAATAATAGAAACAAAGAGGAATAATGAGAGAGAACATTCACAACTAGAGATATAATAGAAGGGAAGTAGGGTTCATCATGATTTAGAAGAGTGAAAAATCACAAACTGCAGAATCTAAACAAGAAACCAATGAGAAAATATAAGGAGAAATAATAT
Organism: Viscum album; assembly: GCA_963277665.1. NCBI lineage: Eukaryota > Viridiplantae > Streptophyta > Magnoliopsida > Santalales > Viscaceae > Viscum > Viscum album. The sequence goes on from OY728140.1 coordinate 1,209,552,079, forward strand.
ACCATGGATTATAGCCTTGATTCATCAGAGAAAACATAGAGGAGGAATGCCAGTAACTGGGGTCTTCCAAGAGAGATTGAGAATTGTGACTGTATTAGTCAAAACTATGCTTCTTTTTTATATATTTGGGACACTTTTATTAGTTCTTGCAAAAAAAATATTATTAATATAACTTTTTCTAGTGCTAAATAGATATACGCTAATAAAAGGAACCATTATCGGTGATAAACATTAGTGCCAGCAAATTATTTAGAATTATAATTATAAATAATTTGTTTTTGTAATTTTACTTATATAAATATAAATTTATTTCTAATAAATTTATAATTATTTAAATATAAAATTATTTATTTATAATTAAATAAATAATTTTAAAAAATATATTTTTTATTTATAATTATTAAAATTTTATTTTATAAATATAGTAAATATACAATTATACATATATTCAAAACCATTTTTTTTATAGTTATAAATATATTTATATCATTATGTATATTGATATAATTATATATATAGTAAAAATATATAAATATAAATAAAGTAAATAAATTCATTATTTAAATATAATTATTATAATTTTAAAATTATAAATATATTTATATAGTTATATATATTTATGTAATTATATATGTACATATTAAATAAATATATATAAATACAAATATAGTAAATATATTCATTATTTAAATATAATTATTATAATTTTAAAATTATTTAAATATGTAATTATTTATTTATAAATACATGAATACTTTAAAAAATTATATTGTCATATTCATATCATTATATATATCTATATAATTATAAATATAAAGTATGGATATATATATTTTATTCGTTTTTTAAATAAATTTATTAGGATTTTATAATTATTCAAATATATATAATTATTTATTTATAAATATATAAATATTTTTTAAAAAATGAATATTTTTTTATTTATAAGAAATATAAATATATAAATTTAGAAATATAGTAAATATAAATTAGTCAATAAATTTATTTATAAATATTTATTTATAAATATATTTTTAACATTATTAATGAATATTTAATCTTAAATACATGCATTTTAAAAGTTAGTGAAGTTGAATAATTAAAAATGTGTTTACATTAAAAATATTGAGAAAATTGATATGTTTAATTAATTTTATATAAATTATTTAAAAAATTGCGATATATATTGATGAAAATATGAATACATATTGAAAATACTAAAACCTAGTAAATAAATATATATAATTAAATAATAGAAAATGTTTAAATACAAAAAAAATTGAAAAATGATTAAATAGTACCTCACTGTAATAATATTAATAATAAATAAATAAAATTTAATGACTAACAATATAATATATTAAATTTTTCATGTTATAATGAAATTATTAAATATAATAAAATTTGAATAAATTGCAAAAATATTAGGGGTGTGTGTTTTTATATTAGATATCATTAATTTTATAAATATTTTTATTTGTCTGTTTTATAAAAAAATCATTAATTATGTTTATGTGTGTGAAATAAATGTGATGAATGTTTCATATATGTTTAATTAAAAAATAAATCAACATTAAAAATGAATAAGACATTAATATGTTTTTAATTATTACATGTTATTTTTTTATATATATTTTTATTTAATATTTATTTTATATACTATTTATAATTAATAGATAAATATATATATTTTTTAAACTTATTCATTTATAGAGTAATAATATTTTTCATTAATAATTTGTTTTCATAATTTTGTAATTAATTCATTTTAAATTTCTTTGTTTAATTATTAAAATTTATTAAAATTTATTTTTTTATTTAATTATAAAAATTTATTCATTTTATATATTAATATTTAATATATTCATTTTTTTAATATTTTTAATTAGTATATACGTATATTAAAAAATTTAATTCTTATCGATAATTATTTAATAAAGAAAATTTTATATTGTTTTTAATTTACTCACTATCAATTTATATTTTTAAAATTATTTATTTTTATTTATTTTTTATATCTATATATTTAATACAAACTAATTATGAATATTTATAATATATATATAATTATATATAATTCATTCTTTTTTATTAATAATTTTTTAATTATAAATTTTTTAATGTTTTTTAATTTTTTTTTTAATTATTTCATTTTATTTATTTGGATTCATCTACACTAAAACGGCACTGATAATGTGTACCCTTTATCATCTCTAAAAAATCATTGGTAAAGGTTGTTGTTTATTAGCATTTTTTTAGCGCTGATAAAAGGTAACCTTTATTGGCACTTTTTTAGAAGTAATAAAGAATTCCATTATTAGTGCTTTTTTTCTAGAAATGATAATGGCCAATGCTATTAAAGGACTTTTTTGTAGTAGAGGTTTTTAGGGGTTTTGCGGCTTTTTTTTGGTCTTTATAAATTTTATGGTTTCTTTGGGTTCTAGGAGCTATATGATTTTTCATGGTTTTAGGGTTATTTGTAAATTAATGGTTTTAGGGTTTTTTAGGTTTTTTGATCTTTTATTGTTTTATTGGTTTTCATGGGTTTTATGTATTTTTTTGGGGTTTTAGGGGTTTTTAATTTTTTAGTGCTTTTATGGTTTTTAGGTTTTTATGGGTTGTAATATTATCTTTTCATTTTTATATATTTTTATTTTTATTATCGCTTAAGTTTTTAGGTCGGTTTTTTGGAATTTTAAGTTTTTTAAGGTCTTTTATGAGGTTTAATGGTTTATGTTTTTTTGGATTTTATAGGTTTTTGTGGTTTTTAGAGTTTCAGGATCTTTGGATAATTTTTTCTGCGTTTTTTTGGGGTTTCAGTGGTTTAAATGTGTATATTGGGGTTTTCAGGGTTTTTATGGTTTTGAGGGTTTTAATTGGGTTTTAGGGGTTTTGGGGGTTGTAATGTTTTTAGGGGTTTTATAGTTTCTGTAGTTTTTCAATATTTTTTGTGTTTTATAGGGTTTTGAAGGGTTTTATGTTATTTGTAATGGTTTTAGTATTGATTTATCATTTATAGTGTATTTTTTATTTTTTAAGAGGTTTAGGGGTTTTTTTGGGGTTTAAGGTGTTTTGAAGATTCTGTGGTTTTTACAGATTTTACGGGTTTTGGGGGTAATTGTGGATTTTTAAATGGCTCTAATGGATCTTAAGGGTTTTAGGGTTTATAGGTTTCTTAATGGTTTGAATGCACTTTAAGGGAAAGGAAGGTGTGGGGCCAGGCTATTTCTGGCCCCCCAAATTTATTAGAAAAAAACACAATTGACAAGGGAGGGGAGGAGTCAACCAACCCACACCCAAAAATCTTGGACACCCCCACACACAAAAGTAAAAAAGACCCAAAATAAAACATCAAAGAAGAATACAGACAAAATTCACCATCCCCATAAGGTTCTCTATCAGCACCATAGCCCAAGGAAGAGTCTGAATCCACCAACTCCCATTCAGAAGATTCATATTTCTTGAGGAAGGATAGACAATATTTCATGAGTTCCACATCTGGCTTCGCTTTGGTAGCCCAGTCGTCCCTACCATGTGAATCTCATTCACCTTTTCTAGCCTTCGAAGATTCTCTAGTAGCCATTGGCCTATGCAGGGAGTAATAGTCTCTCCCTGCCCTCCGTTTCACTGGAGGGTCACTCATCACCTTGGCCTTATTGTTGGCTGTATCAGCAGGAGAAACCATGTCGCCCTGCATTCCACATTTAGGAAAAGACCACAACTCTCTCTTCGGATTACAACCAGAGGAACTAGAAAGACCCATCATTGTCTGCTCCCTCTTGATCCTATCCAAGATAGTGTACAACAAGTCATCACAGAGCACAAAAATTTCTCCTAGCCTAATGTGTTCATTATTCTCATCCCCATGAAAGACCATCGATTATAGGTCTGGATTTTGGAAGATATCTTTTATATGATGCTCAAGCGGGATTTTGGGACTGTCTAACATAATAGGGTCAGATAGCTCAACACAGGGGGGAAACATCTCAAACAGAATAAGAGGAGAGCTCGAATCAGGCTGCTCAATTCTCCTCCTATCAGCATGAAGGTTTTCAAACTACTGCTCGAGCTGAGGGGCGTCACTCAGACCAATTCTAGGCACATCAACATCAATCAACACTTGCTCCCGCCAATGCACAGTGGGAAGGGGGTTTTCCGCATCCCGGAGGTCATCAAAATTAGCCTCCACCTCCTGCAATTCATGTCCCACCAGACCCCCTTCCTCAATTCCCATAGATTCAGAAGGTTCCAGGCCCTTGAACTGATTCGAGATTAAGACCAAATCATATGTATTTCTATGAACAACTATTGGAGGTGATGACAATGTCTCCCTCTCCGTCCCATGGTAAGCTGGTCTTAATATCATGCTTACGTCCCTACCAGGGTCAGCTTGTAATTCCACCACCCCAACTTCACCAGGAGTGTCATCCCCCAATGTAAGAGAGGCATCACCCCCCCCCCCCAGTCCCAAGTTATCCTTCAATCGCTTGAAAATTTCCTTCATCAAGATTTTCACCTCAGCACCCTGCCTGGAGGAAGATCCGCCTTCCTCCACCCTGTCGTCCCTCCGAACATCCATCAAGGACTCCCAAGGTTCATAATTCCTCAACTACTTCTCCTCTATTTAGCTCAACATCAGGGAGATGGTCCCCTTGGCACCCCAACCACAAAACCATCACTACATCTGCATTACCTTTTCATATTTCTAACAGAAAATCACTAGACATAGTAATTCACCCATGATTCTAACACCACTGGCAGCTTCCACTGAATGAATTTACCAATAACAATCCAGACAAAGTCAAATGGTTCCTTCGAGAAATCAATTTCGACACTAAACCTTGGGAAAACTGTTTGGAAAAGTGACCTAGTTCTTCTATCCACACACAGAAACCTTCTGATCAAATTTGCCAGCATATTAATAATGGAAATGTTTTGAAAGGGCAGGGGGAGTTTAAGAAACCTTACCTAGATTTCCATCAGTGGGGAGTCACGATTTAGATGGAAGTCAAAGCTCCACCAGAAGAGGGAGAAGCAAGCGACATCTCACTGGTGAGGAGATGTTGACCAGGCCCAGATAAGATCTTCCTCCGGCGAGAATTGAATCAAAATGAAACTGGAGTCGACCAAACCAACAGTGGCGTGTTCCCTAAGATCACAATGCACAAACAAAAACCTATCAAAAACATTAACTGGGGGACCCCAGTTCAAAAACGTGGCTACTAGGGTTAGGCTATTGTTGGTAAAGGCCTTGCTGAACTCTGAAATTGACAGAGGAAGCTTCAGAAACCATTCATGCAAACCCGGAACCATAGGGAAAAGTTCAATCCACAAGAAAGATGGAAGATAGTCAGGATTCGAGAAAGGTGAGAATCTGTCATTAGTAGGGGAAGAAGTGGTCCCTCCCCCGCAAAGGGGGGAGGCCAAGGCGCAGCCATCAGGGGCATCTTCAAGCCAAAGATGAAGTGAAAGGAATGACATCGTGGGAGCTGGACAGAGCAGCCAACTTCTTGTCGTTACATCTGGGGCCTCTTATGCTCTATAAGTGGATTTTATGGGTGTTAAGTTCTATTACGTATTTTAATAATTTTAGGTTTTTTATGTTTTTAGGGTTTTTACTATCTTATATGTTTTTCATATGGTAATGTTCTATTAGTGTTTTGTGGGGTTTTTAGGTCCTTTTATGGTTGGGAGATTAATTTTTATAGTGGTTTTGTGTTTTTAAGGTGTTTAGGAGGTTTTACTGGGTGTTACGGTTTTTATGGCTGTTTATGGTCTTTGGAAATATCATGTTGGATTTTTGAGTTTTAGATTTGTATAGGGGTTTTTATGGGATTTAAAATTTTTGGGTTTTAAGATTTCCTTTATGGGTTTTATGGTTTTTAATGATCATTCACGTGTTTTTAGGCATGTTCTTGGTTTTGTATTATTTTTTATGTTTTTATGTATTTTTTTGACCAATTATTAGGGTTTTTAGTGTTTTTAAGAGTTTTAAAAGTTTTAGATATTTCATGTTGTCTTAAGGGGTTTTTATGTTACATGGTGTTTTTGGTTATTCTCGGGTTTTAGGTGTATTAGTATTTTTTGGGGTTAATAGGTGTTTTAGGGATTTAACAGTTTTTTTGTCCTTTAGGGTGTTTTTAGTTTTCTAGGTTTTTTGGGATTTATACGGTCTTCTAATGTTTTCATTAGTTCATTTAGTGTTTCTATGGTAATTTTATGGTTGTAGGGAAATTTATGGGTTTTATATTTTATAGGGTCCCTTTAGGGAATTTTAAGGTCTTTTATGTTTTGAAGGGGTTTTAAGGTTTTTTGGGGTTTTTACTATTTTGAGGGGGTTATGGTCATATGGTATTAAGGGTTTTACAAATTTTTAGTTATGTTATGGGGTTTTAAGTCCTTTATGTCTTTTTGTGGTTTTTAGGATTTTAGGCGTTTTATGTGTTTTAGTGGTTTAATGGGTTTTAGGGGTTTTAGGGGGTTTAGTGTCTTTTTGGGTACCATGTAGTTTTAGGGGTTTTATGGGTTTTGTGATTACAATAGGGTTTAATAGGGTTTTAAGAGTCATTTTAATTTTTAGCATGTTTAAGGAATTTTAAGGTTTTATTACCATCTTTTATGGTCTTGTACGGTATTTTTAGGTATTTTAGGGGTTATATTGTTCTTAGTGTTATACAGTTTTTTATGATTTTGAGGGGTTTTATTGTTTATGATTTTACATGTGTTTTTGGGGTTTTTTGTGTGTTTAAAAATATTGTGTGTTTTTTTGGGTTTTTTATTGTTTTTATGGATCATAGTATTTTTTTCTAAATTTTAAGGGGGTTTATATTTTTTATTGTATTAGAATATTTAGTTTATTTTAAGGGGTTTTAGGTTATTTTAGGTATTTAGGGTATTTTTAGGTGTTTTATGGTTTCTAAGGGTTTTAGGGGTTTTTAGGTTTTTTAGGGATTTCAATTTTTAGTGGGTTTTTTGGGATTTTATGTTTTTAGGATTTTTTTAGGTTTTATGGTTTTCAGGGGATTTTGGGGTTTTATATGGTTTATTAGGGGATTTAAATATTTTTTTTATTTGGGTCTTTTAGAGTATTTATATTTTTACGGTTTTTTATGGTTTTTAGGGGTTTCAAGGGCATTAAATGTTTAGTTTTTTTCTGGGGTTTTAGGAGTATTAGGGTTTTAAGTGTTTTCTTTGTATTTTATGGATTTTGGGGATTTTATGATTTTAAATGGTTTCTAATGGTTTTTAGGGTTTTTATGGTTTTTACAGTTTTAGGGGTTTAATTTATTAAGGGTTTTTTTGTTCTTAGTGTGTTTTAGGTTTTCTTGTGTTTTAATGGGTTTTAGGATTTTTTTCAAATTTCTAACAGTGGTTAGGGTCATTAGTGGTTTTAATGGTTTTTATTATTTTAGGGTTTGTAGTGTTTTGAGGTTCTTTTAATGTTTTTTGGGGTTGTAGGTTATTTTTTAGTTTAACTATTACACTTTAAGATATAGGGTATAGGGTTTAGGGTTTAAGATCGAAGATTTATGGTTTCTGGAATACAGTTTAATCTTTAGCTTGTAGGTTTTATGGTTTATGATGTACTTCTTAGGGGTTATAGTGTAGGGTATAAGTATTAGGGGGTAGGTTATAGGTTTCAGGTGTAGAGTATATGGATTAGGGTTTAGGGTTTATTTTATAAAGATTAGAGTGTAGAGTTTACCATTTAGGATGCAAGATATAATATTTAGGGTATTTTAGTTGTTTTTAGAGTTTTTACTTTTTTAATCATTTTTTTGGTCTTTAGGGTGTTTAAGGGGTTTATAGGTTATTAGATTTTATAATGGGTTTAATGGTTTTTAGTATTTTAAGTCTTTCTCGTTTTCTTTGGTTTGTGTTTTTTGAGTTGTTTTTTGATTTTTCGGGTTTTTAGGTTTTTAGGGTTTTAGGGTTTTTAGTGTTTTTAGGGTGGTTAAAATATTTTATTGGGTTTTTTATGAATATAGGGTTTTTATGGGTTTTTTAGTTTTTTGATCATTTTAGAGTCATTCTAAGGGTTTTAGGGCTTATAGTTTTAAGATTTTTTATGGTTTATTAGTGTTATTTAGGGTTATTAGGGATTTTGGGTTTTTATGATGTTTTAGGGCTTTGGGAATATTTAGTGTTTCTACAGGTTTTAACAGTTTTTAGATTATTATTGGGGATTTTTTCTATTTTAATTTTTTTGGGGTTTTATGGGTTTTTATTATCTTTTAGGTTGTTTTAGGGGGTTTTAGGGTCTTCTATGGTTTTAAGGGTTTTATGGTCTTTTATGGTATTTTAGGGGTTTGAATGGATTTTACTGTTTTTTATGGTATTTGATTATTTTATTTTTTTGGGGTACTTCTTGGGACTTTTGGATTTAGGGCTTGTGGTTTAGGTCTATGGTTTTATGGTGCATGATCTAGGGTTTAATGTGTAGTGTTTAGGATTTACGGTCTTGTTATTTAGGTGTAAGGTTTTACAGTTTTTGGTGTATGGTATAGGGTTTAGGGTGTAGGGTTTATGGTGTAGGGTATGGGAGTTTGGGTGTATGTTTATGGGTACACGTTGTAGGTTATATGGTTTCAAGTAATGTGTGTACCGTTTAAGGTGTAGGGTACATGGTTTTTTGTATATTATACAATGTGTAGGGTTTTGGGTGTTGGATATAGTGTTTTGGATTTTTAATGTTTTTTTTGTTTTACATTTTTTAGGTTTTTAGGAATTTTATGGTTTTAAGGATATTTTGGTTTCTTTGGTTTTAAAGGGTTTTATTGTTTTAGTGATTTATTGTGTTTTTATTTATTTTAATAGTTTTAGGTTTTTAGGGGTTTTGGGGTTCTAAAGTTTGGGGGTCCTGGTTTTTTTCGGGGGGGGGGGGGGTTAGGGTTTGTAATTGCATAGTGTTTTGGGGGTGGGTTTTTAGGTGTTTAAATGTATTTTAAAATTGTTTTTCGATATTTTATAGTTTTTTTGGTGTTTTTATATTTTAAATGTTTTTACTTGCTTTATGGGGTTCTGTGGTTTCTATTGTTTTTATGGTTCTTACAATTTGATTTGGTTTTTAGGTATTTTTATTTTTTTTTATATTTAAGGGTTTTTATTGTCTTTCTGGTTTTATGTGGTTTATGGATTTCAAATATTTTTAATTTAGGGGGGGTATAGTTTTTATGTTTTTATTATTTTTAGGGGGTTTGGGGTTTTTAGTTTTTTAGTGTTTTGGTGTATTAGGGTCTATTTGGTGTCATTACAGGAATTTTGGATTTTTATGGTTTTTTTGTTTTTTGTGGTTTTTGGGTTTTAGTGTGTTTAGAGTTGTTTTACGGTTGTTTATCGGTTTTATTTTTTGGGGGGTATGTTTTTTGTGGTTTTTTTTTTTTTTAGGGTTTTAGGGTTTTTAGGGTGTTTAGGGTTTATTATATATTTTTTTTATTTTTAGGTTCGTTTAGGGATTTAAGGTTTTTAGGTGTTTTTTTGTGTTTATGTTCTTTTATTGGTTTTTTATTGGTTTTTAGTTTCTTTAATAGTTTTTTTTTCGGTTTTTAGAATTTTTAGTTTTCTTTAGTGGTTTTTAATTGTTTTGGGTGATTTAGTGTTTTTAGGGGTTTATGGTCCTTTGGTGTTTTCAGGGGTTTTAGGGTCTTTAATGGGGTTTAAGGGTTTTTTGAGGATTTTATTGATTTTGGGTATTGTAGGGTATTTATATATTTTTAATTATTTTAGTATGTTTTTTGGGTTTTTGGGACTTTTACTATGTTTTAAAATTTTTAGAGGATTTTTAGGGTTTTACGTTTTTAGGGTATTTTAGGGAAGATAAGACTATTTACAGTCCATTATGGTGTGTAGTTTTTTTAGATTTTATCCGTTTTTAAGGTCGTTAGGGTTTTATTGTTTTTTTTATGAAGTTTTTGGATTTTTATGGTATTAGTGATTTTAGGGTTTTAGGGTGTTTAGGGCTATTTAGAAATTTTTATGGTTATCAGAGTTTTGTGGTCCGTTTGTTTTTTAGGGTACTAAGGGTTTTATGGGTTTTAAGGGGTTTATTTGTTTTAGGTTATTTTTTATTTTTATTATTTTTTGGTTTTTATTGTTTTAGGATTTTTAGTATTGGGTGGGGATTATAGTTTCTTGGCGGTTATAGTGGTGTTTAGGGTCTCTAATGTTTTTTTTTTGTTTTCAGGGTTTCATGGATTTTATGTTTTTTAGTGGTTTTAGAATTATTAGGTGTTTAGGTGTTTTAGGGTTTTAAATGTGGTTTCAGGTTTCCCAACATTTTTATGTATGTTTATGGGATTTGGGGGTATTTGGGATTTTTTTTAATGTTTTAAGGATTTAAGCCTTTTAGTGTTTTAGGATTGTTTTAGGGTTCTTATAATTTAGAGTTTTTAAGGGTTTATATGTATTTAAGGATTTTTAGAGTTTTTTTGGATCTTAAAAATTCTTTGGGTTTTTTGGATTTTTAAAATTTTCTTTTAATTATGGGTTTTCAGTTTTTTTAGTGTTTTTTTGGATTTTATATTCTTTGAAGGGATTTCATGTTTTTAGTTTCTTTTTGGGATTTTATGGATTTTATGGGTCTAATAGGGGCTGTAGGGTCTTTATAGTCCTCTATGATTTATAGGGATTTTATGGTATTCTTCAGGGTTCTAGGGTTTTAATGTGTTTGGGGGTTTTAAGTGGTTTTAGGGGTTTTTAGGATTTATATGGGTTTTATAGTTTTTAGGATTTTGGAAGTTTTATAGGTATTTATAGGGGGATTTTGTTTTTTCATAGATTCGTTAGGGTTTTGTGTTTTAGGGTCCTTAGTATTTTGGAGGTTTCGAAGGATTTTTAAGAGTTTTTAGTTTTTAGGGATTTTGAGGGTATTAGTGTTTTTAGGGTTTTTCAGGGTTTGGGTTATTAAGTGTTTTAGAATCTTTCATCATTTTAAGGGGTTTCAAAATTTTTATGGTTTTTTGGATTTTTAGGATTTTAATGTGTTTCAGGGTTATAAAGGATTTTTATTTTATTTTTTTGTTTTTTTTTTGTGGATTTTAGTGTGTTTTATTTTTTTAGGGGTGGTAATGCTTTTAGGGGTTCGGTTTTTAGGGGGTTTTAGGGTTTTGGGGAACAATTATTTTTTAATATTTTATGTGTTTTTTGGGTGTTTTAAGGGTTTTTATGGTTTTAGGGATTTTTGTAGTTCTTTTATATATTCTAGGATTTTTAGGGTGTTTAGTTTTAGTATATGTTTTTAGTATTTTTACTTTTTGTTGGGAGTTTTATGGATTTTTAGGGTTTCTTAGGGTTTTTAGGGTATTATGGTTTTTAATGGAAGGAAGGTGTCGTGGAAGTCTATTCATGCCCCCCTCAATTTTTTTAGAAAAATACTCAATAGAGAATGGAGGGGTAGAGTCAGTTGACCCGCACCAAAAAAACCCTGAGAAAAAAAAAAGGCGCAAACAAGAAAGGGAAGAGTCATACAACACACAACCAGAATGAGAAACATGTCATATGGATCGACCTCTCCACCATAATCAAAAGGGTCACCATCCACACCATATCAAGAAGCTGCACCATCTTTGGTCATCTCCCATTCATATTCGGGCTGCTTAAAAAGTGCCAAATATGTGTCTCTAAGACTTTGTTTCTCTATAGAGGACTAACCTTGCATGGTCTCATCAACAAACGTTTTTCGGGCCTTATAGGAGGCCTTGTTGACCATGGGCTTTGGCACATTAGTGTATTCCTTCCTTAACCTCCAATTTGGGGTGCATTGTAACCCTTAAGCCCATTTTTCTTCCCATGTAATATTCCACCACTGGTCGCACGTCCTCAACCATCATTATTTTCATCCCAAAAAACATCCTTAAATCTAAGTGGATACATATTTCAATCCCCCAATTCCATCTCTACCAGAAATGGACAGTAGGGGTTTTCCCAATAAGCTCCTTCTTGAACTCCTTCATGCTCCGATTTCCTCGGATCCATTAAGATTACCCTTACCTAGAACTAACGTCATGCCCATCTGAATATCCATTATTCATATCATAGGGGATCATCTACAAGGCCTAAACCTCCCTCACCTCATGTTACTCGCTCACATCCTGATAAACACCACCATTCGGTTGAATAACTTACACTTCATTCTTCTCCTGCTTAGCAGAAACACCATACACCAGCCCAATCTCAAAATGAGTTGTTTTAACAACATTCTTAACAGAAAAATCATTGAAATATTTATTTAGAGGTATATCCTACACTACATTATCATTAATCACAACCCCCACATTAACTGTAGAAACATCACTCAACGGGATAGGAATCGAACCGCAAAAAGCATAAAATTATTCAACATTATCTCAACCTCAGAATATATAGAAATACCAAATTCAAATTTAAGTCTCCTAAAGACATTAGACATCAGTGGATTAAGTGATGTAACCAGTATATGCTTTTGTAGTTTATTGTCAACTATAACCACCACCTCCTCACCCATGTCAACAACCAAATTTGGCATCTTGCGCAAAGATACAGTAGCAAGTGGATGTATCGTACTGCCAATGTGCATAGAATCAGCCAGCGAATCCTCACTGCCCACCTACGGATGACCAACCAGCTTGTGGCTGCCCACCTTTAAAGATTTCAACCCTCCATCCTGCTATGATTCACTTACATTAGACAACCAATTCGATACACTAGAACCATTCTTCATAACTCTCACATTGTCCATAATAATATAGGCTGCCATCATGATTCAAATACCTTCCTCAACTTCAATCAACCCCTTATCAAGATACGGAGTCTTCATAGAAGGATCACTCCCTAACACAGAATTTCCCCCATCATCCACCCATGGTACAACCGACCATTAAACCTGCATAGTGCCAACACCATATACTTTGTTCAAAAACACCTCAACACTTTCACATCTTCCCCCATTCCAGAAAGTAGTGCTCAAATGGACTAGTTTCTTTCAAGAGGTACAAAACACAATAGATGATTAAAAAACCACTGGCTGTTTATATGGGAATTTCAATCCTATTGTAACCCATACAAACTAAATCAGTGGCTTCAATAGATCAACTTCAACATAGACCATTGAAGCCACCAAATAAAAAACATCTTGAGTCTGGTTATCTATACACAAATTCCGACCGACAAGATTCCCAAGCATACTAACTCACTTCGGTCGTAGGTCGTGAAAAAAGAAATTTAATTTTCCTAGTGCAATAAAGTGGATGACCAGGGTCATCTCATTTGAGGAGCTTTATTAGTTCGTTCTATCACATAATCTATTTCACCTTACGTACATCATTTTGGATGTTTTTATTTAATATATTAATGGAATTAAATTATTAAAAATAATTTAAATGAAAAAACATAATTGAAATTATTATGAAATTATAAACAAAATGGTATTTGTGAAGAAATAATGTCCTCCCAAGAGAACATTTAGGGAGAAACTTAATTGACTTGCTTCAAATCTTCTTAGTGAACACACTCCATCATATGTGTGTACATCTTAGTCTACCCTAGTTATTAATGAAAATTACACTTAGCGATGTCCATGCACACCCTCCATCCACCACCTCAATCGTGGGAAAATGGTTGTAGATTAAGAATTTAAACATTAGACAACCACAATGAGGATTACACCCACAATAAATTATCCTTATAATTTACTCAATTAATATTAAAAACATGGTCTTGGGTTCATGAACCTGATTAATCTATTGGGATATTCCATGGATTAGTTACTCACGACCATGATTATTATAGTTCATGATGTTATGATGAGGAGAAGAGAAAAGGGTGGATGGATGTACACAAAATTAAAAAAAATCATGAATTTATTGGAAATCGAAATTAAAATTGAAAAACAAAACAAAAATAAAGAAAATATGTAAATTAAAAACAAAGGATGAAGATTTGAGGTTGGCCTCCCTTCGGGGAGATCTTTTATTTGGTGCCTTGAAGGAATGGGATGGAGAATGGGATGATTTGGGAAGGAGGTGAGGGCCTTCTTTTATAGGTAGAACTATGTTCTCCGAAGGTTTGCCTTCTTTTGTCCCATTAAATGGCTGATTCACATGTGAATCCCTTAATTAATTTTTTTCAAAAATGTGTTGGTCATTCACCCTCAAAATTGATTGTCATCTGGACACTAGATGAATGAGTTATGAATTTTGCATTGGTATTTTCGTTTTCTAGACGCAGGTTCTAGGAATCTTTCTTCAAAAATATTACATCCAAGTGGAGCATTAATTACATAAAGACTCCCCCAAATTTTATTTAGAGTTGTTCCTATGTGTCCTCATTCTATCCCAGGTGGTATAACCTCAGTGGAAGGTGTGTAGGCTGAGATGTGGTTCCATTACAATGGTGGGGTCCATGCCTTCTGCCTAGAAAAAACATTAAATTAAATGATTTTTATGCCCTTTAGATGGTCTAATCAGCTCCTGGTCCAGAAAAAAATTGGAGGAAATAAAATAAGGATTCTAAAAAATACAATTAACTAAACTTGGAATTGTATTTTTAAATAAATGGAAAAAATCTCGATGATATAAAATTATATCCAAAATCCAGAATTATGCGCTTTTCACCATTTTGATCGAAACACATGATAAATCCAAAATTGAATCAGATAAGGTCAAATTGATAATGTGGGACGATTAAAAAAATAAAATTCATATAAAAAATTTAGTAAATATTATCTCTATCAATTCCTCCACACATAAACTGTGCTTTTCCTCCAGCATAAAATCTAAACAAGGAATTCCTAGGACACTGATGTTAGAAATATTCAAATTCCAAAGTAATAAAATTTAAAATTTTTAAATATCAAATAAAACATAAATAATCCCACATAAAATATAAATTTAATTTCATATTTTTAAAGAAATAATGTATTCATGTATTTTACGTTTCCCCTTTCAAAAAATGGAACATCTTCTTTATTTCATTAAATATTCTCAATTCATTATTATTAAGCATAACACTTTATGATTTACATCACCTTGAGGTCTATCCTATTATCTATTATGATACAATTCAAGTAGATTTATGCTCATATCATGAGAACATGCACCTTATCCATAATCTTGAAATAGAAATCCTTTCTCCACTTTATAAGGACAAAACACATATAAAATCATGAGAAATACTCAATGAAGGTTCAAATGAAAGTGAGGCTTAAGGTTGATATGATTTGATGTTTTAAAAATTATTCCTCAAGGAGGAGGTTTGCCTCTGAAGTACAATGTATGATATCAAAAGTGTAGTGAAAATATCCCTTTTAATGTTCCAACACCTAATTCCCTCAAAACTCAATGTAATGTCATGATCAAATTAAAGAATAATTAATGATTAATGCACCCTCTTGGTTTTTTTAAATTTTATGTATTTTTTATTTTTTTCAAAAGTCATTATTAGATCATACCTCGTATTCATCACCTAACCACATATTATAAGAAGATCTCCAGCTTGGAAAATATTGAATTTTTATTCTCCCAAATCCCAACCCATTTTTCTCTTTTTTGGGGGGTTATTTTTTCATTTTTTTAAAAATTGAAAAGGGGAAAAAATGAAGTATAATAAATTATTCCAAAACCTTTTAAAATTCCAATAATATCACCTTCACACTTTTTCCTTATAATGTATAAAATCCCTTCCACAATGGTTCCCTTCACCCACAGACTTCATGTTTAAAATATCAGGAAAATATCAAGAGTAGGGTAGGAATAGATAAAAATGGCTTGAAACATGGATCATCCCTACAATGGTCATTCATGGTCTCTATGTGATAAAATAATTATTGATGTAAATGTGTTCATTAAGAATAAGGACTTTTTCAAAATATTCCTCAATCATTTTAAATATGTTTTTTTATAATCATAACTTTGAAAAGTTCAATTGAAAGTTCTGGTTGGTGTCATGTCCCAAGACCACTCAGAAATATGATCAGGAATAAATAGGATGTTCTTGGTCTATAAATACTCTTAGGAATGAGACATATTATATTGGACAATAACTCAAGGCATGATAAATATTAACAAATTAATTCCCTTGAATTTAAAAAATTCGATGTATAAATGATGGTAGGGAAATTTCTTTTACATGATTCAATCATTTACTTCAAATCATGAGTCATAATTTCAATATCCATGTTTCACATTAAACATTTAGTTTTCTATTTTAATAATTCAGCCACATTATAATTAAAATCTAAAACATGGAATAAAAGGTTTCCTTAGAAACTCATGTCTCCTAGATGAGTCATGTAAGAATTAATTTAGGTGTGGGCATCCAATTTTTATCATTAAATTTCAAAAGATGATTTAGAAAAAAAAATTAAAGGAGTTTAAATGGTAATCATAAAAAGTGAACTCCCTTTTGAATTAAGTATTTAGTCCTCTTACTAAAATGCTTGTGGATTATTTCTTCCATTATGATCCCACAAATGAAAAATTACTCAATTAATCACAAAGATCATTTCATTTATGATCAAAATGAAAAGAGGGAGTAGGCCACATGCTGGACCAATTCCTAATAACGAATTTGAAATCTAAATTCCTAATATTTAAAATTGACGTTCTATAAAGCATGTAAATGATGAATCTTGGTTTGTTCCCCCAAGTGGGCCCTAGAATCTTTTATGGATTCTAGCGGGCATTACCATTTTTATCCATAATTTGTTGGTGGATGAAGCTTATTTTATTTGAACCACCACAAGTGGATCTTCCCAGCTTTTAGTTCATTGTTCTTGTTGAGGAGGACTCCAGAGACAGAGTATACAATATCTTCCCCCTTCTCAAGGTGGTATAGATTGCATGGAGGGGGTAAGAAGATGTACGAAATCTTCTCCTCATTTTATGATACTTGTGCAACATTATATTTCCCTTCTGGTGCTCCCTTTAGTAAATATTCATTATGTTCATGGAGCTCTAAATGTTCCTCAATAGGTGTAATTTCATTTCCATCATCATCCACGAGGGCGTAATAAGAGATAGCTAAATTTGAAAAATCAAAACTATTAGGGGTGAAACTAAAATTAGTATCAATAAAATTAAAAGAGTTTGTGTTTAATATTGTATCATCTCTATGAGTTAGTTCAACTTTAATATCCTCTTTAATTGAAATTGCATCTTGTAACAAATATTCATTGGATGGAGGTAAGTAATCGGGCTCCTCCACCTCGAGTTTGGCTTCAAATTCAAGGATGTCTTCAGGGAAATCTGGGAAGACCATTGGAACATTTGTGTGTCCATTTTCTATTGTTTTGTAGTTTATTTCCTTTGTAATAGTATTATTCATTTTAAATAAATTTTTCTCTTATTCTTAATCACGTTATAATTTTTTTATCTTTTGTTTTCCACTCTGTTCTTCTTCACTGTTATATCTTGTATACATGATCATGAGTAACTAACTTAATGAAGTTCCCATGGGATCAATCTAGTTTTGAACCCAATTAATTATACATTCATTTATTATTTTTTCTTATTTTTTGTAGAGTTAGGATAAGGGTAATCTAAGTGGTTATGGCACCTTTATGTCTCTAATAGCAACCCGAGGCTTAACTTTCTCTTCTACAATATTCTACCTCAATCGAGGAGGTGGTTGTGCGGCCTCTCAGTGATCATTGAGTTCATTGTATATACACATCCATTGGTAGAAGAGTATGTTCATGCATATTATAGAGCATGCTCATTATGTATAATTGAATCTAACAAAGTGGCGATGAAGGTTTATTCTAGATAATCTCCTTGGTTGATATCCTTTCTGTCTAGCATCATTTTATATACATTCATTCTATCTACATTATACATTACATATTTACTTCACATAATCAAGTATAATCATTTGAAAAAACTCAATTTATTTTACATTTATTTAATAATAGAGAAATATAAAAATATTTTAATTATAAGTAGTAATTGATTGACTGCAAAAGCACTTCAAGAGAATGACCTAGGTCAACCCATATACTGTATTTAGTAATCAATATTTTAAGGGGTTCACACAATAACACATCATTAAATATTTTTATGCATTTAAATTGTTTTAATCATCCAAAATTTTCTATTTGAGCTTATATGAATCAATTTTGGATTTATGAATTGTCATGAGAAAAATCGTTAAAAGAACATAAATCTCAATTTTGGATAGATTTTTACTTAAAGGGTATTTTATTTATTTATTGAAAACTACAATTACAAATTGAGTGAATATTATTTTTTTGGAATAGTTATTTTTTTGCCTCCAATTTGGTATTCTGGACTAGGAGCTGATTCCGCATATGAAGGGCCTAAAAATAAATTTAGTTAAATATTCTTCTAGGCGGACAGTGTGGACCCCACCACTGTAACAGAACCAAATATCGGCCTAGAGACCTTTAATTAAAGTGATTATACATGAGATAGCAGAGGACACATAGGTCCAGGTATACATCAAATTTGGGAGAGTTTTTAAGTCATTAATGGTGTAATTGGACGATATATTTTTGAAGGAATCTTCATGGAACCTGTGTCCAGAAAAAGAATCTACCAATGAAAAATTCATAAATCATTCATCTGGTGTCCAAATGAGATGAAATTTGGAGGGTGGAAGCAAAACACATAATGAAAAACCATTATAAAGGTTTACATAAGTGAATCATCCATTTAATGGGCCAAAAATGCACAAACATTCAGATAAAATAATACATCCAATAAAAGGAGGCCCTTACCTAATTCCCAAATCATCCCAATCTCTATCTCATTCCTTCAAAGAACCAAGGAGGAGATCTCCACTGAGGGAGGAATGTCGAAAATAACTACCCATTATTTTTTTTTATTTTTTTCTTTATTTTTGTTTTTGTTTTCAATTGTAATTTAGATTTCTAATAAATTCATGCTATGTTATTATTTCTGTGTCCATCCATCCACCCTCTTTTCTTCTTCTCATCTTACCATCATGAACTATAATACTCATGATCATGAGTAACTAGTCCGAGGACTATACCGAGAGATTAATCATTTTCTTGAACCCATGACCATGTTTTTAAAATTCATTGAGTTAATTATAAGGATAATTTATAGTGGGTGTAATCCTCACTGTGGTTTTTCTAACGTTTATCTTCTTAATCTACAACCATTTTTCTTCGAAGAAGGAGGTGGATAGAGTGTGTGCTTGGCGATCTCTAAGTGGAATTTTCATTAATAAATGGGGTAGACTAAGGCTTTTACACATATTATGGAGTGTTTTCACTAAGAATATTTGAAGCAGGTCAATGAAGGTGCTCTATGAAAGTTCCCTCAGGAGAACTTCCTTTCATTAGTAATTCCATTTTGTTTAGGATTTCATAAAAATTTGATTTAAATTATAAATGTAAATTATTTTCATCATTTGAATTCAATTCATATATTAAATAAAAAGTTCCAAAATTATTTAGATAAGATAAATTAGATTAATTGAGTGAATGAACTGAAAAAAGATCCAGAAGTGAGACGACCCTGGTCAACCACTATGCTGCACTAAGAAAATTAAATTACTTTTGTCACACCCTACAATAGGTGTGAATTAAATTGGAGCTACTACCAGGGATACAAGTGTTTTTCATTCACTATTTTTATTCATATTTTATAAATAATATTTCTTATCATTTTAGAAAGAGAAAAAAATCCTAAATTTCAGAAAATAAAAAAATATTCTCTATTCAAGATGTATTCAAATTGTGATTAGTATTCATGGACTGACCAATCTCAAGTGCAAGAAAATGTTAACAATGAACTTGATTCTCATTTTCATAGGATTAATGAAAAATTTAAAAACCTATAGATCAAATTATAATGTATTTCTTAATATATACGCACATCCCAAGAGAAAACCAAACCTGAGCTAGAACCTGAACCAGAATGAGTGGTGGGATAGATTTTACCAAATACATTTTCTATTAAAGAACCAATGGTGGGTGAGAAAAAACTTATAAAGGAACTAATTACATCATCTAGCACACAACCATTGCTTGAGGATGTCCCAAAAGTACACATTCTAGCTGGTGAACTGATGATAGATCAAAATTTTTTGGAAGAATTAACTAATAACATTGTTGAAAATAACTTGAAATATGATCTTCCCATCCCTGATAATGAAACATCAGACACTTTCTAGCTCTCTCTTGCTTTGGAAGATAATGAAAAATAAGAACCTACAATTATTGAGTTTCTAATGGTCATGCCTGAAGAGATCAATTACCAAGATGAATTACTTAAAAGGGATGATTTTGTTATTAATTATTCATGTTTATATCATATTCAAGATAAATTGGTTTTTGACATATCTTTCTTTTAAATTTCTGATACAACACAAATATAGAATACTATGGACGTTAAAAACAAGACTACTAAAGTAGCGATGATTGAAGAAGAAGTGTTGGACAAACATGTGGTGATGCAACTACTTCCTCAACAACATTTTTCATACCATATGGAGGAGGACAAAACAAAAGTCAACAGGGAGCACCCTATATTCTATTCCTTCACATTTAAAACCTAAAATTTTACCTTTATTATTTCTTGGGGTTGGGAACTATCTTATCTACTTTAGGTTCCTCTACATTCATTTTTTACTCATGGACATCGTGAAATGTAACACCCCAAGCTTCTACGGTACGTTTCCCTTCGAATAATGTGATAGCGTGTGTTGTACGCAACCTCGAGTTCTAACACACACCACAACTAATTAAACTAGCCGTTGTGAATAGTAATACCTAATTTTTGAAATTATATATATTTTATATTTGAAAATGGACTTCATTTTTGGACTCGGAATATCGAATTTAGCCTAAGGTGAAATTTTGGTACTTTTCGGATAACTTTCATATTTTGATGAATAGTGAAAATTACTAAATTTTAATTAAAAACAACTTTTTTAATCAAAATAATTAATAGTGATAAATTATGAATTTGAGTGGTTTTAAAGTATATTTAGAATATATTTTTACAATTTAATATAATGTTGGTCATTGGAAATAATTATACAATTAAACCGAACATAAACAAGTGTCAATCTTTTGATAGTTATTATCTCTTAAAAACACGCTTTTTGTTTTGACAGCGGGAATTAATTTTAAATTAATTTCTGCCACTTCTGTGTTTTGAATTTAGGAAAATGGATTCCATATTTGGAATCAGGATGTTCAAATTGTGTAAATAGGTAACTTTTATTTTTAGACATTTTGAATAATTACTGCGGTAAATATTTTATTTACCATGGTTAAGGGTAAATCCGGTAAATAAGGGTTAAAACAAATAATATTATAATAATACTAAATTGCCCTAAAACGTGTCTTAACCCTATTGGTTGATACATGGTCGACCATGGGAATCTTTGGGTCTATTTTGGGACCCCATGGATCCACTTGTAAGTGATAATGACACTTTATTTTAATTAAGTTAAAATGAATACAAAAATGACACAAGCATATATTGTTTTAGAAGAACAATTTTTACATAGGGTTATACATGTTGTAATTTCTATTATAAATATTCATTAGAAAGCTAAAACGATTTCCTACATAATGATATTTTATTTATAATTTTTAGACATTAAATAATTTATTTTATTTATGACACAATGATGATGCAGTAATTACTAAAATAGTGAAAAATTAAAATAATTGATATTATAAATACCCAAATAAATATAATATGAAACTTTTAATGAATTAAACTAATTTTCTAGGCTAATATGATATATTAGAATTGATTTAATGGACTTTGTTCGAAGTAATCAATCTGTTATGAGTTTCACAAAAATCAACTATTGAATAGTGTCAAAATTGACATAAAAGAGTTCTTAAAACAAATATTATATTATTAATTGATATTAAATTACTAAAAATCTAAGGTTCGTCCAAGAGACTTATATTATGATAGGTTAATCATTAATGGACCACTTTGGGGTCTCTTGGATGTATATGGTAAGTTTATTAACCATATAATATAAAAATACAAAGAGACATTGTAAAAGTGAAACTAATTAACTTAGAGTTAATACTTAAAGATAAGGTTAATATAAGTACCCAAACCTGTCTAAATTCTATTGGATGAGTTGTTTTCGACCCATCCCCACCTAAAACTTTGAATATTCAACTTTGGAGCCATTATAAACCGAATATGAATTTATTATAAATTAATATTTCTAGCTTTTCCAAAGGTGCCCCTCACCCCTCTTATAAAAGGGCACTCCTCCTTCTCATTTCTTCACACCTCTAAAGCCTTTTGGTTCGGCCAAACTCTGCCCAAATAATCTCCCAACATCCCTCACTACAACCTAGAGGCCTTAGTTTGATCAGAAAGCCAACCTAAGGAGCCCTTTTGATCAAATCAAAAGGAAGAACCCGAAGAAGAGGTAATGATTTCACCACCCTTTTCTAAGTTCATTTCTTCTTCCACTTCTTCTTCCTTTGTTCTTACCATTCTAAAATAATAACTCCAGTATCTCACATATACTGTGATGTTATTATAAGTATGGTACAACCATATTCAGTATTCTATCCACCCTTTGAATAACATGTCACCATACGTGCGTACGTACGGCTTACCGTCTCCACGTCGTGGTGTAATTGTTATTCAATATAATATTATTTGGATGGGTATAATAATGATGTGTAACTCATGTAAATAATAAATATAACATGTTAATGATTCTGTATATATGATATACCATTCATTTATATATTATTTTAATATCAAAAGAATGATATTGTCGCTCGTGCGTACGTACGGACTACCGTCTCCACGAACGCGATGAGATTCATTCTCCATCGTATCCATTCAAGTATAATTATCATTTTATGATTTAAAAATGATGTTTAAGGACTTGATATCATTATTGATATGAATAGAATACAACAAACATGGCTTATGTAACAAAACATATAAAAGAAAATGAGTAAGTTAACACCCGAAACGATGATAATTCTAAGATATTATTAATAAATCAATGTTAAAAGATCATATATGATATCATATTAATATATATGATTCTTGTATAATTTAATAACAATTATTTCACCATTATACAGGAGGTTAACCTACCCCAACCAAGGAAAAGTACAAGGTAAGGGTTATTTCACAATCTCTTCATTATCCGAGGTTGTTTATATGTAATAATCTACTGGGATCTCTTTATCATCCACATCCATGTTTCTTAAAAATGTATTTCAAAACATTTTTACTATTTACAAGAATATGGGTTAAAGTCAATTATACATTTTTTTGACTTTTTATAAGAGGTTTATAAAGGAATCTTTCCGTCGTTTTCAAAACAAGGCCCTTTTTAACCTTTTCGACAGAATTGAGGTAAGAATGTTTTTTTTAACTTATACGGCGGGTGCAGTTATTTTACGTCGTTATAAAATCTTCAAAGCTTTCCTTACATGCTTATAAGAATATTTTCAAATAAAATGTTTTATTTTATATGGATCTTAAATGATTTCAAAATAAAAGGAGATATTTCTTTAAAAAGAATTTTGATTTCATCTATGTCAACATCCTTTGATGGATTTTAAGATTATTTGAAGTTGATTTATTATGATACAAAACTTCTATATTGTATTGAAGGTTTTGTGATATGTTTGACTGTGGATGTGCTATTTTTATACCATTCATAGTTTATTGTGAAAGTATTGACATTTCGTATGCTAGTTTTAATACGAATGTTTATGTTATGTTTAAACCTTTTCATATGGGAATGCATTGGACTTAATAAGTGACGGGTGGAGCCCGCTATAGCTCCTCGATGCATCGGTAGGTCTCATGAGACAAACTAGTGTCTTGTCACAAGGCCTTGACAAAATCTTATTTGTAGTCTTGGCACGAGGCCTTGGCTATGTGGTTATGATAGTCTGGCATTATGCATTCCAACATTATGAAAGTGGTTATTGATTTTTGCATGTGATTATTCATTTAGTAGAATATCCATGTGAATAAGTAAATGGCATTATTTCATTTTATTTATGCCATACCATGTTGAAAGTTCGTATTTAAAAGGCTTCTGTTTTAGTTATACATTGCCTTAAATGTTTATTCTTATTTATGAAAGTTTCCACTTTATTGTTATCCTTACTGGGCATTTGAGCTCACCCCTTTTCTATGTTTTATTTTTCCCAGGTAGTGAAGAAGTAAATTATGAATGACTTGCAGGGATATTATGAGGGGTTAATAGTGTGGATATGAAGACTTTGTTGTTGTAGTAGTTTTTCACTTTGAAATGTAATGTAAAACTTATGAATATATCTAGTGTTTCCAAGGCTACTAAACCAATCGGTCTTTCGAGATTTGATCTTTCTTGTGATCATGCCAATGTTATGTAATTAATGCACCGACTCTGGGTAGCTGGGGTCGGGGCGTTACAGTTGGTATCATAGAAAGTTTAGTACAAACCTTGGAAGCTAGATTTAGATAAACTCTGATTAGAGCACATAGACCTAAGATGAACTTTGAGGATTAGTATAGAAGAACTTCCTAGAATTTTGGTATTGTAGAGATTTTGTGAGTTTTCCGAGCAATACATCCCTGTCTGGATACGAGCAGGTAGAGGCGGCTCTGGCACAGATGTACCTAGGGGTAAAACCCGAAAACACCGCTTTGAGCTAGACTCGAACGGGAACTGGTGCACGACAACGGGCCTTGCTGCACTCTTGGTTACGAAACTCCCGGGGGATATGCTTAGGATAACTCTCACTTTCTTTACAAATCATTATGAAGGGTTTATGAGTATATACTTCCTCAAAGAAAACATTTTTATGATTATGGATTATATCCATAAATAGTTCAATTTATGTTAAGTGTTTTATAAGTATGGGATTATGTATTTTGATTCATAAACTGATCTAGTTTATGCCATTGTTTAGAAATGGCGCCTAGTGGAAGAAATGGAAACCGTATCAATGCACGCACTCCATGTAGGGATTGCCCTCCTTCTCAAGATAATTATAGTGGGGCTGGTGATGCAACTGGTGCTGATCAGCTAATCACCGTACTGGGACAACTTACTCAGGTTATGAATAATAACCTTACCCGTATGGAGCACCCTGATCCGCAGTGTGGAGGATCAATGTTAGATCGATTCATGAGACAACAACCACCAACGTTCAATGGGAGTACAAATCCCTTAGTAGCTGAGCAGTGGATATTTTCCCTAGAGAAAATATTTCAGGCTTTGGGGAGTAGTGAAAGGGAAAAAGTTACCATGGCAGTTTACCGCCTCACTGGAGATGCTGATAAATGGTGGTCATTGATTCAAAACATTAAGGAAGATGATGAAGTATCAAACATGGAATGGATGGAGTTCAAAGATCTGTTTTTAGAAAAATACTTTCCTCGCGACCATCGAGCAGATATGGAAAGGCAATTTCTGAGTCTGAGACAAAAGGAGGATGAGAATGTCACAAAGTATGAGGCTAACTTTACAAGGTTAGCGAGGTATGCTGGAGATTATATTCGCAACCCAAGAAGTAAGATTGATCGTTTCTTTGATGGGTTAAAACCATTTCTCCGTAGAGCATTAGTCTCACAATCCTTTTCATCGTACGAAGACATTGTCTCATGTGCTATCAAGACCGAAAAGGAATTTTCTAAGTCTTATGACTTTAAAGCAAAGCAAGAGAAGAAGAGACATGCTG
Organism: Viscum album; assembly: GCA_963277665.1. Classification (NCBI taxonomy): domain Eukaryota; kingdom Viridiplantae; phylum Streptophyta; class Magnoliopsida; order Santalales; family Viscaceae; genus Viscum; species Viscum album. Next base: position 1,209,577,730 of record OY728140.1, read on the forward strand.
ATCAATCTGGGAATGGAAATAAGGGGAAGAAGGGAAAGGTTGAATATCCATCTTGTGGTAAGTGCGGGAAGAAACACCCCGGTGCTTGCCTGAAGGGAATGGGAGTTTGTTACAAGTGTGGTGAAAAAGGCCACCAAGCTCATGATTGCAAGGGGAAGAAGGAAGCTACCAACATTCAGTGCTACAATTGCAGGGAGATGGGGCATTATGCAAATGCATGTCCTAAGCGTCAGGAGAACTTACCTCAGAAAAGGCCAAGGGATCAAGGCCAGGCTTATGCTATCACTACTGCTGAGGTAGAAGCTCCGAAAGACGTGGTGGCAGGTAATTTAATGGTTTCCTCAAGTTTAGCAAATGCATTATTTGATTTTGGATCATCGCATTGTTTCATATCTTCCCAGTTTGCTAAGAAAATTAGATATTTCCAATTTGATTTAATAAGGGAGTTTTCAGTTAAAACTCCTAAGGGAAGTATCGTTGCAACAAAGTTTTGTGAATCAGTCCCCATTAGAGCACATAAATTTTCTTTATCTGCTGATTTCATCGTCATACCTATGATTGAGTTTGATATAATCCTCGGTATGGACTGGCTTTCGGACTATGATGCGAAGATTTATTGTAAGAAGAAAGAGGTTACGATTCTTGATGATAATGATAAGGAGCACCTTATTTTTAGAGCAGAATCGTCACCACCTAATTCTTATTTAGATCCACCCCCTGTAGCTCAACTTAATTCAATTATCGGGGAGGAAGAGAATGAAATAACTGTCGGTGAGGAAAGGAATGTTCAAATAGAGGATGTACCTATTGTGAAAGAATTTGTAGATGTATTTCCGGAAGATTTACCTGGACATCCTCCAGAACGAGAAGTTGAGTTTTCTATTGATTTGATTCCTGGATCAAGGCCTATATCGAAGACCCCTTATAGAATGGCCACTGTAGAGTTAGTCGAACTAAAGAAACAACTAGAGGAATTGAGTAATAAGGGATTTATTTGCCCTAGTGTTTCTCCATGGGGAGCCCCTGTTCTTTTTGTTAAAAAGAAAGATGGATCTATGAGGTTATGTATCGATTACAGGGAGATCAATGCTATAACGATAAAGAACAAGTATCCCCTACCTCGTATTGATGATTTATTTGACCAACTGCATGTAGCTCAATACTTTTCAAAGATTGACCTTCGATCTGGATACCATCAGTTGTGTGTAAAGAAGGAAGACATTCCGAAAACAGCATTTCGAACCAGGTACGGGCATTACGAGTTTACTGTAATGCCGTTTGGATTGACTAATGCACCCTCTGTATTCATGGATCTGATGAATAGAGTTTTCAAGGAGTATCTCGATGAATTTGTGGTGGTATTTATTGATGATATCTTGGTATACTCCAAAACCTACGAAGATCATGAAAATCACTTGCGCATTATCTTGAAGACTCTGAGGAGGCATGAATTATATGGAAAGTTTAGCAAGTGTGAATTCTGGCTTCAGGAGATTTCTTTTCTTGGCCATATTGTCTCTAAAGATGGAATCTCTGTTGATCCTTCTAAGACCAAGGCAATCCAAGAATGGCCAGCACCTACGAGTATAACTGAGGTACGTAGTTTTATTGGTTTGGCAGGTTATTATCGACGTTTCGTCCAGAATTTTGCCCGATTGGCTAACCCATTAACGAAGCTCACACGTAAAGGGGTTAAATTTGTTTGGACAAAAGAGTGTGAATAATGTTTCGAAGAACTGAAGAGAAGATTAGTCAATGCTCCTATATTGACTCTACCATCGGGGAATAATGGGTTCGTTATTTATAGTGATGCATCGAAGAAAGGACTTGGCTGTGTCCTTATTCAGAATGATAGAGTTATTGCCTATGCATCACGACAGTTGAAAATTCATGAACAAAACTATCCTACTCATGATCTCGAGTTAGCAGCAGTGATCTTTGCTTTGAAGATATGGAGGCACTACCTCTATGGTGAAAAATCTTAGATTTATACTGATCACAAGAGTTTGAAGTATATTTTCTCACAAAAAGAACTCAACATGAGGCAAAGGAGATGGCTTGAATTACTCAAGGATTATGATTGTACGATACACTACCACCCGGGGAAGGCAAACAAGGTGGCAGATGCTTTGAGTAGAAAAGACCATGGAGTTTTGAACAATATGAGAATTGAAAGGGATCCAATTTTCATGGATCTAGTGAAAATGGACATGGGAATAACCAGGGACGGTGAAACATCAATGCTTTTTCAAATGGTTGCCAAACCATCTTTACTAGAAAGGATTAAGAGTTCTCAGACCGATGATGACGAATTCCAAAAGAAGATTAAAGCTGTGAATGATGGGAGATTGAGAGACTTTGTGTATGAAGATGAAATTTTGAAATTCGGGAAGAGACTTTGTGTTCCCAATATACCTGATCTAAAAAGGGAATTGCTGGATGATGCTCATAGTTCCAATTTCTCTATACACCCTGGGAGCACCAAAATGTATAGAGATTTGAAAGAACATTTTTGGTGGGACAATATGAAGAGGGAGATTGCTGATTTTGTGTCAAGATGTATGGTTTGTCAACAAGTGAAAGCTGGAAGGCAACAGCCTGGAGGAGTCATGCAACCTCTTCCCATACCGGAGTGGAAATGGGACAATATTACGATGGACTTTGTCATGGGGCTACCAAAGACTCCTAGAAGGAACGATGCAATATGGGTTATTGTTGATCGTCTTACCAAGTCAGCACATTTTCTTGCTATAAGAGAAGATCTACCCCTGGAACGTCTAGCAAGACTATACATTAATGAAGTTGTGAGACTTCATGGAGTACCCCTATCGATTGTTTCTGATCGTGATCCCCGTTTTACTTCAAGATTTTGGAAAAGTCTTCAGAAATCCCTGGATACTGAACTTCATTTGAGCACTGCTTACCACCCTCAGACAGACGGACAATCAGAACGAACTATTCAGACCTTAGAAGACATGTTGAGATCTTGCTCACTTGATTTTCAGGGTATGTGGGATCAATATTTACCACTAGTAGAATTTTCCTATAACAATAGCTTCCATTCGAGTATTCAGATGGCACCATATGAAGCGTTATACGGAAAGAGATGTCGTACACCAACCTGTTGGGATGACGTTGGTGAAAGAAAACTTGTAGGCCCAGAACTGGTGGAGGAAACGGTGGAAAAGGTGAAAGTAATCCAAAATCACATCAAAGCAGCTCAAAGTAGGCAGAAGAGCTATGCCGATAATCGAAGGAAGGATTTGGAATTTCAAGTCGGTGATCATGTTTTTCTGAAGGTATCTCCGTGGAAGGGAGTCATACGTTTTGGTAAGAAAGGTAAATTGAGTCCCAGGTACATCGGACCTTTCGAAATTCTAGAACAAATTGGGGTTGTAGCTTACCGATTGGCAATGCCGCCAAGTCTCTCCAAAGTTCACGATGTATTCCACGTATCTCTGTTGAGGAAATACATACCTGATCCGACGCATGTACTCACCTATGAGGAATTAGAACTGGAACCCGATCTGTCTTATTGCGAAGAGCCCGTCAAGATTCTTGATACGAGAGAACAAGTACTGAGAAACCGGACGACGCGTCTGGTAAAAGTTTTGTGGAGAAATCATAAGATGGAAGAGGCAACGTGGGAACCCGAGGAACTTATGATGAAGAACCACCCGAGTCTTTTTATACCCTAGAAATTGCGAGGACGCAATTATTTGAAGGAGGGGAGAATGTAACACCCCAAGCTTCTACGGTACGTTTCCCTTCGAATAATGCGATAGCGTGTGTTGTACGCAACCTCGAGTTCTAACACACACCACAACTAATTAAACTAGCCGTTGTGAATAGTAATACCTAATTTTTGAAATTATATATATTTTATATTTGAAAATGGACTTCATTTTTGGACTCGGAATATCGAATTTAGCCTAAGGTGAAATTTTGGTACTTTTCGGATAACTTTCATATTTTGATGAATAGTGAAAATTACTAAATTTTAATTAAAAACAACTTTTTTAATCAAAATAATTAATAGTGATAAATTATGAATTTGAGTGGTTTTAAAGTATATTTAGAATATATTTTTACAATTTAATATAATGTTGGTCATTGGACATAATTATACAATTAAACCGAACATAAACAATTGTCAATCTTTTGATAGTTATTATCTCTTAAAAACACGCTTTTTGTTTTGACAGTGGGAATTAATTTTAAATTAATTTCTGCCACTTCTGTGTTTTGAATTTAGGAAAATGGATTCCATATTTGGAATCAGGATGTTCAAATTGTGTAAATAGGTAACTTTTATTTTTAGACATTTTGAATAATTACTGCGGTAAATATTTTATTTACCATGGTTAAGGGTAAATCCGGTAAATAAGGGTTAAAACAAATAATATTATAATAATACTAAATTGCCCTAAAACGTGTCTTAACCCTATTGGTTGATACATGGTCGACCATGGGAATCTTTGGGTCTATTTTGGGACCCCATGGATCCACTTGTAAGTGATAATGACACTTTATTTTAATTAAGTTAAAATGAATACAAAAATGACACAAGCATATATTTGTTTAGAAGAACAATTTTTACATAGGGTTCTACATGTTGTAATTTCGATTATAAATATTCATTAGAAAGCTAAAAAGATTTCCTACATAATGATATTTTATTTATAATTTTTAGACATTAAATAATTTATTTTATTTATGACACAATGATGATGCAGTAATTACTAAAATAGTGAAAAATTAAAATAATTGATATTATAAATACCCAAATAAATATAATATGAAACTTTTAATGAATTAAACTAATTTTATAGGCTAATATGATATATTAGGATTGATTTAATGGACTTTTTTCGAAGTAATCAATCTGTTATGAGTTTCACAAAAATCAACTATTGAATAGTGTCAAAATTGACATAAAAGAGTTCTTAAAACAAATATTATATTATTAATTGATATTAAATTACTAAAAATCTAAGGTTCGGCCAAGAGACTTATATTATGATAGGTTAATCATTAATGGACCACTTGGGGGTCTCTTGGATGTATATGGTAAGTTTATTAACCATATAATATAAAAATACAAAGAGACATTGTAAAAGTGAAACTAATTAACTTAGAGTTAATACTTAAAGATAAGGTTAATATAAGTACCCAAACCTGTCTAAATTCTATTGGATGAGTTGTTTTCGACCCATCCCCACCTCAAACTTTGAATATTCAACTTTGGAGCCATTATAAACCGAATATGAATTTATTATAAATTAATATTTCTAGCTTTTCCAAAGGTGCCCCTCACCCCTCTTATAAAAGGGCACTCCTCCTTCTCATTTCTTCACACCTCTAAAGCCTTTTGGTTCGGCCAAACTCTGCCCAAATAATCTCCCAACATCCCTCAATACAACCTAGAGGCCTTAGTTTGATCAGAAAGCCAACCTAAGGAGCCCTTTTGATCAAATCAAAAGGAAGAACCCGAAGAAGAGGTAATGATTTCACCACCCTTTTCTAAGTTCATTTCTTCTTCCACTTCTTATTCCTTTGTTCTTACCATTCTAAAATAATAACTCCAGTATCTCACATATACTGTGATGTTATTATAAGTATTGTACAACCATATTCAGTATTCTATCCACCCTTTGAATAACATGTCACCATACGTGCGTACGTACGGCTTACCGTCTCCACGTCGTGGTGTAATTGTTATTCAATATAATATTATTTGGATGGGTATAATAATGATGTGTAACTCATGTAAATAATAAATATAACATGTTAATGATTCTGTATATATGATATACCATTCATTTATATATTATTTTAATATCAAAAGAATGATATTGTCGCTCGTGCGTACGTACGGACTACCGTCTCCACGAACGCGATGAGATTCATTCTCCATCGTATCCATTCAAGTATAATTATCATTTTATGATTTAAAAATGATGTTTAAGGACTTGATATCATTCTGGATATGAATAAGATACAACAAACATGGCTTATGTAACAAAACATATAAAAGAAAATGAGTAAGTTAACACCCGAAACGATGATAATTCTAAGATATTATTAATAAATCAATGTTAAAAGATCATATATGATATCATATTAATATATATGATTCTTGTATAATTTAATAACAATTATTTCACCATTATACAGGAGGTTAACCTACCCCAACCAAGGAAAAGTACAAGGTAAGGGTTATTTCACAATCTCTTCATTATCCGAGGTTGTTTATATGTAATAATCTACTGGGATCTCTTTATCATCCACATCCATGTTTCTTAAAAATGTATTTCAAAACATTTTTACTATTTACAAGAATATGGGTTAAAGTCATTTATACCTTTTTTTGACTTTTTATAAGAGGTTTATAAAGGAATCTTTCTGTCGTTTTCAAAACAAGGCCCTTTTTAACCTTTTCGACAGAATTGAGGTAAGAATGTTTTTTTTAACTTATACGGCGGGTGCAGTTATTTTACGTCGTTATAAAATCTTCAAAGCTTTCCTTACATGCTTATAATAATATTTTCAAATAAAATGTTTTATTTTATATGGATCTTAAATGATTTCAAAATAAAAGGAGATATTTCTTTAAAAAGAATTTTGATTTCATCTATGTCAACATCCTTTGATGGATTTTAAGATTATTTGAAGTTGATTTATTATGATACAAAACTTCTATATTGTATTGAAGGTTTTGTGATATGTTTGACTGTGGATGTGCTATTTTTATACCATTCATAGTTTATTGTGAAAGTATTGACATTTCGTATGCTAGTTTTAATACGAATGTTTATGTTATGTTTAAACCTTTTCATATGGGAATGCATTGGACTTAATAAGTGACGGGTGGAGCCCGCTATAGCTCCTCGATGCATCGGTAGGTCTCATGAGACAAACTAGTGTCTTGGCACAAGGCCTTGACAAAATCTTATTTGTAGTCTTGGCACGAGGCCTTGGCTATGTGGTTATGATAGTCTGGCATTATGCATTCCAACATTATGAAAGTGGTTATTGATTTTTGCATGTGATTATTCATTTAGTAGAATATCCATGTGAATAAGTAAATGGCATTATTTCATTTTATTTATGCCATACCATGTTGAAAGTTCGTATTTAAAAGGCTTCTGTTTTAGTTATACATTGCCTTAAATGTTTATTCTTATTTATGAAAGTTTCCACTTTATTGTTATCCTTACTGGGCATTTGAGCTCACCCCTTTTCTATGTTTTATTTTTCCCAGGTAGTGAAGAAGTAAATTATGAATGACTTGCAGGGATATTATGAGGGGTTAATAGTGTGGATATGAAGACTTTGTTGTTGTAGTAGTTTTTCACTTTGAAATGTAATGTAAAACTTATGAATATATCTAGTGTTTCCAAGGCTACTAAACCAATCGGTCTTTCGAGATTTGATCTTTCTTGTGATCATGCCAATGTTATGTAATTAATGCACCGACTCTGGGTAGCTGGGGTCGGGGCGTTACATGAAAAGTCTGATGTGGTGGTTCATCTCAAAAAAACCATGACCACCTTCTGATTGGGGATAATCCGTACAACTTTTGGAATAGGGGAAGTAAAATACTCGCACCCCCATGGGGGTCTAAGCCTTTGTTGATTCTCCTTTCCGTCAAAGAGTCTAACTACTGAAAAAGGGGAAATACCTTAGTCCAAAATGATTCATCCTTTGAAGAAACATCAAAAATTGACAATGGCATGAACAATGATTCCATTAAGTAAGGGTCATGCAAGTTTCATCATGGTCGTGTAGGTATACCTGCATGCCACATATTGGGCGCGCAGGTGACCTGCATTCCCTATTTGATTTTAGCCCAAAGTCACCAGCAGCATATAAATACCCCTTGTGGGCCCCCATTCTTGAATGGAAAAAATCCAGAAACTCAGATTTGAGCTCCCAGCACCCTAGTCTCTTCTCAAAGCCTTCAGAACACTTATATGTTAATTTATTACCAGTAATGGAAGGTCTAAAGAGGGGGAACAAGTCCTATGTGTTGAAATTCATCAACACCTATGCGCCTAAGTGGCCATCCCTTAAGGAAATTGACCAAACTTGTGCTCCACCTTATTCCTTCAATAGTACTTGCATGCCACTCATTTAAAATTCTATAGGGATAATACTAAGGGCTTGAGCTAAGTCACTCCCTAGTATTACCCTAAGGGTTGACTGTCACACAAGTACCCATGTGTCGTACAATTATACTTGCACTACCATGACTTGCGTGCCCGTGCAGGACTTGCACACCTCTTTGTTTTTGGTTTCCCCTCCTTCCTATTCACTTGATTTCTTCAAATCCACCTATCCTCTTCAAGATTTATCCTTCAGAATCCTCTTCAAAGCCATTTATGGCATGATTCCTTGGTTGGATTCCTTATCTGAAAGGAATTATCTGGAACATCTCTCAAAACCTAGTGATTTACATATCTTTATGTCATTAAGGTTAGATATTTCATTCATTAAACCTCATCCTTTAAGATGAGAAGATCTATAATATGGGCATCCTCTTTAGGAGTATGTCCCAAGTCCCCTATTAATGGGCCTTCTTTTAAGGAGTAAGCCCCAGTCATAATTTCTTTACCTGGGCCTCCTTTTCAGGAGTAACCCCCAATCATAATTTTCTATTCCTCGGCCTCCTTTTCAGGAGTAAGCCCCCAGTCCATGTTCCCAAATATGGGAATCCTCCTTAGGAGTAAGCCCCAAATCCCAAATTCCCTTAAATTGGGCCTCCTTCTCAAGAGTAAGCCCTAGTTCTCAAGTCCCTTAACTTGGGTCTCCTTCTCAGGAGTAAGCCCCAGTTCTCAAGTCCCATAACCCGGGCCTCCTTCTCCGGAGTAAGCCACAGTTCTCAAGTCTCTTATCCTGAGCCTCCTTCTCAAGAGTAAGACCTAGTTCTCGAGTCCCTTGTCATGGGCCCCCTTCTCAAGAGTAAGCCCCAGTTCTCAAGTCCCTTAACCTGGGGCTCCTTCTCAGCAGTAAGCCCTGGTTCTCAACTCCCTTAACCCAGGCTTCCTTCTTAGGAGTAATCCATAGTTCTCAAGTCCCATAACCTGGGCCTCCTTCTCAGGAGTAAGCCGTAGTCATAATTTTTCTTAACCAGTCTTAACTTCTTTTTGATTTAGGCTTCCTTATCAGGAATAAAACCCAATCATAAATCTCTTTCTAATTTGGGAATCCTCCTCAGAAGTAAGCCCCATGTTAGAGTAACCAAATCTCCATAAATCACATATAACTTTATGGACCTTGTTCTTAGGCTTCTTCTCTAAAGTAAGTCCTGATATTTATATATTCGAGAAATCATACATACATAAGCCCCACATCATTCCTTGTGACCAAATCATTCATGGCATAAATTGGAAGGTTTACTGATACCTCTTTTTTATCACATCGAGCATGACTCACGTGAGCTTAGAGTGTAAAATTAACCACAACACATCTCTTTGGGCCGTTAATCATATGTAAAACTCACAATTACTAAACCAAAATTCATGGAAATTGATCTCTACCTTAAAAGTAGAGTATGTAGGAAGCCTTTCTGAGGTTCAATCCATCACCCATTAATTATCATCTGTCCCATATAACATTAAAATATATATTAATTCCTGAACTACGTTGGTTCTGATTCCATTTCTAACAAGGATACATAGGTATCCCATCTATGCGTACGATCCCAACTATGAAATACCTCATGTCCTCCTGAATAAAAATAAACTTAAAGTTCCCCACTGAGTGGATTTAAAACCATTATGGTTATCATAATGACCAGGAGATATTTATATAATGTGTTGAAGGATACCATTGACTAAGAATCTCTAACAAATACAGACGACTCCTTATCGATGGATAACCTCAAACACATAAATTATTCTCTAAATCTCATACATATTAATCATTGATTGTCAGATATTAAGGAAAGCTCATTTTCATACTTGGTAGTGTAATAAGGATTCACAAACATAAGTTAAATCTATTAAAAGAGTCTGAGAATATACAATAATTTCCCTCAAAAAGGTGTGATGAGTCCGACCTCCCATCCTCTCAACCAATGAAAATTTTTAAGTCTCATCAGTCCATAACTAATGAGCACCTACCTTTGGAATATAGGTCCAAATGTATATAGAATCATTGGATGTTTCTGGTTCTACGAATAAAGTCATTAGAAACCGATTGGAATGGTTGAACCTTAAACAAACAAGGTCATCCCCATTTCCAGAGGAAAAAAAATGGTGAACCCGATGTGAATCCTTAACCAAGATAAAATGATGTTTTACTTATTTGTTATGCCCCTATTTAATCTCAATGGGAGGGCTAACAAAGCATTCAATAACATATTTTATCATCCAAAAGATGTAGTGGCCGAACTTATCTTGATTATGTCTATCATTTGAAATAGGCACTCTTTTCCAAGATCATTTGTGTTACAGAAATGGATTCACTTAATTTCACACATGTGAATGCCTCTGTTGTGAATACCTCTGCTAAGAATACCTCTACTGCTACTCCTGCTGGATCGTTGTCTGCTCTGAGGAAGACATCACCTACTCACCGTCTTCAATACTAGGTATCAGATGCACTGGTTAAGGAATACCGTCGACATGGTACCATTCCGACTCTGGAAGCTTCTCTACAATCCTTCCAAGTCAATAATTCTCCCTGGTCTTCCAGACAATGATGACCATCGATCAAGAAGCAGGCGGTGCTAACCATTGCCTCCAATCGTTTCGGGTCGTTATCTCGGGAATGCAATCAACATTCCCTCCCATATTCTGAGGTGGTAAATGGGAAGGTCACTCAAGGACTTAATTCAAGGAAACAGGTGTCCTTCCCAAGGGCTCCCACCAACAATCGCCCCCAAACTCATGCGGCAGTGTGCCATCAACATGATGAGGGTGTCTTCTCCAGGCATTCGGCTCAGGTTACTCAAACCCGAGCAGGCCAGAAGAACCGCCAGTAGCGAAAAACGGTTAACAGTGAGTAGGTTCTTACCTCAGCCTTTTCCTAAGAAGTACACCAACCTAACTTGGGGGAAAACAATGAACGGGCACACAAACCTATCCGTTTTAATTCTGTTTTCCAATAGACTCATCTGGCAGCAACACGCCACTCCCGCTAGGAAATTCTGGTGTAGTGCTATAGACAGGAACATACACCTGTTTATAAATCATCAGCTAGTCAGCAGGCTCATCTGAATACATAAAATGAATCCCACCAACACAATGTGTTGACAACTGGTAAACAGGACCATACACCTACTTACACTAATCAATCCTGCCAGCAGTCTCGTCTTCCAGAATTGAAGGAAGTTCGTCAACCACATTCGGTGGGGTGAAATCAGCAGGCACATAGACCTGCTATTATTAATCAAGCCTACCAACAGTCTCATTTGGTAGAAACCAGGGAAGTCAATTGAAAATCCCCAATGACAAACAGATGGTAGACTCAACTCTCTGCCCCCACACATGAGTACTGTCAGAATTCACAGATAGGAAAAGGAGGACAGGAGCAGGAACACACACCTACTCTAAGCACAGAATGGATGTATATTCTCGTTCTAGCAGTTGAAGTCACCAAGCACATTCTGACAATGGTGATGGAGCAGAAGAAAATCTCTGCTCATATTCTGGATGCCTGCCAAGATATTATAATAGCTTCAATAGCATCACAGGGAACGAAATAAAAATCTATCCCTACCAGGGGAGCGACACATCAACAGATCACTCCGGAACAGACACACACCTCTGTTCCAATTCAAGAGGGTTGTGGGGGAATAATCCCCCATATCATACAGACAACCAAGTCAGGCACATACACCTGATTTGAGTGGAGATAATCAGACTAACCTGACTATTTCTCTGGAGCAGGCACATACACCTTCCCATAATAACCACTTTCTTCAAAAAGTGGTTCCTAAAGTGAGTAAGAAGGTATCTAAGAAAAAGACCCATCTAGCACAGTAAAGAAATCAAGGGCCAATCTGTAACAAGGCCTTACTCAATGAAGGATTTCTTGATGCACTTAGACAATTATCTGTTGCAAATCAAGATTCTACTCTCTCGGTTCCCAATAGTGGGAACATTAATTCCAAAGGTCTGCATCAGACACTTCTTCGTGAAGGCTTTCTTAATGACAGTTCAGTCGATCTTGAAGTATCATCTTCATATGAGAGCCACGATAACCCTCTACATGGCCAGAAGACTAAGGAGTAAAAGGTTTCATCTTTTGTTGTAACCCACCATGGTGGTCCTCCCCATGGTGTTGAATCTATCTGCAAAAGTCTTATCCACAGTAATAATTCACATTGGCTAGAAAATGCTCCAATGGAAAATGTAGTGACGAGAAAGCCCTCTTATCTAGAGGCACTTGCAAATGTGAATCCAGTCATGTCTGATGCTTTACCACTAGCAGGTGAAATACTTTCTCAACCAGAAGATAGCCTCGTGTGTAGGTCATTCTCCAAACCACCCATGAGTCATGAATCTTCTAATTTGGTAAATTAATTATCTACTAATATTGTTGAATCTGAGGAAGCAACAAATAAGAACCAGATTTGATCTAATTCGGTAGAAGAATCTTTATTGAACGATAAAGAGGATGTATTGAATTTGAGAAAATAGGTGACCAAAGGTGAACTACCAGTCATTTTTTGGCCTTTGGATGAATCTCAGTATGACATTCCAGAGATGTTGACAGAAGATTGTATTCATGATATTCGTCTCAACATGTTGAAAACACTTTTTCAATTGAAAAAGTAAATATTATATTATGATGAATATGAAAATCATGTCAACATAATAAAAGGGTTACAACTCCAAATTGTTTTGGAATCTCTCATAGTTTCTCCATTTTCGAAGGCTGAAAAGCAGCAGAGAGCCCTTCAGCATTCATGGATTGGTGCACTAAGAAGGTTGCGCTAGTTAATTTCCAATTCCGAATCTAGTATTCATATAAAGGGATGGGGTTTTCATGGAGCACTGCATTTCACCGTACTCTCCAGTCAACCAAGTTCGCTGAAAGTGGTCTCATGCAATGTTATTGCCCATGGCCGGCCACAACCAATTGGTTTTGTTTGTAATCAATGGATTTCTCTAGAACATGCCTCAACTAGTTATTCTCAATATCAGGAATACAGAGAACAATATGTTGAATTACTTTTGCATCAGGCAAACGAGTACATCAAACTTGCTTCACATTTAGAGCATCCACGTCATTAAGTGACAGAAGTGTCAGAAATCATCCAACAGTCTTTTGAGCCGGGTGATAAGAGTGGATACATGTTAATGCATCCAACCAGTTTCCTGACTAAAGTCCGTAATATTGCAAGAGTTTTTAAGAAGGTCTCATATATAGAAACTCAAAAACCACCCCATCTTTCCAGATTGGGGACCCTTTTAGCTCAACCCTTAGTATCAACAAATAGGATTCGAGGAGTTGAGAAGGAACAACAGGAACAGCCCTAGTCCATAGAACTGGAGACCTTTTCAAATCTTCAATCTCTTACTCAGAGAAATCCAGTCTTCTATCGACTAGGGAAAAATCCTCGAGAGGAACAAAGAGCCGAATTATCAGGAGGTTCCCTCCAAATTACGGTTTGTCAAGAAGTTCTGGAGAGATCAAATTAGAAAAATGCAGTATCTCAACAAGGAAATGGAAGAAGACAACATCGCAGAAATGCCAATAGAAGATATGAAATGCATTATGCATCAATTAATGCCATCAATTTTGTTGTTGCTAATTCCCCAGATGAGGCTCATTTAGAGGGATCAGATGAAGAGGTTCCTACTCCAGAAGTTGTACACACAGACACAAATGAAGAAGGTGTGAGTACAAGAAATAAAAGGCTTACCCAGAATCAGTGTATTCCTTAAAATAACCAACTTCCCCCTCTCCAAAAGGCATCCAACAAAGGAAAAGATACAATTCAGGCTACATACCCTTCCTCTGGAGAAGGCCAATCACTTTCACTAGATAAAAGTTTGCACAACTAGAGGAAGAGATGAAAGAACTAAGGAGTTTGAATATAGAACTACTTAAAAGTAGTCTTCCTCCTAAGAGTGCTAGAGTCAGTAATCCAGGGGAATTTGTTGCGTCTACTATGATAGATCAAGAGTATCCTCCTTTAATAGTACACCCACAGAGGTCTAATCCAATGGGTTATATGCAACAACAACCGGCAATACTACCATCAGTGGTAGTCCCAGTCGCCACACCTATCCAAGCTCCAGTTATTTCACCTGCACAGGTCCAAGATCAACTAGATGTTTCTCAAAAGTTAATTACTACCATTGAGTCATTAACAGCTCAGTTGTAAGCTATGGAAGGAAAGCGTTCACCGGTTCAACCAGAGAAGAGAGATTACCCTGAATGGGTAGACGCAATTCCCCCCCCCCCCATCAAATTTCGCAAGTACCACATTCCCAATCTTTAATGGTTTGGGAGACCCAGAGAAACACTTAACACATTTTGTTTCTCATTACGATCCTATGATGGGAACCCCTCCGAAACAAGAAGTAGTTAAGATCAGGTGTTTTGTACAGTCATTATAAGTTCCTGATTTTGTCTGGTATACAAGCTTTCAATCCTAGTCAATTACCGGGTGGGAGGATCTTCATCAATAATTCCTTCTTCAATTCAGATCAACATTGAAAAAGATAATAGTTTTTGATCTTAAAAATTGTAAGCAAAGGGATAATGAAAGGGTTTTAGATTTCATTTCCTACTAGATGGGATTAACATATTCCATGATCCTATCACTCCCTCAAGAAGAGTTGTTTCCAATTAGTGTGGAAAATTTGCGTGATGAATTATGCACGCGGTTAATACCTGTGAAATACACAGGAGGGTTTCAAGACCTTACTTAAATCACTCAAAATATTGAAGACTCTCTTATAAAGTCTATGGATAATGATCGTATAATTACATCATCTATAGGAAAGAGAATGGGTAATGCAGAGACTGCTACAGTTATGCTTAAACAAGAACCTCTACCTGCTTCTACTTCAAGTCCTTCATCTTCTCGAAGGGATCTGCCTCCTGAGAATCAACAACAGAGGTCGTTTTTTCAAGATGATCAAAGAGATCAAAGAAAAAACAATTTGAGGATCTAAAGAAAAAAAATTACTCTTTCTGAAATGAACAAGTTCCTAGTTACTTCATTTAGGCTCTGGAAAATAATTTGGTTCAATTGCCAATGCCTAGAAGGCTGAACAAGGAAGGAGATGAAGACCGTCCCAAATATTTCCCATTACATCAGATATTGGTTCATCCCATTCTGGAGTGTTTTGTCTTCAAAGTCCTCATGCAAAAGATGGTGGACTCGGGACAAGTCAAATTTAATGGTTCATCAGCTCAGGAATCATGTGTTACTGCTACAAATCCAGAGGAAGAAGGTGATTGGCAAGAAGTGAAAACCAAAAGTGTGTAGAAATATGATTATTGGATGGTCAAGAAAATGATCAATAGAACTCATGCCATTTTGCGAATTCAATTGAAGAAACCAATTGTGTATTCTGCTATGAATTCCACAGAAAAACCCTCTTCACAAGAGGGAATATCCTCAAATAAACGACATAATTTAAAGAAAGAGAAACAATTAGAAGAAGATGAGATTGTGTCAAAGCCAGAGTTGTCTTTGACTCTGCCAGATTTTATTCCTTCTACTTCAAAGCCACAGGCACCGCTCCACCAAACGGTACAGCCTAAATGGGCTAATCACACAGAATCTTCATTAGATGAAGAATTGATCTTTGGTTCTATTAACATGATTCATTTAACATATCCTTATATCAGTCAGAGCTTAGATCTTGGTGATCCTGAGTTCCCACTATCAAATAGAGTAAATAGAGGTAGTTCGAGAGGTATGGGATATAGAGGAAGATGTGGATACCCCAGAAACCACTATTCCAATTCTACCCCTTCTAAAACTATGTATGCAGCAGAAACTCGTGGCAGAGCCCTTCATCAGGATCAACAAGAACAAGAAAATTCTTCCATGCAAGGCAGATTCAGTCCTGGTACTGTTATTCAGGAGGATCGGTTAGAGGTTCCACCTTCTTCCTCTCAGCAAGTAAATAAACCTATTCGATCTCATCTTCCAAATCCATGAGTACTTCCAACTCCTACCCTGATACAAGATGCATCTACTTCCAAAGCATAAAATTCTAAGGCATATGCAAAACCACATGTTCCTGTTGGAAAACGCAGACCTTTGGACCAAAAATATGATGTCTTGAAACATATTGCCCAAGTAACGGCCAAGTTATCAATTTTGGATTCCTTGAATCTATCCAAGGATCTTCTGGAGGCACTCATTGAGGATTTGTCAAGTCCTTATGAGTTTGAAACTAAAATTGATGCGGATGGAGTCTACCATGTAGAGAATGATCCTGTAGAATTCCAGGAAGTGATATCATTCATAGATGAAGATGAATATGATTTCATGCATGGACATATCAGACCTTTGTATTTATCTGGCACGATAAATGGTGTAGACATCAAAAGAGCTTTAATTGATAATGGTTCAGGTGTCAACCTCATCCCCATTCCTACACTTTGTCGATTGGGCATCACAGAATCTGATTTATCTTTTTCTACTCTGATGTTGCAAAGATATGATAAAAATGAACAAGAACCACTGGGTGAGATTACACTCAGAACTCAGTTTGGAGACCTTGTATCCAATTCAGATTTCATGGTTGTTGATCATGATACATCCTTCAATGTTTTTCCTGGAAGACCTTGGCTACATCAACATGTGGATATACCTTCATCATACCATCAATGCCTAAAATATTGTTTTGATGGTCTAATTGGGACATTATATGGTGATAAAGCCCCCTTCAAAACCTGTGAATCTCAATACATTGAGAAGGAATTCTATCACATGAAGGGTAAGGAGAAATCCACAAAAAAGGAGTTTACCAATGTTAATGCTCCATATGGTTTAGAAAATATTCTAGTAAACCCATGCACAAATGTGTGTACATATTATGTGTTTCCTATCAGTCAAATTGATAGGATAGACCCAAATCCAAATACTCTGATGGAAACTTCCATAATGTCAATTACAACAATCAAGATAGATAGCATGGGAGAAATTGGTGACTCACCAAGCAATGATGAAAGCTCAAATGTAGATGTCTTCATTTCATCCGCTGAAATTCTGCAAGTCTGTACTTCACCAACCAGGCCAGAAGAAGTTATAACAATATCAGAGGTAAACGATGATGTTGATTCTCAATCCATCATTTCCTCTTTATTACTCAAGGAAGACCCTTCATCATCAATTGGTTCTGAAATGGAAGCCTCTTCTTCAAGATGTTAAAATTTTAACATATATCCTAATCATGGAAATTAAACTTCATCATCTACTATGCAAGTAGAAATAGATGAGGTAACACATGTTGGAGAAGAAGAGGAAGATCTCAAGGATTATCCTCCAGCATTTGAGGAGGGTATTTCTACCACTGTGGATGAACTCAGAGAAATAAATCATGTTACAAAAGAAGATCCACA
Organism: Viscum album; assembly: GCA_963277665.1. Lineage (NCBI taxonomy): Eukaryota > Viridiplantae > Streptophyta > Magnoliopsida > Santalales > Viscaceae > Viscum > Viscum album. The sequence goes on from OY728140.1 coordinate 1,209,595,277, forward strand.
CCCTACATTAATTAGTGCGGCCATGACTCTTGAAGAGAAATAAATGTATAGTTAATTTTTAAAGAAAAATCAAGATATATTTTCTTGGAACTATACAGAAATTCGAGGGCATGATCCCAATGTTTCCACTCATCATTTGGGTTTGTTAGAAGAACATCGAGGATTTACGCAAGCCGCAAGAAGAACACACCTGACTTATGCTTCCAAAATTGAAGCTGAAGTGGATAATCTTATCAAAGCTAACTTCATCAGAGAAGTTCAATATCCCAAGTGATTGGATAATATTTTCCATGTGAAAAATATTAATGGAAAAATTAGAGTTTCCAATGATTTGATAGATTAAATCGACATATTCCTAAGGATGATTTTCCATTTCCAATAACAGAACTCTTAATTGATGCAACAGCTGGATATGAAGCACTTTCCTTCATAAATGGATATTCAGGGTATAATAAAATCCAAATGGCTCCATAAGATGAGGAATCTACAGCTTTCAAAGCCCCTCAGGGTGTGTTTTGCTATCGAGTAATGCCCTTTGGCCTGAAGAATGCAGGCACAACATATCAGCGAGCCATGCACTATCTCATCAAACCCTTTTTAGGGAAGATTGTTTAATTTTAAGTGGTTGATTTGGGGGTTAAATCCAAACAACATTCTAATCTCTTGGATTATTTATAATTCATATTCCACAAACTTCGAAAACAAAATTTGATGATGAACCCCTTGAAATGTGATTTTGGGGTAAATTCAAGAAAATTTCTCAGCTTTGTTGTACGCCATCATGGTATTGAAGATGATCCTTGGTATTTCAACTCCTAGGAATTTGAAATAATTAAGAGGACTTCAAGGACACTTAACCAATATTCAGTGTTTCATCGCCAATCTGGGAGGAAAAAGATTACCTTTCACCAAATTGATGAAGAAGGGATTCACTTACCATTGGACTGAATAATTTCAAGATGCATTTGAGATTATCAATAAATAACTATTGAGTCAACCAGTATTAATTCCACATGTTGAAGTAAGGCCATTGATTCTTTATGTGATAGCTTTATAGTGATCATTGGGTTCCTTCCTTGCCCAGAAGAATGATGTTGGGAATGAGAACATCATATACTATCTCAGTCGGACTATTTTGGAAGCATAAACCTAATATTCAAATATTGAGAAGTGTTGCCTAGCATTAATCTTTATAGTTCAGAAACTGAGACACTACTTGCAATATCCTGTGGTCCAATTGGTATCTCTCAATAACCCGCTCAAATTCATCATTAGTCATCCAATTCTTACAGGACATCTAGCAAGGTGGGCAGTTATTTTGCAGCAATTTGATATTCAGTATGTGTCTCAAAAGGCAATAAAGAGCCAAGCCCGGGATGATTTCCTTGCTGAACACCCTTCAGCAGAAGATAAATATTTAGATATTGAACTTCCTAATGAATAAGTATTTTCTATTCAAGAAAATATTCAAATATGGGAAATGTACTTTGATGGTTCTTCCAGAAGTCCAACAGGGAAGAAAATGGAAGATCCTAAATTCAACAAAGTTGGGTTAGGAATTGTGATTATTTCCCCTAAAAAGGTAGTTCTACCTTATTCCTTCTCATTTTTGGGAGGCGGTACAAATAATGAAGCATAATATCAAGATCTTATCGCAAGATTAGAGTTGGCACTTCAAGCACAAGTGAATCACTTAAAGGTGAATGGTGAGTCATACCTGGTAATCAAACAATTCAAAGGGGATTATGCCATCAGAAAAGAATAGTTAATCACTTTTTATGATTACATAATAGAGTTAATGGTGGAATTTCTTTCAGAACCGACATTTTCTTATGTCCCGCGATCACAAAATGATCAAGCTAATGCACTGGCTAATACAGCCACAGCTATGGAAGATCCAAATCGAGAGGAGACATCCATCAGTATTACCCACAATCGAAAAATTTCACCTTATGTTCAAAATAGAATGGAGGAAATCAATGAAATTAGTCTCATTCCTGAACCATATGGTCATATTACAGGATGGATGACACCTATCATGGAATACCATCAAAATGGATCACTTCCACCTGATAGAGTCAGGAAATAACAAATCCGGCGACGTGTGGTCAATTTTACTCTTTATGATGGCCAAGATCACTTAGATGAAATTCTATACAAAAGGGATTTTGATGGAATTCTCTTCATATGCATTGACGGTGAAGAGACAATGGCTGTCATGAAAGAAGTGCATGCAGGAGTCTGTGGTGCCCACCAGTCTGGACATAGACTGTCTGATCAAATTCGAAGGCTTGGATACTTTTAGCCTTCAATGATACAAGATTGTGTTGATTGCACAAAGAAGTATCATTATTTCCAAGTACATTCCAACTCCATTCATCAACCCCCAGATTTGCTTCATACAGCTAAATACTCGTGGCCATTTGCCACATGGGGAATGGATGTAGTAAGACCTTATCCTTCAGCTTCATCCAAGAAGTTTACGTACATTCTTACTACTACTTACTTATTTTCCAAATGGGCATAGGAAATACCTCTCAAATTAGTTAGTTATAAAACCATTTTTAGCTTCATCAAGTCTAACATCATTACCAGATTTGGTGTCCCTCATACCATATTGACAGACAATGTCACCAACTTCTATTCATCCGAGGTGAGGAAGTTGTATCAAGAATACAACATCAAATCCAACCATTCCTCTCGGTATCATGAAGTGGCCAATGGCCAAATAGAAGCCTTCAATAAGACTCTTTCAAATATAATGTTGAAAATGGTAGATACTGATAAGAAATCATGGCCTGGTAAATGCTTTCATGCTTTATGGGCTTATCAGATCACCACCTGCACTGCAACACGGTCAACTCTATATTCATTGTTATATAGAACAGAAGCAGTCTTGCCTATTGAGGTTCAATTACCCTCACCCAGGGTATCCATTTGTGATCTTTCATCTATATATGAACAATCTCAAAATCAATTGGATTAATTGGAACGATTAGATGAGAAAAGACTATGAACCCTACACCACTTGGAAGTCTATCATAATCGAATAGCATGAGCTTTCAACAAAAAAGTTCATCTTCGTTCATTCATTCAGGGATAATTGATATTGGTTATTGGAACTCCAATTGTACCAGGAAAGAAACCTCCCAAGATGCAGTGAAAATAGGAAGGACCTTATTCAATACATAAGGTCTACTACAATGGAGCTTATTCTTTAATCTTGATTGATGGAGAACTCATCAATACTCCAACCATTACTAGATTTTTGAAGAAGTATTTTTTATAATACCAATACATACGGTCCATGCATATGAACTTAAACTATTTGTACTTACATCCAACATGATGTTAAACTGTGTCATCCTTGCTATAAGATGTTAAAATATACAACACTTCTTAAGTCCTTACTACATGACATTAAACTGCACAGTCCCTTCTACGTCCAACATGACGTTAAACTGTGACGTCTTAGCTACATGACGCTAAATTTTACAGAAGTCCCTTACGTCCAGTAAGACAATAATCTACATAATCAATGGTCTAGGCATATGACCTCAAACTATTCACACCATCGTCCAACATGACGTTAAACGATGAAAAGGTCCCTAATATGTCCAACCTGACATTAAACATTGTCCTTTTTTGTCCTTACTGCATGACATTAAATTGCACAGTTCACCTTTCTTCCAACATGACGTTAAACTGTATTGTCCCCATCATCTTAACTACAGGAGACTAAACAGTACATCACCCTTATTTTCCAACATGACGTTAAACTGTGTCTCTATATTTGTCCTACATGATGTTAAACTGTAATTTTTCCCTACTACATGACACTAAACTGTGCAGCACCAATAGTCCTTATTGTAAGACTTTAAATAGCATAGTCCCTTCACATTTCCTACATGACACTACTCTATGCATCGTTAAGGTTGTTTCTACCTCTTGTTTCTCACAATGAGTATGACTCACGTGAGATTAGAGTAAACTTCAAACATAACAACCTCTCTGGACCTCTAACCATGTGTAAGTCCCGACACCATTTTTTGGGAATTTTTTTTCAAAAACAAATTGATTAATAATTCATTCTTTAATTGAAATACATGGAATTTGATCCTTTCCTTCTAGTCTAGGTATTTAGGTAACCTCCTGAGGTTCAATACCAAAATCAATCTCTTCACATCGGTTCTCCTCCATCTCATATGATGTTGATCTGTGAAGCAGCCCCAGAACCAATACTTTTTACATTGGTTCACCATCATCCTTGCTATATGACGTTAAACTATTCACACTTTCTATCCTATATGATAATAAACTACAACATTCTTTCACACTCTCACCTGAGAGGGAATCATTATTTACATTGATATCCAATCATGTTATATTCCAAAGACTACGTAAATACATGGAAATGCTCGAACCTTTTATCTTGGGTCAAACCATCATTGCAGTAAAGTCCCCTTTCACCCTTCACTTGTACGAACCAAATCTGTACAAAGGGTATTTCAAGAACAACATGCGGCATGATTCCCATCCTAATGGGATACGTAGGAACATTCGATCATCCCTCAAATCCAACCCCAAGTCTTTGGGCCTAACCCCAGATTCCACTTTCAGTCCCTTGGCTGAAAAGTCCCCCTTGGTCCGCGCTCTATGACCCTAAACTATGATCTCCTACACTCTCATCCCACATGACGTTAAAATATATTTCAATAACTACTTATGGCTTGATTCACATCCTTATAGGATACGTAGTAAAGTCCAGCACCTCAATTCAGGACCCATCCACAACATGATTATGTTTAGCATTGTCCTGTGTATCTTCAACATGCATTGGACAATGCCCATTTTAATGTATCATACTCCTAACCATAAATACTTCATGATCTCAGTAACCATTTTCTCGACTTCTCGTAACAAAATTTATGATACCTGAGAATTCTTTTCTCTGACTATGCAGCATGTTCCCTTAGGAAACCTTGCATAAACAGTGTACATAACCGACTTGTTAGCCAAAAGATGCTATTATTTGACTATGCAGCCAGTGCCCTTAGGCGGCCCTGCATAATTCAACCCCCTAACGGGTTTTTCAAATAGTGTTAACTTCATTATTGGGAGAAAAACAACTTTTTTTTTCTTTGTCTTAATGAAAATATGTAGGGATCCGCAAAAATAGCCATCCTTAACATATTTGTATCATATTCTTTTTCATGATTTGAAAGTATTAAATTCTGTGGTTTATATTTTCCTTTCGTACGTTTCGTTCAGACCTTCTCAAGAGTGACATTCATCCAATTCTCTGATAATATTGATTGGAAATATCATCACCATATTCAAGTACTTCTTTCCATACATCAGACTACGTGCTTTGTAAAATTTGAATCTCCATAAACTTCCACTAGTTTTTTATAAGTAGAAAAGTAAATTTCTGAGAGTTCTTTTTCCTCACTATGCAGCACGTGCCCTTAGGCGGCCTTGCATAAATAGTCTACATAATGAACCTGTCATCCAGAAGATATTATTATTTGACTATGCAGCCAATGCCCTAAGGAGACACTGCATAATTCAACCTCCTAACGGGTTTGTTAAATAGTGGTAACATAATTCTTGGGAAATACTTCTTCTAATTCCTTTTTAGCCCTTTTCTTATCATTCCTCAGATTCAAAATTTCTTTAGTCATAGTTTACATGTTTTCCCCCATACATGAGTTTGGTAATATGTTTTCAGATAAATTATCAAGTAATTGAGCCAACCTTAATCCATTTGGTCAAAGATATTTCGACCTTAAGCATTAGCCTTTTTATGTCTGACTTGCATGACTTTAAACTTCCCATAAAAGAAAAGGGAAATTTGAACAAAAGTCAAGTCCCAGCTCACTAAACATATACTTTGTATGATTTAGGTAATATTGAGCAGCTAAATAGATTCAAAGTTTGTAGGGTTATTTATAATAATCCTAGTAAAAATAAAAATATGCTTACTAGGGCCATTGTCTTAGGTAAAAATTTAAAGCAGGTAGCAAAAGAAGTCATGCACAAATGTTGAAGATGAAAGTGTTTTTCATTGATACACAAGAGTTAGAAGGACATACACAGATTGGATTCTATTCTCTTTTTTAGGAATTACAAGATGCTTTCAACATAACTCTTTATTTGATTTAAGACATCGTGAGATTCATCAAAAACCACCTGGAATTCATTCATTCAACTGGATACAATAAGTGATGCAGTGATACTAGCTCTTATTCTAACAATTGTAAAAGAATTTTCTTGAGTGTGGTTTGAGAAAATTTTCTTCTAATCAAACAGTGACTTTGTTTCTATCCAAGAGACTTGGAAGATGGATACATGGATTTGAGAATGGAGCATTGTAAGTAAAGAGACATTTGGAAAGAGTTCTCTTTTCAGATATTGTTTCTAATGTCATGATAGTCTTCTCTCCATCAACCGGCAACAGAAAACATATCAGACCATGGTTTTCAATTTTCATATCTACAAGAAAATGGCATGAAGGAAAAATTTGAATGTTCACACCATTTTTTCTACTCTTAATGCACAACATAACCGAAATAGAGGGGTAACAGTGTGGCTGCATCTCGGGAATATAATTATTTGCATCTGGAATATTGACACCTTTCAGATAACCATGGCCATACAGAGGAAAGTAGATGCTATGTGGAAAATTAAGATGATACTTCTTCAAGTACTTGGCCAAATCTAGGAGAGTGTTGTTGCAGATATCATAGTAATGATGGCCAACAATGTTCATCATATCATCAATATGCTTTTTATCCAGTTCATCAGTCGTTCCAATTCTTCTAGGAGCCGTTAAATCTGCACAATGGTCGAATAATTAACTCTTAAGTGAGTTGATTTTTTATAAAATTTGTGAAGAAAGTTGAAAAATGGAAAAGGCATTAAGGAACGCAAGTCCAATTTTGGAGAGCAAGTGTAACTGTGTCGTGCAGGTTTTTGGCATGCAGGTATCACCGCATAGGTCAAAGTACCTCTGCAGCAGCGTGACACGAACAGAAGCAATGAACCATGGAAAATCATCCACCTGCGCGACGAGAGAAACCTGCACGGCGAGAGGTCGAACTATTCAAAAATGGGTTCTTTGCACAAGAATGGCCGCATATTTATAGGCAATGATGCACCCCTGTGTGTTGAATCCTGCACGACTCACACCTGTGTGATGCCAGATGCACGCTTCTCACCTGTGCGTCGATATTTGTGCGCTCAAAACTTGCGCTCCTCCCTTCCTTAGTCTTATTCTTTACCTTAGAGTCACATCCTCTTTCTTTTGGATCCAACTCTGAGGAGGGACTTCTGTTGACGCTACTTTCCATCACAGAGTCTAATGACTGAAAAAGGGAAAATACCTTTCCTGCACGCCCTATTTGATTTTCACCCAAAGTCTTCAGCAGCCTATAAATACCCCTTGTGGGCCCCCCATTTCAGAACGGAAAAAATCCAGAAACATGGATTTGAGATCCCGGCACCCTAGTCTCTTCTCAAAGCCTTCCGAACACTTCTAAGTTAATTTCTTACCTAGAATGGAAGGTCTAAAGAGGAGGAACAAGGCCTAAGTGTTGAAATTCATCAACACCTGCACGCTTAAGTGTCCAACCCTTAATGAAAATGACCACACTTGTGCGCTGCCTTATTCCTTCAATAGAACTTGTGTGCCACTCATTTATATGTCTTTAGGGATAATACTAAGGGCTTGAGCTAGGTATTGCCCAAGTATTACCCTAAGGGTTGACCGTCGTGAAAGTACCCATGTGTCGCGTAGGTATACTTGCGTGACCATGACTTGCGCGCCCATGCAGGACTTATGCGCCTCTCTCTTTTTGCATTCCCCTCCTGCCTATTCACTTTATTTCTTCTAATCCACCTCTCCTCTTCAAGATTTTGCCTTCAGAATCCTTTTCAAAGACATTTATGGCATGATTCCTTGGTTGGATTCCTTATCTGAAAGGAATTCTATGGAACATCTCTCAAAACCTAGTGATTTACATATCTTTATGTCATTAAGGTTAGAGATTCCATTCATTCAACCTCATACTTTAAGATAAGAAGATCTATAATATGGGAATCCTTCTTAGGAGTAAGTCCCAAGTCCCCTATTCCTAGGCCTCTTTTTCACGAGTAATCCCCAATCATAAAATCCTAACCTGGGATTCCTTTTCAGGAGTAACCACCAGTCATAATTTTCTATTCATGGGCCTCCTTTTCAGGAGTAAGCCCCAGTCCAAGTTCCCAAATATGGTAATCCTCCTTAAGAGTAAGCCCTATATCCCAAATTCCCTAAACTTGGACCTCCTTCTCAAGAGTAAGCCCCAGTTCTCAAGTCCCTTAACATAGGCCTCTGTCTCAGGTGTAAGCCCCAGTTCTCAAGTCCCTTAACCTGGGCCTCCTTCTCAGGAGTAATCACCTGTTCTCAAGTCCCTTAACCTGGGCCTCATTCTCTAGAGTAATCCCCAGTTCTCAAGTCCCATAAGCTTGGCCTCCTTCTCAGGAGTAAGTAGTAGTTCTCAAGTCCCTTAACCTGGGCCTCCTTCATACGATTAAGCCCCAGTTCTCAAGTCCCTTAACATGGGTCTCCTTCTAAGAAGCAAGCCCCAGTAATAATTTCTCTTAAACAGTCTTAACTTGTTTTTGATTTGGGATTCCTTCTCAGGAATAAAACCCAATCATAAATATCCTCCTAATTTGGGAATCCCCCTCAGGAGTAAGCCCCAAGTTAGAGTATCCAAATCTCCATATAGCACATATACCTTTATCGACATTTTTCCCAGGCTTCTTCTCTAATGTAAGTCCTAGTCTTTATCTATTTGGGAAATCATACATACATAAGCCCCACATCATTCCTTGTGACCACATCTTTTGTTGAATAAATTTTCAGGTTCTATGATACCTCTTGTTTCTCACACCGAGCATGACTCACGTGAGCATAGAGTGTAAATGTAACCATGACACATATCATTGGGTTGTTAATCATACGTAAGCCTCAGAATTACTAAACCAAACTATGTGGACTTTGATCTCTACCTTAAAAGTAGAGTACGTAGGAATCCTTTTTGAGGTTCAAGCCCATCACCCATTAATTCTCATTTGTCCCATATGACGTTAAACTATATCTTAATTCCCAAACTACATGGGTTCTGATTCCTTTTCTAACAAGGACACATAGGTGGCCCATATGTGGGTACGATCCCAACTCTAAAATACCCCATGTATTTCTGAACGATAATAAACATCAAGTGCCCCACAGAGTGGCTTTAAAACCGTTATGGTTATCATAATGACCAAGAGATCTTTTAATAATGTGTTGAAGGATACCATTGACTATGAATCTCTAACAAATATAGATGATTCTCTATCGATGAAGAACCTCAAATACATATAAAATATTCTCTAAATCTCATACATATTAATCATTGATTGTCAGATCTTAAGGAAAGATCATTTTCATACTTGGTAGTGTAATAAGGATTCACGAACATAACTTAAATCTATAAAGAGGGACCCAGAGTAGACAATAATTCCACTCAAAAAGGTGTGATGAGTCTGACCTCCCATCCTATTGACCAATGCAAATTTTTAAGTCTCATCGGCCCATAACTAATGATCACCTACCTTTTGAAAGTAGGTCCAAATGGATATAGAATCATTGGATGTTTCCGGTTCTATGAATAAACCCGTTAGAAACCGATTGGAATGTTTGAACCTTACACAAAAATGGTCATCCCCATTTCCAGGGGAAACAAACTTGTCCTATCCTCTTTTATCTTTATCTTTTATTTACTTAGTTTTTCTTATGATTTATTTTAAATCACAATTTCTAGGTCAATTGGATGTATCAAAGAGATTATCTCAAGGAATCCACTTTATAATTAATACTTGGTTTTATCTTTCCTTCCATTGGATTTTCTAAATTTATATTTATATTTTGTTGGGTAGAAATGAGGGGTAGTAAAAATTTCACGTGGGTGAGTGTCAATCTACTTAGTTATTATGGTGTGCATTTCATTTTTTTATCATATTTTTAGGATTTTTGAGCTTTATTGGATATTATTATCACATTTCACATATCAATTGATTTTGAAAGCATTGAAATGATTTTTTAAAGAATGGATTTTAAATGCTTATTGATTTTAAACCTTTTTCTTTGAATTGGATTGGCATGAATTTTTACGAATTCAATTGATTTTTGAAATCCATGCCCATGAAACACTGACTCAAAATATTTTTTTAGTCCTGTGAGGTATTCTAAACAACTATGACATATTATTCCTAATACCTAGACATTCTTGAGGGAAACTATAATTTTGTGTGATAACTATAATTTGTGAGTTTTCTCTTTCAAAACATTGGATTTTAGGGAATGTATATTAAATTATTGAGGAATCAATTTTGCTAGCCCCATTTAATCTTAAGATCCACCTTTATCCTTCATAAGACCTTAGATTCCAGGAACATCCTTATAGGTTTAACCCACATTACATGCTAATTTTTTCTTACATACTCGTACTTTTAGTATTTTCCGTGGATATTTCATGAATTAGTGTGGGGGAAGGGCCTTTCATGTGTGTTCATATTGATGTGTATAATTTACGGTTGGTTTAGGTATCTGTTAATACATTGGGCAGTAGATAATAATAGAATTGGGCATGTGTCATTATTTCATTGTGATTTATTTATTTCATCCATTTATCCATAAAAAATGAAAAAATGGATTTGATATTGAATTCTTCATTATAAACTCTTTTATGACTCATATCCCTCCCAGAAAGCAAGGGCATGAACTGTCATTCATTTATTGTATTCAATTTTCAGCTCATCCTCCATGAAAAAAAATTTAAAAAAATGAAAAAAAGTTGTTCCTTTATGGAGCATAAAAAATGAGGGATAACATAGATGATATCATTATTTTTAATAACGTTTTGGCTCATGAACCATGTCATAAAATGATGTGGTGTTGTTTTTCAAAATTTAAAGTGGGATTGAGAGAGAAAATTCTTGTGTTTCCACTTGAATTAATAATGCATTGTACTGAAGAGTCCAACTTCCACTTTTTGGCATGAGAATTTTTCTATCATTTTCCCACCAACCCCATAGCTAGCACCATGTTTTGATGCATGCCTGTCGTAGGGTGTGACAAAAGAAATTTAATTTTTCTAGTGCATCATACTGGCTAACAAGGGTTTCCTCACTTGAGGAGCTTTTTTAGTTCGTTCACTCACTAAATCTAATTCACCATACCAAATTCATTTTTGGGTGTTTTTATTTAATATATGAATGGAAATCAATTGATGAAAATAAATTAAATTAAAAACTTTAATTAAAATTATTATTAAATGCAAAATGAAATAGAATTAGTGAACAATAGAAGTTCCCCCAAGAGATCTTTCAGGGAGCACCTTCATTGACCAGATTCAAATATTCTGAGAGAAAACACTCATGCGTATGTGTGCACACCTTAAACTACCCCAGTTACGAATAAAAATTCCACTTAGCGATCGCCAAGCACACCTTCCATCCACCTCCTCAATCAAGGGAAAATGGATGTAGATTATGAAGTTAAACTTTATACAACCACAGTGAGGATTACACCAACAATAAATTATCCTAATAATTAACTCATATAATTTTAAAAACATGGTCTTGGGTTCAAGAACCTGATTAATCTCTCAATATATTCCATGGATTAGTTACTCATGATCATCAGTATTATAGTTCACGGTGGAATGATGACATGAAAAAAATAGGGTGGATGGATGGACACAAAAATAAAAATAATGCATCAATTTATTAAAAATCTAATTTACAATTGAAAAATAAAACAAAAATATAGAAAATAAATAAATTAAAAACAAAGGGGGATGATTTTCAGTTGTTATCTCTTAATGGAGATATCCTCCTTGGTGACTTGAAGGAATGGGATGGAGAATGGGATGATTTGGGAAGGAGGAGAGGGCCTCCTTTTTTAGGAAGAATTATGTTCTCTAAAAGATGTCTGTTTTTTGGCCAATTAAATGACCGATTCATGCGTGGAACCATTCATAAGTTCTGTTCATAAATGTTTTAGTAGTTCACCCTCCAAATTGAATCACATTGGGACACTATATGAATGAGTTATGAATTTTTCATTGGCGGTTTCTTTTTCTAGACGCTAGCTCCAAGAAGCTACCTTCAAAAGTATAGCATCCAATGGAAACTTTAATGATTTAAAAACACTCCCACATTTAATGTTTATCTGGACCAGTGTCTCCTCGTGCTATCCGAGGTGGAATCACCTCAATTAAAGGTGTGTAGGCCAAGATGTGGTTCTGTTACAGTGGTGCGGTCCATGCTGTCTGACCGGAAAAATCTTTAACATTATTGATTTTTTAGGACCTTTAGATGGTCGAATTAGCTCCTTGTTCAGAAGAATAAATTAGACGAAATACAATAATTATTAAAAATAATATTCACACAATTTTTAATTTTATCTTTCAACAATTGAATAAAATACCCATGATGTAATAAAGTTTCCAAAATCCAAAATTATGGGCTTTTTACCATTTTGATCAAAACACATCATATATCCAAAATTGTTTCATATAAGATCAAAATGATAATTTTGTAATATTAAATTATTTGAAATGTATAAAAAATTTAGAAAATAATATGTCAATCAATTCCTCGACACTTAAACTAAGCTTGTCCTCAAGCATAAAATCTCAACATGGAATTTAGAAGACACCAATGTTTCCACTATTCAAATTCCAAAGTAATAAAATTTAACAATTATTAATGTCAAATAAATAATTCAAAAATCTAAATAAAATATAAATTTCATTTCCCATTTTTCAATGAAACAATTAAATCAAGTATTTAAATTTTCCCCTTTGAAAAAATCGGAACTTATTCTTTCTTTCATTCATGTTTCTCAATTCATTATTATTAAGCATGCTGCATCATGATTTACCCCACCTTTGAATTTTTACTCTCATATATAATGATACAATTCAAGTAGAGTTATTCTCATATCACGAGAACATGAACACCATCTATAAACTGGAAAAAGAAATAATTTCTCCACTTTTTAAAGAAAAAAAAATATAAAACCATGATGGTTTTTCAATAATGGTTCAAATGACTCTTAGTCATAGGGTTGGTAGGATTTGATGTTTTAAAAATTCAGCCTCAAGGAAGAGGTTTACCTCTTAAGTACAATTCATAATATCAAAATTTTAATGAAATTATACCCTTTAATGTACCAACACCCACATCCCCCAAAACATAAAGATACGTCATGATCAAAATAAAGCATAATGAATGATTAATTCAACCTCTTGATATTTTTAATTTTGTAATTTTTATCTTTATTACCGAAAGTTATTATTAGATCAATCCTCACATCCATCACCTAACCACATATTATAAGAAGATAATCAATATAAAAAATATTTATTTTTGGTTCTCCGAAGTCACTACCATTTTTTATCATTTTTTTGGTTAATTTTTTTCATTTTTTTTAATTAAAGATGGGAAAACAATGAAGTACAATCAATGTTTCTATTACCATTTAAAATTCCTATAATAGAACCCTCACACTTTTTCCCTATAATATATAACATCCCTTCCACAATGATTCCCTTCACCCATACTATTTATCTTTAAAAAAGCATGAAAATTCCTAAAGTATGGTATGAATGGATAAAAATGGCTTGAAACACGGATCATCCCTATAAATTTCATTCATGGTCTCTATGAGCTAAAAGAAGGATTTATGTAATGGTTGTAATTAAGAATAAGGGATTTCCAAATGATGCCTTCATCATTTTAAATATGTTTTTGCACAGTCATTGCTTCGAAAAGTTCAAATGCAAGTTCTGGTCGGTGACATGTCCCAAGACCACTCAAGAAATATCATCAAGAATAAATGGGAAGTACGTGGTCTAACCCTCTCAGGAATGAGAAATATGATATTGGACAATAACTCAAGGTATGATCAATAATAACAAAATAATTCACATGAATTTCAGAAATTCAAATTATAAAAGATGGTAGGGAAATATCATTTACATGAATCCATCAATTACTTCAAATCAGGAGTCATCATTTCAATGTCCACGTTTCACATTAAAATTTTTGTTTTCCATTTGACTCATTAAATATCATTAACATTGAAATATAAAACGTGGAATCACAAGGTTCTTTAGAAACTCATGTCTCTAAGATAAGTCATTTAAGCTTTAATTTATGTGTGGGCATGCAATTTTTTTCATTAATGCTCAAAAGTTGTTTTGGAAAAAAAATTAATGGAGTTTAAATGATAATCCTAAAAAGTTACCTTATTTTTTTAATTAAAGATTCAATTTTTATACTACAATGCTTGTGGCTTCTTTCTTTTATCATGATCTTACAAAATAAAAATTACTCAACCAATCACAAGGACCATTTCATTTAATCTCAAAATGAAAAGAGAGAGTAGGCCACATGATAGAATAAATCATAATACTAAAACTAAAATCTAAATTCCTAATATTTTAAATTAACGTATATAAATAAATTAAAGGATAAATCTTGGTATGATCCCCCAAGTGGACCTTAGAATCATTCCATTCCTCTAGTGGGAAGTAACAACTTTTGTCCATAATTTTTTGGTGGATGAAGATTCATTGATTTGAACCACAACATGTTGCTCTTCCCAACTCACATTTCTTTGTTCTTATTGTGGATGACTCCATGGATAGAGTATACTAGATCTTCTCCCTTTGCAATGTGGTACAGATTGCATGGCAAGGGTAGGATGAGGTATGGAATCTCTTTCTCATTTTCTACTACTTGGGAAACATTCCCTTTCCCTTCTTGTGCTCCCCCTAGTAAATATTTAGTTTGCTCAGGGATCTCTAAATGTACCTCAATATGTAAAAATTATTTTCCATCATCATTCTCTAGGGAATAATAATAGTTTTCTGTATCTGAAAAATCAAAACAATTAGTGGTGATACTCAAATTATTTTCAATAAAATTAAAAGAGTTTATGTTTAAGATTATATCATCTCCCTGAGTTGGTTGGACATTAATCTCCTCATCAATTGAAAGTGCATCTTGGAATCAATATTCACTATATAGAGGAAGGTATTTAGGCTCCTTTATGTTGAGTTTGGATTCAACTTCATGGATGAATTCAGTGAAATCATGGAAGACTAGTGGCACTTCTTTCTTGGCATTGAATCATTTTAAGTAAACTAGGAGTTCATTGACCATGGACATCAAATCTTTCGGTGATATCCATGCTATTATGACTCTTTCCACCTACTTGACCATTATCATCAGCGAGTCATCTCTTCGTTGGATGACCTCCTTAGTGTAGCCTTTCTCTTACACCTATGTGTAATTTTCATTCCATGTAGAATAATAATCAATTGAATTTATAATGGGAATATTTATTTTAGATTTTTTAAAAAAAGAAATGAATTATAACTAAGATGTAAAAATATAAAAACTAAATGAACTAATTATTTGATCCCTAGTAACGATGCCATTTTTGACACATGCCTGTCATAGGGAGTGACAAAAGAAATTTAATTTTTCTAGTGCAGTATAGTGGCTGACCAGGGTCGTCTCACATGGGGAACATTTTTTGTTAATTCACTCAGTTAATCTAATTCACCATACCTACATCATTTGGGTTGTTTTTATTTAATATATTAATGGAATTAAATTGATGAAAATAAATTAAATGAAAAAAATTTAAGTCAAAAAATTATGATATGATAAACAAAATATAATTAGTGATGAAATAAAGTTCTCCTGAGAGAAAATTTAGGGAGAACCTTCATTTACCAGCTTTAAATATTCATAGTGAACACACTCCATCGTATGTGTTCACACCATAGTCTACCATTTTTATGAATGAAAATTCCAATTAGCAATCACCAAGCACACCCTCCATCCACCTCCTCAATCGAGGGAAAATGGTTGTAGATTAAGAAGTTAAACATTAGACAACCATAGTGAGGATTACAACCACTTTAAATTGTCCTTATAATTAACTCAAAGAATATTAAAAACAAGGTCTTGGGTACAATAACCTGATTAATATCTCAGGATTTTCCTTGGATTAGTTACTCATGATCATGAGTGTTATAGTTCACGATGGTAATATGAGAAGAAGAAATCTGGGTGGATGGATAGACACAGAAATAAAATAATTCATATTTTTATTAGAAATATAAATATCAATTGAAAAATAAAACAAAAATGAAGAAAATATATAAATTAAAAATAAAGAGGGATGATATTTGGATGGCCTCCCTCAGTGGATATCACCTCCTTGGTTCCTTGAAGGAATGGGATTGAGAATGGGATGATTTGGGAAGGAGTTTAGGGGATCCTTTTATAGGTAGAATTATGTGATCCAAAAGAATGCACATTTATAGCCCATTAAATTGCTGATTCACATGTGTACCCATTTATAAAAGTTGTTCATAAATGTGTTAGTCATTAACACTCTAAATTTCAGCTCATTTGGAGACTAGATAAATGAGTAATTAATTATTCATTGGTGGTTTATTTTTCTAGATGTTGGTTCCCGGAAGCTTCCTTCAAAAACATAACATCCAATGGAATCATTAATTACTTAAAAACTCCCCAAAATTTTATTAGAGTCGACCCTATGTGTCCTAATAATATCCCAAGGTATGTCACCTCAATTTAAGGTGTGTAGGCCGAGATCTAGTTTTCTTAAAGTGGTGGGGTCCATGTCGTCCGACTGAGAAAATCTCTAACTTAATTGATTTTTTTCCCTTTAGATAGCCAAATCCGCTCCTGGTCGAGAAGTAAAAATTTTAGGAAATAATAAAGGATTCCAACAAAATAATATTCACCAAATTTGGAAATATATTTCTCAATAAATTACTAAAAAACCCTTGATGTAAAAATTTGTCCAAAATCCAGAATTATGCCCTTTTCACCATTTTGCTCAAAACACATCATAAATCGAAAATTCATACATATAAATCAAATTGATAATTTTGGATGATTAAAAAAATTTAAATATTAAAAAAAATGTAGAAAATATTATCTCTATCACATATATATGATAAGCGATTTTTGAAAAGGAAGAAAATGTTCTGGAATACAAAACCATGAAGAAATCAACGATGATTCACAGTTCAGATTTAGATCAAATCTCCACCTAAATAGAATTAATTGGATGCCCATGATGCTTCTTGGATCTGAAGACCAGGCGCAAATCAAATCCTCTTCTGTTGAATATCTATCAATGATGTGTTCTCCATAAAGAAACACAACCATAGCTCGAACCTATAAATAACATGATCCCAAAAAACCAGTCTAAGGAGTCCACTGAGGGTCATCAATTAACAATTTGGGAAACCGAAGCCTACTTATGAAGCATGAAGTCTTCACTGAACTCAGAATCTATTATTGATAAATGGAAACTCCCTTCATAAAGTTCTGGAACCTTTGGGCTAAGATTAATCCGAGTGAATGGTGGTTGAAATTTAGTAGGAGAGAAATGAACACCAGTTCGATCCAAAGCATCATCTAGAGGTGGTGGAAATCTCTCCCTCGCAGGGGGCGGGGGTGAAGGTCGATTCCATCAAGGGGTCCTCTGAAGATCCCTCATTGAGATCTCTATAATATTCTTGAAAGACATTTTCGTATTATGCGTTTTAGGTGGTTTATGTTTTTTATGGATTTAGGGGGTTTGGGTTTCTTTTGGGGTGTTTTATTTTTTTTGGGGTTTTAGGGTTCTTTATGGTTTTTAGGGTTATTTTATCATTTTAGAGTTCTTTTAGGGTTACATAGGTTATTTAGGGTTTTTAAGGGGTTTTAGTGAATTATGCTTTGTGGGTGTTTATGGTTTCATAGGATTATGGTTTTTGATGATTTTTTAGGTTATTTATCTTTTAAATTGTCTTATATAGATTTCTTGGTTTTCCATGTTTTTTAAGGTGTTGTAAAAACTTTTAGGATTGTTTATGGTTTTTAGGGATTCATAAGGATTTTATATTTTTAGGGTTTTTTTGGGGTTTGAGGTTTTTTAGGGTTTTAGGGGTTTGTTTGGGTTTTATAGGTGTTTAATGGTTTTTTGTTTTTTCTGGTGTCATATAAATTTCTTTGATTTTTTTTTGTAATTTAAGGGGTTTTAGGAATTAATTACGTTTTTTCTGAGTTTTATGGTTTTTAAGTTTTTTCAGTGGTTTCAAGGGTATTTATAGGTTTTTATATTTTTTGTATTTTTATGTTCATTTAGGAGTTTTTAGGGTTCGGGGTTTTGGGTTGAGTGTTTAAGGTTTAGGGTCTAGGGTTTAGGGTGTATATTCTTGGGTGTAGGGTATAGGATTTATTGTATAGAGTTTATTATTTAGGTTGTATGGTACAAGGTTTAGGGAATATGGTTCACGGTTTAGAGTTCTAGGTATTGTGTTTCATGTGAATATTTCATGGTGTAAGGTTAAGGGTTTAGGGTGTAGGGTATAAGGTTTAGGGAGTTAGTTTTAATATTTATGTATATGGTTTAGGCTGTAGGGTTTTAGGATTATGGGGTAGGGTGTAGGGTTTAGGGAGAAGGGTTTAGAATTTATGGTGTACATAATAATGTAGAGGGTGTGGGGTTTAGGGTTCAGTATTATTGGTGTATGGTTAATGGTTTTGATTTTAGTGTATAGGGTTTAGGGTGTAGGGTATATGATATAGGGTGTAGGGTATGGGTATAATGGTTTAGGTTTCAGGGTTTAGGGTGTTGGGATTAGGATTTATGGTGTAGGGTTAATGGTTTATGGTGTATAGTATAGTGTCTAAGGTGTAGGTTTTAGGATTTATGGTGTAGGGTATATGATTTAGGGTGTAGGATTTTTGGTTTAGTGCATTGTGTATATGGTTTAGGTTGTAGGGTTTGTGGTTTGGGGATTAGTTTTTAGGGTTTAGGGTATTGTGTGAAAGTTTTAGGTTTTAGCATGCAGGGTATAGGTTTTAGGATGTATGGTTTAGTTTTTTGGTTTTAGGGTGTCTGGTATAGGGTTTAAGGTGTATGGTTTAGGGTTTAGTGTGTAGGGTATACGGTTAATGGTGTATTTTTTTGGATTTATAGTGTAAGTTATCATGTTTAGGGTGTAAGGTGTAGGTTTTTGGGTATATGGTTTACAATGTGGGGTGTAGGGTGTAGGGTGTCGGGTACACGGTTTATGTTGTGGGGTATTCAGTTTGGTATAGGGTTTACGGTGTATGTATTGGGGTTTGAGATATAGGGTTTAGGTTATAGGGTGTCTGGTTTATAATTTAGAGTTTATGTTATAGGTTTTATGGTGTGGGATTTATGGTTGAGTATATATGGTATAGGTTTTATGGTCTAGGGTGTAGGGTATTGGGTTTAGGTTGTATGGTATATAGTTTAGGGTGTAGGGTATAGGGTTTAGGGTGTAGGGTATTGGGTATAGACTGAACTGAATAACATGAAGGCCTTCTTTTTTTAAATTTTTTGATAACCCCCAATTCAATGGATGAGGGAGAACCCTTACATGGTTTGTAGGCTAAGAGATTACATGACCCATAGGCCTTATGAATTATACAAACGATACATGGAACTCCTCCTTCTAGCTTCTTCATCGTGATATCAGCTCTCTACATATCGCATTGTTGTTCAGCTAGGCTTTCCATGCAAGTACGTGCTGGTCCCGATGGAAATTCCATACCCACTATTTCTAACAATCCTCTTGGCTTCTACTATGGTGAATGTGCCTGCTATGATCCCCATCTAGAGTATCTTCCTTATAGAGTTTGTCTGATCATTAAACATAAATTTCAGGTGGCTCATAGGCCTTGAGGTGGCCCGAAAGCCTTATTGGCCTGAAGTACTTGGGATGACTGAAGGCCTTAAAAGACACGATGCCCAAACCGATGGACCGAAAGCCCAAACAGATGAATAGTTCTAGCTGCTACAGTACCAAACCATGTATGCTATTGTACCTCCTATAGTACTGCTGCATTAATGCTACAATACTGCTACAGTAAACTGTTAATATTTCTCCACCCAGTTTTGAACTCGGGTCTCTTGGATGCACTTGCCGAGTCCTCACCAACTGGACTAAGGGTTAAAGGTTTTAGGGTGTAATATATAGTGTTTATGGTGTATGGTTTTTATGGTCTACTATATAGGGTTTAGGGAGTAGGTTTTAGGGGTTAGGGTATAGGGTATAGGGTTTTGAGTGTTGGGTTAAGGGTTTAGGATTTATGTTTGTTGGGTATATGGTTCAGGGTGTTCAGTTTTGGTGTATGGAGTAGGGTATAGGGTTTATGATCTATGGTTTAGGGTTTATGGTACAGTTTATAATATTATTGGGTTTAGTTAGTGGGGTATGGGGTGGAGGGTATAGGGAATAGAGTGTTGAGTGTATGGTATATGGTGTATGGTTTAGGGTTTAGGGTTAATTTTATAGGGTGTAGAGTGTATAGTTTAGGGTGTCAGGTATAGGGTCATGGTTTATTATGTTTCATAAGTGTTTAAATATTTTTAGTAGTTTTTAGTGTTTTAAAGGGATTTTTCTATTTTTTTGTGTTTTAGGGGTTTTTATATTTATTAATCTATTTCATGATTTTTAAGGTTTTATGTATTTTTATAGTTTCTAGGGGTTTATATATTTTCATGGGTGGTATTTTTAGGGTGTTCTAATGATTTTTGGGTTTTATAAAAATTTTACGACATTTAGGGTTTTATATTTTTTGGGGTTGTCTAGAGATTTTATGGGGTTTTAGGGGTTTAAGTGTTTTTTGATTTTTTATATATTCCTAGGGGTTTTAAAAGTATTTAATACTTTTAAGTATTTTATTATTTTTATTTTTTAGGAGGTTTTAGAGTTTTCTCATATTTTTATGGGTTTTTGGGATTAGTTTTGGGTTTTAGGGTTTTACTATTGTAACTCCCCGACCCCAGTTACCCAGAGTCGGTGCATTATTGCGTAACATTGGCATGATCAAAAAATATCAAGTCTCGAAAGACCGATTAGTTTAGAAGCCTTGGAAACAGTAGATACATTCATAAGTATTACATTACATCATAAAGTAAAACAAAAATACAACAATATCTTGCCTTCATATCCCCTTATACTATCCCTGCAGGTCATTCATAATATACTTCTTCACATCCTGGAAAATTTAAAACATTGGAAGGGGTGAGCTCAGATGCTCAGTAAAGATAACAATATAGAAGAAGCTTTCATAAATAAACATTAACATTTAAGGCAATGTATAACTAAAAAAAGCCATTTAAACCCGAACATCAGCATAATATGGCAAAAATAAAATTAAATAATTCCATTTACTAATTCACATGGATATTCTACTAGTAGAATAATCACATGAAATATCAATAACCACTTTCAAAATTATGGAATGCATAATGCCAGATTATCATAAACACGTAGCCAAGGCCTCGTGCCAAGACTAAAAATAAGATTTTGTCAAGGCCTCGTGCCCAGACAAAAATTTGTCTCATGAGACATACCAATGCATCTAGGAGCTATAGCGGGCTCCACCCGTCACTTATTAGATCCATTTCATTCCTTATATGAAAAGGTTTAAACATATCATAAACCATAAAATAATTGTATCACATAAAACATGCATAAAGGAAATATAAGATTTCCACATTTAATGTAACGCCCCAACCCCAGCTACCCAGAGTCGGTGCATTACTTCGTAACATTGGCATGATCACAAAAGATCAAGTCTTGGAAGACCGATTAGTTTAGTAGCCTTGGAAACACTAGATACATTCGTAAATGTTACATTACATAATAAATTAAAAACTAAAATAACAAAGTCTCCATAGTCCACACTCATATCCTCTTCTGTCTATCCCTGCAGGTCATTCATAAAATACTTCTTCACATCCTGTAAAATATTAATACATTGAAAGGGGTGAGCTCAGATGCTCAGTAAGGATAACAATAATGCGGAAGCTTTAATAAATAAACATTAACATTTAAGTCAATGTATAACTAAAACAAAAGCCTTTTAAACATGAACTTAAACATAATATGGAAAAAGTAAAATGAGATAATTCCATTTAATTATTCACATGGATATTCTACTAGTCGAATAATCACATGAAATATCAATAACCACTTTCATAATGATGGAATGCATAATGCCAGACTATCATAACCACGTAGTCAAAGCCTCGTGCCAAGACCACAAATAAGATTTTGTCAAGGCCTCGTGCCAAGACACTAGTTTGTCTCATGAGACCTTCGGATGCATCGAGGAGCTATAGCGGGCTCCACCCGTCACTTATTAAGTCCAATGCATTCCTCATATGAAAAGGTTTAAACATATCATAAACCATAACATAATTGTATCACATAAAACATGAATAAAGGAAACATAACATTTCCACATTTCAATCCCAAGATATCAATACAACACATTATAATAAAAACGCTTTCAAAACCATTTTCATTACCAAAATAAAAGAAAGTTAAAACTTTGTATTTATTTTTCATTAAAAAAAATGATGGCTTGTAGAGGAATCCGAAACTCAAATAATGGTCACGGCGGCGGAGAAGTCGTTGTCGCCGCATAAGTACGGAAAGAAAAACATTCCCTTTTGTCGTTTATCAAAACGCTTCATATAAAAAAGATTCCTTTTGAATAAACGTAAAAGTCAAAAGGGTTTGTACACCGTATAAAAGAAAGTTGTGTATAAAACCAAATATGCCTCAATCAAAGGAGATTGAGATGAAGTCCTTACAAAGATCATTTTTAAAATAAAATATATATATTATGTGTATTCACTATAGGTACACATAAAGAAAGTAAAAATACAAAATAAGACATAATAATATCATGACATAATTTGAAAGTAGGAGATTAACCCAAAGAATGGAAGTTGGGTTAAGAAGTTCCCTTACCTTGTGTCCGACTTGACTCAACCGTTCTTTAACCTCCGGAATAATAAACTAGAGTTAATATATACCTTATTAAGAACCATTTTCAATTTATTTATCTTTATTATATCACTTATTACAATGATATGAACATTATGTAATTATTTAAGTTAACAACGGTTGTTTTGTCGATCTTTGGTACTTGAGTCAACAATAAACTTCTTATAATTACAAGTTGTTCATGTGGTAGAATATCCATTATATCCATAATTATATTGATGATTTATATGTCAAATATATCTTATATATCCAGTATATACATTCATTTATAATATTACGTAACATTTAGAGGTAAGAAATGAAATGCACCGTTCATGGAGACGGTAAGCCGTACGTACGCATGAATGCTACTTTCATTTCAATTTCATATTTAATGGAACTAAATCATAATGATATAAATTTATAATATAATTCCAGTATAATATAGTGTATAATACCATTTACTTCATCCTTTATACATCCCACATATGGCATTAACGATTCAAATCACTTTGAGGGGGCGGTAGTCCGCACTTCCTAAAATGAAATTATCGCGTTTTACCCATAATAGAAATCATAAAGTATGCCATAAATGAGAAATAAAGAAGCATAAGTAAAACATAAAAATATTTTATATCATATATAAAAATAGTGACATATTAATGGCCACCTTTGAAGGTGTTATATGAGTGTTGAACAATCATCCTGTCGTGAGGCAGAAATTCGCCATCCACAGAAACCGTATGTTCTTTAACCATTAGATGTAGGTGTGTGTAAGTGTAGCTCGAATAATTATTATAACAACATCCTAGTATATTGAGGATACTGGTGTTGTTACAAAATAAATGAATAAAAAGAGTTTAGGGGGTTGAAGAAGAAAAATAAAACAAAACAACGTTAGAAAAGACATTACCTCAAAATCGGGTAACTCTTTTTGATTTGAGCCAAAGGCTTCCTTGGGAAGAGTTCTGCCCAAAGTAAGGCTTCTAGGAGTAAGAGGGGAAGTTGGGAGAGTATTTGGGCAGAGGTTGGCCGATCCAAATGGCTTGAAGATGTGAATAAGGTGGGAGAGGTGGGGGCCTTTTATAAGTGGAGAGGAGGGGCTCTTTTGGAAAGATTGAAATGTTACATTATTATACAATGATTTTCGGATTATAAAGGTCTCACACTTATATAATTCGTGGATAAGGTGATAAGGGTTCTAAATCTCTTCATCCAATAGGCTTTGGACAATTGTAAGCCTTGGATTTTTCATTATCTTCTCATTTTATTTAAATCGTTAAATAATGAGGTCATCGCCACATCATAATGATGTCATAAATAATTTAATTTATTTAATGTCTAAAAATTATAAAAAAAATACTATGATGTAGGAAATCTTTTTATATTTCTAATGAATATTTATAATCAAAATTTGGATTTGTGTAACCCAACATAAAAATTGTTTTAGTAAAATAACTCATGTTTGTGTCAATTTAATTTTAACATTAAATAAATATATATTAATGTCATTTTCCAACTAAAGTGGCTCCATGGAGTCCCCAAGTTGACCCATGGGTTGTCTTGGTCGGACATGACTCATCCAATAAGAGTAGGACAAGTTTCATGATCATCTCATATTATTAAAACATTATTTGTACCTTAAACTACACTAATTACCTCTAATCGCGATTAAGAACTTAAAAGTTACTATTCACTAAAAAATTATTTTAATCTCATTGAACCACATTTTACTTCTTAATGACAACCATGTATGTCGGATTTTTGAAAATCAAATCACAGAAGTGGTAATATTTCATTTAAACGAAAAATCAGTTATTTAACTACCACTTAGTGGTTTCACTATTCATCAAAAATTGAAGTTTTTCAGAACAAGGCCAAAATTTCACCCTAATCTATAATTGATATTCCGAATTCAAAAATGATGTCTATTTTAAAAAATTCCAAAAATATAAGTTGTATTAATTAATTTTATAATTAATTCCCGTTGTTACAACAAATAGCGTGTTTTTAAGAAACAATTTATATCAAAAGATTGGCAATTGTTTATGTCCAATTTCAATGTTAAATTAATTCTAATGACCACCATTGGATAAAATGGTAAAAATATATTATAATTATACTTTAAAACCACTAAATAGTATAATTTTTCACTATAAATTCTTTTGATTAAAAAAAGTTGTTTTTAAGTAATTTTCACTATTCATAAAAAAATGGATGTTCTCAGAAAAATACCAAAAATTCAACATAGGCTAATTTCGATATTCCGAATCCAAAAATGAAGTCCATTTTGAAATATAAAATTTCTATAATTTTAAAAAGTGGTTATTACTATTCATAACGGCTTCTTTGATTAGTCGCGATGTTTTAGAACTCGAAGTTGCGTACAATGCAAGCTATTGCATTATTGAATGAGAAGCGTATCGTGGAAGCTCGGGGTGTTACATTCTCCCCTCCTTCAATAAATTGCGTCCTCACAATTTGAAATTTTTCTTTGAAAATAAAAGGTTTAAAAGAGAAAATACCTTTGAGGAAAACCCACATCGGAAATAAGGTTAATAAATATATAACATTAAAAGAAAGCAGGATAAGTACAAAGGTCACCCGATATAGCCCATTATAGGATTATATGAAAATATGGATATGGAGGAGAAAAAAACCATCAAGGTCTGATGGAGAGTTATAGAAAACAGGATTAGGATAAAGTTTAACCACAAGAAAATCAAAAACTTGTGATTGGTTAAACGGTCATTGAATCCCCAGTTGGAAAAGTTAACCGACAACATTTTTGTTTTAAGTTACCTTTTATAATGTTGAGGAATTTATTTAGGAGATTTACTAAGAACGTAAGGGAATATACATACTTGTTATGTATAATTTCATTCGTTAATAAATTTTTACCACAAACACAACTTTTACTCCAAATGGTAACGGAACTCAAAAATATTCTATTTATCCTAATTGTATAAGGTTCAAAATGTTAACACATACCATTTAGATTAGTAAAACTATTTTGTAATAACCAGGGAATTCCTGTAGGCTAGTGGTAGGAAATAAAGGCTTGTCGCACTATGGTTGTGGGTTCGATTCCTGCAGCTTTGTCCGACGCGACGGGTTATTCCCCACCCTGCAGGTTGTCCTTTTCCTAAAACTATAGTATTATAATATTCCAAAAATAATCTTCAGAAATTCTTTAACCTTAAACAATACTATCCATGGTTCAACTTAATCCATTCCAACCTTAATAGTTATCCAAAATACCTCCGTCCAGACTTTCTCTAAAAGGTCTCTAAATTCCAAAATCAATTGTAACATCAGATTCCCCAAACAAAGAAAAGTTTCTCTTATTGTCACATACTAAAAATATGATTACCTTAATCATATTCAAACCTTACTGAAATCAACAAGTACTGCAGTACAATCCATATATATATATATCACATTATTCTTATAACCAGAATATAATCCTTGAGTCCAAAAGCACCAATACATTAATTATTCCGCTTCAACTGTAGTCACAGCATAAGATTGGCCTTGATCCCTTGGCCTTTTCTAAGGTAAGTTTCCCTGACGCTTAGGACATTCATTTGCATAATGCCCTGTTTCCCTACAATTGTAGCATTTAACTTTGACATCCTCTTTCTTTCCCTTGCAATCACGAGCCTGGTGACCCTTTTCTCCACATTTATAAAAAACTCCCATTCCTTTTAGGCAAGTACCAGGGTGATTCTTCCCACAATTATCACATAATGGAAAATCCTTCTTTCCCTTTTTCCCTTTATCTGTCTCTTGTTCCACCGTTCTCTTCTTCTCTTTCTTTACTTTATTGTCATAAGACTTAGAGAATTGCTTTTCTGTCTTGATAGCACACGAGACAATATCTTCGTATGACGAGAAGGATTGTGATACTAAAGCTCTACGGAGAAATGGTTTTAACCCATCAAAGAAACGATCAATCTTACTCCTTGGGTTACGTATATAATCGGCAGCATGTCTCGCTAACCTTGTAAAGTTAGCCTCATACTTTGCGACATTCTCATCCTCCTTCTGCCTCAGACTCAGAAATTGCCTTTCCATATCTGCTTGATGGTCACGAGGAAAGTATTTTTCTATGAAAATCTCTTTGAACTCCCTCCATTACATATTCGATACGTCATCATCTTCCATTGTGTTTTGAATCAGCGACCACCACTGATCGGCATCTCCCGTGAGGCGGTAAACTGCCATGACAACCTTCTCCCTTTCACTACTCCCCAAGGCATGGAATATTTTCTCTAAGGAATTTATCCATTGCTCAGCTACTATAGGATTTGAACTTCCATTGAAGGTTGGTGGTTGTTGCCTCATGAAGCGGTCTAACATTGATCCTCCACGTTGTGGATCAGGGTGCTCCATACGAGTAAGGTTATTATTCATAACCTGTGTGAGTTGTCCCAGTATGGTAATAAGTTGATCAGAACCAGTTGTATCTCCAGATCCACAATAATTATCTTGAGCAGGAGGGCAATCCCTACACGGAGTGCGTGCATTGATACGGTTTCCATTCCTTCCACTAGGCGCCATTTCTAAACAATGGCATAAACTAGATTAGTTTATGAATTAAAATACATAATTCCATATTTTTAAAAAACTTTACATAAATTGAACTATTTATGGATATAATCCATAATCATAAAAAGAAATTTTTTCTTTGATAAATTATATACTCATAACCCTTCATAGTGGTTTGTAAAGAAAACGAGAATTATCGTAAGCATATCCCCCCGGGAGTGTCGTAACCAAGAGTGCAGCAAGGCCCATTGTTGTGCACCAGTTCCCGTTCGAGTCTAGCTCAAAGCGGTGTTTTCGGGTTTTACCCCTAGGTACATCTGTGCCAGAGCCACCTCTACTTGCTCGTATCCAGACAGGGATGTATTGCTCGGAAAACTCACAACATCTCTACAATACCAAAATTCTAGGAAGTTCTTCTATACTAATCGTCAAAGTCTATCTTCGGGCTATGTGCTCTAATCAGAGTTTATCTAAATCTAGCTTCCAAGGTTAGTACTAAACTTCCTCTGATACCAACTGTAGCGCCCCCGACCCCAGATACCCAGAGTCGGTGCATTACTTCGTAACATTGGCATGATCACAAAAGATCAAGTCTCGGAAGACCAATTAGTTTAGTAGCCTTGGAAACACTAGATACATTCGTAAACGTTACATTACATCATAAATTAAAAACTACAATAACAAAGTCTCCATAGTCCACACTCATATCCTCTTCTGTCTATCCCTGCAGGTCATTCATAAAATACTTCTTCACATCCTGGAAAATATTAAAACATTGAAAGGGGTGAGCTCAGATGCTCAGTAAGGATAACAATAATGCGGAATCATTCATAAATAAACATTAACATTTAAGGCAATGTATAACTAAAACAAAAGCCTTTTAAACATGAACTTAAACATAATATGGAAAAAGTAAAATGAGATAATGTCATTTACTTATTCACATGGATATTCTACTGGTCGAATAATCACATGCAATATCAATAACCACTTTCATAATGATGGAATGCATAATGCCAGACTATCATAACCACGTAGTCAAAGCCTCGTGCCAAGACCACAAATAAGATTTTGTCAAGGCCTCGTGCCAAGACACTAGTTTTTCTCATGAGACCTGCCGATGCATCGAGGAGCTATAGCGGGCTCCACCCGTCACTTATTAAGTCCAATGCATTCCTCATATGAATAGGTTTAAACATATCATAAACCATAACATAATCGTATCACATAAAACATGCATAAAGGAAACATAACATTTCCACATTTCAATCCCAAGATATCAATACAACACATTATAATAAAAACTCTTTCAAAACCATTTTCAATACCAAAATAAAAGAAAGTTAAAACTTTGTATTTATTTTTCATTAAAAAATGATGGCTTGTAGAGGAAGTCGAAACTCAAATAATGGTCACGGCGGCGGAGAAGTCGTTGTCGCCGCATAAGTACAGAAAGAAAAACATTCCCTTTTGTCGTTTAGCAAAACTCTTCATATAAAAAAGATTTCTTTTGAATAAACGTAAAAGTCAAAGGGGTTTGTACACCGTATAAAAGAAAGTTGTGTATAAAACCAAATATGCCTCAATGAAAGGAGATTGAGATGAAGTCCTTACAAAGATCATTTTTAAAATAAAACATATATATTATGTGTATTCACTATAGGTACACATAAAGAAAGTAAAAATACAAAATAAGACATAATAATATCATGACATAATTTGAAAGTAGGAGATTAACCCAAAGAATGGAAGTTGGGTTAAGAAGTTCCCTTACCTTGTGTCCGACTTGACTCAACCATTCTTTAACCTCCTGAATAATAAACTAGAGTTAATATCTACCTTATTAAGAACAATTTTCAATTTATTTATCTTTATTATATCACTTATTACAATGATATGAACATTATGTAATTATTTAAGTTAATAACGGTTGTTTTGTCGATCTTTGGTACTTGAGTCAACAATAAACTTCTTATAATTACAAGTTGTTCATGTGGTAGAATATCCATTATATCCATAATTATATTCATGATTTATATGTCATATATATCTTATATATCCAGTATATAAATTCATTTATAATATTACGTAACATTTAGAGGTAAGAAATGAAATGCACCGTTCATGGAGACGGTAAGCCGTACGTACGCATGAACGCTAATTTCATTTCAATTTCATATTTAATGGAACTAAATCATAATTATATAAATGTATAATATAATTCCAGTATAATATAGTGTATAATACCATTTACTTCATCCTTTATACATCCCACATATGGCATTAACGATTCAAATCACTTTGAGGGGGCGGTAGTCCGCACTTCCTAAAATGAAATTATCGCGTTTTACCCATAATGGAAATCATAAAGTATGCCATAAATGAGAAATACAGAAGCATAACTAAAACATAAACATATAGTATATCATATATAAAAATAGTGACATATTAATGGCCACCTTTGAAGGTGTTATATGAGTGTTGAACAATCATCGTTTCGTGAGGAAGAAATTCGCCATCCACAGAAACCGTATGTTCTTTAACCATTAGATGTAGGTGTGTGTAAGTGTAGCTCGAATACATATTATAAAAACATCCTAGTATATTTAGGATACTGGTGTTGTTACAAAATAAATGAATAAAAAGAGTTATGGGGTTGGAGAAGAAAAATAAAACAAAACAACATTAGAAAAGACATTACCTCAAAATCGGGTAACTCTTTTTGATTTGAGCCAAAGGCTTCCTTGGGAAGAGTTCTTCCCAAAGTAAGGCTTCTAGGAGTAAGAGGGGGAAGTTGGGAGAGTATTTGGGCAGAGTTTGGCCGAGCCAAATGGATTGAAGGTGTGAATAAGGTGGGAGAGGTGGGGGCCTTTTATAAGTGGAGAGGAGGGGCTCTTTTGGAAAGATTAAAATGTTACATTATTATACAATGCTTTTCGGATTCTAAAGGTCCCACACTTATATAATTCGTGGATAAGGTGATAAGGGTTCTAAATATCTTCATCCAATAGGCTTTGGACAAGTGTAAGCCTTGTATTTTGCATTATCTTCTCATTTTATTTAAATCGTTAAATAATGAGGTCATCGCCACATCATAATGATGTCATAATTAATTTAATTTATTTAATGTGTAAAAATTATAAAAAAAAAATACTGTGATGTAGGAAATATTTTTATATTTCTAATGAATATTTATAATCAAAATTTGGACTTGTGTAACCCCACATAAAAATTGTTTTAGTAAAATAACTCAAGTTTGTGTCAATTTAATTTTAACATTAAATAAATATACATTAATGTCATTTTCCAACTAAAGTGGCTCCATGGGGTCCCCAAGTTGACCCATGGGTTGTCTTGGTCGGCCATGACTCATCAAATAGGAGTAGGACAAGTTTCATTCTCATCTCATATTATTAAAACATTATTTTTATCTTAAACTACACTAATTACCTCTAATCGTGATTAAGAACTTAAAAGTTACTATTCACCAAAAAATTATTTTAATCTCATTGAACCACATTTTACTTCTTAATGATAACCATGTATGTCGGATTTTTGAAAATCAAATCACAAAAGTGGTAATATTTCATTTAAACGAAAAATCAGTTATTTAACAACCACTTAGTGGTTTCACTATTCATCAAAAATTGAAGTTTTTCAGAACAAGGCCAAAATTTCACCCTAAGCTATAATTGATATTCCGAATTCAAAAATGATGTCTATTTTAAAAAATTCCAAACATATAAGTTTTATTAATTAATTTTATAATTAATTCCCGCTGTTAAAACAAATAGCGTGTTTTTAAGAAACAATTTATATCAAAAGATTGGCAATTGTTTATGTCCAATTTCAATGTTAAATTAATTCTAATGACCACCATTGGATAAAATGGTAAAAATATATTATAATTATACTTTAAAACCACTAAATAGTATAATTTATCACTATAAATTATTTTGATTAAAAAAGTTGTTTTTAAGTAATTTTCACTATTCATAAAAAATTGGAAGTTCTCAGAAAAATACAAAAAATTCAACATAGGCTAATTTCGATATTCCGAATCCAAAAATGAAGTCCATTTTGAAATATAAAATTTCTATAATTTTAAAAAGTGGTTATTACTATTCATAACAGCTACTTTGATTATTCGCGATGTTTTAGAACTCGAAGTTGCGTACAATGCAAGCTATTGCATTATTGAATGAGAAGCGTATTGTGGAAGCTCGGGGTGTTACATTTAAATCACCAGATATCAATACAAAACATTGATATAATAAAAACATTATCAAAAACATTTTCAATACCAAAATAAAATAAAATTAAAACATGGTATTTATTTTTCTTTTAAAATTTTTTATGGCTTGTAGAGGAAGTCAAAACTCAAATAATCGTCACAGCGGCGGAGAAGTCATTGTTGCCACATACGTACGACAAAAAAACATTCCCTTTTGTCGTTTAGTAAAACGCTTTATATAGAAAATATTCCTTTTGAATAAATGTAAAAGTTAAAGGGGTTTATACACCATATAAAAGAAAGTTGTGTATAAAATAAAATATGCCTCAATGAAAGGAGATTGAGACGAAGTCCTTTCAAAGATCATTATTTTAAATAAAATAGATCTATTATGTGTATCCACTATAATTACACATAAATAAAGTAAAAATACAAGATAGGACATAATAATATCATGACATAATTTGAAAGTAGGAGATTAACCCAGAGAATGGAAATTGTGCTAAGAAGTTCCCTTACCTCGTGTCTGACTTGACTCGACCGTTCTTTAACCTCCTTAAAATAGGGTAACTATTTTTGATTTGAGCCAAATGCTTCCTTGGAAAGACTTCTGCCCAATGTGAGGCTTCTAGGAGTAAGAGTGGGAACTTTAGAGAGTATTGGGCAGAGGTAGGCCGAGCCAAATGGCTTTGATGGTGTGAATAAGGTGGTAGAGGTGGGGGCCTTTTATAAGAGGAGAGGAGGGGCACTCTTGGAAACTCATAAATTTTACATTATTATGAAATTATTTTCGGATTTCAAAGGTCCCAAAATTATATATTTCAAAGATAAGGTGATAAGGGTTCTAAATCTACTCATCCAATAGGTTTTTGACAAGTGTAAGTCTTAGATTTTACATTATCTTTTCATTTTATTTAAATCGTTAATTAATGAGGTAATCGATGCATCATCATGATGTCATACAAAATTTAATTTATTTAATGTCTAAAAATTATAAAAAAATTACCATGATGTAGGAAATCATTTTATATTTCCAATGAATATTTATAGTTGAAAAGTTAACTTATATAACCCCATGTAATAATTGTTTTAGTAAAACAACACTTGTTTGTGACAATTTTATTTTTTACTTTAAATAAAAGTTTATTAATGTCATTTTCTTACCCAAGTGGCTCCATGGGGTCCCCAAGTTGTCCCATGTATTTATTTGGTCGGCCATTACTCATCCAATAATGGTAGGACACGTGTAAAGGTAATTTCATATTATTATAACATTAAATTTACCTTAAATTAAACTAATTACATTTAATCGTGATTAATAAAACATAAAAGTTACTATTCACAAAAAATTATTTTCATCCCATTGAACCACATTTTACTTCCTAATTATAACCATGTATGTCGGATTTTTGAAATTGAATTAATAGAGGCGGTAATGTCTCATTTAAATGAAAATTTAGTTTTTTAACTACAACTTAGTGGTTTCACTATTCATCAAAAATTGAAGTTTTTCAGAACAATTCCAAAAATTCACCTTAAGCTATATTTGATATTCCAAATTAAAAAATTATGTCTATTTTAAAAAATTAAAAACATATAAGTTGAATTAATTAATTTAATAATTAATTCCCACTGTCACAACAAATAGCGTGTTTTTAAGAAACAATATATATCAAAAGATTGATAATTGTTTATGTCTAATTTCAAAGTGAAATTAATTCTAATGACCACCATTAGATAAAATGGTAAAATTATATTCAAATTATACCTTAAAACCACTCAATAGTATAATTTATCTCTATTAATTATTTTGATTAAAAAGTTGTTTTTAGTAATTTTCACTATTCATCAAAATATAAAAGTTATCCGAAAAGTTCCAAAATTTCACCCTAGGTTAAATTTGATATTCCGAATCCAAAAATGAAGTCCATTTTGAAGGATAAATTTTATAAAATTTAAAAAAGTACATATTACTATTCATAACGGCTAGTTTGATTGGTTGTGGTGTGTGTTAGAACTCGATGTTGCGTACAACACACGCTACTGTATTATTAAAAGAGAAGCGTACCGTGGAAGTTTGGGGTGTTACAACTATTTTATATATTTTTGCATTTCTTTTGTTTTAAGTTTTTTTTAGTGTTTTAGGGTTTCAAGGTCATTTTCCGGGTTTTGTTGGATATTTAGGATATCTTATGGGTGTTTATGTCTTTAGGGATTTTTAGGCTCTTTTATGGGGTTGAATGGTTTTCAGGGACCTTTAGTGGTTTTTATAGTTGTTAGGGTTTTGTAGGGTTTTAGGGTCTTTTAGGGTTTTTGGTTTTTTATGATGTTTTATGGTTTTTTGATTTTTACTATGTGCTAAGGAGTTTTCCCGTTTTTTTGGGTTTTTTGTGGTTTCTTAGGGTTTTTTTGGATTTTGGTATTTTCAGGGTTTTAAAGGTTCTTTTTTGTGGGGTTTCTGGGTTTATGGGTTTTTGTAGTTTTTTTTGTTTTATGGGTTTTTCAGGTTTTTGGGGAATTTTAGGGCTTTAAGATTTTTTGGGGGTTTCAATGGGTTTTTTGGATTTTCGTGGTTTTTTTATTTTAAGGGGATTTTAGAGTGTTATTAGGGATTTAGGGTATTTTAGGTTATTCATGTTTTTTAAATTTATAGGGGTTTTTATTATTTATTGCATTACGTTATGATGAAATTTGTGTAGCTGATTTATATTTTTTATATTCTCGAAAATATTTCTTTTTGAAGATTCATTCATAATGAATCATGGCTAATAAATAAAAGACTAGTCCACTACAACCATCACTCTCCTAGAAATAAAAATATAAAAGGCTTATTTGAGGATGTTTCTAAACTATAATTCCAATGCATTGGAGTGATATCAGGGTTCACCCTTAATAGGTATTTAATTTCATGTGAGCCACATAGATCATAATCAAACATTTCATAAATAACCCAAAAAGAATCAAAGAAACGGTTTTCATGTCAAAATCGTGATGTTTAAAAAGAGCATAAAAATAAGATCATTATGTCATTTATAACCCATGGAAAGGGAGTGAGGGTTATATGTATGTCAATTAAAAAATAAAATATATCATATTTATATATTTATGAACACACATGGAAATTAAATAAGTATGGGTATTCATATA
This sequence comes from Viscum album, assembly GCA_963277665.1. Taxonomy (NCBI): domain Eukaryota; kingdom Viridiplantae; phylum Streptophyta; class Magnoliopsida; order Santalales; family Viscaceae; genus Viscum; species Viscum album. The sequence goes on from OY728140.1 coordinate 1,209,630,161, forward strand.
AATAAACAATAGAATTTCTTGAGAGAAAGAGATAGAAATTTTGCGACGAAGTTTCTGCAGTATAATGGCCATATAACATGGTTTTAGAAAACATTGAAAATAGAGGGGAAAAGGTTAAAAAAACTCATAAATAACTCAAAATAATGTATGGGTACTGAATAATATCATGGTATGAATATTTGAATGACATACCACATGAAAAAGAAACATGAAAGAAAAGAGAAGATGCGATTTCTTTTACGAGAAATTCCGCAGGCTGACGGCGTCACCTAAAGATTCAAAAAAACAAATTGATGAGAGAAGAAAGGGTCACTCATAATTTTTAAATGAAATGGGAAGTAATTAGAACATATAATAACATACCCTCAACCTAATGAGATGGAAAATATAAGACACAACATAAAAGAAGTCATGACTTAAAAGAGGAGGGTGAAAGAATCCCTTACCATGAAGAGTAGCGTCAAAGGCTTGAATATCGGGACTTTGGGAGGCTTGAGGTCACCTTGGGAGGAATCCTTAGGAGGTAAGGAGTCCTGAAATTATTTTATGAGGATTTGAAATGAAAAGAAGGAGGGAATGTCTTTGTATTTGTAGGAGAAGTGAGGGGACAAGTCATTAACGGCCAAGGGACACCTCATTGGTGGTATTGGAAAAACCATGGGATTTCCCATGGTACATGTCCATGTTTTTTTCCATTTGGGACACCTCATACCTTATCTTACTATTCATAAGTAGACCAGAAATATTACATAATTATTACATCCTTTATGATGTCATGAAACACCTGAAACTAAAAACTGTATTTTTACTATTCACCGAAAAATCATTTTGTTTAGAAAAAACCACAAAAATCACATTAACCTAATATCGATGCTATGAATTCAAAAAATAACTCCATTTTATAAAAATATTTTTCTAAATATTTTTAATTTAATTTTTAATTAAAAAACACTATTCAACCGAAAAAAACTAATACTTAACTAATAATTTCCGAAACAGTTATTTACCTATTTTATTGAATCACATTACTTAATAAAGGTTCCTAAATTATATTAATACTTTATTTATTTTAGATTACAAATACTTTTGGTCACATTACTAATCATAAGCATAGAATCACTATTCATAATTTACTATTCACAAAAATCTACGTTGATCTTATTAGATTCTAAATTTCTTACTGAATACATTTCCATAAGTTCATTTATTGAAAATCATTACACATAATTAATTATTTAATGTTTAATAGATATTTTAAAATGTCTCCATTTTCCAAAATTCATCAATATACATCCTATATTTATTCGATCATCAGAAAAAAAACACAAACATAACCATAGGAAGAAGTCACAATTTTATTTATCTTAAAGGATTAAACAATATAGATACGGTCTCATTACATAGAACCTTATAACCCCAGAAAATGACCTAAGTGTAAGGTGTGCTAAGGTGAAATAATCTAAGTGTGGCTCAGCCAACATTGCCCGAGTAGTGATTTCTATAAGCTTGAACTTATCTCTAAGGCAATTCAGCTCCATCTTCACATGATGAAGCTCAGCTTGGGTTTGGTCCTGAGAAAAGGCCAGTAGTAATACCCCTTCCCAAGTTTCATCAGATGGGATTCGATCAGCCCAAGACTACTAGATTAGGCAATCAAATCTTCTTTCTGTATTAATTAACCCAGATCACTTGTGTTTAGAGACAACAATCACAACATTTAGTTTCCAACGGTCATATTGACCAACGGTCATATAACAGTCAAAACCCAATGGTCTCATTTCAATTATACTCACATCATTAATTAAAGAATATTTTTTTGAGTATAAACTAAAATAAAACACAATAAAAGGAAACAAAATTTCATTCAAAATTTTAGGTCGTTACACAGGGCGTTACAACTTACAGGTCCTTCCCTTTTGAAATTCCCTAACATATAAGGAATTTCTAATTTCACAGATAAATCATTTACTCTCCTTTGGTTAGATCAAAATGATACCCCATAATAGGTGTCATGTGTCTTGTTAGTATGAAGTTAAACTATACCATTGACCATCCCACCTTACAAAATTAAGATTCGTCTCGGAGAGTTTCCCCATCCAATACCTATAGAAATTACCCAAATAAATTTAGAAATTATCCCTCAGACTAGCCATTGACAATGTCCCCCAACCCCAAAATAAATCCAAATTGTTATAAATCATCCCGGCCCATTGGATATGAAAGGCCAGTGTTTTGAAGACACATTTGCTTGACTAGGCACATCATGCCCTGGTGGCTCTTCTTATGAATCCTACAAAACAGTTTTCAATTAAAGTAAAATTCATAAATAGGAGAGTCATCTCATACCTCCATATGAAAAAATGTCTCTCTGGCTTCATATACATTTTAACCTCACATATTTATGGTCAAGAAAAATCCATCATTCATGCTAGATAATATTAAGACATTCTGGGTTGATGAATCCCAAATTAGGGCCCTTACCCCATCAAGTTTGGTCAAAATTGTCCGACCTAAAAGATTTGTAATAAGTCTAGTTGGTAGTACATTAAACCACCAGTGGAAAATATGAAATACTCACTAGAGTAAAAACGGAGAAATGGAACCCTTAGAAAAAAGTCTAGTATCATCTCATTAAACCTGTACTATGTATGGTTTGGATAAAAGTAATAATATTGAGCTATTAAAAGAGACATAAAGCTTGGTAGGTCAAAAACCCACCAAGGGAGGCCAAGGAAAAAGTAAAATTAAACCCTCTAAGACAGTATCAAATGATCTTAGGAGTAATATAGGGTGATAATGAAAAAGACACAAATGTTCATGAGGTTTTCCATGAAACCCCAACAGTAGTCTAACTATGCTCAATGAGTCATGCAACTCAGGAAAACAATTAGAGTCTAAATTGATTATTTCAATTTACATGTTTTGAATCATAGATTAAAATTAATACCTAATCAAAATGATGTTTATATGGGTGATCATGATTATTTGACATGAATGGAAAAAAGGAAAATAAAAAGTACTAGTAGTAAAATTAGTTCCATTATGTCCAAAAAAATGGGGGAACATCCTCAGTTCAGAGTCTCTCTATAGTATAAAAAAATATTTATACATCATGATTATGGAAAGTTACAATAGGGATCAGCTCACCCTTTCCAGAAAAATGGAAAGACACATTTTCAAGCCATCATGAAATTTCTCTAAAGAAGTTATCTCATCTGTTTCATCCTTGAAAATCGGGCACATGCATTCTATAACATCTTTAAAGTCCCACAATTTCATCTAGATAACTTTGTAATTGTTGACCGGAGAGGCTTGTTAAGCCTTAATTCATTCTACATGAGCCTCGTATTCTCATATATCATCATTTTGGATGAACACTAAAAAATTATCCATCACCACTTTAGCCGTTAGGTGATCGTGTTCCTCCGGAACTTCTCAAAAGATCGTTACTAGATGATGAGAAGAATTGAATTTGAAAATTTTATCCTCAAAAGAATCTAGGTATTCCCATGCTATGAAGATATAGTATATAAGGATATGTATAGGCCATTAATAAAATACACCTGAACTCAACTTGGTCTATAACCGTTGGAAGTGGTCAGTCTCATCAACAAAGCTACCCATAGTTGTTTTCGCAGCGAGGGAACCTAACAGAATCAATTCTTATTTTCGTAATAAATGATTCCTCCCCATGGCACTAGGTTCTTTGTCCTCCCACAAAACAATATGTATATAGGTAGTAATTGTCATCATTGGAGTGGTAAGGGATCTAAGAGAGGCAACCTGAGATAAGGACTCTCTTTCCCCTCAGATGGTGCGACAATTGGAACTGGATGTGGAGCACTAGCCACCACTTTTGGAGTATCCAATGACACTATAATGGGGTGAACCTTATTAGGTTCATGGGAAGTATCCTCATGATATGAGCAGTCTAAATCACTCCCCATAATTATAGGCCACAAAGATGAAGCCTCTTCTAGAAGCATCTAACGACGGATCCAGCGTCTTTTCACCCTAGGGTTTGGAACAAATTGTGTAGACATCATGGCCACTACATAGAATGGAATATAATATATATCCATCACACTCACCATAGAAGAAGTAATATATTCCATGCCCATCACAGTCATTATGGGGATAGTTATGGTTAGAGGATTCTCGACCCATCTAATCGGACTTCTTAGCACCTCGTCTGGGTAATAGCCCACTCACAATTGGGCATATTCCAGTTATAGAAAAGTGGATACTTTCATAATGGGGATGATAACCTCCATGTAAGAGCATTCCTACATCATCATAAGACATAAATGGAAATTAATTATGGAATTACAATATCTCCTTAACTGCATGGAAGGATGAAGCGCAATTCATTGAAGGCACTCGAATTTCCTGGAAAACTAGTAAGGGAGTTATGTCTAACAAATGGACACTCGATCTATTCGAGCAGTGATCATCCCATCCCGGAGCGTGATAAATTATGATATATCCTCATATTATCCACCCCTATCACCCCTTAATTACCCATTAGAGGTAGGGTGCAGTACAATTGAGAAGCGAGAATTATCATTCACCTGCCCGACTACATCAATAACACTTAAATTCATGGGATGAACATCGACAATATTGAGAAGGGAATGATGAATATTAGAGAAAGGAAGACTTGCAGTGTGTTGATATTCATATCATGGGAAGTTTTATAATAAAAACCCAAACTGGAATTGAAACGGTCTTCTAAGACAATGTAAGGATCTTCTTTCTTGAATATTCTTCAACGACTCATAAAGTTGTGTAAGAGTAGGAATGGACATATTATTTGGTCGACCTTCTCCTAGAACAACCACCATCACCAGAGGGAAATCCCTAACCCTGGTATATACATCATAAGATGGGAAGTTCCATCCACTAAAAACAATGGCCAAGAGAACTTCTAATCAAAGCGTAGGTGGATCGTCTGGTTTCTGCTCATATCCCCAAATAGAATATCATCCTGCTTCAAGGGTTGCACAATATGACCTTGACATCTGTCAAGACTAATGGTATGGATGAGTTCTACCGTGTAGAGCTCCCAGCATAGGCCTATTCACCTACATAAATTACCCTATCAAATCCTCAAATGGGATAAGGGAATGAGAGTGGGGTGTGTGATCTATTAATCCCACTTCAATAACCAGTAGGCAGCTTGTTAATGGAGACACATGGCCAGTATGATCCCAAGTGGTAACTTACAGAAAAATAATGCCATACATGTTCGAAAAGGATAGGAATCCATATGAGATGGTTGATGTCTCATAAGTATATTACCACTTCCCAATGTGAAAAATGGAAGTTGTTAGTGCTTGATCACCAGTGGCTCAGCAGCTCAGGAAGGATTTCTCATAGAGAGAAAGCTGCGAACTGGGAGACCTAAACTGCCTGATATTTTTTCACTACCTCCAACTTGTCAGGGTAACATAAAGAGGCTTGGTTTCATTAAAATGCATAAGACCAATGATGTCATTCATATTTTCATTACTTGTTATATACCCTCTTCACTGATTTTATATGAAATGTGCATAATTTATGTGAAATATTAATGTTTTAATATTAAGTATAATTTTTGGGCATTTTTAGATGTAGTCCAATTGAGTCTGTTGACTGTTTTAATAATAACTATCACTATACTGACCCAAATTGTTTGGTTATTGTTTTTTAGGGTTCTCATTTAAATATAAAACATTTCATTAGAAGTTATCATGAGCCAATTCTACTATATGAAGGGTCATATGGTCCTCACAAACAAGACCAAGGAATCTATGAAGAAACTAGACTATTCATGAAGATTGATTTAATGGGCTAAATAAAAAATTATAAATTCCATTATTATCCACCATAGTTCCGGGGACAATTTAAGGACTCTTGGATAAAACTTTCAGGGCCCAACTCTAATAAAAAGGGGCCCATCATATGCTTTTAAGACCAACACACCATTCTGAATGAGAAATAAAATCAGTACAGTATGCATGACATATCTCATTATGTAATCATCCAATAGAGATGATATTTTGTAGTGTTAAATATGAGATATATGAGTCTTCCTTTTTTTAATAAATCATTCTAATTTTAAGGTATCTTCCTATTCAAAAACTCTTTCACATTTTGGACTTCAAAAAGACTGTATTGAAATCGACAGATTAAAATTGTTTAATCATCCAGCCATAACATTGGCTAAATAAGTCCAAATGACTCCAAATATTGAGATAGGTCATCCATCGTAATTATATATAGCTTTGAAGAAGGATATATCTTGAGATTCGGCTGGATAAATAGCCAACATGGAGATCCAATTGGAGGGACAGATTGGGAATGCAAATAGTCCACTCCTTGGGCTATTAATACTCTCCCCTTTTCTCCTTGAGAGGGATTGGCATTTCAGAAGATATTAGATCATATTTCCATGACTAATGCCTTTAAAAAGGCTTGGTAGGACCTTACATACTCATGTTTTCACTTGAGAGACCTTTCCTCTTCTCTTTGTTTTCATTTACTTTTATGTTCTTCGTTGTTGTAATTTTGTAAGTCCTTTCTTTTGTAATTCTGTTTTAATGAAAATTTCTTCTTTAATATCTCTTATTCTCATCCACCTTCTATGGTTTAATATTAATTTTCTTAAATTATTTTAAATTCAGTTGAATCCCCTTCCCTTCTTTTGCTTCCTCATTCAATCAAAAATCCTTTTTTAATTTTCATCATTGTTCATGTGTGTGTGTTTGACATACCACTCTTTTCTAATCCCTTTCAGTTTATTCTCTTCTTAATTTAAAATCATAACCATTATAACCATATTATTAGAAACCCAAATTTATGAATAAATATCTCATTGGGGTGAGTGATAATTTAGGTATGTTAAGTGATTGAGAGATTTTTCTCGGTGAATGTTCTTTAAATTAACATTGTGTATGTTGGAATTAACATGTCATGGATTAATGACTTAATTTGTATAACATATTGATTACATGGATTATTGGAACCATAAAGACACTACCACAATCAATTAATGATTGAGATTATAATCCTAGTTATGTTAAGGCTTGGATTAAAGCCTTAAAACTTGGGAATTCAAATCAATGTCAACTTGTGACATGGGTGTTAATTTAAATGCAATATAAAGAAAAGCTCAAAGATATCACAAGAATAACTACCTAATGATGAACTCAACCCAATAATTAGAAATTTGTTAAATAAATCATAATCAATTAGTCATTTCAATTAAGCTCTAAAAATAAACCCCCCAATCAGAATATGATCAATTAAAAACAAATGACTATTACAATGTATCATTGCTGAGGATTCGACCCGAGTGCTGCTATACACATTAGCAGAGCACCAGAATTTTGACCAGTCGATAGGCAACCATATGTCGTGTGTTTCAAATGGATCTATTTTCGGGGATGGTGCTTTAAGTATTCATTAGTTTCTGGTTATTATAAAAAAAACAAAATTAAAAACAAAATTAAAAAAAAACGTGACAAAAAAAAAACCTGTCTTTTCATAAAAATCATAAACTGAAAAAAACAAAGAAAAACCCGTCTTCATTTTTCTTCCAACATCTCTTTGAATTCCCCGTATCCTCCCAAACAATCCCTCAGATTTTTTTGACCCTGAAATTCAGCGAACACTTCGCCAACATAGGATGAACATAAGAGATAATCAACTCATTCAAGAACCAGTCCTCATCCAACCAGTTGAATTTGAAATGGCCAATCCTGGGGAGCAAACTCTTAAAGAACTCGATTCCCTTGATATGAATTACCAAACTCTTGGTATTCAATATCCAAACATAGAAGCTAACTTCGAACTCAAATCGGGTTTGATTCGTCTTCTTCCTCATTTCCACGGGCTAGCCGGTGAGGATCTACATCTCTACCTTAAAGAGTTCCAAGTGGTGTTCCCTACCATGAATCCTCAAGGGGTTTCTGAGGAATAAATAAAACTTTGAGCGTTCCCTTTCTCCCTATCAGACACTGCAATTTCATGGATTTACTACCTACCTCCTGCTTCCATAACCATATGGAATGACATGAAGCGACTCTTCTTAGAAAATTCTTTCTGGTTTCTGGTACTGCTTCTATCCAAAAGGAAATAAGTGGTATCCATCCGTTCCCAAGTGAATCATTCCATGAATATTGGGAGAGGTTCAAAAATCTTGTTTCAACCTGCCCACACCACCAAATCCCTGAGAAAATCTTGATCTAGTACTTCTATGAGGGGTTATTGGCTATGGAGAGAACTCTCATTGATGCCGCAGGTGGTGGTGGCCTTATTGATAAAACTCCTATAGCAGCAAGAGATCTAACAAGTAACATGGATGAAAACACACAACAATTCCATACTCAAGCACATGCTCAAGTAAAACAAGCCCATGATAATAAATCCATTGAGCCGAACAAGATGGTCGAGTGGATGAGTGAACTTACAGGTCTTGTGCGACAACTAGCTGTGACATCCAAATCCCCAACCTCGTCTTCTTCACAATCAATGTTACCTGGACCTGTCAAAAACTATGGAATCTGCAACTCTCCAACTCATCCAACTGACACATGTCCACAACTTCAAGAGGATCAATCTGATTCATCTGGACCCATAGAGCTCAATGCATCATATGCCCAGCGGAACACCAACCCTCAACTATCAGGTCAGTTCATTAGAAACTTCAACGAAGCTCACTTTGATCCCTTCTCTTCTCCCTGTAACTAAGGCCTGATGTATGGTAATCCCATATCACATCCCCCTCAATTCTGTCATCAAAAGCCAAACCAGTTTCAATATGGTCAAGGTGTTGGTAACTTCCAACAAACTTATCCTTTTATTCCTCAACCTCAAAGGAACAATCCTCCTCCTGGATTCCATTATCCTAGTGAGCCTTCCCAATTCCAAAACCAATACAATCTCTTTCCCAAGAACCAAAATCAAGGTAATCACAATCTTGGACAGGCCTCTTCTTCCAAGAAACCATGGGAAATCATTGTTGAAGATCTTTCCTCCTTCACCCGTTCTAGTCTCAGAAACATTGAAACCCAAATTGGTCAACTTGTATCCCACCTTAGTCAGCAGCAACCATCCAATTCTTCCCAACATCCAGCTCAACCATTACCCAACCCCAAGGGTAATGTAAGTGAAATTTCACGTATATCGGGAATGCAAATTGATATTCCTTAAGATAAGTCCTCCAACCCTCCTTTGAATGTTGACCTAGAAAATGAAAAGAAAAAGAAATAAGAAAAGGAATATAAATCCATTCCCTCGCCTCTTTTTCTTCCACATAGGAACCCATTTCCTTTTCCTCAAGGCATTTTTATACCAAGGATGTCCTTTGAACCTGATCATAAAATGCTCAAAATGTTTAGACGTGTTGAAGTAAACATTCCCATCTTAGATGCCATAAAAAAATTTCTAAATATGCCAAGTTTCTCAAGGAGTTGTGTAACCAGAAGAGGAAACTTAAGACCTTTGAAAATGTTTCCACCCAGTAGTATATTCCCCTAAAGTGAAAAGATCCAGGGACGTTTACGGTTCCATGCCAAATTGGAAGTTCTAACTTTAATGATTCACTCATAGACCTAGGAGCCTCACTTAATGTCATGCCCAAATACATATTCTACAACCTTGGTCTAGGTCCCTTACATCCAACGTGTGTTGTCATTTAGTTAGCCAATCAAAGTACAACCAGTCCTTAGGGAATAATTGAGGATGTCTTTGTCCGAGTTAATGGTCTTATCTTCCCTGCTGATTTCTATGTCCTTGACATGGAAGGTGAGACAACCTCTCCTCGATCTCCCCTAATTATAGGAAGACCATTCCTAATGACATGAAAAACTAAAATTGATGTTCATGCTGGCATCTTATCCATGGAATTTAGTGACCAACTGGTCTAGTTCAATATTTTTCAATCCATGCGATACCCATCAGAGAATGAATCTGCATTCTCTATCCATTCTTCTGAAACTCCCTCTGAGAGTGTGTTGAATCCCAATCCACCATGTCCTTGTTCTACTGATAGAGGAGTTTTTGGATATTTTATCCACATTAACCAAGTCATAAATGGAGTATTTGATGTTGACATTACAAATGAAAACTCCATTGATCTAAAGGATCTTGAAAACTCTTTGGAATCCCATCTAACCTCTGACATCCACTACTCCAACTTGGATGGTAATGGGGAAAATAAACAACTTGTTCATTTTTTTATTCAAATCAGATTTTCCAAAATTCATTATTTCCTATCCATGATTTTGAAAATTCTGTTATATGTGAGTTTATCCCTAATAAAATGTTTTTATCTTCTCCCAATGAGAGTGAAGGTTGTGTGATTTGTTCCCTAATTAATAATGTAATCACTAGTGAGGTTGAAATTGACCATTCTTCGGAGAAAAACTTTGAAATAAAGAATATTTAAAAGTTTATTCAGTCTTATGACTCCACTGATCCTCATTACTCTACATCAGTAGGTGATGAAATAAATGAGTCAAAAACAATTGGGATCTCATACTACGGTTTTATGTTATCTGATCCTTACATAAATTAACCATTAGAATTGAGACATATTCCTGAATTTCCAAGCGTAGAAAACCATCACTTTGGGGATAACATAACTCCCCATGATGAAGACCAAAGGGAGGATAGTTCTATGCTCTTTCCACACCCGTTGAATTACAAGCACACAATCAAATATGGGGATAAATTATCCAATGAACAATCAGGCATTTCAAAGGAGAAGTTTTTCTGGAAGCACTCTGGAGTTGAGAAAATATGGTGGCCACCATCAGACTATGGGTAGTTCACTGCAACTATCTAGATATAGAAAAATAAATACCGAACTTCTTGGGAGAAAACCCATGTTTTCTTTTAATTTTATGAAAATTTAACTACTTTTTAGTCCTTCATTAGATGAATAATGATTTTTCTTTTTCAGGTAACAACACACAATACTGGATCAACATCAACTTCCATTGGATCCCCAACTTCTGCAGTTGACCCACCACTAGATGGAGATGGAAACCCACCAAATCCAAACTAGGGGGCACCTCTTTCTCTTTAACTATCTCTCTATCTTCTTCCCTCTACCTCTTTATCCTTCTTCATTTGTCTTTCATTTTTTATCAGTTTCTTTTTCAAACCATTTATTTTTCACCCTCTCTTTTGTGTGGGTTTATTTTTATTAAAAACTAAAAAAAATCTAAAAAATCCAAAAAAAGGAATCATAACAAAAAAATACAAAAAAATTAAGAGTCATGCTTACTCACCATCGAGTTTTTCAATTTTGTCCAAATATTTTGGGGAGTCAAAAGACATGTTTTCATCTAAATTTTTTTCTATTTTCATCATAACATTGGATAATGAATTTTGTGTCAAAATTAACAAATTTTGAATGCCCAATTTTTTATTTGGAAAATTATTTTCTCGAACCATGAGGAACAACATATAATTTCATGCCAAGGCCACCTATGGCCATCTTTTCAAAATGTGTGTTTTCACCCCCATTTGTGTGTCTTGAATTTGTGGACCTTCGAGCTGAATTTCTTACCTTAGTGTGCATTAATATGATAGAGGCATTTTTTGAACCACATGAGAATCACAATATCCAAATAGCCTCCCATTTACCTTACATTAATCCTCCTTTTGAAAGACCCTACAAACTTATGGAAAATGTTTCTTTGATAACCACATAAAAAGCCCAATACCTTTTCCCACCCAATACTAACATGGATTTTCATTCCATAAGTCTTTGAAATTTATGTGCGGGGGGAATGGATTTCATTGTTTTGGTACTCTTTTATTGATTGTCAACAAGTTGTCATCTTCTTGAGGGCAAGCATCCATTTCAGTGTGTGGTAGAGGTTTTCATTCAGTGTGTTTTGGGGAATTTAATGTACTTCCATTTATGTAATTTTGTTAATTTTATTGAAAAGTGTTCAAAAAAATGAAAAATGATGAAAAAAAACGATAAAAATCAAAAAAATGGGTTGTGACTTGGGTAGGTCAAAAATCACTCTTCCTCAACCATTTATCTTGTTATAACTATTACAATTAGTGTCATGAGGATATCAAACATGGGTTGGGATATGAGTGTGAGATCTGTTTCAAGGTCAACTTTGGAAAAAACAAAGAAAAAAAATGGGAAAGAAGAAAAAAAGAACACTTGCATTATATTCTTATTGGGAGAAGTTTTGTGTTTTTTAAATATTACATCATCTCTTTACCATCATATTTTCTTCCTCTACTGTGTCTTTCTTCACACAATCATTCCCTTGTAAATATGTGTTTTCATTTCCTTCCATGTTTTATTTCAAAAAAATGTGCATTTCTTTTTCTATGTAGGTATTTTAACCCTCTTATTCTCTCTTTTGGATATTATATTCCTCTCGTCCCATAGCCACAGAAAACCCCCTTAAAAGACCTCTTGATGTTTGAGCACTTTGGATAGGGAGTGGAAGCTAAGAGATCTTTCAAACTCTAAGATTTTCACTTTTGGTTGGTGAAAGAGTGAACCTCCACAAATTAATTTTATCATCTTGAGAGGTGTGAGTTTTGAGTGTCCACATTTTTCATTTCTAAATTTCATCATGAAAAAATGAATTACTTTTGGAACATTTTTTCTGTAACAACTTGTGGTTGAATTCAAAATGTATGAGTGAAATAGTCTAAACCTCCCCTGATTGGAGAAAAGATAATTTTAATATTTGTTTGTGACTGAAAATGATTTTGTCATGTTTTTATATTTGTTGCACATGAGGACATGAAAAAGACTAAGTGTGGGGGAGTTTATTTTATTCATATTTTAATTACTTATTAAATACCCCCTTCACATATTTTATATGAAATGTGCATAATTTATGTGAAATATTAATGTTTTAATATTAAGAATAATTTTTGTGCATTTTTAGAAGTAGTCCAATTGAGTCATTTTATTGTTTTAATAATAACTATCACTATAATGATCCAAATTCTGTGGTTCTTATTTTTTAGGATTCTAATTTTAATATAGAACATTTCATTAGAATTTACCATGAGACAACTCTGCCATTTGAAGGGTCATATGATCCTCACAAACAAGACCAATGAATCTGCGAAGAAACTAGACTATTCATGATAATTGATTTACGGGGATAAATACAGAATTAGAAATTCCATTATTATCCACCATAGTTCGGCCGACAATGTAAGGAGTCTTGGATAAAAATTTCAGGTCCCAACTCTAAGAAAAAGGGGCCCAACATATGCTTTTAAGTTCGGCCCACCATTCTGGCCGATAAATAAAATCAGTACCGTATTCCTGACATATCTCATGATGTAAGTATCCAATCGAGATGAGATTTAGCAGTGTGAAAGAGGAGGAATTGGTGGCCTACTTTTTTGAAGAGGTCATTCGAATTTGAAGGCATATTCCTATTCCAAAACTCTTTCACATTTTGGAATTCAAAAAGACTGGATTGAAATGGACAGATTAAAATTGTTTAATCATCTGGCCATAACATTGGCTACATATGTCCAAAAGACTTTAAATTTTGAGAGAGGTCGTCCAACTGTTTTATCTAAAACTTTTAAAATGGATATTTCTTGATATTAGGCTAGATGAATAGCCAAAATAGAGATGAATGTGGAGGGACAGATTGGGAATGCAAACAGTCTACTCCTTGGGCTATTAATACTCCCCCCTTCTCTCCTTTAGAGGGGTTGACATTTTAGAAGAGAGGAGATCATATTGTCATGACTAAAGTCTTGAAAAAGGCTTGGGAGGACCTGCAATACTCATGTTTTTACTTGAGATACCTTTCCTCCTCTCTTTGTTTTCATTTACTTTTATGTTCTTCATTGTTGTATTTTTGTAAGTTATTTCATTTGTAATTCTGTTTTAATGCAAATTTCTTCTTCAATATCTCTTATTGTCATCCAACTTATGTAGTTTAATATTAATGTACTTAAAATAGTTTAAATTCAGTTGAATCCCTTTCCCTTATTTTTCTTCCTCATTCAATCTGAAATCCATTTTTAATTATCATCATTGTTCGTGTGTGTGTATTCGACGTACCACTCTTTTCTAATCCTTTTCTTTTTCTTCTCTTATTAATTTATAATCATAATAATTATAACCATATTATTAAAAAAAATTGGATGAGTAAATCTCTCATTGGGGTGAGTTATAAATTAGGTATGTTAATTGATTGAGAGCTGTTGATCGACGAATGTTCTTTAAATTAACATTGTGTATGTTGGACTTATCATGTCATGGATTAATGACTTGTTTTGTTTAACATATGGATTCCATGGATTATTGGAACCATAAATACACTACCACAGTCAAGTACTGATTGAGATTAGAATCCTAGTTAAGTTAAGGCTTGGATTAAATCCTTAACACTTGGGAATTCAAATCAATGTCAACTTGTGACATGGTGTTAATTAAAATGCAATATAAAGAAAAGCTCAAGGATATCACAAGCTTAACCACATAATGATGAACTCACCCCAATAATTATAAATTTGTTAAATCAATCATAATCAATTAGTCATTTAAATTAATCTCTGCAAACAATCCCCTCAATTAGGAAACAATAAACTAAAAACAAATTACTATTACAAAGTATCATCACTGAGGATTCGACCCGAGTGATGTTATACACATTAGCAGAGCACCGGATCTTTGATCGGTCGATAGGCGAGAATCGGTCGTGTGTTTAAAACAATTTTTGGAGAAGCATCCTCTAGCTCCCTGGTCAAATTTGGTTCTCCACCCATTATTAGGGTTTTATCAGGAATGTATGATAATAGAAAATTACTCCTGGATGAATAGTCTCAATGTACTATTGTGACACTTGTGATTTCACAAAGTCCATGTCGATCCTTCTAATATGAACACCTTCTATGGAATCGAAGTGGCTATGAAATCTCATGTTGAGGATGTATTGGCTATATCATGACCTTATGGTGCTTCTAATTGAATTAAATGAGTATTGAGGGAAGTTAAAGGAAAAGGAATGTCATCAGGAAGACTAAAGCCATAAAGTGGAAACTGCACAAAAAATTAGTAAGATGGGAGATCTAGAGTAATGAGATATTTCAAGAAACTATCATGAGGAATAATGTAGGATCAATTATGGTCCTTAGTATCTTCAACAATGGTTTCCCTTTTCTTGGTCTATTTGGTCAAATATTGTGAATGATCCATTGCAGTCTGCACAAAAAAATCCAAAATCCCACAAAAAGTCAGTCCAAAAAAAGATGGTTGGGTAATGGTCACAAAAAGTGGCCGAGGTAATTAAAAGAGGTTCTTCATGTGAATCCAAATATTGTTCTCGGAAATGGTACATGGTGTAACTTCCCAGTTCCGAAATCCACCCAGAGGCGCCCCTTACCCGGTTGGTCACATGGCCTTAAGGGCATTTCCCCGAATGCTAGAGGCTGTCGACTAGCAGCAAGGACCTTGCGTGTGATAGTGGGGAAACAATGCCCCCATTCATAGAGTACACAGCATAAATAAACAATACATACAATAGAGGAAGCAGTAAATATCCAAAAACAATAAACAATGGAAGACTAGAAAAATAAACAACTGGAGAACATATATATATATGAAATGATGCATGATACATATTTCTAGGAGAGCAACCAAACAAGTCACAATGCTGGAAATAAAAATAGTGCTAAACCAAAGTAAAAAAGTAAGATAAAAATCTCCTCATCATCACAAGACATAGCTTGGTCCCATGCTCTCCAGCTCCACCACAAGTCAAGTACCGCAAGTAGAAGGGTGCTTGCCCTTATCTATACCTGCAACAATATAATCAGTTTGGGCCCAAAATCTTTACTCAAACAGAGTGTGACACTAAATCCCAGTAGGAAACCACCCAAAGATCTATTACAAACAGTCAGTAAGTATATGGCATGTAAAATTATAGAAATAAGTAACCAGAAAATGACTAATAAGTAAACAATTCATAGTTTCGAATCAAGAAACAGTGAAGCAAATAGCTAAACCACAAACAGCTAACCCTCTAAGAATTACTCACACCCATCCCCTCCGGTCCTACCTAAAAAATACAAGAATCCCTCTAGGTAGCACACTTGGTCTAACCCCTCTAGTTCTTTATATTAATTTAATAAGACTCTATGAAGAAGCACTCATAGTCTATCCCATTATAGTCAATGGTAAAGTAAGACTCTCTGAGGAAGGTCACACGGTCCATTCCCCGTATAGTCTAGGGTAGTCAAGGACTCTCGGAGGAAGCTCACCCGGTCAACTCCCATTGTATCCCCACAATCTAGGACGCTCAGAGGAAGCTCACTTCTTCAATTCCCCTTATATCCTAGGTCTTTCACAGACTCTCTGAGGAAGAAGTCACTGTCAATTCCTATTATAGTCTAACAGCTCAGCATTAAAATCAAAGACTCTCTAAGGATTCTAACTTGATCAATCCCCTCATAGTCTAAAGAAATCAAGGACTCTCTGAGGATGCTCACTTGATCAGTTCACCTTATATCCCTAATTGGTTCTAAGCTCTCTGAGGATGTTCACTTAGTCAATCCCCCTTAGAGCCAAAAGTGATCAAAGACTCTCTGAGGAAGCTCACCCAGTTAATTTCCACTATAGTGTACTACAACAGGTTCTCACGGCCCTGTGTAAGTCAACGAGCATAGAAGATTAATATAGACAATTTAAACCTATAGAACTACTTGGATAAATAGTCTGTAGTATAACAAGCATGTCAGAATACAGCTCTCTATCCTACAGCAACAGGCATGGAAAACAGGCAAGGTAGCCAAAGGCTAAACAGGACCAAACGGTCGTAAACAGAACAATGCATTGGAAAAACATATCCAAGGCCTAGAAATCAACCCAATTCATATCCAAATATCCTCTACACAGACATACAAGCATGGTAGGAAAACCACAGGGGTAAAACAGAAAACACACAAAACCCTGTTCATGGGTATTGGTGGAATTTGCACATAATACTCTATGAATTTGAACAGAAAGGCACAAACCACCTACCTTGGGGTTAGGATATCAATATAGTTGAACCATAAATCATTAATCTCCTTGGAAAGTAATATATCTATGAAAACATCCAAAATTTTCAATCCACGATAACTTGGAAAAGAAGAGAAATTGAAAAACAAGGCTCATGAAGAAGAGAGAAATCACCGACGTGATTCCAATGCAATCAAAGATGTTCGAATTGGAGTTTGGATGGAGGCTTGGGGGATCAGATAGAATTCATGGTCATACAGGTTCACTCGGATAAAGACGACCTTGAAGAAGGTTGTTCTGTCTGTTAGACGTTACCCTGATGCATTTAATGAAAAAACAAAATACACAGAATGTACTTTTGGAGTACATGGTGTGTACTTTTTGTGTCCGTAATCCGCATTAGGTGGCCTCCAAGTCGCTCCCACATAGCCATGTGTGTGACTAATACATGGCCATCACACGACCTACTTCTGTAGGAATGTACATGGTGTGTACTCATAAAGTACACAACGTGTACATAGAAAATTTCCAAAAATTCCTATTTTCTCCAAAAATGACCAGAAAGGAAAAACACACTTGAAAAGAAGGTCCAGGTTCTCAAAAGCATCCCCCTTAATGAAATTTGTCCTTGAATTTCCCTAGCGCGGTGTAGAAGAAGAAACCTAGAACAGTTCTAGCCACTGTGCTCGTACATCGGCCTCCCTCTCTCAAGTCTCATCCTGCACCCACCTGTGCTTCCATAGCACTCATACTAGAGGAACATACTAGCCATGGAGAACCTTTATAATGCAATCCAAAATCCGAATAGGGTGCTTCTCAAATGACACATCCACTTCAAGCTCAGCCTCATTGGGTTCAAAAACATGAGACGGGTCTGAAAAGTAACGTCGGAGCTGAGAAACGTGGAAGACATCATGCATAGCTTGGTACCTTTGAGTTAACTGCAACCGATAGGAAACCATCCCAAATCTCTCCAACACCTCAAAAGGCCCGACGTACCTCGGTGAAATTTTACCCTATCTTCTAATCCTCTTGTGTCCTAACCTTAGTGTGACATGTAGGAAAACTTAATCCTCAACATCAAACTTGAGAGGTCATCTCCGATGATTAGCATAATACTTCTATCGAGACTGTGCAGTAGCCATCCTTTTCTAAATCAACTCTATCTTCTATGAGGTCTCCTGAACAAGACGAGGTCCCAGCAAAGCTACCTCTCCTACCTCCATCCAACATAAGGGTGATTGGAATGGCCTACCGTACAAAGCCTCATAAGGTGCCATCTGAATAGTCACTTGAAAACTATTGTTGTAGGAAAACTCCACAAGAGGTATATTCTTCTTCCAAGAACCTCCAAAATACAGAATGCATTCATGGAGAATATCCTCAAGCACCTGAATCGTATGCTCAGACTAGCCATATTTCTAGGGATGGTAAGTTGTACTCAAAATTACTTGATTTCCCAAAGCCTTCTGAATCCCCTTCCAGATCCGTGAAGTAAAACGTGCATCCCTATCTCAAAAAATGGAGTGTGGAACTCCATGAAAATGTACAATCTCTAAGATGTACAACAATCCTAGATCATCTACACAAAAGGACTCCTTGATCAGCAAGAAGTGGGAAACCATTGTGAGTCTGTCAATCACAACCGAAACTACGCCATTACCTCAAGGAGACCTTGGTAAACCAGTCACAAATTCCATCATGACATCATTCCACTTCCACTCGAGAATGGGTAACATCTATAGAAGCCCAACTGGTCACTGATGCTCTACCATCACCAGCTGAAAAATGAAACACCTCATGATGAAACCCGCAATGTCCCTCTTCATACATGGCCACAAATAATGATGGTGTATATCATGATACATCTTGGTGATTCCTAGATGAAGTGCCCAAACAGAGGAATGAAAGTCCTGCATCAGCTCCTCATGTATATCTGCTGACACCCATACGCTTCCCAAAAATACAATATCTCATCCTCACCTATGGTCCATCCTGGAATATGGTTCTCTCCTAACACACTCTTCCTTAGGACTAGGCCTTCATAATCTAATAGATGCCTCATTCGAACTCGATCATGAAGGGTAGAGGTAATAACTATTCAAGATAGAAAAGTCTGGCCCTATCTTCCGTGCTCCTCCAAATGCATATCAAGGAACAGATCCATAAGCTGCCACTCACTACTGGCCTCCCGAACTACCTGTATCAGAGTCCTCCTGATCAATGCATCAACCACCGTGTTGACTTTCCCAGGCATATAAGCAAGATCAAAGTCAAAAGACTGTAGGTACTCAACCCACCTGCGCTATCTCAAATTCAGATCACACTGAGTGAATATGTACTTGAGAATTTTGTGGTTACTGAAAACCAAAAAATGCTCTCCCAAAAGGTAGTGTCTCTAACATCGTAAGGAATGAACAAAAACTGCCAACTCTAGATCCTGCATCGGGTAATTCCTCTCATGTGACCTCAACTGTCGAGACATGTAGGCAATGACTACATCACCCTGCATAAGCAAAGCTCCCAGCCCGGTACTTGATGCATCATAGTAAATAGTATAGCTTTTTTCCGGCTCTACCAAGACTAGTATCGGTGCTAAAGTCAACCTCCCATTCAGCTCCTAAAAGGCTGAATCACAAGAATCAGACCAAAATAACTTCACCCCCTTTTTGGTCAGACCTGTTAGTGATGATGATAAGCGTGAAAAGTCATGTATGAAGAATCTATAGTATCCACCCGGCCCCAAAAAAGTACGCACCTCAAAGAAGTTCTTCGGCTTCTCCCAGGAAACTACAGCTCTCACTTTCTTTGGGTCTACTGATACTCTTTCCTCTGAGATAACATGTCCAAAGAAGTGATTCTAATCCATCGGAAAGTTGAACTTTGAGAGCTTAGCATATAAATGATTCTCCCTTAGTGTAATCAAAATGATCTCAAGATGGGTAGCAAGGTCATGTCGAGTGTGAATGTACACCAAGATATCATCCACAAAGACCACCATGAAGTAATCCAAGTATGGATGGAACACTTGGTTCATCAGTGCCATGAAAACTGCCAGTGTGTTCGTGAGACCGAATGGCATAAAAAAATACTCGTATAGAACATATCTTCTCCTGAAGGCTTTAAGAGGTATATTTGATGGTCTAACATGTTACTGATGATAACCAGACCCAAATTCAATCTTCAAGAACTCCCGGTCTCCTCGAAGCTGTTCAAAGAGATCATCAATCATAGGCAAGGGATATCAGTTCATGACTATCAACTGGTTCAACTTCCAATAGTCTACACAAAGCCTGAGGGTACCATCTACCTTCTTCACAAACAGGACAGGAAAACCCCAAGGAGAAGTACTAGGTTGGACGAAACCCTTTGCGTGCAACTCCTCTAAATAATTCTTGAGCTCCTGCAACTCACGTGTATCCATCCTATAAGGAGGAATGGACATAAGTGCCGCTCCTATCACAAGATACTTCAAGAAGTCTACCTCACGCTCTGGTGGAAAACCTGAAAAGTCCTCTGGAAAGACATATATGAAACGATCCACCAGTATAGGAAAGTATAGTTGTAAAGTCCCCTAGTCATCTAGATAAAGACTAGAAATTTGGGCTATAACTGCTCCCAACCCATGATGCTCTGGACCTCCTCTGCTCACCTGGGCATCCCATTCGCCCCTATGAAGAAAAGTCCCACCCTCTGGTGATATGAAACTTACCCTATGACAATTAAAGTCAATGAATACCTGGAAAAGAACTAAATAGTCCATCCCGAGAATGACATCATCACCTGTCATCTTTAGGACATAGTCTGCACTATTGTACACTAGCCATTCTAGTCTCCAACGGTGTGTCTTGTGTCTAGATATCAGTAGATGAAAATATGCAGAGTCCAAGGATCTCCATGATAGAAAAAAATATAAATCTATGTAAAGCCCCTATATCAAAAACAGTATAAGCTAAAACTGAGTCTACTAAGAACGTAACTCGAATGGTAGAAGGTCCGGGATCTTGCTCTTGGTGGGTCTACTCTACTGAAAAATTCTAGCTTGTATCGTGACCCTGTGACCTTGCCTGAACACACTGAGCTGATACACCCTGATGTCACTGAAAATCAGGCGACTGGATGCCACAGAAATGATCTCCACCTCAGCCTAAATGTAAGGAAGAACTCTAGTTCCCAGACTGGTGAGAAGCTGGTGGCACTACTCATGAACTAGGAGTCATTGAAGAACCCCTGTCACCATCTGCTGGTGATAAGAACTTACAAAATAACTGAAGGTGACTCATCTTTCCGCAAGATCAGCACTCCACTAGGTATCTTGGGAAACGTGGCCTCGTACACCCACTTCTCCCACACTAGTAGCACACCACCTGGATACCAGAAGGTGCATCTCGCCTGCTCTGATCTCCAAATGCAGCCTCCCTAAGGCGTTTATTGCTATCAGCTGACAGAGCACTAACTTTGGATGCCGATCCACCCTACCTCGCAGCACCAAAATCCTTTATATTGCATTCTGTTATTAGTGCCTAGTTGAAGATAGAAGATATTGATGTAAACCTGAAGATGTTCACATGTGACCAGATGTCATGCCTCAGACCATCCTCAAACTCTCGTGCAAGGAAAAACTCATCACCTATTAGAATAGGCCTGAATTGCTATATCTCGGTGAAGAAAGAGGAATAATCCATAAAATAAAGAGTACCCTACTCTAGACTCATAAAATCCATGTCTCGATCGGCCCTCAAGGTCTCTAGATTGATGTAATTATAAAAGATGTGCTGAAACTCATCCCAAGCCATATTATACTGGTATCCTGCCTGTGAGATCACATACCAACACCTCTTTGTAGAGTCTCAGAGAATATAGGTAGTGAGCTTCACCCTCTTATCTGGAGGTATCTCCAGATGCTCAAAAATCGTCAGTGTGTCCTCTAGCCATGACTCAACAGCTTGGGGTCCTCCGTCCCCTGAGAAAGTGGGAGGATTCTACTACTGAAAGACCCGTGTCAAATCACCCACCAACAGGGCAGGAGGAGGTGCTCCCTGAAAGGTCTGCATCATCCTCAAAAATCCCTCCCAGAATTGTGCATCAACACCTATGTGATGTATAAAAGCTGGTGCCAAGGCAGGAACAACGGGAGGATCTGCAGGTAGTCCCTGATCGGCCATGTCTGGTGTCTGGTCACCGTATGGAAACTAGCGCATAAATAGAGGATGCGTCGGTGGCATGACTCTGTAAGTTCAAACGCACATCTTAGATCAAGATTATCAGTGACTGAAATAATTAAGTGTAAGAATAGAACAAGAGGAATAAATATTCAAGTTTACAAAACATAACTACATGGTGTGTATATTTCCTATATGGCGTGTTCCCTAAAGTCATCCACATGGGAATGTACTCCTACCTAAACTGATCACGTAACACCCCATACACACGACATGTTGTCTTAACACACTACGTGTACATGAATCCTCTTTCCCTGCCTGATTTCTTCTACACGGTTAAGCCACACTGCTCTCCTAAGGCAAGATAACACGGCATGTAAAATTTCTACACAGCGTGTACTAGACAAGCTTCACGTGGCCCGTGTTGTTAGTGACATGACCTAACACACAAATAAAACTACATGGCGTGTTCCAGACAGACACAAAATGTATTAGAAGTGATAAAACTGACCCATGTTGTTCATGACACGGCCGTGTACCTGGGTCAGACTACTCTTGATGCTCCTTTCCGTCATAGAATCTAACGACTGAAAAAGGAAAATACCTTAACACAAAGTGATTCATCCTTTGAAAAAACATAAAAAAATTGACAAAGGCATGAACATAGATTTGTTTACACTTGTGTCGCACAAGTTTTATCATGGCTTCACAACTATACTTGTGTGCCTCATATTGGTTGCGTAGGTGACTTGCGCGCCCTAAGTTATTTTCACTCAAGGCCTTCAAAGGCTTATAAATACCCCATGTGGGCCCCCCATTTCGAGATCGAAAAATCCAGAAACTCGGATTTGAGTTCCCAGCACCCTAGTCTCTTCTCAAAAACTTCTGAGCATTTATAAGGTAATTTATTACCTAGAATGGAGGATCTAAAGAGGGGGAACAAGGCCTAAGTGTTGAAATTCATCAACACCTGCACACCTAAGTGTTTAACCCTTTAGGGAATTGAAGACACTTGCGCGCCGCCTTATACATTCAATAGAACTTTCCCACCACTCATTTAAAATTTTTTAGTGATAATATTAAGGGCTTGAGTGAAGCCTCACACAATTATTACCCTATGGGTTGACTGTCGTGCAACTACACCTGTGTCGCACAGGTATACCTGCACGACCATGACCTACGCCCCCTAACATGACCTGCACGACTACCTTATTTTGGGTGCCCCTACTTTCCATTAATCTCTTTTCTTCAAATCCACCTTTCCTCTTCAAGATTTATCCTTCTGAATACTCTTCAAGGACATTTATGGAATGATTCCTTGGTTGGATTCCTTATTTGAAAGGAATTATGTGGAACATTTCTCAAAACCTAGTGATTTAAATATCTATTTTTCACTACGATTAGTGATTTCATTCATTCAACCTCATCCTTTAAGATGAGAAGATTTTTTTTTGGGAATCCTCTTTAGGAGTAAGCCCCAAGTCTCCTATTCATCGGAATCCTCTTCAGGAGTAAGCCCCGGTCATAATTTCTTAGTATGGGCATCCTCTTTAGGAGTAAGCCCCAGTCATAATTTTCTAACCTGGGCGTCCATCTCAGGAGTAAGACCCAATCATCAAGTTCCTTATTTTTGGGCCTCCTTCTCAGGAGTAAGTTCCAATCATAATTCCCTAACCTGGGAATCCTCTTCAGGAGTAAGCCTCAGTCCTAATTCCATAACCTCGGCCTCCTTTTTCGGAGTAATCCCCAGTCATAATTTACTAACCTGGGCCTCCTTTTCAGGAGTAAGCCCCAAGTTCCCAAATATGGGCATCATCCTTAAGAGTAAGCCAAAAATCCCAAATTCCCTTAACCTGGGGCTTCTTCTCATAAGTAAGCCCCACTTCTCAAGTCTCATAACCAGGTCCTCCATCTCAGGAGTAAGCGCCAATAATAATTTATCTTAACAAGTCTTAACTTATTTTGATTTGGGCTTCCTTATCAGGTGTAAAATCCTATCACAAGTCCCCTCCTAATTTGGGCATCCTCCTCATGAGTAATCCCGAAGTTAGAGCATCCAAATCTCCATAAAGCACATATAACATTATGGACCTTGTTTCCAAGCTTCTTCTCTAAAGTAAGTCCTAATCCTTATCTATTCGGGAAATCATACACACATAAGCCCCATATCATTCATTATTACAGCATATTTCATGGAAAAAATTGAAAGGTTTACTGATACCTCTTGTTTCTCACACCGAGCATGACTCATGTGAGCTTAGAGTATAAAAGTAACCACGACACATCTCTTTGGCCCGTTAATCATACGTAAGCCCTGTAATTCCCAACCGAACTACACAGACATTGATCTCTACCTTAAAAGTGGAGTACGTAGGAAGCCATTCTGAGGTTTAATCCCATCACCCATTAATTATCATCCATCCCATATGACGTTAAACTATATCTTAATTCCCAAACTACAAGGGTTTTTATTACTTTTCTGACAAGGATACTTAGGTAGCCTATCTGTGGGTACGATCCCAACTCTGAAATACTCCATGTCCTCCTGAATGACAATAAACTTCAAGTTCCCCACTGAGTGGCTTTAAAACCAGTATAGTTATCATAACGGCCAAGAGATCTTTATATAAGGAGTTGAGGGATACCATTAACTAATAATCACTAACAAATACATATGATTCTCAATTGATGAAGAACCTCAAATACATATAAAATATTCTCTATATCTCATATATATTAATCATTGATTGTCAGATCTTAAGGAAATCCCATTTTCATACTTTGTAGTGTAATAAGGATTCACGAACATGACTTAAATCAATAAAGAGAGTCTGAGAGTAGACAATAATTCCTCCCAAAAAGGTATGATGAGTCCGAACTCCCATCCCCTCGAGCAATGAAAATTCATAAGCCTCATCGGTCCACAACTAATGAGCACCTACCTTTGGAAGGTAGGTACAAATGGATATAGAATCATTGGATGTTTCCGGTTCTATGAATAAACCCATTAGAAACCAATTGGAATGTTTGATCCTTCAAAAAAACAAGGTCATCCCAATTTCTAGAGGAAACAAAAAATGGTGATCCCGACGTGAATCCTTAACCAAGTTAAAATGATGTTTCACTTATTTGTTAGGCCCCTATTTAAACTCAATGAGATGGCCAACAAAACAATAAAAAACATATGTGATCATCCAAAAGATGTAGTGGCCGAAATTATCTTCATTATGTATATTATATCAAACATGAACTCTTTTCCAATATCTTCTGCGTTACAGAAATGGCTTCTCTTAAGTTCACACTTGTGAGTGCATCTGTTGTGAATACCTCTACTTCTACTCCTGCTGGATCGTCGTCCACTCTGAGGATGACATCACCTACTCAGAATCTTCAATGTTGGGTATCAAATGCATTTGTTAAGAAATACTGTTGGCACGGTACCATTTCGACTCTGGAGGCCGCTCGACAAGCCCTCCAAGTAAATATTTCACCCTGGTTGTCCGTACAGTGAGACCAGCAATCAAGAAGCAGGTGGTTCCAACCACCATCTCCAACTGTTTCATGTCGTTATCCATGGAACACAATCATATGTCCCTCCCATATTATGAGGAAGTGAATGAGAAGGTCACTCAAGGAATTAATTCAAGGAGACATGAGTCCTTCCCCAGGGCAGCCACCAACAATCGATGCCAGACTCGTGTGGTTTTACGCCCACAACATGACGAGGGTGTCATCTCCAGACGTTCGGATCAGGTTCCTCGAACCCGAGCAGGAAAGATGAACCACCAAAGGTGAAGACCAGTCAACAGTGAGAAGGTTCTTATCTCTTCCATTACCGAATAAGTCTGCCAACCTAACTTGGTGGAAAGCAACGAGCGGGCACACACACCCATTCATTTTAATTCTGATATCCAGCAGACTCATCTGGCAGCAACACGCCATTCCTGCCTGGAAATTCCAGCAGAGTACTATAGACAAGAATATACACCTGTTTAAAAATCATCAGCTAGTCAGCAGGCACGTCTGACTACATAGGATGAAGCCCGCTAACCTAATGTGTTGATAACTTGTAAACAACCACATACACCTGCTTACACTCTTCAATCCTGCCAGCAGTCTCGTATTCCAGTATTGAAGGATGTTCGTCAACCACATTCAGCAGAGTGCAATACGCAGAGATGTACAACTACTATTATTGATCAAGCCTACCAACAGTCTCGTTTGGTAGCACCCAGAGAAGTCAATTGGAAAGCCCCAATGACAAACAAGAGGCAGACTCAGCTCTCTTCCCCAACACATAAGTACTGTCAGAACTCACTGACAGGAAAAGGAGGACAGAATCAGGAACACACACCTACTCCAAGTACGGAATGGACATATATTCCCGTTCCGGTAGCTGAAGTCACCAAGAACATTCTGACAATGGTGAAGGAGCAGAAGCAAATCCTTACTCATATTCTGGATGCCTGATAGGATATTATAATAGCTTCGACAGCATCACAGGGAAAGAAATGAAAATATGTCCCTACCAATGGAGTGACACATCAATAGATCACTCCAGAACAGATACACACCTCTATTCCAGTCCAAGAGGGTAATGCAGCATACTCCCCCATGTCATACAGACATCCATGTCAGGCACATACTCTGGATTTGAGTAGAGATAATCTACCTAACCTGACTATTTCTCTTGAACATGCACATACACCTACCCATAATAACCACTTTCATCATCAAGTGGTTCCCAAAGTGAGTAAGAATGTTTCTATGAAAAAGACCCATCCAACATAGTCAATAAATCAAGATCCAATCTGTAAAAAGGCCTTTCTCGATGCTGGAGTTCTTGATGCACTCAGACAATTATCTATTGCAACTCAAGATTCTACTCTCTCATTTCCCAATAGTGGGGAAATTAATTCCAAATATCTTCACCAGACACTTCCTCGTAAAGGATTTCTTCCTGACAGTTTGGTCGATCTCGAAGTATCATCTTTAGATGAGAGCCACAAGGACCCTCTGTGTGGCCAGAAGACTAGAGGGAAAAAGGTTTCACCTTTTTTTGTAACCCACCATGGTGGTCTTCCCCATGATGATGAATTTAGCTGTGAAAGTCCTCTCCAAATTAGTAATTCACATTTCTTGGAAAATGCTCCAATGGACACTGTAGTAACAAGAAAGCTCTCTTATATTGAGGCACATGAAAATATGAAGCTAGTCATGTCTGATGCTTTACCACTAACAGGTGAAATAATTTCTCTACCAGAAGATATCCTTGGGTGTATGTCATTCTCTGAACCACCCCAGAGTCATGAATCTTCTAATTTGGTAAATGAATGCTCTACCAATATTGTTGAATCTGATGAAGCAACAAAGAAGCACCAGATTTTGTCTAATCAAGTAGAAAGAATATTCATCTAATGTTAAAGAGGAAATGATGAATATGACAATACAACTAATGAAAGGTGAAGTACCAGTCATGTTTTGGCCTTTGGCTGACTCTTAGTATGACATTCCAGAGATGTTGATGGAAGATTGTATTCACAATATTCGTCTCAACATGTGGAAAACTCATTGTCAATTGAAAAAGAAAATATTATATTATGTTGAATATGAAAATAATGTAAAGATAATATAAGGGTTACAATGAAAAATTGATTTGGCATCTCTCTCAGTTTCTAAATATCTGAAGGCTGAAAAGCAGCAAAGAGCCCTTTAGCGTTCATGCATTGGTGCACTAAGAAGGTTGTGCTAGTTAATTGCCAATTCCTCATCTGGTATTCATATCAGGGGATGGGGTGTTCATGGAGAAACGCATTTCACTATACTCTCCAGTCAAAAATGCCCGCTGAAAGTGGTCTCATTCAATGTTATTGCCCACGGACGACCATAGCCAATTGGTTTTGTTTGTGATCAAAGGCTTTCTCAAGAACAGGACTCAACTAGTTCTTCCCAGAATCAGGAATACAGAGAACATGTTGTCAAATTAATTTTTCATCCGGAAAACGAGAAAATTGAACAGGCTTCTTCTATAGAGCCTACACATCATCAAGTGATAGAAGTGTCAGAAATCATCCAACGGTCATTTGAACCAGGTGATTTGAGTGGATGTAGGCTGATGCCTCCAGCCAATTTCTGGACTAAATTCCACAAGATCAGAAGATATTTTAAGAAAGTCTCAGATATAGTAGCACAAGAGCCACCCCAGCTTTCCAGAATAGGGATGCTTTTAGCCCAACCCTCGGAATCATCAAATAGGACTCGAGGAGTTGAACAGAAATAGTAAGAATAGCCACAGTCCACCGGACTGGGGACTTTTTCAAATCATCAATCACTTCCTCATAGAAATTCAATCTTCTCTCGATTAGGGAAGAAACGCCAAGAGGAACGAAGAGAAAAATTATCAGGAGATTCCCTCCAAATTACGGTTTTTCAAGAAATTCCTGAGGGATCAATTCAACAAAAGGCAGTGTCTCATCAGGGACATGGAAAAAGACAATATCGCAGAAATGCCGATAGAAGAGATGCAATGTGTTATGCATCAATAAATTTCATCAATGTCATTGTTGCTGATCCTCTTGAACATGAGGCTCACTCAGAGGGATCAGATTACAATGTTCCTGCTCAAGAAGTTGTACACACAGACTAAAATGAAGAAGGTGTGCATACAAGAAATCAATGGCTTACCCAGAATTTAGGTATTACTTCCAGTAAAAAAGTCCCCTTCTTTGAAAGGTGTCCAACAAGGGGAAAGGGAAGAATCAGGTTACATACCCATTCCATAGAGAAGGCCTATAACTCTCAATAGATAAAAGATTTGCACAATAAGAGGTGTAAATGAAGGAATTAATGAGGTTGAATGCAGAACTACTTCAAAGTAGTCTTCCTCCTAAGCGTGCTATAGTCAGTAGGTCAAGGGAATTTGTTGCGGCTACTGAAAAGGATCAAGAATATCCTCCTTTACCAGTACACCCTCATAGGTCGAATCATATGGGTTATACGCAACAACAACCAGCAATACTACCATCAGTGGAAGTCCCGGTCGCCACACCTATCCAAGCTCTAGTTATTCAACCTGCATAGGTCGAAGATCAACCAGATGTTTCTCAAAAATTAATGACTAACATTGAGTCATTAACATTTCAGTTAGAAGATATGGAAGGAAAGCATGCATCAGTTCAACCAGAAAAGAGTGATTACCCTGAATGGGTTGTTCCAATTCCTCCCCCATCAAATTTTGCAAGTACCACATTCTCAATATTTAATGGTTTGGGAGAAACATAGAAACACTTGACACATTTTTTTTCTCGTTGCGATCCTATTATGGGAACCCCTCAACAATAAGAAGAAGTTAAGACCAGGTGTTTTGTATAGTCATTACAAGGGCCTACTTTTTTTTGGTATACAAGCATGAAATCCCAGTCAATTACCAGATGGGAGGATCTCCGCCAAAAATTCCTTCTTCAATTCAGCACAAATTTTCCAAAGGAAACAGTTTTTTATCATAGAAATTGTAAGCATAGGGAGAATGAATGGGTTTCAAATTTCATTGCTTGCTGGAAGGGAATAACATATTCCCTGAGCTTAGCACTCCCGCAAGAATAGTTGTTTCCAATCTATGTGGAAAATTTGCATGATGAATTACGCACAGCATTGATCCCTGTGAAATACACAGGAGGGTTTCGAGACCTTACATCAATCACTCAATAGATTGGATTCTCTTATAAAGACCAAGGATAAAGCTCGTGTAATTCCATCAGCTCCAAGAAGGAGAATGGGTAAAGAAAGGACTACTATAGTTACGCTTAAACAAGCACTTGTACCTACTTCTAATTCAAAACCATCGTCTTATCGAAGGGCTCCACCTCCTGAGTATCAACAACAGAGGTCGTTTCATGAATATGATCAAAGAGATCAAAGATGGAAACAATTTGAGGATATGAATAGAAAATTTTACTCTTTCTGAAATGAACAAGTTCCTGTTTACTTCATTTCAGCTCTGGAAAATAACATGGTTCAGTTTCCAAGGCCCAAAAGGCCTAACAAAGAAGGAGTTGAAGACTGTACCAATTCTTTCCCACTTTATCAGATGTAGGGGCATACCATTCAGGACTGTTTTGTCTTCAAAGACCTCCTTCAAATTATGGTAGACTCGGGACAAGTCAAATTGAAATGTTCTCAATCTCACGTAGCATGTGTTACTGCTATAAATATAGAGGAAGAAGGTGAGTGGAAAGTAGTCAAAAACAAAAATTCACAGAAATATGGTTATTGGATTATCAGAAAAATGATCAACCGAACTCATGCCATTTTGCAAACTCAATTGAAGAAACCAATTGTGTCTTCTACTATGAATACCACAGCAAAAGCCTCGTCATTAGAGGAAAAAATCCACAAAGAAAGAGGAACAATCATAAGAATATGAGATCATGTCAAAGCCCAAGTTGTCATTGACTCTGGCAAATGTTATGCCGTCTACTTCAAAGCCACGGGCACTGACCCGCCAAATGTCACATCCTAAACGGTCTAATCAGTGATAATCTTCATCGGATGAAGAGTTGAGCTTTGGTTTTGTTAGCATGGTTAATTAAACAGATCCCTATGCCAGTCACAGCTTCAATCTTGATGAGCCTAAGTTCCTTGTATCGAACAGAGGAATTAGAGGGAGTTCTAGAGGTATGGGATACAAAGGAAGAGGTGGATATCACAGAAACCACTATTGCAATTCTACCCCTGCTAGAACTGTTTATGCAGCAGAAAATCATGGTAGATCCCTTCAACGGGCTCAAAAAGAACAAGAAAACTCTTCCACACAAAGCAGATTCAGTCCTGGTATAGTTATTCTAGAAGATCGGTTAAAGGTTCCACCTTCTTCCTCTTAGCAAGTATATAGACCTATTCTGTCAAATATTCTAAAACCGAGAGTATTTCCAACTCCTACCCCGATGCAAGATGCATCTACTTCCAAAACATCAACTTCTAATGCACCTGAGAAACCACATGTTCATGTTGGGAAAAGTAGACCTTTGGATAAAAAATATGATGTCTTGAAGAATTTTTCCCAAGTACTAGCCGAGTTATAAATTCTGGATGCCTTGAATCTATCCAAGGATCTTCGGGAGGTACTCATTGAGGCATTGTCAAGTCTTCAGGAGTTAGAAACTAAAATTATTGTGGATGAAGTCTACCATGTAGAGAATGATCCTACATAATTCCATGCAATGATATCTTTCGTAGATAAAGATGAGGATGATTTTGTGCATGGACACATTAGACCTTTGTATTTATCTGGAAAGGTCAATGGTGTGGACATCTGAAGAGCTTTCATTGATAATGGTTCAGGAGTAAACCTCCTCCCAATTCGTACACTTTGTCAATTGGGCCTCAAAAAATATTATTTATCTCCTTCTACTCTGTTGTTGTAAGGATATGATAAAAATGAACAAGAACCACTAGGTGAGATTACACTAAGAACTCAGTTTAGAGACCTTGTATCCAATTCAGATTTCATGGTTGTTGATCACGATATAGCCTTCAATGTTTTTCCGGGAATACCTTGGCTACATCAACATACGACTATCCCTTCATCATACCATCAATGCCTCAAATATTGTTTCGATGGTCAAATTGGTACATTTTATGGTGATACATCCCCCTTCAAAACATGTGAATCTCAATACATTGAGGCGGAATTTTATAAATTGAAGGGTAAGGAGAAATCCAAAACATGGGAGGTTACCACAGTTAATACTTCATATTGTTTGGAAAATATTCATGTAAACCCATTAACACATATGAGTACAGATTATGTGTTGCCTATCAGTCAAATTGAGAGGATAGACCTGGATCCAAATACTCTTATGGAAACCTCCATAATGTCAATTACGACAATCAAGCCAGACAGCATGGGAGAAGTTGCTGATTCACCAGGTAATGATGAAAGCTCAAATGGAGATGTCTTCATTTCATCCGCTGAAATACATCAAGTCTATACTTCAACAACCAGGCCATAAGAAGTTATAACAATGTTAGAGGTGAATGATGATGTCGATTCTCAATCCATCATCTCCTCTTTATTACCCAAGGAAGACCTTTCATCATCAATAGGGTCAGAAATGGAAGCCTCTCCTTCTAGATGTTCAATTTTTTACATCTATCGTGATCATGGAAATTCGGCTTCATCATCTACTATGCAAGTGGAAATAGAAGAAGTAACACATGTTGAAGAATAATAGGAATATCTCATGGATTATCCTCCAGCTTTTGAAGAGGGCATCTCCACTACTGTGGATGAACTCAGAGAAATAAATATGGGTACGAAAGAAGATCCACTCCCCACTTTTATTAGCGTGGCCATGAATCTTGAAGAGAAAGAAATATATATTTTATTTTTAATGAATAATTGAGATATATTTGCTTGGAATTATACAGATATGCCAGGGCTTGATCCTAATGTTGCTACTCAACGTTTGGGTTTTCTAGAAGAACACCAAGAAGCAATCTGCAAGAAGAACACACCCAACTTATGTTTAAAAATTGAAGCTGAAGTGGATAATATTATAAAATATAACTTTGTTATAGAAGTTAAATATCTCAAGTGGTTGGATAATATTGTCCCTGTGAAAATGAATAATGGAAAAATTAAAGTTTGCATTGATTTCAGAGATCATAATCGGCATTGTCCTAAGGATGATTTTCCAGTTCTGATTACAGAACTATTGATTGATGAAACAGCTGGATATGAAGCACTTTTCTACATGGATGGATATTCTGGATATAATGAAATCTGAATGGCTCTAGAAGATTATGAATCTACAGCTTTCAGATCCCCTCAGGGTGTGTTTTTCTATCGGGTAATGCCCTTTGGACTGAAGAATGCAGGCACAACATATCAACGTTCCATGCACCGTATCTTCAAACCATTTTATGGGAAATTTGTTGAATGTTATGTGGATTATTTGGTGGTTAAATACAAACAATGTTATAATCAGTTGGATGATTTGGAAGTCATATTCCATAAACATCGACAACAAAATTTGAAGATGAACCCCCTGAAATGTGCTTTTGGGGTAACCTCAGGAAAATTTCTTTGATTTTTTGTATTCCATCATAGTATCAAAGTAGATCATGAGAAGAAAAATACAATCCTTGGTATGTCACCCCCTTGAAATTTGAAATAATTGAGAGGACGTCAAGGACACTTAGCCTATATTCGTCGTTTCATCGCCAATTTGGCAGGAAAAAGTTTACCCTTCACCAAATTGATGAAGAAGGGAGTCACCTACCAGTTGATCGAATAATGTCAATAAGAATTTGATATTCTAAATAAATATCTCTTGAGTCCACCGGTTTTAATTCCACCTGTTGAAGGAATACCACTTATCCTCTATGTGACAGCCTTAGATCGATCATTGGGTGCCTTCCTTGCCTAGAAGAATGATGCTGGGAATGAAAACAACCTTTACTATCTCAGTCAGACTATGCATGAAGCAAAAAACCGATATTCATGTTTTGAAAAGGGAATCCTAGATTTAATCTTTGTAGTTCAAATGTTGAGACACTACCTACAACATCATGAGGTCCAATTGGTATCTTGCAATAACCCGCTCAAATTCATCCTTAGTCGTCCAATGATTACAGGACATCTGGCCAGGTGGGAAGTTATTTTGTAGCAATTTGATATATAGTATGTGTCTCAAAAGGAGATAAAGATCCAAGATCTGGATGATTTCCTTACTGAAAATCCTTCAGTGGAAGATAAATCTTTAGATATTGAACTTCCTGATGAAGAAGTCTTTTCTATTCGAGATAATCTTCAAACATGGGAAATGTACATTGATGGTGCTTCCAGAAGTCCAACAGGGATGAAAATTGAAGAAACTAAATTCAACAATGTTGGATTAGGAATTGTACTTATTTACCTAGAAAAGGTAGTGCTACTCTATTCCTTATCATGGTTGGGAGGCGATACAAATAATGAAGCAAAATACCAACCTCTCATCGCAGGATTAGAGTTGGCGCTTCAAGCACAAGTGAATCACTTAAAAGTGAAAGGTGATTCAAACCTGGTAATCAACCAAGTAAATGGGTATTATGCCATCAGAAAAGAAGAGTTAATCCCATTGTATGATTACATCATAGTGTTAATGGAAAAATATCTTTTGGAACCAACATTTTCTTATATCCTGCGATCATAAAATGATCAAGATGATGCATTTTATAATATAGACACAACTCTGGAAGATCCAAATAAACACGAGACAATCATCAGTATTTCCCACCGTTATACAATTTCACCGTATGTTCAAGCCAGAACAGAGGAAATCAATGAAATTAGTCCCATTCCTTAACCATATGGTCATACTACAGGATGGATGGCACCTATCCGGGGATACCTTCAAAATGGAACACTTCCACCTGATAGAGTCGGGAAAGAACAAATATGGATACGTGTGGTCAATTTTACTCTTTATGATAGCCCAGATCACCTATAGAAAATTCTATACAAAAGAGGTTTCAATGGAATTCTCTTCAGATGAATTTATGGTGAAGAGACAATGTCTGTCATGGAAGAAGTGTATGTAGGACTCTGTGGTGCCCATTAGTCCCGACATAGACTATCTGATGAAATTTGAAGGCTTGGATACTTTTGGACTTCACTGATACAAGATTTTGTTGATTTCACAAAGAAGTGTCACTCTTTACAAGAACATTCCAACTTCATTCATCAACCCCCAAAGTTACTTCATATAGATAAATACTTTGGGCCCTTTTCCACATGGGGAATGGATGTAGTAGGACCTTATCCTTCAGCTACATCAAAGAAGTTTAGGTACATTCTTACTGCTACGGACTTATTTTCCAAATGGTAAAAGGAAATACCTCTAAAAAAAGTTAGTTCTAAAACCATTGTTACCTTTATCAAGTCTATCATCATTACTAGATTTGGTGTCCCTCATACCATATTGACGGACAGTGGAAAAAACTTCTGTTCATTCGAGGTAAGGAAGTTGTATCAAGAATACAACATCAAATACAACCATTCCTCTTGGTATCATGTAGTGGAAAATGGCCAAATAGAATCCTTCAACAAGAATCTTTCAAATATACTGCAACAGATGGTGGATAAAGATAAGAAAACATGACCTGATAATCTCTTACATGCTTTACGGGCTTATCGGACCACCACCCACACTGCAACGCAGTCAACTCCATATTTATTGGTATATGGAACATAATTAGTCTTTCCCATTGAGGTTAAATTACCCTCACTCAGGGTAGCCATTTGTGATCAATCTTTTATGGATGAACAATCTCAAAAGTTATTGGATGAATTGGAATGATTAGACGAGAAAAGATTGTGCACCTTGCACCACTTGGAAGTCTATCAGAATCTAATAGAACGAGCTTTCAACAATAAAGTTCATCTTTGTTCATTAATTCAGGGATAATTGGTAATGGTTCTCAGAACTCTAATGATGCCAGGAAAGAATCCTCCCAATCATGAGGCAAAATGGGAAGGACCTTACTCAATACATAAGGTCTACTCCAATGGAGCTTATTCTTTAATTTCAATGGATGGAGAACTCTTCACTACTCCAACCAATTCCAGAATTCTGAAGAATTATTTTGTGTAATACAAATACATTGATGGTCCATGCATATGACCATAAACTATTTTCACTTACATTGAACACGATGTTAAACTATGTCATCCTAGCTATATGACGTTAAACTATACAGCCCTTCTTAAGTCCTTAATGCATGAAATTAAACTACATAGTCCCTTCTTCATTCAACATAACGTCAAACTATGATTTCCTAGATACATTATTCTAAATTGTACAAAAATACCTTACGTCCAGCAAGATGTTAAACTGCATAATTGTCGGTCCATGCATATGACCTTAAACTATTCGCACCATCGTCCAACATGACATTAAATTGTGCCATCGTCTAACATGACGTTAAACTGTGAAAAAGTCCCTAATACATCCAACATGACATTAAACTATGTTTTTCCCATCGTCTTAGATACAAGACGCTAAACTGTACAACACCCTTATTGTCCAACATGACGCAAAACTGTGTTCATGTCCAACATGACGTTAAACTATGTCCCTATATTTGTCCTACATGACATTAAACTATACTTCTCATTCATCTTACATGACATAAAACTGACCAAAGTCCCATAATACGTCCTACATGACGTTAAACCATATTTTTTCCCTACTACATGACACTAAACTGTGCAGCTCCAATAGTCCTCACTACAAGACTTTAAACTGCATAGTCCCTTCATTTTTCCTACATGACTTTAAACTATGCATTGTTAAGGTTGTTGCTATCTTTTGTTTCTCACACCGAGTATGACTCACATGAGCTTAGAGTAAACTTCAACCATAACACCCTCTCTGGGCCACTAACCATGTGTACATCCTGACATCATTTTTTAGGTTGTTGTCCTCAAGAACAACTTGATCACCAATTAATTATTTAATTGAACTACATGGACTTTGATCTTTGCCTTCTAGGATGGGTATATAGGCAACCTCCTGAGGTTCAAGCCCAAAATCAATCTCTTCACATCAGTTCACCTCCATCTCATGTGATGTTTATCTGTGAAACTGCCCCCAGAACCAATACTTTTTACATTGGTTCACCATAGTCCATGCTATATGACGTTAAATTGTTCACACTTTTTGTCATGTACGACAATAAACTACAAAATTCTTTGACACCCTCACTCGATATGGAATCATTATTTACATTGATCTCTAATCATTTTATATTCCAAATACTGCGTGCATATATGGCAGTGCCTGAACCTTTTATCTTGGGTCAATCCTTCATTGCACTGAAGCCCCCCTTTCACCCTTCAGTTGTATGAACCAAATCTGTACAAAGGGTATTTCAAGAACTATGTGCGGATTGATTCACATCCTTATGGGATACGTAGGACTGTTTGATCATCCATCGAATCAAGCCCCAAGTCTTTGGGCCTAACCCCAAATTTCACTTTTCGTCCCTTGGATGAAAAGCCCCCCTGTGAAAACTTGAATGTGCTATGAAAAACCTGGTCTTCATTAACATCAGGTTTATAAAACACACACTGTGTATTCCTTATAATGGTTTGGGCTCTATAACCCTAAACTAAGATCTCCTACACTCTCATCCTATATGACATTAAACTATATTTCAAGAACTACATTTGGATTCATTCCCATCCTTATGGGATATGTAGTGAAGTCCAACACCTTAATCCAGGACCAAGCCACAACATGATTATGGTTATCATTGGTCTATGTATTTCTTTCATTCAGTGTTAAATACTCATTTTCATGTGTCGTACTCTTAACCTTATATACTTACAGATCTCCATAACCCTTTTCTTGACATCTAGTCACAAAATGTCTGATACCTGAGAGTTTTTTTTCCTGACTATACAGCACATGCCCTTAGGAGGCCTTGCATAAATAGTCTACATAACAGACCTGTCAGCCAAAAGATGATATTATTTAACTATTTAGCCAATGCCTTTAGGTGGACTTGCATAATTTAACCCCCTAACTGGTTTTTAAAATAGTGAAAACTTCATTCGTGGGAGAAAAACCTCTTTTTTCCCTTATTGGTCATAATGATAATATGTAGGGATCCAAAAAAATAGTCATCCTTAACATATTTGTCCCATACTCTTTTTCATGATCTGAAAGTATTCAAGTCTATGGTTTATATTTCCCTTCACTACATTTGGGTCAGACCTTCGTAGGAGTAACATTCATCCAATTATTTAATAATATTGATTGGAAATATCATCTCCATATTCAAGTGCCTATTTCCATTCAACAGACTCTGTGCTTTGGAAATTTTAAATCTCCATAAACTTTCACTAGGATTTTTAGAAATAGAAAGGTAAAATTTCTGAGAGTTCTTTTGCTTGACTATACAGCATGTGCCCTTAGGCAGCCTTCCATAAACAGTCTACATAATGGACCTATCAGCCAAAAAAATGCTATTATTTGACTATGCTGCCAATGCCCTTAGGTGGACCTGCATAATTCAACCCCCTAACGGGTTTGTTAAATTGTGGTAACTTCATTCTTGGGAAATACTTCTTCTAATGCCTTTTATCCCTCTTCTCATATCATTCCTCAGATTAAAAATGTCTTAAGTCGTAGTTTACATGTTTTCCCCCATACTTGAGTGTGGTAATATGTTTTCAAAAACAATTATCAAGGAATTGAGTTAATTTTAATCTAATCAGTAAAAGCTATTTCGACCTTAAACATTATCTTTATGTCCAACGTGCATGACTTTAAACTGCCCATAAAAGATAAGGGAACTCTGAATAAAAGTCATGTCCCAGCTCACTAAACATAAATTTCGTATGATTTGGGTAATATTGAGGAATTAAAATATTCAAAGTTTGTAGGGTTATTTTTTATAATCCTAGAAAAAATCAAACAATGCTTACTAGGCCCATTGGCTTAGGTAAAATTTAAAGCAGGTAGAAAAAGAAGGCATGCACAAATGATGGAAGATGAAAGTGTGTTTCATTGATGTAAAAGAGTTAGATGGACTTCCATAGACAAGAGTCTCTTCACATTTCCAAGAATTACAAAAGGCTATCAACATAACTCTTCATTTGGTTTATAGCATCCCAAGCTTCATCAGCAGCTACTTGAAGCTCATGCACTCGACCATCTTCACACTTTTCATCTTGATAGAGTGCTTTCTTGGCATCTTCAATGGCTTTATGATGTTATTCATATTTTCAGTACTTATTATATACTCCCTTCACTGATTTTATATGAAATTTTCATAATTTATGTGAAATATTAATGTTTTAATACTAAGTATAATTTTTGAGCATTTTTAGAAGTAGTCCAATTGAGTCAGTTTAATATGTTATTCATAAAACTCACCCAACTAATTAAAATTGTGTGGTTACTGTTTTTTAGGATTCATAATGGAATATAAAACATTTCATTATAAGATATCATGGGACAATTCTGCCATTTTAAGGATCACATTTACCACACAAGATGACCTACTGAATTTGTGATGAAACTAGACCAGCCATGATGATTTAATTGTTGGGCTCAATAAGGAAGTCCAAATTGTTTTATTCTCCTCCAAAGTTCGGGGGATAATTAAAGGAGTATTGGATAAAAATTTCAGGGACCAAATCTAATAACAAGGGGCCAAAATGAAGCATTGAAACCAAACCTACCATTCTTCCCGTGAATTATAATTAGTATAGTATTCATGACATATCTCATAATGTAAGCATCAAATCGAGCTGAGAGTTTGCAGTGTGAAATAGGAGATATAGGAATCGGACTTTGTTGAATAAATCATTCGAATTTTAGGCATATTTCTATTCAAAAACTCTTTCACATTTTGGACTTCAAAAAATACCGGATTCAAATTGACAGATTAATATTGTTTAATCAGCCGGCCATAACATTGGATAAATAGGTCCAAATGACTCCAAATTCTGAGAGAGGTAGGAATACTATATTATATTCAAATTTTAAGAAGATGATATTTGGAGATTCAGCTGCCTGAATATCCAATGTGGAGATGAAAGTGGAGGGACAGATTAGGAATGCAAACAGTCCACTCCTTGGGTTATAAATGCTATCCTCTTCTCTCCTGGAGAGGGGTTGGAATTTAAGAAGATATGAGATCATATTAGAACGAATAAAGCCTTGAAAAAGTCTTCTGAGGACCTTCCATATGCAAATTTTCACTTGAGAGACCTTTCCTCCTCTCTCTGTTTTCATTTATTTTTATGTTCTTTGTTGTTGTAATTTTGTAAGTCCTTTATTTTGTAATTCGGTTTTAATGAAAATTTCTTCTTCAACATCTCTTATTATCATCCACCTTATGTAGTTTATTATTAATGTTCTTATGATTGTTTAAAGTCAGTTAAATCCTCTTCCCTTCCTTTTCTTCCTCATTCAATCGAAAATCCATTTTTAATTATCATAATTGTTCGTTTGTGTGTGTTTGACGTACTACTCTTTTCTAATCCATTTATTTTTCTTCTCTTCTTAATTTATAATCATAATCAATATATAAAAAATTATTAAAAACCCGAATGTCTTAGTAAATATCTCATTGGGTTGAGTTATAATTTAGGTATGTTAAGTTATTGATAGCTTTTGCTCGATTAATATTCATTGAATTAACATTGTGTATGTTCGAATTACCATGTCATGGATTAATGACATATTTTGTTTAACATGTGGTTTAAATTGATTATTGGAAGCATAAATACAGTACCATAAACAAATAATGGTAATGATTAGAACCCTATGTTATGTTAAGGCTTGGATTAAAACCTTAACACTTAGGAATTAAAATCAACGTCATCTTGTGACATGGGTGTTAATTTAATGCAATATAAAGCAAAGCTCAAGGATATCACAAGCTTAACTCCCTAATAATGAACTCACCCCAATAATTATAAATTTGTTAACCCAATCATAATCAATTAGTCATTTCAATTAATCTCTATAAACAAACCCCCTAATCAAAATACAATCAACTAAAAACAAACGACTATTACAAATTATCATCGCCGAGGATTCGACCCGAGTGCTGCTATAAACATTAGCAGAGCACTGAAACTTTGACAGGTCGATAGGAAACAATCATCCGTGTGTTTCAAATGGCAACGTTGCCGGGGATGGTGCTTTATGTAGTCATTATTTTCTGGTTATTGTCAAAAAACACACAAAAAAACAAAATTTAAAAAAAATTGAAAAAAACACAACGAAAAACCCATATTCTTCATAAAAATCATACACTGAAAAAAATTCAAAGAAAACCCATCATTCTCTTTCTTCAAAAATCGCACTGAATTCCCCGTATCCTTCCTAACAATCCCTCATATTTGTTTGACCCTGAAATTGAGTGAACACTTCACCAACTTAGGAGGAACATAGAAGATAATCAAATAATTCAAGAACCAGTCCTTGTCCAACCAATTGAATTAGATATGGCCAATCCTAGGGAACAAATACTTAAAGAGATCACTTCCCCTGATATGAATTACCAACCTCTTGGTATTAAATATCCAAACATAGAGGCTGATTTCGAACTCAAATCGGGTTTGATTCATCTTCTTCCTCATTTCCATGGGCTAGCCAGTGAGGATCCACATCTCCACCGTAAAGAGTTCCATGTAGAGTGCTCTACCATGTAGCCTCAAGGGGTTTCTGAAGAACAAATCATACTTTGAGCATTCCCTTTATCCCTAGATGACACTACTAAGTCATGGCTTTGTTACCTACCTCCTGGTTCCATAACCACATGGAATTACATGAAGCGACTTTTCTTAGAAAAATTCTTTCCTAATTCTCGTACTGCTTCTATCAGAAAGGAAATAAGTGGTATCTATCCGTTCCCAATTGAATCACTCCATGAATACTAGGAGAGGTTCAAAAAGCTTGTGGAAACCTATCCACACCATCAAATACCTGACCAAATCTTGATCCAATACTTCTATGAGGGTTATTGTCTATGGAGATAACTCTCATTGATTCCGCAAGTGGCAGTGCTCTTGTTGATAAAACTCCTACAGCAATAATAGATCTCATAAGAAACATGGTAGAAAACACACAACAATTCCATAATCGAGCACATGATCAAGTCAAACAAGCCCAAGGTAATCAATCAATTGAGCCGAACAAGATTACTGAGTGGATGAGTGAACTTACAGGTCTTGTGCGACAACTAACTATGGCTACCAAATCCCCAACCTCATCTTCTCCGCAATCAATGTTTCCTAGACCTATCAATAACTGTGGAATTTGCAACTCTCCATCTCATCCAAGTAACACATGTCCTAAACATCAATAGGATCAGTCCGGTTCATTTGGACCAATGGATCTCAATCGAGCATATGCTCAGAGGAACACCAACCCTCAATAATCAGGTCAGTTAATTAGAAATATCAACCGAACTCCCTTTGATCCCTTCTCTTCTTCCTATAACCAAGGACTTAGGTATGGTAATCCCATATCTCATCCCCCTCAATTACCTCCTCAAAACCCAAACCAGTTTCAATATGGTCAAGGTGTTGGTAACTTCCAACAACCTTATCTGTTTCTTCCTCAACCTCAAAGGAAAAATCCTCCTCCTGGATTCCATTATCCTAGTGAGCCTTCACAATTCAAAAACCAATACAATCACTTTCCCAATAACCAAAATCATGGTAATCCCAATCTGGGACAAGCCTCTTCTTCCAAGGAACCATGGGAAAGTGTAGTGGAAGATCTTGCTTCCTTCACCCATTCCCACCTCAAGAATATTGAAACCGAAATTGGTCAACTTGCATCCCACCTTAGTCAGCATCAACCATCTAATTATTCCCAACTTCTAGCTCAACCATTACCCAACCCCAAGGGTAATGTAAGTGAAATTTCACTTAGATCAGGAAAGAAAATTTCTATGCCTCATGATAAGTCCTCCAACCCTCTTTTGAATGTTGACCTAGAAAATGAAAATTAAAAGAAACTTTAAAATGAATCTAAATCCATTACCTCACCTCCTTCCATTCCACTTAGGAATCCAATTCCTTTTCCTCAAGCTGTTTCTAAGCCAAATAAGTCATTTGAACCTGACCATGAAATGCTTGACATGTTTAGACGTATTGAAGTCAACATTCCCCTCTTAGATGCCATAACACAAATTCCTACGAATGCCAAGTTTCTCAAGGAGTTGTGTACCCACAAGAGGCAACTTAGGACCTTCAAAAATGTTTCCACCTAGCATTCTATTCCCATAAAGTGCAAGGATCTAGGGACCTTTACGGTTCCATGCCAAATTGGATGTTCTAACTTCGATGATGCACTCATAGACTTATGAGCCTCAATTAATGTAATTCCCAAATCCATATTCTCCATCCTTGGTCTAGGTACCTTACATCCAATGGTTGTTTTAATTGAATTGGGCAATCGAAGCACATCCAATTTTGAGGGTATAATTGAGGATGTCATTGTTCGTGTCAGTGATCTTATCTTCCCAGTTGACTTCTATGTCCTTGACATGGATGGTGAGACAACTTCTTTCCAATCTCCTCTGATTCTAGAAAGACCATTCCTCATGACTGCGATAACCAAGATTGATGTCCATTCAGGAATCTTATCCATGGAATTTGGTGACCAACTGTTCAAGTTCATTATTTTTCAATCCATGCGATACCCATTAGAGAATCAATATGTATTCTCTATCCATGCTTCCGAATGATTCTCTGAGAGTGTGTTGAATCCCAATCCAACATGTTCTTCATGTTATAATAATAGAGAAGTTTGTGAATATTGCATCCTCATTAACCAAGTCATAATGGGAGAAATTGATGTTGACATTAAAAATGAAAACTCCATTGATCTAAAGGATCTTGAAAAATCTTTGGAATTTCATCTCACATCTGACCTATAATGCTCCAACATGGATGGTAATAAAGAAAATGAACTAGAATGCTCATTTGTTGATTCAAATCTGATTATCCAACATTCATCATTTGATATCCATGATTCTAAAAATTCTGTTATATGTGAGGTGAATCTTGAACGAACGTGTTTATATTTTCCCGATGGTAGTGATGTTTGTTATATTTGTTCCATTATTAATAAAGTGATCAGTGGTGAGGATGAAATTGACCATTCTTTGGATAACAACATTGAAATAAGGGATATTAAAATATTTATTCAGTCTTATGAATCCAATGATCCCCATTACTCTACATTGGTAAGTGATGAAATAAATGAGTCAAAAACAATTGGGATCTCATACTATGGTGTTGTGTTATATGATCCTTACATAAATGAACCATCAGAATTGAGCAATCTTCCAGAATTTCCAATAATAGAAAAATAGAACTTTGTGGATAACATCATTCCTCTGGTTGAAGACCAAAGTGAGGATAGAAATATTCTCTTTCCACCCCCATTGAATTGAAAGCACACCAACAAGGATGGGAAGAAATTATCCAATGAATCATCAGGCCTCCCAAAGAAAAAGTTTTTCTGCAAGCACTCTATAGTTGAGAAAATAAGGTGTCCACCATCAGACTATGGGTAGCCCACTACAACTATCTAGCTGTAGACAAATAAATACAGCGCTTCTTGGGAGGCAACACATGTTTTCATTTAATTTTATGAAATTTTAATTAATTATTAGTTTTTCATTAGATGGAGAATGATTTTTCTTTTTCAGGTAACAACACACAATCCTGGATCAACATCAACTTCCATTGGATCCCCAACTTCTGTAGTCGACCCACCACTAGATAGAGATGGTGACCCGCCAAATCCAAACTAGGGGAACCTATTTTTCTTTAACTCTATCTATCTCTATTCTTCCCTCTACCTCTTTCCCCTTCTTCCTCGGTCTTTAATTTTTTTCAGTTTCTTTTTCAAACCCATTATTTTTATCTTTCTCTTTTGTGTGGGTGTATTTTTATTAAAAACTTTAAAAAAATCTAAAAAAACCAAAAAACAGAATCATAACAAAAAAATAAAAAAAAATTAAGAGTCATGCTTACTCACCATCGAGTTTTGAAATTTTTTCCAACCTTTTTGGGGAGAGAACAAGAATTTTTTTCATCTCAA
The DNA here is from genome assembly GCA_963277665.1 of Viscum album. Classification (NCBI taxonomy): domain Eukaryota; kingdom Viridiplantae; phylum Streptophyta; class Magnoliopsida; order Santalales; family Viscaceae; genus Viscum; species Viscum album. Next base: position 1,209,674,953 of record OY728140.1, read on the forward strand.
AAATTTTGTATTTTCATTATGACTTTGGATAAAGAATGGTGTGTCAAAATTAACAAATTTTGATTTCTCAATTTTCGATTTGGAAAATGCTTTTCCAGAAACATGAGTAATAACATTTGCTTTCATGCCAAGGCCACCTATGGCCATCTATTCAAAATGTGTGTTTTCACCCCAATTTGTGAGTCTTGACTTTTTGGACCTTCGAGATGAATTTTTTACTTTAGTGTGCATTAATATGATAGTGGAATTTTCCTGAACCACATTAGAATCATAATAGCCAAATATCCTTCCATTTCCCTTACATTAATCCTCCTTCTGAAAGCCCCTTCGAGCCTATGAAAACCTTTTCTTTGATAGCCACATTATAAGCCTAGTATCTTTTCCCACCCAATATCAACATAGATTTTCATTGCATATTTTTTTTTTTGAAATTTAAGTGTGGGGGGGGAATGGATTTCATTGTTTGGGTACCCTATTATTGATTTTCAACGAGTTATCATCTGCTTGAGGGAAAGCATCCATTTTAGTGTGGGGTAGAGGTTGTCAATCAGTTTGTTTTGGGAAATGTAATGTACTTCCATTTATGTAATTTTTTAAATTTTATTGACAAGTGTTCAAAAAAACTAAAAAAAGAAAATTGAAAAAATGGGTTGTGTCTTGGGTAGGTGAAAAATCACCCTTCCTCAACCTTTGATCTTATTATAACTATTACAATTAGTGTTGTGAGGATATCAAACATGGGTTGGGATATGAGTGTGAGATCTGTTTCAACATCAAATTTTGGAAAAAAAAGAAAAAAAAAGGAAAAGAAAAAAAAGAACACTTACATTATATTCTTATTGGGAGAACTTTTTTGTTTTGTAAATATTCCATCTTCTCATTGCCATCATATTTTCTTCCTCTATTGTGTATTTCTTCACACAATTATTCCCTTGTAAATATGTTTTTTCATTTCCTTACATGTTTTATTTCCAAGAAAATGTGCATTGCTTTTTCTATGTTAGTGTTTTACCCCTTTTATTATCTCTCATGAACATTATATTCCTATCTTTCCATATCCATAGAAAAAACCCCTTAAAAATACCTATTGATTATTTTTCTCTTTGGATAGGGATTGGAAGCTTAGATCTCTTTTCAAACTCTATGATTTTCACTTTTGGTTGGTGAAAGAGTGAACCTCCACAAATGAATTTTACCATCTTCAGAGGTGTGAGTTTTGAGTGTCCACATTTCCCATTTCTAAATTTGAGCAAGAAAAAAATGAATTAGTTTTGGAACACTGTTTCTGTAACAACTTGTGGTGGAATTAAAAATGGATGAGTGAAATAGTCTAAACCTCCCCTGATTGGAGAAAACAAAATTTTAATATTTATTGGGGTGTGAAAATGATTTTGTCATGTTTTTATATTTGTTGCACATGAGGACATGCACCAAACTAAGTGTGAGGAATTTGATGTTATTAATATTTTTATTACATATTAAATAATCTCTTCACTGATTTTATATGAAATTTGCATAATTTATGTGAAATATTAATTTTTTAATACTAAGTATAATTTTTGACCATTTTTAGAAGTAGTCCAATTGAGTCAGTTTACTATTTATCCAATAAGTATCACCATAACTATTCAAATTGTGTGGTTCTTGTTTTTTAGGATTCCTAATTAAATATAAAACATTTAATTATAAGAGATCATGGGCCAATTCTTCCATTTGAAGGATCACATTTACCATACAAGATAAACTACCAACTCTATGATGAAACTGGACCAGCCATGAAGATTTAATTTCCAGGATGAATCAAGATATCCAAATTATTTTATTCTACTCCAAAGATCAGGGGATAATTAAAGGAGTACTGGATAAAAATTTCAATTCCCAACTCTATGAACAAGGGGCCCAAATGAAGCTTTGAAATCCAGCCCACCATTTTGGACCAGAATTAAAATCAGTATAGTATTAATGACATATCTGATGATGTAAGATTCAAATAGAGCTGCTACTTTTCAGTGTGAAGGAGGAGATATTGGCGGCCGACTTTGTTTAAGAAATTATTCTAATTTGAAGGCATATTATTATTAAAAAACTCTTTCACATTTTGGACTTCAAAAAAGACTGGATTGAAATGGACAGATTAAAATTATTTAATCATCCGGCCATAACGTTTGATACATAAATCAAAATGACTCCAAATTTTGAGACAGTTCGGAAAATTTTATTATCTACAACTTTGAAGAAGAAGATATTTGGAGATTCGGCTGTCTGAATAGCCAACATGGCGATGATAATTGAGGGACAGATTTGGAATGCAAACAGTCAACTCCTTGGGTTATAAATACTCTCCTCTTATCTCCTTGAGAGGGGTTGGAATTTCCGAATAGAGGAGATAATATTGGCATGACTAAAGCCTTTCCAAAGGCTTGGTTGTACCTACCATACTCATGTTTTCATTTTAGAGTCCTTTCCTCCTCTCTTTGTTTTCACTTATTTTTACGTTCTTCGTTGTTGTAATTTTGTAAGTCCTTTCTTTTGTAATTATGTTTTAATGAAAATTTCTTCTTCAATATATCTTATTCTCATCCAAATTATGTAGTTTAATATTAATTTTCTTAAAATAGTTTAAATTCAGTTGAATCCCCTTCCCTTCATTTGATTCTTCATTAAATCGAAAATAAGTTTTTAATTATCATCATTGTTCGTGTGTGTGTGTGTTCAACATACCACTCTTTTCTAATCCCTTTCTTTTTCTTCTATTCTTAATTTATAATCATAATCATTATAAACAGATTATTAAAAACAAAAATGGTTGAGTAAATATCTCAATGGGGTGAGTTATAATTTAGGTATGTTAAGTGATTGAGAGCTTTTGCTCGATGAATATTCTTTGAATTAACATTGTGTATGTTGGACTTTACTTGTCATGGATTAATGAAATATTTTGTTTAACATGTGGTTTCCATGGATTATTGGAACCATAAATACACTACCATAACCATTTAGTTGTAATTATTAGAAACTTATGTTACGATAAGGCTTGGATTAAAGCCTTAACACTTAGGAATTAAAATCAACATCATCTTGTGACATGGATGTTAATTTAATGCAACATAAAGAAAAGCTCAAGGTTATCAGAAGCTTAACTCCCTAATAATGAACTAACCCTAGTAATTATATGTTTATTAACCCAATCATAATCAATTAGTCATTTCAATTAAGCTCTACAAACAAACCCCCCTAATCAAAATACAATCAAGTAAAAACAAATGACTATTTCAAAGTATCATCACCAAGGATTCGACCCGAGTGATGCTATACACATTAGTTGAGCACCAGAAATTTGATCGGTTGATAGGAGACAATCAGTCGTGCATTTAACTTTCATATCATTCGTTTGAACTACTTCCTGTTAATTTTTAAGCTGGTCAATTTCCACAGTAACAACATCTAACTGTTGCTGAAGGTGCTTCTACCGGACAATTTTCTCCTTGATTTTATGCTTCAGCTCCTTCAACTTGGCAGTATGATCAGCCTCATCTCAGAACACCACAGCCTCAAATTCACTGATATTGGATGATAGCCTAACCCTGGTCAAATCTTGAAGGTACTTCTGCTCCTGCTCCCTTCATGAGATGACTTGTTTTACCACGGCATGGATCTCTTGATATCCAAAACCGCCAAGTCCCAACATAACGAATAAGGATGATAGTCAGTGGATCTTCTATTATATATATTCAGTAGGCACATCAAATATGATCTTCCATATGTTCTCACAAGCCATGCATCGTGAAAATTGGAGCACCTTTTGTACTTCTGGGTCTGACTCAGCATCACTATCACAACGGGGGATATAATCTGGGATTAATGAACTTAGAGAAGTGCCATGTTATGTTCCTTCCCCCTGACCCTTGTTACTTTTATTCTCATTGAGATGGAGGTTGAGGCTTCACGTCCAGATCTAGCCACTGAAATTGACAGCCCTGGATAGTCAATTGAAATTTTTTGGTTAGTTTCAAAGGATAAAAAAAGTAGATTAGAAATCATGAAAATTAAGTGAATCCACAAATATTTTTATCTCTTAGCCAACTGTAGATTAGAAATATGAGAAGGTTCCTCCCTATCCTTCCTAGCTTCTATAGGATATTCAGGAAGAGTTTGAGGAAGCTCTTCCGGGTTCAGCTCTGCATGATCCCATGTCTCTGCAATAGTAGTGTTATCTGTACCCCCTTCAGGCATTGGCAGTTCAGCAGCTTGTTCAGATGGAACTACACATTTGAACCAATCAGGGCCAGAGATGTAATAAGAAGTTATTTTAACAGGATGAAGGATAACAATCACATCCAAAATCTTCTAAATCATATGATAATTTAACATGATCTAAAAAAATATTCAAAAGATGCACCAAGATCCATCATTTCATCCAATGTTATCTCGGATTCTGGGTTAGTCTCACTAGTATGATAATTCAATATGTTTTCTTGGAGACCTTCATGCTATGACCTCTGATCCTAGACAGCGTCTTCAGATAAAATTGCAGCATTAGTCGCAGTGGCTGCTAATTGTTCCGGTGTAGGGGTTTAACCTAAAGTATCACAGAATGGATTTCAGTTGATGTTTTCATTCAACATAGTATGATTCATTGTTAATTTACCAGTAGTAGGATATTCTGTCCTTGCAAGAGCAGCAGGAGGGATACTGGGAATAGATGTTGACTCTTCTCCAAGAGAAGCCAAGTTAGCCTGAACTTGTGATTGGTCACTAGCAACTTCCTTCGTACTAAAAGGAAGGTCAATCCTCTCCCTCAGAGGCAAAATTGAAGAATCCCTTACAATCCCAAGAAGTATGAGCAATCTATTCATGGGTTAAGACTCATTACTATCTGAAGGACTTACCACTACTCATTAAGTGTTTAGTTGTGGACTTCTTCCTTCGATGCCTTTGCTTCTTTGGCTTATTAGGATTTTTGACATCATCTGCTCCAAATACAGGAATTGGAGAACGAAAATCCATGTTTAACTCCTCCTCCATGGCTTGGTAGCCTGGAGATATCTCTCCCAGCTCACGAGGAGATTCATTTGCCCCAATGGCAGTACCTCCATGACTATATAATGGTGAAGGAACCTCAACAGTTCCTTTCTTTTCAAGTTGCAGGATGAAGAAAGTAATTTCCTTGAATAATAAAGCTTTGACTGAAACCAAGTTGCAAAGAAAATAAGGAAAGATACTTACATCATTAGGATCCACGTAATCATGCCACTCCTCATCTCTAAAACCACCAGTCCCCTCTGCGGTGCCACGATCTATCATTTCCGTCACCCGCTTGGTGATAGGAATGGAATCTTAATTGGAATTTATGAGCATCTCCAGCTCTCAGATGTAAGCCTTCACTTCATTGGGGTTATCCTTGTAACTGATATTTGTAGAAGCCCAAATATTCTCTATTCCAGGGATTTGTAGCCCCTTGGATAGATCCAGCCAGGTAGTTTTAGCATCGCAATATAAACGTTTCCTTATTTGGACAGCCTCTGGTCGTAGATATTCATCATGTGTACCAGAAGGCTACGAGGAGGGTCCTACAATCATAGACTTTAGCTTCTTCCCAGATCCTGCAACTATAGATAAAGGATAAGAAAATAAGACTTGATGCTCTATAAAGTAATGATGATTAAATTTTCCCAATGAAGTGACTCACTAGGAGTTGATGGAGTTGGTCTCTTGATTCTGAAAGGAGGATTATATCTGTCATGAGGCCGCTTTGCCGCATGTTGTGCCTCATCATCCCCATCTTGGGAATCTGACGAGTCAGCCCTAGGTGAGGAATCTGGTGAATCAGCTCCAGGTGGGGAAGCGTCACCATCCCGATGAAGGGTTTCTTTCTCTACAGTTCTTTTCTTTTTCCCCTCCAGATAAAACGAATGATTCAACACCCCTTTAGGGTATGATGCTATCCAATTCTCAGAATACCATGTTGTCAAGTTACTCACCACTTTATGAACTGGTAGATCAAACACTGCCCCGGTCTTCTCCATAGAGGTCAAAAACCATAGTTTTCGGGCAACCATCAGATGATGCTCTTTCCTGACATGCATAGGAGGGGATACAACAGTCTGCTGCAGACACTTGAATTGGTGTGCAAATATGTATGGAGCATAGGCCTCACATATAATCTCTCCATCAATCTTGGGGGCCAGTACACCATCTCTACAAGCCAGCATGTACAACCTCAATTCCAGATCGGTAGTTCCATCATCAATAAACCACCCAGTTGGAGGGTTTCCATAAGGAAAGAAATTTAATTCCATAAACATGTTCAGCATCACCATCATATCATAGATGTTGAGTGCTAACAGATCAATTCTAGAATATGCCTGCACTGATGGCCTGAAAGAGCTTCCGAGAACCTGTACTCAGTTATGTATAGCATATTTCCTGAAATGAGTGGCGATCCATTCCCACAAAACTTGGAATGGTCCCACTATTCTCAAAATAGACTTACCCATAAAGACATGGAGTAAGCTCCTGTGAATCTTCGCCAAAAATGGGGGTTGCCAACCTGACCATTTTCTTCTCAGCCAACTTGGCTACCACAACGAAGGTTCCTAGCCTGAAGCTTCCCTTCGAATCCCTGACTGGAAGATGATAAACATTGAGCTAAAAGGCTAAGAAGCCCGCAAGATGGTTCTTTTTTGGGATTCTCTGTTTTACTTCATATCCCCACTTCTCAAATTCTCTTGCTTCTAGGGTCGGCCAGAATGTTCCAATATCACCCCTCTTCTCTATTCTGGGGCAGGTAGTAGGATGAGTATAGGTGGGTCCTTTCTCCTTCAAATCCTTCTCCTCCTCATAGGTATGAAATATATTCATCCACTCCTCTAGATGAATATCCATTCAAGAATGAGTTAGGGAGGTCTTTGAACTCTTGAGCTTGAGGACAATTTTCAATAATTCCTGATCTAAATCTGGAGTCTTCTTCGAATCATTCCATGTCGCCTTGGGGGGTGAATTTATCATACACACCTAGAATTCGAGCCCTTGAGATTTTGGAGACATCCCACAAACTGATGCCTACTTCTCCATGATTTAGATGGAAAGAATTGGTTTCTGGGATCCAGCGGATGATTATCTTTGGCACAAACTCATAATCTCTTTAGACATATGTCTACCCAGCCCAGACAACTTCATATATCGTAGATCCATTCAAATAATCGACAAACTCTACATAGGTTTGTCACACCCAGTATGCCCACATCCAGGTTGGCTTCACACCTCCTCCAGGATGGAAGTCCCGACTCTTCTTACAGCCTTTTGATTGATCCATCTGAGAATTTTGGAAGATTGAAGGATAACAATGTGGTTGCATCTTGGGCTTGTGTGGTTTCAGATCCGGCACACAAGGGCTATGATTCATCATATAGGCCTTCTCTACTGTTACAGTATTTACAAATGCTCCTCCACTAGATATAATTGTTGAAGCAAAATTGGTGTAATTCTGAAACCAAAAATGTGGGAGATAGTTCTTTGCCTCTGAAATGTTGACATCCTATAGATAACAATGCCTATACAGAGGCAAGTATACTCTCTGTGAAATGTTAAGATGATACTTTTTCATGTACTTGGAAAAATATGGCTGAGTGCTATCACAGATATTATAGTAATCATGGCCTACAATGTTCATAATATCATCAATTCGCTTTCTGGCCAGTTCATCAGCCGTTCCGATTCTTCTAGGAGCCATTGAATCTGCACAATGGTCTAATAATTAAATCTTAAGTGAGTTTATTTTTCATAAAATTTGTGATGAAAAATATAAAAAGGGGCTAAGGAATTAAGGCACACAAGTCCAATTTTGGGGAGCATGTATAGCTGTGTCACGCAAGTTTTTGGCGCGCAGGTATCACCGCGCAAGTCCAAATACCTCTACAGAAGCGTGACACAAAGAACCAGCGAAAAAAAGAAAAGAAACTTGCGCGATGAGAACAAATTGCGCGACAAGAGTTCGAAAGTTTGAAATCTGGTTGCTTTGCGCGAGGAATGGCCACATATTTATAGGAAAGGCCGCACCCCTGCGCGCCGAAGCCTGCGCGTGTCCCACCTGTGTGATGCCATCTCCGCGCCTCTCACCTGTGCGCCAATATCTGCATGCTCAAAACTTGTGTGCCACCCTTCCTTGGTCGTCTTCTTTACCTCAGAGTCACATCCGTATTCCTTTCAGATCCAACTATGAGGGGGGACATTTGTTGATGCTCCTTTCCATCACAGAATCTAACAACTCAAAAAGGGGAATACCTTAACACAAAGTGATTCATCCTTTGACGAAACATCAAAAATTGACAGAGGCTTGAACATGAATTTGTTTACACTTGGGTCGCACAAGTTTTATCATGGCCGCACAAGTATACTTGCGCGCCTCATATTTGTCACACAGGTTACTTGTGCGCCCTAAGTTATTTTTGACCAAGGTCTTCAAAGTCCTATAAATACCCCATGTGGGCCCCCCATTTCGAGAACGAAAAATCCAGAGACTCAGATTTGAGCTCTCGGCGCTCTAGTCTATTCTCAAAGCCTTCTGAACACTTCTATGGTAATTTCTTACCTAGAACAGAATATCTAAAGAGGGGGAACAAGGCCTAAGTGTTGAAATTCACCAACACCTGCACACCTAAGTGTCTAACCCTTCAGGGAATTGAAGACACTTGCGCACCGCCTTATACCTTCAACAGAACTTGCGTTCCACTCATTTAAAATTATTTAGGGATAATATTAAGGTCTTGAGTCAAGCCTCACCCGTGTATTACCATATGGGTTGACTGTCGCACAAGTATACCTGTGTCGCGCAGGTATACCACTGCGACCATGACCTGCATTCCCAAACAGGACCTGTGTTCCTACCTTCTTTTGGGTGCCCCTCCTATCCATTCATCTCTATTATTTAAATCCACCTTTCCTCTTCAATATTTGGCCTTTAGAATCCACTTTAATGCCATTTATGACATGATTCCTTGGTTGGATTCCTTATCTGAAAGGAATTCTATGGAACATTTCTCAAAACCTGGTGATTTACATATCTTTATGTCACTAAGGACAGAGATTTCATTCATTCAACCTCATTCTTTAAGATGAGAAGATTTTTACGGGAATCCTCTTCAGGAGTAAGCCCCAAGTCCCCTATTAATGGGCATCCTCTTCAGGAGTAAGCCCCAATCAGAATTTCCTAATATGGGAATCCTCTTTAGGAGTATGCCCCAGTCATAATTTCTTAACCAGGGCCTCCTTCTCAGGAGTATGCCCCAGTATTCAAGTTTCTTAATTTTGGGCCTCCTTCTCAAGAATACGTCCCAATCATAATTCACTAACTTGGAAATCTTCTTCTGGAGTAATCCCCAGTAATAATTCCCTAACCTATGCCTCCTTTTCATAAGTATGCCCCAATCACAAATTACTAACTTGGGCCTCCTTTTCAATAGTAATCCCCAAGTTCTCAAATATGGGCATCCTCCTTAGGAGTATTCCCAAATTCCCAACTTCCCTTAACTTGGGCCTCCTTCCTTGGAGTAAGCCCCAGTTCTCATGTCCCTTTACCTAGGCCTCCTTTTCAAGAGTAATCCCCAGTCATAATTTCTCTTAACCAGTCTTAAATTCTTTTGATTTGGGATTCCTTCTCAGGAATGAAACCCAATAACAAGTCCCCTCCAAATTTGGGCATCCTCCTCAAGAGTAAGCCCCATGTTAGAGCATCCAAATCTCCATAAAGCACATATAACTTTAGGGACCTTGTTTCTGGGATTCTTCTCTAAAGTAAGTCCTGATCATTATCTATTTGGGAAATCATACATACATAATCCCCATATCATTCCTTGTTACCAAATCTTTCGTGGCACAAATTTTTCAGGTTTACTGATACCTCTTGTTTCCCACACCGAGCATGACTCACGTGAGCTTAGAGTATAAAAGTAACCAAAAAACATCTCTTTGGGCCATTAATCATACATAATCACCGCAATTCCAAAACGAAGTACATGGACTTTGATCTCTACCTTAAAAGTGGAGTACGTACGAAGCCTTTCTGAGGTTCAATCCCATCACCTATTAATTCTCATCCCTCCCACATAACGTTAAACTATATCATAATTCTTGAACTACGTGGGTTATGAATGCTTTTCTAACAAGGATACCTAGGTAGCCCATCTGCGGGTATGATCCCAACACTGAAATACTCCATGTCCTCCTGAACGACAATAAACTTCATGTTTCCAATTGAGTGGCTTTAAAACCAATATGGTTATCATAATGACCAAGAGATCTTTATATAATGTTCTGAAGGATACCATTGACTAATAATCTCTAACGAATACAGATGATTCTCTATTGATGAAGAACCTCAAATACGTATAAAAGATTCTCTAAATCTCATACATATTAATCATTGATTGTGAAATCTTAAGGAGAACTCATTTTCATACTTTTTAGTGTAATAAGGATTCACGAACATAACTTAAATCTATAAAGAGAGTCCCGGAGTAGACAATAATTCCCCCAAAAAAGGTGTGATGAGTCCGACCTCCCATCCTCTCGATCAATGAAAATTCTTAAGCATCATCAGTCCACAACTAATTAGCACCAACCTTTAGAAAGTAGGTCCAAATGGATATAGAATCATGGGATGTTTCTTGTTCTATGAATAAACCTATTAGAAACTGATTGGAATGTTTGTAACTTAATCAAACAAGGTCAACCCCATTTCCAGAGGAAACAACTACCTGGTGTGTTCTAGAAGGAAACGATGTGTACGTGAAAAGGTAACACCAACCCGTGTTGTTTGTGACACATCCGGGTACCCAGGTCAAACCACACGGCGTGTTTAGATGGCACATGGCATGTCTTATACATGACTCAACCAACCTGTGTTTTTAGTGACACGGGTGGGAATGAGGTCGACACTACATGGTGTGTATGGACGATACACGGCGTGTTCACTCCAGAATTTCCCCATCCCGTTTCTCTTCCCACACGGACTACGACACAGTTTAGAGATTACATGACGTTTATATAACGTACACAATATGTACTTAAGAAAAACTTTCTCTTCTGGAATAGAAGAACACAGAACATGTACTTAACCTTACACGGTGTGTATTATGGTTTTTTTCCAGACAGTAAGCCTCAGAAACTACTTAGGAACACCTAAAACAATAAAACAATCATTAAAAGTGCCAAATTATGATTCGTGATGGCCCATACTCCCCGCGAATCAACATTTGGAATATTACAAAAGTTATAGCAAGGAAAACATGGAAATGATCCACAAAATTCTATTATAATAGGTCCCATAACATCTCAAGAACCAAAGTGTGGTGTTCATTTAAGAAAATATCTTCACTAACAATACCCTATAAAACAAAAGGTATTTCAATCAAGGAAACTGTCACAACAACATGCATATTTTACAAATCATCTATCACAAAAACATGCAATTACTAATGCATCCTAGATGGCATGGAAAAAATGCATGGCATGTGATTTTTAGAAAGTGACTATATGATGCATGATATGACATACCCTCATCTCATCATGTTGAAATAGAAATAGAACCTCAGAAACATCAACAACAATAGCACAAATTAGGTGAATCACTCAAGGTGAAATTAGATCAACTATAATAATTGAAAAACCAGAAAAATTGCAATTAATGAGGTAGATTGGCTTTTCCATGTATACTAGTTAGCTACTCCCAGTCACAACTTATTACCATGTACCAATTCTATCCTATCCTCGGCTAAGGATCCAAATAGTAAGTCAGGAGAAAATAAATCCTATGACACCACTTTGTAACATCCCGGTTCTGGAAGCCACCCAGAGGCACCCCGTACCCGGTTGGTCACATGGCCTCAAGCGCATTTCCCCGAATGCCAGAGGCTGCTGACTTGCAGCAAGGGAATTGGGTGTGATAGTGGGGAAACAATGCCCTCATTGGCAGAGTACACAGTAGAAATAAACAATTCTTACAATATCAGAAGTAGTAAATATCCAACAACATTAAACAACATAAGACTGGAATAATAAACAACTGGAGCATATATATATATGAAATGATGCATGATATATATGTCTAGGAAATAATCCAAACAAGTAACAATTCTGGAAATACAAATAGTGCTAAACCAAAGTACAAAATAAATATAATCAGCTCCCCAGCATCATAAGCCATATCTTGGTCCCATGCTCTCCAACTCCATAGCATGTCAAGTATCTGAAGTAGAAGGGAACATACCCTTGTCTATACCTGCAAAAATATAATCTTTTTGGACCCAAAAGAATGACCCAAACAGGGAGTGAAACTAAATCTCCGTAGGCATCCACCCAAAGAACTATGCCTAACAATCATTAGGTATATGGCAGGTAAAAGTACAGAAAGTGGTAAATAGAAAATGACTAAGCGGTAAACAATCCACTGTTTTGAATCAAGAAAAATTGAAGAAAACAACTAAAACACAAACAGGTATCCCTCTGGGATGTACTAATAGCCAACCCCTATGGTCCTACCTAAAAAGTACAAGCAACCCTCTGGGAATCACACTCAGTCTAACCCCTCTGGTTCGGTATAGGGATTTAATAAGACTCTCTGAGGAAGTGCTCACAATCTATCCCCTTATAGTCAATGGTAAAGCAAGACTCTCTGAAGAAGATCACATAATCCATTCTCCGTATAGTCTAGGGTATTCAAGGACTCTCTGAGGAAGCTCACCTGGTTAATTCCCCTTATAGACACAAGGTAAAGGAATCTCTGAGGAAGCTCACTCTGTCAATTCCCCTTATAGCCCATGTCATTCATAGACTCTTTGAGGAAGCACTCACCGTCAATTCCTCTTATAGTCTAACAGCTCAGGGTTAAAATCAATGAATCTCTGAGGATGCTCACTCTGTCAATCCCCTTATAGTATAAAGAAATAAAGGAATATTTGAGGAAGCTCACTCAGTCAGTTCCCCTTATAGCCCCATGTAGTTGTAGTCTCTCTGAGGATGCTCACTCGGTCAATCCCCGTATAGCCAAAAGATCTCAAAGACTCTTTGAGGAAGCTCACCCGGTCAATTCCCCCTATAGTCTACTACACCAGGTTCTCAAAACCCTATGTAAGTTAATGAGAATAGAAGTGTAATACAGCGAAAGTAATCCTACAGAACTACTTGGCTAATCAGTCTACAAAATAATAAGCATGTTAGAAGAAAACTCTCCATCCTACAGTAACAGGCATGGAAAATAGGCAAGGAATCCAAAGGCTAAACAAGACCAAACGGTTGTAAACAGAACAATGCATGGGAAAAACACATCCAAGTCCAATAAATCAACCCAATTCATATCCTAATATCTTCTACACAGGCATAAAATCATGGTAGGAAAACAAAAGGGGTAAAACAGTAAACACACAACACCCCGTTCATGGGTATTGGTAGAATTTTCACATAATACTCATAGACTTTGAACGAAAATGCACAAACTACCGACCTTAGGTTTAGGAGATAAATATACTTGAACCTCGAAGCTTGAATCTCCTATTAATTTCGTAGATCTAGGAAAACTTCAAAAACGTTCAACCCATGATAACTTGGAAAAGAAGATAAATTGGAAAACAAGGCTCAAGAAGAAGAGAGAACACACTGATGTGATTCCAACTCAATCAACGATGTTCGAATCAGAGGTCGGATGGAGGCTTGGGGATCAGAGAGATGTCACAGCCCTATGGGTTCTCTCAGACGGGGACAATCTAGAAGAAGGTTGTTCTGTCCGTCAGACGTGACCCTGGTGCAATTAATGAAAAAAACAAAATACATGGCATGTACTTATAGTTTCTGTACTCCGAATTAGGCGGCCTCCAAGTCACTCCCACATGTCCATCTTTGAGGCTACTACACGGCCATCACACGGCCTATTGCAGCAAGAAATTACATGGTGTGAACTCATAAAGTACACGGTGTGTACTTTGAAAATTTCTAGAAATTACTATTTTCTCCAAAAATGACCAGAAAGGAAAAACATACTTGAAAAGAAGCTCATGTTTTTACACATGGAAATAATTTATACTGTATTGACTGGTAGGTAGAATCAATCCTCGCATATTTCTGCGGTACACAGAAGCTATACGATGTATAGATGTGATATGATAGAGTCCCACGAGGCGATTTCCCATGGAACATTGGACAATAAACATAAGGGTTCCGGGAAAGAAGAAACCGTGTAACAGGGCCTCACAATGCTGATATTAAATTTTTTTTAATATTTTATGTTTTGATTAGTAAGGATTAATTTTTTGTTCATCAGTTTTCGTTCAGTGTGTTGGACATGACAACCACATAGAATTCTTCAATGCAGAGGACTGGATTTTAGTTTTAAAATCCCACACCAAAATTCTCAAACCCCAAAATTCTGTTCGCAGGATGGATTAGTTATGATGATTTTGGTTCAAGGCACATACAAGGCTTTTCATAATTTCTGATTTTCCAAAATAGATAGTACGTAGATGTAGAGAAATCAAAAGGAGAGATGAAAGAACTTTTCACCCTGAGAAACGGTAATAGACAAATGAACTAGGACCCTGTATATTTGTGTAGTCCCCTCCTATCAGACTTATCTGTTATACCACAAACAACTTTAGTTTAGGGATTATTCTACAGTAGAATAGTTTCCTATTCATTATAAACATACCCCATTCAAATTGGGGCATTTTTAGGGTCCAAAAAACATCCTAAAGGGAAGAAAATACTATCATAATCACTTTCTAGAAGGAAAAAATCTATCCTACAGGTCCATTAAATAAAATGGATGGAATTTGAATTTAAAAAGATATAATAATATTGGTGAAAATTAAATTTTCCAAATAGTTTTAGGAAACCCGTATACCATTACCGGTAAAGGTTGGTGGAACACATGAACCGCAAACCACCAGTACGCAGAAGGACCTATGAAGCGCTGGCCTGCAGAGTAATGGCCCATCAACTCAGGGACCCACAAACCACACTGCCAGTAGAATCAAGGGAATTAATTCCATCTATATACTACCTCAAGAACATAGCAATTCATGGACGAATAAAATTGGCAGGGTTCCATGAACCATGACTTGCAAACCACATCTTCTGCATACCCTAGTTGACTGAGCCTTTTGAAAATAGAGATATCTCTTTGAGGGTTTCCAAAAATGGTTCTGCATACCCAGAGATATGACTGTCCCAATTCTCTATAAAAGGATCATAAAAGGAAGAAAAAGGGGATGGACAAATAAAGCACAAAAGAGGCCCTAGAAGTTGGGAGAAAGAATTCAGAGAGGATTCTGGCTTCGGTTTCAAATCATCATTGATGTTCAAATCGTGAACCATGTTTCTGCATGTATAACCAGCCATGAACTATAAAAATAAATAACTTAATAATAATGCGTAAACCATGAACCTAATTTGTGTCACTGTGAACCATAAATTCATTGTGGATGAATTCGTCACGAATGAATGGTTCCTATACCCTCCTTCAATACGACATTCCTCATAGCGTATCACTATGCAGATTGAACCCTGTTCCATGTACTACGTCAGTACATGGATGGAACTTGAAGTGGCTGAGTAGACCGCTTCCAGAACTGTGTACCACTTTGGTACATAGTGGTCCATGCCCGAGACCATGTACCACTTCGATACGCAGACAACCCCTTTACCCTCGTACCACTCTGGTATGCGGATCTCACCCTATTCGACATGGGAAAACAGTATACTGAATAGGGAATCTTGGGGTTTCCTTTCCACCAAATCAAATCTCTCCCCTCCACTATAGTTCATTCCTCCATTTCCCCTCCGTTAACCAGCTCCCCAACATTAGGCCAAATCATCCTCTAATTCCACCAGACCCATGTGGTAAGATCATCAGGTGCATCATCATTCCCCTTTCACTCTGTATACTCATGGTAAACGGAGTCATGAATGTTTTCCCCACAATGGAAAGACTCACCATATACCAATAAGTCTACATTCTCGGGGTAACCCAGAGTCCATCCATGAGATGATAACATGAAACTCTTAATTCTATGGATTATTGGTGATCACATACTTTTACATTAAATGAGTAATGGTCATAATTAAAAGGAATAATGTTTTCTCCTCCAATTGATCAGAGTCAACATTCCTCCACTTTCCCAGAGCACATTCTAGGTCACTCCCACTAAGGTAATTCCATATTCTTCTGAGGGACGAGCCACCTGACCCATGATGTCATCCCACATTGAAGGGTTGGTTGCTCTTCACCCACTCCCACTATCGCCTTGGATTCTTCCATCTTAGTCCCTCCCTCTCCTGTTAGGCAGAGAGAAGTTGTGTGGTTGGTTGGATCTAGCACATCATCTTGTTTCTCACACCGAGTGTGACTCATGTGGGCTTAGAGATTTGTAACAATTATAACACCACACAACCAACCCATCCTAAACTACAAGAACTCTGATTATTGTTCAATCTAGGATATGTATGAAACCTTCTTGTAGGCCAAATCCCAAAAAGTTTCCCCTTCCAAAATGGTTAATCCAATCATCTTCCCTAAAATGGGGACCTTCAATGCATAAGCTCCAACCCATCTTGAACAACATGAACCCTGATTCCTAGTCAAACTAAGATACGTAGGATGTATGCATGACGATGTGATCTCAAAAGGGGTGCCCTTCCAAAATTATCATCCCCAATATTCCCCCAAAAAATGGAACTCCTCCCAGGTTGAACCCCAAGCTAACCGAAATACATGGGCTCTGATTCCTCTCCCAATGATATGTAGGAATCCCATCTTATGTATCATATCCCAACATATAACCATCATTTGTTCCCCCTGGATGATGATAAAATCAAGAGAAACTTATTTCATGGATTAAGTCAGCATTACCTTCGTAGCATCTAATCAAAGTATGCTTATAAAGATCATGGAATCTAGGGGTATCTTGTGGATACACACAGAAAATAATGAAAAAATGTTTACTAATCATATGAACATGACATTAATCTATAAGATAGTATTGAAATATGAAATAATTCCCCCTAAAAGGGTTAGATGAGACCAACCACCCATCCTCTTGACCAATGGAGTCCTTACGTGTCGTTGGCCAAATCATTATCCAACGAGTGCCTGCATTTGGAAAGTTGGTCCATGAATCATGGACACTAGGGTCGTTGGGTGTTTTTGGCTCAATGAATGAACCCACTAGATGTCATATGAGGAAGTCATATCCTAATAGGACTGATTGTATGAATACATAACACCATCCAATTCCCTGATGGGGCCATTTGACTATGGAACCCCCTTCGTAACAAAGAAGGGATATATTTCCCAGTCCTCATGGGGTCAATCTAATCCACCCTTAAAGGATAATGAAGAAGATCAGGTATACACAATGATGCCAATGGGAAAGTATCTATAATAATGGATAAATTCTCATCACTCGTCGGTCCATTTTTTAATTATTTTCCAAGATCATAAAATGTTCCATCTCAGGGGGAGAAACAGAATCCCATCGATGTTGTTCCATAAGAGATAAGAGTGTTGAAGTCCTTTGTGTCATGCATCTAAGAATATAGAGTAGGACTCCCACATAGATCATGTCTCCCACCAGATAGAATAAATGTCATAAATTACACTTTTATCATTAGAAAAAATAAATTTAAATGAGTATTGAATCATTCACCCAACCCACATTCGAACAAAACTCTATAATATTAAAAGTGCAGCCACAGTATTATCAAGCACACCAGTTTGGGAGAAACCCCGTACCTTAGGGATGGGAAATTTTTTAACCCACAAGACTTGAAGGGTTATAAAAGAGTAACATGAACATCCCCAACTCTCAGGGTTGGGGGATTTTTTACCATAAGACCCTCCTCAGTTAGAATTTTTCTTCAAGTGATTAGGAAAAATCATATAGAATGGATCCTTCCAGTTCATCACATCATGTATTCTGGTGACATCACATGCATCATGCTTGACAGAATTATCATGAGTTTATTCAATTGAGATTCCCTCTTGTCCATAATTGAGGTAGAAAAGTAGGGAAGATCCAATTAAAAATACCCACTAACATCATTTCCACTTTTTAGTGGCACTTGGGAACTATTTATTGATATAATTCCTTCCATTATCATTTTCTTACCACAAGATAGTAAACCTCGGAGTCAAAATCTTCATCGATTGATGTTGAGATACATGACTTATTTACGAACTATGTGTGGAATGATTGTTGCTTCAGTAAGATACGAATTGACCACCATATCACTAACATTGGGTCTAAAAATAATAAAAAAATCCCCCACTCTCCGATACAAATCATCCAAACATAGTGAACCTTTTTCAAGAAAATCAATTTTCCAGATTCTTACTATAGCATGATACATAAAGATGCAAAAATCTATAATAATGGGTCCATCCAAAAAAAAATACCACATTCCCTGTATATGAATCAGACATGCATAGGGAATATATTCAAGAATTACATATGTCATGATTCTTTCTCCAAAAATATACATAGTGACACTGAGATTTTAAACCTTGTGTCAATCTATAATTAAACTATATGGCCCCTTTACTCCCGATTTATGAAAAAGATTCTCATATATAGCCTTTTTAGAACTACGTGTGGCTTTATCGTCACTTAAAAAATATATGAAGTGAAACCCATATTTCCATTTCAGGCCCAACCATAATATTTCTATTATATCATGTCACTTAATCCTCATCATTTAAATATTATATTAAGCTATATAGGATATGGATAACTATGTATGGATTTATTCTCATCCTAATGAGATATCTAGTAACGCGTGGAACATTTCTTCCAGCCTATCCACCATAGAATCTAAATTCCTGTATCCTTTAATTGTGCTTCCTTTGTACAATGGAAGAAACTCTTGTCACTCATTGCTTCTCACACTAAGCATATCTCATGTGAACTTAGGATATTTGATGAAGGAGCTTCACTGTCTAAGTATGGTATATGAATTCATATTGTTGTTACCATGGTCCAGGAAAAAAGACTATAAAAGACACACCATATCTCCTCATCTCATGGAAATAAACATAATGATCTCATAAATAACTGTGGGTGTATTCATTATTTATCTAAAAGATATATAGTGACACTTATGCCCTATTCCCTAGTCCAACCACAATATTTATTTTCATGTATGAATAACCCATTTCTTCACTACATGATGATAAACTATAAAGTTATTGAATAATTATATGTGGATTGATTATCAAACCTATGAGATATGTAGTGATGACCAGATATTTAGTCCTTGGCCAAACCACAACACGATATGGTAAAAACTCCCACTCTCATTTGTATGAGTCAGATCTACATTAGAAGACCCAATATGAGTTCATACCCTATGCATGAACTCATATAAAAAACACCCCATTTTCTTCCACTCATGAATACAATCATAGTCATGGAAACTTTTTTCAAAACTACTTGTGGCTTGATTCTTGCTCCAACAAGATACGCAGTTACATTGGAGCATTATTCCCTAGTCCAACCATAATATTCCTTCATTTTTCACATAGAGATACCTTCTTCCATACTGAATGACATCAAATAGCATGGATAATTTCCATTCCACATAACATTAAAATCCACAGTTCCCAAAGAACTTCTTATTTGTTGATTCATACATCATTGAGATATGTAGACAATAATAGGCCTTATTTCGTAGTACTATATATATGGTAAATAAAATTTCCCCCTTTCCCATATAAATACAATGTTATATCCATAATCATTTATTTTGGGTCCCCTCATTAAAGGTCCCACCAAGGAAACATAGATTTCTCCCTTATACATATGAGATATATCTATACAAGGGACATAAACTCATGGCTAATAGTGTTAAATATGCTTCATTTATGCTAGGAAATATCCATTCCATACATCATACTCCTAATCTTGTAATTTTTTAGATCTTTGTTATCTTTCCATATATTTTGGTGTTTGAATGTATAATTTATGTGAGCTATTTTTTCATAATGATGATGTAATATTCCTAGTCAGATTTTCATAAAATAGCCGAAAAATAGGATGATCAGCTAAAGGATGGCACTATTTTATTATGCAGTATGTTCCCTAGTTGTCCCTGCACAGAAAAACCTATAAAACAAGTTTTTTAACTAGCTATAATATCTCCCTTTGGATGAAAATATTTTATCCCCATATAGAATGAAAATTATATGCTATAATCCATGATTCAAGGTCAGTTTTCATCCCTCACATATTCACACCATACCCTTTATCCTGATCGATGAACCCTAAGGCAGTGGTTTACCATTTCCTCCATCATGTCTGATGTATGAAAGAACAAATTTGGCTTGGAAGGTTACATGTTATTTTTCAATTCTATAATTTCATGGTCCTAGTCATATGAAATAAAACCATAGGAACCATACCTCCTACCTTTCGGTTAGACCTATGTTGGAAACCTCTTTTCCCTTTCTTGGAAAATTTTTACATGAAATACCCCTTTAATGTTTAGGTAATTTCCTCCTATCAATCAATCTACGTGCCTAGGTAATTCTAAATCCTTTTAATCATTCCGCATATTTTAGTGATAGAATTTAATAATTATTTAAAAATCCTTTTTTCTGACTATGTTGAAATATTCCCTAGATGGATTTTTAGAAGTCACACAAAAACTTCAGAGCCTATCAGCTAAAGGATTCAACTATTTACCATGCATCATTTATCATATTAGGCATTTCATAAAACAACCCATAGAATGGGTTTGTCAACAAGTGGTAACTTCATCCTTAGGAGAGACCTCCTTTAATGGTATAATACATATTTTCATATCGCTCTTCAGATATATCATTCCCCAATTCACTGTCTATGAATTTCTCCTCCCACAGCTGAACATGGTATCACATTTCCAGAAAATTTACCATGAATGGGATATTCATTAACATTTCCATTTTAAGCTCAAGAACGTAAATTATAGCCCCTAATTTCCTTACAAATATAATTTAAACATAATTTCATTATTTCATTATTGTATGTATTTAAATTTCATAGCCTAACATACATTATATAGGACGTCAAACTACATAGTCAGTGTCCTAGTCATATGATATTAAAAGACAGGATACATTAACTCTTTTCAGAAAGAGGTATTCCCCATAAAATTGACCGTCTAAAAAAATTAGCCTCATTCACTCTAGATAAATTCATATAGGAGTTGTTTACCCTTCATGGGAAATACCAATAAAAATATTCTCTTCATTCATAGAAGCATTCGTTTGGAAAACACACCCATTGTTGTCTTGAGAAATCTGAATCTTAACCATCGACCACCTGTAATAGAATATTTGAATTCAAGATGACTTATTTATCTGAATATGCTTTAATACACACCAATTTTATTTGTATAATGTGATCACAAATTTTAGGGCCTATTATCCAAATGATTCCACTATTGACTATGCAGTAAGATTCCTAGTCGGTCCTGCATAAAACATCAAATACAATGGGTTATCCAACCAGACATAACTTCATCATTGGTAGTTTTCTCCTCTATTCTCTAATATCTTGTTTTGGATCTATAAACCACAAAATAATTGATCAAGTTTCCCCACTGGATATCTAAAGATAGTCAAATCATATCTATCCCATGAGCCTTATCTGGGACATTCTCAAAACGTAATGTAAAAGATGTTGAAAAAAACAATAGGTTTATTAGTCCCACATTCAAGACATTAAACTTCTCCTAAAAATATATGTAGTACTCACCCGATTGAAAACCAAAAAGGGTCACTATAGGAAAAAAGTTGAGTTAGGGCTTGCTAAACCTGTTCTCTGCATGGGTTAGAAAAAATATCAAGCAATAAAATGGAAAAAATGAACAAAACATGTTTTTAAAAAACCCAAAATGGGATGCCTATGAAAAATTCATGCCTATCATGGTAAGTCTCGTTTATATTGTGATTATTAAAAAACATGGGTGATATCATAAAGGATATAAATATTGTTGGGTTATTCATATGACCCTAGCACTAGTCAATATACAACCACTAAGCCCCATGACATACGTGAAAAATTAGATCATCCTTACACACTAGACATAGTTTCAAAACCCACAAAATAATGTTGGAATGTAGCAAAGTTCACTATGTTATCCTTATAACTATACTCTTTTTCATTCTGAATGTATCTAATTCTAAAGATTTCATTTTTTTGACACTAATGAATACTTTTCATACATATTATCATATAATTAATGATTTACTCACTTAAAAAAATAGAGTTCAAGTTGAGATGTGTCTCAATGCTAGAAGAATATGCATACTATATATACATGTTCCAAAAGTATACTCCATATTGAGTTATATGTATAAATAACCACCACAAAGAATATACTGTGGATCTTTAAGATCACTATTAAAAACATTTTTATGAATTAATATTCAATTTTCAAATTTCATTTAAGAACATTTGGTGTATTCATCATATCAACAAGCATATACGTTTTTAAGATCATTGATTTGACTTTTTGTGGTTCCTAAATAGACTCACATATCAAATGTTATGGCTCTTGGAAGTCAGAAAAATTTTGTAAAGGAATTTCCATCACCACACCGGGTACCTACAAATTGGCCTTATGTGGAAAGCCTACATGGACAGGCTTTTTGAAATCTAGAGTAGATAACCTGAATTGATTACCTACATGATCCATCCACCATTTTCATCCCTTTACCCCATGATCATACCCTCTTCTTTCAATTAGATCCAATAGTGAAGGGGGGGTTTTGTTGAAACTCCATTTTGTTAGATCAATAAAAATTTGACAAAGGGAAATACCAAAGAAAAAAAGAAAATATGGTAAGTGATAAATGGCATGGATCTCTAAATCTCCTAAATTCCCTTATCCCAATTAACCCAAATCACCACCATTACATAGGGTACTCTCACAACATCTTTCCTGATCGGTCGGAGTGAAATCCTATGTGAGACACCAAAGTGAGCCACCCATGTGAGATGACCCCATTACCTAAGGTCCTATATTTTACTATAAATTGGACCACGAGGGACTCATTTTCAATAAATTAATATTTTCAAAGTCAAAATACAGCTATGATCACCATAGTATTTCACTCAACCACTATGAAACCATCTACGTATCATTATGAAAACATAAATCAAGGGGACTAAAGAGAGACAATGAAATTAATGTCCACATAGTGTTTAGAATTAATCTGTATAGGCATGAGGAATTTTATCACCGAGTGACTAAAAAAACCCTAGTGTGTGGTACCTTTCCTTAAAAATGGTTCTATATATACCACCTACAGGAACACCTATTGATAACTGTGAAGGATTGATCAAGTTATCACTCGAGTTAAGTTTCATAGGTAGTTTTTCATCTAGGGATAAACCATCTCGCTCAAACATACATACCTGAAGCACACACTACAATGGCCTTCTTGGTATGAGTGGGATCATGTTGAAGCCTCAACAAAAACCTCCATACATTCACAAACACATAGAGTGTCACACTAGCGTGGCATCCAATTGAGTGTGTTTTCCTATGGTCATAAGTTTTTTTCACTTGTCTAGTGGGTCAGTCAGAGTCCTCAAGGTGCATGTGAGTGCGTATACCTATGGTCATGAGGACCATAACCCCAAGGATTGTGTTAGAGAGTTATTGTTATTTGGAACTAGTGTTAGGACCATGTCCTAAAATTCTTGTCACTTTGACCTTCAACCACTAGTTCCTAGAAGAGAGGTTGTGGATTAAACTTCATTTTCCATTAAACACAGATTGATATCCTCCTCCCCTATAACAAGACCCATTTTAGGGAATCCCTCGTAGAGTAAGCATGTAGGATTTATTGTAGGAGGTCACACTCTTTCCCTTCATCCCATCCTCACCACCACTAAGGTTTATGCTTCCTTCTATATTCCCTAGACTCATTCATGGGTAATGTGAAGAGAGGTAAATTTCATAGAACTGACCTCTTATATCTGTAATAAATATAATAGGGTATATGGGAACACTCCACACCCCATACCTCTCCCTTTTGGCTATGTTTCCATGCCCACTTGTGGAAAAAAAATCATATTTTTTGATACTTAGAATAATTCCCTTCTTCTTGTTTCTCACACTATGGATAAATCTTGTTGGTTTAGAGGTTAGTATGGACCATGAAATCCACCCGATTCACCCAACCCATTGAACATCAAGAACCCTAATTCTTGGTATAACTATGAAATATTATACACATACCAAAGTCTCGATATCTATGAGGATCCTATTCTAGAGTAATACCCAATAATATTATCGTTAATTTGGGCATCTTTCTTTGGAGTAATCCCTATAACATTCCTCTAAATCACCAATAGTTTTCACTCCTCATGGACCCCTTTTAAGGAATTATCTAATGGAGTAATCCACATATTAATCCTCTCAAAGGGACATATTCCCCAACAAGAAACACCTATGAGGTACTCTATAGATGAGGTTCCTCATAAATGAACTATGTGGTCTCTGATTCTCATTCACATGTGATATGTTGGAGTCCTCTATGAAGTGCAAACAAAACACCCCAAAATCAACACCGTTCTTTTTTATCCATAACCACAGTAGGGTTAAATTAATCATAGGAAATCATGTCCCTTATACGTTCTCTAGGAATTTATGGAATAAGTCTCATGCCTACTTTGATTATAAATCTTCCTCCAATACATCATTGTCATGCGATGCTGAACTATACAGTTTTGTCTTATAACATGAACTAAAAAGTTATGACGTGCCCTATTATGCATCACCATACAACATGGGTTCAGAAACCTTTCACAAGGACACATTAGAAACCCATTTATGGGTTCGATCCCAAAATAAAAACAAATTATGTCTCCATAGATGATGTTAGAATCTAGAGTTCTCCAGAGAGTTGTTAGAAAACCTTCATCATCAAAATAATGATAAAGGTATTTCTAAGTATTCCATGGGATGAAACCCTCAATGGAGAAACTAGGATACATACAGATATCTTCATTGATGAATAACATCAAATACATATATATGATTATAATACCTATACATGATAATAATTAATTTTTAATGTAAGGATGACACACATAATACATGGGAATTAAAAATGGATTCTTGAACAAATCATAAATCTATAAGAGAGTCTTAGAGTAAGATATAATATCCCCAAAAAGGATGTGATGAGCCTAACATACCATCCTCTATAAAAATTTGTGTTGTTAAGAATAATTGGTTAAATTCCATAATGATGAAATATATATGTAATGTAGGTTATTTTGGTTGCACAACTAAGGAGTGTGTGGGGTTCCATGAACAAACCTGATGGAATCCATTTCGAAATAGTTTACTCACGATGAATTATTTCACAAAACCAAAATCCCATATAATAAATCATTGGATGAATGATTATCTAGGGTGGGAATAATGGATTTTAAGGGTTTTATGATCTTTTGTGGGTTTTAGGGGTATTCACCGTCTTTTTTGGTTTTTAGGGATCTTAGTGTCCTTTTGGGGTTTTAGTGTTTTTTTAGACTTTTAGTGGATTTTTTTCTATTTTAGTGTTGTTTAAGGATTTTAAAGAGTTTATTGTATCTTTAAGGTTTATTTATAGTTTTTAGGGTCATTTTGGGTTTTGGGTGTTTAGGGTCTTATGTTTTTTAGGTTTTTTAGGGTCTTTAGTTTTTTTACGGTAATTTTGATTCTTTTAGAGGGTTTTAGTGTCATCAATGACATTTTAGTGTTTTTAGTTTATTTATTGGTTTTATGTATTTTAGTTTTTTTGTGTATTAGTTTTTTAGGATTTGTTGTAGTTTTTATTTTTTTAGTTGTTTTAGGGTTCCTTATGATTTTTTGGGCTTTTCAGTTTTTCTAGGGTTTTTAGGTATTTCAGGGTTTTAATGGTTTTAAGATTTTATGTGTTGATTTTTAAGGGTTTTTAGTGTTTTATGGGTATTCAAGGGTTTTTTGGATTTTCGGGTTATTATGGGGTTTGGGGGTTTTAAAGCTATATAGGGGGTTTTAGTTATTTCATGGATTCTTTATTATTTTATGGTATTTAATTCTTTTTTTTTGTGTTTTAGGGTGTTTTATTGGTTTTTTGAGTTTATTTTTTTTGGTTTTTAAGGGTTTTTAAGACATTAAAGGATATTATGCGCTTTATGTGGGTTGGGGGTTTTATAGTTTTTAGTGAATTTTAATAATTTTTAATGATTATTATGTTATTTTATAGTTTTTTATATTATTCATTCGTTTTTATGGTCTCTAGGGTTCTGAGAGGTTTTTTGTTAATTTAAGGGAATTTTAGGGGTTTTATATTTTTTTTATATTTTTATAGTGTATTAGGGATTCATAGAGTATTTTACGAATTTAATGGGTGTTGTGTATTTTGATGTACTATATGGTTTGTACTGATTTTAGGGTTTCATGTTTATTTCCAATTTTATTGATTTTCATCTCTTTTAAAGGGTTATTTGGTTTGGGGGGGGGTTAACATTTTTAAAGTGATTTTATAATTTTTTATGATTTTAAAGGTTTTTTGGTTTTTAAATGTTTTTAATTATTCTAGTGTTTTTTTGTATATTTTTAGGGGTATTAAAGATTTTCAATGTTTTTAGTGCTTTTGGGATATTTTATAGATGTTAGAGTTTTTTAGAGTTTTTAGGTAATTTAGAAATTGTATGCATTTTCATGATTTTTTAGGTTCTCTATAGGGTTTTATGGGTTTTTTTGGTGTTTTAGTGTTTTTTGAGTTTTGTAGTGTTTTTGGGATTTTAGGAGTTTTGGGGTTTTATGGGGTTAATTGTCTTTAGTGTTTCTTTTAGGATTTTAGTTTCTTTAATTATTTTTTTCTTTTCTTATTGTTTTTATGTATTTTTTGTGTTATTATGGATTTTTGGTTTTCTTTAGTCTTTTGGGGTTTTATGGGTTTTTATGTTTTTTAGGGATTTATGATTTTTAGGATTTCTAGGGGGTTTAATGGTTTATTATGGGTCTTTAATTGTTTTTTGATATTTTTATTGTTTTTTTAGTTTTTTATGGATTTTTTAGTGTTTTAGAGTTTTTAGGTGTTTAATCATTTTAGTGTTTGTTAAGAGGTTTTTTGTTCTTTTTGGTTTTTAGGGTTTTTGGGTTTTTAGATTTCAAGTTTATTAGGGTTAGATTTTTTTGTATTTTGGGTATTGCAGGGGTTTTTTAGTGTTTTTAGACTTTTTTTCGAGAATATTAATTTTTATGTGTTTATATGTTTCATGGGATTGGAATATTTTTTATGCTTTTTTGTATTTTATATTTTTAGGGATTTTAGCATTTTTTATTCTTTTTATGAGATTTTTGGTTTTATGGTATTTTAGAGTTTTTAGGTGTGTTATGGTTTTATGTTTTTTACAGTTTTAATTTATTTTTATGGTCTTTAGGGTATTTAGTGTTTTTTGGGTTTTATGATTTTTAGTGTTTATTGGGTTTTTGGGGTTTTTCTATTTTTTGGGTGTATCAGGGGTTTTAATGTATTTTTATGGGGTTTTAAGGTTTTTTTAGTTTTTAGTGGTATTATGGTTTATAGGGTTTTTGCATCATCTGGGGTTTTTTTGGGTACATTTATTTCTAGTGGCTTTTTGGTTTTTAGTGTTTTTTCGTCAAATTACAGTTTTTAGGATTTTTAATTTCATGTTGGTATTTTAGGGGATGTTAGGGTTTCTTAGTGTTTTTTGGTTTTTTGGGTTTTAGGGATTTTTATTATCATTTATGGGTTTATACAATTTTTTATGTCCTCTATGGTTTTTAGGTTGATTTAGGGATTTGGGAGATTTTAAAGGATTTTAGGGGTTTTGTGTTTTTAGGGGTTTTTTCGATTCTTTATTTTTAGTGATTTTATGGGTTTAAAAAAATTGATTTTGGGGTTTTAGGGACTTTTTTGTTTTTATTGGTTTTTAGGTTTTCTGGGTCATTAGGTGTTTTAGGGTTTTTATGTTTTTTAGCATTATTTAGGGGTTTCAAATATTTTTTAGAATATATTAATGTTTTTTGGGGTTTGAGGTACTTTTTGGGGTTTATGGATTTTAAGGGGTTTATAGTGTTTTTTATTTTTTCGACTCTTTTATGGGCATTTCTTATGTTTAGGGTTTTTTGGGATTTCTATGGTCTTTTAGGGATTTTTTGTTGTTTTTGGTTTTTTAAAAGGTTTTTGGATTTTTACTTTTTCTTGACTCTTCGTAAGGAATTTATGGTTTTAAGGGTTTTCTGGGTTTTTTGGGTCCACTAGGAGTTTCATGGATTTTATGGATGTTTAGGGATGTTTAGGGGTTTTAGGGTCTTCTATGGCTTTTAGTGTTTTGAGGGTCCTCATTGTTTTCAGTGGTTTTATGGTATTTTATGGTTCCTAGGGTCATTTTGGGATTGTAGGATTTTTAGAGTCTTATTTGGGTTTAGGTTGATTTGGGTATTTTATGGTTCCTTGGGGGGGTTTTCCTCTTATAGTTGTTATGGTTTTTAGTGTCATTATGAGTTTTTAGATTTTTTATGGACATTTAAGGGTTTTCGTGTTTTGTGAGTATTTGTAGATTTCAGGGACTTTATGTGATTTGAAGGGGTTTTAGGGGTGTTTCCGACGCTTTTGCCGGGGCGCGCGCCCATCCGTCCGTGGGGGAGGACGCACGGCGCTTATGTTGCCCCGCATTCCCGCTTTCCAAAGGCGGGCAGCATTCACTCCTTATTCAGGGACGTCTGCTCCTTGATCGAAACGGGATGATGGGATGTCGGTTCTTCCTCCTGTGGATTCCTCCTCAGAACTCGTCACCTAGTCCGGGTCTCCCTTATAGATTTAATACATAATTCGTGAAACTCTTCCCAGTGCCATGTTTCCATGGACGTCGGTTAATTACACTGCTTCTGTCGGGACATTCCAAAGGGTCCAGTCAGGGCAGCAACCTTCAGTCAGGGGAGTAGTCACGTTGAGGCATCAGTAGCGTGTCTGGATGCTGGGGTACCTGGCTTGTCTGTCTGTTATCCTTGACCACATGGCTTCTCGAGGGCATGGAAGCCCGAGGCATCCCACATCGAGCGCGGGGAATTATATGTCATAGACACATATCTGAGGTTTTCCTCAGCTTCCCGTGCTCAACACAGGGTATGCCGCAAGTTTAACGTCCAGCGGAGACGGATCGACCCAACCAGAGCATTAACTAGGATAGATCGGATTGAGGGATCCTCCTTGAAGGGATATTGATACCGGGGCCAGCCCATGGGCGACTGTGAAGAAGAGCGTACCGACATGGTCTCACCAGGATAAGACAGTCCGGGCGAGAATCGGAACGGGTTGTGGGTTGATGAATGGAGTGGAAGGAGAGTGAAATGGGACCATCGCAGGGGCGACAGTGAAGTTGGGCTTGAGCCTTGACGAGACTTCCTACGTATCCCCGTGGCAGGGAATCAAAGTCCGCGTAGTTCGGGATGACGTCGATAAACTGACGTGAAGGTGGACCTTGGCCCGATGAGCATCGTCAGAGTACCGACGTGAAAGTAGACCCGTGGGTCCACTAGTGGTGGGCTTGAACCTTGGGAAGGTTTCCTACGTACCATGCCTTGACATGGATCAAATTCCTCGTAGTTCAGATGGGGCTTTGTCGGTGAACCGACGTGAAAGTGGACCTTGGTCCGATGGGTGGTGGGCTTGAACCTTGGGAAGGCTTCCTACGTACCATGTCTTGACATGGATCAAAGAACTCGTAGTTCGGGTTAGTCAGAACGGCTTGTCGTCGGACTAGAATTGGGTGTACAGTTTAATGTCATGCGGGGCAAAAGGAGGCATGCAGGTTAACGTCATGCTGGACGAGGGCGAAACTCGATGTGAATGAACGACCGAGCAATGTGTCTTGAACCTCATGGAGGCTTCCTACGTACCATGCCTTGACATGGATCAAAGACCTCGTAGTTCGGGTTGCAAAGGGTCGCAACAGCTTACCATTGGACCAGAATGCAGTTTAACGTCATGCTGGACCGGGGTGAGACCCGACGTCAAATAACGGGTGGGCTTGAACCTCGTGGAGTCTTCCTACGTACCGTGCCTTGACATGGATCAAAGACCTCATAGTTCATAGGGGATGGGTCGCAATGGCTTACCACTGGACCAGAATGGGACCCGACGTGAATGGATGATGGGTGGGCTTGAGCCTCGTTGAGGCTTCCTACGTACCATGCCTTGACATGGATCAAAGTCCTCGTAGTTCGGAGGATTGATGGAATACACTTTAACGTCATGTGGGACGGTAGTGAACCCTGACGTGAATAAACGAAGGGTGGTCTTGAACTTCATGGAGGCTTCCTACGTACCATGCCTTGACATGGATCAAAGACCTCGTAGTTCAAGAGATGGGTGGGTCAGGGTCGTTTCTCACTCTAAGACCACGTGAGTCATGCTCGGTGTGAGAAACAAGAGGTTGCAAGGACCTGACGATCACGTCGCGAAGGGTGTGTCCATGAGAAGAGAAGAGGGGCTTACGCGTTGAGCGGCCCATGGTGTTGGGACTTACTCCAGGATGGATGCCCATGGAACGATAGAGCGCGGGAAAGATGGACCTTGGTCCGACGATGGGAGGTGCCTCGTTCCCTATCACGCCCTCCACTGACCTTGGTAGTGGGGAAGTACGGAGATGCAGAGGTGAAGCCATCCGTTGAGGGGGCTAGGGTCGCCCTTCTCTTACGAACATACGCCACTCCGACAAGGAGGATCTCATTCCATGTGAGGAAGAGTTCCATTCCCGTGGAGACGAGTGGTGTAAAAAATGTTCGAGCTGGGGGGACCCTTCGCGAGGGGCACGAGGTCGGATCACAGTTTAACGTCATGTGTTGGGGATGTGGTGCTTGGCAGTTTAACGTCCTGCAGCTCGGACGAGGTGGGTTCACTCCACACCCCTAGGACTTACATAACCGGTACCCTCTGGTCCTTGGGGAAGGGAAGGTACCTGTAAGGCCATGGTTAAGGGGGGTCGTTGAACGAACCATCGAGGGGTCCACGTTAGCGTGGCTATGCGAAGAAGAAATAGCCATTAGCGTGCCTATGCGAAGAAGCATTATGTGAAGCAACGCTACAGGTGGTATTGTCCATGGGACTTTGAAATCACATCGTGCAAACCGGGAGTGTCGCACGGGAAGAGGAATTGCTAAAGGCTCTCGCTATCTTGTCCTGATGCCTTTCCAGATTGTGCAGGGCACGAAGCCGGTTCTCGTCCAGTGCCTCTAATTCAGCTAGATGGATCTCGGCTACCTCATCTGACGTCTGGTGATCATAAACTGCAGTGCGTAGTGACTGCAGCTGGATCTCAATGGGTAGGACGGCCTCAGCTCCATACACCAGGGAATATGGGGTCACCTGGGTAGAGTTGCGAGTCGTCGTCCGGTAAGCCCAGAGGGCGTTGGGGAGCTTGTATGGCCAACTCTTCTTGTTCTGACCTACCATCTTCTGCAGAATGTTAGAGAGGGTCTTGTTGAACGCCTCGATCTGTCCATTCGCCTGTGCGTGGTAGTGGGAGGTATGGTTCGACCGGATGTCGTACTTAGCATACAATTTCTTCAATTCAGCTGCTCGGAAGTTGGTTCCGTTATCGGTGAGGATGGCGTGAGGGACTCCAAACCGGTGGATAATGTTGGAGCTCACAAAGTCAACGATGGAACGGGCCTTGACCTCTTTGAGCGGAACTGCTTCTGCCCACTTCGAGAAGAAATCTGTAGCAGTCAGGATGAACCTACACTGGCGGGATGTTGCCGGTGGATACGGTCCCACTACATCAAGTCCCCATACCGAAAATGGCCAAGAGTACTTGGTGGGGTGGAGGGGCTCTGGCGGCCGATGAAAGAAGTTGGCGTGTACTTGGCACGCGTGACATCTCTTGGCGTATCCAATACAATCGTGGATCATAGAGGGCCAAAAGTACCCCAACCTTCGGATTTGATGGGACAGTTTCGGCCCAGCTTGATGGGCGCCACAGGAACCGGTGTGAACCTCTTGCATAACTTGATGTATCTCCCCTCCTTGGAGGCAACAGAGAAGGACACCATCGAAACTCCGCTTATAAAGGATATGTTCCAGACTAGGGCCGCTCTGGAGGGTAAATTGCAGCGCACGACATCGAATTCGCTCGCGCTCGGCCCAATCATCCGGGAGATGACCATTTTGGAGATACTCGACAAAAGGTGCTCTCCAGTCGGGGGTGGTTTTAACCACTGCATCTGACGAACCCGGGACTCCCGATATGGAGGGTCCGGCGGTGAGATGACTTACCCGCAGGCTATCACGGTCCTCTTGGGTGACGGGGGAAATGACTCTCCGGTGGGCCACGTGTATGACCAAATCATCTTGCTCGGGTTCTGCGAGCGACGCGGCTAAGCCAGCCAGGGCATCCTCTTGGCCATTCTGTGACCGTGGGAAATGGGTAACCTCTGGTCGAGAAGAGAACTGGGCCATTAGGCGGAGGGTGTACTCCAGCAACGGTGCATGATCTGGCTTCCTGACGACGTAGTCTCCATTAACCTATTTGATTACCATATAGGAATCTCCCTACACATGTAGATGGGGAACATGGATATCAAGGGCCAAATCGAGGCTGGTGATGAGATCCTGGTACTCTGCCTCATTGTTCCTACAGCCTTCTGACAACAGGAATGAGTATGGCAGGATGGCTTGCGTCGGGGTAATGAAGACAACACCCAGGCCCACTCTGTTGAGCTTGGGATCGTTGAGCCTCCTACCGGTGGGGCTCCGGGAGGCACCGTTGAAATGCATTTTCCAACACGGGACAACATGATCGACTGAGAGTATCATCTCATCAGGGAAATCCAGGTCCAGGGATTGATCCGCGGAGGTTGGATGGGCAGCTAAAAAGTCTGCCAATGCCTGTCCCTTAATGGCCTTCTGAGCTACAAACCTGATATCAAACTGCTGGAGAATCACCGCCCACCGTGCTAGTCGGCTAGTCAGCATGGGACGGTTCAGGATGTACTTCAGTGGGTCTACCTGGGAGATCAATTGCACCTCGTGGTGCTGTAGGTAAGGTCGCAACTTCTGCACGGCGAAGACGAGCGCAAGACAGCTCTTTTCGACAGGGGAGTATCGAATCTCCGTATCGAGAAGCATGCGGCTGAGATAGTAGAGACTATTCTCAGTACTCTCGTTGTTCTTCTGGGTGAGCAGCGCACCGAGGGATCTCTCCAGGGCGGTCACGTAAAGGACCAGTGGCTTTCTGGAGACGGGTGGCATCAAAACCGGAGGTTGGAGCAGATACTTCTTGATTTCCTCGAAGGCGGTCCGACACTCCTCATCCCATTCATAGGTGGTGCCCTTCTTCATGAGCCGGGAAAAGGGCTTACACTTGCCGTCCAGATTCGCAATGAATCGGCATATATAGGCTAAGTGGCCTTGAAGGCCTCGAATCTCCCGAATGTTGCTTGGGGGAGGCATTTGGCTGATGGCCTTGATCTTCTCCGGGTCCATCTCGATGCCTCGGTATCTGACAACAAAGCCCAGAAACTTCCTGGAGGTGACCCCAAAAGCACACTTCAGCGGGTTCATCTTCAGGTGACGGGAATGGAGGAAACCGAACACTTTCTCATGGTCTTTGAGATGGTCCTGGCGCTGGCATGATTTGACTACGAGGTCATCCACGTAGCATTCCACCAATGTCCCGAGAATCTGTTTGAATATGCGATGCATGGCCCTCTGATAAGTGGAACCTACATTTTTCAAACCGAATGGAATTACCTGGTAGAAAAAGGTACCGTGGGGAGCCCTTAAGGCAGTGGACTCCTCATCATCGGGGGCCATCCGGATCTGGTTATACCCGGAATAAACATCCATGAAAGAGAGGGCTTGGAACCTGGCTGTGGCGTCAATCAACAGCTCCATCACTGGGAGTGGGAAGTCATCCTTTGGGAAGTGGCGATTAAGATCGCGGAAGTCGATACAGACTCTGATCTGCCCATTCTTCTTCCTGACTGGCACAATGTTGGAAAGCCACTTGGGGTACTGGACTTCCTTAATGAAGTTGGCTTTGATTAGCTTATCAACTTCGGCCTCAACCATAGCACCATGGGAAGGCTGCATCTTCCTGGGAGGCTGCTTAAACCCACGATGTTTTGCCGGGAGGCCCATACGGTGGACGGCCACTTGGGGATCCAGCCCTGGCATCTCATCGTAACTCCAGGAAAACACATCACAATGCTGTTTAAGGAAGTCTACGTACTGCTGCCGCTCCTTAAGGGACATGGCTACACTGATCAATGTGGGTTTCGGATCTGCCTCGCTACCAAGGTTCACCTGTACCAGTTCATCAACTGTGGTAGAGACGCCTTCTTCAAAGGCTGGGGGAGCATCCTCCAAGTCTTCCTCCCCACCCGTGGGGGGACTTCCCGCGATGGGGGGGGCTTCTGGGCTATCAAAATCCGAGGGGCAGCTGGTGCCGGTTTGAGCAGCAGCGGTCATCACATCAGGAGACTCGCTTTCCATTGAGACCATAGCAATGAAGGCAGTCGACCCTATCCCATCTGGCCTTCGGCCTAAAGGGCCAGGTTTGATGATATCAAAGCAGTGGTGACGTGTCGGCCTGAGTCGGTTAATTCCAGCCTGGCGGAAGAGACAAGTATGGTGCACCGCCGTTGTCATGAGCTTGACGTCCCGGTACCGTACAGGGGTAGGGGGTTCCGGGATGACTTGAGCCTGGTTGATGTAGGAGTACGAGGTGATTTTCCGTTGTCGCTTGGACACGGGAACATGAGTTCCTTGCGTACCCGAAACAATGAAACATTGTCCCATGTCGGGGGTCGTGGCCTCCAACCAGTGGATCGGGAGGATGTAGGCATCATCCATGCTTGCCCAGGGATCACTTGTGATCGGGGCGGGCTCATCCTCGCTTACCAGGATTTTCTTATCCTTACTTTTGTAATAACCCGCATCCAAATAGCGGGCCTCACAAGAAGCGAAAGGGGACGCGTTTCCTTGGAGCACGCCTACTCGACCGTTGAGCGAGTACTTGAGGCACTGGTGATACGACGAGGGGACCGCTGCATGCAGATGGAGCCATGGCCTACCCATCAATGCGTTGTATGCGGTGTCCTGAGAAACAACCATGAACTCGGTGCTGGCAATTAAGCCACCGAACTGAGTCTTCAGGCGGATCTTGCCGACTGGGGTTTTCTCTGTCCTGTCGTACCCCTGGATCCTGAGGTCAGAGGGGGTTAAATCACCTTCCGACAGACCCAGCTTTCACAGCGTCCGGGTCGGAATTAGATTGATTCCGGAACCTGTGTCAATGAGGCAACGGCGGACTTCCACACCATTGAAGTGGCCAGTGATGTACAGCAGGTGAATGTGCCCCATCATAGGAGGGTCCTCATCTTCACTGGAGAACGAGATAACTACCTGACATTAGGCGTTTTCGATCATCTCGGTATGGAAGGCTTCTGCAGCTGCTACTTCCGTCTCGAACTGGAGGGGGCTCCTAAGGGCCTCAGCAAGTGCCTCGCGCATTTCAGATGACAGGCGAAGGGCCTCAAGGATGGAGAGCCTCGCCGGGATGCCGACCAGGTGCTTCAGAACATTGTGCTTTTGTGCCAAACGTGAACCTCTACTTACAGGAGGTCGTTCAGAATTTGGATGCACAACAGGTCCAGCTGGCTGAACCGGTGAGTGACTAGTACTGGGTACATCTTCCTGCCTACCAGTAGAAGCCTGAAGAGTAGTCTCCGGGCTAAGATCGGACAGTGGGGGCTGTCCTGTAGCCAGGAAAGACTGATTGTGATACGGACGAGGTGGCTCCCCCCGATCCAGTAGCACGAACGGCGGTAGTGGTAGAGCCGAGGGTGTTGGATGGGTTTGCGCGTGCTGAGATCTGCGTTGAGCCTGCTGCCTAGTCTCGGTAGCGTGCACGGCTTGGACACAGGTTCCTTCTGATGTGCCTCGATGACCGGCGCGATTTCGATTCCACTGACGTTGACGTCGGCTGGAAACGTTGGGGAGGTCTGCCTGGCATTCCCCCTCATCGGGGGTCATATAGGGCTTTACCAGCTCCACGGTGTTAACTGAAGCGTACCCTTGGCTGTCGCTCGAGGAGTCATCCACCACTGGGCGGATTCTGGGAGGGATCCCCATTTCGGGGGGCATAAAGTCGCCGAGAGTGCGGGATGACGACGACACTGGCGGTTCACGTTGCTTCTTCTTGCGTCGCCGTTGCTTGCCCTTTTGGGCAGAGGTCGACTCTGAAGACGATGCGGAGGCACCGGCTACTTCTTATGAAGGTTCCGACTGCTTCAGGTGCACCCGGATGATACCCTGGGAACGAACGACGGTTTTTCGAGCCATCCAGTCATCATATTTCTAGGATCCGCGGCTAGGGACCTACTGCCACTCACCTTCACTGTCGCTGCTGATCTCTGATCATGCAAAGACACCTGCCACTTGCGCTGGTGCTGGGCCCAACTTGACTATGTTGTTGTTGACCTGGTCCTGAAGCTAGTCTTTAAACACATAGCATATCTTGAGGGTATTCCCCAAGATCCGATGATAAGGGCAGTAGTTGGGGTGATCGGTGAGATGCGCCTCTGCCGGCCTTCTGCACTCAGGCAGACGCACAATCCCTTGCTCTAGAGCACTTCGGAAGTAGCCAGGGACCAGATTTGCATTGAACGAATAGGTCCGGTACCTTCTTTCCGGATAGGGGGCCCTGGGGGCCTGGTCCTGGCGAGGGGCCGGAGGGGCCTGCCGAGGAGGCGGCGCCTGATTGTCTCGCCTAGGTGGTGGTGGCGCGTTGCACGGGGGAACCTGTCGGTTCTGAGGCGGTCGCTGCTGGGTAGGAGCCTGTGTTTGAGGTGGAGGACCTCTGCGGGGTTGCGGGGGTGGTGCCGCTGGCAGCAATTCTAGCTGCCTCGGGGCTTCTATTTGAGCCATCGCGGTGGGTTCAGCCCTGGCGGTTCTCCTGGCTGGGATCATAGGGGGCAGCAAACGTGTCTGACTGTCCTGTTGCAGGGCTTCCTCGAGGCGTTGAGCCTTGTCCAAAAAATCTCTGAACCCTCCATGGTAGTTATGGGTATTCAAGGAGGGTACCAGCTCTGTCTTGACGTTCCCCACACACATCGTCAGTAATTTCTCCTGAGTCAGTGGCATATCGAGGGAGTACGTAAGTCCCTTCCATCGGGCGATGAAGTCTGCGGCTCGCTCATCAGGCCTTTTCTTGCACTTGAAGAGGTCTGAAATGCTGGTCTTTTGCGTGGTGGAGCTG
This sequence comes from Viscum album, assembly GCA_963277665.1. NCBI lineage: Eukaryota > Viridiplantae > Streptophyta > Magnoliopsida > Santalales > Viscaceae > Viscum > Viscum album. Next base: position 1,209,712,251 of record OY728140.1, read on the forward strand.
AACTGGTATAAGAACTTCCGGAAAAGATCCTCCCAACCGGTCACCGATCTGATAGGGAGCTGGCTGTACCAGACGAATGTCGGACCTTCCAATGTCTGTACGAAACATCGGAGCTTGGCGGATTCTTGTTGATCCGGGGTCCCCATCATGGGGCCACACCTGGAAGAAAAATGAGCCAAGTGCTGGGGTGGGTCCCCTGTCCCGTTAAAGGGCGAGAAAGTGGGGTTCCCAAAACCCGGAGGCGCGGGCATATCATCCACCCACGCGGGATAAGGCTTACCATCCGGTGGGACCGCCACCTTCCGCGTTTCCAATGCCTCGAGGCGGGCTGTGAGTGCCACAATAAGGTCCTCCGGGTGGGGGTCCCTGTCTTGACGGGGATACCTAACCACAAGTTCATTTCCAGGTTCTTCAACATGGTAGACGGCTTCGGCCGCTCGTGGGTCAACTGGATGGACGACCTGCGGGGCGACTGGGGGAACCCGGGTTGGATTCTTCAGATTGCCCCGTCGCTCGGGGGGGTTTGGCGAGACGTATCGCACCCTCTTGCTGTATGTTCCGGCTTCCGCCCTGTCTGCGGCAGTAGCATGATCAGGGTGGCCCGGAGGCATCTCACCGGGGGGAAATT